>CAKXYN010000036.1:2500000-5000000 GCA_935064755.1 Tragelaphus eurycerus | reverse complement strand
ATCTAACTCATTATTGGACCCGTTTCTTTTCCTTTAACGCTTGTTCCCTTGTTGCTTAGCCTTAGTGATACTGCCTCTGCACCTTTTGTAAGAGAATGTTGTTTAGAAATTGAAATATACAGGAAAATCTTTTCTCAGGGGTCTGACCTTTAAGAGTCCATTCATATAGAGATTAAAAGTTGCAGAACAGAGAATAGCATTTGTCTTGTTGGAGGTTTACAAGACATTGTGACCTGGCCTGTGTGGACAACTGTAAGAACAAAGGATTTCAAAATCAAGAAGTTTGCAACAACTAACCACGCCCAACCCTCACTTGGCCTTTAAAATTGCTGAAACCCTTCAGGGAGTTCAGGGTTTTGGGGGTAGGAGTCACCCTTCTCCTTGCATGGCCCTACAATATACTTTTCTCTGCTGCAAACTTGATGTTGTGGTTTGTTTGCCCTCACTGTGCATCAAACACAAGAACTTGTACTTGGTGACGGTACTGTTTCTGTCACACAGTCAAGTAAGAATTAACTGTGTACCTTTTGCTAGCTTTGACCTAACTTTATTGCATATCTTTTGCAAGAGACATGTACAAGTTATGAAGTTGCATAGATCTCACCATTAACTCTGAGCCCCCAAGAGTCCATCATCTGAAGTCAGTGGAAAACCTGAACTAAGTTCAGGTCATGGATGCTTTTCCATAGGCATGACCATTTATCATTTCCCTTCTAAGTGCTTGAATATGTCTCCCAAGTACGTAAATACATGGCTATTTAAATTTCCTAATAAAAGTATGCTTTCTCCTGTCCCATCAAATAAATGATGAACAAATATTTAGAAAACACCTTTTTGTGGAGGTTAGAGTATCTTGTCGGGGGAAGGGAGAAGGTACCCATAAATTAGCATCAGCCTCCAGCCCTGGGTGTGAAAGGGTAAACAGGCTCCTCAATCAGTGGAAAGAGGGTGAAAAAAAGAGTTTGTGCAGAGTTAATGGATCCCCTAAGTGCCACCAACTGAGGGAGCCTGGAGTCCATAGATGGTCTCGCCTGCACTCTGGTGCTTGGCAAAATGTTAACATGCTGTACTAAATCATATAGTTACCTCTGAGCTTGTTCAACAAACACACTTAAAAAGGGTCACCAGATCTTTTCAGGGACCTGTAATTTGTTGGAGCCAGAAAGAGCTGAATTTGAAAAGTACAGCTTCCCTGCTGTAGAGATCAAATCCATTGTCCGAGCTGTGTTTTGTTAACTTTGTACATAGGATCTTCTTTAGCAACTCGGGAGACACAGCTGCTCTTTACATCTAGAAGTGAAAGAAGCCAGTCTGAATGGAATATGTGGACTCTGCTGAAAATGAAACATTTGCTTTACTGAAGGACTTGGGGGCTCAACCCTGCATGTGAAACTTCCGCCAGAGCTCAAAGTGGAGGGGAAAAAAAGGGAGAAAGCTATATAATTTGTTTGAAGTTGTCCAGCACACAAAAACTGGCCAACAGATGGGAGAAAGAAGGAAAAAAATTATATTTTAATTTCTCAATTTAGATGATGAGTTAACTCAAACAAAACAATATGAAAAAGGGGTTGTCAATGCTTTCCACACCTCCCATGTTTTCGTAACTGTTCGGATAATATAGTTGCTTCTGTGTTACCCATCCAGGAAAGATTAGAAAATCTGAATGTTTGATCTGCATGTGCTTCTTTTTTGTCCATGGGGAATCTACTGTTCTAATAGATTTAGAACCTGTATTTGATATTTCCAAATCCTTTGGGGAAGCATAAACAAAAGGGCAGAATCACAAAGCACCGCCTAAGGAAAGGATTCTCTTTGTGTTACATGAAGTGCCTCTTAATTCCATCTACACACGAGTTGAGCCTGTGAATTCTCTCTGAATGCATCTGCTTGACAGCAAGAGCAAAAATAAGAAAGACCTGAAAACATGGGAGTGATTTCATAAAAAATAATCAGCCAAATGAATCTAATGAATTGACTGATTTTTTTTTTTTCCTTCGTTGCCTCCCCAATTTTCACTTTATCCTGACTTTGATGAAATGTTTCACCCAGTCCTGAACAAATGTTAAGTACCGGCTATTCTATTCTTAAAGTCTAGTGGGAGGTATATTTCTGTATCTGATTGCTGATATGTTAGAATCAAACATACAGGCAAATCATCATAAAGTTCCAAAAATAAACATGAGACTGCTTCTCTGAGAAGTTATTTCTGATTATTTAAAAATCCAGTCTGCAAACAGAGGTAATTTTAGTAAGGGGATCATAGGAATAACTGGAAAACTTCAGAGCTTTAAGAGGTTTTCTTTATCAGGAAGTGAGCTGAAATCAGTATTTAGACATATTTAGAAATAATCCCTATTTAACAAAAAAACTTGAATACTCCCTTGAACTGTTATGTAAGTTATCATCATCCATCCTGCTCTTAATGTCAAGTCTTTGCTTTCAACCTCCCCTGGCACCACTTTTTAATTTATTTGTTTTTAAATTTTTATTTTAAATTGGTTGGTTAACGATATATAATATAAGTATAGTTGTATAGTTGGCTAACAATGTTGTGTTAGTTTCGGGTGTACAGCAACATGATACCACTTAAAATTTTTTGTAGTTTTATTTCAGGAGAAAATATTTCTTTTGCTTCGTTCGTTATTTACAATGAAGTCGGGATACACGATAATATGTAGGACACAGAATAATTTTTTGTTGGGGGAGGGGTGCTTTCAGATTTTCCTCTAATTAAGTAAAAAGCTACCAGCCCCGCTCACTGCAAAGATGAAATCTCATCACTTAGCACATTAGAAGTGGAAAAATAAGCTTCCCCATATTTCACGAACCGACTCACACTCTTCATATTTTATCCTCAATAATGTATGCATTTTCCAGCTGGCTAAGACTGCAATCTTTCTGCATTTTGGACATTTGTCACTCTATTCAGCCAGGCAGGAGAAGCCCCTGTGTAGAGAGCTCCTTGCACTGCAGGCATAGCATCTGTGAAGGAGTCACTGACATCTGATGATTCAAATTGCAGAAATGATCCAGGACGAATTATGAACGTCTGGGTAGTGCCCAAAGATTTTGAGCTGGAATGACTTTGCCCTTGGAGCCTTGCAGATTTGGGTGAACTCTTGAGGCCACGAGCTTTCCTGGACGCAGCCCTCCGTAGGACACTGCCCCATAGGTTCTGCTCTCCGTGTCAGTTATCATTCAGGCCAGCGGAATGCCAATTTAGCTTTCCTGAGCCTGAAATGAAAAGGAAGTGGTTCAAGTTTTAGCTTACAAACCCTCAAGGCAATTGGAGCTTTCTTTGAAATGTAAAACAGTCTTCTATCAAGCGCTGCTTAAGGTATCATCCAACTATCAAAGTCAGAGATGATTTGATAGAACCTTACAAATCCCCATAATCTATGGTAAATAGTAGTAGCTAAGGCTTTGGCTCTGTGTTTGCATGTAGGGCAGAAGCAGGAGGATCATTTATCCAACTTTAGGGTAATGAAGTGTTAACAAAAACCACATGAAGCTATTATTACAACCACAGGCCACAGACTGCTAAGAGGGCAAACTCTCTGGAGACGTACCTATTTTCAAGAAATCTTTTGCATCTCAGCTTACCTGAAGGCATTTGCTCAACACAAGGTGATGTAGCTGAAAGACTATGATTCATTAGCCCTAATGAACAATGCTGAGCCTATTGTCTCTAAAATATAACCCACTGACATTGATATATATGTACTTTAACTCATTCGTCCCAACTTTATTAGGTACATATGTCTGCAGCAGACACAAATGAAACATTCTACAACTAGGCTCCAAGCCAAAAACTAATTTATTCTTTAATGTGCTAGTGATTACTTGGTGGTTCCTTGAGCAGAGATGACAGGTCTGAGCTAATGGAGTTGTACTGTAAGTTAATATAAATCATGACAGAGCAATTAATTACAGAAACCACTGCAAATCCCTTTGTTAGTTTTCCCCATCACCAGAAGGATTTAATAATATTCATTTTGCTAAGTTCCAGTGACATTTACAAGTCTTAAACCATTTTTAATCAAATCAATATCACTGGCTGCTAAATTTAGTTGTGCTTTGCTTGCAAGTCCTGGACTACATCGATACTAATGTTTCCTACCTTCTGTTCAAATGAATCACATTGAATACCCATACTTCCTCTTCATTTGTTTACATTGAGTAATTGGGATCTGAAAAAAGTGAAAACCTCAAACCCTGACTATCAGCAGGAATGAATTAGCAGATAGAGGAGGAAATCTATAAATCAGTGATTACACAGGCATCATTGTATCTAATGTCCTTCATCAGTTTCCCCTAATTGGCCTAAAAAAAAAAAAAAAAAGAAAGAAAAAACCTTCATGATCATGAAACCAGATTCACATTTGTGCAGACTTTTTCAAATGTACCCTGTTAAAATGGGATTGAGGCACTGGAGCGATATGCTTTCGTAACAAAAGAGCCTAACACCCATTCAGACACCATCTCCACTTAATCTCTGTGCATCCTTTGTTCTTTCAACATGTAGAGTCGACATCTCTTTTTAAAATTAAATGAGTGGGAAATTAGTTAGTTTGTATGGATGTACAAACACTAGATCATCTCTATAAAGAATAATAAACAATTCTTAATCAGGAATTGATTGCATTATAGATTTTTGGAACAAAATAAACCTGCTGTTCCTGGATGGCAATGTTGTTAGATCAATATCAAAACCTTTTTTGTTTCCATTTTTTCCCCCTGCAAAAGCTCTATCTCTGGAAAGAGTACAGCTCCCATAGCAATGTGCCTCGCACGCATTCAGTAAATTTTCTGTATGTGTTCTACTTTTTTTGCGTAATTGAAGATTTTTATTGACATTTTATTGACCTGCTTTTGACATGATCTGTGGTGTCCCTGAATCTGAGTCTTAAAATGTTAGGGAAGCTTTCTCTCCAGAAAAGTCACCGTGGACGTGCTTATATATTTGTCATGCTCCAGAGGTACTCGGCACTTTGTGCTTTCTGCTGTGATCATTTCTGCTCCTCTTTACTTCCTTACCAGATGATACATTCCTGTAGAATAGAGACTTTGCTTTATCCATTCTTCCTCTACACTTTTGATACCTTGCAAGGCTCTTTTCACATGATATTGCTCAATAAATGTTCAGTAGCCGGATGAACATATGCTACCCAGATGGGAGAGTGAGGAGGGTGTAAAACTCAAATTAGTTCATCAAATAACTTGCAAGAGCTGTAGAAGAATAGGTTGGCTGCAGGAAAATGTTAACCTGGGAGGAATGTTTGGGGGCTGAAGTTGGGAGGGAAAATTGACTCAATGAAGACTAGAAAGGAGACCAGCATCGAGGTAACTCCATGGTTAGGGCTTAAAAAGCTAACAGTATCTTTATATTTTGTAGAAGCTCAGCCCCGTCTCATGCTTCTGTTTCTGAGCCTCTTGGATTGGGTGGATCCTGACTGGGTCCTTCCCTTGCCCAGTGCCTCTTATGCCAGTTTTTAAGGAGACCACATCAGCCAAGCAGAGCAGAAACTTTATTTGTTGATCAAGGACTGGAGAACGAAGAGCTTGTGCTCAAAAGACCTGTTTTCTCTGAAGAGAGGGAAATGGGGGATTGTGAGGAATAAGAGGCAGGTACCCCACTCCAGTACTCTTGCCTGGAAAATCCCATGGATGGAGGAGCCTGGTAGGCTGCAGTCCATGGGGTCAGTAAGAGTCAGACATAACTGAGCGACTTCACTTTCGCTTTTCACTTACATGCATTGGAGAAGGAAATGGCAACCCACTCCAGTGTTCTTGCCTGGAGAATCCCAGGGACGGTGGAGCCTGGTGGGCTGCCGTCTATGGGGTCACACAGAGTCGGACACGACTGAAGTGACTTAGCATAGCATAGCATAGCATAGCATAGCATAGCATACACCATCAAAAACTGGGAGAGAGACTTTCCTGATGGTGCTGTGGTTAAGAATCTGCCTTGCAAGCAGGGGATGCAAGTTTAATCCCTGGTTGGGGAACTAAGATCCCACATCATTTTCAGTTCAGTTGCTCAGTCGTGTCTGACTCTTTGTGAGCCCATGGACTGCAGCATGCCAGGCTTCTCTGTCCCTCACCAACTACTGGAGCTTGATCAAACTCATGTCCATCGAGTCAGTGATACCATCCAACCATCTCATCTTCTGTTGTCCCCTTCTCCTCCTGCCTTCAATCTTTCCCAATATTGGGGTCTTGTCCAATGAGGCAATTCTTCACATCAGGTGGCCAAAGTATTGGAGCTTCAGCTTCAGCATCAGTCCTTCCAATGAATACTCAGGACTGATTTCCTTTAGGATTGACTGGTTGGATCTCCATCCCACATGCTGCAGGCCAACTGAGCCTCGGTGCCCCAACTACTAAGCACTTGAACCATAATTAGAGAGTTTGCACAGAAATGAAAGATCCCTCATGCCACCAATAAGACCTGACACAACCCAAAAAACAAAAACAAAACTAGGGAAAACCATGGAGATTCCTAGAAACAGCTCGGGCATGTGCAGTCCCTCAGATTCCTTTGCACCCGGCACTCACTGTGCCTGGGAAGGTACATCTCCCTGGCTCCAGGAAGAGATCTTAGTGTGGTAATGGGGCAGGGGATGGGGAAGGGAATGGCCACCCACTCCAGTATTCTTGCTTGAAAATCTCATGGACAGAGGAGCCTGACGTGGCTAAGATCCATAAAGTTGGAAAGAGTGGGATATGACTGAAGTGACTTAGCCTGCATGGACGAGGCAGGAGCAACCTTTGGATTCTTCCAGGCTTCCTCTGCATAGTTGGCTGCTCTTGAAGTTAGGCTAGGACCTATTCAGTAAGGTTGACCATCATGTTTCCTTTGAGGGGTAGCTGAAAAAGATCTTTGATAAACATCAGGTGTTTTGGAACAAGAATAGAAATAGGTTAAAGCAGAGATCTTTCAACTCCCTGGGATGTGTATGGGTGACACTTCCGGTGCTGGAAACTGCTGTGTACTGCAAAGAGGTCTGAATTAAGAGTCAGGGTTTGAACTTACTGCCACTTTGAGCTTTTTGACCTTAGAAGAACCCAGAAATGGCTTTGACCTTAGAGAAGGATTACAAAAGATGGTGTATATGAGATGGGCCAGAGTTGAATAGACCACCCTCTATTTCCCAGGGGTCTGTGAGTGGCACCTATAGCAAGAAGGAGATCATTTAAACCTCTTCACATACTGGAAGAAATGGATGAGTAACAGCTTTATCTTCGTGTCATTTACTGTTGTAAGAGTCTGGTCTCTTTTCAACATGGAATTAAAAAAAAAAAAACTTTTCTTTGTTCACTTCAAACTGTGTTCTGATACAATGGCTAAGTATTTTACCTGGACCTGTAATTTTGGAAGGGAAATGAGTTATTTTTATTTTACTATTTTGATTTTCAAAACAAGATTTTTTTTCGGTTTTTAAAAGAAAACATATGATCATTCAATAAATTCAGAAAGAAGGGGAAGGAAAAATTATATATACACATAATCCCACTGGAGATGATCACTGTTAATATTTTGGGGTATATTCTTCTTGTTTTTCTAAATATATTTTTGCTGTTACTTTATATAGTTTTATATATATACACACACACACACACACATATATATATAATGCTTATATAATAGTTATCTATTGCTGCATAAAAAGTTGCACCAAAATGTCAATTGTCATTTGTTATCTGTTGGTCAAGAATGTATCTCTAGTAATGCTATCTCTAATGGCATATAGTATACCCGTGTATAAGGAACCAGGACCCAATTTATAATATTTTTTTAGCAAAATACAAGACCTGTGACAAATGCTTCTACTAGTACTACTACCATCACCATTTGTACTTCCTTTACTATTACTAATTTTGTTATTAATGCTAGTACTGCTGTTGCTGCTTATATTTCTTGAGTGTTTACTATGACTATTGAAAAATGTCTTATATATTAATCTATTTGTCTACACAGCCAACATCTGAGGTAGGAACTATTGCTCTCAGGTCCAAGCTCATACTGCTCTCTGCAGGATAGACCAATAAATCCAGAGGTAATTTGCTGGAGCAAGGAATAGCAACTTTATTCAGAAAGCCATCAGATCAAGAACTTGATGGACTAATGTCCCCAAAACCCATTATCACCCAGTTTAGAATTCAGGCTTCTTTCATACTAAAACGGAAGGAGGTGTGGCTGGTTGTTGTAAATTTCTTGATTCTGGAATCCTTTGTTCTTGCACCTGCCCTCAGAGGTCTGGTAACAGTGTTCCCATAAAGCTCCAACAAGACACATGCTATTCTTTTTTCTCCAACTTTTCATCTCTGGATAAATGTTATGGGGAAAAATATTATACATTTAGAAGTTAGAGCCTTGATAATGGGCTATTCTGTGCATTTCAGGCTATAGGCAGCAATCTTTTACAAAAGGTACAGAGCCAGCATGACTAAGCACAGTTAGCAGAGCACAAAGATTAGTGATAAAGGAAGAGATTAAGTATGGAGTCAGAATGTTGTCCTGTCATTCTATCATTAGGGAAACAGAGGCACACTTATTAAGCAGCAAGGCTGAGATTCTCATGTGACCAGTTTGGCTTCAGAGTCTGCTCTGAGTGGAAAAGGTCCAAAGCCTTGAGTCTGGAGATCAAGGTTCCAGTCTGAAATCCCGACCTGAATAGCTCTATAATCCCACAAATTCTCTGTGCCTCAGCAATTTCAGTTGGAAAAATGAGAATAAGAAGTGTTAACTTGAAAATATTTGGTGTTCACAGCATGACAAAAAGAAAAAAAAAAAAAGGTGACTCCAATTATTTATTGCATCTCTTGAATAACATTAAGAGGAATCTTAAGTCTTAACCCAGAGCAGTGTTTTAAAACCTTGCTGCTGTTTTCTCACCCGCACTTATTCCATCCCACCTGTCTCAGAGCATCTCTCTCATATCCTCATTCTCAAACCTGTTCCCCAGGTTGCCCTATATCTCTGAGGTTTTGTTCCAGTCTCCTTCACCCATTCCTCTGCCCTCAGACAGTTTCTATACATCCCCCAATTCTGTTTTTCACATACAAAAAAGCATGAACAAAACAGCTAGACCTCTTCCTTTGGGTGGAGACGAGGAGAAGCTAGGTGCACAAGGAGAAGACATCTGAGCAGATGGGAGTGGGAGGTGAGCAGTGGATGCCGGATGGAGGAGGATGTGACCTTTCAGTCCAGAGGAGGATTAGGAAGGAAACTGATGCAAGAATAGCAGTTAAGTCTTAAAATTAAGCATCAGACTTTCTTATGCATCCTTGATAAATAAGATTTCTTCTTTGGCCTGTGACATAGTAGATAGAGTGACAAGGGTGTGGTAGCAGGCTGGACTGTCACCTACTTGACTGTATGGATCCGCTCTTTCTTATTGCTGTATCTACAGGGCCAAGGACAGTGTGGGCAGGTAGTAGACACACTATACATTTTTGAAGGAATAAATGAAGGAAGGCACATACTCAGAGAAGGGCTTGCAGAATTTGAATTTTTATCCTAACAACTGACCTTTCCATTCCATGAAGGGAGCTATTTCACAGTGTTCTCTAGCATATGGATTATCTCTGTCTATGGCATCCATTCTTCCTCCATCTGTTGAGGAATTTCATCCCTTTCAAAGTTGCATGAGGAGGCCTCGGTATATACTCTACACATGGTACAAATGGCATTTTATTTTAAAAGGATGCAACAATATTACCTAGATTTGGCAAACTTCATGCAAAACTTAATTTGAAGATCATTTCCTATTTTTCTTTCCCCTTTTATAGAATGGATTTAATAGACGAAATTAATTCAGTTCCCTGACACACGTAAAACCTAACAGTATTCAGTATCTGGCTTGTTTGCTTTTATTCTTAAAGAATCTGAAGGGAGTTGACATTTTGTTTCATTCATTCACAGTCTCTTTTTTCATATCTAATGAACACACTCCACAACAATGGCGCTCAGATCTCCACCATCTGCAGGAGACGGCACACAGGTCATAGGCTAAGAACAACACCACATCAGTATTGAATAAAAAAGTGAAACTTCAAAGGCAGAACTGGCTACAAGGTCTATGCTTTCAAGACCTCGTAGCTAGTTCCTCCTGTTTATTATTTTTTTTGTTTGATTGGATGATAATGTAGTATGTCATTCTGTGGTCTGTGACCTGTGGTCAATTCCCCATGGAGGAGCCAGATTGAGGAATATTTTTGTGAGCACATTTGTCCTAGTAAGGAAAAAAAAGCAAAAAACAACAAGAAGAGTGGGCACAAAAGATGTTTGAGGAGACGGAACAAACTCCTTTATTACTGAGAAAGATGATCTTGGGGGCTCAGCCAAGAGTCTTTTTATCTGAGTGGTAATAATGATAATGATTCACTCTGTAAATAATGTAGGCAAGAGAGAGATTGCTATTGGTTTGCTTCTCTCCCCCTAGTCAATTGCAGTCTGTATTGTGGCAGGCAGGTCAGATTCACCCCAGGCTGCCGTGATTAGACTATGTTTCTACCTCTGAGTAACCCAGGCATCAACTTTTTAAAGTGTTGAGTTAGTGAATTAAGTCTTAATGGAAAAATTTTCTCCTAATACAGGACCTCTCTGCGCTATAAATAATTAATGTCAATTTATGGCTCAAGGGATGTCTCAGAGGAATCAATATAGTAAATTAACCCCCACTCCCACACTTAACAACAAAGTCTTTTTTTAGGTATAGTTAAGCCACATGAAGGTCTGTACTCTGTTCAAAAAAAATCTTAGATATAATTAGCATCAGTTTTATTTTTATTGTATTTTACATTTTATTAAATATTCTTAAAAGCTAGAAGCTGCACCTAAGTCCACGTTCTAATGGACCTAGAAGTTGAATGATTTAGAAGACATAGTTCTTACTGATATGATGGAGACACTGGCAAGACAGAGAGAATACAATCAAAAGATGCCAGGATTGGGAAACAAGTATTGTATATTAATGTATATATGTAGAATATAGATCGGTATAGGTGGACTTTTTTGAAAGGCAGAAATAAAGACTCAAGTGTAGAGAACAAATGTATAGGCTCTTGGGATGAAGGGGGGTGAGATGATGAAATGGGAGATTGGGACTGATATACATGTAGTACTGTGTATAAAATAGATAACTAATGAGAACTGACTATATTGCACAGGGAACTCTACTCAGTGCTCTGTGGTGACCTAGTGAAAAAAGTGAAAAGTGTTAGCCACTCAGTCATATCAGACTCTTTGAGACCTCACGGACTTTAACTTGCTAGGTTCCTCTGTCCGTGGAATTCTCCAGGCAAGGACACTGGAATGGGTTGTTATTGCCTTCTCCAGAGGATTTTCCCAACCAAGGGATGGAAACGCATTGTGGACAGATTCTTTACTATCTGAATATCTGGGTCACCAGGGTGGTGACCTAAATGGGAAGGAAATCTAAGGAAGAGGGTATATGTGTGTATGTGTGTGTATGTGTGTGTGTGTGTGTGTGTGTGTGTGTGTGTGTGGATTTACTGTGCTATACACTAGTGGTATACTCCAGTGGAAAAAAAGATGGCAGGGTAAATGTGTTCTGAAACGATTCATCTCTTGTCCTCCCTTCACTCAGTTTGTAAGAAGGAGATGGAGAAGGTTGTTCTTAAAGGTATGTGTACACGTCAAAAAATGGTAATGATGTTGACAAAGCTGCAGTACCAACCTTTATTTTTAGGAGAGCCTTTATATCTCAAATTTTAAGTGATGACTGGACAGGGCCCTTGCTTGTTTTTAGAGCATGTTAGACAGGGATGGGGATGACATTGACAGCCTTTGTTCTGACATCCCTAAATTTCTCATTTGCCCTGGTCGCTTTGCATCAGCCCCAGCGTTGCCAGCTCTGGCCAGCCTCTCCTTTTCAAGCAATCTCATCCATCATGGGAGCTGTCAATTGGGTGCTTCTGAGGCCTAGGGCTTACTGAAGATGTTCTGAGGACAGTGTCCATCTGTCACATATTATTACCAGTTTTCTTAAACCCTGTTGTGAGGGAGGAGCAATTCTGGCCTCAGATCAGATCAGATCAGTCGCTCAGTCGTGTCTGACTCTTTGCGACCCCATGAATTACAGCACGCCAGGCCTCCCTGTCCATCACCAGCTCCCGGAGTTCACTCAGACTCACGTCCATCGAGTCAGTGATGCCATCCAGCCATCTCATCCTCTGTCGTCCCCTTCTCCTCCTGCCCTCAATCCCTCCCAGCATCAGAGTCTTCTCCAATGAGTCAACTCTTCGCATGTGGTGGCCAAAATACTGGAGTTTCAGCTTTAGCATCACTCCTTCCAAAGAAATCCCAGGGCTGATCTCCTTCAGAATGGACTGGTTGGATCTCCTTGCAGTCCAAGGGACTCTCAAGAGTCTTCTCCAACACCACAGTTCAAAAGCATCAATTCTTCGGCGCTCAGCCTTCTTCACAGTCCAGCTCTCACATCCATACATGACCACAGGAAAGACCATAGCCTTGACTAGGCGAACCTTTGTTGGCAAAGTGATGTCTCTGCTTTTGAATATGCTATCTAGGTTGGTCATAACTTTCCTTCCAAGGAGTAAGCGTCTTTTAATTTCATGGCTGCAGTCACCATCTGCAGTGATTTTGGAGCCCAGAAAAATAAAGTCTGACACTGTTTCCACTGTTTCTCCATCTATTTCCCATGTAGTGATGGGACCGGATGCCATGATCTTCGTTTTCTGAATGTTGAACTTTAAGCCAACCTTTTCACTCTCCACTTTCACTTTCATCAAGAGGCTTTTTAGTTCCTCTTCACTTTCTGCCATAAGGGTGGTGTCATCTGCATATCTGAGGTTATTGATATTCCTCCCGGTAATCCTGATTCCAACTTGTGTTTCTTCCAGTCCAGTGTATCGCATGATGTACTCTGAGTAGAAGTTAAATAAGCAGGGTGACAATATACAGCCTTGACGTACTCCTTTTCCTATTTGGAACCAGGGGAAGGTAAAAATTAAAAAAGAAAGAAAGAAGGAAAATATTTAGGATTTCTAGCAAGTCTGGCTTTCTTTCTTGAAGTTTGTACCAACTCCTCTCATTGCCATCCCTTCATTCTAAAAATATATTGTATGGGGCTTCCCTGGTGGTCCAGTGGCTAAGACTTTGTGCTCCCAAAGCAGGGGGCCTGGGTTTGATCCTCCATCAGAGAATAAGACCACATGTGCCATAACTGAGTGTTCACGTTGCAACTAAAGATTCTACATGCTGCAGCAAAGACAGGACACACCCAAATAGATAAATAAATGTCTGACTCTCTGTGACACCATGGACTGTCCATGGAATTCTCTAGGCAATGTTACTGGAGTGGGTTGCCATTTTCTTCTCCAGGGTATCTTCTTGACCCAGGGATTGAACCCATGTCTATTGTGTTGCAAGCAGGTTCTTTACCGTCTGAGCCACCAGGGAAGCCCTAGGGAAATGAATTAAAAATATATATATATTAAAAATATTTTGTGCCCTGCATTGAGCTAGAGGTGATTAATACAGGATTGCTGCCTCTAACATACTTTCTATCTTAGTGTGGAGAGACAGACAAGAACAATGAATATGTTCCATCATCATAAGGCCTTCAGAGAGCCAGGGGCTAGGGAGCCAGTGGGCAGCAAGTAAAGTGTTTGGAAGGCCTTTTGGAGGGGATGCTTGATTGTGATCCCAAAGGGGAGCGTTGCAGCTGAGCAGGATCAGGAGGGTGAGCACAGGGTTGTGAAAGTGGAGATCTGTTCCTAGGGCTAGACAGAGCTGAATTGCTTTCTTCCTCCTGAGCCTGAAGTCAGGATTTAAAGCTGGAAAAACTCCCAGGTGAGCCATGGATTTCTTTACAAGTCTCAAAGAATCCATAGCCACCCAAACCGTCAAACCTCTCTGAGAGGCAGTGACTCCTATGGGTAAAGAGATCACTATCAGGAAAGGAACTTTTGATGGTTCTTACCCTAGCTTCTCTGGATCAGGAAGATTCCCTGGAGAAGGGAATGGCTACCCCCTCCAGTAGTCTTGCCTGGAGAATTCCATGGACAGAGGAGCCTAGTGGGTTACAGTCCATGGGGTTGCAAAGAATTGGACAGGACTGAGCAACCAACACTTTCACTTTCACCCTGGCTTCCAAAGTGGCTATAGTGGTAAAAAACCTACCTGCCAATACAGGAGATGTAAGAGACTCAGGTTTGATTCCTTGGTCAGAAATATGCCCTAGCAGAAGGCATGGCAACCCACTCCAGTATTCTTGCCTGGAGAATCCCATGGACAAAGGAGCCTGGCAAGCTATAGTCCACAGGGTTACAAAGAGTCAGATACGACTAAAGTGACTTAGCATACATACACCCTGGCTTCAGTTCAGATGTGCTCTGGTGGCTTTCTTCCTCTGTCTCCTTCCTTCCCAGAAACTGTTTATTGCTGCCCATTGACCTGAGATGATCTTACTTGCATGTCTGTTTTCTTGAACATTCATAACAGACCAAATTGAAACTTCACTACAAACAACATCTTCTACAATTGTAACGTGGTTTCATGAAGTCCAACCCCTAATAGACACAGTTCTATGGTTAATATCTTCTTTGGAAATTGACACTTGTCAGGTTTTTCTGGTACCCAGATGGCTGTGCTGGACAGCCTACATCTGCGTGATGGTGTAACAGAGAAGAACACACTTGACTCCATATATTTCTTCAGCTCTAAACTTGTGCTCTGTTACCTGTACTTAGTCACGCTAGTTCTGTACCTTTTGTAAAAGAATGTTGCCTCTAGCCTGAAATACACGCTAGCCCATTCTTGAGGCTCTGCCTCCAGGCTTGAACTTAAAGGTATAATAAAAAGTGGCAGAACAGAATACAACAATTATCTCATTGAAGTTTTATAGAACACTCTGAGCAGACCTATGGGACAGAAGCAAGAACAAAAGATTTAGGCACCAAAGTGTTTGCAGCAACCAGCAACAACCCCTCCCCTTTTCATATAAAAGAATTCTAACTTGAGTAAGGTGGTTCTTTGGGCCACTAGTCCACCATCTTCTCAGTCTCCTGGCTTTTGAATAAAGTTGGTATTCTTTGTCCCAGTGTTTTGTCTCTCCATTTATGGGCCTGTCATGCAGTTAGCAGCGTGAGCCTGGACTCAGTAACAATCATGAGGAGACTCCTCTTACTTAGGAGAACCCCCTACTTTTTCCTGGGATTTTACTAAGAGGGTCTCACAGGGCTCACATGTTCTCACTTGACACACAACAGCCTGCCAGCTTCAGTGCCACACACATCTAATCCCCTCCTCCTCCATCCCCCTTTTCCTGGGAGAAGGGATTCTAGAAGCAGACTGACTGTACCTAATTCTGGCTCTAACACACACCAGCTGTGTGGCCTTGCAAGTTTCTTAACTTCCTTGTGCTTTCATTTCTGTCTGTGAAACCCAGGAAAATGCATTTATCTTGAAGGTACAATGAACTAATATTTGTAAGACATCTAGAATGATACTTAATACATAGAAGGGCTTCATAAATGTTCCGTTCAGTCGCTCAGTTGTGTCTGACTCTGCGACCCTATGGACTGCAGCATGCCAGGCTTTCCTGTCCATCACCAACTACTGGAGCTTGCTCAAACTCATGTCCATTGAGTTGGTGATGCCATCCAACCATCTCATCCTCTGACATCCCCTTCTCCTCCTGCCTTCAATCTTGCCTGGCAATCAGGGTCTTTTCCAATGAGGTAGTTCTTCGCATCAGATGGACAAAGTATTGGAGTTTCAACTTCAGCATCAGTCCTTCGAATGAATATTCAGGACTGATTTCCTTTAGGATTGACTGGTTGGATATCCTTGCAGTCCAAGGGACTCTTGAGAGTCTTGTCTGTCACCACATTTCAAAAGCATCAATTCTTCTGTGCTCAGCTTTCTTTATAGTCCAACTCTCACATCCATACATGACTACTGGAAAAACCATAGCATTGCCTAGATGGACCTTAGTCATAAATATTAGCTATTTTTTTAATCACTATTAACACTATTGCTTTGACAACCTACATCTGCTGGCTGCAGAGTTACTTGATGAAGTCCCTTTCTTGCTATGTAGGCCAGTGGCCTCACCCACGGAGCAGCCTCTGAACACTTGCCCAGAGTCCTATCCTCTGGTACCACAGGAATTGTTTTCATGCTTCACAGTGAGTTGACGCGTTTGTGTCCTGGACCTGAAGAAGGCTGACATACTCCCAAGTTTTACCAAATCCCTCTTGAATAGCTTCTGGTTTTCACTCCTCTGACCAAAGATGCCTAAACCCAGCTCATAAGCTTTTACCTTCCATCTTCTGCTTCCGTTTTCCTGGCCCTTCTCCATACCAAAATTTCCTCTTTCCTCCCTCAGTTAGGAAGCCAGAGTTTCCACACCCATGAGAGAGAGAAGGAGAGAGGGGGTTGGGATTCGAGTGTGGGAGACGTGGAAGGAGAGGCGTGTGATTTGCACTAACAGCTGTGAGCCAAAAATGCAGGAATATTGCTGGTCCTATTATTAGAAGATCCCATTGGCATCCCTGGATTTCAAGTGAGAGACTTAGAACAGAGATTTTGAACCTTCTGGGACTGAAGTGACCAATTAATTTGAACAACACAGTATGCTTTTAGTTTGTACTTATTTTGAGACTTATTTGCCTCTTCAGTCTGAGAAGGGAGTGGGGACCTAAGAGGATGGGCTGGAAGGCCATGGGACAAGGGTGGATTTGTCCATCATATGCCAGACTATTCCACTTAAGGCTCCACTGTTGAATCTTGAAAGAGACAGTTGAAGTTAAACAAATAAATGCCTTACCCAATAGCTGTTTTGAAGCTTGCTTTTTATCATTTGATTTGTTTAATTTTGTGGGTTTGCATTTTAAAGAGTATTTCCCACAGCAACAAAACAGTTAGGTTAAGTTTCCAAGGGAGGTCAGCATTTAGGACCAAGGACCTAGCCAGAAATCTGAGATCAAGATAGAGACAAGAGCCAAGGCTGTTTTGTACCCTTATAAATATAATTCAAAAGGTAAGTCTTTGACTATTAAGTATGTAAATGGTACAGCCATATTGGAAAATAGTTCAGCGGTTTCTTTAAAAATTAAGGTTACATTTATCATATGATCTGGCCATTTTCATCCCAGATGAAGAGAAATGAAAGTCAAGGTCCATACAAAGACTTGTCCATGAATGTTCACTGCTGCTTTATTTGTAATAGCTTCAAACTGTGGAAACAACCCAAATGTCCATGAACAGATGAATGGATAAATAGATCATGCTGTATAATGAATACTACTCAGCAATGAAAAGGAAGGAGCTATTGACACAAATGACAATGCAGATTAACTTTAAAATAATCACAGGGAGTCAAAGATGCCAGGCAAAATAAAATATTAAAAGAATACTGTGTGATTCCATTTATATAAATCTTAGAAAATGTAAATTAATCTATAGTGACAGAAAGCAGATCAGTAGTTGGCTGAGGATGTTGAGGGCAGGGTGGGGAGGAGTGGGAGGGAACAATTCTAAAAGGACAGGAGAAAACTTATGGGGGTGGTGGTTGTGTTCATTATCTTGATTGTGGTGATGGCTCTAGGGGTATACATGTATGTCAAAACTCATCAGACTGTATATTTTAAACACGTAGTTTTTTAGGTGTCAATTATATCCCAATAAAGCTGTAGGACAATTCTAAATAAAATAACTAAGCTTTTAGTATTTTTCCATTTCAGTGATGCTATGCTAAGTCACTTCAGTCGTGTCTGACTCTGTGCGACCCCATAGACGGCAGCCCACCAGGCTTCCCCGTCCCTGGGATTCTCCAGGCAAGAACACTGGAGTGGGTTGCCATTTCCTTCTCCAATGCATGAAAGTGAAAAGAGAAAGTGAAGTCGCTCAGTCATGTCCGACTCTTAGCGACCCCGTGGACTGCAGCCTACCAGGCTCCTCCGTCCGTGGGATTTTCCAGGCAAGAGTGCTGGAGTGGGGTGCCATTGCCTTCTCTGCCATTTCAGTGATACTTATCAACAAATGATATTCTGATGGCTCTTTCCATTTTATTTGGGAAATCCTAAAACCCTCAGCATGACCCATGCTAGTAACACTAAACACTACTGCCTTCATAGTAATAATAATAACTAGTGCTCATTGATAGCCTTCTGTTGAACAGGGGTTATGCCAATACTTTACTTACATTATCTCATTTAATACCCCCCCCCCAAAAAAAAATCCTAGTGTAGGTACTACTATTAGTTCCATTTTACAGAAGAGGAAATCAAGGCAGAGTGATTAGAACACAGGAACACAAGTGTGGATAGCCCCAACTCAAAACTATGAAGAGTTTTCCTCCTGGGCTTCCCTTTCACTAATAGGACATAACTACAAATTTATTTGACAGGAGCAAAGAATTCATGCAGAAGCAAGGGCCTGTTGCTGTAACCCTGTAGCTATTTCTCATGCTCTCTATTTGGCTTCCTGGCCTCTGTGACACTAATTCTTTGTTTCAGTTTTTAATTCCCCATAGCATCATCTTTCTGCCTGTTCTCAAGATTTTCCATTGCCCTGGTTTTCTCTCTGGATTCTGCACATTTTGCCTTTGCGGTCTTCAGTGCCTGCCCCATGAAGAGAGCTTTGTCAGATGACTTACTCTGCTTTGAATAGATACACCTATCTATTCTTCAGGTATAGGTTCTTTAGGTAGAAGAAATATATGGATAAGGAAGGGATGGATTTCATTCAAGATCAGGATATGGTCAAAATCTTTGCAAGGAGTACAAAGTAAAAAGACTAGGTAGCAAGACAAAATAAGATGGGGCAGAGATAATAGGAAAGAACAAATCCAACTCCAGATTAGATCTGTTCCTTTTACTTAAGCCTTTGTGCTCTGTTGCCTGTGCGTAGTCTTGCTAGCTCTGTACCTTTTGTAAAAGAATGTTGCCTATAGCCTGAAACATACAGGATAGCCTATTCTTAGGGCTCTGACCTTCAAGGGTCCATTAATATAGAGGTATGGAGTAGGAAATGGCAACCTGCTCCAGTATTCTTGACTGGAAAATTCCATGGACAGAGGAGCCTGGTGGGCTACAGTCCATGGTGTTGTAAAGAGTTGGACACAACCGAGTGACTGAGCACACACAGAGATAAAAAGTTGCAGAATCAAGAATAACATTTGTCTTTGAGCTTTCTGGGAACATAGTGACCTGACCTACATGGAAGGCTGCAAGAACAAAGGATTCCTACACCTAGAAGTTTGCAACAACTAACCACACCCTTCACTTTCCTTGCCTCAAAAATATTTTGCTGAAACCCTTCAGGGAGTTTGGGGTTTTGTGAGCATGAGTTACCCATCTCCTTGCATGGCCCTGCAGTAAATCTTTCTCTGCTCTAAACTCCAGCATTTAAGTTTGTTTGCATTTGATAACAAGGATAGGAGATTGGCAGCAACTTAGGCAGAATCTAGTGTAAGAGGCAGCAGAGAGGCAATACTAACTTTTTATGCTAAGTGCACAGAGCAGAAGGGCATCAGTGCAGTCTGCTGAGTGCCAGGCAGGTAGAACTAGCAGGAAGAGAAAGCAGGGATGACAGAGCAGCCTCTGAGGAGCCTCTGAAACTTGGCCTTCAAGAAGCAAGGTGTCCATTGATGCATCTAAAAACTGAGAGCCCAGAACACTGGGCGAGCTTTGCCTGGGTTGACAAAGATTGCCAGAAGGTCCTAAAAATAGGGCTTCACAGCCTTTTCACAGTTCTGCCAGCCTCCCAGATTAGTTTGGACTCTCTCTTTTTTTTTTTAATCAGTAGGAGAAAAAAAGAAAGATGACAATAAAAACCATATGGAAGCCTCTTCTCATGCTGTAACTCTTTGATCTTCTCTCCAAATAGAAGAAAGTAACCTTCCCACTCTTAAATCATTCCAAATGCTTTTCAGCTTCTAGATACACTACTATTTCAGGTAAACTTAATATCATGGTTCACTCCTTCATTTATTTGTTTAAACACTGACTGAATGCGCATCAAGTAGTAGTTTCTATGCCAGTAACTGAAGGTACCAAGAAAAATTCCCTGTCATTGCCTACACCAAGTCCACAGTCCAAGAGGAGAGTCAATTAAAAGACAGACTGTGCACAAGAATTTCGGGAGCCTCAAGAAGGGATGTTTAAGGGAAAGGTGGAAGTGTAGGGGAAAGGGAGATGGAGGTTAAAGAAGCTTTCTGAAGGAGATGACACAAGAATCACAAAGAGTCATTCCTAGTTTTCTCAACAACTGTAAAACTTTATTTCATAGAGCTTGGAGACTCTAACATCTCTAATTCTGCCAGGATAGTCTTCAGAAAGCCCCTGTGTATATGGACTTTTTTTTTTTTTTTTTAATCATAGAACAATATAATGTAAACAGACAGAAAATTCTGCAGGTTTTTAAACATAGATTTAAAGTGATTTCCTGAGAGTAGTCAACATAGAGAACTTGTGATCCAAGGACCTGGAATATCTTCAAGAATCAGTACGTTCAAGGATGAGTGCGTGAATTAACAGCTTTAGAGAGACAGGATTGTTCATTCATTTATTCATTTTCTCATTCATTCAGTAAATAAATATACTCCTTGTAGACACTGGTGACTCAAAAATGAATCATTTGTTTACAGGTCGACAATAACCATTTGTTCATCTACAGTTTGGCCTTTGTGGAAGATATTTATCCCCAACTAGAATGGTCCTTTGTCACTAAAGTCAAAACCAGGCTACCGTTCTAGGTTGTCCTAACCCAACATGACTTTTCTCTTTGGTTTTTACTAAAAAAAAATGTGTACTGACAAAAGGACCTTGGCACACAGACATCTACTTTCTAAATGCTTGTGAAGAAGTCCTTGAAGTAAATAAGATCTAATGGACAAGGGGCAAATTTGTAAATGCTGCTGCTTGATAAATGTGTGTAAGAAAAATTACTGTCGCTTGTGCTTATAAAATAATAATCACTTTTAAAAACTAGTTTTCAGTAAGTTCTCTACATCCTTAACTAAGTCTCGTGTAAATCAGTATCCTTTCTGAAAATCTATTTTACCTTTCCGTTTTAAAAGGCCTATCCGTTCCATTGTTCAACTTAGGAAGCTGGGCTGCCAGTTTGATAAGACTCTGAGTGTGGTCTGAATGCTCTATGCTAATCTACTCTACATCAGGCTGGAAGCTTATCTTGACAGGAAAACTTGGAGCGGGCCTTGTGGAAGGATTTTGGCATCACACATTGGAGTGGAAAATATTCACAGGCTGTAACAAAGTCTGGCTTGGGCTGCTGTAGGAAAGGCAGCCACTGGCTGGGAGACAATTCGTGTAGGAAAGTCCTGGGCGCCTCTGTGAGAGGCCTACAGGATGGTGTTATCCACCGAGAGGGGGCAGGATCAGGGAATCATGTGTGTTTTCATGAGAATTGAGAGGAACGGCAGCTAACACAAGCCAAGTTAGAAAAAGAACACAACCACTGAGCGCTTCCATCACAGCCTTTTGGATCCAAAACGCTTCATGTGCAAAAATAATGTGCCAGCTGAAGAAAGAATGCTTCAGGGGTTTTAAAAAGATGAAGTCTAGAAAAACCCTCAGGCACAGGTGTACCTGTTTGTGTGAGGATGTCAAACCGAAACGGCATAAAGCAGCCCTCCATTTCTCTCAAAAAGGTTTTGAATCTATTCCTGACCTTGCTGGTAAAAATAAAAGTGCTTTTATTTTTTTCCAAGTGTGTCCCTGTTTGGTGAGAAATTGCGTGCCCCCGCCCTTTGGTGGGAGGCTTGTTTTTGCTTTTAACATACTTGTAAGCTCTGAACTTTGTCACTGAAAAATATTTAGAAATGCTGATTTCTAGGATGAGAGACAATGGTGGTATACCTATTTTGACTAAAAGTTTAAAAAAAAAAAATGCCAGGGACTTTGTGATGATCTCTTGTGTTGCCGTCCCTGAGTATTGTGTGACTTTTCTGGAAAAAGGAACTTGTGACTATTTACTCCACTGAACCTAGAAGTCTAGGATAAAAACAAAATATGACTAGCCAAAATGGTAAATGAGATTTCACACTGCCTGCCTCCTCCAGATAGAGAAACTTTAATAATAAAATGCCGTTCACACAGTGAGGCCTGCTCTACCCCATGGAGGTTGATTGTATGGGTTGAGTTGTGGACAGTGCTCCATTTGGGAAGGCTGAAGTAAGGGGGATGAGCTGTGTCTATTTGCAGAGGTGTGGGCAGAGGAGCTGAAGTTGCCCTGCCCTCTCAGTTGTGGGAGGGGGATGCATGATCCATTTCAGAAAAAGCAGAAATGCCATTCACTTGTCAGTTCCTTAACAGCAAAGAGCATGCTCTGTCTGTGATTTCCTCATGACCAGCATGGCACCTGGCACATAGAAAGGGGCCACTGTTAGAACTGAACTGGGTTAGCATTCTGGGCTCCCCTGGAAGTGTTAGATATTGAAATGAGCTCTACATTCATGGAGAAATCAGGAAGAGGCAGAAAACCATATATGGAGACTGACCATGTCCAGGCAGATAAAGGAGAGAGGCTAGTGGATGGCAGTAGCCAGAGGGTGCTCCTGATGTTAGAGGTACATCATGGGGCAGGAACTCTGGTTCATGGGGAGGGTGTTTCCAAGGCAGCACAAGTGGGGGGCTACAAGTTTGAGGGTTGTCTCAAAAGATAGCACAGGGATACCTGGCAGCCTGTGCTGAAAATGTGTGTCAGTGCATTCATGTTGAGCAAAGCTACCATTCAGGAGTAGCCCTTGCAACTTTTTAGCTCTGCCCATGAGCCCTGAGTTTGCCTGTGTCTAATACCACTAAGAGGACTTCCCTGGTGGTTCAGATGGTAAAGCGTCTGTCTACAATGCGGGAGACCCGGATTTGATCCCTAGATTGGGAAGATCCCTTGGAGAAGGAAATGGCAATCCACTCCAGTACTATTGCCTGGAAAATCCCATGGACAGAGGAGTCTGGTAGGCTACAGTCCATGGAGTCGCAAAGAGTTGGACACGACTGAGCAACTTCACGTTCGTTCAATACCACTAAGAAGGGCGTGGTAACCCACTCCAGTATTCTTGCCTGGAGAAATCCATGGACAGAATCCTCTCTGTCTGGCAGGCTATAGTCCATAGGGTTGCAAAGAGTCAGACAAGACTGAAGCAACTGAGCATGTACAATACCACTGAAGTCTTTTCTTTAAAATGTATTTTAAAACCATTTATTTAGATTATGTTTTAGAGCTTTTTTAAAAATATATATTTATTTTTTAGTAAAGGATAATTGCTTTACAGAATTTTGCTGTTTTCTGTCAAACCTCAACATGAATCAGCCATCAGATCAGATCAGATCAGATCAGTCGCTCAGTCGTGTCCGACTCTTTGCGACCCCATGAACCGCAGCACGCCAGGCCTCCCTGTCCATCACCAGCTCCCGGAGGTCACCCAGACTCATACCCATCGAGTCAGTGATGCCATCCAGCCATCTCATCCTCTGTTGTCCCCTTCTCCTCCTGCCCTCAATCCCTCCCAGCATCAGAGTCTTCTCCAATGAGTCAACTCTTCGCATGAGGTGGCCAAAATACTGGAGTTTCAGCTTTAGCATCATTCCTTCCAAAGAAATTCCAGGATTGATCTCCTTCAGAATGGACTGGTTGGATCTTCTTGCAGTCCAAGGGACTCTCAAGAGTCTTCTCCAACACCACAGCTCAAAAGCATCAATTCTTCGGCGCTCAGCCTTCTTCACAGTCCAGCTCTCACATCCATACATGACCACAGGAAAGACCATAGCCTTGACTAGGCGAACCTTTGTTGGTAAAGTAATGTCTCTGCTTTTGAATATGCTATCTAGGTTGGTCATAACTTTCCTTCCAAGGAGTAAGCGGTCTTTTAATTTCATGGCTGCAGTCACCATCTGCAATGATTTTGGAGCCCAGAAAAACAAAGTCTGACACTGTATAGGCATACACATATCCCCTCCTTTTGAAACTCCCTCCCATCTCTCTCCTCATCCCACCCTTCTAGGTTGATAGAGAGTCCCTGTTTGAGTTTCCTGAGACATATAGCAAAGTCCCCTTGGCTATCTATTTTACATATGGTAATGTAAGTTTCCATGTTACTCTTTCCATACATCTCACCCTCTGCTCAGATTATGTTTTTAGAGCAACTTTAAGTTCATAGCGAAATTGAATTGAAGGGAAGGGACAGAGATTTCCTATGTCTCCCATCCCCATCCCCAAACACAGCCTCTTCCATTATCAGCATCCACCACCAGAGGGTACATTTGTTGAAATGGATAAACCTACACTGATATGTCATTTTCACCCAGAGTCCAATAGTTTACATTATTGTTAACTGTTGACGTTGTAATGCCCCTGAAGTCTTATAAAACTGTATCAGCATAAGAATTACCTCAGGTTTTCTCTCCAATAGCCTTCTCAAACATTCCTGCCCACCATTGTTCCAAGTTCAGTGACTCACACATGCATGCTCCTTCTAAACCTAGGAGAGCTGGATAGACAGTACCATGTGAATTGGATTCCTATCAAGGACTTTTTCATCTCATGCCATTGGCCATCACAGATAGTACACTCTTGTGCATACTCTAGTATATGCTTCCTGGCCAGACCTCAGTTTCTACCCCACATAGCAAGAACCCCTTTTTCAGGGACAGAAGGATCAGACAAATTGTTTGAAATCCCAGCCGACAATGGTAACTAGGAAAAGCAGACAGTCAGGGGAGCTGGTGCGCGGGCGGGGGGCGAGGGAGGGGGTGGTCTGGATCTCTTTTTTACCATGATAAAGACACATCTGTTCCATTTATTTCCCTCTTGTAGCTCTGTCATTGATTTTTGGAAAATAGTTTGTTAACTTGTTTAACTGTGAAAGTTTCAGGGGTGGTTTTGTTTTTTTATTGCTTTGGGAAACTCTTACTCCTGACTCGTCACATCTCTGTCCTAATTTTCTAAAAGTAAGCGTACCTTTAAATAGAGAAAGAGCAAGTAAAAGAGGGGAAATGCATTTCAGCCCAGTGGTGTTTAAGAGCATATGTTAGAAATAGAAAGTGATATAAACACAAAAAACAACCAAGGAAAGTTTTCTATCAATGCTGTGACAAATTTTCACAAATGTAGTGGCTTAAAATAAAGCAGATTTACTTTCTTACATTTATCGAAGTCAGAAGTTCCCAAATCAAGGTGTCAACATGGCTGCATCTTTTCTGGATGGTGGTTGTAGGGGAGAATGCATTTTCTCGCATTTTCTAGCTTCTAGGCAAAACAAGGTAAAAAAGTAATTCAACTCATTCTAATCCAGTATTTATTATGTTATTATATACCAGATATTATGGTAAACCATAGGAAAATATAAACAGGATTAAAGAATAATCCTTAAGCTCAAGGGGATTATAAATTCTAGTTAGAAAAATGGGCCCATGAGCAACTAGCAATGATAATCAACAGAATAGAAATATAATGAGTAGATATATAAATCAAATACTGTGGGAACAATGAGGAAGACAAAATACATTGTGATTGGTGATGCCAGGATCCTAATCCCAATACTGATATCAGCACACCGACTTCAAATATAATTGAAATTAAAGAAGCAATATTTATACTGGGTTTTGAAAGATGAGTGGAAATTTCATAAATGGAGAATGTGGAAAAAGGGCATTGCAGGTGTAGGAAATTCCTTGAGGAAAAGCATGAGGACAGGGATGAGCAGAGCAAATAAGGAAGTGCTGGCTAGTCTGCTATGGTAGAATCGTTTGATGTGAAGAGGAACATGAGTCTGGGAAAGTTGAGATGGAGACAGATTTATTTAGCAAATATTTATTGAACATTCATTGTACTCTGGGAATAAAACAAGGGGCAGAGGAAACGAACACCCCTGTCCTCATGGTGTTTATCCTCTAGTTTGGAGATGGGGGAGGTGGGACTGATGCCAATAAATGAAATTGATATTAGATTATGTAATAGAGGAACATAAGGTGGGGAAGGAAGCAGGGCAAGCACTTTCAAAGGGGTTGACTCAGGAAGGACTGCTGAGAACGTAACTGATGATCAATGACTTGAAGGGGGTGAGAGAATGTTTAGGGGGAAGAATGTTCTCACAGACAGCAGTGAATTCAGTAGTTTTTAATACGGCTTCCTATCAGGAAACAATGGCTTCTCAAAGAAATACAATCCAGAGCCTCTAAGGTTTTGCACTGGAAGGAATATTTTCCAATTACTGAAGGACAGCATCTAGGCTGTCAGGGATCAGAAGGTCTTCTTTCTAGTAAGAAATCTTACAGACTACCTGTCATCATTGCCCATGATTCTGATACCATTAAAAGTTACTGTGTTTTCCTAAAACACAACTTAAATTTTTATCATTCTTATCCTCAAAAATATTTAGTGGATTTCCATTTTTAAATGGGAAACAAAAGGTCATAGTGTAGCAGGAATTAAGAGCCCTAAACACTTTGGGTAAGAGGCTTACCTTCTCCAGTCTCCAGGTGCTTGGTTATCTGTTTTCTCTCTCTCATTGCTGTATAGATACAGGCTAGACGCCCTTCTTGCTCCTCAGCACTAACTTCCACCTGTCTTTTCCATTCTTGATTATAAACACTCATGTGTCACTTGGGGGAGGGACTGCTTTACCTCCTGCCCCAAGAGGCGCCCGTTTCTATTAGACTGGTGCAAGAGTAATTGTGGTTTTGCATGGTTGAACTTTGCTATTTGATATTGGAATACATCCTTAAATAAATGTGGTTATGTTATGCATCATTTTAATGCATATTTCTCACTTTATGGTGTTTTTTGCTAATTACTTATTTACTTGACTGTTTATATTTATTTTCTAGTATGGAAACAGTGTTAGACAAAAAGCAAATTTGAGTGATTTTTTTAATTTGAGTTCAAAATGGGCTGTAAAACAGTGGAGAATACTCGCAACATAGACAACGCATTTGGCCCAGGAACTGCTAATGAACGTACAGGGCAGTGGTGGTACAAGAAGTTTTGTAAAGAATACAAGAGCCTTGAAGATGAGCAGTGCAGTGGTTGGCCATTGGAAGTTGATAACGACCAACTGAGAGCAACCATTTAAGCAGATCCTCTTACAACTACATAAGGCGTTGCTGAAGAACCAGCAATATCAACCACTCTATGGTCATTCAGCATTTGAAACAAACTGAAAAGGTGAAAAATCTCACTAAGTGGGTGCCTCATGGGTGGACCACAAATCAAAAAAATCATCATTTTGAAGTTAGTCTTCTTTTATTCCACGCAACAACCATTTCTTGATTGAATTGTGATATGCAATGAAGAGTGGATTTTACATGACAACCAGAGATGACCAGCTGAGAGGTTGGACCAAGAAGAAGCTCCAAAGCACTTCCTAAAGCCAAACTTGCACCAAAAAGAAAAAAAAAGGTCATGGTCACTGTCTGGTGGTCTGCTGTCCATCTAATCCACTCCAGCTTTCTGAATCCCAGTCGATCACATCTGAGAAATACGCTCAGCAAATCAATGAGATGCTCTGAAAACTGAAACACCTGCAGCCAGCATTGGTCAACAGAAAGGGCCTAATTCTCTAGAACAATGCCTGACCGCACATCTCACAACAAATACTTCAAAAGTCAAACAAATTGGGCTACCAAGTTTTGCCTCATCCACCACATTCACCTGACCTCTTGCCAACCAACTACCACTTCTTCAAGCATCTCGACAACTTTTTGCAAGAAAAGTGCTTCTACAACCAGCAGGAGGCAGAAAATGCTTTCCAAGAGCTAGCTGAATCCTGAAGCGTGGATTTTTATGCTACAGAAATGAACAAACTTATTTTTCATTGGCAAAAATGTGTTGATTGTAATGGTTCTGTTTTGATTAATAAGGATGTGTTTGAGCCTAGTCATAATGATTTAAAATTCATGGTCCGAAACAATTACTTTTGTACTAACCTAGTGACTCCATGCAGTACTCTGTGCAGAAACTCTGGTGAAGAATGTTTTTTCTCCAGGGGCTTGGTAAAATCCCAGGAATATTTCAGTACCCCTTGTGGATTTAAGTCTCTGACTGTGGCTCAGTTACCTATCCTTGAATTTGGCTTTGGGAGTTAGAGAAGGCTTCACACAGAGGAGGTGGCATTTGAACTTGGCTTTGAAGGATTAGTAGGATTTTGCCAGAAGTAATGGAAGAATTCTCACTGGCAAGAAAGATAATTACTGGCAGCACTTTTTTTTCCTGCTTCATAATATTCAGGAAAATTTAGACCTCTAGTCCTATATACTTATACATAATGTGTTTATGGCTGAAAGTAAATATGATTAACTAGATAAAACCCAACTTTACAAATCCTCTTTTATGTGCAAAGTATTTCAAGGAGAAGGTTTGATTTATTTACATTTTTAATTAAATGAAAATTACAGATAAAAGATGCTGTACCACTCATCTTCCTAGGAAAAGAAAATATTGCAATGTAATTAAAAGGATGCCTCAAATTATAATTAGATTGGAAATTTAATTATGACTAGAATACTTTATCCTTATGCACACTGACACCTTGTTGATACATAACCTTTAAAGTATTTTTATTATATTTACTCTAAGATGTTAATCTGTGGACTAAATAAAATCCTTAGGTTCCTAAGAAGAGCTAGAATTCAGCATAGAATCCAAAGTGCAGTTTTTTTGTCTGGAAACAAAAAAAGTATTGTTTCAGAATTCCTGTTCTGATTATTACTGGATTTTGATTACAACTTAATACTGCAAAAAATTCTAAAAATCTCTAGCAGATATCAGTTAGTATAATATTAACAACAAATTTCTTAGCTAGAGAGAACATCCTTTGGTTCATATCTGATAGAGTTACTCCCTTCCAAATGAAAGGACTGAAGGAATTCATATATATACACTCAGGAATCACATTTTCCAGAAAGAATACTCTTCCTATGGAATGTCAGCTGTACATATAGAAATGTATCATAGCAATTTGGTGGAATTTCTTCTGCAGATGAGCTCTGGTTAAATACATTTGCTATAATTAACTTCCTGTGGCACCATTTGACACTTCTTGCAGCTTAGGAAACAATAACTTTCACAGTAAAAATGATTTAGTTACAGCATAATGTGCTCCAATAGAAATGTTTTGAGATAAAGATCCTCAATATGCAATTATTATTAGCTTGATATGGAAAATACTGTGTGATAAAAACTGTTTGAAGAATTGCCACTTTAACTTATCTGGGGTTGAAGAAGGCACTTAATAATAAATTGAAGGTCTTTATTCATGAGTCAAAGTCTGAATTTGTAGCCTTTGTGGAAATCTCCATTCGAAAATACGTGATTGTTAATTAAATCATTAAATAAATATATGTTGAAAATGTATCATGTGCTTGGTATTTGCTAAAGTTTGTAGAGTGTATCTTCTTTCTAATTTAACCACAGTCATTAATTTGATTAGCCTTCATGGCCGTAAAAGAAGGAAAGTCTTGCTTTTATAAACTCATGAGGAAAAACACACAACAACAAAATCTGATTATCTAAAATAGACTCATTTTCATTCTACTGAGATCTAACCAACACGCCCCTCCTTTTCTGAACCAATTTTCACCAGAGAACTTCTGCTCCCAGATGAACTGAATTTCTACAAATGGCCTGCCTCTGTGGTCCTCTGTATAGGCAAACCTCTCATTGAAGTCCTTATCTCTTTTGAAGGGACTTCAAAGGTCCATTGAAATCCAAAACTTTCCTTGAAGTTAAGTCAAGTTTTGCCTGTTTTAGGGCTGCAGGATTTCATCCAGAAAAGCCTAGGTGGTTAACAAGGAAAGAGCATGTTAACCTGGTTGGATTTCATCACAAGTGGAATTTGGTCTGACAATTTTGGCTCTGTTAGGGGGTTTAAAGCATATTCAGCTGTGGAAATGATAAAAGGATTCCCCTACCTGGTTTTATAGCACAATAGCTGAAAGACCAGCAGGTATTTCCAAGCATCTTTTAGTGCACATCCCAAACTGCTACACCAGCTGGATCTTCAGTGAATGAAACCACCCTGCTGTTAAAACATTTGAATCCCAGTCAAAGTCGTTGACAGTAAAAATCCAGGTGGCTATGCAAATTGGTCATTTCCTTAAATAGTAATTTGAGTTTCACCAGGTGAGTCCTGCTAATAATGACAACCAACATCTGTGGAGCCTGTTTCAATTCATAGGACAACTCTTATGTATATTATCTCATTGTTGCTGTTGTTGTTTAGTCATTAAGTTGTGTCTGACTCTTTTGTGACCCCATGGACTGTAGCCTGTCAGGCTCCTCTGTCCATGGAATTCTCCAGGCAAGAATACAGGAGTGAGTTGCCATTTCCTTCTTGGGGATCTTCTGACCCAGACATGGAACTCGTGTTTATTGTACTGGTAGGCAGATTCTTTACCACTTGAGCCACCAGGGAAGCCGCATATTTTCTTAGTTAGTTTTCATTAAAACTCAATGAGATTAAGACATGGAAGTTCAGAGAGATGAAGTGATTTGTCTACGGTTATGTGAGTAGCTTGAAGAAGACAATGGCACCCCACTCCATTGCCTGGAAAATCCCATGGATGGAGGAGCCTGGTAGGCTGCAGTCCATGGGATTGCTAAGAGTCGGACGTGACCGAGCGACCTCACTTTCACTTTTCACTTTCATGCATTGGAGAAGGAAATGGCAACTCACTCCAGTGTTCTTGCTTGGAGAATCCCAGGGATAGGGAAGCCTGGTGGGCAGCTATCTATGGGGTTGCACAGAGTCGGACACATCTGATGCGACTTAGCAGCAGCAGCAACAGCAACATGCAATAGTTAAGTAGTGAGTCAGGATTTGAACCCAGACATTTGAAGCCAAACACAGTGGGCTTTCCTTAAGACTAAGAGTCATTGGTAGTGTGGATGATTATCGACCTTTAGTTCTTGACTGAAAGAAACAAGAGCTGCTTTCTTCTTTGGTGAGTCTATTTCTATAGGTTCCTCCTTGAAAATAGGATAGATTACATTTTGTGCTCTGGGCTTATAGTACTAAATCTTCCGGTTTTCAAGAAAAGTTAACAATTTTTGGACGCCATTCCAATTTTGGACTGTTAACAGCTATGTTAGTTTGGGTCTTTGTTATCAAGTTTTCATTCCTTTTTGATAGAAGAATTACACATCCACACCCTTTGCATGTTACTCTAGGGCTTCTCCGGGGAAGGCAATGGCACCCCACCCCAGTGCTTTTGCCTGGAAAATCCCATGGACGGAGGATCCTGGTGGGCTCCAGTCCATGGGGTCGCTAAGAGTCGGACACGACTGAGCGACTTCACTTTCATTTTTCACTTTCATGCATTGGAGAAGGAAATGGCAACCCACTCCAGTATTCTTGCCTGGAGAATCCCAGGGACGGGGGAGCCTGGTGAGTTTCCGTCTATGGGGTCGCACAGAGTCGGACACGACTGAAGCGACTTAGCAGCAGCAGCAGCTAGGGCTTCTCAATAGAATAGACTGTACATCACTCACCTTATTGGTTTTAGGTTTGGTCATGTGATTTGGATTGCCCAATGAAATGTGGCGAAACATAAGCTGTGACTTTAAGAAGTAACCTTCTATCTCCCATCCCTCTTTGTTCCTGCATTTACCTTGAGAGTCTCCTTTTACAGTCCTAGAAGGATGTGGAGCAGACTAGAACCTTATCTGCATTTTGCATCCAAGCTCAGTGAATCCCAGCGGATGTTAGTGAGTTCCTGTTGGACCCAGCAGAGTCTCAGCCAACAGGCAGACCTGTAAGAAATAGGTTTTTCTTTAAGTTTTATTGGGATTTAATTGATTTACAATGTTGTATTAGTTTCAGAGCACATGTATGCCTGTGGCGGATTCATTTTGATGTATGGCAAAGCCAATACAATATTGTAAAGTTAAATAAAATTAAAAAAAATTAAAATTAAAAAAAAGAGTGAATCTGTTATATTAATACATATATCCACTCCTTTTATAGATTCTTTATCCATATCAATGGCACCCCACTCCAGTACTCTTGCCTGGAAAATCCCATGGATGGAGGAGCATGGTAGGCTGCAGTCCATGGGATCGCAAAGAGTTGGACACGACTGAGCGACTTCACTTTCACTTTTCACTTTCCTGCATTGAAGAAGGAAATGGCAACCCACTCCAGTGTTCTTGCCTGGAGAATCCCAGGGATGGTGGAGCCTGATGGGCTGCCGTCATGGGGTTGCACAGAGTCGGACACGACTGAAGCAACTTAGCAGCAGTAGCAGTACCCATACCAACCATTACAGAGTGAGAAATAAATATTTGTGGTAGTAAAGCTATTGATATTTGGGCTTGCTAGTTATACAGCAGATCCTGACCATGTTAAACATTTTTTTGTTTTGTCTGACTCTTTGGGACCCCATAAACTATACAGTTCACGGAATTCTCTAAGCCAGAATACTGGAGTGGGTCGCTTTCCCCTTCTCCAGGGGATCTTCCCAACACAGGGATCAAACCCAGGTCTCCCGCATTGCAGAAGGATTCTTTACCAGCTGAGCCACAAGGGAAGCCCCATGTTAAACATCTTTAAGCAAACATTACAGCCCAAATTAAGTACTTCTCTGTAGATTAGATGCAGCCTTTGGGTCAAAGCCTGAGCTCTGTGAGGTGAATCCTCGGCAGTATCTTTACCAATAGTTACATTTAGATCTCAGGAAAAATTATATCAAATGTTTGGTGCATATACTATTTAGAACAAATGTTAGTCAGTTGTTCCTGATTTTTTGCAACCCCATGGACTGTAGCCTGCCAGACTCCTCTGTCCATGGGATTTTCTAGGCAAGAATACTGGAGTGGGTTGCTAATCCCTGCTCCAATTTAGAGCAAGGAGACTGTTAAGTTCTGACTCCTAAACAACCTCTGTACTCCTACTCAGGAGAGATATATGAACTAAGGCATATGAGTAATTGAAGGTGTGGGAGTGAAAGAAGAGATTTTCCTTGTCATTGACCTGGATTAACAGGATCAGCCTACACATTCCCTGTCAGCACTATTTTATAAATGTACGCTGAATCCTTAGAGAATGAATTTGTTCTCTATCATCCATGTTTGTTCCAGTCAAAAAATTTGAGAATCCCTAGAAAAGCTAGAAGACTTGGACCTATATTTAACCTTTCATCCTTCATCAGCCTGGAAAAGGAATCTTAATAATTCAGAGAAATACCTCATGCTTACTAGGTCTTGGGAAATGCAGTAATTTATTTTCTAGAACAAACATCATCCGGGGAATTAAACAAGAGTTCCTTTCTGCCGAATTCAGAAGGAAATCAGCGTAGGCAGACACACAGGAGAGGGGACAGCAGTGATCTCAAATTTAGAGACATGAGCTTTTAGATACCTTAGTTGTAGCTGAGAGACTGAGTGAGAGAAGGTCATGTCAGATCTTTTGGAATCATTTCCCTCCCTCCAAGCAAAGTCTTCTACACCTGTGACAGGAGCAGTTGTGTGCACTGTCTAGACTAGACATGACTAAGACCCAGCTGAGACATCTAATTTTTATAAATGTTTGATATGATGGCAGAGACCAGTACTGAGCGCACACGTTCGTTATTGGTTACTTCCCCAGGCTAATGCAGTCTAGGTTATGTACTTACCTAACGTTATAGCAACGAAACTAATATAACTGTCTGTACTCTAAAATTCCATTTAAGTCATGCTAACAGGTTCTTGCCTGGAGAATCCCAGGGACAGGGGGTGCCTGGTGGGCTGCCGTCTCTGGGGTCGCACAGAGTTGGACACGACTGAAGTGACTTAGCAGCAGCAGTAGCAACAGGTCCTTAGACCAGTTATCCGGTGTGCTCTGCTAGCCAAATAGTTATTTCATTTTGATTGTAAATACCATGAAGGAGGAATGCAGGATGCTATGAGGTTGTGTTATTACAGGTCCCAACTAGACTGTGACATCAAGGAACTGTCACTGAGTGAATGACATTTAAAAGAACGCATTAAGAAAGGATCAATGGTATTTAGCATTAGAAAGGAATGGGACCATGGAGTCATGTAGAATGTTAAAGAAAAATGGAGGAGAGAGACAAGAACAGAGAAAGTATTTGAAGTTCTGTACTAGTATTTAAGAGGGTCACAGGGTTTGAAAAAAGTATCCTAGAAGATCATTCTAGTCTCTTCCCAGTGCCCAGCTTACAAACAGTGTTTTATGCTATGAGCAGAAAAGAACACGTGAAGAGTTTAAATATTGCTGGATAAAGTGAGAAGTAAAATCAATAAGCATTATGGCTAAGAGCCTGGAAATGAATATCAAACAGACACGGTTTAAATCACAGTTTCCTTCTTACTAGCTCTGTGACCTGGGGCAACTTACTTGTTTAACCTTTCCAACCGTCTTTTTTTTTTTTTGACTCTGCAAAATAGGGAAAATAATGCATACCTTTGAGTGCCACTGCAGGGACTAAGTGAAACTGTGGAGGTAAACTCTCTAGCATCCTGACTATCACATCACCAGCATCAGACATTTCTGGCAGAAAGATGAGCAGGTTCTGTGGAAGCTTGGACGTCAGGGCACAGTGAACGGGAGCTTCAGTAGGTGAAAATATTATATTTGTAAAAGTCTAATCTGTGCATTTATCAACACATTTATTAAGAAACCAAAGCTGTCTTCTAGTTACTTTCTCTTAGGCAGGGTGTGTTAGTTTTCTAAGGCTTCTATAATAAAAGACCACAGACTGTATAGCTTGAAACGACAGAAATGTAGTTCACAGTTCTGGAGGTTAGAATTCTAAGATCAAGGCATTTGTAGGGCCATATTCTCTCTGAGATAGAATCCTTCCCATCTCCCCTTGGCATCTGGTGGTGGCATCAAGCCTTGGTGTCCTTTGGCTTGCGGCTCATCACTCTGATCTCAGTCTCTGTCCTCTATGACTTTCTCCCTGATGTGTTCATCTCTGTCTCTTCTCTTATAATGACATCTGCCTCGTTGGATTAAGGTCTACACTAATGATCACATTTTAACTTGATTAAATCTGCAAAAACCTTATTTCCAAATAAGGTTACACTCAGAGGCACTGATATTAGGACTTCCACATACCTTTTGCAGGGCTTCCCAGGTGCTCATACAGCAAAGTATCTGCCTGCAATGCAGGAGACTCGGGTTTGATGCCTGGCTTGGGAAGATCCCCTGGAGAAGGGAATGGCTACCCATTCCAGTATTCTTGCCTGGAGAATTCCATGGAGAGAGGAGCCTGGTAAGCTACAGTCCATGTAGTTGCAAAGAGCTGGACATGACTGAGAAGCTAACACTCATCCCTTTTGCAGGGACATGATCAATCCACAGCAATAAGTGAGTGAGTGATTACAGGGAAAGGCTTGTTCCCCAGTGACAGAGAGAACTCTTTCTAGGGGAATTTGAAGTGTCTAAAAACTAAGATCATGGCATCTGGTCCCATCCCTTCATGGGAAATAGATGGGGAAACAGTGGAAACAGTGTCAGACTTTGTTTTTGGAGCTCCAAAATCACTGCAGATGGTGACTGCAGCCATGAAATTAAAAGACACTTACTTCTTGGAAGGAAAGTTATAACCAACCTAGATAGCATATTCAAAAGCAGAGACATTACTTTGCCAACAAAGGTCGGCAAAGAAAGCTGAGCGCCGAAGAATGGATGCTTTTGAACGGTGGTGTTGGAGAAGACTCTTGACTGTCCCTTGGACTGCAAGGAGATCCAACCAGTGCATCCTAAAGGAGATCAGCCCTGGGATTTCTTTGGAAGGACTGATGCTAAAGCTGAAACTCCAATACTTTGGCCACCTCATGCAAAGAGTTGACTCACTGGGAAAGACTCTGATGCTGGGAAGGATTGGGGGCAGGGGGAGAAGGGGACGACAGAGGATGAGATGGCTGGATGGCATCACTGACTCTATGGATGTGAGTCTGAGTGAACTCTGGGAGTTGGTGATGGACAGAGAGGCCTGGTGTGCTGCGATTCATGGGGTCGCAAAGAGTCAGACACAACTGAGCCACTGAACTGAACTGAATCATAAATGATTAAGGTCCCCCATTATTTTCAGTCCTAGAGTCTAGACAGGCTTGGATTATTAAATTAGGATTTTAAGTCCTTTAAATGCCCCCCCCCCCCCCACACACACACCTCTGTTCTAAAAGTCTTCTTAAGGATAATCTCAGGCATTATCAAAATTTTCTCTTCTCTTAGATAAAGAAAGGGAATTGAGGAGATCTACACACTGAAAGAAATTAATCAGTTTTTAAAAACTATGCTGGAGTCAGGATGATATAAAATAATCTATCAGCTTAACTGTAGACTCTTAAAGTAGCTCATTTTAATGGATATTATTGGAAGGGTCATGTTCTTTCAGTTGTTTTTAAAATTAAACCTGAATTATGACTTTGAGTGGGCTTCCCAGGTGGCACTAGTGGCAAAGAACCTGCTTGCCAATGCAGGAGACATAAGAGATGCTGGTTCAATTCCTGGAAGGTCTCCTGGAGGAGGGCATGGCAACCCACTCCAGTATTCTTGCCTGGAGAATCCCATGGACAGAGGAGCCTGGTGGGCCACAGTCCATAGGTTCACAGAGTTGAACATGACTGAAGGGACTTCGCATGCATGCACGTGTATGACATTGAGAGTTTCTGTCTGGATGGATTCTCTTGCCCTCATGCATGAGTGTGTTGGGATTCATAGGTAGGGTTTATAGTTATGAGATCATATATGCTTTCATAAAAGGATGAAAATTGATTTTTGGTTTTTAAACCTGAGGAATTTTCCTTCTCTGGACTAGATTAAATATTTCAAATGTTTTAATTATATAGTATTTTTTAAATTTTATTTTTATTTGGTGATACTGGGCCTTTGTTGCTGCACAGGGGCATTCTCTAGTTGCATTGAGCAGGAACTACTCTCTAGTTGCTCTGCAAGAGCTTCTCATTCTGGTGGCTTCTCCTGTTGAGCAGCACGGGCTCTAGGGCCTGCAGGCTCAGTAGTTGTGGCAAACAGGCTTAGTTGCTCCATGGCATGTGGAATCTTTCCAGACCAGAGATCGAACCTGTGTCCCCGGCATCAGCAGGCGGATTTTTAACCACTGGATTGCCAGGGAAACCCTAGAATGTTTTAATTATAGTAGAAAAAAAACTTCAGACCTACAGTGAAAAAGACAAAGGGTTTACACACTCTTTTACTCTTGGTTGTAGGCATTGTGTTCATGTGTGCTAAGCCGGTGCAGTCATGTCTGACTCTTTGCGACCCCCTGAACTATAGCCCGCTAGGCCCCTCTGTCCATGGAATTATCCAGGCAAGAATACTGGAGTGGGTTGCTATTTCCTTCTCCAGGGAAACTTCCCGACCCAGGGATGGAACCTGAGTCTCCCACATTGCAGGCAGATTCTTTACCCTTTGTGATACCAGGGAAGCCCCAGTTATATGCATTACCTATATAATGTTTAGATACCCCATCAATGTGCTCAAGCCCTGTTGTCTGATGATATGAACCAGCCCATCTGCTTGGCACGACTTGGCTGAAAGTGAACGTAGACGTGGCCAAGGCAGTGCCTTCAATCTGTCACTAAGTCAAAAGGCAAAGGGAGTGATTGTTTCTCAGTCCTCCCCACTCCTACCTCCTTGATCTTTTAAATATATCTCCTTCAAGCCCTACTCTCAGGCAAAGTCTCATTTGACCTCAAACAAAAGGGCCAAGTCCCTTCTTAATAGATTAGAGAGACTTAGAGATTTAAGCTGGGGATTTCCTCATGTGATTTATTTTCCCTCAGTGCAGATATTTTACTAGGATGGACACAGTGACTTGAGTTGAAAAAATGGCTACAATCTGTGTTTCCTTAGGAAGGAAAAATCATTACATGTCTGGAGCTTGGAGATTTAGTCCCTGGACAGAGATTTTTTGAAGGATTTTTCCCCTTATAAACATAATATGAGAAGACAGTACCATTCTAGCTGGTCACCTGCATTGCCACTGGGGGAAGATTTGTCATCCTGGAGACTTAACCTGTGGGTCCAATAGTTTACTTAACTTGCAGGGTTTAAAGCCAGAATTTGAACTCTGGAAGTAGGGATAATAAGAGGCTTAAAAATATCATTGTTGGTTTAACTATTAAAAAAAAGAAATACACTCTCTTCTGACCTAGGGCTTGACTTGTCCTTGTGTTTGTCCCTTCATCCCAGTCATACCCCCTCACCATTTTTAAAAAGGGGCCAGGTAAATAAAAACAATGCAAGAAAACAAGCAAGAAACAAAAGTTTAAAAACTAAAACTATTAGGAAAGATTTTGGTTTACAGAGACAATAGAATGCATAAAAAATTAAAAGAACCATATTAACAATGGAATAAATAATGATAAATATGGCTAATGTGTTTAAATTATGAATAAAAGTATTAATTTTATTTTTAGTAAAAATTGTGTGTGTGTTAAACCACTATTCTAGGCAAAAAACATTAGAGGAAAGGAACAGAGGATAAGTAAGAGAACTACTTGAATGTCAACAGATCTAGGAGCATCTTTAAGAGTTTTTAAAATACTTACTAGATGGCATAGGGATGCACAGGATTTTTAAATTCCAAGGGCCAACATCACCATATGGGCAAATCAAGTCTTTAAAATAAGGCAACAGTATGTGTCCCATCCATCAGCTTCTCATGGGTGGGAATTCCTCAGGGGTTCTCTGAAAGTCTTTGGATCAGTATTTTTAGGAAAGAAAGAATTGGGCATTGACCATTTTCCTTTACATTTATTAGAAAATGTTTGTCTTCAGTTCCAGGATTTCTTACCTGCCATTTTCAGGCAAGAGTTCTATTATTGTATTCCTGATATGATTAATGATAGGATATATGTTGTGGTTATTGTTGTCATTTTTGTTGTTAGTAGTAGTGGAAGCAGTGTTGGCATTCCTGTTTTATAGACGAGAGACTGAAGTAGGACGGGGTTAAATTGGCTGATCACAGATAATATGGCAAATTAGTGGCAGGGCCGAGCCTGTGTTCCAGCAACTCCAGACCCCCAAACTAGAAATCAGGTCCCTGGTTATTAGCCCAGGTCTCTGCTAACAACAGCATCTTCCCTGTACATGTTAAAATTAAAGATCTCAGCAGAGTAATGAAAATGTTATACGACTTAACAAATGGGACTTATTTTTGAGGGACAGTTGAAAAATTTGTAATTTAGGAAGCTCTTTTCAAATACACAAGGAATTTAGATTACAGAATCCCCCCAACACTGCTGCTGAAGATGGAAGTGAGTTGCTTTCCTGTGTCACTAAAGTTGAGGCCAAGCTATGATGACAAAGCAAACAGTTGGGTGACATTGAGCAACATTAATTCAGGCTCCTCCTGCCCCATCTGTGAGTCCACAGCTGTTTCTATTTTCCACCACCATGTTGAGAGGATATGGAAGACACCTGGGGAAAAGTTCTTGCAGCATGGATGATTGTTGTTGAGCATGTCATTCCCTGCTTTCCTCTGTTCTCTGATTTCCATGGTCTGATTGAATTCTGGTCCTCCTCCATTCAGTGATTCTCTGGGTCAACATTCCATTTGGCGTCTATAGCTGTAGGAGGGGAGAAACGAGGGAGCCTTTCTCTTTGGGCCCAAGGAACAGATATCAGGCAGGCAGGTGTTCCCTGCTCAGCACACCTCTGGGTCAAAGGAGATGAATGAGAGTGTGAGAGCATTGCTCTCCCAGATACATACACACACTCACTCCCACTCTCTCCCTCACTCTTCCTTTCTCTTCTTTATGGTTTCCTGACACTATATCCCTTGTTTTTTCTATTGAACAACAGTCAAGAAAACCCAAGGACTTTGTGTTTTCCTGTTTTTTAAAAGTTATATCTTGACAAAAAAAGTCAGTTTATATATTTTTTCCAACTTATCACTTTTCTCCTGGGTACTAGCATCTTTTAGGTAAGAGTAATGCTTACTTCCGGAGAAGGCAATGGCACCCCACTCCAGTACTCTTGCCTGGAAAATCCCATGGATAGAGGAGCCTGGTGGGCTGCCGTCCGTGGGGTCGCTAAGAGTCGGTCACAACTGACCGACTTCACTTTCACTTTTCACTTTCCATGCATTGGGGAAGGAAATGGCAACCCATTCCAGTGTTCTTGCCTGGAGAATCCCAGGGACGGGGGAGCCTGATGGGCTGCCGTCTATGGGGTCGCATGGAGTCGGACATGACTGAAGCCACTTAGCAGCAGCAGCACCAATGCTTACTTCAGATCTAGCCTGTGCCTAATTTTGGCATGAATGTTACTTTTACCCTGTACTCCTCTTTTTATCCCATTGAGCAGAGATTCTAAATTGCAGAGTCTATACACCCAAAGGGGCATTCCCAAAGTCTGTGTATCTTTCCCTGCTTCCCTGGAATTCTGAAACATTTTCCCAGGGAAGTTCAGGCCCCTGGTTGAGGATCATTGTCCATAAAGAGAGGTTTTGATGATGGTCACATGTATGGCATGGGAATGACTTGAAGGCACAAGAAAAAATGGTTGTGATTCCCTGCTTGAAAGACATAGTTTGCATAGATGAGCCAGACAGTATTTATATTTTAAAGACGGAAGACTAAGCATGGAATGGTAGAATTTGTATTTCAATATAGGAAAGTGACTACTATAATATGTAGCACCCTGGGTCTGCATGGAATCTGGAACCAGAACCACAAGAGTAAAAGAATAAGGATAATCAAGAAGAGAGAACAAGAAAAGGATTGAACCCAAGAGAAGAATGGATGCCATTCTCTATTGCTGTCTTTATCTGACAGCAGAGGCCAACTCTTAAGGAATAAGAAGACAAATAGAAATTACCTGATTTAAAAGTCCATACTGAGTTCCTGCTATGTGTGCATAAGTCATTGGGGCTACAGAGAATAAAACAACTTCAGCCTGGGTGTATGCATGACAGATAAGTAGGTTTATAACTGTAAGGATTTTTCATGCATTGTCATAAGGGCGTATAAGAGGGCATATAAGAGAAAGATGCAGAAGGCATTCTGAAGGATGTGTCATTTCATTAGTATCTTTAAGGATGACTAGAAATTATTCAGGTAGAAGAAGGGGAGAAGGGCATGGGAAACAACTCATCCAATAGCAGCTCAGCTGGGGATATGACTACAGAGGAGAGGGGATATGTGTTATAGACATGGCTTTTGCACACAGTACATAGAGTGGCATGGCTGTGGCCAGCTGTTCAGAGAGTTAACCCTATCTTGTGAACCCCAGGCACCATTGGAGGCCTACAGCATGGAGGCCATGATGTGATTAGCTTAAGAAAAGAGCAGATGGACTTCCCAGGTGGCACTAGTGGTAAAGAACCCATCTGCCAATGCGAGAGACATAAGAGACAAGGATTCAATCCTGGATCAGGAAGATCCCCTGGAGGAGGACATGGCAATCCACTCCAGTATTCTTGCCTGGAAAATCCCACGGATGGAGGAGCCTAGTGGGCTACAGTCCATGGGGTCGCAAAGAGTCGGGCATGACTGAAGCAACTCAGAAATCAGATGGTAGGTCAAAGGAAAGCTTCTCAGTGGGTGGGGTAACATCAAGTCATGGAAGCATCTTCTAGGCTTCCTTGTCCTCTTTCCTTCTCTCTTTCACAGTTTCTCTAACTCTTCTTACATTGCCGGTTTTCTTTCTGAGATTCATCTTTTTTTCCTTCTGTTTCTTTTGACTCTCAGTTTTTCTTTTCTTCCTTTCATCTTTCCACTTTCTTTTTCAGTCTTTTACATCCCCTTTATCCATTTATTAGACTGATGTATTTTTAAAATTCTCATAAAATGCATTGCCTGATTTCCCATTTACTGCTTCAAGAAAAAAAGGATACCTTGTAGAAGTGAATGAACGCATACTGATCATTTTCCTAAATCACTTTTGTTTTGATTCGACTATCACAAAAGGAAGCTACCAAAAGAGATAGGGATTTCCTAAACTCTGAAAGAATTTCTTTTAAAATATTGAGAATCAGAGTTTAATGATGTATACAAAATCAGTAACAGAGTAAGGAAGAACTTGGGTTCTACTCAATAGGAACACCCTTTCACTCAAACACCCTTTCTATCTACTAGGGGAAGGAAAAAGATAAGAAGACAGGAAATGAGACCCTAGATAAGTGGCTAAAATACCTATGGGTTGTCAAACTTAAGTACCCTGCCATTTCCCCTTCACCCCACCAATAGCAGAAATGGGGATTTTAGAGTAAGAACAGGTAAGTCAAAGAAAATGTAGACCTTTATGATCTTCCAACTCCATCTCTACATCTATTTCCATCACATCATTTTTATTTTAAGATGTAATAAATATGATTCTTGAGTAGGTTTTGTACTACAGATTGCATTATTAACTTAATTTGAAATAAGGACCATTCAAGAGTTCTTATTTCTTTTTCAAAAGCATTAATCAACATTAATTAGATCTTATTTTGATCTATCTTCATTTGTGTGGACCCTAATTTATTTTGGTTTTATGTAATAGTGACTCAGAGAAGGAAATGGCAACCCACTTCAGTGTTCTTGCCTGGAGAATCCCAGGGACAGGGGAGTCTGGTGGGCTGCCGTGTATGGGGTCACATAGAGTTGGACACGACTGAAGCGACTTAGCAGCAGCAGCAGCAGGCTCATTGCCTTATATATTACGATATTTTGGTTATGATATTAGGTGAAGGGCTGCCATTTTATTTACTCCTTGAACAGCAGGTGCTGAGAAGAGGGAATAGTTCTTTTGGCATTTTCATGGCCCTCAGCAATTCACATGCATCTGGCTACTGACTTGCTTTCATTCCAGATAAATTTTTTTATTTTTTAGTGCCAGGTCAAGTTGAAGCACTAAAAAATAGAGAAAGAAAAGAAGGGAAATAAATAAAATTCTATATCTGGATGAAGCTTAGAAATTATTTATTTTTGAATTAACTCTGTGTCTTACCTAGGGTTCAGCCAGTCACAAGCATCATTTCCTTCCTATTGTAATTTAGTATACTTGCTCTCTTATACCTGTTCATATGAGAAGCTTGCCCTAATCATGATGAATCTACTTTTCCTTAAGATTTTTATTTCAATGAATGACCCATATTTCAAACAGGAAATACACATGTCCTTTATACTAATCCTCCATTTATGTATTTTAAACAGAGTTAATGAGCAGCTAATGGGCTTCTCTGGTGGTGCTAGTGGTAAAGAACCTGCCTGCCAACTCATGAGATGTAAGATGTACTGTTTCAATCCCTGGTCAGGAAGATCCCCTGGAGAAGGAAATGGTAACCCACTCCAGTATTCTTGCTTGGGAAATCCCATGAGCAGAGGAGGCTGGTGGGCTGTAGTCCATTGGGTCACACAGAGTCAGACAGGACTGAAAAGTGACTTAGCAATAATCAACTAAAGCATATTGTATACTGTCGGAAGAGACTATGGAGAACAGAAAACTGCCAAAGACCCAGTTCATTCCCTCAAGGAGGGACAACACATGTACGCAAGTTCGTTATTAGGTATGTAAGCTAAGATGATAAAGATCAAGGGGATCAGGAACTCCAAGTTGACAGCAAGTGGTTTGTAGAGTACGCCTGTGTTTCCTAGAATCATGGGCTGTCCTAAACTACCACAAAAGGATAGATTTTCTGTTTTTACAGTTTCTGTGCATAATCCTGGAAATTGTCCCATGGGAAGACCTTGAAAAAGCTGGCAAAAATGTTTAGAGGTTGGATTTTTTACCTTGTTGAGGAAAAAATCACACAGAGAAGTAAAAAAAAAAAAAAAAAAAAAAAACTTTGGGGAAATCATATTTCCAAAAAAAGCCTATTCTGAGCTAGAACTATCTGTGGAGGTATGCTCTATACGCACACTGCTTGTTTTGTGGCTGGGAATACAGCGACAGGTGTTATGGGCTGAGAAGGCTTCAATGCAAACTTAAACATCTGGGCATAAGCTTAGGAGGATATTGGTGTTTTATAAACTGGGGAAGGGGGTGACTGTGACTCCCATAATCTTCTCTCCAATCTGCATGGGGTAATTAAAATGTTGAGGCAGGGGAAATTTCTTCCTGCCCTTCTTGAGTATTTTTGGCTAGTTTAATAATTAAATCGACAAAAGACAGATTAACAGGAGGAAAAAAAATCTGTACACATGGAGGTATCATAGACATGCAACTCCTATAGTGACCCACACAGGCTACCAATACATTATTTTTAGACAATGAGACAGTTATTTGTGGAGATTTAACAAAACAATTTTTTATATAAAAAGAAGTTTTATTATTATTTTACTATATAACCTATTAGTGAATATACCCAACTGTATTTTCTCAAAAGGCAAATGAGATCCAAGATAACATTCCTGTTTGATTCCTGAAAACCTCAATATTATCTCTTTTGAAGGATTCAGTTCCTGTGATGTCTATGATACTGTCCACAAAGATCCCAACGATGCTTAGATATACATTTTACTGAATTGTTCTGTCATGGGTCCTTGTGCTGTGTTCCACTTTTTTCTTCTCATCTCATTTTTAGAACTAGATCCTGTGTTCCTTCATTGTTATGCACATATGGCCAAGAGATAGGTTTCGTGTGTTCATATGGAATATCCACAGAAGGGTGATAGTATACTATTGCGCTGGCATCAGATGTCAGAGCAAGCTCTACTTTGCAATTAAGTCATCTGGAAGAGAAGAATATGTAGATTTGTGACAAACATGATAAAAACAAAGGGGCTTGTGCTTAAGGCAGCAGACTAACAGAGAAATAGCAGAGTTCTATAACTTTGTTAGCCTTGAATCACCTAACTCTGGTGATAAGGATATTTCCTATCCTCTGGATCAATGGCAGATACCTTCAAATGGGAAATTTCCCCTCTTCAAGGGGAACTGTGGTCATAGTGTTGTTTATATCACCACCCCCACTGGCTGTTTCTCAGGTAACTTTAATTAATAATAACCAATATGCCATAGAAGCATATTTGGGGACTGTTTTCACTGGACCTCAAAATTTCCTTCCTCTGAACTTTCTTGGAAGTTTCATGTATTAAAAGTTGAGCTGGTAGATTGTTCATCTTCAGTTCAGTTCCATTCAGTCGCTCAGTCATGTCCGACTCTTTGCAACCCCATGAATCGCAGCACACCAGGCCTCCCTGTCCATCACCAACTCCTGGAGTTTACTCAAACTCATGTCCATCGAGTCGGTGATGCCATCCAACCACCTCATCCTCTGTCGTCCCCTTCTCTTCCTGCCCCCAGTCCCTCCTAGCATCAGGGTCTTCTCCAATGAGTCAACTCTTCACATGAGGTGGCCAAAGTACTGGAGTTTCAGCTTTAGCATCAGTCCTTCCAAAGAACACCCAGGACTGATCTCCTTTAGGATAGACTGGTTGGATCTCCTTGCAGTCCAAGGGACAGTCAAGAGTCTTCTCCAACACCACAGTTCAAAAAGCATCAATTTTTTGGTGCTCAGCCTTCTTCACAGTCCAACTCTCACATCTATACATGATCACTGGAAAAACCATAGCCTTGACTAGATGGACCTTTGTTGACAAAGTAATGTCTCTGCTTTTTTATATACTGTCTAGGTTGGTCATAACTTTCCTTCCAAGGAGTAAGCATCTTTTAATTTTATGGCTGCAATCACCATCTGCAGTGATTTTGGAGCGCCCCCAGAAGTCTGACAGTTTCCATTGTTTCCCCATCTATTTCCCATGAAGTGATGGGACTGGATGCCATGATCTTCATTTTCTGAATGTTGAGCTTTAAGCCAACTTTTTCACTCTCCTCTTTCACTTTCATCAAGAGGCTTTTTAGTTTCTCTTCACTTTCTGCCATAAGGGTGGTATCATCTGCATATCTGAGGTTACTGATATTTCTCCTGACAGTCTTGATTCCACCTTGTGCTTCTTCCAGCCCAGCATTTCTCATGATGTACTCTGCATAGAAGTTAAATAAGCAGGGTGACAATATATAGCTTTGACATACTCCTTTTCCTATATGGAACCAGTCTGTTGTTCCATGTCCAGTTCTAACTTGCTTCCTCACCTGCATATAGGTTTCTCAAGAGGCAGGTCAGGCGGTCTGGTATTCCCTTCTCTTTCAGAATTTTCCATATTTTATTGTGATCCACACAGTCAAAGGCTTTGGCATAGTCAATAAAGCAGAAATAGATGTTTTTCTGGAACTCTCTTGCTTTTTCCATGATCCAGCGGATGTTGGCAATTTGATCTTTGGTTCCTCTGCCTTTCCTAAAAACATCTTGAACATCTGGAAATTCACAGTTCACATATTGCTGAAGCCTGGCTTGGAGAATTTTGAGCATTAAAGGAGATCAGCCCTGGGTGTTCTTTGGAAGGAATGATGCTAAAGCTGAAACTCTAGTACTTTGGCCACCTCATGTGAAGAGTTGACTCATTGGAAAAGACTCTGATGCTGGGAAGGATTGGGGGCAGGAGGAGAAGGGCACGACAGAGGATGAGATGGCTGGATGGCATCACCAACTCGATGGATGTGAGTTTGAATGAACTCCGGGAGATGGTGATGGACAGGGAGGCATGGCGTGTTGCGATTCATGGGGTCACAAAGAGTAGGACACGAATGAGCAACTGAACTGAACTGAACTTATTAGCGTGTGATATAAGTGCAATTGTGTGATAGTTTGAGAATTCTTTGGCATTGCCTTTCTTTGGGATTGGAATGAAAACTGACCCTTTCCAGTCCTGTGGCCACTGCTGAGTTTTCCAAATTAGCTGGCATATTGAGTGCAGCACTTTCACAGCATCATCTTTCAGGATTTGAAATAGCTCAACTGGAATTCTGTCACTTCCACTAGCTTTGTTTGTAGTGATGCTTTCTAAGGCCCACCTGACTTCCGTCTGGCTCTAGGTGAGTGATCACACCATCGTGATTATCTTGATCGTGAAGCTCTTTATTGTACAGTTCTTCTGTGTATTCTTGCCACCTTTTCTTAATATCTTCTGCTTCTGTTAGGTTCATACCATTTCTGTCCTTTATTGTGCCCATCTTTGCAGAAATGTTCCCTTGGTATCTCTAATTTTCTTGAAGAGATCTCTAGTCTTTTCCATTCTATTTTTCCCCCTCTATTTCTTTGCATTGATCACTGAGGAAGACTTTCTTATCTCTCCTTGCTATTCTTTGGAACTCTGCATTCAAATGGGTATATCTTCCCTTTTCTCCTTTGCCTTTAGGTTCTCTTCTTTTCACAGCTATTTGTAAGGCCACCTCAGAAAGCCATTTTGGTTTTTTGCATTTCTTTTTCTTGGGGATGGTCTTGATCTCTGTCTCCTGTACAATGTCACAAACCTCTGTCCATAGTTCATCAGGCACTCTATCAGATCTAGTCCCTTAAATCTATTTCTCACTTCCACTGTATAATCATAAGGGATTTGATTTAGATCATACCTGAATGGTCTAGTGGTTTTTCCTACTTTCTGCAATTTAAGTCTGAATTTGGCAATAAGGTGTTTATGATGTGAGCAAGAGTTAGCTCCTGGTCTTGTTTTTGCTGATTGTATAGAGTTTCTACAGCTTTGGTTGCAAAGAATTAAATCAATCTGACTTTGGTGTTGACCATTTGGTGATGACCATGTATAGAATCTTCTCTTGTGTTGTTGGAAGAGGGTGTTTGCTATGACCAGTGCATTCTCTTGGCAAAACTCTATTAGCCTTTGCCCTGCTTCATTCTGTACTCCAAGGCCAAATTTGCCTGGTACTCCAGGTGTTTCTTGACTTTCTACTTTTGTATTCCAGTCCCCTATAATGAAAAGTACATCTTTTTTGGGTGTTAGTTCCAGAAAGTCTTGTAGGTCTTCATAGAACTGTTCAATTTCAGCTTCTTCAGCATAATTGGTTGGGGCATGGACTTGGATTACTGTGATATTGAATGGTTTGTCTTTCTCCATTAGGATTCTATAAATTCTTATCAAGTACAGTGGTATGATTTGAAAGTTATCAGAAACTTGTGTTCTAGAATACTCACTAGATTTCTTTCTATGAAATTCTCTGAAGATGACACATATTTGTAGAAAAATTTTTTTTTTTTTTTTTTTTTTTTGGATAGACTTTTATTTTATTTTATTTTATTTTTACAATATTGTATTACTTTTACTATACATCGAGATGGATCCGCCACCAGAATACCCGTGCTCCCCATCCTGAACCCTCCTCCCTCCCCCCTCCCACACCATCCCTCCAGGTCATCCCAGTGCTCCAGTCCCAGGCATCTGTTATCGGGCATCGTACCTGGACTGACTCGTTTCAGATATGATATTATACATATTTCAATGCTATTCTCCCCAATGGTCCCACCCTCTCCCAGTCCCAGAGTCCAAAAGTCTATTCTATACATCAGTGTCTCTTTTGCTGTCTCATAAGCAGGGTGATTGTTACCATCTTTCTAAATTCCATATATATGCGTTAGTATACTGTATTTGTGTTTTTCTTTCTGGCTTACTTCACTCTGTATAATAGGCTCCAGTTCCATCCACCTCAATAGAACTGATTCAAATGTATTCTTTTTAATGGCTGAGTTATACTCGATCGTGTATATGTACCACAGCTTGCTTATCCATTCATCTGTGGATGGGCATCTAGGTTGCTTCCACGTCCTGGCTATTGTAAACAGTGCTGCTATGAACATTGGGGTACACGTGCCTCTTTCAATTCTGGTTTTCTCAGTGTGTATGCCCAGCAGTGGGATTGCTGGGTCATAAGGCAGTTCTATTCCCAGTTTTTTGAGGAATCTCCATACTGTTCTCCATAATGGCTGTACTAGTTTGCATTCCCACCAACAGTGTAAGAGGGTACCCTTCTCTCCGCACCCTCTCCAGCATTTATTGCTTGTGGATTTTTGGATCGCAGCCATTCTGACTGGCGTGTAGTGGTATCTCATAGTGGTTTTGATTTGCATTTCTCTGATAATGAGCGACGTTGAGCATCTTTTCATGTGTTTGTTAGCCATCTGTATGTCTTCTTTGGAGAAATGTCTATTAAGTTCTTTGGCCCATTTTTTGATTGGGTCGTTTATTTTCCTGGAATTGAGCTGTAGAAGTTGCTTGTATATTTTTGAGATTAGTTGTTTGTCTGTTGCTTCATTTGCTATTATTTTCTCCCATTCTGAGGGCTGTCTTTTCAGCTTGCCTATAGTTTCCTTTGTTGTGCAAAAGCTTTTTAAGTTTGATTAGGTCCCATTTGTTCATTTTTGATTTTATTTCCGATATTCTGGGAGGTGGGTCATAGAGGATCCTGCTGTGATGTAAGTCAGAGAGTGTTTTGCCTATGTTATCCTCTAGGAGTTTTATGGTTTCTGGTCTTATATTTAGCTCTTTAATCCATTTTGAATTTATTTTTGTGTATGGTGTTAGACAGTGTTCTAGTTTCATTCTTTTACAAGTGTTTAACCAGTTTTCCCAGCACCACTTGTTAAAAAGATTGTCTTTACTCCATTGTATATTCTTGCCGCCTTTGTCAAAGATTAGGTGACCATATGTGCGTGGATTTATCTCTGGACTTTCTATTTTGTTCCATTGATCTATGTTTCTGTCTTTGTGCCAGTACCATACTGTCTTGATGACTGTAGCTTTATAGTAGAGCCTGAAGTCAGGCAGGTTGATTCCTCCAGTTCCGTTCTTCTTTCTCAAGATAGCTTTGGCTATTCGAGGTTTTTTGTATTTCCATACAAATTGAGAAATTATTTGTTCTAGCTCTGTGAAGAATACTGTTGGTAGCTTGATGGGGATTGCATTGAATCTATAAATTGCTTTGGGTAGTATACTCATTTTCACTATATTGATTCTACCAATCCACGAACAAGGAATATTCCTCCATCTATTAGTGTCCTCTTTAATTTCTTTCAGCAGTGTTTTATAGTTTTCTAAATATAGGTCTTTAGATTCTTTAGGAAGATATATTCCTAAGTATTTTATTGTTTTCATTGCAATGGTGAATGGAATTGTTTCCTTAATTTCTCTTTCTATTTTCTCGTTATTAGTGTACAGGAATGCAAGGGATTTCTGTGTGTTAATTTTATATCCTGCAACTTTACTGTATTCATTGATTAGTTCTAGTAATTTTCTGGTGGAATCTTTAGGGTTTTCTACGTAGAGGATCATGTCATCTGCAAACAGTGAGAGTTTTACTTCTTCTTTTCCAATTTGGATTCCTTTTATTTCTTTTTCTGCTCTGATTGCTGTGGCCAGAACTTCCAGAACAATGTTGAATAATAATGGTGAAAGTGGGCATCCTTGTCTTGTTCCTGACTTTAGAGGAAATGCTTTCAGTTTTTCACCATTGAGGATAATGTTTGCTGTGGGTTTGTCATATATAGCTTTTATTATGTTGAGGTATGTTCCTTCTATTCCTGCTTTCTGGAGAGTTTTTATCATAAATGGATGTTGAACTTTGTCAAAGGCTTTCTCTGCATCTATTGAGATAATCATATGGTTTTTATTCTTCAGTTTGTTAATGTGGTGTATTACGTTGATTGATTTGCGGATATTGAAGAATCCTTGCATCCCTGGGATAAAGCCCACTTGGTCATGGTGTATGATCTTTTTAATGTATTGTTGGATTCTGATTGCTAGAATTTTGTTAAGGATTTTTGCATCTATGTTCATCAGTGATATTGGTCTGTAGTTTTCTTTTTTTGTGGGATCTTTGTCAGGTTTTGGAATTAGGGTGATGGTGGCCTCATAAAATGAGTTTGGAAGTTTGCCTTCCTCTGCAATTTTCTGGAACAGTTTGAGTAGGATAGGTGTTAGCTCTTCTCTAAATTTTTGGTAGAATTCAGCTGTGAAGCCGTCTGGGCCTGGGCTTTTGTTTGCTGGGAGATTTCTGATTACAGTTTCAATTTCCGTGCTTGTGATGGGTCTGTTAAGATTTTCTATTTCTTCCTGATCCAGTTTTGGAAAGTTGTACTTTTCTAAGAATTTGTCCATTTCTTCCATATTGTCCATTTTATTGCCATATAATTGCTGATAGTAGTCTCTTATGATCCTTTGTATTTCTGTGCTGTCTGTTGTGATCTCTCCATTTTCTTTTCTAATTTTATTGATTTGATTCTTCTCCCTTTGTTTCTTGATGAGTCTGGCTAGTGGTTTGTCAATTTTATTTACCCTTTCAAAGAACCAGCTTTTGGCTTTGTTAATTTTTGCTATGGTCTCTTTTGTTTCTTTTGCATTTATTTCTGCCCTAATTTTTAAGATTTCTTTCCTTCTACTAATCTTGGGGTGCTTCATTTCTTCCTTTTCCAGTTGCTTTAGGTGTAGAGTTGTTAGGTTATTTATTTGGCTTTTTTCTTGTTTCTTAAGGTATGCCTGAATTGCTATGAACTTTCCCCTTAGGACTGCTTTTACAGTGTCCCACAGGTTTTGGGTTGTTGTGTTTTCATTTTCATTCGTTTCTATGTAGAATTTGATTTCTTTTTTGATTTCTTCTGTGATTTGTTGGTTATTCAGGAGTGTGTTGTTCAGCCTCCATATGTTGGAATTTTTAATAGTTTTTCTCCTGTTATTGAGATTTACTCTTACTGCATTGTGGTCAGAAAAAATGGTTGGAATGATTTCAATTTTTCTGAACTTACCAAGGCTAGATTTATGGCCCAGGATGTGGTCTATCCTGGAGAAGGTTCCGTGTGCACTTGAGAAAAAGGTGAAATTCATTGTTTTGGGATGAAATGTCCTATAGATATCAATTAGTTCTAATTTGTCTATTGTATCATTTAAAGCTTGTGTTTCCTTGTTAATTTTCTGTTTAGTTGATCTATCCATTGGTGTGAGTGGGGTATTAAAGTCTCCCACTATTATTGTGTTATTGTTTATTTCTCCTTTCATACTTGTTAGTATTTGTCTTACATATTGCGGTGCTCCTAAGTTGGGTGCATATATATTTATAATTGTTATATCTTCTTCTTGGATTGATCCTTTAATCATTATGTAGTGACCTTCTTTGTCTCTTTTCACAGCTTTTGTTTTAAAGTCTATTTTATCTGATATGAGTATTGCTACTCCTGCTTTCTTTTGGTCCCTATTTGCATGGAAAATCTTTTTCCAGCCCTTCACTTTCAGTCTGTATGTGTCCCCTGTTTTGAGGTGGGTCTCTTGTAGACAACATATGTATGGGTCTTGTTTTTGTATCCATTCAGCCAGTCTCTGCCTTTTGGTTGGGGCATTCAACCCATTTACATTTAAGGTAATTACGGATAAATATGATCCCGTTGCCATTTACTTTGTTGTTTTGGGTTTGAATTTATATATCCTTTTTGTGTTTCCTGTCTAGAGAAGGTCCTTTAGTATTTGTTGGAGAGCTGGTTTGGTGGTGCTGAATTCTCTCAGCTTCTGCTTGTCTGTAAAGGTTTTGATTTCTCCTTCATATTTGAATGAGATCCTTGCTGGGTACAATAATCTGGGCTGTAGGTTCTTTTCTTTCATCACTTTAAGTATGTCTTGCCATTCCCTCCTGGCTTGAAGAGTTTCTATTGACAGATCAGCTGTTATCCTTATGGGAATTCCCTTGTGTGTTATTTGTTGTTTTTCCCTTGCTGCTTTTAATATTTGTTCTTTGTGTTTGATCTTTGTTAATTTGATTAATATGTGTCTTGGGGTGTTTCGCCTTGGGTTTATCCTATATGGGACTCTCTGGGTTTCTTGGACTTGAGTGATTATTTCCTTCCCCATTTTAGGGAAGTTTTCAACTATTATCTCCTCTAGTATCTTCTCATGGTCTTTCTTTTTGTCTTCTTCTTCTGGAACTCCTATGATTCGAATATTGTAACATTTAAGATTGTCCTGGAGGTCTCTGAGATTGTCCTCATTCCTTTTAATTCGTTTTTCTTTTTTCTCCTCTGATTCATTTAATTCTGCCATTCTATCTTCTAATTCACTAATTCTATCTTCTGCCTCTGTAATTCTACTATTTGTTGCCTCCAGAGTGTTTTGGATCTCATTTATTGTATTATTCATTATATATTGACTCTTTTTTATTTCTTCTAGGTCCTTGTTAAATCTTTCTTGCATCTTCTCGATGCTTTTCTCCAGGCTATTTATCCATGATTCCATTTTGCTTTCCAGGCTTTGGATTAATTTCACTATCATTATTCGGAATTCTTTATCAGGTAGGTTCGCTATTTCTTCCTCTTTAGTTTGGTTTGGTGGGCATTTATCCTGTTCCTTTACCTGCTGGGAATTCTTCTGTCTCTTCATCTTGTTTAAAATGCTGAGTTTGGGGAGTCCTTACTGTATTCTGGCAGTCTGTGGAGTTCTCTTTATTGTGGCTTTTCTGCCCTATATGTGGGTTTGTACCGGTGGCAAGTCGAGGTTTCTTGTTTATGGAAGCTTGTATCGATGTTCTGGTGGGTGGGGCTGGATTTCTTTTCTCTGGGGTGCGGTGGAGTGTCTAGTGGTGTGTTATGAGATGTCTATGGTTTTGAGGTCGCTTTGTGTAGCCTGTGACTTGGAGCTCAGGGCTGTGTTCTTGTTTTTCTAAAGGTTTTTCTTGGTATGTCTTGCCGTGGAACTTGCTGGTCTTTGTGTGATGCTTGGTTTCAGTGTAGGTATGGAGGCATTTGATGAGCTCCTGTCAATTAATGTTTTGTGGGGTCAGGGTTTGGACTTAAGCCTCCTGCTTCCTGTTATCTGTCTTATTTTTGCAGTAGTCTCATAAAGTTCGTCTTCTATATTGCATTCCACAACTAGACTGTTCAGAGATGTTCACGGAGTTATACGGAGAAGGAGAAAGGGAGGAGGGAGATATAGTTGGTCAGGAGGATAAAAGGAGGGAGTGTCAAGGAGAGAGACAGATCCAGTCAGTAATCAGTAAAGAAAAGAACAAAGGGGAGAAAAAAAAGCCAAGGACATAAAGAAAAAAGAGAAGAAAGAAAAAAAAAAAGAAAAGAAAGAAAACACACACACAAAAAAAACCAAAACAGGGTCGCAAAAGTTATATCTAACAGTGGAGATTAAAGAAGTACTAGAGGATAAAAACATAAAAATAAAAGAAACAAAAACAAGAAAGAAAAAAAAAAAAAACCAAAACAGGGTCGCAAAAGTTATATCTAACAGTGGAGATTAAAGAAGTACTAGAGGATAAAAACATAAATATAAAAGAAACAAAAACAAGAAAAAAAAAACACACACAAAAAAAACCAAAACAGGGTCGCAAAAGTTATATCTAACCGTGGAGATTAAAGAAGTACTAGAGGATAAAAACATACAAATAAAAGAAACAAAAACAAGGAAAAAAAAAAACACACACACACACACACACACACACAAAAAACCAAAACAGGGTCGCAAAAGTTATATCTAACCGTGGAGATTAAAGAAGTACTAGAGGATAAAAACATAAGAATAAAAGAAACAAAAACAAGAAGAAAAAAAAAAGAAAAAAATTAAAAGGAAAGAGAAAAAAAAAATTTTTTTTCTTTTTTCTTTTCTTCCCCTCCCCCTCCTCTTCCTTTCAATAAAAAAATAATAAAATTTTTAAAAAAAACATATATTAAAAAAAGAAAAAAAAAAGGAAATAATGTTGGTAAAAATATTAACAATATGTATAAGAGTTTCTCTTTTATTGCTGTGGGTTCAGTTCATTTTCGGCTAGTTCCTTGTTCCGGCTTAAGTTTCTCAAGATCTATAGGCCCCTTTCTCTGTAGTTGGTCTGTATAGTCCTTTGTTCTGTGCGCGGGCCCCGCAGTGTCTTGGGCCTGGGCCGGCCTCTTCTGTGGAAGGTGCCACAGTCTGGTCTGCCAGCCCGACCCACTCCCGGCGGGAAAGGCCCGCGCGGCCACGGCTGGCGGGGGAGCGGCGGCGAGGGGATGGTTCGCACGGGAACGGTTGGCGGTGGGGGTCGACCCGCGCAGGAGCCCCCGGCGCAGGGGGGGGGCGCGCGCTATAGTCCCTTGCTCTGTGCGCGGGCCCTGCAGTGTCTTGGGCCCGGGCCGGCCCCTCCTGTGGTCCTCGCTGCAGTCCGGTCTGCCGGCCCAAACCACTCCCGGCAGAAACGGCCCGCAAGGCAACGGCTGGCGTGGGAGCGGCGGTGAGGGGATGGAGTGGTTCGCACGGGAACGGTCGGCGGTGGGGGTCGACCCGCTCGGGAGCCCCCGGCGCAGGGGGTGGGTGCGCGCCCGCGCGGGAGCGGCTGGCGGCAGGGGGGGAGGGGGAGCGCTCCTCGGGGTGTGCTTCCCACGGGGGAGCGGTCGGCGGCGTGGGAGCAGCCCACAGCGTCTCCCCGCCCAGCCCCGGCTTGCTACTGGCGGAAGCGGGTGTTTGCGATGATGCCTTCCCGCCGCGGAAGCTACTGCAGGGCTCGTAGTCTGTGGGTCTTAATTGTTCCTTTGTTTTCCTCTCTGTTATGATATCTCCGTGCTTTCTCGGTTGGCACAGACTCCACAGGGAGAGTTTCCCGGTGTTTGGAAACTTTTCTTTCCCTTTCCAGGCTCCCTTCCCCGGACAGAGGTCCGTCCCTCCCTCTTTGTCCCTCTCTGGCTTCTATATTCTTTCCTACCTCCTTTAGAGGGGAGTGAGTTGCTTTTCTCAGTGTCCGATGTTCTCTGCCGACATTCCGAAGCTGTTTGAGGAATTTACTCGGCGTTTAGATGTCCCCTTGATGAATTTGTGGAGGAGAAAGTGTATTCCCCGTCCTAATCCTCCGCCATCTTAACCGGAACCTGTAGAAAATTTTGTAAAAGTATCTGAGTAAAATAATAACTGCCTGTTCATGATGGAATATTTAAATATTCATTATTAAAGATCTTATTCATTATAGTCAAATTTATAAGGAAATTTGGTGTTTGTTGTGACACATAACATTTTAAGATAACTACAATTATGACTGATAACGTTATATTAAAACATATCCACATTTCAGGCATATCTTATAATTTTTAGAACATTTATTAACATTTACCCATGCGATATAATTTAAGAAGATATATCCGTATTTATCCCCTGGAGAAGGAAATGGCAACCCACTCCAGTATTCTTGCCTGGCAAATCCCATGGACAGAGAAGCCTGGCAGGTTATAGTCCAGGGGGTTGCAAAAGAGTCAGACATTACTTAGCAGCTAAATAACAATCATTACTTATTTGACAATGCTTCCCATTACAATTTACCATACCAAATGAGCCTAATTAGTTTGATATCTCTCTTATATAAGGAGAGAAAACAAATCTTCTGAGGTGTCTCAGGTGCCCTCTGGTATTATTTTTAAATGATTTAGAATTTGACTTTTGGGAAGTTTGTCAAAAATATTAAAAAGATTTTAAAACACTTGGTCAAGTAGGATCATAGGTCATTTTAAGAATCCATTGTTTGACCATTGATGAGTATGATCTTATATTATTTGCAAATAATGACTCAAATCGATAAGCTTTTTTTATTGCTTAACCAAAGATGCAGATGTCTCACAGGAGATTATATAGTCTTCACAAGATCCAGGAAGTTCATTTCCAGAGTTAGAGTTAGTGTAAGAAAGTAAAAGCTTTCCATCACCAAAGGCAGTAAAACGGTGCAGTGAAACACTGTCTCTGGTTTCCCATGAGAATGTGGGACACCTCTGGTCACAGAGCCACTAGCCTGGGACGTGGGGCAGGTACTACTGGAATGGGACTCTTCCAGCACTAACAAGCAACAAAGGTTGAGATGAAAAAGGCCCCTTATGGACTGGGACTCCTTATGGAAAATTCCCCTGAAAGCTGGCCCAGCTGGACTATAGAAGGTGCTGCTTATGACTTCATGTCTTGGAACCCTAGTTAATACAACTGTCTTCCAGAGGCACTTCAGTAAGTGCACCTTCTGACTGGTGGAGATTGAGAGAATATTCTCATTGGGTCACAAAGCTAAGCTCTCAGGACATAGAACAAGACAGAAGGAAGAGCCTCTTTTGAGTTTTTACATAGGGAGACCCACGGTAAAGATTGTCTAAACAGATGCTGGTCTCGTGCGAACTGTCAGCTCCACTGGTCTGTGAGGTTGCTTCAAACAGCAGGCGTGTAAAGGGCTGTGCCTGCTGTCCTGCTCTACAATTCATCCTCATGACAAACAACACAAGAGACAGAGACAAATAGTGATCCTCTCTGGGAGGAAAGAACCATTAAAACTCAAGAGTGACTCATTTACCATATAGCAGATTTGCTATGCCCCAAGAAACCATCTCCAAGAATATTTTCTCCTGCTAACTGTTTAGAAAAAGAGAAAAAGGATTCTCACAAGGTATTCTCTTTTACCAGTCACCAGTCCCTGCAGTTAGATTTGAGAGGATGCTGTGGTTAAGAACACTTCTCTTCTGCTGGGTTTTGTCAGAGGCCCCAGGATCTCATGGGAAATGATGGGGGAGGGGAGCAAGGTCCAGTTGGTGTCCTGCTGTCCTGGTATGCCAACTGTCAGTTCTTTTGACTAATAATTGTTGTTGTTTTTGTTCAGTCACTGAGTTGTGTCCTGTTCTTTGAGACCCCATGGACTGTAGCATGCCAGACTTTCCTGTTCTTAACTATCTCCTGGAGTTTGATAAAACTCATGTCCATTGAGTCGGTGATGCCATCCAACCATCTCATCCTCTGTCATCCCCTTCTCCTTCTGCCGCCAATCTTTTCCAGCATTAGGGTCTTTCCCAATGAGTTGGCTCTTTGCATCAGATGGCCAAAGTATTGGGGCCTCCATTTCAGCATCAGTCTTTCCAATGAATATTCAGGGTTAATTTCCTTTAAGATTGACAGGTTTGATCTCCCTGAAGTTCAAGGGACTTTCAAAAGTCCTCTCCAGCACCACAATTCGAAAGCATCAATTCTAACAGGCAAATTAGCAGGAGAAAAAAAAAAAAGCAGTTTAATTCCTATGCACCAAGATCTCTTAGAAATAGGATCCCCCCCAAATGAGCAAAGTAGACTGTTAACATATTATTATTAGACAAAGAAACAGTTATTTGTGAAGATTTAACAGATCATAGGGGATTATGCCTATGGTAACACACTAATGAAGAAATAGCAAAGTTTGTTTATATAGTTTACTAAGCCTTGAATTTCCTAACTCTGGTGATAAAGATGGTTTCTGTCCTCCTGGTATAGGGAGGGGACCTTCATATGAGAGATTTATTTCCCACTTTCAGAGGGAAAGATTGGGGTTAGAGTGGGGTATTTCTAGTATCATTAATTTTCCACATGCAGTTTCTCAAGTAAATTGAATTTAAAATAATCAGTATGTCATTGAGGTATATTTTGGGAAAGCCTGCCCTGTACCTCAACAAGAACTTCAACCAGCATTGTAGACATTCAGGCCAGCATTATACAAAGTCATTTGAGCACCAGAAACCCAGAAAATTTAAATATACTAAAGTGGACTTGGTCTGTGTCTATTGAAATTTCAATATAAATGGATAAAATATCAGTTCATTAGGTAAAATGGAGAAGATTGGTGACATTTACTAAATAAAGAAGCTTATAATATAGAATGTATATTTGGATTTAAATGATGATGAGCATCTTCCAGAAAGAGAGCATTTTTAAGCAAGTCCTTGTTGGAAAGGTTGGCAAAAAGTCAAGTGATGAAAACCAAGAGTGTTATGGGTAGAGAAGATGGCTTGGAAGAAGGTGATATAAGGCAGAAACAATAGGAGTAGTGGAAATTACAGATGACATACTTATTTTTGGCCTGAAGGCTTTTGATTTTAATTGAAATGTGGAGGAAAGGGAGAAGACATTTCAATACATATGAAATCCACTTCAATTTGACTCTCAAAGTAGATAATTTCAATATAGTGAATGGCGACTTATGCAATGAAGTTTAGAATAGCAGTAGCTTGAGAGCAAGACCTTCAAGAAGAATGTGGGAGGTTCAAGAGAGAGGTGATATACATATAGTTATGGCTGAATTGCATTGTTGTATGGCAGAAACAACATAATATTGTAAAGCAATTTTCTTCCAATTAAAGAATAAATTCAAGGAGAATGAGGAGTTTTACTTACAGATTGATGGCAAAGAGCAATTATTAAAATGCTACTTATTTTTTGCTAACTTGCTTCTAAATTTTCTTCTTTGCACTACCCTGTTTTTACAGTCAGTCAGTTAAGTTGGTTAGTCGTGTCCAACTCTTCATGACCCCATGAAAAGCAGCAAGCCAGGTTTCCCTGTCCATTACAAACTCCTGAAGCTTGCTCAAACTCAAGTCCATTGAGTTGGTGATGCCATCCAACCATCTCATCCTCTGTCATCCCCTTCTCCACCTGCCTTCAATCTTTCCCAACATCAGGGAAAGATTCTTTTCCAATGAGTCAGTTCTTCATATCAGGTGGTCAAGTTATTGGAGCTTCAACTTCAGCATCAGTCCTTCCAATGAATATTGAGAACTGATTTCCTTTAGGATTGACTGGTTTGATCTTGAAATCCAAGGGACTCTCAAGAGTCTTCTCCAAAATCACAGTTCAAAAGCATCAGTTCTTCAGCATGCAGCTTTCTTTATGGTCCAACTCTTATATCCATACGTGACTACTGGAAAAACCCTAGCTTTGAGTAGATGGACCTTTGTTGGCAAAATAATGTCTCTGCCTTTTAATATGCTGTCTAGGTTGGTCATTGCTTTTCTCCCAAGGAGCAATCATCCTTTAATTTCATGGCTGCAGTCACCATCTGCAGTGATTTTGGAGCACAAGAAAATAAAGTTTTGTCACTGTTTCCATTGTTTTTCCATCTATTTGTCATGAAGTGATGGGACTGGATGCCATGATCTTCATTTTCTGAATGTTGAGTTTTAAACCAGCTTTTTCACTCTCCTCTTTCACTTTCATCAAGAGGCTCTTTAGTTCCTCTTTGCTTTCTTATAAGGGTAGTGTCATCTGCATACCTGAGATTATTGATATTTCTCCTGGCAATCTTGATTCCACCTTGTGCTTCATCCAGCCCAGCCTTTCACATCATGTACATTGCATATAAGTTAAATAAGCAGAGTGACAATATACAGCTTTGATGTACTCCTTTCCCAATTTGGAACCAATTCGTTGTTCCATGTCTGGTTCTAATCATGTTCTTACATCTTCTGTCAATCTTCTACTGCCATAAAACCTAACAATTTTTCTGGTTTTGGTCGATTGGCTCTATTTTTCAAATAGGAAAAAATGCAGAAGAAAGTGGCTAGGGTAAATTTATAGTCATTTCATTAGATTTAATATGTTTGTTTGAGGCATGCATGCAGCTAATGAAAAACCCTTTTAATATCAGTTGAAGCAATTGAAATGGCTTCCTAGGTGGTGCTAATGGTTAAGAACCCACCTGTCAATACAGGAGATGTAAGAGATGCAGGTTTGATCCCTGCGTCAGGAAGATTTCCAGGAGGAAGAAGTAGCAACCCATTCAGTATTCTTGCCTGGAGAATCCATGGACAGAGGAGCCTGGTGGGCTATAGTCCATAGAGTTGCAGAGAGTTGGACATGACTGAATCAACTTAGTATGCACAAAGCAATTGAAATACTGAAGTTTTCAAAATCAAATTTCATTTTTGTTAATCAACATTGGAATTTTAGTGAGATTCACTCCAAAACTAAAACTGTTGATAGTTTAGATATGTATTAATTACTTACATCTCCAACTGGTCTGACTATAAAATTGGAAAATCATAAGGCAACTGACTAGATAAATTTAATCAGCTGACTAAATATCAGTCACTAAACTGATTGTGTTAATGATTGAGCAATGATTTGTAGGTTTTTTTTTTTTTTCAATTTCTAACCAGAAAAATATGTAAATTATCAGTGGACTTTCATGTACATTTTGATTATTATTTTGAAGGAGATAGCAATAATTTTGAAAGCCTTTTTTTTTTTTTTTTAAGTTTGCCTTTAGTGCAGAGAGCATAAACCAAAATCAGAAAGTCATTTGGTTACTTCATTCAGAGATAAACTAAATATAATGATCCAAAGTCATTTGAATGTCTCTGCAATTACATTTGGTTACTGAAAAATGAGAAAATTTTAATATTCTTTTTATGTTGGTAATTCTTGACATGAGAACAAAGGATTGTTTTTCAAAAGTTAAGCTGGATGAGGCCTAGACAACAATGAACTCTACCCTTTGATTTATGTCACATGTGAAAACCAAGACCCCAAAGGTTAAGTGAGTAAATCAAAGTTATGCAGTTAGTAGCAGCAAAACTCTGTTGTGTAGATGTCTTTTAAATAACTCTCTGTGGTATTTGCAGTGAAATTTAAACTCCTTACTTAAGCACCTAACAACTTGTCATCATCACCCTCTTCATCCATTTCTGGCCTCATCTCTGTCAAGCTTCCACAAGCAGTCTTTCCTCTAACCATACTAAACTACTATAATCACCCAAATGTGTGATATATCATTCTTTGCACACATAATTGCCTCACTGGAAGACCATGCCTCCTTCCCAATTTGTACTACTTTTTCTCTACTGGGAAATTTGCCCTCACTCCCCAAATGGGCTTCCATGATCCACCTCATGATTTTGAAGGCAATGCAACATAACTCCATCATAATCTTATTTCTGTTTTATGTATTTATTTTTAAAATTTTGGTTTGACTGTGCTGCACAGCCTGTGAGGTCTTAGTTCCCCTACCAGGGATTGAACCCGTGCCACCACCAGTGGTGGAAACACAGTCTTACTGGACCACCAGGGAAGTCCCACTATATTTTGAATCCCTTGCTGGATCACAGATACTTGAGTGCAGGAATGATGACTCATTTGAATTTGTATAATAATAAAAACAATAACAATTATAATAATAGTAAACACTTATGAAGTGCTTACAGTGAATACTGTTGTGTGCTAAGTTGCTTTAGTCATATCCAGCTCTTTGTGACTCTATGGACTGTAGCCTACCAGGCTCCTCTGTTCATGGGATTCTCCAGGCAAGAATACTGGGGTGGGTTACCATTTTCTCCTCCAGAGAATCTTCCCAACCCATGGATTGAACTCACATCTGTTACATCTCCTGTATTGGCAGGAGGGTTCTTCACCTCTAGCGCAACCTGGGAAGCTCCTACAATAAGTACGCACTATTCTAATTATTTTCTTGGTGTTAACTCATAGCTGAACACAGTATCTGCCACAGAAATCCTCAATAAGTAGTTGATGAGTGATTATTTGGAATAATGGATACATACAGGAGTGAGTGCCAGAATAATTCCCAGTCCAGAGATTTGAGTAGATGCTACTCCTCAGTGTTATATAATACCAGGCAGATATAAGTGGATGTGAAGACTCTGCGACTGCCCTTTGGCAAATGCTTGAATCTGTAAGTTTAAAAGGGTAGAACATATCCAAAGTCTGCTAATGTGGTGTAACTATGATAACTTGGCTTAGAAAAGCCAGATATGCAGGAAGGAGGTCTTCCTTGTAGTCACATCATGGTACCTTTGTAGGAATTTTCTAGAGAGATTGAAACCATTTCATGCCTAACCAGACTAATATAGTTGGATATCAATCTTATATTCCAAAATTTATGCCCATTTCTTCATGTCTGCAAGACCTTACATATAACATTAAGTAGAATTACCAAAATTATACTTCCTTTCTACCCTTTATTCTCCATATTCCAGAGAGATTATGTATATGTAGTGCTAGAGAAGGTATGTAAAGAAGGGTTACATCTATAGGATGGTGCTTATGTATTATTGTAGTAGACCAAAACATACAGTGTTATTTATTTACATATTTAGCAAATACAGTAGAATAAAGGAAATCGTATTGATGAAAACTGCTGCTGCTGCTGCTAAGTCGCTTCAGTCGTGTCCGACTCTGTGCGACCCGGTAGACAGCAGCCCACCAGGCTGCCCCGTCCCTGGGATTCTCCAGGCAGGAACACTGGAGTGGGTTGCCATTTCCTTCTCCAGTGCATGAAAGTGAAAAGTGAAAGTGAAGTCGCTCAGTCATGTCTGACTCTTAGCGACCCTGTGAACCACAGCCTACCAGGCTCCTTTGTCCTTGGGATTTTAAAGGCAAGAGTACTGGAGTGGGGTGCTATTGCCTTATGAAAACTAGCAAACATTTAAACACCATTCAAATACCATGGTAGTTAAAATATGTGGTAATTTTCAGTTGAAAAAGGATGCTTTCAAACTTTTCTGACTAAGCCTAAAGCAAGGATCAGTGCATGAGCTTTAGCTGGGTGGTCCATGATCCCTACAATAGTGTGCAAAAATTTGTATCTGCACACTTATGTTTAAGAGTAGCAGAGGCTTTTTACCAGGTAGTCAAAAGGATATGTTTCTCAAGTGATTAAGAGAACCAGAGCTGTCAACTAATTTCAGCCATCCAGCTTGCAAAGCACTGTGATATGGATTAAGGAGAAGGCAATGGCACCCCACTCCAGTACTTTTGCCAAGAAAATCCCATGGATGGAGGAGCCTGGTAGGCTGCAGTCCATGGGGTCGCTAGAGTCAGACACGACTGAGCGACTTCACTTTCACTTTTCACTTTCATGCATTGGAGAAGGAAATGGCAACCCACTCCAGTGTTCTTGCCTGGAGAATCCCAGGGACAGGAAAGCCTGGTGGGCTGCCATCTATGGGGTCACACAGAGTCGGACATGACTGAAGTGACATAGCAGTAGCAGTCCACATTTTTACAGTACTAATTTCAAAGGCAAAATTCAGCAAGTTAAACTACGTGCTCAGGTAGTCCCACTCAGATCAAAGGTCAGTCAGTCATAAGCCAGAAAAATGTCTTTCTTTCTATGCTGTAGCAAAATTACCCATTTCTTTTCCATTTTTGAGGCCTATTTGAATTTTAGAGGTTAAAATTACATAGTCTAATGAACGAGGTTCCTTTCCAAAATAGGCTCTACTGAAAACAATATTTCAGAAGCTATCAGATGGCCTTGAGAACTATCTGTAAACACGTAAAAGGTGAGTTTATAATCGCATATTCTGTGACAATAAAATCATGCCATAAATTGGAATTGTATGGATCACTTAACTATGATGATCATTTGGATGATTATCCAGTGGCACCCCACTCCAGTACTCTTTCCTGGAAAATCCCATGGACAAAGGAACCTGGAAGGCTGCAGTCCATGGGGTCGCTGAGGGTCGGACATGACTGAGCGACTTCCCTTTCCCTTTCCCAGATTCATAATATTCATAAAACTTTGCTTGTGACTCCTTAGATAAACACATTTATTCTTGCTGGGGCTTCCCTGGTGGCTCAGATGGTAAAGAATATGCTTGCAATGCAGGAGGCCTGGGTTCAATCCCTGGATTGGGAAGATCCTTTGGAGAAAGGAATGGCTACCCACTCCAGTATTCTTGCCTGGATAATTCCATGGACAGAGGAGCCTAGCAGGCTACGGTCCATCGGGTCACAAAGAATTGGACATGACTAAGTGAATAACACTGCTCTTCTTGCTGTGAAGCTCTGTACAATTTTTTTCAGTTACTACTTTTTACTTTATTAAATTCAGATGTAAATATTTAATGAAATGTAGTTACTTTATATCTTGTCATATTTAGGAAACATTGAAAGCATTTTTTTTGTTTGTTTGTGGCCTAATTTTCATAAATGTATGATTTGTTTTGTTTGGAGATTGTCAAGGGTATGAATTCCCCAAAACTATATCAATGTGGATGTTGTGCTAAGATTCCAAGATAAAACAGTTGAGAAATTCATGTTTGTGTGTGTATTAAACAAAATGATTTCTTTTTTTTTTCCTTTGACCACACTTTGAAACTTGTACAATCTTAGTTCCCCAAGTAGGGATTGAATCTGGGCCCTTGGCAGTGAGAGCACAGTCTTAACTACTGGACCACCAGGGGATTTCCAAAATGATAATTTCTAAAGACTGAATATTAGTATAAGAGCTGAAAGTCAAAGCAACCTAGAAATAATTTTATTAAATAAGAAATTATTGTTTATCCTGTGTTGCAAAAGCACAAAGAAAATTATTGAAATTTCTTATTCTAAAGAAAAAAGATATTCTCACAACAGAGAGGATATAGCTTAATTGCAACATTTGTTATTTGCTCAGTTCTATTTGACTCTTTTTGACCTTATGGACTGTAGCCCAGGAGGCTCCTCTGTCCAGGCAAGAATACTGGAGTTGAAAGGTTACTGCTGCAAGCCATGTGTTACACCGGGATTGGTGACCTCCAGAGGAGGGGATTTCAACCCAGGGTCAGAGACAAGGCTTGACTGCTTGGAATGTTCTATGTAGCAAAGTTATTATTAAAGTATAATAGATATAGGGAAAGCTTCTGACATAAACATCAGGAAGAGACAGAAAGAGTGCCCCCTTGATAGTTTTTGGCAAGATGTTTTATGTCTGTTGAAAAGCGATTAATCAGGTAAGAGAGACACCTCAAGGCTGAGGGAGTTTCACCAGGCCACTGGCCCACAATATGCATTTTTGAGGTAGGATGGCAGGAGGTGTGTCATCCCTCAGCCATAAAACAATTGACAGGAATACTGATTTGTTGAGCCATTATCAGCTGAAGGTTTGAGAAAAGAAAAAAATGTTAGTCTTAGGTGGACTCATTTTGAAGAAAGGCAAATTCCAAAACAAATGCATAGTTTCATTAACATAGCTTTAGAAAAACATTCAGAGAAGGCAATGGCACCCTACTCCAGTACTCTTGCCTTGAAAATCCCATGGATGGAGGAGCCTGGTGGGCTGCAGTCCAAGGGGTCACTGAGAGTCGGACACGACCAAGTGACTTCCTACTTTCACTTTCCACTTTCCTGCATTGGAGAAGGAAATGGCAACCCACTCCAGTGATCTTGCCTGGAGAATCCCAGGGACGGGGGAGCCTGGTGGGCTGCCGTCTATGGGGTTGCACAGAGTCGGACACGACTGAAGCTACTTAGTACCAGTAGCAGTAGCAGAAAAACATTTCCATAATAAAAACGCAGTGGTTAGCTCAAGGCAGAACCAGGTATCACCAACACAGAAGTAAAAGAAGCCTCTTTTAATTTTGTGTAGAGCAGGGGAAAAAAGGCTGCTGCTTGCAATTTTTTTCCTCCTGCCACTTTGGGACCTCTGGCCTTCCTCCCTTTTACCCACAGAGTGGGTTGCCATTCCCTTCTCCAGGGGATCTTCCTGACCCAGCGATTTAACCTAAGTCTCCTGCATTGCAGGCAGATTCTTTACCATCTGAGCCACTGGGGCTTTTCTCTAAATGAGTTTACCTGTTTTATGATTTAATTGTTTCACATACAGTGATTTTGTGGTTTAGAAAAATGTTTAAATATCAGGGGAAATTTGCTGATATTATTCCTGTTGAAATGTTTAAAAACCACTTAGGAAAACTCACTGACAGAGCAATCAGTACAAAAAGTATTTTAATTCTGTAATACATTTGAGGAAAGGGTGCTGTGAAGGAAGGAAGGGACAGATAGGTTGCTGGAGTAAACCAGCTTAACGGCAGCTTCTAGCTGTGTGATTTTGTAATCCATGAGCAGGACCTTTGGGGCCTTCCCAGAGCAGTATCCCCTGACTATGTCCTCCACCTGCCTTTTGTCTTTAGAAAAACTTTAGTCAAAGAATAAATTTAATCATAGAAGTGAGAAAATGCAGAAAGAAAACAGTCAAGGAAATGTGCATGCATGCTCAGTCATGTCTGACTCTTTGAGACCCATGGCCTGCAACCCACCAGGCTCCTCTGTCTGTGGGCTTCTCTAGGCAAGAATACAAGGGTGACTTGCCATGCCCTCCTCCAACACAAGCTTCCTGCAGTTCCTGCATTGCAGGCAGATTCTTTAAGAGGACAAAATAGTATTAATAATAGTCTAGCCTTTAAACAAAGTCAAAGACTTTAGTGCCTCCTCATGGCTCAGAGGTTAAAGCATCTGCCTGCAATGCAGGAGACCTATGTTCGATCCCTGGGTTGGGAAGATCCCCTGGAGAAGGAAATGGCAACCCTCTCCAGTATTCTTGCCTGGAGAATCCCATGGACAGAGGAGCCTGGAAGGCTACAGTCCTCGGGGTCGCAAAGAGTCGGACACGACTGAGCGACTTCACTTTCACTTTCAAGGGCAGATAATATCCTGAACCATCTCCTCTGTGCTGTTTCACAGATACTGAAACCCCTACCAGGTAGAAGAAGTTAGCTGTATGCTGCCCACAAACACATAGACCCCAGAGCAGTTGGAACCAGAGGGTTGATGAGGTTAACTCTTTCAATTACCTCACCACCAGCCAGTCAGAAGAATATACACAAGCTGATCACACACCATATAACCCCGTCTCTCTTACTCTGCCTTTAAAAACCTTTCCCTGAAAGCCTTCAGGGAGTTCAGGTCCTTTTTTATTTTTATTTTTTAAGGTCTTTATTTAATTTGTTACAGTATTGCTTCTGTTTTATGTTTGGGTTTTTTGGCCGGGAGGCTTGTGGGATCTTAGCTCTTCGACTAGGGATTGAACCAGTAACCCCTGCACTGGAAGTCTAAGTCTTAACTAGTGGACAGCCAGGGAAGTCCTGAATTCAAGTATTTTAAGCACTAGCTTCCCTGGACTCCTTGCTTGCAGTCCTGCAATAAACATATGTCCTTCACCACAACCCATGTCAGTAGATTAGCTTTGTTGCCCAAGGGCAAGTGGATCCAGTTTGATTCAGTAACAACTTTAAACCTCTATCATTGGGAAAAAATGGTGATTGTTTCCCACCAACTGTCTACAGTTGTAATTTAAGTTTGTATCAGTATAACAGTTCATATCTGAATAAGCAATGAGTTGCTTATTGATAATTTGTTACTGCATTCTTTATGTTAGGGCTTCCCAGTTAGATCAGTGGTAAAGAATACACCTGCCAGTGCAGGAGACGCAGGAGACGTGGGTTCAATCCCTTGAATTGGGAATGTCCTCTGGAGTAGGAAATGGCAACCCACTTCACTACTCTTGCCTGGAGAATCCCAGGGACAGAGGGGCCTACCAGGCTATAGTCCATAGCGTTACAGAGTCAGACAAGACTGAGCGACACAGTATTTATGTTAACAAACCATCCAAAGAGCCATTGGAGGAATTCAGGTAAAGTGTTATCATGTCCTCCAGGGACTGGACTTTGTTCAAAGATAATCAAACAATTAAAATAAGGAGAAAATGAAATCTCACATTCTTTTTCCTTCCTTTGTCATTTGACTAACACGGTTCCTCTTTACTTCAAAACTTAAAAAATAAATACAGATTGACTCACTGATCCGGTGTACTGGTTTTCTCTTCTTTAACTTCTGATTCAAGGCTGATATACTGACCCTATTTTTAGTGATGGTTTTAAACCACTTCTTCGCTCTTCTCAAGGTAACCTTGGTGATAGTGTTACATTTGTTCATTATCATTTTTTAAGCAGCAACTATCTCTATTGATTTTTCTGTGGCCTTTGATTCAGTGAATCACAACATATTGCTATTTGAGTGTCCCTCAATTTGGCAAAGTTTAACTATAGTGGAAGGGTTCTCAGGCTACATTAGTGAATAAGCCCCAGTCATTTTGTTTAATGGTGTTGAATCTGAGGTGAAAATGTTACATTCAAAGTTACCTCAGGAGCTAATTATGAAGCTTTTTACTTTTTCGGTTTTTATTAATGACCTGCCAACATCGTATAGTTCATGAAATGCTCTGAACGTGTACATGCTGATGATATGACCTCAGACCCAGCAAGAACTCAGGCAGTATGAAGGCATTGTGTGTTTAGAAATTTATTAAGTGATGTTCACAATACAGATACATATTTTACACAGAATATACAAGTTCACAATTTTTAAAACTACATAGAGCAATCCTGGGGACTTTTACATTCAGCTACTTTATAAGTAGAAATAAGAGCACAAGTAGCTGAAATAGATGAGGAAGTGTATATGTGGACCTTTATACACAATGCTATCCCATATTAAAAACAGTATATTTTTCAGTTTGTAAAAGTTTCACATTTCAGACATATGTTATTTCCCACTAAAGAATTAAAAAACAACATTTAGCTTCATTACACCCGTCTCTTTGAATGTAAATGTGCAGGTATAATTTCTCAAGAATTTTCTTAAGTTCAATCAATTATTAAGTGGCCAAATTTCTCCACAGTAACAAAAGATTCTTTGAGACTAGCTTGCCAAGTGCAACTTCATATTCATCCATCTGCTCAAACATATATAAAGTTGGATTGTACATTGAGTATATTCTGTATGTTTTGGAGTAACTTCTAAACTCACAGAAACGTTTTTCCTTCCTTCCTTGTACAGGAGGGCAGGGTGCTGGATCACATTTAGTATAATCGGATTTCCCACAGTTCTCTTGCACCAAAGCAGAGGAATTGACTTTCTAGAGAGAGAAAAAAATCTGGTTGGATGGCTTTTGTGCCTGGGTTTTCGGGGCATCCCTGGACTCATCAGCAGCACAGACCTTGGTTTCCCTGGAGTCTCTTCAGAAGCTTGCAATAAACTTTCCTTATCTGTAGAAGCTGTGCATATACTAATGACATAGAGTTGAGAGGGATATGATTTTTGTACTCAAGCACCTTATATTTCAATGGGCTATACAGTGGTTAAGAAACTGTGTTCCGAGCAAAGTTGGGGCTTCCCAGGTGGCTCAGTGATACAGAATCCACTGAGAGAGAATCCTGCCAAAAATACAGGAGACACAAGAGATGCAAGTCAGATCCCCAGGTCAGGAGGATCCTGGAGTAGGAAATGGCAACCCACCCCAGTATCTTACCTGGGGAACCCCAAGGACAGAGGAGTCTTGTGGGCTACATAGTTTACAGGGTGGCAAAGAGGTGGACACAACTGAGCAGACTGAGCATACACCTGAGCAAAGTTGCCTGGTTTCAGTTAACTCTTTCTGCTACTATTACTGAATCCACATTTCTACTGCTCACCTTATGATAATTCAATAAATTTAGAGATGAGTTGTTGGGACAAGGAATAATGACTTTATGAAGAGCCAGCAGACTGAGAAGATGGTGGACTAGTGTCCCAAAGAGCCATCTTATCTGAGTCCGAATTCAGGCTTATTTTGTATTAAAACAAGAAGGGGTGTGGTTGGTCATTGCAGACTTCTTGGTGCCAGAATCCTTGGTTTCTTGCATCTGTCCACATAGATCAGGTCATGATGTTCCTGTAAATTTCCAACAAGACAAACGTTATTCTCTGTTCTAGAAATTTTTACCTCTATATGAATGGAAAATTATACTTTTAAAGGTCAGGGCCTTGAGAATGGGCCATCCTGTATTTTTCAGGCTATAGGCGACATCCTTAACTTGCAGAAAAAGCAATAGAATACAAGTATGAATGTAAAAGAAACATCCAACATGGAGTCAGATTTGTTCTTCCCTAATACACTGCTATTAACTGAGTAACTTTGGACAAGTTTCTTATCCTCTCTGTCTTCAGTTTTCTTGTCACTAATATGGGAATCATAATCAAACCCATATCATGGTATTCCCAAGGGTTAAATTAGATGGTGGTGATTTAGTTGCTAAGTCTTGTCCGACTCCTGCAACTCCATGGACTGGGAACCTACCAGGCTCCTCTGTCGGTGGGATTCTCCAGGCAAGAATACTGGAGTGGGTTGCCATTTCTTTTCCAGGGGATTTTCCTGACCCAGAAATTGAACCCTGGTCTCCTGCATTGCAGGCAGATTCTTTACTGACTGAGCTACAAGGGAAGCCTTTAAAATAGATAATACATTTTAAAGGTTTACATTAAGTGACATAGAAAGTGATGAAAAAAACAATTAACTCTGATTCTTATTTTTTTTAATGCACATTGGACAATAAGGTAAATGCTATAGAAGTATAAACAAAACATTCCAAAAGCACGGGAAGAAAATTGATCAATTCTGACTTGAGATGGTGATTGGATTTAGAGAGAATCTCATAGGAAAGATGATGTCTGATAATAATAGTCACTCAGATCAGATCAGATCAGTTGCTCAGTTGTGTCCGACTCTTTGTGACCCCATGAATTACAGCACGCCAGGCCTCCCTGTCCATCACCAACTCCTGGAGGTCACCCAGACTCACATCCATCGAGTCAGTGATGCCATCCAGCCATCTCATCCTCTGTCGTCCCCTTCTCCTCCTGCCCCCAATCCCTCCCAGCATCAGAGTCTTCTCCAACGAGTCAACTCTTCGCATGAGGTGGCCAAAATACTGGACTTTCAGCTTTAGCATCATTCCTTCCAAAGAAATCCCAGGGCTGATCTCCTCCAGAATGGACTGGTTGGATCTCCTTGCAGTCCAAGGGACTCTCAAGAGTCTTCTCCAACACCACAGTTCAAAAGCATCAATTCTTCGGCGCTCAGCCTTCTTCACAGTCCAGCTCTCACATCCATACATGACCACAGGAAAGACCATAGCCTTGACTAGGCGAACCTTTGCTGGCAAAGTAATGTCTCTGCTTTTGAATATGCTATCTAGGTTGGTCATAACTTTCCTTCCAAGGAGTAAGCGTCTTTTAATTTCATGGCTGCAGTCACCATTTGCAGTGATTTTGGAGCCCAGAAAAATAAAGTCTGACACTGTTTCCACTGTTTCCCCATCTATTTCCCATGAAGTGATGGGACCAGATGCCATGATCTTCATTTTCTGAATGTTGAGTTTTAAGCCAATCTTTTGACTCTCCACTTTCACTTTCATCAAGAGGCTTTTTAGCCCCTCTTCACTTTCTTCCATAAGGGTAGTGTCATCTGCATATCTGAGGTTATTGATATTTCTCCCGGCAATCTTGATTCCAACTTGTGTTTCTTCCAGTCCAGCATTTCTCATGATGTACTCTGCATAGAAGTTAAATAAGCAGGGTGACAATATACAGCCTTGACGTACTCCTTTTCCTATTTGGAACCAGTCTGCTGTTCCATGTCCAGTTCTAACTGTTGCTTCCTGACCTGCATACAAATTTCTCAAGAGGCATATCAGGTGGTCTGGTATTCCCATCTCTTTCAGAATTTTCGACAGTTTATTGTGATCCACACAGTCAAAGGCTTTGGCATAGTCAATAAAGCAGAAATAGATGTTTTTCTGGAACTCTCTTGCTTTTTCCATGATCCAGCAGATGTTGGCAATTTGATCTCTGGTTCCTCTGCCTTTTCTAAAACCAGCTTGAACATCTGGAAGTTCACGGTTCACGTATTGCTGAAGCCTGGCTTGAAGAATTTTGAGCATTACTTTACTAGCGTGTGAGATGAGTGCAATTGTGCAGTAGTTTGAGCATTCTTTAGCATTGCCTTTCTTTGGGATTGGGATGAAAGCTGACCTTTTCTAGTCCTGTGGCCACTGCTGAGTTTTCCAAATTTGCTGGCATATTGAGTGCGGCACTTTCACTGCATCATCTTTCAGGATTTGGAATAGCTCCACTGGAATTCCATCACCTCCACTAGCTTTGTTCGTAGTGATGCTTTCTAAGGCCCACTTGACTTCACATTCCAGGATGTCTGGCTCTAGGTCAGTGATCACACCATCATGATTATCTGGGTCTTGAAGCTCTTTTTTGTACAGTTCTTCTGTGTATTCTTGCCACCTCTTCTTAATATCTTCTGCTTCTGTTAGGTCCATACCATTTCTGTCCTTTATCGAGCCCATCTTTGCATGAAATGTTCCTTTGGTATCTCTGATTTTCTTGAAGAGATCCCTAGTCTTTCCCATTCTGTTGTTTTCCTCTATTTCTTTGCACTGATCGCTGAAATAGGCTTTCTTATCTCTTCTTGCTATTCTTGGAACTCTGCATTCAGATGTTTATATCTCTCCTTTTCTCCTTTGCTTTTCACTTCTCTTCTTTTCACAGCTATTTGTAAGGCCTCCCCAGAAAGCCATTTTGCTTTTTTGCATTTCTTTTCCATGGGGATGGTCTTGATCCCTGTGTCCTGTATAATGTCACGAACCTCATTCCATAGTTCATCAGGCACTCTATCTATCAGATCTAGGCCCTTAAATCTATTTCGCACTTCCACTGTATAATCATAAGGGATTTGATTTAGGTCATACCTGAATGGTCTAGTGGTTTTCCCCACTTTGTTAAATTTAAGTCTGAATTTGGCAATAAGGGGTTCATGGTCTGAGCCACAGTCAGCTCCTGGTCTTGTTTTTGCTGATTGCATAGAGCTTCTCCATCTTTGGCTGCAAAGAATATAATTGATCTGATTTCAGTGTTGACCATTGAGCTACCCCACGACCGAGGTCAGGAAGGGCGGCGGTGAGGAGATACTCCTCCTCCAAGGTCAGGAAGGGTGGGGATGAGGAGATACCCCTCCTCCAAGGTCAGGAAGGGCGGCGGTGAGGAGAGACCCCTCATCCAAGGTAAGATGTGATGGCTGGGCTTTGCTGGAGCAGCCGGAAAGAGATACCCCACGCCCAAGGTAAGAGAAACCCAAGTAAGATGGTAGGTGTTGTAAGAGGGCATCAGAGGGCAAACACACTGAAACCATACTCACAGAAAACTAGTCAATCTAATCACACTAGGACCACAGCCTTGTCTAACTCAATGAAACTAAGCCATGCCCTTGGGGCAACCCAGGATGGGCAGGTCATGGTGGAGAGATCTGATAGGATGTGGTCTGCTGGAGAAGGGGATGGCAAACCACTTCAGTATTCTTGCCTTGAGAAACCCATGAACAGTATCAAAAGGCAAAATGATAGGATACTGAAAGAGAAACTCCCCAGGTCAGTAGGGGCCCAATATGCTACTGGAGATCAGTGGAGAAATAACTCCAGAAAGAATGAAGGGATGGAGCCGAAGCAAAAAGAATACCCAGCTGTGGCTGTGTCTGGTGATAGAAGCAAAGTCCGATGCTGTAAAGAGCAATATTGCATAGGAACCTGGAATGTCAGGTCCATGAATCAAGGCAAATTGGAAGTGGTCAAACGAGATGGCAAGAGTGAATGTCGACATTCTACGAATTAGCGAACTAAAATGGACTGGAATGGGTGAATTTAACTCAGAGGACCATTATATCTACTATTGCGGGCAGGAATCCCTCAGAAGAAATGGAGTGGCCATCATGGTCAACAAAAGAGTCCGAAATGCAGTACTTGGATGCAATCTCAAAAACGACAGGATGATCTCTGTTCCTTTCCAAGGCAAACCATTCAATGTCACAGTAATCCAAGTATGCCCCAACCAGTAACGCTGAAGAAGCTGAAGTTGAACGGTTCTATGAAGACCTACAAGACCTTTTAGAACTAACACCCAAAAAAGATGTCCTTTTCATTATAGGGGACTGGAATGCAAAAGTAGAAAGTCAAGAAACACCTGGAGTAACAGGCAAATTTGGCCTTGGAATACGGAACGAAGCGGGGCAAAGACTAACAGAGTTTTGCCAAGAAAATGCACTCGTCATAATAGTCACTACTAGACAGTAATTATATTGCAGTCACTGAACTGTGCACTTTAGAGAGTTGATCTCATTTAATCCTCATGGTCGGAGAAGGCTATGGCAACCCCACTCCAGTACTCTTGCCTGGAAAATCCCATGGATGGAGGAGCCTGGTGGGCTACAGTCCATGGGGTCGCGAAGAGTCGGACACGACTGAGCGACTTCACTTTCACTTTTCACTTTCATGTATTGGAGAAGGAAATGGCAACCCACTCCAGTGTTCTTGCCTGGAGAATCCCAGGGACAATGGACCCTGGTGGGCTGCCGTCTATGGGGTCGCACAGAGTCGGACAAGACTGAAGTGACTTAGCAGCAATCCTCATGGTGCCCTATAAAATGATTCTTCTTTTACAGAGGACACTGAAGCTCAAGAAGTCTGAGTAATTTGCTCCAAGTCACCAAGCAGTGCCAGAGTCCCACCAAGGTTTAAGCACACTAACATGGAATACTAAGATTAAGAGCATGGAGATGCTCTTAACCAATAAACTCCATCTCCTTCCCCTTGAGCACATCTTGAAATGATGCATGTGAATTTGCTGGTTACAGAGGGAGGTAGGCAGAGAAGAATCTCAGGCAGAGGAAAAATATGTACAAAAGTATAGAAATATATATGAAAACAGCCTGGGCCCACATGTGAAGGGCCGTTTGGGCCACACTGAAGAGTTTGGATTTGGGCTTGTGGATAAAGTGGGTAGCCAATGACGGATTTAAGAGCCACTGAGAGAAGTCACTTAATCAGATTTGGATTTGAAAGAATTACCATGGGCAATAGTTCTGGATGGAGTGGAGGGTGATGACATTAGAGGTGGGAGCATTTGGGAAGACCTGGACAAGAAGTGGTGAGAACTTGAAATTAGACAATGGTGGAGGAGTAGAGTGAAAACAACAGATCCGAGAGGTATTTCTGTGGTGGATTGAAAAGAGCTTGATAACTGATTGTCTGAGCCAGGGAGAGAAAAGCTGAGGCTGACTCAGGTCTCTATCTCAGAGGTGGGTAATTGAAATGAATGGAGCTGGCGAATACACTTTTACTTAATTTCCATGTGAGGATGTTAGGTAAGTGAAAGTGTAAGTTGCTTAGTCATGTCCAACTCTTTGTGACCCCATGGACTATACAGTCCATGGAATTCTCCAGGCAAGAATACTGGAGTGGGTATAGTCTTTCCCTTCTCCAGGAAATCATCCCAACCCGCAGATTGAACCCAGGTCTCCCCCATTGCAGGCAGATTCTTTACCAGCTGAGCCACAAGGGAAGGCCAAGAATACTGGAGTGGGTAGCCCATCCCCTCTCTAGCAGATCTTCCTGACCCAGGAATTGAACCGGGGTCTCCTGCATTGCAGGTGGATTCTTTACCAAGTAAACTATCAGGGAAGCCCTGTGTTAGATAAACCCAGAGTTAAGAAATAGAAAAAGTTTGAGAGGATATTTTAAGGTATGAGGGGATATTCTGAGAGGTTTAAACTTGACAATGCAAACTTCTATTGTCTCTAAGAGGAGTAAAGGAGAAATTAAAGGTACTGGCACCTTGGAAATTTTCCAATTGCTATTACAGGCTCTTAGAGGGTCAGTGGAAGTGGCAAGTATGCACAACTTTCAATTACAGTAAAAGCTCACTGATTTGGATTAATTGGGGTAAAGGGCAGACTGACTAAATAAAAGTCTGATTTATAGGAAAAATTTAAATAAACTCAGTTTGATTACTTTTAAGTATTTTCAGCTAAATTAACTCTATTTTCTATTAAAAGGGATAAATTACTAAGAATGACTTGTAAATAATATGAAAAGGACCTAATCTAAAGGGCAATTATATTTATTAATTTATTCATTCATTTAATAAATATTTAGCATATGCCAGACAATATTATTGAATATGAATGATACTTCTAAGTGCCACAATTATGTTATGCTTTTAAATTAACCATTTCCTTTCTTCCCCGAGAAATCCAAACCTTGTAAAGTCTTAGACATCTGACCCCAAGATGAATTGCCTTATAAGCAATTTTCTGTGTTTTGCAGAAAATAAGATCTCCACTTAAATGGTCATGACTAGTGAGGCAGAAACTTGAAGTTTTTCCATAGCAGAGACTCCGATTGGTCTCTGTGCTTCTGTTCTTACAACTCTTGCATCCATCTTTCTCTCTGCCCTGGGCACAGGTTCTAAAATGTAAATTTGACCCTGTGGGTTCCAAACTTCATCTCCTTCCATTTTGGATGTTATCTACAGGATAATATGGAATCGGGTTCTCTGGCATGAAATTCAAGACTGGTGGTATATGAATCCTTATCTGTCTCTGTGTAACTCACTCAAAATTTGCCCCTTGCTTGCTTCACATAACCTGCTGCTCCCTGGCTCTGTACTTTTGCATATGTTGTTCCATCTGCTTATAAGTCCATTCAAATGTTGTCCTTGAACTTTTTATTCATCTCTCAAAACTTTGATCGGGAGATATTTTCTCCTTTCTCTCCCTCTTGGGCTCATAACTTCCTCTGCTTTACTTCTATGCTTTTGATCTCACATGTATCACATGAACATTTGTTTGTGTAAATGATTCTCTCCAAACTAGATAATACATTTCTTGAGGTCAGGGGCCTTGCTGGATTTATCTTTGTCTCTGTGATATCAAGTACAGCACCAGACACAATACAGACACTAAGAAGTATTTACTGAAGTGAGTTGAGTGAAATGTTCTTAGCTCACATGGATTCCATCAAAGCTTCTTGTTTTGCTTTTTCATCCTGGTCTCTAATAATTAAGTTTACTTGCACTTGTCATATGAGAAGGAAGAAGTACCTGGTAAAATGAAAAATCAGGTAATGTTATTTCTTTTTACAAATTTGGCTTGAAAGTGTGTTTTCTAAAGATGGATATGTGTTTTCTTGCCTCTAGATTTAATTTTTCTATATATTCCTCTCTCATTCCTTCGGCTTACTCCCATCACATCTTTTATCAATGTCTCCATATCATTGTCTGTTTAGGTTCAAAGTCAACTCCACAATTAAATAAGAACTTTCTCCTTAAATCTTAGTTCAGTGATGTATCATCAAAAACTCAGAAGATTTCACATTTGGAGATTAGGCATATTTAAGTGCTGTAGTTCACTGCCATAAATTCCTGCTGTGTTTGATCCTCTGACTGTTAGCTTTCTCTACTGTCCAGCTCTCTCAGCAGTTCTGTCTTAAGGCACCTAACAGTAAATGCTCACTATGACAGGAAGAGAAGTAATTAATTAGATTAATGTTCAAAGAGTCCTCTTCAAGTTGTCAATACCCATATTTATATCATATTGCTGCAATTTTGGCAGAATTATTTGCTTTTTATGAAAATCTGATGAAGCAATTTTCAGATTTCCTAACATGAATCAAAAATTTGAAAAACACACAGAAACATATCCATTCTCCTGTTAACATTTCTCTATTTGAAGTAATTTCACATTTTGTGATTTGGGCTGCGAAAAATGATTAACCAAATATTTTAAGAAGGGATTTTCAAACAGACTTTCCAGACCAGTTGTAAAAAGCCAAGTCATTCTTATATAACTTCATCTTTAAAAGAGTTAAGTAATAGGATCAACTTAAGCATTTTTGGTCTTTGCTGACCAATAGCAATGTACAAAGAGAATGGTGAAAGGATTTTTCATAATATTTGTAAGAAAGTAATTTAATAATTTGAGATCTTTCTAAAGTGCTACAGGATGGACAATAGTACGTATAAGGCTTTAACACAAACCCACACGTACACAGAGCATTAGAAGAGAAAACACAGAGTGGTCTCTGATACTAACCAAAGAAAAAAGTAGTAGAACTCAAAAGTGGGAGGATTTGCTAACGTTACTTAGTGAACTAAAGGCCATCCCATATTTCCACATACCCAAATGTTCTAGAAGTTGGTGTTTAGGGTAGTACATGTAATTAGAGGTAAGGATGTCTTCAGGGACTTAGTAACATTTTGCCCAAATGGACTCCTATTGTTACCTATTAGTGAGTTAGCAGAAAATAATAAGATATAAGAAGAGGTGGCAAGAATACACAGAAGAACTGTACAAAAAAGATCTTCATGACCCAGATAATCACAATGGTGTGATCACTGATCTAGAGCCAGACATCCTGGAATGTCAAGTCCAGTGGGCCTTAGAAAGCATCACTATGAACAAAGCTAGTGGAGGTGATGGAATTCCAGTTGAGCTATTCCAAATCCTGAAAGATGATGCTGTGAAAGTGCTGCACACAACATGCCAGCAAATTTGGAAAACTCAGCAGTGGCCACAGGACTAGAAAAGGTCAGTTTTCATTCCAATCCCAAAGAAAGGCAATGGCAAAGAATGCTCAAATTACCACACAATTGCACTCATCTCACATGCTAGTAAGATCAGATCAGTCGCTCAGTCGTGTCCAACTCTTTGCGACCCCATGAACCGCAGCACGCCAGGCCTCCCTGTCCATCACCAGCTCCCGGAGATCACCCAGACTCATACCCATCGAGTCAGTGATGCCATCCAGCCATCTCATCCTCTGTCGTCCCCTTCTCCTCCTGCCCCCAATCCCTCCCAGCATCAGACTCTTCTCCAATGAGTCAACTCTTCGCATGAGGTGGCCAAAATACTGGAGTTTCAGCTTTAGCATCATTCCTTCTAAAGAAATTCCAGGATTGATCTCTTTCAGAATGGACTGGTTGGATCTTCTTGCAGTCCAAGGGACTCTCAAGAGTCTTCTCCAACACCACAGTTCAAAAGCATCAATTCTTGGGCGCTCAGCCTTCTTCACAGTCCAGCTCTCACATCCATACATGACCACAGGAAAGACCATAGCCTTGACTAGGCGAACCTGTGTTGGTAAAGTAATGTCTCTGCTTTTCAATATGCTATCTAGGTTGGTCATAACTTTCCTTCCAAGGAGTAAGCGTCTTTTAATTTCATGGCTGCAGTCACCATCTGCAGTGATCTTGGAGCCCAGAAAAACAAAGTCTGACACTGTTTCCACTGTTTCCCCATCTATTTCCCATGCAGTGATGGGACCAGATGCCATCCATGATCTTCGTTTTCTGAATGTTGAGCTTTAAGCCAACCTTTTCACTCTCCACTTTCACTTTCATCAAGAGGCTTTTTAGCCCCTCTTCACTTTCTGCCATAAGAGTGGTGTCATCTGCATATCTGAGGTTATTGATATTTCTCCCAGCAATCTTGATTCCAACTTGTGTTTCTTCCAGTCCAGCATTTCTCATGATGTACTCTGCATATAAGTTAAATAAACACGGTGACAATATGCACCCTTGACGTACTCCTTTTCCTGTTTGGAACCAGTCTGTTGTTCCATGACCAGTTCTAACTGTTGCTTCCTGACCTGCATACAGATTTCTCAAGAGGCAGATCAGGTGGTCTGGTATTCCCATCTCTTTCAGAATTTTCCATAGTTTATTGTGATCTACACAGTCAAAGGCTTTGGCATAGTCAATAAAGCAGAAATAGATGTTTTTCTGGAACTCTCTTGCTTTTTCCATGATCCAGCGGATGTTGGCAATTTGATCTCTGGTTCCTCTGCCTTTTCGAAAACCAGCTTGAACATCAGGAAGTTCACGGTTCACATATTGCTGAAGCCTGGCTTGGAGAATTTTGAGCATTACTTTACTAGCGTGTGAGATGAGTGCAATTGTTCGGTAGTTTGAGCATTCTTTGGCATTGCCTTTCTTTGGGATTGGGATGAAAACTGACCTTTTCAAATCTTGTGGCCACTGCTGAGTTTTCCAAATTTGCTGGCATATTGAGTGCAGCACTTTCACAGTATCCTCTTTCAGGACTTGGAATAGCTCCACTGGAATTCCATCACCTCCACTAGCTTTGTTCGTAGTGATGCTTTCTAAGGCCCATTTGACTTCACATTCCAAGATGTCTGGCTCTAGGTCAGTGATCACATCATCATGATTATCTGGGTCTTGAAACTCTTTTTTGTACAGTTCTTCTGTGTATTCATGCCACCTCTTCTTAATATCCTCTGCTTCTGTTAGGTCCACACCATCTCTGTCCTTTATCGTGCCCATCTTTGCATGAAATGTTCCTTTGGTATCTCTGATTTTCTTGAAGAGATCCCTAGTCTTTCCCATTCTGTTGTTTTCCTCTATTTCTTTGCATTGATCACTGAAGAAGGCTTTCTTATCTCTTCTTGCTATTCTTTGGAACTCTGCATTTAGATGTTTATATCTTTCCTTTTCTCCTTTGCCTTTCGCTTCTCTTCTTTTCACAGCTATTTGTAAGGCCTCCCCAGACAGCCATTTTGCTTTTTTGCATTTCTTTTCCATGGGGATGGTCTTGATCCCTGTCTCCTGTACAATGTCACGAACCTCATTCCATAGTTCATCAGGCACTCTATCTATCAGATCTAGGCCCTTAAATCTATTTCTCACTTCCACTGTATAATCATAAGGGATTTGATTTAGGTCATACCTGAATGGTCTAGTTGTTTTCCCTACTTTCTTCAATTTCAGTCTGAATTTGGCAATAAGGAGTTCATGGTCTGAGCCACAGTCAGCTCCTGGTCTTGTTTTTGCTGATTGTATAGAGCTTCTCCATCTTTGGCTGCAAAGAATATAATCGATCTGATTTCGGTGTTGACCATCTGGTGATGTCCATGTATAGAGTCTTCTCTTGTGTTGTGGAAGAGGGTATTTGCTATGACCAGTGCATTTTCTTGGCAAAACTCTGTTAGTCTTTGCCCTGCTTCATTCCGTGTTCCAAGGCCAAATTTGCCTGTTACTCCAGGTGTTTCTTGACTTCCTACTTTTGCATTCCAGTCCCCTATAATGAAAAGGACATCTTTTTGGGTGTTAGTTCTAAAAGGTCTTGTAGGTCTTCATAGAACCGTTCAACTTCAGCTTCTTTGGCATTACTGGTTGGGGCATAGATTTGGATTACTGTGACATTGAATGGTTTGCCTTGGAAAGGAACAGAGATCATTCTGTCATTTTTGAGATTGCATCCAAGTACTGCATTTCGAACTCTTTTGTTGACCATGATGGCCACTCCATTTCTTCTGAGGGATTCCTGCCCACAGTAGTAGATATAATGGTCATCTGAGTTAAATTCACCCATTCCAGTCCATTTTAGTTCGCTAATTCCTAGAATGTCAACATTCACTCTTGCCATCTCTTGTTTGACCACTTCCACTTTGCCTTGATTCATGGACCTGACATTCCAGGTTCCTATGCAGTATTGCTCTTTACAGCATCGGACTTTGTGTCTATCACCAGACACATCCATAGCTCGGTATTCTTTTTGTTTTGGCTCCGTCCCTTCATTCTTTCTGGAGCTGCTGCTAAGTCGCTTCAGTCGTGTCCGACTCTGTGCATTATTACTAACTCCACAGACAGCAGGAGAGACCCTCTCTCTGGTGGTTGTTTAAAGGAACCTCCAGCTGGGGTGTCCTTAATAATAGTCTGTGAGATGCCAATCGGTTCACAGATTCAACTCTATGTTTCAACTGTGTTGATACATAGTATTTTAGCCTCTTGAAAGTGCAAAATGCATGAAATAATCTGTTTAGGATTCAATTAATGTCATTTTGTGCCACCAGGTAAATATCCATTTAAAAACAGACAAGGTCAGTTCTGTTGGCTTTCAATCCTGGAGATGGGCCTTTTGATAATCTTGGTGGCAGCAGCTTAACTGCTAAGTTGTGTCTGACTCTTTGGGATCCTATGGACTGTAGTCCACTAGGCTCCTCTGCCCATGGGATTTCTCAGACAAAGATACTGGAGTGGGGTTGCCATTTCTTTCTTCAGGGGATCTTACTGACCCAGGGATAGAACTCGGGTCACCTGCACTGCAGTCGGATTCCTTACTGTAATCTTGGGGGATGCATTTTGGAATTGGGTTTTGCTAAGGGCAAACCTGAAGAGAACCTGCGAGTAATGCCCCTGGGCTATCTGTTCTGTTATTTTATTTTATTTTTTTTTTGCCCAGGTCCCAGTGTGGCAGCACATGAATGCATTAATGCATATGCACTTGCTTGGGGAAGGTAATAGGGATGTGGGGGGGAATTTTGGATAATTCCCAACTGGTCATGATATCTAAAATAAATGGAGAGAGCCTTCCTTGCTCTATTATGCCCATTAGCGCAATTCGCCCAGCTTTATTAAATGCCTGTTATGTGAAAGATCCAGGGATCCAAAGTCAACTTGATGAAATAAATAGTCATAAAAACTCTAATCATGAAAATTCATGATCCAAAAAGCTCTGCTTAATAATTGTCCTTGTGAATCAGCCCTTTCCCCAGTGTCTCTTAATCCCGAACTTGGCTGACCTGGCTGTAGGTCAGATATTTACTTCAGGTACTCACTCATTTTTTCATCCATTTATTCATTCAGTTAACACATTTATTGAGCATTGAATATGCATAGGTACCTCACTAGTTGCTAAGACTGGATACAAGGGCTAGGGGAAAAAAACTTTTTGTTCTTGTGGAGAAGGCAGTCTAGTGTAATAAACTAATATTTTCAGCTGGCCAACATAATTCTAATTCACAATCAGGCAGCATTCAGACATCTTTATAAGAAAAGGCAGAAACTCAGCTACCTGCCTTATTATCTCTGTTTTCTCCTGGGGTCATTTCCTATGCTAACTGCCTTCAATAGCTGATGATTTTTTCTGACTTATACCACAGATTTTCACTCTCACTCTTTCTCTATTGATTCCAGCTGTTATAAAATTCTTAGCTGAATTAGTTAATTAGTTCACTCTGCCTGGACTTCTGTCTGTGGCTCTTGCCTTAAACTCTGATATCTGGCCCTCCCTCCTCTCTTAGTGGTACTCACCCCAGAACCTCCAGATGCATTCTGAGGTTCATCTCTGGTCTCTGAGGCTATTGCTACTGGGGTCCTGTCATTGCACCCAGACAGTTTACGGTGTTTATGCCAATACGAGTGGATGTCTACAGATAGCTCTAGTTGGGCCTATTCTCAATGTAAATGAGTGTATCTATTGTTTCTCTCCACCATATGCAGTACAACGACCAACCACACTCATGACTCAGCATGTAAAAAATAAGTATTAATTTAGCTTATGTGTTTATGAATGGACACAGCAGTTCTGTTTTTGCCTCGTTAGTCATTGGAAGAACAAATTTATTGATTTTTGCTGGGCCCCAGGCCTGGACTGACTGACTCCTACTGTCCACCTTCCAACAGGCCAGCCTGGGCCCATTTTCATGACAGAGGCAGAGTTCTGAGAAACAGAGAAAGCAGATAAGGCTCCTTTAGGTCTAGGTTCAGAAATGAGACAGCATCAGTTTCACTGATTTATTTTTGGTCAAAGTAAGTTACAAGTGCAGCACAGAATTTGAAGTAGAAATGTTAAATCTGGCCCCTCCAGAACAAAGTTGCTGTAGTCATGATTGTAAGGAGAATGGAAAACTGGGACTGCTTTTTTGCAATCAATCTTCCACAATGAATTGCTTTACAACTTTTTTTTTTTTTTTTGGCTGTCCTGGGTCTTGGTTTTGGTGTGTGGGCTCCGTAGTTGTGGCCCACTGGTTTAGTTGCCCTGCGGCACATGGGATCTTATTTCCCCTGTGAGTGTGCTAAGTTGCTTCAGTCATGTCTGATTCTTTGCAACCCCATGGACCAAAACCCGACAGGTTCCTGTGTCCATGGGATTCTCCAGGCAAGAATACTGGAGTGGGTTCCCATGCCCTTCTCCAGGGGCATCATTTATGTCTCCTGGGGGTTCTTGACCACTAGTACCACCTGGGAAACCCCCCAAATACCAAGAAAGACCCAGGGATCAAACCTGGGTCAATTGCATTGTAAGCAAAATCTTTACCATCTGAGCCACTAGTGAAGCCCATATAAATCAAACTTGTGTCCCTGGCACTGGAATGTGGATTCTTAACTGCTGGACCACCAGGAAAGTCCTCTTCAACTTGTAAAGACTGTGCTTCTCTAGTTTTAGACTTGAACTTGGTTAGGATTGGGGATGTAGGCTTGAAGTATGGTGGAGAGAGAACAGAAGATGAACATGGTGTTTCCTCATCACTCAATGAAGTGATGGGGAAACTCAGCCTTGAGAGTTGCACACAGTGGCCCGGGAGGGAGTGAGGGTCAGGGAGGGACAAGCAAAGGAGGAGGAAAAGCCTCCTCTTTCCGGATGTTTAGCTGAACATCTTGCTCTCACTTTCATCTCAGCTTCTAAGAACATGAAGACATTAAGGAATCTTCTGGGTGTCTTCTCACCATGAGTTCTGTGGGACCCCCACCACCTGGATGGTAGAGCTACCAGGAAAAGAATACTGGTTACTGGAAGTAGTTTCTCATTGTAGATCTGAAAGTGCACACCTATTTCCAGACTTATACAAAGACTCATAGGGTGCAGTGAGTGGGATGGAGGGGTGTTCAGGATAAAGGCTATTTCATATTTGTAAAGATATAATCACTTCTTATTTACCAAGCACACCTATTTGTCTTCAGTAAATCAAGTCTGTTTCATTTCTGTTTTTCATCCTTTCAGTTATTCATATTACTGGCCAAGTGGGCTGAGTAATATTTCCTATTTTTGTGGTATTTTTTAGACTCGTGATTCATCTTCAGGGACACATTAATACAGAAAGGTTTTGTTTAGAAGGTAAGTCTACTTACTCAGAGTCTTGAAGTATTATTGTTGAGTGATACACTTGTACCATATGAATTTTAGGACAAATGGTTTTGGACTATCTTGGCTAAGCAGTATCCTCTTAAGCAGTTGACAGTGGGTATACGATATTTAATTCACTCTACTTAACTACACTTTGTGTTGCTTTGTAGTTTATTTACATGTGAACACTTACTTTAGCATTGGGTCAGTGTTTTATTTGCTCATAAGAATGCATTAACTACAAAGAACAATCTCTCCCTTATCATCAGACAAATATATTTGATTATCTCTCTTTGAGTAAGACATATAGAATGATGGCATCTCAGAGTCAGCAGAGACTATGGCAATTATTTCACTACTATATTGATGCAACGAGATGACAGTTTATTTTTCAGCATTATGTATCTTTCTCCCCTGTGCTGGATTAATCCTCTGAAACCCCTGTGAATTTTTTACTCAACTCTTTGACTAACAGTTGTCAAGGTGTATGAGATTTTCAGGCATTGTTTGATAAAGTAGTTCCTGGCAATGAGTTGGCAAGAGGTCTTTTTTCACTTTCTTGGCTCATCCTTCCACCTCCAGCACAGCGCTGCCACCAGATGGGGGACGGAAGGTGAAGTTTAGAAAAAGATACCACCTTATGTGACCCCACAGAACTTGTCATATTTCTGGCTAAGAAATCTGAAGATGAAAGATGCAATGGCATAAAAGTGCATGCCATAGTCCAGGGGCAAAGCAAGTGATTCTGTTTGGCTGAAATACAGAATGATGATGATAAACCAGCACAGGTAGCTTGGATCTGTGCTAATCCTCTAGAAAGTAGTAGGCTTTTGAAGTTTTTTCTAGCAGAGGATTTCAATATCTGGTGGCACTGAGAAAGAAAAAGTTAAGAGAAGAGTTTTAAAGATGGAGAGGATGGTTATTTAAAAAACTGTTGCAATAGACTAGACAAGACAGGACTGAAGCAGTTACAAAGGTGGATTTAGTTTGCGGGTTTGATTTTTCCTGTGGGAAATTTTAGAGGCTGCATTGATAAAATTGTATGTAAAGGAAAGGGAGAGAGAAAATTAGATAACAAATTTAGAGCTTCTCACTTGGGATGATAATATTATTAATAGAGTTGGCAGAAATAGGAAAAGGAATATGTTTGGGTGGAAAATGAGTTCAGTTTTAGATGTGCTAAATGCAAAGTAGAAATCCAAGTGGAGATGGCATATTAGCAGATAGAAGTTGTGTCTAGAGTGCAGAAGAGAAGTTGAAAGTCAAAACTGTAGATATGGGAATCACAAGGAGTCAAAGCTGTAGATTCTGCAAATATGAGAGCAGCCAGAGGGATTAAATGAACCAGATTGCCCAGGAAGGAGGAGTGCCCTGAAAACAGGAGCACGGCAATGATGGAAACAAACTCCAAAGTGGTTGAGAGTAATAGAAGAGAAGTCAAATGCAAGAGGTAGAAAAGGCAAAGAAAGATCTTGTCTTTAGACAGTTTGGTATCTGATGGAAAGTTCTTTTGCAAGTTTCACTGATTCAGTCTAAGCCACTTAGAGTGATACTTATTTGGATATATTTTCTTCACATACAGAAAGATGAAAACTAGGGATGGAAAAGCCAGCATGTATTGTTCTCCTGTTATAAAGAGACACATTTTTCTTATTATATGGGCAAAATCATTTCATCTCTCACTGCTGACAAGTGCTCAGTCATGTCTGACTCTTTGCAACCCATGGACTGTAGCCTGCCAGGCTCCTCTGTCCATGGGTTTTCCTAGGTTAGGAATATTGGAGTAGGTTGCCATTTCCTTCTCCAGGGGATCTTCCCAACCCAAGGATTGAACCTGCATCTCCTGAATCTCCTGCATTGGCAGATGGATTCTTTACCACTAGCGCCACCTGGGAAGCCCTCGTCTCTCTGAAGTCCTGATTAAAGTTAATTTCAAGTTCAAAGGTATACTCTCTCGTTGCTTCTCGTCTCAGTTTTTTTATATTAAGGCACAAAATCCCAGTTAATTCTTGTAATTATTAGTTTAATAAGGTACAAAATAACCTATGCCCATCAACAGATGAATGAATCAGCATCTATATCTATCTACATCTCTCTATCCATCTATCCCCCTAAGAACATTATTCAGCCTTAAAAAAGATGGAAATTCTGTCATTTTAGACTACATATATGAAGCTGGAGAGCATTGCACTAACTGAAATAAGCCAGACAGAGAAAGACAAGTACTGCATAGTATCACTTAGATGTGGAATCCAAACAAAAAATTTAATTCAAAGAAATGGAGAATAGAATGGTGGTTGCCAGGGCTGGGAGTTTGGGGAAATAGGAAGATATTGGGAAAAGGGTGTAAATTTTAAGTTTATATGATGAATAAGTTCTGAGGATCTAAAATGTAGCATGATGACTGTGATTGATAACACTGTACTATGTAATTGAAATTTGCTTAGACAGTAGAACTTGAAAGTTCTCACACACACACAAAAGGGTAAATAGGTGAGGTGATGGATATGTTTATTAGTTCAATGGTGGGAAATCTTTTCACAATATATACTTATATTAAATCATACGTTGTAAATATCTTAACATTTTATTTCTCAGTTATATCTCGATCAAGCTGAAAAAAAACTATAAATATAATATGCTGATTATAAATTCAGATATAGCAGAAGGGTTGATTTTTTAAGTAAATGTTTAACTCTCTCTAATGCAATTATTTACTTTCACTTCCTGGGAGGTTCATTATTTACATTTTTTGTATGTGTTTCTAGAAATTTCCATATCTGTATAGTTTTAGATACATGCACAGATACACATGTACATGCAGGAAATCCTCAAAATCTGCACTGAACTTCAATAACATCAAAGCCACAGATGCTTTGACAGTTCAATCTTCTTCCTTTCCTTACCTACCATTTTCTGAGAAAGTAATGAAAAGGATACAGAATTTTTTCAACAAGGAAATGAAATATGATGCCTTCATCAGAAAGCAGAGACATGGATCAGTGTTTTAGTTTTAAGAATACATTTTTTTCTCTCTTGAGGGATCCTCAAGAGAGCTCCCAATGATCCTAAGACTTTGATACAACTATGTAGTGATTTTTCCTTTTTATAGGAGCAGATGCAACAGTACAGTGTGATTGTGCTATTGTCGTTGTCCTTTTCATATATATATCCTGGAGAGAATAAATCATAACTGCTAATCCCTTTAAATAAATTGTGTTTATTTGCTTACTCTTTATGATATGTATGAATTATAGATGGCTTGTCCTTTTATATCTCAAATAAGACAAAGGACTTTGAATTCTATCATACATCTGAGATTTCTGTTCATGATAATGCTCATTTGCTTTTCTAAAACTTGATGTTCTGTTATTATGAACAAGAGTCCTCCCCTAACGATGGGTGGGAAGCACCAGCTCAGGGGTAGAACCATTCACATCCAGACTGAAGAGTCTTACATTCAGGAAAAGTGCTGGAGGCAGTATAGGTAATACTCGGCTCCCGGGTGCCTCAGAGGGTAAAGAATTCACCTGGCTCACAGGAGACACAGGAGATGCGGGTTTGATCCCTGGGTTGGGAAGATCCCCTGGAGAAGGGAATGGCAACCCACTCCAGGATTCTTGCCTGGAAAATCCCATGGATGGAGGAGCCTGGCAGGTCAAAAAGAGTTGGACACGACTGAAGTGACTCAGCACACACACAGAATAAAGGTTTAAGGAGAAAGTACTTCCTTGTTGCACATCTTATCAGAATCCTCCAATCTTATTAACACGCAGATGTCCAGAATTTCTTCATGAGCTTCTTAAACTAGAGAAGGTTTTATTCATCTTTGTGTTCAACACCATACTTAGCACAAAGGCTTACACTAAGTGGGCTTACTAGGTGTTTGCAACAGGGAATTAAAAGTTAAATTGGCATTATGGTTGCTCTCTCAGTCAGTTTAAGATCCATAGGACAACAGATGAGTTGCATGAGCATTTTGGCCTCAGTTTTCTCATCTGTGATACAGGATGAATAATGCTTCCTTTTACATGATTGATGTATAGTAGGCATGACTGATGTTGGAATAATTTGTGTGAAATGTTGCTGAATGCAAGCAACAAGTAATTCCTTAGTCTCATTTGGTGTTTCCCAGAGAAAAAGTAATTGCCTACTGTTTGTTTTGATAGTGATTTGAAAATAATAGTGACTCTTGTGAAGCAATTTCCCCTTTGATTTCTTTGTAACAGAAATGTTTACTTGCTATACTTCTACTTGCAGCTATAGTATAAGTGTGTTAACTTCTAGAAACGGCCTTGGAAATGTGACATGATGAATTATTTTTCTTATTGTAATTTCAGTCACTAACATCATTACTTCCCAGTTTCTTCATACTTTTGGATACCATTGTTTGGGGGGAGTACATTACTGTAATGTGAGTTTCATACAATATAGAATAACTGTATTCATAACTCTTCCACCTACTTGGCAGAATAATCAATGGACTGCATTTTATCATTGCACATGGGGACAGTTATGCAGTGTTCCATAGATTATAGACATTTTATAGGGCCCTAGGAAGAACTAGATAAAGAGGAATTTCTAGATAAAAATTAAGTTAGAAAATTAATGATAAATATACCTAGGATATCATGGAAGAATAAGAAATTAGAATTTCTTTTATGTCAGCGGCCTAATATCATCACTTTTCATGTCGCATGTTTGCAGTTGTTCTAATTAGTGCTGATGGTGGCTCTAACAGTATTACTAAGATCCCATCTTTCCACATTGCAAATGCTTTGTTTATAGTTTTCTTTGTATTGAAAACAAATATGCTATGCTATGCTATGCTAAGTCGCTTCAGTCGTGTCCGACTCTGTGCGACCCCACAGACAGAAGCCCACCAGGCTCCCCTGTCCCTGGGATTCTCCAGGCAAGAATACTGGAGTGGGTTGCCATTTCCTTCTCCAACGTATGAAAGTGAAAAGCGAAAGTGAAGTCGCTCAGTCGTGTCCGACTCTTGGCGACCCCATGGACTGGAGCCTACCAGGCTCCTTCGTCCATGGGATTTTCCAGGCAAAAGTACTGGGGTGGGGTGCCATTGCCTTCCCCGATTGAAAACAAATAGGTCAACCTTAAAAATCATATAATTATCGGTGTTTCATTTCTTAATTTTGCTGTTGATATATTTTTCTATGTATCTGTGTGTATGTGTGTGTATGCTCAGTTGCTGAGTCATGTCTGATCCAACTCTTTATGACCCCATGAACTGTAGCCCAGCAGGCTCTTCTGTCCATGAGATTTTCCAGGTAAGAATACTGGAGTGGGTTGCCATTTCCTCCTCCAGGGGATCTTCCCAATTCTATCATTGCTCTTACAGAATTGCATTATGATACTTAGGTTATATATCTGTCTTGTCTTGAGGAAAGGACAGTGTATTATCACTGTATCAAAGTCCCCAGCACCATGCCTTGCTCATTATGGATGCTCAATATTTGCTGAATAAATGCCTGAACGAACAACTATATCAAACTTACAATGTAGTGTCTTGAAACAATTCATCCATGAAGAATATTTGACTTTTTTCCTCAGTGATTATTAGCTCTCTTCTTCCATCCCACATTATTTTATTTGCAGATAGGTAAGTTGAGGCTCACTAGTAACTTGTCAAAGTATTTATAATTATGCCAGGAGTCAGTGTTTCTAGCTATAATGAGCAATTTGTACATTTAAAGAATACCACACACAGGTACACGTATGCATGCATGCTAAGTCACTTTGGTTGTATCTGACTCTGTGCAACCCTATGGATTGTAGCCTGCCACGCTCCTCTGTCCATGGGATTCTCCAGGGAAGAATGCTGGAATGGATTGCCATTTCCTTCTCCAGGGGATCTTTCCGACCCAGGGATCAAACTCGCATCTTTCACATCTACTGCACTGGCAGGCAGGTACATATGTGGGCCATAGCAAAGAGAGAGTGGAATGCCATTAGCCCTTTCTGATCTTAATAAAGAGGGTAAGCGTCACTCTCAGAACTAACTTCATTGTCTCATTTATCATTCACTGAAAGAAGTTACTTCTGAGTTATGATAGTGTTGGGTTGTGAAAAATTTAGTCCATGAGGTTATACTTTCTGAAAAAAATAGCCTTCTCTTTCTTTACACTTGTGATGCGCACATTCATAGGGCATAAAGCTTTTCCTAGGTACCAGCACGCCAAAGTACATTTTATTGAGCTGACTTATGGTTTGGTCTCTTAAGAGATTACTGCATCAAATGAAGGCATAAGTAGAACGGGAGATTTCTGTCCTGTGCATGGTCCATCAACATTAATGAGAGTTGTAAATGCTCTCCAAGTATGAGCTATGAAGAGGAGCAGCGAAGTTGTTTTTATTGGTATTTATTCATGGGCTGATCAGTGTCTGTGGCACCTATAAACACATAACAGATAAGGTTCCTGCCCTGAGAAGCTTACAGTCTAACTCAAAGAGATGACAGCTGCTGGGGTATGTTTTAGTGAATCAGGCTTCTTTCCTCAACATCATGACACCCATAGGAGACTGGAATATGGTCATTGTTGCACTGGATTCATTGCTTTAAGTCAAGTAATAATTCAGAATGATTCCAGCCCAAACGCTACAGCTGCTCTCACCAGTGGGGAGTGATTATGTGGGCTCTGATTATGTAGGCTCTGATCACTCATGTTAAAGGAGAAGATAAAGAACTAAGACAGAATTTTGGAAGATGGAAACAAGCAAATAAAACCACATAGAGAGAACTTCCAATTGCCATATCGGCTATAGCAAAGCATCCAATCTGGAACTAATCATTTCAGTCATTTATAAGTAGGTTTGTGTCTCCCTTTTCATAAGCGTCTCGCCCTACTATAAATGACATTCTGTTTTATAAAAGCATAATGTGAAAATCTACTGATAAGCCAAATAATAAAAACTTTATAGCATGTCAGGGCTTTTTTATTATTATTATTTAACCTCAATCAAGTTATAATACTGAACACATGTATCCTTGGCCTAAATCACCTTGTCAAGTTGAATTGTATATTCAACTTCATTTACATGACATATGATCTAATGCTGGAGAACAACAATACCATTGTAGTGTTAATTGAAAACTCCAAACCAAGAGCCAGAAGAAACCACTGGTCTGATTGCTGAGGGTCCCAAGGAAGGGGATCTATTCCCACACCTGCAGTTGGTCCATAACACTAACATTGTTACCGACATCTGGGTCTAATCAGTCCAGAGGCCTTGATATGCTGCTCTTGGGGCACATAAATTTAGCATTACATTCATTTTAAAAGCCCCTTCTTTCAGTTTTTTAAGGACAAGATAGATTCATGGCTCCACAGAGTCTAACAAAGTAGAAACCACAAACAGAGTAAGTTACTGCCACAGGCCTCGTGGACTCGACTTACCAACTCTTTGCCACTTAAGTAATGGAATTTTATGTTCAGCCCCAGCTATCAAAAATGTGTTTCCACCGAAAGTGAAGTCTGATTGAAAAGCTGTATTTAAAATACAAGCAAATCCTCAGAAAGTGAGCCAATTTGTATAAATCAGACTTTATGTAAGGATATGAGATAATATCTAATATAAGAAATATAAGCTTCAGGGTCATAATTTGCTTCATTCCCTTTGTAACTGGAAGGCCTTTTAGAATTGACCCTTCAGAGTGAGCTTTCAGGAGGTTTGCATCCAAAGGGGACTTTTTAGAAGAAAGGTTAAAGATTTGTAGATCTTTCAGTGGGACTTTGGATAGGTAGCTACTGAAGATAAAAGGTCTGCTTGACCCAATAATTATATTCTGCAATTGTTCTGCAGAGTGTAGCTTTTATGAAAAGTTTGACTTCCACTCAACATGAGTGAAAATGAAATACCCTCTTCTGTTTTGTGAAGATGCCCTGGGTAGTGAGACTTCTGAAGAAGAAACAAGCCTGCACAATTTCTGCAGGGGTATTTATTGAAGATATAAATACAAAATGAAACAAAACCACCAGTAGTTCTGCAAACAATTCACTTGTGTACTTGAGGCCAAGTTGCTATGGAGCAGAATTTTTAATTTGTTATGTTGTTTGTTGTTTTCTCTCTTTTCCTGTCTTTCCTCTTTTGTGTCACTAAACCTAAAGGGATGGGATGGGGAAGGAGGTGGGAGGAATATTCAAGTGAGAGGGGGCAAGGGTAAAACTGGCTGATTTGTGTTGATGTTTGGTAGAAACCAATGCAATACTGTAAAGCAATTATCCTTCAATTAAAAATAAATAAATTTTTAAAAAGACTCAGGAATCAACAGAAAATTTTTTTAAAAAAAGAATTTCCTGTGTTGCTCAAGAGGCCGGAGAGTTGGTAAAATAATTCTCTAGGCTGATAAAGTTTGGTGCTTGCTGGCTACACTGTTCTGTTTATTTATTGGCTCGAATGTGGCTCTTGGCCTTTGAGGACTTCCTGTGAATTGGATAGAATTCTTTCTAATGGACATTCCTAAATGGTTGAAATTAATAAATGAATGAGGTTCAGATCAGATCAGATCAGTCGCTCAGTCGTGTCCGACTCTTTGTGACCCCGTGAATCACAGCACACCAGGCCTCCCTGTCCATCACCAACTCCCGGAGGTCACTCAGACTCACACCCATCGAGTCAGTGATGCCATCCAGCCATCTCATCCTCCGCCATCCCCTTCTCCTCCTGCCCTCAATCCCTCCCAGCATCAGAGTCTTCTCCAATGAGTCAACTCTTCGCATGAAGTGGCCAAAATACTGGAGTTTCAGCTTTAGCATCATTCCTTCCAAAGAAATCCCAGGGCTGATCTCCTTCAGAATGGACTGGTTGGATCTCCTTGCAGTCCAGGGGACTCTCAAGAGTCTTCTCTAACACCACAGTTCAAAAGCATCAATTCTTCGGCGCTCAGCCTTCTTCACAGTCCAGCTCTCACATGAGGATAGTGATAACCAAATAGAGGTGGGAAGAGACAAGATCTTGTTCCTTGGATATATACTCAATAATAAGACAGGTATATTTCTCCTCTAATGCTATAGATAGCATTTGGTGATACGGTATTTCATCTTAGTCAGTGTTTCATCATCAACTCACCTTTTTTCCTTCTAGTCCTATTTTGCATTTGAATATGCATAAGTACAGTCTTCTGAGTAAAAAGTATGAAAACCAAACTTGCATGTTTACATATAAAAATATACTGGTTCATTAGGAACAACTTGTGTTAAAAGGAGATTTCCAGAATTTGGGGGTAGAATACAGATGAGAATAATCAATGGTCTACAAGAAGTGTCATGTAGTTTAGGGCATGATATTCATAAAAATGGCCTTGATTCATGAAGAAAGTTTCATATAATGTTTAAGCTACTCTAAGCAAAAGCAGGATATGCTTCTCCATTAAAAAAAATCCTTCCTTCAAAAAAAAATCCATTTCAAAGAGAATGTTCTACTTATCAGGCAAATTCAGGGATATAAACATGGATATTTCAACAGATCTCTCTACATCTGTAAAATCAGTGTAGACATTTGGATTTGTGAACAGTATCAGAAATAATGAAGTGCCATGAAAAGATTACTTACTGTATGCCAGGAACTATACTGGACATTCTATGGTGCTACATATGCATAAAACCACACTCCTTATCTAGCTAGTTAGCCAGCTTGATTCTCACATAAAACTGATTTGTGGCAATATTTGTGCTTCAGTCTTTGATTTGGTTTCTAGAAACGAGATGTTCTCATATCCAATGTGTTGCGATTAATACATGATATTCACATTCTACTTTTTGTGATTTATATTGTGAAAAGAACTTTGCAGCCAGGACAGTGCAGCTATATCTGTTTTAAGTATGATGCACATTTATTCAGGTATAGAGTTTATTTCACTAGTTTAATAAAGTGATAGGCATGATAATATGTAGGACAAGTTCCCACAAGACAGATGAAAAAGTGTAAACAAATTCCTGTAATGTATATGGTGAAATCTCGTATCTGCTTAAAAACTCTACAGTATTCTGTTTAAATATTTTTAATGCCCTGTTCCACTAAGCTTAGTTTTGTAACTCCAAATACTTTCAGGAATTGAGTATGTGATTGGCTAAGGGATTTGCTCCCATGGACAGAGGAGCCTGGTAGGCTGCAGTCTATGGAGTCAAGAAGAGTCGGACATGACTGAGTGATTTCACTTTCACTTTTCACTTTCATGCATTGGAGAAGGAAATGGCAACCCACTCCAGTGTCCTTGCCTGGAGAATCCCAGGGATGGGGGAGCCTGATGGGCTGCCATCTATGGGGTCGCACAGAGTCAGACATGACTGAAGCAACTTAGCAGCAGCAGCAGGGGATTTGCTGAAGAAGAGAAACACAACCAGTATCAAATTTTAATTTGTTTCCTAGAGAAATGATGGAATACATTGAGTTGTCCACAGATGTAGGTTTGCACCCATTTCCAATTTGCAGTAGCAAGGAAACAATGGAAATTTGAGACAGTTACTGAATCCCTAAGCAGAGACATTACTTTGCTGACAAAGGTCCATTTAGTCAAAGCTATGATTTTTCCAGTAGTCATGTATGAATGTGAAAGTTGAACTATAAAGAAAGCTGACCACCAAAGAATTGATGCTTTTGAACTGTGGTGCTGGGGAAAGTGCTTGAGAGTCCTTTGGATTGGCAAAGAGATCCAACCAGTCAATCCTAAGGAAAATCAGTCCTGAATATTCATTGGAAGGACCAATGCTGAAGCTGAAACTCCAATACTTTGGCCACCTGATGCAAAGAACTGACTCATTGGAAAAGACCCTGATGCTGGGAAAGATTGAAAGCGGGAGGAGAAGAGGATGACAGAGGATGAGACAGTTGGATGGCATCGCCAACTCAATGGACATGAGTTTGAGCAAGCTCCGGGAGTTGGTGATGGACAGAGAAGCCTGGAGTGCTTGAGTCCATGGGGTCACAAAGAGTTGACGTGACTGAGCTACTGAACTGAACCAGATCCCTTAATATCTATGCAATCTATATTTTCATGCCTGAAAAAGTGACCAGGAGTCAAACTAGAGCCAAAGTAACAGTAAACAAAAAGAGCATTTCTCTAGATCAGACACAACCTGAATAACTGTAGACTTCTCATATTTTCCCCAAATATTATGAATTGGTACCATTGATTTAGCCTATTACATAGTCCTTGTCAGGTGGTTTATAGACATTAACTTATTCAGTCATTGCAACAGAACAAACTGAATAAAGAAATTGTGGTTCATAGAAATACATGCCCAAGACCACACAACTAATGACTGTCTGACATCTTATATAGTTTTTCGTAGCCCTTATCACAGTTTATATTTATGGATTGGCAAAATTATTGATCAGTGATACTTTCTGCTTTGTAAGGGCAGAGACTGTTTGTGTTTTGCGTTCAGAGCCTGGAACGGTGCTTATTAATCTCCTAATTAAGCTCCTGCTCTTATCATTCACATGTAGCTGCTTCTAATCCGAGTGGCCCTGATGATATACCACCCTCTGTTTTGTGCTCCAGTGACCTTCAGTAGCAAAGAAGGATGGGAACATTTACCTTTCCTGTGACTTTTATTCATATCTCAAATGAATTTTGTGCTCCAGGGCTTTTATTTTTAACCGTCTCCTCTCCCTGGCCCCTCCAGGCACAGTCTCCAATGGAAACAGATTAGAGAAGGATGTTAATACCACTTGCTTTGCTATATTTCATACTGCGCTTTCCTTATGACATCTATGGGCCAAACTCCTCAAGCCTCTCTGCCATGAGGAGGGAAGGTCATTCTCAAGGGCTTCAGTCTCTCCTGCAAGTCAGACTTTGTGAGCCTGCAGGATATTCAAGGCTAGGCTATCAAACCAGGGTACTTGCTATGCCTGAGCATGCCTTATTCCAGGAAGGAGTGGTAGGCTTTGCCCTCTGGGGTAAGACAGAATTTGTGGACCTGACTCATGAAACACCTTGCTTCCAACCACTTCCAAGTCAGTAGCAACCTATAATCAAGGAATTAGCATAAAGCAAAAAGTTGGCCTTAAAATGAAAGAATGAAGTAAGTCAGAAAGATAAAGATAAATATCATATACTAACATATATATATGGAATCTAGAAAGATGGTACTGATAACATTTTCTTCAAGGCAGCAATGGAAACACAGACATGGAGAACAGACTTATGGACATGGGTGGGGGTAGGGAGAGGAAGGAGAGGGTGCCGTGTATGAAAAGAGTAACATGGAAACTTACATTATCATATGTAAAATAGATAGCCATTGGAAATTTGCTGTATATGATTCAGAGAACTCAAACAGGGGCTCTGTAACAACCTAGAAGGGAGGGAGGAGGGAGGAAGGTTCAAGAGGGAGGGGACATATGTATCCCTATGATTGATTCACGTTGATGTATGGCAGAAACCAACAAAATTTTGTAAAGCAATTATCCTTCAACTAAAAAAATAAATAAACAAACTAAAAAGGCTAAAAGAGAGCTTGGAATGAAAATAGCAAAAAAAAAAAAAAAAAAAGGAAGAGTGTATATACTTTACATTATGCCTCAGCCAAAAACACATTTCTAGTGCTACTTTTGGACTAATTCAATTGAAACTCTAGCCATTCTGCTCTTCTTTCAGGATTTTTTAAAAAAATAGTTTGAGGATCTTTGTGCAGGCTGTTTCCTCTGCCCAACCCGTGTTCCTGTTAGCATATGGCCACACTCCTTTCATCCATCAGGTCTCAGCCTCAATATAACTGCATCAGAGAGGTGACAAAGACCTTGATCAGGAAACTTGACAAACTTCACTTGTTCTTGTTATTCTCTATCTTAGCACCCTGTTTATTTCCTTCATAGTGCTTGTCACATTGTTTTACTTACTTATTTAGTGTCTGACTCCTCTACTCCAAGCAACTTGAGGACAGGGCAATGTCTTCTTTAATCAAAGCCTCTTCTGTAACAAGAAGTCTTAGTAAGAATTAGAAAAGGTGTCCACTCTTGTTCATTTTGGCATATTTTGCATGATACAATCTAGTTCACCACGTCTTAGACCAGATCTTGACACCTAAGAATTTCAAGTTTGTATTTATTGAATGAACATGAACTTATAAAATGCAATTTTCTTCTCTTCTGAAATATTCACCTCTCTACCAGCCCAGATTCTATAGTTTCTTTAAGACTCAAGATACCAGTGGTCTTTTCTCCTTAGGGAACTCTTGGTAATTTCTTCGGGAACTCTTAGGTAATTACTTGAATATTACCTAGCTGTGTTCTTCTTCTGTTGTATGTTTTTAAACAATTTTTATTTTTTCCCCTTCGAATTATATGATTATTTGTATGCCTCAAAAAAAGTAAGTTGAGCTTGAAATAATCTTGGTGAGAAATAGGACCTTAAAGTCATGTTAGCACCGAAAGAATAGTGAAGACCAAGAAACACTTGAAATTTCAGAGTTTTCTTCCCAGCTATTAGTTTAACAGATAATAGATACTACATAAGAAAAACTGGACTATGACCAGGATAATAAATGATCAAATCTCCAATAAATTCTAGTAGCATAATCATTCAATAAAACACATCTACAAACATTAATATGTTTGAAGATAAGAAAAAGTATAAGTAAAGCATACACTGTGAAAGGCAGAATCATTTAGCTAGTGTAGTTTTCAGACGTGTAAAAAAGTTGTTTTAGGAGAATTATACAACACAGGGTGGTGAATAATAAAAGTGTATGAAAATATATCCACAGATAATCAAATAAAAGCACAGTAGACACAGTGCCAGAGAACAGTTTGGATTAGATTTTTTTTCCAGTGGAATTCTTTCAAGTATTAACCAATTCAACCTTTGGAAATGAAATATTTGTCTTATAATGGGAAAGTTGCCTTTCATTGTTAAGGCTATAACTTGCCCTTGGCTGCTTTACTGTTCACTAAAGCATTCTTTTTCTAAGTTTTATATGTTTAATATTTACCATATGAAAAGAAACAGTATCAAAAAAAGTCTAGAGTAGAGGCATGTATAGGTTCCAATCACAGTTTTTGATTCTAGGATAAAATTATATCAGTGATCTCAAGGGCAATGCCCAGATTTTGTTTGTTTGGAGTTTTGGGGATAAGCTTGTCAGTTAGGCTGCTCTCCCGACTGCCTCTCAGCCTTTCCATCTCCACCTGGGTCACTCCAGTCCACACATCTTGTTATTATTGTTGTTTAGTTGCTCAGTCATGTCCAACTCTTTGCAACCCTATGGACTGTAGCCCACCAGGCTCCTCTGTCCATGGGATTTCCCAGGAAAGAATACTGGAATGGGTTCCCATTTCCTTCTCCAGTCCACACATCTGATCTCACCAATAATTAAAAAAAACTTTCCAGTTTAACTTAAAAGTAATTCCCACCATTGCTGATCTAAAATGAACCTATTATTTTTGTTATTTTTCCAATGAAGCATGTTCATCATCAATTTATGTAGAGGACTGTTTGCTTTATCAACTTCTCTTTTTACTAAGTCAGGTCACTTGGTAGATTTCATTATTTCTCTTTACTACAATCATATGCTTGTGAAAATTATAGTTCATACAGTAATTTAAGAAAATAAAAACTATTTGTATTCTGCTGATGGTGATATTATCTCCCTATGCATCAGTTTCCCTGTCTGTAAAATGGAGATCACATATTTGATGTGTTATCTTGTTAGCATAGCTGTTAAGGAAATGCTAGTGACTCTAATGGATAAACCCCATATTCTCAATGGTTTAACAACATAAAATGTATTACTTGTCCAGTGTGAGTACTCCTGGTTGGGTCAATCTCTTATAAAAGTGGTTCAAGGACCCAGATTGTCTCTATATCATGAACTCATCATCTTCCCATGTGGTTTCCAAGGTTTCAGAAGAAAGAGAAATTGACCATGGAGAAGATGAGCTGACCCATGACAACTTCAGCCTGTGAATGACACATATTACCTATGCATTATTATATATGTTATATGTGTTTCTCCATTCTTTGAATTTTGCATTTTTGTGAATTGAAACATACTTTTGTTAATTTCACATTTGTGTGAATTGAAGCATACTTCTGTTAAATTAATAATCTGTAATTTTAGTTCTCAGTTTGCTTTATATTTCTGAAGTACTGACTGGGCTTCCCTGGTGACTCAGACAGTAAAGAATCTGCCTGCAATGCAGAAGACCCAAGTTCAATCCCTGGATTGGGACGATCCCTTGGGGGAGGACATGGCAAACTACCCCAGTATTATTGCCTGGAGAATCATATGGACAGAGGAACCTGGTAGATTATGGTCCATGGGTTCACAGAGAGTAGAACATAAATGAGTGACTAACACTTTCACTTTCTTTCTGAAGCACTGATTGGGAGATATGTGCAGCTAATAGACCCATATATAGCAAAGGGTTAATCATAGATATTTTAAAGGATTATACCTTGACAGCTTCTACTTCTAATTTTAACAAAGTAACTGGTACTGAACTTGCCCTTTCACCAAAAAATTATAACAGTAGGTGAAATAAAAATTATGGAAAATATTTTTAGAAATTGAAGAATGGGTGATTCAAGAGTATGATTCTTGAGAGAAGGTAAACACATGAGACAAGTACAAAAATATAAAACCAGGCTTAACAGGTTCAAATATGCTGCAGCTGTTAAGTCACTTCAGTCGTGTCTGACTCTGTGTGACCCCATAGACGGTAGCCTACCAGGCTCCCCCGTCCCTGGGATTCTCTAGGAGAGAACACTGGAGTGGGTTGCCATTTCATTCTCTAGTGCATGAAAGTGAAAAGTGAAAGTGAAGTTGCTAAGTTGTGTCAGACTCTTAGCGACCCCATGGACTGCAGCCCACCAGGCTCCTCCATCCATGGGATTTTCCAGGTGAGAGTACTGGAGTGGAGTGCCACTGCCTTCTCTGGGTTCAAATATACTTAATAGTAATTTAATTGCCTTCCAAAAGAAATTTAACTCCTCTTAAAAGAATAGCAAGGCGAGATAAGAAAGCCTTCCTCAGCGATCAATGCAAAGAAATAGAGGAAAATAACAGAATGGGGAAGACTAGAGATCTCTTCAAGAAAATTAGAGATACCAAGGGAACATTTCATGCAAAGATGGGCTCGATAAAGGACAGATATGGTATGGACCTAACAGAGTAGAAGATATTAAGAAGAGGTGGCAAGAATATACAGAAGAACTGTACAAAAAAGATCTTCATGACCCAGATAATCACAATGTTGTGATCACTCACCTAGAGCCAGACATCCTGGAATGTGAAGTCAATTGGGCCTTAGAAAGCATCACTACGAACAAAGCTAGTGGAGGTGATGGAATTCCAGTTGAGCTATTTCAAATCCTGGAAGAGATGATGCTGTGAGAGTGCTACACTCAATATGCCAGCAAATTTGGAAAACTCAGCAGTGGCCACAGGACTGGAAAAGGTCAGTTTTCATTTCAATCTCAAAGAAAGGCAATGCCAAAGAGTGCTCAAACTACCACACAATTGCACTCATCTCACACGCTAGTAAAGTAATGCTCAAAATTCTCCAAGCCAGGCTTCAGCAATACGTGAACCGTGAACTTCCAGATGTTCAAGCTGGTTTTAGAAAAGGCAGAGGAAACAGAGATCAAATTGCCAACATCCGCTGGATCATCAAGAAAGCAAGAGAGTTCCAGAAAAACATCTATTTCTGCTTTATTGACTATGCCAAAGCCTTTGACTGTGTGGATCACAATAAACTGTGGAAAATTCTGAAAGAGATGGGAATACCAGACCACCGGACCTGCCTCTTGAGAAACCTATATGCAGATCAGGAAGCAACAGTTAGAACTGGACATGGAACAACAGACTGGTTCCAAATAGGAAAAGGAGTATATCAAGGCTGTATATTGTCACCCTGCTTACTTAACTTCTATGCAGAATACATCATGAGAAACGCTGGGCTGAAGGAAGCACAAGCTGGAATCAAAATTGCTGGGAGAAATATCAATAACCTCAGACATGCAGATGACACCATCCTTATGGCAGAAAGTGAAGAGGAACTAAAGAGCCTCTTGATGAAGGTGAAAGAGGTGAGTGAAAAAGTTGGCTTAAAGCTCAACATTCAGAAAACTAAGATCATGGCATCAGGTCCCATCACTTCATGGCAGATGGGGAAACAGTGGAAACAGTGGCTGATTTTATTTTTTTGGGCTCTGAAGTCACTGCATATGGTGATTGCAGCCATGATATTAAAAGATGCTTACTCCTTGGAAGAAAAGTTATGACCAACCTAGATAGCATATTCAAAAGCAGAGACATTACTTTGCCAACTAAGGTCCATCTAGTCATAGCTATGGTTTTTCCAGTGGTCATGTATGGATGTGAGAATTGGACTGTGAAGAAAGCTGAGCGCTTAAGAATTGATGCTTTTGAACTGTGGTGTTGGAGAAGACTCTTGAGAGTCCCTTGGACTGCAAGGAGATACAACCAGTGCCTCCTAAAGGAGATCAGTCCTGGGTGTTCATTGGAAGGACTGATGTTGAAGCTGAAACTCCAATACTTTGGCCACCTGATGCAAAGAGCTGACTCATTTGAAAAGACCCTGATGCTGGGAAGGATAGAGGGCAGGAGGAGAAGGGGGCAACAGAGGATGAGATGGTTGGAGGGCATCACCGACTCGATGGACATGAGTCTGAGTGAACTCCAGGAGTTGGTGATGGACTGGGAGGCCTGGCGTGCTGCGATTCATGGGGTCACAAAGAGTCAGACATGACTGAGCGACTGAACTGAACTGAAGGGATGATCATACAATCCAGACCCCCTGTTGCATATCATTTACAATGATAAAATAACTAGTAGACATTGAAATAAGCATGAACTAGGGGTGCATAGTAAGAAGTCAGCCATTATAATAAACCCAAGATTACCTAGATGTTTGAATTAACTGACAAAGCTTTTTAAACAGCTATTATAAGTATGCTTAAGGACTAGAGGGAAATATATTCATAATGAATGAACAGAAGGAAAATCTCAGCAGAGAACAGGAAACTATAAAAAGTAACCAAATGAAAATTCTAGGATTGAAAATATTTAAAATATCAAAACTTAAAAAAAATCACTCTTTAGTCCTAATAGTGCATTCAAAGGGTCAGAAAAGAGCAGTGAATTTGAAAGTAGAGTGCTATAAATTATTTACTATGAAGAATAGAGAGAAAAAAAGACTGTAAAAAAGTAATAGAACCTTAATGACATGGCAGATATTCTATAATGACTAAATGACCAGTTCCAGTTCATCAGGGAGGTACAGTAGTCATAAATGTCTGTGTTCCTAATAACAGATCATGTGACCATGTGAAGCATAAATTTATATAACCAAAGGGAGAAATAGACAAATTCACAAATACGGTGGAAAATTTCAACATTATGTTCTCAGTAGATGATCATACAAGGAGATAGTACAAAAGGTAATACAAGGAGATAGTGCAAAAATAGTAGGAGTAGAGAAAAACTGAACAATACTAACAATCACCTAACCTAATTAACATTTGTGTGTGTATGTGTGCTCAGTTATGTCCAGCTCTGTGTCCCCATTGACTGTAGCCCACCTGGCTACAGTCCATGGGGTTCTCTAGGCAAGAATACTATAGTGGGTTTCCTTCTCCAACAGATCTTCCCAACCGAGAGGTTGAACCCTGCATTGGTAGGCAGATTCTTTACCACTGAGCCAATATAATACCAAACCCCAAAATTATAGAATCACATTCCTTTATAATGTATAAAAGTACGTTCAACAAGTTAGGGCCAGAAGTCAATATTGAGGTATTAAGCTAAGTCCCAGAGACTTGCAAATTAAACAACGAACTACTACGTAGCTCTTAGGTCAAAGAAGAAATCACAAGAGAAATTAGAAAATATTAAAAATTGAATGATCATGAGGGCACAGCATGTCACAATTTGTGATATAGAGCTAAAGCAGTGCAAAAGAGTATTTACAGCTTTAAATGCTTATACTGGAAAAGAGAAAAGTTTCTAAAACAGTAAAAGATCTGTACCTTGAAAGTGAAAGTTGCTCAGTTCTGTCTGACTCTTTGTGACCTTGTGGACTGTAGCCCACCAGGCTCCACTGTCCATGGAATTCTCCAGGACAGAATAGTGGAGTGGGTAGCCATTTCTGTCTCCAGGGGCTTTTCCCAATCCAGGGATTGAAGCCAGGTCTCCTGCATTACAGGCGGATTCTTTACCAGTTAAACTAACAGGGAAGCCCAATCTCTACCTTAAGAAGTTTTTTAAAATGTAAGGAAAAATAAGATAAGAACACATATCAATTGAAGAACCAAATTTGGTTTCTTGAAAAGACTGATAAATATCTAGGAATATAGACCAAGGAAACAGAAAAAAGAAATCCACAAATTAACAATATAAGTAACAAAGGAGGGCATCTCACTACAGATCCTTAATGTATTATAAAAATATAAAATTATGAGAACTTATGCTAACAAATTTGATAATAGGTGTACAGTTTCACTAATGAGCTCTATTAAGCATTTAAAGAAGAAATAATACTGATGTTAAACAAACATTATTGGATGAGGTAAGCATAATCTTTATAACTGAACCTGACAAAGATGTAATCAGAAAGGAAAATCACAAACCTGTACTATTCATGAACATAATAGCAAAAATAATTGTCTAAATCCAATATTTGGCCACCTGATGTGAAGAGCTGACTCATTTGAAAAGACCCTGATGCTGGGAAAGATTGAGGGCAGGAGGAGAAGGGGACGACAGAGGATGAGATGGTTAGATGGCATCACCGACTTGATGGACATGGGTTTGGGTGGATTCCAGGAGTTGGTGATGGATAGGGAGGCCTGGCGCGCTGTGGTTCATGGGGTCGCAAAGAGTCGGACACGACTGAGTGACTGAACTGAATTGAAATATAATATATAGAATCACGCAAAATAAAGACAATAGTACATGAAGACCAAGCAGAGTTTATTCCAGCAATGCAAAGTTTAATATTGGGAAAGCAACAAATGTGGTTTACCATATTAACAGAATAAATTACAATTTATATTAATATAATCATTTCAGTTTTTATTAAAAATTTCACAAAATTAAACATTAGTAGAAATAAGAGATTTTCTCAACCTGAAAAAAGGCATCTTTGTAAAATCTACAGCTAATATATTTAATCATGAAAGACTGGATGCTTTTCACCTAAGATGAGTAACAAGATGATTTCTGCCTTGATAATTTCTATTCAGCAATATATTGGGAGTCGTAGCTGGTCCTATAAAGCAAGAGGAAGAAAGAATATCATAAACACTGAAAAGAAAAAAGTAAAACTGTTCCACTTTGTAGAATACATAGTTATCTACACAAAAAATTCTAAAGTAATTTGCAAAGCAATTACTATAAATATCTAGTAAATTTCCCAAGACTGCAAAACACAAGGACAATATTCAAAATTCAATTGTACTTCTAAAATAGTAAAAGCCACCAATAAGAGCATATCTTAAAACTTTTTTCCATTTACCATGTTGTTGAAACTGTTAATACTTAAGAGAAGTTAAATGAAAATGTACATGATTTCTATAGTAAAATCTGCTAAAATTACTGGTATAAATGAATGAAAACATAAATGGAGTTACACCACGTTCATTAATTGGAACACTTAATACTATTCATTCTTCCCCAATTAATGTATAAAAGCAACATGATATCAGTAGCCTTTTAAAAAAAATTGACAAGATTATTCTAAAATAGAAATCAAAATGTCTTAGAAATTCAAGACAGCCTTGCAAAAAATAATAAATTTAGATTACATACATTACCTGACTTAAAGAATTACTGTAAAGCTACATTAATCAGTATAGTGTGGCATTGGTGTACCTCTGCTCAGTCACTCAGTCATGTCTGACTCTTTTTGACCCCATGGGTTGTAGCCCTCCAGAATCCTCTGTCCATAGGATTTTCAGACAAGAATATTGGAGTGGGTTGCCGTTCCCTTCTCCAAGGGATCTTCCCAACCCAGGGATAGAACCCACGTCGCCTACATCTCCTGCATTGGCAGGCAAATTCTTTACCACTGAGCCACCTAGGAAGTCCTGTATATTGGCACAAGAATATTAAAAACAGATTCATAAAATAGAAAGATGGTACAGAAGGAGACCCAATTTATTTTTTCCAGAGGTGCCTAAAAAATTTAGTGGGGAATAAAGTTATTTAGACCAATGAAAAACTGAAAAATATATAGAAAAGTTAACATGGTCCTTATCTCATGATACACAAATTTAATTTAAGGTGTCTCTTGAAATAAATGTTAAAGTTAAAATTTTAAAGCTTTTGGAAGAAAACATAGAATTTTTTTTTTTTGGACAGTGGGCTTCTTACTATTTTGTGTCACTAAAGAATAAGGTAGCTTTATCAATGGACATTTCTATTATTATTATTTTTAATTAAGACAATTTTTTTAGATCAGCTTGTAGAAAAATTGAGTGGAAGCTACAGAGATTTCCCATATACTCCTTGTTCCCACACTTGATAGCCTTCTCCATTATCAACATCCCCCACCTAAAAAACTAGAACATTTTTAAATACCATGTGCAAAAATAAATTAAAAATAGATATATACCCAAATGTAAGACTGGATACTATAAAACACTTAGAGGAGAACGTAGGCTAAACACTCTTTGACATAAATCACAGCTATATCTCTTTTGAAATGTCTCCCAGAGTATGGAAATAAATAGAAATAAAAATTGGAGATTAAGAACAAAGTGAACAAATGGGGCTTAATTAAGCTCAAAAGCTTTTGCACAGCAAAGGAAACCATGAACAAACTGAAAAGAGAACCCACAGAATGGGAGAAAATATTCACAAACCATGTGACCAACAGGGATTAGTCTCCACAATTTGCAAACAGCTCATGTTGCTCAATATTAAAGAAACAAGCAAACCAATTAAAAAAAATAGACACTTCTCCAAAGAAGTCATATAGATGGCCAAGAGGCAAATAATAAGATGCTCGACATCACTAGTTATTAGAGAAATGTAAATCAAAACTACAATGAGATATCACCTCGTACCAGTCAGAATAGCCATCATCAAAAATCTATAAACAATAAATGCTGGAGATGGTACTCCTACACTGTTGGTGACAATGAAAATTGGTACAACCATTATGGAGAACAGCATGGAGGTTCCTTAAAAATCTAAAAATAGAGCTACTAATTGATCCAACAGTCCCACTCCTAGCCATATATCTGGAGAAAAACACTGTTCAAAAGGATACATACACCACAGTCTTCACTGCAGCACTGTTAATAATAGCCAAGACATGGAAACAACCTAACTGTCCATTGATAGATGAATGGATAACGATGTGGTACGTATATACAAGTAAATATTATTCAGCCATTAAAAAGAATGAAATAGAGCCATTTGCAGCAACATGGATGGACTTGGAGATTATCATACTAAGTAAAGTTAGGTCAGAGAAAGACAAATATCACATGTCACTTATATATGGAATCTAAAAAAGATTATATGAATGGAACTTATTTATAAAACAGAAGGACACAAACAGAGCGTGAACTTATTTGTGGTTACTGAGGGGAAGGGTGGAGGGCAGTCATAGATTGAAAGTTTGGAATTGATATTTAAGCACTGCTGCTGCTGCTGCTGCTAAGTCGTTTCATTCGTGCCCGACTCTGTGCGACCCCATAGACGGCAGCCCACCAGGCTCCTCCGTCCCTGGGATTCTCCAGGCAAGAACACTGGAGTGGGTTGCCATTTCCTTCTCCAATGCACGAAAGTGAAAAGTGAAAGTGAAGTCGCTTAGTCGTGTCCGACTCTTAACGCTGCTATATTTAAAATAGATAACCAATAATTCATGTGGATGTATGAGAGAAATCAAACCAATGTTTTAAAGCAATCATCAGCCAATTAAAAATAAATAAATATTTTAAAAGTCCCACATTTGATGCATGCATTGTGAAAATTACAATGGATTTTGAGCAAACCAAGTCCTTTGTGAAACAAGATCTTATAAATAGCAGCAGAGTGATAATAAACACACAACAGTTTTATCATGAAAAATTAAATCAAATAGATAACAAACAAGGACCTAACTTTAAAGACAAAAACAAAATTCCCCACTAAATTGGTACATTTTTTACAATTCATGGACCTATATTGACATATCATAATCACCTGAACTCCATAGCTTATGTTAAGGTTCATGCTTGGTATTGTACATTTTATGGGTTTGTTCAAATGTATAATAATATTTTGTGCAACACTATAGTATCACACAGACAATTTTCACTGCCCTCAAAATTCTCTGTGTCATTTCTCCCCCAAAAGAATATTTTTGAAACCTGGTATTGTGCAAAGTTTCTTAGACAAAACTCATAAAGCAAAAAACCTGAAAATTAAACTGAAAATCTGCTCGCCAAAACTTACCATTAAAAATCAAGATTAGGCAAACCACAAAACATTTATAAAATATGCATCTGACAATGACCTATGTCTTGAGCATATAAAGAACCCCTACAGCTCACTAATAAAGAGATAAACTGTGTTATTGTAAAATGAGTAAAAACTTATTCAGACACTTTACAAAAGAACATATACAAATTGTACACAAAAACAGTATTCAGCATCTCTAATCATCAAGGAAATGTAAACTAAAAACTCAGAGATTCACCCCTAGAATGGTTAAAATTGAAAATAATGTCATCATCAAATATTGACTAGAATAGAGAGCCACTATAATTCTCAAACATTACTGCTGCTGCTGCTGCTAAGTCACTTCAGTCGTGTCCAACTCTGTGCAACCCCATATATGGCAGCCCACCAGGCTCCCCCGGCCCTGGGATTCTCCAGGCAAGAACACTGGAGTAGGTTGCCATTTCCTTTCTAGTAGTCTTGAAAAATGGTATAACCACTTTGGAAGAAATTTTGTCAATTCATTATAAAGTTAAATATACACCTTCCATAGGACCCAGCATTACACTCCTAGGCATTATGCCAAAAGACATGAAAAGTATAATCCACAAAAGTACCTGTTCAAAATGATTTATAACAACTTTATTCCTAATATCTCCAAACCAGAAATAACCCAATTTTCAATTGAAAGGAGAATTGATATAAAATGTTGCAGTATATTCATGTAATACAATAGTACTCATAAATAAATGACTGACTAATATAGCAATATGATATATATTAAAGGCTGCAGAAAAGTAGCCAGACACGAAAGAGTAGATACTATGACTCCATTCATACAAAGATCTAGAACAAATTACTCCATGGTAAAAGAAATAAAATATTTGTCTCTAGAGTGAGGTTGACTGAGTAGGGACATGAAGGAACTTTCTAAGTGATGGAAATGTTCTTTATCTTGACAGTGTTGTGAGTTATACAGCTTTACTCATTTGTCAGGCTCATCTTATTGAACACTTAAGACTTATACATTTTTTCTGAAGGCAAATGTTACCAAAAAGTGACCTGTAAAATAAGTCTTGATTGATATTATTAGCTACATTTACAGGATAAAAAGGGTAGGCCTTACATCACACAGACTATAAATAGAGAAGCTATCTTTAGAGATAGATTATGGTGATAGATAAACAGATAGATAGATAGGATTGCTGACCCAATCATAATGAGGATAAGCTTTGCATCATTATCTATTACTTATACCACCTCTAACTCTTTTACACTTTCTTAACTCTACCACCTTTCCCTACCCAGCAGTGGACAAAGACACAAATTTGTAAGATAGTTCAACAAATTTAATCACATATTTTTATGACAATGACATGTGAATCAATATAATACATGGAAAGAACTATCTTTGAATTCTGGTAGTTCTGGTTTCCAACTCATGTTCTACAATTTATTAGTTATATGACCTCATGCAACTAATTTAATGTCTCTGAGAATCTGGTTTTCTAGACATAAACCAGGGTAGTTTATGCTCCAAAGGGTTTATTCATTCATCTATTCAACAAGTCCAATCCCAAAGAGAGGCAATGTGAAAGAATGTTCAGACTACCGCACAATTGCACTCATGTCACATGCTAGCAAAGTAATGCTCAAAATTCTCCAAGCCAGGCTTCAACAGTACATGAACCATGAACTTCCAGATGTTCAAACTGGATTTCAAAAAGGCAGAGGAACCAGAGATCAAATTGCCAACATCTGTTGGATCATCGAAAAAGTGAGAGTTCCAGAAAAACATCTACCTCTGCTTTATTGACTGTGCCAAAGTCTTTGATTGTGTGGATCACAACAAACTGTGGAAAATTCTTCAAGAGATGGGAATACTAGACCACCTGACCTGCCTCATGAGAAATCTGTATGCAGGTCAAGAAAAAATAGTTAGAAATGGACATGGAATAACAGACTGGTTCCAAATTGAAAAATGAGTACATCAAGGCTGCATTTGTCACCCTGCTTATTTAACTTATATGCAGAGTACATCATGCAAAGTGCTGGGCTGGATGAAGCACAAGCTGGAATCAAGATTGCCAGGAGAAATATAAATAACCTCAGATATACAGATGACACCACCCTTATGGCAGAAATCTAAGAGAACTAAAGAACCTCTTGATGAAAGTGAAAGAGCAGAGTGAAAAAATTGGCTTAAATCTCAACATTCAGAAAACTAAGATCATGGCGTCTGGCCCCATCACTTCATGGCAAATAGATGGGGAAACAATAGAAACAGTGGCAGACTTTATTTTGGGGGGCTCAAAAATCACTGCAGATGGTGACTGCAGCCATGAAATTAAAAGATGCTTGCTCCTTGGAAGCAATGCTATGATCAGCCTAGACAGAATATTGAAATGCAGAATCATTACTTTGCCAATAAAAGTCTGTCTAGTTAAGGCTATGGTTTTTCCAGTAGTCATGTATGGATGTGAGAATTGGACTATAAAGAAAGCTGATCACGGAAGAACAGATGCTTTTGAACTGTGGTGTTGGAGAAGACTCTTTGAGAGTCCCTTGAATTGTAATCAGTCTATCACAAAGGAAATCCATCCTAAATATTCACTGGAAGGACTCATGCTGAAGCTGAAACTCCAAAACTTTGGCCACCTGATGTGAAGAACTAACTCCCTAGAAAAGACCCTGATGCTGGGAAAGATTGAAGACAAGAGGAGAAGGGGATGACAGAGGATAAGATGGTTGGATGGCATCACCGACTGGATGGACATGAGTTTGAGTTAGCTCCGGGACTTGGGGACGTACAGGGAAGCCTGGCGTGGGGCAGTCCGTGGGGTCGCAAAGAGTCAGACATGACTGAGCAACTGAACTGACTGATTCAACAAGGAACATTGACTTCCTATTTTTAACCAGGAACTGGTTGTACATTTTGTAAGGGACACTTATATCCAGAACTTCAAAGAACTCCTAAAATTCAGTATGAAGACAAACTACTCTGCTAAAAAACAGTCAAAAACTAGGACAGACACTTGGGTGGAGAGTGGAAAAGGAGAGAACCCTAGAGTTAATGCAAGAAAACCAGTTCGTTGTTTTTCAGTAGTTTAGGTTGAAGATGATTTCAGTTTGAAAGAGGAAAATGGCAGTGAAAGAAGAAAGAGGTAGATGATTCTAGATAAGAGTTAGAAAATAAAATTCATAGAACTTGTTATGAACTGGAAATGAAGGCTGTGTGAGAGAAAACAAGCATATATCTTGCTTTCCAACTGGACAGAGGGTGGTACCTTTTATGGAAAGACAAGTACAGATACAAGACCAGATTTAGTAGCTTTTGAGATAGATATAGAAAGTGCATGTCATGATGACTGACCCAGCGAAGGTACTCAATAAATGGGAGATACTGTAGAGTGGGACAAAGTTAATTAATTATAAGAGATCAGTTTTGTAAATTTGATTTTAGTTACTATTGTAAAGGTAAAAACTAAAAAAGCAAGCATCAGTGAAGTACACAATTATGTACCCAAAGGCATTTGCATAAATTTTGTTAAAATACTGTTGCTCTAGATATTATATTTAATTACCCTAGCCTAGTTTTGTATATTTTGTGAATACAATAGGACCACTGAATTTTTTCTTCCTCTCAGTTTTGCAGACATAAAGGTTTCATAATCTCAAAGAAATGTGACATAATTTGGCTGAAAAAAGGTAAATATTTTTACTAAGGAAGTTAGTGAGTTGCTCAAAAAGGAAAGAGGCCTTTTTTGCACTGAAGAAAAAAGGTATAAAAATATATATAATATTTGATATTTCTGTACCAGGAGTTGTTTTAAAACATTATAGCATTATGTGTATTATAACATTATAACAAAATGCATGGGAATGCTACCTAGCTTAGAAATGAATTTTAATACAGTCATGTAATTAGGTTACATACGAAAGAAACTTGTAGACCTTAATAATAAAACCAGGCTTTGGAAAAGATGACTAAAGCACACTATTTTTATTTTATGCTTGAAACCTGAATTGAGATATTTCACTTACTTAAACCATGATGAAATCATGGAAGGCATCAGAGTAAGAGATAAAACCCTAGGGAGGCTATTAACAATTTTGCCTTTACACTTCCTAGATGATTGTGGAAATGTGTGTTCTACTCCCCTATGAGACTCTTATTGCTGGATTTGGTACAATTGCTGCTATATCAACAGAAAGGATTAGGTATTACAGTGGGGCCCTTTGCAGATCTTGCCTTAGAAAGTTAAATGTCTGTGTCAGATTTACTAAAGGCATACCTTAAGTTAGAGGAAAATTATCTTCCTGTTAGAAAAGGAGCATCATACAACAAACACAAAAAGATGAATAATGTCCTACAAAACAGACAGTAATTTTTATTCTTAATGAAATGAGTGATCCAATTTGATCAGGGAAAATCAAGTGTTATATAGTGTAAGTGAAATGTTAGTAGGCAGAGATGGTAACAAAAAATATTTTATTAAAGGAAGAGCATGAGTCTGAGCACAAAAGTTGCCTAGATATGAGGTTCATACAAGTGGGGACAAAGAGAATAAAAAGAAAAAACCAACTGCCAAGATGAGGAGAAGCTAGAATTTAAAGACTTTGGCAAGAACCTCCCTGGTGGTCCAGTGGTTAGGACTCTGCACTCCTAGTGCAGTGGGCATAGGTTCAATCCCTTGTTAGGGAACTAAGATACCACCTGCAGCACAGTGTGGCCAAATAAACAAATAATAAAAATAAAAAATTGTTCAGAGGTGGAGGGAAATGATCAGGACTGGTGATGCCATGGGATACCTTCCAAAGCCATAAAATAGCAATGATGAAGCTTCCCTGGTGCCTCAGTTAGTAGAGTCTGTCTGCAATGTAGGAGACTCGGGTTCTATCCCTGGGTTGGAAGGATACCCTGGAGCAGGAAATGGTAACCCACTCCGGTATTCTTGCCTAGAAAACCCCATGGACAGAGGAGACTGGTGGGCTATAGCCCATGGGGTCACAACAGTCAGGCATGATTTAGTGACTAAACCACCACCACCATAGCAATGATGAATTAGTGCATCCTACATTCAGAATCTTACTTCTGTTGGAGCCTCAGGGTTCAGTTTTTTTATTGTGGCATGAGGATTTGTTTCAGATTATGAGTAGGAAAATTTTGTTGCCTAATATTGGATTTAGATTTGACTCTTAAATGAAAAGTTTTGAATTACATAAAAGGTGTTTGATATAGAGACAAAGATACCCTAGAATGCTGACTTACAAGTAAGCCACAAAGGAATGTTAGAATTTTTTGAGTCACAAAAACATAGACATCAGAATAACTTATTAACTTAATGACTTGCAGCAGCTAGGTTGGGTATAGTCCAGATTCTAGGACAAATTATAACGTAAGATCCTAGAGTCAGGGACCCAGCTTCTTCTTACATATGCTCTGGCTTAAGTCAATCTGGTCCATGGGGTAAAACTAGGCAGAAAACTTTATTTTTATAACCTATTAAATTGTGAATAGAAGATTGCACTTAATATAGGGCTGTATCCTTACCAGAAGCCATTAAGTCAGGGTGGGAAAGATAATTCTTCTGTTTTTCCAACAGCATAGCAATTGAGAATAGAAGGGAAGGATTTAGCTTGAACATTCTCATAAGTCCCTATGGATTATGAACGGACTAGTAGGGATTTTGCCTATAACTGTGGCAGCTGGTGAGTAATTTGTAGCCTGTAGTCATCTCATTCTAAGTGTGTTTACAGCAAGTCTTGGCTCAACTGTTTGAGTAAGAGTCATTCTCACTGGACCTGTTATTACCAGTCTACTCCACATTCATGGCATGTGACCAAATGATACAGATATTTGGAGTCATTTTAGGCTGCAAGATATGCTAACTTAGGAATTAAGATTCTAAACATATAATAAGGACTTTCTGAATATAAGAGGGATTTTTAAGGGATCTTGGCAGATAATAAGTATTTCCCATCCTAAGTATACCTTTACTAGAACTGGGGACTTTGAGGTAACGGTTACCTGACTGGGATATACATGTAGAAGAGAAACTTCAGAATTGTGTTAGGAACCCTGAAGGCCCTATATAGACATTCTAAGGGGTCAGGAAAACCATAACCTCCTAATTATACACACAATTAGTAACTCCAGGGCTGTGCTACCTAGCAAGAATGACTTGGGTGAGGTTGTCCCTAGTTCTAGGTTTTATTTTCTTTCTTTATAAATAAAGGAAGCAAACCAACTCCCATTAAAATCTTATCTCTTAGCTTCACATATTCATAGCCTCATGATTTGCAAAAATGGCCCAATGCTCCACCCCTACCTATACCCATACCATTTGCATTGTGACTTTGGAACCCCTCCATCAAGGGGGTAATTCTGTTCTCCTATCATTGAATGTGAATCGACCTTGTGACTTATTTTGGCCAATAAAATAGAAGAGAAGCAAACATGTGCCAATTCTGATCCTAGGCCTCAACAGGACTCTGAGCTTTTGCTTGTTTTCTTGGAGTTCTGCCACCACTTTGTGAACAAGCCTAGGCTGGCTTGATGGATGATAAGAGACATGTGGCCCAATCACCCCTGTAACTCCAGCTGGCAGCCAGCAAAGCACCAGATGTACATAAGGCCATCATAGACCAACCAGCCCCCTAACTAACCTGCCAGCTGATGACAGGTGCGCGAACAAGCCAAGCAGAGACCTGTCTCAGAGCAGCAGAAACATCCCTCTGACCTATAGGATTGTAAGAAATAATACATGCTTTAAAAATAGGGATTGATTAACTATGACCAGAGGCCAGCTGCCAGTTTTTGTAAAGTTTTATTGGAGCACAGACATGCCTATTTGTTTATGTTTTGTCTATGGCCTCTTTTGCACTACAATGGCAGAGCTGAATATTGAGTGTGGATAGAGACTGGTCCATAAAAACTAAAATATTTACTATCTGGCCCTTTAAGAAAGAGTTGGATGATTCCTCTATTTTAAGTCAGTTAAATTTGTGGTTTAGTTATTACACAGTAATATCTAACTGGTGTGCATTCACATTAAGAAATTAGTCAATCATTTTGGTTATCTAATTTTGCTAAATAAACCATTTTAAAAAACTTACTGGCTTAAACAGCAATCAATTTATTATCTTTAACAATTCTATGAGTTGACTAGGCTCTGCTGGGCTGTTCTTCTGCCCTGCAGGATGTTGGATGTTGATGTTGTCTAGGAGTAAGCCTGGAATGAAGTTTCTGGGCTGACTCATTCAGGTGGCTGAGAGTTGATGCTGGTTTTCACCTGGGAAATCAACAGGTAATGGTGACTGGGGCACTTACTTGTGGTCTATGCATATGACTTTATGGCTGGGCTGTGAGAGGAAGCATCTCAGAGATGAGAGTTTGAGAAATCCATTAGATGCTAACCTGTGCCATATTCTAAGAGTCAAAAGTGAGTCACAGAGGCTGCCCAGATTCAAGGTGAGGGACTACTCAAAGGAGTAAATATGGGTTTGGCATGGAGGCAGAACTTGTTGAAGACTAGCCATCTCAGTTGGAATGTTTAGCCTTTTCCCTGTCCCTCCCTTCCTTCCTCTCCTGTACCATCTTTCCTTTTGTCTCCATTTCATGCCATAGGAATTTTTTCAACTCACCAGCATGCTTGCTATATATAAATATGTATGTACGTGATGTGTGTGTGTGTGTGTTTGTGTGTGTGTATTTAATAACTTAAAGTTCTTGGATTGGAATCTCAGGTTGGCTTCATTGGATAGCAGGGTGATGTTTATACATGGATCTTTTACATTTGGAAAGGACCACTTCACATCTGCTTCAATTAAAATGTGTAATGATTCTTTAACCTTAATAGTTTTAAAGCTTTTAATCATATCATATCATTTTATCCATCTTTGGCAAGTTGATAAATTGGAAGATGACCAAAAATGAAGTACATTAAATAATGTAACAACTTCTCATTGTACTTCACCCTCCCTTCGGCAGCCATTGCCTCCCATGTACCAGTGGGCGCTGGCTGCTGCTGCTGCTAAGTCGCTTCAGTCGTGTCCGACTCTGTGCGACCCCATAGACAGAAGCTCACCAGGCTCCCCTGTCCCTGGGATTCTCCAGGCAAGAACACTGGAGTGGGTTGCCATTTCCTTCTCCAATGCATGAAAGTGAAAAGTCAAAGTGAAGTCGCTCAGTCGTGTCCGACTCTTAGCGACCCCACAGACTGGAGCCTACCAGGCTCCTCCATCCATGGAATTTTCCAGGCAAAAGTACTGGGGTGGGGGTGCCATTGCCTTCCCTGGTGGGCACTGGCATGATCTGCTAAATACAAAGTTTATGAGGAGTCAGAGTGTTAGGTTATCTAAATGCTACAGTACTGCTCACTTTGGGGAAACTTATCTCAGTGATCATCTAAAATTCCAACACTATGTACTTTGAGTTCTTAGTTCATTTTGTCTCAACTGACAGGTCAATTGCTTTGAACCACAGAACCCAAAGCTTCTGTTTTGTACTCCTGATTTTAGAACACTGAAAAGCTCTCTAGCAGTTCTGAGATCTTTCTTTTAACTTTCCAAGTGGCTATCTCCAGTCCATATTACCTTGTTTCTCTTTCAAATACCATGGCAACCATTCCTATTTGGATGACCCCCAACATAGACACACATACAGATACACACTTAGACACACATACACAGAGACCTGTATAATAAAAACAAGGCTGGAAGACACAAAAATTATTTCTCTTCACTTTATGCTAGAAGTTAAATTGGGTGGGTTTCAAGTGAGACACACGCTCCTGTTTTTGTTCACTCTTTCCCTATAGATTTAGAGAAAAAGTAATACTAAGTCCTTTACCCAAATATTCTCTTTTCCCTACTCATGAAGTTCACATGTTAAAACAAAAATATTTCTCTATAAATGTTTCTAAAATTCATGGATTTCTTACATGATTATGTTGAATATTTCTACCTACTCACCATTCTCTTTCACCATTATCTCTTCCAAAGTTGTTCTTTTGTGTTTCTGCTTTCTTCATGGTTACTGTGATCCTCTATAGCAAATCTAGTGATCCATGTAGAAAATCTGTAGCAAATAATTTGTCCCATTCAAATACTCTGGCTCTTTTATTCCCAGCCATTGAACTGTTTCTTATTCTGTCTGTTCAGTCCTGTTCCTGCTCCCTCTTCCCTACTCCTCTTCCCCCTGTTCACCTACACAATGATCAGAGAGTAGCAGGTAAGAAATCACAGCTACTCCATCTAGAGCCTGTATGATAGGATTAGGGCTGGCCATGTAGGAAGAACTAACTCCTCTCCTATGATTTCCCACATAAACACAGAAGACAAAGACCAGAGTCATGTTCCTGAGAAATAGACTCTACGCCAAAGAACAACGCCAAGACAAAATTTAAAGCTTAGTATGTGATCCAATAGGATTGGGTAGAATAAGAGAAGAGGATTTAAAAATAAGAAAGTATGATAACAGAGAGTGCAAGACAAGGCAGACAAAATGTGTCCTGCAGCAATTCCATTAATGAAATATGGACCAGCTTTTTCACTGGGTCATTATGGGTTTGGAGGGGAGCAAAATTTGCTACCCCAAAATGTGTCTCTTTGATATGAGGATTAATTTAGGATGAATACTTTTAAGAAACAGCAGAAAGCTTTTCTATTACCTGCCCTCATCCCTTAACTGACTAAAAGAATTTAGATAAAGAGCCTCTTCCAAGAATACAGATATCACACCAGTGAAAGTGAAAGTCACACAGTCATGTCCAACTCTTTGTGATCCCATGGACTAGAGTCCATGCAATTCTTCAGCCCAGAATACTGGAGTGGGTAGCTGTTCCCTTCTCCAGATCACACCAGAGATATCTGCAAAGAATGTGGTCCAAGTGTGGCTGAGGAAACTCAGTAGAGCCTAGAGGTCAGAGTCCACTCTGTGTCCCAGTGTCTCTGCATGCATGACCCAGCAAACATGTGCTTTTTTCATCTCTATGTGAATTACCTTCCTTTGAAGTCCCAAATTTTGGTGAGTTACTCAGTTTTACTTGGTCTCCCCCATGCATATATATTATTAAACTTTTCCTATTAATCTCGCATGTCAGTTGAATTCTTAGATTGCCAGAAGTGCCTAGAAGGGTAGAGACCATTTTCTTTCTCTGTGACAGGTTCATTTAAATTTCCAAAGTAAAAGTCACCTGCCATTGCCTAGCAGTGTTCCTCCTATGTTTGCAGTATTGTTTTATATTTTGCTTTGCCATTTATTCTTCTGTTCTTTATTTATGGATGTCTTGTAAAGTCAATTATGGTTCTAGACATTCAACTCCATGCTCATTACTTTAAGTCCTTCAATTACATTTTTGTAAAATTTATTTTTATGAAGTTTGGATTTAAAAGCAGTGAAATATACAAATATACAAGGGCTTTTTTGGCCTTTTTTTAATATAATATATCCATATTGAGCTATAGAAAACACACACCAGAATTCTCCCTTATGTCCCTTCTTAAGAACCAGATTAATTTTGTTCATGTAAAAATTTTATAACTTTTAAAAAATATCATTGATAGACAATAAATGTAATATCTCAAAGTATATAATTTGATGTTTTGACATATGTACATCTGTGAAAATATCAATCAAGATAATAAACATATCCATCACTCCCAGAAATTTCCTCTTGTTTCTTTGTAATTCCTTCCTCCCAGGCTTGCCTACCCTTCCTCCAATCCTCCAACAACTGTTAACTGCATTTCCTAGATTTTATATGAATGGAATCATATAATATGCAAATTTTGTCTTGCTTCATTCAACATAATTGTTTTGTGATCTATCTATGATACAGCATATATCAAAACTTTATTTCTGTCTTATTGCTGAGTAGGCTTCCAGTATATATACACCACACTTCTTAAAGTCCATTTACCAGTTGAAAGATATTTGAGTTATTTCAAATTTTTGACTACTAGAGCTCTTCAGTGAATTCAATACAGTTTAAGGATACAAAATTAGCATACAGGAATAGGTTCCATTTCTATACACTAACAATGAACAACAGACTGGTTCCAAATTGGGAAAGGAGTACATCAAGGCTGTATATTGTCACCCTGCTTATTTAACTTACATGCAGAGTACATCATGAGAAATGCTGGGCTGGAAGAAGCACAAGCTGGAATCAAGACTGCCGGGAGAAATATCAATAGCCTCAGATATGCAGATGACACCACCCTTATGGCAGAAAGTAAAGAGGAACTAAAGAGTCTCTTGATGAAAGTGAAAGAGGAGAATGAAAAAGTTGGCTTAAAGCTAAACATTCAGAAAGCTAAGATCATGGCATCTGGTCCCATCACTTCATGGCAAATAGACAAGGAAACAATGCAAACAGTGAGAAACTTTTTTTGGGGGGTGGGGCTCCAAAATCACTGCAGATGGTGACCACATCCATGAAATTAAAAGATGCTTGCTCCTTGGAAGGAAAGTTATGACCAACCTAGACAGCATATTAAAAAACAGACAATTACTTTGCCAACAAAGTTCTGTCTACTCAAAGCTATGGTTTTTCCAGTAGTCATGTATGGATGTGAGAATTGTTCTATAAAGATAGCTGAATGCTGAAGAATTGATGGTTTTGAACCATGGTGTTAGAGAAGACTCTTGAGAGTCCCTTGCACTGCAAGGAGATCCAACCAGTCCATCCTAAACGAAATTAATCCTGAATATTCCTTGGAAAGACTAATGCTGAAGCTGAAACTCCAATACTTTGGACACCTGATGAGAAGAACTGACTCATTTGAAAAGACCCCGATTCTGGGAAAGATTGAAGGTGGGAGGAGAAGGGGATGACAACAGAGGATGAGGTAGTTGGATAGCATCGCTGACTCAATGGACATGAGTTTGAGTAAACTCTGGGAGTTGGTGATAGACAAGGAGGCCCGGTGTGCTGCAGTCCATGGGGTGCAAAAAGTTGGACACGACTGAATGACTGAACTGAACTGAGCAATGAACCATCAGAAATAAATATTATGAAAGCAATCCTATTTACAATCACATCAAAAGGAATAAATAGCTAGGAAGAAATTTAATTAAGGAGGTAAAACTCCTATACTTGGAAAACTATAACACTCTGATGAAAGAAATTGGAGATGACACAAACAAATGGAAAAATATATGATATTCATATCGCTCTAGCACTATTTATTGGAAGATTCATTTTACTTACTTTGAATTTAACATAAATGGAATCATGAAAAATGTTTTTATTTTATCAGGTTTCTTTTGCTCAGAATCATGTTTTTAAGTTTATTGATTTTGTTGTGTGCCTTTAGCTTTTTCTATTCCCTTACTGCATAGTATTCCATTTGTGTGAGTGTACCACCATGTATTCATCCATCCTATTGATGATGAACATCTTCTCTCTATTATTGATGAACATCTTGATTAGTTCCAGTTCCTTCCTTTTATAAAAATGCTGATATGAAATTCTTATCTTCTGATGACACAAGTGGTTAATTACAGTTGGGCATATACTTTAAGGTGTGGAATTTCTGGGTCATAGTGTATGCAAATGCATAGCTTACTATACTGCCAAGAAATTTTTAAAATGAGTGTAACAACTTTAGTCTCTTTACAACAACGTATGAGAGTTCCACTTTGTTCATCAATACTTGATACTATCAATGCCTCTTAATTTTTGTAACTTTTGAGGGCATGTAGTGGCATCTAATTTTAGTTTAATTTGAATATTCCTTAGAAATGACAATGATGATCACACTGAATATGTTTATAGGTCATTTACAATTCTGTTTTGATGTGCATATTCAAGTCTTTCTTCATTAAAAAATGTTTATTTGTACAAGTTCTTTAAATGTTTGTATGTATTAGGTACATGGAAGTTCTTAATTTGAGAACTTAATTTCAGAACACCAACTTTTTAATTTTTTCATAAAAAGATTGTATTCTAACACTTCATTTAAGAAATCTTAAAAATAACATCACAAAAATTATCTCCTGCATTTTGTTTTAGAACCATTTCTTTAACATTTGATGTATCTTGAATTAATTTTTGTGTATGATGTGAATGGTCAAGGTTCATTCTTTTTCATGTAGGTATCTAATTAATGCAACATTATTTATTGAAAAGACCACCCTTTCCCCTCACTGAATTGCAGTGGCTTTTGTCATATATCATTAGATTGTGCATGTATGGGTCTTTTCCTAGACTATCTATTCTGATCTGTTGTACTAATTTTGTTTGTCTTAATTACTTTAAACCTGCACAAGTCTTGAGATCAGTTAGGGCAAGATTTGTTTTTCTTCAAGATTTCTGTGATTTTCTAGGCGTTTTGTATTTTCATGTAACTGTAGAAGCAATTTAGCAATTTCTGCAAAAATCCACTGGGATTTGATTTTGCTTACACTAAATGCACAGATAAATTTGAAAAGAAACTGTCATATTAAAAACATTGATTCCTTCACTCCATGAACATGATATATTTCTTAATTCTTTAGGTCTTCAATTTGTCTCAACATTGTTTTATAGCTTTCAGTACAAATACCTTATATATAATTTATTATATATATTCTTAGGTATTTGATGCATTTGTTTCATTATTAAATAATACTGCTTTAACATTTTTTACTTTTCAATTTTTGTTAGAAGAATAAAGACATACATTAATTCTGAAGTTTGATTTTTAGTATAGTAGCCTTGCTAAATTGCCTTACTAATTTAAAAATTTTGTGTGCAGCCTTTCAAAAAATCACCTGTCAATAAAGACAATTTTCTTTTCTTTTCAGCCTGTGTTTTTCATTTCTTTTAGTTGCACAAAGTGGGATCTCATACAACATTGACTAGAATAATAATAGTAAACTCCCTTGACTTCCTTTTTGCTCTCTTTTATCATTTTGGGCTTTCCAAGTGGTGCTAGTGGTAAAGAACTGCCTGCCAATGCAGGAGGTGTAAGAGACATGGATTGGATCATTGGGTTGGAAAGATCCCCTAGAGGAGAGCATGGCGACCCACTCCATTGCCTGGAGAATCCCAGGGATATAGAAGCCTGACAGTCTTCAGTCCATAGTGTCGCATAGAGTCAGACATGAATGAAATGACTTAGCATGCACACATTTTATCTTTCTATTTTATACCAGTATGTTTAACCAGTATGTTTAATTTCTAGATTTTTCTCCCTCCTGACTTGTTACTTAAGTAGAAATCTGTTTCAGGAAGCATCGCAAATTTCATCTTCAAAGTCACATAGTAATCTGGACTGTGACTTCTCCTTTGGATTATATTAAATAATGTTGATTATATATTCTATGCTTCCCTTGTAGCGTAGTTAGTAAAGAATCTGTCTGCAATGTAGGAGACCTGGGATCGATTCCTGGGTTGGGAAGACCCCCCTGGAGAAGGAAATGGCAATCCACTCCAGTATGTTTGCCTGGAGAGTCCCAAGGACAGAGGAACCTAACAGGCTACAGTCCACGGGGTTGTAAGAGTGAGACACGACTTAGTGACTAAACCATCACCATATATCCTATAGTTGATTGCAAGATGCTTAACTGAGTAATTTTCTCTCTCTTACGCCAGACAAAATTTCTGGAGTACAGTGATTATGTCTATTATCTCTTTATTGCTGGTATGGAGAATAGTGAACATTAAAGATATTTGATAATTATCTGATAAATGTTTGCTCAATGAAAGAATGATGCTCCAGCTCTGACCTTTCACCACTCTTCTATATCTGTTTATTAACTAAATGTTTTCACTTAACTGTGCTTCCAGTGGGACACTTATGCCCTGAATTCAATGAAATAAACATTCTCTCTCCTTCTGTGTTCCTTTCCCAATGACTCAACTAACCAGTGATTTCTCTGGGACATGCATCTGGTAGTTAATTTTTACTACTTCCTTTGAAAACAGTATTACTTGTTATCACATATCAAGTCAGTTCTCATAGCATGTTAATTCTTCTTGCTGGTATTTTTGGATTGGAGCCTTCTTTTCCATTTTCATAGTCATTATCTTAGTCCAGAATTTTATAGCTTCATCCCTTGATTATGTTACTTTCTTTGGGTTGTATTATTTGTTTCTAATCCCTTTATTCTGCAGCCTACTCACTGCATAGCCAACGACACAGTTTTCCTTAGATATTATTTTAATCGTGTATTCCCTCCCAGAATCAAAGTAAACTTCCTTTGTCTATGCTAATAGCATTCCAGCCCGTGTTTATTACACAGTGTGTGCATACAACCCCCATCTCCAACATAGTCATTCACTCTACTTCACAAAATTCACTGTCCTTGTTATGCCCACTTCCTTGTTGTTGCTATTATAGCCCCATGGAACGACCACCTCTTCTTTCTCATTAAGCTGTGCCCTTAACTTTCTTAAGACTTGGCTTCAGATTTATCTCTTCCAAAAAGATCTCAATGAATTATATCCTTCCAAATGAAATATCCTCTTAAGTTGACATTTTCCTAATATTTTTAGCTTATAACTATTACTCAAAGACCAGTTATCAAGAAGGAACAATTTAGTGATTCAGAAATGATGTTTCAAGATGGAAAGCTTTATGTTAACATTTGCTTTTTTCTTTCATTGCAAATGTTTTCCTGATAAAGAGTTAATGGATTTAAGCCATCTTGTAAAAAATATAAGAAGTGCACATTCAGATGTATGAAAGATGTGTTGTGCATAAGCAAGGTAAAATGTTCTTGCTCTTTTAAATTATAAACAGAGACTCATTTACCATTTTCAGGTGTTAGCTGGAAAATAGTTATAAGTTGAGGCACATGAAATTTTGTGACATATGAATTATCATGATTATGAGATTTGGGGATTTGTAAGGACTAAAAGGGACCTAGGTGTTATGCAACCACTTTCTCTAGTTTACAACTGAGGAAATTAGGGTCCTGGGAAAATTGTGACTTATCTAAGATCTCATCTCTTATTAATAACATGATTGTGATTATAACCTAGATCTCCTAATATAAAATGCAGTGTTTTTTTTTTAAGTTACATAGAGTTGTCCATATAGTTTGTACACCCAGTCCAAGTAGACTGTATTATGAACTCCCAGAGGTCAGGGCTTATGTCTTTTTAATTTTTACTTTCTCCAGAGCTATCCTCCCCAGAGCAAAACTCAGTTTCAACATTTATTAGACATTATTTCCCTCAAGTTTAACTCTCTACCTGGAAGACCCATAGTAATGTTTTCAGAAGAATGTTTGGGGGGCATTCGTTTTAAGAATATAAGGTTCCAGACTTGTGAATGATGGGCTCCTAAAATTTGGCTTTACTGTGACTTAAAAAGGGCTTCCATTGTGGCTCAGCTGCAAAAGAATCTGCTTGCAAAGTGGGAGAACTAGGTTCGATCCCTGGGTTGGGTAGATCCCGTGGAGAAGGGAAAGGCTACCCACTTCAGTATTCTGGCCTAGAGAATTCCATGGACCATATAGTCCATGGAGTTGCAAAGAGTTGGACACAACTGAGTGACTTTCACTTTCATGAGTTAAAAAGATGAACTTCCTAAACAGGATCACTTACTACTGTTCTTTGGATGTGTACGTGCTCATCATGTCTGAGTCTTTGCAACCCCATGGACTGTAGGCTGCCAGGCTCCTCTGTCCATGGAATTTTCCAAGAAAGAATATTGTATTGAGTTACCATTTCCTATTCCTGAAGATGGTCTAGTGATTTTCCCTACTTTCTTCAATTTCAGTCTGAATTTGGCAATAAGGAGTTCATGGTCTGAGCCACAGTCAGCTCCTGGTCTTGTTTTTGCTGACTGTATAGAGCTTCTCCATCTTTGCCTGCAAAGAATATAATCGATCTGATTTCGGTGTTGACCATCTGGTGATGTCCATGTATAGAGTCTTCTCTTGTGTTGTTGGAAGAGGGTGTTTGTTATGACTAGTGCATTTTCTTGGCAAAACTCTATTAGTCTTTGCCCTGCTTCATTCTGTACTCCAAGGCCAAATTTGCCTGTTACTCCAGGTGTTTCTTGACTTCCTACTTTTGCATTCCAGTCCCCTATAATGAAAAGGACATCTTTTTTGGGTGTTAGTTCTAAAAGGTCTGGTAGGTCATCATAGAACCATTCGATTTCAGGTTCTTCATTGTTACTGGTTGGGGCATAGACTTGGATTACTGTGACATTGAATGGTTTGCCTTGGAAACGAACAGAGATCATTCTGTCATTTTTGAGATTGCATCCAAGTACTGCATTTCGGACTCTTTTGTTGACCATGATGGCCACTCCATTTCTTCTGAGGGATTCCTGCCCGCAGTAGTAGATATAATGGTCATCTGAGTTAGATTCACCCATTACAGTCCATTTGAGTTAGCTGATTCCTAGAATGTCGACATTCACTCTTGCTCTCTCTTGTTTGACCACTTCCAATTTGCCTTGATTCATGGACCTGACATTCCAGGTTCCTATTCAATATTGCTCTTTACAGCATCGGACTTTGCTTCTATCACCAGACACATCCACAGCTGGGTATTATTTTTGCTTTGGCTCCATGCCTTCATTCTTTCTGGAGTTATTTCTCCACTGATCTCCAGTAGCATATTGGGCCCCTACTGACGTGGGGAGTTTCTCTTTCAGTATCCTATCATTTTGCCTTTTCATACTGTTCATGGGGTTCTCAAGGCAAGAATACTGAAGTGGTTTGCCATTCCCTTCTCCAGCGGACCACACCCTGTCAGGACATAGTTCATCAGGACCACATCCTGATGAACTATGGAATGAGGTTCGTGACATTGTACAGGAGACAGGGATCAAGACCATTCCCCATGGAAAAGAAATGCAAAAAAGCAAAATGGCTGTCTGGGGAGGCCTTACAAATAGCTGTGAAAAGAAGAGAAGCAAAAAGCAAAGGAGAAAAGGAAAGATATAAACATCTGAATGCAGAGTTACAAAGAATAGCAAGAAGAGATAAGAAAGCCTTCCTCAGCGATCAATGCAAAGAAATACAGGAAAACAACAGAATGGGAAAGACTAGGGATCTCTTCAAGAAAATCAGAGATACCAAAGGAACATTTCATGCAAAGATGAGCTCGATAAAGGACAGAAATGGTATGGACCTAACAGAAGCAGAAGATATTAAGAAGAGGTGGCAAGAATACACAGAATAACTGTACAAAAAAGAGGTTCACGACCCAGATAATCACGATGGTGTGATCACTCACCTAGAGCCAGACATCCTGGAATGTGAAGTCAAGTGGGCCTTAGAAAGCATCACTACGAACAAAGCTAGTGGAGGTGATGGAATTCCAATTGAGCTATTCCAAATCCTGGAAGATGATGCTGTGAAAGTGCTGCACTCAATATGCCAGCAAATTTGGAAAACTCAGCAGTGGCCACAGGATTGGAAAAGGTCAGTTTTCATCCCAATCCCAAAGAAAGGCAATGCCAAAGAGTGCTCAAACTACCGCACAATTGCACTCATCTCACGCGCTAGTAAAGTAATGCTCAAAATTCTCCAAGCCAGGCTTCAGCAATATGTGAACCATGAACTTTCTGATGTTCAAGCTGGTTTTAGAAAAGGCAGAGGAACCAGAGATCAAATTGCCAACATCTGCTGGATCATGGAAAAAGCAAGAGAGTTCCAGACAAACATCTATTTCTGCTTTATTGATTATGCCAAAGCCTTTGACTGTGTAGATCACAATAAACTGTGGACAATTCTGAAAGAGATGGGAATACCAGGTCACTTGATCTGCCTCTTGAGAAATTTGTATGCAGGTCAGGAAGCAACAGTTAGAACTGGACATGGAACAGACTGGTTCCAAATAGGAAAAGGAGTACGTCAAGGCAGTATATTGTCACCCTACTTATTTAACTTATATGCAGAGTACATCACGAGAAACACTGGACTGGAAGAAGCACAAGTTGGAATCAAGATTGCTGGGAGAAATATCAATAACCTCAGATATGCAGATGACACCACCCTTATGGCAGAAAGTGAAGAGGAACTAAAAAGCCTCTTGATGAAAGTAAAAGTGGAGAGTGAAAAGGTTTGCTTAAAGCTCAACATTCAGAAAACAAAGATCATGGCATCTGGTCCCATCACTTCATGGGAAATAGATGGGGAAACAGTGGAAACAGTGTCAGACTTTATTTTTCTGGGCTCCAAAATCACTGCAGCTGGTGACTGCAGCCATGAAATTAAAAGACGCTTACTCCTTGGAAGGAAAGTTATGACCAACCTAGATAGCATATTCAAAAGCAGAGACATTACTTTGCCAACAAAGGTCCGTCTAGTCAAGGCTATGGTCTTTCCTGTGGTCATGTATGGATGTGAGAGCTGGACTGTGAAGAAGGCTGAGTGCCGAAGAATTGATGCTTTTGAACTGTGGTGTTGGAGAAGACTCTTGAGAGTCTCTGGACTGCAAGGAGATCCAACCAGTCCATTCTGAAGGAGAAAGCCCTGGGATTTCTTTGGAAGGAATGATGCTGAAGCTGAAACTTCAGTATTTTGGCCGCCTCATGAGAAGAGTTGACTCATTGGAGAAGACTCTGATGCTGGGAGGGATTGGGGGCAGGAGGAGAAGGGGACGACAGAGGATGAGATGGCTGGATGGCATCATTGACTCGATGGGTGTGAGTCTGAGTGACCTCCGGGAGTTGGTGATGGACAGGGAGGCCTGGCGTGCTGCGATTCATAGGGTCGCAAAGAGTCGGACACGACTGAGCGACTGATCTGAACTGATCTGATCTGATTCCTGAAGATCTTCTCCAGCCAGGGATTGAACCCACATCTCTTGCATCTCCTGTATTGGCAGGTGGATTCTTTACCGTTGTACCACCTGGAAAGTCGTACTTTTTTTATTTCCTAAATAATTATTTATTTCCTAGTGCCTTTCAGAGTCTAGTCAGAATTGAAAAACATTGATAGGTGAAGCGCAAACTCATCATATGCTGTCTCTTACCTCTGAAATGCACAAGTTTCAGCATCCTTGCTTACCCTCAAGCTACTGATCTGGGACAAGCCACAGCTCTACATGTTTCCACAGGGACGCCTAATCCATAACTATTCTTCCCATTGAGAGGCAAGCCAGATGTTGGGCTCGAATGTTTCCTCTATTAGGGCTTTGACAGAAGAGCCAAGATAGTATACTCTTAACCTCCAATAGGTGCCAACAAATCTCAAATACAGATTTTAATAAAGAAATCACCATTTCCCTTAAGATGTAGGCGGGCTGTTGTTCACCTCACCACATTAGAATCTCACTGTTAAGTTACTACCCAGAGGGCACTTAATTCCTTTTTAAAATTTTTTATTGCTAGATCAGATTTCCCTAAACCAGAGGAACATGAAATAAAGTCAGCTGTTTACAACAGAGGAGATTCTGCTTATTTATATTTAGAGGCCCAAGAAAACAGCCTAAGTAAAAACTGATGGGCAGCTAAAAGTATGACCCACTGAATGGTGTGGGGCAGGCATTTAATACTGAAATGTGAAGTCTTATGATATCCATTTGCATTGAGAAAGCAAGCCTGGCTTCATGCAGCAGTATTCGTGATATGTGTAAGCTTAGAAAGTTCATTCATCATGGGAGTTTGAACCTTGTTAATTTATTCTATTATATCACTGAAATCCTCCTATTACATAACAGCATCCTTTGAGTAATCTGTTTACTTAGCTGCTTGATTCAATTGTGGATACTCTAACTTTCAAACTTTACAATCCTGCCCCTTTTCTCTCTTACTTAAGGGAAATCAACAAAACAGGAATCATTCCCTTAGTTTTCCTTTGTAAGGAAGGTCCCATCAGAGCAACATTATTCCAGCCACTGCAGTTCAGTTTTTCTCCTTAACAACAGCACAGAAGAGATCTTTTTTTCCCCCTTCAATGTGCATATTCCTGATGGAGCTTAAAAACTTCCATAAATCAATAAAGTAATTGCTACATAATGACCTATTGTTAGTGTTCTTGCCCAGAATGATGTCACATGGGGGTAATGGAGCTACTGAATCAAAAAATGGCAGCTGTTTCCAATTTATTTGAGAGTCAGTTGGACAGAAAATTAAATAAACACATAGACAAGAAGGACAAGGGCAAGTCCTTGTATTATTCTTATGATAGTTTTAATTCAATTGCAGAAGTCAGCAGGCAGCTGATACTGTGGCCCAGAGTTTCATTAATTGCCTGTCTTGCATGTCAGTGAGACAACACATGCTCACTTCATCATTTTCAACTCTTGTTATTTGCATTTTAAAACACACACACCAGTGAAGCATGGATCAAACTTTTTGTGTGTGTGTGTGGTTAGTACAGCCTTCTAACTCTCAGAAATATATGATTGGGAGATACAGTTTTATCCTCTACCTGCCACAATGGTGTCTCTCTCCTCCCTCAGGGCAGGCAGCTGAGGATTTTTAAAAATTACTCTCTCCTCCTTGGGGGAAGGCCGGAAGACTTGTATTTGTTGTGGAGCCTGAAGAAAAAGGCATCACCCGGTTTGCAGTCACTCCTCTCCACTGTGACTGGGAGCTTTGATGTGCCCTTTTGATGTTCCTGCCTTGTGGCAGCTGGAGAGGATTATCAAAAGTAGTCTTAACCACCAGGTTGGAGTTGGGGGTGCAGCACCATTGCATGCCGGACTTCACAGCCCTAATGTAAACACTTGTACTGAGGTGGAGTTGCTGGAGTGCATATGAAATTTCCAAGGTAGTGCCAATCCAGTCTGCATCTATAGGGCTTTAATTTTCAAAATGTCCTTTGGGCAGGATTCTATGGTCAGGTAATTTGCTATTTAGGATGGTAGCCACTATTAATTTTTTGAAAAAAATCAAGGAGTCTAATTGTAATTAGAAAATGGCTACAATTCACCATCCAAATGATTGTTGTTTTCTCCTAAGAACCGAACAGCCCAATTTTTAAAAAAAGATTCTGATACGCCAAAAGGATCTTTGGCAGGTAAACAATTCCTTTTTATGTCAGGAATAAGGAGCCAGAACTCCGGTGTGTCGGTTAAAAATTCTTGTCTGTGTGTGTGTGCTCAGTCGTGTCCAACTCTTTGTGACCCCATGGACTTTGTGACCCCATGGAGCCCACTGGGCTCCTCTGTCCCTAGAATTTTCCAGGCAAGAATTCTGGAGTGGTTGTCATTTCCTACTCCAGGAGATATTCCTAACCCAGGAATTGAACCTGCATCTTTTACATCTTCTGTATTGGCAGGCAGATTCTTTACCACTGCACCACCTGAGAAGCCCCTAAAAATTCCTAGTGTATGATAATTTTGTTAGATTTGTTGTTAGATTTGTAACTGGAGAAAGAAATTTTCTAGAGAATATCCTGGGGTTCCTACAGGCTTGGAGTCCAGCTTTACAACTAGGTTTGGTAAGAGTCAGAAGTAGAGGTGATCCAGAGGGTCAGGAAGCAGGAAGGACAGTGTGGGATGGGGCTGGAGTCTAAAAAGACAATAAACTAGTAAACAAAGAAATGTATTTTAGTTAGTGATAAGTGGTGTGAAGAACAATGAAGTGAAGTAACGGGGATAAGAAGCATCAGTATTAGGAGTCTTCTTTGATACTGTGGATCAAAAATCCTCTCTGATCAAATGTTAAGAGTGGACATGTGCTAGAATGGGAGAGACTATGCCCAGCATGCAGATACCAGAGAGAGGAAAGAGTTACTCCAGGTACAGGAGATAGGGCAAAGGTTTTCCTACAGGATGCACTTTCCAGTTGGTGCTAGTGATAAAGAACCCACCTGTCAATGCAGGAGACATAAGAGACACAGGTTCAGTCCCTGGGTTGGGAAGATATCCTGGAGGAGGGGATGGCAACCCACTCCAGTATTCTTGCTTGAAGAATCCCATGAATAAAGGAGCCTGGTGGGCTACCGTCCATAGGATCATAAAGAGTCAGACAGAACTGAAGTGCCTTAGCATTAGCAGACTCTTTCTGTGCTCAATGAGGAGGCCAGTGTGACTGCAGAACAAGAGAGAAGGGTACTTTGAAATTAGGCCAGAAAGTTGTGTGGGATGGAAAGGGGCAGACCGTATAGGGATTTACAGGCTATTTAAGAGCTTTGGGTTTTACTTTAATTGCATTAATGGTTTCCAGGGATAAGGAGAGAATATGACAGGCATGATGAAATGCTGATGCTGGGAGGTTGGCAAGACTCAGTTATGAGTTAGGCAAACCAGCACGCAGTGATTGAAACGCAGGCCTCAACAAAAAGCATGGATGATTACATATTATGAGACCTGTGGGAATACTCATAGATCCGCCGAATCATGAATGGTTAATCTCCATATGCACGGATCTCCTGCATTTAAATTTTTTACTTATGGAGGATGTCAATGGAAAGTTATGCTCCAAAGGACCTGTTTGCCTTCACATATGTTGTTTCTGCCTGAATTCAATGTCCGATTCTTAAAAGCAAATTTTACATCTTGGAAACTCATTTTCATGGTAGTTCTTTGAAAGGAATTAATAACTTTCACCAGTACTAAATATTTAGGCTGTTGAAAGTGTATAGATTTTGTGTCTTTTTATAGTCTTATTGAACAGTCTTCAAGATAAAAGTTTACATTCTACATATATGAAGCTAGTTAAAGACATGTTGAAAGTTTTAATTTTACTTCTTTTAAAATGCCTTCAAATAGTAACTTAATGTACCTCTAAAACAAAATAATGTTATGTATATTAGTAAGTGTACAGGAAAGCAGATCATTTTACTCCATTTCTACAGAGAATAGGAATAAACTTTCGAAACTGCACAGATATAATAGAAGGAGATGGTGGCTAAGTATTGAAGAATCCACCTGCCAATGCAGGAAACACAAGAGACTCGTGTTCCACCCCTGAGTCGGGAAAATCCCCTAGAGGGATAAATAACAACCAGCTCCAGTATTCTTGCCTGAAAAATCCCATGGACAAAGGAGCCTGGCTATCTGCAGTCCATGGGGTTGCAAAGAATCAGGCTTGACTGAGCGACTGAGGATGCACACTGTAGAAGAAAATGGTAACTGGAATGAAGGAACATTCAAATAAAGATGGTACCTTTGGAGGCAAAAGTCTGATTTCTTTTCCTCTGTCTTCCTCATGAAGAAGTGTCTCTGTGTCTAGCATGGAGATGGCAAGAAAGGCAGGCCATTACTATCACAGAAAGCCAGACATATAAACAAACATTTTCTCCTTGATCAGTTTAGAATCTTTCAGGGACCAAATTATTGCTAAAGAGGTATCTGCTTTTAAGAATTGAGGACAAGCTGTTGAGAAGTTTCTGACATGAAGTTAAGACTCAGATTACATTAAATAAATAAGATAAGCACATATCCTCTTAGGCAAGTGAATGAGAGGTTTCCTTGTAATTTAGTCTTTTCTTCATATATTTTGCTTTGCTTTTGTTGTATATAAGTCATGTTTGTTATAGTAAAAAAATTAATTAACTCTAATTTGGAATAGTGGTTTAATTGTGTATTTTAGAATAAAATGTACGTGGGTTGAAATCTCAGCTTGCCCATTATAAAAATTATAACCTGAGTGATTTAACCTCTTAGATTTCAGCTCCTCATTTGTAAAATGGAAAATGTAATAATGTCTACCTAATTTTAAATGGATGTGAGAGCTGATCTATAAAGAAAGCTGAGCGCCGAAGAATTGATGCTTTTGAACTGTGGTGTTGGAGAAGATTCTTGAGAGTCCCTTGGAGTGCAAAGAGATTCAACCAGTCAGTCCTAAAGGAAATCAGTCCTGAATATTTATTGGAAGGTCTGATGCTGAAACTGAAACTCTAATACTTTGGTCACCTGATACAAAGAACTGACTCATTTGAAAAGACACTGATGCTGGGGGAGATTGAAGGTGTGAGAAGAAGGGGACAACAGAGAATGAGATGGTTGGATGGCATCAACGACTCAATGGACATGAGTTTGAATAAGCTCCAGGAGTTGGTGATGGACCGGGAAGACTGGCATGCTGTAGTCCATGGGATCACAAAGAGTCAGACACGACTGAGTGACTGAACTGAACTGAATTTTAAATATCTGATAAATCTTGGCCATTACTATTGCTATTAAGAACAATTTTTGTAGGTGTGGATTTAACCAACTTACAATAGTACAATGGTAAATCTATTGCAATTGCTGGGAGTCTACATAACCTGCCGACACAATTAAGAGATGAACCACTCCCATAAATGGTGAAATGGAACACTTTTTGGTCACTGATGATCATTGTGAGAATCTCAAACCTACAATTTAGGGGAATATTTTCTCAGTAGGAAAATTGTCTAGGAGTTCTGGGGGAGCCACCCAGACTACATCATTCTATCATGAATGTTTCCACTGGGTCAGTCTTGGCCAGGGGCTTGGGTGTAGAATGGTGATAGTAGCAATTTTATAACAGTAGATGCATGGAAAAGACTGATAAATTTATACTGACTGTTTCTTTGTTGAAATGATCTACATCTTAAAGTTTTTAGGTTACATCCATCTGGTTCTCTTACTAACTAAACAGACCCCCAAATGCCTCTTTTGATTTCTTACTCTATAAAATATGAAATTTTGAACCATTAGTTGTAAGAAAGTCTGCACTGTATATTTATTTTATTTTTTCATATTTTATTCAGTGAATAAAAAATGAAACACATATAAATAATAAGGACTGAGCCTCTTTTCTCTCATTTGAGGGCCTTTAGAGGGCTACATCTCCTCATGACCACCTCTCCTGACCTTGAATGTGGAGTAGCTCCTCTAGGCCCTCCTGCGCCCACGCAGCCACTGCCCCTTGGATGTGGGGTAGCTCCTCTTGGATGCCGCCCCTGACCTCGGGTGTGGGGTAGCTCTTCTTAGCCACTAAATGGGGAAACAGTGGAAACAGTGTCAGACTTTATTTTTTGTGGCTCCAAAATCACTGCACATGGTGGTTGCAGCCATAAAATTAAAAGACACTTACTCCTTGGAAAGAAAGTTACGACCAACCTAGATAGCATATTCAAAAGCAGAGACATTGCTTTGCCAACAAAGGTCCGAGTAGTCAAGGCTATGCTTTTTCCTGTGGTCATGTATAGATGTGAGTTGGACTGTGAAGAAAGCTGAGTGCCGAAGAATTGATGCTTTTGAACTGTGGTGTTGGAGAAGACTCTTGAGAGTCCCTTAGAATGCAAGGAGATCCAACCAGTCCATTCTGAAGGAAATCAGTCCTGGGTGTTCATTGGAAGGACTGATGCTAAAGCTGAAACTCCAGTGCTTTGGCCACCTCATGTGAAGAGTTGACTCATTGGAGAAGACTCTGATGCTGGGAGGGATTGGGGGCAGGAGGAGAAGGGGACGACAGAGGATGAGGCTAGATGGCACCACCGACTCAATGAACATGAGTTTTGAGTGAACTCCGGGAGATGATGATGGACAGGGAGGCCTGGAGTGCTTCGATTCATGGGGTCGCAAAGAGTCAGATACAACTGGGCGACTGAACTGAACTGAACTGAGAGGGCTACATTGTGATATGTTCATCATAATATGGTTTGCTGTTGTTGACTCAAGAGAGAAACTGAGACAAACTCACAAAAATAAGTATCTTTGGGGATAAGTGAGGAATTCCAATTCAAGACAAGCAAGCTATATGTGAATCTGTTGAAGGTTTGGGGTAGGTTGTGTTTATGGGCTAGGAATGTATAGAGGGAAGAGTCCAGTCACAATTAGTTAAACAACAAACAGAGCCCAACCTTGCAAACTTCCCAAGCAGGCAGTCCAGTAACACAAGCAAAGCTCAATTCAGGCCACTCTGGGATGCCAGCTTAACCTGGCTTATCTTTCATTCATGATTCTGGCAAAACTTCCCAACGTTGTTATGAAACAGCTCTGATCAACTCCCTATCACTGGAGAAAATTCTGACACTATCAGTGTCTATAAGTCACACATTTTCAGGAAATCAGTTTCTTAAATCTCTAAGTTTCGTCTTCCTGTATGTGTGGGATTCTCCATTTTGTACCCTCCAGTTCTATTTCAGTTTGATTTTTTCACATTTCCCTCTTCTGATTAAGATCTTTTGCAGAAAGCATAGCTGATCAATCATGTCATGTAGGTCTTATTTCTTATTATTTGGGGGAGTAGGTATAGTTCTTTATAGATGAGTTGTATGCCCTACAAAACTGAAGAGGGTTGTCCTCAGATGTCTTTTTATTTTTTCCTCATAAAGTTGAGAGGTATCATCCTCAGGTATTTTTTTCCCACGAAGCTGAGGAAGACAATCTTCAGGTGTCTTATCCCATGGAAAAGGGAAATTATATGAAATTCCACTGACTCTTGCGCCCCCATGACCTGTAGTCCACCAAGATCCTCTGTCCATGAGATTCTCCAGGCAAGGATACTGGAATGGGTTGCCATTTCCCTCTCCAGGATAACTTCTTGACACAGGAATTGAACTGAGATCTCCACACTGCAGGCAGATGCTTTACTGACTGAGCTATGCAGGAAGCCCTAGTTTACTAGAAAAACAAGCAGATTGAAAAATGAAGAATCTCAGTTATGTCCCGCTCAGGTGGATAGTTTAGTATATATACATTTAAGAAGGAGGCATTTCTACCAACAGTGTAAGAGGGTTCCCTTTTCTCCACACCTTCTCCAGCATTTATTGCTTGTAGACTTTTGGATCGCAGCCATTCTAACTGGCGTGAAATGGTACCTCGTAGTGGTTTTGATTTGCATTTCTCTGATAATGCAATGTTAATGCTCCGATAATGAGTGATGTTGAGAATCTTTTCATGTGTTTGTTAGCCATCTGTATGTCTTCTTTGGAGAAATGTCTATTTAGTTCTTTGGCCTATTTTTTGATTGGGTCATTTATTTTTCTGGAATTGAGCTGTAGGAGTTGCTTGTATGTTTTTGAGATTAGTTGTTTATCTATTGCTTCATTTGCTATTATTTTCTCCCATTCTGCTTTTATTTCCAATATTCTGGGAGGTGGGTCATAGAGGATCCTGCTGTGGTATATGTCGGAGAGTGTTTTGCCTATGTTCTCCTCTAGGAGTTCTAGTACAGCCACTATGGAGAACAGTGTGCTGCTGCTGCTGCTAAGTCACTTCAGTCGTGTCCGACTCTGTGCGACCCCACAGACGGAAGCCCACCAGGCTCCCCCGTCCCCGGGACTCTCCACATTGGAGAACAGTGTGGAGATTCCTTAAAAAACTGGAAATAGAACTGCCTTATGATCCAGCAATCCCACTGCTGGGCATACACACTGAGGAAACCAGAATTGAAAGAGACATGTGTACCCCAATGTTCATTGCAGCACTGTTTACAATAGCCAGGACATGGAAGCAACCTAGATGTCCTTCAGCAGATGAATGGATAAGAAAGCCGTGGTACATATACACAATGGAGTATTACTCAGCCATTAAAAAGAATACATTTGAATCAGTTCTAAGGAGGTGGATGAAACTGGAGCCTATTATACAGGGTGAAGTAAGCCAGAAAGAAAAACACCAATACAGTATACTAACGCATATATATGGAATTTAGAAAGATGGTAACAATAACCCTGTATACGAAAGAGCAAAAGAGACACTGATGTATGGAATAGTCTTTTGGATTCTGTGGGAGAGGGAGAGGGTGGGATGATTTGGGAGAATGGCATTGAAATATGTACAATATCATATATTAAACGAGTCGCCAGTCCAGGTTCGATACACGATACTGGATGCTTGGGGCTGGTGCACTGGGACAACCCAGAGGAATGGTACAAGGAGGGAGGAGGGAGGAGGGTTCAGGATGGGGAACATATGTATACCTGTGGCAGATTCATTTTGATATATGGCAAAACCAATACAATATTGTAAAGTTAAATAAAATAAAATTTTTAAAAAGGAGGCATTTCTATAGAAACAAAAGAAAAACAAAGGTGAACAGGTCCAGTAAATTATAAATTTAGTTTCTGAGTTTTGGAGAGCAGCCAACTGAGAAAATTTTTAGATACTCAGTTCTAAGCATCCTCAGATGGAATGAGGACAAGCAATAGCAATCTAACAAGAGTTTCCTGGATTGTAGTATGAATGTCTCTGATGATCTTTCTCAATGGTCACATATCAATAAGCACAAAGATTGTCCACACATTAGCTGTTATGGTGATTTCTCTGAAGAATATGTAGTTGTTTCTCAGTATCCATAAGGAATTGGTTCCAGCACACCCTCAAATACAAAATTCCATCCATGCTCAAGTCCCTTACATAAATGGATTAGTATTTGCATATAACCTATGCAGAGAAAAAAAATGCCAAAGAATACTCAAACTGTCACACAACTGCACTCATCTCACATGCTAGTAAAGTAATGCTCAAAATTTTCCAAGCCAGGCTTCAACAGTATGTGAACTGTGAACTTCCAGATGTTCAGGCTGATTTTAGAAAAGGCAAAGGAACCAGAGATCAAATTGCCAACATCTGCTAGATCATGGAAAAAGCAAGATAGTTGCAGAAAAATATCTATTTCTGCTTTATTGACTATGCCAAAGCCTTTGACTGTGTGGATCACAATAAACTGTGGAAAATTTTGAAAGAGATGGGCATACCAGATCACCTGACCTGCCTCCTGAGAAATCTGTATGCAGGTCAAGAAGCAACAGTTAGAACTGGACATGGAACAACAGACTGTTTCCAAATAGGGAAAGGCTGTATATTGTCACCCTGCTTATTTAACTTCTATGCAGAGTACATCATGAAAAATGCTGGGCTGGAAAAAGCACAAGCTGGAATCATGATGGCTGGGAGAAATATCAATAACCTCAGATATGCAGATGACACCACCCTTATGGCAGAAAATGAAGAAGAACTAAAGAGCCTCTTGATGAAAGTGAAAGAGGAGACTGAAAGACTTGGCTTAAAGCTCAACATTCAGAAAACTAAGATCATGGCATCTGGTCCCATCACTTCATGGTGAATAGATGGGGAAACAGTGCCTGACTTTATTTTTGGGGGCTTCAAAATCACTGCAAATGGTGATTGTAGCCATGAAATTAAAAGACATTTACTCCTTGGAATAAAAGTTATGTCTAAACTAGACAGCATATGAAAAAGCAGAGACATTACCTTGCCAACAAAGTTCTGTCTAGTCAAGGCTATGGTTTTTCCAATAGCCATGTATGAATGTGAGAGTTGGACTATAAAGAAAGCTGAGCACCGAAGAATTGATGCTTTTGACTATAAAGAAAGCTGAGCACCGAAGAATTGATGCTTTTGAACTGTGGTGTTGGAGAAGATTCTTGAGAGTCCCTTGTACTTCAAGGAGATCCAACCAGTCCATCCTAAAGGAAATCAGTCCTGAATATTCACCTGTAGGACTGATGCTGAAGCCGAAACTCCAATGCTTTGGTCACCTCATGTGACGAACTGATTCATTTGAAAAGACCCTGATGTTGGGAAAGATTGAAGGCGGGAGGAGAAGAGGACAACAGAGGATGAGATGGTTGGATGGCATCACCTACTCAATGGACATGAATTTGAGTAAGTTCTGGGAGTTGGTGATGACACGGAGGCCTGGCATGCTGTGGTCCACAGGGTCGCAAAGAGTTGGACATGACTGAGCCACTGATCTGAACTGAACTGATCACCTATGCACATCATCCTGCATACTTTAAATCGTATCTGGATTACTTATATTACCTAAGTGTAATGTAAATAGTTGTAAATAAAATGTAAATGCTATATAAATACTTCTTGGCACACAGCGAATTCAAGTTATGTGTTTTGAAACTTTTGGGGATTTTTTTCTTTTAACATTTTGAACATATAGTTGGTTGAATCTGTAGACATGGAATCCACAGATACAAAAGCCAACTGTATCAAGTTGTCTAGCTTTAGCTTGTATGGCCTTGGACAAGAGCAGTTTCAGTTTCATAGTGAGCTAAAGTCAAAAAGTTGGAAAAAATTGTAAATGTTAGTTTGGAGCATTCTAATCACATTTTGGAGGAAATTAGAGTTCAGGACTATGTCTAATTACAGGCAGAAAATGAAGTTCAAAGACAAATAAAAATACTAGAATCTGATATCCATAAAGGTGCATCATTGAAACAATTTTTTTCTATAATTATCCCCAGTTTTATCAAAGATATCCACCATAAGACTAAGTTAATTATAAATCAAATCTAGTTTTAATAAACAGCTTGATCATTTACATAAGTGCAACAAAAATATAAGCTCTTTTAAATTTGATTTGCTGAAACTTTCATAAGGAATCTTAGACTTTTAATGTTTTTTAGCCTAAGAAGCCAAGCCAAAGACTTGTCCCATTGCATCCTTTTACAGGGTGAACTGGTTCCTATTGAACTTATGCAAATACATATATTGCCATGAAAAATAAGACTAATAAGAGTTTCTGAATTCTGGAGGATCAGGTTGGGATAAAAAGAATAAATGCTTTTCAGATCAGATCAAATCAGATCAGTCGCTCAGTCGTGTCCGACTCTTTGCGACCCCATGAACCGCAGCACGCCAGGCCTCCCTATCCATCACCAGCTCCCGGAGGTCACTCAGACTCGCATCCATCGAGTCAGTGATGCCATCCAGCCATCTCATCCTCTGTCGTCCCCTTCTCCTCCTGCCCTCAATCCCTCCCAGCATCAGAGTCTTCTCCAATGAGTCAACTCTTCGCATGAGGTGGCCAAAATACTGGAGTTTCAGCTTTAGCATCATTCCTTCTAAAGAAATTCCAGGATTGATCTCCTTCAGAATGGACTGGTTGGATCTTCTTGCAGTCCAAGGGACTCTCAAGAGTCTTCTCCAACACCACAGTTCAAAAGCATCAATTCTTCGGCGCTCAGCCTTCTTCACAGTCCACCTCTCACATCCATACATGACCACAGGAAAGACCATAGCCTTGACTAGGCGAACCTTTGTTGGTAAAGTAATGTCTCTGCTTTTGAATATGCTATCTAGGTTGGTCATAACTTTCCTTCCAAGGAGTAAGCGTCTTTTAATTTCATGGCTGCAGTCACCATCTGCAGTGATCTTGGAGCCCAGAAAAACAAAGTCTGACACTGTTTCCACTGTTTCCCCATCTATTTCCCATGCAGTGATGGGACCAGATGCCATGATCTTCGTTTTCTGAATGTTGAGCTTTAAGCCAACCTTTTCACTCTCCACTTTCACTTTCATCAAGAGGCTTTTTAGCCCCTCTTCACTTTCTGCCATAAGGGTGGTGTCATCTGCATATCTGAGGTTATTGATATTTCTCCCGGCAATCTTGATTCCAACTTGTGTTTCTTCCAGTCCAGCATTTCTCATGATGTACTCTGCATATAAGTTAAATAAACATGGTGACAATATACAGCCTTGACGTACTCCTTTTCCTATTTGGAACCAGTCTGTTGTTCCATGACCAGTTCTAACTGTTGCTTCCTGACCTGCATACAGATTTCTCAAGAGGCAGATCAGGTGGTCTGGTATTCCCATCTCTTTCAGAATTTTCCATAGTTTATTGTGATCCACACAGTCAAAGGCTTTGGCATAGTCAATAAAGCAGAAATAGATGTTTTTCTGGAACTCTCTTGCTTTTTCCATGATCCAGCGGATGTTGGCAATTTGATCTCTGGTTCCTCTGCCTTTTCGAAAACCAGCTTGAACGTCAGGAAGTTCACGGTTCACATATTGCTGAAGCCTGGCTTGGAGAATTTTGAGCATTACTTTACTAGCGTGTGAGATGAGTGCAATTGTGCGGTAGTTTGAGCACTCCTTGGCATTGCCTTTCTTTGGGATTGGGATGAAAACTGACCTTTTCCAATCTTGTGGCCACTGCTGAGTTTTCCAAATTTGCTGGCATATTGAGTGTAGCACTTTCACAGCATCATCATTCAGGATTTGGAATAGCTCCACTGGAATTCCATCACCTCCACTAGCTTTGTTTGTACTGATGCTTTCTAAGGCACCTTTGTTTAAAAGATATACTTCACAAAATTGCTATAAGTTGTAGATAGTTAAAAAGAGAGGAGAAAGGTTTTTTTTTTTTTTTCTGTAATATCTGGAAAACATCAAAGAACCAGCAGTGTTTTAAACGAAGTCCTGAAAATTATAGCCATCTTTGTCAATTTTTTCAGTTTTATATTAGTTTTGTTTTGCTTCATCTTTTCTTAGTTTTATGAGTTAATCAGTTTTAACATCAGAGTTTTAGAAATTCTTACCTTGTTCATACCAAATGCACCTAATTAGTGTATTATTCCCCTTTCTATGTGGAGAGAGAATTACCAATTAACTCAAGTGACAAGAAAAGAGTTCAAAGGCAAATATAGAAGGTTACAAAGATCTGAGCAAAATTTAGCTCTTAATATTGAGAAAACTCGATTTACTTAAATAATTAAGACCTGATAAATACAAAGCACAGACTTTTTTTTTTTCCTAGGCAGTTTACAATAAAGGTAAAGAAAAAGTTCTGTTTACAGCTACTTATTAAGAGAAGGTCAATAAACTAAAAAATTTTACCCTTTTAAGAAGAGAAACCAATTCTAATTTTGTGAAAATGTACTTTTGATATTAAATTATTCCTTTTTTAAAAAATTAAAAATCCACTCCAGTCTTAATCAGTTTAACCATATATACAACTCCTTTCTCAAATTCATTTTCCACTTACTATATCTATTTAAGTCTTACTATAGCTATTTATAGCTATAGCTATAGCCGGGAGGACCAACCCCATGTCCAAGGAGTCGTGGCTTGGTGGGCGCAGGAGGGCCTAGAGGAGCTATCCCACGTTGAAGGTCAGGAAGGGCGGCAGTGAGGAGATACCCCTCGTCCAAGGTAAGGAGCAGCGGCAGTGCTTTGCTGGAGCAGCCGTGAAGAGATACCCCATGCCCAGGGTAAGAGAAACCCAAGTAAGATGGTAGGTGTTGCAAGAGGGCATCGGAGGGCAGACACACAGAAAACATAATCACAGAAAACTAGTCAATATAATCACACTAGGGCCACAGCCTTGTCTAACTCAGTGAAGCTAAGCCATGCCAGTGGGGCAACGCAAGACAGGCAGGTCATGGTGGAGAGATCTGACAGAATGTGGTCCACTGGAGAAGGGAATGGCAAACCACTTCAGTATTCTTGCCTTGAAAACCCCATGAACAATATGAAAAGGCAAAATGATAGGATACTGAAAGAGGAACTCCCCAGGTCAGTAGGTGCCCAATATGCTACTGGAGATCAGTGGAGAAATAACTCCAGAAAGAATGAAGGGATGGAGCCAAAGCAAAAGGAATACCCAGCTGTGGATGTGTCTGGTGATAGAAGCAAGGTCCGATGCTGTAAAGAGCAATATTGCATAGGAACCTGGAATGTCAGGTCCATGAATCAAGGCAAATTGGAAGTGGTCAAACAAGAGAGAGCAAGAGTGAATGTCGACATTCTAGGAATCAGTGAACTCAAATGGACTGGAATGGGTGAATTTAACTCAGATGACCATTATATCTACTACTGTGGGCAGGAATCCCTCAGAAGAAATGGAGTAGGCATCATGGTCAACAAAGGAGTCCAAAATGCAGTACTTGATTGCAATCTCAAAAATGACAGAATGATCTCTGTTCTTTTCCAAGGCAAACCATTCAATATCACAGTAATCCAAGTCTATGCTCCAACCAGTAATGCTGAAGAAGCTGAAATTGAACGGTTCTATGAAGACCTACAAGACCTTTAAGATCTAACACCCAAAACAGATGTCCTTTTCATTATAGGGGAATGGAATGCAAAAGTAGGAAGGTAAGAAACACCTGGAATAACAGGCAAACTTGGCCTTGGAATACGGAATGAAGCAGGGCAAAGACTAATAGAGTTTTGCCAAGAAAATGCACTGGTCATAGCAAACACCCTCTTCCAACAACACAAGAGAAGACTCTACACATGGACATCACCAGATGGTCAACACCGAAATCAGTTTGATTATATTCTTTGTAGCCAAAGATGCAGAAGCTCTATATAGTCAGCAAAAACAAGACCAGAAGCTGACTGTGGCTCAGATCATGAACACCTTACTACAAAATTCAGACTTAAATTGAAGAAAGTAGGGGAAATCACTAGACCATTCAGGTATGACCTAAATCAAATCCCTTATGATTATACAGTGGAAGTGAGAAATAGATTTAAGGGACTAGATCTGATAGAGTGCCTGATGAACTATGGAATGAGGTTCATGACATTGTACAGGAGACAGGGATCAAGACCATCCCCATGGAAAAGAAATGCAAAAAAGCAAAATGGCTGTCTGGGGAGGCCTTACAAATAGCTGTGAAAAGAAGAGAAGTGAAAAGCAAAGGAGAAAAGGAAAGATATAAGCATCTGAATGCAGAGTTCCAAAGAACAGCAAGAAGAGATAAGAAAGCCTTCCTCAGTGATCAATGCAAAGAAATAGAGGAAAACAACAGAATGGGAAAGACTAGAGACCTCTTCAAGAAAATGAAAGATACCAAGGGAACATTTCATGCAAAGATGGGCTCGATAAAGGATAGAAATGGTATGGACCTAACAGAAGCAGATGATATTAAGAAGAGGTGGCAAGAAGACACAGAAGAACCGTACAAAAAAGGTCTTCATGACCCAGATAATCACGATGGTGTGATTACTCACCTACAGCCAGACATCCTGGAATGTGAAGTCAAGTGGGCCTTAGAAAGCATCACTATGAACAAAGCTAGTGGAGGTGATGGCATTCCAGTTGAGCTATTTCCAATCCTGGAAGATGACGCTGTGAAAGTGCTGCACTCAATATGCCAGTAAATTTGGAAAACTCAGAGTGGCCACAGGACTGAAAAAGGTCAGTATTTATTCCAATCCCAAAGAAAGGCAATGCCAAAGAATACTAAAACTACCGCACAATTGCACTCATCTCACATGCTAGTAAAGTAACGCTCAAAATTCTCCAAGCCAGGCTTCAGCAACATGTGAACCGTGAACTGCTTGATGTTCAAGCTGGTTTTAGAAAAGGTAGAGGAACTAGAGATCGAATTGCCAACATCCTCTCGATCATGGGAAAAGCAAGAGAGTTCCAGAAAAACATCTATTTCTGCTTTCTTGACTATGCCAAAGCCTTTGACTGTGTGGATCACAATAAACTGTGCAAAATTCTGAAAGAGATGGGAATATCAGAGCACCTGACCTGCCTCTTGAGAAATTTATGTGCAGTCAGGAAGCAAGAGTTAGAACTGGACATGGAACAACAGACTGGTTCCAAATAAGAAAAGGAGTATGTCAAGGCTGTATATCGTCACCCTGTTTATTTAACTTCTATGCAGAGTACATCATGAGAAACGCCGGGCTGGAAGAAACAGAAGCTGGAATCAAGATTGCCGGGAGAAAGATCAATAACCTCAGATATGCAGATGACACTCAGATATGCAGATGACACCACCCTTATGGCAGAAAGTGAAGAGGAACTAAAAAGCCTCTTGATGAAAGTGAACGTGGAGAGTGAAAAAGTTGGCTTAAAGCTCAACATTCAGAAAATGAATGTTGGCATCTGGTCCCATCACTTAATAGGAAATAGATGGGGAAACAGTGGAGACATTGTCAGACTTTATTTTGGGGGGGCTCCAAAATCACTGCAGATGGTGACTGCAGCCATGAAATTAAAAGACGCTTACTCCTTGGAAGGAACGTTGTGACCAACCTAGACAGCATATTCAAAAGCAGAGACATTACTTTGCCAACAAAGGTTTGTCTAGTCAAGGCTATGGTTTTTCCTGTGGTCATATATGGATGTGAGAGCTGGACTGTGAAGAAGGCTGAGTGCTGAAGAATTGATGCTTTTGAACTGTGGTGTTGGAGAAGACTTTTGAGAGTCCCTTGGACTACAAGGAGATCCAACCAGTCCATTCTGAAGGAGATCAGCCCTGGGATTTCTTTGGAAGGAATGATGCTAAAGCTGAAACTCCAGTACTTTGGCCACCTCATACGAAGAGTTGACTCATTGGAAAAGACTCTGATGCTGGGAGGGATTGGGGGCAGGAGGAGAAGGGAACGACAGAGGATGAGATGGCTGGATGGCATCACTGACTCGATGGACATGAGTCTGGGTGAACTCTAGGAGTTGGTGATGGACAGGGAGGCCTGGCATGCTGCGATTCATGGGGTTGCAAAGAATTGGACATGACTGAGCAACTGAACTGAACTGATAGCTATTTAAATTTTGTCCATTTTTTTTTCTTTTTATTTTGGAATAATCATTTTACTTTAGGAGAAGACTACTTTCTTTTCCCTCAATAAAAATGCAGCTCCATTCCTCTTACTGGCACCATATATGATACTTATCATATAAAGTCATTTTCAATTACCATAATATGCTCCTTTTCATTCTCATTATTTTCCCAGAGATTTCATCTCCTAGCATCCTAATTAAACTTTAACACAAGTGCATGGATCTTAATCTGTGGCATTTTGTGCCCTCATACCTTTGCAAAACAGCATGCCAAGGTCTCCAATTTATTATCCTTCTTTCCCGCCTTCTCTGCCTGCCCTGAAGCTAGCAAAGTGGTAGCAGACAACACATGTCCTTCTCTAATCTCAGCTCTTCTTCCTCATAGTAAAATTTTTTAAAATGTTCCACAACACATATTTATTAATTTATCCAAATACCTTTTCTCACTGTAAAAAAGTAAAAAGCCAGAGGAGATAAACTTAGTTTAGCAATCAATGTCTCATTAATGTACATTAACTTATTTGGACATGAGCTAGATATTCAATAAACATCCATTATTACTTTAACTTAGTAGAAACTTTGACCATGTATTTAAAATACTTATTTTTTAATAATTATGCTTGGAAGTAGACATTAAACAGCTAACCATCATCTTAAGTTATTTTTCTTGCTGAGAAATTTTGTAGAAATTGATTGAGTTTATTTGATTTTCAGTAAGCTTAAATAGAATAAAAGTATTATACTAAATGTTGATACCTCTAAAGATATATCTGAATTAATTGAACCAACAAACTTAAACTAGATTTATTTATCAAAGATTATCCTAGATTGTGTGAACTTGAAAAATGTTTGGGTTAGTTTCTATGTTTATAAGAGTATCATATTTATACAAATGCTTAATTTTCTTTTAGTCAATTAAATAGAGCACACTATAATTTTGGCAAGGAAACTTCTCTAGAGGTCTGTATGTTAAAAGACTCTTTTTTGCTTTTCTTTCCTTTTAGTCTCTGTGGACAATATTTTGGTTATCTCCCACGTGTTTACCAAAATACAGACCTCTAGAGAAGTTTCCTGGCCAAAATTATAGCGTGCTCTATTTAATTGACTTTAAAAAAATTAAGTATTTGTATGAATATGATACTCTTATAAACATAGAAACTAACCCAAATATTTTTCAAGTTCATGCAATCTAGCAGCAGCAGCAGCAGGTGTTTACATTTCAAAGACATATTAAGATTCAAAACTCTGAAGGACAGAGAAAGAATGAAAAGGTATTCTTTTTTGGAGGGTGGGGAGTTTGTGAGTATATTTGTCTATTATAAGAAAAAGTGGAAGTGTTAGCCACTCAGTCATGTCCGACTCTTTGTGACCCCTATGGACTGTGTAGCCCACCAGGTTCTACTGTTCATAGAATTTTCCAGGCAAGAATACTGGAGTAGGTAGCCATTCACTCCTCCAAGGGATCTTCCCAACCCAGGTACTGAACCCAGTCTCCTGCATTACAGGCAGATTCTTTACCCTCTGAGCAACCAGGGAATCCCATATGATCAGAAGTCTAGAGTAATTATCATTTACATTTTTTCCTTCTCTTTCTTAAGTGCAAGACAATTTTATTTCCAATGCCAATATTTACAGTAACTGCAAATGTCTGAAGGAAAATTGAAAAAGGTCTGAGTGGATTTTGAAGTTCAAATCAAGAATTTTTCTTTTATTTCCTTTTGTGTGTGTGTCTGTGTGTTAAAGGCAACTTTGGTGAGAGTTTAGCACTAGAGAATTAGGGGTGTTCGGATAGAAAAGGAACTTAGGGGAAACCTCAGTTGGTGCTGCCAGCAAAGAAGCTTCGGATGATTTTTGTTTTACATCTCCTTTTAGTTGTTTATTTGCTTCAGTTAACTTAGAGATACTATTTTGTACAGTGGTCAATTTTAGAAAGCTGAATATGTTTGGAAGCCTCTAGGTACCAGTTAAAATAGTTCTCTTGCTCCAGTCTTTTAATTTAATCTAGAGAAAAATGAATTTGGAGAGACTGTGACATAAAATTGGCTTGGGTCCCTGAAGGAGGGCTACCCTTAGAACATTTAGATGACTGCAATCCCATTTCTCCGAAGAAGGCAATGGCACCCCACTCTAGTACTCTTGCCTGGAAAATCCCATGGGTGGAGGAGCGTGGTAGGCTGCAGTCCATGGGGTTGCTAAGAGTCAGGCACGACCGAACGACTTAACTTTCACTTTTCACTTTCATGCACTGGAGAAGGAAATGGCAACTCACTCCAGTATTCTTCCCTGGAGAATCCCAGGGACGGGGGAGCCTGATGGGCTGCCACCTATGGGGTCACACAGAGTTGGACACGACTAAAGTAACTTAGCAGCAGCAATACCATTTCTCAGAGGTTTTCTTGAGAGCAAAAGAAAAATCTCTAGATAGCCTATGCTATGCTATATGCTATACTAAGTCACTTCAGTCGTCTCCGCCTCTGTGTGACCCCATAGACAGCAGCCCACCAGGCTCCCCCATCCCTGGGATTCTCCAGGCAAGAACACTGGAGTGGGTTGCCATTTCCTCCTCCATTGCATGAAAGTGAAAAGTGAAAGTGAAGTCACTCAGTCCTGTCTGACTCTTAGCGACCCGATGGACTGCAGCCCACCAGGCTCCTCTATCCGTGGGATTTTCCCTGCAAGAGTACTGGAGTGGGGTGCCATTGCCTTCTCTAGTGGTGTTTAAGTACTCAATTGTGCCCCCAATATCATCCTCATCCTCATAATTGTTTTGCTGTCAAGAATTCAAAAGGAATTATATTGAAATTCTAGTGTGTTATCAAAGAGAAAACAACCAAATATGGACCAAAAAGGATGGAGCCTTTAAATAGGTCCCAAATAAAGTTGGAGAGTTCAACCAAAAGGGAGGGAGCTCAGAATCGGAGACTTACCTCTGAACTTCAGGTTTGGTAGAAAAACAGTAAGCTCAGTGGGCTATGTAAATACAAGCACCTGTCTGTTCACTGGCTTGGGGGTTGTTGAAGGTCTTTGAATCCCACTTCTGACACCATAAATGTTGACCTAAATAAAGAGGTAAACTGAGGCAGGCTCAAAAAGACGAGGCTTTTTTTTGGTGGGGGGAAAGCATGGGAATTGCAATGTGGGACGAAAGAAAACTGTAGCAAGGTACAGGAGAGTCCATTGACAGTTTGGAGTAATTTGTATTTATGGGCATGGAATATGAAGGGACAAGAGTCCAATTAGAGCCAGTTAAAATGAAGAGAAACCAAGACCAGCCTTAAAAACTTTCTGAGCAGACAATATCAATCTAGTAACACAAAATTCAGTTCAACCCACTTTTAGACCAATCAAGTCTGACTCAGTCATCTTCCATTCATCCTTCTGGCAAAACTTCCCAAGGTTGATATGAGACAACCTCTGATCAACTTCCTATCACCTGAGAAAATTCTGACACTGTTTTCTGTTAATCAGGTTTTTTTTTTTTTTTTTTTTTTTTTAATATGTCAGTCTCTCAGTCCTTAAAGTTTGTCTTCCTGAGGACACACTCATGAAAGTCTCCATTTTATAACTTCTAGCAAGGAGAGATAACAAATCTCTCTTAAGTAAATAATGCAAAGAAACAGGGGAAAACAATGGAATGGGAAAGACTAAAGATCTCTTCAAGAAAACTAGGGATATCAAGGGAACATTTCATGTAAAGATGGACACAATAAACACAGAAACGGTAGGCACCTAACAGAAGCAAAAGAGATTAAGAAGAAATGGCAAAAATACACAAAAGAACTATACAAAAAAGGTCTTAATGACCCAGACATCCTGGAATAGGAAGTCAAGGACTAGGAAGTCAAGTGGGCCTTAGGAAGCATTACTATGAGCAAAACTAGTGGAGGTGATGAAATTCCAGCTGAGCTATTTTATTTTATTTTATTATTTTTATTTATTTTTTTATTTTTTTAGGTATCAAGAATCTCTGAGCTATTTTAAATCCTAAAAGATGATGCTGTTAAAATGTTGCACTCCATATGTCAGCAAATTTGGAAAACTCAGCAGTGGCCACGGGACTGGAAAAGGTCAGTTTTCATTCCAATCCCAAAGAGAGGCAGTGCTAAAGAATGTTCAAACTACTGTGCAATTGTGCTTATTTCACATGCTAGCAAGGTAATGTTCAAAATCCTTCAAGCTAAGTTTCAACAGTATGTGAACTGAGAACTTCCAGATGTAAAAGCTGGATTTAGAAAAGGTAGAGGAGCAACAGATCAAGTTGCCAACATCCACTGGATCATAGAAAAAGCAAGGAAATTCCAGAAAAACATCTACTTCTTCTTTATTGACTATGCTAAAGCCTTTGACTGTGTGCTGCTGCTGCTGCTAAGTCACTCCAGTCATGTCCGACTCTGTGCGACCCCACAGATGGCAGCCCACCAGGCTCTGCTTTCCCTGGGGTTATCCAGGCAAGAACACTGGAGTGGGTTGTCATTTCCTTCTCCGATGCATGAAAGTGAAAAGTCAAAGTGAAGTCGTTTAGTCCTTTCCGACTCTTCACGACCCCATGGACTGCAGCCTACCAGGCTCCTCTGTCCATGGGATTTTCCAGGCAAGAGTACTAGAGTGGGTTGCCATTGCCTGTGTGGATCACAGCAAACTATGGAAAATTCTTTAGGAGATGGGAATATCAGACCACCTTATCTATCTCTTGGAAAGTCTGTATGCAGGACAAGAAACAACAGTTAGAATGAGACATGGAGCAAAAGACTGGTTCCAAATTGGGAAAGGAGTACATCAAGACTGTATATTGTCACCCTGCTTATTTAACTTATATGCAGAGTACATCATGCAAAATGCCAGGCTGATGAATCACAGGCTGGATGATATTGGGAGAAATATCAATAACCTCAAAAATACAGATGACACCACCCTTATGACAGAAAGTGAAGAAGAACTAAAGAGCCTCTTGATGAGAGTGAAACAGGAGAGTGAAAAAGTTGGCTTAACATTCAAATTCTAAGATCATGGCATCCAGTCCCATTATTTCATGCAACTAGAAGGGGAAAATTGGAAACAGTGACTGATTTTGTTTTCATGGGCTCCTAAATCACCAAGGACAGTGACTGTCACCATAAAATTAAAAGACATTTTCTTCTTGGAAGAAAATCTACGACAAACCTGGACAGCATATTAAAAAACAAAGACATCACTTAGCTGATAAAGTCTGCATAGTCAAAGCTATGGTTTTTATAATAGTCATGTATGGATGTGAGGGTTGAACCATAAAGAAGGCTGAGCAGGAAAGAATTCATGCTTTCAAATTGTGGTGCTGGAGAAGACTCCTGAGAGTTCCTTGGACAGCAGGGGGATCAAACCAGTCAATCCTAGAGGAAATCAACCCTGAATATCTTTTCGAAGGACTGGGGCTGAAGCTGAAGCTCCAATAATTCAGCCACCTGATGCGAAGAGCTTACTCATTGGAAAAGATCCTGATGCTGGGAGAGACTGAGGGCAGGACGAGAAGGAGGCGACAGAAGATGACATGGTTGGATGACATCATCAACACGATGGACAAAAGTCCAAGCAAACTCTGGGAGATGGTGAAGAACAGGGAAGCCTGGCATGCTACAGTCGATGGGGTCACAAAGAGTTGGATACAACTTAGGGACTGAGCACCAAGTGCTATCTTAGATTGAAATTCTTTCACACTACTTGTGAATATAGTTTCAGGAACTACCACTGTTAGTCATTTCAACTGTGTATCTATGGAGTCATCGAGATACCTTTATTACAGTGCATTTTTTAAAGAGAAAAAAAGTGACTTATACTTAATGAAATTGTAATCGAGAAAATAATGTAAGATGCAAAAATGCATACAATCATCAAGTTTTCACTTGATATTACTACTAAAAATAAACTTCCTCTGTAATTACCCCTCCACATGCATTCATAAGCAAGAAGGCAAAGGCAACCCACTCCAGTACTTTTGCCTGGGAAATCCCATGGATGGAGGAGCTTGGTAGGCTACAGGCCGTGGAGTTGTGAAGAGTCGGACAGGGCTGAGTGACTTCACTTTCACTTTTCACTTTCATGCCTTGGAGAAGTAAATGGCAACCCACTCCAGTATTCTTGCCTGGAGAATCCCAGGGATGGGAGCCTGGTGGGCTACCATCTATGGGGTGACACAGATTCGGACACGATTGATGTGACTTAGTAGCAGCAGCATGCATTCATAAAATTCTTATATATAAAAGGTATATTTTTCTCCTTTTATCTGTACCCCACCAATATAGCATCAAAACATAACATGAACTACTTTGATGAGTAATGTTTGTGTCTAAGTAATCCTGTTGTCTTTCCATCTGAGTTCCACTTTTAAAGCTGCTTAGTTTTGTATGAAATTTCCTTGAAAGTCAGGTTTTATGAATCAAGAAAACTCTGTATGGTCTTGCTAGAGCAGCATGTGCTGCTAATTTCTTTTTACACTACCACTCTCTGAGACACATGCACACACTTGTGGGTTTAAGCTCATACCCTATTAGCTTTTTATCTTTAATAGGGCCATTGGCATTTTTGAGTCTTAGGCTAATTTGTTTTATTCTACCTCCCTTCTGTTGTAGTCAAGAAAGCGAGATGCCTTAAATTTAAGGGCCCTGTGATCATCCTGCATGAAGGACACTATATAAGTCCTGTCTTCTGATTGATGAGATACTCTCTTCTCTCATCTTTTCTCCTAGCCAATGAAATTTAAAGAAGAATGAAGTTCAATTGGCCATACACAAGATATTTTGATTGTGTCTTTATCCTCACCAGTTCATTAAACTCATAGATCTTATATTTTTCATAAAAATATTTACAACCAAAGAGGAAGTAGTTCATTCATCAAGGGGGTCTTGTCAAGGTGGTACATTGTATATTTTGCATAGCATTGTCACATAACCAAACATTAAGAATCTGTTTAAATTAATTCGTCACTCAGTCATGTCTGACTCTTTGTGACCCCATACACCATAATTTGCTAGGCTCCTCTGTCCATCAAATTCTCCAGGCAAGAATACTAGAGTGGGTAGCCATTCCCTTCTCCACGGGATCTCCCCAACCCAGGAATCAAACCCAGGTCTTCTACACTGCAGGGAGATTCTTTACCAACTGAGGCACCAAGGAAACCCCAAAGTAATCCGTACCTCAAGATCCTTACATCAGCGCTAAAGAAAGAAGGGGCTACTACACCAATTGCCTTGAAACTTTAGACATGACTAGATTGTGTTTTTTAAAAATACAATGTAAGTTGCGGTTGTGTTTTGTTAACAGGAGTCAATAGTATTTAAAAACTCCCCACTCATGAAGTGTTATCTAGAAACTCTGCCACAGTTCTCTATGTCATCATTTAGTGCCTTGTAAAAGCTAATTTAGTGACTAGCATAAGGAAAAATCATGATTTAATCCTGAAAATAGATTAACAGTACAATTAAAATAGTACTAGACATGCCTACATTTCTGTTAATGTTGAGCTCAATGAATTGGGCTTTGCAAAGAAAAATCAATATACAAATGGATTACAACATGAGAATACCATTGTATACATATTAAAATTTTACTTTTAAAGCACTTATAATTTATCACTTTACATATTTATAACAGATTTGATAATATAATTCAGATCATATAAGTTAAAATTTGTAATAGCATGTAACATTTATTATTATTGGAATTGGTTATTATATTATTAAAATTCAGTTTTCTCTAAGTAATAGTAAGTTTTTCCACCTGTACATACTTTTGTTATTATTTTTATGAAGAAATATGCCTTATTATAATAGCTTAGTAAGAGCTTCCCAGGTGGTGCTAGGGGTAAAGCACCCGCCTACCAATGCAGGAGACATAAGAGACTCAAGTTCGATCCCTGGGGCGGGAAGTTCTCCTGGAGGAGACATGGCAACCCACTCCAGTATTCTTCTCTGGAGAAGCCCATGGACGGAGGAGCCTGGCGGGCTACAGGACATAGGGTGCCAAGAGTTGGACACGACTGAAGTGATTTAGTACACATGCACACAATAGCTTAATAACAGTGTTTTTTAAAATCCATAACTAAACATTGAACAGTATGAAAGGCAAAATGTTAGGATACTGAAAGGGGAACTCCCCAGGTTGATAAGTGCCCAATATGCTACTGGAGATCAGTGGAGAAATAAATCCAGAAAGAATGAAGGGATGGAGCCAAGCATGAACAATACCCAGTTGTGGATGCGACTGGTGATAGAAGTAAGGTCCGATGATGTAAAGAGCAATAGTGCATAGGAACCTAGAATGTTAGGTCCATGAATCAAGACAAATTGGAAGTGGTCAAACAGGAGATGGCAAGAGTAACATCGACATTCTAGGAATCAGCAAACTAAAATGGACTGGAATGGGTGAATTTAATTCAGATGACCATTATGTCTACTACTGGGGGTAGAAATCCCATAGACAAAACGGAGTGGCCATCATAGTCAACAAAAGAGTCCAAAATGCAGTACTTGGATGCAATCACAAAAATGACAAAATGATCTCTTTTCGTTTCCAAGGCAAACCATTCAATATCATGGTAATTCAAGCCTATGCCCCAAACAGTAATGCTGAAGAAGCTGAAGTTGAACACTTCTATGAAGACCTACAAGACCTTTTAGAACTAACACCCCCAAAAGATGTCCTTTTCATTATAGGGGAAGAAAGAAACACCTGGAATAACAGGCAAATTTGGCCTTGGAGTACAGAATTAAGCAGGGCAAAGGCTAAGACAGTTCTGCCAAGAGAACGCACTGCTCATAGTGACAAGAAAAGACTCTACACATGGGCATCACCAGATGGTCAACAGCGAAATCAGATTGATTGTATTCCTTGCAGCCAAAGAAGGAGAAGTTCTATACAGTCAGCAAAAACAAGACCGGGAGCTGACTGTGGCTCAGATCATGAACTCTGTATTGCCAAATTCAGACTTAAATTGAAGAAAGTAGGGAAAACCACTAGACCATTCAGGTATGACCTAAATCAAATCCCTTATGATTATACAGTGCAAGTGAGAAATAGATTTAAGGGACTAGATCTGATAGACAGATGCCTGATGAACTATGGACAGAGGTTCGTGACATTGTACAGGAGACAGGGATCAAGACCGTCCCCATGTAAAAGAAGTGCATAAAAGTGAAATGGCTGTCTGAGGAGGCCTTGCAAACAGCTGGGAAAAGAAGAGAAGTGAAAAGCGAAGGAGAAAAGGAAAGATATAAGGATCTGAATGCAGAGTTCCAAAGAATAGCAAGAAGAGATAAGAAAGCCTTCTTCAGCGATCAATGCAAAGAAATAGAGGAAAACAACAGAATGGGGAAGACTAGAGATCTCTTCAAGAGAATTAGAGACAGCAAGGGAACATTTCATGCAAAGATGGGCTCGATAAAGGACAGAAATGGTATGGACCTAACAGAAGCAGAAGATATTAAGAAGAGGTGGCAAGAATACACAGAAGAACTGTACAAAAAAGATCTTCATGACCCAAACAATCACGATGGTATGATTACTCACCTAGGGCCAGACATCCTGGAATGTGAAGTCAAGAGGGCCTTAGAAAGCATCACTACGAACAAAGCTAGTGGAGGCGATGGAATTCCAGTTGAGCTATTTCAAATCTTGGAAGATGATGCTGTGAAAGTGCTGCACTCAATATGCCAGCAAATTTGGAAAACTCAGCAGTGGCCATAGGACTGGAAAAGGTCAGTTTTCATTCGAATTCCAAAGAAAGGCAATGCCAAAGAATTCTAAAACTACCACACAATTGCACTCATCTCACATGCTAGTAAAATAATGCTCAAAATTCTCCAAGCCAGGCTTCAGCAATACGTGAACCATGAACTTCCAGATATTCAAGCTAATTTTAGAAAAGGCAGAGGAACCAGAGATAAATTGCCAACATCCACTGGATCATTGAAAAAGCAAGAGAGTTTCAGAAAGATATCTATTTCTGCTTTATTGAGTATGCCAAAGCCTTTGACTGTGTGGATCACAATAAACTGTGGAAAATTCTAAAGAGATGGGAATACCAGACCACTAGACCTGCCTTTTGAGAAACCTATATGCAGATCAGGAAGCAATAGTCAGAACTGGACATGGAACAACAGACTGGTTCCAAATAAGAAAAGGAGTATGTCAAGGCTGTATATTGTTACCCTGCTTATTTAATTTTTATGCAGAGCTTCATGAGAAATGCTGGGCTGGAAGAAGCACAAGATGGAATCAAGATTGCTGGGAGAAATATCAATAACCTCAGATATGCAGATGATACCACCCTTATGGCAGAAAGTGAAGAAGAACTAAAGAGCCTCTTGATGGAAGTGAAATAGGAGAGTGAAAAAGTTGGCTTAAAGCTTAACATTCAGAAAACTAAGATCATGGCATCTGGTCCCATCACTTCATGGGAAATAGATGGGGAAACAGTGGAAACAGTGTCAAACTTTATTTTGTGGGGCTTGAAAATCACTTCAGATGGTGAATGCAACCATAAAATTAAAAGACACTTACTCCTGGCAGGAAAGTTATGACCAACGTTGATAGTGTATTAAAAAGCAGAGACATTACTTTGCCAACTAAGGTCTGTCTAGTCAAGGCTGTGGTTTTTCCAGTGATCATGTATGGATGTGAGAGTAGGACTGTGAAGAAAGCTGAGCGCTGAAGAATTGATGCTTTTGAAGTGTGGTGTTGGAGAAGACTCTTGAGAGTCCCTTGGACTGCAAGGAGATCCAACCAGTCCATTCTGAAGGAAATCAGTCCTGGGTGTTCATTGGAAGGACTGATGCTGAAGCTGAAACTCCAATACTTTGGCCACCTCCTGCGAAGAGTTGACTCTTTGGAAAAGACCCTAATGCTGGGATGGATTGGGGGCAGGAGGCAAAAGGGACAACAGAGGATGAGATGGTTGGATGGCACCACCGACTCGATGGACATGAGTTTGGGTGAACTCCAGGAGTTGGTGATAGACAGGGAGGCCTGGCGTGCTGCGATTCATGGGGTCGCAAAGAGTAGGACACGAATGAGCAACTGAACTGAACTGAAACGTAGAAAACATCATTTTCACACAACAGCCATTTTAATTTTAATGTGTGTGTATGGTTTGGGTGTGAGAATTCCAGATCAAAGCTTACGAATTCATTTTGAAAGTACTTGAGCTTCTGTTATTACAATATTCTCTTTTAAAAGCTACCACTGACTTTCATCACTCTTTGCCTCATATCCCACATTTTTGGCTATGGGGTTTTCCATTCTATTTCCTCTTTCTCTTTATTCAAGCCATCAGTAATTTTATCTGGCCCAGTTCTTCAAATAAAATATGAGGTTATAAGTTAAATATACCAACTCATTCTTTTACTATCTTCCTAAGCACTAATTAGGCATTCCATGCATGCCACTCTATTAGGTATTATAAAATATATATTTCAATATAGGGATTATTGGTTGCAAGGAGTTCAACATGTTAGTATTACTTTTTCTTCTCAACAATTGCTGAGAACCTGCAGCTCTCAAATAATCTGGCATTACAACAAGGTAGGGCCTTTTAAAATTATCTCCCCTCCTCTGTGAGCTAATTCAGACACTTACTAAAAAGTAAAGCAACTCAAGAATGAAGATATGTCTATCCCTGTGTCTTTACCATCTCTTGAAGGACCACTAATAGGGCAGATTACTGTTCTCTGCTGAAAAAATGTTAAACTTTTTTATTGAGGTTTTAGAGGATCTCTCACCTGTTCATATGGATCTGTGTTGTCCAGACTAGATTTATTATGATTTCTGGGCTATAACAAAGGAATTAGAGATAAAGTCAATGAGATTTTGTGAACTTACTTGTGAAAGCCTGGCTGACTGTCAAGATCAGGCCTCCTGGAAAGCTGGTTTCTAGGTGTCAGAAAGCCTCTAAAATCTAGACTCAACTTTGCAGGTTCAGAAATGCACAATTATTTAAACACTCAAGAGATTATGAGACTCTGAGAACTGAGCTGCACAAATCAACTTTCACAAAGCTATTAAACCAAAAATAAAATGTCTAGATTTGTTTAATCTTCTTGGAGGACATAGTAGAATAATCATTCTTTTTTTAAATCAAGAGTTTAAATCTCAACATGAATTCACAAACTTAAAAATTCCTAACTACTCTGATCTTGGTATTCTTTTTAAAGTGGATTATACATATAAAATTAATAATACAGATAAGCATATATGTACATATAAACCCCTCTAGGGTTGTACAAGGATAGTATACACACACACATACATACATACACATACATGGGCTTTCTTGGTGGCTCAGATGCTAAAGAATCTGCCTGCAATGCAGGAGATGTGGGTTCGATCCCCTGGTCCAAAAGATCCCTTGGAGGAAGGAATGGTACCCCACTCCAGTATTCTTGCCTGGAGAATTTCAGGGACAGAAGAGCCTAGTGGGCTATAGTCCATGGGGTCACAAAGAGTCAAACATGACTGAGCAACTAACACTTTCATAGATGTATATGTATGTATATATGTGAAGTGAAAGTCACTCAGTCGTGTCCGACTCTTTGCAACCCCATGAACTATACAATCCATGAAATTCTCCAGGCCAGAATACTGGAATGGATAGCCTTTCTCTTCTCCAGGGGATCTTCCCAACCCAGGGATCAAACCCAGGTCTCCCATATTGCAGGCAGATTCTTTACCAGCTGAGTCATGATGTACATATATATTATTATATTTATGTTATATACTATTATGTATTAAATATATGATACATAAATGTATGCTCTTAAAAAAATAAATGTATGCTCTTTGTATATACAGAATATATAAAGTATACTATCCTCACCCTACGTCAGAGATATTAAGTTTAAATATATATATGTGTGTGTTTTAAAAAGAGTAACAAATACACAAAGTAAACATATATTTGTATATCATACATTTAATACATATAATATATATTTTAATATAAACAAATATAATTTCCGATGGTTAAGTAACTTAAGATTTACTATGGTTTTCTGCTATATCTCAGGTTCTATTCCAGGAGGTAGAAATACAGCAGTATACAAGGCAGAAAAGGACCTTGCTTACTTTTCTGGAGCAAATGATAGAGGGAGATGGAAAATAAATGGTTAAATCAATGAACAAGATGATTTCAGGTTGTGCTAAGTATTGTACAGACAATAAAACATTGTAATGTGATAAGAGAAAATCAGATGGGGAAAACACTACTTCAAACTGGAAGGTCAGAAAAGACAACTTAGAAGATATGACATTAGAAATTTAGCTATTATAGAGAACGTGGACACATGAGCAACGGGGCACAGACTGTTATTGAGAGAGAAGACAGCAAGTGCATCTTTCACACTCTGACATGAGTAAAGTGTGTTCAAAAAGAGGAGAGGCCAGTGTGACTGGAGTCTAGTAAATGAAGGGGCAAAAAATGTAGGACTTTCTAGGTGGCTCAATGGTAAATAATTTTCCTGCAATGCAGGAGACACAGGAGACGTGGGTTTGATCCCTCAGTCAAGAAGATTCCCAGGAATGGCAACCCCCTGCAGTATTCTTGGCTAGAAAATTCCATGGACAGAGGAGTCTGGCCGGTTACAGTTCATGGAATAGCAGAGTTGGACACGACTAAGCAACTAAGCACAAACAAGCACAGTCTTGGAATCTCATTGGGGCTACGGTCCAAAGTCCTGGGTTTTCATGACTTAATGTGAAGAGTTAAATAGAGTTAAGAGTAACTGTATTTAAAGTTAGTAAAGAGTTAAATAGAGAAGAGATGCTGTCTGTTAAATATCTCAGGAAAGAATTGGAGGGATGCGAAGGGAAGAATCAATTCTGAAGTCAATTCAACAGCCTCGATGACTTGGACTAGACAATTTTTGAGTTGAGGGAAATAACAGATTAAAAGTATGCTTTGGAATTAGATTAACAGACAGTACCTGTATCAGACAGGAAGGAAAAAAAAAATCAAAGATACTCCATAGTTTATGACTTGATCACCTGAACAAATGAGGACTCCATTTGCTGAGAAGGAGCAGACTGAAGCATGAAACGTTTATCAGTCACATTTACTTTGAGATATGTATTACCCATATAAGCAGGAATGATAAATAGACAAATGGATATATAAAGCTTTAACTCAAGGCTAAACTATCATCAGAGTATAGATGATATTTAATACCATGGGTCTGAATGAGATCACCTGGAAAGACCCTGATGCTGGGAAAGATTGAAGGCAGGAGGAGAAGGGGACGACAGAGGATGAGATGATTGGACGGCATCACCAACTCAGTGGACATGAGTTTGAGTAAACTCCAGGAGTTGGTGAGGGACAGGGAGGCTTGGTGTGCTGCGGTTCATGGGATCACAAAGAGTCGGACACAACTGAGCAACTGAACTGAACTGAACTGATATTAAAAAAAAAAAGAGTGCCAAGTATCAAGCCTCAGGGAATCCTGATATTTAGAGAGTAAGAAATAAAAGAATCAGCAAAGGAAAAGAAAATTAGACAATGAGTTAGAAAGAAACCTGGAGAGGACTGCATCATAGTATTAGAACATAGAAGGCCTCAGAGGGAGTAAGCTGAATATGGATGAGAATGCAAGTGAGGTTAAGACTTAAAATTGATTTGACAAGATGGAGTTCATTGGTAACTAGAACAAGAGAACTGGCATTGGTATGGTGAGGAGAGAAATCTACTTGGAATTATTTTTCTCATTTCTAGAATATTTCTGTTTAAAAAACCAGAATTGACAAGTAAATGTCCAGAACTTCCTTTCCCTTACAAACCCAGAGAAAAATTCTCGGTATCAACCGATCAATTTGTCATCCAGAGCAGTGTTCTTTCACACCAAAACTGTCATGCAATTGTTATGCCAAGTTGTCTTTCATAATATTTTAGTCATGTCTTTCTGACATGGTCACCTGGATAAGTAATGACTGATACCCCAGAACATTAACAACCGGAAATGGGAATTTCTTTATTCTCACCAGCCATGTATTCAAGATTAGTTACTTCAGCAGATGGTCAAGTTTATTCATTTGATGTTGCTTCTTACTTGCCTCTATTTCAGATGCTGACATTAACTGAATGAATTCTCAAATACTGATGCACTCTCTATTCATAGCATGCAGCTGAAAGTAAAGAATTCTTGACTTTGGGGGGCCCTATTCCAGACAGAAAAGACATTGAGTCTTTTTGACACTTTCCTGGTATCACCTCTATTCCTGTCACCTTTCTCTCATGCTGTCTTTATATACGAAACAACGACCATAAGTCACCTTCCTCTCTGCAGCCCACATGTTCCTCAAAGCTGTTCCAGGGAGCTGTTCAGTCTTTTTGTGCCAAGTTTTCTGTCCCTTCCCGCACTCCTGACATACTTCCTTTCTTCAGGGTGTATTTTTAAGACATTAGAGGGAACAATAAATACTAGGTGTTATAAAGTAAGTCTTTGTCCTTTGATAAAGATAACTTCAGGTTAAATTCTCCAGAAATAGTGACTCTTTTCTTTTACAAAGGAACTTCAAAGAATATTCACTTTTTTAATTGACCAATTTGTGCTTCTAACTGCTGCATCCATTAAATTTAAAATACAGCCAGTTATCAGAAATTCAGATTTAAATATTCTTTATACAATAAATTTTCAACTTGTGCCAGTTTCTCATAAAAGGAAACTAAGAGCAAGGAAGTTGATAGGTTTAAATGTTACACTAAAGAAATCTTCAGATTTAGAAACATCATATTATAATAATCAAGGGGCTGTAGTTTTATTTCAATATTTTTAAGTAATTCAAATGCATACACAGTTTCATTCAAAGTCAGACATATTTTAAAAGTTTACTTGGAAATACTCTATAGGTGACAATAAAAATATTTAAAACCAGCAATGCACATTTATGCTTAGAACATAAATTTGGGATAGCATTCTACACTCAATAATAGAACGTTGTTCCAAATTTATGTTCTAAGTATAAATATGCTTTGTTGGCTTTAAATATTTTTATTCTTTATGTTCAATACAGTATTCAATAATGGGGCTTTCCTGGTGGCTCAGAGGTAAAGAATCCACCTGCCAGTGTAGGAGACATGGGTTCAATCCCTGCATTGGGAAGATCCCCTGGAGAAGGAAGTGGCAACCCACTCCAGTATTCTTGCCTGGGAAATCCCATGGACAGAGGACGCTGGCAGGCTACAGTCCATAGAATCGTGAAACAGTTGGGCATGACTTAGAGGCTAAACAACAACAACATACTCTAATGGTAGATCGTGTTAAAGCTGTTTTGCTGGTATCTGGTGGCTAAACATGAGTTATGAGTAAGAAAACTAATTTACCCAAATTAATAATTTTGTTTTTAATAATAAACTAGAGAGGGAACAGGTATATAACCTAAGTTATCCTACATTGAAAGCCCCTTGAGGGCAGAGTCAGTTTCTGTCTACATCATGCTATATATACATTCCCTGACTGAACAGCATGTCTATATAAACTCTTAATAAATTCAGAAATATAGTGATGCTATGTGAGTAGTAGACTGAATCAAAATGAAGCAGGTCAGAGCATCCTCTATAAAGTTTTGCTACAAGGCTTTTTCTGTATCCTCTGTTTATCTCCCCTGAACATCAGAGTTGCAGTGCCTTGCTCACTGTAGAGGTGAGCAAATAAAACTTGAATACCTGAATAGAGAATGTGTTTAAGTAAGCCTTTGCAGTATTCTATAGGTCACAGGGTATCTCTCTTGCTTAGTTAAATTGGCTAACCATGTAATTTTGCATGTTTTAATAAATTAGGTCACACCAAGAGGTGATGATTTCTTACCCAGTACTCTAAAATGCCAGACATTAGGAACTCAGTAGCCGAGATCCTGAGGTTGTATTTTTCTAGGTGTATTAATACTTCTGTTTCTGTTTCCTCATTGATTAAATAAAGGTAAGAATTCTTTCCATATAGATGCTACAAAGTGAATGAAATCCCCTGAAGAACAGGGAAAAACAGAGTCTATTCTATTGATTCTGTTTTTGTTCATACAAGTGGTCTCAAACTGTCCTTTACACCTGGAAGATTTTTCTGAATTTCATACTACATTCTTCTCATGGGCTGAGGACACCAGGCCCACAGTGTCAAAAAATTTATTTTCCTGGGTTTCAGCACAAACCTCTGATTCATGGTAGAAAACATAAACTTTATTTCTGTTTTTACCAAGCCCTGCTCTCTTTAATGGAGAAGGCAATGGCACCCCACTCCAGTACTCTTGCCTGGAAAATCTCATGGACAGAGGAGCCTGGAAGGCTGCAGTCCATGGGATCACAAAGAGTCGGACACAACTGAGAGACTTCACTTTCACTTTTCACTTTGATCCATTGGAGAAGGAAATAGCAACCCACTCCAGTGTTCTTGCCTGGAGAATCCCAGGGACGGGGGAGCCTGGTGGGCTGCCATCTATAGGGTTGCACAGAGTCAGACAGGACTGAAGTGACTTAGCAACAGCAGTAGCAGCAGTGGTTAAGCGCTCAGCCTTTGAACCCCAAGTCACATCTTTGTCATTTTTCTGGATGTTTGGCCTTTGGTTTGTCTCCAGACCTCTTTGAGCCTCATCCTTAAAATGAGTAGAAACTTACATCCACTACAAAGCATTGGTCTCAGGACTAAATGAGATAATCTATGGAAAGCACTTAGTGTGATTACTGGCAGGTGAATATACTCAGTAACTAATAGCTGTTGGTATTATTTTTTAAAATATGATTGATTGATTGATTGATTTGGCTGTGCTGGCTCTTAGTTGTGGCATGCTGGGTCTTCGATCTTCATTGCAGCATGCAGGATCTTTTAGCTGTGGCGTGCAAACTCTTAGTTGCTGCATGTGGGATCTAATTCCCTGACCAGAGGTAGAACCTGGGCCCCCAGCATTGGGAGCATGGACACTTAGCTACTGGACCACCAGGGAAGTCCCTTGTTGACATTGTTGTATATTTACTTGATAATATAAAATATTCTCTTGAGCAATTTCAGCCACCAAAGTTAAGGAGAAAAGCAACCAGGGAGGTTCCTTTGTTACTACCTGGTTCTCAGAAACTTTTAATAAGGTTTACCATGGAGAATCTCTGGGCCGTGGTTTTAAGGACAGGAAGAGGGTAGCTTTCTATAAGAAGGAAAATAAATGATGGGACATATGATATCATTTATATGTGGAATCTAAAAAAAAATGATACAAATAAACTTATTTATAAAACAGAAACAAATTCACAGACTTAGAAAATAAATTTATGCTTACCAAAGGAAAAGGTTGAAGGGATGAATAAATTAGGAGTTTGAGATTAACATACACACACAACCCACTCCAGTACTCTTGCCTGGAAAATCCCATGGATGGAGGAGCCTGGTAGGCTCTGGTAGTCCATGGGGTCGCTAAAAGTCGGACAGGACTGAGCGATTTCACTTTCACTTTTCACTTTTATGCAATGGAGAAGGAAATGGCAATCCACTCCAGTGTTCTTGCCTGGAGAATCCCAGGAACGGGGGAGCCTGGTGGGCTGCCGTCTATGGGGTCGCGCAGAGTCGGACACGACTGAAGCAACTTAGCAGCAGCATATATAAAACAGATCATTGAGAACCTACTATATAGCACAGGGAAATCTACTCAATATTCTATAATAACCTAAATGAGGAAAGAATTTGAAAAAGAATAGATATATGTATATTTATAACTGAATCACTTTGCTATACACCTGAAACTAGCACTTTCTTTTTCATTTTGATGTATGGCAAAACCAATACAATATTGTAAAGTTAAAAAATAAAATTAATTTAAATTAAAAAAAGTATTTTTTTTTTTTTGTAATTAATTAACCATTGACTCCACTGGGTCTTCGTTGTTGCACAAGGGGTTTCTCTATTTGTGGCAAAAATGGGCTACTCTCTAGTTGCAGTACATGTGCTTCTCATTGCAGTGGCTTCTCTCATTGTGGAGCATGGGCTCTAGAGCACACAGGCTTTCTGTAGTTGTGGCATACAGACTGAGTAGCCTCAAGACGTGTGGGATCTTCTGGGATTAGGGATGGAACCCATGTTCCCTGCTTTGGCAGGTGTATTCTTAACCATTGGACCACCAAAGAAACCCTCACGTTGTTAATCAATTGTTCAGTTCAGTTCAATTCAGTCATTCAGTTGTGTCTGACTCTTTGTGACCCCATGGACTGCAGCACGCCAGGCTTATTTGTCTATGACCAACTCCCAGAGCTTGCTCAAACTCATGTCTATTGAGTTGGTGATGCCATCCAACCACCTCATCCTCTGTCATCCCCTTCTCTTGTCTTCAATCTTTCCCAGCATCAGGGTATTTTCCAATGAATCAGTTCTTCGCATCAGGTGGCCAAAGTATTGGAGCTTCAGCTTCGGCCTCAGTCCTTCCAATGAATATTTAAGACTGATTTCCTTTAGGAAGGACTGGTTGGATCTCCTTGCAGTCCAGAGGACTCTCAAGAATCTTCTCCAACACCACAGTTCAAAAGCATCAATTCAAAGCACTCAGCTTTCTTTACAGTCCAACTCTCACATCCATACCTGACTACTAGAAAAACCATAGCTTGACTAGACAGACCTGCTGTCTAGGTTGTTCATAACTTTTCTTCCAAGGAGCAAATGTCTTTTAATTTCATCTTGCAGTCACCATCTTCAATTATACTCCAATATAAAATAAAAATTATAAAAAAAAATAGATGGTAAGGCACACTCAGCAGTGACTGCACAGTCACCAGTCCTTCTTAGCCTAGTCCTTGATGAAAGCAGGGTGATGTACTTAGGGAAGATGCTGTGCAGAGTGAGGTACAAAAGCTTGCAAGAGGCTCATGATCTAGTTTCAAGGTAAAGTGGGGAGGAAATGCAAAGTCACAGAGAAGATTCAAAATAAGAGGATGAATAACATATGAAGGCCCATCCACAGGGGCAGAACAAGACTAAAACGGGACAGTGTGATCTAAACACATTATTGAAAAACTTTGCATGTATAGAAGGCAAACAGGAAAAAAAAATTTTTTTTTCAATCCTAGACTGCTTTCAGATCACATGCTCTAGGCTTTTTTTCCCTCAACTTTTGTTCAAATTTTTGGGCAGCTCCAGTAGCTTTTCTGTCCCCATTTAGTCATAAAAGGCCATTTCAATAATTAAAATAGTTCTTCCAGTGAACACTTCCATCTTTTATCCAGCTTAAATGTTTTTCTTCCCACTGTTCTTGTCCCAGGCAAGGAAAACTGCAGTGGGGAATATGGTGGGTTTCTTTCCTTCCCTTTTTCGAAATTTCTTCCCTACCATTTCTAGTTGTTGTTTGATCGCATTCAAAGTTGTACTAAAAAAGAGGTGAAGAGAGATTTTACTGGATGGATAGAATTTTAACTATTTCTTCAAACTGTTAAGTTTCTGGACTATATTTGTACTTAAACAATCTGGGCATGTTTTCTGATGGATTTAAACATACATGCACACACACACACAACATTGTTTACTTTGCATTAGGGTGATTCAGGTACATATACTTTGTAAAATCTTCTGCTTCTATTCAAGGTTGGACCCGTTCTTTTGGGGCGGGGGCGGGCTGGGTATTTGTTGCTGAGTGGACTTTCTCTAGAGTAGGAACCAGTCTCTAGCTGCAGTGTGCGGGCTTCTCAGTGTGGTGGCCTCTCTGTGGAGTACAGACTCTAGGGCTCACAGGCTTCAGTAGCCGCAGCACATGGACTCAGTGGTTGTCGCTCCTGAGCTCCAGAGCACAGGCTCAAGCAGTTGTGGTTCTTAGGCTTAGCTGCTCTGCCAAATGTGGAATCAGCCCGGACCAGGGATCAAACCCATGTTTCCTGCATTGGCAGGCAGATTCTTTACCACTGAGCTGCCAGGGAAGTGCCTGGGTCCATTCGGAAGTGCCTGGGTCCATTCTTTCCTTAAAATTAATTTTAGTTTTTTTAATCTGATTTTTCTGCACTATGCTACTACTGAAAGTCCTATTTTTTTTAAACTAGGATGTTGCATGGCATTTTCTCTCTTTATGGCTTTTAACTGTGTAACTCTGATTTTCACAACTGACGCAGCTTTCCCTGAAAGGGTTTAGTTTGAAAATACTAATATGAAGTAGCTATTCTTAGGCAGGCAACAAAAAAGTACAGTTTTGTATCAGGAACTGTAGTGTGTGCTTTGCCAGTTCAGTCTTGGAGGAGGATTATCTTATTTTGAGAATGGAAATGCCTCGCTTTACAGTGGGCATAATTTTTTATTTCCCAGCAAATATTTACAAATGCAGCTGTTTGCAAAGAATCTATTTTTTTCACTAAACATTTTTCTAATTCTTGAAAAAGAATGACTGAGAATTGCCTGACTATATAGTAGTAATCATAGGCCACCCATGCATAGTTTTTACAAGGCCAAATTTTCAAAAGCATGCTATTGCCCGAGGTTATCAAAAGAAAAATAAGTGACCATTTACTGAGCTATAATGATGAAAAATAGAAGTGATCAGTCATGCAGGATTTCATTAGAATAACTACACTTAGTTACGACTCATAATCATTTTACCAAAATATTTAACAAAATTTTCAGTGCTGTAAATTAATATGTAGATGGCTCAGTGGAAAAAAAAATGTAGACACCTGAAAACAAGCTAGCTCTGCCTTAACTATAACCCTACATGGTATAGGCAGAGAGTGTTAGCCCTGTACATGGAAATGCAGTGAAGCTCAAAAATAAATCTGACAAACATTGCATGTCTTTGTAGATGCAAATTGATGATTGAACATCAAAACAATGAAGCCATTTCATTTGCTGAGGTGCAAATTAGTAGTCAGGAGGCAGATACTAGCAAGGGAGAAGTCAATAGAACTGGAGTCCATGGTAGAAACTTATATTGTTGCAACCTATTCAAGATCTGATCTGATCTGATTCAAGAGCCTATATTTCAAAAAAGAGAGAAATACCACAGGAAAAAACAGAAGACATTCTAGGGATTACATTCTCTCTGATTGCTCTCTGTGGAAAGCATTTTTTTTTGAAAAATTCCTGTCTGCATTACATGAATTGAAACTATGTGAGAGCTTTTCATTTTAAATGACCCCAAAGAACAACAACAAAAAATTAATGAAAAAGATATAGAGATAATACCGTGCAAGCACTTGTACTGAATTTTTCATAATGAATAAGACTTATATATTAGGTCTGATAATTGCCACAAGAGTGGCTGCCTGTTTGGGGACTAAGTTTTGAAAGTTGTGATGCCCCCATGAAGTGTTTCCATTACAAGGATGCAGAGTAGGAGTGCTTTGGAAACTTTAGAGGGATGTGCTAAAAATTCCACCTGAAACTTAGAAAACTGGTAGTCTCATCTCATTACAACAGAATTTGTTTTTTAGTAAGTTACATAAAGTAAAACATGAAGATATGGAGAAAAGGAAAAATAAATCAGACCCATCTAGGAAAAAAAAAAAGACTAACCCTTATTCCAACAGGAAGAGGCTGAGAATTACCAGAAAAACAACTATAAAGACACCGTAAATCAAACAGCATAGAGTTTAGAACATCAAAAACTCAGAAATTTTCATCTATTATTAATTATGATAAAAAATTCTATCTCAGAATATTTTACACAGCAACTGTTGCCAAGAAAATCTACATCTTCCTGAGCTGAGGAAAGTTAGAAATAAGAACTAAGGCTGTAAACTTCCAGTGAAATTGGATGGCCATTAATAAAATATTTCAATGTCTTTGTACATTTTTCTTTCAATTAAAAAGCCATATTTTAAAAAGAAGGCAATTTATTATTTCAATGGCATTTAAATATTTAATTAAACTACAATTAGAATAGCCACATATAATGTATGAATTTAGTGTTTCTTAAAAAACTATTTTTACTGTTAAATTATATTTTTCCACCCATATGTAAGTGTACCTATGATAGTAATGCTTCAAAAACTTTAGAAAAAATTAATACTATATGCTTTATCCTGACTTGAAGATGAAAGACTTTATTAATCACTCTATTAACCTTTTTATTAACCTTTTGAGTAAGCTTCATGTTAGACAACATAGGCAATAACAGAGTAGATTTCTTTATGCTACCTCCAGTGGTCTTGGGAGAGCTAATTAGTAGATAGATGGCAACACAACTAGACTTTACATCAGTATCCATTCCATAAAAACAGACTTCTATCCACTGAATATCTGTAGCCTAACTAATATCATAACCTCATCTTTCTTGTATCTATATTTTTAACTGAGTTTTTCTAGTGATGGAATGATGTGGGAATATGGATCAGGGCTAATCTCAAAAATCCAGGAAGATCCTTCAATCTTTGCTTTGGTTACAAGCAAAGTTGATTGTTTTTCCCCATTGATTTGTTTATTCATCTTTAAAAAGACAGATTAGCACTGCTATATGTAAGGCTATATGTCATTAACGACACAAAGTTTAAGGAGTTGAAGATTTTTCTTAAACTTTTGTGGCATTTTTAAAAGAATTTATTAATTTTTAAAAATTAATCTTTATAATCATAAATTAGTATAGTTAATCCTACTTTTCCAAGGAAGAAAGGATAAAGTCGTGGGATCCAGGGAACAACAGTAATTTTCACAACTGAATTCAGCTCTAAATATGCCTCTTGTTTGTTGCTTCTGATGACCCTTCAAGGAACCAAACAATGAACCCTGGGAAATAAAAGCAATGTGTCTAGGGAATAGCAAAGCAAAGGAATGGATGGGATCCCTTAATGACTGGCCTAAATGTGTAGATCTCCAAAGGGATATCTCTATATGCCTCTCCCAGAAATACTTGAAACTTGACAGATCCAGTGCCATGAGATGCAAGAAACATTTACCAAAGACCTAGAAGAACTAAAGAACAAACAAACAGAGATGGATAATACCCTAGAAGGAATCAATAGCAGAATAAGTGAGGCAGAGGAATGGATAAGAATTGAATTTTTTTTTTTTTATGTGATGTGGATTTGAGATCAGATTTATCTATATCTATATATATACTCACACACATACACATACAGTGTATGTGTATTTTCTTTTTCCTGTCGGAATATAGTTCTGTTGCAACATAAGTATTTTTGCCATGAATTCAATAAATGTAATTCTTCTGTAAACAAAATCAGAGTACCAGGAATTCTATATACAGAAGTTCATGAATGGTTGCTAACTGAGGGATAATGTGAGAGTTGGACTGTGAAGAAAGCTGAGCACCGAAGAATTGATGCTTTTGAACTGTGGTGTTGGAGAAGGCTCTTGAGAATCCCTTGGACTGCAAGGAGATCCAACCAGTCCATTCTGAAGGAGATCAGCCCTGGGATTTCTTTGGAAGGAATGATGCTAAAGCTGAAACTCCAGTACTTTGGCCACCTCATGCGAAGAGTTGACTCATTGGAAAAGACTCTGATGCTGAGAGGGATTGGGGGCAGGAGGAGAAGGGGATGGCAAAGGATGAGATGGCTGGATGGCATCACTGACTCAATGGACATGAGTCTGGGTGAACTCCGGGAGCTGGTGATGGACAGGGAGGCCTGGAGTGCTGCGATTCATGGGGTCGCCAAGAGTCGGAGAGGACTGAGTGACTGAACTGAACTGAACCCCTACCAGAGTATAGTTGACCAGAAGTCCTATGAAATTAGAGCTGGTGTGGACTATCGACACTGTACTGGGAAAAATCACTAAACTTTCTGAATCCTTAATTTCCTCAACTGTAAAGAGTGACATTAATAATATTCATAACTACCGAGCTCAAATTTTCAGTCTCTATGACTTACATGTGAAACTGGGATAAGAGGATTTACTTCATAGGGTTGTTGAAAGAATTGATAAACAGTGTCTAATATAGTGTAGGAAAGTATTAGACATTTAATAAATTGTAACGTTATTAAAGTTCCTACAGATAGTTTAAAAGTACTTAAATTGCTAACACCACAGTTGTAATATATATTTCCCATATTTGGCAAGATCACTACACTTTTTCAAATTTCTGACTACAAATTTTATCATGGGATAAATGATAAATAAGGAAAATAAGATGCCAGAGAGAATTACTGTCTTCCTAATAAATTAGTAGAATTAAACTTAAACTCAACTTTTACAAAGCAAAAAAAAAATTGTGGAACAGGTAGAAACTATTTAACTATTTAATAATAACATAGAAACTATTTAATAATAACAGAATATTCATTTAACAGTATATTCTTATTAATCCTAGTAAACATACATTCAGTGCTAAACAATTTATTATCCATATTGTGGAAATTATAATAAAAAGGTAGGCAAATCTATTCTACTGTTACCAAATTAGTTACTATGTAAACTGCTCAACAGCAAATTTGATATTACTGGGAAAATGTGAAACAAACATGATATGAAATAATTCATTAATAAAAGGGAGAAATAAGGACAATAGTAATAATGTACAAATAAATAAAAGATGTTCTGGAAACACTATTTTCAGTTATGCCACCTTTTAATATTCAAATTTCATAAAAATGGAGGGACATATACAGATATGTATAGGATTCAAATGATCTAAATGGATGCAATAAAAATGAACACAATAAAGAGGTGCTTTTGTAAAAACTGTACTTGTATAAACAGTGTTTTATCCTAGTGGTTGATGAGTAGTACTGTGTGTGTGCATGTGGGGCTTCTGTATGCTACAATTAGACTAGCCATATACAATGGGAATAATTAGAATTATTATATATATATAGTATATATTATATATAATATATTGTATACATTATATTATATGATTATATATAATTATATATTGCATGAAATTCTAATTTGAATTATATACAATATTAAAATAATAATGTGTGGTTGAAAGAAATTTTAAATTTACCTCAGTACAATTTACAGAAAATAATTTAGCCTGTGTGGGGAAATTCCTTTCTTTTGAGTATCGTCACAACTCAGTGCAGGCAGTGAATAAAATCTCTTAAAAGTTGGCTTAATGTAACCCTTAAGGAAGAAGAAATTACTCTCACAAACTGGTTTTAGGTATTAACTAACTCAAATGTGATGAGCAGCCACCCCCTACCCTGGCAATGCACTGTTTGAGGAATTTCAACTTTTTACATAATTTTCTGAGTGATGATATACTCTCATATAAACGATAATATACCTTTTCACATATAACATGCCAAACAATGTTTAGAATATAGGTATATCCACTATCTTACTTAACCCTTGCAACGGTCCTGTGAGATGTGTAAGGAGCATAAGTATCATCAGGTCCTCACTAGCAGGTGAGGGAACTATGTGTTCACAGGTGGAGAGAAGTGCTAAGAGAAGAGACACAGAATTTTAAAGCTGATTCCGCTTCTGGGCAACTCCTAATTTTACATACAGACATTTGCCAAACTTGCTTTAATCTCAGAATTCTTGGTTGCCTTAGATGTAGATTCCACTCCTGTAAATTTGGGGTGCTTCAGTTTAATAAATGACTAAAAAGATAAGATTTGCAACTTATTCCTTTGGCTTCTGATTTGTCTTAGATAATATACTGAATAAATACTCTGAGAGGCTATTAAGGTAAAATTTCAAAATTAAACACTTTGCTTCATTTTATTTTTCACTGTATTTATTCCTCAGTCATCAAATGACTCTTCCTTTTGTAGTTAGAGCATTTATTTCACGCTATTGTTAACACACGTATCTCTCTGTGGACATGATCTCTTCCTTCAGGGGAGGGGTTATAGTCAAGCCTCACTGTAGGTGCAATTTGTGCATATTAAACAAATGTATATTTAATAACATGACAGTACCTAGTGCTGAGTACGTGATGTGAAATGTCAGGCTGGATGAAGCACAAGCTGGAATCAAGATTGCTGGGAGAAATATCAACAACCTCAGATGCTCAGATGACACCACCTTTATGGCAGAAAGTGAAGAGGAACTAAAGAGCCTCTTGCAGAAAGTGAAAGAGGAGACTGAAAAATTTGGCTTAAAATTCGACATTCTGAAAACGAAGATCATGGCATCTGGTCCCATCAGTTCAGTTCAGTTCAGTTCAGTCACTCAGTCGTGTCCGACTCTTTGCAATCCCATGAATCGCAGCACATCAGGCCTCCCTATCCATCACCAACTCCGGGAGTTCACTCAAACTCATGCCCATCGAGTCAGTGATGCCATCCAGCCATCTCATCCTCTGTTGTCACCTTCTCCTGCCCACAATCCCCCCCAGCATCAGGATTTTTTCCAATGAGTCAACTCTTTGCATAAGGTGGCCAAAGTATTGGAGTTTCAGCTTCAGCATCAGTCCTTCCAAAGAATACCCAGGACTGATCTCCTTTAGGATGGACTGGTTGGGTCTCCTTGCAGTCCAAGGGACTCTCAAGAGTCTTCTCCAACACCACAGTTCAAAAGCATGAATTCTTCAGCACTCAGCTTTCTTCCCAGACCAACTTTCACATCCATACATGACCACTGGAAAAACCATAGCCTTGACTAGATGGACCTTTGTTGGCAAAGTAATGTCTCTGCTTTTTAACACACCATCTACGTTGGTCATAACTTTTTTCCAAGGAGTGTCTTTTTATTTCATGGCTTCAGGCACCATCTGCAGTGACTTTGAGGCCCAAGAAAATAAAGTCAGCCACTGTTTCCACTGTTTCTTCATCTATTTGCCATGAAGGGATGGGACCAGATACCATGATCTTCGTTTTCCGAATGTTGAGCTTTAAGCCAACTTTTTCACTCTCCTCTTTCACTTTCATCAAGAAGCTCTTTAGTTCCTCTTCACTTTCTGCCATAAGGGTGGTGTCATCTGCATATCTGAGGTTATTGATATTTCTCCCAGCAATCTTGATTCCAGCTTGTGCTATAAAACAAACCTAAGCAGTCTGATTCTAGATCTTGTGTCCTTATGGATGAATCAAGGGTAATAATCAGAACATCTAAAGCTCTTCCAATCCACTAAACTAGGTATTCCTAAGCACTTTATATATGTTAACTCATTTTCTCCAAATATTTCAAGATTGTAAGTACTACTCTCTTCTGTTACATACATGAGTAAATTAAGGAAAAGCCAGATAAGAAATTTACCTCAGGTCACACAGCTAATGAATGTGGAAGCTAGGATTCTAATCCAGGCCATCTGGGTGTGAAATCCACATCATGAACAACCAAAGAAGAAACTGAATTTCTTTCACTTTCTCATGTTAAGTAAATTCAAAAAAGAATGATAGATCAGGATGGCAATTTATTAAATGTGAACTGTGATCTTGAAGTTCCCCTGTGAGTGGGTCAGCACAATTTCTTCCTCACATGAAAATTTGGGAAACCAAATTTGGATAATACAGTGGCTTCCCTGGTGAACACAGAACAGGAGTATAACGGGGCTGTGCATCCAGATGATGCCTGGTCCACTGGAACCACTGTGGGAATCTGCTGAACAGGCCAGACTTAGGTTGTGGGTTAGTGCCCTAACTCCCTTGGGTAATAGATCTGTCTCACATCTCTCTATGAGTGTAATAGAACTTAAGTTTTTAAAATGTTATTTGTTTTATTGAAAATCTAGGAAAGCTATTTCAGCTTCAGAACCAGTATTTGGTATTATCTCTTTTTTTAAAGATTTTTTGAAACATACCATTTTTTAAAAGTCTTTATTGAATTTTTTATAACATTGTTTGTTTTATTTATTTTGTTTTTTGGCCACAAGGTATGTGGGATCTTGGTTCCCTGACCAGGGATTGAACCTATATTTCCTGTACTGTAAGGCAAAATCCTAACCACTGTACCATCAGGGAAGTCCCTTGGAATTCTCGCATACATTTTAAAGTTTGAGGTAATATTTCAAAATCTCTTATCAGCTTTCTTCCCCATGTTAGCAATAAGGTTTTAGGGTTTCTTGATCAGTTGTTGTTGTCCATTTGCTAAGTTGTATCCAATGCTTCATGACCCCATGAACTGCAGCATGCGAGGCTTCCCTGTCCTTCGCTATCTCCTGAAGTCTGCTCAAACTCATCCCATTCTTGAACAGTAATTAATCTCAAGCACCTGGAACTGAAAGTGTTTATTTACTAGCTTGTCTTGGATATTTTTATTTACTGGATGCATTATAAAATGTATGATAACTTTATTCCAGAATTTCCTAGCAAAGCAGCAAAAAATTTCAGTCTTTTTCTAATGTGTTCACATGATTCACACCACTCTGTTAACTAGACGAGCAAACATCCAAGGATCTAGTTATTACTTCTGTTTAATATTTATCTTTTTCTTATGGAGTTAGTACCCTGCAAATGTTTTGAAACTTTTGTATTAAAATTTGACCCCTCATTTTATAATTTTTCCTTTTTTTTTAAAAAAAAATAAAAAAAAAAATTATTTTTTTTTATCTCTCTTCTTTTTTCTATTTACTTAATAGGTCATTTATTTTTTTATATTTTTTTTAAAAAACAAAAAAAAAAAAAAAAAAAAAAAAAAAAAGGATTTATTTTTTTTTTTTTATTTAAAAAATTTTGAAAAATCCTTTTTAAATTAAACAGCAGTTAAAAAATTGTATTCGGACTTCCGGTTAAGATGGCGAAGGATTAGGACGGGGAATACGCTTTCTCCTCCACAAATTCATCAATGGGACATCTGGGCGCCGAGTAAATACCACAAACAGCTTCGGAGTGCTGGCGGAGGACGTCGGACACCCAGAAAAGCAACTCACTGCCTTCTAAAGGAGGTAGGAAAGAATATAGAAGCCAGAGAGAGACAAAGAGGGAGGGGCGGACCTCTGTCCGGGGAAGGGAGTCTTAAAAAGAGAAGTTTCCAAACACCAGGAAACACTCTCCCTGCGGAATCTGCGCCGAACCTGGGAAACACGGAGACTATCATAACAGGGAGGAGAACAGTTGAGCAATTAGAACCCACAGACTGCGGGCCCTGCAGTAACTTCTGCAGCGGAAAAGCACCGCTGCAAACGCCCGCATCTGCCATTGGGGAGCCGGGGCTGGGCAGGGAGACGCCTTGGCCGTTCCCACGTGGGACGCTCCGCTGCCGGCGCTCCCCAGAGGGACGCTCCCCCGCGGGACTCTCCCCCACTGGACGCTCCCCCGCCGGCCACTCCCGCGCAGGCATGCCCCCGCCCGCTGTGCCGGTGGCTCCCACGAGGGCCACCCCATCCCCTCCCCCACCCGCCCGCCCGCCATTCCCATCGCCGACCCCTCCCCCTCTGCGGGCCTCAGCGCAGACTTCGTTCGCCTGTGCACAGAACAAAGAACTATACAGACCAACCACAGAGAAAGGGGCCTATAGATCTTGAGAAATTTAAGCCGGAACAAGGAACTAGCTGAAAATGAACTGAACCCACAACAATAATAGAGAAACTCTTATATATATTGTTACTATTTTTCCCATCATTATTTCCTTTTTTTTTTCTTTTCTTTTTTTAATATATATATATTTTTTAAATTTTTATTATTTTTTAATTGGAAAAAGGAAAACAAAATTTTTTTTTTTTCCCTTTTAATTTTTTTTTGTTGTTGTTTGTTTTGTTTCTTTTATTTTTTTATTATTATTATTTTTTTTATCCTCTAGTACTTCTTTAATCTCCACGTTTAGATATAACTTTTGCGACCCTGTTCTGTTTTTTTTTTTTCTTTTTCCTTTTTGTCCTTTGCTTTTTTCCTTTCCTTTTTTCTTTTCTTTACTGATTACTGACTAGATCTGTCTCTCTCCTTCACACTCCCTCCTTTTATCCTCCTGACCACCTCTGTCTCCTTCCTCCCTTTTTCCTTCTATGTATAATTCCGTGAACATCTCTGAGCAGTCCAGTTGTGGAATGCATTATAGAAGAAGAAGTTTTTGAGACTACTGTAAAAATAAGACCAATAACTGGAACCAGGAGGCTTAAGTCCATACCCTGATCCCACGAAACACTAATTGACAGGAGCTCATTAAAAGCCTCCATACCTACTCTGAAACCAAGCATCACACAAAGACCAGCAAGTTCCACAACAAGACATACCAAGCAAATTCTCCAGAAAAACAAGAACACAGCCTGAGCTCCAATACACAGGCTACACAAAGCGACCCCAAAAGCATAGACATCTCATAACTCACTACTAGACACTCCACTGCACCCCAGAGAAAAGAAATCCAGCTCCACCCACCAGAACACCGATACAAGCTTCCATAAACAAGAAACCTCGACAAGCCACCGGTACAAACCCACATATAGTGCAGAAACGCCACAATAAAGAGAACTCCACAGACTACCAGAATACAGTAAAGACGCCCCAAACTTAGCAATTTAAACAAGATGAAAAGACAGAAGAATTCCCAGCAGGTAAAGGAACAGGATAAAAGCCCACCAAACCAAACAAAAGAGGAAGAAATAGCGAACCTACCTGATAAAGAATTCCGAATAATGATCGTGAAATTAATCCAAAATCTGGAAAGCAAAATGGAATCATGGATAAATAGTCTGGAGAAAAGCATTGAGAAGATGCAAGAAAGATTTAACAAGGACCTAGAAGAAATAAAAAAGAATCAACATATAATGAATAATGCAATAAATGAGATCCAAAACACTCTGGAGGCAACAAATAGTAGAATAACAGAGGCAGAAGATAGAATTAGCGAATTAGAAGATAGAATGGCAGAATTAAAGGAATCAGAGGAGAAAAAAGAAAAACGAATTAAAAGAAATGAGGACAATCTCAGAGACCTCCAGGACAATATTAAACGTTACAATATTAGAATCATAGGAGTCCCAGAAGAAGAAGACAAAAAGAAAGACCATGAGAAGATACTAGAGGAGATAATAGTTGAAAACTTCCCTAAAATGGGGAAGGAAATAATCACTCAAGTCCAAGAAACCCAGAGAGTCCCAAATAGGATAAACCCAAGACGAAACACCCCAAGACACATATTAATCAAATTAACAAAGATCAAACACAAAGAACAAATATTAAAAGAAGCAAGGGAAAAACAACAAATTACACACAAGGGAATTCCCATAAGGATAACAGCTGATCTTTCAATAGAAACTCTCCAAGCCAGGAGGGAATGGCAAGACATACTTAAAGTGATGAAAGAAAAGAACCTACAGCCCAGATTATTGTACCCAGCAAGGATCTCATTCAAATATGAAGGAGAAATCAAAACCTTTACAGACAAGCAAAAGCTGAGAGAATTCAGCACCACCAAACCAGCTCTCCAACAAATACTAAAGGACATTCTCTAGACAGGAAACACAAAAAGGATATATAAATTCAAACCCAAAACAACAAAGTAAATGGCAACGGGATCATATTTATCATTAATTACCTTAAATGTAAATGGGTTGAATGCCCCAACCAAAAGACAGAGACTGGCTGAATGGATACAAAAACAAGACCCCTCCATATGAATGAAACTAGAACACTTTCTAACACCATACACAAAAATAAACTCAAAATGGATTAAAGAGCTAAATGTAAGACCAGAAACCATAAAACTCCTAGAGGAAAACATAGGCAAAACACTCTCTGACTTACATCACAGCAGGATCCTCTATGACCCACCTCCCAGAATATTGGAAATAAAATCAAAAATGAACAAATGGGACCTAATCAAACTTAAAAAGCTTTTGCACAACAAAGGAAACTATAAGCAAGGTGAAAAGACAGCCTTCAGAATGGGAGAAAATAATAGCAAATGAAGCAACTGACAAACAACTAATCTCAAAAATATACAAGCAACTTCTACAGCTCAATTCCAGAAAAATAAATGACCCAATCAAAAAATGGGCCAAAGAACTCAATAGACATTTCTCCAAAGAAGACATACAGATGGCTAACAAACACATGAAAAGATGCTCAATATCACTCATTATCAGAGAAATGCAAATCAAAACCACTATGAGATAACATTTCACGCCAATCAGTATGGCTGCTATCCAAAAGTCCACAAGCAATAAATGCTGGAGAGGGTGCGGAGAGAAGGGAACCCTCTTGCACTGTTGGTGGGAATGCAAACTAGTACAGCCACTTTGGAGAACAGTATGGAGATTCCTCAAAAAACTGCGAATAGAACTGCCTTATGATCCAGCAATCCCACTGCTGGGCATATACACTGAGAAAACCAGAATTGAAAGAGACACCTGTACCCCAATGTTCATAGCAGCACTGTTTGCAATAGCCAGAACGTGGAAGCAACCTAGTTGTCCATCCACAGAAATGAATAAAAAAAAAAGGGGTGGAAAAAAAAAAAAAAAAAAAAAAAACAAAAAAAAAAAAAAAAAAATTAAAAAAAAATAAAAAGGGGGGGGGAAAAGGAGCCTATTATACAAAGTGAAGAAAGCCAGAAACAAAAACACAAATACAGTATACTAACGCATATATATGGAATTTAGAAAGATGGTAAAAAATAACCCTATTTACGAGACAACAAAAGAGACACTGATGTATAGACCAGACTTTTGGACTCTGGGACCAGGAGAGGGTGAGATGATTGGGGAGAATAGCATTGAAATATGTATAATATTATATCTGAAATGTATTAATTGTTCAAACTAAACACTATCATGTTACAATTTGTTCATACTAGATGTTTGTAATGTTTCTGATAATCAATAAAAGAGATTCTTGATTAAAAAAAAAATAAATAAAAAATAAAAAGTAACCTTTGTAAAAAAAAAAAAAAAAAAAAAGAGGAAATAAAAAAAAAAAAAAAACATTGTATTCAAGATTTAGAAACTATTAAAATAAACACTTTGCAAATTACTTAGTATTTGGAATTCTCTTTCAGATCTGTATATTTTAGAGCTCCTAAAATGTCATTTTACCCATTGTGGCAAAGTTTGAATGGCCTTATCATGGGCAGACTCTATTTTTGGTTAAGAATGTAAGAAAAGTTCAAATTTGGCATGTATGTTTAAAATTATTACACTATGAGAGAACCCAAAAGAAAATATAATTGCTACAAAATACCACAGTGATCAATGTCTTCAAGCATTGTTGAGGCATCATTTTCCCCAATGAGATTAATTTGCTTGCAAATTCTGCAACATCTTCATCCACAGTATTGGATGAATAGTGCTGTCTGTGTGATCGAGAGTATTCCTTGACCATTCTGCATCAGGATAGTTACCAGGGACTTGTTTATACATGGAAGTGCTTGGGAACCATACAAATATCATTTAACATCACCAACTCAACTTTATCTTAGTTGGAGCTCCCAAATTTCTGAAACCACTCCAGTCACTCAGTCATGTCCAACTTTTTTGTGACCCCAGGGACTATAGAGTCCATGGAATTTGCCAGTCCAGAATGCTGGAGTGGGTAGTCTTTCCCTTCTCCAGGGGATCTTCCCAACCCAGGGATCAAACCCAGGTCTTCCACATTGCAAGCAGATTCTTTACCATCTGAGCCACAAGGAAAGCCCGATGAATATATATTCCAACCACACACACACACACACACATATATACACATATGGTTTATTCCCACCATATGAAGGATCTGGTTGGAATAAATATATTTATATATATACATATATGTGTGTGTGTGTGTGTGTATGTGTGTGTGTATATGTGTTTGTGTGTGTGAAGGATCTGGTTGAAATAAAAAAGAGAGTAACCTTAACCCATTGCTGCTAAAAAAACAAGATCATAACTTTGCAAATTCTACATAGGATGAAGTGGCCCATTTCTAGGTCCCTCTCAAGGCCCTGGAGTATTCAATGCAAATGAGAGGTCTTAAAGCTGAAACTTAATTAGCTTCATAGTAATTCTGCATCCAATTTCTTATTAGGTGGACTTTTCTCTCTCTCATATTCCTTTCTTATGTTCCCATATGTACTTTCTGAAATGAGTAATAATTTTAAGCATCTTTTATTTATTTACCTGTGCTTAGAGCTATACATAAACATCCTGTGTTCTGTTTTTACCTTAGAATGCCTAACAAGTTATTTTAATGATTGATGGATAGGTAGATAGATAATTGAAACTGGGATTCTTCATAGTCTCCCTGCTTGCTCTGCAAGTTTATAAATGCATTCTTTGGGTGGCCTTAGCCTTCATGGTGGAGAAAGGATATTAGAAGGTCATGAAATTGTCTAACATAACATGTCTTATGGCTGGTGGCAGGAAAACACAGTACCAGATGTAAATTTGTCCTTATTGATCATTTGGTGCTGAGAACACAAGATGCCAAGGGACTGTTTCATGGATTATAGGTCATTATTATGATGAGAGTTGGACCAATCAACAGAGAGTAGACTGGCAGAGCCATCATAGTCTAGAATGGGCTCTATTGCAAATGTCTTCAAAACTTACCACTTAAAGCTGCAGGAGATGTTCATGCTTCGATGAATATCTGGCAGTCAATAGTTCACCTTAAAAATTTATAAGCTATATTGATCTTTGTTGTTACTGTATTTATCCTATTAACCAGAGAGGACCGAAATCAATGGAGGGTGTCCTAGACCTGGAATGCATATCCTATTACAGGACTCATCACACTTCTCTGCACCTCAAACTGAGCTATGAACTCCCTATTTAGGAACTATGTCTTATTGATTTTTTAATTCTCCGTGACCCCACCACCACTTCTTCACTCTACACTATCCCAATGCTTAAAATTTTGGCTTATACACTTGATCCATCTCAAAATGTGTATTTAATGAGTGAATGAATGAATGAATGAATACCTTAGTTCTTCTTAATAAAATTTTTACTTATGATTAATCTCATCCTGTGCTTATTATTTAGTTCAGAAATTATATTGGAAAATTATAGTCTTATAATAAAAATTGTTATCAGTTTATATATAATGAAGTTTTACAAGCCCTTTTGCAACCTTTCATTTATCATTCCTATAAATTAAATAGGAAAGAAAAGGAAATTTCACTGAAACAATGAGTGAGATACCAGCTGCTGCTTCTCAAGTAGGGAAATGATGGTACTATTTTTTTTAAGGTAAGTTTTATTTATATTTAAAATTTTTTGACTGTATCCTGCAACATATGGGAAGTCATTCCCAGACCAGCAATCAAGTTCACACTCCTTACTTTGGAAGAGGGTATCTTAACAACTGGACCACTGGAGAAATCCAGGTACTGACTTATTGTCTGAGGGTATTCTGCTCTTCAGAGGTTTTGTGAGTTGAGGCTAACCTATTTACTTTCTTAACTTCCTTCTTCCAGTGCCTATGAATGCACGAGGTGGATGACCTGTCAGAAGGTGTCATCTCTGACTATGAAACAGATCCAGTTGTTCGAGGGACCAGGACTGAAATAAGCCAAAAGTATCCAAACTAATGGAGTCTACCAGGGAAAAATTCAAAACCAAAATGCTATCTGAGGGCCTAAAATAAATGTAATCTCTATTTACATCTCTAACCCACTGAAGGGAGAAGGCAGTGGCACCCCACTCCAGTACTCTTGCCTGGAAAATCCCACGGATGGAGGAGCCTGGTAGGCTGCAGTCCATGGGGTCGCTAGAGTCAGACACGACTGAGCGACTTCACTTTCACTTTTCACTTTCATGCATTGGAGAAGGACATGGCAACCCACTCCAGTGTTCTTGCCTGGAGAATCCCAGGGACGAAGGAGCCTGGTGGGCTGCCATCTATGGGGTCGCACAGAGTCGGACACGACTGAAGCGACTTAGCAGCAGCAGCTGCAGCAACCCACTGAAGTTCTGTGAAGACAGAGACTTTTTTGTTCTGTTCCATGTTGTAGAGTTGTAGGTGAAAGCAAACATCTCTCATGTGTGATGCAAGCTCAAAGCAAGCTTTATCAAGAAAACTTAAAGGTGGATACTTGGCTGAATGATGCGTGAATGCTCTCAGCATTACACTAAAAGGAATATAGAGCCGAGATCCCAGCTGAGTGTACTATAGACAGTGTTCAAAGAGAGAGAACCTTGCCATGCTACTACTAAAGAAGGTCTGACAGTGGGGACTTTTTTGACTATGTTGTTGTTGTTGACTTGCTAAGTCGTGTCCAATTCTTTGTGACCCCATGGACTGCAACACATCAGGCTTCACTGTCCTTCACAATCTCCCAGCGTTTGCTCAGATTCATGTCCACTGAATCAATGATGCTATCTAACCATCTCATCCTCTGCAGCATCCTTCTCTTTTTGCCTTCAATATTTCCCAACATTGGGGTCTTTTCCAATGAGTCGGCTCTTCACATCAGGTGGCCAAAGTATTAGAGCCTCAACATCAGTCCTTCCAATAAATATTCAGGGTTGAATTCCTTTAGGATTGACTGGTTTGATCTTCTTGCTGTCCAAGGAACTCTAAAAAGTCTTCTCCAGCACCCCACAATTTCAAAGTATGAATACTTTGGCTCTCAGCCTTCTTAATGGTCCAACTCTCACATCTGTACATGACTACTAGAAAAAACATGACTTTGACTTATATGAACCTTTGAGGGGAGCCTATGAGGGTGCAGGCTGAGCTTGTGTGCTGGCCACCCAGTAAAGGTGCATATCAGTATTTTAGTGTCCATATCCCCAAATCTTTAATTCATGTGAGGTAGGAGCATGGGGTCATGAAAGTGGTGTGCATAATAGTCTTAGGACAGTGCCTGCCATAGGATAAGCACTCATCGTAGTTGAATAAAGTAAATGCATAATTGAGAATTATTATTGTGAAACTCCAGTACATAGTTTTCATAACATGAAATTGATGAGATAGTGACCAACCATAAAACACAAAATAAGTGGTAGACTACTGCTAGATCAGTAAACAGAAAAACCAGGAGCTGCACTGAGATATAAAACATAAAGCATGGGGGTCCAGTGAAAAACATATGAAAGTAGAAAAAGAAAGTCAAAGTTAAGCCTGAAGCAGGAGAGAGGCTTGTAAAGTTAGCTTCAAAGTACTGCTTGAACGAAAAGAAATTACAGCAGAAAACATACATATTAATGAAGCTGTAACAATATTGAAAAACAACCCATTATCATTACCTAGATTAAAAGAAAAGACAAGATTAACACCTCAGACTTCGTGGACAGAATAAAAATAAGGCTTATCAACAAGCTCTCACCTTCCTCCCACTTTTTTTCATCTTTCCTAGGAAGACTTAAGAAAAGGATCTCAAAGAAAATGAGCTCTGAAAAACTGTTGCTGTAGTTATAAATTTTGGTAATTGCAATGAAATGGATAAGAGCAATAGCTTAGGGCAGGGGATAAAATGTGTGAAAAACACTTTTAGAAAACCAGGAAGCAGCCTTGGAGGTGCATAAAGGGTAGGGAGGAGGGAAGAAATTGGGAAGGAAAGAGGATGTAGTATTTATTTGTTCCTCTTTGAGAGGAGAGGGAAGAGGGCCCAGTTTGCTAAACACTCTTTCACAGAAATGAGAATGATTAATTTTCACTTCTTTTTGTGACTTTTCTGAAAATCTCTCAAATATTTTTAATAGCTATAAAGAACAGAGACATCAATTTCTTCAAACAACTGAATCAGCCAACTCAAATTTCTATTCACTTACAGTGTAGTCAGACTTAAATCTTTCCTACATATCTCACTGAACAAGCATAAATTCCAATAGGAAAGATAACACTCCAGAAAGAGGAGATTCAATAGAACCAGAGCCCACCCAGATGAATAGTTCCACCAAACTCAGTCCAGGCCAACTGATTCCTAATTTGCTGAAAAGAGACCTGATCTTTGCTTATCACAACAACCCAGTGGAGAGACCAGTCTAGATCAGCTGAACCCAGTTACCACGGAAATGTGTGCTTTATTAATGCATTTTGGTATATCTCATTGAGATTTTTTTGGTTGTTTGATACATAATATTGCTAGGCCTGACAACTGATATAATACTAAACTCTCTTCAAAGTGTTTACACCAATTTACACTCCCACCAGCAATGAATGAATGTTCTTATTGCTCTAAATTCTTGACAGCATTGTCAGTCTGTTTAATATGAAGCACTTTGGCCTGTAGTGTGCTTTATTTTGGTTTTAATTTTTATTTTCCTGATTACTAATGACCCTCCTTTCATACTTTTATAGTCATTTTGATATCCCTTTTCTGTGAAGCACTACTCAAGCTTTTTGCCCACTTTCTTTGATATCTTCTTATTGATTTGTTGAAATTCTTTACATATTCTAGACCCAAACCTGTTGTAAGTTATATGTGTTGTAAATACCTTTCATTCTGTGGTTTGCTTTTTCACTTTTTATTTGTGTCTTTTTGGGATTACAAGTTGTACTCATACTGTGATCTAATTTAACAATTTTTTTTTTATAGTTAGTATTTTTTTAGGAATATTTTACTGCAGTAAAGGATAATGATGGTTCTCTGTATTATTATCAAAACATATTCTTGATGTCCTTTCATATTTAGATCTATAGTGCTTCGAGGTTTCATTTTTGCACATAACTTGAGGAGGAGTTGATGGTTGTTATTTGTTGTCTATTGGCTAGCCTATTGTTTCAGCCACATTATCTATATTTCTTCCACTTCTCAGCTCTGTTGTACCATTTCCATAAATCAATCATTCATATATGCCAGGTCTGTAATCCATACCATGGATCTATCTGTTCTTGCCCTAATATCCCATTGTCTGAATTATTGTAACTTTAAATCGACATATAGCAGAGCAAATTTATCCACTATGTTTTCCTTTATTCAGTTCAGTTCAGTCGCTTAGTCGTGTTTGACTCTTTGTGACCTCATGAATTACAGCACGCCAGGCCTCTCCCAGAGAGGCATCTCCAACACCAACTCCTAGAATTTACTCAAACTCATGTCCATCAAGTCAGTGATGCCATCCAGCCATCTCATCCTCTGTCGTCCCCTTCTTCTGCCCACAATCCCTCCCAGCATCAGGGTTTTTTCCAATGAGTCAACTCTTCACATGAGGTGGCCAGAGTATTGGAGTTTCAGCTTTAGCATCGGTCCTTCCAATAAACATCCAGGACTGATCTCCTTTAGGACGGACTGGTTGGATCCCCTTGAAGTCCAAGGGACTCTCAAGAGTCTTCTCCAACACCACGTTCAAAAGCATCAATTCTTCAGTGCTCAGCTTTCTTCACAGTCCAACTCTCACATCCATACATGACTGCTGGAAAAACAATAGCTTTGACTAGACGGACCTTTGTTGGCAAAGTAATATCTCTGCTTTTCAATGTGCTATCTAGGTTGGTCATAACTTTCCTTCCAAGGAGTAAGCGTCTTTTAATTTTATGGCTGCAATCACCATCTGCAGTGATTTTGGAGCCCCCAAAATAAAGTCTGACACTGTTTCCCCATCTATTTCCCATGAAGTGATGGGGCCAGATGCCATGATCTCCGTTTTCTGAATGTTGAGCTTTAAGCCAACTTTTCCATTCTCCTCTTTCCCTTTGATCAAGAGGTTTTTCAGTTCCTCTTCACTTTCTGCCATAAGGGTAGTGTCATCTGCATATCTGAGGTTATTGATATTTCTCCCAGGAATCTTGATTCCAGCTTGTACTTCTTCCAGTGCAACGTTTCTCATAATGTACTCTGCATAGAAGTTAAATAAGCAGGGTGACAATATACAGCCTTGACGTACTCCTTTTCCTACTTGGAAGCAGTCTGTTGTTCCATGTCCAGTTCTCCCTGTTGCCTCCTGACCTGCATATAGGTTTCTCAAGAGACAGGTCAAGTGGTCTGGTATTCCCATCTTTTTCAGAATTTTCCACAGTTTACTGTGATCCACAAAGTTATAGTCATGTCTAATTAATCTTGGTTCTTTCAACTGACATACATGTAAGAATCAACTTGTCAAATTACATATATACACATACATCTTGAGTTTTTTTAATTAAAATTGTATCAAAGACACAGGCCAATTAAGTCTTCCAGTTCATAAATATTTATTTACAATTTATTTAATTTCTCTCAATAGTGTTTTATATAGTTCTGCATAAGAATTTTGAACCTCTTTTATTAGATCTATTCCTACATATTTTACTTTGTGAACTTTATTTTACAATAAAGTAATGGTATTTTTTAAAACATTTTCTTCTAACTACATCCAGTCTAGCAGGCTTATTAAAGTTATACATTATTTTAAAATATTTATTTATAGATTCAGTTGACTTTTGTGTGTGTTAAATAATTTAATGTGAAAAATAATAAAACAATTCTTCCTCCATTGTAATATTTTCATATGCCTTTTCATATATTACTATATAGTTTATAATCATCAGAAATGATGAATAGAAAGGGTGATGAGTAAATGTTCTTCTCATGTTCTAATTTCAGTGGGAAATTTTAGTTTTCTATCATAATGGATTGGGCTTCCTTCGTAGCTCAGTTGATCAAGGTCTACCTGCAATGCAGGAGACCCAGGTTCATTTCCTGGGTCATAAAGATCCCTTGGAGAAGGAAATGGCAACCCATTCTAGTAGTCTTGCCTGAAGAATCCCATGGACAGAGAAGCCTGGCAGCATAGAGTACATGGGTTCACAAGAGTTTAACACAACTTAGTGACTAAAGAGAGAGAGATCGTAATGAACTGTCCAGTCTCAAGGGAAAGCTTTTATCAAATATCAATATATCATTTACTTCAAGCTTTTGGTAGATATTTTTATATGGTTAAGAAAGATTATTTTTTGATCTTTCTTTGCAAGAGTTTTTCCATGAATGGCTATTGCACTTCCTTTATTTTGCTAATATGGTGAATAAAACAAAGCCATGTTTTCTTTCCTGGAAAAAATCCTTTGTTGAGTTTTATTTTTTTCTCTTTACTCTGCTAGTATTTTGTTTAGAATTGCTTCATTTATGTTCATTAGAGAAATTGAGCTATAATTTTCCTTTCTTACAATTATCCCATTAGACTTTGATATAAAGTTTAGATTGGTCTCATAAAACAAATTGGAAGTCTTCTCACTTTTTCTGTCCATTGAAAAAAGTTTGCATGTATTTGACTTTGCTCCTTCCTTAAACATTTGGTAGACTTCAGAAGTAAGTGATCCTACTAGGCCTGGAATCTTCCTTCTGATTCACTTTTGCCAACAGTGATAGAAATGTACATGTTTTCTGTTTCTTCCTATCCATTTATATTTTGTACATGTTTCTTCAGAGCTGCATTTTAAAAATTCAGTGTGAAAACTTTGCCTTTTAATTGAAACATTCAATTTATTTACATTTAATTTAAATACTGATGATTTCCTTTCTATTGTCTCAGTTTTTCTGTTTTTACTTTTCTCACTCTCCTTGTTTGCTAGATCTTGGAATGATTGTCTACTTTTATTATTCCATCCCTCCCTTCTCAATCTAGTTTGGAAGTTATGCTCTCTTATTGTTTTTCCATGGTCAGCATGTTACACAGTACATCATTTTCTTCTTGGAATTTATTGTTATTTGGTACTTCATCCCAGATAATGCAAAATCTTAAAAGTATTTTAATTTGCTTTTTTTCTGACTAATATAAACTATTGTCGTTTATTTTAGTTCAACCTAGGTTAAACTGCACGGGTGCTTGCTAAGTCGTTTCAGTTGTGTCTGACTTTTTGTAACCCCATGGACTGTAGCCCACCAGGCTCCTCTGTCCATGGGATTTCCCAGATAAGAATATTGGAGTGGATTGCTCAGGGATTATTCCCTGAGTAAAGAATTGATGCTTTTGAACTGTTGGTAAAGACTCTTGAGAGCCCCTTGGACTGCAAGGAGATCTGACCAGTCAATCATAAGAAAATCAGTCCTGAATATTCATTGGAAAGACTGACTCTGAAGCTGAAACTCCAATACTTTGGCCATCTGATGGGATGCCTAGTAGAACTACTTACTTGTGAATTCTACAAAATGTTTAAGGAGGGAGCAAAGTCAAATATATGCAAACTTGTTTCAAAAGTGGGATGTTGAGTTCAGTTGCTCAGTCCTGTCTGACTCTTTGTGACCCCATGGGGTGCAGCATGCCAGGCTTACCTGTCCGTTACCAACTCCCGGAACTTGTTCAAAACAATGTCCATCAAGTCGGTGATGCTATCTAACCATCTCATCCTCTACGGTCTCCTTCTCCTGCTGCTGTCAATCTTGTATTAGGGTCTTTTCCAATGAGTCAGTTCTTCATATCAGATAGCCAAAGTATTGGAGTTTCAGCTTCAGTCCTTCCAGTGAACATTCAGGACTGATTTCCTTTAGGATGGACTGGTTGGATCTCCTTGCAGGCCAAGGGACTCTCAAGAGTCATTTCAAATACCACAATTCAAAAGCATCAATTCTTTGGCACTCAGCTTTCATTATAGTCCAACTCTCACATCCATACATGACTACTGGAAAAACAATAGCCTTGACCCGAAGGACCTTTGTTGGCAAAGTAATGTCTCTACTTTTTAATGTGCTGTCTAGGTTGGTCATTGTTTTTCTTCCAAGGAACAAGGGTCTTTTAATTTCATGGCTGCAGTAACCATCTGCAGTGATTTTGGAGCCCACAAAAATAAAGTCTCTCACTATTTCCATTGTTTTCCCATCTGTTTGACATGACGTGATGGGACCAGATGCCATGATCTTTGTTTTCTTAATGTTGAGTTTTAAGCCAACTTTTTCACTCTCCTTTTTCACTTTCATCAAGAGGTCTTTAGTTCCTCTTCACTTTCTGCCATAAGGATGGTGTCATCTGCATATCTGAGGTTATTGATATTTCTCCCAGCAATCTTGATTCCAGCTTGTGCTTCCTCCAGCCCAACATTTCTCATGTTGTACTCTGCATATAAGTTAAATAAGCAAGGTAATAATATAAAGTCCTGGTGTACTCATTTCCCAATTTGGAACCAGTCTATTGTTCCATGTTCAGTTCTAACTGTTGCTGCTTGATCTACATACAGATTTCTCATGAGGCAGATCAGGTGGTCTGGTATTCTCATCTCTTGAAGAATTTTCAACAAAGCAGAAGTAGAATTTTAAGACAGGAGGGATATTTTTTCTCACTTTTAAAAATACTATTACATCCCTTTCTGGCTTTGTTTCTTTCAAGAATGAGATCACTTAAATATTCTTTTGAGGAGAATGCATTTATTTCTTTTATTACTTTTTTTTTTACTATGATTAACAACACACTGTTATATACTTGAGAGTTTATTTTTTAGAGGTTTTATTTATTTATTTTAAATTTTATTTTATTTAACTTTACAATATTTTATTGGTTTTGCCATATATCAAAATGAACCTGCCACAGGTATACATGTGTTCCCTCTTTTATCCTTACTATGATAGAGCTGAAATTGATTTTCTTGGAACATACCTTGCTCAAGGTTCATAGTGTTTTTTGAATCTGTAGTTAGATATTATTCATCAGTTTTCCATTAGCCACTAAGTCTTATCTGTCTTATCTATCTTATCTATTCCAATTCTAAAAGCTGCTCTTTCATCAGTGTTGACTTCCCTGGTGGCTCCAGTTGGTAAAGAATCTGCCTGCAATGCAGGAGACATGGATTTGATCTCTGGGTTGGGAAGATCCCCTGGAGAAGGTAATGGCAACTCACTCCAATATTCTTGCCTAGGAAATCCCTTGGACAGAGGAGCCTGGCATGCTGCAGTCTGTGTACTCGGAAGAATCAGACACAACTTAGTGACTAAACCACCACCACCATCAGTGTTTCCATTCTTAGTAAATAACATCATAATGTGTCCAGTTGAAAGTTTCCTTTAAAAATGTATTTGGAACTAGATCACCTGTTACCATTTACACCTCCTCCACCTTAAGGCAAGATGCAATTGTTCTCTCTAGACAAATGTAGTGATCTTCCACGAAGTATCCTTGCTTTCTTTCCTCTTACTTCCCCACCGCACCCCAAGTATTCCAGTCTTTAAACAGCAGCCAGAATGAATCATTTAAAACCAAAAGCAGGGACTTACCTGATGGTCCAGAGGTTAAAAATCTACATTCCAGTGCAGAGGGCATGGGTTCAGTCCTTGGTCAGGTAACTAAGATTCTATGTGCCACAGGCAACTAAGCTAACAAGCCGCAGCTAAGACCCAATGCTGTCAAATAAATAAATATTTTAAAAAATAATATTATGCCACTCTTTTACTCTATCTTCCAATGACTTCTTCTTTCACTTGGAATGAAATTCAAAGTCCTTATCACAGTGACCCATCAGGTCCCTCATAATTTCTTCTCTAGTTGCCTTTGATTTTATTGTTTACCCTTCTCTACCCACCTCTCTCCCATCACACTTTTCCAAACACAAGTTTCTTGCTCCACCTAGAAGAAATAAAACACACTCTTGCTTCAGGACTCTGTGCTGTGATTCCCTCTGCTGAAGCATTTTCCCCAAGATTTTTGCACATCACTCCAGTATTTGACCAAACTGCACTTCCTCAGATATGCCACCATCAACACTTTCTATCCTTTGCCCTGCTCTGTCTTCCCTCTTGGCCCTTTTATTAATTTTTGCTATATTTTGTCATTGGCTTATTTCTTTCCTGAACATTTTCATGAAAATACACATTCCAAATGGACAATTATTTGTTTAGTTTTGTTTTTCTTATTTGTTGTGTCTCCACAGTCTAAAACTCAAGGGTAGCTAGTAGAAAATAAATAGTTGTAGTGGTATTAGTCGCTCAGTCGTGTCCAACTCTTTGTGACCCCGTGGGCTGTAGCTCACCAGACTCTTCTGTCCATGGGGTTTTCCAGGCAGGAAAATTGGAGTGGGTTGCCATTCCCTTTTCGAGAGGATCTTCTCGACCCAGGGACTGAACCCCAGTCTCTCACATAGGAGGCAGATTCTTTACCATCTGAGCCACCAGGGAAGCTCCCAGGCAAATAAATACTTTTAAAACAAAATAATGAATATTATTGGCATTTTTCCTCAATAAAGGCAATAGGAAGGAATTAGTGGAGTTACGAATTGGTTGTAATGAAGAAGATAGTTCAAAAAATTGGCTATGGTGGAGCAAGCCCTAATTGTAAAAGTAAAATTGAGATATTTTAAAAAATATTTTAGTTTTTTAAAAAATATTTTGCATAATTTTAAAAAACCTTGTACTGACATTGAAGGAATGAATAAATTAAGAATTTAAACCTAATAAAGAGAGAACTTTTAATTTTATCATGGTATAAAATATTATTAAAATGATCTGAAGTGAAAATTTAATAAGGAGTTTCTAATCATAGAAATTTAATGATTATATATATCATCATTCCAAAGAATCAATTTGTAAACACTTTGTCTTAGTGTGTATATGTGCATCAGTCTTCATTTTAAATAGTTATGTTAGAAACAAAGATATATGACAGTTGTCTTACAGCTATGTAGCAAGTCAGTACAATCAATTTTAAGTACTGTGGTAAAAAACAGACAAGCCTAAAGAAATGTAAAATACTTTAAAGTGGACATTTTCAAAACTCTTGTGTGTGTGTGTTTAAAATATTTATTTATTTATTTACTTTTGGCTGCACTGGGTCTTTGTTGGTGCACTTGGGCTTTCTCTCCTTGTGATAAGAAGCTATTCTAATTACAGCATGCAGGCTTCTTGCAGTGATTTTTCTTGTTGTGGAACACCTAGATTTTTAACTAAGAAATCTAGATCACAAATTGCTCTAAAGATCACTAATTGATCTTTGTGAGCCAATCCCAGTTTGTGCCTTGACAACACAAGTAAAAAAAAAATGGTTGAAAACATCTTTTTATGGCATCTGACCAGATATTTAAAATTTTTATTTGAAATTGTTTATATATAAGGAATTCCTTTAAAAAATTATTGGTATCTAATGATTGTTTTGTAATAGTTCCACATTTTTGTACCTAGACACAGAGAAAATAATTCTCTTTAGGTTTTCTAAGTGGTAGTGTTTTCCCATTGAGTGAGAGGTCTTATTTCACAAGAATTTCCATTGGTATAATATTACAGAATAAAAGCATGTAAGTATGTCTGTTAATTACTGTATGTTTGGATAGTAGATGGCTTCCTTCAGTATTGCACAAAATAATTGTGCGAAGAAGAACACTCCTCACTTGCATTCACTATTTTTTCATTATTCATTTTATTTTGGACTATAGTTAATTTATAATATTGTGTTAGCTTCAGGTGTACAGAAAAGTGATCCAGTTATACATATATCTATTCTTTTTTCAAATTCTTTTCCCATTTAGGTTATCACAGAATATTGAGTCGAGTTCCCTGTTTATACAGTAGGTCCCTGTGGGTTATCTGTTTTAAATATAGTAGTGTTCATTTACTATTTTATGCATCCAACAAACACTGAGTGTCCACTCTTTGAATATATCAGAAGATGAAGGTACCAAAAATATAAGATGGAATCCTATTGTCAATGAGTTTTTTTACATGTAGAAGGGGAAAGAAAAAGAAAACTCAATTTTATTAGTAATATTGAGTCATTGATTTGAGAGCACATGCTTATTAGCATTTTTTGTCTAGGTTGGGAATTCATCTGCTGCTGCCAGAGTACTGGAGTCGGGTGCCATTGCCTTCTCTGCAAATGCACTGGGAGTTTCTCAAAACTGAAATCCTTTCAGGAGTTAACATTAAGTGCCTGCTATTTATAGAGAATATAATAAAATATAAGTGGAATCCTAAGAGTTTTAAAGAAATCTGTAGGCCTATGCAGAGAAACACGAACCTTGTCTGAAAATCAAAATGAAACCTACAAGGAGAACAATGACAAAAGAGTCCAAATTCATACAAACTGGTATTAACATATGAGAAGAGAACATTTAGATCTTACATAGTTTTGAGCACAGGAACATCATTTGCTAAACTTGGAAGAAAGCCAACCAGAAGTAAGACTATGACAAAGAAGCAATATGCAAGTCTGTTGACTCTCTGACTGGCCTTGATGCTGTGCAAGCAGTTAATGTCACTGCATGGACATCCTCCAGGACTGGTCAGTGGCATTTATATTCTTACTGGTGTTTATAAATGTGAGATTAGAGGAGGATAACATTTTCACTTCCCAATCTTAACTTTTATAAAGTGTAGATAATAAACAAACTGAAAGATTAACAGGAGACACAGCTTTCTCAGGAACTACTTAAGGGTTCAGATAAGGAGTTGAAAGGATGCTCTGAGAAGAGGCTGTGGATATAAGAAGTATCCAGACTATGAGCACCATTTCACAAGCACAGGGAGAGGTGTTTGAGGCAGAGTGGAAGACTAAGACTGAGAAATGAATTTCTGAACAGTAGGAGCAGATAGCATGTGGTAGAGAGTGGCTTGGAGGGGAGTGTGTATTTATGAAGATAGCAGTAAGTAGCATGAGTACCCACTCCAGTATTCTTTCCTAGGAAACCCCATGGACAGAGGAGACTATCTGGCTATAGTCCATAGGGTTGCAAAGAGTTGAACATGGCTTACAACTAAACACCAAAATGCATGAGTACAGTGGCCATGCCTCATTCTGCTTCAGTTCAGTTCAGTTCAGTCACTCAGTCGTGTTCGACTCTTTGCGACCCCATGAATCGCAGCACGCCAGGCCTCCACTTATCTCACATGCTAGTAAAGTAATGCTCAAAATTCTCATTCTGCTTAAGATGCTGTTAATCAGACTTTCCCAACCTCAGCACTACTGACACTTTAGGCCAGAGAAGTCTTTGATGTGGGGTCAATCTTGTGCATTTTAGGGTGTTTAACATCATTCTTGGCATCTAACCACTTGAGGCCAGTAACATCATCCCCTAAGCTACAACAGCCAAAAATGTCTCCAGACATTGCCAAGTGTCCTCTTGGTGAAAATATCCCCCAGTTGAAAACCACCATGTTAGATCCAGCAGCTTCAGACTTAACTGTTCTGTGGTCTGGGGTGACATTTTCAACAACAAAAGTTTCTCCTTCCTAAGGTTTGGCTAGCATTGTAGAGGAGCATTAAGAGAATTTTCATACTCTGAGGGTCAGGGGTCGAATACATGCTACAGCAGTGATTCTAGTGAGGGAAGATGAGGGGTAAGTAAGTTCCTGTAGTTGTATCTTTAAGTTTTTGGAGAAATGAAACAGGAAAAGGAGTCACAATGATATCAGAATTTTGAAATAGGTGAATGATGGTATCTGTAGGTGATAACTTGGGTGGTGGGGGTGAAGAAGCCTGGAAATTTAAACTAAAATTCCCCTCTGAGATTTAAAATATATAGTAAGTAATAAGTACATACAGTGAAGAAGTGCTGTTATTTTGAAAATTAGGGATGACTTTTCCAGACCATTGAGGCTGGAATACATAGAAAGCAGATTAAAAATATGAAGACATTAATGACACTATTAAAACAATGAAGACATCAGTTACCAGACAGTATAAGTGGAGGTGGAGGTAGATGTGCTGATCAATGATGGAAAGAAAGAAAAAGAAATGTTATGAACATCAGCAGCAGTCAGGAAACCGCTTTATGGGTGTCAAATGAAAAACTAAGAACTACAATCCAGAGCAAAGCTTCAGTCTCTGTGTTCAATATTTGTAGAATAAATTAAGTATTGGATCTTAGCCTTATTCTATTATACATTTGAATTACCTAATAACGCCACTGCACTGATTCCATGTTTACTGAGCAAACATTTGGTTATAATTTGACATTCCATGTAGGTTTTTCTATAGGGAGAGTACATCCTGTTCACATCAATGGGAATACTAGAGTTGAAATTTATTAAATAACTTTGCCTAAAGTTTTAATACATTGGTTTGATAACATTTGTTATAAGGAGGCAGATCCTGATATAATAAGGTTTTTGAACCTGGGAAACTGAGGGGCAGAACTTGAATTTAGGAAAATTCATGAGTTGTTACTTCCCTAAGGAGAAAATGGGCAATAGAAGTTTCAGTCTAGAAATTACTCTGGTCTGGAGACTTGGATTTGGAAGTCACCAGAGATTTGAAGAATACACAGAAAAACCATACAAGAAAGATGTTCACAACCCAGATAATCACAATGGTGTGATCACTCACCTAGAGCCAGACATCCTGGAATATGAAGTCAAGTGGGCTTTAGGAAGTAACACTACAAACAAAGCTAGTGGAGGTGATGGAATTCCAGTTGAACTATTTAATGTCCTAAAAGATGATGCTGTGAAAGTGCTGCACTCAATATGTCAGCAAATTTGAAAAACTCAGCAGTGTCTGCAGGACTGGAAAAGATTAGCTTTCATTCCAATCCCAAAGAAAGGCAATGCTAAAGAATGCTCAAACTACCACACAATTGCACTCATCTCACATGCTAGTAAAGTAATGGTCAAAATTCTCCAAGCCAGGCTTCAGCAATATGTGAACCGTGAACTTCCAGATGTTCAAGCTGGTTTTCAAAAAGGCAGAGGAACCAGAGATCAAATTGCCAACATTTGTTGGATCATTGAAAAACCAAGAGAGTTCCGGAAAAACACCTACTGCTTTATTGACTGTTCCAAAGCCTTTGACTGTGTGAATCATGATAAACTATGGAAAATTCTTCAAGAGATGGGACTATCAGATCACCTGAACTGCCTCTTGAGAAATCTGTATGCAGGTCAGGAAGCAACAGTTAGAACTGAATATGGAACAGCAGACTGGTTCCAAATAGGAAAAGGAGTACGTCAAGGCTGTGTATTGTCACCTTACTTATTTAACTTCTATGCAGAGTACATCATGAGAAATGCTGGGCTGGATGAAGCAAAAGCTGGAATCAAGATTGCCAGGAGAAATATCAATAACCTCAGATATGCAGATGACACCACTCTTAAGGCAGAAAGTGAAGAACTAAAGAGCCTCTTGATGAAAGTGAAAGAGGAGAGTGAAAAAGTAGGCTTAAAGCTCAACATTTGGAAAACTAAGATCAAGGCATCTGGTCCCATCACTTCATGGGAAATATATGGGGAAACAGTGACAGACTTTATATTTTGGGCTCCAAAATCACTGCAGATGGTGGTTGCAGCCATGAAATTAAAAGACCTTTGTTCCTTGGCAGAAAAACAATGACCAACCTAGACAGCATATGAAGAAGCAGAGACATTACTTTGCTAACAAAAGTCCATCTAGTCAAGGCTATGGTTTTTCCAGTAGTCATGTATTGATGTGAAAGTTGGACTATAAAGAAAGCTGAGTGGTGAAGAATTGATGCTTTTGAACTGTGGTGTTGGAGAAGACTCTTGAGAGTCCCTTTGACTGCAGGGAGATCCAACCAGTCCATCCTAAAGGAGATCAGTCCTGGGTGTTCATTGGAAGGACTGATGTTGAAGTGGAAACTCCAACACTTTGGCCACCTGATGCGAAGAGCTGACTCATTTGAAAAGACCCTGATGTCTGGAAACATTGAAGGCAGGAGGAGAACAGAGGACGGCAGAGGATGAGATGGTTAGATGGTATCACCAATTCAATGGACGTGAGTTTGAATAAACTCTGGGAATTTGTGATAGACAGGGAGCCTGGCGTGCTGCAATTCATGAGGTCACAAAGAGTCGGACACATCTGAGTGACTGAACTGAACTGAACTGATCTTATATTTCAATTTCCACTTGCAGATGAAGCAGACTTTTTTAACTCATATTTTGTAAGAATTCTGGCCCAATATCCTAAGGAGTCCACTGTCTGTGATGAAGTAACTTGCCTCTTATGCATTTAGGATGATCCTGTGTTTTACTCTCCTTGGAAGAATTGGAAGAATTGAAAAAATCATCACTCAAATATTTTTCAGGTTCTGGAATTTTTGTTTGTTTTTTTAAATATTTATTTATTTATCTATTTATGTGGCTCTACCAGGTCTTAGTTGGGAACATGGAATCACTCTCTCTCTTTTTTTTTTAGTTGCAGCAGGCAGGATCTTTAGTTGCAGCATGTGAACTCTTAGTTGGGGCATCTACTTCCCTGATTAAGGATCAGACTCAGGATTCCTGAATTGCGAGTGTGGAATCTTAACCACTGGAACATCAGGGAAGTTCCTATTCTGGGTTTTGATGTATTTGCATCACTGGGGGATTATTATAAATGCAGAATAAGGAGCCATCCATACCTACAAGATCAGAATCTGTATTTCTGGAATATCCTTTTATGATTTCTGCTCACATTAAAGTTTGAAAGACACTGCTTTAGAGCAGTTGTTCTGAGCCTTGGCTATGCTTCAGGATCACTGAAGGAGAGTAGAAAGAATATTGATGCTCAGCTCTCCCCCTGCCCCCATTTAATTGGCTTGATGCAAGGCATGATCTGCTGGGAAAGATTGAAGGCAAAAGAAGAAAAGGGAGGCAGGGGATTAGATGGTTGGCTGGCATCATCGGCTCAATGAACATGAATCTGAGCAAACTCTGGGAGATAGTGAAGGACAGGGAAGCCTGGTATGTTGCAGTGCATGGGGTTGCAAAGAGTCAGACATGATTTAGCAATTGATCAACAACAAGGGCATGGGCATGGCTATTTTTCAAATGCCCACCAGGTGATTCTTAAGTGAGTCAAGGGTTAAGAACCACTAGACCTGGGAAATAAGACCCTGAGAAAATGAAGGCTTAACCAGCCTATGTTGAGAAGGCAGTGGCACCCCACTCTTGCCTAGAAAATACCATGAATGGAGGAGGCTGGTGGGCTGCAGTCCATGGGGTTGCTACGAGTCGGGCACGACTTCACTTTCACTTTTCATTTTCATGCATTGGAGAAGGAAATGGCAACCCACTCCAGTGTTCTTGCCTGGAGAATCCCAGGGATGGCGGAGCCTGGTGGGCTGCCATCTATGGGGTCGCATGAGTCGGACACAACTGAAGTGATTTAACAGTAGCAGCAGCAACCAGCCTATGAGACAGATATAGATGGAGTACTGGTGAAATGGAAGCCATGGTACTTTCTGATCCTTTAGTTCAGTAGGGTTGGAGGAAGATGAATTACACAAAACCTATTAGCTTCTTTGAGTTTCACACAAAAAAGTTAAACTTATAAATGTTATATAATATAATTATATGAAAAATGAAGACAAGTATGCAAATACCTCATTGAAACATTGAGAATAAGAATCAAAATGAAATGGATCTTGAGAAAGCGTCTTAAGAACTGAAGAGTAATAAAAAATAAAGTGTATGTCCAGGTAAATACATTTAAACTCTAATTTTCAGATGAATTTTTGTATTGAATTTAGTATCTGCCCTCAGGTTTAGTCAATAGTATATGGATAAGGAAATTTCTAATCTAAAACTTCTTAAAATTCCTATAATGGTCATAGTTACTGAAAGCCCAGTGGGGTTAAATAACCTGTTTTAAGTCTTTATCTCTATGGCAGGGGATATAAAAGATTTGCATAATTATCTATCCAACTAAGGACAATCTGTGTACCCATAGGACCAAGACTGGCTTAGTCTAGAGTAGGGCTTTTCAGTTGGTGTGAATACGTAGCACAACTGTGTCCTCTTCTAAATTCATAAGGAACTACCTGAGGTCATCACTTCCCTTTTTCTCAGAATGAATCTCACCTCAGATCTTTCCCACAGAGGGAACTGGGGATTGTTTGCTTGGCTGTTTTTGTCTTTTCCTCAGTTCATAGGCTACCAGGAATTTACTGATATGTTGCTCTAGAATATTTGCTTCCCTTCATAGGATTTTAGGTTGAACCGTCACAAAAATATCCACTAGATAATTTTTATGATGCTTTAAAAACCATTGCCTCATTTGAGACTCACTAAGATCATGTAACTTATACAGAGCAGAAATTATATTTTCCTCTTATGGATGAGAAAACTGATTGATGTTCAAAAATATGGAGTTAGTTTCCTAATGTGTCAGTGCTACTTGACATCACTGTTTATTGCTAGTAATCGTCCTTCCTGTTTAAAATATCCAGGTCTAGAACTCGAGTTTTGTTCAACAGTCCAAGTGATGTGATTTTTTTTTTTCACTTTCTTGCACTTGGATTTTGTCCCCCACCCTCTCATTTCTCTTTCATTCTCTTTTTCTTCTCCTATTTTCCTTTAATCCTATGTAATTTTTTATTTGTTCTCTTACATATAGTTTCCCTTTGCTTTATATTACAAAATTCCAGTTTCAGTCATAGCCCTCTCTATCTTAAATTGCAACTTTTATACATTTTTGTTCATATCATGGTGACAGTTATTTAAATCAAAAGTTTAAGAGTAACTGAACTGTTGGTGTTTTGTTGTTGGATCTAAATAACTGATGAATATATTTTTTCCTTGAGTCACTGGCAACTTTCAAGCAGTGTCCTGTACATTACACCTTAATAAACACCATTTTACTCTGTGCTTTGTGAGTTCTGATTTCTTTCCCCAATAGAAGGGAAAACCAGATATTTTATCAAAGTGACAGTGTGGTATTCAGTTTTCAGATTTCTAGTTCTTGGAAGAGTGCCTTCAAAAGCCACAAAGTTCTTTAATTGTCCTGAGCACCTGCTTCAAAATACCTCAGTGTTAAACTATTTGTTTTTCCTCTTTAGGAGACCATAGTACCAGTTCTGTTAACACTTTGACACCATGCCAAAATATACACTAGTCATTTAAGATTGAGTATTAAAGACCCCATTCACCATTTTTTTAAGAGAAGGGAAAAAAAGGAATAAAGGTCTTTCACACATTCCCTCTGTAATTATAAATGTAAAACCATTCTGGAGTCATCTACCTAGCAGATGGAAATATTGCAAGGGTTTACTGTATAGTTCACTCTCATTTTCCAACAAAAAATAGATTGATTTTATTCATTTATTTTGGACTTCATTGGTACCCTTTTTCCTGGTCTTCAAGGTGCAAAAATAAGAAATAACTTTTTATATTAGTTAAATCAGTCATGCATATAGGAGGTGCTTCCATGCCTGGAATAAGTGCCACTGGGCATCTAACCACAGCTCTGGCCAACCACACATAGCTTCTCTTGTTCTACCAGGCCCTACCCCTTTGCTCTTCAATGCTCCCACAGTTCCTGGATCCTGGACTTCTCTGAAAGGAAGGTGTGCTTGCTTTGTGCGCTTGCTGACCGGTAATTCCTATGCCTTGCAGGCTCAGAGTACCCTGTTACTTCTCCTTTCCCTGGATTTTTCAGCAAAAAGATACTGGTGAATAGCTTTGGGAAGAAGTTCATGGATTTTCCTTGGTTGAATTAAGATGTGTACACATAAGTATATATGAAGAAATGGCATGTGATATAATTTCACTCACACACATATACAATGCTTACTGCATTCACTTCCTGCTTAGATTTCTTCTGAGAACCTTGCATAGTCCTTCATATTCTCTAAAATCTAAACTGTACAAACGAGGCCAGGACTAACTCAGAGACAAAGACTGGCCAGTGATCTAGACCAGGGATGACTCTGAGAAGCCAAACAAGGGACCTCAAACTGAATGATGACTGATGGAACCAAACACTTTGTCTTAAAAAAATGTGAAACACAGAAAATGTGTCAAGGATGGCAGATTAATTAGAGATAGAGACAAAAGGGAGCTGTAATCTTCACAATGAGAGAGAAAACAAGCTCTGTCTTCAACCAGTGACTTAGATGGCTGGGTGAATGGCTCCTGTGAACCAGTAGCCTCTTAAACCCTTGATTTTCCCATTTCCATGAGCTTCTCTTCTACCATAATTTAGCTATTCCCTCCTTTGGCTCAAATCACTAATTTCAGGTCACTAGGTAGTGGCAAAATTGTATCTTGCCACTCCCTAGCATGGAAGAACTCCCTCATCACTCTAAAGCCAAACAAATATCCTACCCAAACATACTCCATTAGCTCCTGATATCCTTTCTTCTAAGGTTAAAATTTCTCCCTCATCTACTTTTTCCACATTTATTTCTTGCTTTTAAGAAATGCTTCATTTAGTCTTTCTCATGTCTGTTGATTTAATGTCTCACTCTTTCAACTGGGTCCTTCCCATTGACTTTTGGTTTTCTTTGATTGTCTGTTTTTAAAAAAGTAGAGCATTTAAGAGAATAACATTACAAATGTTCATTTGTGTTAATAAGTGGTTAATGTTTTTCAATTTATGCCTTAGATTTATACTTTATAGAGCAATTTATAGTTTATATAGAAATTATAAGAAAAACATACTCCATTCCCCCAGAATAATAAATGATGTTTTCCAGTTTATGTCTTAGACTTATACTATATGGAGCAACTTATATTTTATATAGAAATTATAAGACACACTTTGTTCTCTTTTTCAATCTCAGTTCCCCTTTTCTATTTTTACGCAAAAGTAGTCATCTTCATTAATTTAATGAATATCCTTCCTCTCCAGTCTTTATATGTTTACAATAAGTCTGCATATATGTAAACAACAGATAGCACTACTTTTCGAGTTTACAAACTTTTAATAAACATCATTTACAACTCTTTGCGACCCCATAGACTATACAGTCCATAGAATTCTCCAGGCCAGAATATTGGAGTGGGTAGCTTTTACCTTCTCTAGTGGATTTTCCTGACCCAGGAATCGAACCAGGTCTCCTGCTTTGCAGGTGGATTCTTTACCAGCTGAGCCACAAGGGAAGCCCAAGAATACTGGAGTGGGTAGCCTTTCTCTTCTCCAGGGGATCTTCCCAACCCAGGGATTGAACCCAGGTCTCCTGCATTGCAGGCAGATTCTTTACCAGCTGAGCCACCAGGGAAGCCCAATAAGTTTTATGGCAGCATGTAAACTCTATAGTTATCATCTGCTATCCCAAATCACTGGCTCCAACATTCATTTGTACCAAGGCTACAAAGTCAACAGCAAGGTGACAATGGATCTAATAGCACCAAAAGGACACTTTGAGAAATTCCAAACTTTTAAGTTTTAAAGCATTATGATATTTCACAGAAGAAGAAATAGTGGTACAACTTAATTGTATAACAAGGAGACCAGAACTAAAAACAGGTGGTTTTGTGTATCCAAAGTTCCATGTTAAGTCCAATGTGGAGAAAATATCACCTAACTTTCATTCATATATTTACTTATTTCTTGAATTAAAAATAATATTGAGCTATGTTCTCAGTAAAGTCACATTAAGTTTAAAGACAGATGTGAAGAAGAAGGCATCACTCTTGCTTTCTTACAACTTACAGACTAATGAGAACAATAGATGTAATGAGGTTTGTACTAGGACTATGAAGCGATGCTCCCGTAACACAGTGGAGGTGTAGCCTGACTTCCTAAAGAGTCTAGGAAGTCCACACAGTGTAGGGGGCATCCCTGGTAGCTAAGCTGGTAAAGAATCTGCCTGCAGTGCAGGAGACCCCAGGTTGATTCCTGGGTTGGGAAGATCCCCTGGAGAAGGGATAGGCTACCCACTCCAGTATTCTTGGGCTTCCCTGGTAGCTCAATCAGTAAAGAATCTGCCTACATTGAGGGAGACATGGGTTCGATCCGTAGGTTAGGAAGAAAACCACAATCACAGAAAAACTAACCAAACTGATCATATGGATCACAATCTTTTCTAACTAAGTGAAATTATGAGCCATGCTGCATAGGGCCAACCAAGATGGACAGGTCATAGTGGAGAGTTCTGACAAAATATGGTCCACTGGAGAAGGGAATGGCATACCACTTCAACATTCTTGCCTTGAGAACCCCATGAACAGTAAGAAAAGGCAAAAAGATAGGACACTGAAAGATGAATTCCCCAGGTTGGTAGGTGCCAAATATACTACTGGAGGAGAGTGAAGAAATAGTTCCAGAAGGAATGAAGAGGTTGAGCCAAAGTAGAAACAAGACCCAGTTGTGGATGTGTCTGGTGGTAAAAGTGAAGTCTGATGCTATAAAGAACAATATTGCATAGGAACCTGAAATGTTAGGTCCCTGAATTAAGGTAAATTGGAAGTGGTCATTTTAGGAATCAGTGAACTAAAATGGACAGAAATGGGTGAATTTAATTCAGATGACCATTATATTTACTACTGTGAGCAAAATACCTTAGAAGAAATGGAATAGCCCTCATAATCAACAAAGCAACTCAAAATGCAGTATTTGGGTGCAATCTCAAAAATGACAGAAAGATCTCTGTTCATTTCCAAGTGAAACCAGTCAATATCACAGTAATCAAAGTCTATGTACCAACTACTAATGCCGAAGAAGCTGAAGCTGAATGGTTCTATGAAGACCTACAACACCCCAAAATGATGTCCTTTCATCATCAGATCAGATCAGATCAGATCAGTCGCTCAGTCGTGTCCGACTCTTTGCGGCCCCATGAATCACAACACGCCAGGCCTCCCTGTCCATCACCAACTCCTGGAGGTCACTGAGACTCACATCCATCGAGTCAGTGATGCCATCCAGCCATCTCATCCTCTATCGTCCCCTTCTCCTCTTGTCCTCAATCCCTCCCAGCATCAGAGTCTTCTCCAATGAGTCAACTCTTCGCATGAGGTGGCCAAAGGACTGGAGTTTCAGCTTTAGCATCATTCCTTCCAAAGAAATCCCAGGGCTGATCTCCTTCAGAATGGACTGGTTGGATCTCCTTGCAGTCCAAGGGACTCTCAAGAGTCTTCTCCAACACCACAGTTCAAAAGCATCAATTCTTCAGCACTCAGCCTTCTTCACAGTCCAACTCTGTGAAATATAAAAAACATCCATATTTTCATCATAGAGGATTGGAATGCAAATATAGGAAGTCAAGAGATATCTAAAGTAACAGGCAAGTTTGGCCTTGGAGTACAGAGTGAAACAGGGTAAAGGCTAATAGAGTTTTGCCAAGAGAATGCATTGGTCATAGCAAATATCCTCTTCTGACAATACAAGAGACAACTCTGCACATGGACATCACCTGATGGTCAATACTGAAATAAGATTGATTACATTCTTTGCAGTCAAAGATGGAAAAACTCTATACAGTCAGCAAAAACAAGACCAGGAGCTGACAGTGGCTCAGATCATTAATTCCTTGTGGCAAAACTTAAACTTAAGTTGAATAAAGTAGGGAAAACCACTAGGCTATTTAGGTATGACCTAAATCAAATCCCTTATGACTATACAGTGCAAGTGACAAATAGACTTAAGGGATTAGATTTGATAGGGTGCCTGAAGAACTGTGGACAGGGGTTCATGACAGGAGGCAGTGATACAGGAGGCAGTGATCAAAACCATCCTGAAGAAAAAGAAATGCAAAAAGGCAAAATGGCTGTCTGAGGAGGTCTTAGAAGAGAAAGACAAAGGAGAAAAGAAACGATATACTTGTTTGAATGCAGTTTCAAAAAATTGCAAAGAAAAATAAGAAAGCCTTCCTAAGTGAACAATGCAAAGAAATAGAGGTAGATAATAGAATGGGAAAGATTAGTGATATCTTCAAGAAATACCAAGGGAATGTTTCATGCAAAGATGGGCACAATAAAGGATGGAAATAGTATAGACTTAATAGAAGCAGAAGATATTAAGAAGTGGTAAGAATACACAATACTATACAAAAAAGATCTTAATGACCCAGATAACCACAGTGGTATGATCACACACCTAGAGCCAGACATCCTGGAGTGTGAAGTCAAGTGGGCCTTAGGAAGCATCACTATGAATGAAGCTAGTGGAGGTGATGAAATTCCAGTTGAACTATTTCACATCCTAAAAGATGATGCTGTGAAAGTACTGCACTCAATAAGCCAGCAAATTTGGAAAACTTGACAGTGGCCACAGGACTGGAAAAGGTCAGTTTTCATTCCAATGCCAAAGAAAGGCAATGCCAAAGAATGTTTAAACTACCACACAATTGCACTCATCTCACATGCTAGCAAAGTAATGCTCAAAATTCTCCAAGCCAGGCTTCAATAGTACTTGAATCAAGAACTTCCAGATGTTCAAGCTGGATTTGGAAAAGGCAGAGGGACAAGGGTTCAAATTGCCAAGATCTGTCGGATCATCAAAAAAGCAAGATTAGCCATGTTGAAGCCTTTGACGGTGTGGATCACAACAAACTCTGGAAAATTCTTCAAGAGCTGGAAATACTAGACCACCTCACCTGCTTCCTGCAAAACCTGTATGAAGGTCAAGAAGCAACAATTAGAACCAAACAGGGAAAAACAGACTGGTTCCATATTGGGAAAGGAGTACCCTATTTAACTTATATGCAGAGTACATCATGTGAAATGCCAGGCTGGATGAAGCACAAGCTGGAATCAAGATTGCTGGGATAAATATCAACAAGTTCAGATATGCAGATGACACCACCGTTGAGGCAGAAAGTGAAGAGGAACTGAAGATCCCCTTGATGAATCTGAAAGAAGAGAGTGAAAAGGCTAGCTTAAAACTCAAGATTCACGAAGATCATGGCACCCAGTCCCATTATTTCATCTCAAATAGATGAGGAAACAATGGAAACAGTGACAGACTTTCTTGGGCTCCAAAATCACTGCAGATGGTGAGCACAGCCATGAAATTAAAAAACGCTTGCTTCTTGGAAGAAAAGCTATGACAAACCCAGACAGCATATTAAAACAAGAGCCATTACTTTTCTGATAAAGTTCGGTCTATGTGGGTTTTCTAATAGTCATGTATGGATGTGAGACTTGGACCAAAAAGAAAGCTAAGTGCTGAAGAACTGATGTTTTTGAACTTAGTAGACTGGAGAAGACTCTTGAGAGTCCCTTGGACTGCAAGGAGATCAAATCAGTCAATCCTGAAAGAAATCAATCCTGAATATTCATTAAAGGACTGATGCTGAAGCTGAGGCTCCAATATTTTGGCCACCTGATGCAAAGATCTGAGTCATTGGAAAAGACCCTAATGCTTGGAAAGATTGAAGGTAAGAGAAGGGGACAATAGAGAACAAGATGGTTGGGTGGTATCACTGACTCAAAGACATGAGTTTGAGCAAGCTCCAGGAGATGGTGAAACACAGGGGAGTCTGGCCTGCTGCAGTCCATGGGGTCGCACAGAGTCAGACATGACTAAGTGAACAACCCACTCCAGTGTTCTAGGGCTTCCCTGGTGGCTCAGATGGTAAAGATTCTGCCTGCAATGCAGGAGACCTGGTTCAATCCCTGGGTTGGGAAAATCACCTGGAGCAAGGCATAGCAACCCACTCCAGTATGATTGCCTAGAGAATCCCCATGAACAGAGGAGCCTGGTGGACTACAGTCCATGGGTCGCAAAGAGTCAGACATAACTGAGCGACTATGGCACAGGGAGGGAGTTTCAGATGGTAACTAAAAGCTGAGGAAGAATTAACCCAAGAAAGAAGAATGTTGAAGGATATTTCATGCAGAGGGTACGGTATGAATCTGACAACCCATGGAGTTTGACACATAGTAAGCACTCCATCATATTTGGTAATTGTGTGATATGTGAATGAAAGGGGGGAAATGGACCCTTTTCATGGCAGTGATAAATAAGAAAGTCAAGGAACTTCTCTAGGGTTTGGTTGTACTGTTTTGATCCATCTGAAAGAGAAAAAAAAAGAGGAACAAGGAATGGTTTCTATGTCTTCCCTGTCACAACATATCATGATCTTTTCCTAATGCATTTAGATGAGTGAGTTTGATAATGAAGGAGCTTATGTATGGTTTCTTGGTAACCTCATGAAAGGTTGTTTAAGAATGGTGGTAAGATGATTGATACAAAGCCACCAACAGACAAAGCAGAGGGCAAAGTTACTTTAAGGTAGGTTAGGTGACACAACTTTCTCACACAGAGGGCTATATAGTACAAGGGATGCAGAAGCACCCCAGAGCAGACGGACAAGCCTCTGTCACCTTTGCTTAGACTTCCCTGGTGGCTCATATGCCACACAATTTAGAGAAGACACTGTCAGACTCTTTGGGAAACTAGGTTCTGATCTCCCAGGAATATTGATAACTTCCTTGCCCTTTCAAATATTCTGGAGACTCTGGTTATACTCCTGTCTAATCACAACAAGATATAAATAAAGACAGTCTCAGCAGCTTTTGGGGTACTTTCTACAAATCTGGGTAAATCAGAACGGTACCACCACTCAGCATTTGCAGATCTAAGCCTTCAGGCCTGCTTCAGTTCTATTCTGGCATAACTTGAAATAAATTTGCTCTTCAAGACATAATGGTTTTATGACATGAATTCATCAACAAGTAGAACAAGAAGGTATCTTAAATATCCTTTAATGCAACCTGCTGTTTTTCTGTCCATTAGTATAAACAAGGCAAACTAAAAGGGGTGAGAAACCTTTATGACACAGTCATACAAAAACATCCAAGAAGTGAATGTTATTGTAATTATTTCAATTAACAAATATTTGGGCCATACGGAATAATAATATTTTGGACTAGATTCTGACCTTTTGGGTTTATGTCCAGCTTGACACCCACTGTGTTAATTATGTTTTATTATGCAATGCTTTTTGCCTCGGAGAAGGCAATGGCACTCCACTCCTGTACTCTTGCCTGGAAAATCCGATGGATGGAGAAGCCTGGTAGGCTGCAGTCCATGGGGTCGCTAAGGGTCGGACCTGACTGAGTGACTTCACTTTCACTTTTCACTTTCATGCACTGGAGAAGGAAATGGCAACCCACTCCATTCTTTCCTAGAGAATCCCAGGGACGGGGGAGCCTGGTGGGCAGCCATCTATGGGGTCACACAGAGTCAGATATGACTGAAGTGACTTAGCAGCAGCAGCAACTTGCAATGCTTTTTGCTTACAAATATAATAATATAATAATATTATTATTAATCACAATCCATTTCTACACTATTTGTAGACTAAGACAGGGTAGAGGAGAAGTGAAGGAAGTACACTGAGTGGAAATGTTCATTTGTTTGAAGGCTAAAGATTATCTTTATGTTTATTCTCTCTCTGATGGCAAAGTACCTAGAAATCTATTCTGCACACACCCTTGATTCCTTCTGGGAAAAAGAATAAATGGGAAATTAGTTGCCTTCCATCTCAACCACTAAATCATACAGTCAGAGCCAACATTACAAATGTCATGACTTAAAGCCATATTAAACTGGAAGGAATCTTTGAAACCATTACCTATCTCTTACATTTAAAGAGCATAAACTGAGAGTTAAAACCATTAAAAACTATACACTAGAGTGGCTACATGGCTTCCCTGGTGGCTCACATGGTAAAGAACTCACCTACCAATGCAGGAGACACAAGAGACACGGGTTCAGTCCCTGGGTCAAGAAGATCCCCTGGAGGAGGAAATGGCAACCAGCTCTAGGATTCATGGAATTTTCAATTCCATGGACAGAGGAGCCTGGTGGGCTATAGTCTATGGGGTCACAGATAGTCAGACATGACTAAGCACGCAAGCAATAGTGGCTATAGACTAGTGGCTAGTTGCTGGGTAGATTCATAGGGAAATTATTATGTACATTCTCAGGTTCTCCTTTCTCTCTGTAATTTTGATTTTATTCGTCAGTGAAGAAAAGCTATTATTTAACTTGCTTTTTACAAATGGCAATAATTTCTACCTTAATGGGTTGAACTGAAAATTAAATTAAAAAATTAAGTTTGTGAAGTCACATAGTAAAAGCCCCAAAATGGTAGCTGTCATTATCATCATCATTATCAACTATTTATACCAAACCTAGTTTTATGAAGCATTTGAAGTGACTTTGATTAAAAGACACAACTACGTTACTATACAGTGTGCCTGAAACTAATACAGCATTGTAAATCAACTGTACTTCAGTAAAAACAACCTACATTAAAGCTATTAAAACAGAGGTAATGCATTTTTTAAAGTATTAAATTTCCTTCAGAGTTTTTTTTATAAGCAGACCACAATTTTCTTCATGGTTACTTACATAATAATTGTTAACTAATAAAAGGAAAAATACCAATTACTCATTCAAAAAGACATATTTTTTTTTCTTAAAGTATAAACATCATTTCTCATAAGACATGGTTTATAAATGAGATTGCAACAATATTAACGCAATTGACAACATACTCATCAATGATTTTAAAGCAAATATCAAAGCTTTCTTTACTATTTTAATGAAAATAAAGGGCATACCACGGTGCTATAACTTAGTGAAAATGTTTACAAGTGAATTGCTTAACTTCTAATCATAGAAGAGAAAAGTAGGATATAAATTAGATTTCCTAGAGAAAGAAAGTATCTTAAGTCAGTAGCTCCCAAAGCTGAATAAAGATCAAAAGTACTCAAGAAACTTTTATTAAGATTCTGGGACAATTCTCCAGATCTACTAAGAATGATTTTTGGAAGATGGGATCCAGGCATATATTAAAAAAATAAAACCTCTTCAGATGAGTCTGATGAGCAGCAAGAACTGGGAGTTACCATCTTAAGGTTACCTCTGATCCACCATTTGTTTTAAGTAATTATTATCTTTTTAATTAAAATTTACATTTTCATTTTAAAATGAATTTAATTTAAAATTAAATATAATTTTTAATGAAACTTTTCAGACAAAATATAACATACCCATTACCATGAAATTTAATAACTGTCAACATTTGTATACATTTGCTTTAGACTATTTTTTTAAAGTTATTTTAAGATATGTGTTACAAAATAGCTTAACTCTCAGTCTGATTCTATTCATTTCTTTTCAGAAATACCCAATATCCTGAAATTTATATGTTTCATTCCATGCACATTTTTTGCAATTGTATTACATATGCAGATACCTATAAATAATACATCATCATTTGATAGTGATTTACTATTATACATTTACTCTGTATAAATTTTGCAAGTTATTCTTTGCTCAATATTATGTTGTTTGATTTGTCTCTACTAGTACAAGTAAAGCTAGTTCATTTATGTTAATGGCTGCATTTTATTAATAAGTAAACTATTCATTCTCCAAGCCAGGCTTCAGCAATATGTGAACCGTGAACTTCCTGATGTTCAAGCTGGTTTTAGAAAAGGCAGAGGAACCAGAGATCAAATTGCCAACATCCGCTGGATCATCGAAAAAGCAAGAGAGTTCCAGAAAAACATCTATTTCTGCTTTATTGACTATGCCAAAGCCTTTGACTGTGTGGATCACAATAAACTATGGAAAATTCTGAAAGAGATGGGAATACCAGACCACCTGATCTGCCTCTTAAGAAATCTGTATGCAGGTCAGGAAGCAACAGTTAGAACTGGTGATGGAACAACAAATTGGTTCCAAATAGGAAAAGGAGTACGTCAAGGCTGCATATTGTCACCATGTTTATTTAACTTATATGCAGAGTACATCATGAGAAATGCTGGACTGGAAGAAACACAAGTTGAAATCAAGATTGCTCGGAGAAATGTCAATAACCTCAGATATGCAGATGACACCACTCTTATGGCAGAAAGTGAAGAGGGGCTAAAAAGCCTCTTGATGAAAGTGAAAGTGGAGAGTGAAAAGGTTGGCTTAAAGCTCAACATTCAGAAAACGAAGATCATGGCATCTGGTCCCATCACTGCATGGGAAATAGATGGGGAAACAGTGGAAACAGTGTCAGACTTTGTTTTTCTGGGCTCCAAAATCACTGCAGATGGTGACTGCAGCCATGAAATTAAAAGACACTTACTCCTTGGAAGGAAAGTTATGACCAACCTAGATAGCATATTCAAAAGCAGAGACATTACTTTACCAACAAAGGTTCGCCTAGCCAAGGCTATGGTCTTTCCTGTGGTCATGTATGGATGTGAGAGCTGGACTGCGAAGAAGGCTGAGTGCCGAAGAATTGATGCTTTTGACCTGTGGTGTTGGAGAAGACTCTTGAGAGTCCCTTGGACTGCAAGAAGATCCAACCAGTCCATTCTGAAGGAGATCAATCCTGGAATTTCTTTAGAAGGAATGATGCTCAAGCTGAAACTCCAGTATTTTGGCCACCTCATGGGAAGAGTTGACTCATTGGAGAAGACTCTGATGCTGGGAGGGATTGAGGGCAGGAGGAGAAGGGGACAACAGAGGGTGAGATGGCTGGATGGCATCACTGACTTGATGGGTGTGAGTCTGGGTGACCTCCGGGAGCTGGTGATGGACAGGGAGGCCTGGCGTGCTGCGGTTCATGGGGTCGCAAAGAGTCGGACCCAACTGAGCGACTGATCTGATCTGATCTGATCTGATTCATTTATCTATTCTCCAGTATTTCCCCAGAGATGAATAATTAGCCTATTTCCATTTTTTCAATATTCCAAACATTGATAACATAGACACCCTTCTGTGCAATTATGGTTGGCTCATGTAGTTGAATTTCTCTGTGACATAACTAGCAGAAACTTTTGGAACTTTATCCTCTCACCCCGTCAGCACATTCTTGTAGCTTTGCACACACCATAGGCTTCCTCCTTCAAGCTTCAGCATTTATCTGTCCGGGGGCTTTTTCTGGTCCTAAAGAAAAAGTGTGCTGAACAGGCTAAGAGTGCTGAGGAATTGACATCCCCAGGAGTAAATTTCCACCAATGGAAACTGGTGGAAAATAACTAAGCCTCTTTGCTGCTTGATAGGACATTACTATGGAGAAGGAAATGGCAACTCACTCCAGTATTCTTGCCTGGAGAACCCTGTGGACAGAGGAGCCTGGTAGGCTGCTGTCCATAGGGTCGCATAGAGTCAGGCATGACTGAAGCGACTTAGCATGCATGCAATGCATTGGAGAAGGAAATGGCAACCCACTCCAGTTTTCTTGCCTGGAGAATCCCAGGGATGGAGGAGCCTGCTGGGCTGCCGTCTGTGGGGTTGCACAGAGTTGGACACGACTGAAGCGACTAAGCAGCAGCAGCAGCAGCAGGACATTACTAAGATGTTTTCTACCTATTCTTTCAGAGGACTCCCACTGAGCAGAAAGTTCCCCATGAGCACCCAGGATTCCTGCTCTGCTAGTAACAATGACACAAGCCTTGTTGACAAGCTTTGGGGTGACTGTCTTCTGTAAGCCAGAGTTCATACTAGCAGATGCTGCTGCTCTAGAATGCCACTCCCAATTTCAGAGGGGCTGACAGCAGTCTGTAACTGAAAAGCCAGGTGCTGACACTTAATTGTTAGAGGCAAGTGGGTATAATTACTGTACCAGGCAGCAAAGCTAAAGAGGCAACCAACATCTTTAGATCCTCTGGGATGTATTGGCAATGGCTAGTGTATCTTGTTGTTCCCAGGAATAAGCTCGATGGCAAAATGAGGGGATGGCTTCATTTATATAAGCCAAAAATCAGAAAGCTGATTAGCAAGCAGCGGACAGCAGCCACTGTAATGGAAAATTACATGTCTGACCTGACAACCCAAAATGCCATCATGATGTTGATGACAGAATAGTGTTGATACAGAGGTTTAGGTAATAAATGGAATCCTGGCACTATGCTAGTCCAGTAGGTCCATGGACACATCCTATAGTTTCCTAGGGACACTAGAGAAACGAGCATAGCATGTGTCCATGGACCCACTGGACTAGCAAGGGGCCAGGATTTCTCTTATTACCTAAGCTCTCTATCAGCTCTATTGTTATATACATCTTGTGTCCCAATAACACCTGTATATAATATACTGGGTATATATAATACCATGCATATACATATATACCCAGATCCTCCCAGTATTCTGTGGCTCATGGGTTAACAGTTTTCATGGTCGGAAAAACCAAGTGGAAGCTCTCAAGTCTGTCCTCACTACTCCTAGTTAAGATTGTAAATTGGATGCAATGTCCCATTCTGGGTGGAATGATAGAGTTGGATGACTTCTAGAAGACTTAGAGGATAATGTCCATGATTTTGTCATTTAATTTATCAGAATCAGTTCAGTTCAGTCACTCAGTTGTGTCTGACTCTGCGACCCCATGAATCGCAGCACACCAGGCCTCCCCATCCATCACCAACTTCCGGAGGTCACTCAGACTCACACCCATCAAGTTAGTGATGCCATCCAGCCATCTCATCCTCTGTCGTCCCCTTCTCCTCCTGCCCCCAATCCCTCCCAGCATTAGAGTTTTCTCCAATGAGTCAACTCTTTACATGAGGTGGCCAAAATACTGGAGTTTCAGCTTTAGCATCATTCCTTCCAAAGAAATCCCAGGGCTGATCTCCTTCAGAATGGACTGGTTGGATCTCCTTGCAGTCCAAGGGACTCTCAAGAGTCTTCTCCAACACCACAGTTCAAAAGCATCAATTCTTCGGCACTCAGCCTTCTTCACAGTCCAACTCTCACAACCATATATGACCACTGGAAAAACCATAGCCTTGACTAGACAGATCTTTGTTGTCAAAGTAATGTCTCTTCTTTTGAATATGCTATCTAGGTTCGTCATAACTTTCCTTCCAAGGAGCAAGCGTCTTTTAATTTCATGGCTGCAGTCACCATCTGTAGTGATTTTGGAGCCCAGAAAAATAAAGTCTGACACTGTTTTCACTGTTTCCCCATCTATTTCCCATGACGTGATGGGACCGGATGCCATGATCTTCATTTTCTGAATGTTGAGCTTTAGGCCAACTTTTTCACTCTTCTCTTTCACTTTCATCAGGAGGCTTTTTAGTTCCTCTTCCTCTGCACAAGGCTGGTGTCATCTACGTATCTGAGGTTATTGATATTTCTCCCGGCAATCTTGATTTCAGCTTGTGTTTCTTCCAGTCCAGCGTTTCTCATGATGTACTCTGCATATAAGTTAAATAAGCAGGGTGACAATATACAGCCTTGACATAATCCTTTTCCTATTTGGAACCAGTCTGTTGTTCCATGTCCAGTTCTAACTGTTCCTTCCTGACCTGCATGCAGGTTTCTCAAGAGGCAGGTCAGGTGGTCTGGTATTCCCATCTCTCTCAGAATTTTCCACAGTTGATTGTGATCCACACAGTCAAAGGCTTTAGTATAGTCAATAAAGCAGAAATAGATGATTTCTGGAACTCTCTTGCTTTTTTCATGATCCAGCGGATGTTGGCAATTTGATCTCTGGTTCCTCTGCCTTTTCTAAAACCAGCTTGGACATCAGGAAGTTCATGGTTCACATATTGCTGAAGCCTGGCTTGGAGAATTTTGAGCATTACTTTACTAGCATGTGAGATGAGTGCAATTGTGCGGTAGTTTGAGCATTCTTTGGCATTGCCTTTCTTTGGGACTGAAATGAAAACTGACCTTTTCCAATCCTGTGGCTACTGCTGAGTTTTCCAAATTTGCTGGCATATTGAGTGCAGCACTTTCACAGCATCATCTTCCAGGATTTGAAATAGCTCAACTGGAATTCCATCACCTCCACTAGCCTTGTTCGTAGTGATGCTTTCTAAGGCCCACTTGACTTTACATTCCAGGATATCTGGCTCTAGGTGAGTAATCACACCATCATGATTATCTGGGTTGTGAAGATCTTTTTGTACAGTTCTTCTGTGTATTCTTTCCACCTCTTTTTAATATCTTCTGCTTCTGTTAGGTCCATACCATATCTGTCCTTTATCAAGCCCATCTTTGCATGAAATGTTCCTTGGTATCTCTAATTTTCTTGACGAGGTCTCTAGTCTTTCCCATTCTGTTGTTTTCTTCTATTTCTTTGCTTTGATCACTGAGGACGGTTTTCTTATCTCTTTTTGCTATTCTTTGGAACTCTGCATTCAGATGCTTATATCTTTCCTTTACTCCTTTGCTTTTCAGTTCTCTTCTTTTCACAGTTATTTGTAAGGCCTCCCCAGACAGCCATTTTGCCTTTTTGCATTTCTATTCCATGGGGAAGGTCTTGATTCCTTTCTCCTGTACAATGTTGCAAACCTCAGTCCATAGTTCATCCAGCACTCTATCAGATCTAGGCCCTTAAATCTATTTCTCACTTCCACTGTATAATCATAAGGGATTTGATTTAGGTCATACCTGAATGGTCTAGTGATTTTCCCTACTTTCTTCAATTTAAGTCTGAATTTGGTAATAAGGAGTTCATGATCTGAGCCACAGTCAGCTCCTGGTCTTGTTTTTGTTGACTGTATTCAGCTTCTCCATATTTGGCTGCAAAGAATATAATCAATCTGATTTTGGTGTTGACCATCTGGTGATGTCCATGCATAGAGTCTTCTCTTGTGTTGTTGGAAGAGGGTGTTTGCTATGAAACTCTATTAGTCTTTGCCCTGCTTCATTCCATACTCCAAGGCCAAATCTTCATGTTACTCCAGGTGTTTCTTGACTTTCTACTTTTGCATTCCAGTCCCCTATAATGAAAAGGACATCTTTTTTGGGTGTTAGTTCTAAAAGGTCTTGTAGGTCTTCATAGAACCGTTCAACTTCAGCTTCTTCAGCATTACTGGTTGGGGCATAGACTTGGATTACTGTGATATTGAATGGCTTGCCTTGGAAACAAACAGAGGTCATTCTGTCATTTTTGAGATTGCATTCAAGTACTGCATTTTGGACTCTTTTGTTGACCATGATGGCCACTCCATTTCTTCTGAGGGATTCCTGCCCGCAGTAGTAGAAATGGTCATCTGAGTTAAATTCACCCATTTCAGTCCATTTTAGTTTGCTGATTCCTAGAATGTCGATGTTCACTCTTGCCATCTCTTGTTTGACCACTTCCAATTTGCCTTGATTCATGGACCTGACATTCCAGGTTCCTATACAATATTGCTCTTTACAGCATCGGAATATCTCCTGCCAAAAAAAATAAAAAGAATCAATGAATTGGTTGAAATATGGCAATGGCACCCCACTCCAGTACTCTTGCCTGGAAAATCCCGTGGACGGGAGAACCTGGTGGGCTGCAGTCCATGGGGTCGTTAAGAGTCGGACACGACTGAGTGACTTCGCTTTCACTTTTCACTTTCATGCATTGGAGAAGGAAATGGCAACCCACTCCAGTATTCTTGCCTGGAAAATGCCATGGACAGAAGAGCCTGTCCGACTACAGTCCATAGGGTCACAAAGAATCAGACACGACTGAAGCAACGTAGCACATGCTGATACAAGTTGACTGATATCAATTTTTTCTACAAATTTATTGGTTTGATCATTCTTGTATCCCATAACACATGTAAAATCAAGCCTCTCACTTTCCATGGTGATTTTTTTTTCTTTTTGACTCAGATTCCCAGACAATGGCAGAATTTCTTCCCATTTCCCTGGCTCAATGTGTGTGTTTCTAGCAGCTCACTCCAGAGGATGGAGCCATTGATGGTTCTGCCTCCGAGGGTTCTCATTTCTACCTTCCTAATCAAATATACTCAAAGATTCCTCTTCTTGTGACATTTACTGAGTTTTAAACTCAAGCCTCTAGATGGTAGAGGCTATTTCCAGACCACCACAGTATCTTCTAACATGTGGCTGCTGAATTTCAGGTCCATTTTTACTTCAGCATCTGGGTACATGTCTTTCTTTTGTCTGAGTGAATCTTTCTATTTTGTTTCATTGTTTCTAAAAGGATATGCACTTTTTAGGTTAATAATATGTGATATAGTAAAATGCCTAAATCTTATAGAAAGATCAAGAAGGATTCTGAAATGCCTTCATGCTTTCTGTAGCTGGATGGACTCTTTTTTCAAAGAAAATGTCTGGTAATAACCAAAAGTTATTTTGTCTAAAAGAATGAGAGTGCTGTATTTTTGTGTTACTCACTGAGATCAGGAGGAAAAGGGGCAACAGAGGATGAGATGGTTGAATGACACCACTGACTCAGTGAGCATGAGTTTGCGCAAACTCTGGGAGAGAGTGAAGGACAGGGAAGCCTGGAGTGATGCAGTCCGTGGGGTCACAAAGAGTCAGACACAACTTAGCAACTGAGCAACAATAACAGATGAGACACGTTCCTAGGCTTAGGTAAGGAAGTATGGTTAAAATTATACTATGATCCTTGAAACAGTCTTCTTGGATTGAGGGTTGGTTGCTTCATTTTTCATGGCAATAAGCAAGCATGTATATATGTAACACCTGGCGCTCTTTGCTTCCATGGAATATATATAAAATTTATTTTATTTTCCAAAGAGTTAAATATAGCAACCTGGAAGTCTCAGTGGATCTAGTTCCCTGTGTAAGCCTCAGTATTGGTATTGAAAAGTAGTTGACTCACTTGATCCAGATATTGTCCCATAGATTTTGTTTTCCTCACTAAATGTGATCTTTGAATAGCTTAATGGAAAAAATACTGTGTTGGAAATGGACTGTTCCAGTTTAAACACTGAAGAGTACTGACATTTATTGAATGTTTGCATCCATGTTTGAGGCTCTTAAGATTTATTATCTAATTTATCTTTACATCCACTATGCATTTAGGTATCATTCTGGTGAGAGGAGGGAACTGAAGTTTCAGTTCAATTCAGTTCAGTCACTCAGTTGTGTCCGACTCTTTGCGATCTCATGAATCACAGCACGCCAGGCCTCCCTGTCCATCACCAACTTGCAGAGTTCACTCAAATTCATGTCCATCGAGTCAGTGATGCCATCCAGCCATCTCATCCTCTATCATTCCCTTCTCCTCCTGCCCCCAATCCCTCCCAGCATCAGAGTCTTTTCCAATGAGTCAACTCTTCGCATGACATGGCCAAAGTATTCAAATTTCAGCTTTAGCATCAGTCCTTCCAAAGAACACCCAGGACTGATCTCCTTTAGAATGGACTGGTTGGATCTCCTTGCAGTTCAAGGGACTCTCAAGAGTCTTCTCCAACATCACACTTCAAAAGCATCAATTCTTAGGCGCTCAGCTTTCTTCATAGTCCAACTCTCACATCCATATATAACCACTGGAAAAACCATAGCCTTGACGAGATGGACCTTTGTTGGCAAAGTAATGTCTCTGCTTTTGAATATGCTATCTAGGTTGGTCATAACTTTCCTTCCAAAGAGTAAGCGTCTTTTAATTTCATGGCTGCAGTCACCATCTGCAGTGATTTTAGATCCCCCCAAAATAAAGTCTGACACTGTTTCCACTGTTTCCCCATCTATTTCCCATGAAGTGATGGGACCAGATGCCATGATCTTCGTTTTCTGAATATTGAGCTTTAAGCCAACTTTTTCACTCTCCTCTTTCACTTTCATCAAGAGGCTTTTTAGTTCCTCTTCACTTTCTGCCATAAGGGTGGTGTCATCTGCATATATGAGGTTATTGATATTTCTCCTGGCAATCTTGATTCCAGTTTGTGCTTCTTCCAGCCCAGCATTTCTTATGATGTACTCTGCATATAAGTTAAATAAACAGGGTGACAATATACAGCCTTGACGTACTCCTTTTCCTATTTGGAACCAGTCTGTTGTTCCATGTCCAGTTCTAACTGTTGCTTCCTGACCTGCATACAGATTTCTCAAGAGGCAGATCAGGTGGTCTGGTGTTCCCATCTCTTTCAGAATTTTCCACAGTTTATTGTGATCCACACAGTCACAGGCTTTAGCTTAGTCAATAAGGCAGAAATAGATGTTTATCTGGAACTCTCTTGCTTTTTCCATGATCCAGCAGTTGTTAGATAAGTTCATAAATTTATCTGAAGTAGAGTAACCAATAATGATGCACATGACTTCAAAGAATCTGCTCTTTGTACTGTGATACTGTGTGTAAAGCAAGGGGTTTTTGAAAAAGTGAAAAGATAAACTATACCAATCAGGATGAATTTGCAGTTAAAAGTGGCTCATTAAATTAGAAATGGATTTGGAGAAGGAAATGGCAACCCATTCCAGTATTCTTGCCTGGAGAATCCCATGGACAGAGGAGCCTGGTGGGCTGCAGTCCACGGGGTCACAAAGAGTTGGACATGACTGAGCAACTTCACTTTTGCTATTGGGAATAATGAGCTTGCAATCCATTGGAAGAAGAAGAGCAGTCTAAGGGTTAGAACTCCAGAAATATCTCCTAGAAAAACATAGAATAAGCCCACCAGGGGACCTTTCCAGGTGGCACAGTGGTAACAAATCCACTTGCCAACACTGAAGATGCTGGTTTAATCCCAGGGTCAGGAAGATTCCCTGGAAAAGGAAATGACAGCCCACTCTAGTATTCTTACCTGAGAAATCCCATGGACAGAGGCTCCTGGTGGGCTGCAGTCCATGGGGTAACAAAAGAGTTGGACATGACTCAGTGAGTAAATAACAACAAGAACAAAACCCACCAGGGAATTCACAATCAGAAAGATGGAGAAGCAAGAAGCCACCTATACTATAAGCTTCAAGGGCACACTTTCCACGTGGGATTCAGGTTAATATGCTACATTTACAACTATTGGCTTCATAGTTGTGCTGTGTTTATTCAGTCTCTCCTCAAGAAACAGTGACCATTCCTTACCTTGCCACTTAACCCCAGTGACAACTGCTAGCATTTCTACAGCAAAACTCAGTACTTCCTGGGCTGTGCTTCCCAACATGGCCAATAGTAGTGGTCAAGTAGTGGTCTTTGCTTCACTTCCCCTTTCCATATATTTCACAAGTATATCTGATCGGACAGATCTAAAGCATATCTAGAACCCTAGCTGCAAGGGAGTCTAGCAAACGTGATGTTTAACTTCGTAGCCTCTACAGCACAGTAAGACAGACTAGAAGAGGGATGCAATGAATATGGAATACCAATTCACTAGATTCACTTTCCTGGGGATAATAGTGAGAAAGACTCATGGGGGGAATATTCCTTCAGACACTTGTTTGGGAAAACTGGAAAAATGAATCCGCCTAAGACAACAAGGAAAACTTTTCATGGTAGAAACTGAAAAAAAACTATTTTCCTGAGCAACACATCATGGTAACCTCCCCTGGGAAACCTCTGGAGTATATTTGTCTGGAATAAAACCAGAAATATACCTTTCAAAGTATATTTTCTCCATGATGTATGACCCCTAAACATTTTATTTTTACCATTTGAAGTCATATTTACTTGATAATAGTTTTTCTAATTAAAAATGAAATACATAAAAACTCTGTAAATAAGTTGCAATATTATTAATAATATGAGTTAATGTAAGTATAATACCTCTCAGATAAAATTCAAAATACTCTGTAAAAACCCATAGTCAGAAAAATGATTTTGTTTCCTAAGCTTAATTGGCAATATCCTTCTTGCCCATATATCATGCTACTAACATTTTATTCTGTTTAGGATTTCTGCATCATTTCACTATAGCCTCTATTACTAGCCTAAGGAAATGAATGCATATTCTTATAGGAAAAGCAACTGAATTCCTTTTAAATATTTCCATGAAATCAAACCAAACTGGGAGGTAGGTTGTGAAGCTGTGTTAACCTTCTGCCTTATTCTTATTAAAGTCGTTCTACATTCTTGTAAGTCCTAGGCACACAGTCTCTGGTTATTTTCATGATGGTTATAATGGAATTACCATTTCAAGTTTGTAGGGGGTGCAGGAGAAACATGATAGGAATAGCAGGAAGGAATGGCTCACTCATGAACAATCTCCTGAAATTTTGAATTGATTAGGTTTGAATTGCTAGAAGGGAGAGTGGGGGAAATGTACCCTAGTTTTCTTTCCCTCCAGTTTCCTGTTGCATTATGTGGCTTCTTGAATGTTGCATGATATAAATCATCTTACCACTAGAAGACAAGCTTTCATTTGCAAACTCAGCAGATTTACTTAATTTCATTTTTCCAGTTGGGTATCTTCACCAATTCAAGCCCAGAGAGTATCTCGTGTCATCTAATGCAACAAATAGGTCCTGGAGCATTCACAGCAATATCCACAACATTGGCAGACTGGGATTTCCTTTCCTCTGCCAAGCACCATCAACGTTATTTTTGGGTGGGTCTGAATCCGAATAGCCCAGAGTTTCCATTACATCGTCCTAATTGTTAAAAAGGGGGCCTGCTGTAATTCTTGAAAACTACTCTGTTTAGTTGTAGTCGTTACCATAACATCAGATTGAAATATTGCCTCTCTCCATTGGTTTGGCCAGAGCATAGCAGCCAGCCTCATAGCGTCAAGGCATTAGGAAGGCAAAGCAATCCACAGTCAACAGTATGAATGGAACAATTCACACTGTTGTACATAGATATAGAGGTTAAACTCAAACACATGAAAAAGTGATGCTGGAAGCACTTGGGAACAGCTGGGCCAGATGAATAACTCAATTGGATGCCATGAGGAACAAATTAAACAACTGACTGGAGACCAGGCTGCTCCTGTGACAGACACTTTAATCAGGAAGTCAAAAGCTGATTGACAAGATGAAAAGCTGGATGACATGAAAAATGGAAACAGAAGGAACAACACAAGAAAAGGGCACCCCGGGTCAGCATGCTGACAAAAATAATCAAGTACGACAGGCCATAATCCAATCTTCGAATGTTTGGCATGGTGCTAGTTATGAGAATCTGCAGCCAAGAGGAAAGAAAACTATTATTAAGCAAAGAAATTATCTGGCTTTCTAGAACTCACTATTACATGCTCACTAGAGGATTTTCTTTTCCTTTTTTTTTTTTTTTTTAAACAAGCGTGTAGTAGCTTTTGTTGAGTTTTATAAGATCAATTAAAAAGTGCTAACATTACTGGAAATAAAGCTTTAGGAAGATGACATTTAATAGTGTTTTAAATTCACAGTTAAAAAGGTAATATGCATATTGATTGCCTCAAATCACAAAGAACAGGGCCTTCTCACACTCTTCTATTCAAGGCATAGAGGAAGAAGAGGTAGCAATTACTGGAGAAGGTTTTTGTGGCCCACTTAATAACTCTTATACTGGATTCTTATAGCTGAGTTACTGTTGGAATCCAAGCAAAGCTTCCTGCCAGAGAAGAAATTTGTCTGTGCTACTTGAATTATTTCTGATATGCCTCAGGATACCACCTGTATTCCCAAACATACATTTGGAGATGTACTATCTGAAGAATGGAATAATGATCAGGTTTTTTGGTTTTGTTTTGGTTTTTTTGAAGATAGACAGCATAGGAGTTTGTCATCTCCCAGATAAATGTGTGTGTTTATGGTATATGACTTCAGTTCACATGTACTTTTATTTTAGTTCCATACAGCTTCCCAGTTTCCATACAGGTCCAGATGTATAAGCACCTCTGAAGGGTTTAGACACTATGACTCCATGACTTTTTAAAGAAACTCATCTGCTTTTTTAATAAAAGAAAACTTGTAGTAAAAATTTGAAGATCAGTTGACACTGTCTTCCTTGAATTCCTATTCTGGAGTTAAACCTACATCACAGGAGAAAAGATGTGTTTCTGTTTAGTTTACTGCCTTAGTCTACTCATTTTTAAACTATTTGAATCTCTAAGGGTTTTTGGAAGAAAAGTATGATCACCACAGACATGTTTCATTTGTATCTACTCCATTACCTTCAGGTCTCACAGGGCTAGAAGTTCTGGGGCATTAAAAACACAGTGGAAACGTTTCCTGGACTCAAAAATGTGTAAAAGAAGAAAAACAACATTTTGATAATATTAACTTAAGTAAGGGCACTAATATTTGACTGAACATATTCAGCTCAAACTGGGGACCAAACTGAAAAACTTTGCATGGGTGAAATCCCTTGCAGAAAGTAAAACTGAATATCTTATCTATAGAATTCTAGATGTGCCAGGGTCATAATTCATCACTTTCCATTTTATAGAATTTTCTCAAGTATGTCACTGTAAGATTGTAGTGAGATAATTGACCTTTCCCTTGCCATCAATCTTTACAGTCCATCAGCAACCAAGATTTATTATTTATTCTTATTATGAATGGGTATCCTATTTAGTCTCTGTTTTATTTCTAGTAATGCTATATTCTAAGCCTCAAATTTTACATGGTATGTGAAGGGAAAGCTGGACCAGAGACATAAAATACACATAAGACTAATAGTTCCTTCTATACTGTGCATTTCAAAATAAAAACAAAGCAAAAATTTTAAAATACTTATGTGTAGGAAAGTCTCTTGCCTGGAAAATCCCATGGACGGAGGAGCCTGGTAGTCTGCAGTCCATGGGGTCGCTGAGTCAGACATGATTGAGAAACTTCACTTTCACTTTTCACTTTCATGCCTTGGAGAAGGAAATGGCAACCCACTCCAGTGTTCTTGCCTGGAGAATCCCAGGGACTGGGGAGCCTGGTGGGCTGCCGTCTCTAGGGTCGCACAGAGTTGGACACGACTGAAGCGACTTAGCAGCAGCAGCAGCAGCAGGAAAGTCTTACACAGTTTTGGGGTTTTCCTTGGTAACTATTTCTTACCTCTTTTATAAAATCAGTGAATATCAAGTATCACAACTTTCAAATTATGTTCAGTGTACTAATGTTCTAGTATCCTAAACGTATCTTTAGAGTTTAATTGGATAATCTATTACTAGATGGAGATTATACTGATATATTTCTTCACAATCTCTAAAATGATATATACAATGCAGAACAACATAGAAGAAAATAATATAGAAACCATATGCAGCTGAGAATTTTATTTCCCAGACCTTTTTATTTTTGTAATTTCCTAGTTTACAGATTATCAACAGCTGACTTTTGCTTATAGATCTATAACCCTAATCTTGTATTAGATGTCCTTTGGAATCTGGTGACATAGATAAAGAAAGAAAACAGACATTCACTAATGTACTATTATGTTCCTATAATTCAACGTGCAATTTTATCCTACAAATCTGATGAAGCAGATATGTTGAATCATTTAAATACTGCTCAAGGTCACATAATGAATAAATGGTAAAACCTAGATTCTATGCTATGCTATGCTAAGTCACTTCAGTCATGTCCGACTGTGCAACCCCATAGACGGCAGCCCACCAGGCTCCCCCGTCCCTGGGATTCTCCAGGCAAGAACACTGGAGTGGGTTACCATTTCCTTCTCCAATGCATGAAAGTGAAAAGTGGAAGTGTCCGACTCTTAGTGACCCCATGGATTGCAGCCTAACAGGCTCCTCCATCCAAGGGATTTTCCAAGCAAGAGTACTGAAATGGGGTGCCATTGCCTTTTCCATCCTAGATTCTAAACAAGATTTATCTGTTCCTCTACATTAATCTAGAATGTGATATAGGGAACAGCAGAGATAGAATATTCAAGACCCCATTGTTTTGATCAGTGAATAATCAGAAACGGTTCTGTTCTTGCTTAATCCTTTTCCCCCTCTTCTTATCCAAGCTGAATGAGTGTTTTACTCAGGTTTTAGAGAATTACAAAAACCTGCTCTGTGCCAGGTTGGATGCGTTGCCATTCCACAGAATGTTTGCTTTCTCTGCTGCAGTAAGAAGTGTATTATGTGTCTCATGAATCAAATCTTTAAAATAGTGTAATAATGAAATAGATAAAAGTGGATTCTGAATAAACAGTCCCAAGCTCCATTCTATATACATACACCATACTTTGGTTACCTGATGTGAAGAACTGACTCATTGGCAAAGACTCTGATGCTGAGAAAGGTTGAAGGCAGGAGGAGAAGGGGACGACAGAGGTTGAGATGTTGGATGGCATCACCAATTGGATGGACATGAGTTTGAGCAAGCTCTGGGAGTTGGTGATGGACAGTGAAGTCTTGTGTGCTACAGTCCACGGGGTATCAAAGAGGTGGACACAACTGAGTGACCGAATTGAACTGAACCGAACACATATTAATAAACAAAATAGTCACTAATGCTAAAAAAGAAAAAGAGACACCATTGTTGACAAGGATTAAGAAAGTCAAGCAATCAGAGAATAGTCACTCAAAAAAAAATCTCATATTACAAGTCTGATTTCAGAGCCCAGACTTAACACATTGCCTTGCATTTGGAGTTGGAGTCAAGAAGTAGAGATCTGGGACTAAGGCCATGGTCATTCCCCAAATAAAAATTTAGCTTTCATTCATTCATTCAAACAGATTCTAGTCTAATACACTGCTCAATGGCCACAGACATCCCCCATTTCAGTGTGCATATCCCCCTGCACTGTGACTTTGCACTCTTCTCATCCAGGGACAGATCAGTTTCTCAGCCTCCTTCAACATGTACTGGCCCCTTGACCAAGAGAATATGGAAGTGATGACATCATACAAATTCCAAAGCTTGGGCTTCATTGTGTCTTAAAGATTATGCCCTTGCCCTCCTGGAATGATGCCTTGATATCACTATTTAGGAAAGCTGGTGTAGTCTACTAGAAGGTGAGAGGCCACATAAAAGAGAATGAAGACTCCCCAGCAATAGTCAATACCAATCATGAGACCCAAGAATAAGGCTGTTTTGAACCTCTCAGCTCAGACAACTCTCCAGCATGAATAAACACATGAAACCATTAGATGAACATCCCAATCAACCCACAGAACTATACAGAAAGCAAGAAGTCACTGTTGAAGTCACTAGGTTTTAGGATGGCTAAATACAAAATAGTTAACTAAAACAGAAGTTAGTACATAGAAATGGAGTGTTGTCATAAGAAAAATCTAAGACAGGTGGCATTGGCTTTGGGGAGCCAATGGTGAGACTGGTGTCTACAGAGGCTGAGAGAAAGTGATTGGTATCTGAGGAGGCTGGGAGATTAAGGGAAATTGTTACTGGAGGGTGGAGGAAAATGAAACATCTTTGTTATATAGTAGCCAAACAACTGGCAAATGTTGCCTGCTACACTTGGAAGACATAAATTTTTTCCCATAAACTGGTGGATCTGGCTAGGAGATTTCCAGGCAGAATGTTACAAGTATGAGTTGGCTTTTTATAGCTGTGTATAATAAAATGCAGGAAGAGAGAGATTAAAGAAAGAACCTTTCAGTTTGTAATAGAACTTAGAGAAAATATAGAAGTCCCAAGATGCGCTGGGTTAGAAAACACTGTCAAAATTAGAATGTGTTTAAAAATTAATATCAGGCTATTTTCAACAAAATGAGGCTATGGGGGCAAGATCAAATGAAGGGTGTGGCTGGAAGACCCTTTCATAAAACCTCAGAATGATTTAAGGTGGTATTTGGTAGACCTCTCACCTAAACAAAAGTTCTACTGTGAATTCAGGCATGTCACCCAAATTTGACACATCTCTGAAATTAGAAAGAAGCTAGTTCAATTGGTAAAGAAGATGCCTGCAATGCAGGAGATACAAAAGATGCAGGTTCGATCTCTGGGTTGGGAAGATCCTCTGGAGCAGGGCGTGGCAACCCATCCAGTATTATTGCCTGGAGAATCCTGTGGACATAGAAGCCTGGTGGGCTACAGTCCGTAGGGTGGCAAAGAGTCAGACTTGACTGAAGCAATTGAACACAACACAGTTTTGATAATAGGGAGACTTGTTATTGTCTAATAGAGGAAATTATAGTCTGATCCATAGAAATCTTAGAAAGATTTTTAAAGGAGTTGTATCGATTCAAAATTAAAGGGACAGAGATGATTTCAGAAGCGTCTGAGGCCTCAACTTCCTACAGGTGTAAAGCTGACTGAGAGAACTATTCAAATACAAAACTGCGCTATTTCTTACAGAAAAAGAAAGACCTCTCAGAGGACTAAACAAGCACTCCAGAGGGTAAGAACAAAATGGATTAGAGAGTGGAGGAGGAAATGGCAACCCACTCCAGTATTCTTGTCTGGGAAATCCCATAGACAGAGGGGCCTGGTGGGCTACAATCCATGGAGTAACAAAAGAGTCAGACACAACTTAACGACTAAGCATGCTTCAAAGGAGAAGAAAGAGGCCTTATTCAGGGAATAGTCCCTGTCAGTGGACGTGTGTCTACTTAGATCTCACAATTGCTACAGGCTATGTGCTTCTAAATTTTTTCTCTTTTTTAGAAAGGAATATTCAATGTTGTTACTTCTTTGTCTCACTATTGCAAGCCTTTGAGGCGATATAGTTTTCAGAATACAGAAGGCTCAGGATTTTGGAAAGGTTATTTGGTGCATGCTCCATTCATTAAGCCATACCTCCAACAGCATCTGGAGCAGGACTCAGTAGTTAAATTTCAGCAACCAAAGGTGTGGATGTTCACAGTAAATGAGACAAATCTTGAAAGTAGCCTTATATCACTTCAATCACCAAATGGATAAAAAATTAAAATTTTGGATTTCCAGAAGATTCTGGACTTGAGAACTGTGGAGAGAGTTGTGGACCTAGAAAAACGCTGTGCATGTGATAGGCCATTGACATATTAATGAGCTCATTGGATCCCTTGCCCATTGCAGCTGCAGAAATCTGTCTCGGCTTTACAAGTTGACAGAAGTAAATCACACACTATATTTTCCATACTATGGTCCGTTTCACTGGCTCTGTGTTGGTACAGCTGGAGTGTAGCAGATTCAGATTCTTATGAATGCATGCGTAATGCTTGTTTCCCTGAACCATGCCAGCAGTTTCTGATCATCCCCATGAGTATGAAGGATACTAACAATTTTCTCTAGTCCATCACCCCACTATTACACCATTATTCCTGGATTCCTATCTTCTCCCTCACCATCTCCATGCGCATTCCCAACGTGGGGACACCCACAGCTCAGAATCTACCCTGAAAATTCGTTGTGGAGCTCGACTGCTGCCTAAAGCCCTGCTGGTGCTGGGCCTCCTGGGCTTCATCATTCCTGTCACTTAGTCACTCCTTAGCTGTTGTTTTTATTCCCAGTCACTTTTTCAGATGCAGCCACTGCGATCAGTGCTGAGCAGTGGAAGTGGAATTGAAGTTCCATTGTTCACCTCACCCCTTCGGTGTTTTAGCCCAAACAAATTAAAGCAATCTCTCTTTATGTCTCTGTATGTCTCCATACATATAAATCTTTCAAGTCTAAAATCTCTGTTATAGGAAAATGAGTGGTTACTGTTTATATGGGTGGCACTAGTGGTAAAGAATCTGTCTGACATTGTATAAGACAGAAAAGACATGGGCTCAACCCCTGGGTCAGGAAGATCCCCTGCAGGAGGGCATGGTAACCCAGTCCGGTATTCTTGCCTGGAGAATCCCATGGACAAAGGAGCCTGGTGGGTTCCCAGTCTATGGGGTCACAAAGAGTCAGACATTACTAAAGTGACTTAGCATGCAAGCATACATGTCAACACTCAACATAGTGGGATCATACTTTTATTCAACAAATATCTATTAAACGCCTAAAAGTTTCAGGTGCTAATGTAGGCAGTGAAGACCAGTGACCCATATAGACCAAATTCCTATGGTCTTGGAGTTTATATTCTGGTCTCTACCAAAACAGTTTCTTCTTATGGACAATCAGTTGGGTCACAGGCTAAGCCAATATGTTCACTGGGTTTTTAACTCATTGGAAACTACTTTTTGAATCATACCTTCACCCCAGAAGTTTGAGCAGTACCTTGGCCTCACCCTTTTTGCTTGAAGTAGTGATTTTGTGAGCCAAAGCCTGATTGTGAGTGTGCATGCTATATCACTTCAGTCTTGTACAATTCTTTGCAACCCTATCAGCTACAGCCTGCAAGACTCCTCTGTGCATGGGATTCTCCAGGCAAGAATACTGGAGTGGGTTTCCATGCCCTCTTCCAGGGGGTCTTCCCAACCCAGGGATCAAACCCACGTCTCCTATGTCTCCTGCACTGGCAGGCTGGTTCTTTACCACTAGAGCCACCTGTGAAATCCCCAAAGCCTGATTGCTAGACCTAAATAATGTCTTGTATTCCCAACAGGAAGCTTCTTTACAAAAATATTTTTTTGCTCTGATATCCCAGGGTCCCTGCGAGTCTAAGATAGTCCTTGCCACACAGAGCAAGAGTTCTGTTCAGTAGAATGACACCGGGTGCTCAACAGTGACCCAGTTGAGAAACAGCTGAAGTCTTTACCCTCCATTCTCTTGGCTATGGTAACAGCCTCTGAGGTTGGCTTCCCATCTCTAATGTCTCCTGCTGCCTCCACTTCCCTGAATAACAAATTTAGGGGCTCTCTACTGTCTAGAAGGCATACCCTTTAACTTGGTGTGCCAGTGATTTATAACCTTTTCTGCCCCCTGTCAGTAGAGAAGATGGCAGTATTTTTAGAGGGCACTTTGACAAATGGAAGAGTCTGCTCTTGGCCAGAGGTGATGGGTCTGGTATCTCTGACCACACATATTTTGCTGGCTGATCCAAAGAGGGCTTAAGAGACCAGTGTCTCTACACTTTTGTAACTCATCTACCTATTACACAAGGAGTGAAAAACTGCTCTATACAACAGCCTTTACAATGAAACACAAACAACTTTTTAAAGCTCTATTTATTTTAACTGAAGGATAATTATTTTATAATATTTGTGATGGCTTTTGCCATACATCTGTATGAATCAGCAATAGGCATACATGTGTCCCCTCCATCGTGAATCCCCCTCCACCACCCCATCCCTCCAGGTTGTAGCAGAGTACCAGCTTTGGGTGCCCTGCGTCATATATCAAACTCTCACTGGTTATCTATTTTACATCTGGTAATGCGTATGTTTCAGTGCTTTCTCTCAAATCATCCTACCCTCTCCTTCCCTCACTGAGTCCAAGAGTCTGTTCTTTATGCCTATGTCTCCTTTGCTGCACTACCAGTAGGATCACTGATAACCATCTTTCTAGATTCCATATATATGCCTTAATATGTGATATTCGTCTTTCTCATTTTCTTCACTCTGTATAACAGAATCTAGGTTCATCCACCTCAATAGTACTGACTCAAATGTTTCTTTTACTATCATCTTTTAAATTACCTAAACTAACTGGTTCAAAAAAAAATGGAAGTAGCATTTTGCTAATTTTATGTCTTTCCTTTTCATCTTAGGTTCAGTTAGTTCAGTCACTCAGTCGTGTCTGACTGTCCATGACTCCATGGACCACAGCTCACCAGGCCTCCCTGTCCATCATCAACTCCTGGGGTTTACTTAAACTCATCTCCATTGAGTCGGTGATGCCATCCAACCATCTCATCCTGTCATCCCCTTCTCCTCCTGCCTTCAATCTTTCCCAGCATCAGGGTCTTTTCAAATGAGTCAGCTCTTCATATCAGGTGACCAAAGTGTTGGAGTTTCAGCTTCAACATCAGTCCTTCCAATGATCATTCAGTACTGATCTCCTTTAGGATGGACTGGTTGGATCTCCTTGCAGTCCAAGGGACTCTAAAGAGTCTTCTCCAACACCACAGTTCAAAAGCATCAATTCTTCGGCACTCAGTTTTCTTCACAGTGCAACTCTCACATCCATACACGACTACTAGAAAAATCATAGCCTTGATGAGATGGACCTTTGTTGGCAAAGTAATGTCTCTGCTTTTTAATATGCTATCTAGGTTGGTCATAACTTTCCTTCCAAGGAGTAAGCATCTTTTAATTTCATGGCTGCAGTCACCATCTGCAGTGATTTTGGAGACCCCCAAAAATAAAGTCAGCCACTGTTTCCACTGTTTCCCCATCTATTTCCCATGAAGTGATGGGACCAGATGCCATGATCTTCGTTTTCTGAATATTGAGCTTTAAGCCAACTTTTTCACTCTCCACTTTCACTTTCATCAAGAGGCTCTTTAGTTCTTCTTCACTTTCTGCCATAAGGGTGGTGTCATCTGCATATCTGAGGTTATTGACATTTCTCCCAACAATCTTGATTCCAACTTGTGTTTCTTCCAGTCCAGCATTTCTCATGATGTACTCTGCATATAAGTTAAACAAACATGGTGACAATATACAGCCTTGACGTACTCCTTTTCCTATTTGGAACCAGTCTGTTGTTCCATGACTAGTTCTAACTGTTGCTTCCTGACCTGCATACAGATTTCTCAAGAGGCAGGTCAGTGGATCTGGTGTTCCCATCTCTTTCAGAATTTTCCACAGTTTCTTGTGATCCACACAGTCAAAGGCTTTGGCATAGTCAATAAAGCAGAAATAGATGTTTTTCTGGAACTCTCTTGCTTTTTCAATGATCCAGAGGACATTGGCAATTTGATCTCTGGTTCCTCTGCCATTTCTAAAACCAGCTTGAACATCTGGAAGTTCATGGTTAATGTATTGCTGAAGCCTGGGTTGGAAAATTTTGAGCATTACTTTACTACCGTGTGAGATAAGCTCAATTGTGTGGTAGTTTGAGCATTCTTTGGTACACTTTGTTAACTAGTTTTCCACATTCAGTTCTTTTTTAAACTTCCAAGCTCCTGCTGCTCTCTCCACCTAGAATGCCCTTCTTACAATCTCCTTTGTTGAACTCCTACTTATCCAGGAGAGCTCATTTCAAATGTTGCTACTCTGAGGCCATTCCCAACTCCTCCAGGCAAGTTTAGGTTGCTCTCTGCTCTGGCTGTGAGCACCAATATAACTATCACCATACTTAGTACATTCTTGCCTGCTTTCATTGGGATCAGCTTTAGAGCAGAGGCTTTGTTTTCTATAATATGGTATCCTTCACTGGGCTCACCCTTGTCTCTGATAGCTGATAACTCTACATTTTTTGCGTAATGTATGGATGAACAAGTCAGTCAGTGCAGAGCTGCAGAAATTCCTCAGGCATTCGATTTGCATGAGCCTTTAGATAAGATTTGGAATCTTATTGATTCATATTCTCTGTAGGCTGAGATGACAAAATTGTCTTAATGCTCAAACTATCATGACTTTCCCTGGTGATCCACCGGCTAAGACTCCATGCTCCCCATGCAGGGGATCTGGGTTCAATCCCTGGTTGGGGAATTATTAATAGATGCCACTGCTGCAGCTAAGACCCGGCACAGCCAAATAAACACAAACAAACAAAGAGACAAACTCAAACTATCAAGCTGTTGAAGGACTACTGTTATCATGTCCATAGTCATGCTGCCGTTAAACTTTGCCCTGAAAATCTATATCAATCTATTAAATTTAAATCAAGGAATCTTGATTATCAACCGAGTTTGTTTTTTTTTTTTTTTTTTTAACACATATTACATTGTCAGTTTCTCTTTAATAACTGCTTATTTATCACAATAATCTAACTATGCTAGAACTAGGAACAAAGTCATGGAAACTGTTCATTTGGCAAGACTTGTAATGAATTTTCCATGTTAGTGTTGGGTAACAAATCTTGTTAAGAAGTCAATGTTCCTTAAGTTCAACTTGAAATTGCTCTTGGTCTAAAAGTTTGAGGAAATATGAGCTCAGCACCATGTGACAGGCTGCTGCACCAACAGTTTTACATTGCATGGTCATTAAACTAAGCAAACACACATCAAACTATAAGGAGACCTTGGTATTGCATCTGTACTTGCCATCCCCTCCCCCACTCAGGGAATAAATAGAATTCTCATTTAATCATAATTTCTGACTTTTTCCTTTCAAATGTTTCAAGAATTTGCCAATGTAGAATTTGTTGCAGCTTATAGCTTCTAGTGTTTGGGTATTTTATGCCATACGAAAGCCCAAGCACACTACATGGAAATTAGATTGTCATGTTCACATTCTTAAACACAATGATTTTTAAAAATAATTTAATCATACATGAAAAACCACCAGCAGTTTTGGTCAAGGTATTTGATCTTTGTTTTCTGGTATTCCTGGAGCAACACAAAAGGTTGAATTTTATCTCTGATTGTTATATCATGTATTCAAATAATTTGAGAGGTCAAGCTAATAAGAGAACATAAAAAATCTATATAATTCTTCATCTATGAGGAGGCATGTTGCTTATGATTAGGGGTAGAACTTTAGGCTTGATAAATGTGTTTTTCATTAGACTATAGACATTTAGGTCATACCTGAATGGTCTAGTGTTTTTCCCTACTTTCTTCAATTTCAATCTGAATTTGGCAATAAGGAGTTCATAATCTGAGCCATAGTCAGATCCCTGTCTTGTTTTTGCTAACTTTATAGAGCTTCTCCATCTTTGGCTGCAAAGAATATAATCAATCTGATTTCAGTGTTGACCATCTGGTGATGTCCATGCATAGAGTCTTCTCTTGTGTTGTTGGAAGAGGGTGTTTGCTATGACCAGTGCCTTCTCTTCGCAAAACTCTATTAGCCTTTGCCGTGTTTCATTCTGTATTCCAGGGCCAAATTTGCCTGTTACTCCAGGTGTTTCTTGACTTCCTACTTTTGCATTCCAGTCCCCTATAATGAAAAGGACATCTTTTTTGGGTGTTAGTTCTAAAAGGTCTTGTAGGTCTTCATAGAACCGTTCAACTTCAGCTTCTTCAGCATTACTGGTTGGGGCATAGACTTGGATTACTGTGATATTGAAAGGTTTGCCTTGAAAACGAACAGAGATCATTCTGTCGTTTTTGAGATTGCATCCAAGTACTGCATTTTGGACTCTTTTGTTGACCATGATGGCTACTCCGTTTCTTCTAAGGGATTCCTGCCCACAATAGTAGTTATAATGGTCCTCTGAGTTAAATTCACCCATTCCAGTCCATTTTAGTTCGCTGATTCCTAGAATGTCGACGTTCACTCTTGCCATCTCCTGTTTGACCACTTCCAGTTTGCCTTGATTCATGGACCTGACATTCCAGGTTCCTGTGCAATATTGCTCTTTATAATATCGGACCTTGCTTCTATCACCAGTTACATCCACAGCTGGGTATTGTTTTTGCTTTGGCTCCATTCCTTCCGTCTTTCTGGAGTTATTTCTCCACTGATCTCCAGTAGCATATTGGGTACCTACTGACCTGGGGAGTTCCTCTTTCAGTATCCTATCATTTTGCATTTTGATACTGTTCATGGGGTTCTCAAGGCAAAAATACTGAAGTGGTTTGCCATTCCTTTCTCCAGTGGACCACATTCTGTCAGACCTCTCCACCATGACTCGCCTGTCTAATAGATAGAGTGCCTGATGAACTATGGACTAAGGTTTGTGACATTATACAGGAGACAGGGATCAAGACCATCCCCATGGAAAAGAAATGCAAAAAAGCAAAATGGCTGTCTGAGGAGGCCTTACAAATAGCTGTGAAAAGAAGAGAAGTGAAAAGCAAAGGAGAAAAGGAAAGATATAAGCATCTGAATGCAGAGTTCCAAAGAATAGCAAGAAGAGATAAGAAAGCATTCCTCAGCGATCAATGCAAAGAAATAGAGGAAAACAACAGAATGGAAAAGACTAGAGATCTCTTCAACAAAATTAGAGATACCAAAGGAACATTTCATGCAAAGATGGGCTCGATAAAGGACAGAAATTGTATGGACCTAACAGAAGCAGCAGATATTAAGAAAAGATGGCAAGAATACACAGAACTGTACAAAAAAAGACCTTCAAGCCCCAGATAATCACGATGGTGTGATCACTCACCTAGAGCCATATATCCTGGAATGTGAAGTCAGGTGGGCCTTAGAAAGCATCACTACGAACAAAGCCAGTGGAAGTGATGGAATTCCAGTTGAGCTATTCCAAATCCTGAAAGATGATGCTGTGAAAGTGCTGCACTCAATATGCCAGCAAACTTGGAAAGCTCAGCGGTGGCCACAGGACTGGAAAAGGTCAGTCAGTTTTCATTCCAATCCCAAAGAAAGGCAATGCCAAAGAACGCTCAAACTATCACACAATTGCACTCATCTCACATGCTAGTAAAGTAATGCTCAAGATTCTTCAAGCCAGGCTTCAGCAATACATGAACCGTGAATTTCCAGATGTTCAAGCTGGTTTTAGAAATGGCAAAGGAACCAGAGATCAAATTGCCAACATCTGCTGGATCATCGAAAAAGCAAGAGAGTTCCAGAAAAGTATCTATTTCTGCCTTATTGACTATGCCAAAGCCTTTGGTTGTGTGGATCACAATAAACTGGAAAATTCTGAAAGAGGTGGGAATACCAGACCACCTGAACTGCCTCTTGAGAAATCTGTATGCAAGTCAGGAAGCAACAGTTAGAACTGGACATGGAACAACAGACTGGTTCCAAATAGGAAAAGGAGTACGTCAAGGCTGTATATTGTCACCATGTTTGTTTAACTTATATGCAGAGTACATCATGAGAAACGCTGGACTGGAAGAAGCACAAGCTGGAATCGAGACTCCCGGGAGAAATATCAATAACCTCAGATATGCAAATGAAACCACCCTTATGGCAGAAAGTGAAGAGGAACTAAAAAGCTTATTGATGAAGGTGAAAAAGGAGAGTGAAAAAGTTGGCTTAAAGCTCAACATTCAGAAAATGAAGATGATGGCATCTGGCCCCATCACTTCATGGCATATAGGTGGGAAAACAGTGGAAACAGTGTCAGACTCTATGTTTTGGGGCTCCAAAATCACTGCAGATGGTGACTGCAGCCATGAAATTAAAGGACGCTTACTCCTTGGAAGGAAAGATATGACCAACCTAGATAGCATATTCAAAAGAAGAGACATTACTTTGCCAACAAAGGTTCACCTAGTCAAGGCTATGGTTTTTCCAGAGGATTTGAGAGTTGGACTGTGAAGAAAGCTGAGTGCCCAAGAATTGATGCTTTTGAAGTGTGGTGTTGGAGAAGACTCTTGAGAGTCCCCTGAACTGCAAGGAGATCAGCCCTGGGATTTCTTTGGAAGGAATGATGCTAAAGCTGAAACTCCAGTACTTTGGCCACCTCATACGAAGAGTTGACTCATTGGAAAAGACTCTGATGTTGGGAGAAACTGGGGGCAGGAGGAGAAGGGGATGACAGAGGATGAGATGGCTGGATGACATCACTGATTCGATGGACATGAGTCTGAGTGAACTCTGGGAGTTGGTGCTAGACAAGGAGGCCTGGCGTGCTGCGATTCATGGGATCGCAAAGAGTCAGACACAACTGAGCGACTGAACTGAACTGAACTGAACTGATAGACATTTACGCAGAGTGTATGCTTTTTATGAAATATCTATAACTATCAGAATATGGTCCACTGAAGAAGGGAATGGCAAACCACTTCAGTATTCTTGCCTTGAGAACCCCATGAACTGTATCAAAAGGCAAAATGATAGAATACTGAAAGAGGAACTCCCGAGGTCAGTAGGTGCCCAATATGCTACTGGAGATCAGTGGAGAAATAACTCCAGAAAGAATGAAGGGATGGAGCCAAAGCAAAAAGAATACCCAGCTGTGGATGTAACTGGTGATAGAAGCAAGGTCCGATGCTGTAAAGAGGAATATTGCTTTACAGTGGAAGTGAGAAATAGATTTAAGGGCCTAGATCTGATAGAGTGCCTGATGAACTATGGATAGAGCTTCTTGACATTGTACAGGAGACAGGGATCAAGACCATCCCCATGAAAAAGAAATGCAAAAAAGCAAAATGACTGTCTGAGGAAGCCTTAAAAATAGCTGTGAAAAGAAGAGAAGTGAAAAGCAAAGGAGAAAAGGAAAGATATAAGCATCTGAATGCAGAGTTCCAAAGAATAGCAAGAAGAGATAAGAAAGCCTTCTTCAGCGATCAATGCAAAGAAATAGAGGAAAACAACAGAATGGAAAAGACTAGAGATCTCTTCAACAAAATTAGAGATACCAAAGGAACATTTCATGCAAAGATGGGCTCGATAAAGGACAGAAATTGTATGGACCTAACAGAAGCAGCAGTTATTAAGAAGAGGTGGCAAGAATACACAGAACTGTACAAAAAAGATCTTCATGCCCCAGATGATCACGATGGTGTGATCACTCACCTAGAGCCAGATATTCTGGAATGTGAAGTAAGGTGGGCCTTAGAAAGTATCACTACAAACGAAGCTAGTGGAAGTGATGGAATTCCAGTTGAGCTATTTCAATCCTGAAAGATGATCCTGTGAAAGTGCTGCACTCAATATGCCAGCAAATTTGGAAAACTCAGCAGTGGCCACAGGACTGGAAAAGGTCAGTGTTCATTCCAATTGAAAAAAAAGGCAATGCAAAGAATGCTCAAACTATCGCACAATTGCACTCATCTCACACGCTAGTAAAGTAATGCTCAAAATTCTCCAAGCCAGGCTTCAGCAATACGTGAGCTGTGAACTTCCAGATGTTCAAGCTGGTTTTAGAAAAGGCAGAGGAACCAGAAATCAAATTTCCAACATTAGCTGGATCATCGAAAAAGCAAGAGAATTCCAGAAAAACATCTATTTCTGCTTTATTGTCTATGCCAAAGTCTTTGACTGTGTGGATTACAATAAATTGTGGAATATTCTGAAGGAGATGGGAAACAAACCACCTGATCTGCTTGTTGAGAAACCTATATACAGGTCAGGAAGCAACAGTTAGAACTGGATATGGAACAACAGATTGGTTCCACATAAGAAAAGGAGTATATCAAGGCTGTATATTGTCACCCTGCTTATTTAACTTAGATGCAGAGTATGTCATGAGAATCGCCGGGCTGGAAGAAGCACAAGCTGGAATCAGGATTGCCAGGAGAACTATCAATAACCTCAGATATGCAGATGACACCATCCTTATGGCAGAAAGTGAAGAAGAACTAAAGAGCCTCTTGATGAAAGTGAAAGAGGAGAGTGAAAAGGTTGGCTTAAAGTTCAACATTCAGAAAGCTAAGATCATGGCATCTGGTCCCATCACTTCATGGGAAATAGATGGGGAAATATTAGAAGCAGTGCCAGACTTTATTTTTTTGGTCTCCAAAATCACTGCAGATGGTGACTGCAGCCATGAAATTAAAAGACACTTACTCTTTCAAAAGAAACTTATGACCAACCTAGATAGCATATTAAAAAGCAGAGACATCACTTTGCCAACAAAGGTCTGTCTAGTCAAGGCTATGGCTTTTCTAGTGATCATATATGGATGTGAGAGTTGGACTGTGAAGAAAGCTGAGCACCGAAGAATTGATGCTTTTGAACTGTGGTGTTGGAGAAGACTCTTGAGAGTCCCTTGGATTGCAAGAAGATCCAACCAGTCCATTCTAAAGGAGATCAGTCCTGGGTATTCATTGGAAGCACTGATGCTAAAGCTGAAACTCCAATATTTTGGCCACCTAATGCGAAGAGTTGACTCATATGGAAAGACTCGGATGCTGGGAGGAATTGGAGGCAAGAGGAGAAGGGGACGACAAAGGATGAGATGGCTGGATGGCATCACTGACTCGATGGACATGAGTTTGATTAAACTCTGGGAGTTGATGATGGACAGGGAGACCTGGCATGCTGCAATTCAAGGAGTCGCAAAGAGTCCGACACAACTGAGTGGCTGAACTGAACTGATCGTCTCTTTATCTGTCTTGGTATTTACCTATTTATCTATTCATTTTAGTCTCTCATCCATCTCACACACATCATATTCAAAATATTTCTAAAGATAACTTTACAGTCATCTAGGCTATTAATGTCTGGTTATTCTCTACTGGCTCTTTTTCTTTTAAAGAAGGAAACATATAATTTTCTGTATCACAAGGACATTTTAGAGATGTATAGTAACATGCAAAATTTTACTTCATTGCAAGGTGTCATTTTAAAAGTGCTATCATTTGAAATTTGTAGAAATGCCAGTTTTTAGGTAAATACAGTGCAACACTTCCTAGCAGTAAGTTACTCCACCTATTCAGGCCATTCATTTCATTCAACATTTTGCATTATACATAGATAGACTCATGGAGCAGATTCATTTGTTTTGAAATTAAACAAAGCTTTTCAATTTGGACACCTAGATCAGGTGGATTTTCAAATGGAGATTATCCTAATTAGTGATCTAACTAGTGCTTTAAATGCTCTCTGGGAGCACCACTTCAAATTCCAACACTCTTTTGGAGAAACAGAAATTGAATACCATGTTTATTCTGTAAAGGACTTTCACATAAAGCCTTAAAAACTGTGAAGACCCCCTGTAATTTTCTCTGAGGGCATGTCTTCATTAGCATTTCAATAATTCAACCTTCTGGTGGTTACTTTGAAATTTCTTTAATCTTTGGCATTGAAACACCTAAAATGTATACCACGATCCTTGTGCTGAGTGTAACTATTATACTAAGCCCATCTAAGGCAAGTGTGGGGACTTTTCCTAGCAATGATTATGGCCAGCTTGCTGTAAAAATGGTCAGTTAAAGGCCACTTACAAGTGAGAAGTCACTTAATTTTTTCTCAGGGAAATACAAAATAATTTCATATCTTTACTAAAACTACACTTAAAGTTAGGCAAATAATACATGTTATTTTAGAAAAGTAAAAAAATACATAAGATCAAGAGAAGAATAGCTTACCTCATAATTTTATAACCTAGTAATGATTAAAATTTTGTATATACCTTTTCAGACTTTTTCCTATGTGTATGTATATATAGGAAAAAATATATATATGAACTTATCAGTTCAGTTCACTTAGTCATGTTCGACTTTTTGCAACCCCATGAACTGCAGCATGCCAGGCCTTCCTGTCCATCACCAACTCCTGGAGTTTACTCAAATTAATCTCCATTGAGTCAGTGATGTCATCCAACCATCTCATCCTCTGTCTTGCCCTTCTCCTCCTGCCTTCAATCTTTCCCAGCATCAGGGTCTTTTCAAATGAGTCAGCTCTTTGCATCAGATGGCCAAAGTATTGGAGTTTCCGCTTCAACATCAGTCCTTCCAATGAATATTCAGGACTGATTTCCTTTAAGATTGACTGGTTGGATCTCCTGCAGTCCAAGGGACTCTCAAGAGTTTTCTCCAACACCATAGTTCAAAAGCATCGATTCTTTGGTGCTCAGCTTTCTTTATAGTCCAACTCTTACATCTATACATGACTACTGTAAAAACCATATCCTTGACTCAACAGACCTTTGTTGGCAAAGTAACTTATACTTAAATTAAAAAAGAAAAATGTGCAAATATTGTACCATGGGCTTCCCTGGTGGCTCAGATGGTAAAGAGTCTGTCTACAATGCAAGAGACATGGGTTCAGTCACTGGGTTGGAAAGATCTCCTGGAGAAGGGAATGGCAACGCATTGCAGTATTCTTGCTTGGAGAATTCTACTAACACAGAAGCCTGGCAGGCTACAGTCTGTGGAGTTGCAAAAAGTGAGACAGGACTGAGCAACTAACACTTTCATTTTCATACCTTTGAGCAACTTAATGTGCCTCAGACATCACCAATTTATGTATCCTAGGACTGTCACTTTAACGTGACAGTAAAAGTATACCAGTTAACGTACCTGTAATCCACTGACCCATCTTCCAAATTGAGGAAATAAACCCTTAAGTTTTTTCAGGGATCTGTGCTGCAGGCTAGGAAAGGGAGGTAGGAGATTAGGGGAGAGGGAGAAGAAATTCTCATATATAATTTGAATCAGTCCCTGTGACTCTGAAATAGATCTGCTCTAGTTGTTACTTTTAGTATCTTCTGCCATACCTTGAACCATATTGATATCACTTGCAGCAGCCTGGGCCACCCTGCTGGTGTGGTGACCTGCCTTTCATCTCCCCCAGAACTGCTCTGCCGTATCCTGCATCACCAGCCTTATAGTATCCTCAGGATATGTTTTCAGCTTCTCCACCTAATTCTCAGTGGGCGGTTTTGTAGCAGAGGGGCTCAAATGACTGGAGAAACCTCATTATTTTATTTTAACTAGAAAAGTGGCCCTTGAATATGGCTGCCAACTATTGCCATTCTAATTTATGCATGCCTCTGCTCACATAAACTAGTGACTTGATTTCCCTCTTCTTGAGTATGAGTTGGGCAACTGGTTTGGATCATAGAATGTGCCATAAATGATATTCTGAGACTTGGTAAAAATAATTTTTATTTATTTATTTTTGACAGTACTGGGTGTTTATTGCTGTGCAGGTTTTTCTCTTGCTGTAGAGAGCCAGGGCTGCTCTCTAGCTGTGGTGCATGGGTGCACACATGCATTGCAGTGGCTTCTCATTGCAGAGCATGGGCTCTAGGGCACACAGGCTTCAGTAATCGTGGCTCCCTGGCTCTAGAGCACAGGCTCAATAGTTGTGGCACAGGGGCTTAGTTGCTCCATGGCATGTGGCATCTTCCCAGACCAGGGCTCGGAACTGTATCTCCTGCGTTGGCAGGAGGATTCTTTACCACTGAGTCACCAGGGAAGCCCTATATTGGGACTTTTAAGAACAAGTATAAGAGCCCTATCATCTCTCTCTTCCTTCTACTTAAGACTGTGCTGGCATTCTAGAAGTCCACGCCAAACTCCTGAATGCCTAAAGGCTACATGGAAAGAGATCCTGGAGACTGAGTGACTATCTTGGATGTCGCAGACTTACTCAGTGATGAGTGCAACTGCATGAATGACTCTTGCCAGCATCACATGGAACCAGGAAAAGGCCCAGGTGTGTCCTGCTCTACCTAATTCCTGACCCACTGAATCATGGGAAATAACAAATTATGGTTGTCCGTAATAGATAACTGGATCAAACATGCAACCCTGAATTAAGATTAGATTTGGTTGTGTATTTTTAGGAATTATCCTTTATGCCTAAAACAGAAGAAATCACAAAACACTACTTTCATAACATTGAAGTGTATTTCTTGTTCATATAACATAAATGTCCAGGTGAGTAGTTCAGGGTTAGTAATAGAAGTTCTGTTATCATCAGGCCTTAAAGCTGATTCTTCCTGCTCTTCTCTTAATACATGGTTTTCATTCTAAGGTTACCTCATGACCTAATAGAGCTGCTGGAGCTCTAGTTATCATGGCCACTTTCTAGGCAGAAGGAAGAAAAATGAGGGAAGGAGTCAAAGAGGCAGTACTCCTGGCTGAGTCAGCTCTCTTTAAGGAGTTTTTCTGGTAGGCCCATACAATACTATCACGTGGCCAGAATTTAGTCACGTGATCACACCTAATTGCTAAAGAGGCTGAGATATTTAACCTTTTAGCTGGGTGCAGTACCACTCCAAGCAAAACTGAGGTTTCACTAGGGCAGAAGGAGACGATTGATACTTGTTGATAAAATAACTAGCAGTCTCTAAAGCCAGCCCTGTCCGCCCAGGACAAAGAGGCACCACAGATGCCTGATTTAGAGCAAGTTCTCATTCCGTCTTATATTTTACACTATTTCTTCCTAGCCTTCAGGTTCTACATTCAGAGGACCAGTTCATCCCTCTTCTCTTTTGCTAGTTTCAGAAGCTCCACTTTTCTTTGCAGTGTGGCTTCTATCAAAGCCCTCTGTTCACCAGATATGTCAGTAGATCCTGTCTATGGGTTTATGGCTTTTCCTCTTAGGTTCTGGAACTGGTAAAATCAGGGGACTTTACTGCAGTGATACTTAAAGTCACAGATCACACAGGTGACCTTCCAGAAGCGTTGAGTAACTTGTAAGTAGTAAATACACATTGGGATTCTGGCCCTAATTATCTGAAACCGTGTTTGTGTGTATGGGATAATGTATGGAGAAATAGTAGTAACAAACAAAAAAAATAAGAGTGGGGTAATACAAGAAAAATAGAAATAATGAAAGATGAGGAAAGAGAGAGAGAAATGGAAAGGAAGAAAAGGGCTCTGTCACTTATTTCTTGCACTTACCAGCATCTCTTCCCTCCCAGGGCCTTTGTACCACCTGTGTCCTAGGCTGGAGATGCTCTTTCCTGCAAACCTCTTTACATGACTAGTGCCCGTTAATCTTTGTGGTGTAGCATCACTTCTTCAGAGATATTTTCCCCTGATCAATTTATCTCAATTAGGTGTACTATGATGTCTCTCTCCTATCCATCCTTTCTTTTCTTTTATAGCACTGATTATAATTTCTAATTCTGTATCCAGTTGGTTGTTTATTTGTTTAATATCTGCTTTTCTCTCTGTACAGAAAGCCCCACGAGACAGGTACCGTACCGTCCTTTTTTTTTTTTTTTTTTCTTGCAATCTTTATTTTGCTTGTGCATCCCAAACATTTACTGCAATGTGGGCATAGCATAGATTCTGAATGGCTATTTGCTGAATGAATAAATAAGAGGAAGTTCAAAAAAAATATAAAGTGAGTGAGACTCATTTCTTTCTAAGATGAGCATTAGCTCAGAAGTCTCTTAGCTGCCCATCCTGTTTATTTTCTGGCCGATTGATTCAGGCCTCTGGACAGGCTGTGCAGAACTGGGGCACAGTAGAAATTACAGCTAGGCTGCATCAGTGACAAGACTATCTTCATTCCTGATTTAAAACAAAATTGGCTCCATGCCAGAATATAAGCACCCAAATCAGGAACTTGTCATGTGAGAGCAGTTCCCAATTTTGGTGGATTTCTTGAAACAATACAATAATAAGGCATTATATCATTCAAATTGGCTAGAAAAATATTTTGAATAAGAGTGATTTGTCAGCTATTTTTCATTGGCATTAGTAGATAGCTACTCTCATATCTTAAGATACAGATAACACATTATTTGAGAAATGCTTGCCTACCCATTCAGCACTGCATAGAGTAGAAACTTCCTTAGACTCTGTGTGTGTGTGTGTGTGTGTGTGTGTGTGTGTGTGTGTGTGTGTATTAGTCACTCAGTCGTATCCGACTCTGCAAACCTGTGGACTGTAGTCTGCCAGGCTGCTCTCTCCCGGTAAGAGTACTGGAGTGGGTTCCCATGCCATTTTCCAGGGAATCTTCCTGACTCAGGGATTATACTGGGTCTCCTGCATTGCAGGTGGATTCTTTACCGTCTGAGCCACCAGGGAAGACCTCCTTAGACTGTATCAGTGTATAAAGCATCCAAACTGTCTGGATGGCTCAACACCTGCTATAGAAAGCACAAGAAAAAAATAATCTGGAAAGGAATAAATAAAGCAGCTCAGGGAAACAACAGAAAGTCAGAAATAATCCCGGGCCCCATGACAAAGTCTTCCATGGAGTTGGACTTACTGCGGCTCTCTGGTCCTCTTCCGGTCCATTGCTATGACACACGAGGTGTTCCTCTCACTGCATCATGGTTTCTCAGGTTCCCTTCCTCCTTTCTCTTCCCCCAGACCTTCAAATACAGTCTGTACAGTCCTTCTGATCCAGAGTTTTAAAGCTATGACTTGAAAGCGATCCAAGCATCCAGGATAACGGACCCAAAAGTTGGTCTGGATTGATAGCTGTTGAACCTGGTTTGTTCTCAGAGCCTGACATGAGTTAATTCACTGTTTTCTATCCACACACCCATTTTCTTGTCATCACATGATGGAGAATGTTCTACACACTGCCGCTGAGTTAACCTTCTCCAAACACTTCGTTGATCAGGTCATTCGCTTTGTTCCAAAATAAAAAAGAAAACTTTTGGATGGCCCTCTGTTCTCTGTAAGGGACACTTTAGACACTTTAGTTCAGTCTTCCAGGCTCATCACTGTCTGACCTTATTGTGAATTGCTCCTGCTGCCAAAACTGTTCTGTCAATCAGTGGGATTAAGGAGACAGGTTGTTCAAAAGTGATCAATTTTCTAATTGGGTCTCTTGAATGGTTTGGTGTAAAAATCATAATTCATGTCAATAACATCCTGCTTGACTAGCCACACATATTAAATGTCCCACGCATTTAGAGCATCAATAATGTTCAGCTACAGGAATCATGCAGAAATACCTTCTATCTTGGCAAGAACATGAAGTAGTAAATTCCTTGGACAGTTGAGACTACTTGGAAAATTTAGATGTCATACTATATCCAGAATAATATAGTGATCTCTCACCACGCTGGGATCATCATCAACAGCAATGATTTAGAAAATGAGAGTGATTTATATTTTTATTTTTGAACAGTAAATCTTTTTTTAAAATTTATTGGAGGGATTTAGATTTATATAGTAGATTTTAGTTTCCATCATGCAGTAGTAATCTTAATGGCCACTTTCAAATTCCATTCATCTTTACACTAGCCATAAAAGTATTTTGAGACTAAAATAAAGATTTAGACGGTGATTTAGCTAAAATGCTTAGAATTTGATACTTAGCCTGAAAAATCAAAGCCAGATGGTAGGCATGTTTGAGGTAGTGAAATTTACCTTGCATGAGACGAGGACATTATCTCACTTAGCAGATAAGCCACAGTAAGACATTAATGCCCTATCACCTGATTCTTTCAAATATCGACCTACAGATAGATTTTACAAATCTGAAAATATGACCGCTTTAAAATAATGTTGGGACTTTCCTGGTAGTCCAGTGGTTAAGACTTTGTGTTCCAATGCAAGCGGTACAAGTTTGATCCCTGGTCAGGGAGCTAACATCCCACATGCCTCAGGCCCAGAAACCCAAAACAATATTGTAACAAATTCAATAAAGACTTTAAAAATGGTCCAGAGCAAACTTTTTTTTTTTTTATTATTGATTAGATCCATCTAAATTTATGATGGTGGGCCTTCGTCTATTTGGGGTTCCGTGATAGCTCAGTTGGTAAAGAATCCACCTGCAATGCAGGAGACCCTAGTTCAATTCCTGGATCAGGAAGATCTGCTGGAGAAGGGAAAGGCTACCCAGCCCAGTATTCTTGGGCTTCCCCTGTGGCTCATCTGGAAAAGAATCCACCTGCAATGTAGGAGACCTAGGTTCGATCCCTGGGTTGGAAAGATCCCCTGGAGAAGGGAAAAGCTACCCACTCCAGTATTCTGGGCTGGAGAATTCCATGGACTGTATAGTCCATGGGATCACCCACAAAGAGTCGGACAGGACTAAATGGCTTTCACTTTTACTTTCACACCATCTATTTAGACTTTCTTCTCTTCAGCAGAATAGTTGAGATTATGAGCTCTGCTGTCAAGGTGCTTGAGTTCCAATTTCAGCTGACAGTCTTTACTGTGTGTTTTTTGGGCTCCAAAATCACTGCAGATGATGATTGCAGCCATGAAATTAAAAGACGCTTGCTCATTGGAAGGAAAGTTACGACCAACCTAGATAACATATTGAAAAGCAGAGACAGTATTTTGCCAACAAAGGTCCGTCTAGTCAAGGCTATGATTTTTCCAGTGGTCAAAAGCATGAATGTGAGAGTTGGACTGTGAAGAAGGCTGAGTGCTGAAGAATTGATGCTTTTGAACTGTGGTGTTGGAGAAGACTCTTGGGAGTCCCTTGGACTGCAAGGAGATCCAACCGGTCCATTCTAAAGGAAATCAGTCCTGGATGTTCATTGGAAGGACTGATACTGAAGCTGAAACTCCAATACTTTGGCCACCTCATGCGAAGAGTTGACTCATTGGAGAAGACTCTGATGCTGGGAGGGATTGAGGGCAGGAGGAGAAGGGGACGACAGAGGATAAGATGACTCCATGGCATCACTGACTCGATGAACTTGAGTCTGAGTGAACTCCAGGAGTTGGTGATGGACAGGAAGGCCTGGTGTCCTGCGATTCTTGGGGTCACAAAGAGTCGGACATGACTGAGTGATTGAACTGAAGTGAACTGAACTGAGAAGGTGGAGAAATTACTTAAACTCTCTGTGTCTCAGTTTTCCCATCTATAAAATGGGGATAACAATTGGGGGGCTGTGAGTATCAAATAGTTGAAAGCACACAGAAGGTCCCCAAGTGTCACCTGTTATTATTGACTAAAAGTCTTCCCTTTAGGAAGCATACAAAGTCTTAGTGGAGAAGGGGGGTAGAAAATCAAACACCTTCTGAAGCCAAGCAGGTAATGAGCTATGTGAGTGACTTGGTGGGAGAGATTATTGGAGTCTGCAGAGAACTGTAAAGTATGTGCCCCACTTAAAGTCCTAAAAATAAAACCCAGGCCTGTGAGCTGACCAACCAAGACATGGGCCAAGCTTGTTCAGGCCTATGGACTGTCCATTGATTCTGACCCCTGCGTAGCAAAAAGTTTGAGCTCCAAACCACAAGGCAGAAGGTGTAGGCTGTGGCCCTTCTCTGTCAAGTTGCAGCTCTGTAAGCCTGGGCAGGCTCCTCAGCCATCCTAGCCTCTATCTCCCCATCTGCAAAATGAAAATAAAGGAGGTTTCTTACATGTCAGATATTCTATTCAAATGGAGACAAAGGGGAATAATATTTTTAAACCCACTCATATTTTCAAAAAGATATATCAATAGTAAAGTAATGTCGAGTAATCTGGACACTGTGTGGCTGTGGTTCTTAAAGGGAGTGTCGTACTGCACCACTACATACAAGCTTAAAGCTCATCTGAAGGATAATTTGGCCCTGAATTCTTTTTATTGCTTTGTTTTGTTTTGTGGGCTTTCTTTTAATAGATGGACTTATTACCTATGAAATGATACTTTTTTTATTTTTTAGAATAGTGTTTATTGGAATTAAGTTGATTTACAATATTGCATTAGTTTCTCTGTATAGCAAATAAAATCAGCCATGCATATCCTTATATCCACTCTGTTTTTTAGATTCTTTTCCCCTATAAGTCATTATAGAGTACTGAGCAGACTTCCCTGTGCTATACAGTAGGATTTTATTAGTTATCACACTTTGTATATAGTAATGTGTAGATGTCAATCCCAGTCTCCCAGTTTATACCCCCACCCTTCTTCCTGGTAAGCAAAAGTTTGTTTTATACGTCTGTAACTCTATTTCTGCTTTGTAAATAAGTTCATTTGTACCCTTTTTTTTTTAGGTTCCACATACAGAGATATCCTATGGTATTTGTCTTTCTCTGTCTGACTTACTTTACTCAGGGTGAGAAACTCCAAGTCCATCCATTTTGCTGCAAATGGCATTATTCTGTTCTATGTTATGGCTTAGTAATATCCCACTGTGTATTTGTACCACATTTTCTTTATCCATCCCTCTGTCAATGGACATTTAGGTTACTTCCATGTCCTAGCTATTACAAATAGTGCTGCGATGAACATTGCATATGTCTTTTTGAATTATGGATGTCAACATCCATACAAGCCTGAATATCCCAATCTTGTCTGATCCTGAATTCTAAAGACAGGAAGGGGTCCAGAATGAATGAAGGAGGAATGAGCAGTCTAGATCAGAGGAGCCAGGAGGCGACTGAGGGTCTAGTTGTGCGCAGAAGACAGTGAGATAGTGTGTTTAATTGTAGTGGAGAACGGGATCACAGAAATGATACTGTCCAGGTTGGGGCTGCAAGGCAGTTTCAGAGCCCAGTGGTGTCAAGTGGCCTGGGCATGCCTGAATTCATCTTTGGGCTGTAGTCCCTGGTGGTTCAGATGGTAAAGAATCTGCCTGCAATGTGGGAGACCCAGGTTCTATCCCTGGATTGGGAAGATCCCCTGGAGGAGGGCATGGCAACCCATTCCAGTATTCTTGCCTGGAGAATCCCATGGACAGAGGAGCCTGGTGGGCTGTGGTCTATAGGGTCACAAGTGAATTGACTTGGCGTGCATGCATACACACACTGGTGGAGAAAAACCAAACTGACATAGGCTAGCAGGTATCTACAGGCCTTTCCTATTTCTTTTTATTTGCTTTTTTTTTTTTTTTTTTTTTAAAAGGAATATAATTGATTTACAATGCTGTGTTAGTTTCTGCTATATAGTGAGATTAATCAGCTATATGTAAACATATATCCCCCTTGAACCTCCCTCCCACCCACTTCCCATCCACCCCTCTACGTCATCACAGAGCACCGAGTTGAGCTCCCTGTGGTATACAGCAGGTACCCACTGGCTATCTGTTTTACACATGGTAGTGTGTATATGTAAACCCTAACCTTATGTGCTTTAATCATTCAGATTTTCTGAGTTCCTGACCTTATTTTATGTTTTAGTTTGTGGCAAATTGCATTTTCGAAAGGTGGATACCACCAGTACCCCCATCCCACCTGCTCTATTTACATGTGAATGATGCTCCTCACCAGGGTGGTTCCCTTCCCTCACATATGGCTGGGGGCTTGTGACTACTCCAACCCTGAAAGTGAAGCAGACATGAGATTATGGAATATCTGAGGCTATCATAGAAGGGACATGACCACCACCTGGTTCTCTCAGTTGAGACACTTGACTTGGACCCCCGACGGCTATGCTGGGGAGACAGGGTAGAGAGATCACATAATAGTAGAAACCTATGTCTGAGGAGCCCCAGCTTTTCCAGTTGCGAGGATGCCCTCAGGCAGCAGACCCATAGGTGAAGAAGCCTTTGTGAGGACCCCTCCCACTGATGCCTTATGACTACCACCTCATGAGAAACCAAAGCCGGAACTGACCAGTCAAGCCATGGTTGGTTATGTTCTCAACTCATAGAAACCATGAGAGATGGAAATGGATTACTGTGGATTCAAGTCACTCAATGTCTGGGTAATTCGTTACCTAGCAATAGACTGGAGAAGGCAATGGCGCCCCACTCTAGTACTCTTGCCTAGAAAATCCCATGAATGGAGGAGCCTGGTGGGCTGCAGTCCATGGGGTTGCTAAGAGTCAGACACGACTGAGCGACTTCACTTTCACTTCTCACTTTCATGCATTGGAGAAGGAAATGGCAACCCACTCCAGTGTTCTTGCCTGGAGAATCCCAGGGACGAGGGAGCCTGGTGGGCTGCCATCTCTGGGGTCGCACAGAGTCGGACACGACTGAAGCGACTTAGCAGCAGCAGCAGCAGCAATAGACCAATAAATTAATACAATATTCATACATTGTATCTCCTCCACTTAAGATCCTGATCACCATGGTTCTAGCTCCAATTAGTAAATGAAATTGAACTTATCATGATCCTTGCTTGAGTTGGATTTTTCATGTTGGGTCCTTGAACTTCACCCTTGATTCCAGTTAACCTATTCATTTCTATTCAGTTCAAAGAAATTAAAAACGAGTATGCCTCCAAAGACCACGTAACAAATGCAAACAAAGGAAGTAAACCCAGGAAGGGAGACAAGAGAGTAGAAAAAATTGTAGTTAGTTGGAACTAACTACTTCAATCTCATTCAGCATCCAACTCTGAGAGTTAGATACAGTGGGGATATGGACCTGATGACATCAGATTATCTTTTTATTTTTTTAAGAAATCAGAGATCCAGATTTTTGTAAGAAATACTATGATTAAAATTTAAATGCTGCTCAAATTTGAATAACACCATGCTAATTAAGGGCTTCCCTGGTGGCTCAGTTGGTGAAGAATCCCCTGCAGTGCAGGAGACATGGATTGGATCCCTGGGTCGGGAAGATCCCCTGAAGAAGGAGGTGGCCACCTTCTCCAGTATTCTTGCCTGAAAAACCCCTGGACAGAAGAGTCTGGAGGGTAACAGTCCAAGGGGATCGCAAAGAGTTGGACACGACTTAGTGACAAAACCACCACCACCATGCTAATTAAACAAAATAGATCTACTAGTTAAATTTAGCCATGAGTTGCCAAATCGCAATGCTTAATTTACAAGTTTTAAGTCAGTCTACTTGCTTCGAAGACGTCAAATCAAGATGAAGAGTTTTTCCAGATGTCATAGGGATGGTAAAACTTCTGAAAAAAATTACGGTCAAAATGACACTTGAGGGAAAATAATCGTTACTTTTGGTTAAATGAGGTTCAGTTTTCAGTGCATTGTAGTCATTGAGTAATGCCATGTGGTCGTTGAACAAGCCTACACGGCCAAGACAAAGTAAGCGGGTCCTTTCCTTTGTGCCAAGTATGGCCACGATGATCCTTTAGTAAGACTCGAAAAAACATTGCCCTGAGGTGAGGGCCCATTAGCCACCACCGTTGTCCCAGTAGAGGTTTGTCATCTATCTCAGTGCTGCTTGGAAGTCTAATACAGGTCTCCTATCACTCATGAAGACCACAGAACTCATTCTCCTTTTGAGTCTCCTGGGAAAATATCTACTGATTCAGTAGATTCTGTCTCTCCACTCTGAGTCTCTCCTTTCCTTGGGTCAATCCAGGTCTTTTTGAAAACAAAGCCTCTTCTGTCTCTCTGGGATACACACAACTGAGCTGAGCTCGCCCCCGGGATAGGAGTGAGAGTCTAGGAGGGGCGCATAAACACTTAATATTACTGATTTAAAATCTCAGTGAACCATCTCAGTAAATTATATGATTGGAAAGATGAGTTCTTAGTCAATAAATACACACCATACTCTGCCTAGAGAGAGATGCTCCTCGAGTTCATCCATCTGATCCAACACCCATAAACCAGCTCCATAAAGCAATGGAGGGAGGAACTGAGATTAACAAATAACAAAATCCTTTCAGCCCAGCCCACACAGGCTGACATTAATCTGCATGCATAAAACCCACGGCATTTATTGCACTAGAGTACGCATTTTAGAAAAATGATTTTGCTTTTTCTTATACCTGGTAACCTGGAAAATACAGTCATCTGTACTCTGTCCCCCAGGCGTTAGCACAAATCAGTAAAGAGTTTCCATTGATGGCTCTTTTTGGACTCTAACCACAATTGAACTCTCGGCTTTCCATCACTCGCTCACCCCGTTGTGTACAAAGAAGCAGATATGCAATATAGCAGGAGCCCCAAGAAAAGGTCTGGCTGTTCTGTCAAAACTATTTAGTTCAATATTGTTCTCAATGTGGCACCATAGCCCTGGACATGACACCCAGCACGTCCAAACAGACATGATTATATATGAGACAGAAAGGCACTTGCATCACTGCGGGTTGTTATGCTTTAAAGGGCTTTTTCCCCCTCTTCAAATTAAAAGTTTTCAAAAATGAAATAAAAATAAACCTTTGAAGAAACCAGATTGAGACTGAATTTGGAAGGCCCTCCTGCCTAGTGTATACTAAAGAAACATTTTCTGGGTTTGTCCCTGATGATTTTCCTTGTAGTTGAGAAACACAATCCACTGGGAGCTTTTGTGGCAGAACAAGAATTTTATGAACACGAACTTTACAAAGACTTCCCTAGGAGATTTAAGGTCTGGAAATCAATAGATCAATCAGCAGCTTTTATCAATCTATGATGGTTCTCTCTCTTTGGATGTTTGGATGAAAATGGGATCAACGTAAATTGAACACGGAATCACTTATTCTTACAAGTTAAATTTGTCAAACTGTAAGGCACATAAATGACATGAAATATAATCATTTTTGATTTGGGGACCCTTCAGGGTGCACGTTGATTGAAGAAAAAAGAACCAGATGTTTCTTCAGCAGGACTTATGGAGGCAATCTAAATATTCCTCAATTCCTGACACTTCTGATAATTTCCAAAGAAGCCAATTCATTAGTTAATTATTGGGGATACGTCTTGTGTATTAAATAATTGGCCCAGGGCAAATAGCCTTCAAAGATGGCTGGCTGACTTTATAGAATCTGTTTTTACCAAATTTCCCCAAGGAAATAGGGGAAGATTAATGAGCACTACCTCATCTTACTTCCACTTTATTTTTAATGATAAAGACCTAAGTGCTGGAACTTCTCCTTCCTTATAAAGTTACCTTAGCAGGTAGTTTATAGTCAGAAGAGTTAGGAGAAAATATGAAAATTACATTTGAAATAAGAGCTACTTATCCAGTTCTTCTGGAAAAAACACATAAAAATGAAGTTGGATTTGTATTTACATTTTTGAGATGCACAAAGGTAACTTGTCTGGGCCATCATCCATACTCAATTCTAAAGTTTTTATTTTAATGTATTTATTATTTTTATGGCTGCCCAACACAGCATGTGGGATCTTTGTTTACTGACCAGGGATCTACTCCATGCCCCCTGCAGTGGAAGTATGGAGTCTCCATCTCTGGACCACCAGGGAAGTCTTGTTATTGAATGAGTACTGAGAAATTCCCCCATACATTGCGAGCCTACCATCACCCCAGGAAAACAATAACAACAGTCAATGCACCTGGAGCATTTCCTCTGTGCTTAGCACATACTATCTCATTTAATTTTTATAGCAAATATCAATCATGGTCACTATTTGTTAATATCCCTTTGTTGTGGGTGAGAGAATGGAGACAGTGAGAAGGTAAGTCCTACTCAGAGTTGCCAGATAAATTACAAGATGGCCAGTTAAATTTGAACTTAAGATAAACAATGGATGCATTTCTTTAGCCTAAGTGTAGCCCAGAAAATAGATCAAACATACTAATATACTAAAAATATATATGCGTTACTTATCTGAAATTCACATTTAACAGAGCACCCAGCATTTTTATTTACTAAATTCAGCTAGTCATTGGCAGGCCCAAACAAAGCTTTCTGATTCCCAATCTAAAACTCTTTACCACTAAACTGCCTCTTTCCATAAAAATAAAGTTTAAAATCTCCAATTTACAAAGTCTATAGCTTATTTAGACAGAAAGAATAGCACTGAAAGTGGAATGTGTGTGTGCCATGTCGCTTCAGCCGTGTCCAACTCTTTGTGACCCCATGGACTGTAGCCCACCAGGTTCCTCTGTCCCTGGGATTCTCCAGGCAAGAATACTGGAGTGGGTTGCCATACCCTCCTCCAGGGAATCTCCCCAACCCAGAGATGGAACCTGCATCTCTTCTGTCTCCTGCATTGGCAGGCAGGTTCTTTATCAATAGCGCCACCTGGGAAGCCCTAAAAGTGGAATCAGTTCAGTTCGGTCTCTCAGTTACGTTCGACGCTTTGCAACCACATGGACTGCAGCACGCCAGGGTTCCCTGACCATCACCAACTCCCAGAGCTTGCCCAAACTCATGTCCATCGAGTTGATGTTGCCATCCAACCATCTGTTGTCCCCTTCTCCTGCCTTCCATCTTTCCCAGCATCAGGGTCTTTTCCAATGAGTGAGTTCTTCACTTCAGGTGGCCAAAGTATTGGAGTTTCAGCTTCAGCATCAGTCCTTATAGTGAATATTCAGGACTGATTTCCTTTATGATGGACTGGTTGGATCTCCTTGAAGTCCAAGGGACTCTCAAGAGTCTTCTCCAATACCTCAGTTCAAAAGCATCAATTCTTTGGTGCTCAGCTTTCTTTATAGTGTAACTCTCACATTCACACATGACTACTGGAAAAACCATAGCTTTGACTAGATGGATCTTTGTTGGAAAAGTAATGTCTCTGCTTTTTAATGTGCTGTCTAGGTTGATTATAGCTTTTCTTCCAAGAAGCAAGCATCGTTTAATTTCATGGCTGCAGTCACCGTCTACAGTGATTTTGGAGCCCCCCAAAATAAAGTCTCTCATTGTTTCCATTGTTTCCCCATCTATTTGCCATGAAGTGATGGGACCAGATGCCATAATCTTAGTTTTCTGAATGTTGCACTTTAAGCCAGCTTTTTCACTTTCTTTTTTCACTTTCATCTAGAGGCTCTTTAGTTCTTCTTCACTTTCTGCCATAAGGGTGGGGTCATCCTCATATCTGACGTTATTGATACTTCTCCCAGCACTCTTGATTCCAGCTTGTGCTTCACCTAGCCCAGCATTCACATGATGTACTTTGCATATAAGTTAAATAAGCAGGGTGACAATATACACCCTTGATGTACTCCTTTTCCTATTTGGAACCAGTCTGTTGTTCCATATCTAGATCTAACTGTCTGTTCTTGATCAGCACACATATTTCTCAGGAGGCAGGTCAGTTGGTCTAATATTCCCATCTATTTCAGTTTTTTGTGATCCACACTGTCAAAGGCTTTGGCATACTCAATAAAGCAGAAGCAGATGTTTTTCTGGAACTCTTTTGTTTTTTCGATGATCCAGCAGATGTTGGCAATTTGATCTCTGGTTCCTCTGCCTTTTCTAAAACCAGCTTGAACACATGAAAGTTCATAGTTCAGGTACTGTTGAAACCTGACTTGAAGAATTTTGAGCATTACTTTACTAGCATGTGAGATGAGTGGAACTGTGTGGTAGTTTGAACATTCTTTGGCATTGCCTTTCTTACAGATTGGATGAAAACTGACCTTTTCCAGTCCTGTGGCCACTACTGAGTTTTCCAAATTTTCTGGCATATCGAGTGCAGCACTTTCACAGCATCATCTTTTAGGATTTGAAATAGCTCAACTGGTATTCCGTAGCCACCACTAGCTTTGTTTGTAGTGATGTTTCTTAAGGCCCACTTGACTTCACACTCCAGGATGTCTGGCTCTAGGTTAGTGATCACACCATTGTGTTTATCTGGATCATGAAGATCTTTTTTGTATAGTTCTCCTGTGTATTCTTGCCACTTCTTCTTAATATCTTTTGCTTCTGTTAGGTTCATACCATTTCTATCCTTTATTGTGCCCATCTTTGCATGAAATGTTCCCTTGGTATCTCTAATTTTCTTGAAGAGATCTCTAGTCTTTCTCATCCTATTGTTTTCCCATAAGACAAGGTAATTTTTACCAGTGGTGGGACAGGCATTTCTTTTTCTGGGCAGTCTTAGCACAACATGTGGCAAAAGCAAGACTCACTGAATAGTTTAAAAGCAGGTTGGGGAGATGGTGGCTTACCTCTAAAGAGGTATTGAAGGCTTGTCATGAAGTCAGTGTGGTGATTCCACTATTTTGGCTTCTAGGAGAATATCAAATTCAAATTTGCTTTGAATAAAATGGTGAATGATGGGATGGGGCCATGTTCTTTGCACCACTGCACCCTCTACCTTCTGCTACTTGAATAGTCCCTTCTGATTAATACCCTTGTATTTTGCTCCCAAGACACGGCACACAACCCTATGGTGAAGGAGTTAAAGCGTTAAGACTTCTGAGTCTTACTGTTTGGTTGGATTCCTAGCTTCACTATATCAGTGTCTCAATTTCCCCTTGGGGATTGGAGATAATATTATCTATCTCTATAGATTTTATAAGTTGGTTTGAATTAATGCATGTGATAAAAATAACATCCAGTGACATTTTTTTCCACATGCCCATCACTCATCTGAGGGAATTACTTGAATTATTTAATCCTTACAACCACATTGTGAGGTCGGTTTTATTATTATCACCCCCACTTTATGGATGAGGAAACTGAGGTATAAATTAAGTCACTTGCCTAAGGTCACACAATCAGTTAGAGGCAATGGTAAGATTCAAATTCAGGCAGTCTGGATCCTGATTCAGTGCTCTCCATCCTTATGCTGTACACGGGGAACATACTAAGACCAGTGCCTGGCACATAGCCAGCCCACACTGCCTGGTAACTATTACTGTAAGCTGACAAAGAGCAGTTCAGGCATTGCTCTAATTATCCACTTTGGCCCTAATGCAGATTGTACCCACTTACAAATTGCTCCATGCTCTTCTGCATCCACGGCAACTCAAAAGCTTTTGGGAGGTACCCTAGATTCTCTGACTCCCTCCACTCTGCTTTCAGCCAGCCACCAGCTCCTTCCAATGCCACAGTCCCCTTCCATCCCCGTTGCCTCAGCCCACATTGACTTACATGTTCACTTCTCTCCAACCCTAGGACAATATGTGCCCAAAGAATCTTTGTTTCCACTTGATCTGCCCCAACCTTGCCAATGGGGACAGCTTTCTAAATTAGAAATGTAACTACAATATGTTGCTCTCTTGCCTAAAGTCCTTCTATGATTCTCCAGTGGCTTCAAGAAACATCCAAGCTCCTTATCCCTGCAGTGAAAATCCTGTGACCTGCCCACTCACCTCTATCTATTTCCCCATGAAGACCTCATCTTTCATTTCCTTTAATACGCCATGTGCTTTCATTCCTCCATTTGTTTACAACACTGTTTCTTCCGCTCAGAATGTTCTTCCCTTTGAACCCCTAGTCATCCACTGGCACACTAGCCAAGGATTATGTAGTTGGCATCCTCCATTTCCCCATTTCACTCTTAGCATCTGAGTTTCCTTGTCCCCCTTCCCACTAGTCAAGGGTATCTTATGAGCAAGGCCAATAGGGAATAAGCATTATTTATCTCAGTATCCCTAATACTGAGCTCGCAGGTTTATTAAATAAAAAAAGAATGTCTTACCTTTATTGACACAGACTTAGTAACTATCTGTACCCAAAACAAAACTAAAGATAACAAACCTCCATAGCAAGAAGAGGAATGGAACTTAAGGTCAGAATGTACATCTGTTGTCTTTCAGGCAATGATGACTATGAAGGGTAAGATTCTGCCTCATTTTCCTACGCTTATAGAATGATAGAACCACCCCCCCCAAATGTATACATTTCATATTGATAAAGTCCTAGTACCAAAAATTCAGGACCTAAAACTGATATATCAAAAGTGCATAAGTATTTATGAGTTCTGCAAAAAGGCAGAAACAGCTGCTTAATTCTAAGCCTTTAACAGACACCCTTATAAATGTTTTTTCACAAAGGAACTATATACAAGGGAAAGAATTCAACCAGCACTTGTGAAAGGGTGAGGTCACTAACTAGCTTGGCTACTCTCTTTTGAGTCACATTTTCATGGTTCTGGGGTGTGGTCAGTAAAAAGAGAACTTGACTGCAATCAGAAACCCGGGCAAGCATAGTTTCTTAAAGATGTTTCTCTCTCCTTCTTTGATGCCAACTTTTTAGGGATGTACTATAATTAAGTTAAAATTGCTTATTTCCCCTGTCTAAACAGGGCAGGTGGTTCCCTAATATTGTATATCAATCCTAATTCAATTGATTGTATTATAAGTAAAATGGCAGGTAAAAAATTCAAAGTTGATTGCTAAAGTTTATTTTAATTCTTGGTTTAACATTATTAAAAATTAAATTCTAGAATTATATGAAGTGATTCCCAATGCTGAAATCCTAGCCTAAGTAGATGAAACAAGTTTATAAACAAATATGCCTTAGGAAGAGAGCTAGAAGTTCAACATCTAATTTCAGTCTTTCACCTGATATAAATGCAAGCTCTCCCTTAACTTTTCTTTGTCCCACGTGTGGCCCCCATCTACTTGTGACTTTGAGGCACAGCCCCATTTTTCCTAGAGGCCCCCCTTTTCCACTCTCCTACCGTTTCCACCCTGGTTGCCCAGACAGGTCAATGAAAAGAAAATCAGACCATCCATGAACTGAGAACGCAGTGCTTGGGATAAACTGATGGGAACAGGGTTTGAGGACTTTATGACCCTTCAACTTTTCAGACTTGTTCATTTTTGATTGATTTTCATTATTAGGAATAAGCCACCTATACCTTCTGAAACTGTGAGGAGACATAGATGGAAAAGATGGTACCAGAGAAGTGTGGACTTGGAAGGCCACATATACAGTTGGGACAACGGGGAAGACACTTAATGCTGGGTAGAACACTTGACTGGACTTTTCCTCGAGTGGTGGTTATTAGCAGGGGAGAGGGTAGGTAGGTAGGAAAGAGAGTTAGCTATAGGTTGAGCTCAAAAATGTTCTTGGAGAAGCCAAATGGTTTCAGGTCAGAAAATCTGTGACACATTTTGGCTGTTTTTCTAAAGGATAAGCCAAAAGCTGACCTAGCCAGATCACAGACCATCCTATAACACGGGTAGAAACATGGCTTCCCCTGGAAAGCTCTTCTTTGGTCTTTTAATGAATCCTGATTCCATATTAATTGCTATGCAAAGAAATAGGTTTTTCCTGAATCCTCCTCTCCCACCCCATATTCTTTTTTTTCAATACTTTTCCATATTTCTAATTTCCTGTTTGTTAACTCACTCATTGTCTGCATTTTCTCGTGACACTTGTAAGCTCCCTAAAGACGGAGATTCCTGAATACTAAAGCTTAGTCTCATCTAACGTACCCAGTAGAGAGCTAAAAAATGTTCAATGACAATATATCAATACATTAATCTTTTCAGCAAAAACAGTGAGGAAGACATGGTGCTAGTTTAATGGAGCCCAGCTTCTGGTATTCAGGCCTGACTGCTCCATACATGTTAAACACTGACTAGAACTTACTGGAGATGTTATATGAGATGCAGTACAGACAGGAGTCCTGTCTTCAGCATGTTAATGATCTAAAAGGACCCAGGTTGAACAACTCTCTCATGAATGCATGCTTGGTATGAATTTTCTGCGTTGTGTTTCTGAACTGCTTTGGGGAAAGTGTGAAAGCTTGATCCCATTGATCTGCATAATCTGTAAATCCTTTATGACAAAGATCTGCTGCAGCAAATTATTCCTTTCCCTAGAGTCTGTTGTGTTTTTTCATACAAGTATACAAAAAGGTTCAAGCATCAAAGCCCAATTTCACAATGTCTTGTAGATTTAAAAAAAAGGACAAATTAGTCCTATTCTATTACAACCAGGAATGGGAAGTAGCTATTAAATCATTCCCTCAAGGTATTTTTATTTTGTTGACTCATGAGAGTTGGCCCTGTCTCCTCCAAAACACTCTGAAGCCATATTTGGAGAACTTTGAGTTGGTGAGTTTACTCATGTGCAGAAAATATTGAGAATTTTTCATACATTCTTTGCTAAATCATTTTGGTTTTCTTAAACAATTGGTATTCCTCCCACTTTTTCTTGCATTTATGCATGTAACTAAATAAAGATGTAGCTGCATTTGTCAGTGAACTGAAACCCACATCATGCTTGTCTTTTCAAAAATCATGACTTTCCATCTCAACTCTGATCAGCTAAGACTTTCTGAGAGTAAATAATTACCCGAGTCTTGTTATTTAAAGATGTTGGAATTCTGACAAGAAAGTTGTTACATAAATAAAAATGATATCATTTATATTAACAATTAATAACACAATGACAGTGAAGATGAATAGTCATTTGGAGGAACACAAAAACCCTACCTGGTATTGGGTATTCCCAAGTCACACCGAGTAATACCCATACAAACTTGTGAACATATTAAATTAGCCTGGAAATCTTGTAAGCAAAAATGAAAGTCTGCCCTTCTGAGCTTTCTGCTATTTCCTGCCTCTTGTCAGTCTGGAAGTGTTTGAGGACCGCCTTACTCCTGGTATTTCAGTGTGCTGGCTTCTGGTCCCAGATGGAACCAAGAAAAGCAGAGGAGTGTGAAAAATAAAAATATTTTCAGTGTTGTTAACCCAACCTTTTAAAGCCTTAAGAGATTTCCTTTGGATTGGTGAAATAAGTGATTAGAATGTAGGGGTGCTGCTTTCCTCCCCAGGCCAGATAGCACATGTTCTCATGTTTCTAATGTCATAAGATAAACCTTAAACTAACTGAAAGTCACATCATCTATAGGTTCAGGCAATTTGACTTAAAAAGGAAAAAGAAAAAAATTTTAAGTTAGGATCTTCACATGTACATAGAAATTTCTAAAAATGTCTAGTCCTGCTATGTCTTTAATGACTTCTCCCATTGGAAGCCAAAAGATGAGCCCTCTCTAAGGCTTGTCAAGGCCCATGGTCTCCCAATAACTTACACCAGGCTCATGTCACAAGAAGAAAAGTTATGGAGATAACTGTTGTTGCTTATTCTCTAAGTTGTGTCCAACTCTTTGCAACCCCATAGACTGTAGCCCACCAGGCTCCTCTGTCCATGGAATTCTCCAGGCAAGAATATTGGAGTGGATATTGCCATTTCCTTCTCCAAGACATCTTCCCAACCCAGGGATCAAATCCATGTCTTCTGCTTGGCATTTGGATTCTTTACCACATGGACGGAAAGGAGGCTTGATTCAGGTCTTCATCACAAAACAGATGAAGCCTAAAATATTCAGATTTATGACCCCCCCCCCCCAAAAAAAAAATCACATCAAAACAACAATCGCAAATTTCTCCAGAATTTTTACACCGACTCAGACATGTCAATTGCTTATTTGCATGCATTTTATTAGCTTTTATTCCCTTGAATTGAACTGGCTGGATAATTTCACTGATTCTTCTTATTTTATTTGGGAAACCAAGATGCTCTCTTTTAAGTACCAGAGGTTTGAAGGATCTTTTGAAAGAGGATCTAAGACTTATCAAGTTTTTACTGAATACCAGACATCATATTGGTCACAAATATGCATCATCTCATTTAATTTGGAATAACTTAATGGCACCCCACTCCAGTACTCTTGCCTGGAAAATCCCACAGACGGAGGAGCCTGGTAGGCTGCAGTCCATGGGGTCGCTAAGAGTCGGACATGACTGAGTGACTTCACTTTCTCTTTTCACTTTCATGCATTGGAGAAGGAGATGGCAACACACTCCAGTGTTCTTGCCTGGAGAATCCCAGGGACGGGGGAGCCTGGTGGGCTGCCGTCTATGGGGTCACACAGAGTCGGACATGACTGAAGTGACTTAGCATAGCATAGCATATGCAAATATTACTGCTAACAATGTGGCAGGTTGAATAATAGTCCCCAAAGATATTCACATCCTGAACCTCAGAGCCTGTGAATATGTTACCTTATATGGCAAAAGGAACTTCACAGATGTGATTCAGTTAAGGAATTTGAGATGAGAAGACTTGGCTGGATAATCTAGGAGGACCTAATGGAATCACAGTGGTCCTTATAAGAAGGAGGAAGGAGGGGCAGAGACAGAGACAGTAGATGTAAGGACAGAGGAAGTAGTCAGAGAAACAAGAAGTACACTGATGGCTTTGAGGATGGAATGAAAGACCACAGGCTACGGTGGCTCAGATGTAAAGAATCTGCATGCGATGCAGGAGACCTGGGTTTGATCCCTGGGTCAGGAAGATCCTCGGGAGAAGGGAATGGCAACTCATGCCAGTATTCTTGCCTGGAGAATCCCATGAACAGAGGAGACTGGCGGGCTATAGTCCATGGGGTTACAGAGTCGAACACAACTGAGCATGCACACCCCAGAAACTGGACACCTCCAGAAGGAATGGTGACATCTCAGCCTAAGCCAAATGACACTGATTTTGGACCCCTGACCACTAAATTGTAAGACAACATATATATGTATTCTTTTAAGCTACTAAATTCTTGGTTTCTGCAGAAATAGGAAGCAAATATTTATGAAATGCTTAGTATGTAGCATAAACTGAGCTAATCACTTTATACATTAAGCCAGTTAAGAGGCATCCTTTGATTTTGACAGGTAAGGAAGCTGACAGTGGGAAAGATGGAGACGCCCAGCTCTAATAGGTAGTGATACTGGGATTCAGGGAGGGTCGGCCCAGAGAAATCTCTGTCCTTAATGAAATACCAAGGTCTGAATTTTATAAGCATTATTTCTTACTCTAAAAAGATAACTCTGACATCAGCATTATTCCCATTTATAGACGGGAAAACTGCAGCTTAAAAGGATGAAGTAACTTGCCAAAGGTCATGGAACAAAAAAGTCAGAGCCAAGATTAGAATCAGACTCTCCATCCAATACTTTATGCGTGTAATCACCACAGGAGATTGAGTGCAGTGCCAACCTCAAAATACTATCAACCAGCTATGTGCTCTTGGACAAGTTGCTTTTTACTTCAGGAAGCTTCTGGCTTTTTATCTTTAGAACGGGGACAAGAATTCTTACTTCATATGAATTTTGAGCGAATGACATGTAAAACCCATAGTGTTATGTTTGACACTTAGTAAGTGTTCAATAAATAGCAATTAGTTAATTGCAAATTACACAGCCCTGGAAAACCTTTCCCCTCTGCTATCCCATTGACAAACACAGCTGTGCTCGACTTCCCATAGCGTTTTGTCATGGGAGGAGGCAGCTGCCCATCCAGTCACCCCATTTCTCAGCCCCACTTCTTTTGAGGTGTGGCCACATGCTAATTATTCCCAATGCAATGTGAATGGGAGTGATGGGTAACAGGCCGAAGACTTGATGAGTAATTATGCTTTATCCTCTCTTTTCCCTTCTGCTGAATATAGAGGGCTGTGAAATGCTAAAGGATAGTGCAGCCATAAGATGGAAAGGAGGGGCTGCCTGAATCATCACGTGGAGGGAAGCTGCCCATCAGCTAGAAATTTTAGGTTTGTTTATTAAATAATTAGTATTACACTAAGTAAAAAGAAGATGTGCACGCATGCACACACACACACTCTAATAATCTTTTTCAACCCTTTGCCTCTCCTGAGAACTGCTCTACTAAAAAGTTCTCCCCTCAGGTACTATCTGCTGCTGCTAAGTCGCTTCAGTCGTGTCCGACTCTGTGCGACCCCATAGACAGCAGCCCCCCAGGCTCCCCCGTCCCTGGGATTCTCCAGGCGAGAACACTGGAGTGGGCTGCCATTTCAGGTATTATCTAGGTATCATTTAATGTTGATACAATTATATTATAGAACCCACAGATGACACTGAAATTTCATCGGTTGTTCCAATATTATCCTTTAGAGTTATTTCCTCTTCTCCAGAGTCCGATCTTGGAGAATGAACTGCATTCATTTGTTATGTCATTTCAGCTTCGTTAAGCTCCTCAGCCTTTCTTATCCTTCCTTAGATTTATTCTTGGGTGGGTGATAATTGCTTTACAATGTTGTGTTGGCTTCTGCCATACAACAATGTGAATCAGTCATAAGCATATCTCTTCCCTGTTGAACCTCCCTCCCCCAGCCCCCAGTCCACCCCTCTAGGTTGTCAGGCAGTACCTGGCTGAGCTCCTTGCGTTATACAGCAACTTCCCACTAGCTACTTTACATATGGTAATATACAAGTTTCAGAGCTACTCTCTCAACTCATCCCACCCTCTCATGATATTTCACTGTGGCTTCAAGCTGTCAGTTTTTGTTTTTTTTTGTTTTGTTTTCATTTGGCTGTGCTGGGTCTTAGTTGCACCTTGGAAGATCTTTGGTGGTGGCACACAGGCTCTTAGTGTACCTGGCCCCCTGCATTGGGAGCATGGAATCTTAACCACTGGATGACCAGGGAAAATTAGGGGGAAGCCCGTCTAACCTTTCCTGACCTTGTATTTTTGAAGAACTGAGTTCAGGTTAGTTTTTAGAACATATGCTTCCATTTGGACTTTGTTGTTTTCATATAATGTATTTTGACGGTTTGATTCATATAATGTATTTTGGTAAAGAATACTACCAGTATTGTAGTCTATCATGATACACTAGTGATGAGCTGTTCTTCTCTATATTAGGAGGCACAGGATGTTTGATTATTCAGTGTTGACGATGTTCAGCTTGATCACCTGAGTGAGCTAGTGTCTGCCAACATTCTCCACTATCAAGCTAACATTTCCCTGGTGATATTGGCTTAAAAACTAAATATTTCAAAGAAATAATTTGTTAAAACCATGAACAAAAGCATAGATCTTTTAACATTCCAAATATGAGTATTCAATGAAATCAGGAATTAAATAAATGATGTTACCTCATATCAGCTAGAGTCTTAAGTCAGATTCTGATATTCATGAACATATGATAAATGTGCCATTGGAGAGTCTAATAGTGAGGTTAATGTTTAGCAGTAATTTTCATAGAGTCTCACACTGAAAAAGAGAAATAAGCCTTTTGTTTTTATTGTGTTTGCCTTTGCCTGAGCTCTTGAGAAAGCAGAACTCGAAGCAAAAATTAAGTGCTGATGCATTGTTTAGAGGTGCAAACCCAAGGAAAAGAGTGATAAAGAGGACAGGAGGCAGAAAAAGACAGAAAACAGTGCAATGTGGTACTTTACTGCTCAACCTGGGCTTTGTGAAGAGCTGCTAAGACCTAGAAATGCTGCTCAGTAGGACACATGCTACCTCTCTGGACAGACTATGAAAAAACTTCAGAGCAGTTCATGAACTGAATAAAGGACACTCCGTACTTACCTAGCTCTCCGTCTCCTGACCCATTGCTCAGAGTTCACACGTGTGTGCGCGTGCCAAGTTATTTCAGTCATGCCTGACTCTTTGCAACTCTGTGAACTGTAGCCCTCCAGGCTCTTCTGTCCACGGGATTCTTCAGGCAAGAGTACTGGAGTGGGTTGCCATGCCCTCCTCCAGGGGATCTTCCCCCACCCAGAGACCAAACCTCCATCTCTTAGTCTCCTGCACTGGCAGGCACCTTTACCACGAGCGCCAGCTGGGAAGCCCCAGAGTTCTCACATGAGGAGTGCATTCCCCTGAACTTTTGGGTTGCAGCATCATTTGGTGATGGCTTGGGACACAGAATCCATTCATTCAGAATTGGTGAGCTAACCAGATACTTGGGGGCAGGACCATGGTGGGCTTGACTGAGAGACACAGGAGCAAGACAGAGAGAGAGAGAGAAACAGAGAGCAAACCAGCCAGGCACTCCCAGGGCAAGAAACCAGTTGGCCCCAGACAATAAAACCACATGGACAGAACAAGCTGGCTAGGTCTGATTGCAACCAGAAGGAACAGATATATACATTTCTTCTCTGAGCCGTTTTTTTTTTAATTCCCTTAATATTTTGGCAATGTGTGGCTGAGTATTTTAAAATGATAAAAGCATCTTCATTTCAAACTTCTAAAACAGACCATTGACACATGTGGACCTGCCAGATGTTGTGTTAGTTTACAGTATATAAAGATTTGGTCCTTTATCTTGTGACTCAGCAAAGATACAGAGCATTGCATAAGCTGAGCATGTGAGTTTTTTGCCTTTAAATATTTTAAAGGACAGTGTGGGGGAAGTGCCAAGAGATCGCTCTTCTATTCCAGGGACAAAAGAGGATGATTGTGGAGAATTTGAATGTCTTAATTAAGGTTCATAACAATTCACACAAAAACAAGAGCTCAGTGAGAAAAAAAGTAATAGAATGTGTCAGGAGATTGGTAACATGTTAAATATTCTTGTAAAAATTGATGTATAACTAATTTACAATATTGTGTTAGTTTCAGGTATACAAGTGCAGTGATTCAGATATATATATATATATATATATATATATATATATATATAGGCTTCCCTGGTGGCTTAATTGTAAAGAATCCACCTGCCAATGCAAGAGACAGGGATTCGATCCCTGAGTTGGAAAGATTCCTTCAAGAAGGAAATGGCAACCCACTCCTGTATTTATGCCTGGGAAATCCCAAGGACAGAGGAGCCCAGTGGGCTAGGTCCATGAAGCTGCAAAAGAGTCGGACACAACGTAGCAACTAAACATATATGTATATACATTTTTCAGATTCTTTTCCCTAATAGCTTATTAAAAATATTGAGTATAGCTTTCAATAAAATTTTAAAATTTATAAACTTTTACTTTTGATTAAAAAAAATGACTGAATTAGATACAGTAGCTCAAGATTCAGCTCATGGGCTTGTTGTATGAGAAATAAGCACAGATGTTTTATCTGTTTATTTGTTCTTTGACAATGCCCTGAGGCATGTAGGATCTTAGTTCCCCTACCACAGATTGAACCCAAGCCTCCTGAATTGGGAGCACAGAGTTTTAACCACTGGAACAAGAAGGAAGTCCAAGCATGAATATTTTAGAATGTATTTCTCCCAGAATGTTTCCATTGCAGAAAATTGAAAGTTAAATGAGATGAAAAGTCTGCATCATCAAATGGATTCTTGAGACATTTAAGAAACAATCCAGAGACACTCTACTTTGATCTAAGTGTCCAGGAGGGAACATGTGTGTTTTGTGACATTGCCAGATGGATAGATGCTGGCTCTGTAAGACATTGTGTGATGGGAGGGAGAAAGGATGTGTGCATGATGGAAAGACACATCAGATCAGATCAGATCAGTAGTTTAGTCGTGTCCGACTCTTTGCGACCCCATGAATCGCAGCACGCCAGGCCTCCCTGTCCATCACCAACTCCTGGAGGTCACTCAGACTCACACCCATCGAGTCAATGATGCCATCCAGCCATCTCATACTCTGTCGTCCCCTTCTCCTCTTGCCCTCAATCCCTCCCAGCATCAGAGTCTTCTCCAATGAGTCAACTCTTCGCATGAGGTAGCCAAAGTACTGGAGTTTCAGCTTTAGCATCATTCCTTCCAAAGAAATTCCAGGGCTGATCTCCTTCAGAATGGACTGGTTGGATCTCCTTGCAGTACAAGGGACTCTCAAGAGCCTTCTCCAACACCACAGTTCAAAAGCATCAATTCTTCGGCGCTTAGCCTTCTTCACATACATGCAGATATTATAGTCATTCTTTCTTCAGGAAACTAATCTCAAACATCAATTTCATGTCCTCCAAAAAGAAAACTGATTAATTAAAAGGGCAATAAAGAATGAAGAAAGTGATCTTCTTTCCTTCAGGAGAACGGTGTGATTAAGTGATTAAGTAAAAAGGGAGCATATGGAACACTTTGGCTTGCATTTCGATAATGTCTGGAACAGAAAGGGAAGAGCTCAAACAAAATAATTCTAAATACGACATTTAAAAACAAACACAATAAAAATTCAGACCTCTACCAAAGATCCATAAAAGACAAACAGAAGAATTCTTTTACTGCTCTTACTATAACTATGAATTGCATTTCTTTCTTAGTGAGCTTTGTTTAGCTATGTTGGTTTTCTAGGAAAAAAAAAAAAAAAAGAGTGGCTTTGGGTGGTGGTAAATGACAAGGAAAGAATATTCAATTTTTAAAGTATGGAGTTAATTATGTTGAAAAGTACATCAGGGTTATGAATTATCTGAAAGAAACATATCTGTTACAAAACTCCAAACATTAGGTAATTGTGTATCTATAAATATCGATCCTCACTTTGCTTATACTGGCCGTTGCTTGTGTTCAACCAAAACTCAGAAATAGAAGAGTCACTCAATAAGAGTGACATCATGGGGCTTCCATCTTCCCCCTCAATGACTTCCAGGTCAAATTTTCTCAGTGTATAAATGAAAAGATGCTATTTCTAACAGCCTTGCAGACTCAACCTGGGATCTCAAAATCCAGCTGTGTTCACTTTGCTTCCTCTTAAGTCTCTGTAATGAACATGCTCCATGCTTGACAACTGTGTTGGTGGTGCGTGAGGTTGAATACAATCTAGCTTGTCTCTTCTGTGAAGGATTTTCTGGCTCCGCTAGCAGAAAAGGAATAAAGAAAAATGAGGTGGTTTTTTTTTTTTGGTCATTCTTCTTAAGTGTGTTTGTGTATCACGGAAGGGATTAAGAAAGTGAAGAGACAGGATGTGAAAATATAGAACACAAAATGATTGAATAAGAAAATTCTACTTTTATGGAGCCCCTTTGAATTCTCCTTCACATAACATGTCCTCAATGAACGGATGGTAATTGACGCTCTCTGTACCTCACCAAAGAACAACCCACACACTTGTCACTGCTGTGATAAAGAGATGATTTCTGTGGGCAGCAAAATATTTAAGAGTTTAATTCTCATCTGATGTCACAAAATGTAAGTAATTCAAAATCATCCATGTGGTAAGAGAACAACGAGTTATCTATCACTTGAAATTCTTTCTCTTGAGAAGCATTTTACTTGCCAACATTGTGATCATAAACCTCTTATCTGCCTTGCACCTTCTACAATCAAACCCATTGTCTGTCCACAGTCATTTCTTTCAGATATGTTTACCCCTTTTCCGTTGTGTTTCTCTCACTACAAAAATCTGCCCGCTACTTCTCTTTTATTCACTCTACTACACTAAGGCAGTAGAAATAAGGAGAATTTTGAACATATAACTTTAAAGAGTTTAAATGGAAACTATTTACATGATGCTCAAACATCAGGCTCAGGGGTGCATAAATCTACACAAGAATATGTACTGATAGAGTGTAAAAAATTTCAAGAGATATGAGGATAGATGGGAAAATGTGAAGGTAGGAAGGCGATTAGAGGCAGGATTGCAGCAACTGTAGTCCATGGACGTAAGTCTGAAAGGAGCTCAACCAAAGTTTCCACTAATGGTAAATTTCCCCCTTCTCTGCCCCTTTACTCATTAGGGTTTCAGCTTAACTGCCCAGAAATACTGGTGCTACCTAGCACTGTTTCTCTCCACCCATCAGCTCTTTATTTCCATCTCTGTCACTTAGCACAAACTGAAATTATCTTCTGTATTAATTTAATTTGTACATATCATTTTGCAAGGTCCTTGAGGTTAGAGACTACAGAATAGCATCTTAACACATATTTTTTTTTAAGTGGGGTATAGTTGCTTCACTTGTGAATGTTGTGTCAGTTGCTGCTGCACAATAAAGTGAAACAGCTATCTGTATACATATATCCCCTCTCTTGGACCTCCCTCCCACCTCTCCCCATCTGATCCATCTAGGGAACTCTCCTGCACTGTTGGTTGGAATGTAAACTGGTGTAGCAGTATGGAGTTTCCTTATAAAACTAAAAAATAGAACTAGCATGTGACCCAGCAATCCCAGTAGTGGGCATATATCCTTTAAAAAGTTAAAGTGAAAGTTGCTCAGTATTGTCCAGCTCTTTGCAACCCCATGGTCTGTATAGTCCATGGAATTCTCCAGGCCAGAATACTGGAGTGGGTAGACTTTCCCTTCTTCAGGGGATTTTTCCAACCCAGGGATCGAATCCATCTACCCTTAAAATAGCATAATTCAAAAAAGACTCTTGATCCCTGGTCCCCTGGAGAAGGAAATGGCAATCCACTCCAGTATTCTTGTCCAGAGAATCCCCATGAGGAACCTGGCAGGCTTCAGTAGGTGGGATCACAAAGAGTTAGACACGACTGAGCAAAGAACACTTTCATCACTTTCATGGGCTGTAGCCCACCAGGTTCCTCTGTCCATGGAATTCTCCAGGCAACTATACTGGAGTGGGTAGACATACCCTCCTCCAGGGGATCTTCATGACCCAGGGACTGAACCCGGGTCTCCTGCATTGCAGGCAGATTCTTTATCATCTGAGCCACCACCTAGACTGGCCCTCCAGATTTCGTTAATGAAGCCAAGGTGCATTTACACATTATCACCACTAGATGGCAGATGCACCATTTTTATAGCTATGAGTGGTTCCCAGCAGCACTTTGCCCTTTGCCTCCTCTTGCCATTCAAGGATTTGGGACACCCTCAGAAACAGCACCGGGGAAGGCAATGGCACCCCACCCCAGTACTTTTGCCTGGAAAATCCCATGGACGGAGGAGCCTGGTAGGCTCCAGTCCATGGGGTCGCTAGGAGTCGGACACGACTGAGCGACTTCACTTTCACTTTTCACTTTCATGCATTGGAGAAGGAAATGGCAAGCCACTCCAGTGTTCTTGCCTGGAGAATCCCAGGGACAGGGCAGCCTGGTGAGCTTCCGTCTATGGGGTCGCACAGAGTCGGACACGACTGAAGCGACTTAGCAGCAGCAGCAGCAGCAGCAGAAACAGCACATTGAGTGAAGTAATAGCATCTTCTTTAAAAACAATAAGTCATTTATAAGTAATATCTATTATTAAGACTTTATACTTTAATCATTCAAGATAACAATTAAAATGTAAGAAATATATATGTATATCTCCTAGTAGTTTATACTTTCTCCTCGAACAATATCCAAAAGAAAAGCAGATAAAAGAGCATTTCTTGAGAGTTTATGACACACATTAGATGTTAGAACTGGTCTACAGATTTGAGGGAGAGATGCTGAGCTAGCCGATATGATGATCCTGTCTTCATGCAGCTTACAATCTAGGGAGAAACATATAATGATATGATACATATACATAATGACATGATATATAATGATAATTATATGATATAAAATAATGATAATGATGATACCACATGGTTGATCCTGGGGCAGAGCTATTAACTCATTGCTGGGAGAGTTCAACTTTGTGAAAGAGCTTCAGAGAAGTGTTCACAAGAAGGTAACATTGGAATCGGGTCTTAAAGTGATAAAGGGAGTAGAAAATGAAATGGAGAACATGGTTTTCCATGGTCCCCTAAATGTACATATAAAGATATAAAGCTGTTAAAGGGCAGGGTGCATTTTGAGGACAAAATGAAATGTCTGAACATGCAGAACATGTAGGGCCTTGAGTGTTACATAAGGACTAATAGAGGGTCTTCAAAAGGAGGTCACCAGATCCAAATGAATTTTTAGAAAACGTCTTTCATTAAAAAGCTAAATTTTATGAAGGCATGTGACATCGATAGATGCTAATCCATTTCATTTTAACCATATCTTTAGCTCCTCCCACTTTCCCCATCTTCAGTTTTATTTTTAATGACTTTTTAATTGGAGTATACTTGCTTTACAATGTTGTGTTAGTTTCTGCCGTACAACAAAGTGAATCAGCTATACGTACACACATCCCCTCCCACCTGAGACTTCCCCCTATTCCCCCTATCCCACCCCTCCAGGTCATCAGTTTTGGAAATGAGTGTTGCTAACACTAAATAGCTGTTTGTCAAGCACTTTGTTTTGAACCCAGAGATAAATATCCACTGGTTGATTAGGCCACAGACAAGTTGTCCAGAGAAAGTGAAAATGAAAGTTAAGTCGCTCAGTCAAGTCCGACTCCTTGCGACCCCGTGGACTGTAGCCCATCAGGCTTCTCCGTCCATGGGATTCTCCAGGCAAGAATACTGCAGTGGATTGCCATTTCTTTCTCCAGGGGATCTTCTCGACCCAGGGATCGAACCCAGGCCTCCTGCATTGTGGGCAGATGCTTTAACCTCTGAGCCACCAGGGAAGCCTTTTCAAACCTTGGGGTAACATAAGTAGGATGAACTTCCATGCCTGTCATCCTTTTCATCCCTCGTGTAGGGCCTTTTGAGCCATATTCAATATTTTAGAATTTATTTTAAAATCAGTGAGAACCTATTGAAAAGTTCCCACCTTGGGAGTAAGAGGGCCTTTGAGCTGAAATGCAGCCCGTGGGTTAGAGGATATAGAGGGTGAATGTTACAGCCTAGCTGAGGGGCGACAGGGACCTCAGCTTTAATGCCTGTAGAATTGGAGAGAATGGGCAAATGCGTAGGAGACTGAGTAGGTAAAAGAGCAAACTCAGCAATCATTTAGATGTTGTGAATCTTACAAAAGGCCCTGCTACCTAACATATCATTTCAACGTGTCCCTCTATCAGTAAATTTTTTACATCAGGAGCTGTGGCAGAAAAAGATAAAACCTTAAATAGGCAAACAGACATTTTTTATAGGCGGCTGATATGAATCTTCATTTGAGAATTTAACTACTTGAGAATATTGCCAATGTTCTCCTTCAGATAAACATGATTTAAAATTGGCTTATGGTTGCCAAGATGGAAGAATGGAGGGAAGGAATAGTTAAGGAGTTTGGGATCAACATGTACATACACTAGATTTAAAATGGATAACGGACAAGGACCTACTATAGAGCGCAGGGAACTCTGCTGAATGTTACGTGGCAGCCTGCACTGGAGGGGAGTTGGGGGGAGAATGGATACATGAATATGTGTGGCTGAGTCCTTTTACTGTCCACCTGAAATTATCACAACATTATTAATTGGCAATACGAAATTAAAAAAAATTTAAAACAGCAACCCCCCTTCCAAAAAAAAACAACCCAAAAGAAACCAAAGCAAGCTATCAAAAAACAACCAATAATAAAATACTTAAAATAATATGTTATGAGGAAAGTTACAAAAAAATAAAATTGGGCTTCAGTGTTACAGACAACTCAGTCAGGTGCCCTCAGGTGTGCAGAGGAGGAGGATGTTAAAAAGGGAAAGGTCAAAGGTCAGCTGTGTCTCGTGTCCTCCCAAGAGCACCAGGCTGGCATTTTCTGGGTGTATGAGGTCGATGGCTTCCTCCTTCTTCCACCTCTGTATCCTCCCTGAACAGAAGCTTTTCTAACTGAGATGTCAGCTATCCATCAGACTGGTAGCTGGAGCCCCTGCTCAAGGCTTCGCTGTCCAGTGGAAAAGTATTTAAACTGACATTAATGCCAACCTGAGCTGTGCGCACAGCGGGCCATGAGGTGCATCTCCGTGTCTTGGCAGACCCGAGTCTCTTTCCACGTCTCCCCAATAGAGTCCTGCCTTTGACTTCTTGAGTGGTCGCCTGCTACATTCCCAGACTAGCTCTAGAAGCATTTCTCATCTGCCTTGGTTTAGCTCTATGTGAAAAGCAGCACAAAAGGAGCCAAGCATTTGGAAGTGACAGGGAATATACGATATATATATTGGCTTCTCCGATGGATGGTTCAGCAGGTAAAGTAATGCAGTAGACACAGGAGACAGGGGTTCAATTCCTGGATCAGGAAGATCCCCTATGTCAACCCACTCCAGTATTCTTGCCAATACAAAATGAAGTCTTTCTTCTTGTGTGACTGGTTTCTGCCTCTAGAGAAAATCTTTCAAGGTGAGCTGGGTACCACTGAGGTACCCAGTGCCCTCAGCCTGGAATGTTACTGTTCTGCTCTTCTCTGCCCATCCCTCCCCTTGTGCAGGCAATTTCCAAACATTCCTTTTCTTTCCTTATTTTTGCCACACCACGTGGCTCGCAGGATCTCAGTTCCCTGAACGGGGATTGAACTCAAGCCCCAGCAGTAAAAGCCTGGAGTCCTAACCACTAGGCCACGAGGGACCTCCTTCCTCCTATTGCTACCTCTGTTTTACAGAACAGAGTAAAAACAATTGTTCTTGAGATCAAGTCTACATACCTGGGAATTAAAAAGACAATTTTGGGGAGACGTGTGTGTGTGTGTGTGTGTGTATGCGTGTGTATAGACACACACGTGTGTTTGCATAGTCGCTCAGTTGTGTCTGATTCTTAGCAAACCTATGGACTGTAGCCAGCCAGGCTCCTGAGTCCATGGGACTCTCCAGGCAAGAAGACTGGAGTGGGTTCCCACGCCCTACTCCAGGGGATCTTCCCGACCCAGGGACTGAACCCGTGTCTCCTGTGTCTCCTGCATTGCAGGTGGATTCTTTACCTGCTAAGCCATCGGGAAGCCTATAGATACACACACACACACACACACATATATATGTATGTATCATATTTTCCCTATCACTTCAAAATGCTATTCCTTGCTCCTAGTAAAATTCCAAAGACGTGTATTTGATAAAAATACTTCTGTCTGTGTGGTCACAGTTCCAGTGACTCTAGCATGTAACTTCTCTCTGAGATTTACTTTCTCCCTTCATATAATGCAGTTTCTTCAAAAATAAAATGGCCAATACTCAACATTACATAGATTGCCAAGTTACTTTATAAGAAAATAATGTATGTGAAAGCTCTTTAAAAATTCTGTGGCTCAGCTGGTAAAGAATCTGCCTGCAATTCAGGAGCCTTGGGTTCAACCCCTGGGTTGGGAAGATCCCCTGGAGAAGGGAAAAGGAAGGGAAGGGAAATACCCACTCCAGTATTCTGGCGTGGAGAATTCCATGGACTCCATCCATGGGGTCGCAAAGACTTGGACACAACTGAGCGACTTTCACTTCACTTCACTTGAATCACCATATAAATACAAAGTACTCAGATCATTAATGCTCCCTTTTTCCTGTTGCACAGTTGACTGATACAAGGGATTTTCCAGAATCATTAGCCCTCTCAGGAAGTAATGCAATTGAAAATGTTAATGGGACAACAATAAAGTTGTTGACTATTAAGTGGAATTTTCAAAGTTAAAATAAGTACTTTTACCTTGCAAGCATGAGAATATGCACAACTACCATCATCCTTTGTGACTTAAAAAAAAATTTATTTGGTTGCACTGGATCTTAGTTGCAGCATGAGGAATCTAGTGCCCTCACCAGGGACTGAACCCTGGTTCCCTGCATTGGGAGTGTGAGAGCTTAGCCACTGGACCATCAGGGAAGTCCTGACTCTGCAACTCTTTCAGAATGTTAGTCATGCTCTTTACTTTTAAAGTCCCTCTGAATAAATTGCAACAAATCTTTCCTGCTCAGAATGCAGTGGGCGCACCTTGCTTTGTAAATCGTTGCAGTATCACTGACGGTGACCTACGAGGATCTATTTCAGTACAACAACTGAACAGAGCAAGATTTGGGGGCCACTTGTTCACTGGATCACGAGATTCTCTTTCTGGAAGTACAGTGCTCATCATCCTTGAAATATAAACTATCTATTTATATCCCAAATAATGATGGGTTGAAGTGTTATTATGAAAGGAGAGACACAGATTTTCTATAAATGTGTTTTTCTTGTGATAATATGTGAAATTACATTTCATGTTAAATTGCTTGAGGCAAGCAAGGTTTAATATGTATCTAAATAATTAAGCTAATTGTGTAAAAATATATTTGCAGAATTCACCAAATGTGTTAATACATTTCACATCATGTTTACCCATTTTACATGACTAAAGTTTGCTCTGTGAAATGTTCTCCAAAATACCGGAAGGCCTCCGAGTCGTCATGATTGTTATCAACATACAGTGCTTCCTGGGGAGGAAAAAAAGAGGTGCTAAGAGTCACATCTTGAAAATTGGTAGACTGTCTTTCCCTTTCCTCCATTCTACCTGTTTCCCTTCTTCTCTACTGAATTTCAAATGTACGTTCAAAAATGTGTGCTTTGGGATATTTATCTCAAGTTCTTAAATGGCATGGCAACTCCCCCCACATTCTCACAGGTCAGTGTTCCCATCTCAATTAATTCTTCAGGTCTGAGGGTCTGTGGTTGCCAACAGATTTCCATTCCAGTGTGTGGGCTGAGCTGATGTCACATGACCTTTCCAGTCTTTCCCACGTGTAAATTGCACAGAATGCTGGGTGTGGAGTGAGAGTGCTGCCATGGAAGGAAGGAGGAAAAACTTTTACTGCTTCTCATCATTTCTTAGAGTGAGTATATATTACATTTGGTGTACAAAAGAGTGATGTGGGTCAGGGCATGTTTTGGCATGTGAACATGTTGTTGGTGCCAAATGACTCAGTTTTTTGCCTGGATGTGTGTTCCCGTGGCTCATTTAAAATGGGCCAGTGTGCTGTCAGCACAGTTTATAAGGTGAATAAGTAGGACTTACATCTCTGAGATGCCTCTCCCACTTTCCCTCTGGGACCTCTCCTCAACCCTCTTTGAATTTCTTCTCAGTGTTAACTCTTGTCTTGCCTGGTCCCCGACATAGCTCCTGTCCCCTCAAATTTCCCCCAACTTCCTCTTCTCTCCATCTTATGGGTCTTGTGTGCAATGTTAAGTCACTTCAGTTGTGTCCGACTCTGCGACGCTATGGACTATAGCCTGCCAGGCTTCTCTGTCCATGGGATTCTCCAGGCAAGAATATCAGAGTGGGTTGTCATGCCCTCCTCCAGAGGATCTTCCTGATTTCTCTTATGCCTCCTGTATTGGCAGACAGGTTCTTTACCACTAGGGCCAGCTGGGTCTTAAATATGTTCTGTTACACTGTCTTAGAATTGTTAGGTGGCAATGATTCCACCTTCTTCAATACATGGGACCATTTTGAGTTTATGCATTATTCATTTGGGGGAATCTTTATTTTCTTAGACACGAATAGCCTGGAAGTGAACACAGGCCAAGGTCTCCAGGGTGATAACTCCTGGAACATAAGACACATCCAGAACTATGCAAGAAAATTGCCTTCCTGTGACCCACACACAGATTGGACCAGAATATTTACATTCGAGATGAAGGTTGGAAGAATCTCTCCAAATGTAAACTTGTTCTCCACCCTCGTCACCTTCAGTTTCTCTCTCAACTTACCTTTTCTGACAGCAAATTAGGTGCCCAGAGAATTGCATTACTTTTGTGGTGGCTCAGAGGTCATGTAGCAGAGCAGAGCTGATGTGACAGACCAAACCTTCTCCTTGATTCAACACGAGGCATCGTGAAAATGCCCAGCCATCACCTCGTTTGGACAGCCCCCATTAACCTGTCACCGTCCCATGCTCCTGGCCTTCATCCGCCAGGTTCTTCTATACTCTTTCAGTCTCCTCATCTCTAAAAGGGAATCATAATATTATGTACTTTATAGGGATCTTCTGAGAATTGATAAGTAGAGGTAAAACAATGAAGACAGCCCTTAATAGTAATAGTAGTTATAAATAATAAGTAAATTACAAGATAACAGAGATGTGGATGGACCTTGAGATTATTATACAGAGTGAAGTAAGTCAGAAAGAGAAAAGCAAATATCATATATTAATGCATATATGTGGAATTTGAAAAAATTGGTATAGACAATCTTATTAACAAAGCAGAAATAGAGACACAGATGTAGAGGTAGCCACTATGGTAGCCACTGGTCACATATGGCTACTAAGTACTTGAAATGTATGGATACCCAAGGAGGAAAGGAGGGATGGGATGAACTGGGAGATTGGGATTCATACATATATACTATTGATACTATGTATAATATACATAACTAATGAGAACCTACTGTATAGCACAGAGAACACTACTCACTGCTCTGTGGTGACATATACAGGAAAGAAATCAAAAAAGGGGGGATACATGTACACATAGAACTGATTCACTTTGCTCTACAGTAGAAATTAACACAACATTGTAAAGCAACTATATTCTGATAAAAATTTTAAATTACATAAACAAGTATAATCAGATCAGATCAGATCAGATCAGTCGCTCAGTCGTGTCCGACTCTTTGCGACCCCATGAACCGCAGCACGCCAGGCCTCCCTGTCCATCACCAGCTCCCGGAGGTCACTCAGACTCGCATCCATCGAGTCAGTGATGCCATCCAGCCATCTCATCCTCTGTCGTCCCCTTCTCCTCCTGCCCTCAATCCCTCCCAGCATCAGAGTCTTCTCCAATGAGTCAACTCTTCGCATGAGGTGGCCAAAATATTGGAGTTTCAGCTTTAGCATCATTCCTTCCAAAGAAATTCCAGGATTGATCTCCTTCAGAATGGACTGGTTGGATCTTCTTGCAGTCCAAGGGACTCTCAAGAGTCTTCTCCAACACCACAGTTCAAAAGCATCAATTCTTTGGCGCTCAGCCTTCTTCACAGTCCAGCTCTCACATCCATACATGACCACAGGAAAGACCATAGCCTTGACTAGGCGAACCTTTGTTGGTAAAGTAATGTCTCTGCTTTTGAATATGCTATCTAGGTTGGTCATAACTTTCCTTCCAAGGAGCAAGCGTCTTTTAATTTCATGGCTGCAGTCACCATCTGCAGTGATTTTGGAGCCCAGAAAAACAAAGTCTGACACTGTTTCCACTGTTTCCCGATCTATTTCCCATGCAGTGATGGGACCAGATGCCATGATCTTCGTTTTCTGAATGTTGAGCTTTAAGCGTAGTAGTAAAAAGGTGAAACAGTGATAGTAAGTATAAGCCATTAGCATTATCACCACCATCAGGCTTCACAGGTGGCACCAGTGGAAAGAACCCACCCGCCAATGCTGGAGACATAAGAGATTAGGGTTCAATCCCTGGGTCAGGAAGCTCCCCTGGAAAAGGAAATGGTACCCGACTCCAGTATCTCACCTAGAGAATTCCATGGACAGAGGAGCCTTGTGGACTATTGTCCATGGGGCTGACTTAGCACGCCTGCACCGCAACCACCATGGTTATCTAGCCTGTTCTCCTAGAGAATAAAATTCACTTGGATAGAGTTCTCTGGCTCACCCTAGCATCCTCCCTGCTGCTGCTGCTGCTGCTAAGTCGCTTCAGTTGTGTCCGACTCTGTGCGACCCCAGAGACAGCAGCCCACCAGGCTCCCCTGTCCCTGGGATTCTCCAGGCAAGAACACTGGAGTGGGTTGCCATTTCCTTCTCCAGTGCATGAAAGTGAGAAGTGAAAGTGAAGTTGCTCAGTCATGTCCGACTCCTAGCGACCCCATGGACTGCAGCCTACCAGGCTCCTCCGCCCATGGGATTTTCCAGGCAAGAGTACTGGAGTGGGGTGCCATTGCCTTCTCCAACGTCCTCCCTAGAACTGTCCTATGTAGTATGGTAGCCACTAGTCACATATGGCTACTAAGTACTTGAAATGTAGTTAATTCCAATGGAGATGTGCCATGAGAATAAAATACAAGCTGGATTTAGAAGATACAGCACCTCCAAAAGTATGTGAAATATCTCATTAAAAACATTCATATCAATGACATGTGGAAATGACAATATATTTAACATAGAAGATTGCAACAAATATAGAAAATTAATTTCTCCTGTTTGTACTTTTTAAATGTAGTGACTAGAATAAATTCAAGATTATATATGTGACTTGCATTTTTGGCTCATATGATAGTTATTTTGGACAGCACTGCCCTACGTTATAATTTCTATGTATTTCCCTCCAGGAATCTCACATCTAGACAGTGAGGAGGAGACACTCCTGCTTTCTATTATGGATTTGCAGGGCCTGGGTTGCCCAGGGCAGTTAAGCCCAGCCCAGCCTGCCGAGAGAGAGTGCCGGGAGAAAAGCTGATGGGCGTGCAACTTACAAGGCAGTTACAAGGGCCTAAGTGGAGCCCTCGGGATAGAGCTATTGCCTCTTAAACAGCACCTTACTCTCTGGGAGTGAATGATAGGAGGAGTTCTTTCTGTTAAAGTCATTTCAGATCCTTTGCTGAAAGGAACCATATGCTACACAATGAAATATATTCCAGGCAAGATGCATATGTTTTGCACAATAAACACGTATGCAAATCTTGCAAAGATTTTTGAAGGAGAAAAATGTGCTGATATTATTCATTTTAATATCACTGAATGCCTCCTTGTGCTGATCTGAAGTCAAATCCAAATCATTTCCTCCTCTGCCTCCACCCCGACTATAATGTTGTTGTTGTTTAGTGGCTAAGTCATGTCCGACTCTTTTGTGACCCCATGGACTGTAGCCTGCCAGGCTTCTCTGTCCATGGAATTTACCAGGCCAGAACACTGGAACGGGATGTCATTCCCTTCTCCAGGGGATCTTCCAGGGATCAAACCCAAGTCTCCTGCATTGGCAGGCAGATTCTTTTACTACTGAGCCACCAAGGAAACACCTGACAATGAAAACTTTATTCAAAAGCAATCTAAGATTTTTGTTTTGGGTCAAGAAGAATTTGTTTCTGGTGGCTACAATTTCAGGCTCCAAAAATCCCAAACTCCAGACTTGCTGGCGAATATCTGGTGGGCCTGGCAGCATGTCCACATGCCTCCTTTTTCTCCAGAACAATCTGGGTGGGACCCGCACTGAGCCCAAATCCCAAGACTTGAGACTGCTGTCTGCCCTTTTCAGTCTAAGATTCACAAAGCATCTGCTCTTTCGGACTGTTCTCAGACTTCAGATATTTTGAACACAGACCTGCAACAGGTAATTGGATCTGGTATTGAAAAGAAATTAGAATGCTCCTGGAATCATATCCATGCGAGGGTTCTCTCTCTTAAATGAGTCTCCATTGCAGGTTATAGAATAGGAAAGGCCTTGTGGGGTCCCAATAAAGTTGTGCCGTCTGGTAAATAAACCTGAAAATTCAGAAATCAGTGCAGTCCTGGGAAACACCATTAGGGAGCGAAAGGGCTCGCCAGGCAGGGTGATCTCCCATTAATTGTCTCCCCATTCCCTCTGTTGCATCCCCTGATACATTGTGCTGCAAAGCCATCTTGCTACAAATACACATTTAGGATTTGATTACAGAATCTCATCCATTTACATGTACAAGATAGAGCCTACTGTGATAGATTAATGCTTCTAAAGTTTGTACAGGAAGGTTAAATAAAGTGCTACTTTTACAACACTGAATATCTTTATGTTGCTTTTGCTAAATCAGAGACCACTCCGTGATGCTATAGAGGTTGCCTGATGCTTATTGTGAGCTGGCAGAGTGCCACCCACGCTTTACCATCTATCACCCTCCTTACCTTTCTGCCCTGGCCGTCCCCACCGCTGTGTGTAATACAATATTCTTCAGGCAGCTTTCCCGTCTACCCATTTAGTTCAAGTGAAACAATTCAAGTCCTAGCAATCTGAGATGTGGCAATGTTACTAGAAAGAGTGAAAGTCGAAATTTCACTCACGATTTTCCTCTTTCCAACAGAGATATAAAACACAGACATGCACCTGCACACACGTGCACACACACATACGCACGAGTCTTGGGGATTGTAAGGTCATAGTCACAGCTGCTGTCACAGGTCATCTCCTTTTCCTCCTAGCCTTATGATAACCCTCGGCTTCTGTCACCTGGCCCTTCCTCATGCTGTGAAGTCTAGAATATCTTGTGATTATCCTTGGCTACATTGACTTTTCTGTTTCCCTTTAAATTCTTCAGTAAATATCTATGCTGAATCTTATGCTATTAGTTCAAACTCTCTGTTTTTCTTAATGGAAATTAAATATCCAGAAAAACTGGTGTAAAAGCATGTCTGGGGACTTCCCTGGTGGTCCAATGGTCAAGAATCTGCCTGCCAATGCAGGGGACATGGGTTAGATCCCTGGTCCAGGAAGATTCCACATGCCTCAGAACAACTCTGCCTCAATGGCGTAACTAGAGAGCCCACACTCTGCAACTAGAGAAGCCACCACAAGGAGAAGACCCCGCACAGCAAGGAAGAATAGCCCATGTTCGCCCAACTAGAGATAGACCCAGCACAGCCAAAAATAAAAATAAAATAAATCACATCTTGGCTAACCCATAATTTGGCCAGAGTGGTATATCACTAATGCTTTCTATTGGACCAATGTTTTAAAATTATGACAGAAATATTTTAGGGCCTTTTCCCATTCAGATGGGCTTCCTAGGTGCCACAGTGGTAAAGAACCTGCCCGCCAATTCAGAAGATGCAAGAGATGTGGGTTCGATCTCTGGGTGGGGAAGATCCCCTGGAGAAGGAAAAGGCAATCCTCTCCAGTATTCTTGGCTGGAAAATTCCATGAACAGAGGAGCTGGCAGGCTATAGTCCGTGGGATCACAGAGTCGGACACAACTGAGCACAGCACAGCCCAACAGCCCATTCTAATGGTGTAACAGTGTACATTTCAAGCCATGTTGGATGGTTTGAAATTAAACACTAAGATGTTTAAAGAGAGTCCGATGGTACTCAGCTGACACCCCTGTACTTTGCAGCAACTCAAGGACTGCTCTTTTCTACCGATGTGTCTTCTTAGTACAGAATACAATTACTGGTTAAATAACCCCAAAAGAGGCAGGGATCTTGGGCGTTCTACTGGAGCACTGAGTAGGAGAGGTGTTAAAATAACATTCCCCTTCCCCATATGGCTGCCCTATACAGTAGACTTACTTCCAACTGACACTGATTTGGCTTTTTAGCTCCCTCTCAGCCCTCCAGGAGTTTCCTATGAAACTGGGCAGTGACACAGCTCAGATGAAATTACCGGTGAAGGTTTAGACCCCTGGTCAAATGTTGGCTAATGCAATCTACTTCTCCTCACCAATGCTCAGGAACTCACTGAGATCACAGCAGATGTAGAAACACACCAAATGATTCTTTCCATTTGGTCACTCATGGATATATTTTAAAATAACAGCAAATTCAGACCATACTAGTAACCTTCTTATGTGCTCTTAGGTCATGCTAATGGAGAGTGCTAATGTGAAAAAAGATTCTTGATTTCTATTTTATTAAAATGAGTACAAATATGTTTAACCAAATCTTTTTTGAACATGAGGTGATGAGCATCAAGATGCTTTGCAAATCATAAGTAATGATACAAAGTGAGAAATCGCATGTAAAGTATCACATAGAATGGAATACTATATTGCCCTTAGAAAGAACATATGTTAAAATAGACAGAAGTCACGTGTAATCAAGTGGAAAAGCCAGTTTTCAATGTCATATGTATAATATGATTCCATTCCATTGTAAGGGAAAAGTAATGTGTGTGTGTGTATGTGTGTGTGGCATATTTCCATGAAAAGGTTTGGAAACTAGAGACTAGCTAGGCAAACTAATTACTTCTAGGATGTGGGCTATGGTGGGGAAAATCCTCAAATTATAAATTTCTATATCTTTTGAATATTTTCTCAATTTAGAATATATTACTTTTGTTATTTAAAATATTTTTAAATATAAAAAATCAGAGTCAGATGTTCTCTGAAATTGACTGATGCATAAATAATCTGCAAATTTTGTCATTCATCCATTGATTTCGTCAAAGTATTTGTTATGCTGCCTCTGTAGAATGGCATGTTCTTAGGCCCAAGACTAATACACAGTCATTCAATTCTCTTTGGTCTCTTCTATTATTCACTGTAGGGAATAAAATACCAAGGATAAGATGGACTCTTGAGACAAATTGCTTTTAATCAAATCCTAATCATTCTGCTTTCTAACTGTGTGGCCTTGAGTGAGTGATTTAACATCTTCATACTTCAGCTTTCTCAAAAATAGTATGGAGCTAATAATAGTACCTACCTCTTAGGGCTCTTAATAGAATTAAATGAGCTAATATTTGCTGAGCAACTGGAACACATGGCAAGCACTATACCAATGCTCATTAGACAAAATAATGATATAAAAAGGTATTTGGTCTCAGGAAACGTAGACTCTTATAAGTAAAAGGATAGGATATGTAACAACATATAGATCAAAACTATGTTAATCAACAATAAAAGCAATGTAATAGATGCTTTAGATAGATCGTCCTTATCTCCATTTTGCCCTCATTATATTTGGTGAAATAGGAAGGCTAAAAATGCATTACCAGACTCCTTTGCACCTAGGATTGTGGGTTCAAATTAGGTTCTTCCAAATTGGGTGCTCTTGTGAGATTGGGATTCCAGAAATTGGAAAGACGTTGTATTCCTGCTGCTGTCAAACAAGATTCAAAAGCTTGGAGTTTTGTGGCAGCTGGACTTTGCATGTGAATGGGTGGTCATTATCTTGGTGAGTTTAAAAAGCTAATGTAGTAGCAGCTTTCATAATGCTGAATTACAATTAAGACAAGTGACCTCACCACCCATAGAAGAGTGGCAGCCTCCTGACCTTTCAGCACTTCCAACAATCTTCCTGCCCTGAAATACCTGGGGTAGTTTCTATTTCCTAGGCTGAACTCTGACTGATACAAAGATAGAAAACAATCATGGCACTTGGGTAGAATTAGAAAGGGAGTCATTCCTGTAGGAGGCATGGACTAAGCGAAGTCCTGGAGTCAAGGATGTATATGGTTGGACTAGAGGACATTTGATTAAGGTAGAAGTGGTTCTTGGAAGTAGTGAAAATTAAAAGTTGAAACATTTAAATCAGATTTTGGAGAATATGTTTTCAGATATAAAGCTAGAATTTTGAACACTTCTTTGTTTAATAAATGAATATAAAAATTCTTTAGCAGAGTTCAGTGATTAAGACATGGGGGAGAAGGAGATGTTCTTTCCAAAAATGCTATCCTATGTGACCATTCCCTATGGGAATTATAAGTTCAATTTAATAGCCATTTACTGAAAGAATACCGTATGTGTGGAACACTATGATTTGTTTCTTTGCTTGGGGAAACCAGGAAGCATGAGTAGTAGCATCCACAAAGGTAAGAATTAAGACAGGCAAATGTGAGCAAATTTCTGTGTTATTAGTGTGGTCCAGGGCAGCCTGATATCCTGATTCTAGGATCATGTCTGTATCTTATGAGATGTTCTGAATTCTGGACAATGAGACTGAAGTGTGTACTGCTTACAAGTGGCATTCCATATTGTGGAGTAAAAGTGAATGAGAGGCCTGGGTTTATAACCCTTTCTCCCAATCCTTGGGCAGGTATTTTAACTACTCCAGCCTCACTTTCCTTTGATTATAAATGGAAATAATACTAACATTATAGTGTTGGGAAGATTAATTGAAATTATACGTGTAAAGCACTTTAAGTTGAAAATTGTACAAAACTGTAAAGTACACAAATGTGTTTCCAAGTGGACAGACTTGCTATGTGCAAAGATTTTCAAGAATTTCCTTTTCACAGGGTGTCATAAGTGTTTCAGTTAGCAGAAATAAATATGCTAATTGGAAGTAGATGAATCATAATCTGTGCCTTTTTGTGAGAGGTTAGGTGTGATCTGAGCTGTGTGTAGTTAACAAAAGGATGCATGATTAAAACAATTACTTGGTGGTTCATTCAACATGTCCCAAAGACACCTTGTCTATAAGTTCTCAGCTTCTCCTTTTGACCACTTAGGTTCATACCATATTTTCTTAGCGCAGTCAATTCTAGAATATTATGATTTTTTTTTCTATTTTAGCCCATATTTCTTTATATTCTATATTTATCCATTCTTTTTTTAAAGGAAGAATGAGGGTGACATTTTAATTTTATTACAAAATTTTTTTTTCAATTAAAATACAGTTGACATACAATATGATATTAGTTTCAGGTATACTATATAGTGATTTGACATTTGCATACATTAAAAAATGATTTCCACAATAAGTCTAGTAACCATCTGTTCCTACACAAAGTTATAAAAATATTACTGCTCATATTCCTTAGGCTGTATATCAGATTTCCATGACTTATTTATTCTGTAACTGGAGATTTGTATCTCTTAATCCCTTTCACCTATTTCCTCCATAGTCCTTGTACCTGCTCCCTTCTGGCAACTACTCATTTATTCTCTGAATACATGAGTCTGTTTGGTTTGGTTTGGTTTAATTGATTATATATATATATATATATTTTTTTTAGATTCCACATACAAATGAGATTATATGCTATTTGCTTTTTTCTGACTTACTTTACTTAACATTTTTCTTTATCTGACTTACTTTGCTTAACATAATCCTCTTTAGTTTTAGCCATGTTGTCACAAATGGCAAAATTTCATTTTTTTATGGCTGAGTAATATTCCATTTGGAGAAGGCAGTGGCACCCCACTCCAGTACTCTTGCTTGGAAAATCCCATGGATGGAGGAGCCTAGTAGCTGCAGTCCATGGGGTCACTAAGAGTCGACACGACTGAGTGACTTCACTTTCACCTTTCACTTTCAAGCATTGGAGAAGGAAATGACAACCCACTCCAGTTTTCTTGCCTGGAGAATCCCAGGGATGGTGGAGCCTGACAGGCTGCCATCTATGGGGTCGGACAGAGTCAGACACGACTGAAGAGACGCAGCAGCAGCAGCAGCAGCAGCAGCAGCAGCAATATTCCATTATATACTGCTTAGTCGCTCAGTCATGTCTGACTCTTTGTGACACCATTGGACTGTAGGCTGTCAGGCTCCTCTGTCCATGGGAATTCTCCAGGCAAGAATACTGGAGTGGGTTGCCATGCTCGCCTCCAGGGGATCTTCCCAACCCAGGGATCGAACCCAGGTCTCCTGCATTGCAAGTGGATTCTTTACTGAGAATCACTCAGTAAAGGTCACTTGAGAGAAAAGGTCACTCCTCTCAAGTAATTTACCTTGTCTGAGCCACCATATAAGCCCAAGAATACTGGAGTTGTAGCCTATCCCTTCTCCAAGGAATATTTCCAACCCAGGAATTTAACCAGGGTCTCCTGCACTGCAGGCAGATTCTTTACCAGCTGAGCTATCAGGGAAGCCCATTAGAGTGCATATGTTGTTCAAATTAGTGTTTATGTTTTCTTGTGGTAAATACCCAGAAGTGAAATTACTGGACCATATGAAAGTTCTATTTTCAATTTTTGAGTAAACTCCATACTGTTTCCCATAGTTGCTGCACCAATTTACAAGTCCACCAATAGTACAGGAGCATTCCTTTTTCTCCACGTTCTTGCCAACATTTATTATTTCCTATCTTTGTGATTGTAGCCATTCTGAAAGATATGAGGTGGTATCACAACTGTGGTTTTGATATGCATTTCTCTAATGATCAGTGATGTCCATGTGTAGAGTCTTATCTTGTGTTGCGAACAAAGGTCCGTCTAGTCAAGGCTATGGTTTTCCCAGTGGTCATGTATGGATGTGAGAGTTGGACTGTGAAGAAAGGTGAGCGCCAAAGAATTGATGCTTTTGAACTGTGGTGTTGGAGAAGACTCCTGAGAGTCCCTTGGACTGCAAGGAGATCCAACCAGTCCATTCTGAAGATTAGCCTTGGGTGTTCTTTGGAAGGAGTGATGCTAAAGCTGAAACTCCAGTACTTTGGCCACCTCATGTGAAGAGTTGACTCATTGGAAAAAGCTCTGACACTGGGAGGGATTGGGGGCAGGAGGAAAAGGGGACAACAGAGGATGAGATGGCTGGATGGCATCACCAACTCAATGGACGTGAGTTTGGGTGAACTCTAGGAGATGGTAATGGACTGGGGGGCCTGGTGTGCTGCAAGTCATGGAGTCGCAAAGAATCAGACAAGACTGAGGGACTGAACTGAACTGAATCATCAGTGATGCTGAGTATATTTTCATGTGTCTTTTCGCCATGGGTAAAAACATCTATTTCTGCTTTATTGAGCATGCCAAAGCCTTTGACTGTGTGGATTGCAATAAACTCTGGAAAATTGTGAAACAGATGGGAATACCAGACCACCTGACCTGCCTCCTGAGAAATCTGTATCCAGATTAGGAAGCAACAGTTAGAACTAGACATGGAACAACAGACTGGTTCCAAATAGGAAAAGGAGTATGCCAAGGCTGTATATTGCCACCCTGCTCATTTAACTTACATGCAGAGTACATCATAAGAAATGCTGGGCTGGACGAAACACAAGCTGGAATCAAGATTGCTGGGAAAAATATCAATAACCTCAGATATGCAGATGACATCACCCTTATGGCAGAAAGTGAAGAGGAACTAAAAAGCCTCCTGATGAAAGTGAAAGAGAAGAGTGAAAAAGTTGGTTTAAAGCTCAACATTCAGAAAACGAAGATCATGGCATCTGGTCCCATCACTTCATGGCAAATAGATGGGGAAACAGTGGAAACAATATCAGACTTTATTTTGGGGGGCTCCAAAATCACTCCCACTCCAGTACTCTTGCCTGGAAATTCCCATGGACGGAGGAGCCTGGTAGGCTCCAGTCCATGGGGTCGCTAAGAGTTGGGCCTGACTGAATGACTTCACTTTCACTTTTCACTTTCATGCATTGGAGAAGGAAATGGCAACCCACTCCAGTATTCTTGCCTGGAGAATCCTAAGGACAGAGGAGCCTGGTGGGCTGCCATCTATGGGGTCACACAGAGTCAGACACGACTGAAGCAACTTAGCAGCAGCAGCAAAATCACTCCAGATGGTGACTGCAGCCATGAAATTAAAAGACACTCCTTGGAAGGAAAGTTATGACCTACTTAGCTAGCACATTAAAAAGCAGAGACATTACTTTGCCAACAAAGGTCCATATCATCAAGGCTATGGTTTTTCCAGTAGTCACGGATGGATGTGAGAGTTGGACTGTAAAGAAACTTGAACACTGAAGAATTGATGCTTTTGAACTGTGGTGTTGTAGAAGACTCTTGAGAGTCTGTTGGACTGGAAGGAGATCCAACCAGTCCGTCCTAAAGGAGATCAGTCCTGAGTGTTCATTGGAAAGACTGATGTTGAAGCTGAAACTCCAATACTTTGGGCACCTGATATGAAGAACTGACTCATTGGAAAAGACCCTGATGCTGGGAAAGATTGAGAGCAGGAGGAGAAGGCAACAACAGTGGATGAGCTGGTTGGATGATATCACCAACTCAATGGACATGAGTTTGAGTGAACTCTGGGAGTTGTTGATGGACAGGGAGGCCTGGCGTGCTGTGGTCCTTGGGGTCACGAAGAGTCAGACATGACTGAACTGAGACTGAACTGAGATCGATACATTCCTTGTTCTAGTTTAATCTACAAAAATTTTCATAATTAAAAATAGAATTTTCCTTTGTCCACTGACTCTTGCACTTCATCATCATATAACATGCCTCTTACCTGGTTTTCACATGCCTTCTTAGGACAAGGTAGCCTGAACGAAGCAAGAGGAAGAAAGAAACAGAAGGGGACAGGCAGGGAGTAAGTTCTCTGTAGCAGGAGACTACAAAGAGAACTTCCTTTCAGAAAGACTTTAAGACTTTCCCTACAAGACTCTTTTTCTGGATTCTGACAATTGTTCACTCCTCTCATACTACCAAGCCTAGTGGTCTGAGGAGCTCCGTGGAGCTTACTAAACCTTGTAGGCACGCTCAGTTGTTTCAGTCACGTCCAACTCTTTGCAACCCTATGGACTGTAGCTCACCAGGCTCCTCTGTCCATGAGATTCTCCAGGCAAGAATATTGGAGTTTGTTGCCATGCCTCCTCCAGGGGATTTTCCCGACCCAGGAACTGAACACACATCTCCTGTGTCTTCTCTACTGGCAGGCAGATTCTTTACTGCTGAATGCCCTGGGAAGCTGCCTATTAAACCTTGGATGACTGCATTATTCATTCTCTCTGTTCCTTTCTTGTACCACTGTTAATAGTCCTTTTTTTTTTTTAAAGTAAATCCCCCTTAAGTTATCTTAATTTAAACATGCCATCTATTTTCTGAGGAGATGCTGGCACAACCCTCTTTCTTGGCTCCATACCACTACACCCCTCAACATCCACTTAGACCTGACCAAGAAATTGCATAAACAAGGAACAACTTTGTGAAACGTGGATCCAGAGGCTACAGAAGAAAAACTGACATGCACCTTCTTCCCAGAGGGCAGAATTAGGGTCTATTCAGAGAAATGTCCCTACTTTTAGGTCAGCGACCTTCACAAGTGTGTTCCAGAAGATTTAAAAAATGCTTCTCACTCTTTCAGCCTCTGAATGGGAGTTACTGTTGCTTTTCAGTGTCCATTTCCACCTTTTGTAAACTGAGTCTGTGTGGAAGAGAGAAACTGGATTCCTTGTCTTTTAAATTTACAGGTGAATAGACCAGGGTAGTCAGGCAAATTGAGGCTTGATGGGGGTCACTTGTGATCATCAGGAGGTCCTAAACTGAATGCAGTGATTGCTTCCTTTTGCAGGGGAATGAGTGTGGTTGGCTTATGAGGCATATGAGTGAAAAAGATATTTAGTGACAGATTTAGGCCTCCCTGGTGGCTCCGATGGTAAAGAATCTGCTGCAGTATGGGAAGCCCAGGTTAGATCCCTGGGTCAGGAAGATCCCCTGGAGAAGGGAATGGCAACCGACTCCAGTATTCTTGCCTGAAGAGTCCCATGGACAGAGAAGCCCGGTGGGCTACAGTCCATGGGTTGCAAAGAGTTGACATGACTAAGCAACTATCATTCATGATCTTAGTTTGGCTTCCCTGGTGGCTCAGCAGCAACGAATCTGCCAGCGTTGCAGGACACGCAGGAGGTGTAGGTTCGATGCCTGGGTTGGGAAGACCCCTGGAGGAGGAAATGACAATTTATGGAGGAGAAAATGGGAATCCTTGGAAGAGGAAATGGCAACCTGCTCCAGTGTTCTTGCCCAGAAAATCCCATAGAGTTGCAAAGAGTCGGACACAACTGAGCATGCAAACTTCAGTAAAGCCTCTTAGTGTCCATTTCTTTCCTAGGAAAAGGTAAATGGATGCTATGTGACAAAAACTACAAATGTCCATCATATTGTTTTTAGCCTCACTCTTCTGTCGTGTCTCTTTGTTATTGAGTAGTTGAAAAAAATTTCCTTTTGTCGCTCTTATTTTTGCTACACAATTCTGTTTTGTACCCCTAATTATGGCTGACATAAGGTTTAAGGAAGACCATGTTTTTTAGCACAGAAATTAAGTTTAATGAAGGTTAGATGCTATCAGTTGATAGAGATCTTGAAAGATACCAGAAAATTCCCACCAGAAGAACCGAAATGGTATCATCTCTTTCTCACAACTTAATCTTCTTTCCCTTAAGCACAAAGGTTTAAGGTAATTTAAAAAAGAACAACTTCTTCATTTTTTCCTCATATTTTAAATCTAATATTACTAGTCTTAAAGCAATATCGTTACTATTTTCATTGAAAATTTAAGCTACACTGTGGGTTAAACCGGAGAAGGCAATGGCACCCAACTCCAGTACTCTTGCCTGGAAAATCCCATGGATGGAGGAGTCTGGAAGGCTGCAGTCCATGGAGTCACACAGTCGGACACAACTGAAGTGACTTAGTAGTAGTAGTAGTGGGTTAAACAGACTTTTGCGAATTGCTTTAGGAACTTTACAACTTTTTAACATTCTAACTGATAGATATGTTCTGAGTTTCAAAAAGTCCATTTTTAAATGGTGTGTTGATTGGAGGTGCTCTTTCTTTTATCTTTTGCTTTGTAACAAACTACCCAAATACCCTGTAGAACCAATGTGTTCATGGTTCTGTGAGTTGTTTGCTCAGTTGGCTGGTTCTTGCTTGGGAATCTCTCATGTGATTGCAACTGAGATGGCAGTTATCTAAAGGCAGGACTAAGATAGATGTCTAGATGGATCACTCAAATGCCTGGTGGTTGACCCTGGCTGTCATCTGGCAGCTTAACTGGGGACATTGGTAGAGTACCTTCCCACGGCCACTCCATGTTGCTTTGGCTTCACAGGGTATGGCAGCTGGATTTTGAGAGGGAGAATCTGGAGAATGAGCACTCCAAAAGGCACAGGAAGAAGCTCGGTGCTACCTGTGAAGTAGCCTCAGAAGCACAGAATTTTGAGAACAAGAAAGTCACTAAGACCCATTTCCATTTAGAGGACAGAGACTGGATTAGACTTTGCCTCTCAATTTGAACAGCAGCGAATAATTTGTAGCCATTTTCAATATATCATAGGGTGTACCAACATCTCTCTAGAAGTTGTACAGAAGGAGTGGTTAAGAGCTGGACTGTCTGTGTTTGTATCTAGAATTTTATTCCTTGTTGATCTTGAGCAAATTACTTAACCCTTCTGTGTCTTGTTATCATCTATGAAATGGTGATGATTTGGTACTTAGCTTATAGAGTAGTTGAGAGTTATAGGTAATGTATTAAAAGGTGTTTGATTCAGTTCCTGGCCAATATTATCATTATTATTACCATTATCAGATTTGAGGATGATATTGCAAGATATGTTTGACAGTGACATTTCTTCCATGTGGCTTATACAACTGTGAACATTTTGTTTATTTGTTTGTTTTTAAGAATGTCAACAGAACATAACACATTTATTACTGTTTTATTTTTTTTTTCATTTTAAGGACGAGGCATCAACTCCCTTCCTTCCCTCGCATAATTAGTCTGCTGTCAGTCATACCTTAGATCAGTTACATAAAGCTTTCTTCATTGGCTATGATGTTGGTACCTCACTTTTGATTGGTTACTGGCATATCATTCATATATCTTTCTTTCCTGTCTTCTTTCAGGGAGCCCAGATTGGTTTATTATGCAGACCATTGGATCTCTTCTACTACTAAATTTGGTGATTGGTATTAGAGAAGCTACTTTGTAAAAAGGCAAAATAATTAGCACGCTCTATTACACATACTGTTTTCTAGGATAACTGCTCTTTAAGCTGAAAATGTTTCTTTTTCCAACTGAAAAAGGAGAAAATAATGTTTATACCAGGGTGAAACTTTTCAATATTTTCCTTTCAAAAAGAAACATCTACTCTTCAAATAGATCATTTTTTAATAGTAAATATCCAGCATTAACTTTTCTATAATAAGACTCCAATGGTGACTTTTTCATCTGTTCTTAAATGGGACATCCCATGAAAATTATCAGGCTATTAGAAATAAGCTAAATTTTCCTTTTTGCCAAAAGAACTCTGAATAGCAGTTATACAAACCAAAAAAAAAAAAAAAAAAAAATTGGCAGAACAGATTGCAGAAATTATAACTAAGCTAGAGGACATTTTCTATTTCTAGAAGAAAATGTTACTTGTATCCAAGGAGCATTGTTGTTTTGGGTTTGGGCTCCCTTTGCAAAGAGTTCTGGAAGATTTTTCATCTCAGCCTACAGAAGAGAGTAGTTAGGTGCTGGGACAACTTAAAAGACTGACTTTTTGGATCAAGTATAAAGGTACTGTGAGCCTTCTGGAACTTGAGCAGAGTACACTGCTTAGGTCATCTTGACCTCCAGGGTGTCTAGTACTGTTTCTCCCATAAAAGCTGTTTTCTGTGGACTCTCCAATGACAGAATGTCAGAGCAAGTAAGGTCTAGAGAGCCCATAGCGATCCCTTTTATTTTACAACTGGGGAAACTGAAACCAAAAATGGGAAATAATTTACTTGTGGTCCATTTGTGACCGTGTGTTGGGATTTAGACTCTGACATTATTCTCTTTCTAGGAGGCCAGGAAGCCCCTTGAACACCCCTGCCACAAGGCAGAGGGCACAACTTTGGCTGGATATGTACTCTGACCCCGGGCACCAATAAAAGGCGACTGGAGCAGCCTAAAAGCACTCAACTGAAATTTGTACTTCCGTTCTCGGGACTAGTCACCATTCGGGCCATCTCTCAAGTTGGTATTGTTCGAGAATATTCCAAGTCCCTGTTCCTGCTGATACTGAGCTTCCTTTTAGCCTTAGAAAACACTGTGCATCAGATGGTCACAATCAGTGTATCTTTAAATGGGAAAGGACTATACTCCATTCATTCACTCAGGCCATCATGCATTCATTCACAGATATTCATTCATCACCTTATTCTATGCCAAGCTCCCCATGTAGCACTGGGAAAGCATCACATACTGTCCTTGTCTTCACGGTGCATGAAAAGTGAAGAAATGGTTAACTCTAATCAGTTTGAACTTTCAAATATAAAAATTTCCCCTCCTCCCCTCTGTTTTGCCTTTTTGCTGTCTTGATGCTGCTGTTTGATGAAGAGAAGCTCATAATTTTAACAAAAATATGATACTGTCTTTTTCATGCCCGTTGATTTTAAAAATTTTGCCCATTTAAAAAAATTGACAAAGGACATTTACAGGAACTTTGCAAAAAAGAAGACATTCAAATAGGCATTAAACATGTGAAAAGTTGTTCGACTTTATTAGCCACCAGAGGAACGTAGACCAAAATCACAATATCATATCTCTACACTTCAATCAGAAGGGCTGATATTAAAACATTAAAACTGACAATATGAAGTATTGGCAGAAATGTAAAATAATTGAGACTCTTATGAGGGTGGCAAGTGTCAGAGTAATGGGGTTATCAATTAGGAAAAGGTATGTGAACATCTGATAAGGGGCTAGATATAGTCCATACCTGAATTTGGCAGTGGATATACATATATGTAAAAAATTCATTGAGGTGTACAATTAAGATTTATGTACTGGATTGTATGTAAGCTATATTATATCTCAACAGAAAGGAAAAATAAAATATATACTTTGCAATTTAAGGGAAATAAACACATTTATTTGCAGTTGCTATAGGACTATCATTTATAGAGATTTGCTGAGTTATTATATACTTCAGTTTTTGTTGTTGTTGTTCAGTCACTAAGGCATCTCCAACTCTTTGTAATCCGATGGACTGTAGCACGTCAGCCTCCCCTGGAGTTTGCTCACATTCATGTCCATAGAGTCGATGATACTATCTAACTATCTCATACTTTTACTTTCACCACCAGATACATCCACAGCTGAATGTTGTTTCTGCTTTGGCCCAGCTGCTTCATTATTTCTGGAGTTATTGGTAATTGCCCTCCACTCTTCCCCAGTAGCATATTGTATACCTTCCGACCTAGGGGTGCTCATGTTCCAGTGTCATATCTTTTCGCTTTTTAATACTGTCCATTTGTGATACTGCATTCTCATGGCAAGAATATCAGAGTGGTTTGCCATTTCCTCCTCCAGTGTACTGCATTTTGTCAGAACTCTTCACTATGACCTGTCCATCTTGAGTGACCCTGCATGGCATGGCTCATAGCTTCATTGAGTTATGCAAGCCCTTTGCCATGACAAGGCTGTGATCCATGAAGGGGATATACTTCAGTACCTTTTCCCAAATCATCCATGGACAGATTTCCAACTGTCTTCTCTTTCTGGTGCTAACACCAGTATTTGCCTACTTTTCTATGAAATCACCTGCCTTCTCTTCACAGATACTAATAAATACCTTCCAACTGTCCTACTCATAAGGTTGGAGTCATGATGTTTGGAATTTTACTATTTTCTAATGAAAGACCAATACTGGGAAATGGCCACTGGTGAAATAGTTACTCAGAGTGTGGGTCTGAATAAACTAATAGAAGATGACAGCCAAGCCAGTATACACAGCAGCTAAAAGGTGACTTTCTCAGGATTGAGTGCTATTTGCTGCACTTTTGTACCACTGAAATGGAAGAAGACCTCATGGTCCTCCCCACCACCCAATGCCCTCTATTTGCCTTTTGTCTGTAGAAAAGTGTTAACCAAAGAATAAGTTTAATCTGAGAAGTGAGAAAATGCATAAACAAAGGAGAACAGTTAAACAAGACCACATGATAATAGTTTAGTCATTAAATAAAGTCAAGTTTAGTTGTTTAGTTTTTCTTCAAGGGCTATAGATAATATTCTGAGCCATATCCTGTGAGCTGTCATATAGATTCTGAAACCCCCACCAGGAGGAAGTTAACTACATGATGACAGATTGTAACCAATGCATAAGCTGCCACTGTTCCGAGAATTGGCCTCAAAGAAAAGGAAGCAAACTGACCCTGGAACTAAAGACTACCTGTACTTAAAGCAATCAAGACAGCACTGATCAGACCACAGCATGACCAATTTCAAGATAATGGTTGGAAAGGACCTGTAGCCCCCTCCCTCTGCCTATTGCCCACTGTTTGTCAAGGGTGGAGTTGACCTTTGGACATGAGTCCACCTTCCCCTACCCCCAGTAGCCAACCTCCAAAATAAAGCAACTTTCCTTTCCATCAACCTTGCCTTTCTAGTATTGGCTTTAGAAAGGCAAGCAGCTGGACCCCACTTTCCATAAATCATTTCCTACTACATTTAGTTAAATTGATGCTAACGCTTAAAGAATTCCTAGATTTTTGGAACTGTGACAGTAAATCATAATTTAGTTTGCATATGATTCTTACCAATTTTATAAAAGTGCTATTTGATACATTTCACTTTAAATTAATTATAATTGAGTCAATCACATTTGAGAATTTCTGCATCTCTTGAAACAATTAAATGTCTCTTAGAGGGTGTTGTGAAATAAGTTTTAATCACTTACAGCCTTTTCTCACCTTTAAGTGTGCTACAGATTCAAAGTACATATCTCTGCAGTAAAATTTAGATTTTGGCTCACAATCTAAAAAAAAGTGTGTCCCATCCCACCAACTGACAGTGTTTCAAGCTATTAATAGTCTGATCCCTGTATACTTGGTTCTCTGATATTTTTAGAGTCGGCATTGGAGTGTATTAAATTGTTTTTTCTCTCTTCTTAAAAAAGTAATTATTGAGACTAGATTCTGCCAACAACATCTTGCAAAATAAAATAATAGCTTGGAATTGTTTTGAACTACAATATTACTACTTTCACATTGTTGCTGCAAGGAGTATTTTTAGTGGTTTATCTCATGAAAACAGAGCATTCTATGCAGCCCATCATTACATTAGTTCATATTTACTGTACTTTCCTTAGAATTGCCCTTGTAGGGGGTATTTTCTTTCAACAAAGGATATAACACACTGGAGAGTGAAATCAAGAGAAAACCCCTTTGGGAAATGATTACAGTCAAAGGTATGAAATTACACCCACTTCACTAATTACTGCTAATCTAATTTTATTTTTAGCTCCTAAGACAACACCCTGAAAACTCGCTTCTCCTAGATGACCTGTAAAATCATTTTACAATCTCAATAAAATAACTAAGTTATAGTGTCAAGCACAAGGAGTGTCTACCTTTGGAATAAAAGGCTTTAATCTGAATCCCCTATTATAGGACATCACCTCTGCTGTGGTCCAGGGTACCCATTCTCTTTCAGTTGTATCTTAGCCTGGGCTTTTTCTGAAGTCCAGGTAAGTTATCTTGATAATTTCCTAAAATCTCTATCTACAAGCTAAATATAAAATATCAAAAACTTATTTTGATTAATAACACTCTACCAAAATTTCAAACATTCTGGCATAATCAGTATATATTCCCTTCCTATGTTCTTTCATATTCCATTTTTCTACTTCCCCATTAAGTACTTTTATTTTCTATTTTCCTACTTTCCCACAAGTACCTTTTGCTCTGGCTTGAAAAAGATTACTTCCGGTTCTTCACATCCTACGCCACTGCCTTTCCATGTGCCAAGAACAACTTTCTCTGTTGCTATTGTGTTGTTTTTTTATTGTTTCTTTCAAAATTGGACTAAGATGTAAACAATTTTCTGTTATCTCTCTCTTATCTTAATGTTAAAAGTATTAAGTGCTCAACGCCAAAAAACATTACTCTTAGGAATGCTGGATTCTGTTAAAGACTTCACTTCAGGTCAGAGGGCATCCCTGAAGTTTAGACACATCCCTGCTGTCATTTTGGCTGGTCAGCTTCAAACTTCCTTAGATTTATCTAAGTCTTTAAATTTTAGTCTTTAATCTTGACATTTTCCTTTGGTCTAAGATACATAGTTAGACCTAATCCCACATGTCCAAAATCCGAGTAACATAGATCTTTAGGAATTTCTATCCATTTGAATTATGGCACTAACAGGAGATTCGCTCTGGTCTAAGACAGCTACTTCTACTATGAAATAATGTGGAGAACCACTTTCCTATTTGACTGGTTTCTTAAGTCAGCACAGAGAAATTGTACATAGTGATGTGTGTGGTTCAACTTCGGTTATGGACCTTTTATCCCTTTGGTCTTATGGAAGGGGTAAAGAGCAATGCTGATTATGCTTAGAGAGTGCCATATGAAAACCTTTGACAAATGGAGGTTGGGTCAGAAACTTAAAAATGTCATTATCTTATAAAAATTTTTAAACTAAATGTAAGTATAACCTTAAAGCAAGAATTACCAATCTTTAACTTAAATAATAAAATTGGAACACTTTACAGTAAATTGAAAGAATAAATAAAAGGATAATATTTTTAAATACATGTGTTTCTGAAGATTTAAAGTAAGTTAGACTGAACAAAAATTCAAAGATAATGAAGCAAGTTTCAGAGGCCAAAAATCCACTCTACTATGTAATTTTTTGTTCACTTTCATAAAGGTATTAATTGATAAAGATTCAGAGACATCCTTCAGTTCAGTTCATTTCAGTTCAGTCACTCAGTCATGTCTGACTCTTTGCTTCCCCATGAATTGCAGCATGGCAGGCCTCCCTGCAATGGCACCCCACCCCAGTACTTTTGCCTGGAAAATCCCATGGATGGAGGAGCCTGGTAGGCTCCAGTCCGTGGGGTCGCTAAGAGTCGGACACGACTGAGCGACTTCACTTTGACTTTTCACTTTCATGCATTAGAGAAGGAAATGGCAACCCACTCCAGTGTTCTTGCCTGGAGAATCCCAGGGACAGGGGAGCCTGGTGAGCTTCCGTCTATGGGGTCGCACAGAGTCGGACACGACTGAAGCGACTTAGCAGCAGCAGTAGCAGCAGCAGGCCTCCCTGTCCATCACCAACTCCTGGCATTTACTCAAACTCATGTCCATCGAGTCAGTGATGCCATCCAACAGTCTCATCCTCTGTCATCCTCTTCTCTTCCTGCCCTCAATCTTTCCCAGCATCAGGGTCTTTTCAAATGAGTCAGCTCTTCGCATCAGGTGGCCAAGTATCGGAGTTTCCACTTCAACATCAGTCCTTCCAATGAACACCCAGGACTTATCTCCTTTAGAATGCACTGGTTGGACCACCTTGCAGTCCAAGGGACTCTCAAGAGTCTTCTCCAACACCACAGTTCAAAAGCATCAATTCTTTGGTGCTCAGCTTTCTTCATGGTCCAACTCTCACATCCATACATGACCACTGGAAAAACCATAGCCTTGACTAGACGGACCTTTGTTGGCAAAGTAATGTCTCTGCTTTTTAATATGCTATCTGCTGCTGCTGCTGCTGTTAAGTCACTTCAGTCATGTCCGACTCTGTGCGACCCCATAGACGGAAGCTATCTAGGTTGGTCATAACTTTCCTTCCCGATAAAGAATTGCATTCTCAGAGGTTAAAGCTTCTGCTTGCAATGCAGGAGATCTGGGTTTGATCCCTGGGTCGGGAAGATCCCCTGGAGAAGGAAATGGCAACCCACTCCAGTATTCTTGCCTGGAGAATCCCATGGACGGAGGAGCCTGGTGGGCTACAGTCCACGAGGTCGCAAAGAGTTGGACACGACTGAGCGACTTCACTTTCACATAAGAGCCATAGGGCTTCCCTGGTGGCACAGACAGTAAAGAATTCACCTGTAATGCAGGAGACCTGGCTTTGATCCCTGGTATGGGAAGATCCCCTGGAGAAGGGAATGGCTACCCAATATAACCTCAGATATGCAGATGACACCACCCTTATGGCAGAAAGCAAAGAGGAACTAAAGAGCCTCTTGATGAAAGTGAAAGAGGAGAGTGAAAAAGCTGGTTTAAAACACAACATTCTGAAAATGAATATCATGGCATCTGTTCCCATCACTCCATGGCGAATAGATTGGGAAACAATGAAAATAGTGACAGACTTTATTTTCTTGGGCTCCAAAATCACTGTTATGGTGACTGCAGCAGTGAAATTAAAAGACACTTGCTCCTTGGAAGAAAAGCTATGACAAACCTAGACAGCATATTAAAAAGCAATGACATTACTTTGCTGACAAAGGTCTGTCTAGTAAAAGCTATGGTTTTTCCAGTAGTCATGTATGGATATGAGAGTTGGACCATAGAGCAGGCTGAGCACCGAAGAATTGATGCTTTTGAGCTGTGGTGTTGAAGAAGACTCTTGAGAGTTCCTTGGACTGCAAGCCTATCAAACCAGTCAATTCTAAAAGAAATAAGTCCTGAATAGTCATTGTAAGGACTGATGCTGAAGCTGAAGCTCCAATACTCTGGCCACCTGATGCGAAAAGCCTTGTTAGAAAATACCCTGATGCTGGGAACGATTGAAGGCATGAGGAGAAGAGAATGACAGAGGATGAGATGGTTGGATGGCATCACTGACTCAATGGACATGAGTTTGAACAAACTCCAGGAGATGGTGAAGGACAAGAAAGCCTGACATGTTGCAGTCTATGGGGTTGCAGAGTCAGACATGACTGAATGACTGAACAACAACAACCCACTCCAGTATTCTTGCCTGGAGTATTCCTTGGACAGAGGAGCCTGGTGAGCTATAGTCCATAACGCTGCAGAGTCAGACATAACTGAGTGACTAACACACACACAAGAGCAATAATGTTCTATAGTTTTCAGGAGTGTGCTATTGTTGCATCTTTTAATGCCAGTGTGCCAGAAAATGGGTGCTCATGTCCTAGATGCTTGTAAAATTAATACATATCATGGTGGAACATTGAAACAGACATGGAAGTATAAGGAAGAAAAAGAAAATACCCACATCCTTATATTCACCTGTAATAATAGTACATCTCATTCCGTGTTGCTGTGAAAATTAGGATAATTTAAGTTAAAATCTGAACCATAAGGAGCACTCAATGAATGTAAGCTCTGCTTATTATTATTAGCCTTCCTTCTCTGTTCAAATGTCGGCCTTCATTTGACTCTTCGGCAGTAAAAGTATGATAGCAACAAGGTCGTGCAGAGGGTAGTTCTGGCTTGATCCATCAGAGTGAGATCGTCCAACCAGAGCAAGGGAGATGCAGTGATTACACCACGCTTCCTTCAGTCAGTGGTTAATGGCTGCCCCTGGTGACTGGTACATTCCAGGTACCTCTGGCAAATCAGGCTCTATAGCAAGCCAGCCAGCAGCTTTTCAACAGAGATGCAGATGCTGACTTTGGGAGGGTAAACACACGGGAGATACTGTGTACAGAGAAATCCTGGGAATATGGGTGTGGTGGTGTCCACAACATTTCTCTTCCACTTTCTTTTCTATGCTTGCTTCTTTTCTTTGCATAGCCGTTTGTTTACATAGTTGAAAGGACATTATAAGATACACCAGAATGTATTAGCCCACTAAAGAAGAGATTTTTTTTTTTCTTTTTTTGGTTCCTAAAAATACCTCTGGGCTTCTCAAGCTTCCCAGGTAGAGCAGTGGTAAAGAATCCACCTACCAGGGCAGGAGATGCAGGAGACCCGGGTTCCATCCCTGGGTGGGAGAGATCCCCTGGAGGAGGAAATGACAACCCCCTCCAGTGTTCTTGCCTGAAAAATTCTATGGACAGAGGAACCTGGCAGGCTACAGTACGTGGGCTCCCAAAGAGTCAGTCACAACTGTGTGAGCATGCAAACACCATACACAATAATACCTCTAGACTTGTAACAATGCTCGTTACAAGGTCAGCACTCAACAAATGTTCGTTGAATGAATGTTTTATAATCTGCTTTTATCATTTAACATTCAATTTTAGGAACGTTTTCCTGACAATCAAGTTCAATTTTTAAACATCTTCTTACACTTCATTACAAATGTTTCTAATATATAGAACCATTTACTTTTTTGTAATGTAATCATTGATTTAATTTTTTCACAAACTTTTTTAATGTAAATTTCTGCTGTATTATGTGTATCCTCACAGCAGATACACAGAAATATAAATTTTGGATCAAATCGTATCTATTATTTTATAAAATAAGCTTTCCTTTTCTCAGATATTTTGACAAGCATGGCCAACAGCACTGATCCCAAACTGAGTCATCACCAAGCTAAAAATATTAGGTAGGTTCTACTCTTAAATCAGTCTCAACTCACTATAAACCAATAAAGTTGTCAAAACTTCTGGTCCTAAGAGGACCTTGAAACTTCAATGAGTATCATTAGAATATGATACATATTTTAATGACCATTTAATGTTGAAACCAAATACCAGGTACGACTTGGTCCACACTCATCGTAGTCTGCAGCTCAGTGTCCCTGAACTGGCTGTGGGAAGAATTCTATAAACCCCAGATGCATCAGTGTTTCCTGCCTGATGAGCAGACGGGACTGCTGCATATTAGAAAGTGCTGGAGCCTTGTGCCCCTGAAGACAGTGGTATGTGATTGGCGGTTTCGGGTCACCTTGATTATACATTGACTCTGTTCTTTTGATAGCAGCTGCCAGATCTTACTTGCAGGGTTTGCCTCCTGCCATCTTCTCTACCAGGTCAGCGTGACATTTCTGTTCAAAAGGAGTCATCCATCTCTGATTGCCACACACCACTGGGCTCTGGTGGCTTCAATATTTTCCTCATCTACTGGAATCTCTGAGCTATTCCATTTCTTTCCTAGTCTATGGATTCATTCATGCCACAGGGCAGACACACTTCTGTGAGTTGCATGTCAGTTTTGAACCCCAGCAAAATCAGGCATGCATCATTAAAAAAAGAAAAAATATGTATGCTAAGAATGCCTAACACTTAAAACGTAGGCTAGATTTTTCTGGGAACTCTGAGACAAATAAGTTAGTTTTCTTTTTTCCCACCAGACTTTTTACTTTTCAGAATCTAACAATTTATATTTTGAAGTCTTTGGGAACAGGAACTGTCATATGCAATTTTTATGCATACGTGCAAACATATTAACATGTATAGTGTTTGGTATATGAGCAGCTCCTTATAAATACCCTTTGCTTTAAGTGAAAACAGGTTAATTATAGTTTTTTATGTGTTAAAAGAAATTGAATTTCTTTGTGAAATGTGGGCAAAACTGCCAGCTGGAAGGTGATAGTTTTCACTTCTCAGAGAATTCTGGCATTGTGTGGAGAAGACTTTGGTCTCTTAGGTCTGATTCCATCTGCAGCCCTCTAATGCTATCAAGCACCCCTTTCAACTAGCTTAGAAACTTCCATGAAGTTGAGGGCGGGCCTAGCTTTTTGATCGCTTCATGGCTTTCTTTCTTTTCCATGCCCAGGTTGTCAGTATGTACTTTCTCTAAGCTTAAATAAACTACGTCTTTGCTTATATGAAGTTATGTACAGTATATTGTGTTTCTCAAGGGTAATATTCATCCTTCTGGATATATTCCCCAAATGAGAGAACTGTCAACATCTGCTTCTGGCAAGCTAAGAAAGAGAAAGAATGTCAGAGCCAGCAACTTGCTTCCTGTGGGAATAATTTTGGGTTTGTACACCTCCTTGACTGTTAATTTATAAACATTCTAACCACATTATTCTTCCCATCAAAAATTCATGCCAGTTTTGAGCAGTCTTAGAGAATAAAAAAGAAAACACATCACAAATGTAGAATCAAATTCTCCATCTTCCATTAAGTGGAGTGGAGGTCAAGGAAAACTTAGAAAAGTTCTTTTTTTTTAATTTATGTATATATTTTAATTGGAGGATAATTACTTTACAATATTGTGATGGTTTTTGCCATACATAGACATGAATTGGCCATAGGTATACATGTGTGCCCCTCAACCTTAAACCCCCCCCCCCACCTCTCTCCCCATCCTATCTCTCTGGGTTGTCCCAGAGTACCGGCTTTGGGTGCCCTGCTTCATGCATCGAACTCACTCCGGTCATCTATTTTACATATGATATTATATACGTTTCAATTCTATTCTCTCAAATCGTCCCATCCTCTCCTTCTAGTGTTGGTTATGCATTGAAAAATCTAAAGTATATATTAATACAAGTGGCAGAAATAAAGGTTTACATTGAAGAGGCTTCCACTTCTCCGGATGTAATAAGAAAACCTAACCAAATGTGGGTGGCAGCTAGTAGGGCTGGTTAGGCAGGGGCCAGAAAGCTGAGCAAGGGTATAATGTGTAGCCTGAGTGTTGAGAGCAAGATGACTGCTGAATTGTGACGGTGCCAGGAATTTGAAATCCAGGGCAGCAGGCCATAGGCATGGAGTTTGCAGTCTTGGAAGCCAAGAGAAAGCCAAAGGGGAAACAGCCTAGGAACCCATCAGGAAAGGTTGGAGCAGGCAGTTTTCCTAGAGATGAAGCAATAGAGAAGGTGAGAGAATTTGAGTCCATGTTCATTTTAAACTGAAGTAGAAAAATTGGACTGATCTTAGCATGATGAATTTTTATTTCTAATTGTTTCCATAAATCTCCCTGGGTGGGGATATAGGAGAGAAGAGAAGGCAGTGGTAGCCAGAGAGAAAGTCAGTTGCTCTTTGGCATAAGTCAGGATTAGAATTCCCAGGTGGCTGGATGGTAAAGAATCTGCCAGCAAATGCAAGAGACATAGGTTCGATACCTTGGTCAAGACCCTCTGCATAAGGAAATGGCAACCCGTGCCAGTATTCATGCCTGGAGAATCCCATGGACAGAGGAGCCTGGTGGGCTACAGTCCTTGGGGTTGCAAAGAGTCAGACATGACTGAGTGACTGAGCACACATGCATGATTCCAGACTAGGAACTAGTTATAGTGGAGGAGGACACAACTTGGAGAATTAATAGTCTTTTGAAGAAGGGCCTAGCAGCTGGGAAAACCAAAGAGATGGCAGTAACTGCTGTCTAGGGGTTTTGCCAACAGGTAGAAGCTGGAGCTCCAGGCAGACAGGTGGCTGGCATAGAAGATGTCCTGAGGTGAGCCATCGGCGTCTCCCTGGCAGGTGGGCAGAATGTAGGACAAGGGCGTGTTGGCTACTGTAGCAAATAAGGTCCCAGCTATGAGAACTGGGGCTCAGGTGGAAGCTTTTGTCTTTAGAACAATTGGGGCTGGCAGGCAGGAAAATTGGCAAATAATGAAACTGAAGACAAGGATCTGATCCCTACAGTCAGGGCTCAAAGCTCAGCCTGGATCTTGGGAAATAAAATACTTAGGATCAGAAATTGACCAGAAAGAAGGCAAAGATGATGTAAAACGTTGTGTGGGGTATGTTTCTGTTTCTTATATCCAAGGGCTAAAGGGATCACAGGGACTACAGGACAACGGGCGCTTCGGTGCTGAGAGCCTGGGGAGGCGTAAAGAAGAAAAAGTTAAGAAGGTCCACACATCGAGCTGAAAGAGGAGCGTTGTAAGGAGACAGACAGTACTCGAAGGCTTAAATCGAAGCTGGGATAGGAACGAGAGCCATGAGGAAGTCCTTGTAGCTCCTCTCCACTGTCATGCTGTTCTTAGTGCTTTTGGGGATACCAGGTTTGTCAGAGTAGATGCAGTGGAATGCCCTAGGAATTTGGAGGAGCGTGTGCTTGGTGTTAATATTCTCAGTACTGTTTTCCAGTTTGTACCCAAATGATTGATGCTACTGACTGATCATTTTAAACAGTGTCTTCAGACTCTCCCATGGGACTCCCCAGGGGAGCTAGCGGTAAAGAATCCGCCTGCCAATGGCGGAGACACAAGAGATGCGGGTTCGATACTTGAGTCAGGAAGATCCCATGGAGAAGGAAATGGCAACCCACTCCAGTATTCTTTCCTGAGAAATCCCATGGACAGAGGAGCCTGGTGGGTTACAGTCCATAGGGTCACAAAGAGTCGGACATGACTGAGTGCGTATACTCACACACACACTCACACACACACTCACACACACACAAACTCTTCTATATTCCTTTTATCAAAGTGAAAGAAACGTTAGTCATTCAGTTGCGTCCAGTTCTTTGTAACCCCCTGGACTACACCTCGGTCAATGGAATTCTCCAGGCAAAAATACTGAAACGGTTTGCCGTTTTCTTCTCCAGAGGATCGTCCCAACCCAGGGACTCAACCCAGGTCTCCTGTATTGCCGACAAATTCTTTACTGTTTGAACCACCAGGGAAGACCCTTTTATCAAATGGTGGAGTGTTATTCTTCTCCCCTTGAATATGAGCGGCTTTAGAGACTTGCTTCTAAGCAGTAGAATGTGAAGGGAGTAATATAGCATTACTTCTGAAGCTTCTTTCTGACTTCCTCTTGGAACTCTTGTCCTTAGAACCAATCCTCTATGCCGTGAATGTCAGGTGACGTGGAGAGGCCGTGTGTAGTTGTTTATCAAAAGTCCCCACTGAGGTCCCACCTCACAGTGGTCATCAACAACCCACTGTGTGGCTGAGGAAGTCTCAGATGGCTGCAGCGAAACCATCATCTGATATCAGTCACATGTGCGACCCTAGTAAGAGCTACCTGGCAGAGTCCAGTCAACCCCAAAACCATGAAATGATGAGGATAGTGAGACTGGTGAAAAACTGCTATTTTACACCACTGACTTTGGGATACTTTGTTACAGAGCAGTAGATAACTAGAAAGATGGTTGTACCTGAAACTGGGGCACTGCTGTAACAAAGCCTGAACCATGTCCCCTTGGTTTTGGGACTGGGCTGTGGGCACTTGTTAGAAGGGTTTTGAGGAGGCTGTGGGTGGAGAGTTAAAGGGAAGTGAGGATAAGGTTATGGGGAATCAAAGAAAAGGAAAGGTTTTTATGTAGTTACAGAAATTGTAGCATTTTTGCTTGCAATTTTCTGATAAACTGGATGATTTAGTTAAAGGGATTTCCATGCAGAATGGTGAAGGTGCCTCCTAGTTTCTTCTAACTGCCTATTAGAGAATAAGAGAGGAGAGAATTGAGTTTAAAAATTAACTGTTAAATATAACATAATCGTGCCAGGACTTACTGGGTTCAAAAATAGCTTTTTTTCCTCTCATTTTCCTCCACTCCAGATGGAAAATGATTTTGCTTTCCTTTTTTCAACCATAAAGGGATAATGTGCAATCCTCTCTAATTAAGTATCATGATAGCTGGTTTTCCTTAGATGCCCCTTATCACATCAAGGAAGTTCCCTTCTATTCTAGTATGCTGAGAATTTCAAAATGAATGGATGCTGTATTTTGTGTAATGCTTTTTCTGCATCTATTGAAATAATTGTGTATTTTTTTTGTTTTTGTTTCTGTTTTTTAGTTTGCTAATAAATGAATTCCATTGAATTATTTCCAGATGTTGAACCAACCTTGCATTCTGGAAATAAACCCAACAAGATCATTTTATATTATCCTTTAATATATTGTGTTGATCAAAAATTTCATTCGTGTTTTTCTGTAAGATGTGCTGAAAAACCCAAACAAACTTTTTGGCCAACCCAATATATTGTTGCATTCAATGATATAAAATTGTGCCACTGATTTTTATGTCTATGTCAATGAAGGATATTGTTCTATGGTTTCCTTCTCATGTGATACTTTATTCCTGGTTAGTTTATCAGGATAATCCCAGCATCATAAGATCTTCAGGAAAGTGATCCTTGCTTCTCTCTTTTTAAAATAGTTTGTATACAATTTGTTTTACTTCTTTCTTAATCTTTAAGTAGAATTTACCAGTTTAGCCATCTGAACCGGTAGTTATTTTTTGTGAGATTTATAATTAAAAATTCAATAAGTATACAACTGTTTAGGTGATCTAATTCTTCTTGAGTGAGCTTTGATATTTGTGTCTTTCAAATGGTCTCCCCTAAGTTGTCTAACTTGTTTAGCTGCTAAGTCATGTCCAAATTGTTTGTGACCCCATGGACTGTAGACAACCAGGCTCCTCTGTCCATGGGATTTCCCAGACAAGAATACTGGAGTGGGTTGCTTTTTCCTTCTCCAGGGCATCTTCTTGACCTAGGAATTGAACCCATGTCTTCTGCTTTGGCAGGTGGGTTCTTTACCACTGAGCTTTAACCTAAAGGCATAATATTATTCATAATGTTTCCTCATTATCTTGTAGTGTTTATAGATTCTATAGTGATGCCCCTATTTTTAAATTCTGTTATCTTTCTTTTCCTGATCATATAGCTAGAGTTTTTTTTTTTTTTTAATCTGATTTATCTGAATTTTTCTATTACTTCTATTTTATACTTCCTTGACTTATGTTCTAATTGGTATTATCTTCTAAATCTTTATAACTTTGTGTTTAATATGCTTTTATCTTTCTTATTTCTATCTCTATTTCATGAGCTGATTTTTTATTGTTCTTTCATTTGAATCAAATTCCTTTGGATTTTGTTTAACTTTCTCTGTCTGTATGAAATTAGGTGAAACAGTTACTTATCCCAATCTTGAAGAGATGTTCTTGTGTTGGAATGTTCCTGTGCAGTCTGCGTGTCCCCAGTGGCTTCAGTGGAAGAGCTGAATGTGAATTGATCATGGCTCACCTCTCCCAGGGTGTCCTGGCAGCATGGGGAGAAGTTAGGCCTGGAAATGAAGGGGTTAGAAATAGAGCCATGTGTGAGCTGGAGCTTCTTCAATGCTCAGTGTCCAACGTCCCCCTGTTGCAGGCAGGCTAGGGTCCCAGTGCTCTAGAGCAGAAGCCCCAAGGTCAGTTCTGAGCTAATTTGGTTCCTTCTAAGTATGTGGTCTCCTCTCTCCCAGAAAAGCCACATTTGCCCAATAGGGGTGTAGTACTGAAGCAAGTGAAGCTGGAACGCACACCCAGTGTGAGTCAGAGACCACTCTGGGGCAGTCCCAGCATACCCATCAGAGTTCAACACAGTTTTCTATCCACCAGCTTCACCAGTGCCAGCAATGGCCACCCTTAACTCCTTCAGATACAGGACAGGGTCAAAGCCAGCTCCATCCCCTGAACTGCTCTCTCTTCCACAACAGCAGTCTTCATCTTCACAGGGAGCTACACCAGAGCTGGAGGGGCCAGAACTGGCGCCTGATGTGGGCAGGGGCGTGTGCTGGAGCAGTTGCAGGAAACCAGACTGAGCCCTGGGCAGTTCTGTCTGTTTCTTCTTCTTGCTCCTGGGAGTAGTTCAGCTTATGCATGCTCTTCACAAGTGGAGTCTAGATTTGTTACAGCCCTCCTGTAAGTCTGGTAGGTTTTCAAACTCCTCTTGCCAGGGTGGGACCCCTATTGCCTAATATATGATTTGAACCACTTACTCCCCAAGGAGAGTGTCTGAGCCTGTGGTATCCCACTCCTCTTCTATGTCCCTCTCCTCTAGGGGGAGGGGTCCCCACCTGTTCTCTTCTCTTCCTCTCCTACCCAGATTCCTGTGGCTCTTTCTTTACAGCCTTGGTTGTAGAAGAGTCTTTGTGCCAGACTCTAGTTTATTATCAGTGAGAATTGTTCCACGTGTAGAAATATTTTTTGATGTGTTTATATAGATACCTGAGTTCAGCATCCTAATTTACCCTCTTGATCTTGCCTCTCAAAAGATATTTTTATTTACTGGCTTATCAACTCCTTCTAGATTTGTACATTCCACTCTTTATAATCAAGTTTCTAACAGATATTATGTCATTTCCAGATATAAATCTTCTTAATTTATTTTAGTGTAGGTTTGCTGGAGGTAAATTCTGCCAGCTTTGATCTGTTTGAAATGTATTTTTTTTCTTTACTAAAGAATATTTTAAAGAATAGAATTCTAGGTGACATACCTTTTTTTATTTTAGTTTGTAGTGTGTGTGTGTGTGTGTGTGTGTGTGTGTTCCAGCCATTTAGAGTACTCATTCAACTGTCTTCTCACTTTGATGTCTTTTCAAGACAATTCAATTGCAATTTATGATTGTTTCCCTAAAGTAACACTTCTTTTCATTTGTTTTCTTCAAGAGTTTCTTTGTCTTTAAATTTTATAATTTTGATTGGACTATGTATGTATGTATTTTTCCTTGCATTTTTTCCTTCTTTCAGTTCTCCAGGATTCTTGGATCTGTGATTCATTGTCTTTCATTAATTTGGGAAATTTTGGCCATTACCTCTTCACCTGTTTTTTATGCATCATTCATTCTTCTATATCAGTACTCCAATTAGATGCCTATTAAACTACTTCATATTTCTTCACAGATCTTGGATGCCCCAGTTTATTTTCCTTTTCAAATTTTTTTCTCATTTTATTTCAATTTACATAATATCTTTTAATCTAAATTTCAGTTCACTGCTCTTTTCTCTTTGCGTCCAGTCTTCTGTCCTACTTATAGAGGAAATATTTCATCTCTAATACCATGTTTTAATTCTTATTATTTGTGTCTATTTTCTACAGATTCTATCTTTCTGCTGAAATGTGTCACCTGTCATGCATGTTTTTCATCTTTTACTTCAATATATTAAGCACAGAAAAAAAAAAAAAAGAGTTCCCAAAGAAAAAGATAATATGATTATTTAAGCTTAGGAGGTTTGTAAATTGAAATAGACAATGGTCAGATTTGAGACTTTAAAAGACACAAAATTTATCTCAACTACAGAGTAAATGTAGAAAGAATTAAAAATCATTAGAGAAAAAAAAAACTAAGGTAAATAGATTCAGGAAATCTAATATGAAAATGGATAAACTGTAAAAAGGAAAGAAACAGAATGATGATTAAAAATGATAAAAGAAATTTAAAGCAGATAAAACATATATTTGCAGAAAAGCTCTTTGTTTTTCAGAAGGGATTGTTAAGAAACTGCATTCAACGGTAAAATTTTTAGAATTCCGACACTAAAGGAAAATCATTAACAAACTTCTAGACAAACTAAAGATATCTTGCAAAAGAGAGGAAGTCTTTGACTGACATTGTACTTCTTATCTGAAATACTGCATGTTAGAAGGTGGTAGAATAATGTCTGCAAACTCACTGGTGGGGAAAAAGGAATGTAACTTGAGAATAATACATTTAGTCCAAATAGCATTCACTCTCAGGGAAAATAAGATATTTGCATGCTGGTAAACTTTTAGATTTACTTTTAGATCAAGGCAAATTGGGAGTGGTCAAACAAGAGATGGAAAGAGTGAATGTTGACATTCTAGGAATCAGCAAACTAAAGTGGACTGCAATGGGTGAATTTAACTCAGATGACCATTATATCTACTACTGTGGGCAGGAATCCCTCAGAAGAAATGGAGTGGCCATCATGGTCAACAAAAGAGTCCGAAATGCAGTACTTGGATGCAATCTCAAAAATGACAGAATGATCTCTGTTTGTTTCCAAGGCAAACCATTCAATGTCACAGTAATCCAAGTCTATGCCCCAACCAGTAACGCTGAAGAAGCTGAAGTTGAACAGTTCTATGAAGACCTACAAGACCTTTTAGAACTAACACCCCAAAAAGATGTCCTTTTCATTATAGGGCACTGGAATGCAAAAATAGGAAGTCAAGAAACACCTGGAGTAACAGGCAAATTTGGCCTTGGAATACGGAATGAAGCAGGGCAAAGACTAATGGAGGTTTGCCAAGAAAATGCACTGGTCATAGCAGACACCCTCTTCCAACAACACAAGAGAAGATTCTACACATGGATATCACCAGATGGTCAACATCGAAATCAGATTGATTATATTTTTTGCAGCCAAAGATGGAGAAGCTCTATCAACAAAAAACTCTAACAACAAAAACAAGACTAGGAGCTGACTGTGGCTCAAATCATGAGCTCCTTATTACCAAATTCAGACTTAAATTGAAGAAAGTAGGGAAAACCACTAGACCATTCAGGTATGACCTAAATCAAATCCCTTATGATTATACAGCGGAAGTGAGAAATAGATTCAAGGGACTAGATCTGATAGAGTGCCTGATGAACTATGGATGGAGGTTCATGACATTGTACAGGAGACAGGGATCAAGGCCACCCCCATGGAAAAGAAATGCAAAAAGGCAAAATGGCTGTCTGGGGAGGCCTTACAAATAGCTGTGAAAAAAAGAGAAGCGAAAAGCAAAGGAGAAAAGGAAAGATATAATCATCTGAATGCAGAGTTCCAAAGAATAGCAAGAAGGGATAAGAAAGCCTTCTTCAGCGAGCAATGCAAAGAAATAGATGAACACAATAGAATGAGAAAGACTAGAGATCTCTTCAAGAAAATTAGAGATACCAAGGGAACATTTCATGCAAAGATGGGCTTGATAAAGGACATAAATGGTATGGACCTAGCAGAAGATATTAAGAAAAGGTGGCAAGAATACAGAGAAGTGTACAAAAAAAGATCTTAATGCCCCAGATAATCACGATAGTGTGATCACTCATCTAGAGCCAGACATCCTGGAATGTGAAGTCAAGTGGGCCTTAGAAAGCATCATTATGAACAAAGCTAGTGGAGGTGATGGAATTCCAGTTGAACTGCTTCAAATCCTGAAAGATGATGCTGTGAAAGTGCTGCACTTAATATGACACCAAATTTGCAAAACTCAGCAGTGGCCACAGGCCTAGCAAAGGTCAGTTTTCATTCCAATCCCAAAGAAAGGCAATGCCAAAGAATGCTGAAAGTACCACACAATTGCACTCGTCTCACACGCTAGTAAAGTAATGCTCAAAATTCTCCAAGCCAGGCTTCAGCAATACGTGAACCGTGAACTTCCTGATGATCAAGCTGGTTTTCGAAAAGGCAGAGGAACCAGAGATCAAATTGCCAACATCTGCTGGATCATTGAAAAAGCAAAAGAGTCCCAGAAAAAACATCTATTTCTGCTTTATTGACTATGCCAAAGCCTTTGACTGTGTGGATCACAAGAAACTGTGGAAAATTCTGAAACAGCTGGGAATACCAGACCACCTGACCTGCCTCTTGAGAAATCTGTATGCAGGTGGAAGCAACAAATAGAACTGGACATGGAACAACAGACTGGTTCTAAATAGGAAAAGGAGTTTTTCAAGGCTGTATATTGTCACCCTGCTTATTTAACTTATATGCAGAGTACATCGTGAGAAACGCTGGACTGGAAGAAACACAAGCTGCAATCAAGATTGCCGGGAGAAATATCAATCACCTCAGATATGCAGATGACACCACCCTTATGGCAGAAAGTGAAGAAGAACTAAAAAGCCTCTTGATGAAAATGAAAGTGGAGAGTGAAAAGTTGGCTTAAAGCTCAACATTCAGAAAACAAAGATCATGGCATCTGGTCCCATCACTACATGGGAAATAGATGGGGAAACAGTGGAAACAGTGTCAGACTTTATTTTGGGGGGCTCCAAAATCACTGGAGATGGTGACTGCAGCCATAAATTTAAACGATGCTTACTCCTTGGAAAGAAAGTTATGGTCAACCTAGATAGCATATTGAAAAGCAGAGACATTACTTTGCCAACAAAGGTCCGTCTAGTCAAGGCTATGGTTTTTCCTGTGATCATATATGGATGTGAGAGTTGGACTGTGAAGAAGGCTGAGCACGGAAAAACTGATGCTTTTGAACTGTGGCGTTGGAGAAGACTCTTGAGAGTCCCTTGGACTGCAAGGAGATCCAACCAGTCCATTCTAAAGGAGATCAGCCCTGGGATTTCTTTGGAAGGAATGATGCTAAAGCTGAAACTCCAGTACTTTGGCCACCTCATGGGAAGAATTGACTCATTGGAAAAGACTCTGATGCTGGGAGGGATTAGGGGCAAGAGGAGAAGGGGACGACAGAGTATGAGACGGCTGGATGGCATTACTGCCTCAATGGACGTGAGTTTGGGTGAACTCCGGGAGTTGGTGATGGACAGTGAGGCCTGGCGTGCTGCGATTCATATGGTCGCAAACAGTCGGACAGGACTGAGTGACTGAACTGAACTGAACTGAAACTTTTAGATTTAGAGTGTTAGTTACAACACAGGCTTTAATGCTATACTCCAAAATACTGTGGTCCAATAGGGGTAAACATTTGTCTCATGTAACACTGCAGAGAATAGAGAGTGCCTGAGGTGCACTATGGGCTAATTCAAGGGTCTGTGTTCCTCCCAAACTCCTTTTCTGCCATTCTGGAAGGCAGTACTTCTAACCTTTGTTTATCATTGAACTCTCAGTCAGACTGCTGAAGTCTCTGTCAAAATAATTGTTATACATGCATAAATTATAAAGTCATATAAATAACAATAATGTTGAATTATGATTATTGACATATCTATAAAAAAGATCTGTGATAAACTAATATATATGCTTTTTATGATAACATCAAATAACAGATTCAGATGGTGGGCCTAGTAATTACCTTCACTCTGAAGGAGTGATAAGTGTAAACTCAAAATGAGTGAGGTAATTTTGTCATTGTTCCAATTTTATAGGTGATGCAACAAAATTATAAGAGACCAAATAATTCATCCAAGGTTTACAACCTATTATTCAGTTGAGCCAGGGTTATGACCTGAGCAGTCTGGCTACAAAGTCTGTGTTCTTTATTGCTAAATAATGAAGAGGCATAGGAAAATAAAATTAATCAATAACAAAATTAATCATTTAGAAAAAAACAGCAAAGTGAAAACTAAAACAGGTTATTTGAAAAGACTGATAGGAGAGATAAACAAGTAGTTAACCGAAATGAGAAAAAAAGGAAAAGAAACAGAGAAAGAAAAGCAACAAAGAATGAGAAAAAGACAGAACTACAGATATAAATGGAGTTTCCCTGGTGGCTCAGTGGTAAGAACCGCCTGCCAATACAGGAGATGTGGGTTCAATCCCTGGGTCACGAAGATCCTCTGTGGAAGGAAATGGCAATCCAGTCCCGTGTTCTTGCCTGGGAAATCACATGGACAGAGGAGCCTAGTGGGCTATAGTCACAAGAGTCAGACATGACATGACTTAGTGACTAAACAACAATAGATATAAATGAGCATAGATGTGTGACTTCGCATGATAAGTGGCACAGGTTTTCTGGCTCCCCTGGAACCTCAGGCAAAGACATCCTGGAAGGTGCCTGGTCCCTGACCAGCTGGCTGTCCACTGACACCAATCACTTGCATCAATGTGTTTTGACCTGTTCTTTCCAATTCGGGCTTTCCAGATGGCTCACTGGTAAAGAATCCGCCTGCAATGCAGGACGCCAGGGTTTGATCCCTGGATCAGGAAGATCCCCTGGAGAAGGGATTGACAACCCAATCCAGTATTATTGCCTGGGAAATACCATGGACAGAGGAGCCTGGTAGGCTACAGGCCATGGCGTCGCAGAGTCAGACAACTGAGTGATTACACACTTTCCAACCTGAATGCTAGATTTAAACATCTTTGGAGAAATCTGATGGAGTCAAGCAGGAGTTTAAGGCAGAGCCATACAGGCTGTTAATTAAACAGAGGTCAAGGCCAGGAAACCTGACTGGATGTCAGGGACTTTGCCATGGGGGGAGAGTTGGGGCAAGTTGAGGGTCTAGAAGCCAGAGAGGCACTCAAGGAAGGAAATTCAGCAACTAGATTCTCAAGGTCAAACCAAGGCCAGGAATCTAGAAGGTGCTCACTATGGAGCAAAAGCACCAAAATGAGTCTAATGGCCCCGCAGAAGTGTTTGCTCATGAGTGGCTGTGGCCAGGGAGAGAATGAGAGACTGGCCAGACCCAGACAGAGCTGCACTGAGGCATATGAGACCTCAGAGTGATTCTTACGTTGAGGACACACAACTGTTTATTTGCTATGAATATATTTTCATGAATAATATCTTTCTATTCAAAACCTGATACAACAATGACTTTATAAAATGGAGTCTTTTCAACAACCACACACAGCATGAGGATTTAAATCAAATTAAATATGTCCACGATATTTTCCAGAAGTACTTTTGTTTATTTTTTAAACAATATGGTGGAAACTTAAAAAAATTTCTTTTTAGATTTTTTAAAATTTATTTTCAATCAAAGGATAATTGTTTTACAATATTGGTTTGACTTCTGCCATACATCGACATGAATTAGCCATAGGTGTACATATGTCCCCTCTGTCTTGAACCTCCCTCCCACCAACCACCCTTTCCTTCTTCTCTAGGTTGTTGCAGAACCCCAGTGTGAGAACCCTGAGTCACGTGGCAAATTTCCATTGGCTATCCATTTTACATACGGTAGTGTATATGCTTCCATGCTATTTTATTTTTATTTTATTTTTTCCCTTTTTTTTTTTTTTTTTGGCCATGCTGTGTGGCTTATGGGATCTTAGTTCCCTGACCAGTGAAAGAACCCACACCTCCTGCAGCAATTGCGAGGAGTCATAACCACTGGACAGCCAGAGAAGTCCCTGTTTGCTTTAATATCATTCTCCATCCCACTTCCCACTCTCACCCTGGCAGGAATTTTGACCTTCGCTGCTGGTTAAAATACAATAAAGAAGTTAAGTTTTCGAAGGTGTTTATACTAAACTGAATTGGTCCCAGTGAAGGAATAAAATGATCCATGGAAACTCTCGACCTCCAGATGTACTTGACTTTTTGTATTCTTTTGACTTGTAATGGTGCTTGGTGTTTATTTTAATTATGTATTGTTTAAATATAAACATGTACTGGATGGTGTTAATGGAACATGAAGAGACCATTGCATAATTACAATCTGGAATCTCTTGTGCCTAGTTAATGTGCACGAGCTGAAGACAAGGACATCACAAACTTCACACGGAGATTCAGATGTCCTGTAATGACTGACAGCAAATCACACACACATATGGGTGTATGTGTGCTAAGTAGCTTCAATCATGTTCGACTTTTTGCAACCTTATGGGCTGTAATCCGCCAGGCCCTCTGTCCATGGAATTCTCCAGGCAAGAATACTGGAGAGGGTTGCCATGCCCTCCTTCAGAGGATCCTCCTGACCCAGAAATCAAACCCGAATCTCCTGCTGCTATGGCATTGAAGGTGGATTCTGTATAGCTGAGCCACCAGGGAAGCCGTCCCCCTGCTATATATATATACATACACACAGATATTTATGTTGAAAACAGGAGAAAATTGAGGGATGGGGGGTGTTGTTCTAAAGAGCCAATTTATTAACCTGTTAATGCTTCCCAGGTGGCTTAGTGGTAAAGAACCCACCTGCCAATGCAGGAGAGACGGGTTCGATCCCTGGGTCAGGAAGATTCCTTGGAGTAGGAAATGGCAACCCACTCCAGTATTCTTGCTGTGGAAATCTCATGGACAGAGGCTGGTGGGCTATAGTCTATAGGGTCACAAAAGAGTTAGACATGACTTAGTGACTAAACAACAACAAATGTTTCCCATCTCACACAGGATTCAGGCAAGAGCAGAGTAATCAGAAGTCATTGCTCATCTCAGACAATGAGAAATAGAGTATTGAAGGCATAAATCCCTCGTACTCAGTTAATGGGACCACTGTGGTGGGAATTTGGCAGCTCCAGAGAGTTATCTAATTTTAGTTCTTCTAAATTATCCTGGAAAGACATTATGGACCCTACTTTGAACAAGCAGTTAAGATCAATTAGAAATATACATACATTTCATCATATCCGCATTGGAGATATGTCCAATTTGTAGATAAAGACAATTGTTGTACAGATTTTACATGCATAAACTCTATTGTGAACAATAACTTAATGAGGTACATACTACTGTTATTTCAATTTTGTAGATGAGGAAACAGGAACAGAAAGGGAAAGCATCTTACTTAAGAGTCTTATAACTGTGTTCTTTATGCTCTGTATTTTTAAGTACATTTACTTCATCAATATAGTTTTAAGATCATTTCTTAACTTGCTTGTTCTACTGAGGTATTATAGATCACTTTACATTTTCCTATAGGGATCTGTGTGGGTTTTGAATCAGAATTTCACATGGGGTCAAAGGCATAAAACTAACTGTAAAGAATGACTGCAAGGGAGACAGATTTTTGCAATGCATTTAGAATTGTCTGAAGTCATTTCTAACCAACACTGAACCTAATAGACTATTAGGCCAGCTATAGGGCCATTTCAAATCACAGAATTACTTAGAGAAGCTCTTCAAGATTCCAGTATTTCTGATGTCAAGTGAGATGCTTTTCCATCTTTAAAACCTGAGAATTGCCTGTTACATATTCAGTTCAGTTCAGTCGCTCAGTCGTGTCTGACTCTTTGCGACTCCATGAATGGCAGCACACCAGGCCTCCCTGTCCATCACCAACTCCCGGAGTTCACTCAGACTCACGTCTGTCGAGTCAGTGATGCCATCCAGCCATCTCAAGAACTGTACAAAAAAGATCTTCATGACCCAGATAATCACTGTGGTGTGATCACTCACCTAGAGCCAGACATCCTGGAACAAGAAGTCAGTGGGCCTTAGGAAGCATCACTATGAACAAAGCTAGTGGAGGTGATGGAATTCCAGTTAAGCTATTTCAAATCCTAGAAGATGATGCAGTGAAAGTGCTGCACTCAATATGTCAGCAAATTTGGAAAACTCAGCAGTGGCCACAGGACTGGAAAACGTCAGTTTTTATTCCAATCCCAAAGAAAGGCAATGCCAAAGAATGCTCAAATTACCACACAATTGCACTCATCTCACACGCTAGTAAAGTAATGCTCAAAATTCTCCAAGCCAGGCTTCAGCAATATGTGAACCGTGAACTTCCTGATGCTCAAGCTGGTTTTAGAAAAGACAGAGGAACCAGACATCAAATGTCCTTTGGATCATGGAAAAAGCAAGAGAGTTCCAGAAAAACATTTATTTCTGCTTTATTGACTATGCCAAAGCCTTTGACTGTGTGGATCACAATAAACTGTGGAAAATTCTGAAAAAGATGGGAATACCAGACCACTTGACCTGCCTCCTGATGAATCTGTATGAGGTCAGGAAGTAACAGTTAGAACTGGACATGGAACAACAGACTGGTTCCAAATAAGGAAAGGAGTATGTCAAGGCTGTATATTATCACCCTGATTATTTAACTTATATGCAGAGTACATCATGCAAAATGCTGGACTTGATGAAGCACAGCTGGAATCAAGATTGCTGGGAGAAATATCAATAACCTCAGATATGCAGATGACACCACCCTTATGGCAGAAAGTGAAGAAAAACGGAAGAGCTTCTTGATGAAAGTGAAAGTGGAGAGTGAAAAGTTGGCTTAAAACTCAACATTCAGAAAACTAAGATCTGGTCCTATTACTTCCTGGCAAATAGATGGGGAAACAATGGAAACAGTGAGAGATTTTATTTTGGGGGGCTCCAAAATCACTGCAGATGGTGACTGCAGCTATGAAATTAAAAATGCTTGCTCCTTGGAAGAAAAGTTATAACCAACCTAGACAGCTTATTAAAAAACAGAGTCATTACTTTGCCAACAAAGATCCATCTAGTCAAATCTATGATTTTTCCAATAGTCATATATGGATGTAAGAGTTGGACTATAAAGAAAGCTGAGTGCCAAAGAATTGATGCTTTTGAACCATGGTGTTGGAGAAAACTCTTGAGAGTCTCTTGAACAGCAAGGAGATCCAACCAGTCCATCCTAAAGGAAACCAGTCCTGAATATTCATTGGAAGGACTGATGCTGAAATTCCAATACTTGGCCACCTGATGCGAAGAACTGACTCATTTGAAAAGACCCTGACACTGGAAAAGACTGAAGGAGAGAGGAGAAGGGGACGACAGAGGGTGAGATGACTGGATGGCATCACCAACTCAATGGAGATGAGTTTGAGTAAACTCCGGGAGTTGGTGATGGACAGGGAGGCCTGGAGTGTTGCAGTCTATGGAATCACAAAAAGCTGGACACAACTGAGCAACTGATTTGACTGACTGAAGTAATTTTTAGTGTTACTTCTGTTTAATTTGTTCCAAAGAAGAATACATTAGCCATACATCTTTAAGAGTTTTTTTTTTTTCAAAAGGTAGTCCATTTTTTAAAAAAATAATACTTCTATTTAGAAAGAATTAGTATCTCCAGTTAGAGCAGGCTGCTATATTTCAATTCCTATGGCTTTTTGTTCCATAAAAAATTATATTCATTCATAAAAATGTGGAAAGTTATTGATTCTAATTAAGACAATAGAATTTTGATAAACATTTGATGTATGAAATTCTAAAAGAATTTTTGCTTATCAAAACAACTTTAGCTGAATTTTGGTTAATTTCTTCTCTTAAATCCTAAATAAGTATACATAAAAATAAAAATCTTGAAACTAAAAGCTTATATCATAATCAAATTGGTGGAGTAAACATATTTCTCGGTCAAAAGGCAAAAATGTTTTGTTAATACAAAAGCAAACAATTAGATCTTCCAGTTTGTCTATTCTTAGCTAGCAGGCAAATTATTCTATCCAGCATGTCTCAGTGATAAAATATTCAATGGAGCAGCACTTAATAGACACATAAAAGCAAATAGGAATTAGATGATAAACCTTAAACAAAGGTTAGCCTTAAACGCTTGAGACTTTCGAAATTTGTGCTTATGTTTGTTTACTCTTTTAAGTTAGTCTGCTTTGTCCCTAGAAATATACACATAACATGTGCAGAAGTGCTTCTGAACAAACTACCACAGTCACATAAAATACTACAGGAAAAAGAAAAACAAAGTATGAATTGTTTTGTTTTGTTTTGTTTCAGCTAACACTCACATTATTTTCTCTAGCTTACTTTTAAAATAACTACCCATGCCAGCCTCTGTCATTAGACGCTAATGCAATTCAACTTACTCTCTGAATTCACTAGACCCACTTCCAGACCTTTGCATATAGTAGGTATCACCATTTACTTCCAGTTTATTGAGTGAAGGATACTGAGTCTTGCACCTGTGGGTGCTATTTCTTGGGAGGCAGCTGCAATTACATACCCCCTGAGTCTTTGTTTCCGCAAAAGTAATTCCATTTGTACATTATTTAGTCTTTCTCTGACTTACTACACTTAGTATGATATCTTTAAGGTGCATCTGTGCTGTGGACTGGAAGAAACACAAGCCAGAATCAAGATTGCTGGGAGAAATATCAATAACCTCAGATATTCTGATGACACCACCCTTATGGCAAAAAGTGAAGAGGAACTAAAAAGCCTCTTGATGAAAATGAAAGTGGAGAGTGAAAAGGTTGGCTTAAAGCTCAACATTCAGAAAACGAAGATCATGGCATCTTGTCCCATCACTACATGGGAAATAGATGGGGAAACAGTGGAAACAGTGTCAGACTTTATTTTTCTGGGCTCCAAAATCACTGCAGATGGTGACTGCAGCCATGAAATTAAAAAACGCTTACTCCTTGGAAGGAAAGTTATGACCAACCTAGATAGCATATTCAAAAGCAGAGACGTTACTTTGCCAACAAAGGTTCGCCTAGTCAAGGCTATGGTCTTTCCTGTGGTCATGTATGGATGTGAGAGTTGGACTGTGAAGGAGGCTGAGCACCGAAGAATTGATGCTTTTGAACTGTGGTGTTGGAGAAGACTCTTGAGAGTCCCTTGGACTGCAAGGAGATCCAACCAGTCCATTCTGAAGGAGATCAGCCCTGGGATTTCTTTGGAAGGAATGATGCTAAAGCTGAAACTCCAGTATTTTGGCCACCTCATGGGAAGAGTTGACTCATTGGAGAAGACTCTGATGCTGGGAGGGATTGGGGGCAGGAGGAGAAGGGGACGACAGAGGATGAGATGGCTGGATGGCATCACTGACTCGATAGATGTGAGTCTGAGTGACCTCCGGGAGTTGGTGATGGACAGGGAGGCCTGGCGTGCTGCGATTCATGGGGTCACAGAGTCGGACACAACTGAGCAACTGATCTGATCTGATCTGATCTGTGCTGTGCCATACTTAGTCTCTTCCACTGTGTCTGACTCTTTGCTAACCCATGGACTGTAACCGGCCAGGTTCCTCTGTACGTGAGATTCTACAGGCAAGAATACTGGAGTGGGTTGCCCTGCCCTCCTCCAGGGAATCTTCCCAACCCAGGGATCAAACCCAGGTCTCCTGCATTTCAGGCAGATTCTTTACTTTCTGAGCCACCAGGGAAACCAAAGAATAGGGAGTGGGTAGCCTGTCCCTTATCCAGGGGATCTTCCTGACCCAGGAGTCAAAACAGGGTCCCCTGCTTTGCAGGCAGATTCTTTACCAGCTGAGCTACCAGGGAAGCCCTCAGGGTCCATCTGTGTTGCCTCAAATGGCAAGATTTCATTCTTTATTATGACTAAGTAATACAATATACATATATTATATATATATGTGATGGATGAAGAAAATGTGGTACATTATCATTGTAGTCTTGGTTTGCATTTCCCTGATAATTAGTGATGTTGAGCACATTTTCACGTGCCTGTTGGCCATCTGTGTGTCTTCTCTGGAAAAGTGTCTATTCAGGTCCTCTGACTATTTTATTTTTTAAAAATTTTGAGTTATGTGACTTCTTTATGTATTTTGGATATCAACCCTTTATTCAATACATTAAAAGACAGATACCATATCATTTCACCCATACGTGAAATCTAACAAACAAAGCAAGCAAACAATACAGAACAGAAACAGAGTCACAGTTACAGAAAACAAACTGATGGCTGTCAAGGGGAGGGAGGGCGGGGCAGTGGATAAAAGACGTAATGGAGATTAAGGGGCACAAATATCCCACCTATTAAATAAGTCATGGAGCTGTAAGGTGCACATAAGGAATATAAGTCAATAATATTAAAATAACTTTGTACAGTGACAGACTGTAGCTGGAGTTATTGTGGCGATTATTTCATAATGTATAAAAATACCAAATCATAACACTGTACCCCTGAAACTAATATAACATTGTGTATTAAACACAGCTTAATAAAAAAGTAATTCCAGCCAGCCAACTTATTTCAAAACACTAAAGACAGTACTGAAGATTTCTTCCTTTACTTATGTTTTGTAATAAAACTAAACTTGATACCACTTAAGAACAATTTTAAGCTTAAACTCAAAACTATCCTAAACATCTAACGCTGAAACTTGAGAGCACCTTTCAGCATCACACTCCAGTTGACTTTATATACTATATGAAGCTGTCCTTGACAAATTGCCTTATCTTAAAGATCATTAAAATCATTGAAAATTTGTATTACAGTCTCATAGCAAGTTAACATTAACTTAATCTCAAAATAAAGACCATTAATGAATACTATTTTTCAACATACTTTGCTATTTCTCTCTACCATTAAGCCAGAATAACATCAGGCTTGCAATTCCAAGTGCCACTGCACACAAATTTTTATAAGTGTAAATAAATATAGAGGCTATAAGTAAGACATAAGTGATAAAGTAGCATCAAGAGTGTACTAAGAAGGAAAGAAATATATAGAAATTATGCATACCCAGAAACACAATGAAAGTGAAAACTTTATCCTGTGAACCTAGAACTTTTTGTTGTTGAGTCACCAAGTTGTATTCTCTGCAACCCTATGAACTGCAGCATGCCAGGCTTCCCTGTCTTTCACTGTCTCCCTGAGTTTGCTCAAACCCATGTTCATTGAGTCAGTGATGTCATCCAACCATCTTATCCTCTGTTGCTCCTTTCTCCTCCTCCTTCCCTAAATCTTTCTGCATCAGAGTCTTCGAGTGAAATGGCTCTTCACATCAGGTGGCCAAAGTATTGAAGCTTCAGCACCAGTCCTTCTAATGAATATTGAGGGTTGATTTCCTTTAGGATTGACTGGTTTGATCTCCTTGCTGTCCAAGGGACTCTCAAGAGTCTTATCCAGCACCACAGTTCAAAAGCATCAGCTGGTACCAGGTAAAACTGGGAAGTAGGTGACAGTATGTCTATAAACTTCTGCCCTGTCTTTTCTTCCTCCTGCTGCTGCTGCTGCTAAGTCGCTTCAGTCGTATCCGACTCTGTGCGAACCCATAGATGGCAGCCCACCAGGCTCCCCCGTCCCTGGGATTCTCCAGGCAAGAACAATGGAGTGGGTTGCCATTTCCTTCTCCAATGCATGAAAGTGAAAAGTGAAAGTGAAGTCGCTCAGTCGTGTCTGACTCTTAGCGACCCCATGGACTGCAGCCTACCAGGCTCCTCCATCCATGGGATTTTCCAGGCAAGAGTACTGGAGTGGGGTACCATTGCCTTCTCCGTTTCTTCCTCCTACCCAACCCTAAACACCTGGGACTCTTGAATAAGAAAATTTCACTGGACCAATTCAGTACTTGATAGGTGGAAGGTAACAAGGTTTCTGGGCATATGGCCACTGCCCATTAAGGGAAACTTCTTAAGTATTTAATGATAATGTGACTGTATAATTGTAATGTGACTGCTCCTCTCCATTTCTTCCCTTTGGTATCTTTCCTAGCTTGACCCCTTTTAGTTTCCTTAATTTAATATTATCAGGTAAGACTCATTTATGATGAACTAAAATATCTATTTTCCTTTTTTGATTTTAAAAGTTTAGAATTTGGAAGGACCGAAGATATGGGCTATAATTGTGTCCTGAGTGTGAATACAGATGAAACACGTTAGCCAGTGCAGATTTCTTTTTGCTGAGAACTTAGTGGAGAGAAATGTAAAATTCATTCCAGAGACTTTAATAAGAATTTTAAAAAGAAAGAAAAAGAAGGGAACTTGTACCTTTTCATGACCCCTTAGAGCAGGAGTCCCCAACCTCTGTGATCTAATGCCCATGATATGAGGTGGAGCTGATGTAATAATAACAGAAATAATAGAAATAAATTATACAATAAATGTAATGCACTTGAATCATCCCAAAAGCAACCCCCCACCACCATCTGTGGAAAAATTGTCTTCCACGAAACCAGTCCCTTGTGCCAAAAAGGCTGGGGACTACTGCCTTAAAATGTTTTCAAGCATATTTCATTGGAAGAGATACTTATGATTATTTCCCCTTTCACATAAAATTTCAGAGCTAAACATCACAGTGTACAAAATTTCCCTTCTTTTCCTACAAAGACTTCTCTGTTTAGAAAATGCATTCATCTGTAAAATGGAGCTAACTTTTGGTTCATCCCAGGGGGTCATTTGAGGGACAATGAATCAAGTTTTTTTTTTAAAGTTCTGTGAAATCATAATGTTCAGAGATTCTTTATAAATTATTATCATTAGTTTTAACTCCAAAGTCTCATCTTTGACACATGGCCTCACCACAACTTCCTCCTTTTGGCTGTGGCTCAACAATTGCTATAGACGAGGCTCACTGCAGACATCTGATTTCTACATTGTTGAGCTAAAGAGAGGCATATACTAAAACCATGCTTCTCTGGGCACTTGTTTATCTTGGGTTCAGTCGGTGTGTTACAGAAATATATTAGACCCTCACTCCCAGGAGGAAACCGAAACTGTGAGAAAGACAAAATCTGGCTGACCTTCTGCAAAAACAGCCAGCCAGCCCTGCTGAGAGGCAGCAGCAGCAAAAACAGAGGCCAGAACTATCGAGTTTTTGTCTCACAGGATGACAATTCGTTAAAAATTGTTTTAACTATGGAAGGAGTAACTCAGCTCCACCCTCCCGTTTCATCTGCATTAGGCAGATAACAAATGGCAACGCGTAATCTATATGGGTAATAGTGTCAATGAAAGATCAAGATTATACATGATACTTGCTAAATTTGTTATGCCTCATTAGTGCTGGGGCTTATTACAGAGAGCTCCACGGTTCCCAGGCATTCCCTCATGGGCTGTCCTGATGGATAATGCAAATAAAGAAAGGAAAGGCACCGATGACACAGTGCTCACACTGCATTTGTCAGGGGCATAGTTAGCTGGATTAGGTATGCTCTGCACTTTCTATCACCGCCACATATTGATCTGAATTTATAGTCACGCTCACTTAGCGCTGCCGTGTTTTCCACAATGGTGCTCCCTCAAAGGACAAATGACACTCCAACCAAACTTTCCAAAGAATATCTAGATTTTCCAACATGAAGAGGCCATCTGGCTGAATAGTTAGTGGCCCTTTAGATCTTTAGGTGAAAGGAAAATGTATGTGTGTTTGTGCGTGTGTATATATATATATATATAGGTAAGATTTTTTTAAGTTATTTTAAAAAGGAAAAAAAAAATATCTTGTTTTAAAGGCAATTCACAAGATGCCAAAGCATTGAAAAGTTATATCCATGAGTTTCTTTTCAAGTTAATTAAAAGTAAGAAACAGAACCCCAAGCTTCTTCTTTTCCAAGAGGAAAGCAGAAACATTCCAAAAGAAAATGCTCTATTGCATTCTTATTCTGTGAAGATTTAGCTAGGAAAAAAAAAATCTTTTAACTAGAAGCAACCAGAAAGACTCAATAATCAAGGAGAGAAGTGTATGAGTATTCATAAGGATGTGGCCTTGACTCTCACCTGAGTGTCAGAGGTAGTAAGTTACTCAGCAGAGGCATTTCATTCATATTCTCCTTAAGTGCTCAGTCATGTCCAGCTCTCTGCAACCCCATGGACTGTATGGTTTTCCATGGACCCCTTCCACGCTTCTCTGTCCATGGGATTTTCCCGGCAAGAATACTGGAGTGGTTGCCATTTCCTCTTCCAGGAGATCTTCCTGGCCCAGGGATTGAACACATGTCTGTTGTGTCTCTTGCATTGCTGGCAGATTCTTAACTGCTGAGCACCAGGGAAACTCCTTAAATAAACAGTATGCAAAATCATAGGTAGGTAGTATGCTCCATACTCCTACCATGCAATTTTATGTCATACGGCTGTTGTGCTTGATTTTGTTTCCAGGGAAGAATGTGTGTGTATGCTTTCATATCTCCTGACTAAAATAAACCATTAATTTCAGGAGAAAAAAAAAATGTAAGAAACAGGTCAGCTAAGGATTCTAATCCTAAAGAGACATGCTTAATTTAGGACCTGAGTATCTCACTCTCTGTCTACCAGATTCTTAACCACTTAGGCTGTTAAGAATTACCATGTTTTCCACAGCCACTTCAAAAGTGATACCTTGATTTAGATTACGTCAAAGATTGATGCATTGTACTTTCTCTGAATGCCATCAAAGAAAGTCTTGCTTTTTATTTGATAATATGCACGTGTTTATGTTAAGATATGTCAGAAAAAGAGATGGCGTTTTAATGATTGCCATCATCAAGAGCTTCCTGAGCATTTTAAGAAATAACTGCTTAGAAAATTGAAAAGACCTTGGAGCACTGATATAAACATGATTGTTTTCTGTCAGTAGGTATTTGGCAACCTGTTTTTACTTTTGATTGGTTCTTCCTAATCCTTGAGTTATTCTATCCTATACCCAGTAAGCATATGACTTCTACTTATCCAAAGATAATTTTGATAACTCCTTTCTTTAATACTCCTATATTTATCATGGTAGCTTTTTGTGGAACTATATCATGGCTCAAATGTTTCAAATCCCTGATTTCTCTTTAAACATGTTTTTTGAACCTATGGCTTAAACTCTGTACTTTTAGCTAAGGCCATTAGAAAAATAATATATATCTAGCAAGCACTTAATAAGTAAGCCTATGGATTTCTAAGGAGACCAACATGTTTAGCGTGCAGTTTTCAGTCTTGGTTAAAATTAGAATCACCTATAGAGCCTTAAATATTCTCATGTCCAGGTCTGACCTCTAGTCAAATAATGGTCATTGAATAAGGCCAAGGCATCAGTATTTCAGAAAGTTCTCCATATATTTTTAAGGTATGATTACAATTGACAGTCACTGGTGTAAACCAAATGCCTAATGGGAGAATAGGCACTTAAAGAGAATTTTATGCAAAAAACAAATGTGAAAAGGTAATCAGATGAAGAATAAAAGCACGTTATTTAAAAATATACATATGAAGATACTCTATGTTAACTGCCTTGTTTTTGCACATGGGTAGGAAAAAGGGAATTTAAGAATACATTAGCAGAAAACAGAGTCTTATCAGGATTTCTTCAGAGGGAGTTTTCCACAGAAAATGAAAACAAAAGCAGGATTTTTGAATACTAGAAACGGAGAGGACCTCGGAGGTCCTCTTGCTTGATTCACAGAACATCAGAATTTAAGAGGACATTTCATTTGAAGAAACCAAGGGTATAGGGAAATTAATCAGATATAATCAAGTTGTTAAGCGAGTTAGAGAAGTGGCGCTAGTGGTAGAGGATCTGCCTGCCAATGCAAGAGACGTGGATTCGATCCCTGGGTTGGGAAGATCCTCTAAAGAAGGAAATGACAACTCACTCCAGTAATCTTGCCTGGGAAATCCTAAGACCAGAGGAGCCTGGTGGGCTATAGTCCATGGGGTTGCAGAGAGTCGGACATGACTGAGTACAGCACACACAGAGAAAGCACAGGGCCTAGAAACCCAGATGTCCTAAAGAAGATACAGGGCTCCTTCTATCAGGTTATCATGTTACACTTCTCCATTCACCAAGAATCCAGACCCATCTGTGTGCTACAGAAAAGTATTAGGAAGAAATTCAGATAGATTAAAATTAACATTATAAGTTTGGCTAGAGTTAAACACCATGGTGACACGTAAGTTGAAATAGCAATGAAATGTTAGGAAGAACAGCACTGAATTGTACTTTATATTTGTGTATGGGGGGGGTGGGTGCAAAAATCGTTAATGCTAAGCTTAACTATTAATAAAATATTTGTTTTCATTTTTTATAAAAGAACTCTTGAGTGGAAAAGTACCTTAATCTTCTGAATTATTCATTTCCATGGTGGCCTGGATGTTTGACCCAGAAACCCATAACTGAGACATCATTTTCCTAAATATAGGAAGGCTCGCTAAAGTGAAACTGAAAGAAAGTGAAAATGAAGTCACTCGGTTGTGTCCGACACTTTGCAACCCCATGGACTGACGCCTACCAGGATCCTCTGTCCATGGGATTTTCCAGCCAACAGTACTGGAGTGGGTTGCCATTTCCTTCTCCAGCGGATGCTCCTGACCCAAGGTCGAACCCAGGTCTCCCACATTGTAAGCAGATGCTTTACCATCTGAGACATAGGTACCCTAAAGAAAATTTAAAAAGAGATGAGCAAGCCAGAATTAATATTAAACATAGCAATTGTGCAAAACACTATATTGCTATCGATACTAATGTAACAATAACTCCTTTTAGAAATAGTGGGATTTCTAAAATCAAAGTGAAAGTGTTAGTTGCTTTTTTGTGACTGACTCTTTGCCACCCCATGGACTGTAGACTGCTGTAGCCTGCCAGGCTCCTCTGTCCATGTAATTCTCCAGGCAAGAATACTGGAATGGGTTGCCATTTCCTCCTCCAGGGGATCTTCCTGACCTAGGGACTGAAACTGCGTCTCCCGCATCTTCTGCATTGCAGGCAAATTCTACATTGCTGAGCCACCAGGGATGCCCCTAAAGTGATTTTGCCTCCTTCCAAAGATCGAATCCTCTCTCAAAGTTTCACGATGTTTTTTTTAACCCCTGAGGACAGTAAAAAGAATATGCTAAATACTTTTTGTTTAACAGGACATTTTGCTGGTAGCACCTGATATTGAAAGTGAGTCTCTCAGTCGTGTCTGACTCTTTGCAACTCCATGGACTATGCAGTCCATGGAATTCTCCAGACCAGAATACTGGAATGGATAGCTATTCCCTTCTCCAGGGGATCTTCCCAACCCAGGGACTGAACCCGGGTCTCCTGCATTGCATCCGGATTCTTTACCAGCTGAGCCACAAGGGAAGCCCTAGCAGCCCTGATACAGCTTCTCAAATTACACAGCGAATAAAACAAAAAAATGATAAAACATAAATCAGCACCAAAATAAAAGATTAATTATGTAGAAGACATATATGGAACTATTAGGAAAATAAAATTGCATTGAGACAATAATACCACCTCTACTTTACCCCCGGGAGGTAAATTTATGAAACATATAAGGAAACGTAAGAGAAAACTGAAATAAAACAGTCCTGTTTCTATACCCTCAATTATTTTCCCTCAATCACACAGCCTAAAGATAGACCCTAACTACATTTGTAGAACAGATTTGGAAACTATTTTTTTTTATCAATCTGTGATAATAGAGAAATTTAGAATGCTTGGAAAATTTCATAGAAATTCATAGAATGTCGTTGTGTTGACATTCAAGCATCTGATTGGTGGGCTGATTTCACGGCATAGGACAAAGACCAGGCTGCATAATTTTGAACTCATGTGGTTCACCCCAGGTGGAATAAGACAAATTGGATATTCACTGTGATATCACATTACAACACTAAACACCATCAAGGTTAATTTTATAATTGTAATCTAGACAGCATATTCAAAAGCAGAGACATTACTTTGCCAACAAAGGTCCATCTAGTCAAGGCTATGGTTTTTCTTGTGGTCATGTATGGATGTGAGAGTTGGACTGTGAAGAAGGCTGAGTGCCGAAGAATTGATGCTTTTGAACTGTGGTGTTGGAGAAGACTCTTGAGAGTCCCTTGGACTGCAAGGAGATCCAGCCAGTCCATTCTGAAGGAAATCAGCTCTGGGATTTCTTCAGAAGGAATGATGCTAAAGCTGAAACTCCAATACTTTGGCCACCTCATGCGAAGTGTTGACTCATTGGAAAAGACTCTGATGCTGGGAGGGATTGGGGGCAGGAGGAGAAGAGGACGACAGAGGATGAGATGGCTGGATGGTATCACTGACTCAATGGATGTGAGTCTGGGTGAACTCCAGGAGTTGGTGATGGACAGGGAGGCCTGGTGTGCTGTGATTCATGGGGTCACAAAGAGTCAGACATGACTGAGCAACTGAACTGAACTGAACTTTGATATGCAAAATTATTTGAAAAAAACACATTTATTTATTCTTGTAACTTGCTATTTTAGCAATCACTTTTGTTTATAGCCTGAACTCTTTTTTTAATTTATAACTGAGCATTATTTACTGTGGGCTTCCCAGGTGGTTCAGTGGTAGAGAATCCACATGCCAATGTAGGAGACACAGGAGATGCTTGTTCGATCCCTGGGTCAGGAAGATCCACTGGAGGAGAAAATGGCAACCCACTCCAGTATTCTTGTCTGGAAAATCTCATGAACAGAGGAGCCTGGTGGGCTACCATCCATGGGGTTACGAAGAGTTGGACACAACTGATCAAGCATGCACATTATTTACTATATTAGGAAAGTATAATTTATAATATTTCAACCCCAATTTGCAAATGGCAAACAAGCCTCATTGAAGAGTTCTAAATTTTTTTAATGCATTATTAATGATAAACCAGATGCTGAATATGAAAGTGATTTCAAATACATGAAAACCAAAAGAGTTCATATTAATTTTACTTGGAAGTATGAGTCACGTGTTGAGTTCAATTTTGTAGCCATAATTGACATCAAAACATGAAACGCTGATGTGTTATTTGCAGAGATACACTAGACATTGAAACAATGGAACTACTGTAAAATAAGCAGTATTTACCTTTTAAAAAGACATGAAGAAGTAAATTCAAAATTTAATAAAAAACTATTTCAAGGAAAGCTATTGATTTGAAAAGCCAAAAGAAACAGACATCACTGTATCATAGTGTGTATGAAGCATCTTGTAAAGAAGAACTTTAGATTACAAAATAGTAAGAAAAAAAAATCACAGACAACTGTCAAGACATTAGTGAAGGCCTGCATTAAATAGATTTTCTCTGAATTGTTCGGCAAATCTATAGCATAGAAGATAGCTGAAATATCACTTTCCTATGATACAATGTCTATGGATATTCAGGAATTAGCTTATGAGGTGGAATACCAAGTCATAGAACAAATAATATGAGCAAAGTTGTTGTTTTTTTTTTTTTAATTACAACTTAATGAATGCAAATATATTGTCTGAACTTCCCTGCTGGCTCAGATGGTAAAGAATCTGCCTGCAATGCAGAATACCAGGTTTCAATCCCTTGGTTGGGAAGATCCTCTGGAGAATGGAATGGCAACCCACTCCTGTATTCTTGCCTGGAGAATTCCATGGACAGAAGAGCCTGGTGAGCTACAGTTCATGGGGTTGAAAGAGTCGGACTTGACTGACGAACACTTACACTTATTTATATTGTCTAACATGAGCATACTTTTTTTTAGTATATGAGCAATTTGAATATGATGACATTATGAAGGAAGAATTTTTTTCAGCTTTATGGAGATAAAGAACAATCTTTGAACTGTCTACTATTATGAAAGATTGCATTATCAACAAATGTGGTTTAGAGTTCAAGTTGGGTGTAGGAATATGTTCTATGGAGCAGAACATATGGAACATATCTGTTCTGTGGAACAAAAATGACAGGGAAACATTTTGGAGTTATCATAACCAGATGAAGGAGCTTGTATCAGAAAGTGAATCAACATCTGCTTCCATCATTGAGAAAGTCTTGCTACCAGTAAAAGTCACCTGAACTAAACAGTTTAGTGACACGGTAAAAATTATAAATTACATAAAGCTAAAGAGCTTTTACTTGCTGTTATTCCTATTGTTATAATACTGAAAATGATGGTAAGTAATTGTTTTTTGTTTTTGTTTTTTTTGAGGTTAAGTGGCTTCACTGATGGCTCAGACAGTAAAGAGTCTGCCTGCAATGCAGGAGACCTGGGTTCAATCCCTGGGTCAGGAAGACCCCCTTGAGAAAGAAATGACTGAGTAGAGGTAAAATGTTCATCCAGGAAAAATATCTGTTAAAAATGTTTGAATGAAGAATGAATTCATAATGCTTAGCCAGATAATTCATTTAGTTCCAGTTTTTAAAAGGTATAAATCATTCAGTCTGACTTCCTTAATTTTATTGTATTTTTCTACATTTCATATTCTTAAAGTGTATGTGTGTGCCATGCTCAGTTGTATTTGACGCTCTGGGCCCCTCTGTCCATGGGATTTCCCAGGCAAGAATACTGGAGTGGGTTGCCGTTTCCTATTCCAGGGAATCTTCACAGCCCAAGGATCAAACCCAAGTCTCTTGCAAGTCTCCTTGCATTGGCAGGCTGGTTCTTTACCACCAGCACCACCTGGGAAGCCCCAAAAATGATTTCTTCAAATAGATACTCTAATCCAACAGTATTCCTATGAGTCGTAGTTGTAATTTGTTAGGAAATTTGAAATTCAGAGGGTTAACTTTTATATAATACATTCCAATTCTCCTGATGCCATGCTAGATTTCAAGTTTAAACTCTTGCAAAAAGCCTTTTCAATAACTTTAAAATTATATATATATATTATATATATATAAATAAATGAAAGTCTCAAAAATGAACTTCTATGCTTTAAATTCTTCCTGGCTCCTCCATCATGCATATTCTCCTTGTATTACTCTCACAACATAATTATGTCACCAGGGTTCCAACGAGGAACCTAAGAGGCACTCACAGGAGATGCAGGTTCAATCTAGCCTGGAAAATTCCATGGAGAGAGGAGCCTGGTGGACTAACATCCATGGGATCGAAGAGAGTCAAACACAGCTGAGCACACACACACACTCTAAATCACCGGGTACAGTTAACACTTTGGTGTTATGGTAGTGGAAGGCAGACATCAACAACAGATTTCTAACATTCAAAAAAAATAATTTTCTGTTTTTTTAACAACCAGTTCCAGAATAGGTACTTTGTTTCTTACTAGACGCTACCTACTATACAGCCAGTAACTTCTTGGTTTTCTTCATGTCATTAGAGATCAAATTCTTATATTACTTTTTATTCTGTGAAGTATATCCAAGTGTGGAGTTCCTTTTGAAGTGAATTTTTCAAATTACTTCTCTTAGATAATCTCCAGTGCTGAAAAATGCAATAGATACAACAGTAAAATACATCAACCCTTTGTACTTGGTCCGTTTCTTAACAAGAACATTATCCTCAGGCAAATACCAGACTAAAAAATAGGGTAAACACTTTGTACTAAAGGTTAGTGGGAAAATTCAGCCTTCAATTCACTTAAGATCATAAAATGTTATGAATATGTTCTGTTTGCCAGGCAATGAGCTAGGAACACCAAATTTAAAAGATGAGTAAGTGTCATCTTACTGAGATGGCGTTTATAATTTGGGGGAATGTATAATATGCATAAATATTTTGAATAGTAAATATATTATAAGTGTTTCTATGATATTCAGGAAATAATAACTAATTTACAAAATATAACTGAAGACCTACATAGTTAGTCTTTGATATAGTTAAAAAGCACAGACTTTGTAGTTAGTTCTGGGTTCGGCCACTTATTATATGATATTGAACAAGAAAACACACTCATCTGAGCTTTGGTTTCATCTGAAAATGGGATAATAGTCCATAACTCAGAAGATAGGTGTAAGGATAAAATTAAATAAGATGGTATATGAACAATGTCTAATATTTTTCCTAACATGGAGTGGATGCTTAACAGTTCTGATCTCCCCCTTAATGTCTTCAAAGCTCTTGTAAAGTATTTGTAGTTGTATTATTATGCTGCCAGATGTATCATTCAGTCATTCGGCAAAAATCCCTGTACACATGTTATATGCAAGGAACTCTATTGAAACAATGTCCCTGCTGTGAAGAGAAATACAGTTTGGGTGAGCAGGGTGGAGGGAAGGAGATGAAGAGCAGAAAATGAAATAGATGCTGTGAAAGAAATAAATAGAAGACCTATAGAAGATAATGATGGAACGGGGACTAATATAGATGAGAAGGGGAGAGTGAGTTCATGATCAAAGATGCAACAGAGAAGAAGATGCTAGGCCAATTTTTATAGAACTTTGTAGGCCATAGCAAAAGGATTTTATATAAGGAATTAAATAATACAAATTTTATGTAATACAAATTACTCTGAGTTGTCTGTCAGAAAAGAATTGTAGAGGAAAAGAGTAGAAGAAAAGACATCAGCTGAGAATTTTTTCATTACAGTAAGAAAGACATGCAGTAATATCAGGACTTAGGATGGTAATTCTGGTGAGAGAATGTATTATCCAGATTTGATATGGTTTTGTACATAAAGTCAATGGCACTTCCTGAAAAATGGGATAAGGACAATGAGGAGAAGGAAGGAATAGGGAAAATTCTGGATTTTGACTTGAGTAAAAGAATAGATGATGACTTGGAAAACAGTGGGTAGCATTTGGAGGATAGGAGCCAAATTTGCATGTGCTAAATAAGGGAAAATGGGGGATGAATTGGAACCAACTTGGGTAGACTATACATTCAAGACATTTTACTGCTTACAAAAAGGAAGTGAAAATGGAGAAATAGCTGTTAGGAGATGTGGGGCCAAGAGGACCTTTTTTAAAAAAAGATGGGAGATAGTGGTAGATTTTTTTTAAGTATATGAACCAATAATTTCAGTTCAATCACTCAGTCGTGTCGGACACTTAGTATTCCCATGGAGTATAGCACAGCAGGCTTCCCTGTCCATCACCAAATCCTGAGCTTGCTCAAACTCATGTCCATAGAGTCGGTGATGTCATTCAACCATCTCATCCTCTGTCGTCCCCTTCTCCACTTGCCTTCAATCTTTACCAACATCAGGGTCTTTTCCAATGAGTCAGTTCTTCACATCAGGTGGTCAAAGGATTGGAATTTCAGCTTTAGCATCAGTCCTTCCAATGAATATTCAGGACTGATTTCCTTTAGGATGGACTGGTTGGATCTCCTCGCAGTCCAAGGGACTCTCAAGAGTCTTCTCCAACATGACAGTTCTAAAGCATCAATTCTTTGGTGCTCAGCTTTCTTTATAGTCCAACTCTCACATCCATACATGACTACTGGAAAAACCATAGCTTTGACTAGACGGACCTTTGTCAGCAAAGAAATGTCTCTGCTTTTTAATGAGCTGTCTAGGTTGATCATAGCTTTTCTTCCAAGGAGCAAGCAATTTTTAATTTCATGGCTGCAGTCACCATCTGCAGTGATTTTGGAGCCCCCCCCCCAAAAAAAAAAATAAAGTCTCTCACTGTTTCCATTGCTTCCCCAACTATTTGGCCATGAAGTGATGGGACCAGATGCTATGATCTTAGTTTTCTGAACATTGAGTTTTAAACCTACTTTTTCACTCTCCTCTTTCACTTTCATCAAGAGGCTCTTTAGTTCTTCTTTGCTTTCTGCCATAAGGGTAGTGCTATCTGCATATCTGAGGTTAATGATATTTCTCCCGAAAACCTTGATTCCAATTTGTGCTTCATCCAGTCCAGCATTTGCATGATGTACTCTGCATATAAGTTAAATAAACAGGGTGACAACATACAGCCTTGATGTACTCCTTTCCTTATTTGGAACCAGTCTGTTTTTCCATGTCCAGTTCTAACTGTTGCTTCTTGACCTACATACTGATTTCTCAGGAGGCAAGTCAGGTGGTTTGGCGTCCCATCTCTTGAAGAATTTTCCACAGTCTATTGTGATCCACACACTCAAAGGCTTTGCTATTGTCAACAAAGCAGAAATAGATGTTTTTGTGGAACTCTCTTGCTTTTTTGATGATCCAATGGATGTTGGCAATTTGATCTCTGGTTCTTCTGCCTTTTGTAAATCCAGCTTGAACATCTGAAAGTTCACAGTTCACGTACTGTTGAAGCCTGGCTTGGAGAATTTGGGGCATTAATTTGCTAGTGTGTGAGATGAGTGCAATTGTGCGGTAGTTTGGGCATTCTTCGGCATTGCGTTTCTTTGGGATTGGAATGAAAACTGACCTTTGCCAGTCCTGTGGCCACTGCTGAGTTTTCCAAATTTGCTGGCATATTGAGTGCAGCACTTTCACAGCATCATCTTTCAGAATTTGAAATAGCTTAACTGGAATTCCATCATCTCCACTAGCTTTGTTTGTAGTGATGCTTCCTAAGGCCCACTTGACTTTGCATTCCAGGATGTCTGGCTCTAGGTGAGTGATCACACCGTTGTGGTTATCTGGGTCATGAAGATCTTCTTTGTACAGTTCTTCTTGTATTCTTGCCACCTCTTCTTAATATCTTCTGCTTCTGTTAGATCCATAACATCTGTGTCCTTTATTGTGCCCATGTTTGCATGAAATGTTCCCTTGGTATCTCTAATTTTCTTGAAGATATTTTTAGTCTTCCCCATTCTATTGTTTTCCTCTATTAGGAAGGTTTTCTTATCTCTTCTTACTATTCTTTTCAACTCTGCATTCAAATATCTTTCCTTTTCTCCTTTGCTTTTAGCTTTTCTTCTTTTCTCAGCTATTTGTAAGGCCTCCTCAGACAACCATCTTGCTCTTTTGCATTTCTTCTTAGGGATGTTCTTGATCACTGCCTCCTGTACAGTGTCATGGACCTCCTTCCATAGTTCTTCAGGCACTCTATCAATCATATCTAATCCTTTAAATCTATTTGTCACTTCCACTGTATAATCATAAGGGGCCATTATGATTTTACTTCCCTTATGAACTGGTAAGATGAGAGACAAATGATATTTTTTTCTCTCAGTTTGACTGAGGTAAACTTGACATACTGCACTGAATAAGTTTAAGGTATATAACATGATCATTTGACTTACATACATTGTGAAATGATATTTCAGTTCAGTTCAGTTCAGTTCAGTCGCTCAGTCATGTCTAACTCTTTGTGACCCCATGATCGCAGCATGCCAGGCCTCCCTGTCCACCACCAACTCCCGGAGGTCACTCAAACTCACGTCCATCAAGTCGGTGATGCCATCCAGCCATCTCATCCTCTGTCGTCCCCTTCTCCTCCTGCCCTCAATCCCTCCCAGCATCAGAGTCTTTTCCAGTGAGTCAACTCTTCACATGAGGTGGCCAAAGTATTGGAGTTTTAGCTTCAGCATCAGTCCTTCTAATGAACACCCTGGACTGATCTCCTTTAGAATGGACTGGTTGGATCTCCTTGCAGTCCAAGGGACTCTCAAGAGTCTTCTCCAACACCACAGTTCAAAAGCATCAATTCTTTGAAACTCAGCTTTCTTCACAGTTCAACTCTCACATCCATACATGACCACTGGAAAAACCATAGCCTTGACTAGATGGACCTTTGTTGGCAAAGTAACGTCTCTGCTTTTTAATATGCTATCTAGGTTGGTCATATCTTTCCTTCCAAGGAGTAAGCATCTTTTAATTTCATGAGTGCAATCACCATCTGCAGTGATTTTGGAGCCCAAAAAAAATAAAATTTGACACTGTTTCCCCTGTTTCCCCATCTATTTCCCATGAAGTGATGGGACTAGATGCCATGATCTTAGTTTTCTGAATGTTTAGCTTTAAGCCAACTTTTTCACTCTCCTCTTTCACTTTCATCAAGAGGCTCTTTAGTTCTTCTTCACATTCTGCTTCCGTGGTGGCTCAGAGGTTAAAGCGTCTGCCTGCAATGCGGGAGACCTGGGTTTGATCCCTGGGTCGGGAAGATCCCCTGAAGAAGGAAATGGCAACCCACTCCAGTATATCTTGCCTGGAGAATCCCGTGGGCGGAGGAGCCTGGTGGGCTACGGTCCACGGGGTCGCAAAGAGTCGGACACGACTGAGCGACTTCACTTTCACTTTCACATTCTGCCATAAGGGTGGTGTCATCTGCATATCTGAGGTTATTGATGTTCCTTCAGGCAATTAGTGAGCATTTATCATCTCATATAAGTAAAAAAAAAAATAAAAGAAATAGAAAAAATATTTTTCCTTGTGATTAGAACTCTTAGAATTTACTCTCTTGTTATTTAGTAACTAAGTCGTGTCTGACTTTGCAAACCCGCAAACTGCAGCACACTAGGCTTCCCTGTCCTTCACTATCTCCTGGAGTTTGCTCAAATTGATGTCCATGGAGTCGGTGATGCTATCTAACCATCCCTTCCTCTGCCACTTTCTTCTCCTTTTGCCTTCACTTTTTTCCAGCATCAAGCTCTTTTCCAATGAGTCGGCTCTTCACATCAGACTCAGACTCATCAGTTGTTACTCTCTCAACAAACAGCTTTCATATATAACATACAACAGTGTCAATTACATATATCATGTTGTACATTACACCTCCATCACTTATCTATGTTATAGCTGGAAGTTTGTACATTTTTATTATCTTTGTCCGCTAGGGGGATGGACACCTGTCCCACCTCTGGTAACCACAAATCTGATCTCATTTTCTATGAGTTTGTTTTTGAAGTGTCATTGACCTACAACAGTATGTTAGCACTTCTTACCCAATACAGTAATTTAATTTTTCTTTACCTTTCATAATATGTCTATTAATGATATGTCATCACACAAAGATATTAGATAATTATGACTGTATTCCCCACACTATACATTTCACACTCCTGACTCATTTATTTTGCACTCAGGAGATGGTACCTCCTAATCTCCCTCACCTATTTCTTTCCTATCCTCATTCCCCTCCTCCCTGGTCTCCATATGGTAAACTGCCAATTCAGGAGTACAAACTAATGTACTTAAAAACAATAAAAGTTTGCAGTGGTCACTACCCCAGTGTGGTGATAAAAATGTCATCCTACAATCAAGTAATTGGATTTTTCTGTTTATTGTTTTTATCTTCATATTGTTCTTCAAAAAGATAACTTTCTTGGGGAAAAGGATTATCATAGATTATAATGGTTCTCTGAAATGGCATCTTGAAATATAAGGAGTTAGAATATGGGAAGGGATATAAACAGAACTGGGCTTCCCTGGTAGCTCAGTGATAAAAAATTAGCCTGCCAAAGCAGGAGATGCATGTTCAATTCCTGGGTCAGAAAGATCCCCTAGAGAAGGAAATGGCAACCCACTCCAGTGTTATTGCCTGGGAAATCCCATAGGCAAAGGAGCCTGGTGGGCTATAGTTCATGGGATTCACAAAATAGTTGGACACGACTTAGTGAATAAACAACAGCATAAACAGCATTACCTAGTATATGTGTTTTAGTCACAGTGTTATATAAGCATGTATACAATGGTGAGTGAGCCAGAGATAGCCTATGAGTTCATGGCAATTGAATAGCATAAAGATAGAAATTACTGTACAGAAAAACGCCTCCAATTTATCAGTCCTCTCCGAGTTTTGCAAGGGCCTTAGGGATGCCTAAGCTTGAGATAGACTTTATATGGGAATAGGCTTTCCTAATATGTTTCCAGAAGCTTAAATCTACCATCTGGTTGAAGCAGCTGTGAGGAAAACCTTTGTTGTGTTGTTTTGCAATTTGTTTCCACTAGTGTCAGACAGAAACTTAATGCAGGAGGAAAGGGATGCAGTGCAAACAAAATTAATTTATTTAAAATAAATAACTGGAATTAGGGCATCAAAAGTGCCTGGGAAATACTTGACAGGCCTATAAATTCTACTAGAGTACATAAAGGGGATATTTCTAGAAATAGTGGACTAAAGAAATGGCCTTTTGGGGAATTTCAATTTGATAACCAGAATTAATGCCTCTGATTTTAATTTTGGATCATGAATACAGGTATGTTCAAAAATTAAAAAAAATTTTAATTCTATGTTAACATTAAAAAGTTCTGTTGAAGTCCATTTTTAATAAAACATCTGATACAGAAGTCATTTTAAAATGAAATTTTTGTATAAAAATAATAAATGGTATTGGGAGAGAATTAAAATAAAAAATATTTTTTAAAACCATCCATAATCCCACGATGCAGAAATGACTTAATATTTATTGTATATAGTATTATGTACTATATTGTATCTACTATTATGTATTATATTAAATTGAACTTAAGCTCCATTATGGGGCTTCCCTGGTGCCTCAGATGGTAAAGAATCTGCCTGCAATGAAGGAGACCTGGGTTCCATCCCTGGGTCGGGAAGATCCTCAGGAGAAGGGGATAGCTACCCACTCAAGTATTCTTGCCTGGAGAATTCCATGGACAGAGGAGCCTGGTGGGCTATAGTCCATGGGGTCGCAAAAAGTCAGACAGACTGAACTAACACTTTCACTTTTCACTTTTGTTTGTTGCTGTTATCTTCAGTGTCTAGATCATAGTCTACTTCACAGTAGGCATAGGCACTCCATTAATATTTTTAAATTAATGAATATGTATGTTTTTTTCTCTTATATAATTTACAAGATTTAACATTACACATTGATCACATTATATCCCTTATTTAATATTAAGTCATCTGCCAGTAAGTAATTTTAATGGCTAGGATTAAATTCATCTTATGACACTATGATAAGATATACTTGGAAAAAATATTTCATCATTTCCTTAGGATTTAGCCTTAGTAGTGGGTATGAATATTTTCATATATATTGAAATATATTTCAAAATAATCCTACAAATGGTTATATCAATTTATATCAGTACTCTCTCTCCAAGTCTGAGATCTTTTATTTTTAAAAAATTATGATTGTATAAAATAATTATTTAAAATAAAATTTAACTGGTTTCATTACTTATTGCATATGCTTACATTTCACATTTTTTTATCTTACCTTATGTCTGTTTTTTCTGTCTTGGATTGCAAATTATATAGAAGGCAGGGTATGTTCCATGTTCTTGAATATTTGAGAATATATTTTACATATAAAATATATTTCACATATGAAAGATAAATTTTCTGGCATCTTACTCTACAAAGGTTTTTCCTCAGATTTCTTTATATTTAGCTACATTACCTTTTATTAATATTGTGTAGGAAAGTTATATGACATTGTGATATAGTCGCAATGCTTGAGGAGATGTTCATATGCCTCATATTTTAAATATTTTTTCTCAAAATGTTTAATGACATGCCTTTCTCCCAGTAATTTAACATAAAAAATGAGGGAATTTCCTATACATTTGCTAACATGAATCTTTTTTAGGTCAGAATATTTTCTCCAGTTGTGTCTTTGATTGTGACAAAAGGCTCTCACTTTTTCTTCAGGTGCACTACAAATTTTATTCTCTGTTGTCTAGTTCTCTCATTTTTTCAGTACCTGTTTTTTTAACATTGTTTATATATATATATTTAAAATTTAATTTTGGTTAATTGTATAACTGCTTTACAATATTGTGTTGATTTGTTTCTGCCATACAACATGAATCAGTCATAAATATATATATATATGTGTGTGTGTGTGTATTATATATGTATATACACACACACACGTATTTATATATCCCCTCCCTCTTGAACCTCCCTCCCATATCCCACCATCCCATCCCTCTGGGTTTAGTCCTTGTTCATAAAGTCTTTTTTTTTTTTTCTCTAAGCTATAAGATAATTTATATGTCTGTACACCAAATGACTGATAAAATTTGCTTCTTTGTCAGTTCTGTACTTTACTACTTCTGTACTTTACATATTTGTTTCCTGGAAGTTTTTATCTTTATATCATTTATAGTCCATCCTATTGACTTTTCATTTTAAAATTTGTCCCTTAACAGGGAAATTGGACTTCCCTGGTGGTTCAGTTGGTAAAGGATCTCCCCACAATGCGGGAGACCAGGGTTTGATCCTTGGGTCGGAAAGATCCCCTGAAGAAAGAAATGGCAACCCATTCCAGTATTCTTGCCTGGGAAATACCATGGACAGAGGAGCCTGGCAGGTCACAGTCCATGAAATCACAGAGTCAGACATGACTGAGCAACTAGCACTTTGAACAGGGAAATAGCATTATAATGGCCATATCTTGTTAAACTTTTTTGACTGTGCTGATTTGTTTCCTGAAAACTTTTTTTCTGAATTCTTAAACAACCTTATTTTTAAAGATTTCTTTGATTTACTTACTTTGATTTTACTCAAATGAGGCAAGATATTTCCAGACTTAATAGTTACTAATGAATGTGGGTGTCGGTTATCTGAAGTCGGGACATAATTTTCTCCTGTTATTTTTCTTAGCTGGAATTCAAGTTTCACAGCACCTAACTCTAATTTTTGCAGACATTAATATATTCTTTAATAACTAGTAGACCATATGAAATGCTACACTACTTAGGGCCTCTTTTCAAATCTCTATTTGAACTAGTGCCTCTGACTCCTAAAAACTCTCCCTCTCAAGCTGCAAAGCAAGCATATCATTAATTTACTGCTCTTTTGGCTTTTATAATTTGCTAAATCTGGGTGGATGTAGATAGCTGGAATTGAAGAAACAAAGACAGAACAGTCTTCAAACTTCTCCCAAAAGCAACACCTTGTGAACAGACTTGACTTGTACAGGCTGTACGTCTTGAATTGGTGAGCAATACAGTGTATCTTAGGCCTCCCCTGGTAGCTTAGCTGGTAAAGAATCTACCTGCAATGCAGGAGTCCTGGGTTTGATCCATATGTCAGGAAGATCCCCTGGAGGAGGAAATGGCCACTCATTCTAGTATTTTTTGCCTGGAGAATCCCCATGGACAGAGGAGCCTGGCAGGCTACGGGGTCCCCCTGGCAGTGCATGGGGTCACAAAGAGTCAGACACGACTGAGTGACGTAACACACACACACACACTGTTAAACATTTTTTTTTTTTCAGGCAATATCCACTCAATGGCGAAGCATGTTATAGCTTTTCCTAAATCAAACTTCATCTGCCTTACCCGTGGTAGAATTTTTCCAGAATTATGGCATACGTTTGTCTTTCTTTGGTATTATTTTCTGTGAATTTTCCTTCTTCTGTTGTCTCTTATCTCTATAGCTTTTTTAACGTTGGAACTTGTGAGGATCTGCATGTAGGATTAAAACTAAGATCAGTTAAACAAATCGATGTTCTTATGCTTTTAGAAAAATAGTGGCTATGAATTTCGCTGTCTTGTCTGAATCTTTGCTACCCCATGGACTGTAGCCTACCAAGCTCCTCCCTCCATGGGATTCTCCAGGCAAGAGTACTGGAGTGGGTTGCCATTTCCTTCTCCAGGGGATCTTTCCAATCCAGGGAATGAACCCGGGTCTCCTGCATTCCAGGCAGATGCTTTAACCTCTGAGCCATCAGGGAAGCCCGAATTATGTACTTGAGCTATATTAAATTACATCTAGTTTAAAATAATGACTATATTGTTGACAATTTCTAAACATCTGAGCAAGTATGACCTAATGGTTTGCTAATAAGCAATAGCAAAAATGATAAAAAATTAATACCTTAAAATATCTCCAGCTTCTAAATGTAAATTTACATTTCACAGCATAATATCAATGTAATACAAAGCATTCAAATAATACTCAAAGCAGCCTCAATGATTGTGACCTCAGACTCAGAACCTAGAAGATCAAATTTTGCTGAAATATTTCCCTATGCTCCACCCTTTGCTGATCCATATGTGACCTTCTAGCTTGAATGCTAGTTGGGTTTAAATTCTGCTATTGTTGCTGTTTAGTCACTAAATAGTTCTGGCATTTTTGCAACCCCATAGACTATAGCCCGGGGAAGGCAATGGCACTCCACCCCAGTACTTTTGCCTGGAAAATTCCATGGACGGAGGAGCCTGGTAGGCTCCAGTTCATGGGGTCGCTAAGAGTCTGACATGACTGAGCGGCTTCACTTTCACTTTTCGCTTTCATGCATTGGAGAAGGAAATGGCAACCCACTCCAGTGTTCTTGCCTGGAGAATCCCAGGGACAGGGGAGCCTGGTGAGCTTCCGTCTATGGGGTCGCACAGAGTCGGACACGACTGAAGCGACTTAGCAGCAGCAGCAGCAGCAGCAGACTATAGCCCACCAGGCTCCTTTGCCCATGGAATATCTCCCAGTAAGAATACTGGAATGGGTTGCATTTCCATCTCCAGGGGATCTTCCTGACCCAGGAATCAAACCCGTGTCTCCTTCTTTGGCAGGCAGATTCTTTGCCACCGAGCCTTTAAATTTGACTAGGGATTTATTAATCCTAATGTTCTGATTTCTGCTAAAACACCTGAGTAAAGGCCCTTGAAATTCTCTCTATGCATATAGTGTATATATATCAGTTCCAATCTCCCAATTCCTCCCCTCTCCCCCTTTCACACATTGATGTCCATATATTTGTTCTCTAGTCTATGTCTCTATTTCTGCTTTGTAAATAGGTTCATCTGTACCATTTTTTCTAGATTACACATATATACATTAATGTACAATATTTTTCTCTCTCTGACTTAGTTCACTGTCTATCACAGTCTCTGGGTCCATCCACATCCCTGAAAATAGCACAATTTAATTCCTTTTTAAGGCTGAGTAATATTCCATTGTATATGTGTTCCACATCTTTATCCATTCCTCTGTTGATGGACATTTAAGTTGCTTCCATGTCCTGGCTATTGTAAATAGTGCTGCAATAAAGATTGGGGGGCATGTATCTTTCCGAATTATGATGACCTAAATGGGAAGGAAATCCAAAAAAGAGAAGTTGTGTGAATGTATATGGCTGATTCACTTTGCTGTACAGCCAAAAATAACACATTGTAAAGCAACTGTACACCAATAAATTTTTAAAAAACGTTCACTATCAATGTATATCCTTTTATGAAGGGAATGAAGTTTTGAGAGAAAAGAGGAAGAGAAAACACCGAGGAGGCTGATTGTATCACTCAGGTGAAGAGATGGTGCCACTCTTACAGAAAAAATACCAGAGAACACAGAAGACAAAAGACGAGTATGGAAAGCAAGCTTTGATTGCAATGACTCCTTACCTGACTCTTGTTAGTCCACAAATGATCTCTTGTCCAATGATCATTACAAGCTTATTGATACATGAGGGTGGAGTGTTTGATCAGACAGGGTTCAGAAGATGGAATTTACTGATCGTGTCCAGTTGAGCATGATTTGTAGTTTTGAGATGTTCTATTTGTCATGACTTTCAACATGGCTTTGATTTCTCTGAACATGAGTGTGCAAATGAAAAAAAAACACCAACAACAAAGCTGTACAAAGATAGACAAGGTGTATTTTTCCCTTCTGTATTCCTGGAATTTAGGAGAGCATTTGGTATGTAAGGTGCTTCCTTAGTGGCTCAGACAGTGAAGAATCCACCTGCAATGTGGATTCCTGTGTTCAATCCCTGAGTTGGGAAGATCCCCTGGAGAAGGGAGTGGCTACCCACTCCAGGATTCTGGCCTGGAGAATTCCATGGGCAGAGGAGCCTGACCAGCTACAGTGCACGGGGTCTCAAGGAGTCGGACATGACTGAGCAGCTTTCACTTTCACTTTTATACATAATAGTTGTTTGATACTTCTTTATTGAGCAAGTGAAAAAAATGAATGATAAATGAATGAAGTCAGGAATCCTCAAAGAGCAAAGAGCAATGTCAAGGTTGTTGAACTTCAGAAAAATCTAAATTTACGGTTACCAAAGGGGACAGATAAAGGGAGGAATAAATTGGAAATTTGAGATTAACATATATACACTATTGTATACAAAATAAATAACAAGGACATACAGTATGGGACAGGGAACTGTTTTCAATACCTTGTTATAAAAGAATCTGAATAAGTTTATGTTTTGAATATCCACTTTGCTGTACACCCAAAATGTTGTAAATCAGCTCTACTTCAATAAAAAATAAAAACAAAAGTCTCTCCCCACCAAAATGTTGTCTAATGTAATGAATAGAACCCTGGATGAGATATAGTGATTGGATTCTACTTCCTGTCATGGGGCTAAATTTCTGTGCAACTTTAGTTCTGACTATCCTTCTCCTATCTAAGTTTTTGCTTTTATAATCTGAGAGATGAGAGTGTCTCTAATGAAGACTATCAGCATAAACTCTAATAGCAAACCCCACGTGTCAGTCATAACAGCCAGAAAATATCTGCTTCTTTCTCCCAATAGATCCTTTATTAACCTCAGGGCTTAGATGCTGCCCAGCAGGGAGAACATTGGAGTGTCCCAGTCTGTTGCTGCTCTGGCTTTGTGCTACCATGTGGTATCACACATGACAGGTGATAGCAGTCCACCCGGGGCTTCCCAGGTGGCTCAATGGTAAAGAATCCACCCGCCAATGCAGAAGATATGGGTTCAATCCCTTGGTCAAGAAGATCCCCTGGAGAAGGAAATGGCAACCTATTCCGGAATTCTTGCCTGGAAAATCCTGTGGACAGAAGAGCCTGGCTATCTCCAGTCAATGGAGTCACAAAAGAGCCAGACATGACTTAGCTACTAAACACAACAACAACCAGTCCACCCAGTGATGATGCTCTCAGCTCTCACAGCTCACACTTCTGCTGTAGTTCTACAGGGAGGGAGGGTAATTAACAATCACTTGAGTCAGCTTGGCTAGCTCTTAGGTTGGAATAGTGAGTTCTCAACTCTTTGAATCCTAAACCCAACTGACTCCCAGGATGCCCAACCAGGATGAGGGCATAATTTATTACACTATTTGCCATCCTTCTGAACCAGAATCCCCACTTCCTTTCACAGCCTTCACTACTAAGGAGAATGGGCTGCTTTCTTTTAAACTTTCAGATCAGATGAATTTTCTGATCATCCTATCTGTTGACTATAATACATTCCTATTGTAATGCATTTAAGTGCTGCTCTCCACTCTCCTCCAGGTTACGTCTATTTACACTCTCTTTCACCACCCCAGGGGACTGTCAGATAGTCAAGAAGGCCACCTCCAATTTCCTTGGTGTCAAAGTCTGACAATCTGTTTTATCAGGGAAGGTGGGAGAGTAATTGAGATCAATGCTGATTAGATATTTGGGAGCAGCTGGAAGCATATTGGTTCAGAGGGTATAATTATATTTTATGCTCTGGAAAATATGGTAACAAAATCTTTCCTCAGGCAATGGGCACTTTGCCAGCCTTTTAAGAAAAAAATATCTCATGATGTTTCCAGAGATTCCAAAACCTACCTTCTGGAAGGGACTCTGCTTCTTTCCAAAGGTAATTTACCATTTTAGAAATTAGAATCGTAATATACCCTTGTAATCCATCCCTAGGCAGTGTGAATGGAGAAAAACAAAGCATTATTCACAGAATTGGCAAGCTATGACATGTCTGAATTTAATTTTGAGTCTCATTGTCAAAGCCAATTTAAGGAAAAATTATGAAACAGGTAGAGACTAGACATTAACACCTCACCCTCTACCTCATCAGCTCTCTTATCCATTCAGTTTATCCTATACCCTACAATTTTAACAATCAAGCCCCCCAGGAAGGCCCTCACATAGGTACGTTTCTCTCTGTCTTTTAGTGAATTATCACCTAATTCCTGGATAAGATCATGGCATCTGATCCCTTCATGGCAAATAATGGGGAAACCGTGACAGACTTTATTTTCTTGGACTCCAAAATCACTGTAGATGGTGACTGCAGCCATTAAATTACAAGACACTTGCTTCTTGGAAGAAAATCTATGACCAATCTAGACAGTATATTAAAAAAGCAGAGACATTGCTTTGTCGACAAAGGTCCATCTAGTCAAAGCTATGGTTTTTCCAGTAGTCATGTACAGATGTGAGAGTTGGACCATAAAGAAAGCTGAGCACCAAAGAACTGATGCTTTTGAACTGTGGTGTCGGAGAAGAATCTTGAGAGTTCCCTGGGCTGCGAGTAGATCAGACCAGTCAATCCTAGAGGAAATCAGTCCTAAATTTTGGAAGGACTGATGCTGAAACTGAAGCTCCAATACTTTGGCCACCTGATGCAAATAACTGACTGATTGGAAAAGACCCTGGTGCTGGGAAAGATTGAAGGCATGAGAAGGGAATGACATAGGATGAGATGGTTGGATGGCATCACCAACTTGATGGACATGAGTTTGAGCAAGCTCTGGGAGCTGATAATGGACAGGGAAGCCTGGCCTGCTGCAGTCCTTGGGGTTGCAAAGAGACACGATTGAGTGGCTGAACTGAACTGAAGGTAATGTTTGCTGGTAAATATTAAGGAAAAATTCTATTCAAAGAGAATTTGCATTGCTGTGTCTTTTGATAGATTATGAGTTTAATATGTTTGGGAGCAGTCTTGCCTAAAATTTCACATTGATCTGGTCACAGAAGCTCTACTATAGGGAATTGGGGGAAATGTCAGAACTCCAGCTCAACCTTTCAGTCTTGTCATTAGGTACTCTGAATATCCAGTCATAGTCTTCATAGTTCCATTGAAACCTTTTCCTATCCTCATTCTTCCAACAGGGAATGAAACATGATGCTGGAAGCTCATCCATAAAACGTTCTTTGGGTGTGGAATGGGATGGAGTTGAAAAGTTCGACACTTTAGTGATCCCCTTCCCCTCCCACTTTTTTTGATTGAAGTATAGTTGATGTATGATACTATGTTACAGGTATACAATACAGTGATTTACAACTTTTAAAGCTATACTCCATTTATGGTTATCATAAAATATTGGCTCTATTCCCTGTGTTGTACAATATATCCTTATATCAATAGTCTATTTTGTTGATAATTGTTAGTACCTCTTGGTCTCATACCTCTATATTGTCCCTCTCTCCCTCCCTCTCCCCACTGGTAACCACTCATTTGTTTTGTATATCTGTGAGTCACTTCCTTTTTATTATATTCACTAGCTTGTTGTATTTTTAGATTCCAGATATAAGTGATATCATACACTATATGTCTTTTGCTATCTGACTTCACTTAGTATGATATTTTTCAAGTTCATTCATGTTGGTGAAAAAGGCAAAATTTTAGTCTTCCATATGACTGAGTAGTAGTATTCCATTGTGTAAATACACACACACACACATATATAGGTTGCTTCCATGTCTTGGCAATTATAAACAATGCAATTATGACTATTTGGTGCATGTATCTTTTCAAATTAGTGTTTCCATTTTGTTTCATATATATATATATATATATATATATATATCCAGGAGTAAGGGTTTCCCTGGTGGCTCATATGGTAAAGAATCTGCCTGCAATGCAGGAGACCCAGGTTCAATCCCTGCGTCAGGAAGATCCCCTGGCAAAGGGAAAGGCTACCCACTCCATTATTCTTGCCTGGGAAATCCCATGGACAGAGGAGCCTGCTGGGCTACAGTCCATGGGGTCACAAAGAGTCAGGCATGACTGAGCAACTAACACACACTCAGGAGTAGAATGCTGGGTCATATGGCAGTCCTATTTTTAGTTTACTGAGAAACCTCCAGTCTGTTTTCCACAGTGGCTGCACCAATTTACATTCCCAACAACAGTGTATGAGAGTTCCCTTTCCTCCACATCCTTGCCAACATTCATTATTTGTGTTCTTTTTGACAATAGATTCTGACAGGTGTGAGGTGCTATCTCATTGTGGTTTTGATTTGCATTTCCCTGATGATTAGCAATGTTGAACATCTTTTCATGGGCCTGTTGGCCATCTGCATTTCTTCTTTGGAAAAGTGGCTATTCAATTCTCCTGCTCAGTTTTTAATTGGATTTTTTTTATGTTAAATTGTATAAGCTATTTCTATATTTGGGGTATTAACCCCTTATTGGCCATATTATTTGCAAATTTTTCCTCCTATTCAGTAGGTTGTCTTTTGCTTTGTTGATGGTTTCCTTTGATGTGCAAAAGCTTTTATTTAGGTTTAATTAGGTCCCTTTTGTTTAATTTTGCTTTTATTTCCTTTGCTTTTGGAGACAGATCCAAAAAATATTGCCATGATTTATGTTAGAGTGAGTGCTCTCCCTAAGTTTTCCTCTAGGAGTTTGACTGTCACTGTTTGCAAATGACATAATACTTATATAGAAAATTCTAAAGATGCCATCTGAAAATTACTAGAGCTTATCAATGAATTTGATAAAGTTGTAGGATACAAAATTAATGTCTAGAAATCTGTCGCACTTCTAGACACTAACAAACTATCAAAAAGAGAAATTAAGGAAGCCATCTCATTTATTATCACAACAAAAAGAGTAAAATATATAGAAATAAACCCACCTCAGAAGGTAAAATACCTGTATTTAGAAAACTATGAGACATTGATGAAAGAAATTAAAGATGACACAAACAGATGGAAAGATATACCATGTTCTTGGATTGGAAGAATTAATATTATATATAAAAAAAAAAATGACTGTACTACCAAAAAGAAATCTGCAGATTCAGTGCTATCCCTATCAAAATACCAAAGGTATTTTTAATGGAACAAATAATTTTAAAATTTGTATGGAAACACAAAAGACCCCATACTACTAAAATAATCTTGAGAAAGAAAAACAGAGCTGAAAGAATCATGCTCACCGACTTCAGACTAGACTACAAAGTTTAAAGAATCTGCCTGCAACGCAAGAGACCCTGGTTCGATTCCTGGGTCAGAAAGATCCCCTGGAGAAGGAAATGGCAATTCACTCCAATATCCTTGCCTGGAAAATCTCATGGACAGAGGAGCCTGGTCCTCTACAGTCCATGGAGTCGCAAGAGTCAGGCATGACTTAGTGACTAAACGAACCATCACCACCACAAAGTTTCAGTAATCAAAACAGTACAGTACTGACACAAAAACAGAAACAGATCAATGAAACAGAATAGAGATCCCCCAAATAAATCCCCACCCTTCTGGTCAATTAATCTATGACAAAAGAAGCAAGAATATACAATGGAGAAACACAGAAAAGACAATCTCTTCCATAAGTGGTGTTGGGAAAACTGGACAGGATGTGCGTATGCTCAATCATATCCAACTCTTTGTGACCCATGGATCATAGCCCATCAGGCCCTTCTGTCCATGGAATTTTCCAGGCAAGAATACTGGAATGGATTGCCATTTCCTACTCTAGGGGACCTTCCTGACCCAGGGATCGAACCTGAGCCTCTTATTTCTCCTGTATCGGCAAGCAGTTTCTTTACCACTGTGCCACTGATGCAGGAAAATTGGACACTTACATGTAAAAGAATGAAATTAAAACATTCCCTAACACCATATAGAAAAATAAACTCAAAATGGTTTAAAGATCTAAATGTAAGACCTCTCCCTCTCTTATAGAAGACTTACTGTCTCATCATATTCATCTCCACAACACCATAGGAGTAGCCAATAGAATGAAAAATTGGGAGCCACTTCAGAAAGCTAATTTCACTAAAGTAAAATATTATTATCTATTTTTTTCTGTTTCTCTTTACTAATATACATTCTTTCTTTTTCTGCCTTAAATAATATCTATTATAAAATTTAAATTATGAGCATATCCAGTTGAAACTTACATAGTCAATGCTGTGTCAATTTGCTGGAACATCAAGAGAGAGCCTCCAGGGGTGGTCTACGGTAAAAATTGCCAGGATAGCCTAGAAATGCTATTAAATGAGAGCACTTTGATCAGCTCTTCAAATATAGTATGTGTGTGTTTTGGGGGCAGGGGAGTACTTTTAAATATGCTATTGCCTTTTAAGAGACATTCCCACCATTAACTGAGACGACAAAATTTGCAGAGAATGAAAGCAATGGATCCAATTTTAATTATGATCACCCACATAATTCAAGTTCTAAATGTGTGCGTTGTCAGTTTTGAAATCATTTACTTTAGATATGAGTTGGGGGAAAAAAGAGGAAATGACACCTAAATGGCAACCTGGTTGTACAATGTTCCATTCTTATTTCCACTCAAACTTATAGGACATTTGTGGAGGCTATATTTGAAATCTGTATCTCTAGCACACACCAAAGCCCTGATTTATTTTTATTAATAATGTAGAACTGTTTTCTTTTTTTGGAGGGGTGAAATAATTGCATAGACTTTCTTCAATTATATTGTACCATATGTTGTAAGATAAGTTATATGAGCATATGTATTTCATTATGAATATGAGCACATCAAGAAGAGAACATAGGATATTTGGACACTTACACTGTATGCCATCGCTTCTCCAACCCCGTCAAAACCCCTGAAGTCTCAGGAAATTTGGATGCTAATCACCTGTGAATCTTCTCACATAAAATTTCCAGTAGTTCCTGAAGTTAATATGACCAAAAATGCCAATAGAACAGACTTTGCTATATTACAGAACATCTGGTTCTGATCCTGGCAAGAGAAAATGAAAAGTAATGGAAACCAATATTTTGCCAGAATCTGTTTTTTTCAAGGTTCTTTTTTAGAAATGGGCAGAGATTCAATGGGCATCAATTCCAGGAATTGCTGGTTCCCTCCCCATTTTCGTTTCTATAGCTCTTTCAATTATGCACACACCCAGATTTATATGCAGCCATATCTTCTTTTATTTGTAGAGCAAATCTTCACTTCACTAGAAATTTCTGATCTATAAGGTGGTACACTTGCAGTAAAGTCAACATGATAAATCTTTCAAGTAACAGGATTATAGCTACTAATTAGAATGTGTTTTGCATTTACTATTTAAAAAACAAGTGGTGGGTGTTCATGATATGTCAGTGACATTGGCCTCTTTTATTATATTCATATTTCTCAAAGCTTATAAATCTTCAAGAGATCTCGTTTCACAGAAACAATACTGTTCTAAAGACAAAATGTGCTATTATGTTTGCCATTAGAAATGAATATTTAAAACGTTACATTTAAACACAGAAAATAATAGTCTAAATATATATATATCCACATGTAACAAATTTAATTTCATATAGAAGAAAACATCGTTCTCTTTTGAATCCTTTAATGAAAAGGAACAAATTTGTCCATGAATTTAATATCATAGGAATACTTATCCATAAGCCACATTCCTAGAAAAGTATGAAGAAATGTAACAAGGCATAATAAGGTGTTTGTCTTGGGAGACTTTACAATTCATTTTATTTGAATACAATGACAAAGAACAGTCAGATGTTTATGACTCTGCTGGAAAAAAAAAAAGATGTCATTTTCATTTTCCCATCTCTGTATATCCACACTTGCCCTATAATCAAAGTAAATTTCCTGTGAAAAGTTGAATTTTAGATACTTTGAACAGGGAAGGACAACTCAGTGGAAACAATGGGGTTATAAGAAAGAAGTCAGGTAGGACATATGGGCAAAATAGGGATGGAGGGAAGGTTGGAATTCAGAAAATTAGCACTAAGTACTTGAAAGCAATATATGGGCATTGCAAATGTTTTGTTGTTAAACTAAAAACTATATTTATATCTCATTTATATAATTTCACTGTTTCATGATTCATGCTACTAAAGATTCTTACAGAGTCAATCTTAATTCCTAAATCATCTCTCTTTAGTATTTCTATTCAACTTTTAGTTTTAGAACAGATCTGAAAAATATTAGGGAAAAAAATTGGGAGTCAAGTTTGCTTACAGTGTTGAAATAAATCTGTGAACTATGCCCTCCTCTGTTTCTTTCAGATTCCTGTTAGTAAAATGGATCTACAGTGCTGCCTTTCTCCCAAAGCTTGTATTTATTCAAGAACAAACACAATTCTATTTTTCTCATATCAGCAAATTCCCTAGGATTGAAGAAAAATCTGCACTAAACCCTTCAAAACATTAAGTCCTATGTAACCAAAATTAAACCTACATAAAATATTTTTCAGTTTTCAGCACCCCTGTTATCCTTCCATATGTTTAGTGTTTGTTTTTCGTGCTGAACAAATAAAAATGAAACTTGTGTTAAGAGAAGTATGTTAGAGCTACTTTAGTGAAGTACTGTCTATCTATCGAAGCCATTCCCAGTTTCAGTGCAAAACTGGATGCAAAACTTAATTAATCTAATTAACTTGTACATTTAAGGGAAAATGTGTGCACTTCAAAGGTTTAGGCAGGCCATGATCTCTCAGGTAAATACAGGTTTTGATCCATGTCCAAACCCCAAATAAAATTTTGAAACCATTTGGGAAGGTCTCAAGTAAATGTTCTTGATATTTAAAATATGCTCTGCCTTACCATATGTTTGTAGAATTATGAATATTGGCCAGTTTCTCTTTGTGAACAGTTGCAGTGCTAGGACTGACTTTTAGAAATTCCTCACTACAGTAGAGTGTCTCAAGGATCCTGTGAGTTCTGTGCATATGAACTGTATGAATTTTTAAGTTTGGAAGGATTTGTAGCAGGGCAATGGGGTTGGTTGAAATTCAAGGACTTGGAGGCAAAATAGATTGCCAAGAAGGATGTTGTACCCTTTGGAAATGGTGGCAGAATAGGCTCTGGGCAGCAACACAGGGACTGTTTCCTTTGTGAGCAGTTTGGCGAGGTCTTGTGTCTCTGGACCACTTGCAAATAGCTGAAGGCAAAGTGAGGAGGTGAGTGCTGTGGACAGAGGCCTCAGTGGCAATGGAAGGCCACCAGCTTCAGATCATAAGGAAAGTTGAAAGGAGTATCCACTGAGAATAGAGTAAGAGCTTTCAGACCCAATGGACTGGTTTTACATTCCAAGTCTGTCCTGGATAAGCTGCACAGCCCCTTGAGCTTTGGGTTCTCCATCTGTAAAACAGGGTCATGAACTCTGCTATACAGGGTTATACTAAGGATGGACGCTCTATAAGTAAATGTGTCTATACATACTGTTGTCAAGTCCCTAAGTCATATCCGACTTTTTTGTGACCCCATGGACAGTAGCCCGCCAGGCTCCTCTGTTCATGAGATTTCCTCAACAAGAATACTGGAGTGGATTGCCATTTCCTTCTCTAGGGGATCCTCCCAGATCAGGGACCTAACCCAAGTCTTCTGAATTGGCAGGCAGATTCTTTACCCCTGCAGATTCCTTACCACTAAATACATATTAGTCTTTCAATCAAAACTCTTCTCCCTCACCTTGTTCTCCTCCCATGATCTTATTTACATCCCAGGTTTAACTGAGATACTGGGTTAGCCAAAATTTCATTCAGATTTTTCCATAGGATGCTAGAGGAAAACCTGAACAAACTTTTTGGCCAATCCAAATGTATGCTGATAATCCCCTAGTCTAGGATACAACCCTATATTAAACACTTCTGTTCAGTGTTTCAGAAATGTGAAACCAGCCCCCACCCCCACCCCCTTCTCTCTCAGTAGGGCTAGCACAATAGTTCTCTACCATCTCCTGCCTAATGCATCCTCCCACATTTGGCTAAATGATCCTAAAATGCATACCTAACAGGTCTTTTCCTTTTGAAAAGCTCTCAGTCATCCCCCATCACCTATGGGGGTGGGGGGTCTGCAATCTACGGTCCAAGGGACACACACATACACAGACACACACACAGAGTGTGCATCGAGCTGCATGTGGTCTGTAAAATCTAAAATATTTACTCTCTGGACCTTGACAGAAAACATTTGCCTAACAGGAGCCACTTCAAGTTCTGACTCCAGGTCTTCTCTTGCCTTTCCCTGTCTTCAGCCACACTGAACCACTTGTATGTTGTTTAGCTGTAGAGAATCTGTAGTTTCAGGTCTCTGTGTATGGTACAGCTGTGGTCTGTGTCGCAAAAGTTTTTTCCCTTCAGCTGGCTAACACCTACTTATTCATTAATTTTCACATTGGCTCTCTCCTCTTCCAGGAAGCCTTCCTTAAATAACTGTCTCAGGCATACTGACCAAGCAGAGTCCAATATCCTTTCCTCTGTACTCCATCATTGCTTATGTATACCCCCGATATTACAGCTCACATCATATTTTTCTCATATAGGTCATTCATTCTAGCTTCTTTGTATGCCTGATAATATTTGAGTGCCAGACACTATAACTGTAACCTTGTGAGGTATGGATATTTTTGTGTGGCTTTGTTCTGAGAGACATTTCAGTTACTTGAAAGGAGTTTGACACTTTTGGCTCTTGGTTTTAAATTTTGTTAAACTAGAAAAGAGCAGCTTTTAGTCTGCGGCTACTTTGGGCCCACTTCTGACTAGTCTGAGTAGTCAGCTTCCTTGGTGGCTCAGATGGTAAAGAATCTGCCTCCAATACAGAAGACCCAGATTCGATCCCTGGGTTTGGAAGATCACCTGGCGTAGGAAATGGCTACCTGCTATAATACTCTCGCTTGGAAAATCCCATGGAGAGAGGAGCCTGGCAGGCTACAGTCTATGGAGTCACAAAGAGTGGGACACAACTGGGTACAGCAACAAGATTAATTTCTCATATCTTAGGAATCACTGTCCTTTGTTGTCTGGTGTTCCACGCCTTGAGAGTCATTGATTTTGTCCTTTTTGTGAATTGTTTCAGCAGGAGGCTAAATTCCTGTTACTTCATCTTGATCAGAAGCAGAAATACCATATTATATTCCCATTATTAACCTATGGTTTTAGTTCCCCTTCCTGAACTGTGAGACCCTTAACAGTAGGGCTTCCATTTCTAGCACCTAGTACCATGCTGTATTTTGCACAGTGCTTTCTCAACGGGTTTTTAAAACATGACCAGGGCAAAAGAAAATTAAATAAAATTAAATGGATACTACATCTTCTACAAGGTTCCCCAGAACAGTTATTGCAAGGGCTCCTTTTATTTTAAACACAAGGCCGAACTCTCTTCCATACCAATCTTAAAGCAAAGATGCTTACAAAGCCACTTAAAAATGGTACTCAATACATAATACATGTATTATTTTTCACTATTAATCAGAGCCCATGAAAAACATGGTATTGATATTGTAATACAAAAACTAAACAGTATTGTTTGACTTAGTCTGATAATAATAAATACTAAAGCTCCTTGAATTACAGAGATTCTTTCATTGATAATAATTTGAACTTTTCTGGTTATACTGCCGTCTTGTGGGAAGACAATTAAATGATGTTTAACTACATAAATGTTTCAGTAATTGCTTTCATTAAACATTTCATGTAGATTATTATATTAGACATTATTACCTGACAATCTGACAAACCTACACTCTTTAGTGGGAGAAAATGATATTGGATTGACAATTAATAATATTAAATCCCTAGTTTTACACAAAGTTGTCACTAGTGAAGATAGCTGAGAATACTATAATGAATTAAATTATATCCCCTCCAAATGTATATATTGGAGTTCTAGCTCCCAGTATCTCAGAATGTAACCCATTTGAAAATAGGGTCATTGTAGATATAAGTTACGGAGAAGACAATGGCACCCCACTCCAGTACTCTTGCCTGGAAAATCCCATGGATGGAAGAGCCTGGTAGGCTGCAGTCCATGGGGTCGCTGAGTCGGACACGACTGAGCGACTTCACTTTCACTTTTCACTTTCATGCTTTGGAGAGGGAAATGGCAACCCACTCCAGTGTTCTTGCCTGGAGAATCCCAGGGACAGGGGAGCCTGGTGGGCTGCCGTCTCAGGGGTCGCACAGAGTCGGACACGACTGAAGCAACTTAGCAGCAGATATAAGTTAAGATGAAGTCATACTAGAATAGGTGGACCCTGGTGACAGTAAAGAATCTGCCTGCAATGCTGGAGACCAGGGTTCAATCCCTAGGTCAGAAAGATACCATGGAAAAGTAAATGGCTACCCACTCCAGTATTATTGCCTGGAGAATTCCATGGACAGAAGAGCCTGGTGGGCTACAATTCACAGGGTTGCAAAGAGTCAGACATGACTTAGCAACTAACACTTTCACTAATCAGATATGGCTTATGTCCTTTGAAATAAAGGAAAATTGGATATGCATTGGGAGAACTTCATGTGAAGAAGGCAGAGATCAGGATGATGCTTTTATAAGCCTGAACAACCTTAATTCCCTTCGCCCTGTAAGGTTAAAATTTTACAGATTCCAGGGATTAGGAGAGCTTCCCTGGTGGTTCAACAGTAAAAGAATCTGCCTGAAATGCAGGAGATCCAGGTTTGATCCCTGAGTCAGGAAGATCCCCTGGAGAAGGATATGGCAACCCACTCCAGTATTCTTGCCTGGGGCGTCCCATGGACAGAGGAGCCTCATGGGCTACAGTCCATGGGGTCATAGAGAGTCAGACACCACCAAAGCAACTGAGCATGCATGCATGCAGAGATTAGGGTGTACTGATCTTTTTTAGAGGGGAGGAGGATTATTCTGCCTACCACAAGATCTAAGGCAGGTTATTTAGGGCTTGTAATAAACCCATGTACAATAATCACAGCAGAATTCTTCCAGGTTTTGAGATGAAACCATTTCATCTTTATGAGATATTTTTTCTCCTTTTGAAAAGTAGCTAGTGGTTTGACTAGCTACTGATGTCTGATAGAGAGTGCTTCTTAACCATGGAGCATCAGGTGAAAAGGTTTTGGAAGACAGTTCTCAATGGCTCTCTCTGCACATCTCATTTTCAGGTCAATGTTCTGGACTCTCTTTTGGTGGATGTTTGCATAGGAAACAGCCTGAGAAAATAGAGATTAGATGTTCCTTCAGTATGAAGATTGGGCAGTTCTGCTAACAGCCTCTTTAAAACACTAGGGTTTCCTAAGTGCAGGGTTCCTCAGTTATGACACAAGCACAAATATTGTGTTTAGCATCCACTTGGGCCTTGTGGAATTTTAGGGACAAAGATTCAATGCACACATGAAGCTTTGTCTTTTTCACTCTGCCATGAGTAATAAAGTCCTTTGCCTCTAACCCAGGGACTGTGTATCTTCTGCTAGCAGTAAAGAAACTGTAGCAGGCTAACTTATTAGCTTGTCAGAGGAGTAAGATCTCAGGCCCTTCCAAGTTTATGAGTTTTGGTGACAAGGATGAGATGCTGACAGAGACATGCAATGTTTTCTGGAAGAGGAAAGAACAATGCCTCTTTGTTGCCTGGGTTAGGGGGTCTAAGGAGCCTTCTCAGGATCCAGTAATAAATGCTCTCTCTCGAGTAGTGGGTGAAATGGCAGAGTCAAGGACTCTTCCTATCTTAAGTTTCAGCGAGGCTGAGCCCCAGGAAGTAAGGTAGAAACAAGCTGCTGCAGTGGGGTATGTGTGTTGCTGTTCCCTTTCTTCCAGGCAGGAAGAGAAGGAGTCAAGCAGGCTCTAAATCTAACAGAGAGCTTTGGATGTAAAAGCTTTAGAAGTTCTTTTGGCTGAATCATGATATAGTCACTCAAAACCGGAAGTGTCTTGTCGACTGGCACCAAAAACAAATGTGCCTTTCTCGTGATCATGAAGGCTCTCTTTCTCTCTCTCCAACCCTGTTTCCTTGCTCACACTAGTCCCCAACCTCAGCTATTTCCTCAGTATGCTGGGGAATACTGGAAAGGGAAGGATTCTGTCCCCTATGATTCTGTTAGGTATAAGACCATAGTCTCCATCCTATACAAGCCCAGAGGAGAAGGGGTGTCTGGATCTCACTGATAGGTTTGGGGGCAGGGATCAGATGGAGGAGAAAGGCTAATGAGACCTGGTGTGTTGTTTTTACTGCTTCTACAAGTTGGTGTGTTATACACGTGTACTTCCTTGTCATATAAGTACCAAAGGAGCCGATTGAAACTTAGGAAGAGTTGCAGGTAGAGAAATGGCTAGTGCCACTTACCACCAGAGGGGCTTCCTGATTGAACAGGAGTGTTATTCTTCCCTCTGATATTCAAAGTTTTCATTATAGAGGTAATGTCTTTTTGTTTGTTAAGTCAGAAACTTCAGTCTCAATAGCCCAGATAAGCCCTGATGTGTTATCATATTTCTGCCACCTGAGAAAACTCATATTTGCCAAGTAAGTCTTCTCAGGACTGAAAGGATGGATTCACAATGCTCAGTCCATCCAGCAGTCAAAGAAAAACTGCTGTGTCTTTGGTTATGCTATGCTATGCTATGCTAAGTCACTTCAGTCGTGTCCGACTCTGTGTGACCCCATAGACAGCAGCCCACCAGGCTTCCCCGTCCCTGGGATTCTCCAGGCAAGAACACTGGAGTGGGTTGCCATTTCCTTCTCCAATGTATGAAAGTGAAAAGAGAAAGTGAAGTCGCTCAGTCGTGTCCGACTCTTAGCGACCCCATGGACTGCAGCCTACCAGGCTCCTCCATCCGTGGGATTTTCCAGGCAAGAGTACTGGAGTAGGGTGCCATTGCCTTCTCTGGTGTCTTTGGTTACTCATCATCAAAAAGGAAGTCCAGCACCATATTGGGCATATTGGGTACTGGGGGTGGTATGAGTCTCTAAAACTGATGTTTTTGACAACCAGAGCTTCTAGCAAAGGGAGGCAGCCTCCACCTGGGAATAGCCTTTGGGGTTTTAAACTTGTGTCCTCCTTGACATGCGGCCAGCCACACACCTGTAGGAAATGAGCTCTTTGTCAAAACTTAATGCCTGGTCCATGGAGGTGTTATGGAACTCTGATTTGACATTTCATTTTAAGTGGTTTAATTTTGACTAGTAGTGGGAACGGATCAAAAAGCATTATTTATCAATTGGGAATTATACATTCAAGGATGTACCCTGTCTGGCCCCAGTGGCATCACTCAGTTATGCATACAAAAGTGGCAGCTGTTCTTCTGGATGAAACTTTATCCCTTACTCCTTGACAGGAAGTTAAGCTCCTGGCTCAATGGAGACCCTGATGCTCAGAGCTTCTCCAAAATGCCTGGGACTGGTTCACCAATGTTGACACTTTTTGAGCTACTGAGCAGCTGAATTCATGGTAGCCCTTGAAACAAATATATGTTATGTCTTTGCCTTTTCAGACCATTTACCATCTGACAATGATGCACCTTTTATCACAAAAACTGCCTCCCCTAGCTCCCCTTTCCATACGCCTTGGGAGCACAATTTGGTCACTGAATGCAACAGTCCCCAGAAAGTGATAATCATTTTTCACCTGCTTCCAGGTGATTTTCAGAATGAAAATGATTAGGGATCAAACATATTTATTTTAAAAATTTGGACCTCTATTTTGAATATTATTTCCTTTTCCTAACATTAATCCCAGGCTAGCCTGGTTGATACTTCTTACAGAAGGGAACTCAGCCAGAAGAAGGCTTATACAAATCAAGCTTAATTCTGGTTAAGTTTTATAAAAGTGACCTTGGCTATCCTCCACTATCTCCTGGAGTTTGCTCAAATTCATGCCCATTGAGTCAGTGATACTATTTCACCATCGCATTCTCTGCCACTGTCTTCTCCTTTTGTCTTCATTCTTTCCCAACATTAGTGTCTTTTCCAACTAATCGAGTCTTCACATTAGGTGGCCAAAGTACTGGAGCTCCAGTTTCAGTATCAGTTGACCTCCAGTGAATATTCAGGGTTGATTTCCTTTAGGACAGACTGGTTTTATCTCCTTTCAGACTCTCAAGAGTCTTCTCCAGCACCACAATTTGAAAGCATCAGTTCTTCTGTGCTCAGCCTTCTTTATGGTTGAACTACTATGTATGATATAAATAAGATACAAGGATATATTGTACAGCACAAGGAATAGAGCCAATATTTTATAATAACTATAAATGGAAAATAACCTTTAAAATTGTGATTTACAATGTTGTATACCTGAAACATGTAATATTGTACAATTATATCATTACCTCAATAAAAGCTATATTATCTAATTAATTTTATCTCAGTACATTTAGTTGATTGGAGAACTATTTTTTGAGATCTTATAATTTCTATAGCATTTCCTTAAGATTAAGGGATTGGAAAGTTGCATAAGACAAAGTCTTCATCTTAGAGCATTAGCAGTTAAAGAAATTTTCATTATTCATTTAGTAAAGCCTTTCCCCATTCCTCTAAAAGATTTGAATCTGAAGCAACTGCTGAAAGGACCATGGTTGGAATAATATTCTTTTGGGTAGCAAAAAGACAATATTAGCCTAAAGATACTCTAGCACCAGTAGACTGCCTCCCCTACTGAACCACCTACATGCAGTTAAATATAGATATTAAGCTATAAAGTCATATTTAGTTTAATTTGGGGTTCTTTATATTCCTTACTGACAGCCTTATGAACTGTTCAGTTTCTGCTCTGAAAAGTTTGAATGCTCCTGTCTCTAAGAGCTTGAAATTTTAAACTTTGTATTCCTATTTTGTTTAATAAGCACTTTTCATAAACCATCATTTCAACTCTTTGCTCAAGAAAAGTAAGTTCTGTTATAACATTTCACCTAATTTTGGAAGACAGTTTTTAAAAACGAGTCTCCAACAGGCAAGGAAATTATCATCTACTGCAACATTAACTGCAATGAAGTTAAAAATAGTAAAACTTATTTCATAAATTGGCATTTTCTTTACAATTCCTCCCAATGTTTTTCTTCTTTTGTTAACAATTTATGTTATAATTTTTTTAAATCTCACAAAAGTGATATAACTGCTGCACAGTTCAGTTATAATAACTGCACAGCAAAGATTTCCAAGCATCTTGCCCTTTGTTAAAAATCTTTTTTTTTTTTTTTTTTGCTTCCTAAGTTAAGGTTATTGTACAATAATTACACACCTTGTTAGACCTTATGCATTTAGTTCTGTATACTCTTCTCTGTCAACTTATTAGCAAAGAGGATGGGATATGACACCAGATTAACAACAAGTATTGACAAGAATACATCTAAGAATTCCTGGCTCCAAACAGAAGCACTGATTATGACTAAAATAATTAGATTCAACTAATGAGAAGAGTATAGGCAATATATCCAAATCTCTCTAGATTTATTTCTTCTTCTCCAGGATATGGACACTTTTAATAAGAAAGATTTGAGAAAAGAAGTATTGAGAGAGAGAGATGAATCATGAGAAGGACTTTATTTTTAATCCACATCTAACTTCCTCACTATCCAAATTCTGGTTTTTACCTAAGCAGATCATAAAAAAATTATATATACTATTCATGTTGTCCTCTCTATCACCCAACTTTCAGATCTTCTTTCTCATTTCAGTGCATTCAAGACTAATAATTAAGATATCTCTCAAACTCCTCTCCCATCCAGGCTGCCACATAACACTGATCAGGGTTCCAAGTACTATATACAGTAGGTCCTTGTTGGTTATCCATTTTAAATACAGCAGTGTGTAAAGGGCCATTCAAAACTCCTTTGGGAGAGAATGGATACATATATATGTACGGCTGAGTCCCTTCGCTGTTCTCGTGAAACTGTGACAACATTGTTTGTTAATCAGCTATGTTCTTGTTCGGTCACTAAGTCATGTCTGACTCTTTGTGACCCCATGGACTGCAGCACAGCAGGCTTCCCTGTCCTTCACCATCTCCTGGAGTTTGCTGAAATTCATGTCCATTGAGTCCCCAGTACAAAATAAAAGATTCTTTTATTTTAAAAAGGATGTTATTTCATTTTCCTCTACAATATTTCAGGAATTATTCAGAATTATTTTATCAATTTCAGATAAGCCCTAGTCCTCAACTTCAGATGATCAGTAAACAGTTACTAGCCATACAAATACTCATTTGTTCAAATATTTATTGAACGCCAATTAAGGGATAAACTCTGGTCCGAGTAACACAATTATTGGTGCGAAAGGGTGATAATAAATAAATGCATTCAATCATAAAGCTTTCATTCTGGAAATAGATGCTGATTAAGAAATTAAGGTGATGGGATTTCCCTGCTGGTTCAGCGGTTAAGAATTCGCTTTGCAATTCAGGGAACTAAGATTCCACATGCCAAGGAGCAGCTAAACCCACAACTAGAGGGTCTGTGCATCACAAAGGAAGGTCCCATAAAATGCAATGAAGATCCTGCATGTCACAACTACTAAGACCTAAGGCAGCCAAAGAAATGAAATAAATAAATATTCTTTAAAAAAAGAAATTAAGGTGAAAATGTCATAAAGAAGACCAGGGTAGAAGCATGTAATGGAGACCCAAACCATTATGGAACAAATTGATTTGCAAAAAGTGGGGAAAGGCATTCTAGTAAATGACAATTTTAAATGAATCTTGAAGCCCTATGCTATGCTATGCTATGCTATGCTAAGTCACTTCAGTCGTGTCCAACTCTGTGTGACCCCACAGATGGCAGCCACCAGGCTCCCCAGTCCCTGGGATTCTCCAGGCAAGAACATTGGAGTGGGTTGCCATTTCCTTCTCTAATGCATGAAAGTGAAGTCACTCAGTCATCTTCGACTCTTAGCGACCCCATGGACTGCAGCCCACCAGGCTCCTCCATCCATGGGATTTTCCAGGCAAGAGTACTGGAGTGGGGTGCCATTGAAGCCCTACAGAAGTTAGCAAAAGTGTTTGGGCGTGAGAAAGGAAAGTTGATGGAAATTAAGAACAATAATCCTTACAAAGAAAACATGCACAAAGACTTGGAGTGAGCAAGAACACACTGCAGTCCATGAACTAAGAGGATTAATATGACTGGAGCATAGTCATAGGACAAATAGAGTGTTTCTTAAAGGGGTTCCTTCAATCTCTATTCTAAGCCTTCTTTTCATCTCATTTTATACTGTACCTGTGACTTCAAGAAACCATGGATTTTTTTATGTCCTACAAGAAAACGGTTTACAGTTTTAATTCTGTAGATAGCTCTTCTGAATTCTACATAGTTACATACTACAGTCCACTCAAGGCCTCCAACTGATTCAAAGGCAACTCAAATTCCAGATGTACAAAATCAGACTAATAACGCCGCCAGAAAATTATCCTCTTCTAATGTTCCCTGTCTTTTCATTATCTCATCTGTTTTTTTCCATTAACGCCCTCTTTCTATTCCAATATTCAATCCAGGATACCATGTTGTATTTAGTTGTTTTTTTAAAAGTTATTTAATTTATTTATTTGACTGTGTGGGGTCTTAGTTGTGGCACATGGAATCTTCCTTTTAGCATGTGAAATCTTTCATTGCAGTGGTCACGCTCTTCATTGCGGTATGCACGTTTCTCTCTAGTCGTGGTGTGTGGGCTCAACAGTTGTGGTGAGCTAGCTTAGTTGCCCCAGAGCATGTGGGAACTTAGTTCCCCCGACCAAGGTTCAAACCCATGTCCCCTGCATTGGAAAGCGGATTCTTAACACTGGACACTAGGGAAGCGACTCTTTTTCCTAAAGATCAGAAATGAGGCTTCATTTTGGACAATTGTCTTCATCTTCCTTCTCTACATTATCCGATGTGTAATCAAACATGTTAATTTTACTTCTTGCTCATCTCTTGAGTAAGTTAGTTTATTTCTACCTCCACCATCACTACCTTAGTCAAAGCAATCACCCACTTACCTTTGAATTACTAAAGACCTACTCCCTGGTTTTCTTGCATCTGTTGTCTGGTCATGCCATATTTATTCTCCACCCTGCAATGTTAAATTATTTCACACACTGTAGATTACCCTTTTCTGCTTAGGATGGAGAAAAACGGAAAGAAAACTATGCCCATTGTACAAAAATGAAAGCACTGGACAGTCTTCAAATTCAAATTGACATCTTTTCTTGAACTGCTTATAGAGCAAAGATCACAGGACAAGCAACTAATCTGAAATCCAAAGACAACAAGTAATGCCACACTAACCTTATTTGATGTGATGTAGCTAACACTATTTATGTATTTGATGTAAGGTAGCTAATGCTACCTTATCTGAAGCAGAATCTGCAGAATTTCACAGTGGTAAAAATGATCCAGCTAGAAATTTTTAAGAAATTGGTAAAGGCTGACTATGGGGAAAGAACACGAGGAAAGAACTCCTAGGAGTGCAGGTATATGGAAAGAAAAAGAGTCTAGAGGAAACATTACTATAGTGCTGTGGGAAGATGGAAACAGCAGTTAATTTCTTCATTGGCTTCCCTGGTGGCTCAGTGGTAAAGAATCCATCAGCAAAGCAGGAAATGGGTTCAATCCCTGATTGGGGATGATCTCCTGGAGAAGGAAATGGCAACCTGCTCCAATATTCTTGCCTGGGCAATCCCATGAACAGAGGAACCTGGCAGGCTACAGTCCATGGGGTCACAAAAGAGTCGGACGTGACTTAGTGATTAAACAACATCTTTATTGAATAAAGTTTTTAAAACTGTTAAGGAAGACAACAAACAATACTCTCCCTTAGGGCACTGTTAAAGACTCATTGAAACTATGAGTTGACTTTGTTGTTGAATTGACTAGGTTGTATTTTTATTCTTGGTGGAAATATGAGAGACCAGATATGCGATTATAATGGACTTCTAGTTAAAATGAACTATTTATGACTTGTAGAAATATGCCTTAAAAATACAAGCTGACTATTCATAAGCTTTACAAACAAGTCATTGCAGCTGGTAGAGGGCAATAGAAAAAAAAAAAAATCCTCTCCTCCTGGATTAGTGGCAGGAATATGTGCTGTGCCAGTAAGTAAAGGTGGAAGAAGGGCAGGGATACAGAGGAGGCCACATAACCTAAGTCTGTGGACACAGTGCTTCCTAAGACTGAGGCTTCATCGCAGAGAAAAGCTCCATACTTCCTCCTGCCATGCTGAGTCACTTCAGTCGTGTTCAACTCTTTGCAACCCTTTGGACTCCAGCCTGCCAGGCTCCTCTGTCCATGGGATTTCCCAGGCAAGAATACTGGAGTGGGTTGCTGTGCCCTCCTCCAGGGACCTTCCCAGGGATTGAACCCATGTCTTCTGAGACTCCCGAATTATAGGCAGATTCTTTACTGTGAAGAAGGCTGAGCACTGAAGAATTGATGCTTTTGAACTGTGGTGTTGGAGAAGACTCTTGGGAGTCCCTTGGACTGCAAGGAGATCCAACCAGTCCATTCTGAAGGAAATCAGCCCTGGGATTTCTTTGGAAGGAATGATGCTCAAGCTGAAACTCCAGTATTTTGGCCACCTCATGCAAAGAGTTGACTCGTTGGAGAAGACTCTGATGCTGGGAGGGATTGAGGGCAGGAGGAGAAGGGGACGACAGAGGATGAGATGGCTGGATGGCATCACTGACTCGATGAATGTGAGTCTTAGTGAACTCCGAGAGCTGGTGATGGATAGGGAGGCCTGGCGTGCTGCAGTTCATGGGGTCGCAGAGAATCGGACACGACTGAGCGACTGATCTGATCTGATCTGATCTGATCTTTACTGCTGAACCACCAGAGAAGCCCATACTTCCTTCTACTACCAGACTAATAGGTTTAGAAGAACAAATAGCAGCTGTATATGGTTTAAGAGAAACAGGAACGTGTAGAGAGAGCCACTCTGAGTGATAGAATTAAGGAGAGACTTCAAGTAAGATTGGAACAGATATTGAGGAAAACATTCTGCAAAACAGCTCCCATTTTAAATACAAAATAACTATAGAGGAATTTGAAGTTAGTGGTGCACTTATAATAACCATAGTAGTAACAAATACCAAATCCTATTCAACTCTGGAAAAACAGAATCTAAACCTCACACTAACAGCCTAGAACAATAACATTCTTAGTCACTCAGCAGCGTCTGACTCTGTGACCCCGAGGACTGTAGCCCACCAAGGCTCCTCTTTCCATGGGATTTCCTAGGCAAGAATATTGGAGTGGGTAGCCATTTCCTATTCTAGGGGATCTCCCTAACCTAGGGATTGAACCCACATCTCCTGTGTCTCCTACATTGCAGGAGGGTTCTTTACCCACTGAGCCATCAGGAAAACCCAGAACAAGAAAAGGCATGCCTAATTCCAACCATAAAATCTCAGCCTCTGCTATTCTAAATTTGATGTTAAAGTTTCAACAAAAAGACTGGAAGGCATACAAAAATCAAGGAAAAGCAGCACAATGACAAAAGACAAAGAAATCTCTTTGATGTGAACCAGTTTCAAACATGAGGGCCTCACAGGTGGCTCAATGGTAAAGAATCTGCCAATGCAGAAACTGCAGGAGATGCCAGTTCAATCCCTGGATCAGGAAGATCCCCTGGAGAAGGAAATGGCAACCCACTCCAGTATTCTTGCCTGGAGAATCCCCATGGCCAGAGGAGCCTGGCAGGCTACAGTCCATAAGGTCACATGAATTTGGACATGACCTAAGCATGCACCAGACAACTAGAGACAGTCCTTGTGCCTCAAAGACTGCTGAAATTATGCAATCTAGCCAATCCTAACCTTGTGTGCCCTACCTCATCTGTTCCTTTCTGAGGAATAAAGGCTCTTGCCCACAGTCCCCTCCTATCTCATCTCTGACTCATTACTGACACTGGTGCTTCCCCATGTGCGCCCCCCCCCCCCCCCACCCCCTGCCTCCTGCAGCTTAAGATGCCTTCTCCTCTTGAGAACTATGAGAGATAAGCTATTTTTATAGTGACCACTATCTCCTGTTCTGTGGGTGTTACCTCAAAATTTTTATTACATTATTATTTTTTTTTTGCTCCACTGGGTCTTCATTGTGGCATGCAGGCTTTTCTAGCTGTAGCATGCGGGCTTAGTTGCCCCACGGCAGGGATGGAACCTATATCCTCTGCACTGGAAGGTGGATTCTTAACCCCTGGACCACCAGGAAGTCCTCTATTACAGTATATTTTAGAACAAAACAGCAACTAAGAATTTGAATTAATATATATCCAAGAAGAGATAAGAAACGGCCAGTAAACACATGAAAGGATGGTCAACACATTAGTCATTAGAAAAATGCAAATCAAAACCACAATGAGAAATCACCACCTCACATCCATTGCAGCAGTTTCCATAATAGACAAAAGATGGAAACAACCTATACCTTTAGAATTGAATACTATTCAGCTATCAGTTCAGTTCAGTCACTCAGCAGTGTCTGACTCTTTGTGACCCATGGACTGCAGCATGCCAGGCTTCCCCGTCCATTACCAACTCTCAGAGCTTGCTCAAATTCATGTCCATTGAGTTTGTGATGCCATCCAACCGTCTTATCCTCTGCCGTCCCCTTCTCCTCCTGCTTCAATCTTTCCCAGCATCAAGAATACAACATGGATGAACCTTAAAAACGTTATCTTAAGTGAATGATGCCAGTCTCATAAAGGATCATATATTGTATTATTCCATTTATATGAGATACACAGAATAGAAATATCTATATAGAGACAGGACTTAGATTAATTGTTGCCTAGGGCTGGGGTTGAGTAGCAAGTGACTGCTTTTGGGATTGGAGAAGAAAATAAAATTGAATCATGCCAATTGTTGCTCTACTATGTGAACTTACAAACAAACAAACAAACAAAAACGAATTATACTCTGAAAGTGGATAAGTTATGTAATATATGAATTATATCTCAGTCTGTCAAAAATATTGGCGTAGAGATCCCTTTAACATCCAAGTGAAGATGCCAAGTTCTTATCTGCAAATATTAATTCTATAGGCACCTACACATAAAGAAATAGATATGAACTATCAGAGAGTAACAGGAAGATAGTATAAACAAGGGATCAGTAAATTTCATCACTTTGCTGATTCATCAAAGTGATTTTTTTTAAACCCTGAATGTCTTATTCAATAGTTTTTTATTGTATTTATCATAATTGCAGTTTCTAGTACATGTGCATTGTAAATAGCTCACTTTTCTGTGAACTTTGCTATTTCTGTTGGCTTTGAATATATCTTAATGGTATTATAAAGCTGTGCAAAATGATTAGGCCATTTGCAGACAATGTGCCTATTTGGCGGGTAGAGGAAAGAAATGCAGAAGAGAGGAGAAGAGAGAGCAGTGGGAATAGTAATAGCTTAATAACTTCACTAACATTTTTTATTAGGGTTTTCTATGCTTTACCAATCACCAGTGTGTGAGATTTTGGGCAGTTGACACTAGGGCATGGGGAAAATGGAATCAACTAAATTACTAGTAAATTCAATGACCAAATTCTAAACATAATCATTCCTCTTTTTCATTTATGATTATTTACAAATGTGTGGGCTTCCCAGGCAGCACTAATGGTAAAGAAACCGCCTACCAATGCAGGAGATGTAAGAAATGCAGGTTTGATCCCTGGGTTAAGAAGATCCACTGGAGAAGGAAATGACAACATGATCCAGTATTCTCACCTGGGAAATCCTATGAACAGAGGAGCCTGGTGGGCAACAGTCCACAGCGTCTCAAAGAGTTGGACACAACTGAAGCAACTTAGCACACACAATGTGTAACAGTATCTAAGGGGTTAACTAGACATTAAGTAATTTCATTTTTACAATAATGGGGAATCTAGTATTTTGCATTCATTTGTGGTATATTGTTTCCTCAAGGACAGTTTTCAAAGGCAATAGATGCATCTGAATATGAGCTGAGCAACATGGTAGAAGATCATCATAGAGATGAAGACATTTCTCTTGGAATTTCAACTGTTCTTTAATTAACGTGCCTGAAAAAGACAAGTATAATTCAAATGAAATCTGGTAAAGTTGTTTAGATGTATGTCTGAATAATCAAAGAGGAGAAACCATTGAGGCTGAAGACAAGTGAATTTCTCTTAAGGCAGCTAAAAATTTAATTGCCAACTGCATTATTGTGGAGCATTTCACAATTTCAGAGAAAACTTCATGTCTAGTTATTTGGGAATGTCTTTTCATATTCCAGTTTTAAGTTTTTCTTCCTGTCTTCACCCAGGTCCCTGGAATAGTGGGCTGAAATTATGCAAAATCACTCAAGTATACATTCAAATTTGTGATTCAGAAAGTGGTTAGACTGTAGTTGGCAAATTGGAATTTTTAGAACAGGTAGACTGATAAGGTATACTTTTATAAAACGCATGATAAGTGAAAGTGAAGTCGCTCAGTCGTGTCCAACTCTTTGCGACCCCATGGACTGTAGCCTACCAGGATCCTCCGTCCATGGGATTTTCCAGGCAAGAGTACTGGAGTGGGGTGCCGTTTCCTTCTCCAAGGGATCCTCCTGACCCAGGAATCGAACCCGGGTTTCCCGCATTGTAGGCAGATGCTTTACCGTCTGAGCCACCAGGGAAGTTCTCCATAATTTAATATAAGTCCTCTTATATTAAAAGAGGAAAAACACTTTTCTTGTAAGAGAAACTATACAGAGTAAAGTTTAGCAATATCTTTTCTGACCAGGAGATGTTAAGAGTCTCTCACGAAGGAAACACTCTTAGATCAGAACAATGGGAGGTTTGTGTATAGAACTCTCAATTGTATCTAGAGGGACAAATATCTTTAAAAGTTCAGAAACACTGATTTAATGCTACTTATTAATTTACAAATATTGTAAGTTTGAATTTTCACAGATCTTTTTTTCCTTCTGGATTAGATGTATACATATATATATACACTGCTGCTGCTAAGTCGCTTCAGTCATGTCCGACTCTGTGCAACCCCGTAGATGGAAGCCCACCAGGCTCCCCCTTCCCTGGGATTCTCCAAGCAAGAACACTGGAGTGGGTTGCCATTTCCTTCTCCAATGCATGAAAGTGAAAAGTGAAAGTGAAGTCGCTCAGTTGTGTCCGACTCTTAGGGACCCCATGGACTATACAGCCTACCAGGCTCCTCCATCCATGGGATTTTCCAGGCAAGAGTACTGGAGTGGGGCGCCATTGCCTTCTCTGATATATATACACAGACACATAATTTGGTCACAATAAATGAGAGAGATTTTATTAAAGTAATTAAAAACATCTATCCTCTCCATCTTCCATCTTCATAAAACATTTTCTATAATATCTGTTATGATATGATGATAACAATATGGTAAAAAAATTTTAATTAAGTTTTAATGGAGTATAGTTGATTTACAATGTCATGTTAGTTTCTGCTGTACAGCAAAGTAAATCAATAATACATGTACATATATGTATACACTCTTTTCTTAGTTTTTTTCCCATTTAGGTCATTACAGAGTATTGAGTAGAGTTCCCTGTGCTATAGAGTAGGTTCTTATTATTAACAGTTATCTATTTTCTATATAGTAGTGTGCCATGGGGCTGCAAAGAATCAGACACAACTGAGTGAGCACACACATACACATATGTCAATCCCAATCTCCCAGTTTATGCCCCCCTCCTCCTTCCCTTTGGTTACCATAAGTTTGTTTTCTATATCTGACTTATTTCTGTTTTTAAATAAGTTCTTTTGAAGCATTTTTTTTAAGATTCCACGTATAAGCAATATCATATATTTGTCTTTCTCTGTCTGACTTACTTATGGTAAAAAATTTCTATTCCTTCAAGTGATGGCGGGCAGCTTCCCAGGTGGTTCAATGGATGAAGAATCTGCCCTCAACGCAGGAGAAACAGAAAATGCAGATTTGGTTATTAGGTGAGGTTTCCAGATTAAACCATGAATCTAAAAGAATCATAAGTACCTGTCCTGTTCAACTGCTTACATCTGGCAAGAACAATACTTTAAATAATTCAGACAGACAAAACTCTCACCAATCAAAAACTCTGGAGAAAACATGCCCATAACACAATTATGCTAACAGCCTCTACTATCTATAAGTGCTCTTTACCCTTAAACGGAGTCAATTGATGTACAGCTTTTGAAAAACATTTCTTTTTACTCTGTCTTAATAGAAGATAGAAACTGGCTGCCATCTTTCAAATAAGATCTGTGTTACATATGATTTTACTAAATTTTTAATTAAAATATAAAATAATTATAATAATATTTTAATAGTGTTTTATTAAAATATTAAAATTTTTATTAATTTTTTTTAGAATAGAAGTGCCAAAAATATCCTGTTAAAACTTCATTGGCTTTAGAAAAACACAAATAGGTTCAAATTCTGATTCTTATTGGATGTGTTATAGTAACTCAGACTCTTGTTAGTAAATGGGGGGTAGTCATATTTATCGCAGAGTTGTTGCAATGCTTACATGAGGCAAAGCAAATGAAGTGTCTATCACAAGCACTCAGAAATGATAGCTCTTATCAATGTCTAGATCAAAAGAGTTAAGGACTCCCCACATACGTTCTTTCTGCCCCCTCTCTTCTCATACATGTGAAACTGACATCCACCATATTATTAGGTAATTAATCTACCATGATCCAGTTCAATAATGACAGTCAGTACTAGAATCTTAGCCTCCTGACTCCTCCCTTCACCATCCTCCATCTTCCCCATCTCACTCAGAAAAATTCCATATTCCCTATGAAGTCATAAGGATCCTCCATGAACCCACTGTCAACTCTCATCTCCTACTGTGCAGCCCACAGTCCACAATCCTTAGTGTTCAAAGTAGCACAATGTCTCATGGGATTTTGCAGCCTCCCAGCCTCCCAGACCTCTGTCCTGGGTGATTCTCTCCCAGGGAAACTGGGAAACTCTTCCTGACCTTCCTCGTTCTCCAGTGGGACTGCCCCCTCATTCATCCATGCTCTACTGCATTTTTCTTTTTGAAGGATTAAAATTTTATTTTAAACATAGGTATAAACAAATTTTAATTAAGTAAATTTTCTAAAGTAAAGTTTTTCTAAAGTAAAATTTTGTTTTGAATGATGATTTCTATTGTTCAGATCAGATCAGGTCAGTCGCTCAGTCGTGTCCGACTCTTTGCAACCCCATGAACTGCAGCACGCCAGGCCTCCCTATCCATCACCAGCTCTCAGAGGTCACTCAGACTCACATGCATCGAGTCAGTGATGCCATCCAGCCATCTCATCCTCTGTCGTCCCCTTCTCCTCCTACCCTCAATCCCTCCCAGCATCAGAGTCTTCTCCAATGAGTCAACTCTTCCCATGAGGTGGCCAAAATACTGGAGTTTCAGCTTTAGCATCATTCCTTCCAAAGAAATCCCAGGGCTGATCTCCTTCAGAATGGACTGGTTGGATCTCCTTGCAGTACTTGCAGAAGGGACTCTCAAGAGCCTTCTCCAACACCACAGTTCAAAAGCATCAATTCTTCAGTGCTCAGCCTTCTTCACAGTCCAGCTCTCACATCCATACATGACCACAGGAAAGACCATAGCCTTGACTAGGCGAACCTTTGTTGGCAAAGTGATGTCCCTGCTTTTGAATATGCTATCTAGGTTGGTCATAACTTTCCTTCCAAGGAGTAAGCGTCTTTTAATTTCATGGCTGCAGTCACCATCTGCAGTGATTTTGGAGCCCAGAAAAAGAAAGTCTGACACTGTTTCCACTGTTTCTCCATCTATTTCCCATGTAGTGATGGGACCAGATGCCATGATCTTCGTTTTCTGAATGTTGAGTTTTAAGCCAACCTTTTCACTCTCCACTTTCACTTTCATCAAGAGGCTTTTTAGTTCCTCTTCACTTTCTGCCATAAGGGTGGTATCATCTGCATATCTGAGGTTATTGATATTTCTCCCGGCAATCTTGATTCCAGCTTGTGTTTCTTCCAGTCCAGCATTTCTCATGATGTACTCTGCATATAAGTTAAATAAACAGGGTGACAATATACAGCCTTGACGTACTCCTTTTCCTATTTAATACAATTTTCCTCTTTTATTTAATGGTCTACATTTTTTTCTAAGTTAAAGGAAAGTATTTTTTTTAATTGGAAGATAATTACTTTACAATGTTATTTTGGTTTCTGCCATACAACAAAGCAAATCAGTCATAGATATACATATATCGCCTCCCTCCCACCCAGTCCCATTCCACTGCTTTAGGTCGTCACAGAGCACGGAGCTGAGCTCCCTGTATTATGTAACAGCATCCCATTAGCCATCTATTTTACACATGGTAGTGTATGTCGGTCAATGCTACTGTTTCAGTTCGTCCCACCCTGTCCTCCCCCTTCTGGTTCCACAAGGCTGTTCTCTACATCTGTGCCTCTATTCCTGCCCAGCAAATAGGTTCACCATCCACTGCATTCTTTAGTTTTACTCTCATGCCCTGGAACTGTACTATTGGCTCGTTTATATGTCTATATCTCTCCACTAGAAAGCAGGCTCCTGTGGAAAAGCAATACAGTTGGTAGCACTTCTGTTTCTGCTTCTGTCTCTATCCTTGAGGTGATTCCGATGGAGAAAGGCAGGACCATTTGAAAGTGATCACTTGTGGCGTGAATATTCAACAACAGCTGGGAATCTTCCAGGCAGGTCCTCTGAACAAATATCTATTTCTAAACATCACGGGAGGTACGGGGCCTGTGTCAGGTATTCAAATAAACTTTTAAGTGGACTCAGATGATAAATATTTGCTCTCTTAGGAATAAAATGGTTCTATGTATACATTATGCTTAACTAGGAATTTCCTCTGCTATTTGTTTAGTTCTCATCAAATTCATACTTATTCTAATTGTTATTACTTTACTTTCATCTTTAATAAACACACTGTGTGTGTATTTTAAACCTTTCTTGTGCCTATAATTGAAAAAGTATATTTATTACTTGGCAACTTGCACGGTAGCTTGTTCTAAATTTGAAACCTATTATATATATCTCAGACCTACTTGGTAGCCGATCTACATAAGTTTTGTTTATCCTTGACTAAGTCTTCTCTTTGTTCTTCAAATCTCTACCCCTCCCCCAGATCCCATGACCCACACACATCTTGGTTGGAATCTCTCTCCTCACTCTGTTGCAGAGTTTCTGATCTGCTGTAAAGTGAGTGACAGAGGGGAAAAATGAGACAAAACAAAACAATTAACAAAGATCAGAAGAAAGTATGACATGGAGATAGAAAAATGGAAAAAGAAAAACTTGAAGCAAAAGTGAAATGAATGAGTGGCAGGACTGAATTTTGAGATGTTGGTCTAGATCCAAATAACTGCCCCCAAACAAAGACCAAGATAATATAAACGTTTGGCTGTGAATTAAAGGAGGAAAGAAAATCAAGGATATGTCAAATGTATATCAAGGGGTCTTTCTCCCCAAAAGACAGATGGACAAATGTCCATAACCTCTGTTCTAAATTTAAATATTTGAGTGTATTTCCGTGTGTGTGGTGGTGAGGGATTCCCAGGCAGCACTAGTGGTAAAGAACCTGCCTGCCAATGCAGGAGACTTAAGAAATGCAGGTTCGATCCCTGGGTTGGGAAGATTCCCCTGAAGGAGCACATGGCAACCCATCCTGTATTCTTGCCTGGAGAATCGCATGGACAAAGGAGCCTGGTGGGCTACAGTCCATGGGGTTGCAAAGAGTTGGACATGACTGAAGTGACTTAGCACACACGTGTATCTGTGCACACAGTTATGCTTAACTTTCTGATAATTTCTGCTATCTGGAAAGTGATAAATTTAGATAATCAGAACATTCGCAAAGAAGTAGATCATTTTTTCATAGGACAATGGTCAGGCCCTCTCTCAGAACCTAAATTGAACAAGCAAATAATTTGGTGCCCTTTGAAAATAATCTTTAAGCAATTTTCATTCCAATTGACTTTAGCAAAGTTGGAGAGACACCAATTTTCTGTTAATAAATATGATATTCATATATAAATGTGCTTACTAATTTGTTTCCAATGACTGAAGTAAAAAAGGCAAAATGTTTCTAATTTTTAAGATTAGGTTAACATTCTACATTTTTTTGGTTTTCCTGGTTTTTTTTTTTTTTTTAGTCTGTTTTGAGCCAGGTGTGTCTTGAAAACATCACACTAAAGTGATTAAAATTTAGATAATAAGGAAAATCACTTGTTCCCGGTAAATAGCACTATGCAATCATTATTTTGTTTCAGAACTTTAGCTGTTGGTGACTGCCAAGTTCAGGTGACTGTCTACGAGCTAGCTTCAGAGCTGGCTGGCAAGGGGTGGATTTTTTTTTTACAAATTTCCATTCAGGGCATTGCCGCTTCAGTGGGAGCAGGCCCAATATTCATTTTGCCAATAATATAAGGAATCGCTTGTGGAAACCTGAGTTTTTTGGCACCGTATATTTGATTTATTCCACTGAAGTTTTAGCTCCCCTTACAGATTAGCACCCCTGGTGAGAACCAGCTGGCCCTTAATCCACGTGTCCCTCACTCCAAGCGCATTCGTATTCAACGTTGTACTGGACTTCTTAGCACATGTACAAGAAATAGGAGGTGTAAGGACTGAAAAGGGGAAACAAAATTGACAGTATTCTCAAACAGTATGATTAGTTAGAAGAAAAGAATCCAAATGAATCTGTAAGAACAAATTCAAGTTTAGCTAGGTTGTAGGATTAATGGTGTTTCTATACATCATTAACAACCAAAAATAAAAACTAATAAGATATTTCCACTCATAAAAAGCAGTTATTTACCTATTAATAAGTATAACAAAATACTTGTAAGGACTTTATGAAGACATTTAGAAAACACATTGAAATAGCTCAAAGAAGATCCACCCAAATAAAGTGGATCAAGGATGAGGATGTGAATACTCAGTATTTGAACATTGATTGTATGTTGTTGTTCAGTCGCTCTGTCAGGTCCAACTTTTTGCAACTCCATGGACTGCAGGACACCATGCTTCCCTGTCCTTTACCATCTCCGGAGAGTACATTACCTCCAAGTTAATCTGTAAATATCATACAAGTCCAAACAAGACCCCCAACTTCTTTTCATGGAAATGCACTGATTCTAAAATCTTTATGGAATGGTGAAGGGCCAAGAAGAGCCAGTGACTTCAAAGAAAAAGTGTAAGAACTTAGTACTAACTTTGAGTCATAAAAATATATGATAAAATTCTGGTAATTAAAACTGTGGTATTGCAATGGAAATGGACAAAAAGATAATTAGATGAAATTAAGGAGCTGTGGAAGAGTCCCAAGTGTAAAGGGGAACAGAATTCTTGAGAGTTTTTGATTATGTATCAGTAACTGATGAAATAATAAATGGTGAAACTGTGCAGTTATTTGTTATTATATGGCATAAAAATTACACTTCTCTCTCTTACAGTTCTCAGAAATACATTTCAGATAGATAGAAACCTAAATGTGCAGAGTAAAACTTTAAAACACTTAGAAGAAAATGTACAGACTTGGCTTATGACCTCAGGTTAGAGAATAACTTTTGAAAAATGCACAAGAAACACAAATCATAAAGATTGTTGATAAATTTGATGACATTACAATAAAAGTTTGTTTTATGACCAAAAAAACCTAGACTGAAAAAAGATATCTGTAGTGCCTACAACCAATGATGGTTAGTGTTCAGAATAAGTTAATAAATAAATGTCTATAAATCATAAGGAAAAGGCAACCAGCTGAAAAGGAAAATCAACAATGGGTGTGAACATTCAATTCACAGGAGAAAAATATTCATGGGCCCAACAGACATTTGGAAGGTCCTCAATTTCAGGATTCATCCAGCGTGGTGTGGAGTATGGGTTCTATTATTCCTGTTCTATTTGGAAAGTGGAGGAAGCTAAAAATATATTTCTAGACACTTTAGCTGTGAGGATTCCAGATGGAAATGAAGTCCTGTCTGTTAGGTGTACTCAGGAGTGTCTCACAAGGCAGAGAGAAGAGGGGGCAATTTTTCCTTGTCCCTCTTGGCGGTTTTGGCAGGCACGCAGAGTGGAAAGAAATGTCTGCACCAGGCTACCAGTGTCCATTCTCTCGCTGTCTGGGTTGTGAGAAGTATTGTATTTACAATCCCTGCAGCAGTAGCAGGGACATTCTGGGCACTGACAGGCAGCAAGGGAGTGTGTGATTTCAACTCATGATTTCCAGGAGTTGCCTCAAACAACCCTTCAGACTATTTTCCCAACTTTTCCAATAACTTTGAAATTCCCCCATTCTCTATTAATCTCTTCCTTCTCAATATACAGTCTTTTCTTTTTCCTGCACCAAACGTTGATTGATCCAACAGATAAATGTTCATTAAAATTATGCCTGTTTCACAGCCCTGCTATAAACAATCATTTTAAAGTCTGATTATAACCAAACAGGGCTTCCCAGGTGGCACTAGTGGTAAAGAACCCACCTGCCAATACCAGAGATGTAAGAGAGATGTGGGTTGGATCCCTGAGTCAGGAAGATCCTCTGGAGGAGGGCATGGCAACCCACTCCAGTATTCTTGCCTAGAGAATCCCATGGACAGAGGTGTCTGGCGTGCTACAGTCCAGAGGGTTGCAAAGAGTTCAGACACGACTGAGTCTACTTAACACAGCATAGCAGCATAACCAAACATTGCTAAGGAGAGCTGGAAATAGACATGAATGAGGAAGCTATTGTTTGAATTTTTTGTTTTTAATCAAAAGGATAGAGAACAGGCAATACAGTTTAGTGAGTAAGGACACAGATTTCAGATACAGATAAATAATGGTTCAAATCTTGGCTCTTCTACTCATGTCGGCAAGTCTCTATCTAAATTTCAGTGTCCTCAGCTGTAATATGTAGAAAATAATATCTAACTACAATGTGAGAATTAAATGCAATAATAAATTATTGTTTACAGTCTGAATCTGCATGGATTGTTTTTTTGTTTAGTTGCTAAGTTGTGTCTGACTCTTTAGAGACCCCACGGACTGTAGCCCTCCAGACTTCCCTGTCCATGGGATTTTCCAGGCAAGAATATTGGAGTGGGTTGCCATTTCCTCTTCCGGGGGAGTCTTCCCAACTCAGGGGTCAAACCTGCATCTCCTGCATAGCAGGTGGCTTCCTTACCGCTGAGTCAACAGGGAAACCCACATAAATGGTAGATATCATATTAGATTTCCACTAAGTGAAACTGGAAAAAAATACAAATGGGAAAAAAGAAGACATTCTAGAAAATAAGAGACCTTAGAATATATTACAATTTAGGAGGAAATGAGAAATTCATACCTCCTGGGCTTTTCAGACTATGGCTGAAGAATGAAATTCTCTACCCTTTTAATACATAAATTGAGTATGATATAATTCCCCACAGATAGATTTGTTATAATCATCAACCCCAAACTGTGGCCTTTGGTCTACATCACTCGAGGCTTTTTGTCTCAATGTTACCATGTGGCCACTGTCTCTGGTCTTCATGGGAAGAGTGCTCTGCTGGGCGCCACTGTCTTCCACTGCTGATGGCCCCTCTCTGGCCTTGGAGAAGAAGGTTTCATCTTACAACTTGCCATAATCTATACTCAGACAACAGGGAGAAAGTAAATAAGACCCGCTGAACGCTTGAGAAAAGAGACACATCAAGTAGCTTGTACCGCTTTAAGCTGTATGTTGTCTTAGGACTCCCGTAGTTAAAGTAAAATTCACTACCATTACCAATGGTAGATCCTTACATGGCAGAGTCAACACCCTCCCACCTATAGGATCTTCACGTCAGCAAAGTGCAAGCCCCAGAAAATTCTCTTTTGGCTCTAGATAATGGAAGTTCACCTTAGTTTTTGCTCCAGGATGATTGTGGGAAATTTTCAACTTCAGGACAAATTTTATATCTCAATACAATTTCTTTTTTTAAACCCCAGATCTGTTTAAAACAATGAATTACAATGTTTTAGACTGCTAGGTTTTCTTATGAACTACCTTTGCATCCCAGGGATGACCAAATTTGGTCATGATGCATTGTTTTTGAGAAGGACTGCTGTATTAATTTAACATACGTAATTTTATACGTACCTCCATAATGAAATTATCCACCAGTTCATCTTTTCTAGTTTTTGCCTGGTTTTGTATAAAAAATTACCAACTTCAAAAAGTCAGTTGTATAATTTGCCATCATAATTCATATTGCAAAACAAATTATTAGAGATAGGAAGGATCTGTTCCTTAATGGTTTAGTAGATCTCTCCTATAAAATTATCTTTGTCTGATGTCTTTTGTAGAAGGACATCTTTATCAACTTTTAGTTTCTCTTACCATAACTGGTCCATCCAAAACTTTAAATTGATTTAAGCCCCCTAATTTTTTAAAATTTTCATTTTAGCTAGTCTTCTAAATTTTTATTAAGTAAATTTATTTGCAACAGTCTCTTATGGATGTTTTTATTTTTTTTTTTCTTTTTTAGTGTTTGTCTCAATCTGTTTAATTTCTTTTTTGGTTCAGTTCAGTTCAGTTGCTCAGTCGTGGCCAACTCTTTGCAACCCTGGCAGCACACCGGGCCTCCCTGTCCATCACCAACTCCCAGAGTTCACTCAAACTCACGTCTATCAAGTTGGTGATGCCATCCAGCCATCTCATCCCCTGTCGTCCCCTTCTCCTCCTGCCCCCAATTCCTAACAGCATCAGAGTCTTTTCCAATGAGTCAGCTCTTCACATGAGGTGGCCAAAGTACTGGAGTTTCAGCTTTAGCATCATTCCTTCCAAAGAACACCCAGAGCTGATCTCCTTTAGAAATTAACATACAGTAAAACTGAGTTTTAGAGGGGTATAGTTTTATAAGTTTAAACACTTGTGCATTAATGTATGAACAACAATTTGGATACAAAATAGTTTCATTGCCCTAAGACAGTCTCTCATACTGCCCTTTTGTAGCTGCACCCTCCCTTAACCACCAAATCCTTGCAATCACTGATGTTCTCCATCACTGTAGCTTTGCTTTTTCTTGAATTCTATTTTTTCTTTTCTCCTTTTCTTCAATTATTTTTTTAATACAATACTTTTTAATTAGAGGCTAATTACTTTACAATATTGTATTGGTTTTGCCATACATCAACATGAATCCGCCATGGTTATACACATGTTCCCCATCCTGAACCTCCCTCCCACCTTCCTCCCCGTACCATCCCTCTGGGTCATCCAGTGCACCAGCCCCAAGCATCCTGTATCATGAATTGAACCTGGCCTGGTGATTCGTTTCATATATGATATTATACATGTTTCAGTGCCATTCTCCCAGAACATCCCAGCCTCTCCCTCTCCCACAGAGACCAAAAGACTGTTCTATACATCTGTGTATCTTTTGCTGTCTTGCATACAGGGTTATCGTTATCTTTACTCCTTTATAGTTATTTCCTCTTTCTTATTCTTTTTTTTTCCTCTCTTGATTAATTTTCCAGGGTCTTGTCTACTCCATAGTCCTTTTAAAGAATGATTTTTGGATTTGCTGATTATTTCCATTGGTTGTAGTATTATATTTCATTGTTTCTGTTTTATATTTACTTCCTTCCATTTTATTTGGATTTATTTTACTTACTTTCCTTCTGACAGTTTCTTGAGCTGAACACTTACTTCTTTTTAATCTTCTAATTTATTAATAAGTTTGATTTATGTGATTTCATGATCATGTAGTTGTAAATGTTTATCATTTCTATTTAGGTTTTCTTTTTAATCCAGAAGTGGTTTATAAATGTGCTTTTTAGTCCCCAAATAGGGAGGTTTTGTGTTAAGTTAATGAGTTTTCTGTAAACAGTATGAAATTTTACATGTTTATTTTTACCCCAATAATAATATTCCTTTCATTACATGGTTCATTATTGTAACTTGGATATATAATATTCCATAGCTGCTATTGTTCCATGATTTATATAATTATCCTCCTAGCACTAGACTTTAGCTTGCCTTCAATTTTTGTTGGTAAGGTTAATGCTTTAATACCTTCAAACACATTTTTTTTCCTTCTGGAGAGAAAGGAGTTGGATATTGATAAGGGAAAGCCTAGGAATATAGGTCTTCAGTAGGAAAAAGATTTAGGACAATATCCCCATGCAGAATTAAATGTGGGGAGGAATGCCGTCAGTACCACTAAGGGAATAATTTTCTCTCTCAAATAAGAGGAAATTAAGGGACTTAAGGAGGGATGAGCACCATTAAATTTAGTAAGTCCTAATGATGAGTTAAGCCATGAAGAGAAATCAAGATAATCTTTTAAATACAACCCAGCAAGTTATATAAATCCATGCCTAGGAAAATGGCTTCCTGGTAACTCTTGGATTTTGAACACAGATATGAGTGACCAGTTGTTACTGCTTTGAGAGTTCCAGCATTGAAGGCTATTTTTACCAAGTACTTCATGTCCCATCAAAGAATCAGGGCAGCAGAGCAAGGCAAAGTAAAATCTAGTGCTAGGAAGATGATTATATAAATCACCACCTCTAAAGTCCCTTCAACCCTTGCCATTCTCTGAGGCAGAGTATCCACGATTGCTCCTGATCAAGGCATTTCCACTTCTCTCAACTCCCCCTCCTTCTTTCTTAAAGTTAAATTACTTTGGAGTTATTTTGTTTAGTATTTATTTGTTTTTGTTTTCAACATTCAAAACTTTACAACAAAACCATGTATTGAATAGGTCCCTTCGTCTGGAAGGAACTATGCTCTCTTCTTCCTCGATAGTCCATAGTAACCAAAAAGCAAAATGCATGTTAGATTTGGTTGACCCTTCATAACTCCTTCATAAACTCATAAAGCAGCCTCTTCAGCGTCACCTTTCTGAGCATCTTAGTGAAAACTAAAAGACAGCCTAAGCCTTTGTTGCAGTCAAACTAGGGATATTTTGTTAATGTTCCCTGCCTGAAAGAAATCTCTTACCTCCCTGCTTTGAGTGACTTCGCCCAGCTCTGACCTGGACCTCTGCCCGGTGTCTACAGTCATATATGGCAGAGCCTGCGGATTTTAAATAATGTTTCCCTTCATAAGGGAACTGAGAAAACACTGCGATTAGGGCAGTTCCAACGTGCTCTAAGTGCAGGTAATATTAGCATTATCCTGGGAGGAAATTTGAAACTTGGTGGTCTCCTGAGTCACTCAAGTTAAAGTTTTAGCAGATTCGACATTAAAAAGGGATTTGGGAAGTATTAAGGGAGCACAGAAGTGCTGCTGTTTTCAAGGCCTCCCCGTTTTTGGTGATTTTCTCTGCCGCCATGATTGTGCCTCCCTCCTGACTTCTAGAAAGATTTAAAAACAATTTTCAAAGAGAAGAGAAGTAGCTCATGAAAAAAGAATAAACTCAGTTAAACAAATAATTAAATAAAGATGATGAAACAAAGTTGATCCCCTCCCCCCATCAAATGAAACAAAGATAACTTACGGAAGAAAGTAAAAATAGGAAAGTAGCTAATGTTTTGAAAAGTAGAGGGAGAAAACCAACAAAGAAAACAGCCAAAGTGTAAAAGCATAAAATTCTCTTCCAGAGAAAAATCAGACTGTAAAATCGTTCTATTTTTTAGATGTATTTACTTATTCATTTTTGGCTGTGGTGGGGCTTCCTTGCTGCACGTGGGCTTTCTCTAGTTGCAAAGAACAGGGGCTACTCTTTGTTGCTGTGTGCAGGCTTCTCACTGTGGTGGCTTCTCTTGTTGTGGAGCATGGGCTCTAGGGCATATGGGCTCAGTAGTTGTGATGCTCGAGCTTAGCTGCTCCATAGCATGTGGAATCTTCCTGGACTAGGGATTGAACCCACATCCCCTGTGTTGCAAGGAGGATTCTTAACCACTAGACCACCAGGGAAGTCCCAAACTACAAAATCTTAAAATAAGAACTTCAAAGGATGCACATTAAGTCCAAATAGATCATAATAATAAAAGTAAATAAAATCACCAACAAAAAGATGGGGAATAAATAAATTGAGTAAAATATTTAAAAAAGCAAAAGTTTGTTTTTGGCACTCAGAACCCCTTTAGATAATTCCTCCTTGTTTTCCACCCCCTGAGTCACAGTGTTCCCCTTGGGTTGGCAACATCTTGGTGGGGAGAAGACCACTGCACTCTCTTCTTATCATTACGTGTGCCCTCCATTCTTTCCAGGGTTCTTGACAGACCCAGATGCTCAAGGGGTTTGTCATGCTGCCTCTCCAGTTGGACAGATATGTCTGGAAAAGCAAAATTTCTCTTCAAATCAGGTTCCCCAGCATGGCTGCCACGATGTCATCTCCTTGGACTCCCCATCAACCTTTGGATTCCATACAAAAATAAAGACGATAGGAGCAGAAAAAACATCTCATCCTAAGGTGCCCTTAGGGAGACAAACCAGAGGTCACTTCCAAGAGGAATTAGCCACCATGAATGCCACTGCAATTTCTGTGTCTTCATCTTCTTTCCCATCTTGAGTTTATAGGAATAGAGTGAGGTGGTTTTATTTTTTTTTAAGATTTATTTTTATTTATTTATTTTTGGCTGCACTGGGTCTTTGTTGCTATCCATGGGCTTTCTCTAGTTGTGGAAAGTGAGGGCTGTTCTTTGTTGCCATGCACAGGCTGCTCACTGTTGAGCACGAGCTCTAGGGTGTGTGGGCCTTGGTGGCTGTGGCTCCTGGGCTCTAGAGCAGTTTCAGTAGTTATGGTGCATAGACTTAGTTGCTCCGTGGCATGTGGAATCTCCCTGGACCAGGGATCCAAACTCTGTCCCTTGAATTGACAGGAGCACCCTCTGGACCACCTGGGAAGCCTAACAGTGAGTTTTGAGGAGTGAATGTTTGCAAAGAGCCCTGAGCAATGACTTATGTTGGGAGCTAATCTCAAACCCTGAAAATGGTCCCCTGGAATTGACTGCAGCTCTGAATTAATCCTGAGACACTCTGATGAAGGCTACTGAGTTAGCTCGTATCCATCAATGCCTTCTCCTCTAAAGCAACAAAACCCAATTTTGAATGAGTAATACAAACAAAGCCTCAGAAAAAATTTTGCCAAGCTACCTCTCCTTTCCAATTGTGGTGCCTGGACACCTCTTAAAGAGAAACTCTGAGCCACCACATGCTCCAGTAAAGTAGCGTTGCTAACTGCGGTGACAGTGGCGTGACCACGTCAGGGGACCCCAGAACAGTGCCTGCAGAAAAGTCTGAACAGAGTAGTGGCTTCTGTATTTTGAAGTGGTCTCATTTCTCTTGATAACAGGGACAAGCTTCGGCAGGAATGAAAATGCACGCATGTACTGCTGGTGGTGGTTAGTGGAGCAAATGAAGAATAGCCATGGGAATTTGTTCATGAGACTATATGAGACATCTTCCTAGGACCCCCAAAATAAATGGTGAAGGTCAAAGTAACGCCTTAAAGATCTGTAGTATTTGGAGGCTGATAAGAAAGAGACAAGGAAATACTCCTGTCTCTCTCGTTTTTACTTGAATTTGGCTGAGGCTAGGGGAAAATGAACAAAGGCATAAAGGAAGTAACTTAAAATGACAGTAGCCTAAAGTCTAGGACCGAGATGCAGTCTAACATAAATTGCACAGCCTGTATTAATTTCTCAGCCCTCAATTCTCTAACTCTCCTGTAGATTTTATTCCTTGGGGAATCACGCTCTGCCATGATATAATATCATCATTTCCCGACTAGTTTGCAAAGAAAAAGGAAGGTCATACTTATGGATTACTTGGAGAGGATCCAAAAGATCATAACAAAAATGATCAGGGCTGTTAAAATGAGCAATTAGAAAATGTTAAAGGAATCAGAGTGATGTGTCCTTGAAAGAAGCAAAGTAAAGATAAAAACTTCATAAAAAGTTCAGGTATTTCCTTTTTAATCCCAAATGAGAGTTTCTGATTAAGGTAAAAGGGGTAGAGAGAGGGCAAGTGGAGGAATGTTAATGCATTTGGGGGTGTGCCTTGAAGGATGGTCCTTTCTAGCAAACAGTGGAAAAATAAGGCACCATCAGGGGAAAAAAGTATACGTGCTGCAATTCATCTTAAAAAAAAATTAGATGGAGGGGATATATGTATACATATGGCTGATTTGAGGGCTTCCCAGGTGGTGCTGGTGGTAAAGAACTCACCTGTCAATGTTGGATTTGCAGGAGGCATGGGTTCAGTCTCTCAGTTGGGAAGATCCTCTGGAGAAGGAAATTGCAACCCAACTCCAGTATTCTTGCCTGGAGAATCCCATGGGCAGAGGAACGTGGCGGGCTACAATCTGTGGGGTCTGAAAGAGTTGGACATGACAAACATGCACACCAGGAATGGCTGATTCATTTTGTTGTACAGCAGAAACTAACACAAAATTATAAAGCAACTATATCTCAATTAAAAAAAAAATTAAAGCCAACCTTAAATTCAAACTCAAAATTTAGAAAGCAGATTAGATAATATTTGAAATTTATGGAAAGGATTATATTCTTACTGAGGACATATTAATTAAGGATGTGAATTATTTCTGTTTTTTTGGACCTGGCAGAGGTGCTGTAGAGAAAGATCCAGAACAATTGTAAAATGGCAATCCCTGGGACAAAGCAAGAAAGACCTGTATTATTAATACTGAACTTATTTCAGAGAAAATCATTTGATATATGTAGAAAAATATATGAATACAATATCTGGAAAATAAAAAGAATTCCTGAACTGACATAAAATTCTGAAGCCCGAGGCTTAGCAAGCCTAACTTCTTTTTAATATAAAAGAGAAAGAGTCGGTCATGGAATGTTCTTCCTTAGGCAATTATATATTTCACATGACTGTTAGGCAGCTGTCAGTGTCAGTAATGACACTATGAAAATGGAAATCTTAAAAAAAAAAAAAAAAAGGTACTGTTTATACTGATAAAAAAAACTCTACTAACCGAGTGAAAGAAGCACAATAATGAGAAAAGATATGAGTAGTGAACCAAATACATAGATCTTTATTATCCTTGAATTTTCTCAAGACAATTCTGATGAAAAGAAAGCAAATCTGAATTTGTGGTGGGAAGACGAGAAAACAGTTTCAGATTTGAGTCAAAAGGAGATGGCATTAACATTCTTTCAAACAAAGAATGTGAGCTTACTAATAAAGATTTACAGCAATACCTCATCTTTTCATATCATCTTACATATGCATTAGGCAGGAAGTAACATCAAATGATAGGTTTGGAAGACGGTCTGAATTAAGCCCACGATGTCCGAAGACAGGTGAATTTCTGCGTCCATCCCAGTCTTAAGGACCACCATTGTTACAACTCCAAAATCTCAATTCTGCATTCCTTCTTTAAGAGTTCTTCCTTTTGTCTAACTGAAGTGTTTACACATACAAATTAACCACGTGTTGTCAATTACATAAGGTTGTTCTTTGCAGGTGCTTTTCAGCTTCTCTTTCCTGAGTGAAATAATGCCAGTTCTGTAACTTTTCAGAGTGCCTTTAACCTTTCTTTTTGATTGTTCTTGTCTAGACCATCTCCGGGGAAGGCAATGGCACCCCACCCCAGTACTTTTGCCTGGAGAATCCCATGGACGGAGAATCTCAGTCCATGGGGTCGCTGAGAGTTGGACACGACTGAGCAACTGCACTTTCACTTTTCACTTTCATACATTGGAGAAGGAAATGGCAACCCACTCCAGTGTTCTTGCCTGGAGAATCCCAGGGACAGGGGAGCCTGGTGAGCTTCCGTCTATGGGGTCGCACAGAGTCGGACACGACTGAAGCAACTTAGCAGCAGCAGCAGCAGACCATCTCAACCCCCATAGACTCTCACGGTTTGAAATCTTAAACTTTTACAAAAGAGTGACACTGGACTATGAAAAAGCTCAGGGCAATATTAATAATGCAAAAACTTCCCACAATTACGTGTTTGGGTTTTCTTTATTCAAGAGTGATGCTTTGCTGGTCAAATCAAACTAGCTTCAAATGGGCTGGATAACATTCATGATTCTACCTGGGGAAGATCACATTATTTGGGAAAAAGGATCTCCTTTGGAAAATAAAAGTTTATATTAGTTCAAATAAGGTAATTCTGCAAAAAAAAAAAAAAAAAAAAAAAAAAGAGAGAGAGAGAGAAATGAGTTCAAGAGATACATTCTACACTTAGACACAGAAACCGTCACTAACTTTATAGTAATAAAAGTGGAAAAGAAAACAAATGTTTGAGTGTTCTTTCCTCTGTGGTGTCTGTATTCTTTGTTCTCACTCAAGATATCTCTCTCCCCCAACTTTTCTCTTTTTCCTATGCCACCCTGAGGCAGAATGGCAAGTGGGCACCGGACAGCTAGCTACTTCAAGGCAGGAGACACTGTCATGCAACAGGTGCATTGCTCTGTCCATGGAATTCTCCAGGCAAGATCACTGGAGGGGCTTCCCTTGGTGGCTCAGATGGTAAAGAATCTGCCTCCAATGCAGGAGACCCAGGTTGGGAAAATCCCCTAGAGAAGGGAATGGCTACCCACTCCAGGATTCTTGCCTGGGAAATCCCACAGACAGAGGAGCCGGGCAGGCTACTGTCCATGGGGTCACAAAGAGTCAGAAAGTGATTAAGCAACTAAAACTTTCACTTTTTCATAGGTGCATTCATTCATGTTATGATATAATAAAGTTCTGAAACATACAAACAAGATTGAGCTTTAATTTTGTATCAGGTGGCATCTAGCTACAGTCTTTTCTCACCCTGGGCTTCAGTCCATGCCCTCCGCTTGACCAGTGTCAATCTGTTCCCTGCCTTTACAAAGTGCTTGACCTTGTCAGCCTAGGATCCCCACAGCAGGTGCACTATATTCCCCCCAGTTTGCCAAGTTCTTCATTTGATTTCTTTACGTAAAGATTTCTTCAAGCTCCAGCTCTGTGATACGACTTTTTCTCCTTAACTAATAATGAAGATCCTTCCCAGTGATTGACATAACAGTGATTTTTTTAAAATATCCTAATCTGTTGTATGGGCTACCCTGATGGCTCAGTGGTAAAGAATCTGCCTGCCAATGCAGGATAAGGGAGACAGGAGATGTGGATTTGATCTCTGGGTCGGGAAGATCCTCCAGAAGAGAAAATGGCAAGCCACACCAGTATTCTTGCCTGGAAAATTCCATGGACGGAGGAACCTAGCAGGCTACAGTCCATGGGATCACAAAGTCGGACACAACTGAGCACGTACACACACACACACACACACACACACACACACACACAAATACGTTGTACATTACAACTCAATTTTTCCTTTCTGTTTGCTCCGTGCTTTAATCTCAGTACACGATCTTACAGTGTTATGAGTTGTGTCAGCCCATTGTCATCTGTTCTCAATTGTAAACTTTAAAGAACAGCGGGGAGCGTGTCTGTGTACTGCTCTCTATGGTGTCCAACACAGCACTGTGCAGAGGTCAGTGTGAACTGGATGTTCATTAATGACAGTGTCCAGGAGGTTCTGATCTCCCAGTTCCCTCTTTTATTGAACTGTCCACTAGTGAAAAAGCATTTTGCAAAATACCTTTGTTAGAGTCTAATCAGAATACCATAGGACTGTTTCACTCTCTGTGTCATGCCCTACAGTGGCCCTGGTATTTGAGTGAGGGACAAAGAGAGAGAGAACAGCAATGTTGCACATAGGCTACATTAGGGAAGATTTAGGACATAGCGTTTTATTGGTGTTGAGTTGTGATTTCTATTTGAATCTCATCAAACTCTCTCCTGAAAAGGATCTTTCATTCATTCTTTCTTTCTCTTCTCTTTCTTTCTCTTTTTCTTTCTTTCTCTTTCTAGACCCATTCACCTCTGAACAATCACAATGGAGAAGATTTTATATCACCAAAGACACAATTACCTGGTAAATGTACGAAATAACAGTTTGGTTTCTATAGAAAATGTATTTCGCATTGTTATTTCAAAACCTTTCCTTGTCTTACCTTGAAAGAAAAGCTCTTACAAAGAAGCATTTGGCTTTTTCTCGTCTATCTGTTTAGCCATCGCTCCTTAGTCCATGCATACATGAGCGAACAGAAACAACCCTTTTTGTTTCTCTTGAAGATATCTAAGTAAAGTTTCAAGTAGCCAATTAGCTTTTTGACCTAAGCTTTGTTGGCTGCAGAAAGCCTGTATCCCAGGAACATTTGGTTCTCAAGGCATTTGGATCTCATAAGAAAGCCTCGGTGCCAGCACCAATCAGAATGGCTGCCAGCTGTTATTCTTCTTCACAACTGGCGGCCATTTCCAGCACTGTTACGGAGCTGTGATCAATCTCCGCACCTGTCTATCAGTGGATGTTCATAGAGAGAACTGTGTGGGCTGCATCTGCAGATACCACATGTAACCAAAAGGGAGAGGGGAGAGAGGAGAGAGCAACCCCTCCCCCCGCCACATATAAAGTGAGAAAAGCTACAGGGAGAGGAAAAACACAGGAAAATACTCAAGGGCTAGGAATAAGTTAGAAGAAAAGAGCAAACGAATGTTCTATAATGGGATGTTTATGGTGGGAATGCAGAGTTTTCACCTCATCCGTGAGTTGAGGTCTCAGTTTAATGCACGGGTTTTCTCATTCTTTCTTGGATAGTCCTTGTCTTCGCAGTAATACTTCATTTCTTATCAACACAGAGAATCTTGTTATATTTCTATGTCCTTTATCCCATGTTGTTAGAATCATTGGTGCCTAGAATTAATTTTTTGTTATCCCTCCTTGGTGTATGCACCCATGAATTAACAGAAATAGCTTGGCATGTTGATTGTTTTCTATATGTCTGATTTGGGGAGGGCTTCTTACGTTTTGTAAATTTATCAACTTCATTCCTACAAACCAGGAAACTGAATAATCACTTTGGTAATTAATAGAATATACCACAATATGTCTTCATGCAGGAGTCCATAAAGTGTGATTATATATATCTGTATTTTATGTTTGTGAGGGTTGTAATTCTTTCTTACGATTTGAAACATGAAATACTAAATGATATTTAGTATTTAGCAAGATAATTTAAAAGCTTTGCTTATTTGTTATCTCTGCAGATGTATATATTCATGTCTTTTATACACTAGCACAATCTGTAATGTATGATTCCTGAAGCCCTTTCATTCTGTGTTGAAAGCTGGGTTCACATTGCATGAAATTTCTGTTTAATTGCCCTGCAATGAACTTAGCCCCTCAGTGCTTCTTTCTGAGTGAGTTTAGAATGCTTTGCATAGTCAATCAATAAAGTTAACAATTTAATGTCCCTGATCTTATTTCTTAATGCTGTTTTATAAGTATTCTTTTCAACTTCTGTGTTCAATAAAATTCCCTTGAATAAATGGATTCATGTTAGTTTAAAAATAGAAGAGGAAAAAGCGCTTTCTAAAATTTTAAACCTAGCAAGACGTTTGATACCGTTGAAAGATCAAACAGTCTGAAAGAAAGAGTGAAAATACAGAAATATTTCAAACCTTACAAAACATTAAAAAATACTCCACATCTGTCCAAGGAACTCAGCCTTCTCCCAATACCAGTTAAATCAGATCAAGCAATAGACATTTTAGAAATAAAAGGTAAATATAGGGAGAATTATATCTATGTCTATCAACCTATATTTCTTGAGATCATGACTGTATGGATTTCTATAGGAAAAATTATGGAAAAAACATTATTCTGGAACTCTAGCAAATAGAATATTCAGACTAATTATATGCAGATAAATTATTTTATTTATTTTTGAATATCTGTAGACTCTTCTCTACAAATCCAGGCTCAGATATAAATATTACTCTCAAGCCAGCCTACAGCTCACTTCTTCTTTTGATAAAACTTGGTGCAAAAAGATAATGATTTTTATATCTTTCAAAGTTCAGTTATGATTTTCTTCTGGAATAACATTTGCTTTTATCAGTGCAAATGGAGGCAGAATTTTCCTTAATAAAATCTCACCACTTACAGAATATTTTGATTTTTTTTTTAGTGACAAATAAATCAAGATTTCTGAGGATTCAAAATAGAGAAAATGAATAAAACAGTATTGAGAATTTCAAGAATCTGTGGGTTTAAGTTGAAGATAGAATTGTCTTTTTTCTAGAATATTCTCTAAATCATATGGAACAAAACAAGGGGAAAAGCAAAAGATATTCTTAATTGGCTATCATCCTAAGAGTTAGATATCCAGTATTACTGTTTTGGAATTCATCTTTTATCTTGGGTAGGAATAAAGATATGAGTCATCTCTTAAAATTAAGAAGCCCACAATTTATTTGCTGCTGATTTAATGCTTTAGATCACACTCCCAAAATGACACAGTTCCACCAAGGAGGAAGGAAAGAGAACAGAGGAAGCCTTGATCACTTTGCTGAAGTAGTGAAGGTGATCTCTTGTATCTTCCTCACTTCCTGTGTGCGAACTTCCTTCTTAGTATTGTTAGAGTACTAGTACTATCTGAGTACTTTTCCTGGCTAATCTCCTGATCCAGATTTTGCTCTTATCTTCCTCAAAAAGAGCTACCCCTTTGAAAATTTCCCACTTCATGTCTAAATCCCTTAAAGTTCTATTAGAAAACAAAACTAAACTGATAATTTAACTGGATTTAAAATCTGAGTGGTTTAAAGTGGTTTTCCCTTAGAGTTCTATTAGAAAACAAAACTAAACTGATAATTTAACTGGATTTAAAATCTGAGTGGTTTAAAGTGGTTTTCCCTTAGAGTTCTATTAGAAAATAAAACTAAACTGATAATTTAACTGGATTTAAAATCTGAGTGGTTTAAAGTGGTTTTATCTGATGTTCTTCCCAGATGACCTGCCTACTACAGAAAGAGGATAAGTATCATGGAGATTTGGGGCATTATGGCAAAACAAGTGAGGGCTTTTGGGGGGTTAAAGTTTCAGTGGCATAGTGGTAAAGAATCCACCTGTCAATGCAGGAAATACAGGTTTGACTCCAGGTCCAGGAAGATCCCACATACCACAGAGCAACTAAACCCATGAGCCACAACTGCTGAGCTGTGCCCTAGAGCCCAGGTACTACAACTAATGAGCCTGTGCTCTGCAACCAGAGAAGCCACAGCAACAAGAAGCCCACACACCGCAACTAAAAAGTCACCCTTGCTCACTGCTGCTAGAGAAAGTCTGTGTAGCAATGAAGACCCAGCACAGCCAAAAACTAAAAATAAATAAATAAAATAATAAAATCAGAACAATAAAGAGGACCACTCTTCCAAGGAGTCACAGCTTTTGCACAGATGCTAGGCCTTGAGGACAAGCAAGAATGCCCATTCTCACCACTTCCCACCTATTGCTTTTGCTGTAATGGTAAGTCCTTTTACAACAGCAACTGCCCAGTTGACTCACCAACTATCTTTTCCTTCTTAGAGTTTAGGGGAGGAAGAGCCTCCAAAACTAACATAATGTAATCATGATGGTCAATAGTTTACTAATGAGTTCTGGACCTCGCACCTGGCTTTAATTCCAATCCCATAGCAAGAGTACCTGCTTCCCTGCTTTACCCGCTGAACACTTCAGCTTTGCTTTCCTCCCTGGAACTGCCTAGATGGCAGTTGTACCCAGAAGTTTGCTAAAAAGTGAAGAATGAAAGAACAGAAGATTTATTTTTAGACTTTTGTATACCTTTAATAAGGAAAAGGGAGTTTTGTACACCACAGGTCCATATCCTGACAGTAAGGAAGCGTACCTCCACAGGGCATCAGATCCCTGCTGCAAGCACGATTCTAAGAAAAGAAGATGAAAAGTGAAAGTGAAGTCACTCAGTCGTGTCCAACTCTTTGCGACCCCATGGACTGTAGCCTACCAGGTTCTTCCCTCCATGGGATTGTTTAGGCAAGAGTACTGGAGTGGGTTGCCATTTCCTTCCCCAGGGGATCTTCCCACCCCAGGGATCAAATCCGGGTCTCCCGCATTGCAGGCAAGACGCTTTACTGTCTGAGCCACCAGGGAAGCCACAGAAAGACAATCACTTTTACTGTAATGTTGCTGCTGTCACTTCAGTCTTGTCCGACTCTGTGTGACCCCATAGACGGCAGCCCACCAGGCTCCCCCATCCCTGGGATTCTCCAGGCAAGAACACTGGAGTGGGTTGCCATTTCCTTCTCCAATGCATGAAAGTGAAAAGTGAAAGTGAAGTCGCTCAGTCATGTCCGACCCTCAGCGACCCCATGGACTGCAGCCTACCAGGCTCCTCTGTCCATGGGATTTTCCAGGCAAGAGTACTGTAGTGGGGTGCCATGTTACCCATCGTTATTTCCTTGCTGGAGTTTAGAAGTGACCTGTGGAGATAAAGTCACAAAGTACAATTTCATGAAGGTAATAGAACTACTTTGAAACCAAGTTAACATACCTGCATCTCAGTGTCAATGAAATGGGATATTAGTAAGTTGCCTTTGACTAAACAAGTTTGTTTGGTAATCAAGAAGTTGATTCTCAACCTGGAATGTGCAAAGGAGAGAGGCCCCTATTAAATTAGTCAATCATTTACTGAATTCGAATAGGACAGCTACTCTGAGCCATAAATGCAGGTACACTTCCAAGATACCATGGGTTCTGTTTCAGATCCACAGCAATATAAAGCAAGTCACACATGTTTTTTCTCAGTTTCCCAGTACATATAAAAGTTAAATTTACACTATGTTGTAGTCTATCAATTTTGCAACACCATTATGTCAAAAAAAAAAAAAAAAATGTACCTACACCTTAATTTAAAAATACTTTATTGCTAAGTAGTACTGGTCATCATCAGAGCCTTCAGTGAGTCATAGCAGTAACATCAAAGATAATTGACCACAGATCATCATGACAAATATAGTAAAAATGAAAAAGTTTGAAATATTGAGAAAATTACCACAATGTGACACAGAGACATAAAGTGAACAAATGCTTATGAAAAAAAAAAAGCCCTGATAGATTTGCTCAATGCAGGAGTGCCACAAACCTTCAATTTGTCACATACACTGTATCTACAAGGTTCAATAAAACGTTAAAGCACAATAAAATGAAGTATGCCTGTATAATATGTGAGCATTCAGGATGAGTTTTAGACACAATAACTCATTTAATTCCTAAAATAACCCTCTGGAAAATCAACACGAGATCAAGAGAAGTTAGGTGACTTGTTAGTGCTCTTTGCTATTGGGGGTATACAGATGTATAAGCCATGTTACTTGCCTTCAAGTATATTCACTTCAGAAAAAATATGTTAAAAATTATGATCCCTGACAACTTAACAACAACAACAAAAAAAAAAAAAAACAAGAAACCCAATCAGAAAAGTGGGCAGAAGACTTTAATAGACATTTCTCTGAAGAAAATATACAGATGGCCAGTAGGAATATGAAAAGATGATCAACATCACTAATTATGAGAAATGCAAGGCAAAACTACAATGAGGTACCACCTCACACCTGTCAGAATAACTGTCATTAAAAAGTCTACCAATAACAAATGCAGAAGAGGGTATGGAGAAAAGAGAATCCTCCTACACTGTTTGTGGGAATGTAAGTTGGTGCAGCCATTATGGAAAATAGTGTGATGTTTCTCAGAAAACTAAATGTAGAATTACCATATGATCCAGCAATCCTACTCCTGGACATACAGTCAAGCAAAACTATAAATCAAAAAGATACATGCCCCTGTGTGTTCATAGCAGCACTATGCACAATACCCAAGACATGGAAACAACTTAATGTCCATTGACAGATGAATGATAAAGAAAACGTGGCACATATATACAATGGAATACGAGTCAGCCATGTAAAAGAATGAAATAATATCAGCACTGGAGCAGTGGCTGCGTGGCACTGGGGCAACTTTGAGGAGATACCCCACATCCAAGGATAAGGGAGAAGCCCCAGCAAGATGGAAGGAAGAGCGAATTCATGGTTAGAACCAAACCCCATTCCTGCCAGAGATGCTCAGAGGGCTCAAATAAACCTTGTGCACACCAGAACCCAGAGACCCAAAAAGACTGAGACAGAACTGTGTTTGAGTGTCTCCTGTAGACATATAGGTCAGCAGTGAACTGTCGCAGGGGCAGGGTCTCTGGGTGCAGCAGACTTGGGTGTGGCTGGGTGAAGCAGACTTAGGTATGGCGTAAACCCTCTTGGAGGAGGTCACGATAAACCCCACCATAGAGCTGCCATAACTTACATAGGACAGGGGAAATAGACTATTGGAGGGCACAAACAGAACCTAGTGCATACCAGGAATCAGTAGAAAGGAGCAGTGACCCCACAAGAGACTGACCCAGATTTGCCTGGGAGTGTCCAGGAGTCTCCGGCAAAGGTATGGGTTGGCAGTGGCCTGCTGCTGGGTTGAGCCCACTGAATGTAGCAGTGCATGCATGGGAACTTTTGAAGGAGATCTCCATTATCTTGATTACCTCCACCATAGTTTCAGCTCAGATCAGATCAGTTGCTCAGTCGTGTCTGACTTTTTGCAACCCCATGAATCGCAGCACGCCAGGCCTCCCTGTCCATCACCAACTCCCGGAGGTCACTCAGACTCATGTCCATCGAGTCATTGATGCCATCCAGCCATCTCATCCTCTGTCGTCCCCTTCTCCTCCTGCCCCCAATCCCTCCCAGCATCAGAGTCTTCTCCAATGAGTCAACTCTTCGCTTGAGGTGGCCAAAGTACTGGAGTTTCAGCTTGAGCATCATTCCTTCCAAAGAAATCCCAGGGCTGATCTCCTTCACAATGGACTGGTTGGATCTCCTTACAGTCCAAGGGACTCTCAAGAGTCTTCTCCAACACCACAGTTCAAAAGCATCAATTCTTCAGTGCTAAGCCTTCTTCATAGTCCAACTCTCATATCCATACATCACCATAGGAAAAACCATAGCCTTGAATAGGCGAACCTTTGTTGGCAAAATAATGTCTCTGCTTTTGAATATGCTATCTAGGTTGGTCATAACTTTCCTTCCAAGGAGTAAGCGTCTTTTAATTTCATGGCTGCAGTCACCATCTGCAGTGATCTTGAGGCCCCCAAAAATAAAGTCTGACACTGTTTCCCCATCTATTTCCCATTAAGTGATGGGACCAGATGCCATGATCTTTGTTTTCTGAATGTTGAGTTTTAAGCCAACTTTTTCATTTTCTTCTTTCACTTTCATCAAGAGGCTTTTGAGCTCCTCTACACTTTCTGCCGTAAGAGTGGTGTGATCTGCATACCTGAGGTTATTGATATTTCTCCCGGCAATCTTGATTCCAGCTTGTGCTTCTTCCAGTCCAGGGTTTCTCATGATGTACTCTGCATATAAGATAAATAAACAGGGTGACAATATATAGCCTTGATGTACTCCTTTTCCTATTTGGAACCAGTCTGTTGTTCCATGTCCAGTTCTAACTGTTGCTTCCTGACTTGCATACACATTTCTCAAGAAGCAGATCAGGTGGTCTAGTATTCCCATCTCTTTCAGAATTTTCCACAATTGATTGTGATCCACACAGTCAAAGGCTTTGGCATAGTCAATAAAGCAGAAATAGATGTTTTTCTGGAACTCTCTTGCTTTTTCCATGATCCGGTGGATGCTGGCAATTTGATGTCTGGTTCCTCTGCCTTTTCTAAAACCAGCTTGAACATCAGGCAGTTCACGGTTCGCATGTTGCTGAAGCCTGGCTTGGAGAATTTTGAGCATTAATTTACTAGAGTGTGAGATGAGTGCAATTGTGTGGTAGTTTGAGCATTCTTTGGCATTGCCTTTCTTTGGGATTGGAATGAAAACTGACCTTTTCCCATCCTGTGGCCAGTGCTGGGTTTTCCAAATTTGCTGGCATATTGAGTGCAGCATTTTCACAGCATCATGTTTCAGGATTTGAAATAGATCAGCTGGAATTTCATCACCTCCACTAGCTTTGTTCATAGTGATGCTTCCTAAGGCCCACTTGACTTCACATTCCAAGATGTCTGGCTCTAGGTCAGTGATCACACCATTGTGATTATCTGGGTCGTGAAGATCTTTTTTGTACAGTTCTTCTATGTATTTTTGCCATCTCTTCTTAATATCTTCTGCTTCTGTTAGGTCCATACCATTTCTGTCCTTTATCAAGTCCATCTTTGCATGAAATGTCTTTTGGTATCTCTGATTTTCTTGAAAAGATCTCTAGTCTTTCCCATTCTGTTGTTTTCCTGTTTGTTTGCATTGATTGCTGAAGAAGGCTTCCTTTTCTCTTCTTGCTATTCTTTGGAACTCTGCATTCAGATATTTATATCTTTCCTTTTCTACTTTGCTTTTTGCTTCTCTTCTTTTCACAGCTATTTGTAAGACCTCCCCAGACAGCCATTTTGCTTTTTTGCATTTCTTTTCCATGGGGATGGTCTTGATCCCTGTCTCCTGTACAATGTAACGAACTTCATACCATAGTTCCTCAGGCACTCTATCAGATCTAGTCTCTTAAATATATTTCTCACTTCCAATCTATAATCATAAGGGATTTGATTTAGGTCATATCTGAATGGTCTAGTGGTTTTCCCTACTGTCTTCAATTTCAATCTGAATTTGGCAATACGGAGTTCATGGTCTGAGCCACAGTCAGCTCCTGGTCTTGTTTTTGCTGACTGTATAGAGCTTCTCCGTCTTTGGCTGCAAAGAATATAATCGATCTGATTTCGGTATTGACCATCTGGTGATGTCCATGTATAGTCTTCTCTTGTCTTGTCAGAAGAGGGTGTTTGTTATGACCAGTGCATTTTCTTGGCAAAACTCTATTAGTCTTTGCCCTGCTTCATTCCGTATTCCAAGGCCAAATTCGCCTGTTACTCCAGGTGTTTCTTGACTGGCTACTTTTGCATTCCAGTCCCCTATAACGAAAAGGACATCTTTTTTGGGTGTTACTTCTAAAAGGTCTTGTAGGTCTTCATAGAACCATTCAACTTCAGCTTCTTCAGCATTACTGGTTGGGGCATAGACTTGGATTACTGTGATATTAAATGGTTTGCCTTGGAAACGAACAGAGATCATTCTGTCGTTTTTGAGATTGCATCCAAGTACTGCATTTCAGACTCTTTTGTTGACCATGATGGCTACTCCATTTCTTCTGAGGGATTCCTGCCCGCAGTAGTAGATATAATGGTCATTTGAGTTAAATTCACCCATTCCAGTCCATTTCAGTTCGCTGATTCCTAGAATGTCAACATTCACTCTGGCCATCTCTTGTTTGACCACTTCCAATTTGCCTTGATTCATGGACCTGACATTCCAGATTCCTATGCAATATTGCTCTTTACAGCATCAGACCTTGCTTCTATCACCAGTCACATCCACAGCTGGATATTCTTTTTGCTCTGGCTCTATCCCTTCATTCTTTCTGGAGTTATTTCTCTACTGATCTCCAGTAGCATATTGGGCACCTACTGACTTGGGGAGTTTCTCTTTCAGTATCCTATCGTTTTGCCTTTTCATACTGTTCATGGGGTTCTCAAGGCAAGAATACTGAAGTGGTTTGCTATTCCCTTCTCCAGTGGACCACATTCTGTCAGATCTCTCCAACATGACCCACCCAGCTTGGGTTGCCCCATGGGCCATCGCTTAGTTATTGACTTAGACAAGGCTGTGGTCCTAGTGTGATTAGATTGACTAGTTTTCTGTGAGTATAGTTTCAGTGTGTTTGCCCCGCCCTTCCTGACCTTCAACGTGGGATAGCTCCTCTAGGACTTCCTATGCCTGCGCCGCCCTTGCCTCTTGGACATGGGGTTGGTCCTCCTGGCCACCGCCCCTGGCCTCGGGCATGGGCTGCTCCTCCCGGCGGCTGCCCCTGACATCAGACGCGGGGTAACTCCTCTTGTCACCACCCCTGACCTCGGACGCTGGGTATCTCTTCTCGGCGGCACACCCCGCCCCCCCCCCCCCCCCCCCCGCCCCGACCTCGAACGCAGGGTAGCTCCTCTCAGCCACTGCCCTTCGGGCATGGGTTCCTCTTGGCTTATGCTCCTGACCTTGGATGTGGGGTGGCTCCTCTCAGCTGCTCTTAGATGAGTAGCTCCTCTCAGCTGAGTAGCTCCTCTCAGCTGGTCACAGCTGCCTGCACTTTAGCCCGCAGCTGTTTTGGCTCCAAGTAAATAACAGGGAGGGAGCATAGCTCCACCCATCAACAGAAAATTGCATTAAAGATTTACTGAGCATGGCCCCGCCTATCAGAACAAGTCTCCCTCAGTCAGTCTCTCCCAACAGGAACCTTCCATAAGCCTCTTATTCATCTCCATCAGAGGGCAGACAAACTGAAAGCCACAATCACAGGAAATAAACCAAACTGACCACATGGACCACAGCTTTGTCTAACTCAATGAAACTATGAGTCATGCTGTGTGAGGCCACCCAAGACAGATGGGTCATGGTGGAGAGTTCTGACAAAACATAGTCCACTGGAGAAGGGAATGGCAAAACACTTTCGTATTCTTGCCTTGAGAACCCCATGAACAGTATGAAAAGGCAAAATGATAGGATATTGAAAGAGAAACTTCCCAGGTCAGTAGGTGCCCAATATGCTACTGAAGATCAGTGGAGAAATAACTCCAGAAAGAATGAAGAGACAGACCCATGCAAAAATAACTCAGTGGTGGATGTGAATGGTGATAGAAGCAAAGTCTGGTGCTGTAAAGAGCAATATTGCATAGGAATCTTGAATGTTAGGTCCATGAATCAAGGCAAATTGGAAGTGGTCAAACAGGAGATGGCAAGAGTGAATCAGTGAACTAAAATGGACTGAAATGGGAGAACTTAACTCAGATGCCCACTGTATCTACTACTGTGGGCAAGAATCCCTTAGAAGAAATGGAGTAGCCATCGCAGTCAACAAAAGAGTCTGAAATGCAGTACTTGAGTGCAATCTCAAAAACAACAGAATGATCTCTGTCCATTTCCAAGGCAAACCATTCTATATCTCAGTAATCCAAGTCTATGCCCCAACCATTAATGCTGAAAAAGCTGAAGTTGAATGGTTCTATGAAGACCTACAAGACCTTCTAGAACTAACACACAAGAAAGACATCCTTTTCATTATAGGGGACTGGAATGCAAAAGTAGGCAGTCAAGAAATACCTGGAGTAACAGGCAAATTAGGCCTTGGAGTAGAGAATGAAGCAGGGCAAAGGCTAATAGAGTTTTGGTAAGAGAACACACTGGTCATAGCAAACACCCTCTTCCAACAACACAAGAGAAGACTGTACACATGGACACCACCAATCAGTCAGTACCAAAGGCAGAATGATTATTTTCTTTGCAGCCAAAGATGGAGAAGCTCTACACAGTCAGCAATAACAAGACCGGGAGCTGACTGTAGCTCAGATCATAAACGCCTTATTGCCAAACAGACTTAAATTGAATAAAATAGGGAAAACCACTAGACCATTCAGGTATGATCTAAATAAAATCCTTACAATTACACAGTGGAAATGAGAAATAGAGTCAAGAGATTAGATCTGATAGAGAGCCTGAAGATCTATGAACAGAGGTTTGTGACATTGTACGGGAGATGGGGATCAAGACCATCCCCAAGAAAAAGAAATTCAGAAAAGCAAAATGGCTGTCTGAGGAGGCCTTGCAAATAGCTGTGAAAAGAAGAGAAGTGAAAAGCAAGGGAGAAAAAGAAAGATATACCCGTTTGAACACAGAGTTCCAAAGAATAGCAAGGAGAGATAAGAAAGCCTTCCTCAGTGATCAATGCAAAGAAATAGAGGAAAACAATAGAATGGGAAAGACTAGACATCTCTTCAAGAAAATTAGAGATACCAAAGGAACATTTCATGCAAAGATGGGCTCAATAAAGGATAGAAATGGTATGGACCTAACAGAAGCAGAAGATATTAAGAAGAGATGGCAAGAATACACAGAAGAACTATACAAAAAAGATCTTCATGACCCAGATAATCATGATGGTGTGATCACTCACCTAGAACCAGACATTCTGGAATGTGAAGTCAAGTGGGCCTTAGGAAGCATCACTATGCACAAAGCTAGTGGAGGTGATGGAATTCCAGCTGATCTATTTCAAATCCTGAAACAAGATGCTGTGAAAGTGCTGCACTCAATATGCCAGCAAATTTGGAAAACTCAGCAGTGGCCACAGGACTGGAAGAGGTCAGTTTTCATTCCAATCCCAAAGAAAGGCAATACCAAAGAATGCTCAAACTACCGCACAATTGTAGTCATCTCACACGCTAGTAAAGTAGTGCCTAAAATTCTTCAAGCCAGGCTTTAGCAATACGTGAACTGTGAACTTCCTGATGTTCAAGCTGGTTTTAGAAAAGGCAGAGGAACCAGAGATCAAATTGTCAACATCCACTGGATCATTGAAAAAGCAAGAGAGTTCAAAAAATATATTTACTTCTGCTTATTGACTATGCCAAAGCCTTTAACTGTATAGATCACCACAAACTATGGAAAAATCTTCAAGAGATGGGAATACCAGACCACCTGACCTGCCTCTTGAGAAATCTGTTTGCAGGTCATGAAGCAACAGTTAGAACCGGACATGAAACAACAGACTGGCTCCAAATAGGAAAAGGAGTAGTCAAGGCTGTATATTGTCACCCTGCTTATTTAACTTAAATGCAGAGTACATCATGAGAAATGCTGGGCTGGATGAAGCACAAGCTGGAATCAAGATTGTCAGGAGAAAAATCAATAATCTCAGATATGCCGATGACACCACCCTTATGGCAGAAAGTGAAGAGGAACTAAAGAGCTTCTTGATGAAAGTGAAAGAAAAAATGAAAAAGTTGGCTTAAAACTCAACATTCAGAAAACTAAGATCATGGCATCTGGTCCCATAATTTCATGGCAGATAGATGGGGAAACAGTGGAAACAGTGACAGACTTTATTTCGGGGGGCTCCAAAATCACTACAGATGGTGACTGCAGCCATGAAATTAAAAGACATCTGCTCCTTGGAAGAAAAGTTATGACCAACCTAGACAGCATATTAAAAAGCAGAGTCATTATTTTGCCAATAAAGGTCCATCTAGTCAAAGCTATGGTTTTTCCAGTAGTTATGTATGGATGTGAGAGTTGGACTCTAAAGAAAGCTGAGTGCCAAACAATTGATGGTTTTGAACTGTGGTGTTGGAGAAGACTCTTGAGAGTCCCTCAGACTGCAAGGAGATCCAACCCATCAATCTTAAGGGAAATCAATCCTGAATATTCATTGGAAGGACTGATGCTGAATTCTTTGGCCAACTGATGCGAAGAACTGACTCATTTGTAAAGATTCTGATGCTGTGAAAGACTGAAGTCAGGAGGAGAAAGGGACGACAGAGGATGAGATGGTTGGATGGCATCACTGTGTCAACGGACTTGAGTTTGAACAAACTCCAGGATTTGGTGATGGACAGGGAGGCCTGGTGTGCTGCAGTCCATGGGGTCACAAAGAATCAGACAGAACTGAGCGACTGAACTGAACTGACTGAATGTCATTTAGCCAACACAGATGCAGCTAGAGATTATTGCATAAGTGAAGTAAGTCTGAAAGACATATACATACAATATCACTTATATGTGCAATCTAAACTATGACACAGATGAACTTATTTGCAAAACAGAAGCAAACTCACAGACATAGAGAAGAGGATTGTGGTTGCCAAGGGGAAAAAGGGAGGTAAAGGGATAAACTAGGAGTCTGACAGGGAAGGCAATGGCACCCCACCCCAGTACTCTTGCCTGGAAAATCCCATGGATGGAGGACCCTGGTGGGCTCAGTCCATGGGGTCGCTGGGAGTCGGACACAACTGAGTGACTTCACTTTTACTTTTCACTTTCCTGCATTGGAGAAGGAAATGGCAACCCCACTCCAGTGTTCTTGCCTGGAGAATCCCAGGGACGGGGGAGCCTGGTGGGCTGCCGTCTATGGGGTGGCACAGAGTCGGACACGACTGAAGCAACTTAGCAGCAGCAGCAGCAGCAGGAGTCTGAGGTTGGTAGATGGAAACTATTTCCATTTAGAATGGAAAAACAAGGTCCTAATGTACAGCCCAAGGAACTATATTCAATATCTTGTGATAAACCATGAAGGAAAAGAATATTTAAAAAAACAATGTATATATCTATATAGCTGAGTCACTTTGCTATACAGCAGAGATAGGCACAACATTGTAAATCAGCTATACTTCAATAAACAATTATGATCATTGTATATAGGTTATACACTTCCTATCCTCCTATCCTTAACTTCTGGCACGGTATTTGGAAGCTAATCTATATTAAGAAAAATTGGAGATAAGAATAAAGTAATTAATATAGTAATTTATATTGAGAAGCATTTGCAAGCATCTGAAAAAGGTGTTTGAATTGGTAAAGGGTCTCCGTGTGGGGTTGATGAAGATGACTAGGACTCTGACATTTAATATATCTGTTACCTTCATATTGTTTGTTAAGATACATTTTTTAAAACCATCTAAAGTAAATGGGACTAATTTCAAATGCTTTTGATGACATTGTTGTTAAAAGCACCATCAGCTTACTCTGTCTTCAAGTTCAGTTTTTACCTGATAAGTCAAAGAGCCAGAAATATTCTATCATAGGATAATAAAAGATAATCTAAAGAAAAGATAAAACATATCAAATGGACAGAGGAAATTTAAGACTAGAAAGCAATTAGAGAGTAACTTAAATGCTATTAAGTAAGTGTGGGATCCTGATATTTTCTGGCTTTAAAAATTACTGGTACCTCCTTTCTTTTATGGAGAAGGCAGTGGCACCCCACTCCAGTACTCTTGCCTGGAGAATCCCACAGACAGAGGAGTCTGGTAGGCTGCATAGAGTAAAATCAAAGTCTTAGCTTTATATTTAAGTCTACAATCTAGGAATCATTCAACTCAATCGTGTCTGACTCTTTGTGACCCCATGGACTATAGCCCACCATGCTCCTCTGTCTATGGAATTCTCCAGGCAAAATTATTGGAGTGGGTAGCCTTTCCTTTCTCCAGGGGATCTTCCTGACCCAGGGATCAAACTCAGGTCTCCTGCACTGCAGAAAGATTCTTTACCGTCTGAGCCACCAGGTAAATCCCCCATCATTGAGCACCAAGCTCAAAAGCCACCTCTCTATAAAGCCTTCCTAGATTCTTCCAGAGAATTAATTTTCTCTGACCTCCTTGGCATTAATTAATATAATATATAGCATTTAATTAACTTATCTTTTACAATAATGTAATGCTTTGCATTAGAGCATTTTTGTGTTGTCTCCACTTTTTAAATTTTTATGTATAACAACTAGCTCAACAAAATGACTAAGAAGTATTTGTTGAATAACAATTCGGAAATGAGTTGCTAGAAAGCATTTTTGAAGGTATGCTTATAAAAAGAAAACTATTAACTATCCGTGTTGATGGTATATAGAGTTTGGATTACTCCAAGGAAGAGAATATATCTTTCAAGCATTCTTTTTGGGAAGGCTCTATAGAAAGAGAAATTCACAAACCAAACCAATTTCAGTTAAATGCTTTTTTGTTTTCACTTTCTGATAAAGACACTAACAAGAAAAGAAATGGTCCTAGGGCATCCAAAAGCTTCAGGAAATAATAATAACAGTGGGCCAGAATAACCCACACACTGAGCCATGAGCCTCTGATTACTTAAAAATGTGGTCAGACAGTACTACAGAGATACATCTGAATGAGGTGAAAGGAGAAAATTGTAGAAAAGACTCTTGAATAGGATCACGGCAGAAAGGAAATGACAAGAAAGAAGCTCTACCATGTCATTTTTTCCCCCTTATATCTTGGGAGTTCATGTTTTGAACAAGAGTGGTTTCTATAACAATCAATGAAACAGGGGCCAACTATGGAGCCCCTGCTGTGTGGCAAGTCCTGTTCGGTTTTGAAATCATTGAAAGGTTTGACTACGAGGAAGATGTTATTTAGGTTCCATGAAAGATAACACAGGAATAGGATTTATTGAAACCAATCCTGTGATCAGAATCTCTTCTTTTATTAACAACTACTAAACGAAACACAGCTGCATTTGGCAAGCACCCGTAGGTAGTAAAGTTTCATTGATACCTCAGAGGACAAAGAGAGAAAGTGTGAGAATGAACTCTTGGATAATTTTTAAAAGACACCTAATACCAAAATATTCTCTCAGTTTTAATTCTAAGTCTCTCTTCCAATCAAAACACTACAAAAGTTATTAATATATTTAAATTGCCTGACTTTGGCCTTGGCTTTTCCCTGTCCCTTTGGCTGCTTTTCCACATTATGTCCCCATTTTTACTTACGTAAAATGAGGATAATCTGCCAAACTGCATTATAGCCTTATAGTGCGATCAAACAAATATACATATGGGAACTGATAAAATTTTAAAACACAGGAGTAATTATTGTCAGTTATATTGTAATTTATTATTTAACTATAGTAACAACCCTCAAAAATAGCAATAGAATGAAGCAAGAGATTTAATTTATAAATCATTCAATTATTTCTTACTTTGTCTAGAAAAACATTATAAATACAGTAAAGCATAACAAGGTCCATAGTTCTTATGGATTACAAAAATGAGCTTCATCCAGGCTCTAAATAATCAGATCAGATCAGATCAGTTGCTCAGTCGTGTCCGACTCTTTGCGACCCCATGAACTGCAGCACGCCAGGCTTCCCTGTCCATCACCAACTCCCGAAGGTCACTCAGACTCACATTCATCGAGTCAGTGATGCCATCCAGCCATCTCATCCTCTGTCGTCCCCTTCTCCTCCTGCCCTCAATCCCTCCCAGCATCAGAGTCTTCTCCAATGAGTCAGCTCTTCGCATAAGATGGCCAAAATACTGGAGTTTCAGCTTTAGCATCATTCCTTCCAAAGAAATCCCAGGGCTGATCTCCTTCAGAATGGACTGGTTGGATCTCCTTGCAGTCCAAGGGACTCTCAAGAGTCTTCTCCAACACCACAGTTCAAAAGCATCAATTCTTCAGCGCTCAGCCTTCTTCACAGTTCAGCTCTAAATAATGAATCAGGCTAATTAAATACTCACTCAATTATTTGAAGAGGGGAGAAAAAAAAGCTTTTACCTTTTGGTTTTTGATTAGCTAGGGGAGAAAATATGGTAAGGGTTCCTATTATGTATGGGAGTTGATCCCCTGGAGAATGAAACGGCAACCCACTCTAGTACTCTTGCCTGGAGAATCCCATGGACAGAGGAGCCTGATGGGCTACAGTCACAGGGTCGCAAAGAGTCGGACACGACTGAGCGACTTCACTTAGCATGAAGTTTAGATGGCTTCCAGAAGTCATGCGTATCTTTAAAGGATAAACAGAGACCCCAAAAATGTTGAAATTATCAGTTTGTCAGAGGAAACTAACTTGGACTTAAGAAAACGTTGAGGGTTTGTTTCCCTGGTGGTTCAGTGGTAAAGAATCCACGGCCAATGCAAGAAACACAGGTTTGATCCCTGATCTGGGAAGATCCCACATGCTGCAGGGCAACTAAGCCCATGCACTCAAGTATTGAGCCCAGGAGCTGCAACTGCTGAGCCCATGGGCCACAATTACTGAAGCCCGAAAGCCCTAGAACCTGTGCTCCTACAAGAGAAGCCACCAAAAGAAGCCCACACACCACAACTAGAGAGAAGTCCACACAATAACAAAGACCCAGCACAGCCAAAAATAGACACATTAATATTTTTTTTAAAAAAAGAAAGCCTTGATGTGTTTACACATCACCAGAACAAACTGCTGCTTTTTTTTTTTTTTTTTTGAATCAGGTTAAACAGGTAGTGAGCTCTGTTAAAGGAAAAAAGAGAAGTTTCTTTTAGCTGAGCTGAGTAATTGCTTTATTTCTCTTTGTTCATTAATCCAGTCAATTAGCCCTAGTTGCATAAGTGGAGGGAAGTTGCTCTGGATGTATGGCTTAGGGGTACAGCTGAGGTTCTCCCCTCGGCACAATCTGTGATTTCTCCCTGCCGGCAACAGGAACCAGCTGGGTCTGGGAGATACTGAAAAGGCAAGTGTATATTGCACCCTAACAAAAGGTGGAAATAAAGATGAGTAATTGCCCAAGAATCATTTTCAATAAATTAATGTAGAAAAAGAAAAGGACACTATTTAAGAAAAAGAGGGAGTACCATAAAATTTAAGGGGAAGTTATGATCTTCCTCCTTGCAAAGCAATTGTTACTTTATTACATTTAGTGCATAGAAAAAAGAATTGAATGATCTATCATGAGCTAAGAAATTGTTGACATCATCTCTTTTTCCCCTGGGAGGGTTTTGTGTTTTGATAGTTTTTAATGTTTGTTCACTTTATGAGTTAATAGACTTGTGAGGATTAGATAATATCTATAAATGTCTTGAGATTCCCCAATATAATATGAATATACATAGTTACAAGATATATACACCAAAGGAAAAGTATAGATTAGAGCAACTACATGTTCATTTTGGAGGGGGAGGGGTACTTAGACTTACAGCCTTGACTTTAGAATCATAGTTACCTTTTCTCTAAATTCATCCTTCTTTGGTCTCAAGAAGGGTAATTTAGAAAAATTGAAATGTTTTGAAGACAACGCCTTCATTGATCTTGATGATTTAGGGAGACTGGCTGATCCTTCCTTTCATGCAGGATTACTTCTAATGTTTTCCAGGGGAACCCGAGTGCATCCATGCAGTGGCCCCCTAAATCTTTTGCTTTACAAAATAACCAGCCCAAGTCCTTGGGAAGGGCTAGGAAAGAGGCAAAGACATTAGGATTCTCCAATGCACTAATTGATTTAGCAGCAGTTTAAAACAATGTTGAGCATTGTCAGAGATGCTCCTTGGAGGTATTAAATCAAGTTTCCCAAGATGGATTGCATGCTAACCACATACTATCTAAAAATCTCAAGGGCTGTTTATTGTTCTGCAATTTATGATCGTCTTGTTAGAGGATTGCACATCAGCTTCCCTTGAGCCCAGGAAGAAACAGAGACAAATAGCATGCAAACTATATTGAACAATTCATTATATTATATTGTAGAAACCTAAGCACAGTGTGGAGATAACCCTTTTATGTGTGCTGCCTTATTGAACAGTAATCACTCTGTAATGCTTTAGATATTTAAATCATATTTATAATAACACATATTAATGTAACATCCCTCATAAAGTTCTCAAGGCATTTTATGGGGTATATAAACCATGGAAAAATACAAAATTTTAAAATTCAGATATACCTACCCTGGGGTCTTGGAGGCAACCTAATGAGGAATATATACAAAATCCCAGGCTGACAGTTTAACTATTTAAGTAGCATATAGAATAACTCAAAGACATTTTAAGATATTGCTGGTTACGAACTCATTCTTTATCTAAATATTTGGCCAGGTTGTATAAGTGCTTACTTTCGGCTTTACTGTTATGGCTAGGAAGAAAGAGATTAAAATTATTTAGAACATTTTCAATCAAAGCTTTCAAATTCACATGTTGGAAAATCGATCACTGATTTGGGGTTTATGTATTTCAGAAAATTACCTTATTAGAAGATTAGGGTTAATTTTAAAACGAACAAAGGTAGTTAACTTGGCATGGCCTGCCTAGATTTGGCATAGTGCTGTGCCTCTATATGTTTGGTAGATAATTTGATAATTAGTTGTTGACTGATTAATCTTCAAAGAAACAGAATGGGGTGCTTTGAGGGTTCACAAGGGTATTCTATCCTTTCATAATATGGGAGGTAAGCCATCAGGGGTCTAAACAAATCTAGTCCTGTCACCTAAATTTTTATTTTTTTACACTTTAGTTCAACACATAACTGTGGGAAGGTTTGCAAACAACCTGAGGACATACATGACAGTACTTAATGCTCAGAGAGGGAAGTTCAGCACTGTCTTATTCATAACATCCAAAGCAGGAATAATATGAATTAAAGAACATGCTCATATACAATTTTTCTGCTTTCAAATGAAGAAGACATATAATGTGTCATTTTCTAAAATATAATTTGTTAAAAAAGTCTGATGGAGGAGAGAATATCATGGGAAAAGAACTTTTCTGGGACTTTCCTGGCCATCCAGTGGTTAAGACTTCACCTTCCAATGCAGGGGGTGTGGGTTTGATCCCTGGTTGGAAACTAAGATCCCACATGCCTTGTGGCAAAAAAAAAAAACCCAAACATAAAAAACAGAAACAATATTGTAACAAGTTCAAAAAAGACTTTAAAAATGGTCCACATCAAAAAAAAAAAAACTTAAAAAAAATTTTTTTCTGACTATAGGTCAGTCACACCATTAGCAGTTATGCCACAAACTGCAGCTTTCCAGTTCCCTTTATTGCACTTGGTTTGATTCTATTGTTGTACATGCCTTATTCGGTGGCTAGGAACACATCAAGTGTTCCAGGAAAGGAAGAGAATAAATGCAGGATAAACAACTCCCAAGTTGTTCAGTAGTGTTTCTAAGGTCAGAACCCTTTCTTGACAACATCATCTGCAACACATTAATACAACTTTGAATGTTTTGTGTGAAGGACATATTCCAGTGTGAATGAATGGTTTCCTTTTTGTTGAACCCAGCAGGAATTAGTTATTAGCATCGATGCTCAATTGTTTAAATATAATGAAAATTTTCTCAGTGGTATCCTGCAGGCTGTCTGGTTCAGTGTTCTTAATTTTTAAGAAAAATGTTAAATCGAGAATTCTGCTCCCTAGTATTGCCATCTCCTGTTTAAGTTGCAGTGGATACAAACCTCTTTTTATGAAAGTAGGGCTTTCTGGAAACACAACTAAGCTCAGGTCTAACTGCAAAAGAAAAACTCTTTTTTTAGAATAGACGAGCTGCTTCACTGTTTTAACCAGAACTATCTGGACCATTTATCTCCAATTTTCTTAAATTCTGAATTCAAGCCTCTAGAGTCCAAGCATAAAGCATCAGGAAAGATTTAAAATATTTCCAAATTTTCTATAATTTAAATAATTTCAATTCACTCCTGAACATCATGTTTATAAAATTCCTGAGAACAATTATCCATTGCATTTACCGTGCTTCACTCTGCTGCTGCTGCTAAGTCGCTTCAGTCGTGTCCGACCCTCATAGACGGCAGCCCATCAGGCTCCCCCGTCCCTGGGATTCTCCAGGCAAGAACACTGGAGTGGGTTGCCATTTCCTTCTCCAAGGCATGAAAGTGAAAATTGGAAGTGAAGTCGCTCAGTCGTGTCCGACTCCTAGCGACCCCATGGACTGCAGCCTACCAGGCTCCTCCATCCATGGGATTTTCCAGGCAAGAGTACTGGAGTGGGGTGTCGTTGCCTTCTCTGGTGCTTCACTCAAGGACTATTTATTTATTGAGGACCTGCTAGGTGCAAGTTTCTGTGCTGAGTATCAAGAATTCAGCAACAAACACAGAATCTCTGACTGCATGGATTTCCAGTTTAAGCTCTTTCAACTTTTAGATGATTAGATGATTTTGGCAGGGGCGGGGGTCAGTGGTGCAGAAATGGTTTATGTAAGCAATTTTATGCCTATTTATTTCAGTAAATCTGATAGAATCTTGATGTGGGCTTTCTTATTTTAAACAAATGGGCAACCTTCCTCATCTCTTGTAATTAAAAACATTCCAAATTGTGTTACTTCTTTAATCAGAAAGTGTGACACATGATTAAGTACCTATGCATGCTAAGGATGCTAGGAATGTCAAGGATCTGTGGACATCTCTCTGACAGATTTCAAGAATTCTGGCTTTTTCTCACTGTGAGTGTTTTGGGGTTTTTTTTTTTACCATTTTAAGAGCCCCCACCCAACAACAACTTCAGATGCACACTAAAAATGTATGTTCAGTGTCATTGAAAATAAATCAAAAGGACTTGTGATATAGGCTTTCATCTGTTGCTCTGTTTGTGAACTGCACTCTGGAGAAGTTATGCAGGATAGAATGTTCACAGAATGTTGGTTGATGGCTCATTGGAAAAGACCCTGATGCTGGAAAAGACTGAGGGCAGGAGAAGGGGGAAACAGAGGATGAGATGGTTGGATGGCATCATCAACTCAATGGACATGGATCTGAGCAAACTCTGGGAGTTAGTGGAGGACAGGGGAGCCTGGCGTGCTGCAGTCCATGGGGTCACAGAGAGTCAGACACCACTTTGAAACTGAACAATAACAACAAATTAATTCCAAATCTGTCTTCACATTGTAACTTTTATTGAAGTGCTTTTATTTAGGTCTTTAGATCAAACCAGAGTCAGCCTTCTTTCTTTATCACTTACAGCTTCTAAAATGTTTTAACTCAGTTGTAATGTTCCTACTAATCTTCTCTTTATGAAACTAAGACACTCTATTGAGTCGTAAACAAACATGCACCATTTGATGTGGTTCATAAAGTTCCTAACATTCTAGTCATTTGTTTCTCTCTGACCTCATGCAGATACCTCCACGACCCTCTACTCTGGAAAGATGTTATTGACAAAGCTTCTGGGGTAGAAAATCCTCCTATAAGGTGGATTGCTTAAAATAAGGTATTGCTTCCTCATTTTTCCTATTAATCTGCAATCTTACTATAAGTTCCCTAAAATAAATTGATAATCACAAAAGGTTATATGATAGTGGTTAAAATATGGCTCAGGAATTAAACTTCTTATCTTCGAATCTGAGCACTGCTGATTACTATCTTTGTAACCTTGAACCAATTGATTAACTACTTCTTATGGCTCTTTCTGAGTATATAAAATGGGGAACGTAAGAAAAACATATAGTTCATTTGGTTGTGAGAGAATGACCAGAAATGAGATAAAGTAATATACACCCACATAGGAATGGAAATACAGTAAGCACTGTCAAAACTGTTAGCTATTTTTACCAATTAGCTATTTTAATACCAAGAACACTTCCAGAAATGGCAGGTAATTTGATACTTAATTCAGGTAATCAAGTCCTATTTTTTTCTGATTATTTGAAATATTTTATCAGACATTTAAAAAAAATTGGGGAGAGTATAATTGCTTGACAATGTTGTGTCCGTTTCTGCTCCACAATAATGTGAATCAGCTGTATTTACACATATGTTCTCTCCTTTTTGATCCTCCCTCCCACCCCCATCCCACTCATGAGACATTGATATCTGAAATGATACAAGTTTAAGTCTTTTGGGAAATCAACTTGTTATTTACTTTGATATTTGGATATTCCAATTCTGTTGTGCTTTGAACATGCTAGCTCATGCCAAAGATTATAGTATGATTGTTTTAAAATTCCATTGTCACAAATGTATACAGGTTTGCTTCACATATTTTGAATATATCTAGTTCTCTCTACAAGACTGAAAAGTTTTAGAAACATAAGTTCATTTTCTTAAAATATTCTTTGAGTTTAAAATGAAGGAGATGGCAGTTATTCATATTTATAGATGGGGAAACTAAAGGATTGAAGGCTTAAGTGAGTTGTGAAAGACCACTCTGACAGTTAAAAGTAGAATGAAAATTATTTTTAAAAATGTTTCCTGTTTCCTGTGGAGTTTGAGTACTATTGCTCCTAAAGACTATTTTGAATAAGAAATATATATCTCTCATAAATCCTGAAAGATTAGCTTAGAGAGGAAATGAGCAAAACATCGGGTAAAGAAATAAAGTAATTGGCATTGCTTAAAGCTTAAAGGAAATGGGACATAGGTTGCCAAAAATACAAAAAATAAATGACATAAAAAGTAGTTAAACAAGGGATATTAAAATATCAGCAGTAAGAGAGAACACAGAATGAAAAGTGAGTGTGAAATTTGTGTGACTTTGAAGTGGCCAAGATATTCAATTCATTATTCAAAAATCTCTTTTTAATAAAAAGAAGAAATTGGGCTGCCAAGTCAATATATTGCAAAAATATATTTAAACCAAAAGCCTGTTTGCAAAGTGCTTTTTCACTTGAACGTAGATGAGCGTATTCAGATGACAAGGATCCATGGGTATTAATGTAAATGGCAAGTGAATTTTCTAAGCTTCTTATAATTATGTTAGAAGTCTCATCTAGTCAGAGTATTCTAGGAACTGTCTTCTTGGCTAATATTCCTCTTCTCAATCTCTTATAATAAGTAGGTGGAAGTAGCTATTTGGGAATCACCTACCAATTGTCTGAATAGAAAAGCTAGAAACTGTAAGTGGCTCAGAGAGTTTAATTTTCTAGATATTTTAAAAACCACACTAGTTTTGTTCATCTGTAAAATGTCTTGTTATTAGATTTAATCTTTGTTCATTTAAATATCTAATACCACTATCCTTTATCTAATGTGTTTTCCAATTCAGTCAAAAGAACACGTTCTTTTACATGTGGTCACATCTAACACATATGAGTTAAATCAGGTGTTGTTTAATTCAGAGGTTCTTGGAGAACTTATTATTTGAGCCTGAATTGAGGTTGCAATTCTGGAACAGAAGAACCAGATAAGTTGATGTTTAACTTTGTTATGGCAATTTGAGTGAATCACTTCCTTTCTCCTAGTCTTCATTTCCTCATCTGTCAAATGCTCTATCAGTCAGGCTAGGCTAGGCTATGCTACAGTAACAAAGGATCAGCAAAAAGCAATGATTCTTTCTGGTAGTCATTGAAAGACTCAGGCTTCTGGAGGCCATATTTCTGTGCCTTCAGGATTTTTATAGGAAAAGAAAAATCACTCTGTCCATTGTGCTTTCTATAGCGGCTGCACCAAATTATATTCTCACCAAAAACCAGATTACTTGTAAATAGTACTATTGCTCTCTATAATAAATACAATTATTTATTTGAAAATGCCTGGAATACAATATGCGTAATCAATGACTATAGGTTGCATTTATTTTTAAAGTAAAAAAAGAAAAATAAACAATATTTTAATAACAGTACCATATGACATCAAATACTTCAGCATGTTTAATCAGGTGATAACTTCAGATTTTATTATAATTTTACTGATTCTTATGCAGAGTACATCATGAGAAACACTGGGCTGGAAGAAACACAGTTGGAATCAAGATTGCTGGGAGAAATATCAATAACCTCAGATATGCAGATGATACCACCCTTATGGCAGAAAGTGAAGAGGGGCTAAAAAGCCTCTTGATGAAAGTGAAAGTGGAGAGTGAAAAGATTGGCTTAAAGCTCAACATTCAGAAAATGAAGATCATGGCATCTGGTCCCATCACTACATGGGAAATAGATGGAGAAACAGTGGAAACAGTGTCAGACTTTTTTTTTCTAGGCTCCAAAATCACTACAGATGGTGACTGCAGCCATGAAATTAAAAGACACTTACTCCTTGGAAGGAAAGTTATGACCAACCTAGATAGCATATTGAAAAGCAGAGACATTACTTTGCCAACAAAGGTTTGCCTAGTCAGGGCTATGGTTTTTCCTGTGGTCATGTATGGATGTGAGAGCTCGACTATGAAGAAGGCTGAGCACCGAAGAATTGATGCTTTTGAACTGTGGTGTTGGAAAAGACTCTTGAGAGTGCCTTGGACTGCAAGGAGATCCAACCAGTCCATTGTGAAGGAGATCAGCCCTGGGATTTCTTTGGAAGGAATGATGCTAAAGCTGAAACTCCAGTACTTTGGCCACCTCATGCAAAGAGTTGACTCATTGGAGAAGACTCTGATGCTGGGAGGGAATGGGGGCAGGAGGAGAAGGGGACGACAGAGGATGAGATGGCTGGATGGCATCACTGACTCGATGGATGTGAGTCTGGGTGACCTCCGAGAGCTGGTGATGGACAGGGAGGCCTGGCATGCTGCGGTTCATGGGGTCGCAGAGAGTCGGACATGACTGAGCGACTGATCTGATCTGATCTGATGCACAAAGATTATGAGGATGCTTGAGGCAATCCAAAAGTACAAAACAACTGCATTTGTTTTTAATGAAGGTCAATTTTTTTTAATTTATAAAGTTTAAATTTTTAATTTAAAAATTAAGAATATTAGCATTAAATAAATTAGAAAAATTAAACACTTTTCCTCATATTTTCCTGGTACACGTGGGCCTATATTTTTTTAATCTCCTCATGAGCTATGTTTGTAGCTCCAAAAAACTAGAGAATGGAGATCATTTAAGCAAATGTTACTTTTCCTTCATTTTCCTGCAGACAGAGTTACCTGGATAAATGACAGCAAAAATAGTCAGAGGTGCAGTGTTTAAAAATAAAATGAGTTGCTTTTCTCAGTTTGGATGACATCAGAGTCCTCCTATTTCTGTGCCTTCAATTTCCAGTGCAAAGAAAACTCCAAGCATGTAGAGGGACAAACAACAGAGCATCTTACCCAAAGAGAACACCCCCTGCAGTAGGTGAGAGGCTTGAGGAGCCCTGGAGAAGTTCATCTCCACCCACACATTCCACCCCTGTCTCCATCCTAACTTGAGGACTTGTTAATGAAAAAGTATGCTCAGCTTAGTATGGAGAAAACACACTGATACAAATTCTGTGCTTAGTAAGTCCTGTATAAGTTGTTAGCAATGTGACACCATTTAGTGAAAAGCACAACTCTTGTCGCCTACAAAATGCGGGGCTTGAGCAAATCCCTAAAGCTCTCAATCTCCATTTCCTCATTGTAAAATGGTTAAATATCAATTGCCTATACACCTTGCAGGGTTGAAGAGAGAACCAAAGGATATGGTAGTTTGGAAAGTGAAGTGAAAGTTGCTCAGTCGTGTTCGACTCTTTGCAGGCAGATTTTTTACCAGCTGAGCCACGAGGGAAGCCCAGGGCAATCTGCAAAAATAAAAATCAAATAAATGTCTGATTATCTTTTATCCACCAATCTGCCCTTGGCTTTTATTTTTCTTTGTATCAAAGGGAATGATGTTGCTTTGTGTGACACAATCTTAGGCTCCTCCGTCCATGGAATTTTCCGGGCAAGAAGAGTGGAGTGGGTTATCATTTCCTCCTCCAGGGGATCTTTCTGACCCAGGTCTCATTCATCTCCTGCATTGCCAGGTGGATTCTTTACCACTAGCACTACTTGGGAAGCCCTGCTATACAAATGCGATGGTGTTGCTTTGTGTGGCACAGTCTCAGTAGGAGGCCCAACATTCAGGATCATAGATAGCTGCATTCCATTCCATTATTCTCAAGTGAACAGGAGTGATATTATCATAGAACAAACTGAATTTCCATAAATTCATTTTTAAAAAGTAAATACTTCTCAAAAATGGGGACTTTTAAAACATTAGTGGTATAACTCACAATAGATTACAATCCAGCAAGGCATAAGGACTCTGGTAGAAATCTATATTTGTATTCGTGCCTAACCCAGTGGCTCAGCAGTGAAGAATCAGCCTGCAAAGCAGGAGACGGCAGAGATGTTGGTTGGATCTTGGGTGGAGAAGATCCCCTGGAAGAGGGCATGACAACCCACTCTGGTAGTCTTGCTTGGAGAATCCTCCTGACAGAGGAACCTGGTGGGCTACAACCCATAGGGTCACAAAGAGTCGGACACATCTAGCAACTGAGCATACATGCACACAAGAGAAAGAGGATACACTTTCCGATCAGAGAGCCACCCCGCCTCTCCACTGTGGCCTAAAGTGGAGTGAAGTGAAGTGAAGTCGCTCAGCAGTGTCCGACTCTTTGCGACCCCACAGACTGTAGCCTACCGGTCTCCTCCGTCCATGGGATTTTCCAGGCAAGAATACTGGAGTGGGTAGCCATTTTCTTCTCCAGGGGAACTTCCCGACCCAGGGATCCAACCCCGGTCTCCCGCATTGTAGGCAGACGCTTTACCGTCTGAGCCTAAAGCAGTAGCAATTGTAGCTTGCTTTGTTGATTCAAGGGGTAAACAGCAGCAGAGGCCACAGACAACAGGGAAGGCAGAATCCCCACACACAGTTAACACTGACTCCTAAGGCAACCAGTGTTGGCCCAAGCGTAAGAAGCTGGCAGGCCTCATTACTGGTTGAATAAATGATCGTGTGTTAGAGAAAGCCAGGATGGATAACAGGCTGGTGTGTGTCAGATTGTAGGTACCACTGGAGCTCTCACAAAGGGCAGCAGTCATAAGAGGACAAATGACAGAGACATTCACCCATGACTTTCCACATCATTTCCCCAACCCCTTTTCACCTCCCATCAATTCCAAAGAAAACGACTATTTTAAATCCTAACCTGAATGGAGTGCTCCCTCCTCGCATCTTGTTGTTGTACTTTTTTTTCCTGTCTAGTCGTAATAGGCACCAAAAACAACATGTGAGGACAACTTTACTTAGGATATAGCCCGTGGCTTGAGCACACGGTTCATTATAGAGCTGCTAGAAGTCACAGGTTGGCAGTCTTACTTAATGGAATAACAGATAGAGAGCAAAAATAATGGCTCCCTTGTCTCTTACTCTATTAATAGTGGGGTTATTAATATTGCAAAATGACTGGTAATAAGAATATTTTAAGGGGGGGGGGCCATAAATGAACTTTTATAACTAAAATGGCTGTGAGAACATAAGTCTAATTCTTAAAAAAACAGAACCTCAGTTTATTGGATACACATATTTATTACTTGTTATTATTGTTTGTTTACTATGTTATTCTTCCTTTCTAAAAAAAATGTTCAGTCATTTTCCTCTTAGCATCAATGTCCAAAAAATACATGGCAACTCATGACCTGGGAATATATTTATATAACATCACCAACGTTTTCCATGGCAACAAGCCTTGTCAAGCTGTCAGACTGACTTCTGAGCAGTTTCCAAACAAATATAATTCTAATATAGAAATGAATAGGATTCCTGTTGTTCAAAAGTAATATCTAATATTGAACCCACAAACTATTGGACTGCATGCTAAAAAATAAAATAAAAAGGAGAAAGTGATTTCCTTCCTTTTAAAGATGCATGCCAGATATGCACTTATTTGGAGAGCAGTTTTTTTTTTCCCCCAGAGGATTGTGACTATTGAAGTTCTGATGATTTTTCTCAATCAACCACATTTCACAAAGAGTTAAAATTCAATAATAGTTTGAGACATTCGACAATCAAAATAAAAGCTGTATCCACTGGTATTCCCCTAATCAGAATTATAAAGACTTAAAAGTGAGGTGACAAGAAAGGCCAAATTTTGGCTTTTTCATTCAACCTCTGTTTTATTTTCTGGTGGCTCAGAAAGTCACAGAGTAAAACAGATGTTTGATATAGAATTGTAGTCTAGTTCTTTGATATAGATTAATTCATAATAGATGGATAAGGGGTAGATGGATGGATGGACAAAAGGAATAATGGCAAGATAAATCTATTTCATGGTTAAATAACAGGTAACTTTCATTCATCTCAGGATATATAGTATGTTTTAATCAAGAAGTTAATTACTATATACATTTTGTACTTGAGCAAACTGGACAATAGAGTTATTCACCCTGCATTCTTTATTAAGTTTTTTGGAAAGTTAAGAGGAAAATCTCATAGTAAGAATTTCTTGCCCTAAATGACCTTAGTTTTAGAACTCAGAAGACCTAGATTCTTGTCCTGGTTCTGCGGTTGTTCTGACTTTCTATTGATATGTAACACATCACCCTACAATTTAGAGGCTAAAAAAATCTCTCTCTTATAATTCTGTGTGTCGGCTAGACTCAGCCAAACCCAGTCTTGAGTCTTGAGAATGATCACCCAAAGCTGCATTCAGCTGGGGCCAGGGAAGAAGAAGTAGTCACCTGGCATAAGGACACTGGGTCAGCTGGACTTTCTCCTCCATGTCTTAGGTCATCTCCCTCTCCTTGTCACTGCTCGTACAGAAAAGCCAGACTTCTCAGTGGAACTTACAGATTCCAACAGCACAAAACCAGAAGCACCCAAGTCATCTCAAGCTTTATACCTCAAAGTATTGCCCTGTATTAAAACCAACAAGGACCTACTGTATTGCACAGGGAATTCTGCTCAGTATTCTGTAATAACCTAAATGGGAAAAGAATTGAAAAAGAATAGATATATGTATATGTGTAATTGAATCACTTTCTTGTACACCTGAAACTAACACAATGTTGTAAATCAACTATTGTTGTTGCTGTTTCGTTGCTTAGTCGTATGCAGCTTATCCCTGTCTTTCACTATCTCCCAGAGTTTTAGATTCATGTCCACTGAGTTAGTGGTGCTATCTAACCATCTCATCCTCTGCCTCCCTCTTCTCTTTTGTCTTCAGTTTTTCCCAGCAAGTGAGTCTTTTCCAATGAGTCAACTCTCTGCATCAGGTGGCCAAAATATTGGAGCTTCAGATTCAGCATCAGCCTTTCCAATAAATATTCAGGGTCTATTTCTTTTAGCGGAGAAGGCAATGGCACCCCACTCCAGTACTCTTGCCTGGAAAATCCCATGGACAGAGGAGCCTGGTGGGCTGCAGTCCATGGGGTCGCTAGAAGTCAGACACGACTGAGCAACTTCCCTTTCACTTTTCACTTTCATGCATTGGAGAAGGAAATGGCAACCCACTCCAGCGTTCTTGCCTGGAGAATCCCAGGGATGGGAGAGCCTGGTGGGCTGCCGTCTATGGGGTCACACAGAGTCGGACACGACTGAAGTGACTTAGCAGCATTTCTTTTAGGGTTGACTGATTTGAACTCCGTCCAGTCCAAGTAACTCTCAAGAGTCTTCTCCAGCACCACAATTTGAAAGCATCAGTTCTTCAGTGTTCAGCCTTCTTTATGGTCCAACTCACATCCATAGATGACTACTGAAAAAAATCATAAGTTTGTCTGTATGGACCTTTATTGGCAAAGTGATATCTCTGCTTTTTAATACGCCATCTAGGTTTGTCATAGCTTTCTTTCCAAGGAACAAGTGTCTTTTAATTTCATGGCTGCACTCACTGTCTGCAGTGATTTTGGAGCCCAAGAAAATAAAAATATTTGCCATGAAGCGATGGGACCAGATGCCATGATCTTTGTTTTATGTATGTTGAGTTTTAAGCCAATTTTTTCATTCTCCTCTTTCACCATCATGAAGAGGCTCTTTAGTCATCTGCATATCTGAGATTGTTGATATTTCTCCCAGCAACCTTAATTCCAGCTTGAGATTCCACTAGCCCAGGATTTCACATGATATACTCTGCATACAAGTTAAATAAATAAGGTGATAATATAAAGTCTTGTCATATCCCTTTGCCAATTTTAAACCAGCCAGTGGTTCCAAGTAAGATTCTAATTGTTGCTTCTTGGCCTGCATACAAGTTTCTCAGGAGACAGGTAAATGGTCTGGTATTCCCATCTCTTTAAGAATTTTCCAGTTTGTTGTGATCCACACAGTAAAAGGCTATAGCATAATCAATGAAACAGATTTTTTTCTGGAATTTCCTTGCTTTCTCTATGATCCAGTGAATGTTGGAAATTTGACCTCTGGTTCCTCTGTCTTTTCTAAACTCAGTTTATACATATAGAGGTTCTCTATTCATGTACTGCTGAAGCCTAGCTTGAAAGATTTTGAGTATAACCTCATAAGCCTGCAAAATGAGCACAATTGTACACTAGTTTGTTCATTCTTTGGCATTGCACTTCTTTGGGATTGGAATAAAAACTAACCTTTTCCAGTCCTGTGACCACTGCTAAGTTTTCCAAATTTGTTGCCATATTGAGTGGAACACTTTAACAACATCATCTTTTTGGATTTTAAGAAGCTCAGCTGAAATTCTATCACCTTCACTAGCCTTGCTTGTAGTGGTAATTCCTAAGTCTCACTTGACTTGACTCCAGGATGTCAGGCTCTAGTGACTGACCACACCATTATGGTTGTCTGGGTCATTAAGATCCTTTTTGTGTAGTTTGTCTGTCAAGTAAAAAAAAAAAAATTTAAGCCCATAACTTTAATAAGGCCCACCAAAAAAAAAAAAGAGAGAGAGAGAGAGAGAAAAGTACTGAGTGCAGCACTTTAACATCATCATCTTTTAGGATTTTAAATAACTCAACTGGAATTCCATCACCTTTTGCCAAATTCTATTAGGAGGAATCATAGATTCACGGGGTGGAGATTGCACAAGCATGTGACTGTCAAGAGCTGTGGTTCATGAGGGACCAGCAACATAACAAGCTACTTTATCATAAGTAGTGTGACTCAAAGAATTGTTTCCTCAACTGTCAGATGAAGAGGTTGTACTAGATCCAGATTCATATCGGATCAGTCGCTCAGTCGTGTCCGACTCTTTGCGACCCCATGAATCGCAGCACGCCAGGCCTCCCTGTCCATCACCAGCTCCCGGAGGTCACCCAGACTGACATCCATCGAGTCAGTGATGCCATCCAGCCATCTCATCCTCTGTCGTCCCCTTCTCCTCCTGCCCTCAATCCCTCCCAGCATCAGAGTCTTCTCCAATGAGTCAACTCTTTGCATGAGGTGGCCAAAGTACTGGAGTTTCAGCTTTAGCATCATTCCTTCCAAAGAAATCCCAGGGCTGATCTCCTTCAGAATGAACTGGTTGGATCTCCTTGCAGTCCAAGAGACTCTCAAGAGTCTTCTCCAACACCACAGTTCAAAAGCATCAATTCTTCGGCGCTCAGCCTTCTTCACAGTCCAGCTGTCACATCCATACATGACCACAGGAAAGACTATAGCCTTGATTAGGCGAACCTTTGTTGGCAAAGTAATGTCTCTGCTTTTCAATATGCTATCTAGGTTGGTCATAACTCCTTCCAAGGAGTAAGCGTCTTTTACTTTCATGGCTGCACTCACCATCTGCAGTGATTTTGGAGCCCAGAAAAAGAAAGTCTGACACTGTTTCCACTGTTTCTCCATCTATTTCCCATGTAGTGATGGGACCAGATGCCATGATCTTCGTTTTCTGAATGTTGAGCTTTAAGCCAACCTTTTTACTCTCCACTTTCACTTTCATCAAGAGGCTTTTTAGTTCCTCTCCACTTTCTGCCATAAGGGTGGTATCATCTGCATATCTGAGGTTATTGATATTTCTCCCAGCAATCTTGATTTCAACTTGTGTTTCTTCCAGTCCAGTGTTTCTCATGATGTACTCTGCATAGAAGTTAAATAAACAGGGTGACAATATACAGCCTTGACGTAGTCCTTTTCCTATTTGGAACCAGTCTGTTGTTCCATGTCCAGTTCTAACTGTTGCTTCCTGACCTGCATACAGATTTCTCAAGAGGCAGATCAGGTGGAAGTGTACCTTTAATAGTACAAAGTTCCCTGAGCCATTTTTTCAACACAGTATATTTTAGGAAAATGGGCTCCAAAACCCAACACAATCTTAGCCTTATTTTCAAAGCCATACTGAACATTCCGCATGTCCACAGAATTGGCAGGCAGCTCAAACTGAATACACCTTAATTCTGACTTTCCTTTTATATCGTCCCCTCGCCCTGGAGATCATATTTCAAATGATGCAGCTCCCAGTTATCCTTGTTAGAAATCTGGAAATCACTCTTGAAACTTCTTGTTAACAACATCTACCAGTCAGTGAGTCATAGCAATGCTCTGATAAAAGTACTATGATTATTCCCATTTTTCAGAGGAGGCAACTAAGACATAGTGAGGTTACAACCCTGTTAGGACACATAAACTAGTGAGTGGAGAAGCCTTAACTATGGTGCTGTACTAGGACAAATGACCTTTGGCTCCCTCAACATATGAAGATCTGAACTTAGTGATTACAAAGATGTGAAAGTTTTTTGGAAGTATAGTATGTACCCTTGAACTGTTTGTGTGACAATTTGTAAATTAGCAAATTTTTCAGTAGTAATTTACCTCTAGGAGGATGGCTCAGAGAAAGGGCAAGTTAGCCATCTTAAAAATAATTGGCAGTGCTATTATCACACACACTCACACACACACTAACACGTACACACACACACACACACACACATTGGAAAACAAAATAAAAATAATTTTTATTTTTAGTTAACTCTTTACAAAACAAATTATGTGGAAGCTATAATATAAATTCTGTTTTATGGATGAGGAAGACTAAGATCTTTATATTAAACAGCTCAACCCAGGGGAGCTGGCACTTGAATTAAGTGTAGAAACTGCTAGCAATGAATAGCTAATAATTAATTAGCTGGAGGGACTGGACATATGGCACAGGTTAAACTTGTCCAGGAGGCCATCATTCTGAGGTCAGAATCTCGGTAATGGGATTAATCTGTTATTTTGTATCTATTTTAGTTAAAAATCTCTGCAGAGAGATCTTCGGATCATGTGCTACAAACTTGAAGTAACTAAATAGTTTTGAAACTATTTTTAATACAATGTTTGTGTTGGGGGTACAAGATAAGGTCCTTGAGACACTTGAAGTATATATAAAGACTTTTCTGGAAATAAGGAAAACTATTCATGGAACTGTTTCTTCTTTTGAAAGTGAAATAAATCAACAAATTACTATTTAAAGCATGTGAATAATCCCCTTCCCTCAAGTTTTTCAAATGACTTGTTATGGCTTTGGATATTTTTTCCACTAATTTTCACTGCAAAAAGAAAAATACCACATTGGCAAGGACATGGAAATTTTCTTTGAAGCCACTGGATAGTTATAGTTTGGCAGGTCACACTCTCCCCCTTCTTGTCTTCTGGCCACTGCTTGACAGTTTCCCAAAGGGATCATCCCTTGGGACTGGGAAGGAATTTCTCCCGTCTTCAGTGTTTTCTGATGACATACGTTAAATATAATTAGGAAAAGAGTTTACACAGACCTAATAAACACTGGTCTAAACAGTTTCTGCAAATTCATGTATACTCATCTCACTCAAAGATTGGTTAACTCAATTAGTATTCCTTATATCTGTCCTTTCTGTGGTTCTGTTTCATCCAGGCTTAATACCAACTAGCCCTTGGTTTATAGTACCCATTACTCCATCCTAGCCTTCTGGCAATTCATACTTCTGCTACATCAGCATTTGTTTATTGTTATTAAACTCCTAATAAATGATATGTCAAAAAAATATACATTGGTGACCATGAAAAAAGGAAGAATATGGAAATATTGGCTTCCTGGGTGGCACTGGTAGTAAAGAATCCGCCTGCCAATGCGGGCGACCTAAGAAACATGGGCTCAATTCCTGTGTTTGGAAGATCCCCTGGAGGAGGGGATAGCAACCCTCTCCAGTATTCTTGCCTGGAGAATCCCATGAACAGAGGAGCCTAGCGGGCTACAACTATAGTGTCACAAAGAGTCAGGCACAACTGAACGACTTAGCATGCATGGAAACACTAGTATCAATTCCTCTCAAATTAAATGTGGGCCCAAATTAAGGGTGGACCATTTTTTAACTTACAAGGCATTCATCTAAGGCCATGTCATGAGGACAGAGCAGGAAATGCTTATTAGGATATTTTAGTCTGAGGTCTACACAACTCATCCACTTTGCTGCTCTATGCAAGGCCACCCAGTCAGAGCACTTTTCTCAGTCTGACTGCATCCCAGGAAAACCATACTTTTGTATAATGCATAGTTAAGTTGTGTTTTTGGCTAAGAGATGTAAGTTTTTGTGTTTAATTTTGGAAAGACAGAAACATTTTAAGAATATATTTCACCCACATTCTGAGACCCAAATAGGAGTTAATACATTGGTCCTAGAATTTCAGGGACCATCTCTGAAAATGACATCAGAGAATGTACAGTCCAAATTTAATGGTTCTTCTTCCTCCAGATCCCTCAAAATCCATCCTCCACTGTCTTTCTTCATACCCACTGCATCTGTATTTGTGGTTTTATCTTCCACGTGGGGTACCAATTCCTAGCCCCCTTCCAGGCATCAAACATACACACACACACACACGTCTGCTGCCAAAGTAATCTTACTGATACACAAACCTGATCAAATTGTTTCCTGCCTTAGAAATCTCCAATGATTTGCCATTCCCTGTTGGATGAAGTCTAAACCACACAGCACAGGCTTTCCCATATCTTCCATCACTTCTCACCAATCATCTCTCTATCCCTTCCTTTGTACCTTATCACAGATATTTCAGTATTTCCCAGAAAGCATCATGTTCTTTCACATCTCTCAACCTCTACACAATCTCTATTGTCTGTCTGGTCTATATGCCCTTCCTCCCCTTCTCCTCTGTGACGCACTGCTTGTCTTTAAAAACCCAAATTAAATGTTGCCTTTCTGGGAGCCTTTCCCCAATAGTTACAGAGAGAGTTGGTATACAGCTGCTACAGGCATCAGAACCATTCCACGTGGATATCTATGGGCACAAACACCACAGTGAAGTTCTCTCTTCCCACTGGACACAAAGCATGGAGGTCACATCTCATACACCTTTCTGCCTAGATTTGTGCCTATCACAGGGAAAGTACTTCTTTCATTCATTTGTTGAATAAGTACTTATTCATTTGTTGAATAAGCATGGTGTCATTGATGGTTTAATGTTGAAAAACATATTAAACATAGTTCCTGATATCACAGATTGTACTTTACTCTGGGAGAGAGACACTAGACACACAAATGTATATACAATTATTGTCTGTGATATATGCTTTGATAGAGAAGAACAAAGAACAAGAAAGAGAATAAGGAAGGGATGTGTGTGTTCAGTTGTGTCTGACTCTTTGCGACCCAAATGGACTGTAGCCTGCCAGGCTCCTTTGTCCAAGGGATTTTCCCAAGTAAGAATGCTGGAGAGGGTTGCCTTTTCCTACTCTAGGGGATATTCCAGATCCAGGGATCAAACTCACATCTCTTGCATTGGCAGGTGGTTCTTTACAACTGTGCCACCTTGGAAAGCCCTAAGAAAGGGATGGAAGAGCTAATTTAAATGGGGAGAGAAGCAAGGAAGAAATTCCTGAGCATGTGACATTTAGGCTGGAATCCAAAGGATGGGTAGCCAGGAAAAGAGTGAGAAAAATAAAGCACGAAGGTCTCAAAATGGGAAGGAGCTTGTGAAAAGACTCGGAAAAAGGTCAACACAGCTGGAAAATGAGTGAGCAAGAGGACTAGAATGTGGAGAGCGGCTGAGAGGGCAGGCAAAGCCAAACCACAAAGAGTTTGGGTTTTATTGGAAGTGCACTGAAAAGCCATTGAAGGATTAATAATGATGAAAGTAAGTTCCAGAGACAGAGGGCACATTACCTTTGGAGTAACAAGAGGCTCTGTTCCCTGGGATTCAGGATGAGAGATGAACTGAGCTAATGCTGGAATGGAGAGCCCAGAGGAGGGAAAAGTGTGTCACTCACCCTTTACATGTAGAATTGTTGACAGTTCCCTTTGGGGCAAGCTGATTCTGTTTGTCGCCAAGAACTACAGTTTCAACTGTCTGAAAGTTATGAGATCACTCCCTCATGACTGAGGAAATCATAGAATATGTCCTCAAAGGAGTAATGCTCTAACAAGGATGAGGCTACCATGGCTGTATAACAGCCACTCTATATGTACTGTATAACTGGCAACACACTCTACACCTTCCCTTGGATTCTAAAGTGAAAAGTGTTAGTCATTCAGTCGTGTCTGACTCTTTGTGACCCCCTGAACTGCAGCCTGCCAGGCTCCTCTGTCCATGGGATTCTCCAGGACAGAATACTGGAGTGGGCTGCCATTTCCTTCTCCAGGAAATCTTCCTGAACCAGGGATCAAAGCTGGGTCTCCTGCATTGCAGGAGGATTCTTTACCATATGAGCCATCAAGGAAGCCCTTTGGATTCCAAAACTCACCTCCAACTCAACCTGGCTAAAATGCAATCCTCTAAAATCCCATCAACATCTAAGCTCCTCCCAGCATTCCTTATCTCAGTGTCTGGTACACCCATCAACCCCAGAGATCAGCATCTTCCTCTCCCCACCTCCCAGAACCAGTCCATCACCAAGCTTTTGCTGACTTTGCTTCCTAAACACCTATCAAATTTCCTCCCTCTCCACTGCTATTACTTCAAGCTATTATCATCTCTTGCCTGGACCTCTGTTATCTGCTAATGGATATCCCCTGTCATTTCTTCAGCCCTCAAGTTTATTCTTTATCCAACACTCAGAGAGAGCTTTTAAAATACAAACTGGTATAACCCCACCTCTGTCAGGATTTAAGACAAACGGGAGAACAAAGCTCCTTACTGTGACTTTAGATACCTTAATTTACTGGTCTAGATTCCGCCTGCACTTGCCTCTGTACACCTCACTAGCTGAGTCTTGTGTTATGTCTCCCCTACCCTTTGTGTGATGGGGCTTCCTAGGTGGCTCAGTGATAAAGAATCCACCTGCCATGCAGGAGACATGGGTTACATCCTGGGTGAGGAATATCCCCTGGAGAAGGAAATGGCAACCCACTCCAGGACTCTTGTCTGGGACATCCCATGGACAGAGGAGCCTGGCAGGCTACAGTTCATGGGATCACAAGAGTCGAACATGACTTATAACTAAACAACAACAACCCTCTGTGAGCCTGGTACCCTGGCTGCCATTCAGTTTCATGAGGACATCATGGTCTATATTTCCACCAAACTTTATATGTCATGTTCTATCAGTTTGAAAAAACTTACCCACTGTCTGCCTCACTAATATGTACGTGTTCTTCATAAGTCAGCTCAGCTATCACTTTACTAAAAGAATCTTCTCTCACCGCCTTAACTATAGCAAATTCCCCTGTAATACATTGCCTTGGAGCCAAGTACCCATCATGTGTAGCTTTTACAATTGAGAATATTTTACACTTAAGGTTTCTATCTCCTACTCTATGGTAAACTCCAAAGGGCAAGGGATCTTACCTGCCTCAATTCTTTATTATATCCCAGATGCCAGAAGTAGGTACTCAAATACCTTTTGAATGATGTTACAGAAATGGAGGGACACCTACAGGAGAAAGCAGATATTCTAAATACGCAGGGGACACTAACAATTGCAAAGGGAGCCTGTTAGGAGAACAGTAGCCCCAAAGGCATGAGTATGTTCTTGAATGCTTTTGACATTGACCCTTGTAAGCCCCAGAAATAGAAAAGGGTAACTTTGTGTGATCATCAAAGTCCCAACAGGAAACAGATGGCATACCCAATAGGAGAGGGCAGGGAGGATTTATTTAGAGAGGCAGTTTTTACAAAGGCACGGGTATAGGAGAAGCAGAAGGCAGAGGCCAGAGAAACTGGATTCCACCCAGGTCAGCCTAAAGGACAGAGAGCAGAGCTGATAAGATGGCAGAATGGGTCTGCAGAGACAATTATTTATTTAATGCTAATACAATAGCTCTTGTGCTCACAGGCTGATGCTACCTGGGGGCATTTAGGCTAAACCTATTTATTATTTATAACCTTCTCTGGGGGTTCTGTGAGGGTGGGGGTGGGCTTGGGGGGCTTGCCACAGGGTGCTGGTGGTAAAGAACCCACCTGCCAATGCAGGAGACAAAAGAGATTCTGGTTCAATCCCTGCATTGAGAAGATCTCTTGAGGGAGGATGTGGCAACGGCCTGGTGGTCTATAGCCCATAGGGTTGCAAAGACTCAGACATGACTGAAGTGATTTAGCACACACTTAACACAGATCAGATCAGATCAGATCAGTCGCTCAGTCGTGTCCGACTCTTCGCGACCCCATGAACCGCAGCACGCCAGGCCTCCCTGTCCATCACCAACTCCCGGAGGTCACTCAGACTCGCATCCATCGAGTCAGTGATGCCATCCAGCCATCTCATCCTCTGTCGTCCCCTTCTCCTCCTGCCCTCAATCCCTCCCAGCATCAGAGTCTTCTCCAATGAGTCAACTCTTCCCATGAGGTGGCCAAAATACTGGAGTTTCAGCTTTAGCATCATTCCTTCTAGAGAAATTCCAGGATTGATCTCCTTCAGAATGGACTGGTTGGATCTTCTTGCAGTCCAAGGGACTCTCAAGAGTCTTCTCCAACACCACACTTCAAAAGCATCAATTCTTCGGCGCTCAGCCTTCTTCACAGTCCAGCTCTCACATCCATACATGACCACAGGAAAGACCATAGCCTTGACTAGGCGAACCTTTGTTGGCCAAGTAATGTCTCTGCTTTTGAATATGCTATCTAGGTTGGTCATAACTTTCCTTCCAAGGAGCAAGCGTCTTTTAATTTCATGGCTGCAGTCACCATCTGCAGTGATTTTGGAGCCCAGAAAAACAAAGTCAGACACTGTTTCCACTGTTTCCCCATCTATTTCCCATGCAGTGATGGGACCACATGCCATGATCTTCGTTTTCTGAATGTTGAGCTTTAAGCCAACCTTTTCACTCTCCACTTTCACTTTCATCAAGAGGCTTTTTAGCCCCTCTTCACTTTCTGCCATAAGAGTGGTGTCATCTGCATATCTGAGGTTATTGATATTTCTCCCAGCAATCTTGATTCCAACTTCTGTTTCTTCCAGTCCAGCATTTCTCATGATGTACTCTGCATATAAGTTGAATAAACATGGTGACAATATGCAGCCTTGACGTACTCCTTTTCCTATTTGGAACCAGTCTGTTGTTCCATGTCCAGTTCTAACTGTTGCTTCCTGACCTGCATACAGATTTCTTAAGAGGCAGATCAGGTGATCTGGTATTCCCATCTCTTTCAGAATTTTCCATAGTTTATTGTGATCCACACAGTCAAAGGCTTTGGCATAGTCAATAAAGCAGAAATAGATGTTTTTCTGGAACTCTCTTGCTTTTTCCATGATCCAGCGGATGTTGGCAATTTGATCTCTAGTTCCTCTGCCTTTTCTAAAACCAGCTTGAACGTCAGGAAGTTCACGGTTCACATATTGCTGAAGCCTGGCTTGGAGAATTTTGAGCATCACTTAACACAAGCACACTTAAAAACTCGGTGACAATGGAGATGATGCAGACAGTCAGTGATTGTATACTTAACACTTTGCACATGACCTGACAGAGTAGATGCTTAAAGACTATTTGATAAATAGAAGTATGAATGAATGAATGAATGGATAAAAAATACATTTCTGTGATTTTCTCTTCTAAAGTTAGGGATGCCAAAGAATGATTGGAAAAAGGAAATATTGTTCAAAAGAAGATGTGGACCCAGATATCAGTAGAAATCACAGAGATAGCCTAAGGGACTGAAGGTTCTCCAGGACAACATGGCCACTGCAGAGAAAATCTGGTGGGGGTGGTCCTGAGCATAGTGACTTAAACTCTGGGTATTGTAAAATGGAGCAATTGCCTCAAGTAACTGAAAGTGATTAATACACACTCCTGCTGCTGCTGCTGCTGCTGTGAAGTCGCATCAGTCATGTCCGACTCTGTGTGACCCCACAGACGGCAGCCCACCAGGCTGCTCTGTCCCTGGGATTCTCCAGGCAAGAATACTGGAGTGGGTTGCCATGCCCTTCTTCAGGGGATCTTCCCAACCCAGGGATCTAATTCACATTTACTCATGTCTCAAGCATTGGCAGGTGGATTCTTTACCACTCGTGCCACCTGGGAAGCCTGATGAATGCACACTTCTTTACTTTGTTCAATAGAGTTTCCTTTTTTTTTTTTTTTTTTTTCTTGTTTCTGTTATTAGAGACTATGTTTGATATCGTTTGAAAGTGTTTCTAAATAATAATACTGTTATTACAGGTATTTATTTCAATTCCCCAATGTATTATCCTTGTCAGCCAAGGTCAGGAACTTGAGAAGAGAGTGGACAACATGTGAATTGCAATCTATATTATTTCTCAGTTTTGTTCTTGGCCTCAAAGTGGTGTCTAGGATCTCTGAAAGCCAAAGACAACCCCTTCTCTTCTCAAGGAGCATGCTGTGCTTCAGTGGAACTGCTCATAATCAACTTTGCTTACAGACTGCAAGGTGGGCAAATGGCTATCTAAATTTACCCTGTAACTTTCACATGTCTCAGAGAAAGTAAGTAACAAATGACATACACACTTTCCTTTTTCCTAAGACTACTGGTGGGTGGAATCCTCAAACTCAAAGAAAAGGAAAACCATATGGGCAGAAGATGGACTTTGTGTTAAAAGTGGATTTCTTTTCCTGTAATGAATTGTTCCATACTTTATGTAAATAAAATTTTTTAAAGTTTCTCTAGGGTACAACTATTACAGCTTGCCCACTGAGTGGGTATGTTGTAAAAGAAAGTAGTGAGAACATGAGCAATTTTAAAGTTGCTTTTAGCCTATGTGAAATTAAATATGCCACAACTGATGTGTCCACGTGCAAATTAAATTCTTAGGTAACTTACTTTACCTAAGAGCTGAGTATCAGCTGATATTGAACTGCCTGATGTGAACACATCCTTCCAAGAAGTGGTGAACCCCTGATGTGGGCTAAAGTGAGCTGATGGTATCCTCCTTGGGTTAAATCTCTAGGGCCAATGTGAGTCTTTGATATAGAATATATCTAAATGCTTTTCTGAATCTCTATTTTAATTGGGAGCAGTGTTCTTTACTGCTTTTTCTAAACTCCTGGGTGTAATGTACATCTAATAAACACCCCCATCCTTTAAACTAACTGAGTAGCTCCAGTTCAGTGATAGAATGATCATGAGATATTTTAAGATATGTCAAATCTTGTTCAAATAGAGAAGACTTAGTTCCTGCTTGATAAGAGGGTAAAAATTGATTAATCAATACATGAATTGTGACAAATACCATATTAATATTGATAAATGGCATTAAGTGTGTTAGTAATTCAGTCATGTCTAACTCTATGAGACCCAATGCACTGTAAGCCCGTCAGGCTCCTCTGTCCTTGGGATTCTCCAGGCAAGAATTCTGAAGTGGGTTGCATTCCCTTCTCCAGGGGATCTCCCTGACCCCGGGATCAAATCCAGGACTCCTACATTGCAGGAAGATTCTTTACCATCTGAGCCACCAGGGAAGCCCATAAATAACATTATTGGTTCCTTATTCTTAAGGCATTAAATAATTTGTACGCATTACCTCGTTTAATTCTCCGGGGTGGATATGATCACCCCCATTTTATGAGTAAGTAAACTGAGCAATGGAAAGATTAAACCATGGAGGTTCACACAGCTAGCCAGAGGGAGAGACAAGGAAATGATACATGTGTCTGTCTGCCAGAAGCTTCTTCTCAAATATATAAGTAATAAAACACCAGTAAAACCACAAACATTTTTAAAAGTTTAGCTGCTGAACCAGGCTATCTTTCTATAGGCAAAGATAACAAACAATCTAGAAAAGAATACTTTTGAGTAATTGAGGGCACCCCTGAGGCCATAGCTATACCTTTCTCATACCAAGTGGGAAAGGTTTAACAACAGGACTTCTACTTCATTCTTGGAGGGACTATGGGGGTATTTAAAAGCCAAATATTTTACAAAGACCATTTTGTGACTTTACTCATATTGAAAAGAATGCCTTTCTCCACTCTTTTCTTCAGGCTCAAATAAGCCCTATTTATTTGAATACATTTGGAATAATGTTGAAGTTTATGTAATACAAGGTGGTGGGTGTCTGCATTTTAAAATTGTTCATTATATCTGTCTCTATTTTATTTCCTTCTTAAACTGGTCAACCCTAAAGCCACTAAGTATGTCAGAACCAGGTAGATGATCTGGGTTAATAGAAATGTGCAATCGGTCATTGTAGCCCGAAGTGGAATGTTGGAGCTCAAATAAGGTGAAGAGGGCTTCCATGCAGTGGACAGTGGACTAAGTCAACATGAAGAAGACCTCTAAGCCTAGGAGTGGCCCGGCACAATATTTCAGAGACCAAGTAGGGAGAGGACAGTATCTGGACACCTTGGCCTGGCCCAGGGTGAGAAAGGTATGCATACTGGAGAAGGACTAGCAGCAGAGAGGGGACATTGGTTACCTATGGGGACTTGACCAAAGAAACAAATTTGTAAATAACAAGGGAATTAGGTTTCTAATGGTTGAAAAAAAAAGTGTTACAAATATTGAAAGTGAGATACTAATATAAATCTTGTAGTTTGGATTATAATTGGAAGTATCTGTGTGAATATATAGGATGGGGAGATAGGTGGATAGAGATAATAAGTGGATAGATAGAAAGATGGATAGGTAGGTAAGTGTATGTATGCTGCTAAGTCACTTCAGTCGTGTCCGACTCTGTGCGACCCCATAGACGGCAGCCCATCAGGCTCCCCCGTCCCTGGGATTCTCCAGGCAAGAATACTGGAGTGGGTTGCCATTTCCTCCTCCAATGCATGTAAGTGAAAAATGAAAGTGAAGTCGCTCAGTCATGTCCAACTTGTAGCGACACCATGGACTTCAGCCCACCAGGCTCCTCCATCCACGGGATTTTCCAGGCAAGAGTACTGGAGTGGGGTGCCATTGCCTTCCCACAAACATATATACTTGCAGGTATTTTATAGCTTTGTGTGCTGAGAGGACCTGGGAGCAGCGCAATTCAATCGTGAAAAACACATTTACATCCCTGACCTCGGTTTCTAAATTCCATTCTCCACTAAGAGGATCAAGGATCTTTGGAGAAATGGTTTATTTCAGGACTGTAGTAAAAGGAACATAAGAAGTCTGAAATGTGCCAGAAATCAAAGGAGTTCCTACAGAAGGGTGGAGACCAGTCTGAAGGACATGAAGCACAGTGAAGGGGCTGCTGTTGATCAGATCTGGGACAATTTGTCATCAGAATAAATAATGCTTGCAACTAATCACAACTCATTTAATAAAACTGGAAATCATGAGTCCAACAGGTATAAATGAGTGAATAAATTGAAATTATATAAATGAATGAAGTTCAATGAAAAATGAAAAATTTTCATACCTTCAAAGTTCCTAGCTACAAAAGTACTTAATAAGTAGAACCATTCAACTTCAGCTTTTTCAGCATTACTGGTTGGGGAATAGACTTGGATTACTGTGATATTGAATGGTTTGCCTTGGAAACAAACAGAGATCATTCTGTCGCTTTTGAGATTGCATCCAAGTACTGCATTTCGAACTCTTTTGCTGAAGAAGCTGAAGTGGAACAGTTCAGTGAAGACCTACAAGACCTTTTAGAACTAACACCCAAAAAAGATGTCCTTTTCATTATAGGGGACTGAAATGCAAATTAGGAAGTCAAGAAAAACCTGGAGTAACAGGCAAATTTGGCCTTGGAATACGGAATGAAGCAGAGCAAAGACTAATAGAGTTTTGCCAAGAAAATGCACTGGTCATAGCAAACACCCTCTTCCAACAACACAAGAGAAGACTCTACACATGGAAATCACCAGATGGTCAACACCAAAATCAGACTGATTATATTCTTTGCAGCCAAAGATGGAGAAGCTCTATACAGTCAACAAAAACAAGACTAGGAGCTGACTGTGGCTCAGATCATGAACTCCTTATTGTCAAATTCAGACTTAAATTGAAGAAAGTAGGGAAAACCACTAGACCATTCAGGTATGACCTAAATCAAATTCCTTATGATTATACAGTGAAAGTGAGAAATAGATTTAAGGGCCTAGATCTGATAGATAGAGTGCCTGATGAACTATGGAATGAGGTTCGTGACATTGTAAAGGAGACAGGGATCAAGACAATCCTTATGGAAAAGAAATGGAAAAAAAGCAAAGTGGCTGTCTGGGGAGGCCTTACAAATAGCTGTGAAAAGAAGAGAGAAGCGAAAAGCAAAGGAGAAAAGGAAAGATATAAGCATCTGACTGCAGAGCTCCAAAGAATAGCAAGGAGAGATAAGAAAGCCTTCCTCAGCGATCAATGCAAAGAAATAGAGGAAAACAACAGAATGGAAAAGTCTAAAGATCTCTTCAAGAAAATTAGAGATACCAAGGGAACATTTCATGTAAAGATGGGCTCAATAAAGGACAGAAATTGTATAGACCTAACAGAAGCAGAAGATATTAAGAAGAGGTGGCAAGAATACACAGAAGAACTATACAAAAAAGATCTTTATGACACAGATAATCACGATGGTGTGATCACTGACCTAGAGCCAGACATCCTGGAATGTGAAGTCAAGTGGGCCTTAGAAAGCATCACTATGAATAAAGCTAGTGGAGGTGATGGAATTCCAGTTGAGCTATTCCAAATCCTGAAAGATGATGCTGTGAAAGTGCTGCACTCAACATGACACCAAATTTGGAAAACTCAGCAGTGGCCACAGGACTGGAAAAGGTCAGTTTTCATCCCAATCCCAAAGAAAGGCAATGCCAAAGAATGCTCAAACTACCACACAATTGCACTCATCTCAAGCGTCTGTCTACAATGCGGGAGACCTGGGTTCAATCCCTGGGTTGGGAAGTTCCCTGGAGAAGGAAAAGGCAACCCACTCCAGTACTCTTGCCTAGAAATCCCATGGATGGCGGAGCCTGGTCCTCATGGGGTCGCAAAGAGTCGGACACGACTGAGCGACTTCACTTTCACTTTCACACACTAGTAAAGTAATGCCCAAAATTCTCCAAGCCAGGCTTCAGCAATACGTGAATCATGAACTTCCTGATGATCAAGCTGGTTTTAGAAAAGGCAGAGGAACCAGAGATCAAATTGCCAACATCTGCTGGATCATGGAAAAAGCAAGAGAGTTCCAGAAAAACATCCATTTCTGCTTTATTGACTATGCCAAAGCCTTTGACTGTGTAGATCACAATAAACTGGAAAATTCTGAAAGAGATGGGAATACCAGACTATCTGACCTGCCTCTTGATAAATTTGTATGCAGGTGGAAGCAATAGTTAAAACTGGACATGGAACAGACTGGTTTCAAACAGGAAAAGGAATACGTCAAGGCTGTATATTGTCACCCTGCTTATTTAACGTATATGCAGAGTACATCATGAGAAACACTGGGCTGGAAGAAGCACAAGTTGGAATCAAGATTGCTGGGAGAAATATCAATAACCTCAGATATGCAGATGACACCACCCTTATGGCAGAAAGTGAAGAGGGGCTAAAAAGCCTTTTGATGAAAGTGAAAGTGGAGAGTGAAAAGATTGACTTAAAGCTCAACATTCAGATAACGAAGATCATGGCATCTGGTTAAACACTTCATGGGAAATAGATGGAGAAACAGTGGAAACAGTGTCAGACTTTATTTTTCTGGGCTCCAAAATCACTGCAGATGGTGACTGCAGCCATGAAATTAAAAGATGCTTACTCCTTGGAAGAAAAGTTATGACCAACCTAGATAGCATATTGAAAAGCAGAGACATCACTTTGCCAACAAAGGTTCGTCTAGTCAAGGCTATGGTCTTTCCATTGGTCATGTATGGATGTGAGAGCTGGACTGTGAAGAAGGCTGAGCGCCGAAGAATTGATGCCTTTGAATTGTGGTGTTGGAGAAGACTCTTGAGAGTCCCTTGGACTGCAAGGAGATCCAACCAGTCCATTCTGAAAGAGATCAGCCCTGGGATTTCTTTGGAAGGAATGATGCTAAAGCTGAAACTCCAGTACTTGGCCACCTAAAGCGAAGAGTTGACTCATTGGAGAAGACTCTGATGCTGGGAGGGATTGGGGTCAGGAGGAGAAAGGGTTGAGATGGCTGGATGGCATCACTGACTCGATGGACGTGAGTCTGAGTGAACTCCAGGAGTTGGTGATGGACAGGGTGGCCTGGAGTGCTGCAATTCATGGGGTCGCAAAGAGTCAGATACGACTGAGCAACTTAACTGAACTGAACTGAAGTAGAAAAGGAACAGGTAACTTTAAAATGAGGAAACCTGGGCACACATCACCTTAAGCAAGTGATCCAAGTGAACAGCATCAATAATGAATCCATTAAAATCATGTGCTATTTGATAAGATGCAATAAAAACATAGAATCATTTTTTTGTGCTTTTTCCTGTCAAAAATACTTAACCTATTTCTCATCATGAGAGACATCAGATAAGCTCAGTTTAAGAGATATTCAAGCTGGCCTTTATCTTCAAAAGTAGCCAGTGAATTAAAATTAAGACTAAGGAACTGTTTTAGAATGAAGGAACCACAGACACATGACCAATAAATGCAACTCGAAATTTGGATTGAATCCTTGGTCATAAATAATGTTATTTGGATGACTTGCAAATCTTGAGAGCTGCGGATTAAATGGCAGCAATGCATCAGTGTTAACTTCCTGATTTGATGGTTATATTGTGTTTATTTAGGAGAATGCCCTGATTTGGGGGAAATAACATACTAAAATATTTAAAAGAAATGAGACTTAGGTCAACAACTTACTCTCCAGCGGTTTTGGAAAGAAAACTATTCTTTGCACTATGTGGTGGTGGTTTAGTCATTAAATAATATTTGGCTTTTTTGTGGCCCCATGGACTGTAGCCCACCAGGCTACTCTGTCTATAGGATTTCGCAGGCAAGAACACTGGAGTGGGTTGCTATTTCCTTCTTCAGGGGATCTTCCCTAGTTAGGATTGAACCCATGTCTCATGCATTGGCAGGTGAATTCTTTACTGCTGAACCACCAGGGAAGTTGAATTTATGGTTACTGAATACTTATAAGCTGCTCTGAGAATACAGTTATATGAACTTCTAATTTATTTAATAGTGAAGTTTATTCTTTCCAATTATTCCTTTTGTTGAATTTTTGAAACCCTGTGTTTAGAAGACATCAAATTGCAAGGATTCATTGTGAATCCCTGTGATAACTTGTGAACAACAGTACCATGTCTTCCCAGGATGATCTCTGAAAAGGGAAAGTTATTGTCAGGAGTTGAAGTCATTGAGTCTGATGGAAGCCCAGTCTGCCTTATCTACAACAGCTATGTGGCAAACTTCCCAGGAGTTGAAGTGAAGTGCAATTCCATTCACCTGAGAAGAATCAGCTCACTACCAATTCATTCTACTTTTAATCATTGGAAATCACAACCCATACACACTTGTATATGCATATGATCTATATTTAGAAGAAAAATAGAGTTGAAGGAGTCTCAAGTTACTCAAGTCTGTCAAATTTCAGTCAAAATTGTAAATATAAATTTCTTAATTTCCAATCTACAAATATTTACAAATTTAAAGTAATAATTTAATACAACTTTAATTAATACACAAAATTCAGATGCCTTAAAAATTTAATATTCTTTATTTCCTATTTCCAAACTATCCTTTAAAAGTTGATTTGCCTTCATTTCTTTTTATTTTCAAACTCCATCTCAATAAAATGTTTTTTCTCTTGGTGTTTCTCTCTAAAGGGATAAATATCAACATGAGTTTTAAGAAATATGATAACTAAAAGTTTAGATATATAAAGTCACTGACATCCACACCCATAGTTTAATGTAGAGATTTTTTATACCAAAAGAAAAAAATGAGGTCATGTGTTATTTAATCTTCAATGTAGAATATAATAAAATACCTATTTTAACACTTTTATATTATTGATTAATAAGGTAAGTGAACATTTCCCTTTAAAATAAATTGCATTTTAAAGGAGAATAATAATTTTTTCCACACGGAACTCAAATACAGAATACTAATTTCACCAAGGTGCTAGCTAGTTGTTTTTCCCCCATTTTTAACCTATAAGTGGCTTTCTTTGGCATTAATCACATAGTTCCATGTATCTATATTTATAATTTTAACAGATACTTCATAAATATGGAATCAGGCTATTATCTTGATAATGTGCCACTTTTCTATAAATACGGAGATAGGGTAATTACCACTAGAACTATTTGATAAAATTCAAAAATAGATAAATAATGAATAAGTCTTCCATTCAGTCATTAAAATTCAGAAAACAAAACAAAATATATTTAGCTATTATCCTTTTGATGAATTTGGCTCTCTGCCTTCAAACCACTACCAATTTCAGCTGGCATATAAGGAGCATTTTATGAATACTGCCCAGTGTGCAATGAGCTGAACTGGAGACACTAGTCAATAACAGCCCATTAGCATCATCCAAATGAAGAAGCAAATTAAGCATAAAGAAAAAAATTTTAAACAATATAAAAGTTGATGTGCAAAATAGGAAAATCTAAGAAATTTTAAGTGAAGTTCAGCATGTCCTATAATTCGACTTATGCTCTGAAACTGGGAGACCAGTTTATTCATAAATATATGTCAGTTACTATAAATTCTGGGATTGGTAGTATAGGATTGTTATATGATTTTTTCCTAGTCATGATGCTATCATTACAGTGTGACATGGCCACCAAGAAAAACTAGTGTATTCAATAGATTGCATTAAAGTGTCCAGTTTATGTGAATGAATCTTCAAGCCTATCTATATAGCATACTGTGTTCGATCATTTATTCTAGAAATACTAGTTTTATTCTTGCTATGTTATGAAACTTCAATACATTTCTCAGGACACATTTCTTGGGTACCTACCTACTGTGGAATAGGATCTGTGATAATTGTTGCAATACAATAATGAAGAATATGTTGGGACTTCCTTAGTGTTCCTATGGCTAAGACTTCATCTTCCATTTCAGGGGTTGTGTGTTTGATCCCTGGTTGGGGAGCTAAGATCCCACAACTTGGGGCCAAAAAACAAAAAGACATAAAGTAGAAGTAGTACTGTAACAAATTCAATAAAATCTTTTAAAATGGCCCTTGTTAAAAATAATTGTAAAGAATACATTGTATCTAGTTGCTCAAGCAAATATACAACTTAAAAACCATAATAAGCTTCAGAGAGAGAGATCAGTCGCTCAGTCGTGTCCGATTCTTTGTGACCCCATGAACTACAGCACGCCAGGCCTCCCTATCCATCACCAGCTCTCGGAGGTCACTCAGACTCACATTCATCGAGTCAGTGATGCCATCCAGCCATCTCATCCTCTGTCGTCCCCTTCTCCTCCTGCCCTCAATCCCTCCCAGCATCAGAGTCTTCTCCAATGAGTCAACTCTTCTCATGAGGTGGCCAAAATACTGGAGTTTCAGCTTTAGCATCATTCCTTCCAAAGAAATCCCAGGGCTGATCTCCTTCAGAATGGACTGGTTGGATCTCCTTGCAGTCCAAGGGACTCTCAAGAGTCTTGTCCAACACCACAGTTCAAAAGCATCAATTCTTCGGCGCTCAGCCTTCTTCACAGTCCAGCTCTCACATCCATACATGACCACAGGAAAGACCATAGCCTTGACTAGGCGAACCTTTGTTGGCAAAGTGATGTCTCTGCTTTTGAATATGCCATCTAGGTTGGTCATAACTTTCCTTCCAAGGAGTAAGCGTCTTTTAATTTCATGGCTGCAGTCACCATCTGCAGTGATTTTGGAGCCCAGAAAAAGAAAGTCTGACACTGTTTCCACTGTTTCCCCATCTGTTTCCCATATAGTGATGGGACCAGATGCCATGATCTTCGTTTTCTGAATGTTGAGCTTTAAGTCAATCTTTTCACTCTCCACTTTCACTTTCATCAAGAGGCTTTTTAGTTCCTCTTCACTTTCTGCCATAAGGGTGGTATCATCTGCATATCTGAGGTTATTGATATTTCTCCCAGCAATCTTGATTCCAACTTGTGTTTCTACCAGTCCAGCATTTCTCATGATGTACTCTGCATAGAAGTTAAATAAACATGGTGACAATATACAGCCTTGACGTACTCCTTTTCCTATTTGGAACCAGTCTGTTGTTCCATGACCAGTTCTAACTGTTGCTTCCTGACCTGCATACAGATTTCTCAAGAGGCAGATCAGGTGGTCTGGTATTCCCATCTCTCTCAGAATTTTTCACAGTTTATTGTGATCTACACAGTCAAAGGCTTTGGCATAGTCAATAAAGCAGAAATAGATGTTTTTCTGGAACTCTCTTGCTTTTTCAATGATCCAGCGGATGTTGGCAATTTGTCTCTGGTTCCTCTGCCTTTTCTAAATCCAGCTTGAACATCAGGAAGTTCACGGTTCACATATTGCTGAAGCCTGGCTTGGAGAATTTTGAGCATTACTTTACTAGCGTGTGAGATGAGTGCAATTGTGTGGTAGTTTGAGCATTCTTTGGCATTGCCTTTCTTTGGGATTGGGATGAAAACTGACCTTTTCCAATCTTGTGGCCACTGCTGAGTTTTCCAAATGTGCTGGCATATTGAGTGCAGCACTTTCACAGCATCATCTTTCAGGATTTGGAATAGCTCCACTGGAATTGCATCACCTCCACTAGCTTTATGATGGTGCTAAGTATAGTGTGTTACAAGAACTTAAAGAACCCACCTAGCTTTTGAGGGACTGGGGAAGGACTTTTGGTAAAACAATGACTTTCTCTGAGAAGCTTTTCTAATGTGTGTGGTGCATGTCAGATTCGGGCAGGCACTCTTTATCTTTCCTTGAGACCAGATCTTGAATTTGAAGTTTCATGTCTATTTGGGAGATATTTTTTCTGTTGTTTCTTCCATTAGATTTGGTCCTAGCACTAGGACCACACTAGTTTTGCATGTCATTGTCTACCCATTTCTTGGAACCTGCTGCTGCTGCTGCTTCTGCTAAGTCGCTTCAGTCGTGTCCGACTCTGTACGACCCCATAGATGGCAGCCCACAGGCTTCCCCATCCCTGGGATTCTCCAGGCAAGAACACTGAAGTGGGTTGCCATTTCCTTCTCCAATGCATGAGAGTGAAAAGTGAAAATGAAGTCATTCAGTCGTGTTCGACTCTTGGCGACCCCATGGACTGCAGCCTACCAGGCTCCTCTGTCCATGGGATTTTCCAGGCAAGAGTACTGGAGTAGGGTGCCATTGCCTTCTCCTAGCACAAGTTTAATAACTGATGGAGTGATGAGGATGATTAAGTTTAAACTCCAAGGACAAATAGGAGTGTGTTCAGCAAATAAGGACAGAGATCCATTTCCAAAAGGTAGTCCAAAGGCACTAAGGTAAAAGAATCGTTGCAGATTTAGGAACTAAGGTGAATCTAGTGTGACTGAAAATGGCAAATAGAGGTGGATTGAGGGGAGGTGGAGGGACATAAAGGAGGGAAACGTTACAAGAATTGAGGCTGAAGGAGTAAGCAGGAGTTAGAAGCTGGATCCGGGAAAGCCCTGAGGAATAATTAAGATAATCTATATAAAGTGATTAGCAAAATATCTTACACATAGTAGGCACTGAATAATAATAAGCTTTTATAATTAAGAACATATCCTTTCACTTTTAATCACTTTTATATTGCAGATACAATTTTGATCAGGTGATAAAGGAAAGGAAAACGAATAAAAAGGATAAAGATAAAGGAAATTGGCATTTAAAAAGATACAATCATTCATGGAGTTTACACTCTGGTGGGTGAAGGTGGGAAGAGAGACAAGTAATAAATAACTAAACTAAAAATTACCAGGCTGTGATAAAGACTAAGATGAAAATAAAATTGGGAGATGTGATATGATAACTATAAGATTATATAATATGGGATGGTCAAGAAAGAACTCTAAAATGACTCTTAAGTAGATCTGAGTGACAAGAGTAAGGGAGCAGTTTGGAGATGTGGGGATGAGCATTCAAGGAGCAATTGGTACAACTGTGTTTTCTGGGCAGGGTAGGGGGAATTCTAGTTTAGAATTAAGAGCTAGAAAAAATGACCAGGTGGATGGGAGTGTAGTGAGCTTGGAAGGGAGGAATCAACAGAAGAGTTGATGTTGATAGTCAGGGGCCCTAAACTACTTTGTGGGCTGTGGTTGGAGTTTGGGTTTCATTACTGAATGAGGAAACAGGGCTGTAGGGAGGGGAGTTATCTAAACAGAATTATGTTTTTAAAGTATCACTTTAATTGAAGTGAAATGAATAGACTTATCAAAAGATGAGTTAATCACAGTACTCACTCAATGAGGGAAAAGATGTTATAGGTAATAATGATATAATACTCTTTGGGTGTAATAAGGGAAGAAAAATACTTAATCTTCTGGATAGTTTTATGTGTTCAGTTGTGTCCTACTCTTTGAGACCCTATGGACTGTAGTCCACCAGTCTCCTCCATCCATGGGATTTTCCAGACAAGAATACTGGAGTGGGTTGCCATTTCCTCCTCCAAGGGATCTTCCCAGCCCAGGGACTGAACTCACATCTCTTGGGTCTCCTTCACTGGCAGGCAGATTCTTTATCACTCGGCCACCTGGGAAACCCTCCTGGGACATAGTTCTCAATAGTTATTTGTGAAATAGAGGAAAGGAGAGAAAGAAGGAAAACGGAGAAAGGCAGGAATAGAAAGTGGAGGGAGAAGGGAAAGAGAGGAATAAAATTAAAAAGGCACTAATAGTGATCACAAATAGAATTTTCCTGAAATAACTTTGTTTTTAGAATTAACGTGCTGTTCAAAAGAAAGTTTAAGGTGATTTGAAAATTTTTTAAAGCTTAGTAATTATTTAAGAGGAATCAAGAAATTTTGTTTTTGTTTATTCGTCTGTTTTTAGCATCAGGTAAGAAAGAAAGGGAGAAAGCGATGGCACCCCACTCCAGTACTCTTGCCTGGAAAATTCCATGGATGGAGGAGCCTGGTAGGCTGCAGTCCATGGGGTCACTAGAGTTGGACACAGCTGAGCGACTTCACTTTCACTTTTCACTTTTATGCATTGGAGAAGGAAATGGCAACCCACTCCAGTGTTCTTGCCTGGAGAACCACAGGGACGGTGGAGCCTGGTGGGCTGCCGTCTATGGGGTCGCACAGAGTCGGACACGACTGAAGCGACTTAGCAGCAACAGCAGCAGCAAGAAAGAAAAGGAGAGAAGGAAAGAAAAAAAGAAAGCAATGTATCAAAACGATTTCAAGATAGAAAAGCCTGAATAATCTTATAAATGTAAAATCAAATAAATCAAAGTAAAATATTTTCCCACAAAAGAGAAAAATAGCAGGCCTAGATTTTTTGTAAGGATGAGATCTACCAAACAGCCAAGGAGCAAATTATTCTAATCTACACTATAAATTACACTGCATTATAGGAAAAAAGCATAATTAATCCCCATCTCATCTGAGAAACCTAACATAACCTTGATAACAAATCCAGACTAAGACAATATGAAAAAAAAATATGGCTCTGACTGTCATATAATTAAGAGGAAAAATGTTAAAATATATTAGCAAATATAATAGAGCAATGTATAAAAAGTATTATCTCATGACCAAACTGCTCATATCCTGGGAATGCAAAAGTGATTGAACATTAAAAATTCAGTAGATTAAAGGAGAAAATCATGATCATCTCAAAAGATGCAAAGAAAAATTAAATATAATTCAACATATATTGTGTTATTTTTTTAATCTTAGTAAACTAAAAATAATAAATAATTCTTTAATCTGGAAAAGAACGTCTACAAAAACATGTAGCAAATATCACAATTTATTGCAAAAAGATGAAATTAATCTTTTGAACTTAGGAATTCTTTTCCAATTCTGTTCACACTGTGCTAGAGGTCTAGGCAATGCAATAAGGCAAGAATAGTACCAAAAAAAAGAAAATATGTTAAAAAAAAAAAAAAAACAGAAATAAAACTGTTGTTATATAGAGATCATATGAGTTTGTACATAAAAATCTAAAAATATCAAAAGATACATGAGGATAATTTGTAGAGAGTTTACCAACATTATCAGATAAAAAATTAGTTCATATTTCTATCGATCAGCAACTAACCACTAGAAAATGCAATCCTGAAAAGAGACACCATTTGCAATAGCATTAAAAATAGAACATTCCTCATAATCAATCGCACAAAAGTTTTATAGTTTTAAAAACTCTCAGTATTCTTTGATAGTTTTCCCATGGTGCTGTGGGATTTATAAATGTCTCCATGAATCTGATTTTTGTATTTGACCAATAGAATGTTTGACCAATAGAATCAAGTGGAAATGACACTCTGCTGTTCTCCAAATATAGGTCTTAAAGGAATTGACACTTCCACTTTCCATCTCTTAGAATACTGTTTGGTCTCAATCACTTTGCTGTGCGGTGTTCCACCAACTGGCCCTTGTGGAGGCACCACATGCAGAGGCCACATGCAGAGGGACCACATTGAGATATCATGAAGAAAGGTACAGGGCTATTTCTATCTCCCATCTGCTCAAATCCTCCCTTCCCCAACCCTCCTAAAACCCTGACCATTAGCAATAAGAGCAAGATTTTTGTTGTTCTTAAGAACATAAGTTTTAGATTGATGTACTGTGTTATATCAGAATAATCTTCATGGAAATATCTCTAAATTTTGCTGAAAAATATTTTAAAAGATGAAAGGAGATATAGATTCATTGCAAGTCCATCAAAATCCCAACAATATTTTTGGTGGCACTCCTTAAGAGTCAGGCATACTCTTTCCTTTTCATATACCAAAGCTTATTTTGAAGTAATAAACAGTTAAGTCAGTGTGGTATTGGAATGGAGATTAAGTTCACCAAGAAAAAACACAGAGCTGGAAAACAGAACCAGATAATTATAAACAATTTTAATATTACACTGTAGACTTGTTGAGGAAGAATGGTATTTTCAATATACATTTCTGGCTAGCTGTCTATTCACAATGGAAAAGAACCTCAAGGAGTCCATACCTCACACCATATACACCCACCAATTCCAAACTGAGCAGAATTAAATGTGAAAGACAAAGCTAAAAACTTTATAAGAACTTAGAGAAGACCTTCTTTAAGGTAGACTACTAAAATTTTCCAAATTTAAGAACACCTATAAAACTTTAAGAAAAATATAGATAACTCCATAGGGAATAGGGCAACTCAAAAGGGGGAAAGACCATGATATTATAAATGAGAAAACCCAAATCACCATTAAAATCATAAGAAACCTGAAGAGGATGTATTTTACTATATTGTAAACTATACTTCGACAAACCAAAATGAAAACATGAAAAATTCTTAACCATATGACTAATCTTAGAAATACAGTTTAAAATAACAACCAGAAAACATTTCCCACCTACCAAATAAACCCAAAAATAAAAATTCTGATAAAGGAAAGCTTTGGTAAATATTTGAAGCATCTGAAACATCTATATCCTGTTGGTAGAAATACAAATTAGTGCAATTTTGGAAACAATTCAATATGTGTAAGTCAAATTGAGAATGGTACAGAATGTCACTGTTGACTTTATATATTAAAGAAACTCTTACAGATCCATACCAGAAAGCATGTACAAGAATGCAGTACTGTGTGAAACAGCAAAAAAATCTAGCAAGAACTGGAATCCACCATGAGTAGACTGATTAAATACATTGTGGAAATCAAATATTGGAAAATATAAACAGTAAAAAAGTCAAGTGACTAAAATGTGCAGTAGAGTATATGCAGTATGAGACCATTTATATAAACATTTAAATCATGCAAAACGACTTCATTCATATTAGCAGAGACAAAATAATAGGAGTGATATTCTGATAATGCAATATTCAGAATTGTGGTTTTCTTGGAGGGATAGCATTGAACGACATTGCAGAGGGCTTTCAAGTACTACACCCCTAGGTCAGGTGTCAAGCCTAATGCTCACAAAGTTGCTCACTACATAATTTATTGTTTCTTTATGTTAGCTGAAATTATCCATAAATAATTTGACATTTTTTAGGTGAAATGTTGGTTGCCTGAAAAATTTGCAATCCCCTGTATACATGGGGGTCATTATGCCAAGTTAGGGTATAGAATATGTATTTCAAAGTATGAGTGTATTTTTATGAGGAAGTTGGATCGTTATTTCAAGGAATGTATTTTAGAGAGAGTTCAGAGGTTGACATTCTAATCTTAACTGAAAGCAGACCTCTTAGCCTATGTTTCTACTTCAAAAGCATCCTTTCCAGATAGTAGCAATGAAAAATATCTGAATCTTGAATATTGAATTATTAATTTTCAATAATCTCTTATAGATAACTAAGATTAAGGCAACGCAAGAAGTTTAAAGGATCAGGATCTTTGCCTTCATTCTTAGTTCTGCAACTGTGATAGTAATTGAAAAATATAACTAAAGAAAACCTCAAGGTCAAAATGATGTATCTGTTTGCTGTCTTGAGATTCAAGATTTATTTTGACTGAATCACTTTGAACTGTCTGCAGCTGGTTTATCTTCCTGAGATACGAGGATTCACGGTGTTATAGAATTGTCTTCATGAGCTTTCTAGTCTTAGTTGTTTCGTTTGTTTTTGAGTTTTGGTTTATTTTTTAATTTAAGTAAAAGAATTTAAAATGTTGATAGCAGAGATAGCTGTTGATTGTTTCTATTATTGGGCAGAATGAGATTAAATGAGGGCCAATATGAGGAGCCTTTTCATACTGTTCATGGGGTTCTCAAGGCAAGAATGCTGAAGTGGTTTGCCATTCCCTTCTCTAGTGGATGGAAAGACCTTGATGCTGGGAAAGATTGAGGGCAGGAGGAGAAGTGGGCGACAGAGGATGAGATGGCTGGATGGCATCATTGACACAATGGACATGAATTTGGACAGGGAAGCTTGACATGTTGCAGTCCATAGAGTCGCAAAGAGTCAGACACGACTTAGTGACTGAAAAACTGCAACAAATCTGAGGAGTAGAGTCATTAACGGGGAAGACATTTATAAATTAAAAACAAATTTGAGAGTTAATTCCTTTTGCTGATGCCCTGGGTACTTTGTGGAGTTGACATGTGACTTCTTTAAGAACAGTGGGATGGAATTGTCCATATAATGGCCTACATGAAGGGCCAGTTTATATGCCAAATATTGTTACCCTTTATTTTTTCACCTTAAGGGGCAGAGCTCAGGGTTGGAGAAAGAGAGAAGTCAATCATATTCATCAGGGAAAAGATTAAGTACAAATCAGTCATAAAATCCCTACCCTGTTAAACTCCCATATCTTTAGCCAATTAATATTCTGCCAATAACTTTCTATGGCTTACATTAGCAATTCTTGGTCTGACATAAATTCTCATGATAATGTTGTCTTTTTGTGTCCATATAGCATTTTCCTTTTCTGGAATCATAGCATCAATGACAGGATTTTGTTGACACATTAGGCCTTTATTTTGCCTACTTCTTGATCATAATATCTCTCTGTGACATTGTTTGGCATTTGCTCATGTACTAATCTTCCATGCAATTTTTAATTATTTCATTCAGATCTCTAAATGTTTTGACAAGTTAAGCTGCTCTGATTCATTTGCAACAACCTCAGCTCGGAGAGAGAATGCCTTCAATTAAAATTATAAGTGAACAGTTCAAGGAAAATATTATAGAAAAAAAAACAAGAAATAAAGACATAATTTTATTGTCTATGGCTCGTTGCTGAACGCAAGCTTTTTCCCATAGAGATGTAACTTTTTGTTTCCACTTAGCTGTTCAAGACTGAAGGGGCTTGTGACTTCTCTGACAGCCCAGGAATTAAAGACTCTGTGCTTCCATTGCAGGGGATATGGGTCTAATCCCTGGTTGGAGAACTAAGGTTCCATATGCTGTGGACAGAGTAGCCAAAAATAAATAAGTTTAGGAAAGAATATTTAAAAAAAAAAAAAAGATTCAGGGAGCTTTAGCAAGTACTGTGCTCTAACTGCCTTTTCAAAAAAAAAAAAAAAAGATTGTCCATTTATGATTAAAGTTTCAGCAAGGAAAAAAAAATTGTCTCATGTGTTTCTAAAAACCTGTAGATGAAAGATTTCAAGATGAGGAATGACCATGTTTTCATAAATTGCCTGATTGGGGGTTGACTGTCCCAATCCACAGGCTGTAGAATCAAAAGCATTCCACTCACACAGGTTTGCATGTTTCCATAAAATGAAACACAGTTTGGGGCAATGTGATCAACTGCAGCAAAGTGTAAGCTTGTCATTTGTACCCCTAGTGGTATGAGCACCCTGAGAGGGGTCAGTTATTAGCTATTAAAATATGGTTCTGTTAGAAGGCATGATCACTGAGCAGTAAGATCAGCAAATTTCAACTGAAATATTTTTTAGGAACATGTCAATCTTCAGTCAATTATTATATCCAACTCCTTTCTTAGGTTTTTTCCTCTTCTAACAAAAAAATACATACAAGGTTTTCAAAATAATTTTAAACAATGGTGAAACATGTATATAAGTAAAAGTGTTATAAAACCCAAAGTTTACTCCCCCAGTTATTCATGTTATCGAATCAGATCCCACTGGTCACTGTTTACAAAATCAATATGGACAGATGTTGGCAGAAAGAAAGGGTGATTTTAATCAGAATGCCAACAATCTGGAAAGGTGGTGGACTCCACATCCTCTAGAAACTACCTCCAAAAACTCTGCTCAGTCATGAAAGCCTGTAAACAGAGAAGTAACCTCAGGATGTGAGAGTTGGACTATAAACCAAGCAAAGCACTGAAGAAATGATGCTTTAGAACTGTGGTGCTGGATAAGGCTCTTGTGAGTCCCTTGGACTGCAAGGAGATCAAATATGTCAGTCCTAAAGGAAAACGATCCTGAATATTCATTGGAAGGACTGATGCTGAAGCTGAAGCTCCAATACTTTGGCCACCTGACACAAAGAGCTGACTCATTGCAAAAGATCCTGATGCTGGGAAAGACTGAGGGCAGGAGGAGAAGGGGGCAACAGAGAATGAAATGGTTTGATGGCATCACTGATTCAGTGGACATGAACTTGGGCAAAATACAGGAGATAGTGGGGAACAGGGAAGCTTGGCATGTTGCAGTCTATGAGGTCACAAAGAGTTGGACATGATTTGGCAAGTGAACAACCACAGTCTCAGCTCATCATTGGGATGGGAGGTCAGAGCCATCACCATCCTCCACTGTGTGTAGGTTTATCGACTCCTTATGATCTTTTTTTAGATGCTATCTTATCCACACAGTTTGTTTGAGAGATTACTGAAGGGGAAGCTAGGGAAGAGATCTGGTCAGCTGTTCATCACTTATTCTTCATTTCTACTTCTTTTATCTACAGAAAGTATCAACAGGTTAGGCAAGATATTGTATGGTCAAAAGATGTGAAAGGTGTGCTTTGGCTAGAGTTGAGTAGAGCATGGGAGGAGTCCCTAAGGATAGTGAGAAGACAAAGGGGTGCCTCCTACAGACAACTCTTTCCTGAAGAAAACTTTGTCCTACCAAAAGCTGCTTACATTCCTGTGAAAAATTGAAAGTGTTAGTCACTCAGTCACGTCCAACTCTTTGTGACTCCATGGACTGAGCCCACCAGGGTCCTCTGTTCATGGGATTCTTCAGGCAAGAATACTGGAGGAGGTAGACATGGCCTTCCTGCATTGAAGGGAGATTCTTTATTTGAGCCAGCAGGAAAATCCTTGCACAGATAGAATTTAGAAGAAAAAGAGTTACAATTTACTTTCAATGGAATATTGAAGTTCGCAGGAACATAAGAAACACATTGGATCAAACCCATGCTCTCGCAAGCCCAGTAGTCTATCATTACACCAAAAGCTACCCAATGATTGCCACCAAAGATGTCATTTTTTTAAAAAAATCAGGACTTTCATTTCACATTATTAAATCAATAGTATGTATATCAATGATTGGAGCTTCCTTGGTGTCTCAGTGGTAAAGAATACGCCTGCCAAGCAGGAGATGCAAGTTCAATCCCTGCATTGAAAAAAACCCTGGAGAAGGAATTGGCAACCCAACTCCAGCATTCTTAGCTGGGAAATTCCATTGACAGAGGAGCCTAATAGGCTACAGTCCATAAAGTAGCAAAAGAGTCATACACAACTTAGTGACTAAACAACATCAGTGATTATTCTTATGCCTCTTCATGCCCTTTTAAACTGTGCAGGTAGTCTCTTACTTTCCACTGCTTACTCTTATTTTAGGAAAAGTTGAGGCTATGCTTATAAAGCTTTATGCATATTGTAGAAATATAATACAACTTTTTCTATTTGAATATAAAGGAATTTTCAGACTGAATTGCTCAATAGTCTTTTTCAATCTTTTGGATTACCTTCATTCTGTTTAGCTTAAACAATATAGACCCAAAAATATGCTAGTCAGAGGGGTATTTGATCGTGTGATGTAACTTTCCAAAAGATGATCAGATCAGATCAGTTTGGTTTTCTTATACTCATACTCAAATTTAGTTTTTCCCAATGAAAGAGTGAGAAGTTACTGTAAAATCACAATGTGGAAAAGAGGAAGATACACAGAGGGGACAGAAGAGAAACAAGTTTTCCATGCCAGAAAAAGCAAAGCAAAAGGGAGAAGAAAGTAGTTCAAAGGGGAAACGGAGTTAGTCAAAAATAGTTAAAGATGAATTGTGGCTAATGAATGGCTTCCCAGGTAGTTCAGTGGTAAAGAATCCATCTACCAATGCAGGAAATGTGAGTTTGATTCCTGGGTTGGGAAGATCCTCTGGAGAAGGAAATTGCTAACCACTCCAGTAATTTGCCTGGGAAATCCCATGGACAGTGAAGCCTAGATGCCTGCAGTCCCTGGGGTCGGTCACAAAGAGTCAGCTACGACTGAGCACACACGCACTCAATGTAGAGGCAATAACTGTAAGAATTTTTCTGGGAAATTTATTGCTAAAGAGAGAGGTAAGGCAGTAGTTCCAAAGGGTTAGCACAGCAGAAGGACAAGCTAAATGGATGTCAGAATGGAGGAGACATCCACTAGAGAACTTTGTGTATGGCTTGTATATTATCAGTAGGTGATTCCTTTCTACTCTATTGATTAATTAATGCTTCTGATAAAAATAATTCTGGCTATGCTCAAAAAGTAGCCAGCCACTGGTTCAAATGTTTTTCTGTGATCTATAATCTATGGGTATTACTTAAGATAAGCATGATAGTTTAAGCAAACAAACCTTTGAAATATTCCATACTCTGGTTACAGACATTACAAATCCATCACTCACAAAGTAAAAATTGTAATATTTCAGTTAGATTTACCAACCTGGATTCTGTTACCAATGCACAAGGCTCTTCCTTGCTTAATAGAAGCATATTGCCCATTAGACTTCAGAAATGGTCATTTGGTGTCACTCTACTCTCATTCCCAAAATTATTAGCATAGGAAAACATAGATTGGCATTATTATTTTGAGTGAGGTTTTTAAACCTATATAGCCTTCACCTTGGTGTGATAATGGCTTTGTTAAATGAAAGAGCTGGTATAGTTGTAGGGGGGGATAAAAATTCAAAAGAGGAATACTTAAAGTGAATATATGAAATTCATCCTTTGACAAGTTTTCCTACAGCAAGGATGAGAGACTTTAGAAGCATAGCCCAGACTTTCCAATGGGGCATCGAACGGTCTTGTTTGGTCTGCACTGAGCTAATTACCTGGCTATCTGCCAAAAAGCCCCTTTACCTTGTGCTATGTAGACTCTAATGTTAGATAATATCTCATTTTTAATGTTAAGAAGTGGCATTTGATGTTGTTACTGATATTTGGTGGAAAGCAAGGGACGGGAGGTCAGAAATAGTTTCCTGGGAAGTGCTCTTAAACTCTTTCCTCTGCAGCAGGCAAGGTGAACAAAGAGAAACCCTGTAGTCACCATCTCCTTATCCTTCATAAGAATAAAGAAATACGAAAAGATTTAACATAACCTGCTCAGTGGGGAACTCAACTCTATAGTTTCAGAACTGCATAATCTGGATATTTTATATTAGTCTATCCTATCCAAGCATTTCAAAAATAAAACAGGAACAGCTTTTAATGCAATCTGTGTTTACTAATATGAGCTAATAAAATCTCATAATATTATTTTGTATTGCACTAACGAGTCCTGCATTATAGGATATTAGCTAAACCACCCATTATTTCAGTATTTGATGGGCTATTCAGAGTGGAAGCACGCATGACAGAGTATGAGAGATCTGGTGGGAGGAAATAGGGTGCAGAAGTACAAATGGACTTTTTAAAATAGGTTTTTAAAGAGATTGATGAAGAAAGGAGAGAAAGGGAACAATAATACGAAGAAGGCATTTGGTTATGGACGACCTAAACCTTAAGGGGAAGAGAAGGAGAGTTTCTAGAATTTCTGTGAAGACTTGCAGTTTGCTCCACTAAGTAGGTATATTCAGAAATAACGGTGGTTTGATTGATGAGAGTGCCTGAACTTGACCCTTGTTAAGCCGGCCATCTTCCCTTATCTCTTCAAATCTGAACACATGCTTACTTAAGGACTGCGATGGTGTCAGATGGGCAATAAGTGTGTAATGAAGACTTTCCTCCAGGTTGTCTGACCAACAGTCTCTATGTTATACTGCCTCCTTAAAATAGTGGTTTTGAAAAAGACCACGACATATAACTCTTGTGCTAAATCAGGTATTATCATTTACTAAACTAGTTACTAGACATCAGGTACTATGGACAGACGGAAGCAAAGATTAAATATTATGAAAAACACGCATATTCTTGTATACCAAGAATAAGTCTTAAGGCTAGAAAAAGTGGATGCTCTGAAGTGCTGAAGCCATCAATGACTTCATGCATCAGTATAATGAAAGATTATGGATTGGGAATTCCCTGGCAGTCCAATGGTTAAGACGCTTTGATTTAACTGCCAAGGGTCCAGTTGCCATACCTGGTTAGGGAACTAAGATCCCACAAGCTGCGCAGCATGGCTGAAAAAAATATTATGAGTGAGTGCGATGACTTTATAGAATATTTGTGAAGAGTAGGGATCTTGAACTCAGAGACAGTCTCTCAATTCCAGTTAAGCCTTTTCTAGACCTGTGACTGTGGGAAATCAATCAAAACTTCTGTCATTCAGTTTTTCTATCCAAAATAAAAGGACAGTATATATTTTCTTATATATTCAACAAGATTAAATAAAATCATAAATTCTCATTAATTAGACAGAATAATTGCTTTGAGGAGCATAGTGGCCAGATGTGGTGGCTCATTTTATATGTCAATTTGACTAAGCTAAAGGATGCCCAGGTAACTCTTAAAACATGATCTCAGGGTATGTCTGTGAGTATGCTTCCAGAGAGATTAGAATTTTGAATCTGTAGACTGAGTAAAGATCACCCTCACTGATGTGAATGGGCATCATCCAGTCTGTTGAGGATCTGAATAGAACAAAAGACAGAGAAAGGGCAAATTCACTCTCTGTTTGAATTGGGACATCCATCTTTTCTTTCCCCCATACTATAGTGCTCCTGGTTCCCAGACCATCTGACTCAGATGGGAACTTACGCCACTGATGCCCTAATTCTTGAACCTTTGGACTAAGATTGAGGCTTATCCCATTGGCTCCCCAGTTCGTGGGTCTTTGGACTTACTAAATCACACCACCAACTTTCCTGGTTCCCTAGCTTGTCGGCAGCAGAACATAGGACTTCTTGGCCTCCTTAGTGTCATGATCCAATTCCTATAATGAACCTCCCTATATACATGCATACATACATACATACATATATATATCCTGTGGGGGACCCTGACCAGTACACCTCACATTCTGGTTTACCTAGAAGAGCACTTACTCACACCTGCTATCCTGACCTAATTTTCATGTTGTTCTCTTTCACTTTCAAAAATATTCTAATTTGGACAATAAATTATTTTATTATTTATTTTGGGGGGCTCCAAAATCACTGCAGATGGTGACTACAGCCATGAAATTAAAAGACACTTACTCCTTGGAAGGAAAGTTATGACCAACCTAGATAGCATATTCAAAAGCAGACATTAACTCTACCAACCAAGTTCTATCTAGTCAAGGCTATGGTTTTTCCTGTGGTCATGTATGTATGTGAGAGTTGGACTGTGAAGAAGGCTGAGCGCCGAAGAATTGATGCTTTTGAACTGTGGTGTTGGAGAAGACTCTTGAGAGTCCCTTGGACTGCAAGGAGATCCAACCAGTCCATTCTGAAGGAGATCAGCCCTGGGATTTCTTTGGAAGGAATGATGCTAAAGCTGAAACTCCAGTACTTTGACCACCTCATGCAAAGAGTTAACTCATTGGAGAAGACTCTGATGCTGGGAGGGATTGGGGGCAGGAGGAGAAGGGGACAACAGAGGATGAGATGGCTGGATGGCATCACTGACTCGATGGACGTGAGTCTGGGTGAACTCCAGGAGATGGTGATGGACAGGGAGGCCTGGCGTGCTGTGATTCATGGGGTCGCAAAGAGTCGGACACAACTGAGCCACTGAACTGAACTGAACTGAATGATATGACTTGTACATACACTATGCCATTGTTATTTTTCTTAGATATTTTTCACTCATCTAATCCTTACAGCACTTGCAGGATCAGTACTATTATTATGCCCATTTTATAGATAAGAAAGCTAAAGCATTCATGAGTAAAGTAACTTGAGTATTTGAATGCAAACTTTCATTACAATTTATGAAAAGCTGAGTCCATTTAAAGTAAACTTTATCTGGGAGTTTCCTGGGGTTCCAGCAGTTAGGACTTGGTGCTTTCACGGCTGTGGCCCCAGGTTCAATCTCTGGTCAGGAAACCTCAATCCTGCAAGTAGAGTGGTACAGCCAAAATAGTAATAATAATTAAAATTTATCCAAGACTGAGTTAATCATCTGTCTTAAGACAGGTCTGAATTTCTACATATACCAGTAGTTCTTTCACAAGCATTATTTCCTCTCTTTCTCTTTTATGACAGTGACTTTTTATAAAATGTCACACAATTTGGGTTTATCTGACTGTTCATGATTGGATTTAGGCTATGTTTTGGGGGAAGAAATTCTACATGATCTATATTTTGCCTCTCAAGCTTCCCCACAGAAGCAACAACTGGTCACTTTGTCCCATTATTGTTGATATTAAATCTGATCAATTGGCACCCATCAAAATTTTCTACCATACAGGTATATTTTTCACTTTTGTAATTAATAAATTATAGCTGGAAAAAACTTGAGACTGTTTAAAAATATCCTGTTCCTCCAAAACCATCTTCCCATTTTTTCAGCATTCCCTGGTGATTTCTTCTCAAGTCAATTATTCTATGATTTTAAATAGTGATTTCTCAAATCTGTTATTCCAACAAGTATTGGTTGACTTTCTATCATGATTTTTTTCCAATCATATTTCCCCCTCTTTCCTGCTTTTATTAGTTAGTTTTTATTTTTTTACAAATTCAATGTGTGATAATCTAGTACCAACTTTATTTGTTTTGCTACTTAAACCAATCCAGATTTGGCCAGTGGGAATCTCATCAAGCTGGCTTCTATGTCCTTTTAGTATGTTGTTGGTGTTCAGTGGCTGTGTTCGACTCCTTGTGACCCCATGGACTGCAGCACACTAGGCTTCCCTGTCCTTCACTATCTCCGAGGTTTGCTCAAATTCATGTCAGTTGAGTCGGTGATGTCATCTAAACATCCCATCCTCCTGCTGCCTCCTTCTCCTTTTGCCTTCACTCTTTCCCAGCATCAGGGTCTTTCCCAATGAGTCGACTCTTCGCGTCAAGTGGCCAAAGCTTTGGAGTTTCAGCTTTTTTTTTTTTTTAACTTTAAATGGATGTGTTTATTTATTTATTTTTATTTTCTAATATAAATTTATTTCTTTTAATTAGAGACTAATTACTTTACAATATTGTATTGGGTTTGCCATACATCAACATGAATCTGCCACGGGTGTACATGTGTTTTCCATCCTGAATCTCCCTTCCACCTCCCTCCCCATACCATCCCTCTGGGTCATCCCAGTGCACCAGCCCTGAGGATCCTGTATCATGCATTGAACCTGGATTGGCGATTTGTTTCATATATGATATTATACATGTTTCAATGCCAACATCAGTCCTTTCAATGAATATTTAGGGTTGATTTCCTTTGTGTGTGTGTGTGTGTGTGTGTGTGTGTGTGTGTGTGCATGCACAAATGTTAGATCACTTCAATCATATCCGACTCAGTGTGACCCTATGGACTATAGCCTGCCAGGCTCCTCTGTTCATGGCATTATCTTAGCATTATTTGTCCTTTCTTTTACTTAGCTCTGTAACTAATCATTTCTATAAGGTGCCCTTCTTCTTTTCAGTGAGGAAGGGCATTTAGAAACCAAGAGTTGGGTGTTAAATGAGTTCACTGCTGTAAAGAATCATTGCTGCCAAAACTAAAAAATGTATATAGTGAGTTGCACACATACATACACATATACCATGAGTTACATATAGATCATGAGACATAAACATATGTATCATGAGTGTATGCTGAAGGTTCATGTTATTAACCATACTTCCAAATTCAACACTAGAAAACAGACTTCTTCTTTGCATTCACCAGTTTCTTATTACTTTCTCTTTTCACCAGTAGTGAGAACCCTGGTTGCTAACAATATTAATATATTTACTCGTTGGAGACACAAGAGGTGCAGGTTCAATCCCTGGTTCAGGAAGTTCCCCTGGAGAAGGAGGTGGCAACCCACTCCAGTATTCTTGCCTGGAAAACTCCATGGACAGGGGAGCCTGGTGGGCTACAATCCATGGGCTGACAAAGAGCTGGACACAACTGAGCACACACATGCATGCACTCATTTTCTGAATCCCACAACTCACAAAAAATAATTTCAAAATTGTTACACTATAACCACTAATCACAACTATCCTACTAAGTAAGTGTCTTCCCTGGTGGCTCAGAGAGTGAAGAATCTTCCTGCAATTCAGGAGACCCAGGTTCAGTCCCTGGGTTGGGAAGATCCCCTGGAGAAGGATATGGCAACTCACTCCAGTGTTCTTGCCTGGAAAATTCCATGGACAGAGGAGCCTGGTGGGCTAAACTCCATGGGCTTGCAAAAAATAGGACATAACCTAGTGACTAACACTTTCAAACTTTACTAAGTAAAGTTCAAGGGTTTGGTGGAGTAGTTCTTTGTGTCTCAATGTGAAGATATCAAAATACTTTGTTCAAAAATTGCTTGGGTAAATTCTTTGTTTATCTCCACCCTGTTTACCTTTGTCCACTTTATATATAGTTAGGTTCATTTGTTCCTATTTGTATTCATTTTTAGAAGATTTTAAATTTCCTGGTCTATTTAAACATTTAAATCTGTACAGAATTAATATACTTTCAAATGGGAAAATGATATAAAACAATAATCCCAGAAAAGTAATGCTCCCTCCCATGTCCCACCTAATCCTTGTGGATAATCAGTTTCCTTAGTTTTCACTTTGTCTTTACTGTCTTCTCATGTTTCTTTTTTGTAATGAGAAGCATTATGCACACACAATGCCAAAACACAATCTTATTTCTCTTTCTTTTTCACATAATAGAAAGTGTTACTGTTGTTCAGTAGCTCAGTTCAGTTCAGTTGCTCAGTCATGTCCAACTCTTTGGGGCTCCATGAACCGCAGCACCCCAGGACTCCCTATCCATCACCAACTGCCAGAGTCTACCCAAACCCATGCCCATTGAGTCAGTGATGCCATCTAACCATCTCATCTTCTGTCATCCCCTTCTCCTCCTGCCTTAATCTTTCCCAGAATCGGGGTCTCCTCAAAGGAGTCAGGCCTTTGCATCAGGTGGCCACAGTATTGGAGTTTCAGCTTCAGCATCAGTTCTTCCAGTGAAGATTCAGGACTGATCTCCTTTAGGACGGACTGGTTTGATCTCCTTTCAGTCCAAGGGACTCTCAAGAGTCTTCTCCAACACCACAGTTCAAAAGCATCAATTCTGCAGTGCTCAGCTTTCTTCAGAGTCCAACTCACATCCATACATGACCACAGGAAAAACCATAGCCTTGACTAGACGGACCTTAGTTGACAAAGTAACATTTCTGTTTTTTAATATGCTGTCTAGGTTGGTCATAACTTTCCTTCCAAGGAGTAAGCGTTTTTTAATTTCATGGCTGCAATCACCATCTGAATTGATTTTGGAGCCCAAAAAAATAAAGTCTGACACTGTTTCCACTGTTTCCCCAATATATGCCATGAAGTGATGGGACAAGATGCCATGATCTTACTTTGCTGAATGTTGTGCTTTAAGCCAACTTTTTCACTCTTTCACTTTCATCAAGAGGCTCTTTAGTTCTTCTTTGCTTCCTGCCATAAGGGTGGTGCCATCTGCATATCTGAGGTTATTGATATTTCTCCCAGCAATCTTGATGCCAGCTCGTGCTTCCTCCAGCCCAGCATTCCTCATGATGTACTCTGCATATAAGTTAAATAAGCAGGGTGACAATATACAGCCTAGATGAATTCCTTTTCCTATTTCGAACCAGTCTGTTCCATGTCCAGTTCTAACTGTTGCTTCCTGACCTGCATACAGGTTTTCTCAAGAGGCAAGTCAGGTGGTCTGGTACCCATCTCTTTCAGAATTTTCCACAGTTTATTGTGATCCACACAGTCAAAGGCTTTGGCATAGTCAATAAAGCAGAAATAGATGTTTTTCTGAAACTCCCTTGGTTTTTTGAGGATCGAACGGATGTTGGCAATTTGTTCTCTGGTTCCTCAGCCTTTTCTAAAACCAGCTTGAACATCTGGAGGTTCATGGTTCACATATTGCTGAAGCCTGGCTTGGAGAATTTTGAGCATTACTTTACTAGCATGTTAGATGAGTGCAATTGTGCAGTAGTTTGAGCATTCTTTGGCATTGTCCTTCTTTAGGATTGGAATGAAAACTGACCTTTTCCAGCTCTGTGGCCACTGATGAGTTTTCCAAATTTGCTGGCATATTGAGTGCAGCACTTTCACAGCATCATCTTTTTTGATTTGAAATAGCTCAACTGGAATTCCATCACCTCCACCAGCTTTGTTTGTAGTGATGCTTCCTAAGGCCCACTTGACTTCACATTCCAGGATGTCTGGCTCTAGATGAGTATGAGCGATCATACCATCATGATTATCCAGGTCATGAAGCTCTTTTTTGTACAGTTCTTCTGTGTATTCTTGCCACCTCTTCTTAATATCTTCTGCTTCTGTTAGGTCCATACCATTTCTGTCCTTTATTGAGCCCATCTTTGCATGAAATGTTCCTTTGGTATCTCTGATTTTTTTGAAGAGATGCCTAGTCTTTCCCATTCTATTGTTTTCCTCTATTTCTTTGCATTGATCACTGAGGAAGGCTTTCTTATCTCTCCTTGCTATTCTTTGGAACTCTGCATTCACATACTTTTATCTTTCCTTTTCTCCTTTGCTTTTCATTTCTCTTCTTTGCACAGCTATTTCTAAAGGCCTCCTCAGACAGCCATTTTTGTTTTTCTGCATTTCTTTTTCTTGGGGATGGTCTTGATTCCTGTCTCCTGTACAATGTCACGTACCTCTGTCCATAGTTTAAAAGGCACTTTGTCTATCAGAACTAGTCCCTTAAATCTATTTCTCATGTCCACTGTATAGTCATAAGGGATTTGATTTAGGTCATACCTGAATGGTCTGGAAGAAACACAAGCTGGAATCAAGATTGCCGGGAGAAATATCAATAACCTCAGATACGCAGATGACACCACCCTTATGGCAGAAAATGAAGAGGAACTAAAAAGCCTCTTGATGAAAGTGAAAGTGAAGAGTGAAAAAGCTGGCTTAAAGCTCAGCATTCAGAAAACGAAGCTCATGGCATCTGGTCCCATCACTACATGGGAAATAGATGGGGAAACAGTGGAAACAGTGGCAGACTTTATTTTTCTGGGCTCCAAAATCACTGCAGATGGTGACTGCAGCCATTAAAAGACGAAATTAAAAGACGCTTACTCCTTGGAAGGAAAGTTATGACCAACCTAGATAGCATTCAAAAGCAGAGACATTACTTTGCCAACAAATGTTCGCCTAGTCAAGGCTATGGTTTTTCCTGTGTTCATGTATGGATGTGAGAGCTAGACTGTGAAGAAGGCTGAGCACTGAAGAATTGATACTTTTGAACTGTGGTGTTGGAGAAGACTCTTGAGAGTCCCTTGGACTGCAAGGAGATCCAACCAGTCCATTTTGAAGGAGCTCAGCCCTGGGATTTCTTTGGAGGAAATGATGCTAAAGCTGAAACTCCAGTATTTTGGCCCCCTCATGCGAAGAGTTGATTCATTGAAAAAGACTCTGATGCTGGGAGGGATTGCAGGTAGGAGGAGAAGGGGACAACAGAGGATGAGATGGCTGGATGGCATCACTGACTCGATGGACGTGAGTCTGAGTGAACTCTGGGAGTTGGTGATGGACAGGGAGGCCTGGATGCTGCGATTCATGGGGTTGTGAAGAGTCAGACACAACTGAGTGACTGAACTAAACTGAACTGAACTGAACTGAATGGTCTAGTGGTTTTCCCATTTTCTTTAGTAGCTCAGCTGTGCCCAACTCTTTGCTGTAGCACGCCAGGCTTCCCTATCCATCATCTCCTGGTGCTTATTCAAACTTATGTCCACTGAGTTGGTGATGCCATCCAAACATCTCACCCTCTGTTGTCCCCTTATTCTCCAGCCTTCAATCTTTCCCAGCATCAGAGTCTTCTCCAATGAGCTGGCTCTTCTCATCAGGTGGCCAAAGTATTGGAGCTTCAGCTTCAGCATCAGTCCTTCCAATGGATATTCAGGGTTGATTTCTCAAAAGACCTCCAGCACTGCAATTCCAAAGCATCAATTCTTCAGCACTCAGCTTTCTTTATGATCCAGCTCTCACATACTGAAACATTATTTCACATGTTGATTTTCTAATTTGAAATATAGATCCTGGAAATCACTACATATCAATTCTAGAGATTTTTCTCATTCTCTATCATTAGGCAGATGTACCATAGTTTATGCAACCAATGTCCTGTATCTGGGAATTTGGATTTGTGAGGTAATAGAAAATTTATATTGGTCTCTATACCTGATTCCTGGTGCAGAGCTACTAAAGCTCTTATATTTCTCTCAGTGATGCAAGGACTAGACACATATTTTGCTGTAACATCTGGTCTTAGACCCTGGTTCCTGACATACAGTTCCTAAATCCCTTGGGATGTCCTAAATGATAGCAGTGTCTTTTGTTCTAATTAGGTGAATCTTGTGGATTCCTCTATAGGTGCCTGTCACCAGAAAGACCAAGCCATGATTTGCCGGGGACCAGCCCCAGTGGATCCAGGGAATTAGAAGGGGAGGCGGCTTCGGTGACCAGAAAACAACAGCTTATTCAAATGTTAATTAAAGATATAAAGAGTGGTTAAATAAGGATAGCTCAGTGAGGAAATTGAGTGGAGAAAAGAGGCTGAATAACTTGGTTTACGAGGAAAGCTAATAAAATTCCAAAATAAGGAATTTTGTGTCACCTACATAGGTCACAGGTGTCCTCCTGTTCTCTGGAAGAAGAGGAGACACTAAGGCCTCCCTGGTCAGATCTTAGCAGCCCAGGCAAAATTAGTAGGCTTGACAAACTTCCCCGCCCCAGAGGAAAAAAATCAGCCAGAAGGTGAGTGAAAGAATGACATGGGGAGACCAAATTTCAGTGAACAAAAGGGCATACTTTATTTTCCAAAGTAGTTTTATGCCTTAAGTTGTGCATAGAGGATAATGGTAGAGTCATGCAAGGACAGCAGTCCCTGATCCTAATTGAAGCCAGGTTTTTAAACTTACCATATGCAAAAGTTTAGGTGATTTACATCATCTTCTGGCCAGGAGGCCTGTTAACATTTTAAGAAACTATTTTTCTCTAAAGGTGATTATTCTAAAGTCAGGTGCCAGCCTCCAAAAGCATTAGATAAAGTTGCATTCCTATAGGGCAAAGGTGAGGTGGGCTCAATCAAGAAAAGAATTAACTCAAGGGTCCAAGGTTACAAACATTGAGGCTACTACTTACATTTCTATACACCAATTATATCAATCAATACACTGCCAGGGACACAGCAGGTAAGGGATGTGGAGACTTAGCAGCAAACATTGGCCCAACAAGTGAAAAACCCTTCACCAATACAATTTCTAATCAATCTTTTAACTGCTCAAAGGAATTTGTATTTAGACAGTTTAGAACATCTCATGCCTCTTACAGTTGGGAGGCTCTGAACAATCACATGTGGCCGGAAAAAACCTATTCAGGCAGGCTAGAGGACTTCCAAAGGAGTTTGTAAGTTGAAACACTGTCACACCCAGGAATTATTAACTGGAGCTGTAAGTTAACTCTTTTTTCAGAGAGAGGTAGTGGGTGACAGCCCCCGTAAAGTCAGAGGTGTAAGTGAGAGCACAAAGCAGAAAGTAGGCAGACTGGTTTTGGGGATAGATGCTCGAGAATTTCCAGGGGGACTCCTGAGGCTTGATCCCGCCTTTGATCCCGCTTGATCCCTATGCCAAGCCTCCTTCCACATGACCTTTGCCACAGGTGGAGCTCCTCACTCCGGCTCCAGGCGATGATTAGAAGCTTAGACTTTTCAGCTCCATCTATCATTCTCCAGGAAGAGGGTAGAAGCTAGAAATGGAGTTAATGATCAATATGGTGGCCTGAAGAAACCTCTATTAAAAGACCCCAAATGTGTGGTGGTTAGAGAGCTTCAAGTTGGTGAGTACATGGATTTCCTGGGAGACAGATGCACCTCGGGGGGTGGGGGGTCATGGAGCTTTCATACCCTTTCCAATATAACTTTCTCTGTATATCTCTTCCATCTGAATGTTTGTCTGTGTCCTTATCACATCTTTTATAATAAACTGGTGGTTCCGGAAGATCCCCTGGAGAAAGGAATGGCTACCCACTCCAGTATTTTTGCCTGGAGAATACCATGAACAGAGGAGCCTTTTGAAGTACTGTCCATGGAGTCACAAAGAGTTGGACATGACTGAGCAACTGACACTAAACAATAAGTAAGCTATTGTCCTGAGTTCTGTTAGCTCTGACTCTGGCAAAGTAATGGAACCTGCCAAAGGGATCTTGGGATCCCTCAATTTATAGCTCATAATCAGAATCACGGGTAACAACCTGGACTAGTGATTGGTCTCTGAAGTTGGTAGGAGAGAATCTCATGGGACTGAGCCTTTAACCTATGGGAGCTGTCAAGACAAGTGACAGAATTGAGTTGCATTTTAGGACACCCAACTAGTGTCTCAGATTTACTTGGTGTTGGGGAAGAAAACACCACGTGGGGTGTCAGAAGTGTGAGGATAGCAGTAGCAATGTGAAACTGAAAAAGAGACATGGGAGAAGTTAGTCTTTCATACACAGGACTGTTTCTGAAAATTTGCAATGAAATATAAGGCAATGTTGGGGAAGGCAATGGCACCCCACCCCAGTACTTTTGCCTGGAAAATCCCATGGATGGAGGAGCCTGGTAGGCTCCAGTCCATGGGGTCGCTAAGAGTCGGACACGACTTAGTGGCTTCACTTTCACTTTTCGTTTTCATGCATTGGAGAAGGAAATGGCAGCCCACTCCAGTGTTCTTGCCTGGAGAATCCCAGGGACAGGGGAGCCTGGTGAGCTTCTGTCTTTGGGGTCACACAGAGTCGGACACGACTGAAGCAACTTAGCAGCAGTAGCAGTATAAGGCAATGTTGTTACCAACTCAATGGACATGAACTTGTACAAACTCCAGGGAAATAGTGAGGGACAGGAAAGCCTGGTGTACTTCAAGACCTTGGGGTCTTGAAGAATCAGACAAGACTTGTCTACTGAACAATGAACAACAGTGTTGCTATAGTAGTGCACTGAATATCTTGCATATTTTTCATCTCCATTAATAGGAGATACATTAGTATCTAGATGAATACCTAAGGTTTGCAGGACAAAAGTAAGTGCAAATGTAGTTTTATTAGATAATAGATATTATGGGATTTTTGTTCTGTAGGCATTTCTACCAGTAATATACTGGAGTATCTGTTTTTTTCACAAACTCAACAACAGAGTATGAGCTAAACTTTTGAATTATTGCTAAAGTAACATGTAAAACTTGCATCTTAATGGCTTTCATTTGAATTTCTCTTATTGTGAGTAAAATTGAAAATCATTCTTGTGTTTGAAAGTGTTAGTCATTCAGTCATGTCCAAGTCTTTGTGACACCATGGACTGTAGCCCACCAGGTTCCTCTGTCCATGGAATTCTCCAGGCAAGAATACTGGAGTGGGCTGCCATTCTCCAGGGGATCTCCCCAAGCCAGGGATCAAATCCAGGTCTCCTGCATTGTAGGTAGTTTTTTTTATCATCTGAGCCACCAGGGAAGTCCAAATTTATATCATTTTTTTAAAATTTTCCATTTTCTCAATTTGTAAAGAGCTCATTATATAGCAGAAATATTAGCCTTCAATTTGTGACAAACATTACAAATATTTTCTACCAATTTGTCTTTTGAATTTTCCTATGATGATTTTAGCCATTCAAAAATATTTTTATATATTTAAATTTATCAATATTTAATTACAGAATAACTGGATTTTGAGTCATAGTTAGAGAGCTTTTTCTCTCTCATCAGGTTCTAAAGAAATTCACCTACTAGAAAATATAGCAGACAAGCTTGTATGGTTTTAATATATTATATTTAGATCTCCTATGCATCCAGAGTTTATTTTTGTGTATAGTGTGAGGCATAAATCCAATTTTATCTTTATACAAATGGCTGTCTGTTTGTCACAACACCATTTAATAAAACATCCTTCTTTTACTCAGATGATCTGATAATTTCTACTATAGTATTAGATATAGAAAAAGTCACCTTTCATTATCAATAGCTCCTTGATGCCAGCTGCTATTGTCAAGTTAATAGTCCAAAACACAGTTGTTATTATATAACATTTACTATATCCTAAATAACACCACCAAATGTACCAATATGTGACAGTTTTTAAATTAAGTATGAAAGTTTAAGCTTCCTGCTGCTTCTTACAATATGGCAGACAAGGTAGCCTGAAAAAAACACTCTATTTAAAACATGTAGAAATCCTGGATAAGAGTCAATAAACAACATTGATAATGCATTGCTAGATTTAAAGGAAAATAAGCTCAACTAAAATGAAGAGAAAATGAATGTGATCAGGTAACAGAAAGGGAAACAGGAATGAGGTTATTTGTCAATCAGATCAGATCAGTCCCTCAGTCTTGTCCGACTCTTTGTGACCCCATGAATTGCAGCACATCAGGCCTCCCTGTCCATCACCAACTCCCGGAGTTCACCCAGACTCACATCCATCGAGTCAGTGATGCCATCCAGCCATCTCATCCTCTGTCGTCCCCTTCTCCTCTTGCCCTCAATCCCTCCCAGCATCAGAGTCTTCTCCAATGAATCAACTCTTCGCATGAGGTGGCCAAAGTACTGGAGTTTCAGCTTTAGCATCATCCCTTCCAAAGAAATTCCAGGATTGATCTCCTTCAGAATGGACTGGTTGGATCTTCTTGCAGTCCAAGGGACTCTCAAGAGTCTTCTCCAACACCACAGTTCAAAAGCATCAATTCTTTGGCGCTCAGCCTTCTTCACAGTCCAGCTCTCACATCCATACATGACCACAGGAAAGACCATAGCCTTGACTAAGCGAAACTTTGTTGGCAAACCTTTGGTCCATATATGGCAGGAAAACTAAACTTCAAACCAGAAAAAGGCAGATCTCTCAATACTATTTTCTTAATGAAAAGATAGAAATTTAATGAATCTGTCTTACAGCTTACAGGAAAATCTTGGACCAGCCAATCCCATTGCTTGTGAAATAATCTAGAAAAATTCTTATTGCATACATGTACCAACAAATATGTACAAACACAAAAAATAAGTCAAATACCTAAGACTTTAAAAAATTGTAATTAATTCATTTAGTAGAAAAATACAGTATTAAAAAATATGAATAAACTCCACCACTAATATCAACACAGATGAAATGTACAATATTGAGCAAAAGAGGAAGTAAGATACATGTTTTCAATTTAAAATGCATGTAAAATAAAGGATGCACCTTATCTAGACATGTCTACATATGTAGTAGTACACTCTGAAGATGTTGGAGGAAATGATCAATACAAAACTCTGCTTGTGTTCATGTCCTGAGAGTGGAGAGGAAAGTGAGTGTAAAGAGAACATGGAGGGTTTCAAAGTGTTAACAGTGTTTTATCTCTCAAGCCTAGTGTTTTTAATTAACATCTGTTTATATCTTATATTCAATTCACTTATTTAGTCTATAAGATATAAATACATTAATCACCCACTATGTAAAATTAGAGATATCAAGGGAAAATTTCATACAAAGATGGGCACAATAAAGGACAGTAATGGAAAAGACCTAACGGAAGCAGAAGATATTAAGAAGAGGTGGCAAGAATACATAGAAGAACTAAACAAGATCTTCATAACCCAGATAACCATGATGGTGTGATCACTCACTAGATCCAGACATCCTGGAATGTGAAGTCAAGTGGGCCTTAGGAAGCATCACTACGAACAAAGCAAGTGGAGGTGATGGAATTTCAGTTGAGCTATTTCAAATCCTAAAAGATGATGTTGTGAAAGTGCTGCACTCAATATGCCAGTAAATTTGGAAAACTCATCAGTGGCTACAGGACTGGAAAAGATCAGTTTTCATTCCAATCCCAAAGAAAGGCAATGCCAAAGAATGTTCAAACTACACACAGTTGCACTCATCTCACACCCTAGAAAAGTAATGCTCAAAATTCTCTAAGTCAGCTTTCAAAAGTGCCTGAACCATGAACTTCCAGATGTTCAAGATGGATTTAAAAAAGGCAGAAGAACCAGAGATCAAATTGACAACATCTGTTGGATCATTGAAAAAGGAATCGAATTCCAGAAAAACATCTACTTCTGCTTTATTGACTATGCCAAAGCATTTGATTGTGTGGGTCACAACAAACTATGGAAAATTCTTCAAGAGATGGAATACCAGATCACCTGACCTGCCTCCTGAGAAATGTATATGCAGGTCAAGAAGCAACAATTAGAAGTGGATAAATATCAATAACCTCAGATATGCAGATGACACGACCCTTATGGCAGAAAGTGAAGAGGAACTCAAAAGCCTCTTGATGAAAGTGAAAGTGGAGAGTGAAAAGGTTGGCTTAAAGCTCAACATTCAGAAAATGAAGATCATGGCATCTGGTCCCATCACTTCATGGGAAATAGATGGGGAAACAGTGGAAACAGTGTCAGACTTTATTTTTCTGGGCTCCCAAATCACTGCAGATGGTGACTGCAGCCATGAAATTAAAAGACGCTTACTCCTTGGAAGGAAAGTTATGACCAACCTAGATAGCATATTCAAAAGCAGACACATTACTTTGCCAACAAAGGTTCGCCTAGTCAAGGCTATGGTCTTTCCTGTCGTCATGTATGGATGTGAGAGCTGGACTGTGAAGAAGGCTGAGCACTGAAGAATTGATACTTTTGAACTGTGGTGTTGGAGAAGACTCTTGAGAGTCCCTTGGCCTGCAAGGAGATCCAACCAGTCCATTCTGAAGGAGATCAACCCTGGTATTTCTTTGGAAGGAATGATGCTAAAGCTGAAACTCCAGTATTTTGGCCACCTCATGCGAAGAGTTGACTCATTGGAGAAGACTCTGATGCTGGGAGGGATTGGGGGCAGGAGGAGAAGGGGATGACAGAGGATGAGATGGCTGGATGGCATCACTGACTCGATGGATGTGAGTCTGAGTGACCTCCGGGAGTTGGTGATGGACAGGGAGGCCTGGCATGCTGCGATTCATGGGGTCTCAAAGAGTTGGACACAACTGAGCGACTGATCTGGTGTGATCTGATCTGATGGAACAACAGACTCACTCCAAATCAGGAAAGGAGTACGTCAAGGCTATATACTATCACCCTGCTTATTTAACTTATATGTAGAGTTCAGTTCAGTTCAGTTCAGTTGCTCAGTCATGTACGACTCTTTGCGACCCCATGAATCGCAGCATGCCAGGCCTCCCTGTCCATCACCAACTCCCAGAGTTCACTCAGACTCACGTCCATCGAGTCAGTGATGCCATCCAGCCATCTAATCCTCTGTCATCCCCTTCTCCTCCTGCCCCCAATCCCTCCCAGCATCAGAGTCTTCTCCAATGAGTCAACTCTTTGCATGAGGTGGCCAAAGTACTGGAGTTTCAGCTTTCGTATCATTCCTTCCAAAGAAATCCTAGGGCTGATCTCCTTCAGAATGAACTGGTTGGATCTCCTTGCAGTCCAAGGGATTCTCAAGAGTCTTCTCCCACACCATAGTTCAAAAGCATCAATTCTTCAGCAGTCAGCTTTCTTCACAGAGTACATCATGAGAAATGCCAGGCTGGAAGAATCACAAACTGAAATCAAGATTGCTGGGAGAAATATCAATAACTTCAGATATGCAGATGACACCACCCTTATGGCCGAAAGTGAAGAACTAAAGAGCCTCTTGATGAAAGTGAAAGAGGAGAGTGAAAAAGTTGGCTTAAAACTCAACATTCAGAAAACTAAGATCATGGCATCTGGTTCCATCACTTCAAAGAAAATAGATAGGGAAACAATGGAAACAGTGAGAAACTTTTTTTTGGTGGGCTCCAAAATTCCTGCAGATGGTGACTGCAGCCATGAAATGAAAAGATGCTTGCTCCTTGGAAGGAAAGCTATGATCAACCTAGACAGCATATTTTGCTAGACAACGTTACTTTACCAACAAAGGTCTATGTAGTCAAAGGTATGGTTTTTCCAATAGTCATGTATGGTTGTGAGAGTTGGATTATAAAGAAAACTGAATGCTGAAGAATTGATGCTTTTGAACTGTGGTGTTGGAGAAGACTCTTGAGTGTCCGTTGGATTGCAAGGAGATCAAATCAGTCCATCGTAAAGGAAATCAGTCCTGAATATTCATTGTAAGGACTGATGCTAAAGCTGAAACTCCAGTACTTTGGCCACCTGATGCAAAGAACTGACTCATCTGAAAAGACCCTGATGCTGGAAAGATTGAAGGCAGAAGGGGACAACAGATGATGAGATGATTGGATGACATCACTGAAGCGATGGCCATGAGTTTGAGTAAGCTCCAGAAGTTGGTGATAGACTGGGATGCCTGGCACGCTGCAGTCCATGGAGATGCAAAGAGTCAGACACAACTGAGCAACTGAACTGAACAGATGTGACAGGCATCTTTCAGGGCAATTGCTGAACAAAAGAGATGAAAAATTGTGGCTTTGGTGGAGCTTGTGTTCTAGAAAGCAAAACTGTTATTCACTCAGTCATGTCTAACTCTTTGCGACACCATAGACAGTAGCCTGCCAGGCTCTACTGTCCATGGAATTCTCCAGGCAAGAATACTGGAGTGGGTTGCCAGTCTCTTCTGCATGGGATCTTCCTGTCCCTGGGATTGAACCCTGGTTTCCTGCATTGCAGGCAGATTCTTTTCCATCTGAGCCATCAGAGCTGTTTTAGAGGAGGAATATAAAAATACAAATTTAAAATATTGTAAGTAAAAAATTACATAGTGCAATAGAGTAAAACAAACAGCAATATAATGTGGACTGGTACTACAGGTGATAGGAGGAATAATGTAGGGTGAGAGAATAATGTCAGGTAGGAGGTCTCACTGAGGTGGCATTTGAGCAAAGAAGGAAAATGAGGGAGGATAAAATATTCTGAAATAAGAGCATTTTAGATAGTACAACATGTAGTGCAAAGCCCTAAGGCTAGCACATGTCTAGAGTGTTCATGGATTAGCAAAAATGCCACCTGTGTTGGAACAGATTGAGTAAAAGGGAACGCAGCAGAAAATGAGGTCAGAAGCGTAAAAGGTGGTGGTTACTGATATTCTACGGCTTGATGGCAAGTGTAAAGGTTTTGACTTCTGCTCTGAGTAAAAATGGGGACCTAATGTCAATACAAGACTTTGAGCAGAGAATTGACATTTTTTTTTCTTCCAGTTGAGATATAATTGACATATAACACTGAGTATGTTTTTAAGATATGTAATAATTTGACTTATGTACATTTTGGAATGATTACTATCATAAATTTAGTGAATACCCATCATCTAAGTATAATATTAAAGAAATAAAAAAATTTTTTTCCTTGCAATGACAACTTTTAGGGTTTACTCTCTTAACAGCTTTCACATGTACCACACAAAAGTGTTAGTTATCTTTATAGAACTTATTTGGGAGGGGGAGGGGCTTCCCAGGTGGGTCAGTGGTAAAAGAACCTGCAGGAAGTGCAGAAGACACAAATTCGATCCCTCAGTCAGGAAGATCTCCATGAGAAGGAGAAGGCAACCCACTCCAGTATTCTTGCCTGGGAAATGCCATGGAGAGAGGAGCCTGGCATTCGACAGTCCATGGAATTGCAAAAAAATTGGACACAACTGAGCATTCATGTACTCTATAGTACTTATTTCTCTTATAAATGGAAGTTTGTGCCTTTTTACTACCTTCATCATAATTTCCCCTGCACCACTTCCAATTTGATGTTTATTGGACTTACTTTTTAAAGTACCAGTCCCCTGAGGTGTTAAGAATAGACTGCAAGGGGATGAGGATATAAGTGAGATAACCAGTTAAAAGGCCACAACAGTAATCAAGTCAAGAGAGGATGATGGTCCGAACCAAGGAGGTCATATAAGAGCTACTGAGAAGTAGAGGTTCTGCTCTGAATTTAGACACAACAGGATTTCTGGATGGACAGAACATAGAATGTGAAAGAAAAAAAAGTATCTAGGAAAACTCCAAAGTGTTTGACATGGGCAAAAAGAATAGTTAGAATGAACTGACTTAGGAGACTGAATTTAAACAGCAGAAGATTATATTCTCACAGTTCTGGTGGCTGGCCATCTGAATGTGGGTATCCCAGTTTGGTTTCTTCTGAAGCATCTCTCCTTGGCTTGCAGATGGTTGCATTCTTTCTATGTGTTCACATGATCCTTCTTTGCACACTTGTCTGGTGTCTCTCTGTGTGTCCTAATCTCTTCTTATAAGGACATCAGTTACATTGGATTGGGGTCCACTCAAAGGACTTCATTTTACCTTAATTATCAACAGTGGCAGACTTTATTTTCTTGGGCTACAAAATCACTGCAGATGGTGACTAAAGCCATGAAATTAAGACACTAGCTCCTTAGGAGAAAAACTATGACAAACCTAGACAACATATTAAAAAACAGAGACATTACTTTGCCAGCAAAGATCTGTCTAGTCAAAGCTATGGTTTTTCCAATAGTCATGTATGGATGTGAGAGTTGGACCATAAAGAAAGCTGAGCACCAAATAATTAATGCTTTTGAACTGTGGTGTTGGAGAAGACTCTTGAGAGTCCCTTGGACTGCAAGAGGAAACCAGTAAATTGTAAGGGAAATCAGTCCTGAAGATTCATTGGAAGGACTGACAGTGAAGCTGAAGCTCCAATACGTTGGCCACCTGATGCAAGGAGCCAGTTCCTTAGAAAAAATCCTGATACTGGGAAAGATTGAAAGCAGGAGGAGAAGAGGGTGACAGAGGATGAGATGGTTGGATAGCATCACCAAGTCAATGGACTTGAGTTTGAGCAAGGTCTGGGAGATGGTGAAGTACAGGAAGCCTGGTGTGCTACAGTCCATGGGGTCACAAAGGGTCAGACATGACTGAGCGACTGAACAATGTCTTAAAAGTCCTATCTCCAAATACAGTCACATTCAGAAGTATCAGAGATTAAGTCTTCTACATCTGAATTGGAGTTGAGGGTGTGGGGACAGGGGCACAGCTGAGCCCATGACAGTGGGTAAGTAGGTTTAGGGATGGAAGATTAAACAGTTTAAGTACATGTCAATTTAATACATCTTGGGCATCTACATAGAGATGTTGAGTAGGCAGTGTGACACATGGGTCTAGAATTCAGGGAATATATAATAGCTAAAAATGTAAATTTTAATGCTGGCAGAGGAGTTTAAAGCCATGAGACTTGACGAGATCATCAAGGGAGTAAAGTTAAGTAGAGACGATAAAGAGGATCAAGGTTGGGGCCACTGGGCTCCCCCAAATAAGTAACTGACAATAAGCAGGAGCTGTCAAAGGAGACGGACACAACATTCTAAGTTGAAAATTCAATATGCCTTGAAAAACAAGGCAAAAGTAATAAGAAAGAGAGAATGACAAAGTAAATATCACCATGTGATCAAATAAGATGAGGTCCAAGAATTGTTCAATGAATTTGTCAATATGAAGATCATTGGTGAAACCATTAAGTAGTACATTGGTGAAGGACATAAATCTGAGTGGAGTGGGCTTAAGAGAGAATAAAATCTGAGAAACTGAAATTAGAGGAAAGATAATTGTTTTAAGAAATTTTGTCTTTAAAGGGAACAGAATAAAAGGGCAGTAGCTGATGGGGAATCGGGGAAGGCAATGGCACCCCACCCCAATCCTCTTGCCTGGAAAATCCCATGGATGGAGGAGCCTGGTAGGCTGCAGTCCATGGGGTCGCTAAGAGTCAGACATGACTAAGCGACTTCACTTTCACTTTTCACTTTCATGCATTGGAGAAGGAAATGGCAACCCACTCCAGTATTCTTGCCTGGAGAATCTCAGGGACAGAGGAGCCTGGTGGGCTGCCGTCTATGGGATCGCACAGAGTCAGACATGACTGAAGCGACTTAGCAGCAGCAGCAGCAGCTGATGGGGAATACGGGGTCAAGAGAAAGTTTGTTTATAAGATTGAAAAATAATGCTGATGGGAAAGCTCTCATAGACAGGACAAAATTGATGATGGAAGAGAAAGTAAAGAGACTTGCTAGAGCAGTTTCTTCAAGTGAATGAGCAATATTGTGATCTATTTAAGAGATTATCTTTAGATGGAAGGAGCAAAGACAATAAAAGCCTTGTAGACAGAGGGTAACAGCAGCCATGAAATTAAAAGACACTTGCTCCTTGGAAGGAAAGCTGTGACAAAACTAGACAATGCATTAAAAATCAAAGACATCACTTTTCTAACAAATGTCCATATAGTAAAAGCTATAGTTTTTCCAGTAGTCATGTACAGATGTGACCATTGGACCATAAAAAAGGCTGAGTACCAAAGAATTGATGCTTTTGAATTGTGGTCCTGGAGAAGACTCTTGAGAGTCCCTTTGGAGGCAAGGAAATCAAATCAGTAATCCTAAAGGAAATCAACCCTGAGTAAACATTGGAAGGACTGATGCTGAAGCTGAAGCTCCAATACTTTGGCCACCTGATGTGAAGACCTGATTCATTGGAAAAGACCCAGATGCTGGGAAAGATTGAAGGCAAAAGGAGAAGATGGAGGCAGAGGATGAGATGGTTGCATAGCACCACCAACTCAATGGACATGAATTTGAACAAATTTAGGAAGATAGTGAGGTCAGGGAAGGCTGGTTTGCCTCAGTCCATGGGGTCATAAAGAGTTGGACATGACTTAGTGACTGAAAAACAATGCATAATATATATCAGATCAGATCAGATCAGTCGCTCAGTTGTGTCCGACTCTTTGCGACCCCATGAACTGCAGCACGCCAGGCCTCCCTGTCCATCACCAACTCCCAGAGTTCACTCAGACTCACATCCATTGAGTCAGTAATGCCATCCAGCCATCTCATCCTCTGTCGTCCCCTTCTCCTCTTGCCCCCAATCCCTCCCAGCATCAGAGTCTTCTCCAATGAGTCAATTCTTCACATGAGGTGGCCAAAGTACTGGAGTTTCAGCTTTAGCATCATCCCTTCCAAAGAAATCCCAGGGCTGATCTCCTTCAGAATGGACTGGTTGGATCTCCTTGCAGTCCAAGGGACTCTCAAGAGTCTTCTCCAACACCGCAGTTCAAAAGCATCAATTCTTTGGCACTCAGCCTTCTTCACAGTCCAGCTCTCACATCCATACATGACCACAGGAAAAACCATAGTCTTGACTAGGCGAATCTTTGTTGGCAAAGTAATGTCTCTGCTTTTGAATATGCTATCTAGGTTGGTCATAACTTTCCTTCCAAGGAGTAAGTGTCTTTTAATTTCATGGCTGCAGTCACCATCTGTAGTGATTTTGGAGCCTGGATCTAATACAGTGCCTGATGAACTATGGAATGAGGTTCGTGACATTGTACAGGAGACAGGGATCAAGACCATCCCCATGGAAAAGAAATGCAAAAAAGCAAAATGGCTGTCTGGGGAGGCCTTACAAATAGCTGTGAAAAGAAGAGAAGCAAAAAGCAAAGGAGAAAAGGAAAGATATAAACATCTGAATGCAGAGTGCCAAAGAATAGCAAGAAGAGATAAGAAAGCCTTCTTCAGCAATCAGTACAAAGAAATAGAGGAAAACAACAGAATGGGAAAGACTAGGGATCTCTTCAAGAAAATCAGAGATACCAAAGGAACATTTCATGCAAAGATGGGCTTGATAAAGGACAGAAATGGTATGGACCTAACAGAAGCAGAAGATATTAAGAAGAGGTGGCAAGAATACACAGAAGAACTGTACAAAAAAGATCTTCATGACCCAGATAATCACGATGGTGTGATCACTGACCTAGAGCCAGACATCCTGGAATGTGAAGTCAAGTGGGCCTTAGAAAGCATCACTACGAACAAAGCTAGTGGAGGTGATGGAATTCCAGTGGAGCTATTCCAAATCCTGAAAGATGATATATATATATCACGTATATAATGTAATGTATAATGCATATATAATGCACTTGTATATCAACTGAAGTCTCACTTAGCTTTAAGAATTAATATTTTGTCTTCCCCTTCCCCTGCCCAATTCTTCTGGAAAATACTCATTTATACTAGGTGGGTGCTTCTGTAGAGGAATGTGGGCTGCCCATTGACCAGGGGGATGAATATATGATTCACAGTGGTTTGTAGTAAATGATCCAGGTATAGTTATGTGACCACTCATTGTCTTTCCCTAAACTGTTCACATATGAGCTAAATAAACCTCCTTGATACCAGTACTGCAAGGCTGTAAGCTTAAAACTTCCTTCTAAATGGATAAGTTGTTCTAGAGAAGAAAACCTAAAAAGAGTCAAAGAGAGGAGGCAGAGAATAATATTTTCCTGACATTGTGTTCATGGTTCTCGTTGTCTTTAAGGTCATCTCTACTGAGTTCTTCCCAGTAACCTGAGCTGTGAATATCTTTTTTGGCTGAAGCTAAAACAGGATTAGTCCAGGTATTCAGGGGCCTACAAAGTTCATACAAATCTTACTTCTGGTCTTTTCTTTCTAGCATAATCTTTCCTTCCTGTGCTTCAACTGCACTCAACTGTAATTGCAATCAGTATTAACTTTTCCTCAGTTCTCCCACCTCACATCTTAATAACCAGCCTTTTCCCAGACTCCTTCAGTCTTTCCTGAGTCAGAACCTTACTTCCGCCATTTTTATCCACACCACTTCCATGTCTCACCTGGTTGAAAAAACAAATGATTCTTGATTTCTAACTTTTTTCTTGATTTGATCATTCTATTTCATTTACCAGGGGTTCTCCATCTATTCAGTCAATACTGTCCCCTCTACTATGTAGGGTCCTGATGACTCTAACCTAAAGCAACTTTTCCCTCATTAAAGCTCTTTACCTCTCTTAAGCGATTTATTTCATTTTTGCTTTGCCTGCAGTTATTTAAGACCTCTTATAAGATGATAATCATACTGAGAGCAGTTTTAGTCAACATTGTTTATCTACAACTCCTTGTATATACTATGTTCTCAACAAGTGTCTTTTATTCTAAGTTATTAAAAATGAACCTACTTTTGTTATTTAGAAAACTGTATTTGACTGCTGCTGCTGTTAAGTGAAGGCAGTGGCATCCCACTCCAGTACTCTTGCCTGGAAAATCCCATGGACGGAGGGAGCCTGGTAGGCTGCAGTCCATGGGGTCGCTAAGAGTCAGACACGACTGAACGACTTCCCTTTCACTTTTCACCTTCATGCATTGGAGAATGAAATGGCAACCCACTCCAGTGTTCTTGCCTAGAGAATCCCAGGGACGGGGGAGCCTGGTGGGCTGCCGTCTCTGAGGTCATACAGAGTTGGACACGACTGAAGTGACTTAGCATGTCCGACTCTGAGCAACCCCATAGATGGCAGCCCACCAGGCTCCACCATTCCTGGGGTTCTCCAGGCAAGAACACTGAAGTGAGTTGCCATTTCTTTTTCCAACACATCAAAGTGAAAAGTGAAATTGAAGTTGCTCAGAAGTGTCCGACTCTTCCACCCCATGCACTGCAGCCTACCAGGATCCTCTGTCCATGGGATTTTCCAGGCAAGAGTATTGGAGTGGGTTGCCATTTCCTTCTCTGGTATTTGACTGGGGGAAATATTAAGTAATATAGGCTATAATGTATTCTACTAGTACTTACAATGGAGAAGGAAATGGCAACCCCACTCCAGTGTTCTTGCCTAGAGAATCCCAGGGACGGGGGAGCCTGGTGGGCTGCCGTCTATGGGGTCGCACAGAGTAGGACACGACTGAAGTGACTTAGCAGCAGCAGCAGCAGTACTTACAAAGCAACTTTTGATAAAGTTTGAGATTAGTAACATTGAGTGGTGAAAAGATGAGAATATATGCCTCTTGGTTTCCTTTGTTTATATTATTTTATGTTCCCTTTTCCATTCTAAACTTTATTTAAGACTGAGAAAATTGAGCAATAATGAAGGAAAAGAATGTGGAAATGTGGGATTTCAGAAAAGAACATTGATATGCCATTATTCTTGGACTGCAATTTTTTGTTCTATAGAAAAATATCACCCTGACCTCAGTTCGAGATAGCCTCTGTGAACAGAAACACACTAGTCAATATCTCTATATAATTGTTGACCTGTCAACTGCTATCCCTGCTTTATAAATACTGTCTCATTTTTGAAATTTATTTGTTTAAATGAAGGCTGCTGCTATGAGGCTTATAGGTTAATTATGCCTTTTCACACACACAAAAAAATGTTTTAAATTTGTTGCTAAAAATTTCTGGATCCAGTAGAAAATTATAAAATTTAAAAAAAAATACTACTTACCATTTGTAGTTAAGAGCTGATCAAGACAGCCCACTGACCCATCAATACTCTGACACCTTCAACAACTTACATCTCTTCTTTTAATATCACATTTTGTCAAACACATCAACGTATAATGACAGAGATTAAACATCTTATGATTGTGTAAGTCAAACCAACACTTTAGCATTAATATTCATACCCAACATTAGAACATCCTAAACTGAAAGAAATTCTAAACCATGATTACACATTCTAAAAATCTGAGTTTGCAGATGATAAACCTAAACAATAAAATGTATTATCCTATTAACCTATACTAAGATAACCCTATTGCCTGCAAAAGCTAATAGCTTGTCACAGTTTAAAAAATGAAAATGAATCACCATTAGACTACTAATGCAATATGATCTGCCATGTAATGCAAATACCAAATGTTATATTAATGAAAAAAATGGGAATTTTTTTCTTTGGCTATGGAATGTTATGTTCCCTTTGGATTATCTTCTGCGGGCCCATTTTTACCCTGAAATAATGAACATTTTGCATGAGTAACCCAGGATAGACTATAGTCTTTTGAAACTAACTCTTTCTTACTGCCAAATAAATCTCTTTTAAATATGTTCTCTGTGAGGCAATCATGACATCCATTGGCCAACTGGATCTGAGGTTATGCCTGGATACTTTCCACATTGCACGTGGTTGTCAATTTGAATTGTGTATCAACTACCCATCATATCTGGCACATCTGTACTTAACATTGGCATTAATTTTACCCTATTGTTCTAATTGCAGTACTTTGATGTAATGACACCATTCAATTCACAGATGGTACTGGTGGGGGGTTTTCCCAAAAAAAATATAATGTAATTTTAATTTGGAATGTGAGAATGCCAAAAATAAGAGCTTCATTGATTAAGTTATCTGAGCCTGCTAAACAGTTGAACATTCGAACTAAATTGGAAAAACTGGGAAAGAGAACAGCAGGTTTCAATACCAACCTACTGCAAATGTTTTGTTTTTTGATTATAGTCCCTGGAGCTCATAAGACTTATCTGTTCACAAGCTAACTTTGACATACTTAGGGAAAGCAAAATAAAATCTGTAGTTTCAAAGAGATAAAGTCAATTTTTAAAGGTGAAATCATTGGGATAATTGAGAAGTCTGTAATTTGAAAATTCGGAGAAGGTAATGGCACCCCACTCCAGTACTCTTGCCTAGAAAATCCCATGGACGGAGGAGCCTGGTAGGCTCCAGCCCATGGGGTCGCTAAGAGTCAGGCACGACTCAGCGACTTCACTTTCACTTTTCACTTCTATGCACTGGAGAAGGAAATGGCAACCCACTCCAGTATTCTTGCCTCGAGAATCCCAGGGACAGAGGAGCCTAGTGGGCTGCCATCTGTAGGGTCGCACAGAGTCAGACACGACTGAAGTGACTTAGCAGCAGCAGCAGCAATTTGAAAATTAATCTTTTAAGTGGAAATTTTTTGAATTATTTAAATTAAAGTATTTTAACAGATTTGATCAACATAGATATTCTTATGACATCATGAAATAATGTCTATCACAATTTGAATTTTATAACATCATATCAGGGGAAAATTGAGTAAATTTCCAAAGGTCACAGCACCCCTCATAAATGGAAGAATGATGAGTATACAGATCTCTACCTCTCACTTAAAGTTATTTTATGACACACTACCCATTTTGTTGAGTCAAAAGCTGCCACCACGTTGTTTCAATAGGAAACAGACTTCAGAGTGACAAAGTGTGCAAGTGAGGGACTATTAACTTTGACTTTGGACTTGGGGCAGGGAATGGGAGGGATCTAAAACATAAGAACAGTTCATTTTAGTAATTTACCTAGAAATAAAAACAGAAGTTGGAGGAAGTCATGCAGGGAACGAAGAGTGGAAGTCCAAAAGGGCCACTAATCATTCATTTATTACATTACAGTAAAACACATCAAATCAGGAGCTAAGAGGATTCTAGCATAGCTGTATATGTCCGATGAGTGATAGGGTGTACTAATTGACTTTTTTTTCAGTAGGCTTTCATGATACTAGTGTGTCGGGGGAGTGTGTAATTTCCTTGGTTCTGTCTTGCCACAGCAAAAATTTGAAGTGACAGACTTCAGAGTTACAGCCAGTGTTAACAGTGTTATAACCCTTAGACAGACCAGTGTTATACAACCCTGTGTTACAGCTCAGTTTCATTTAGAAAGTAAAGGAAAATACATCTTTGAGGCATGAGGGCAGGCTGACCCAAAAGATGCGAAGAGAAGAGAAGCCCCTCGCTCAATTTTGGCTCCTCTTTTTATATGTTTTTTTCTCCTCCCCCTGAGCCTGTCCTATGTAAATTGGGCTAGCAAGGAGGGCTGTTTGTTTTACCTGAGGTCCTCACTCTGGTCCTTGGACCTTCCTTTGTTCTATTTTCATGGGCTTTTCCCTTCTTTGTCTTTTAGCCACCGCCATTTTGGACTCCCTTTTCCTATTCTAACTACCTAACAGTTCCCCCTCAAGAGATGTGAGGCCCAATTCTATGGGATGTTAAGGTCTCTCTGGCTATTTCCTGCTGGGATGGTGAGGGGACTTGGGCCTCCCCCTCTTGCTAGTCTCAGGCCTCAGAGTCCTTATAGTGGTGTCCACCTAAGGGCGAGTGATATTTTCTGTGGTTGGCTGTAGCTTTATACATCCTTGTTCAACTGGCACTGCATGTTGTAGCTTGTTGACCTGGGCAGAAACAAAACAGGTTAGACAGTTGATAATACATGGAGCAATCATAAGCAGCATCAATATGGTGATGACAGGAACTACTAGGGGCATTCAGATCAGATCAGATCAGTCACTCAGTCATGTCCGACTACTTGCGACTCCATGAACTGCAGCACGCCAGGCCTCCCTGTCCATCACCAACTCCCGGAGGTCACTCAGACTCACATCCATCGAGTCAGTGATGCCATCCAGCCATCTCATCCTCTGTCGTCCCCTTCTCCTCCTGCCCCCAATCCCTCTCAGCATCAGAGTCTTCTCCAATGAGTCAACTCTTCGCATGAGGTGGCCAAAATACTGGAGTTTCAGCTTTAGCATCATTCCTTCCAAAGAAATCCCAGGGCTGATCTCCTTCAGAATGGACTGGTTGGATCTCCTTAGTGTGTAATCCCTCTGGTGTGTAGGGAACAAAGTTATTCCCACTTCTGGGTGGAAGACTGAGTGACTTCAGTTAAGTGATAATGTAGGAAATGCTGTTATTTAGCACCATAAATATTGATGATACTAGAATTGCTATCCTTTGAAGTTTGAATTTTACTTTATTATAAAATTCATGGGCTGATACGTCTTGGGATACTTGTAAATATGTAACATTCTTAGAACAGTAGTATCTTTCTACCCTGTACCTGCCAGTGGTAACAGGAAGCCCCAGTCCATTAAAATGGCCACCTTTTGTTACCTGGCATAAAGGACATGCGAACACTGTGTTAGTTTAGGATAGGAGACTAGCCTGAGAGGCTGTAGACTCAAGTAGTACTGGTTCATTTTGAACATACTTTTGGAATTTTCACCTGCATCTCTCAACACCTCTTTCTTCCAAGGCCTTCCCATGTTTGCCATAAACTGTATTTATTTATTTATTTAAATGCCATCTACCATGTAAAAATATGTACCAAGTTCTGTTTCCATCTCTCAGTGTTCACTGTGGAATTTCTGCATCAGTCATCTCCAAATTTGTATCTGCCTTATCTTCAGTGTGCTGCGTGTGGAGCTAAGTTGCTTCAGTCATGTCCAACTCTTTGTGATCTCATGGACTGTAGCCATGCCATTCTCCAGGGGATCTTCCCCTCCCAGAGACCCAACTGGCATCTCTTATGTTTCCTGTATCAGCAGGCTGGTTCTTTACCACTAGCGCCACCTGGGAAGCCCTATGTGCAGTGACCAGTATTAAAAAGTTAGACTATCCTTGATTTTTCTAGCATGTCCTCTGCTGCTGCTAAGTCGCTTCAGTCGTGTCCGACTCTGTGCGACCCCATAGACGGAAGCTCAGCAGGCTCCCCTGTCCCTGGGATTCTCCAGGCAAGAACACTGGAGTGGGTTGCCATTTCCTTCTCCTCAGTTACCAGTAAATTAGGTATCAGGAAGTCAATTAGAAGCTTCTTTTGGGAAAGCACAAATCTTACCTCATGGTGGCTTTTCAAGTCATTAAGCATTCTCATAGGCAATGGGAAGCTTCCCAGGTGGTGCAGTGACAAAGAATCTGCCTGCCAATACAGGAAACACAAGACACGTGGGTTCGATCCCTGGGTCGGGAAGATACCCTGGAGGAGGAAATGGCACCCCACTCCAGTACTACCTGGAGAATCCTGTGGACAGAGTAGCCTGACATGGTACAGTCCATGGGGTCGCAAAAAGTCAGATACTACTGAGCATACATATACAAATGCATATAGAGGCAATGGACTCCCTGGAAAGCTAATTCTGGAAAGTGTGTGTGCACCAAGAATCTTGGAATCCAGCCTCCTTTGAAAGACTGTGACTCACTGCTAGTGCTTTGATACACTGCAGAGAATCATGGGAAGAGTGTCATGAACAAAGGCCCCAATAGCATAAAGTTCACTCTCTGTTAGCTAATAAAGAGGTATCTTCATTTTAGACAGGCATCCTTTCTGAGTGAGTAAACAAAGTTATGAAGCCACTTTACACTTCTGTTTTTCACATTTTTTCTTTTAATCATTATCTAGATGTGATTTCTCTTCCATGGATTCCTTACCATCCCTCTATTCATTTTGGTTTATCAACTTCCATATCTCTATTACCATCATTTTCTAAAAAGGTTTTCTCTTCAGGTGGATATTTTTATTTTACATATATGCTGGTATGTGTGTATATACAGACTTCTTCAACTACTGTCAAAAGTGATTGCATTCTAGTTAATTTTTGAGGTTCATACAGCTGTTAACTGAAGGGGCTATTAGAGGATGATTTAGCATATAATTTAGTGTCACATACTGCAAGTTTGAAAAGACCTACACCTGTGTTTACCTGTGTACTGGAACTGGTTCTAGAGAAATCCAGATGAGAGACAGGTGCCCAACCCACTTTGTTGCAATATTTACATTTTGTGGTAAATATGTTTAAGTCTCACATTTCTTGTTATACACTCCTAATTATGATGAACAGCATTTCTATACCTCTCTCTGGGAAGTGCAATTCCTTCTCATTTGAGAAGCAGAAGTACAAAATTGATTTACAGTCATGCCAAATTTTCAAGCTTATTGAAATAGAAGATTCCAGAGCATGGCTCTTCAATGCATTTCATCTTAAGGCTGGTCTTTAGATAACCAAAATAGTGAAGCATCTTTTACATAAAATCTGGGTCTAAGACTAAAACAAAATATTAAGAGACTGGAGTGCAGAATTCAGTGTTGGATCAGATGAACTCAAAAACATTGTTACAGAGTGCATATGGCTTTTAAATTGACAATATGAAATAGTTGCACTAAGTAACATTAATTTTTTTTTCCCCACAGCACTGAGGCTTTTAAATATACTGCCTTTCTTTTCACTTCATTCATTTGATATTCATTGTGATCAGAACTGAGAAATTCTAAATGTGATCTTCCAGCTGAAAAGTTCTGATTGTTAGGTTATTGGATTTTACAAATTCAGGCATGTTTTAATTAATTTTCTGAAATAAGGTCTAGACCACAATACTCAGAATATTAGGTTTTTAAATGACCTAGTAATTTTCCGAGTAGCCTAAAATATGATTGCCATACTAATATAAGCTTGATTTCATTGTCTTAATCAGCCTGCTGATGCTTCCGTTGCTAAAACAAAAAAAACATTTTTTTCAACTCTTCATCTGCCCAGTTGTTCATTTTGACCAAACCTGGGGCTCCTTTGATCACAATAAGTAATAGGAATTGAATGTATTTTGAATAGGTCTGTGAAGTTGTTGATTAGCTTCAACATTTTCTCATAAATGTGAATTGAAAATTCTTAAATGTTTTTCTGAGTTTTAGATCTTCATAGTATTGATTTCCTAGCTTGTCTATATGGTAAAGATTTTTTTCACACACAAGCGTGCCTTTAAAACCACTTGATTCAGCATGCAATATTTGGAATGATCTGAAATCATCCACTGAGCTGATAAGACCATATCATTTCTCTGACATCATTTTTAAGTGGTATTCATGTGCTGAGATTTAAGAAAATATTTCAACAATTTCATTGTCTCTACTGTATGTAAGTGCTAATAATAACCAAAAGTTGTCTATGACTTATGAACTTCTTTGGAGGAAATGTATTTAATGACATTAATTATAGTTAAGTGAATTAAGACTGATCAAATAATTCCCTTTAGCTGCCTTAATATACTAGAACAATGGTGTTTCCCTAATAATGGTTAGTACAGCGTGAATGCAAAATATCCATTCTTTGTTTTACTCCTTGCAAAATGAAACAAAACTTAATGGTTTACTGAAATTACATCTTTTATGTTACTCTTTATTTAAAAGATGCTATGACATATAAATAGGCAAAAACCTTGATTAGATTCCTGTTTTGTCATAATGCCAACTCATCATCTTACACTTTGATATTTGGATTTTCATCAATCAGATATTCTGAGAAACAGTAGTTCTCTTATATTTGGAAAGCAATGTATAATATAAATCAATTAGAACAAAATAACTATTCTTTAAATGAGACTCAATTGGCTAAAATTTGTGTCCTGAAGAAATGGAGAAAGAAACTAGAATTTTTTGAGTGATTACTATGTTCTGGGGATGAAGTTAAACATCTTACATCTTTCCACTCATGTGAGCCTCATAAAAGATCATATAATGATTCCTATTTTATAATTAAAGAAAATAAATTTTAGAGTTTTGGGGCAAAATTTCCATGCATTTTCAAGAACATCCTTATGCAATTACTTGAATATATGTATGTCTTTCCATTTTGAAACATGTATAACTTTTGGGCAAAAGTTACCTGCAAAATGTGAAACAGATTTCTCACATACCTGATTCTAAATTTTTCACACAAACATAAGTTACATCTGTATGTCAAGGAACATCAAGCTAAATTAAAAATGAGTCAGTATTCCTAGCACAATCATTAACAGACTTCTTTTTTTTTTTTTTTTTTTTTTTTTTTTTATTTTGCTTAACTTTACAATATTTTATTGCTTTTACTGTACATCAAGATGGATCCGCCGCCAGTATACACGTGTTCCCCATCCTGAACCCTCCTCCGTCTCCCCTCCCCACACCATCCCTCCAGGTTGTCCCAGTGCTCCAGCCCCAGGCATTTGTTATCGGGCATCATACCTGGACTGACAACTCGTTTCAGATATGATATTATACATATTTCAATGCTATTCTCCCCCATCATCCCACCCTCTCCCGGTCCCAGAGTCCAAAAGTCTGTTCTATACATCAGTGTCTCTTTTGCTGTCTCGTAAATAGGGTTATTTTTACCATCTTTCTAAATTCCATATATATGCGTTAGTATAATGTATTTGTGTTTTTGTTTCTGGCTTACTTCACTCTGTATAATAGGCTCCAGTTCCATCCACCTCTTTAGAACTGATTCAAATGTATTCTTTTTAATGGCTGCGTAATACTCCATTGTGAATATGTACCACAGCTTGCTTATCCATTCATCTGTGGATGGACATCTAGGTTGCTTCCACGTCCTGGCTATTGTAAACAGTGCTGCTATGAACATTGGGGTACACGTGTCTCTTTCAATTCTGGTTTTCTCAGTGTGTATGCCCAGCAGTGGGATTGCTGGATCATAAGGCAGTTCTATTCCCAGTTTTTTGAGGAATCTCCAGACTGTTCTCCATAGTGGCTGTACTAGTTTGCATTCCCACCAACAGTGTAAGAGGGTTCCCTTCTCTCCGCACCCTCTCCAGCATTTATTGTTTGTGGACTTTTGGATCGCAGCCATTCTGACTGGTGTGAAATGGTACCTCATAGTGGTTTTGATTTGCATTTCTCTGATAATGAGTGATGTTGAGCATCTTTTCATGTGTTTGTTAGCGATCTGTATGTCTTCTTTGGAGAAATGTCTATTTAGTTCTTTGGCCCATTTTTTGATTGGGTCATTTATTTTTCTGGAATTGAGCTGTAGGAGTTGCTTGTATATTTTTGAGATTAGTTGTTTGTCAGTTGCTTCATTTGCTATTATTTTCTCCCATTCTGAAGGCTGTCTTTTCACCTTGCTTGAGCAGAAAAAGAAATAAAAGGAATCCAAATTGGAAAAGAAGAAGTAAAACTCTCACTGTTTGCAGATGACATGATCCTCTACGTAGAAAACCCTAAAGATTCCACCAGAAAATTACTAGAACTGATCAATGAATATAGTAAAGTTGCAGGATATAAAATTAACACACAAAAATCCCTTGCATTCCTGTACACTAATAACGAGAAAATAGAAAGAGAAATTAAGGAAAAAATTCCATTCACCATTGCAATGAAAACAATAAAATACTTAGGAATATATCTTCCTAAAGAATCTAAAGACCTATATATAGAAAACTATAAAACACTGGTGAAAGAAATCAAAGAGGACACTAATAGATGGAGAAATATACCATGTTCATGGATTGGTAGAATCAATATAGTGAAAATGAGTATACTACCCAAAGCAATTTATAGATTCAATGCAATCCCCATCAAGCTACCAACAGTATTCTTCACAGAGCTAGAACAAATAATTTCTCAATTTGTATGGAAATACAAAAAAACCTCGAATAGCCAAAGCTATCTTGAGAAAGAAGAACAGAACTGGAGGAATCAACCTGCCTGACTTCAGGCTCTATTACAAAGCCACAGTCATCAAGACAGTATGGTACTGGCACAAAGACAGAAATATAGATCAATGGAACAAAATAGAAAGCCCAGAGATAAATCCATGCACATATGGTCACCTTATCTTTGACAAAGGAGGCAAGAATATACAATGGATTAAAGACAATCTTTTTAACAAGTGGTGCTGGGAAAACTGGTCAAACACTTGTAAAAGGATGAAACTAGAACACTTTCTAACACCATACACAAAAATAAACTCAAAATGGATTAAAGAGCTAAATGTAAGACCAGAAACCATAAAACTCCTAGAGGAAAACATAGGCAAAACACTCTCTGACTTACATCACAGCAGGATCCTCCATGACCCACCTCCCAGAATATCGGAAATAAAATCAAAAATGAACAAATGGGACCTAATCAAACTTAAAAGCTTCTGCACAACAAAGGAAACTATAAGCAAGGTGAAATAACAGATTTCTTAATTAACCTACCAATTCTTTCAAAGATAGACATCATATTTGCTTTATAAATGAGAGCAGATTAAGCAATTTTTCTTCCACTGATTTTTTTTTTTTTACTCACTGTAGTTATTACAATTTCATATAGTCATATAATCACAATGATGTGACCTAGAGCCAGACATCCTGGAATGTGAAGTCAAGTGGGCCTTAGAAAGCATCACTACAAACAAAACTAGTGGAGGTGATGGAATTGCAGTTGAGCTATTCCAAATCCTGAAAGATGATGCTGTGAAAGGGCTGCACTCAATATGCCAGCAAATTTGGAAAACTCAACAGTGGCCACAGGACGGGAAAAGGTCAGTTTTCATTCCAATCCCAAAGAAAGGCAATGTCAAAGAATGCTCAAACTACCACACAATTGCACTCATCTCACATGCTAGTAAAGTAATGCTCAAAATTCTCCAAGCCAGGCTTCAGCAATATGTGAACTGTGAACTTCCTGATGTTCAAGCTGGTTTTAGAAAAGGCAGAGGAACCAGACATCAAATTGCCAATATCCGCTGGATCATGGAAAAAGCAAGAGAGTTCCAGAAAAACATCTATTTCTGCTTTATTGACTATGCCAAAACCTTTGACTGTGTGGATCACAATAAACTGTGGAAAATTCTGAAAGAGATGGGAATACCAGACCACCTGATCTGCCTCTTGAGAAACCTGTATGGGGGTCAGGAAGCAACAGCTAGAACTGGTCATGGAACAACAGACTGGTTCCAAATAGGAAAAGGAGTACATCAACGCTGTATATTGTCACCCTGTTTATTTAACTTATATGCAGAGTACATCATGAGAAACGCTGGACTGGAAGAAACACAAGTTGGAATCAAGATTGCTGGGAGAAATATCAATAACCTCAGATATGCAGATGACACCACCCTTATGGAAGAAAGTGAAGAGGAACTCAAAAGCCTCTTGATGAAAGTGGAAGTGGAGAGTGAAAAGGTTGGCTTAAAGCTCAACATTCAGAAAACGAAGATCATGGCATCTGGTTAAACACTTCATGGGAAATAGATGGGAAACAGTGGAAACAGTGTCAGACTTTCTTTTTCTGGGCTCCAAAATCACTGCAGATGGTGACTGCAGCCATGAAATTAAAAGATACTTCCTCCTTGGAAGGAAAGTTATGACCAACCTAGATCGCATATTCAAAAGCAGAGACATTACTTTGCCAACAAAGGTTCGTCTAGTCAAGGCTATGGTTTTTCCTGTGGTCATGTATGGGTGTGAGAGTTGGACTGTGAAGAAGGCTGAGCACCGAAGAATTGATGCTTTTCAACTGTGGTGTTGGAGAAGACTCTTGAGAGTCCCTTGGACTGTAAGGAGATCCAACCGCTCCATTCTGAAGGAGATCAGCCCTGGAATTTCTTTGGAAGGAATGATGCTAAAGCTGAAACTCCAGTACTTTGACCACCTCATGCGAAGAGTTGACTCATTGGAGAAGACTCTGATGCTGGGAGGGATTGGGGGCAAGAGGAGAAGGGGACGACAGAAGATGAGATGGCTGGATGGCATCACTATCTCGATTGATCTGATCTGATCTGAGTACTGCATCATCTACGCAAGGGAGGACTTGAAAAGTATTTATTTGTTTAACTTCACCACTTAAATATGCAGTTGGATGTGACCTGGATAATGTAAGCTTTTTTAAAAAATTTCATGAATCACCCATGTTAAGCTACTCTTCTGTGTCTTGTGTTGGATCTGTCACACAGATCTGTGTTGGATCTGTCAAAGATTCTGAGTATGAAAATAGACCACAGGAATCAATTGAAAATAGAAGGAAAGACCTAGATAAATTCTAATGTGCCTTACCAATTTTAGTCTACAGGGATTATTTAATGCCACCTTGAGGATAATTCCCTATGTAGCCTCATAACTGGAACTATGTAACTAGAAACATCACTGTATGATAGAAGAGGAAATTAAAAGCTACCAATTATGTAACATCTACTGTAAGACAGGCAGTATACTATATGCCAGGGGTCAGCAAAATTTTTCTGAAAAGGGCCAAATAGTAAATAGGCACTGCAAGTTATATGGTCTCTGTAGCAACTACCCCACACTGCCATTGTATCATAAAAGCAACATTAGGATGTAGATGAACATATAATTTTTCATACAGAGTGAACTAAGTAAGGAAAGAGAAAAATTAATATTGTATATTAATGCACATACATGAAATCTAGAAAAATGGTGCTGATGAATCTTTGCAGTGCAGGAATGGAGTCACAGATATAGAAAATGTACTTTGGGACACAGTAGGGAAAGGAGAGGGTGGGACAAACTGGAAGATTAGGATTGACATATATATATATACTGCTGCTGCTGCTCAGTCTTTTATTTGCTTCCAACTCTGCGATCTCTTGGACTGTAGCTCACCAGGCTCCTCTGTCCATGGGATTCTCCAGGCAAGAATACTGTGGTGGGTTGCCATTTCCCTCTCCAGGGGACCTTTCCAACCCAGGGATTGAACCTGAGTCTCCTGCATCTCTTGCATTGCAGGCAGTTTCTTTACCATGTATAAACTGGATAGTTAGTGGGAAGCTACTGTGTAACAGGGAGCTGAGCCTGGTGCTCTGTGACAACGTAGGAGGGTAGGATGAGAGGGTGGTGGGAGGGGGGGATCAGGAGGGAGGGGATGTAGTATACATACAGCTCTTTCACGTTGTTGTACAGCAGAAACTAACACAACATTGTAAAGTTATTATCCTCCAATTTTATATTTTCTTTATAAAACCCTGCAGTGGCCTGCCTGTGTCTGGAAATTTGCTAACTCCTGTTCTATACACTGTCTATAGTCATTAGAAAGGTATTGCTGAATTTATTCCCTAGAGGAAGAAAGCAGCATTCTAACAGCTTTGGTATACATAAGGTCTCATTGGGAAAACAGAGCTGACCTTCAGTAACTCAGTAAAATGAATTTGTTACAAAGAACTACTGAACCGAGTCAGAAACACTAAGAAGCCAACCACGGCATAGAGAGACACCTCCAAGACTGGCAACAGAAGGAAGTTGCTACCTTAGGAAGGAAGCCTCAGCATTATCAGAACTTAGGAGCAGAACATAACCAATCTCACTGGAAAGGGCTGTCCAGAGAGACATGGGAAGAGCTGTCACCACTTTAGTGAGCCTGGCGCAGAAAGAGGAAGAGATCCTCTGGCATCCTTTTTCCTGTCCGCCAACCTCCCACCAGACTCTAAGCTGAATTATGGGCTTTCCTAGTGGCTCAAATGGTAAAGTATCTGCCTGCGATGTGGGAGACCTGGGTTCCATACCTGGATCAGGAAGATCCCCTAGAGGAGGGCGTGGCAACACACTCTGGTATTCTTGCCAGAGAAATCCCATGGACAGACGATATTAGCCTCTTGAGGTACAGAGCAGAACAGGGAATCCATCTCAGATCACACAAAAAGGACCAAATAAAAGTAAACTTGCTGGGACTTTCCAGGTTGGTTCGATCCCTGGTTGGGGAATTAAGATCCAAAACCACAGAGCCAGGAAGTCTGTGAGACCCAGCTACTGAGCCTGCGTGCCACAGGGAATATCCCACATGATGCAAACAAGACCTAATGCAGCCAAATAAATAAATAATAAAATAAAACTTTTACAAAGTAACTTTGTTGACAATTAAAATCTAACTCTGTCTCCTCCAGCTTCTGCACACTTCTATGGACTCCAGTATAATTAGATTTTACCTCTCGTCTTTTTCTCTTTCATTTTACGTATGTAATGTTTCTTAAAGTAAAGTGATAAAGTGAAGTCACTCAATCGTGTCCAACTCTTTGCAACCCCATGGATTGTAGCCTACCAGGTTCCACCATCCGTGGGATTTTCCAGGCAAGAGTACTGGAGTGGGTTGCCATTTCCTTCTCCAGGAGATCTTGCCCACCCAGGGGTTGAACCTGGGTCTCCCACATGGTAGGCATTGTAGGCAGATGCTTTACCGTCTGAGCCACCAGGAAAGATTTTCTTAGTACCTCAAAATATAACACTTGAGAACTTTAGCTTTATTCTATAACACTCAAAAAAAAACCAAACACTTGGGTCTTTCCTGGTCATCCAGTGGCTAAGAGTCTGTGCTCCCAGTGCAGGGGACCTGGGTTCCCTCTCTGGTCAGGGAACTAGGTCCCACATACTGCAACTAAGAGAGCATATGCCTGTACTAAAAGCCCCAGCTAAGACCTGGCACAGCCAAATAAGTAAATAAAATACTTTTAAAAAGGAACCTTTAAAAAATAAAAGAGATCTTATTTTTTTTAAGAACTTAAATGTGAGGTTCTTACCCCCAGTAGAGTGAAGATATTGCTGTTAATTTGCCAATGCCTTATTTCACAATGTTGAAAAGAACTTGCTTACAAAAACATTTTGCTGATTGTCCTTAAATTACATATTTAAAGGTTCATGTAAGATGTCTACTAGAATCATACCATTTTCATTTAATTACTTATTTGGTAGATTTTCATTCTTCTTAAATCCAGGCTTACAAGATGATCTTCAGTATCAATAGTAAAATAGGCTTTAATAGACTGACAATTTTATTAGTATCCACATACGTTGTTGGAGGAAGAAATGGCAACCCACTCCAATATCTTTGCCTGGAGAATCCCATGGAAAGAGGAGCCTAGCCAGCTACAACCCATGGGGTCACAAAGAGTCGGACACTACTGAAGCGATTTAGCACACACGCACGCACATACATTGTACAAAGTATCACTGTCTCATTGTTTTTTAGAGTCATTTGATATATAGGCAGTATGCATGACAGCAAGCAAATGGTTGACTTTAAGTTCCTGAGGGTTGCAAGAAACCAAGATGGGTAATATGTGAAAGCCCAGAAACTATCATTTGCTCCAAGATTCTTTATCCTCTTTCAGATCTTCTTCAGTTATATTTCAACATGCAAATGTCTTATTACCCAAAGATTCAGAATTAAGATATGACTCCACTACGACTGCAGCAAGCAAATCAGAAAGAGTCTTTAGAGAATGCTGGATAAGAACATAGTGGTACTACTCAAAGGAAAGACCCAAAACCAGTGTGGTGGTGGAGGGGTGTGCATGGGAACAAGAGGGGAATAGAAATAGAACTTTTCCAGAGTATACTTAAAATATAAGTCCACTCCAGTATTCTTGCCTAGAGAATCCCATGGACAGAGGAGCCTGGCAGGCTGCACTCCACGGGGTTGCAAAGAGTTGGACACTACTGAGCAACTAAGCACAGCACAGCTTCAATTTAGTGTAATTAAAAACTTGGACACAGAACTCATTTGAATTGTGAGCAGTTACAAATGGAGACAGAGAAGGCAATGGCAACCCATTCCAGTTCTCTTGCCTGGAAAAACCCATGGACAGAGGAGCCTGGTAGGCTACAGTCCACGGGGTCATGAAGAGTCGGACACGATTGAGAAACTTCACTTTCACTTTTCACTTTGACGCATTGGAGAAGGAAATGGCAACCCACTCCAATGTTCTTGCCTGGAAAATCCCAGGGACAGCAGAGCCTAGTGGATGGAGGCTGCCATCTATGGGGTCGCACAGAGTCGGACACGACTGAAGCGACTTAGCAGCAGCGGCAGCAGCAACAGATGGAGAGACTGAGGTTCTCTGGAATAGAAAATTTGATTTTCATAAGAAAAATGAGGTCATCTCTATACAAGCTGATTTGGGAAGCACAGAGGCCCAGAGAGCAATGCCACATGTATACCTGGAGAGACTGAGTGCTCTAGCTGCACTCACACTTCCTAGAATGGAGAAATTAATAAAAATGGATCATTTATTGGGCTTCCCAGTGGTAAAGAATCTGTGTGGCAATGCTGGAGACTCAAGAGATGCCTATTCGATCTCTGGGTCAGGAAGATACCCTGGAAGAGGGCATGGCAACCCACTCCACTGTTCTTGTCTGGAGAATCCCATGGACAGGGGAGCCTGGTGGGCTACAGTCCATAGGGTCACAAAGAGTCAGACATGACTGAAGTGACTGAGCAAGCATGCGTGTACTGCTGATTTTTTACAATCACATGCATATTAATTTCTTTTTAAATGTCCAGGGCAGGAGGAGAAGGGGACGACAGAGGATGAGATGGCTGGATGGCATCACTGACTCAATGGATGCGAGTCTGAGTGACCTCCGGGAGCTGGTGATGGACAGGGAGGCCTGGTGTGCTGCGGTTCATGGGGTCGCAAAGAGTCGGACACGACTGAGCGACTGATCTGATCTGATCTGATAATAACCAAAATTTAGATTTCATTTCAGAGTCAGCTACCTCTATTCTCAGTGGAGCTCTGAAATTTTTCCTAAATCCTGAATCAAAAGAAGAAATGTAAATGCTATTGAAGGATAATATTTGGGCAAATCCAACTGGCAATTGCTTTCCAGTTTCTTGGGCCCATTGTGAGCTGATCAAGGAAATGGAATAATGTACTTCTTAAGGGCAAGAGCTCTGGCTCCATGGGTTTAAATCTCTCTGCCATTAACTGCAGACACTTAGTTAATTTATCCTCCTTCTCTATGCCTCAGTTCTCTCATATCTAAAATGGGAATAATGACATCTTTCCCTCATCTTTGCAATGAGGATTGCCCAAGTAAAGCTTCTCAAACTGTAAATGAATATGTGTGTGTGAATCACCTGAGAAACTTCTAAAAAATAATTCTGTTTCAGTAAATCTAGGATGGGATGGAAATCCTGCAGTTCTAACAAGCTCTGGAAACATTTAAGGTGTTTGTCTATGAACCATACTTAGAATAATAAGGATTCATAAAAGTGACTGGCCCTTGTTAGCGATCTATTTTAAATATAGCCGTGTGTACACGTCAGTCCCCAAGTCTCTGCTCTCTCTTCCCCCACTCATCCCCCCAATAACCATGTTTGTTCTATGTCTGTGTTTCTGTTTTTATCATTTCTTTTCAAATTCCACATACAAGCAATATCTCTTTGTCTGTGGAGTGTATTTCTCTCTAAATATTATAAATCCACTTCCTACCTATCACTTTGTCTACCACTGAACTCTCTGTCAGAGAAGGCAATGGCAACCCACTCCAGTACTCTTGCTGGGAAAATCCCATGGATGGAGGGGCCTGGTAGGCTGCAGTCCATGGGGGCGCTAGGAGTCGGATAGACTAAGCGACTTCACTTTCACTTTTCACTTTCATGCATTGGAGAAGGAAATGGCAACCCACTCCAGGGTTCTTGCCTGGAGAATCCCAGGAATGGGGAGCCTGGTGGGCTGCCGTCCATAGCAGTTTTGAAAAATGACTATGTACCATCCCTTTCCTACTGGGCAGGTATCTTTCCTTTCAAATAGAACTCGGGTTCTGATGTCCAATCAGCCTTTAGTATCAACTTTTCCTAACCTATTATTGTTGTTGTTCAGTTGCTAAGTCATGTCCAACTCTTTACCATGGATTGCAGCATTCCAGGCTTCCCTGTCCTTCACTATTTCCTGGAATCTGCTCAAATTCATGTCCGTTGAGTTGGTTATGTTACTAACTATCTCATCCTCTGCCACTCTCTTTTTCTTTTGCCTTAAATCTGTGCCAAGATCAGGGTCTTTTCCAATGAGTCATCTCTTTGCACCAGGTGGTCAAAGAATTTCCTAACCTAATGCCCTGCACGTTAAATGCTCACTAAGTGGGTTTGATTATTTGAGTTGGAAAAGCCATTGCTTTTCCATGCTTTTTCTTTCCTGAGATGAGCTGACACAAAGTTGAGGCATGGGGTCCTCTTCCTTTGTACAGTTCTTACCAGAATTCTAAACCAACTTAAAGATATGCAACACGTTCATTTACCCTAGAAGGAAGTGCAAATAGACCCTTTCCAAATATGTATTTTTCAAATAAATACTTAAATGTTTAAGCTACCTGTAAAATATTTGAGATGAAAAAGTTTTTTTCTCAAATATTTTGGGTGTAACTCATGTTTTCTGATAAACCTTTTTGATCTTTGCTCTGTTAAAAATACTAAGTTGCTTTATGTATGGATATGTGCTGGTAGTTGGATGATTTTACTAGAAATTCTTATGAGTTGAGTTGAATCTGTCTGCTAATTTTCAGTTTTAGAGGTTTTGGAATGGAACTTAAAGATTCAGACTCCAGAGTCATGAAGACGTAGGATTGATCCCATCTCCACCACTTCCTGACTATGTAATTTAGCAAGATACCTAGATTTTCTCTTTCATAGGTTTCTCTGTGATTAAATGAGAGTAAGTAATCAATATTTGTATGTTTGTAAGCGACTGGCACAGCAAAAGTGATCAATAAATCTGAGCCATTCTTGTTGAAGAGAGGGGTTTTTTTGCATATTTAGAAAAGCCAAATTGAAGTTCATGATCATAACAATCTTTCATTAAAACTATCCAATAGGGTTATTCCCCTCTACTTCATAATGTTTATTCCCATTATAAATCAGTGCTTCATTCTAAACACACACTTTATTGATCAAAGGTGGCTCAGTGGTAAAGAGTCTGCCTACAAGGCAGGAGAGAAACCTGGGTTCAATCCCTGAGTTGGGAAGATCCCCTGGAGAAGAGAATGGCTATCCACTCCAGTTTTCTTGCCTGGAGAATCCCATGGACAGAGGAGCCCGTTGGGCTACAGTCTGTGGGCTAGCAAAGAATTGGACACGACTGAATGACTAAGCATGAGAATGAGGGACTTCTTGGGCATGAAATAAACTGAGCACAACATAGGCACCATGAATTGAATTCAAAGGACAAGAAGGATTCATGTCTTAATTTTTATAAAAATTCCATGAGATAGTTTTTAAATAGTTTTAGTCTAAAAAGTTTTGTTTTGCTTTCCTTATTAAAGAATGAAGGGGATTAAGACTCTTTGTCTTGGATTTTTTATTTTGATCAATCAAAAGAATGAAGATGGAAAGAAGGGAAGGGAGAAAGAAAGGAAGGTGGAAAGAGAGTGGGTGGTGGTAGCAAATGGTAGGGAATGGGGTAAAAAGAGAAGAAATGGAGAAAAGGAGGGACAGAAGGGAGAAAGAGAAATTTCAGAAAACAGCTATACTAAAGAGAAACTGATAAAGAGTCAGTCAGGTGAAATCTCCCTGGAAGGAGGACAAATGAGCATACCTTGACTTTTATGTAATCCTTAATCTATTTAGAGAAGGAAGAATCAGGAAGTGAAGTACTCCTCAGTATTTCAACTCAAGAACTAAAATTATTTATTTGACTTTCAAGCTATGAGACTTATGTATACTTTGTAGAAACAACAATTTCACACTCCTAGTTTCTAGTACAATGTTGTACAACTCCCTTGTAAAATCAGACTAACCTACTCACCATCAACTGCACTGAATCTAAGATGTCTTAATCATATGAGGTGATCACTCTTTCGTTGTTGTTGTCTAATCGCTGTCATGTCTGACTCTTTTCGACCCCGTGGACAGAGCCTGTCAGGCTCCTCTGTCCATGGAATTTTTCAGACAAGAATACTGGAGTGGGTTGCCATTTCCTTTTCCAGAAGATCTTCCCAACCCAGGAAGTGAATCCTAGTCTACTATGTCTCCTGCATTGCAGGCAGATTCTTTAACTGCTGAGCCATCAGGGAAGCCCACTATCTCCCTATCTCCTGGCATTTGTTCAAATTCATATCCACTGAATCTGTGATACTATCTAACCATCTCATTCTCTGCCTCCCCCTTCTCCTTTTGCATTCTTTCCCAGCATCAGGGTCTCTTCCAATGAGTCAACTTTTTGCATCAGGAGGCCAAAATGTTAGAATTTCAGCTTCAGCACCAGTCCTCCCAGTGAATATTCAAGGTTGATATTCTTTAGGATTGACTGGTTTGATCTTCTTGCTGTCCAAAGGACTCTCAAGAGTCTTCTCCAGCACCACAGTTCAAAAGCATCAATTTTTTGGTGCTCAGCCTTCTTTATGGTCCCACTCTCACATCCATACATGACCACAGGAAAGACAATAGCCTTGACTATATGAGTATTTATCAGCAAAGTGATGTCTCTGCCTTTTAATATGCTGTCTAGGTTTATTATAGCTTTCCTTCCTAGGAGAAAGCATCTTTTAATTTTTCATGGCTGAAGTCACTGTCCACAGTGACTTTAGAGCCCAAGAAAAATGAAATCTGTTACTGCTTCCACTTTTTTACTTTCTAGTTGCCATGAAGTGATGGGACCAGATGCCATGATGTTAATTTTCTGAATGTTGAGTTTCAAGCCAACTTTTTCACTTTCTTCTTTCACCTTCATCAAAAGGCTCTTTAGTTCCTCTACACTTTATGCCATTAGAGTGGTATCATCTACACATCCGTTATTGTAGATATTTCGCCCAGCAAGTTTGATTCCAGCTTGTGATTCATACAGCCTGGAAATTTTCATGGTGTACTCTGCATAGAAGTTAAATAAGTAGGGTGACAATATACAGCCTCCTACCCATTGAATAAATCAATGAATAGGAAAAAATGAAAGGGTAGCTTTTAAACGATGGGCTTGATTGCCTAAAGTAAAAGTTATCATTGCTTTATACTGACTGAATCAGTAAAAACACTGCAAACTCTATCGACACAATCCAATCATCATATTGATCCAATTTATTAGAAAATGTCAATGATGTAAAAACTTCAGTTCTAAAAAAGAAAAATATACTTTTTAAAAAAGGACATACTTTTAATTTGAAATCTTGTGATACCAAATGGATATTGGTGTCATTCAATCTAAAGATAAAATTATTGTAAACCACTGCAGCTAAGATTTTCACTCTAAAGAACGGACCTCAAGAAAAAACTTAAATGTGCAAAATATTATATGCCAGATAATGTTCTGCAATATTTGTATTAGTAAATGTATTTAAATCATTTTATGTGTAGTGAAAATAATCAAACCTTGAGTTCTATAAAATCATGAGTTCTATAAAATCTTTATATGTTTACAGATTTATTAGCTCGCTATTGCCACAGTAGGACTGCACAATAAATAAATGCACTGTTATAAAAGCATTTATTTAAACAGAACCCTTGTGAATGTGTGGGGAGTTAGCTGCTCTTGGCTGGGCTCAGTTGGATTCCTCATCTTCAAGTTAGATTCAGCCTCTTCTATGGATGTGTGCTTAGACCTACTTAATGTGTGTTTATTCTAGGACCCATAGGGCAGCAGCTAACTGGAGGAGGCTACCCTCATGGCAATGGCACCAGAAGTAAAAATATTCCCCTTAAAGCTCAGTCTCAGAGCAGGCAAACCCTCACTGCCACAGATAAACATGATAAGTCAGATGGCACGTAGTGTGGGTATAGGAAGATCCTTGAATCAGGGTCTTTTATACAACCCACCACAACCATCTTCACACCAAACAATGTCAGTTAACAACAGGAAAGACTACAAAGGACAATTCCAGATCCACTAAAATTGCCAAGTAGACAACTGATTGGAAGTTATCTGATTGGAAGCACATGTAGTTAAAGAACTCTGTTGGGGTACATTAGTAAAGTCTCACCTCAAATAACTGAAGAATGCTACAATTTACATCTACTAATAACCTCAATATTTAAAAAGCAAGAGTAATAAAACCAGAATTTGGAATAGGGTGTATTCTATCAGTACATTTGTAAAATCCAGCTTTTCCCTGTTCTTTTTATTTTTCAAACAAGAAGGAAAAATGACACAAAGTTGAAACTATGCTTCATGCTTTTATGTGTGGCTTCCCTGGTGGCTCAGATGGTAAAGAATCTGCTTGTGATGCAAGAGACCTTGGTTCGATACCTGAGTTGGGAAGAACTCCTGGAGAAGGGAATGGCTACCCACTCCAATATTCTTGACTGGAGAATCCCATGGATAATCAAGCCTGGTGGCTTACAGTTCTTGTGATCCCAAAGAGTTGAAGATGACTAAGCAACTAACACTTTCAGGTGTTACATTTTGAAAATGAGTCCATAAAGGAATCAATTAAGGAAAACAACAAGATGATAATCTACTATTGTATTGATAGAATTATTGTAGTTGGAAGGTGCTGAGTGTCCAGGTGAGGTTTCAATTGCATTGTGCTGTGCTTAGTTGCTCAGTCGTGTCTGACTGTGACCCCATGGACTGTAGCCCAGCAGGCTTCTCTGTCCATAGGGATTCTCCAGGCAAGAATACTGGAGTGGGTTGCCATGCCCTCCTCCTGGGTACATTCCCAACCCAGGGATCAAACCTAGGTCTCCCACAATGCAGGCAGATTCTTTACCATCTGAGCCACCAAGGAAGCCCAGTGGGATTACCGTGGGACAAAGCCAGTGAATGAGGCATGTGTGAACTCTGCCCTGTCAATTAGCCCTCTGAGGTTTTGAACCGAGGAAGCCAAACTCAACTAACATTTAGCTACATGAAGGGGCTTTTGAATCAAAGTATAAATCCACAGTTCACAAAATCTGGCTGCACATTAGAATCACCTAGTGGAACTTGTAAAAAATCCTGAAGCACTGGTCCCATCCCAGAGATTCTCATTTAATTGGTCCAGATTGCTGCTGCTGCTGCTGCTAAGTCGTTTCAGTCGTGTCCGACTCTGCGACCCCATAGATGGCAGCCCACCAGGCCCCACCATCCCTGGGATTCTCCAGGCAAAAACACTGGAGTGGCTTGCCATTTCCTCCTCCAATGCATGAGAGTGAAAAGTGAAAGTGAAGTCGCCCAGTCGTGTCCGACTCTTAGTGACCCCATGGACTGCAGCCTACCAGGCTCCTCCACCCATGGGATTTTCCAGGCAAGAGTATGGGTCTCAGATTTAGTTATATTTTAAAAATGCACCAGATGGCTTCAGGTGAAGACAGTTCAAACACCACTGACCTGAACAGCCCTGCCATCTCACCCATTTCTCTCTCATACATTCCTCCCTGTATATGAATCCTGGAACCGCGTGGCCAAGTTTGTTTATGGAAGACATGGTGAGAAAGAGAAGGGAAGGAGAAGAGAACAACTTCCTGGCGGCACCATGCACCTGCCTGCCTATGGTAGAAAACAAGGATGGAAGCTCTGCCTCCATATTTTATGATTTAAAGACTCTTGATGGTGGGACATAGCAGACTTGCATACTGAGGTTCACATAGATGAAAGGAAGAACTCTGTTATTTATAGCTCCAAATTACCAGGCAGAGTCATGTGGGGGCTGTTTTCAGGGCCAGATTAGACATGGAGCTATAGGGGCAGCTTAGATATGGCAAGCGGGGCTGGGTTAGCTAAATTTCACAGGCTTCCTGTAGATCAGCTAAAATGAATAACTTAACAGAGTCATGTATTTTGGGTTGCTGCCCCAGGTCATGTTCACTTAGCCAAAAGAGACCCATGCATAAGGGAATTCACAAATGTTGTGGTAAGATTCCTGAGGGAGTCTGGGGCAGCAACCCAAAATACATGACTCTTTCTGCAGAGAAATGTAGTAATATTTATTTTAAGTATGATAAATAAAGATTATAAGTAGCCTCGTGTCACTTCAGATGAGTTTTGCAGCCAAATGAGTTCGGCTCGGGTCAGATGTTACTGCCAAGTGAGTTATAAACACAACTTTCTGTTTCCATAGCTTTATAGATTTCAGAACTTCAGATAAGAGGTTGTAGATCTATATCTTAGATATTATATGAATCTACACTGTCACACTACAGATAATTAAATAAATGATTCTTATAAAGGTTAAGAAACCCCAAGATAACTCATTCCATTATTCTTTACTAAGCACCACTGTCAAGGACTGTCAGAGGGTACTGCAGATACAAAGATAGCCATGATAGAATATCTGCTCTCAGGGGCCTTTTTGATAGGGTTAATTTGCAAAAAGAATGCACAATAAAGCATCTGCAGTGTTACGCTATAGGTATGATGTCTGGTCAAGGCAAAAAGACCACAGAAACATATAGAACAAGAGCCAAGACCTAGAGCCAAACTTCCTAATCTCAACATGAGAACATCTTTAAAAAAAATAATTTTAAGAGTCATTTGTACAAAAGCAGTTCATGTTTAGTGGTGGAATGTTACAAAGTATAAAGAACTACACACACACACACACACACACACACAAAGAGAATAGAAATCACTTGGCATGGGGAACACGTGTACACCCGTGGTGGATGCATGTTGATATATGGCAAAACCAATACAACATTGTAAAGTAAAAAATAAATAAATAAATAAATAAAAACAAAACAAAAAAACAATAAACAAATCCCCCGCCCAAAAAAGATTCTATTGTGTATGCCTCTTGATGAAGGTTAAAGTGGAGAATGAAAAGTCGGCTTAAAGCTCAACATTCAGAAAACAAAGATCATGGCATCCGGTCCCATCACTTCATGGGAAATAGATGGAGAAACAGTGGAAACAGTGTCAGACTTTATTTTTCTGGGCTCCAAAATCACTACAGATGGTGACTGCAGCCATGAAATTAAAAGACACTTGCTCCTTGGAAGAAAAGTTATGACAAACCTAGATAGCATATTCAAAAGCAGAGACATTACTTTGCCAACAAACATTCATCTAGTCAAGGCTATGGTTTTTCCTGTGGTCATGTATGGATGTGAGAACTAGACTGTGAAGAAGGCTGAGTGCTGAAGAATTGATGCTTTTGAACTGTAGTGTTGGAGAAGACTCTTGAGAGTCCCTTGGACTGCAAGGAGATCCCACCAGTCCATTCTAAAGGAGATCAGCCCTGGGATTTCTTTGGAAGGAATGATGCTAAAGCTGAAACTCCAGTACTTTGGCCACCTCATGCGAAGAGTTGACTCATTGGAAAGGATTCTGATGCTGGGAGGGATTGGGGGCAAGAGGAGAAGGGGACGACAGAGTATGAGATGGCTGGATGGCATCACTGACTGGATGGATGTGAGTCTGAGTGAACTCCGGGAGTTGGTGATGGACAGGGAGGCCTGGCGTGCTGCAGTTCATGGGGTCGCAAAGAGTCGGACACGACTGAGCAACTGATCTGATCTGATCTGATCTGATTAGGTATGGGGGAAAAAACCTTAAATAAGCTAAAATGTTAGCTCTCAAAAAAAAAAAAAAAAATCACTTGGCATTTCATGGCCCTGTAATAACCAGTATCAACTAGTGTCTGCACAGTTTAGGTATTTTAGACTTTTGCTACCTTGGTTTTCATATCCTCTCTCCAGTTCCCAGCTGTGTAACTTTGTTGTTGTTGTTCACTCTCTCAGTCATATCCAGCGTTTTGCAACCCTATGGACTGTAGCCTGCCAGGCTCCTCTGTCCATGGAATTCTCTAGGCAAGAATACTGGAGTGGGTAGCCATTCTATTCTCCACAGGATCTTTCCAACCAAGGGATTGAACCTGTGTCTCCTGCATTGTCGGCAGATTCTTTACCATCTGAACCACCAGGGAAGCCCAGGGAACTTCCAAAGCCAGCCCCTAATTCCTATATTTTATTCCTATAACATCTAAGGTGCCTCTTTCTTTAAAATTCATAAATAAGCAATTTTTTTATATCAGAAGTGATTTTCAGGAAGGGAAACCTTATAGAGAGGAATCTGGAATTAGACTTGATAGTTTGATCAGATTTTAAGCAGTAATGGCCCCATGACAGTAGAAATGAGACCCCAGCACCCCATGACACATCATAACAATATAGCTACTTGCATCACCCGCACACTAAAGTCAGGAACCAGCTGAAGTCAAGAGTTTGGACGACAGAGTGTCTGCTGCAGCAACACATTATAGGGAAGTCAGGTGGTGTGTCATGACTGGGAATGGACGGGCTGATTCTAATTATGCTAGAAAACTGGAGGAAAAATAAATGATGACACTACTCAAGATCAAGATAAGAAGTTAAAAATAAACTATGAACTGATGAAAAGGTGGTCTTTTTTCTTAGAGCCACAAGGTCAAAATTTATAAAAAAAAAAAATACAGATCTAAAATCTGATGTTGGAGTACCAGGATTACTATGTAAATTTAATATACAGTCTTGCCATTTCTTGTGATAAGTAAGAGAACTGATTAGAGGAAAAAATCTAGACCCTAAAAATTGGGATGGGGACATTTGGCAGTTTTCAATGAAACTGAAACTCACAAATTCCTCTGATTCTCTCTTCCTGGTGAAAGCAACACTTAATCCACCATGTGAATTTAATTTTCTCTTTCTTGAGAAATTTGTAGTGACTTCTCATAAGAATTTGTTGTATACAAGTGGTCTTGCAAGGAATCAGTTGACCACCCAGTGACTCACACCTATTTCTCATTGTTTCTAGTCTCAGATTTTAACAGGTACAAAGTGTGACCAGGAGGAAGTATTACACACACTAAAAGAATTTTAAGTTTGTGCCAGTTATTCTAGGGAATATGTGTGTGAAGGTACATATATATGGGCTTTCCTGGTAGCTCAGATGGTAAAGAATCCACCTGCAATGCAGGACACCAAGGTTCAATCTGCATGGGGAAGATTCCCTGGAGAAGGGAATGGCTACCACTCCAGTATGCTTGCCTGGAGAATTCCTTAGATAGGAAAGCCTGATAGACTCTAGTCCATAGGATTGCAAGAGTTGGACAGTTAACACTTTCACTTTTCACTTTCATATGGATATAATTATATATACAAACATATACAAATAGCTCCTGCAGCTCATCTTCAAAAAAACCCGAACAACCCAATCAAAAAATGGGCAGAAGAAACAGATATTTCTGCAAAGAAGACATACAAATGGCCACCAAACACATGAAAAGACGCTCAATATCACTAATTATTAAAGAAATGCACATCAAAATTACCATGAGGTATCACTTCACATGGGTCAGAATGTCTGTCATCAAAAAATCTACAAACAATAAATGCTGGAGAGGGCCTGGAGGAAAGGGAACACTCTTGTGCTGTTGGTGGGAATGTAACTTGATACAGCCACTACAGACAACAGTGTGGAGGTTCCTTAAAAACTGATTACACTGACTGATATAAAAACATCCACCAGAGATCTGTAATTCAAGGGGTATGGTAATAAGTCTATCAGTTTGCCTGAGTGATTGACCGAAACCTGGACCTAACATAGCCTTGCAGTAAATAGAGTCAAGATGCCAGACCTTCTTTGACATACCGTAGAAGATGATCATCAAACAATGGCCCATGGGCCACATACAGTCTGCAAAATGTTTTTGTAATTAAAGTTTGGAACACAGCCATGCTTATTACTTCATATATTGCCTACAGCTACTTTTGTACCAGAACAGAACTGAGTGGTCTTGATGGGGACCATATTACCCACAAAACCGAAAATGTTACTTACTGTCTCTTTAATGAAAATGTTTGCTGACCCCAAGGGCTAGGGAGGGGCTGGAGTGAAATTTTAATGTGTCATCTGCTTGCCTATCCTCTTATCTATTTCCTCTGGAGGATCCAGAAAACTCCCTCTTCACCAAGGTCTTGAGAAGTACACAAGTGAAGATGAAAGATGCTTGATTACCTGAAATTCGGGAGTGATAGTAGGAAATGCTACCATTAAAAAGAGTGCCCTGATTTCAACTCGAATGATGGAATCCTGAAACTGTAGAGGTCAAGTGGAATACTAAGTTGTTAGTGACAAGATGTGGATAATCACTGTAATATGCAGCAGGCCCAGAGTAATCATCAGAATAGTTTGTTGTGCAGAGATCTTTGCCAGAGATCCATTGATCATGGTAGTGCTGGTACTGGACCCATCATGTATAGTGTAAATGGGCATTCTACTAAAGTCTTACCTGATCCTTAAATGAAAAGAAAATATGTCACAGTCCCTAACTCTATTCCCAGCTAGACTCAGTCTACAAAGTGAGTGGATAGAAGGCCATATCTCCTTGAGAACGGACCCTGCTACATTGCCAAAAACTTTTATGCAAACATTCCTCCCAACCTAACCCAAAGAGACCTATGGTCATTTACCTGGGCCACTATGAACTGGGATAAAAGGAACAAATGCCTAAACATTTCCAGAATTACTGCCCCTGGATCAGAACTGATGGTGAGTCCTTGAGATTCCAAATCCCACTGTAGTCCACCAGCCCAGCAGAGTGGGGGATTATGGAGGTCCAATGATAAATGGAGTTTTGGCTCAGATCCATCCCAGAGTAGGCCCAGCAGATTCCTACACCCATCATCTAGCAAGGTAATCCCCACTGCACCAGAGAACTATAAACCATTCAGAGAGCATCTTCTGGACTCTACTGTAAACACCAAGAATATTACCCTACCCACCACCCTGCATGTGTTCAGTTTTATCTGACTATGACTCCCCAGACTATAGCCTACCAGGTTCCTCTCTCCATGGGATTTTCCAGGCAAGAACACTGGAATAGGTAGCCATTCCCATCTCTAGGGGAACTTTTGGACCCAGGGATCGAACCTGATTGTACAGTGTCTCCTGCATTGGCAGGCAGATTTTTACCACTCGCTCCATCTGGAAAGCCCTAAGAACATTACCATGAAACAGCAAAGGACTAGGCAACCAGGGACACTCATCATGAGCTAGGCATTGCCAAACTCACAAAGTCATAATTTTGGATTTGGCATAGGAACAGGGTACATGAATATTAGACATGCAAACTGTTTTGATATTTACTTTTATTCATTCAACAAACTCAAACTTTCAGATTCAGTATTTCCAGAACAGGACATCCATAAACTTTCAGGTCATACTGCTTTTTCTCTTTTAAAACAACTTGAGCCTTCTTCAATCTTTCTTTTAGAATATTTTCTTTGTGTCACTTAACCAGGTACCTGATAGATTTTGTTCAAAACTATTTGAAGTCCTTATGTATAAGTTCTTTGTTATTGTTATGGATTGAATTGCGCCTTCCCAAAACCCATATGTTAAAGCATTAACCCTTTATGTGAGTACTGGAGATAGATCTTTTAAGGTAATAAAGTTTATATGAGATCATATTATAAGAGGGCTTCCTAGGTGACTCAGTGGTAAAGAATCTACCTGCCAATGCACGAGATGCAGGAGACATAGATTTGATTCCTGGGTCGGGAAGATCTCCTGAAGGAGGGAATGGCAATCCAATCTAGTATTCTTGCCTGGAAAATCCCATGGACAGAGTAGCCTGGCAGGCTAAAGTCCATGGGGTCACAAAGAGTCTGACACGATTTAGTGACTAAGTACACAGGAGTTCATAAGGATAGGGTCCTAATCCAATAAGATGGTTGTCCTTAAAAGAAGAAATCTCTCTAGGCATGCACAGAGAAAAGGCCATATGGAAAACACAGTGAGAGGCTACCTGTAAGCTAGAAGAGGGGTCTCACCCAAACCAAACCTGTTGGCACCTTGATCTTGTATATACAATTCCCAGAACTGTGAGAAATAATTTTTTATTGTTTAAGCCACTCAGTCCACAGCTTTCTACTACGGTACCCCATAGCAGACTAATTACGATGACACAAAGCATCAGATCAGATCAGATCAGTCACTCAGTAGTGTCCAACTCTTTGCGACCCCATGAATGGCAGCATGCCAGGCATCCCTGTCCATCACCAACTCCCGGAGATCACTCAGACTCACAACCATAGAGTCAGTGATGCCATCCAGCCATCTCATCCTCTATCGTCCCCTTCTCCTCTTGCCTTTGATCCCTCCCAGCATCAGAGTCTTCTCCAATGAGTCAACTCTTTGCCTGAGGTGGCCAAAATACTGGAGTTTCAGCTTTAGCATCATTCCTTCCAAAGAAATCCCAGGGCTGATCTCCTTCACAATGGACTGGTTGGATCTCCTCGCAGTCCAAGGGACTCTAAAGAGTTTTCTCCAACACCACAGTTCAAAAGCATCAATTCTTCAGTGCTCAGCTTTTTTCACAGTCCAACTCTCACATCCATACATGACCACAGGAAAGACCATAGCCTTGACTAGGCAAACCTTTGTTGGTAAAGTAATGTCTCTGCTTTTGAATATGCTATCTAGGTTGGTCATAACTTTCCTTCCAAGGAGTAAGCGTCTTTTAATTTCATGGCTGCAGTCACCATCTGTAGTAATTTTGGAGCCCAGAAAAATGAAGTCTGACACTGTTTCCACTGTTTCCCCATCTATTTCCCATGAAGTGATGGGACCAGATGCCATGATCTTTGTTTTCTGAATGTTGAGAGTTAAGCCAACTTTTTCACTCTTCACTTTCAGTTTCATCAAGAGGCTTTTGAGTTCCTCTTCACTTTCTGCCATAAGGGTGGTGTCATCTGCATATCTGAGGTTATTGATATTTCTCCCAGCAATCTTGATTCCAACTTGTGTTTCTTCCAGTCCAGCGTTTCTCATGATGTACTCTGCATATGGCCACAGGACTGGAAAAGGTCAGTTTTCATTCCAATCCCAAAGAAAGGCAATGCCAAAGAATGCTCAAACTACTCCACAATTGCACTCATCTCACACACAAAGGGGGAAAGCAATGGCACCCCACCCCAGTACTTTTGCCAGGAAAATCCCGTGGACAGAAGATCCTGGTAGGCTCCAGTCCGTGGGGTCGCTAAGAGTCGGACACGACTGAGTGACTTCACTTTCACTTTCCACTTTCATGCATTGGAGAAGGAAATGGCAACCCACTCCAGTGTTCTTGCCTGGAGAATCCCAGGGACAGGGGAGCCTGGTGAGCTTCCGTCTATGGGGTCTCACAGAGTCAGACGCGACTGAAGCGACTTAGCAGCAGCAGCAGCAGCAGCACACACAAAGCATAAATTTGGACAAACGATGTGTTAGTTGCTCAATAATGTCCAACTCTTAGCGACCCCATCAACTATAGCCTGCCAGGCTTCTATATCTATGGAATTCTTCAGACAAGAATGGTGGAGTGAGTAGCCATTCCTTTATTCAGGGGATCTTGCCAATCTAGGGAACGAACCTATATCTTCGATGTGGCAGGCAGATTCTTTACCATTAGAGCCACCAAGGAAGCCCCCTTGGAAACATCAGTTCAGCTCAGTTCAGTCACTCAGTCTTATCCGACTCTGCGACCCCATGAATCACAGCACATCAGGCCTCCCTGTCCATCACCAACTCCCGGAGTTCACCCAGACTCACATCCATCGAGTCAGTGATGCCATCCAGCCATCTCATCCTCTGTCGTCCCCTTCTCCTCCTGCCCCCAATCCCTCCCAGCATCAGAGTCTTTTCCAATGAGTCAACTCTTCACATGAAGTGGCCAAAGTATTGGAGTTTCAGCTTCAGCATCAGTCCTTCCAGTGAACACACAGGACTGATCTCCTTTAGGATAGACTGGTTGGATCTCCTTGCAGTCCAAGGAACTCTCAAGAGTCTTCTCCAACACCACAGTTCAAAAGCATCAATTCTTCGGCACTCAGCTTTTTTCACAGTCCAACTCTCACATCCATACATGACCATGGGAAAAACCATAGTCTTGACAAAATGGACCATTGTTGGTAAAGTAATGTCTCTGCTTTTCAATATGCTATCTAGGTTGGTCATAACTTTCCTTCCAAGGAGTAAGCATCTTTTAATTTAATGGCTGCAATCACCATCTGTAGTGATTTAGGAGCCCAAAAAAGTAAAGTCTGACACTGTTTCTACTGTTTCCCCATCTATTTCCCATGAAGTGATGGGACCGGATGCCATGATCTTCATTTTCTGAATGTTGAGCTTTAAGCCAACTTTTTCACTCTCCTCTTTCACTTTCATCAAGAGGCTTTTGAGTTCCTCTTCACTTTCTGCCATAAGGGCGGTGTCATCTGCATAGCTGAGGTGATTGATATTTCTCCCGGCAATCTTGATTCCAGCTTGTGCTTCTTCCAGTATAGCGTTTCTCATGATGTACTCTGCAGAGAAGTTAAATAAGCAGTGTGACAATATATATCCTTGACATACTCCTTTTCCTATTTGGAACCAGTCTGTTGTTCCATGTCCAGTTCTAACTGTTGCTTCCTGACCTGCATACAGTTTTCTCAAGGGGCAGATCAGGTGGTCTGGTATTCCTATCTCTTTCAGAATTTTTCAGTTTATTGTGATCCACACATCAAAGGCTTTGGCATAGTCAATAAAGCAGAAATAGATGTTTTTCTGGAATTCTCTTGATTTTCTGATGATCCAGCGGATGTTGGCAATTTGATCTCTGGTTCCTCTGCCGTTTCTAAAACCAGCTTGAACATCTGGAAGTTCACAGTTCATGTATTGCTGAAGCCTGGCTTGGAGAATTTTGAGCATTACTTTACTCGCGTGTGAGATGAGTGCTATTGTGCAGTAGTTTGAGCATTCTTTGGCACTGCCTTTCTTTGGGATTGGAATGAAAACTGACCTTTTCCAGTCCTGTGGCCACTGCTGAGTTTTCCAAATTTGTTGGCATATTGAGTGCAGCACTTTCACAGCATCATCTTTTGGGATTTGAAATAGCTCAACTGGAATTCCATCACCTCCACTAGCTTTGTTTGTAGTGACACTTTCTAAGGCCCACTTGACTTCACATTCCAGGATGTCTGGCTCTAGGTCAGTGATCACACCATCATGATTGTCTGGGTCGTGAAGGTCTTTTTTGTACAGCTCTTCTGTGTATTCTTGTCACCTCTTCTTAATGTCTTCTGCTTCTGTTAGGTCCATATCATTTCTATCCTTTATTGAGCCCATCTTTGCATGAAATGTTCCTTTGGTATCTCTGATTTTCTTGAAGAGATCTCTAGTCTTTCCCATTCTGTTGTTTTCCTCTATTTCTTTGCATTGATCTCTGAGGAAGGCTTTCTTATCTCTCCTTGCTATTCTTTGGAACTCTGCAATCAGATGCTTATATCTTTCCTTTTCTCTTTTGCTTTTCACTTCTCTTCTTCTCACAGATATTTGTAAGGGCTCCTCAGACAGCCATTTTGCTTTTTTGCATTTCTTTTTCTTGGGGATGGTCTTGATCCCTGTCTCCTGTACAATGTCATGAACCTCCATCCATAGTTCATCAGGCACTCTATCACACCTAGTCCCTTGAACCTATTTCTCACTTCTACTGTATAATCATAAGGGATTTGATTTAGGTCATACCTGAATGGTCTAGTGGTTTTCCCTACTTTCTTCAATTTCAGTCTGAATTTGACTAGAAGGAGTTCATGGTCTGAGCCACAGTCAGCTCCTGGGCTTGCTTTTGTTGACTGTATAGAGCTTCTCCATCTTTGGCTGCAAAGAATATAATCAGTCTGATTTCAGTGTTGACCATCTGGTGATGTCCATGTGTAGAGTCTTCTCCTGTGTTCTTGGAAGAGGGTGTTTGCTATGACCAGTGCGTTCTCTTGGTAAAACCCTATTAGCCTTTGCCCTGCTTCATTCCGTACTCCAAGGCCAAATTTGCCTGTTACTCCAGGTGTTTCTTGACTTCCTACTTTTGCATTCCAGTTGCCTATAGTGAAAAGGACATCTTTTTTTAGGTGTTAGGTCCTAAAGTTCTTGTAGGTCTTCATAGAACCATTCCACTTCAGCTTCTTCAGTGTTACTGGTTGGAGCATAGGCTTGGATTACCGTGATATTGAATGGTTTGCCTTGGAAATGAACAGAGATCATTCTGTTGTTTTAGAGATTGCATCCAAGTACTGCATTTGAACTCTTTTGTTGACCATAATGACTAGCCCATTTCTTCTAAGGGATTCCTGCCCACAATAGTAGATATAATGGTCATCTGAGTTAAATTCATCCATTCTAGTCCATTTTAGTTCGCTGATTCCTACAATGTTGACATTCACTCTTGCCATCTCCTGTTTGACCACTTCCAATTTGCCTTGATTCATGGACCTAACATTCCAGGTTCCTGTGCAAAATTGCTCTTTACAGCATTGGACCTTGCTTCTAACACCAGTCACATCCACAACTGGGTATTGTTTTTACTTTGGCTCCATCCCTTTCTTCTTTTTGAAGATTTTTCTCCACTGATCTCCATTAGCATATTGAGCACTTACCAACCTGGGGAGTTCCTTTTTCAGTATCCTATCATTTTGCCTTTTCATACTGTCCATGGGGTTCTCAAGCCAAGAATACTAAAGTGGTTTGCCACTCCCTTCTCCAGTGGACCACATTCTGTCAGACCTCTCCACCATGACCTGTCGGTCTTGGGTGGCCCCACACAGCATGGCTTAGTTTCATTGAGTTAGACAAGACTGTGGTCCATATGATCAGATTGGCTAGTTTTCTGTGGTCATGGTTTGAGTGTGTCTGCCTTCTGATGCCCTCTCGCAACACCTACCATCTTACTTGGGTTTCTCTTACCTTGGACGTGGGGTATCTCCTCATAGTTGCTCCAGCAAAGCACAGCCGCTGTTCCTTACCTTGGACGAGTCACTTCTCCTGACCTTGATCATGGAGTAGCTCCTCTCAGCCCTCCTGTGCCCGCGTAGTCACTGCTCCTTGGATGTGGGGCTGCTCCTCTTGGCCGCTGCCCCTGACCCATGGTAACTATTAAATAAAGTTTTGTCAAACAAACCAGAGTTGAAACATAAAGATTGAAACATCTAAAACAACAATGTAAAAGAAGCAGCATGTGCAATGAAAGACACCATTGGATATTCCATCTGTGGATAACCAGGAAGTTTTTACACCCAAATAATCTGTGTATTTGTAAACCAAATATATCAAATATTCTGTATATTCTGTATACCCAAACGAGATAAATTTAACTAGCAAGTATAGCTTTATTCCTAAGGGGAAATATATTCAAGGTCACAAAAGACATATATATATATGTCTTTAGACACAAACGTGAAAGTGAAAGTCACTCTGTTGTGTTCAACTCTTTGCGACTCCATGGACTATACAGTCTATGGAATTCTCCAGTCCAGAATACTGGAGTGGGTAGCCTATCCCTTCTCCAGGAAATCTTCCAGACCCAGGGAGTGAACTCAAGTCTCTTGCATTGCAGGCAGATTCTTTACTGTCTGAGCTACCAGGCAAACTCAACAATGGGAGAAGCCACCAAAATGAGAAGCCCATCTACGGCAACAAAACAGTAGCCCCTGCTTGTGGCAACTGGGGAAAGCCTGTTCACATCAATGAAGACCCAGAGTGGCCAAAAATAAATAATTAATTTAAAAAAATTTAGCTGGGTCAAATATTTTCAGAGTCCATTCTCTGTTCCCACCTTCCTTGACCATGATTATTTTATCACTGAAATTTCAGTATAAGTATTAATGATCCTCACAGAGGTTTTTCTCTCTCATTACAATATCTAAAGTTGCCTTAATCGGATCCATCTCGATGTATGGCAAAAGCAATGCAATATTGTAAAGTTAAGCAAAATAAAATTTAATAAAAAATAAAAAAATAAACTTTACAAGGAAGTAAAGTGTAAAAATAAATAAATAAAAATAAAGTTGCCCTAAGCCCTATCTCATTACCCTACTTTATTTTCTTCATAACATTTTTGTCAATCTGAATTTATCTTAAATGTTTGTTTTCTTTTTACATTTTTACCTTCCAATAGAATGTATAGCCCTTGTGACCTTGTTTTTGTGCTCACTGAAGTATCACCAGCACCTAAAAAAAACATGTTAAAGTCATTCAGTCGTGTCCGACTCTTTGTGACCCCATGGACTATACAGTCCATGGAATTCTCCAGGCCAGAATACTGGAGTGGATAGCCTTTCCCTTCCCCAGGGGATCTTCCCAACCCAGGAATCCAACTGGGGTCTCCTGCATTGCATGCAGATTCTTTACCAACTGAGCTATCAGGGAAGCCCCCAAAACATCATAGGGACTCAATAAATACTATATGAGAGAAATATTTTTGGAATTGACCGTAAGAAAATTTTAAACCAAATTTATGGCCTATACTATGGCCTACAATATGTAAGTGAGTGAGTGAAAGTTGTTCAGTCATGTCCGACTCTTTGTGACCCCATGGACTATACAATCCATGGAATTCTCCAGCCTAGAATACTGGAGTGGGTAGCCTTTCCTTTCTCCAGGGGATCTTCCCAACCCAGAGATTGAACCCAGGTTTCCCACATTGCAGGCGGATTCTTTACCAGCTAGTAGTCCATGGGGTTGCAGAATCAGACACAGCTGAGTGGCTTTCACTTTACAAACATTTTGCAAATTAACTTCAATTCTTTACACATTTATCCTTTTATTTTTCTTTTCATTATATGATTTCATCTCACTATGTTATATATATATGCTATGCTAAGTCGCTTCAGTCGTGTCTGACTCTGTGCGACCCCATTGACGGCAGCCCACCAGGTTCCCCCGTCCCTGGGATTCTCCAGGCAAGAACACTGGAGTGGGTTGCCATTTCCTTCTCCAATGCATGAAAGTGAAAAGTGAAAGTGAAGTCGCTCAGTCGTGTCTGACTCTTCGAGACCCCATGGACTGCAGTCTACCAGGCTCCTTCATCCATGGGATTTTCCAGGCAAGAGTACTGGTCTGGGGTGCCATTGTCTTCTCCAATGTTTTATATATATCTATATATAGATATATATAGATATATATACACACACACCTGTGTGAATCATCCAAACTGTTTTTGGAGCAGGCAGCGTATAAATAAACAAACAAAAATTAAGATAGGTTTAGATTTCAAGTTATCCCCTCAAAATGTGTTTACTCTGAAATGAATGTGAAGTACACCAGAAAACAATAATTTAAATATATATATATATTATATAGATATTGTATATAGTTAAATACTTGTTTGGGGTATATTTCAGGTTCTTTACAGAATACATATGTAATATAATACATAAATAATAATATTATAGCTAAACTATTCGACTCTTTGAGACCCCATGGACTGTCACCCACTCAGGCTCCTCTGTCCATGGAATTTTCCAGGCAAGAATACAAGAGTGGGTTGCCATTTCTTATTCCAGGGGATCTTCCCAACCCAGGGATCGAACCCATGTCTCTTATGTCTCCTGCTTTGGTAGATGAAATTTTTACCACTGGGCCACTTTGGGCTTCCCAGGCAGCACTATTGGTAAAGAATTTGCCTGCCAGTGCAGGTAGACTTAAGAGACATGGATTCGATCCTTGGGTCAGGAAGATCCCCTAGAGGAGGTCACAGCAACCCACTCCAGTGTTCTTGCTTGAAGAATCCCATGGACAAAGGAGCCTGGCAGACTGCAGTCCATAGGATTGCACAGAGTTGAAGGACTGAAGTGATTTAGCACATACTCACACACCTTGGAAGCCCCATATAATAGTATAACAATATAGTATATGATTATAAAAATACATTTTATTATTTATAAAATAAAATATATAATATATAAATATAAATAATAATACAAATATATACAAATATATAATATAAATGTAAATAATATAAATATATAAATATATTATATAAATATTTAAAAGAAAAATATAAATAAAATATATTTTATTTTATATAGTTTATGTTACACAATATTCTCATATATATGAAAGAAATACATATACATAATATCCTTTCTAATGACTTATATATACTAGTGTGATTTTTTTCAACCACAGTAGCATGCTCTTGTTCTCTGCTACCCTCCTCCTTCCATGATCCATTCTCTGTATTTTTCTGCCCTGATCTCTGTCTGTCAGGGGTGACCTCTAGAGCAGCACCGCTCAGATCCCCTTGCCATCTGGCTACCAGTTGGATTCAGCCAATGGCAGGCAACCACTGGAGCCAGCAGGATGGGAAAGGATGAAGACTGGGTATTTATCACCCTGAGCCCAACCAAACCCATGCTTCCTTCCTGCCTTGGCACTGGTCTGACAGCAACTGTGGTCCCCTGTCACCTTGGATCCCATAAGACCACTTTTCCTCCACAATCCCAGCTTCCATGATGCTTCAGGACCATCCTTCCTGCTCCCGCTCCCTCAGGCTTCAGGGTGGCAGTGACTCCTCCACTGTGGCTTTACCTCTCACGCTACTTTAACCCTGCATCACTACTGTAATCAGGTCCTTCAGTCACCTCTCTTGTTAAAACCTTTGAAGATGTCATTTCATTCCACCCAGGAACCAGGCTGAATTTAGTAATGAAGAGATTTTTGGCTGCATTTAGGAAGAATATGGGCTTCCTTAGACAGTAAACAGTCTGCCTGCACCTGGGTTTAATCGCTGGGTTGGGGAAATCCCTTGGAGGAGGGCATGGCAACCCATGCCAAGCATTCTTGCCTGGAGAATCCCATGGACGCAGGAGACTGGCAGGCTACTGTCCATGGGGTTGCAAAGAGTGGGACATGACTGAGCGACCAAGTACACACACAGGAAGAATATGGAAGTGGGAAAACTACTCCTAACCATAGAATCAGTCAATAAATATAAAATTAAAATATAATATACCCAAGGAACCATGATCTTTTCTGTAATAACTATAACCTTGTATAATAAGACATGATCCCTCTCTTCAAGAGGACGTTTAAATGGTTCGGACAAACCTGTTTATAGGACAAGAACATAGAAACAAACATAGAGAACAGAAAAGTGGGCACAGGGGGGAAAGGGAAGCTGGGCAAACTGGGAGAGTAGGATTGATGTATGTGCACTACTATATAAGATAAATAGCTAGTGGGAATCTTTTGTGTCACACAAGGAGCTTAGCTTGGTGTTCTGTAATAACCTAGAGGGGATGGGATGGGGGAAGATGTGAGAGGGAGGTTTTAGAGAGAAGGGATATACATATTCATATAGCTGATTCACTTCGTTGTATAGCAGAAACTAATATAACATGGTAAAGCAATTATCCTCCAATTAAAAAGTTAATAAAATCATTTTTTTAAAGGGAAAAATAATGTAAGTTACTTGGTATATCCTGATGTTAAAAGAAAAAATTCCTGTAGTCTCCATTTTGGCCAAGGTCCCCAAATCTGAGAATAAAGAATATTAATATCCCTTCACTATAATAAATATGTGTTAGATCATCCTAAGAGATGACTCACGATATATCAGGCAAGTCTTAGTCATCACTCACCTTGAAAGCACACAGGGATGGGGAAAGAGAAGATATCAAGAGAAACTTATTGGGACCCATTCCAGTGTCTTCTCAAACGTGAGAGATTCAGGAACCAGTATCTGACTCATGTCTGAAAAATAGTCTAAATGTAAAAGGCTGGCTGAATCTTTGTTGGAATATCAAAAAGAATGTACCATATTCATACTAATGACAGCGTAAAGGTTTGTCTCTTGAGGCCACATATGTACAGATGATGAAGGAACCTGACCTTGAATTCTCTTGAAACTCTATGCAAGTTTTAAACACAGAAAAGTGGACTTGGGGAACGTAGGGATTGTGTGGGAGGTAAAGGGAAAGTAATCTGGAAACTAAAGCCAGAGTTCCCATTGGGGAATCTCTAAGGAGCTCTTCAGAGAAAAGATCAACATCTGGATAGCTGCTCCCATGTCAGATTGAACATTTACCAGTCAAGCTACATGCTTATATCCTTTGCCTCTGTCGCCTCTTCAATCTGGAGAAGGCAATGGCACCCCAGTCCAGTGTTCTTGCCTGGAGAATCCCAGGACAGTGGAGCCTAGTGGGCTGCTGTCTATGGGGTAGCACAGAGTTGGACAGGACTGAATCGACTTAGCAGCAGCAGCAGCCTCTTCAATTCCTCCCTTAAAAGGAGCCCTCAGACCACAGTGAACAGAGGAGGAAGATGGGGGAAATAATAAGATTTTTTGAACTGTAGGAGAAAAAGAAATGTTTTAATTGGATGAGAGATTTAATATTTAAATATTAGATTGAACTGTACCAGGAAGATCCCCTGAAGGAGGGCATGAAAGCCCACTCCAGTATATTGCCTGGAAAATCTCATGGATGGGGGAGCCTGACAGGCTACAGTCCACAGGGTTGCAAAGAGTCAAACACGATTGAAGTGACTTAGCATATAGTGTAGCATACCTTTTACTAGAACTAGAAGATGAAATAACTAATTCAAATTGAAAATGATGAGGAAGGATTTGGGATCAACACAAAATATTTCAAGGGGTGAGAAATGATTTAACAGAGCACAGAGGAAATGGAGTGATATGAAAGAAAAAAAGTTGCTTTTTAGTTGGCTAGCCTCTACTTAATCCAGTTTACTCAGTAATAAAGGGGTCAACAGGAGGAATAAGTGCGATCCAAGAAAACCTCAAATTTGCAATTTGGCTTGAGTAAGAAAGACTGTATGCTCAAGCAAGAGATATAACCATGTTAATTAAATTGACCATTTCTATTAACCTGTTGATCAAAACCATATTCAAGATACAAATTTTATTTAGTTTGGCTGAGAAAATTTTGCACCAAATTACCCAAGGAATTTCAAGATCCTATTTAAACTTGTAGCAAAATTTGTAGCACAAATCATAGCTGCAAACTCTTTACTTTGGCATTATCTTGGAGGCCAACATTCTCATAAGATTTTAATTCTTCTGCATCCAGGATGCAAGAAATTGCAGCATTAGATCTGCAGCTTAAATACAGTAGTAGTATTTGTAGTAATAGAAGTAGTAGTAGCAGAATAATAAAAATATTTTTGTGTCAAGTGCTTATGGTACATAAGACAAAGTACTAGGTGCTTTGATGTGACATCTTTTAAAATTTTTAAATCCTAGATGACATTAAATAATACTATTTGAAAATCTCATATGCCCTTAAAAGGCCATTAAATCTAAGTTAAGAAAAAATTCTGTGACTGTGGTTTTCAGTCATCTGACCTCTGATGGAAAAGGATAAGAGGTTTATGAAAGCTTTCTGATGGGATAGACTGACTGAGGGGGAAACTGGGTCTTGTTCTGATGGGCGGGGCCATGCTCAGTAAATCTTTAATCCAATTTCTATTGATGGCTGGGGCTGTGTTCCCTCCCTGCTATTTACCTGGGGCCAAACTATGGTGGAAGTTATGAAGATAATGGCGACCTCTTTCAAAAGATCCCATGCATGTACTGCTATACAGTCTAAGCCCCCAACCCTGCAGTAGGCCACTACTGACCCACACCTTTGCCAGAGACTCCCAGACAGTAACTCCAGACGGAGTCTCCAGTGACTCCAGAAAGTGAATAAAAACTAAAGAGCCTCTTGATGAAAGTGAAAGAGGAGAGTGAAAAAGTTGGCTTAAGTCTCAACGTTCAGAAAATGAAGATCATGGCATCCAGTCCCATCACTTCATGGCAAATAGATGGAGAAACAGTGTCAGACTTTACTTTTGGGGGCTCCAAGATCACTACAGATGGTGACTGCAGCCATGAAATTGAAAGACCCTTACTCCTTGGAAGGAAAGTTATGACCAACCCAGACAGCATATTAAAAAACAGAGACATTACTTTGTCAACAAAGGTCCATATAGTTAAGGCTATGGTTTTTCCAGTAGTCATGTGAAAGTTGGACTATGGATGTGAGAGTTGGACTATAAAGAAAGCTGAGCACTGAACAATTGATTCTTTTGAACTGTGGTGTTAGATAAGACTCTTTAGAGTCCCTTAGACTGCAAGGAGATCCAACCAGTCCATCCTAAAGGAGATCAGTCCTGAGTGTTCATTGGAAGGACTGATGTTGAAGCTGAAACTCTCATATTTAGGCCACCTGATGTGAAGAGCTGACTCATTTGGAAAGACCCTGATACTGGGAAAGATTGAAGACAGGAGGAGAAGGGGATGATAGAGGTTGAGTTGGTTGGATAGCATCACCAACTCAATGGATATGAGTTTGAGTAAACTCTGGGAGTTGGTGATGGACACGGAGGCCTGGCATTCTGCAGTTCATGGGGCTGCTAAGAGTCAGACACGACTAAGTGACTGAACTGAACTGAAAGAAAAAAATAGCAGGTTGAAATTGCAGAAGATCATCAGTTTATGACCAAAGAAGATTTCAGTGAAACTGGGTCTTAGAATTTCCTCTTTCCTAGAACCTAGTACAGTACATGAAGTAACTGATACGGAGTAGACCATTCAGTGTGTTTTTGCTAAATGAGTTAATGTTAAATAAATGTTGTACGAATGTCTACAAAACCAAGTTTTCAATCTTTGTGTGTGTGTGCTAAATAACTTCAGTTGTGTCCAAGTCTGCAATCCCATGGAATATAGCCCACCAGGCTCCTCTAACCATGTGATTCTCCAGGCAAGAATACTAGAGTGTGTTACCATGCCCTCCTACAGGGATCTTCCCAACCCAGGGATTTATCTGCATATCTTATGTCTCCTGCATTGGCAGACATGTTCTTTAACACTAGCACCACCTAGGAAGCCCTTCATCTTTGTAATAGAGACTATGTAATTTAAAAAAAATCAAATTCTTAAAATTATGCATATGTCAAGTAAATATAAATTCATATCCAACTATTTCATCCTATTCATTTTAACACTATTTTTTTCACTGCTGAAAGTGATAAACATTCAGCTCAGCAATTAAGGATATTACAGTCCTGACAATGATGATGCCCTCAGTTCAGTTCAGTCACTCAGTCATGCCCGACTCTTTGTGACCCCATGAATCGCAGCACGTCAGGCCTCCCTGTCCATCACCAACTGCCGGAGTTCACTCAAAATCATGTCCATCGAGTCAGTGGTGCCATCCAGCCATCTCATCCTCTGTCGTCCCCTTCTCCTCCTTCCCCCAATTCCTCCCAGCATCAGAGTCTTTTCCAATGAGTCAACTCATTGCATGAGGTGGCCAAAGTACTGGAGTTTCAGCTTTAGCATCAGTCCTTCCAAAGAACACCCAGGACTGATCTCCTTTAGAATGGACTGGTTGGATCTCCTTGCAGTCCAAGGGACTCTCAAGAGTCTTCTCCAACACCACAATTCAAAGGCATCAATTCTTCAGCGCTCAGCCTTCTTCACAGTCCAACTCTCACATCCATACATGACCACAGGAAAAACCATAGCCTTGACTAGACGAACCTTTGTTGGCAAAGTAATGTTTCTGCTTTTGAATATGCTATCTAGGTTGGTCATAACTTTCCTTCCAAGGAGTAAGCATCTTTTAATATCATGGATGCAGACACCATCTGCAGTGATTTTGAAGCCAAGAAAAATAAAGTCTGACACTGTTTCCACTCTTTCCCCATCTATTTCCCATGAAGTGATGAGACCGGATGTCATGATCTTCATTTTCTGAATGTTGAGCTTTAATCCAACTTCTTCACTCTCCACTTTCACTTTCAACAAGAGGCTTTTTAGTTCCTCTTCACTTTCTGCCATAAGGGTGGTGTCATCTGCATAGCTGAGGTTATTGATATTTCTCCCTGCAATCTTGATTCCAGCTTGTGTTTATTCCAGTCCAGTGTTTCTCATGATGTACTCTGCATAGAAGTTAAATAAACAGGGTGACAATATACAGCCTTGATGAACTCCCTTTCCTATTTGGGACCAGTCTGTTGTTCCATGTCCAGTTCTAACTGTTGCTTCCTGACCTGCATACAAATTTCTCAAGAGGCAGATCAGGTGGTCTGGTATTCTCATCTCTTTCAGAATTTTCCACAGTTTCTTGTGATCCACATAGTCAAAGGCTTTGGCATAGTCAATAAAGCAGAAATAGGTGTTTTTCTGGATCTCTCTTGCCTTTTCCATGATCCAGTGGATGTTGGCAATTTGATCTCTGGTTCCTCTGCCTTTTCTAAAACCAGCTTGAACATCAGGAAGTTCACAGTTCACATATTGCTGAAGCCTGGCTTGGAGAATTTTGAGCATTACTTTACTCGCGTGTGAGATGAGTGCTATTGTGCAGTAGTTTGAGCATTCTTTGGCACTGCCTTTCTTTGGGATTGGAATGAAAACTGACCTTTTCCAGTCCTGTGGCCACTGCTGAGTTTTCCAAATTTGCTGGCATATTGAGTGCAGCACTTTCACAGCATCATCTTTCAGGATTTGGAATAGCTCAACTGGAATTCCATCACCTCCACTAGCTTTGTTCGTAGTGATGCTTTCTAAGGCCCACTTGACTTCACATTCCAGGATGTCTGTTTCTAGGTCAATGATCACACCATTGTGATTATCTGGGTCATGAAGATCTTTTTTGTACAGGTCTTCTGTGTATTCTTGCCACCTCTTCTTAATATCTTCTGCTTCTGTTAGGTCCACACCATCTCTGTCCTTTATTGAGCCCATCTTTGCATGAAATGTTCCCTTGGTATCTCTAATTTTCTTGAAGAGATCTCTAGTCTTTCCCATTCTGTTGTTTTCCTCTATTTCTTTGCATTGATCTCTGAGGAAGGCTTTCTTATCTCTCCTTGCTATTCTTTGGAACTCTGCAGTCGGATGTTTATATCTTTCCTTTTCTCCTTTGTTTTTTGCTTCTCTTCTTTTCACAGCTATTTGTAAGGGCTCCTCAGACAGCCATTTTGCTTTTCTGCATTTCTTTTCCATGGGGATGGTCTTGATCCCTGTCTCCTGTACAATGTCACGAACCTCAGTCCATAGTTCATCAGGCACTCTATCTATCAGATCTAGGCCCTTAAATCTATTTCTCACTTCCACTGTATATATAAAGGATTTGATTTAGGTCATACCTAAATAGTCTAGTGGTTTTCCCTACTTTCTTCAGTTTCAGTCTGAATTTGACAATCAGGAGTTCATGGTCTGAGCCACAGTCAGCTCCTGGTCTTGTTTTTGCTGACTGTATAGAGCTTCTCCATCTTTTTCTGCAAAGAATATAATCGATCTGATTTTGGTGTTGACCATCTGGTGATGTCCATGTATAAAGTCTTCTCTTGTGTTGTTGGAAGAGGGTGTTTGTTATGACTAGTGAATTTTCTTGGCAAAACTCTATTAGTCTTTGCCCTGTTTCATTCCGTATTCCAAGGCCAAGTTTGCCTGTTACTCCAGGTGTTTCCTGACTTCCTACTTTTGCATTGCAGTCCCCTATGAAGGAAATGGCAACCCACTCCAGTAGTCTTACTTAGGAAATCCCATGGACAGAGGAGCCTGGTGGGCTACAGTCCACAGGGTCACAAAAGAGTCAGACGCGACTTAGAGATTAAACAACAACAAAAGACAATGTGGTTAATTAGAATTAAGCAAAGGAGATTCTCCTTTTGCACCACTCCAAAAGCACAGCCTGAGGTACTCGCTTGTCTGTCCATCCTATAGATAAAGCAAACACACACCTTCAAATGAAAAATTCAGTTCTAATTGTCACCCCCTCTATGGAGCTTTTATGGACCTTCCCTGATCAAGACATAGGTTCTATCCTCTGGTTTTTACCTTCAAATAAGTAAAGAGCTGGGCCAGAAGAATAAATTGAAATTGAAGGAGGAGACAGGGCAAGAGCATACTGTAGATTTTAGTCATCTATGGCATAATGTCACAAGTTCATTCCCCAGTTTCATTTTTGAACAGAATCATGAGATAAACACAGATTTCCATGAGAAAGAAGAGAGAAATGGCCAGCTGTTGACTTAATATCCTTTCCAAGAAACTTACAGCTTGAATCTTGTTCTTGGGAGCTGTAAAAATGAATCTAAATAGTAAAGGACTCTGCTGGAGTTTGGGATACGTGTAACTGTTAATGAGTGTTAGATGGAGTACTATCAAGAAGATGGCATTAAAAAAAAATTTAGTGGAGTATAGTTGCTTCTTGTACTGTCTGTTTTGTACTGTCTATTTTGCAGCCTTTTTGTACAAGGCTATTTTGTACTGTCCCTGCTGACAGGCTGCCATGGGCGTACTAAGCGCAGGCTGCTGCAACGAGAGTGCTAAGTGTGACCGAGAGGAGCCACCCCACATCCGAGTTCAGGGGCAGGGGCCGGGAAGACCCCATGCTGGAAGGGTGGCGGCCAAGAGGAGTTACCCCACCTCTGATGTCGGGGGGCGGCCGAGAGGAGATACCCAGTGTCCGAGGTCAGGGGCGGCGACGAGAGGAGTTATTCCACGTCCGAGGTCAGGGGCGGTGACGAGAGGAGTTACCCGGCGTCTGAGGTCAGGGGCGGCCGGGAGGAGATACCCCACGCCCCAAGCCTGAGGCCAAAGGCGGTGGCCGGGAGAAGCAGTCCCACGCGCGAGGCCAGGAGCAGTGCCTGGGAGGACCAACCCCACGTCCATGGAGCCCTGGCTGCACGGGCGTAGGAGGGCCTAGAGTTAAAGTTCAGGAAGGGCGGCAGTGATGAGATACCCCCTGTCCAAGGTAAGGAGCATTGGCTGGGCTTTGCTGGAACAGCCGTGAAGAGATACCCCACGTCCAAGGTAAGAGAAACCCAAGTAAGATGGTAGGTGTTGCAAGAGGGCATCAGAGGGCAAACACACTGAAACCATACTCACAGAAAACTAGTCAATCTAATCACACTAGGACCACAGCCTTGTGTAACTCAATGAAACTAAGCCATGCCCGTGGGGTAACCCAAGATGGGCGGGTCATGGTGGAGAGATCTGACAGAATGTGGTCCACTGGAGAAGGGAATGGCAAACCACTTCAGTATTCTTGCCTTGAGAACCCCATGAACAGTATGAAAAGGCAAAATGATAGGATACTGAAAGAGAAACTCCCCAGGTCAGTAGGTGCCCAATATGCTACTGGATATCAATGGAGAAATAACTCCAGAAAGAATGAAGGGATGGAGCCGAAGCAAAAAGTATACCCAGCTGCGGATGTGACTGGTGCAGACTTTACTGGAGTAAAGTCCAATGCTGTAAAGAGCAATATTGCATAGGAACCTAGAATGTCAGGTCCATGAATCAAGGCAAATTGGAAGTGGTCAAACAAGAGATGGCAAGGGTGAATGTCGACACTAGGAATCAGAGAACTCAAATGGACTGGAATGGGTGAATTTAACTCAGATGACCATTATATCCACTACTGCGAGCAGGAATCCCTCAGAAGAAATGGAGTAGCCATCATGGTCAACAAAAGAGTCTGAAATGAAGTACTTGGATGCAATCTCAAAAACGACGGAATGATCTCTGTTAGTTTCCAAGGCAAACCATTCAATATCACAGTAATCCAAATCTATGCCCCAACCAGTAATGCTGAAGAAGCTGAAGTTGAACAGTTCTATGAAGACCTACAAGACCTTTTAGAACTAACACCTAAAAACAAGATGTCCTTTTCATTATAGGGGACTGGAATGCAAAAGTAGAAAGTCAGGAAACACCTGGAGTAACAGGCAAACTTGGCCTTGGAATACGGAATGAAGCAGGGCAAAGACTAATAGAGTTTTGCCAAGAAAATGCACTAGTCATAACAAACACCCTCTTCCAACAACACAAGAGAAGACTCTATACAGGGACATCACCAGATGGTCAACACCAAAATCATATCGATTATATTCTTTGCAGAAAAAGATGGAGAAGCTCTATACGGTCAGCAAAAACAAGACCAGGAGCTGACTGTGGCTCAGACCATGAACTCCTGATTGTGAAATTCAGACTGGATGGCATCACTGACTCGATGGACGTGAGTCTCAGTGAACTCCGGGAGTTGGTGATTCATGCTGTGATTCATGGGGTCGCAAAGAGTCAGACACGACTGATCGACTAATCTGATCTGATAGTTGCTTTACAGTGTTGTGTTAGTTTCAACTGTACAGTAAAGTGACTCATGTATATATATATATATATATCCCTCTTTTTTAGATTTCCTTCCCATTTAGGTCACTGCAGAGCATTGAGTAGAATTCCCTAGATGGTATATTTTTTTAAATCTATTTCTAATTGGAGGATAATTATTTTACAGTATTGTGTTGGTTTCTGCCGTACAATAACAAGAATCAGCTATAAATATACATATGTCCCTTCCCTCTTGAACCTCCCTCCTATCCCCACCCCATCCCACCCTTCTAGGTTGTCAGAGCACCAGGCTGAGCTCCCTGTGTTATACAGCAACTTCCCACTAGCTGCCTATTTTACCTACAATAATATATGTTTCAATACTACTCTCTTAATTCCTTTCACCCTTTTCTTCTCCCACTGTGTCCACAAGTCTGTTCCCTATGTCTGTGTCTCTATTCCTACGCTGCAAATAGATTCATCAGTATCCTTTTTCTAGATTCCATATATACGTGTTAATATATGATATTTGTTTTTCTCTGTCTGACTTACTTCACTCTGTATAACTGGCTCTAGGCATATTTCTGAGGAAAGGTCACTCTGAGTTGCACGGTCTGTTGTTTGTATTTAGCAGAATACAGAAGAGAAATGGAGCCGCAGACACTAGGGCCTTTTCTCCCTCATCTCAACAAATGCTCTCTCTCCTCTAACCCCATGCTCTCTACCTTCCCTCAGAATTTGAGGGGCATGAAAACAAGAGGAAAGTTTTATGTGAACACATATACATATTTATTTAATTATCCAAAAGACCTAAAAAAGGGGGAAATTACTGATAAAACTAATACTGGGAAAGAGAAGACAGCCTATACGAAGAATGATCCTGAAATCTCAAAACTATACATTAGACTGGGTAGAAGAAGGGCTGAAAGTAAGGACATAATCTTGTGCATTACACTAGACTTTTCTAATGGGGATAATAAAACCAAATGTCCAATTGTACTTTAGAAATAGCAGTGATTTTGTGGGAAACCTTTTAAAATAATTTTACACTTATGGCACACAACGATTTTTATAATAAAGTGCCATCTCTGTTTTGCAAAGAGAGAAGCTAAGGGGGGAAAAAACAGTATCATCAGCTGGCAGTGAACTCAAATGAGTTATTCCAGATTTTCCAATTATTCCATATGTCCATGGCTTATTCCATAACTCAGTCCTATCTAAAAATCTGCGATTGGTAACAAAGACAACTGAGTTTGGACTCAAGATTTTGCACTGAAGCTATGTCTCTTTATACTGGATACTTTCTACTCTCTGTTAGTCATAGTTTTTCCTCCTGCGTTTGGGGATAATACCTTACAGAAACTGGGAGATAATTTACAGCAATATATGGAAATACTTGGCTACAGTGCCAGGTAGCTGGTATGACTTAACAAATTATGGCAATAGTTATCATGGCTATCTTGATTGGCACTGAAAAACAATCACATCTTTTAGTCACATCTGATTCAACAAAAGAGTCTGGAGAAATAGTGCCTAAGGGATGCACCGTTAGATAAGATCTGGATGCAATGTTTCTCTAGGCTCCAGTTTTGATGGATACATCCCCTTAGTTTGCCTCCATGGAATACTCATAGCTATTACACTGATCCTAATAAATAATAAAGTGTGGCTGATACAAAAGTAATTTATATTCATGGATTAGCTGGGTACATAGGTTTAATAATATTGACATTACAGTAACATGCTTAATAGCACATTGTCACAGCATCATCTGTTAAGTATTTCTTCCCAATGCATTTCATATCCTGCCTAATAATAATTTGTTAAAGGCAAACTAACCGCACATATTAATTCTTTCATAAATGTGAACATCACATTTTTGAATGGCATATGACTTAATTCATCATAACTTGGGTTGTGATTATATGAATAGAGAAACTCGGCCTCATCTGAATGGCAAGATTGCACATTTTGTAGCCTTATTACAGTCGGGAAATTGAAATAAGGAAGGAATGACAACTGCTAATATCTGCAATAGAAAACATTTGACTGAATGCAGAGTAACTGTTCTGTGTCATTCTTGCCACTTATCCCTTGCCATTTCATCCTCTGACTCTGAAATGTATAGCAAGAGAGCTGAGAATAAGTGAAGCTATGATCTTCTTCCTTAGTTAACCTAGGTTATATTTAGCTGTTCATTTTACCTTAGCTAGCTCAAATGAAATTTATGGCACTCAACCACTCACATATCTTAATAAGAATGCCTTAAGTTTCATTCACTTATTCAAGAAGCATTTATTGATCACCTGCTTTCACAGAATACTGGATTAGGCATTGAGGATTCAAGATGAAAGACAGATATGCTGTTTACAAACCTAAATCAAGGATGGAGATTGTACAACAAATTAGAAATTGAAAGGAAAAATCACAGGCAAGCTGTAGTAATAGCTGTCAAAACTTCTGGATACAAAATGCATCTACTTATGATTTTTTAAAAACAAGTTGTTTGCCTTCTAATTATATCACTGAATACGATGAAATAAAAGATTACATAAGAGTGCTTTAAATAGCTGGTCTCAAATATGGTAGACAGGTCTGATTCCATGTCTTTCTAATTACTCATACTAGGAATGTTGTTAAGGCCCACAAGAAATAGTTTTATTCTGCCATGTGGTATTACCACTTTAAATTATTTTATCTCTTGTACTGCTTGTGATTTTGCATACCTTATGTAAATTATGCTGCTGCTGCTGCTGCTGCTGCTAAGTCGCTTCATTTGTGTCCGAAGGCAGCCCACCAGGCCCTGCTGTCCCTGGGATTCTCCAGGCAAGAATACTGCAGTGGGTTGCCACTTCCTCTCCAATGCATGAAAGGGAAAAGTGAAAGTGAAGCCGCTCAGTCATGCCCGACTCCTAGCGACCTCATGGACTGCAGCCTACCAGGCTCCTCCGTCCATGGGATTCTCCAGGCAAGAGTACTGGAGTGGGGTGCCATTGCCTTCTCCGTGTGTAAATTATATCCTATGATAAAACACAATAACCTCAGATATGCAGATGACATAATCCTTATGGCAGAAAGCGAAGAGGAACTAAAGAGCCTCTTGATGAAAGTGAAAGAGGAGAGTGAAAAAATTGGCTTAAAACTCAACATTCAAAAGACAAAGATCATGGCATCTGGTCCTATCACATCATGGAAAATAGATAGAGAAACAATGGAAACAGTAACAGACTTTATATTCTTGGGCTCCAAAATGACTGCAGATGGTGACTACAGCCATGAAATTAAAAGATGCTTCCTACTTGGAAGAAAAGCTATGACCAACCTAGACAGCATATTAAAAAGCAGAGACATTACTTTGCCAACAAAGGTCCGTCTAGTCAAAGCTATGGTTTTTCCAGTAGTCACGTATGGATGTGAGAGTTGGACTGTGAAGAAAGCTAAGCACTGAAGAATTGATGTTTTTGAACTGTGGTGTTGGAGAAGACTCTTGAGAGTCCCTTGGACTGTAAGGAGATCCAACAAATCCATCCTAAAGGATATCAGTCCTTAATATTCATTGGAAGGACTGATGCTGAAGCTGAAACTCCAATACTTTGGCCACCAGATGAGAAGAACTGACTCACTGGAAAAGACCCTGATGCTGGGAATTATTGAAGGCAGGGGGAGAAGGGGACAATAGAGGATGAGATGGTTGGATGGCATCACCGACTTGATGGGCATATGTTTGAGAAAGCTCTGGGAGTTGGTGATGGGCAAGGAAGCCTGGTATGCTGCAATCCATAGGGTCTCAAAGAGTCAGACAGAACTGAGTGACTTAACTGATGATAAAACTGATAACCTTGAGATTTAGGCAAATTTATCAATTTATACTTCAATTGGAATATTCTCATCTCAATGAAAAGCATCAACAGAAAGGTGACATTTCACTCTTCTTTCATTATATCAAACCATGTCTACAGATAGTGTGAGTAACATGAATTCCAAATACAGATCCTCTTATTTGTCTCAATTTTTTTCTTTTTTTCTTTCATACGTGTGTGCTAAGTCATTTCAGAGCTCTTCAACATGTTGCCACCCTAGGGACCATAACCCATCAGGCTCTTCTGTCTATGGGATTCTCCAGCAAAGTATACTGGAATGGGTTTGGCAACCCACTCTGTTCATAGGATTCTCCAGGTGGGAATACTGAGATGGGTGGCCATGCCCTCCTCCAGAGAATCTTGCTGACCCTGGGACTGAATCCAACTTTCCTGTGGCTCCTTCCTCCTCCAGGGGCTCTTCCAGACCCAGGAATCCAACCTGTGTCTTTTATGTCTCCTGCATTGGAAGGTGGATTCTTTACCACTATAGCCTCCTGTCATGGTTTTCTATCTCTGCTGCTGCTGCTAAGTCACTTCAGTCGTGTCTGACTCTGGGCGACCCCATAGATGGAAGCCCACCAGGCTCCCCCTGTCCCTGGGATTCTCCAGGCAAGAACACTGGAGTGGGTTGCCATTTCCTTCTCCAATGCATGAAAGTGAAAAGTGAAAGTCAAGTTGCTCAGTCATGTCTGACTCTTAGTGACCCATGGACTGCAGCCTACCAGGCTCCTCCATCCATGGGATTTTCCAGGCAAGAGTACTGGAGTGGATTGCCATTGCCTTCTCCATTTATATCTCAATTCTCTGCAAAAAGTAACAAACTGATCTTAAATTTTATGCTGCTATTCAAAGGACCAAAATTAAAACAATCTTGAAATATAAAAAAAATAGAAGGACTCAAACTTCCCAATTTTAAAATTTAATACAAAGCTGCTGCTGCTGCTAAGTCGCTTCAGTCCTACCCGACTCTGTGCGACCCCATAGACAGCAGCCTACCAGGCTTCCCCGTCCCTGGGATTCTCCAGGCAAGAACACTGGAGTGGGTTGCCATTTCCTTCTCCAATGCATGAAAGTGAAAAGTGAAAGTGAAATCGCTCAGTCCTGTCCGACTCTAGCGACCCCATGGACTACAGCCTACCAGGCTTCTCGGTCCATGGGATCTTCCAGGCAAAAGTACTGGAGTGGGATGTCATTGCCTTCTCCAAATACAAAGCCACAGGAATCAAGACAGTATGATATTGGCATAAGGATGAACACAGATCAATAGAGTAGAATTGATAGTCCAGATATAAATCTTTATACTTACTGTCAACTCGCTGGTGGCTTGGTGGTAAAGAATCCACAGGAGAGTTGGGTTCAATCCCAAGGTCAGGAATATTCTCTGGAGGAGGGCATAGCAACCCATTTCAGTATTCCCACCTGGAGAATCCTATGAACAGAGGAGCCTGGAGGGCTCTCAGTTCATAGGATCACATAGAATCAGAGACGACTGAAGCAACTTATCACTCATGCAGTTTTTATAAAGATATCAAGACAATTAAATTGAAAATAGTCTTATCAAGAAGAGGTGCTAGTAGCCATAAAAAGAAGAACGACATAATGCCATTTTCAGGGACATGCATAGACTTAGAGATTGTCATACAGTGTGAAGTTAGTCAGAAAGAGAAAATTATTATATAATATTGCTAATATGTGGAATCTAGAAAAAATTATACAGATAAACTTATTTGCAAAACAGATACAGATGTAGAGAACAACCTTGGATGTCAAGGGGAGAAGAAAGGAGTGGGATGAATTAGGAGATTGGAATTGACATATACATATAAATACATACATACACTAATACATATAAAATAGATAACTAACGCCTTAATGGCAGAAAGGAAGAGGAACTAAAGTGCCTCTTGATGAAGGTGAAAGAGGAGAGTGAAAAAGTTGGCCTAAAACTCAACATTCAAAAAAAAAAAAAAAAAACGAAGATCAAGGCATCTGGGCCCATCACTTCATGGCAAATAGATGGGGAAAAATAGAAACAGTGGTAGATTTGTTTTCCTGAGCACCAAAATCAGTTTGGATGGTGACTACAGCCATGAAATTAAAAGATGCTTGCTCCTTGGAAGGAAATCTATGACAAACCTAGACAGCATATTAAAAAGCAGAGACATCACTTTGCTGACAAAAGTCCATATAGTCAAAGCTAAGATTTTTCCAGTAGTCATGTATGAATGTGAGTTGTACCATAAAGAAGTCTTAGAGTTGAAGTATTGATGCTTTTGAACTCTCGTGCTAGAGAAGACTCTTGAGAGGCCCTTGGACTGCAGTCACTGCTAAAGGAAATCAACCCCCAAAACTCACTGGAGGGACTGATGCTGAAACTGTAGCTCCCATATTTTGGCCACCATATGGTACGAGGAGGGAGGAGGATTCAGGATGGGGAACACTTGTATACCTGTGGCGGATTCATGTTGACATATGGCAAAACCAATACAATATTGTAAAGTTAAAAAAAAAAAAAAAAGCCAATTCATTGGAAAAGACCCTGATGCTGGGAAAGACTGAAGGCAAAAGAAGGAGATGGCAGAGGATGAGATCATTAGATATCATCTCCAAATCAACATACATGAATTTGAGCAAACTCTGGGAGATGGTGAACAGAGGAGCCTGGCGTGCTGCAGTCCACAGGGTCACAGAGAATCACACAATTTAGCAACTGAATAACACTAACACAGTCTGAGCTTCCTTGGCTGACTCCTTGGATACGGAATCTGTAGGTAAGGGGGGCTTACAGTAATGACTTGTAAAGGCATTCAATGTGCATGGCTCGCTCAAGTTTACAGATGTACCTCACTATCCACACTTCATCCAATAACTGGGAAGCCTTAAGACAACATGAGCACATGAAACATCACTTGCCATTGAAAAAGAAATATTTGAAAGCTTAACCAGTTTATCTAATTTTGTACTGGTGCAAGGAGATAAATCAGAATACCTGATCATGTTGTGCTGTGAGATGCTGTATCCATTAGCATTATTTCCATTCCCTTTGACTATAGCCAAGAGCATTATTCCCCCACACAGAATACATAAGGTCTGAGTATCTGTTTGCCAATGGACCACTGGATGGGATGAAGACAGCTCATTCTTTATTCCACTTCGATCTCTCGCCTGTGTGATGGTACTGTCAACAAGGGGGTGACACAATGCCAAGAATCGTTGTGATTTTTATGACCCGGACATCTGTCTAGTATGTACTAGGCTAGAACCACAGGTTCTGTCACAGAGGCCATGGAAAAACTGCCAGATGGTAATGAATTTTAGCCACTGCTGACTTCAGCTGGATACAAACAAATGACCTAAGGGGACCAGATTCCATATCTTACTTCTAATCCCTTCAAGCTAACACTCCTACCAAGATATGGTTACAAATGCAGCATTAATGCAGAAACAGACTTGAAGCCATGGAGCATTAAGGTAAAAAATTTGGATAACATGGCCAAAATTAAACACTTAGATATTGAACCAAATCATGTTTTTGCAAAACTTTCCCATTTTTTTTCCTTCATCTGAGAGAGGCAGAAACAAGAATAATAAAAATTTGTTGCATTTTTTTCCTGTTTTTTTAACTCCAAACTAAAAAATGCTATTATAATTATTGTTTCACTCACAGCAGTCACATAATAATATATAATAACAGCACACTAAAATTATAGCTAAGGATAGAGTGTTTTGTTGAGATGAAATAAATTTCCTGATAAGGTGTATTTTTTGTTGTTTTGATTTTTTGCTTTAGTTTCAAGTCTTTACTGGGCTTTCCTGGTGGCTCAGAAGGTAAGGAATCTGCCTGCCATGCAGGAGATCCAGGTTTGACCCCTGGGTCAGGAAAATCCCTGGAGAATGGCATGGCAACCCACTCCAGTATATTCTTGCCTGGAGAATTTCATGGACAAAGGAGCCGGGCGGACTACAGTCCATGTGTTTGCAAAGAACTGGACACAACTGAGCAATTAACACTTTCACTTCACTTTCAAGTCTTACTAATTTTTCCATATAGATAAGTAGCTATCTCAATAACATAACAAAAGATCATAATAGTGAATCTTTATTTGGATGATAGAAAGAACTAGACCGTCTTTATACAGAAGCTTTTTTGTTCACTTTAATATGTGATTGAATTTCTGTATTTTTTTCTTTCTCCCAAAAATGGGAAGAGAAAAATACTAACTTACTTACAGTCATGATTATCCAACTAATCTTACTTACAGTAATTATTAACTTACAGTCATGATTATCCAACTAATCTGTTTCAGCTAATTAGTTGGTGAATCAAGTGCTATTGTAATGATAACTTTATAATCTTTGAACTTACATCCTGTATATAAATCCATATGGCAAATTGCATAGGATCTTGGTATGAATTGTGCAGAAAGAATATGGTAGACAAAGTATCAAATTCCCCCTTATTAGGCACTTTCTTTTCCACATATAGTCCAAATATGAGGACTGAATGACACTTAATCCACACATCAAGTGGGACCATAACAGAAAATATCTTTCTTGACAAATTTTAGAGGGCCTGGTGGTTCAAATGGTAAAGACTCTGCCTGTACTACAGGAAACCTGGGTTCAATCCCTGGTTGGGGGAGATAGTCTGGAGAATAGAATGGCTACCCACTCCAGTATTCTTGCCTGGGAAATCGTGTATACAGAGGAGCCTGGCGGGCTATGGTCCATGGGGTCACAAAGAGCCAAATACAATTGCATGGCTGACTGACCAGTCTGGCAGACAATCTTTTCTCGGTTAGGTGATGTTAGAAGTCTTGATGAAGTCTCAGTCTGAAATTCTGGCCTTGTTACCAGGTTGGCTAGAGTTATGTCAGTCTTTGAAGCAAGGAGGTAAGGATAAAGACCAGCAACCTTGGTCCATGTGATAATAAGCAAAGAATTGCAGACTAACACTTCAGGTTTAAGCTCAAAGCAAGTTTTTTCAAGCATAGATACATTGTCGTAGGGAGAGTGGGTTAATCTCTGGGGAGTAAAAGCAGTCGAGCTATACAGGGGAAGTGTGTTTACAAGGGCTTTCAATCTAAGGTTAGGGGTTGGGTTTAGATCAGGTGACAAGGTTTCACTATTTGAGTGATGGATTATACTGTGCAATATACAGCTTTGATGTACACCATTCCCGATTTGAAACCAGTCTGTTGTTCCATGTCCGTTTCTAACTGTTGCTTCTTGACCTGCATACAGATTTCTCAGGAGGCAGGTAAGATGGTCTGATATTCCCATCTCTCGAAGAATTTTCCACAGTTTGTTGTGATCCACACAGTCAAAGGCTTTGTCATAGTCAATAAAGCAGAAGTAGATGATTTTTTTGAACTCTCTTGCTTTTTCGATGATCCAGTGGATGTTGGCAATTTGATCTCTGGTTCCTCTGCCTTTTCTAAATCCAGCTTGAATATCTGGCAGTTCACGGTTCACATACTGTTGAAGCCTGGCCTGTAGAATTTTGAGCATTACTTTTCTAGTCTGTGAGATGAATGCAATTGTGCGGGAGTTTGAACATTCTTTGGCATTGCCTTTTTTGGGATTGGCTGAGAGGAGCAACCTCACCTCCAAGGTGTGGCAGCTGAGTGGGCGCAGGAGGGCCGAGAGGAGCTACTCCACATTCAAGGCCAGAAGGGGCAGCAGTGAAGAGATATCCCTCGTCCAATGTAAGGAGCAGCAGCTACACTTTGCTGGAGCAGCTGTGAAGAGATACCCCATGTCCAAGGTAATAGAAACCCAAGTAAGACAGTAGGTCTTGCGAGAGGGCATCAGAAGGCAGACACACTCAAACCATGATCACAGAAAACTAGCCAATCTGATCACAAGGATCACAGCCTGTCTAACTCAATGAAATTAAGTCATGCCTTGTGCGGGCACCCAAGAAAGATGGGTCATGGTGGAGAGGTCTGACAGAATGTGGTCCACTGAAGAAGGGAATGGCAAACCACTTCAGTATTCTTGCCTTGAGAACCCCGTGAACAGTATGAAAAGGTAAAATGATAGGATACTGAAAGAGGAACTCCCCAGGTCAGTAGTTGCCCAATATGCTACTGGAGATCAGTGGAGAAATAACTCCAGAAAGAATGAAGGGATGGAGCCAAAGTAAAAAGAATACCCAGCTGTGGGTGTGACTGGTGATAGAAGCAAGGTCTGATGCTGTAAAGAGCAATATTGCATAGGAACCTAGAATGTTAGGTCCATGAATCAAGGCAAATTGGAAGTGGTCAAATATGAGATGGCAAGAGTGAACGTTGACATTCTAGGAATCAGTGAACTAAAATAGACTGGAATGGGTGAATTTAACTCAGATGACCATTATATCTACTACTGTGGGAAGGAATCCCTCAGAAGAAATGGAGTAGCCCCATCATGGTCAACAAAAGCGTCTGAAATGCAATACTTGGATGCAATCTCAAAAACAACAGAATGATCTCTGTTTGTTTCCAAGACAAACCATTCACTATCACAAACCATTCAATGTCATGGTAATCCAAGCCTATGCTCCAACCAGTAACACTGAAGAAGCTGAAGTTGAATGGTTCTATGAAGACCTACAAGACCTTTAAGACCTAACACCCAAAAAAGGTGTCCTTTTCATTATAGGGGAATGGAATGCAAAAGTAGGAAGTCAAGAAACACCTGGAGTAACAGGAAAATTTGGCCTTGAAATATGGAATGAAGCAGGGCAAAGACCAAGAGTTTTACCAAGAGAATGCACTGGTCATAGCAAACACCCTTTTCCAACAACACAAGAGAAGACTCTACACTGGACATCACCAGATGTCCAGGCATCACCAGAAATCAGACTGATTATATTCTTTGCAACCAAAGATGGAGAAGCTCTATATAGTCAGCAAAAACAAGACCAGGAGCTGACTGTGGCTCCGATCATGAACGCCTTATTGTCAAATTCAAACTTAAATTGAAGAAAGTAGGGAAAACCACTAGACCATTCAGGTATGACCTAAATCAAATCCCTTATGATTATACAGTGGAAGTGAGAAATAGATTTAAGGGCCTAGATCTGATAGATAGAGTGCCTGATGAACTATGGACGGAGGTTCGTGACATTGTACAGGAGACAGGGATCAAGACCATCTCCATGGAAAAGAAATGCAAAAAAGCAAAATGGCTGTCTGAGGAGCCCTTACAAATAGCTGATAAAAGAAGAGAAGTGAACAGCGAAGGAGAAAAGGAAATATATAAGCATCTGAATGCAGAGTTCCAAAGAATAGCAAGGAGAGATTAGAAAAGCCTTCTTTAGTGATCAATGCAAAAAAATAGAGGAAAACAATAGCATGGGAAAGACTAGAGATCTCTTCAAGAAAATTAGAGATACCAAGGGAACATTTCATGCAAAGATGGGCTCGAAAAAGGACAGAAATGGTATGGACCTAACAGAATCAGAAGATATTAAGAAGAGGTGGAAAGAATACACAGAACTGTACAAAAAAGAGCTTCATGACCCTATAATCAAGATGGTGATCACTCACCTAGAGCCAGACATCTTGGCAAGGGAAGTCAAGTGGGCCTTAGAAAGCATCACTACGAACAAAGCTAGTGGAGGTGATAGAATTCCAGTTGAGCTATTCCAAATCCTGAAAGATGATGCTGTGAAAGTGCTGCACTCAATATGCCAGCCAATTTGGAAAACTCAGCAGTGGCCATAGGACTGGAAAAGGTCAGTTTTCATTCCAATCCCAAAGAAAGGCAATGCCAAAGAATGCTCAAACTACCGCACAATTGCACTCATCTCACACACTAGTAAATTAATGCTCAAAATTTTCCAAGCCAGGCTTCAGCAATACGAGAACTGTGAACTTCCTAATGTTCAAGCTGGTTTAGAAAAGGCAGAGGAACCAGAGATCAAATTGCCAACATCCGCTGGATCATGGAAAAAGCAAGAGAGTTCCAGAAAAACATCTATTTCTGCTTCATGGACTATGCCAAAGCCTTTGACTGTGTGGATCACAATAAACTGTGGAAAATTCTGAAAGAGATGGGAATACCAAACCACCTGACCTGCCTCTTGAGAAATATCTGTATGCAGGTCAGGAAGCAACAGTTAGAACTGGACATGGAACAACAGACTGGTTCCGAATCGGGAAATGTCACCCTGCTTATTTAACTTCTATGCAGAGTACATCATGAGAAACGCTGGGCTGGAAGAAGCACAAGCTGGAATCAAGATTGCTGGGAGAAATATCAATCACCTCACATATGCATATGACACCACCCTTATGGCATAAAGTGAAGAGGTACTAAAAAGCCTCTTGATGAAAATGAAAGAGGAGAGTGAAAAAGTTGGCTTAAAGCTCAACATTCAGAAAACTAAGATCATGGCATCTGGTCCCATTACTTCATGGGAAATAGATGGGGAAACAGTGTCAGACTTTCTTTTTCTGGGCTCCAAAATCACTGCAGATGGTGACTGCAGCCATGAAATTAAAAGACGCTTACTCCTTGGAAGGAAAGTTATGACCAACCTAGATAAGCATATTAAAAAACAGAGACATTACTTTGCCAACACAGGTCCATCTAGTCAAGGCTATGGTTTTTCCAGTGGTCATGTATCGATGTGAGAGTTGGACTGTGAAGAAAGCTGAGAGCTGAAGAATTGATGCTTTTGAACTGTGGTGTTGGAGAAGACTCTTGAGAGTCCCTTGGACTGCAAGGAGTTCCAACCAGTCCATCCTAAAGGAGATCAGTTCTGGGTGTTCATTGGAAGGACTGATGCTCAAGCTTAAACTCCAATACTTTGGCCACCTCATGCGAAGAGTTGACTCATTGTAAAAGACTCTGATGGTGGGAGGGATTGGGGGCAGGAGGAAAAGGGGACGACTGAGGATGAGATGGCTGGATGGCACCACAGACTCAATGGATATGAGTTTGAGTGAACTCTATGAGTTGCTGATGGACAGGGAAGCCTGGAGTGTTGCAGTCCATGGGGTCACAAAGAGTTGGACGTGACTGAGTGACTGAACTAAACTGAACTGAACTTATACTGCATGCTTTCCCCCAAAGTTCCGTGTTGTTTTCCAAAGTTCCCTAAGCTAAGCCCATGGGGGCAGGGTGAAACCACATGTAAATTATATTACAGTGATGATGTAATGAAGTTGAGCATTAGCTCCGATTAGCACTTGGCTCAAACTGTGCCTGCATGCCTTAGGGAATTTCCCGTTCCCTTTGGCTTCCTGCTTCTTGAGGATAAACTGACTGCAAGTTGTATGTCAGCCCCTCCTTGTCTGGGAGGGCTAAGGTAGTTCACAGGTCCTGAGTCTCTACCTCCACCATCCCTCACCTCTCATCCCTAGCTAGCTGCCTAACAGTTTGAAGACATCATATTTGTAGGGATAATAGGAAAATTAAAATAAACGAAATATCAAGTTTTTGAAAAACAGAATTTCAGAGGGAAATAGTTGCACAATTACCTGGGTACATGGTACATGGTCTTCTCAGGTGGTGCATGGTAAAAAACCCACCTGCCAATGCAGGAGGCATGAGAGATGTGGGTTCAGTCCCTGGGTCAGGAAGATCCTCTGGAGAAAGGCATAACAACCCACTCCAGTATTCTTGCCTGAAAATCACGTGGACAGAGGAGCCTGGAAGGCTACAGTTCATGGGGTCACAGAGTTGGACTTAGAAGTGATTTCGTATGCTCACGCACATGGTACATGGGTCGAATCAAAAATATACTGTGCCTTATGGTGAGATACCCTGTCTTCTCTTTCCTACTGGATTATAAATGCCCAGAAAGAGAAAAGCATGTCTCATCTACCTCAATTTTTTCCTTGGATCCTTCTGTACAGCATTTCTCAATAAATATTTGTTAAATAATTGAAGTCCTAAGATAGGAAGCTCTCTTCAAGTTATCTTCAAGAGAAGTTACAACCAAAAGTGCTTTTTAAAGAAAAAAAAAAAAAAAAACAACTAGGAAACATATTTAGGAAATCCACCAATCTATGAAAAACCATTAGGCATTATTTAGAAATTGCTTAACTACCCTCATGTAGAAATATTCTCAAGGACACCAGAAAGAAAAATAAAATAGGAAGTCCAATATGTACGACTATTATTGAGGAAGGATAAATAAAGATAATATAAAGGAAACCAAAATAAATAACCACCAATATATAAAAGAACACAAAGTGGATAGGCATGGGACTCAAGTGCTATAAATAGCGGTTATCAAAATTATTATGGACCCAAAAGGATTTTCTTTAAATGTAAGCCAATTTGCTGCTATTTGCCATATTAAAACTAAAAGCAAGATTTTAAAGAATTCATTCATTTAGATTTAAATTTACAGTAAAAATTAATTTCATGCTAACAGTAATATTTATTTTGAGGAAATAAAACTACATTTATCAAAACAAAAATTAAGTAAGAAGAGTTACACTGCTTGACTTTTTTTCAAATCTCTTTAATTTCTGGTTTTATAGAGGTCAGCTGGATTCTCATGTCTGCTTATGCATTCATTCTGTTGAGATTCCACATGTCAAGAAGCCTCTGGAAAATTCCACATTATAATCCCGAAAAGACAGAGACAAAGGCCAACAATTTGATTATGAAAATAGTTTTTATTTCATCACTGGTCCTCTGTAGGATGTGGGGACTCCAGGGTCACTGATCCACACTTTGAGAATCTCTGACCTTGGAAATCTGAGAGAAAGCAATAAGATTGAGAGAGTAGGAGAAACTTTAATGAAACATGTTTTGAAGTGTCTATATTGAAGGATTTAGGTTTAAAGACTTGGATTTGAGACTTCATGAGTCATTTAAACCTTTCTACATTTCAGTTTCATTGTCTGCTGTATGCAAATTTGCTATGAGAATGCAATGAGGTAACTTATATATAAAGGCTTTGTGAAATATAGAGCTTTTTACACCCACTATTATTTTTCTTTAGCAGAACCTTGAATTGGGATCCAAATGATAGATAATTAGCATGCAGATGTCTAGGGAGAGAGTGGGAATGTTCCATTTTAGTACTGTGTCTAATGATCACCTTAATTGTCATCGCACTTGCCTTTCTGAAATATTTGACACTATTCATCAGTTTCTCTCTGTTTAAACACACTCTTCACTGGATTATCCATCAAAATATTTCTTCTCATTTTTTTACCTGGCCAATTTTCTTCGGTCATCTTTGCTGGCTCCACCTGTTCTTTCTAAGCAATACCATCGACCTTCCCCAGGGCATTGGCCTTATCCCTCCTCTTCATTCCATCTGTGCTACTCCCTAAATAACCTCATCCCATGTCTTGGCCTTAAATGGCATCTTTATGCTGGTAAATCCCAAATTTGCATATCTGGGCTTGAATAACCTGCTTCCTATTTTGCATATCTACTTAGATGGCCAATGAGGAGCTCATACTTCACAGGTCCAAAAGCGAATCCTATCTCCACCTTACTGACCAATCTCCTTTTCCTGATTCCCTTCCTTGTTCCCATAGCATACAGGATTCCTTGACCTTCCAACGCAACAGCAGGCTGCTGCCTCAAGTCCTTTTACAGCTTTTCTCTACCTGCATGTTCTCCCTCCAAACACACCAGTGGCTCCCTTATTATTTAAATTTCGTTCTGCTGTCACTTTTTCAGTCATATCTGTTTAAAAACTGCAAGCTTATTAAAGTTTGCAAATCTATGTTCACTTCTCTTTCCTGCCACTTTCTATCCTATATATTATCTATATAAGTTTACAAACATCTTTATAAGTAGAAATTTGAAGGTTTGTATGTAGGGAACTTACTGTACTACTCTGTAGGTTAACCCTCTTCCAGTCAGGCTCATCTTACACTTACCATGTTTTCCTCCTCCCATTTATCCCTGGTAAAGAATCTGTCTGCATTGCAGGAGACCCAGGTTCGATCCCTGGGTCAGGAAGATCCCCCAGAGATGGGAATGGCTACCCGCTCCATTATTCTTGCCTGGAAAATCCCAAGGACAGAGGAGCCCATTTCATGAGGACACAACTGAGTGACTAAACACACACACTCATTATAGATAATATAGAAGATAGGGTCAGCAAAGAGTAGTGAACATAGGTTTGCAAATTTGAATAAGCTTGCAGCTTTTAAAAGCATTCTTTATTGGATTATCCATCAGAATACTGCTCCTCATTTTCTTACCTGACCACTCTTCTTCAATTATCTTTGAATGAAGAAGATGGCTTACACTTTCCATCAACCTCGGGCAGGAATGAAAGTGCAGCTGGCCCTTTGCCTCCTATTGCCGATGGTCCTTCAGCTCTACTATCTCCCACCCCCTCACCCTCCACCAGTCAGTAACTCTTCTTGCCTGTTCACTCAGTGCCAGCCCTTAAGTATCAGCTGTGGGACTGTACTACTGTACTATTCAATGTACTGTAAGATTAAAAATGTTTTCTTTATTCTTTGTGTTTGTTTTTATGTATTGTTTGTGTGAAAAGTATTATTATATATTTATATAGACCTATTACAGTTCAGTATTATATAGCCTATTGTGTTAGTTGGGTACAGGCTAACTTTGTTGAAAAGTGTTAGTAGCTCAGTAATGCCCAATCGTTTGCGACTCCACGGGCTGTAGCCCACCAGGCTCCTCTGTCCATGGATTCTCCAGGCAAGAATGCTGAAGTGGGTAGCCATTCCCTTCTCCAGAGGATCTTACCAACCCAGAGATTGAACCTGGGTCTCCTGCACTGCAGGCAGATTCTTTACTGTCTGAGCCACCAGGCCAGTCAAAATTTAGGAACAAATTGGACCCACAAATGTACTCTCAGAACAGAATTCGTTCATATGCAGCAGACATACTGTAGATGGAAATGTGTTCTTGACAACAAAGGTAACCTCAGAAAAGACTTTCCTGGGATGCTAGGAGAGTCTTTTTCCATGAAGATTGCTCAAAATTGCAAGTCATTTTTCAACCATTGTTAAGTTAGTACGTAAGCTATCTGGAAGCAGAGAGTATATGTAATGACTTCTCTGTTTTCCTAGTTCTGTGTTTTGTGATATATGAATATAAATTCCAGCTCGAAAACAAATCCCTCATCAGTGAATATGCACCCATCCTGTTACCTAGAATATATAAATACATATAAAATTGCATTTTATAGGCCTGTTTTTATGTACTATAAATAATAGACTGAGAGGGCCTGAATGGAATAGAGATTGAGGAGGATTTGAATTATCTTCTGTGGTTGTTAGTAAGTTATTTTTTTAAGTTATATTTTGACTTTAACAATTTTCTGAAAGTAATGTTAGAATTAGGATTCAATTTTTTTTTTTTAATGTCTTGATGGTTACCACACCATTACAAAGTATTTCCCGGTCCTCAATAAAGATAAAATTTTCAACAAGAGAAAAGCTTGTAGAGCCAAGTTTGGAGGTTAAAAACTCAGTAATGAATGTTCTTGTTCTTGTGGGTTATCTCAGATCCTTAGCGTTATTTTAATGTCATTTTTAATGTGAATTTCCATGCTATTTTAATTCATTAGTCATGGGCTATCATTTTTTGAAGTAATTACTGTAATATCATCAAATGACATAATTATAGTAAATACTTTGATGTAATTACCATAAATATGGAAAGAGACACCCGAAGGTGTAATAATGTCACAAACTAAGATATTTATGATGTGTAAAGACAATTTATGATGACATTTATGACATGTAATAACATCACAGAGTTCTATGCTTATGTTGTATAAAGAATAATGATATAAATAGAATGTAAAATTACATCATGTAGACTATTTTATAAATAGTATAGAAACTTGAGAGCTCCATAAGGCTTCAGGTTCAGATTAATAGATCATTGCCACTTTTTGGCATTCTTCCTCCTAAACGCTAATAAGTGACTCTCTTATTTTATTAAGGGTAAAAACATTCCCCCTTAAAAGTAAAGACACAAAGCAGAAACACAAAAGTAAGAAACCATTTAGGGCTTTAAAAATGTTCATTTGAAGAGTCAAAAAAAAGCTGTGTAGAAAAAAAAGTCAATAATTAGTCCATATTGTCAATTGAGACTAACAGGTCATATCAGTATTTTATTCAAAAGGAGACAGTTTGACCATTTGGCACTTACCAGAGCACTGGGTGTGTGTGTGTGTGTGTGTGTGTGTGTGTGTGTGTGTGTGTGTGGTTAGTTGCTCACTTGAGTCTGACTCTTTATGTCCGCATGGACTGTAGCTCACCAGGCTTCTTTGTCCATGAGAATTTTCAGGCAAGAATACTGGAATGGGTTACCACTTCCTAGTGTAGGAAATCTTCCCAACTCAGGGATCAAACCCATGTCTCTTGTGTCTCTAACATTGCAGGTAGATTCTTTACCACTGTGTCACCTGGGAAGCACCACCAAAGCAGACATCTATTTAATTAAAAGCTTTCTTCTCTTGTTATATTATTAGGTTTTGTGTTATTAAGTTTTATGTCAATGAAGAAATAACTTTGCATGTCTACCTTCTGCAAAAATAGACTTTAAGGAAAAAGGAAAGAAGACAGCAGTCTTGAAACAAAGTCTAATTTTGTAAACTTTTTTAGTTCTTGTTAGACTGAGGCAATGGCAAGCCACTCCAGTACTCTTGCCTAGAAAATACCATGGAAGGAGGAGCCTGGTAGGCTGCAGTCCATGGGGTCACGAAGAGTCGGACACGACTGAGCAACTTCACTTTCACTTTTCACTTTCACACGTTGGAGAAGGAAATGGCAACCCCTTCCAGTGTTCTTGCCTGGAGAATCCCAGGGACGGGGGCGCCTGGTGGGCTGCTGTCTATGGGGTCGCACAGAGTCGGACACGACTAAAGCGACTTAGCAGTAGCAGTAACGGTAGACTGAGGCAGACATGTATCTTAAAAATATTTCCTACTGCAAGGTTGTAGCTGAGAGTGACAAATATTATGAACATCAATGAGTTTACTTATGATATCATTAGTGGTCAGTATCTTTAACGCTTACTCCTTGGAAGGAAAGTTATGACCAACCTAGATAGCATATTCAGAAGCAGAGACATTACTTTGCCAACAAAGGTCCGTCTAATCAAGGCTATGGTTTTTCTTGTGGTCATGTATGGTGTGAGAGCTGGACTGTGAAGAAGGCTGAGCGCCAAAGAATTGATGCTTTTGAACTGTGGTCTTGGAGAAGACTCTTGAGAGTCCCTTGGACTGCAAGGAGATCCAACCAGTCCATTCTGAAGGAGATCAGCCCTGGGATTTCTTTGGAAGGAATGATACTGAAGCTGAAGCTCTAGTACTTTGGCTGCCTCATGCGAAGAGTTGACTCATTGGAGAAGACTCTGATGCTGGGAGGGATTGGGGTCAGGAGGAGAAGGGGACGACAGAGGATGAAATGGCTGGATGGCATCACTGACTCGATGAATGTGAGTCTGGATGAACTCCGGGAGTTGGTGATGGACAGGGAGGCCTGGCGTGCTGCAATTCATGGGGTCGCAAAGAGTCGGACACGACTGAACGACTGATCTGATCTGATCTGATCTGATCTTTATGATATCAAGAGAAACAATGTTAGAAGATAGTCTTTTCCCAATGATTAGTCAACAGATTTATTTTGGAGCATTCTCTTGGTCTGATCACATCTTGAGCCTGGAGTTTAGTAGTCTGAGATAGTCATTCTCTTTCCTTCTATTCTCTAGTTCAGTTTCAAGACTCTTCCAACTCTGAAGCCTTAGCATGCCTCCAGGCTTTGATAGTGTTGTAGGGTATGGTCTTTTTCCCTCCCTGTACACATTATTCCAGGTGACTACAGTAATAGTTTTTTCAATTGTTTTGCCACATTTCAGGTGGGCTGCCACAGCTCCATTCACTGTAAACAAGTGAATTATTCTTGTTTTTTGTTTGCAAAACCAATGCAACCTAACAGTAAATCCACAGATTTCTATTTCCTTGAGGGTTTATTGCTTACAATCACTTCTGATCCCAATTTCTGCCTTGGTGCATGCCTGTGTGCTCAGTTGTGCTCAACACTTTGCGACTCCATGGACTGCAACGCTTCTCTGTCCCTGGGAGTCTCCAGGCAAGAATATTGGAGTGGGGTGTCATTTCCTCCTCCAGGGGGTCTTCCTGACTCAGGGTTCAAATCCACATCTTCTGTGCCTCCTGCATTGTAAGGTGGATTCTTTACCACTGAGCCACCTGGGAAGCTCTTCTACATTGGTAAATGTTCTTAACTGCAAACAACGGAATCTATTCCAGCTAGTTTAAACACTAAACAAATTTATTAAGTCATATTCTGGAGTTTACATAATCTGCCTAAAGTCCAATAAATTAGACTCAGAAGCTCTACATCAGCAGGAAAATCTAAATATACCACTGGAACGCATGCAGGCATAATACCACTTCCACTGACATAGGGTACCCCTTCCCTGGGGAGATGAGCATAGATACTTGGAAAGTTAATCTAGGACCTCTGTCCCTGCTGCATCTGGTAGCTCAATGTCCTGTGCTCCTATGCCATATTCTTCTACATGCATGCTAAGTCACTCAGTCATGTCTGACTCTTTTCGACCCTATGGACTATAGCCAGCCAGGCTCCTCTGTCCATGGGATTCTCTGGGTAAGACTATTGGAATGGGTTGCCATGCTCTTCTCCAGGGGATCTTCCCAACCCAGGGATAGACTCCGTGTCTCTAATGTCTCCTGCACTGGCAGGCGGGTTTTCTACCACTAGCACCACCTGGGACGTCCTTATATATTTCTACACAGGTCAGCAAAATGAACGCTGCACAGGCCTTATTCCTCAGGGTTCTCTCTGCTATAGGGAAGTCATCATTTTGGTTCCATCTTATTGTTGGGACCTAGATTGTATGGCTGTGTCTCACCTGCAAAGGGGTCAGAAAGGTGAAGTCCTACCCTTGAACTTGGAGAAGACAGAATTATAATGCAAAAAGCTACCTTAAAATATAGAAATGGTTTTCAAAAGTTTCAGGGCTGACAGAAACTTCACCTATGACCACTACATCTGGAAACTACTCCATGGGACTTTAGGTTTAGAAAACACATGGGGATATTTTTAAACTGTTCCTAGCCATCTCATTCAAGGTTTACTCTTGGATTAAATTACAAAAGCACCTGTATGCTTTGGAGTTCATTCCACGAAGTCTCAGTGACTAGAATCCGGGTGTGGTGATGGAGATGAATATGCAAATAGACCAGTGTCTGAATGTGTCCCAGGTTTGGAAGTAAAACACTGTCCTAAACTAAATGCTATTGTACTTTATGAAGTTTCTTCTGTCAATAGGCTCCTGATATTAATTTAAAATGCTGCCTTATGACTTAGGAGTTCAACTCCAGGGTATATATCCAAAATAAAAACAAAAACACTAATTCAGAAAGATGCATGCAGCCCAATGTTTACAGAAGGATTATTTACAATTGCTAGGATATGGAAGCAACCTAAATATCCATTGACAGATAAGTGGATAAAGATTATATATAAAGATGCTGTGCTTAGTAGCTCCGTCGTGTCTGACTCTTTGCAACCCCATGAACTATAGCCCGCCAGGCTCCTCTGGCCATGGGGTTTCTCCAGGCAATACTTAAGTGGGTTGCCATGCCCTCCTCCAGGGGATCTTCCTAACCCAGGGTGGAACCCAGGTTTCCTGCATTGCAGGCAGATTCTTTACCATCTGAGCCACTGCTGCTGCTGCTAAGTCACTTCAGTCGTGTCCAACTCTGTGAGACCCCATAGACGGCAGCACACCAGGCTTCCCCGTCCCTGGGATTCTCCAGGCAAGACCACTGGAGTGGTTTGCCATTTCCTTCTCCAATGCATGAAAGTGAAAAGTGAAAGTGAAGTCGCTCAGTCATGTCTGACTCTTAGCGACCACATGGGCTGCAGCCTACCAGGCTCCTCCATCCATGGGATTTTCCAGGCAAGAGTACTGGAGTGGGGCTCCATTGCCTTCTCTGATCACTAGGGAAGCCTATATATATATATATATATATATATATATATATATATATATACCACACAAACAATTGATTACTACTCAGTCATAACAAATAATGAAATTTTTCCGTTGCAGCAACATGGATGGACTTGGAGGGCATCATGCTTGGTGAAATAACTCAGATAGAGAAAGACAAATGCTGTATGATATCACTTCTATGTGGAATCTAAAAAAATGCAAAAAAAAAAAAAAAAAAAAAACCACCCTGAAATAGACAAAGAAGCAGACTCCACAACTACAGAGAACAAGCCACTGATTACGGGGAGGGGGAGGGAGGAGCAATATCGAGGTAGGGTAGGTAGGACAACCTCTTGGGTGTCAGACAGGCTCAAGGATGTGTCCTGTAACGGGGAATATGGTCAATATTTTGTAATAACTGTAAACGGAAAGTAGCCTTTAAAATTGTATAGCAAAACTGAAAAAATAAATAGGTAAATGTATTTGATTTCTACTAAATTATTAGGGGTCACCACAACATATCTGCCACACAATGACTGATTTTTCTGTAATTAATTCAGCCAGTTTCTCAAAACAATTTGGACTAGCAGGAGGGTCAGCACCAACCCGTCACTGGAGTAGTTCTAAACATTAGATTTACTCTCTTTTGGTCAATGATTTTCATTTTGGTCACACTGATTCAGTATCAGTTAAGATATGTACATGTCCACATTCTGCTGAAGAACCTGTTTGTGGGCAAAGTGGCTCTCTCCTTTAGCTCAAATGTTAAGTAGTTTTCCCCAAAGAAAAACTCATATCACAATCCTCCATCCTGAGCATTCTGACAGTTTGAAACACAAAGCAGAAAGAAAAAATAAAACACAAAACTTACAGGATTTTCCCGAGTTTGGGGGTTGGAGCAAATCATTAAAATCTACCAGAAATGTAGTCTATGGTTGTGAAAAAAAGACAAGACCTACTTTGATAAAACCAGGCTAAGAAACTGAGGGGAAAAGTCAAAATAATCTCTTTCCAAAGTATTGAGAAGCTAATAGAAGAATATTTCAGAATGTATATATTGAGCAAAGAGGTGACAAAGAATTTGCAAATAAAATTGGAGAGTACAAAAAAATTAGACTTTTAGTGATTTCTAGTTTTTTACACCAGTCCATTCTAAAAGAGATCAGCCCTGGGTGTTCTTTGGAAGGAATGATGCTAAAGCTGAAACTCCAGTACTTTGACCACCTCATGTGAAGAGGTAAAGACTCTGAGGCTGGGAGGGATTGGAGCAGGAGAAGGGGACGCCAGAGGATGAGATGGCTGGATGGCATCACTGACTCGATGGACGTGAGTCTGGGTGAACTCTGGGAGTTGGTGATGGACAGGGAGGCCTGGCATGCTGCAATTCATGGGTTCGCAAAGAGTCAGACACGACTGAGCCACTGAACTGAACTGAACTGAATGATATGACTTGTACATACACTATGCCTTTGCTATTTTTCTTAGATATTTTTCACTCATCTAATCCTTACAGCACTTGCAGGATCAGTACTATTATTATGCCCATTTTATAGATAAGAAAGCTAAAGCATTCATGAGTAAAGTAACTTGAGGATTTGAATGCAAACTTTCATTACAATTTCTGAAAAGCTGAGTCCACTTAAAGTAAACTTTATCTGGGAGTTTCCTGGGGGTCCAACGGTTAGGGGTTGGTGCTTTCACTGCTCAAAGAGTCAGACACAACTGAGCGACTGAACTGAACTGAACAACAAAATATGCTCAACAGTCTTTTGGACTCTATGGGAGAATGCGAGGGTGGGATGATCTGAGAGAACAGCACTGAAACATGTATATTATCATATGTGAAACAAATTGCCAGTCCAGGTTCAATGCATGAGACAAGGTGCTAAGGGCTGGTGCACTGGGATGACTCAGAGAAACGGGATTGGGAGGGAGGTGGGAGGGGGGTTTAGGATGGGGAACACATGTAAACCTATGGCTGATTCATGTCAATGCATGGCAAAAACCACTACAATATTGTAAAGTAATTAGCCTCCAATTAAAATAAATAAATCAAAAAAATAAATAAAATTATTCATCATATCCCCACCACACACACAAAAAATTACTCCTACTAATGTTCCCAGGACAGATGCAAAAAGTGATCCAATCTCAATTTCAGCTCCGTTTTGCTCTATTCTTTTTCTTTAAACCACATTACATCAATAGTTTCTTAATCACTAGAATTACTTGCCATTTAAAACCTAAGTAGTGTAATTGTAACCAGCTCATTTATTTTCCACTTTATCCCATTTTAAATTAGTTTTATAGCACCCAACTGTTTTGGAGTTTTGATTGAAAGCTCCACTTTCTTTAGACCATCTTTAATTAAAAGATATCTGAATGGGAAGACTTTATGAATAGGTTAGTTAGGACAGTCTACGTGTGTGTGTGTGTGTGTGTGTGTGTGTGTGTGTGTGTGTGCTCAGTGATGTTCAACTTTTTGTGACACTATGGACCATAGCCCAAGAGGCTCCTCTGTCCATGGGATTTTCCAGGCAAGAATACCGAAGTAGGTTGCCATTTCCTTCTTCAGGAGATCTCCTACACCCAGGGATCAAACCTGTGTCTCCTGCATCTCCTGCATTGCAGGCAGATTCTTTATCTCTTAAGCCATTGGGACATCTAGTTAGGACAATCAGTTCAGTTCAGTTCAGTCGCTCAGTCGTGTCCGACTCTTTGCAACCCCATGAATCGCAGCATGCCAGGCCTCCCTGTCCATCACCAACTCCCAGAGTTCACTCAAACTCACGTCCATCGAGTCAGTGATGCCATCCAGCCATCTCATCCTGTGTCATCCCCTTCTCCTCCTGCCCCCAATCCCTCCTAGCATCAGGGTCCTTTACAATGAGTCAGCTCTTCCCATGAGGTGGCCAAAGTACTGGAGTTTCAGCTTCAGCATCATTCCTTCCAAAGAACACTCAGGGCTGATGTCCTTTAGAATGGACTGGTTGGATCTCTTTACAGTCCAAGGGACTCTCAAGAATCTTCTCCAACACCACAGTTCAAAAGCATTAATTCTTCAGTGCTCAGCTTTCTTCACAGTTCAATTCTCACATCCATACATGACCACTAGAAAAACCATAGCCTTGACTAGATGGACCTTTGTTGGCAAAGTAATGTCTCTGCTTTTGAATATGCTATCTAGGTTGGTCATAACTTTCCTTCCAAGGAGTAAGTGTATTTTAATTTCATGGCTGCAGTCACCATCTGCAGTTATTTTGAAGACCAAAATAATAAAGTCTGACACTGTTTCCTCTATTTCCCCATCTATTTGCCATGAAGTGATGGGAGCAGATGCCATGATCTTCATTTTCTGAAGGCTGAGTTTTAAGCCAACTTTTTCATTCTCCACTTTCACTTTCATCAAGAGGCTTTTTAGTTCCTCTTCACTTTCTGCCATCAGGGTGGTGTCATCTGCATCTGAGGTGATTGATACTTCTCCCAGCAATCTTGATTCCAGCTTGTGCTTCTTCCAGCCCAGCGTTTCTTATGATGTACTGTGCATATAAGTTAAATAAGCAAGGTGACAATATACAGCCTTGATGTACTGCTTTTCCTATTTGGAACCAGTCTGTTAGGACAATGGATGCTGCCAAATGTGAGCATCAAGTATCAGGGGTGCTCCAAAAGGCATTAAACAGCCCAGAATGGTCAGTGGTTTTAGAACCTGTGAATTCTGAGCCTGCCTTCATTCCTGCCTTCCTGTTTGCTGCCCTTGACAAATAATCTAACCCCTCTCATTTCTGTTTTTATCATCCATTGAATTAAGAATTGTAGAACAGTATGCTTGTCAAGTTGCCATGCTATGACAAGGGATATATTTGAAACTCATAGAAAGTGTTCTGTCCATCTCCTCGGCAAAATGAAACAAGCCCCTATTGTGTTTTAAGAGTGAACTCAATTGCCTGATTTATGCTGTCACATGTTTGCAAAGAGTGTAAATTAATTTTCACTCAAAACAGACTGAAAAGCCAAAGTGCTTGCCAAACTCGAAATCGCTAACCTGTCTGGAAAAGCTCACCCAAGCCCATGGAATCTGAGGGACTATAAATGTTTAAATCAGATGTTTGGAGAAAGTAACTCCAGCCAGAATTATTCCACAGCAGCAAGCGAATTGTAAGCTATACAAACAAACAATCCTTCCAAGAAGGCAGCGGTCAGATTTTCTCCAAATCGATTAACTTTCAGTACAACTAAACTGAAGAAGCTCCACACACATTTGCTCTGAGAAAGCTAATTTCTCAAGGCAGATCTGCATTTACAAAGTCTAATATTTTTTAAAAGAAGGTAAGGTAAGTCACTTCAGTCGTGTCCAACTCTGTGCGACCCCATAGACGGCAGCCCACCAGGCTCCCCTGTCCCTGGGATTCTCCAGGCAAGAAAACTGGAGTGGGTTGCCATTTCCTTCTCCAACGCGTGAAAGTGAAGTCGCTCAGTCGTGTCCGACTCTTCGCGACCCCATGGGAGCACCTAAAAAGTGTAGTTGATTTGGAGGTAGATTCGGAGAAGGCAATGGCAAGCCACTCCAGTACTCTTGCCTAGAAAATCCCATGGATGAAGGAGCCTAGTAGGCTGCAGTCCATGGGATCGCTACCAGTCAGACGTGACTGAGCGACTTCACTTTCACTTTTCACTTTCACACAATGGAGAAGGCAATGGCAATCCACTCCAGTGTGCTTGCCTGGAGAATCCCAGGGACGGCAGAGCCTGGTGGGCTGCCGTCTATGAGGTCGCACAGAGTCGGACACGACTGAAGTGACTTAGCAGCTGGAAGTTTCTGAGAGTTGGGAAAAAACTCAGTAACATGATGTACTGTTTCACTGCATTTAAACATTGTGGCCAAGAACTTAATCTTAGCTTTGGACGATCCTGGGACTGAAATCCAGTTCCATGTCTTAATAATCTGTGCTTACTTTCATCATAGGGCTGCTGTGAGTGTTAACAAGGCAAGGTCTGCAGTGAGATGCACATGGCAAATGATGTGTGTATGCTCGGTGCTAAGCTGTGTCTGACTCTTTGCAACCCCATGGGCTGTAGCCTGCCAGTCTCCTCTATCCTTGGGATTTCCCAGACAAGAATTCTGGAGTAAGTTGCCATTTCCTACTCCAGAAAACTGATTGATCAAATCCACTGAATCACTTTATTCTTAAGGATATTTTTAATGAAAAAGATATAAATATGCTCCATAATTTTGTAGACTGACCCACTGTCAAGGTTTGTCCAAGACTGAGATTTTTCAAGGATATGGGAATTTTCAAACTAAGTGGAGGAAAGTCCTTGGCAAATAGGGGTGGTTGTCCCCAAAGCTGTCATAAGTAGTTACTGAGTCATCAGTTCAGTTCAGTCTCTCAGTCATGTCCGACTTTGCAACCCCATGGACTGCAGCACACCAGGCCTCCCTGTCCATCAGCAACTCCCAGAGTTTACTCAAATTCATGTCCATCGAGTCGGTGATGCCATCCAACTATCTCATCCTCTGTCGTCCCCTTTTCCTCCTGCCTTCAATCTTTCCCAGCATCAGGGTCTTTTCAAATGAGTCAGGTCTTCGAATCAGATGGCCAAAGTACTGGAGTTGCAGCTTCAGCATCAGTCTTTCCAATGAACACTCAGGACTGATTTCCTTTGGGATGAACTGGTTGGATGCCCTTGCAGTCCAAGGGACACTCAAGAGTCTTCTCCAACACAATTCAAAACCATCAGTTCTTCAAAACTCAGCTTTCTTTATAGTTCAACTCTAACATCCATATGTGACTACTGGAAAAACCATAGGTTTAACTAGATGGACCTTTGTTGGTAAAGTAATGTCTCTGTTTTTTAATATGCTGTTCAAGTTGGTCATAACTTTTCTTCCAAGGAGCAAGCATCTTTTAATTTCATGGCTGCAGTCATCTGCAGTGATTTTGAGCCCCCCAAAATAAAGTCTGTCACTATTTCCACTATTTCCCCATCTATTTGCCATGAAGTGATGGGACCAGATGCCATGATCTTAGTTTTCTGAATGTTGAGCTTTAAGCCAACATTTTCACTCTCCTCTTTGACTTTCATCAGGAGGTTCTTTGGTTCTTCACTTTCTGCCATCAGGGTGGTGTCATCTGCATATCTGAGGTGATTGATATTTCTCCCAGCAATATTGATTCCAGCTGTGCTTCATCCAGTCCAGTGTTTCTCATGATGTACTCTGTGTATAAGTTAAATAATCAGGGTGACAATATACAGCCTTGACGTACTCCTTTCCCTATTTGGAACCAGTCTGTTGTTCCATGTCCAGTTCTAACTGTTGCTTCCTGACCTGCATACAGGTTTCTCAAGAGGCAGGTCAGATGGTCTGGTATTCACATCTCTTTCAGAATTTTCCACAGTTTATTGTGGTCAGGGCAGTCAAAGGCTTTGGCATAGTCAATAAAGCAGAAGTAGATATTTTTCTGGAACTCTCTTGCTTTTTTGATGATCCAGTGGATGTTGGCAATTTGGTCTCTAGTTCCTCTGCCTTTCCTAAATCCAGCTTGAACATCTGAAAGTTTATGGTTCACGTACTGTTGAAGCCTGACTTGGAGAATTTTGAGCATTACTTTACTAGCGTGTAAGATGAGTGCAATTGTGCAGTAGTTTGAACATTCTTTGGCATTGCCTTTCTTTGGGATTGGAATGAAAACTGACCTTTTCCAGCCTTGGGGCCGCTGCTGAGTTTTCCAAATTTGCTGGCGTAGTGACTGCAGCACTTTCACAGTATCATGTTTTAGGAGTTGAAATAGCTCAACTGGAATTCCATCACTTCCACTGGCTTTGTTCGTAGTGATGCTTCCTAAGGCCCACTTGACTTCGCATTCCAGGATGTGTGGCTCTAGGTCAGTGATCACACCATCGTGATGATCTGGGTCATGAAGATCTTTTTCATTGAGACATAATGAGTTAAAATTGTGCCAAAAGTTAGAATCAAAGGAATCAAAACTCACTGTATGCTTTTCACTTGACCATTTAGCCCACAGTGTCATACACATGCCACAGCCACGAGTGCAGTCCTCTCCTGCATTTAATTATTCAACAAATGAAATGAATAAAGAAGGAAACAGATATTTCCACAAATGTTTTTATGTGCACAGTGTACCTGAAATGATAAATACATGACTGCATAAATGAGATTGTGTGGTAAGAACTGCAAAGAAGATAGGTGTAAGGTACAGTTGAGAACAAATTTTGGTTTCTTTCACAGCTCACAGTGTTAATATTTGTTCATGTCTGCTTCCCTCAATAGATTGCAAACTTTTATATCAACACATGTGTATGTCTTCTTCACAGATAAGTCTACAGTATCTACAAGAGTGCCATGTACAAGCCATCCTGTAAACATTAGGCTTTCCTGGTGAATCAGGAAAAATCTGATGAAAAATCTGCCTGTAATGCAGGACACCTGAGTTCAATCCTTGGATTGGGAAAATCCCTTGAAGAAGGGAATGGCAACCCACTCCAGTATGCTTGCCTGCAGAATCCCATGGTCAGAGGATCCTGGTGGGCTACAGTCCATGGGGTCACAAAGAGTCAGACACGACTGAACAAATAACACTTTTACTTTTTCACAGACACTTATTAAATAAATTATAATATGACATTGAAAATATGTTCCTACAGCACATTGGCATAGCATCATTAACTTATTACTTACCAAGAGATATGTTGAGATCTGAAGCATGTCCAGATCAAGATATGTGTCTGGCAACATACACAGACATGCATGAATATATAATGTATATATTTGTGTGTGTGCATAGGTCAAGGAAGAATATGAGCTAAAAATAATGATTTGAGTATTTTCAATATAGAGTAGGTTTGTGAACTTATTTTCAGACATACTAAATGGCTAAATATAGATAGAATAACAGAGTGATTGAAATAAGTTTCTTTTAAAAAATAAGCTTTAAAGTTTAGAATTTTTTTAATATTTACAGAAAAATAGTCTATTAACTTTATTCACATTCCCTTAGTCTTTTTTCCTAATAATCTCCTTTATTTCTATTTTAGGATCCCATCCAGGAAACCACATTTTAGGTGTCTAATCTCCTTTTGATCTTCTTAGCTATGACAGTTTCTCAGGCTTTCTTTGTTTTAATGACCTTGATAGTTATGGGAAATTCTGTACAAGTATTTTGTAGCATATCCCTTTATTGAAATTTGTCTGCTTTTCTCCTGATTAAACAGGGGCTATTGGTTTTGGGGAGAATGATCATAGACTTAAAGTGTTATTTTCATCACATCACATCAAAATACATACTACCAACACAATTTATCACTATTGATATTGATCCTAATCACCCACAAAGAGTAGAGATTTCTCCACTATACATGCATTTAAAAATCGAGACCATACTACGCATAAACATTTTCTTTAAAACTATTTCATCAAGAAAATTAATTGAAATGAAAGTGAAAGATTTGCTAAACAGAGATTTTTTTCCCATTGGGGTATAGTTGCTTTACATTATTTTGTTAGTTTCTGTCATACAGCAAAGTGAATTAAACACGTGACATTATACAGGAGACAGGGATCAAGACCATCCTCATGGAAAAGAAATGCAAAAAAGCAATATGACTGTCTGAGGAAGCCCTACAAATAGCTCTGAAAAGAAGAGAAGCAAAAAGCAGAGGAGAAAAGGAAAGATATGAGCATCTGAATTCAGAGTTCCAAAGAATAGCAAGGAGAGATAAGAAAGCCTTCCTCTGCAATCAATGCAAAGAAATAGAGGAAAACAACAGAATGGGAAAGACTAGAGATCTCTTCAAGAAAATTAGAGATACCAAAGGAATATTTCACACGAAGATGGGCTCGATAAGGGACAGAAATGGTATGGACATAACAGAAGCAGAAGATATTAAGAAGAGGTGGAAAGAATACACAGGAGAACTGTACAAAAAAGAACTTCATGACCCAGATAATCACGATGGTGTGATCACTCACCTAGAGCCAGACATCCTGGAATGTGAAGTCAAATGTGCCTTTGAAAGCATCACTACGAACAGGGCTAGTGGAGGTGATGGAATTGCAGTTGAGCTATTTCAAATCCTGAAAGATGATGCTGTGAAAGTGCTGCACTCAACATGACACCAAATTTGCAAAACTCAGCAGTGGCCACAGGTCAGAAAAAGGTCAGTTTTCATTCCAATCCCAAAGAAAGTCAATGCCAAAGAATGCTCAAACTACCGCACAATTGCACTCATCTTACACGCTAGTAAAGTGATGCTCAAAATTCTCCAAGCCAAGCTTCAGCAATATATGAAACATGAACTTCCAGATGTTCAATCTGGTTTTAGAAAAGGCAGAGGAACCAGAGATCAAATTGCCAACATCCACTGGATCATGAAAAAAGCAAGAGAGTTCCAGAAAAACATCCATTTCTGCTTTATTGACCATGCCAAAGCCTTTGACTGTGTGGATCACAAGAAACTGTGGAAAATTCTGAAAGAGATGGGAATACCAGACCACCTGACCTGCCCCTTGAGAAACCTGTATGCAGGTCAGGAAGCAACAGTTAGAACTGGACATGGAACAACAGACTGGTTCCAAATAGGAAAAGGAGTATGTCAAGGCTGTATATTGTCACCCTGATTAACTTATACACAGAGTACATCATGAGAAACGCTAGGCTGGAAGAAACACAAAGGAATCAAGAATGCTGGGAGAAATATCAATCACCTCAGATATGCAGATGACACCACCCTTATGGCAGAAAGTGAAGAGGAACTAAAGAGCCTCTTGATGAAAGTGAAAGAGGAGAGTGAAAAAGTTGGCTTAAAGCTCAACCTTCAGAAAACTAAGATCATGGCATATGGTCCCATCATTTCATGGCACATAATGGGGAAACAGGGGAAACAGTGTCAGACTTTACTTTTTTGGGCTCCAGAATCACTGCAGATGGTGACTGCACCCATGAAATTAAAAGATGCTTACTCCTTGGAAGGAAAGTTATGACCAACCTAGATAGCATATTCAAAAGCAGAGATATTACTTTGCCAACAAACGTCCATCTAGTCAAGGCTATGGTTTTTCCAGTGGTCATGTATGGATGCAAGAGTTGGACTGTGAAGAAAGCTGAGCACTGAAGAATTAATGCTTTTGAACTGTGGTGTTGGAGAAGATTCTTGAGAGTCCCTTGGACTGTAAAGAGATCCAACCAGTCCATTCTAAAGGACATCAGCCCTGAGTGTTCTTTGGAAGGAATGATGCTGAAGCTGAAACTCCAGTACTTTGGCCACCTCATGTGAAGAGGTGGCTCATTGTAAAAGACCCTGATGCTGGGAGGGATTGGTGGCAGGAGGAGAAGGGGACGACAAAGGATGAGATGGCTGGATGGCATCACCGACTCAATGGACATGAGTTTGAGTGAGCTCCGGGAGTTGGTGATGGACAGGGAGGACTGACATGCTGCGATTCATGGGGTCGCAAAGAGTCGGACACGACTGAGCGACTGAACTGAACTGAACTGATACATATGTCCTTTCTTCCTTGGATTTCCTCCCCATTTAGGTCACAGAGCATTGAGTGGAGATCCCTCTGCTCTACAGTCTGTTCTTACTAGTTATCTGTTTTATACATAGTAATAATATTTGTCAATCCCAATCTCCCAATCCATCCCACTCCCCCTTGCTTTCCCTTTGGTATCCACACATTTGTTCTCTACACCTGTGCCTCAAATTTCTGCTTGGTAAATAAGTTCATTATATTATTTTTCTAGATTCTACACATATGCATTACTAAATATTATTTTTTTTTATCTTTTTGACTTACTTCATTCTGTCTGAGAGTCCTTAGGTCCATACATGTCTCAACAGATGACTCAATTTTACTCCTTTTAATGACTGAATAGTGTTCCATTGTATAAATGTAGCATGTTTACTTTATCCATCCATCTGTTGAATTTTTTTCCATGAAGCATTTGCTTACTAAAGACTTTTCTTGTTAGAACTGTAAACTTTTACTCTTTGAGCTCTTCCTTTTTTAGTGTTGTAAATTGCAGAACAGTCTAGCCCCAGTGTATCCACTCTGAGTAGGATAATCAATCAAGATGCCCTAACAAATCTTGGCAAAGAGATAAATGCTTATTTTGCAGATGCAAATCATTGTATTTTCCCAGATATTTAAATCATAAGTGGAGTAACACTGAGGTAAGAAATACTAAAAACTGATTCAATGAGGGCAGAGCTCCCAGGAAAATGTTCATTAATCTAGCTATCTAATTCCCCAAAGCTTTTCTAATTACTAGCCTTCTGATGCCAGTTTTTATTTCCTCTTTGATTTTGTGACCTATGCTACTATCTTTCTATTAACCTTTTTTCCTGAAGTTTTAATAGCATTTGTTCCTGTTGCTTACTATGAAAAATCATTAGCTGATAGAGTTTTATTTTAGTAATGATGAAAAACTTAAAAATTTGCAGCATTATTTTCAACTACAATTTCATCTTTAAACAAATTCTATCTCTTCCTTTCTCAGCTTGTGAAAATTTCCTCCCACTTCCTATCCTCCCTTCATTCTTGTTAGTTGAGCTATTGTTTTTGTGTTTTATAAAACCGTAAACCATAAACCATGGTTTATGATCACAGTGATCAGGAGGGCTTAGTTAAACTGGATAACAAGCAACCACAATCTTAATGTTCAACAGAAAGTTTTCCCCCTTTCTCATGGTGTCTGTTCATCATGGGTCAACTGGAAACTCTGCTCCATCTCTTTATTCAAGGATAGGATGTCCAAATTCCCGACAGACATGAATCTTCAGAATTTGAGAAAAAGAAATCAGAATTCCTGTGGATTCTTATGAATTCCCCCAAACCATAAGTTATTCTGTGTGTTTCATCATACTCTACATATTTTAAAATCACAGTAAGTACTGTGTCAATAAAAAGTAAATCATTTTTTATGATGTGGTTCTACTAAAACTTTCAGAGGTTTTCTTTAAAAAGAAAAAAAAAGATTCTGATAATGGGCATAAGATCCTTTTGGGTGGGATGATCATGTTCAAAAATGAGATAGTGATATTGTTTACACAATTCTGTGACCAAATGAAAAATCACTGACTTGTACAGTTTAAAGGGGTGAATTTTATGGTTTATAAATTATATCTCTATAAAACTGTTACAAAAGAGAGAAAACAGGTAATATTAAAAAGGTAGTTTATTGCTATTATGAATTGATATATTATAAAAATATTTTATTTCTCCCCCTATATAAATACATATAATGTCCTCATGCTCAGGTGCTTCAGTCATGTCTGACTCTATGTGACCCATGGATTGTAGCCTGCCAGGCTCCTCTGTCCATGGGATTCTCCAAGGCAAGAATACTGGAGTGGATTGCCATGCCCTCCTCCAGGGGATCTTCCCAATCCAGGAATTGAATCTGTGGCATCTCCTAAGAAAATAGATATCATATAATCTTATATAGAATACATATGATATATTATCATATATAATATATATTAGTATAATACATATATATTCTAATATATGATATTAGAGGCAAACTTTATTTATACTGCAGGTTTAGCATCAGACCACCACAATAAAGTAAATATCTCAATAAAATGATTCTCATGAATTTTGGGGGGTTCTCAGTGCACACAAACGTTATTTTATACTATACTATTGTCTATTAAATAAAAAGTAGCATTATATGTTTAAAAAGTATGTATCTTAATTAAAAAATTTTTATAATCACAAAATCCCAATCTTTTTGCTGGTGAAGGGTTTGAAATATTATAAGATTTACCAAAATGTAACACAAAGACACTGTTTCCACTGCTTGCCCATCTATTTCCCATGAAGTGATGGGACCAGATGCCATGATCTTCGTTTTCTGAATGTTGAGCTTTAAGCCAACTTTTTCACTCTCCTCTTTCACTTTCATCAAGAGGCTTTTAGTTCCTCTTCACTTTCTGCCATAAGGGTGGTGTCATCTGCATATCTGAGGTGATTGATATTTCTCCCAGCAATCTTGATTCCAGCTTGTGCTTCTTCCAGCCCAGCATTTCTCATGATGTACTCTGCGTATAAGTTAAACAAGTAGGGTGACAATATACAGCCTGGATGTACTCCTTTTCCTATTTGGAACCAGTCTGTTGTTCCATGTCCAGTTCTAACTGTTGCTTCCTGACCTGCATACAGGTTTCTCAAGGGGCAGGTCAGGTGGTCTGATATTCCCATCTCTTTCAGAATTTTCCACAGTTTAACAGTGGAAACAGTGTTAGACTATTTTGGGGGGCTCCAAAATCACAGCAGATGGTGATTGCAGCCATGAAATTAAAAGACACTTACTCCTTGGAAGGAAAGTTATGACCAACCTAGATAGCATATTCAAAAGCAGAGACATGACTTTGCCAACAAAGGTCTGTTCCGGTAGTCATGTATGGACGTGAGAGTTGGACTGTGAAGCAAGCTGAGCACAGAAGAATTGATGATTTTGAACTGTGGTGTTGGAAAAAACTCTTGAGAGTCCCTTGGACTGCAAGGAGATCCAATCAGTCCATTCTAAAGATCAATCCTGGGTGTTCTTTGGAAGGAACGATGCTAAAGCTGAAACTCCAGTACTTTGGCCACCTGATGCAAAGAGTTGACTCATTGGAAAAGACTCTGATGCTAAGAGGGATTGAGGGCAGGAAGAGAAGGGGACGACAGAGGATGAGATGGCTGGATGACATCACCGACTCGATGGATGTGAGTTTGAGTGAACTCCAGGAGTTGGTGATGGACAGGGAGGCCTGGCATGCTGTGATTCATGGGGTCACAAAGAGTCAGACACGACTGAGTGACTGAACTGAACTGAACACAAAGACATGAAGTGTGCAAATGGTCTTAGGAAAATGGTACCTATAGTCTGGCTCAATGCAGGGTTACCACAAGCCTTCTTTTGTAAAAAATCACTGTATGTGCAAAGTGCAATAGAATGAGGTTTGTCTGTATATTTAATATAGTCTATATAATATATAGCTTACACATTAATATATATAATATTTTATGCTATATTGGTTCATAATATTAACAGGCTCAGTCAGTAAAGAATCTGCCTGCAATGCAGGTGACCTAGGTTCTATCCCTGGGTTGGGAAGATCCCCTGGAGAAGGAAATGACAACCCACTCCAGTATCCTTGCCTAGAAAATCGCATGGACAGAGGAGCCTGGTGGGCTGCATTCCATGGGGTCACAAAGAGTCAAGCATTGTTGAGCGACTAAAACATACTTACTTACTTATACTTTTATTATATATGATAATATATACTTGCAAGAATATTTATTATAAGTTATATGTAGTATATAATAAATATATATACACATATACAGAAATGACTTGTGAAAACTATATTTACTTGATATTGACATTTGGTAATATTAAGTATTAGAAAGAGTGATCATTAATACAATAGAAGCACCAAAGAAAAATCATTTATATAACTGACCATAAGTAAGATAGATAAGACCCTTGCCACACATTACTTTTTGGTATTGATTTGAGACCTGATACTTTTGGACAAATATGAGCCTTCTTGTTTGTGAATCCTGGCACACATTAAGGAATTGATCATTTATGAGTAATGACACACACCAGTCCCTCAAATTACCTTTTGTTGCCAATCAGGTGACTCCCTGCCACCCCATGGACTTTGCATCCCAATATCTCCACTCCCCTTTGAGTCTCTCTAATTGCTCCAGTTTCCCTTGGTACTCTGAAATTCTGAGAGCACCTTTTTTTCTAATATCATTCAGTATCAGATATTCTCTAATATTCTCTATCTTGCTTGATGCAAACATGCTACTTACATTTAATGTGATTCCCTACTTACATCGTTAGGGTTTTGTCTACCCTCTTACTACTTTTAAGCTACATTTATTGTTCATCTCTATATATTATTCCTCTCCCTTTGGATTAATTGAGAAAGCTTGTAATCTTTATTTCCATCGATTACTTTGCTAGTTATACATTATAGTTAGTTATCTGTTTATTATTAGTTATATTTTCTTTTTCCTGGTTGACTTCCCTGGTGGCTCAGATGGTCAAGTGTCTGCCTACAATGTGGGAGACCTGGGTTCAATCCCTGGGTTGGGAAGATCCTCTGGAGAAGGAAATGGCAACCCACTCTAGTGCTCTTGCCTGGAAAATCCCACAGACAGAGGAGGGTGGTAGGCTACACTCCATGGGGTTGCAAAGAGTCAGACATGACTGAGCGACTTCATTTTTGCTTCACTTTTCCTGGTTACCTAGAGATTACAGCATGTATCCATGTAATTGTAATACAGATTATTACTTTTACTAATTTACTACCTGAAATTTATGACTTTTTAGTCTGTTCCTCTCCTATGTTCTGCATCATTATTCTCTTGCATTTTGCTGTGCGTACACTTAACATATCACAAAACATTATCATTGTTGTTTTGAACAATCAATATTAATTTCAGTTACTCACATATTTATCGCTTCTAGTGTTCATCCATCCCCTTTTGCAACACAATGTACCCAGGATCATTTTTATTCTTTCTGTGGATTCTAATTTTTTTGTTTGTTGGTTTTAGTGTGTTTTAGTATAGGCATGCTATTGAAAATTTTGTTTTGTTTGTCTGAAAATGTCTTTAATTTCTTTTTAATTAATTTATTTATTTATTTTAGCTTTTCCAGGTCTTCCTTGCTGGGTGAAGGCCTTCTCTAGTTGCAGAGAACAGGGAGTACTCTCTCGTTGTGGTGCATGGGCTTCTCATTGCTGTGACCTCTCGTTGTGGAGCATGGGCTCTAGGGCACAAGCTCAGTTGTTCTGGTACATGAGCTTAGTCACTCTACCACATGTGGGATCTTCCTGGATCAGGAACTGAACGTATGTCTCTCGCATTGGCAGGCAGATTCTGAACACCTGGACTTGCAGGGAAGTCTCTTTACTTTCATTTTTAAAAAGATACTCAAGGGCTTTTCTCTCTGCACTTAAAGTGCCATTCCAGGTAAAGTATCCTCACTGGTTATTATTTCGATTGAAAAGTCATGTATCAGTCTTGTTGCTACTTTGAAGGTAATGTGTCTTTTCCCCAATGGCTACTTAGATTTTCTTCCTATCTTTGGTTTTCAGAAGTTTACTCCAATGGGGCTGCTGCTGCTGCTGCTGCTAAGTCGCTTCAGTCATGTCCGACTCTGTGCGACCCCATAGACGGAAGCTCACCAGGCTCCCCCGTCCCTGGGATTCTCTAGACAAGAACACTGGAGTGGGTTGCCATTTCCTTCTCCAGCGCATGAAAGTGAAAAATGAAAGTGAAGTTGCTCAGTCGTGTCCGACTCTTAACGACCCCATGGACTGGAGCCTACCAGGATCCTCCGTCCATGGGATTTTCCAGGCAAAAGTACTGGGGTGGAGTGCCATTGCCAATGGGGCTAGGTAGGTTTTTTGTCTGTTTATCTTGGACTGGGTTCTCTTAACTTTTTGAATCTGTCAGTTGTACCTTTTTTTATCCTTACGGGTTATAATTCTGCTCCTTTCTTGTCACTTCTTTTTCTGAATCTCTAATTCTATCTATCTATCTATCTATATCTATCTATATATATATCTTACACATATGTTTTTAATAACAGTAAGTACAATCCATATATCATAAAATTCAACCTTGAAGACATTAAGTAACTGACCAGTCACAAAAGGACAAGTAGTGTATGATTCTACTTATATGAGGACCTATAAAGTAGTCAAATTCATAAAGTAGCATTGTAGCTTACAAAGAGAGGGAAGAATGAGAGATTATTGTTTAATGGATATAGAGTTTCAGTTTTGCAAGATGAAGAAAGTTTCAATGACAGTTGAACAGTAATGTGAAAGTATTTTCTATGAATGCACAGTGTTCAGATGGTAAACATTTTATGCATATTTAACACAATTTAAAAACCACTGTTTTAAAGTATATAATTTATCATTTGTTTCACTCAGTTCTAAGAGTTGTGAAACCATCACAATCACCTAAATTCAGAACATTTTCTTGATCCCAAAACAAACCCTGTACCCATTAGCATTTATTCCTCATTGCCCTTTCCAGCAGGTACTGGCAACCATTAATCTAATTTTTCTTTCTGTAAATTTGCCTAATCTAGACCTTTCCAGTAAATGACACAATGTGTGATCATTGGTGACTGACTTCTTTCAGTTAGCATAACATTTTTAAGGTGTACCCATGTTGCAGCATGTATAAGTACTTTTTATGGTTGAACAATATTCCATTGCATAGCTATACCATATTTGTTTGTGTAATTATCAGTTAATGAAAATTTGTGTTTTTCCACTTTTTTTTGGATAAGAAATCTGCTATCAATATTTGCATATAAGGTCTAGTGGGGACATACATTTTCTTGGAGTATGTATCTAGTACAATTGTTGGCATGTTTGTTAATTCTGTGTTTAATTTTTGAAGAAATACCAAGCTATTTTCCAAAGAGGCTGTACAATTTTATCTTTCTACCAGCAATATAGATTTTCCATATCCTTAAAACTTATTATTGTCTGCTTTCTTATTTAATCCATCCTTTTGGTGACTTCAAAATCTAGCATATAATTTGATGAGGAAAAGATGATGGTTTGACATAGGTGCTTTCCCTGTGCAGAACTTTGTTTCATAAGCAGAGTGTGACTGCTTTACATTCTGTCAAAACCCAAAACACAGTGATCCTGTGTTCATCCTCATAGCACTCTTTGAAAAGAACAGGTAACCTGTGTAGGTTAATTGCTCTCAACTAATCGCTGTGTTGTTTTCTTTTTTATTTTTCTATTTAATTCTGAGTTAGAAAACTAATTTTGAGAAGTGCTGTACTCTGTGTCCCAGAGTACATCATTCCAGAGTACAGTATACATCATTCATGGTGACACATAAAGGCTCATAGTTAAGAAACTGATTCTGTTTAATCAGATATTTCCCCAGCTTTTGAAAATTTGGAGCTTTATTTTTAGGTGAGAGGTATTAACAACTTGCCAAACATATTTTGAAAAATATAATTAGAGGATGGGTAATATCTAGACCTAAGTGTATCTGTCTATGACTAATGTGGTAATTGAGAAAGCAGGTATACAGGTTTGTTTACCCAGGAATAATTTTAAATGTTTTTCAAGGATATACATAATTCATATGATAGTGGAAATGAAAAGTGCAATGATTGAAGGGGAAAAAGAGGGATGGGAATGTTAAGCCAGAAATGAGTCATAAAGTACATGCTAAAATGAAGAACACATTTTTTTTTTACTGACAAGTGATAAATTTCACTCAAGATTCTGATAGCTAAAGTGGAAAAAAAAAATGAGATGACGCATTACCAGAATGTTCTTTTTACCATCCTTAATTGTTGAGATGCAAAATTACTTGTATTTTCATATATCTTAACAGATTCCTCACAATGATTTATTAAGAAAGAATTTATGTTCTCATAAATTCTTTCATATATGAGAACATTAAGACTTAAGAAGAAACTTGACCAAGATTGCAGAGGTACAAATGGCATTCCACTAATACCTATCAGTTCAGTTTAGTCACTCAGTCATGTCCGACTCTTTGAGAACCCATGGACTGCAACATGTCAGGCTTCCCTGTCCATCACCAACTTCTGGAGCTTGCTGAAACTCATGTTCATCAAGTCAGTGATGCCATCCAACTATCTCATCCTCTGTCGTCCTTCTCCTCCTGCCTTCAATCTTTCCCAGCATCAGGGTCTTTTCCAATGAGTCAACTCTTTCCATCAGGTGGCCAAAATATAAGAGTTTCAGCTTCAACATTAGTCCTTTCAAAGAACACTCAGGACTGATCTCCTTTAGGGTGGACTGGTTGGATCTTCTTGCTGTCCAAGGGACTCTCAAGAGTCTTATCCAACACCACAGTTCAAAAGCATCAATTCTTCAATGTCAGCTTTCTTTATACTTCAACTCTCACATCCATACATGACTACTGGAAAAACCATAGCTTTGACTAGACAGACCTTTGTTAGCAAAGTAATGTCTCTGCTTTTTATATGTTGTCTAGGTTGGTCATAGCTTTTCTTCCAAGGAGCAAGCATCTTTTAATTTCATGGCTGCAGTCACCATCTACAGTGATTTTGGAGCCCAAGAAAATAAAGTCTATTACTGTTTCCATTGTTTCCCCATCTATTTGCCATGAAGTGGTGGGACCAGATGCCATCATCTTAGTTTTCTGAATGTTGAGTTTTAAGCCAACTTTTTCACTCTCCTCTTTCACTTTCATCAAGAGGCTCTTTAGTTCTTTTTCACTTTCTGCCATAAGGGTTGTGTTATCTGCACTTCTGAGGTTATTGATATTTCTCCTGGCAATCTTGATTCCAGCTTGTGTTTCTTCCAGCCTAGTATTTTGCATGATGTCCTCTGCATGTAAGTTAAATGAGCAGGGTGACCATATACAGCCTTGACATAGTCCTTTCCCAATTTGGAACCAGTAATCACCAATAATGGGCCAGGCACATTACTTAATAATTTACAAGCTTACAGTATCTCTGAAGGATAGGTACTATGATCTATACATTTTTAAAAATAAATAGATCTCAAACATTCATCTGGTTTCACCATAGAAGACTGGTTAATAATCACATCTTCAACCTCAAAAGGATCAGTAGTCAAATTAATTTCAACACTTTATTTACTTGTAGTTAAAAAAATAATAAAAAGGGTAAGAATTTTTCTGCAAAATCAAGTTCCCAAACAATATTAAAAGAGCCAAACCAAACATAGCCCTTGTTATGAACTGCATGTTTGTGTCCCCACTCTTCCTCCCCAGATTCATACGTTGAAACTCTAACTTCCAATGGTATGATATTAGGAGGTGCGGCCTTTGAGAGGTAATTTGGTTTAGATGGGGTCGTGTGGGTGGAGCCCCCATCATAGGATTGAAAATCACTTAGTACTATCTGGCTTTTTGCAACCCCATGGACTGTAGCCCACCAGTCTCCTCCATCCATGGGATTTTTCAGGCAAGAATACTGGAGTGGGTTGCCATTTCCTTCTCCAGGGGATCTTCCTGACCCAGGGATCTAACCTGGGTTTCTCACATTGCAGGCAGACTCTTAACCATCTGAGCCAGAAGTTGTCCTCATAAAAAGAGGAAGATTTTGAAGCTTACCCTCTAAGTCATGTGAGCATACAATTAGAAGACAGTTGCCTGCAAATCTGAAAGCAGATCTTCACCAGACAATGAATCTGAAAATACCTTGTTCTTAGATTTCCTATACTCCAGAACAGTGAGAACTAAATGTTTATTATTTAAGCCGACCAGTCTATGATATTTTTGATCTAGTAGTCTGTATTGACTGAGACAACCCTATAAGTTTTGGAAGAGAGAATCAAGGTGGAAAATAAAAAGGATTAGGACAGGTATGTGTTTTTATTTCTAGCTTTAATGGTTTACAAAATTTAATAGAAAGGAAAACATTAACTAGGCCACTGGTGACAAATGAGCCACCATCCTTAGTTTCTGTTCATACTTTGGTCTCATCTCACTATTATACTGCTTTTGGGCTTTGGTGTTCCCTGTGAAGTCTGGGGTTAGCAAGGTCACCTTCCCTCTCATTTGTTAAAGGAAACTTGTTTAACTGTGCAGCAGTTGCTGGTTTAAAAACACAAAACAAAAACAAAAACCGAAGGACACTTCAGTGTCCCAAGTAATCCGTTCAACCAAAGTTGCATCAGAAGTTCATTAAACCTTTGACCCACACTGTCTGGGCATGTGCCCAAATGAAACAAGCCAAGCCAAGCCAAAAAAAAAAAAAAAAAATCATTCCCATTTAAGTCCTTAGCTCTTTCTCTTGGTGAATAATTTGTATATGGCAGAATTGTACCTGTTCTTGGCAAATGTTTACTTAGGTTTCTTTTGAAATGAAGAATATCTTTCACAAAACTGATGTCAAATATTCTCACTTAACTCCTTCAGCTGAGAACATGGGAAGTGTATAAAACTCTTTGTAATGTACTACTTGTGTATTGGTATTACTTTTTCTATCAGTTCTTCTCATTTATGTTTGCATAAGGCTAATTTATAAAACTCAGAAGTGGTCACAGGACTGGAAAAGCTCAGTTTTCATTCCAATACCGAACAAGGGTAAAGCCGAAGAATATTTAAAGTACCTCACAGTTGTACCCATTTCAGATGCTAGCAAGGTCATGCTCAAAATCTTCCATGCTAGGCTCAACAGTACATGAACCAAAAACTTCCAGATGTACAAGCTGGATTTTAAAAAGGCAGAGGAACCAGAGATCAAATCGCCAACATCCGTAGGGTCATAGAAAAAGCAAGAGAATTCCAGAAAAAACATCTACTTCTGCTTCATTGACTATGCCAAAGCCTTTGACTGTGTAGATCACAAAAAACTGTGGAAAATTCTTGAAGAGCTAGGAATACCAGATCACCTTACCTGCCTCCCAAGAAACCCGTATGCAGGTCAAGAAGCAACAGTTAGAACCAGACATGGGACAACAGACTGGTACAAAATTAGGAAAGGAGTACATTGAGGCTGTATATTGTCACCCTGCTTATTTAACTTATATGCAGAGTACTTTATGGGAAATACTGGGCTGGATGAATCACAAGCTGGAATCAAGATTGCCAGGATAAATGTCGACAACCTCAGATATGCAGATGACAACACTCTTATGGCAGAAAGCAAAGAAGAACTAAAGAGCCTCCTGATGAAAGTGAAAGAGGACGGTGAAAAACCTGGCTTAAAATTCAACATTCAAAAAACAAAGATCATGGCATCCGGTCCCATTACTTCATGGCAAATAGTAGCGGAAAAAATGGAATACTGACAGGCTTTATTGTCTTGGGTTCCAAAATCACTGCAGATGGTGACTGCAGCCTTGAAATGAAAAGACGCTTGCTCCTTGGAAGAAAAGTTATGATGAACCTAGACAGTGTATTGAAAAGCAGAGACATTACTCTGCTGACAAAGGTCCACAGAGACAAAGCTATGGTTTTTCCAGTAGTCATGTATAGATGGACGAGCTGGACTATAAAGAAGGCTGAGCACCAAATAACTGATGCTTTCAAACTGTGGTGCTGGAGAAGAGTCCCTTGGACTGTGAGGAGATGAAACCGGTCAATCCTAAAGGAAATCAACCCTAAATATTCATTGGAAGGCTAATGCTGAAGCTGAAGCTTCAGTACTTTGACCACCAGATGCAAAGGGCTAACTCTTTGGAAAAGACTCTGATGGTGGGAAAAACAGAAGGCAGGAGGAAAAGGGGATGACAGAGGGTGAGATGGTTGGATGGTATCCTGGAATTGATGAACATGAGTTTGAGCAAACTCAGGGAGTTGGTGATGGACAGGGAAACCTGGCATGCTGCAGTCCATGGGCTCTCAAGGAGTCAGATATTACTGAGTGACTGAACAGCAACAAAGGGTAATTTGAATAAAGCAGTGATTAAAGAAATAATATTCTAATGCCAAGAAATAGTTTCATATACAAATCTCTTTTAATAAAAATAAATAGAGGTCTAATGAGGGAGACAGAAGGGGATTTCAGGCAGCATAAAAATATTTTTAAAATATATATATAGTGCCAACTTTGTAATCAATTTATTTCATATATGAAATCCTTCGATTATAACTTTACATAAATGCATACATACTATGATATAATGCATACTCTATGTATGCTTTTTAGTATGTTCTCTTTATAATTTCTCTCTTATTTCAATGTTGCCAGAACCTCCCACAAACACTGACACAGGAAAACCATCTTACAGTTTAGTATATATAGAGACCTATAATTCCAAATAGGAAAAGGAGTACGTCAAGGCTGTATATTGTCACCATGTTTATTTAACTTATATGCACAGTACATCATGAGAAACGCTGGACTGGAAGAAACACAAGTTGGAATCAAGATTGCTGGGAGAAATATCAATAACCTCAGATATGCAGATGATACCACCCTTATGGCAGAAAGTGAAGAGGAACTCAAAAGCCTCTTGATGAAAGTGAAAGTGGAGAGTGAAAAGGTTGGCTTAAAGCTCAACATTCAGAAAACGAAGATCATGGCATCTGGTCCCATCACTTCATGGGAAATAGATGGGGAAACAGTGGAAACTGTCAGACTTTATTTTTCTGGGCTCCGAAATCACTGCAGATGATGACTGCAGCCATGAAATTAAAAGACACTTACTCCTTGGAAGGAGTTATGACAAACCTAGATAGCATATTCAAAAGCAGAGTCGTTACTTTGCCAACAAAGATTCGCCTAGTCAAGGCTATGGTCTTTCCTGTGGTCATGTATAGATGTGAGAGCTGGACTGTGAAGAAGGCTGAGCGCTGAAGAATTGATGCTTTTGAACTGTGGTGTTGGAGAAGACTCTTGAGAGTCCCTTAGACTGCAAGAAAATCCAACCAGTTCATTCTGAAGGAGATCAGCCATGGGATTTCTTTGGAAGGAATGATGCTGAAGCTGAAACTCCAGTATTTTGGCCACCTCATGCAAAGAGTTGACTCATTGGAAAAGACTCTGATGCTGGGAGGGATTGGGGGCAGGAGGAGAAGGGGACAACAGAGGATGAGATGGCTGGATGGCATCACTGACTCAATGGATGTGAGTCTTAGTGACCTCCGGGAGTTGGTGATGGACAGGGAGGCCTGGCGTGATGCGATTCATGGGGTCGCAAAGAGTCGGACACGACTGAGCGACTGATCTGATCTGATAATTCCATGCTTACACAATTAAGTGAATACATATATTTGTCTATACAAACATAAACCTATATGTGTGATTTTTAGGCTTTTGATTATTTTTCCAAGGACTTTGCAGGTGCCGCAGGGGTAAAGAATCCACCTGCCAATGCAAGGGATATAAGAGATGGGAATTTCAATCCTTGGTTTAGAAAGATCCCCTGGAGTAGGAAATGGCAACCCACTCCAGTTTTCTTGCTGGGAAAACTCCACAGACAGAGGAGCCTGGCAGTCCATGGGGTCACAAAGAGTTGGAATGACCGAGCATATGCACACACAATACTGGTTTACCAAAATAGCATGAGAATAGGTACACTTTTCATATCTTGTTCTTCTTCAATAAAAGTTCTTGAAAGTCCTTTCAGGTCAAGTAGTGTGATGCTCTTCATTTTAAGGACCACTTGATATTCCAAAGTATGAATTTACCATATTTTTTTCAATTATATCCCTATCCACAGTCATTCTCTTTGTTCCTAGTTTTTGTTTTTTTTTTAACTCTACTAATTGTGAACAATTCTGCAATAATTATCCTTGTACATATTTCCATACACTCTGGTGCTTTCAATTCTTTAGATTCCTGAGAGAATTGCTAGGTCAATGGGAGTACCAGTTTCTGTAGAGTGGATAGTATGACTCAGGCTTGCCATCTTCCTGCCTCCCCAACTCACGATCCTGTTATGGACTGAATGCTTGTATCCCAACCCCAACATTCCTGTGTCCAATTCCTAATTTATCAAGCAAGGGTATTTAGAAGTGTAGCCTCAAGTGACTCAGTTGTAAAGAATCTGGCTGTCAATGCAGGAGACATCAGAGACTAGGGTTTGATCTCTGGGTCAAGAAGATCCCCTGGAAGAGGAAATGGCAACCCACTCCAGTATTATTGCTTGGAGAATCCCATGAACAGAAGAGCTTGATGGGTTACAATCCATGGAGTTGACAGGACTTAGTGACTGAGCATGCAAGCACACACACATTCCTGGAGGTAATTAGGTTTAGATGCAGGAGTGGGGCTTCCTGGATGGGATTCTTACAAAAAGAAGAGAGACCAGACAACCTACTAGTACTGCTCAGCCATTGGCCAGAGTTCAATCAAGTGAGATTGTGGAGGAGGGGTGGTGAAGGATATAATCTAACTACATGCCTAGGAAAGAGAAAATTTGATATTGGAGAGTAGCGAGCATTATCCATCAATAAATGTGTGTCTCTGTGTGTGTTTCACTAAATAACAGTAGTTTGCTTTTCAAAAAGTCTAACTTCGTATTTCTTCCTGGCTGAGTATAGGTGTTATAGATCTTTTTAGCTTTGACACTATGATGATTATAAAGGGATCTATTTTAAACATTTAATTTGCATTTTTTTCCGACAACAAGTAAATTGGAACATCTTTTCAAATGTGTGCAGGCCACTTGGATTTACTTCTCTGTGAATTGCTACTTCATTTGCTTTGCCCAATTTTTAATTGAGCTTTCTCATCAATGTGTAAGAGCTTTGTTAGAGTTATTAACCTCTGTGTGCATGCTCAGTCGTTCAGTCATGTCCATCTCTTTGCAACCCATGGAATGCAACCCACCAGGCTTCTCTGTCCATGCAATTCTCCAGGCAAGACTACTGGAGCGGGTTGTCATTTCCTTCTTCAGGAGATCTTCCCAATCCAGGAATGGAATCAGTGTCTCCTGTGTCTCCTGTTTCGGCAGGCAGATTCTTTACCACTGAGGCACCTGGGAGGCCCTTATTAATCTCTAAATCGCAAATATCTTTTCCAAATAATTTTGTCTTTATGGCATTTGTGGTATTTTTTCCTATAAAAATTGTAGCTCTTTAAATATTAAAATATTTATTTTTTCTCTGACGGTTTCTAGTATACCATCTTGGTTAAAAAATTCTCCCCCACACGCATTGTGCACATTCTCCCACAATTTTATGAGTAACTTTACTGTACTGCTAAAACTTAAATATTTTATCTATAGGGACGTTATTCATGTTGAGGGAGGTAATAAGTTGTGGTAAATTCATGATAGTAATACTAGATTATTTCAAAAAAACTTTAAGCAGAACACTGACCTGGATGGATAGGGTTCAGTTTTAATTTCTTACAAATGTATAAATGAACAACCTTTAAGTTTTTGGTTTATCAGTAATATTTCAACTAATAGCATACATTTTTCTTGTTATTTTTTTCCCATTGTTCATCCCTTGGAGTGTGTGAAAACAGGTCAATGAGATCACCGTAAAAACCTCTTGAGATTTTTATAAGGAAATGAACATTCACTAACACATTACCAAAAAAAAAAAAAAAGAGAGAGGGAGACGCCTTATTCAGGATTATCCAAGAACTGATCAAATTCTGTGAAATTCATCACTTGATCTAATAGGGAGAAAAAAATAACTATAAAAAGTAAGTGCAGACTTAAAACCATGATAAAAGTACTAATAAAAATCTATACCATTAAGGAAACTGTGAGATGGATGTGAAATCCCACACACAGACACTTTTCCCCCTTCATTCCTTTTGCCTTCATGTTCAGGAAGTAATTGTGACTCATTGATTCTTTCCTTTCATTGTCAAAGAAAACTGTCAAGGTTAGAAACCACTTCCAGTCACATGACTCCAGAGCTACACTTTCCTTTCACTTTATTCTTTGAAAAGCCCTTTGCTTGGGCTTAGTAAGGCAAGTTGAGTGGCTGAGATCTAAAATGTCATAAAAAAAAATGCTCCTGTTAAAAAAATCACATTTCCATGAACAGAAATATTCAGAACACAAGGGAAGGATAGCACATTTTAAAATACCAGAGTAAATCATGGTATTCTTTCTCCAATCAGCTGTACACAGCTTCTGTTAGATTGTATGCTAACGGAGCCCTCACACACAGAATGTCACTGACATGAAGAAATTCTAAGAACAATTTTTAAATGAAGTTTGATTTTCCTGGCAGACATCACTAAAGCTATTCCAGTTTAGATGTTCTGTGCACAGCTCTGAATTTCAGCACTTCTCCAGTTTCAATCACATCCACAGGCATATCTTTATTTAATCTTTTCAGTTTGAAAGCATATTTGTTGTCCATTTTAAGCACATTTCTTTCATTATCACTTTGTCACCCCAAAATAGTATTTTCTTGAGGACTTATTTTTATTTAGCAAAAATGACCATAATGCCCTTTAAAAGTTGTGAAATCTTCTTTTGAATATTTTCAAATACCTAGAGCTGCAGACACGAAGATTTTCAGAGTGATTTAACTTGTATTCATGTATCAGGCTAAAATATGTTAAAAGAAAGAAAATAGTGTGTATCCTGAGGTGGTGATTTCTTAACTGTAGAACTGGAACCACTCAAACAAACTAGTTTGGTAGGAATCTTTCCTGGAACTCCTGTGTCCATTTTACTGAAAGCATTTTCTAGTGTAATCATTAATTACTATTTCTTGAAGAAAACCACCACTATCAGCTAGTTTCTCTCTATGTGTTGTGCTCTATGTTTGGGAGTGGCTTGACTCCAATTTCTCTGATAATTATTAAATATCATTGCAAACAACCTAGAAATTATCATATTAAGTCAGAGAAAGACAAATATTATAGGAATTCACTTATATGTAGAATCTAGGAAATGATACAAATGAATTTACTTACAAAACAGAAACAGACTTCCAGACATAGGAAACAAATTTACAGTTACCAAAAGGGATAGAGGGCAGGGACAGATAAATTAGGATTAACAGATACTCACCACCATATATAAAACAAATATAAAACAAGGACCTGTGTATATCTATGTATGGCCCAGGGAATGAAATTCAACAACTTGTAATAACCTGTAATGGAATAGATTTTGAAAAAGAATATCAGATCAGATCAGTCGCTCAGTCGTGTCCGACTCTTTGCGACCCCATGAACCGCAGCACGCCAGGCTTCCCTGTCCATCACCAGCTCCCGGAGGTCACTCAGACTCACACCCATCAAGTCAGTGATGCCATCCAGCCATCTCATCCTCTGTCGTCCCCTTCTCCTCCTGCCCTCAATCCCTCCCAGCATCAGAGTCTTCTCCAATGAGTCAACTCTTCGCATGAGGTGGCCAAAATACTGGAGCTTCAGCTTTAGCATCATTCCTTCCAAAGAAATTCCAGGACTGATCTCCTTCAGAATGGACTGGTTGGATTTTCTTGCAGTCCAAGGGACTCTCAAGAGTCTTCTCCAACACCACAGTTCAAAAGCATTATACATACAATTTTTATATACACATGAATCACTTCGGTATAAACTAGAAACTAACACAATATTGTAAGTCAACTATACTTACATAAAAATTTAAATATCATTGCATTCAAATGTAATGAAAAATTAATCATTCTCAATAATGTATAACAGTATCAATTATCTGCTTGGGTTTTGGAGTTGTCTGAGAAATTGAGGAAAGTTAGCTTCTTCTTCCATGATGAATGAATTAGTGGGTTGATAAGGGGCTTTTCCAGCCCATTAATGGACCTTACCTTATGGATCAGTTTTGTCCTTGTTAAAAAATGGCAACCCACTCCAGTATTCTTGACTGGGAAATCCCATGGACAGAGGAGCCTGGAGGGTTACAGTCCATGGTGTTGCAAAGAGATGGACACAACTTAGCCTCTAAACAACAACGAATGGTTATCTAGTGCCTTGTAGCAATACTGCCACAAACACAGCCTTTAAAGGTACACATATATACATTCTAATTTTCTATTCATCTGTCAATGAACATCAACAGTTGCTTCCATTACTCAGAAATTATGAACCATGCTGCAATGAACATAAAAGTACAGATATTTCTTCAAGATCTTGATTTCAGTTCTTTTGTATATACACTGAAAAGTGGGGTGTGGGATCATATGATAGTTCCATTTTGAATGACTTGAGGAGCCCCCAAAATGTTTTGCACAGTGGCTGCATGAATTCACCTACTCACCACCAGGGTACAGGGCTCTATTTTCTCCACATCTTTAACAAAACTTGCTACCTCTTGTCCTTTTAATAACATCATTGTAACCTGTGTGAGGTTTTAATTAAAATAATAGTGATTATTTTTAATTTCTCACTATAACATGAAGTAGAAACTCAATAGTCTAATAATTCTTAAACATCTACAAGATTCCCTAAAACTATGTTCTGTATTCAATACTTTGGCCACTTGTTGCAAACAGTTGACTCATTAGAAAAGATCCTGATGCTGGGAAAGATTGAAGGCAGAAGGAGTAGAGGGCAACAGAGGATGAAATGGTTGGATGGCATCACTGATTCAATGGACTTGGGCAAAGTCCAAGAGACGGTGATAGAACACGGAAGCCTGGAGTGCTGCAGTCCATAGAGTCAGACACAACTGGGTGACTGAACACCAACAACACATTCAAAACAGCTAAGTAAATTTTATAAAAATGATGAAGTGCTTATTTAACTTATATGCAGAGTATATCATAAGAAATGCAGGGTTGGATGAATTACAAACTGGAATCAAAATTGCCTAGAGATATATCAACAACCTAAGATATGCAGATGATACCACTCTAATGGCAGAAATCTAAGAGGAACTATAGAGCCTCTTGATGAGGATGAAATAGAGTAAAAAATACTGACTTAAAACTCAACAGTCAAAAAACTAAGATCATGGCATCCAGTCCCATCACTTCATGGCAAACAGCTGGGAAAAAAGTGAAAGACTTTATTTTCTTGGGCTCCAAAATCACTGCAGATGGTGACTTCAGCCATGAAATTAAAGGATGCTTTCTGCTTTGAAAGAAAGCTATGATGAACCTAGACAGTGTATTAAAAAGCAGAGACATCACTTTGCTGACAAATGTTCATCTAGTCAAAGCTATGGTTTTTCCAGTAGTCATGTATGAATGTGAGAGTTGGACCATAAAGAAGGCTGAGCACCAAAGAATTGATGCTTTCAAAGTGTGGTGCTAGAGAAGACTTTTGAGAGTGCCTTAGACAGCAAGGAGTTGAAACCAGTCAATCCTAAAGGAAATCAACCCTGAATATTCATTGGAAGGGCTGATGCTGAAGCTCCAATACTTTGACCAACTTATGGGAAGAGCCAAATCATTGGAAAAGACCCTGATGCTCAGAAAAATTGAGGGAAGGAGGAGAAGGGGGCGACAGATAATGAGATGGTTGAATGGAATCATCTACTCAATGGTTATGAGTTTGGGCGAACTCTGGGAGATAGTGGAGGACAGGGAAGCCTGGAATGCTTCAGTTCATGTGGTCGCAAAGAGTCGAACACAAGTTAGTGATTGAACAACAACTACATATTATTTCAGAATTTTTTTTTTTATGATGGATCTGGTATTTTTTTAATTTAAATTTATTTATTTTAATTGGAGGCTAATTACTTCACAATATTGTATTGGTTTTGCCATACATCAACATAAATCCACCACGAGTATACACATGTTCCTCATCCTGAACCCCCTCCCACCTCCCTCCCTGTACTATCCCTCTGGGTCATCCCAGTGCACCAGCCCCAAGCATCCTGTATCCTGCATTGAACCTGGACTGGCAATTCATTTCTTGTATGATATTATACGTGTTTCAATACCATTCTCCCAAATCATCCCACCCTCTCCCTCTCCCACAGAGTCCAAAAGACTGTTCTATACATCTGTGTCTCTTTTGCTGTCTCACATATAGGGTTATCATTACCATCTTTCTAAATTCCATATATATGCATTAGTATACTGTATTGGTGTTTTTCTTTTTGGCTTTCTTTACTCTGTATAATAGGCTCCAGTTTCATCCACCTCATAAGAAGGGATTGGGCTTGTTTAGGTATTGTCAAGATGAAAAGACCTAGTATTTGCAAGCCAGATGATCTGGTCCATCATCATGGACATGATGATAATATTTCTTAAGTAGTTTAAAATTCACATAAATTATTAATTTGAAGTTGTCTTTCCCCAGTGTATGTGTTGATCAAGGTGTTTGGACAGAGAACAAGTTGCCACTGGAGAAGAGAAGAGGGAGAATTTTATTTAAAAAAAAAAACATTTTTTTAAGTTTTATTGAATTTGTTACAATGCTGTTTCCATTTTATGTTTTGTTTTTTTGGCCACAAGGCATGTGGGATCTAATCTCCCAGATCAGGGCCACTTTCCTTGCACTGGAAGGCAAAGTCTTAACCACTGGACTAACACTGAAGCCCCAGGAGAATTTGATACTGATTGAGGTGATCAAAGAGAGCTTCAAAAAGATGACTTTTTAAAAAAATTCTTTTTAAGACTATTTTCCCATATATGTTACTACCAAATAATGAATATAGTTCCCTGTGCTCTACAGTAGGTCCTTGCTGTTTATCTGTTTTATATATAGTAGTATATATGCTACTCCTAAGAGCTTCCTTTACCATGGCTCAGATGATAAAGCGTCTGTCTACAATGTGGGAGACCTGGGTTCGAGCCTTGGGTCGGGAAGATCCCCTGGGGAAGGAAATGGCAATCCATTCCAGTACTATTGCCTGGAAAATCCCGTGGACAGAGGAGCCTGGTAGGCTACAGTCTATGGGGTCGCAAAGAGTCAGATATGACTGACTGCACTTTCTTTCTTTCTAAGGCCTTCCCAGGTGGCACTAGTGTTAAAGAACCCATCTACCAATGCAGGAGCCATTAGAGTCATGGGTTCAACCCCTCAGTCAGGAAGGTCCCCTGGAGGAGGGCTTGGGAACTCACTCCAGTATTCTTGCCTGGAGAATCCCCATGGACAGAGAAGCCTGGTGGACTAAGTCCATGGGGTTGCAAAGAATCAGACATGACTGAAGGGACTGGGAACCTATGCATGCATGCCTTACTCCTAAAGAAGGTGATTCTTAAAAATATTTTTTTGCAATTAGGAGAAAATTTTGAAAAATCATCTAATAACATTTTTTTTACAGGAGTAAAGACTAAACTGAACACCCTCAGATCACATACATACAGCTGGTAGTAAGGCTGGGCATCCAATCCTAGTATCTGAATACTCAGCACTTCATCATTTTTATGCTATTTCTACCTTTAAGGATTTCCCAGGCACAAGTGAGGTGTTTTATTTGACTAGTGATGTTGAAATTGTGTGTGAAAAAGAGTCCTTTATTATAAATGGAGGTCATTTATTCCTTCCATAAAGATTCTAGGCTCCTTACTTTCAAAACAAGAGAAATCTTTTTTGAGTCAAACAGAGATTTGGAACAGAGATACAATTGCCTCAAAGTTGGTATGGTACATTTTCTGGAAAGAAATTCAGCCAGAAATATTTCAAACATTCTGACTTGCTTATATCTATAATGAAAAAAAAAAAAAAAACTACCAACAAAGATTTATATATATAAATGCTCACAAGAATGATATTTATAAAACAAAATTTCAAAATTATCTACATGTTTAATTAGCATGTTGAGACTGTAAACAATAAAGGATATAAATGTCACAATCATTGTACAGATGATCTCAACTGACAATCTCGACTTTGATTTATGATTTTCTGACTTTATGAAAATGTGAAATCAATGCGCATTCAGTAGAAACTGTTCTTTGAATACTGACCTTTTCCAGGTCTTGTGATACACGGTACCATATTCTCTCCTCTTTCATGATGCTGAGCATCCATGTGATCACAAGGATAAACAAAGGATTCACTTACATCTATTCTGCTTTCCTTTTTTAGTACAACATTCAATAAATTACATGAGATATTCAACAGTGTTTTTTAAATAAAATAGGCTTGTGTTAGATGCTTTTGCCTAACTGTTGACTGATGTAAGTGTTCTGAGTATGTTTCGGGTAGTCTATGGCACCCCACTCCAGTACTCTTGCCTGGAAAATCCCATGGACGGAGGAGCCTGGTAGGCTGCAGTCCACACAGTCGCTAAGAGTTGGAGACAACTGAGTGACTTCACTTTCACTTTTCACTTTCATGCATTGGAGAAGGAAATGACAACCCACTCCAATGTTCTTGCCTGGAGAATCCCAGGGATGGGGGAGCCTGGTGGGCTGCCATCTATGGGGTCGCACAGAGTCGGACACAACTGAAGCAACTTAGCAGCAGCAGCAGCAGGCTAAGCTATGATGTTTATTAGGTTCACATATTATGCATTTTGACAGGATATTTTCAACTTACTGTCGGTTTATTCAGGACAATGTGCCACCAAAAGTGGAGGAAAACATGTAGTCTCAATTTTAGTGTTATGTGTAGAGGTAAGTCTCCAGGTGTAAAAACTTCAAAGTGACTATTTCTTAAATTTTTTCCTATTTTATACTTTCCACATTTTCAACACATTGCTTTTAAAACCAAAGAGGAATAATTTTTTTAAAGCTCATCCATATTGTTCCTTTTGGATGACAAAATTATTAATGTAAGATCATGATACCTTAAACTGATATTCTTTTGTATTGTGAATCTCTGTTTTGGGTTGAGTCCAATATATCTATCTGATATAGTAGAACAAGAATGGTAACTTATCAGGTGGAACCATGCTAGTCAAAATTAAGACCAGCTCAATTGTACTGTCATTGTGGCAATTCGCAGAGTTACCACAAATTATAAAAAAGAATTGCTAAACTGCCCCAAAGATTACTGGCTCAAATGAAGGTAATTTCAGTTTGGTTAAACTCTTCAAGAGGATCTGTTGTTGTTCAGTTGCTAAGTCGTGTATGACTCTTTGCAACCCCATGGACTCAACATGCCAGGTTTCCCTTTCCTTCACCATCTCCCGGAGTTTGCTTAAATTCATGTCCATTGAGTTGAGGATGCCATCCAACCGTCTCATCCTCTGTTGCCTCTGTCATCCTCTGTCTTCAAGAGGATAATCATTAACATTTTGAAAACTCCCATATTTGTTATTCTTGAAGTTAAAGTCCACAAACTGGAAACTCTATTTAAAAATTCCTATATGAACATGAAGTAAGAGGTTTTTCTTTTTTTTTTCTCAGTTGTTTTTATGGCAGTGGATGCTTAGAGACAAAGCTAATATTTTTAAAACATGGCTTCAAAGAACAGCTCCACTGTCTTATTGATAAGCTGATATGTTATTATTAAAATCATTTGAATTCTGTCTTTGAAATGTAATAGTTCTTTCAGAAAAACTGGGAGACACTTCAAGAATAATGCATTTTGTCCATCATCTACCTTACTTGTCATTTCAATACTGATTCTTTTTTTCCCTATGGGGAAAAAAGAAAGTTTTACCACTGTTTTCAACATGCTGTCAAGGACGTCTTTATTGTCATTCCAGAAGTTGTCTATGCAATTTCCTCCTCCCTGATAGGAGAATACATTGACCCTCCTTATTCAGTTAGAATAAAGTAGGTTAGGATGGCACTACCCACCTCCTACATAGAACTTCGCTTCCTATCAGGAAAGAGACAAAAGAACCTTTGAGAATCAAAATCACTTCTACTTCATTTCCTCAGTGTTCCTTTCAGGTGAAATTTGGAAACTAACAGAGGCTGAACATTAATTAAGGTCTAAAGATTCACAAACTTCCTCTCAAAATCAACCCATTTACAAGTTGTCTTGCTGTCTGATGAAAGAGAAAGCCAGAAAAATACTTTCTGAAACTGAAAACTTAACGAGACTGAAATGTATTCAACAGAGAAATTCAGGAAAAGTAGCAGTTCCAGTTTGTTTCTTTTTGTTGTTGTTGTTCTGCTTTAAGTAATAAAATATGTACATTACAGAATAATGTAAAAGACACAGTTTCTGAGAGCAGGTTGTGTGTGTGTGTGTGTGTGTGTGTGTTATTGCTAAAATGATTCAAATTACGTTTTACTTGTTCAGTTTGGATTTTCAGGAAGTTAACAATTAGAGGATGCTTCCAAAATTAGGAGGAAAGAGTAAAGGATATATAATGAATTATTTACTTAGATTAGGTAGGTTGATGCATTTAATAAAAACAGCCTTGAGACACTAACAGATCTGTTGCCTGAAGCCTGAGTTACAGTTTGACCAATCTTAGGGACAAGTTATTAAGTATTGATGGGTGTCATTCTTCCAAATTTAGTAACAATCCCAGTATGTCATTAAGATCATTTACTTATTTTAAGTTCATTCTCTGAATAATTTTAAATGTTTTGCTTTTGAAGATATGAATAGAAAATTCATTGGTAAGGAATTATGCACAAGACCCATTAGCAAAGCTCCCCATTGTCCATGATCCATTCATCCTTTATTTTATTGCCTTATTTATTTTGCAAAATTTATTGTCAAATGTCATGTACCAACCATCGTAGACACTGAGAATACAGAATCAGAAAAGATATCCTCCCTTCCCTCAAGAAGTTCACAGTCTAATTAGCAAAAGAGAGTTGCAAAATAATAAACATAATATTAGAGTTTAAATAATATTTTAAAAGTATATGCAGCTCACAGGGAGACACACAATAAAAGAGTCATAAATTCTACTATAAATAAGGAATATTAGAAAAGAACACATTCACAGAAGACATTTAAGCAGAGAACCATGGCAAAACCTCACTAAAATGATATAAAATACTCTCACCTTACCAATTTTTTGGAGTTCTTACCAAAAAAAAAATTGATTTACCATTTTCTATTAGAATTGAAGCTTAAGTAGATCAATTAATATCGAAACCATTATCTCCTCCAAACTCATACTCTTTCCACTAAAAACTCTGCTCATACCCACACCTCCTTGTGAGCCCCCTGTAAACATTTCTCTCATTCCTGTGCCTACTTCTTTTCAAGATCGTTTTTATTCAAGACATTTCTTTCCTTTTTGAACCTTCATTTTGTTTAGATTAAATGATTCATGGAATCTTGAAATTGAAAGGAATATTTGAAGCCATTAATTCCTTATTCTTTCACATCATGGAAAAAATATAAAGTTTCCAGAGAAACTAAGTGACTTGCTGCTGCTGCTGCTAAGTCGCTTTAGTCGTGTCCGACTCTGTGCGATCCCATACACGGAAGCCCACCAGGCTCCCCCGTCCCTGGGATTCTCCAGGCAAGAACACTGGAGTAGGTTGCCATTTCCTTCTCCAATGCAGGAAAGTGAAAAGTGAAAGTGAAGTCGCCCAGTCGTGTCCGACTCTTTGCGACACCATGGACTACAGCCTACCAGGCTCCTCCGTCCATGGGATTTTCCAGGCAAGAGTACTGGAGTTGGGTGAGTAAGATCATAAAGCTAGTTAGTTGCAGAGCAGGCCCAGAAGCACGTAGTGAGGGCATCTCCCCTTGTGCATAGAATGTCCCTTGTGCATAAACTGTTCTACTATGTGGTCATCAGATCAGATCAGATCAGATCAGTCGCTCAGTCGTGTCCGACTCCTTGTGACCCCATGAATCGCAGCACGCCAGGCCTCCCTGTCCATCACCAACTCCCGGAGGTCACTCAGACTCACATCCATCGAGTCAGTGATGCCATCCAGCCATCTCATCCTCTGTCGTCCCCTTCTCCTCCTGCCCCCAATCCCTCCCAGCATCAGAGTCTTTTCCAATGAGTTAACTCTTCACATGATGTGGCCAAAGTACTTGAGTTTCAGCTTTAGCATCATTCCTTCCAAAGAAATCCCAGGGCTGATCTCCTTCAGAATGGACCGGTTGGATCTCCTTGCAGTCCAAAGGACTCTCGAGAGTCTTCTCCAACACCACAGTTCAAAAGCATCAATTCTTCGGCGCTCAGCTTTCTTCACAGTCCAGCTCTCACTATGTGGTCATAGTAGTGTCCATCTCCAGTTAAACATTTGTTTTAGGAAAGAACTGGTTTTCTTCTTCTGTCCTCAAAAAATTTGCAAACACATGGGTGTGGGAATCCTAGAGGGTATGAATGAAATGTAAAAGCAAAATAAATAACTTGATTCAGAATAAGAAAGGCAAAGGGATTAGGGTGTGGGAGAATGAGAGGAGCATCAAGAAAGCAAAGCATTCAAGCTGGAGCTCCAAATTGTCAGGATCCAAGAGCAGTGGAGAAGCATCACTGGCATTTTAATTCAGTTGTCTGGCTGCAAGTTGAATCCTCCTAGTCTTCTTCAATTTTCAGGAAAACCTACTGTAGGCATCAACACTTCGTAGTGCAAAATGAAGGAAAAGGAATTACATTCCGTATCAGGGTTTATGTTGTCAACTAAAAAACAAATCCTGATTTCGTAAGGAGAGATTAATATCAGAAAGGGTGATTGTAAGCATATAGGGGGTCCCTGGGGTAAAAGAACTAGGCATAGCTTTCTTAACATAAGAGAAGCCATTTTTTGACCCAAGGCAGGTCACAGTGCTTGTGCTTGACCAGGTCTTAGTAATCAGTGATTTTCAGGGGAGCAAGGGAATTCAGGATCAAAGGAAAAACAGTCAAGAAACAATAATTCAGGACTTCCCTTTTGATCCAGCGGCTAAGACTCCTTGCTCCCAATGCCAGAAGCCAGAGTTTGATCTCTGGTCAGAGAACTAGATCACACATACGGCAACTAAAGATCCCCCATTGCACAACTAAGACCCTGTGCAGCCAAATAAATAAATATTAAAAAATAAATAAACAATACTTCAGCAGTAAAACAGAGTCTTTGTTCCTCCTCAAGAATATATACACAACAAACCCCTGGGAAAGATTAATGGCATGAGGAGAAGAAGGCGACAGAGGATTAGATGGTAGGATGACATCACAGACTCAATGGACTTGAGTTTGAGCAAACTGGGAGAGAGTGAAGGACAGGGAAGCCTGGTGTGCTGCAGTCCATGGGGTCACAGAGTCAGACACGACTTAGCGACTGAACAAAAACAGCAACTATTTGATACTGTCTTTGAGTTCTGCAGCAGCTAAAGCCTTCACCCATGTAGAGGGTAGAATAATGTTGACCATTCTGACTTCAATCAATTAAAGCTTGGACTTTGTTGACCTTTACCCCAATTCTATGCTGAATTCTCCTCTGCTCAAGCCTCCTCATGAATATGCATATACCCTCAGCTTAAATCTTCCCCAGTTTTGCTGTTTGTAGAGACACTGTATTGGGAAAGATAGTTGGTGTTCTCATTTGCTGCAAGTAATACATCCTCTCTTCTCTCTATCTTTGGCTTAGTTGGTATCTCTTGGTTCAAAACCCACTGAAAGGCAAATATAGTTTTTGGTAACATGAGGAGCCTCTACCTCTGACTGAATCATTAACCAGATCCCAGTTCCACAAGGAAGACCCACAACTGGAATAGAGCCTGGGCAGCTGGTCTTAAGGATATCAAATAAGTCAATCCTAGAGGAAATCAGATCAGATCAGATCAGTCGCTCAGTCGTGTCCGACTCTTGGCGACCCCATGAACCGCAGCACGCCAGGCCTCCCTGTCCATCACCAGCTCCCGGAGGTCACTCAGACTCGCATCCATCGAGTCAGTGATGCCATCCAGCCATCTCATCCTCTGTCGTCCCCTTCTCCTCCTGCCCTCAATCCCTCCCAGCATCAGAGTCTTCTCCAATGAGTCAACTCTTCGCATGAGGTGGCCAAAGTACTGGAGTTTCAGCTTTAGCATCATTCCTTCCAAAGAAATCCCAGGGCTCATCTCCTTCAGAATGGACTGGTTGGATCTCCTTGCAGTCCAAGGGACTCTCAAGAGTCTTCTCCAACACCACAGTTCAAAAGCATCAATTCTTCGGCACTCAGCCTTCTTCACAGTCCAGCTCTCACATCCATACATGACCACAGGAAAGACCATAGCCTTGACTAGGTGAACCTTTGTTGGCAAAGTGATGTATCTGCTTTTGAATATGCTATCTAGGTTGGTCATAACTTTCCTTCCAAGGAGCAAGCGTCTTTTAATTTCATGGCTGCAGTCACCATCTGCAGTGATTTTGGAGCCCAGAAAAACAAAGTCTGACACTGTTTCCACTGTTTCCCCATCTATTTCCCATGCAGTGATGGGACCAGATGCCATGATCTTCGTTTTCTGAATGTTGAGCTTTAAGCCAACCTTTTCACTCTCCACTTTCACTTTCATCAAGAGGCTTTTTAGCCCCTCTTCACTTTCTGCCATAAGAGTCGTGTCATCTGCATATCTGAGGTTATTGATATTTCTCCCGGCAATCTTGATTCCAACTTGTGTTTCTTCCAGTCCAGCATTTCTCATGATGTACTCTGCATATAAGTTAAATAAACATGGTGACAATATGCAGCCTTGACGTACTCCTTTTCCTATTTGGAACCAGTCTGTTGTTCCATGACCAGTTCTAACTGTTGCTTCCTGACCTGCATACAGATTTCTTAAGAGGCAGATCAGGTGGTCTGGTAGTCCCATCTCTTTCAGAATTTTCCATAGTTTATTGTGATCCACACAGTCAAAGGCTTTGGCATAGTCAATAAAGCAGAAATAGATGTTTTTCTGGAACTCTCTTGCTTTTTCCATGATCCAGCGGATGTTGGCAATTTGATCTCTGGTTCCTCTGCCTTTTCTAAAACCAGCTTGAACATCAGGAAGTTCACGGTTCACATATTGCTGAAGCCTGGCTTGGAGAATTTTGAGCATTACTTTACTAGCGTGTGAGATGAGTGCAATTGTTCGGTAGTTTGAGCACTCCTTGGCATTGCCTTTCTTTGGGATTGGGATGAAAACTGACCTTTTCCAATCTTGTGGCCACTGCTGAGTTTTCCAAATTTGCTGGCATATTGAGTGCAGCACTTTCACAGCATCATCTTTCAGGACTTGGAATAGCTCCACTGGAATTCCATCACCTCCACTAGCTTTGTTCGTAGTGATGCTTTCTAAGGCCCATTTGACTTCACATTCCAAGATGTATGGCTCTAGGTCAGTGATCACATCATCATGATTATCTGGGTCGTGAAGCTCTTTTTTGTACAGTTCTTCTGTGTATTCTTGCCACCTCTTCTTAATATCTTCTGCTTCTGTTAGGTCCACACCATCTCTGTCCTTTATTGTGCCCATCTTTGCATGAAATGTTCCTTTGGTATCTCTGATTTTCTTGAAGAGATCCCTAGTCTTTCCCATTCTGTTGTTTTCCTCTATTTCTTTGCATTGATCACTGAAGAAGGCTTTCATATCTCTTCTTGCTATTCTTTGGAACTCTGCATTCAGATGTTTATATCTTTCCTTTTCTCCTTTGCTTTTCGCTTCTCTTCTTTTCACAGCTATTTGTAAGGCCTCCCCAGACAGCCATTTTGCTTTTTTGCATTTCTTTTCCATGGGGATGGTCTTGATCCCTGTCTCCTGTACAATGTCACGAACCTCATTCCATAGTTCATCAGGCACTCTATCTATCAGATCTAGGCCCTTAAATCTATTTCTCACCTCCACTGTATAATCATAAGGGATTTGATTTAGGTCATACCTGAATGGTCTAGTAGTTTTCCCTACTTTCTTCAATTTCAGAAATAAACCCTGAATATTCACTGGAAGGACTAAAGCTGAAGCTGAAGCTCCAATACTTTGGCCACCTGATGCAAAGAGCTGGCTCGTTGGAAAAGACCCTAATGCTGGGAAAGATTGAGGGCAGGAGAAGAAGTGGGCAACAGAGGATGAGATGGTTGGATGGCATCACAGACTTAATGGACAGAGTTTGAGCAAACTCTGGGAGATAGTGAAGGATAGGGAAGCCTGGCATGTTGCAGTTCATGGGGTTGCAGAGTCAAACATGACTGAGTGACTGAACAACAACAAGCTAGTCTTAAACACACATTTACACACTTGGTGGATATTTTTTGGGAGGAAATGAAAAAGAAAGCTTTGTGCATAACTACCCAGAAATGAAAGTGAGTATGCCCCACAATGGGACGGTTGTCTGAACTGAGGTATTCTTGTCATGTTCAATAGACCTTGTTAAGGTTTTAGCAGATTACACTAGTTGTGAACTCAGACCTCCTGGTGTCATGATCTAAGTCAAGAGACTGCTGGAAGCTCCCAATGTCCTGTCTTCCCAGTCATACCCCTACTATTTAGGGGAGGAGAGATAGAAGAGAAGAAGCTCACAGGAATAGTCCAATTGATGAGTAAAACACTCAAAGGAAATGTGGTGAAGCAGCAAAAGCTACAGAAGATACAAGGTAAAAGGTAAAAACAAGTAAAATAAGAATTAACAGGAAAATATGAACAGAGAAACCAGGAGCAGACAAAACTAGAGGCAGTACAGGAATAGAAGGAAGAGGACAGAAATGCCGATGGTCACTTGGGTAATTTCCTTTTTTCTTAAGATTTGTAAGCAGACAGAGTAGGAAGCCCCTGGAAAAAGACAACAGGCATGGTTTACTGAACATGACTTTTTTTTTTTTTAGTAGGAGAATAATTGCTTCACAGTGTTGCCTTGATTTCTGCCATATAACAATGTAAATCAGCCATAAGTATACATGTATTCCCTCCCTCCCACTGTCCCCACTCCATCCCATCCGTCCAAGTTTTCACAGACCACCAGTTTATTAGCAAAAGTAACTCTTTGAGAAAGTTTTCTTTTCTATGAATACCCACTTGCATTAAGTAAATGGAATAAGTTGCTTTTGGAACTTAAAATACTTCATGAAATACAACTTGCAAAATAAATATATTATTTAAAAAAGAATGAACTACAATTCAGTGCTATGAATAAAATTTTATATTATATTTCATGAAGGATTCCAAGATGCATGTTTTTCTCCATATTTGTAATGTCTCTAAAATCAGTATGCACCATGCAATCCATGTGTGTGTATGCTAAATCGCTTCAGTACTGTCTGACTCTGTGCAACCCCATGGACTGTAGCCGCTAGACTCCTATGTCAATGGAATTTTCCAGGCCAGAATACTGGAATGAGTTGCCACACCCTCCTTCAGGGGATCTTCCCAACTCAGGGATCAAGCCTGTGTATCTTGTCTTCTGCATTAGCAGGCAGGTTCTTTACCATTAGTACCACCTGGGAAGCTCCCATGAAAAAAATCATAGATTAATTGGCACTTTCACTTTCTTGCTACTGCTACTGCTAAGTCACTTCAGTCGTGTCCGACTCTGTGCGACCCCATAGATGGCAGCCCACCAGGCTCCTCCGTCCCTGGGATTCTCCAGGCAAGAACACTGGAGTGGGTTGCCATTTCCCTCTCCAGTGCATGAGAGTGAAAAGTAAAAGTGAAGTCGCTCAGTCGTGTCCGACTCTTAGTGACCCCATGGACTGCAGCCTACCAGGCATAATGTATTTTATAGTGGATAGAGTCTCAGAGTTGACGAAAGGGTATGTGATGGGTTTTCCTTTCAGTTGAGTCCTTACCTTATCAACTTCAAATCACAGATTTGAAGTTGTGAAAGAGAGTATTCACCTAACAAGACCTTTCTTTTTAAGTTGCTTGCGTTTCATGAGCTTCCAGGCAAATCTGCTATAGTTCTACTCATTACTGCTCATCTGGACTATCTCTTCAACCTCTTTTTTTCCCCCCCCGGCTGCACTCTATGACTTGTGGGATCTTAGTTTCCCAGCCAAGGATTCAATCTGGACTTGTGACAGTGAAAGCGTGGAGTCCTAATCACTGGGCGCAAGGAATTCCCTCTTCTCAGCCTCCTAACCAGTCTCTCATCCTTAAGTGAAACCAATGGCATGACCATATGACTCTGTTGCTTAAAAATACTTATGCCTAGATGGCTGCAAGGGCTGAGGGACTGGGAGAATAGGAGAGTGGCTGTCAAATGGGACAGTTTCCTTTGGGGATGATAAAAATGCTCTAAAATTGACTGTGAAGATGGCTTCCCAACACTGTGAATACCGTAAAACAAACAAACAATCATTAAGTTGTACCCTTCAAATGGATGGACTGAGTGATATGTGAATTGGATATCAATAAAGCAGCTTGAATCATTGCAGATGGTGATTGCAGCCATGAAATTAAAAGATGCTTACTCCTTGGAAGGAAAGTTATGACCAACCTAGATAGCATATTCAAAAGCAGAGATATTACTTTGCCAACAAAGGTCCATCTAGTCAAGGCTATGGTTTTTCCAGTGGTCATGTATGGATGTGAGAGTTGGACTGTGAGGAAAGCTGAGCACCAAAGAATAGATGCTTTTGAAGTGTGGTGTTGGAGAAGACTCTTGAGAGTCCCTTGGACTGCAAGGAGATCCAACCAGTCCATTCTAAAGAAGATCAGTCCTGTGTGTTCTTTGGAAGGAATGATGCTAAAGCTGAAACTCCAGTACTTTGGCCACCTCATTTGAAGAGTTGACTCATTGGAAAAGACTCTGATGCTGGGAGGTATTGGGGGCAGGAGGAAATGTGGACGACAGAGGATGAGATGGCTGGATGGCATCACCGACTCAATGGACACAGGTTTGGGTGAATTCCAGTAGTTAGTCATGGACAGGGAGGCCTGCAATTCATGGGGTCGCAAAGAGTCAGACACAACTGAGCGACTGAATTGAACTGAACTGAACTGAAAGCAGCTTGAGATTGTTAGTTAGAATAATAATGAAAACAATAATGAAATAAGATACTATGAATGATATGGTTTTTAAAAATGATTTTGCAAAGACTTTGTTGGTCAGATTCTGATTTCTCTCCCCAGCCTGATCTGATAGTTTCTTCCACACTGTGTGTATGGTCACTTTGTTAAAAATGCCACAGGCTTTCAGAATCCCACCTATTTGTTTACATTGTTTTCTTGTAGGGAAACATCATATTCTCCTTCTCTACTCACTAAAATTATTCTTTAGGGCTCAAGTTTCATTTCTGAGAAATATTCCCTTAACATTCTATCTGTAATTAATAATCTTTCCCTTTTGTTCTCTCATATTTTATACACATATATAAAATAGTGCTTAATCCATATTTGGTAACACATGCTTTTGGTGGAGGGCAGTTTTGTTAAATGTGTGAAGCAGCCAGGTAAAATGATGGGCAATGATATAGTGCCCAGTGGAGAGTGCAGGCCCAACTTAAATGCATTTTAATTTGGTTTAAAACAAAACAATGTGTCGTCCAAAAAATCGATGGAAGAATTTCAGAGGACAGGCTGACAGTTCACATTCATTGTTCTATGTGTTTCCTTCTTCCTACCAAACTAGAAACTTTTATCCTTGATGCTTTGCCTATTAACTGAAAGGCAGTCAGTATTAAATAAGTGGATGAATGAATGATTAGAGCAATATGTTCTTCTTATCCATAGAAAGCAAAACAATTGTGAAGGGAAGGAAAGGGAAGGGAAAAAGAAGGAAGGGGAGGGAAAAAAATACCAGTGGAATCTCTACAGGAAACAGTACTGGGTTTAACCAGAGAAATCATTCAGTTTTTGATTCAAAGAGGATTAGCTGAAATGACAGTTTATTGTTCACAATCCTCTTGAGGCAACTGCTATGGACTAAAATATGTCCCCTCTTAATTCATATGTTGAAGCCCTAATTCCCCAGAACCTCAAAATGTGATTCTGTTTGGTGGTAATGATGCCAAAAACTCAGTCTCACTGTACTTTGCTTCAGAAGCGAATCTCAGAGACACAGTTTCGGGTGAAGGAGAAAATAATAACTGTATTGGTATGCCAGGCAAACGGGGATACAGTGGACAGTTCAGTTCGGTCACTCAGTCATGTCCAACTCTTCTTAACCCCATAGACTACAGCACACCAGGCCTCCCTGTCCATCATCAACTCCCAGAGTTTACTCAAACTCATCTCCATTGAGTTGTGATGCCATCCAACCATCTCAGACTCTGTCATCCTCTTCTCCTCTTGCCTTCAATCTTGCCCAGCATCAGGGTCTTTTCAAATGATTCAGCTCTTCCAATCAGGTGGCAAAGTACTGGAGTTTCAGCTTCAGCATCTGTCCTTCCAGTGAAAACTGATCTCCTTTAGGATGGATTCATTGGATCTCCTTGCAGTCAAGAGGCTTCTCCAACACCAGAGTTCAAAACCATCAATTATTTATAGTCCAACTCACACATCCATATATGACTATTGGAAAAACCATAGTCTTGACTAGACAGACCTTTGTTGGCAAAGTCTCTGCTTTTTAATATGCTGTCTAGGTTGGCCATAACTTTTCTTCCAAGAAGTAAACATCTTTTAATTTCATGGCTATAGTCACCATCTGCAGTGATTTTGGACCCCAAGAAAATAAAGTTAGTCACTGTTTCCACTGTTTCCCCATCTATTTGCCATGAAGTGATGGGACCAGATGCCATGATCTTCGTTTTTTGAATGTTGAGCTGTAAGGCAATTTTTTCACTCTCCTCTTTCATTTTTATTAAGAGGCTCTTTAGTTCCTCTTCACTTTCTTCCCTAAGGGCAGTGTCATCTGCATTTCTGAGGTTATTGATATTTCTCCCAGCAATCTTGATTCCAGCTTGTGCTTCTTCCAGCCCAGCGTTTCTCATGATGTACTCTGCATATAAATTAAACAAGTAGGGTGACCATATACAGCCTGGACGTACTCCTTTTCCTATTTGGAACCAATCTGTTGTTCCATGTCCAGTCCTAACTGTTGCTTCCTGATCTGCATACAGATTTCTCTGTATGCAGAGAAATTTCTCTGTATGCAAGAAGCAGGTCAGGTGGTCTGGTATTCCCATCTCTTTCAGAATTTTCCACAGTTTATTGTGATCCACATAGTCAAAGGCTTTGGCATAGTCAATAAAGCAGAAATAGGTGTTTTTCTGGAACTCTCTTGCTTTTTTGATGATCCAGTGGATGCTGGCAATTTGATCTCTGGTTCCTCTGCCTTTTCTAAAACCAGCTTGAACATCTAGAAGTTCACGGTTCACATATTGCTGAAGCCTGGCTTGGAGAATTTTGAGCATCACTTTACTAGCGTGTAAGATGAATGCAATTGTGCAGTAGTTTGAGCATATATTGGCATTGCCTTTCTTAGGGATCAGAATAAAAACTGACCCTTTCCAGTCCTGTGGCCACTGCTGAGTTTTCCAAATTTGCTGGCATATTAAGTGCAGCACTTTCACAGCATCATCTTTTCTGATTTGAAATAGCTCAACTGGAATTCCATCCCCTCCACTAACTTTGTTTATAGTGATGTTTCATAAGGCCCACTTGACTTCACATTCCAGGATGTCTGGCTCTGGATGAGTGATCACACCATTGTGATTATCTGGGCCCTTAAGATCTTTTCTGTACAGTTCTTTTGCCCTAAAATCTATGTCTCTCACCCTGAAGAATTTGGTGGTTTTATGGCAATGGTTCAAGGGTGGGGTTGCTCAAAAGATTAGTGTGTGTGCGGGGGGAGGGGGGGGGGCGTGGGGGGGGGGCCTGCCCTCCTTTAATCTCAACTCAGGTAATCCTGATGAGCTTCTCTGGTTTCTGTAGTCTAGCCTCAGTTGGTCTTCTCTGGTATAGAGTATGTCTGTAGTTTCCATTTACTGGGTTTTAGTTCTTAACAACGGTTTGTCCCTTGAGGTGGAACCAAGACCTTGCCCCAAGGCTCTACCATTGTTTCTTGGCTGATCCTCCCTTATCTCTGCAAGTCTTCCTTTCCCTGATTAGCAACTGTTTAAATCTGCTCTTTAGAATTCAGGGAAGGTCTTGGATGCTAAAGAAAAAATTTCCCCATGCCTCAAATCAGTTCAGTTCAGTCGTTCAGTTGTGTCCGACTCTTTGCAACTCCATGAATTGCAGCATGCCAGGCCTCCCTGTCCAACACCAACTCCTGGAGTTCACTCAGACTCACATCCATCAAATCAGTGATGCCATCCAGCCATCTCATCCTCTGTCGTCCCCTTCTCTTTCTGCCCCCAGTCCCTTCCAGCATCAGAGTCTTTTCCAATGAATCAACTCTTCGCATGAGGTGGCCAAAGTACTGGAGTTTCAGCTTTAGCATCATTCCTTCCAAAGAAATCCCAGGGCTGATCTGTTTCAGAATGAACTGGTTGGATCTCCTTGCAGTCCAGGGGGCTCTCAAGAGTTTTCTCCAACACCACAGTTCAAAAGCTTCAATTCTTCAGCACTCAGCTTTTTTCAGAGTCCAACTCTCACATCCATACATGACCACTGGGAAAACCACAGCCTGTCAGATGGACCTTTGTTGACATTGTGGAGGGTCAATTGGAATGCGTGAATTTAACTCAGATGACCATTATATCTAGTACTGTGGGCAGGAATCCCTTAGAAGAAATGGAGTGGCCATCATGGTCAACAAAAGAGGCCGAAATGCAGTACTTGGATGCAATCTCAAAAACGACAGAATGATCTCTGTTCGTTTACAAGGCAAACCATTCAATATCACAGTAATTCAAGCCTATGCCCCAACCAGTAACGCCTAAGAAGCTGAAGTTGAACGGTTCTATGAAGAACTACAAGACCTTTTAGAACTAACATCCAAAAAAATGTCCTTTTCATTATACAGGACTGGAATGCAAAAGTAGGAAGTCAACAAACACCCGGAGTAACAGGCAAATTTAGCCTTGGAATACCGAATGAAGCAGGGCAAAGACTAATAGCGTTTTGCCAAGAAAATGCACTGGTCATAGCAAACACCCTCTTCCAAGAACACAAGAGAAGACTCTACACATGGACATCACCAGATGGTCAACACCGAAATCAGATTGATTGCTGGGAGCGAGCTCCGCCCATGACAAAGGTCATGAGGAGGGAGGCTTGGCATATGCAAAGTAGGATTGAGCCTCAGGAGCCCCCCTGGATATTCTCGAGCATCTACCCCCAAAACCAGAGTCTGCCTGCTTTCTGCTTTGTGCTCTCACTTACACCTCTGACTTTACAGGGGGCTGTAAAGAGAGGTCCCCCACTACCTCTCTCTGAAAAAAGAGTTAACTTACAGCTCCAGTTAATAATTCCTGGGTGTGACAGTGTTTCAACCTACAAACTCTTTTGGAAATCCTCTAGCCTGCCTAAATAGGTTTTTCCAGCCACGTGATTGTTCAGAGCCTCCCAACTGTGAGAGGCATGAGATGTTCTAAACTGTCTAAATACAGATTCCTTTGAGCAGTTAAAAGATTGATTAGAAATTGTATTGGTGAAGGGTTTTTCACTTGTTGGGCCAATGTTTGCTGCTAAGTCTCCATATCCCTTACCTGCTGTGTCCCTGGCAGTGTATATTGATTGATATAACTGGTGTATAGAAATGTAAGTAGTAGCCTCAATGTTTGTCACCTTGGACCCTTGAGTTAATTCTTTTCTTGATTGAGCCCACCTCACCTTTGCCCTGTAAGAATGCAACATTATTTAATGCTTTTGGAGGCTGGAGCCTGAGTTTAGAATAATCACCTTTAGAGAAAAATAAGTTTTCTGAAGAAAGTTTCTTAAAATGTTAACAGGCCTCCTGGCCAGAAGATGATGCAAATCACCTAAACTTTTGCATATGATATGTTTGCAGGAAGAAAGCCTGGCTTACTGCATGACTCTACCCCTTCCCCCATTATCCTCTATGCATAACTTAAGGTATAAAAACTACTTTGGAAAATAAAGTGCGGGCCTTGTTCACCAAAAGTTGGTCTCCCCATGTTGTTCTTTCTCTCACCTTCTGGCTGAATTATTCAGCCTCTTTTCTCCACTGAATTTTCCTACTGAGCTATCCTCATTCTATTATTCTTTACATCTTTAATTAATACTTAATTAAGCAATTGCTTCCTGATCCTCGCCAACGCCATCCCCGCTTCGAATTCCCTGGATCCACCGGGGCTGGTCCCTGGCAATTGATTATATTCTTTGCAGCCAAAGATGGAGAAGCTCTATACAGTCAGCAAAAAAGACCGGCAGCTGACTGTGGCTCAGATCATGAACTCCTTTTTGCCAAATTCAGACTTAAATTGAAGAAAGGAAAACCACTAGACCATTCAGGTATGACCTAAATCAAATCCCTTATGATTATACAATGGAAGTGAGAAATAGATTCAAGGGACTAGATCTGATAGATAGAGTGCTTGATGAACTAAGGATGGAGGTTCATGACATTGTACAGGAAACAGGGATCAAGACCATCCCCATGGAAAAGAAATGCAAAAAGCAAAATGGCTGTCTGAGGAGGCCTTACAAATAGCTGTGTAAAGAAGAGAAGCAAAAAGCAAATGAGAAAAGGAAAGATATAAGCATCTGACTGCAGAGTTCCAAAGAATAGCAAGAATAGATAAGAAAGCCTTCCTCAGTGATCAATGCAAAGAAATAGAGGAAAACAAGAGAATGAGGAAGACTAGAGATCTCTTCAAGAACATTAGAGATACCAAGGGAACATTTCATGCAAAGATGGGCTCAATAAAGGACAGAAATGTTATAGACTTAACAGAAGCAGAAGATATTAAGAAGAGGTGGAAAGAATACATGGAAGAACTGTACAAAAAAGATCTCCACGACCCAAATAATCATGATGATGTCATCACTCTACTAGAGCCAGACATCCTGGCAAGGGAAGTCAAGTGGGACTTAGAAAGCATCACTACAAACAAAGCTAGTAGAGGGGATGGAATTCCAGTTGAGCTATTTCAAATCTGAAAAGATGATGCTGTGAAAGTGCTGTAGTCAATATGCCAGCAAATTTGGAAAACTCAGCAGTGGCCACAGGACTGGAAAAGGTCAGTTTTCATTCCAATCCCAAAGAAAGGCAATGCCAAAGAATGCTCAAGATCAGATCAGATCAGATCAGTCGCTCAGTCGTGTCCGACTCTTTGCGACCCCATGAATCACAGCACACCAGGCCTCCCTGTCCATCACCAACTCCCGGAGGTCACTCAGACTCACATCCATTGAGTCAGCGATGCCATCCAGCCATCTCATCCTCTGTCGTCCCCTTCTCCTCCTGCCCCCAATCCCTCCCAGCATCAGAGTCTTTTCCAATGAGTCAACTCTTCGCATGAGGTGGCCAAAGTATTGGAGTTTCAGCTTTAGCATCCTTCCTTCCAAAGAAATCCCAGGGCTGATCTCCTTCAGAATGGACTGGTTGAATCTCCTTGCAGTCCAAGGGACTCTCAAAAGTCTTCTCCAACACCACAGTTCACTGCACAATTGCACTCATCTCAGACCCTAGTAAAGTAATGCTCAAAATTCTCCAAGCCAGGCTTCAGCAATTTGTGAACTGTGAATTTCCAGATGTTCAAGCTGGTTTTAGAAAAGGCAGAGGAACCAGAGATCAAATTGGCAACATCTGCTGGATCATCAAAAAAGCAAGAGAGTTCCAGAAAAACATCTATTTCTGAAATGCTGAGCTCGAAGAAGCACAAGCTGGAATCAAGATTGCTGGAAGAAATATCAATAACCTCACATATGCAGATGACACTGCCCTTATGGCAGAAAGTAAAGAGGACCTAAAAAGCTTCTTGATGAAAGTGAAAGAGGAGAGTGAAAAAGTTGGCTTAAAGCTCAACATTCAGAAAACAAAGATCATGGCATCTGGTCCCATCGCTTCATGGGAAATAGATGGGGAAAGAGTGGAAACAGTGTCAGACTTTACTTTTTTGAGCTCCAAAATCACTGAAGATGGTGACTGCAGCCATGAAATTAAAAGATGCTTATTCCTTGGAAGGAAAGTTATGACCAACCTAGACAGCATATTAAAAACCAGAGACTACTTTGTCAACAAAGGTCCATCTAGTCAAGGCTATGGTTTTTCCAGTGGTCATGTATGGATGTGAGTTGTACTGTGAGGAAAGCTGAGCGCTGAAGAATTGTTGCTTTTGAACTGTGGTGTTGGAGAAGACTTTTGAGAGTCCCTTGGTCTGCAAGGAAATCCATCCAGTCCATCCTAAAGGAGATCAGTCCTGGGTGTTCTTTGGAAGGAATGATGTTAATGCTGAAACTCCAGTACTTTGGCCACCTCATGAGAAGAGTTGACTCATTGGAAAGGACACTGATGCTGGGAGGAATTGGGGGCAGGAGGAGAAGGGGACGACAGAGGATGAGATGGCTGGATGGCATCACTGACTCAGTGGACATGAATTTGAGTGAACTCTGGGAGTTGGTGATGGACAGGGAGGCCTGCTGTGCTATGATTCATCGGGTCGCTAAGAATCGAACATGACTGAGTGAGTGAACGGAAATGAATTGAACTGAGGAGGGTCCTGCTTGATTTCAGCAAGGCCTTTAAGGAAGTAATTAAAATGAAGTGTTTAGGGAAGGTTCTAACCCAATCTGACCAGTGCCTTTATAAGAATAGGAGATTAGAAGAAAGATACAAGAGGGATGTTTGTACATAAAAGAGACCATGTGAGGATGTAAGGAGACTGTGGCCTTCTGAAGCCAAGGAAGGAGACTTTGGAAGAAACCTACCTGCTAACAACTTCATCTCACTCAGTTCTCTAGCCTCTAGAACTTTGAGAAATTAAAGTTTATGTCTCTCAATCTGTGTTTTTTGGTTATGGCAGCCTAGTAAACTAATATAGCAACTATAACACTAAGTATAAAACCAAAGTGTGAAATTGAAAATTGAAGTTTAAAAATATAATAATGTCCCTACACAAACAATTTGTACATGACTTTTAAGTATTTCATTGAAAAATATGATATAATTTTTATAAAAATGATCATCTACTTGAGTGATTCATTTATTCCCTTCACTTTTCCATTATTATTGTTATGCACTTACTTCTATGTGTGCTTTTTTTTTTTTAATTTATCCTGCTTGGATTAACTGAGCTTCTTAAATCAGTGCAGTATCTTTTATGTGAATAGTTCTCAGTGATTATCTGCTTAATTACTTTTGATAACTTTATATATTTTATTAAACATTTTATTTTCATTAATTCTGTGCTCTTCTATATCTGATTATTATTTGTAGATCTCATCTATTTTGTCTCTTTTCACCTCTTTTGTTAAATTTATTAGTTGTAGTTATATTAAAGCCTTTGCTAACTTTAATATCAGTATCATCTGTAGACCTACATCTACTGTTTCTTTTTCCTTTATCAATCAATTTTTCCCTTTCTATGTGCTTAGTTTTTTCTTCTTATCTTTTAAATTAAAAGAACCTGTATGATTTAATCTTCCCCTAGAGTCGAATTTCATATTCTTGTCCTAGACAGATGGGTGAAGGGCTGATCATTTTACCTTTACCAGAGATTTATCTGTGTCAAGGTTGCTTGGCAGTTTTAATAGTACTCAGGGTACCTGTATTTTGTTTCAGAATGTAATTTTCCAAAGCTTTTATTGTGAGCATGGCGGATATTTGTCTCCTCAACCATTAGAAACTACAGGGGATTCGGGTCTGCTCTTACAAGGTTCCCAGCACAACTGTCCATTAAGTTACCCCTTGAAGATAAAATATGGCAAGTGTCTTGAGAGGGAGATTAGCTGTACACTTGTGTCATGTCCCATATTTACGGCTGGTCTTTGTTGCCAAAGGACTAAATGATACAGATTTCAGTCTTTCTTTTGGAATCTTGCGATAAATCTCCAACATCCCACACAGACCCAGAACTCAGCAAATATGCTATTAATTAAACCAGTCTTTTGTTCGAGGGCCTGTATAATCCCATGGAATGAGTAGCCTGGCAGGCTACAGTCCACGGTTGCAGAGTCAGACACAACCAGGCGACTAAGAATTTCACTTTCAAGTTTCCACTCAGGCACTTTAGAGCCACACAACTACTTTGCTAGTGTCTCTTTAACTCTAAGTTGCCAAATCTTTTATAGCAGAACCTAGAATTTGATGCTTTCTCCAAATAGAAATGGCTAGCAATCATCAGCTTCATCTTAGACGAATTTTTGCTTTTCTGAAATTATGGTTCATCTAACCCTCATTTCTTCCATAGTTTTCCAATGCCCCAAAATATAATTTTGGGGGTATTTTTCCAGCTTTTTTTAGTTTTTTCAGGGGGATGTTGGCCATTCACCACTTATTACATTTATTTAGAAACTGAAGTCTCAGTAAATATTAAAATGATTCATGTTCTGATTTGAAATCCCTTGTCACTTACAGTTTGGTTCATTAATCACATTCTTATCCTGTTTTATTGCTTAAAATGTATGCTAGTCTTATTTGCTTTATATCTTGCATAGAACTATCATAATACTGAACACAGTATAATTAAAAGCCAATTTAAAACATCTGATAGTTGAAAAACTAGTCTGTGGGACATGATAAATATTCATCACAATCACAATTATTCCAGGTTTATCCTTTGTAAATCCTTGCTTAATCCATATATCCAGTTATCTATTCATATGTATACTATCTTTCTCTCTGACCCCCTGCAAATTGTCTTTATGAAACTCTGCTTAAGGACTAACAGAGTAAGCATATACGAAGCAAATCTACAGCTTTTGTAAATCTGCTTACATAAAAGTGACTCTTTGCATTGTTCCTTATCCCTTAAGTGTGAAATCCATCAGAGAATTTAGGGAATGAAGGTTTATTTCTCATGATAAACTTGCATGCTTCCTTCAATTAAGCAATGAGAATTCTCTAATCCATGTAGTTTCCTTGCTGTGGCTGCTACAAAAATAAGAGCTGTTCTTTGTTTAGTGATTAGAGTTGTCATCCTCAGTGTACACACACACACACACACACACACACACACACACACACCTCTTTTGTAAAGAGACAAAAGGTAAAGTGTAAGAAAAAGGGATATGTGTGTGTGTTTCTATGATGTGTGGGCATATGTGTGATTTCTTTTTCTTTCTTACCCTTTATTTTCTCTTTATTTTGCTATGTGCTAACTATGCTGGCATTTTTTTTTTGTACTTGTGTATTTACTGTAAGCCACTCCAAATTTTGAAAGTGGGTGAAAGAGCCTGTGCATTTATGTAAAGTCAGCATGATGCACTAAGGAGCAGAGACTCATAGACTTTGACGAGAATTTGGCTTTTTATTGCCAGAAGAACCAGGTTAGCATCATTAATATTTGCCAAATACTGAATCATTAAGACAAGGAAAGACAAACCATACCACCTCCTATGATTTTTATCATTTTACTTGACTTGTATTTTGTATTCATAAAAGTGTCTAAATATTTTTTCAAGTTGCAAACTCAAGCATTGTGTGTTTAAAACACATGAAAAACATAAAATTTATAAAACTTTATCATAGTTTGCCAACATAAACTTTGGGGGAATCTTGAAGTATCTGAAAAATTAAGTGACCTTATAAAGTTTTTATTTTAATAATAGAAGACAAAGATAACACTACACTAGAGGATTTTATAAGCAAGAGTCTAAGATTTAAGTGATGTAATGAGTTATAATATCAAAGCTTATAGATCTATAAAATCAGTGGGCTTCAGGGAAATGGATAACTCTTTAATGAGGAGAATCTAAAATTCTCTCTTCAATATCTATGGTTAACATTTGTGCTGTTATGCCACTGGCAATTTAATTTTTCTGATGTCAAATATGTCCTGCCCATAAGAAAGCAGATTCATTTCTCATGTGCATGTTAGCCTAGAGTAGCAGATGATGATGCTTGAAGATCATTTCCAAATAAGAAAGACAAGTTGTGCAATTATTTGAGGCCCACTAATAATGACCGTAGTCCTGAACGAACTTAAGTTCATGCAACCATAATTCACAAATTTGTACTCTAGTCAACTGTAGATTTGAAATATAAGGCAAAATGAATGCTTACTGAAGGCCAATATTAGAACAAGTTGAAAAATGCCAATCCTCCATATAAGTAACTATCTAAACATTTTCTATGGCTTCTCCAACTCCCTACCAGGACCACATGGATTTATTAAGAAAAGTTATTACAGCAGTGATTTTATAAACAAGACTTTATTTCAAATATATCTTACAGTTTGTGTGTAATTAGGATTGCTTTCCAGACTCTGAAATTTAGTACTAAATTGAACAGGCAATGTACAAAATGATGGTGCTTATTTAGGCCTATTGGATTCCTACAATTGTTCTTATTAATTTTTTTTTCTTTTAAAAATTGAATCAGTAGAGACATTAATGATTAAACAATTTTCATCCTCTTGGTTATATTGCAGATACCAACAAAGTACCATTCCATACCATATTCACTTGTATATTTAGAAAATGGTAATAATAGGGAGAGTAAAATCTCACACATATGGACTGGACTCATTGCAAAATGATGAAATATGATCAGAGCTGAACTGGTTCATTCCTGGTGGTAAAAATAGTTTGCTAAGCAAATTCGTAGAACAAAATAAATTGCAGGACAGATGTTAAGCCTGTTTAATAAAACATAACTATTTTTAAGAACTTTTAGCAATACTATTGCATATGCTTTACATACTAATTACAATGCTTACTTATAAAACAGGTCTTCTCAGCTAGTTTTTAGGTTGCTTTAGAAACTCAAGAAAAATAAATTAGAATTTTTTCATAAATATTCTTTAACTTAGATATTGAACTAATTCATGCTTACCTTCACCTGCATTGTTATAATTGAGGTTTCAATGATGATGTCAAGTTACAAGTATGAATGACTTCTGAACTTTAAAATTTGGTAAGAATGACAGTATCTTGATTTTTTAAAAAACACACATGTCAACTTCCTCAATCACCAACTTCTAAAATTGTCAAAATTGAGGAAATAAAAAAAGAATGGTTTTCTTTTCACTATTGCCAGAATTTTTTTGGTTGTTCAAGGCATTGGCAATAAGAAAACCATCTATTATTGCATGCTGCTAGTCCTAAATATTCCATAAGAAATTAAAAAACACAAAGTTCAAGAAAAGAATGTTTCTAAAATAGTGTGACAGGACAAAACAAAGTGAGCTTTATTTGGTAGGAGAGAAACCAAAGGTGGGACTTGGCACCTTGGGTGAGTCAAGGTTTCATAAGCAGACAAGATTTCCCCATCCACATGTACTTAACAAACCCTGATGATGTGATTTCCTGAAGAAATAGGATGAGACTGTGATGACTAGAGCTATAGGTGATTTAACTAAAAACACTACAGGGATGATTGTTTCTCCACTACCACACTGGATATTTTTCTTTCAAAATACAATGTTTTGGCAAATATTAAGTGGGTATTAATGGAAACATGTGTTTATGTTGTATTTTCAGTGTTCCACAGGCATGGAGTCTCTGAAGCCTACTGCTTTGCTATGATGAACAAAAGGAGACACAGATAAACAAGGATAACATGCGGACATGTTCTGATAGATCAAATGGCCTCAAAAACAACCTATGAAGGGACAGACTGAGCTGTTTTCAATCTCCAACTCTTGCCTAATCACTGACCCTCAGCTTCATAGAGGTTTTTATAGAGGCCTAAGGTTAAACTGCGGTAGGCCATACCATTTGCAGAATTTGACATGTACAATAGGTAGATAAAAGAGGAAAACAGACCCACCTCTTGGTTGTTTTAACCAGGGCATGCAGAATAATTATTTGGAGCTGGTTAATAGCAACAGCTTTAGCCCTATTCCTAGATATTCTGATTCTTGATATCTGGAGGCCGACCTAAGAATCTATATTTTTAAACAGTTAATTCTAAAGCAGGTAGCCCATGGAGCAGACATCGTAAACTACTTCTGTGAAGGGACTCAATGGGCAAAGTCTCTGTAGAACATATTTATTTCATATTCATTTGAACCAGATGTTATCTGACCCAGTGTCTTGATACTTATCTAAAAACCAACCAAGTAAACAACCAACCAATCAAAACCCTTATGGCAAATGATTACACACAGATAGCAAAACATTTTATGGTGGAAGAGACGAGCAAAATTGGCCACTAGAGGAAAATGAGCCTTCTTGTTGTAACACTTGCTTACAAAGTTGAAGGTAGAATCCAGAAATTAAAGTCAGAATGTTAGACAATGTAGAAATATCCATTATTCTAAATTAGATACTGTAAAGTGAATTTATAGATCTTACTAATTTTATAATCTGAAATTTAGAATTTCTATATCAACAATAGAAAGAAATTTAATTCTAAAGCATAGAAAGCCTGCCCCAGTGATGGTGTCAAACTTAGGAAAAACGTATTTAGGGTGCTTTGGGCTGCAGGATTTTCAAGCCTGTTAGACTCAGTTATATACAAAAGGATAACTTTTGACATTATAGTGAAGCTTTCTGATGAGATACTTATGAAGAGGCTTCCTTGAATGCTCACCTCTAAGATTTAAACCCTTAATTCTCGGTTCAAAGTCAGTTTTGGAACTGGGGTTATTTATAGTGAAAGCAAAATTATTTTTCATATTTTTGTTTTTTTTTTTTTCATAAGAAAACTAATAATTAAACCACCATAACAAGAATTGTGAAAAGAAACACAGTATAATAGGTAAAGAACACATTTGCTGTTTTTATTGGTGCCTTGCATGGCAGTAATACTGAAAAAAGAGAATGCAAAAACAAAAAATAAAAACAAAAAACAAACCGAAAAAAAAAAAACAGGTTGGTGGCAACCCACATCTTTTTTTTTTTAAGAGTACATAAACTCCTGTTTTATTTTTATTGTGGCATGAATGATAACATAAAACCAAAAACATGAAAATATACAACTTATATTACACTATGTGTTATGAACAAAATATAAATCTATAACTCTATGTTATATTTACATAATTATTTATTTTATTAAATTTCAAGTGAGATGGTAGGTTGCACATACTTTGTTTTAAGCTCCAGGCATTTGATTGTCTCTTTTCTACTTTTTCCCATTTTTACTCATAAAATCCAAAATGTTAGAAGGACTGAGCTTTAGAGCCAGTGGAGCTGTATAAATACTGTTCTAGTGAACCAGTGACAAACACTGGGGAGGACAGGAATCAGCAGAAAACCTAACATCTTCAACCTGGGAAACCAACAGTTATAGGAAACATTAAAATTAAATACTGTAAAAGCCTGGCTAAACAAAAACCTATGCCCTATAAGATGAAAGAGATCTCTGAACCACTTTAAGTGGGCTTCATATGTTTCCTTGCAGACCCTATAATTTTTATTTTACTATTAACTTGATAGACAAATATTTTATAAACCTGTTTGTAAATATACAGTTGTTTATTACAATTCAAATAATTTACCCATTAGAACAAATGAAAATGTAATGACTTTTGATGTTTTCAATGTGATATAAGACATTTCTTCTGGGAACAATAACATCTTCTGGATTAAGAAAATATCTGAAGTTGGACCATAAAATATTTAAAGATAATTTTCTTTAAATGAATGCAGGTAAAATGCCTATGTCAAAATCAAATCTATGAAATGATTTCATCAAAGAAACTCTTTTATATTTGTTTCTTATAAAGAGGATTTGGTTGCAATAATGATTACGCTCTTTGGGAGGGATTTTATACATGGTGAACTCTTAACTGCACATGCCAAATATACGTTAAGAATTGACTTAACTAATTTAAGGTATAAGTGGACTGAAGAATAGTCTTGTATTTTATTCAATTGTAGTTATTGGCCAGATTCTTATATATGAGTAACTGTAACCTATTTTCTCCAGTGATGCTCTCCTAGATTCATATTAAAATGAGTATTTTTAGAAAAATTGATTACAAGAGCCATAAACAAAAACAAAAACAGAATTCTGGCAAGATTATCCCTCAGTACTAGGGTGAGCGTGTGTGCTGGCGTGTGTGTGTGTGTGTGCTGGCGTGTGTGTGTGTGTATGAGAGAGAGAGAGAGAGAGATGGGGGTGGGGGGGTGGTATGTGAAAAGTGAACAGGTAGGTAGGGAGGGAATGAAAGAGAAGGGCGACTTTATGTTCATCGGAGTTTGATCTTACTCTCATTTCCTCTCCCTTGTCTTTTTTGGTCATTAAGGGGCACAGAAAAAGAATACAGGTTTTAGGATCTTTTACAAAACTTATAAACCAATCAAATGCCCCAAAGGCAACGTGCTAACCCAATACTTTGCCATTCATAGCACCTTTTATCAAATGACTTCAAAGCATTTTAAACATTAACATGATTTTTTTGTTCTCTTTTGGGGAAAGTTAAGGCAAAACAATTGTGACCCTCAGTGAGTTGGACATCAAACAAGAGAACAGAATGCAAAGCTCTGAACTTGCTCTTGGTTTCAACCCGTGCACATTTTCATCTCTCTGACACAGACCTAACTATGTAACATTAAAATCAACTCTTGAATTTCAGCTGTTAAAGGTCACCATTAACAATTTCATTTTCCTCTTCAAATAAAATGAGATAAAAACAAAAAAACAAAAAAAAGACTAAACGAAAGTGTTTTGTCAATTCACTGGTAAGTGTGTTAGAACTGGTGTCGGTCATGAACGCCCTCAGAGGCATCTACCTGGAGCTAAAACAAAGTATTCTTGTAGTCCAAAGTCATGAAATGAAAACAAAGCATCTTTATAACATGGTGGGAAATAAGTATCCAGCAAAAGTGAGAGGTGAACGCACATGAGTCAGAAAGAATTTGTTAACAAAGACAACAAATTTTTAAAAATCTGTTTTCACATTGTACATAATAACGATATAAAAACAAGTGTCTATTTTTTATCCAGAGTGCTTAAAAACAAAACAAAACAAACAAAAACAAAAAAAAAATTGGCTCTAGATGACTGTGGCAATTAAATAAAATGAGTGATGAGAGCATAAGTTAATTAAGATTGAACATGACCCTCTTAGTAATTCCACTTGTATGTATTAAAACACCAGAACTTGACGTTTGTTGGGGCCAAATTTTTAAAAAGGAGAAAACTTATGGAAGGAGAAACGAAACAGTGTGAGTGAATATGTGTGTATGTGTGTGTATGTATATATACATACACACACATACACACATGTGTATGCATATATATATATTTATATATACACACACACATTGGAGATGGATATTTGTTTTAAATATCTAACAACTTATTGACTGCACTTCCAAATCAGAGGAGAATAAAATAGAAAGGGAGAAATAAATTATACATAACTTACTAATCTGGGAACAGCTGACCATTATTATTATTATTACTATTATTATTATTATTTTATCATCATCATCATCATTACAACACTAGCAAAAAGAGGCAGTTCAAATGAAAATACAGTCATCAAAAACAAACAGAAAAACAAACAAAACAAAGTCTCTGACATGCAGGGTATGATTAGCTCCTCCAAGCAAAACCCCAGAGCAAGTCTTTCGAGAGAGAGAAAAATAAAAAGGGTGTTTTTTTTCTTATTTATATGTAAAAATCAAACTTAAGGGTCAGGTTTGGGGAGGGTGGGATAGGAAAATGATGACTGGAGTGAAAACCATAGCACATCCAATCTACTGGTTGGAGTATTTACTGTCTAATGCTTCAGCATGAGCAGTGCTGATTCACTTTAGATGATTTCCCATTTATTTGAAGGAGCCCTACAACTGCCTTGGCACTTGGCTAGCAAAGTCTAACTAAGCAGTCCTTTCACCATCAGTTGTTGCTCTGTGCACACACTCTGCTGGAATCAGAAACTGGACTTCAGTGGATATATCTTACAGCAAGAGTAGAGCAGTGGCAAGCGTTGCAATGACTTCTAAACAAATCCTGCTTTTTATGGCATGAAATGTACCTGGCCCACAATTCTGAAATGCAAATGGCCTCCATCTCATCTCATGGAGGGATTAAGAATACCTTATAAAATCATCAGTTCCATTTCTTGATCAGGAAAGGATGGAATGTTGAAGAAATAAGCTAATCCTATATTTCTAGAAAATGGGCAAATATATTCAAAGGAAACGACTGTTTTGCTCGAAGTTACCAACAGGAAAAACAAACAGAAATCGTTAAGTAGCAAATGTTAGTGGAACATCTGGGAGAATTCGGCTTCCACGTTACACACGCACCCCTCTACTATACAGGGCCACCTGATCCATCCAATAATAATCATATTAGAAATTTAAAAATATAATTTCTGAGCCCTATATTGGTTAAGTTGTCATTTGAAGTGCAAAGTCAAGGTCAAGGATGCTTCCAGACCAGTCATTTAGAAGGATATGGGATTTCATCCCCAGATGTGGGTTTGACTCACAATGATCCAACATTATTCCTATTAGTACCATAATCACACACATACATACACACAAAAATCCAAGATTAGAAAATATTTTTTTCTCTAAATTTCTTATGTCTCTCTCTCTCTTTTCACCTGAGAACAGCACCTACAGTTTCCATTAAAAAAAAAAAAAGTCAAATCTCACCAGCTGCTGGTATTTCAGGTTTTTCAAGGGATTGTCTAAGATATAACACTGTCCTAATTTAAGAAGGAATAGGAAAAAGGAAAGGGAAAAAAAATCAACTGGGTCAACACTTCAGTACAAATTTGGCACTTACTCAAAGATGTAGTGTGGTGTGCAACAGATAAGGAAAGTCCTCTAAAGAAAATGATTGCTTATTTTGTGGTGGATACCAAGGAAGTTAAAAACAGGCTCTTTTTCCCTCTTCCCCCCCATGCACAGACTTCCATCTTTAAAGTATAGAGATGGAGAAGGTGGAGAGAATGAAAGAGAAAGTCATCTTTCTTTTTTTTTTTTTTTTCTGTCAGGTGCATTACCAAAACAAAACAAAACAAAAACAAAAACAAAGGAAAGAAAAGAAAAGGAAAAAACCCAGAAACCCCAAAAAACAAAACAAAACTTATTTCTTTTAAAAATTGTAGCACAAAACAACAAAACACATTCACAAGCCACTTGTTGGCACTGTGTACCTGAGTGAGAATTTCTAGAACATTGTAGAACAAACAGCCATAAAGTTTATTAAAAAAAAAAGTTGACGGGTAAGACTTCAGTGCTTGGATGTAGCAGCTGAATTACTGGCATTATTTTACCCATAGCTTATTTCAATCTCTTGTTGTTGATATTGTTGTCTGCTTGTTGTATTTTTATTTCCTTTCCAAGCCTTTTGAGGCTGAGGTCTATTAGTCAGCTGATGTCCCAACTAGTTAAGACTAACAGTTAAAGTAACAGTCAGTGTATGAGAAAGTTAATGTGCTTGGCCACTGGTAAGGATGAACCAGCTAGGGCTTCTTTAAGTCCTAAGGTCACAACAATCTTTTGACCCTTATCAGTTGGCTTGTCCGGCAATATGGTTTTCACTGTCACTCCCATAATCTACATCTGGATCATCCTCTTCCTCGTCGTACTCGTCATAAATTTCTCCGTTGATGTCCTCAGCCTGGATCTCCTCTTTGATGTGTGGCTCCTCTCCTTTCACACCATACGTGCTCTGGATAACAGGCATGCCGGGCTCCGGGCTGCTGGACACGCTGGAGTGCTCTGAGGGCAGGTGAGGGGAGGGCATCCCAGCCATGGCGATGGCTCCCGGGTACACGACGCCAGCCGTGGCGATGGGGATCTGTGCTTGTTGCCTGTCAGAGAGGAATTCCCAAATAGAGACCCTGGGTGAGTGGAGGGTTGGATGCAGGCCTTATTCTATAATGAATTTGCTTGGCTTGACCAAATCCAAGGTCTTAATTTTCACCCTACTGCCTGACATTTGAAAATGGTATCCTACTTTGGTCCAAGTACCTTACTTTTATATAAAGCTTTATAGATTACAAGGCAATTTCACATGTTGCCCATTTGATTCTTAAAATGACTGTTATGTTTTTAATTTCTGAAAAGAAACTGAGGTATAGAAATCGATTAATAAACAGAACTCAAGTCCTTGACACAAAGTTAATTTTTCCTTCACTACAACATGTTAATGTTGAAATAATTAAAAAAAAATTAAACCTAAAGATAATGCAATTTTAATGGAAAAATCCTGAAATATTTGAGTTCTTAACATAAAAATTTATTGCTTAGAACCCACCAGAAGTGAACACTAGCACATGGTCCACTTCATCCCTGAGACAGGGAGATCATCAGTGGGAGTAGAAGGCTGGGCTGGCCTCGTGGGTGCACCACCTCTGCAGTTGTACAGTATCCGGGGCTTACAAAAATCCCACACTAGGTTTAGAGTTCTGTCATCACTATCTTGAAATTCCTTAAAAACTTTTTACCAAGGACCTGGGGAACTTCCCTAGTGGCTCAGATGGTAAAGTGTCTGCCTACAGTTTGGGAGACTCGGGTTCAATCCCTGGGTCGGGAAGATCTCCTGGAGAAGGAAATGGTAACCCACTCCAGTATTCTTGCCTGGAAAATCCCATGGACCGAGAAGCCTGGTAAGCTACAGGCCATGGGGTCACAAAGAGTCGGACACAACTAAGCGACTTCACTTTCACTTTGCATTTTCATATTACATTGGGATCCACAGATCCTGTAACTGGTTCCAGTAAGAAGGATTTAACAGATGTTGTTCATTTATGTCTTCTTTCATTCATTCATGTTTACTCTCTCCCCAAGGAAGTCTGGGTTTTGAGCTCCACATGGGGAAGAGTCAGGCACTGAGATATAAATCACAGACCTTCTGGACTGATTAAGCAGACACATTCATGGGAATGGAGGGGACAGGACATACTTGAAAAGTTTTTTTTAAAAAGTATCTTCTTGCCATTTTCAGAGCTCACAGGATCTTTATTACTGTTCCAAATATGAAAACTTTATTTCTGTGTTTTTTGAGAAAATTCTGCAATGCAGTGTGGTTTTTGGCCTTGACATAGGGAGCAGGCTAAGATACACTGAGTGGGTGCTCAGTTGTGTCCCATTCTTTTGCAACCCCATGGATTGTAGCCTGCCAGGCTCTTCTGTCCATGAGAATTTCCAGGCAAGAACACGAGTGGGCTGCCACTGCCTACTCCAGGGGACCTCCCCAAACTAGGGATGGAACCTCCATCACTTGAGTTTCCTGCATTGCAGGCATTCTTTACCACTGAGCTACCTGGGAAGTCCCATACTGAGTGAGGCATCCTTAATTCAGAAGGAAACTTGTCCACTCACAACCTTGTTGTGCCCTAAACAGAATCCCTTTATGTGATCTTTTTTCTAGGGCCAGGTATGTGCCCTGAGAGCCCAGAGATCCCTCTGTGTTCAGAAACAAGTCTTTCTTTCAATTCATTTTTATACCATATTATCTCAATTGTTAGTTGCTAAGGAATCTACACTGTGAGGCCTTGGAAGTAATGAAAAGCAGCAAGAAAAAGAAAAAAGAAAACCAGTAAGACTTCTACGTTAACAGGAAGCTTCAAAATTCTTTACTCTCATTTTATTTTCAAACCAGCCTTTAAACAAAGCTCTGGTCAGAGCCATTGTTCCAGGAGCCTGGAGTGAACTCACTTGAAATGTTTTTCCTTGATATTATAAGGGGACAGCTTCCTCACACAAAATACACCGTGCCAGGTTCTTTCTCAAAATGCTGCTTTGCAACTAAACAAATACACTTTCCAACCCGTTAAGAGTAACCGGAAGGGTTCCCTATGGGAAAAGGACCAGACCGGAAGCTCCTTACCCAACATTGAAGTACTGCCGCATTTCCTGCCGCCGGTTTCGCATGATTGCCTTGTATTCCCCAATGCGCAGCTTTTTGCCATCCACCAGGCAGGTGCGCTTCGGCCTGGGCTTGTACTTGTAGTCAGGGTACTTCTCCAGGTGCTGCTTGCTGAGACGGGCTTGCTCCTCGTAGTATGGCTGTTTCTCTAGGTTTGTCATAGCTTTCCAGCGAGATCCTATGGGAAAAAAAGGTTAAAGTTCCCATTTGCACAGTGGCTGAGGATCCTAACAAAGTATAATTGAGAATATGAAAATCTAAAGTAAAAATGTTGGCCATATCCCAGAAATATATAAAAAGGTTAGGATTAGTGAGCTTTGACTGAGCTGTTGGTGTCTGTGCCAAGGAAACTGTGTACTCAAATACAGACACTAAGCAATATATATATATATATATATATATATATATATATATATATATATATATATATATATATATTTTTGCCTTGAATTAGCAACTTAGTCAAACTTGTACCTAATATACTTAAAAGCTCACAGTAGATTTAATGGCGCTATATTTCATTTCTACATTAGATCATGATGTAATTCAACTATTAACTGAAAAGTTAGGCAAAGACTCATTATGTATTTTGAATCTGAAGGTAACTGTCTAACTATTGAATATTTTTATGTGGGAGTTTATTACTTACTACAAAGGTTTCTAACATGTTGTTGTTTAGTTGCAAAGTCCTGTCCGACTCCTTGTGACCTCAGAGACTTTAGCCAGGTTGCAAAGACCAGGCTCCTCTGTCCATGGGATTTCCTAGGCAAGAAGACTGGAGTGGGCTGCCATTTCCTTCTCCAGGGAATCTTCCTGACCCAGTGATTGAACTGGAGTCTTCTGCACTGGCAGGTGGATTCTTTACCACTAAGCCACCTGGGAAGTCCTTCTAACATATATTACATGTACTGCTTATTCTCCCCCAAATGTTTAAGTATGCTAACTTGATTACAGTTAAAAATTCATTTTATTAAAATTTTAATTATAAGAAATAATTAGTGAACATGCCCTGGGTTAACAACTGTCCATTAGATACCTTGCTAAAAACTTTAAGTTTTTTCATTTTTACCTTTCACCACAATCTCACTAACAGACAGCACTTATACCCATTTCCAAAGATGAAAAAAATTGAAGTTCAAATGGATGAAGTAACTTACCAAAGCTCACACAACTATTAAATTGAAGATTACTGACTCAGGTTTGACAGAAATCAAAAGTGTGGTACAACATGTGTCTTTACATACTTATATCTACCTACTACATAGTATTTATCAAATATTTTTAAGCCAGAAAGCAAAACTTACATTAATATTTTTCTCTTAAAAATTATTTTCAATATACAAAATTGTCACTTCCTGTGATAAAGTATGTATTAGTAATGTTAGTCCAAATTGGTTTTCCCTTTCCTTTCACTTTTAATTTTGGTTTGGATTCAATGAAGATTGCGAAAAACAACTAATTTTTGAAGTTTGAAGCTTAATTTAAAATTGTTTATGCTTATTCATAATACAGATGCGATTTAAAGTTTTGCCTCTATCAGTATGCCTATGTGTAGTAGTAACAGAAATAGTAGTAGTAATTGTTTATTTGTGGATGTTTATCTGCAAATAATCAGTTCGTGTGTGTGTGCTAAATCACTTCAGTTGTGTACAACTGTTTATGACTCTATGAACTGTAGTCTGCCAGGCTTCTCTGACCATGGGGTTCTCCAGGCAAGAATACATTGGGCTGCCATGCCCACCTCCAGGGGATCTTCCTGATCTGGGATTTAACCCATGTCTCTTGTGTCTCCTGCATTGACAGGCAGATTCTTTACCATTATCGCCACCAGGGCAGCTGAAAACTCTACCCAAATGCACAAAGAAAAAAATAACAGGAATTAGCCTAATATGTACTGGTACTGCTGCCTTTACCTGCCTTGGAAAGCCATCTAAGCAACTTCTTAAACTTTTTGAATGAATTCATCATTCAACCATCAGATCAGATCAGTCGCTCAGTCGTGTCCGACTCTTTGCAACCCCATGAATAGCAGCATGCCAGGCCTCCCTGTCCATCACCAACTCCTGGAGCTCACTCAAACTCATGTCCATCGAGTCGGTGATGCCTTCCAGCCATCTCATCCTCTGTCATCCCCTTCTCCTCCTGCCCTCAATCCCTCCCAGTATCAGAGTCTTTTCCAATGAGTCAACTCTTTGCATGAGGTGGCCAAAGTATTGGAGTTTCAGCTTGAGCATCATTCCTTCCAAAGAACACCCAGGACTGATCTCCTTCAGAATGGACTGGTTGGATCTCCTTGCAGTCCAAGGGACTCTCAAGAGTCTTCTCCAACACCACACTTCAAAAGCATCAATTCTTTGGTGTTCATCTCTCTTCACAGTCCAACTCTCACATCCATACATGACCACAGGAAAAACCATAGCCTTGACTAGACAGACCTTTGTTGGCAAAGTAATAGCTCTGCTTTTCAATATGCTATCTAGGTTGGTCATAACTTTCCTTCCAAGGAGTAAGCATCTTTTAATATCATGGCTGCAGTCACCATCTGCAGTGATTCTGGAGCCCCAGAAATAAAGTCTGACACTGTTTCCACTGTTTCCCCATCTATTTCCCATGAAGTGATGGGACCAGATGCCATGATCTTCATTTTCTGAATGTTGAGCTTCAAGCCAACTTTTTCACTCTCCTCTTTCACTTTCATCAAGAGGCTTTTGAGTTCCTCTTCACTTTCTGCCATAAGGGTGGTGTTATCTGCATATCTGAGGTTATTGATATTTCTCCTGGCCATCTTGATTCCAGCTTATGCTTCTTCCAGCCCAGTATTTCTCATGATGTACTCTGCATATAAGTTAAACAAGTAGGGTGACAATATACAGCCTTGATGTACTCCTTTCCCTATTTGGAACCAGTCTGTTGTTCCATGTCCAGTTCTAACTGTTGGGCTGTTACATTTATTAAAGAAATGCAGAGAAAGGGACTTCTCTTCCCTTGGAATTGTTTCCTATTGGAACAGATGTTGCCTGGGTGGATATATCCATGTAAATATTACAAAGATTTGTAAACAAATTTTTTCCAACCTAGATAGCCAGTATGATTTCATTATATTTACAACAGGAACTCAGGTGACAGTTCGAATAACAGAGTTTATTTTTCTATTCCTTTCTCAAGTTTGTGTTTAAATGCAGTGTCCAACATTTAGTCAGCTGCTCAGGTCATATCATTTGTAGGTACATGCCCACACTCTTTATTATCTAACATTATTTCCTAGAGGCACTTGGAAATCATGCTGTTCTTAGGGTAAATATAAACACAAATAAAGCTGTAATACTATTGAACTGGATCAATTCTTCTTATGGATCGTCTTGTAAGTATGTATACCAGAATTTTTAACCTCAGAACAGGGCGTGGAAAAGTGAACTTACCAGAATAACTTACTGAATAACAAGAGAAATCAATAACTTACTGAATAACAAGAGAAACCAAACAGTGGCTCAAGGAGTAGTTGACTTAAAATATCACCAGTAGAACAAAAGAACTAGCATTCTCAGTTAGGATAGGAACTGCCAAAGATTCTTCCCTAAGTTTAAATGTTCTATTAGATCAAAAAAGAAATTTTCTCTAAGGAAAGGGAATGTTTATGCCTCATAGTAATATGCCTTGGAAGGTAAGAGCTATTTTTACGATTTCCTACTATATGCATGATGCTGTATTACCTATATGCTGTGATGAGTCATTATGCTACCTATTTTCTTGGAGCTTATATTCCAGCTAAGGAGAAATAGATTAAATATGTAATTGCCAAATGTATAATTTCAGTTACAAGTGTGGAAAGTACAGGAAGCTATGAGAACATATCATAAGGAGATGGGATCAGGATTCTATAGGTCAGGAAGGCACTGCTGCAAAGATGACTCCTATAGGGATAGACAGAGAAGAGTAGCCTAGGGAGCAAAAATGAAACGGTCAGGATCTTGCAGTGGGAATAGGGAGTAGAGGAACTTAACATTGTTCTGGCTACCACGCACAGGAAAAAGGATAGTAAAAGATGCATCAATTCTCAAATAAGTTGGTTTCTAACTCTGTATGAACTGGAATCAAAATATTTGATATTAGATAATATAAATTCTCTGAAAGTATCACTGAATTCTAAACTACGTTTAAAAAATTGGGCAATCTCACTATTACATGTCTTTTCAAAATTAAGAATTAAAGGACCATTTTGACCCAGTTAATGCTTAAGCTAACTACTCTATTTTATGACTCATCAGTACAGTGGTTCAGTGTGGTGGCAAATGCAGTTTTCATTTTTTAAGAGTAGCTTCTGAATGAAGTTAATCAAATGGCAAGTTTGGTTTTGGTTTCAATGGGTTTGCAGGTACAACCACCATTGTTTGTAACAGTAATGCAACCCCCTAAACACACCAGATGAAAATGGGAGGACAGCATTTTGGATACCTTCAAAAGATGAAAACATCTCCTTGATTTGGGTGTGGCTGGTTGCTCACTCTGACCATGTACAAGAAGTAAGTCACCTGTTGTTTTCAAAAGACTAGCGTTTGACAATGAAAAAAGAATCAAGTACATATAGGAAGATTCAATCAAAAATTTCTGATGTTCAAAATGAAAAAAAAAATCAATCTTAATAGTGCTCTTTCCCTTTCTAAACCTGGCAATACAATAAAAAATGAAGGGTTTGAGCTGAGCAACAGTGTCATCTCCACGGGGTCTGTAATGAATTTGCACATTTTCCTCCAACTACTGTATATCTAATCAGAAAAAGATGTCCCCCATTCCTGATCTAGTGCCAAACAGTAAAAGGTGATTCCTTATGTTAACAATTTCAGCAGAATGGCTTATTAAAACCAGATTTTAGGGTATTATAAAATGCTTAGAAGCCCTTTAAAATGTCAACTAGGATCCCCAGAGACTACGTAAAATGTCAACCCAGCTCAAGCGCCTGTTTTAAGCAGAATGAATTAGCGGCATGCTGTCGGAGGCTGTTATCCAAAACAATCAGTAAAAAGGAAAACATCAAGCTTTCTTTGTACTTTTATATGAAATGAGCCATTCAGAATGATCTTGTGGATATTTGAAGATCATTTATTTGTTTGAAGCTATGACTAAATATTGAAGCCCAAGACCTTAGTGGATTTTTTTCTGCTATATATTTAATCAGCATAATTTCATTGAAAAACCTTAATTAATTAGGCTTAATTAAATTAGAATTCTCTTTCATGCAGCCTATTATGATATGATCATATAGTTATATGATCATATAGTCATTCTAATATTCTCTCCTTCAAATCAGAAAGAATTCTTTTAGCCAGACATCTCTTTCCCATGAAGGCTTTTGCTCTATTTCCTAAATTATTTCATGTCATCCAAACTGATATTTCTATTATATCTGGAGTAAGGTTTTAATCAGTCATTATTATTTTTTTAGTATTCAGGCACATAAATTGAATGATATACAGACAGGTTAAACAGTCTTAGTTTTTAGTTTTTTTTTGAAATTTGGGAATTTCTAATGTGATTATAACTGATGTATTAAAATATGAGATAAGCTTACATAAAGTATTTTATTGTTTTATAGAGTTTTTCCAAATGAAACAGATATGGTATTTTTTAATGAAAAAATTCATATGGAAGGCAGAATATATAGTCATAAAAAGAAAAATAGATGAGAGATAGCAGAGGTGCAGAAACAGGTCCATTTCCTTTTGTTCAGTTCCAGTTTTTTTATTATAGATGGATACATATTTATGCATAAATATTCATGTTTATGTACACATAAAGCTTCACATGTTCATGTATTTTGAGATAAGCTTCATCTAAAGATCTCAAAATCATTTGGATAAAAACTGAGACACAAGTTTAAGCAGTAAATGATTTTTGTTTCTTTTTGCTTCATTACAAATGTACACTGTGGACTGGGAATCATCTATTACCATTGAGGGAAAATACGGGATCATAAAAACACACTACATGTTTCGTAACTACTTTCCGATGATCGATTCCTTAATGTAAAGAATCAAAAGGCACACTGCATGAGCTGCATGTAATTCCAAGTGCATATGGATTTTAACAAAGCTTTAGTAACACTGACAAATTTTGTTACTTATTTGTCAAAGACAAAATGCGCTGACATAGTGTTCCTCTTCTATTTTTTATTATTTAGCTCTTAGAATTCAAAGAATAATAAAAATTTGCTTAGGTTGTCCAGAACCTAGACACTATGCTATTGAAGATAAAGGTGGTGAAGATGACGACGATGATGATGTCAAGAGAACTCCACCAAAGAAATGGAATCTTCCCATCCTTCTTTCTGAGACTTAAACTGGCGTCTAATAGGTCTCATTATAATCAGTACTCTTTGCTCTCACCCAGTTTTGCTGTGTGCTTCAGTATATATGTATGTATTTTGTCATCTGTTAAGGTAAAAGTTGCAGTAGCAGGAAAAGTCCCTTTTTAAATGATACTGAAAATACATGTAAGGTTACCAAAAGTAAAAACTAAATAATGCACACCCAACAAATTGTGTCCTGATGACCTAAACTGATTTTCAATTATAGTATTAGAACAGACATCATTTCCTCCTCCACTCCTACCCCCATGACATGATGAATTCTACGGTGTTTACAAAGGAAAATAATATCAATACCAATACTGAGAGTCTTGTATGAACAGAACCTTTTCCCTTAGTCTTAGTATAAATATTTTTTAGATTTTTAAAGAAGAGAAAATATTGCAATAACTAGTATAGAAACACACAGGATTTGGGTATTATTTCTGGATGAATGTGGAATGCTTCATAGTCAGAAGAAAAGGCTCAATAAGGGTACCTCTTTTTTAGATATGTAGAAAACATGAGCTGCTTAGCTTCCAAACCCAATCTCTTTCAGCAAATGCCGAGAACAAAACTGTACCTCTATTTCACACATCACTGAGCCCTTAATACTCTTCTTACCCAGTATCTTGCTGATGTTGGAGTTGTGCATGTCAGGAAAGGCTTGAAGGATTTTCCTTCGTTCATCTTTAGCCCACACCATGAAGGCATTCATTGGACGCTTTATGTGGGGTTCATTGCTACCACGCCCCCTGGATTCTCTATAAATTCTTGATTCTGAGACTCCAGCACTTCCTAAAAACAGGGAACATTGCTTCACATTAGTGTTAAAACTTTTGGCAATCCCTTTCTTGCATTATTGTTTTACAGTCTATTAAAATATCTGAAAATTAAAAGCACATCTGATAATGGTACTTCCAGTTCTTGAGTCAGATGCTTGTTTATGAAGTTTTTGTGATAAGCCTTGTGGTGCCAAATATATTTGTATTTTTAAATTCATTTCTACTATATTTTTCCTTTCTTTCAAAGGACTGTTCACTTTCAAGACCACACAAGAAACCATCACAAGAAAAATATTTGATGCAAACTGCAAAGAAGATAGTTGGGTTAGGTCAACAGGCATGCTGGTAGTATAGAAATATTACGTCAAAAAGCTCACAAAATTGTGAGACACCAATCTATTCAGCAGAATGAGTGACTATGGGTAAAAAAGTATCTCTGTTACCTGAAGACTGTTAGAACATAGCCTACTCATGTCCTTATTCTCCCTCTGAGGCTATATAAATAAAAACACTGCTAAATAGATATTTGAGGTTAAAATACAATACAGATATCTTCTGTAATGTGTTTGAAATTATGTGCTAATAAATGCATGAAATATGCTAATGCAGCAACGTTAGTCTGCTTCTCAAAAGATGTGTAAAAATGGTGGGAAAAGAACAAATGAATAGTTACATTACAATGGTTTCTTAGGAAGTCTACAGTTACATATATAAGGTGAAAAAGATAATGTGTTCGTTTTCCTGAATTTTCCCCCAACATCTAATTTATCCAAAGAGATCCATTGACAAGTACATTTCAATCAGGGAGACTCAGGATGAAACACAACCAGAAGGGACACTGGATCCTTGAGGAGCTTCAGTAAGTCCTTTAGGCTTTATCCAATTTTGTAGAATGGCTTCAGCAGATTAAACTAGTTCCTGAGATACTTGAATTTAGGCAAAGAAAACAAGAAGAGGCAAAATGTAGAACTCTGGCACTAAGTTTTCCAGGGTTATCATTATAAAATATGAAAGAGATATATTCTGGTAGCGTGTAAAAATTTCAAATATTTTGGGGCTTTTGCGAATTTGTATAATCAACAAAAGCACTGATTCTGCTTTTTTCTTTCTTCATACTCCTTTCCCTGTCTTAATCTGAAGGAATAGGAATTAACCAAAAGGACCCAGACTTGAAGACCTCGACAGCAGCAAACAGAAAACATAGCATATTTGGAGTTTCCCATTATTTCTCTTTCATAATATACTCTTTGGTCTGATGAAGATTGGAAAATATTTTGCATACAAGCATGACTGAATTTAACACATAACAGCAACAAACATTTTGATGTTTTAATGCTGAGTACCATGGGTATATTTTATCATGCTAATACAACTTAAAATTTATGAAATGTGTTATTACCAGTAAGTGTTGTTTTACTGACAATGAGTGCTAATATACGGTGACATCTTTCTAAAATGGGTTTGTAGCTAGCAAATGATCATCTGCACATCTGCCTTTTCTTGTTCTTACACCTTACAGCAAGATAAGCCTTAAAATGAACATTATGTGACTTCATCAAAGCTAAACAAGTTCTTTGCAAGTACTTAGATCAGGATTATCTTAGCTAAGCAGAGTAGAAGATGGAAGGAAATGTTTGGATCCAACAGGCTAGAAAAACACAGACATTTTTTAGATATCCAATTCATTCAAATTTGGCCTCAACAGAATTATTGGTCAAATGCTCAAGCTTGGCTAGTCCCTTGGCTTCTCACCGGTTGGAACTGGGGCAGTCTTTTCTATATATAGGGATCTTCTGCTGTAGTAACAAAATTGAGGACCATGCTCTTAAAATGCATGTATGCCACCTGATCTGGGAGAGAGGTTCCCAGTCAGCACTAAGTGTAAGAGGGAAAGCACTCTTCTCTCTTTGCTGTCCTATTAGAATTAGAGCATCAATTTATTAAGCTGTCCCTGTGGATGTTTAGAACATTCAGAGATGATATAGACAACAGAAGGCTCGAGGCACATGTGGGAAGCGTTGAGGCTGTACAGTTTGAATTCTAGATGGGTTACAGAGTGTAGGCAGGACGCTTGACTGTATGGGAGATAGCATTAAGAGGGAAAGGATCCCCAATGCAAGAAACTATCCTGAAAATGTCCTCTGAGCTCTGTATTCTGGTCAGGGTTTGAAAAATGGAAACTTTAAAATGAGCTTAGGGATAACAGATTTCTGAAAAGTTTGATTCAGGTAGAAGAAATATGGAAGTGAGAGGGGAAATGACTGACAGCATGTGCTTTAGAATCACGCCATCCTGAATCCTAGACCTGCCCTTTGGCACTTACAGCTCTGTGGTCTTGGAAAAAATGACTACAAATTCCTAAGGGCCAATCGCTTTATCTGTAATAGATGTTATCTCACAGAGTGTGCTGGGGAGAACATGTGAACTCTTACTGTAATGATCAGGTATGAGGTGGCTGTCTGGTATAATTTTTAGTAGTTTTAATTGGCATTAAACAGATACTTCTGCACACTACTGGAATAGATATGAAAACTTTCACAAACCATCAGAATCTCCACTCATATTGAAATCCATCATGGCATGGCTAAATTTTCCTTCTTCATTCTGTTTGACTGCCAGTTGCTGAGTCAGACTCTCCAGTGTTGTTTTTTCCTTAAAAAAGAAATTTATAATGAGATCTCAGTCTGGAAATTATAATTATTCAAAGACTTTTTTTTTTTTTCCTTTGGGCCATATATGGGCCATGTTTGTAACAACTCTAAAAGTTAATTTTTCCCCCCTTTGGGTACATTTGCTTCAGGAAGGGATGAGATGCTGATTTATTCACCTTTGGACATTTAGCACGTTATACTGAGATCACCGAAGCCAACGATCTGTAGGAATTTTGAAGGAACTCTGATTCACAGAATCCCCTTATACAAGTCTTGGCATTTGGGTTTGCTAAGCCGCAAGGATGTATGCTGGGATCCTTGGAGACAACCTTCCCAAATCACAAAATGTGCATAGAAATTTCATGGAAGCAACCTGTTTTTACAGCATTTGGAATGCCTACTTTATTTTTAGCCAGACAGTAGAAGTATAGAAGTGGCATGGGGCCCAGAGCAAGTCTTCCAATAGTCAGGTGACCAAATGACAGAAACGTAATTCACAGTAGTGTCCTCTGGTTGCCATCCCCCTAAATGCCATCTGCATCGCTCATGTAAGGGTAATGAAGACGTTTAAATATTCATTGTTAATTGCTTGTCAAGTCTCTGTACATTCAATGTGAGTGCCTGCTACTTGGACCACAATTTGATTTGGATTGCTAAGCCAAAATATTGAGTTGGCGAATTATTTGAGATAACAAATATACCAAAATTAGATCTGCAAAGACATCAAGTCATTTGAAAGCATGCAGTGCTTGATTTGAATTCATGAGAACATGGTATCACAAAGTAAATTATTTTCAAGAAAAATATAATGCTTAATCTAAACCACATGAGATTTTTAAACTATTTCCAAGTTAAGTAATTGGGTGATTTTAAGCACAGAAAAGCATACAATAAAAGGTTTACAACTTTCTCTAGCACTCTCCATCATTGATCTGAGGGTGATATGGTTCCAGAACAGCTTTCAGAAAAGCACCTATTGGATTTCATAAAATTTGCCCAGGTTTCTTTTTAATTATGCACGTCATTTTCTCAGGAACACAGTCATGAATTACACAAATGAATCACATTTACTGCAGAACAGCTATAAAATGACACAATAAAATGTTCACAGAAAATAATCAACTATTTAAGGTAATTATTACAGGGAAGGGACCCAACGAATGTTTCTATCAAGAACCAACAGGATATTGAAATTCTTCATACAGTATGTACTTTATCTCTACAAAATCTCTGACAGTAGTACAACTATACTAGATGAAAAATTCTCTTAATTTAGTGGCTTTGGAATCCATGTCTCTGTTCATCAAAGCTGGATACATGATTTAATAGACAAAATATTTTAAATTGTCAATTGATATAAAATACAATAGGGGAACTGGAAACAAAAGAGTTTATATCAATTTCAGTTCTATAAGATTATATACTACTGACATTGAAATAAATTATATATTTAAAAACATACAGCCTTGCCCAATTTATTTTGGGGATGAAAACGGTACTTTCAGCTGCTTTGTATGTTCTGAATTTTTTTTGTTGACAGTCTGCTGTATATATTCAGCCAAGCCCAGGAGCACCAAGGACACAAGCTTAACAGGCTATCTTTATAGTAAATGTAGCTGCTAAAATAGAAGACAGTTACATTAAAAAAGAAAAAAAGAATAAACCACATTCCATCAACATGATATTAGAATCTCTGGGTCAATGAAGAATTTACTATCTTTGAGGAATATATAGGGCATGGATTGCCTCTCAGGTTTTGATTGAAAAGTGTATGGGCAATAATGCTACATACGTAGCACATTGCCTTCATTTTGAAGTAAAGTCTTTCAAGAAGAAACAGCAAAATGAGGCACTCAGAGTAAAAAAAAAAAAAAAAAAAGAATGAAATGTTAAATGACTCTGAAGATTTGGCATTCAGCTGTATGGATCTTGCACCATCTAACCAAGGAGGAAATTAGGAAAGGCCAAGCTAAAGGACTAATTTACTGAAATTAGTAAAGGACAAGCTAGAAAGTCACAAGTGTTTTTACAATCAGTAACCTCCAGCATATTAAAAAGCAGAGACATTACTTTGCCAACAAAGGTCTATCTAGTCTAGGCTATGGTTTTTCCAGTAGTCATGTATGGATGTGAGAGTTGGACTGTGAAGAGAGATGAGCACCAATGAACTGATGCTTTTGAGCTGTGGTGTTGGAGAAGACTCTTGAGAGTCCCTTGGACTGCAAGGAGATCCAACCAGTCCATTCTGAAGGAGATCAGTCCTGGGTGTTCTTTGGAAGGAATGATGCTCAAGCTGAAACTCCAATGTTTTGGCCACCTCATGAGAAGAGTTGACTCACTGGAAAAGACTCAGACGCTGGGAGGGATTGGGGGCAGAGGAGAAGGGGATGACAGAGGATGAGATGGCTGGATGGCATCACCGACTCGATGGACATGAGTTTGAGTGAACTCCGGGAGTCGGTGATAGACAGGGAGGCCTGGGGTGCTGCAGTTCATGGGGTCGCAAAGAGTCTGACACAACTGAGTGACTGAACTGAATCATCTACCTCTAAAGCACAGAGTATAATAAAATGATTCAATTAGTTACCTCAAAATGGAATTTATGATACTTAAGAGGATGTCAGTAGGAGACAGTGCAAGTAAACAGTAAGCTGTACTTCTTTTGTGACCTTTTGCACAGTCATTTAAGCTAATTCTCAGACATGTTAATAGGGAAAATGAGAGGTGACTAGAGGAATTGAAGAAGATGTGGTGTACCTTTAACTAAAACACCTTATCAGTTCAGTTCAGTTCAGTCACTCCGTCGTGTCCAACTCATTGCAACCCCATGAATTGCAGCACACCTCCCTGTCCATCACCAACTTCCGGAGTTCACTCAAACTCATGTCCATTGAGTCGGTGATGCCATCTAGCCATCTTGTCCTCTGTCGTCCCCTTCTCCTCTGCCCCCAATCCCTCCCAGCATCAGGGTCTTTTCCAATGAGTTAATTTTTCATGAGGTGGCCAAAGTATTGGAGTTTCAGCTTCAGCATCAGTCCTTCCAATGAACACCCAGGACTGATCTCCTTTAGGATGGACTGGTTGGACCTTCTTGCAGTCCAAGGGACTCTCAAGGGTCTTCTCCAACACCACAGTTCAAAAGCATCAATTTTTCGCGCTCAGCCTCTTCACAGTCCAACTCTCACATCCATACATGACCACAGGAAAAACCATAGCCTTGACTAGACAGACCTTTGTTGGCAAAGTAATGGCTCTGCTTTTCAATATGCTATCTAGGTGGATCATAACTTTCCTTCCAAGGAGTAAGCGTATTTTAATTTGATGGCCGCAGTCACCATCTGCAGTGATTTTGGAGCACAGAAAAATAAAAGTCTGTCACTGTTTCCACTGTTTCCCCATCTATCTGCCATGAAATGATGGGACCAGATGCCATGATCTTAGTTTTCTGAATGTTGAGCTTTAGCCAACTTTTTCACTTTCCTCTTTCACTTTCATCAAGAGGCTTTTTAGTTCCTCTTCACTTTCTGCCATAAGGGTGGTGTCATCCGCATATCTGAGGTTATTGATATTTCTCCCAGCAATCTTGATTCCAGCTTGTGCTTCTTCCAGCCCAGTATTTCTCATGATGTAGTCTGTGTATAAGTTCAATAATCAGGGTGACAATATACAGCCTTGACGTACTCCTTTTCCTATTTGGAACCAGTCTGTTGTTCCATGTCCAGTTCTAACTGTTGCTTCTTGATCTGCATACAGGTTTCTCAAGAGGCAGGTCAGGTGGTCTGGTATTCCCATCTCTCTCAGAATTTTCCACAGTTTCTTGTGATCCACACAGTCAAAGGCTTTGGCATAGTCCATAAAGCAGAAATAGATGTTTTTCTGGAACTGTCTTGCTTTTTCAATGATCCAGCAGATGTTGGCAATTTGATCTCTGGTTCCTCTTCCTTTTATAAGACCAGCTTGAACATCTGGATGTTCACAGTTCACGTATTGCTGAAGCCTGGCTTGGAGAATTTTGAGCATTACTTTATTAGCGTGTGAGATGAGTGCAATTGTGCGGTAGTTTGAGCATTCTTTGGCATTGCCTTTCTTTGGGATTGGAATGGAACTGACCTTTAAGAGCATGTAAATCAAAATGGTAACACTGCCACAATTTAAAAACTTTCACTGACAATAAATTCAGAAGACAGAAGAATTAAGGTAAGGGGGTATATCATAAAACACATGAATGGCTACATGATAAATACATGGTATGTATATATATATATGTGTATGTGTATATATATGTGTGTGTATATATATATACATAATACAGCGGTTATATAGTAATTAATTAGCTATACAATTCCAGACAAAAATTGATCCTGCTGTAAAAGTTCATATTTAGTTCTTCTGTATACAGGTATGTATGTGTAAACAAGATTCCCGGTAATATATTTAATTGCCAAAAGAATGACCTGGATATAAGAATAGTCTTCAAAACTTTAAATTCAATCTATTCAGGAATATAGTAGGAGAATCAGCCAAATGATATAAAGCACAGATGCTGGTACACTGGGAAGATTCTTTGCATTCCATTTCATCTAATCCCATACATCCCTGGCCATCCCCTTCCCAAAGACACCACCTGTGTACTGTCATGACTAAAACTCAACCATTTGATTCTGAAACTTGGGTTAAAGAGTTCCTTTTCAAATGTGTGAATATTACTGATAAAGGTGATTCCCAAAGTTATCATAATGAAATTAATCCATTCTAAATTTTTGAAGACATGAGAATACCAGACCACCTTACCTGCCTCCTGAGAAATCTGTATGCAGGTCAAGAAGCAACAGTTACACGTGCTCCCCATCCTGAATCCCTCCTACCTCCCTCCCTGTACCACGTGTACACCTGTGGCAGATTCACATTGATGTATGGCAAAACCAATACAATCTTGAAAAGTAATTAGCCTCCAATTAAAATAAATAAATTTTAATAAAAATTTATTTTTATTAAATAAATTTAATAAAAAAAAAAAAAGAGGCAACAGTTAGAGCCGAACACGGAACAACAGACTACTTCCAAATTGGGAAAGGAGTACATTAAGGCTGTATATTGTCACCCTGCTTATTTAACTTACATGCAGGGTTCAGTTCAGTTGCTCAGTCATGTCTGACTCTTTACATCCCCATAACTGCAGCACACCAGGCTTGCTGGTCCTTCACCCCCTCCTGGAGCTTGCTCAAACTCATGTCCATCAAGTCAGTGATGCCATCCAACAATTTCATCCTCTGTCATCCCCTTTCCTCCTGCCTTCAATCTTTCCCAGCATCAGGGTCTTTTCCATGAGTCAGTTCTTCACATCAGGTGGCCAAAGTATTGGAATTTCAGCTTCAACATCAGTCCTTCCAATGAAAATTAGGGCTGATCTCCTTTGGGATGGACTGGATGAATCTCCTTGCAGTCCAAGGGACTCTCAGGAATCTTCTCCAACACCACAGTTCAAAAGCATCAATTCTACAGCACTCAGCTTTCTTTAAAGTACAACTCTCACATCCATATGTGTGACTACTGGAAAAACCATAGCCTTGACTAGATGGACCTTTGTCGGCAAAGTAACTAACGTCTCTGTTTTTTAATATGCTGTCTAGGTTGGTCATAGCTTTTCTTCCAGGAAGCAAGCATTTTTTTTTAATTTCATGGCTAAAGTCACCATCAGTAGTGGTTTTGGAGCCCAAGAAAATCAAGTGTCACTGTTTCCATTGTTTCTCCATCTATTTGAAGTGATGGGACAGGATGCCATGATGTTCGTTTTTTGAATATTGAGTTTTAAGCCAGCTTTTTCACACTCCTCTTTCACTTTCATCAAGAGGCTCTTTAGTTCTTCTTTGCTTTCTGTGATAAGGGTAGTGTCATCTGTGTATTTGAGATTATTGATATTTTTCCCAGCCATCTTGAGTCCAGCTTGTGCTTCATCCAGCCCGGCATTTCACATGATGTACTCTGCATATAAGTTAAATAAGCAGGGTGACAATAAATAAGCAGCCTTGACGTACTCGTTTCCCAATTTGGAACCAATTTTTGTTCCATATCCAGTTCTAAGTGTTGCTTCTTGACCCGCACACAGTTTTCTCAGGAGGTAGGTAAGGTAGTCTGGTATTCCCCGAGAATTTTCCAGTTTTTTTGTGATCCACATAGTCAAAGGCTATGGCATAGCCTTAAAGCAGAAGTAGATATTTTTCTGGAACTCATTTGCTTTTTTGATGATCCAATGGATGTTGGCAATTTGATCTCTGGCTCCTCTGCCTTTTCTAAATCCAGCTTGAACATCTGGAAGTTCATGGTTCATGTACTATTGAAGCCTGGCTTGTAGAAGTTTGAGCATTACTTGGTTAGCGTGTGAGATGAGTGCAATTGTGTGGTAGTTGGAACATTCTTTGGCATTGCCTTTCTTTGGGATTGGAATGAAAACTGACCGTTTCCAGTTTTGCAGCCACTGCTGCATTTTCCAAATTTGCTGGCATATCCAGTGCAGCACTTTCATGGCATCATCTTTTAGAATTTGAAATAGCTCAAATGGAATTCCATTACCTCTACTAGCTTTTTTCTTAGTGAAGCTTCCTAAGGCCCACTTGACTTTGCAATACAGGATGTCTGGCTCTAGGTGGGTGATCACACCATCATGGTTATCTGGGTCATGAAGATGTTTTTTGTGTAGCTCTTTTGTGAATTCTTGCCACCTATTCTTAATATCTTCTGCTTCTGTTAGGTCCATACCATTTCTGTCCCTCATTGTGCCCATCTTTGCATGAAATATTCCCTTGGTATCTCTAATTTTTTTGAAGAGATCTCTAGTCTTTCCCATTCTATTGTTTTCCTCTATTTCTTTGCATTGATCACTGAGGAAGGTTTTCTTATCTCTCCTTTTTATTCTTTGGAACTCTGGGTTCAAATGGGTATATCTTTCCTTTTCTCCTTTGCCTTTCACTTCTCTTCTTTTCTCAGCTATCTGTAAGGCCTCCTGAGACAACCATTTTGCCCTTACACATTTCTTTTTCTTGGGGGTGTTCTTGATCACTGCCTCCTGTACAATGTCATGAACCTCCTTCCATAGTTCTTTAGGCACTCTGTCTATCAGATCTAATCCCTTGAATCTATTTGTCACTTCTACTGTATAATCATAAGGGATTTGATTAGGTCATACCTCAATGGTCTAGCAGTTTTCCCTAGTTCAATTTACGCCTGAATTTGGCAATAAGGAGTTCACTATCTGGGACACAGTCAGCTCCCAGTCTTGTTTTGGCTGACCCTATAGAGCTTCTCCATCTTTGGCTGCAAGAATACAATCAGTCTGATTTTGGTATTGACCATCTGGTGATGTCCATGTGTAGAGTCTTCTCTTGTGTTGTTGGTAGAGGGTTTGCTATTCCAGTGCATTCTCTTGGCAAAACTCTATTAGCCTTTGCCCTGCTTCATTTTGTACTCCAAGGCCAAACTTGCCTGTTACTCCAGGTATCTCTTGACTTCCTATTTTTGCATTCCAGTCCCCTATAAAGAAAAGGACATCTTTTTTTGGTGTTAGTTCTAGAAGTTCTTGTAGGTCTTTATAGAACCATTCAACTTCAGCTTCTTCAGCATTACTGGTCAGAGCATAGCCTTGGATTAATGTGATATTGAAAGGTTTGACTTGGAAACGAACAGAGGTCATTCTTTGGTTTTTGAGATTATAACCAAGAACTGCATTTTGGACTCTTTTGTTGACTATGAGGGCTACTCCATTTCTTCTATGGGATTCTTGCCCACAGGAATAGATATAATGGTCATCTGAGTTAAACTGGCACATTTCAATCCATTTTAATTCACTGATTCCTAAATGTTGATGTTCACTGTTGCCATCTCCTGTTTGAGCTCCTCCAATTTATCTTGATTCATGCAATACTGTGCTTTACAGGATCGGACTTCATATTTCAGTGTCATATCTTTTTGCCTTTTCATGCTGTTCATATGCAGAGTACATTTTGCGAAATGTAGGGCTGGATAAAGCACAAGCTGGAAGCAAGATTGCTGGGAGAAATATCAATAATCTCAGATACACAGATGTCACCACCCTTATGGCATAAAGCAAAGAACCAAAGAACCTCTTAATGAAAGTGAAAGAGTAGAGTGAAAAAGCTGGCTTAAAACTCAACATTCAAAAAACGAACATCATGGCATCCTGTCCCATCACTTCATGGCAAATAGATGGGGAAACAGTGGATACAGTGACTAACTTTATTTTCTTGGGCTCTAAAACCACTGCTGATGGTGACTGCAGCCATGAAATAAAAAGATGCTTGCTTCCTGGAAGAAAAGCTATGACCAACCTAGACAGCATATTAAAAAGCAGAGACATTACTTTGCCCACAAAGGTCTGTGTAGTCAAAGCTATGGTTTTTCCAGTAGTCATGTATGGTTGTGAGAGTTGTACTATAAAAAAAGTGAGTGCTGAAGAATTGATACTTTTGAACTGTGGTGTTGGAGAAGACTCTTGAGAGTCCCCTGGACTGCAAGGAGATCCATCCATTCAATCCTAAAGGAAATCAGCCCTGAATATTCACTGGGAGGACTGATGTTAAAGCGGAAACTCCAATACTTTGGCCACTTGATGCAAAGAGGTGACTCACTGGAAAAGACCCTGGTGTTGGGAAAGATTAAAGGCAGGAGGATAAGAGGATGGCAGAGGATGAGATAGTTGGATGGCATCACTGACTTGATAGACATGAGTTTGAGCAAGCTCTGGGAGTGGGTGATGGACAGGGAAACCTGGCATGCTGCAGTTCATGGGTTGCAAAGAGTTTGGACATGACTGACTGAAAGACTGAACTGCTCTGAAATAGAGGCAACTGAATCAAAATGATGGCAGTATATATCAGGTAGGGAGCTGGTAAATGGGAAGTTGCTGAAAATAAGAAATAGCAAAGAAAATGCTTTTGTGAAAATAGAAAAATACATTGATATGTAGAGGCGACAATTTTACCAATTATACTCTTAATTCCACTGGCTGATAAAGAGCACATTAGTCAAGAATTTGTACAGAAAAATACCCCTACCAACCCCCACTCTTAAAAGGAAGGATCTGGAACACAAATCAGTACAGCACTTACTCTTTAAACTGCCCTCTCAATGCTATTCAAACACTGCCCTGAAACTTACAAGATTCATTCATCTTCTCTCTTAAACTTTTTTTCCTATTAGAAATAAAGCGAACAACAACAATAAGAAAAAACAAATTTAAAGCAATACTGGCCAAAATTCTGAACAGCCCTGAGGAACATCAGAATACAGGGTGTAAACAGATTAATGACTACAAAGAAGTCAACATGAAACAGCCCTGAGGATTTGCAAATAATGACCAAACAAGATGATCTATATGCTTTCTCTCTTGGATAAAAACTTCCTATTGGATAACAACTAGAGTTCCTTTGGAAAGATGAGTCCTCTCTGGCTAATCAAATCTTATACAACTTTGTGAGTTTACTAAGATCAAGGAGAAACTTTAGGCAAAGTCTGCTTTTACTAGAAAAAATTTTCTGATCCTATGTTGACTTGAACAAACATTCAAGTGAATTGTATCTAATCTACAGAAGAAAAGAAAGTTTTAGACAATATAGTTTCTTGGGGTCAGATGAATAACTCTAAAACTCAATATTCAAAGAACCATTATTAATGTGTTAATATTCTCTTAGGGAACTGGCAGCTGGTCTCAGGTTCTGTGGCTTATCCAGTAACTTGAATAATGGAAAAGAGCACATGCACTGTTTGTCCGTGACACCAGGCTATGGTGGGAATCAGCAAGGAGAGCCAAGAAATAGCTAAAGAGATGTGGGTAATTAGCTGATTAGAAGTGGTCATTAAAGATCAGTGCTTTTTAGGCCAACAATATTCCAAATGGCAAAAGGCTAAAGATCAATGGTTATAGGACATATTTAAAAATACAGACAATAACCTATATAGAAAATAATGACTTTGAGATCAGGAACATGAGATAAGTAAACTCTGTCATATACATTAGCCATTACTTAAGACAATTAACCTCCCTGAGTTTCAGGGTCCTAATTTGTAAAACAGGGTTTTAATATATGATAGATACTTATTAAGCTTAACAAATGAAGAAGATACACTCTTAGTATTACAGAAAAAGTAAATGAGAGAAACGGAAAAGAAAAATATTCTTCCTAGAATATAAGAATTACAGGAATAGTTATTTCAATATGCATATTAAGTATCCTGCTATGATTATGATCCTTTATTGTCCATGACCACAGTGGACAAATATTCATTAAAATGGAGATGCTTGTAACAACTCTAAAAGTTGTTGGGATTTTTCTTCTCCTCCTGTGTATCATCCCTGATAATATATTTAATCTTTTTTATTTTCCATTTATTACTCAGGCATGATATAAGACTAGTATTATTTAAATTGAAAAGTACTCCTATTCCATTTCTTCAACTTACATAGAAAACAACTAAAAATTCACTGTGTTTGTAAAGGCTCAAATGCACATCCTTGTTGATATTTCATGGAGCAGTCAAAACAAAACAAAAGAAACCCACACAAATTGTGCTTTACAGGAAGTAGATATACTTCCTTAGTGTCCTAAGCCTAAACAGTACGTGAGTAGATGCTTCCTCAATGACTCCTTGAAATTGGGATTTATAAGTGATGAGCTGTGCTTACCATCACACAAACAAACACAAAGAGATGGGCTGTGGATCAGCTATCATAATGAACATCCCTGAAATAAAGCCCACAAAGCTATAAAAGTCATAAAAAGCACATGCATGAAATGACAGAATAGAGTGTGACTGTCAAATGTTGACTCAGTAACAGTTAAACCCCTTCTGGCTGCCCTTTTTTATGATCTCCTTCTATACTAATGGCACGGGAAGAAGAAAGAAACAAAAAAGGTTTTTAACCCTTCAATTATGGGAACCTCAGAGACCACCAAAGAAGATGAAAGATTATTTATAATGTCATAACGATTTATCAGTTGGAGATTTTTTTTCCATTGGCTTAAGTAGAATATAAAGAAACAATGAACGTGCCTAAGACAACCCTCCATCTCTCAGTTTCACCCTTGTTTACTGAGATTGCCATTTTCTAAAAAAATAAGCATCCACCCATGTAATATAACCACACAAATGGAAGAGAAAGCTTTGTTGTAAAAGCTTTACAACAAATAATGTACAAATGCACACACACACACTTTTGTCCAACACCAACAAAAATGCAATCTGAAGAAATTCTTCACTTATTTTATTCTGGTCAAATGTGAATTTCACAGACACTTTGGTACTCTGACACTTTGGCATTCCTTAGGAGTATTTTTCCATTCATTTTCTCAATCAGAGAATCATATGGATATATGAACTAAGGGATAGGAAATGTCTATAAATATATTTTGGTTTAGTCATCTCAAAAAAAAATGCCTTATCGAATCCTGATTTTTTCCTTCCAAATTCAGAGATTCCTATTGTGAAGAAAATAATAAATTAGAACCCAAATTTTGTTTCCACAATCTAATTTCATTTTGTGAACTTTGGAAGCCAGCTTCATGATATGTCCCTTAAAGTATAATCCTTGCTGAATTTTAGAAACTTAGTTTCATCAAGAAATCTGATCAAAGTGAATTGTATTGCCACATCAAGTTTTCTTATGAAGTATTATGAGGCTGAAGGTAGATGGAATTGTTTTGAAGGAAATACACAGCTTCTATGAATTCAAATCTTAATCTGAATGAATACATTTCCAAGACAGAAAAATGACTTGTGGGTAAAATCGATGAATCCCTATTTATAATTTTTAAAGAACTGATTGTACAGTGGGAGAAATATTAGAAAGTTGAATATAAAGAATTAATTCTGATTTTCATGAATAAAGAGAAAAATTGAGGAACAATGACTTGAGCACTTAATATATGTTCCAGAAAAGACAGAGCTGACTGTTATAGATTTGTTCAGGGCCCTTCATAGAGGAGGAGGTGACAAGCAGCTAATACAAATTTACTAGGAAAAGCTATGTTGTAATGGTCTACTTTCTTTTTCTACAAAAATTGGAAAACAGACTAGGGAAGTTCATAGCCATAGTCATTTGGAATTCAGTTCAGCTTTGGGTTATGTTCCTATCAATATATTTGTTGTCTTCATGAAGAAAGTGCGTAGGGCCTTACAAGAGAGAGTTGAAGAGGAGATCAACAATCTCTGTCTTTGCGTATCTTAAGAAACTCCAAGTTCATGAAGAACCAAGACCTGTTGTTTGTGAAAAAGAGACAGGATTTGGCCATATATAATAAAGCAATAGAATACTGACCAATGGTTGTAAGTTACCAAGTGAAAGCACATGAACCACTGAAGAAAGAGTTATATTAAAAAGGATGTCCATTCCTTCAGTGGGATGTCTTAGGATGCAGAAATTTTCACCTCCCTGGAGGTTCTCAAATACTGGCCATATGACTGCCTGCCTGGCAATTCAACATCAGATAATAGGTTGCATTAAAGGCCCTTTTCACTTTCTTTCAATTCTATGTTCCACTTGACTGGAATTGCTCAAACAAAACTAAAATATTTTGACAAATATATAAAGATATACATGTTTCTCTATCCATGATGATAATTTCCTCAGAAGCTGTTAATTAGTTTCAAAATGTAAAGGCACTCCATTTATAGTTAAGAATGCTATAGTCATTTTCTTAAATTCAAGGAAGATACTTCAAATTATGAAACAAAAGCTAAAAAAGATATGATTACTGAAATAAATTTTGTGAAAGGACTGTCCAACAATACTCAGATTTACATATTTAGGTACATGGTGAAGGACATAGTCTTCTGACCAAATTCAACATTACTGCCATGTTGAGGAAGAACTCACTGAGGGAGGTATAACGCACAGAAAAGCAAACTCAAAGGACTCCCTAAGAAACATAATTCACAAACAGGGTGTATACGAATAATATCATTGTAAAATACTGGTCCTTGCTTACATGTCCCCAGGGGTGATTATGGTTTGTACATGTGGAAAGGAGAAGGCAGGAGAGGAAAAAACTAAGACCTGGGTTTCAGGTGTCAGAAGTCAGCCAAAGTCTAAAAAAAAGTGTTTATTTCAAACCATGGTAGATACAGATACTATGCACATCAAGTCAGATCTGAAGGGTTAATGTGAGAAAAATAGGAGGCCAACAAAGAAAAATAGAATTCACAACCTACACAGGATGTCCGGTAGGTGGGAGGGCAGCATAGACGTAAACACAAAGCTGGAATGCAGTCTGATGTTAATTGTTCTATAAACAATGGGTAACTCAGTTACTGAGCTACAGAATCGTATAGAACTTTTTCATTTTTCCATTTCATAGAATAAAGTTGTAAAACTGTCTGCCTTCTTATGAATGTGGCCTCGTAGCCAGTAGTTACTTCAGTTAAATAAATATAATTAGACTATTTTAAATAGAAATGGTTTGGTTCCGAAATACTGGGTCTGACAAATAGAAACAAACATAACGGGGTTATAGTTCACTTTTCAATTATCCATGGTAGTTTTAGAGAAAAACTTAACAGTAGAATAGATATTTAAAATCTCATTTTAATGAACAGCCAAAACGTCACATGTTTTATGAGCGCTGGTATGAGAAGCAAAATAAATAAGACTGAACATATTCTTTCTGTTTTCTGGCTCATTCACAAAAGAAGGGGGCTGGTATGTAGTGAAAAAAGGGAGACCTAGAAAGGGAACAGAAACAGGAAAAACAAAGAAATGAAGAAAAGATACAGACAGAAGCTATGGAGATGCTGGTTGCTAAAAGGATTTTTTTGTGTGTGATAAATCCTCAAAAATGTACTAAATAATATACATGGCCAACACTAGGGTACAAGCCAATCAAACAGGAACTGGCTTACTTTCTTGTATGTCTTCAGCACGGTCCATTAGAAAAGAGACTGAAATTTAAACCAGAGGACCTTGGTTTAAAAACTGATCTACCACTTGAACTCCTATAATACTCTCACATCTCAAGTTTTTTTTTTTTTAATTTTTAAAACAAAGATATGAATACTGTTCTGTTTATATTATGGTACTAAACTGAAATTTAATGTGAAAGCAATTGGAAAAAGCTAAGATGCAAACTAAATATATCAGTAGCCATTATTACTCCTTTATTACTTGTATACTCATAAATAAGTCTTTTTCATTTGTAAAAGAAAAGGTGCAAGTGGAAAGACTCAATGGGACCCTTTGAAATAAATGCTAAACTCAGAATATTTTCCTCATAATTTTAAATCCATATTGTTAATGTTATTTGAAATAAACAAGAAAACACAATATATCTACTAAGTATGAGAATAACTAAAACACAAATGGTTCTTTGATTAGTTCAGTGCCTAATGTTGAACTGTCTTAAAGACAACTATTTAATCTTGAGGCTAAGAAAGGGAGAAAGGGAGAAGGGAAGGAAGGGCCATTCTTAGTAGACCAGGTTTTTAAAAATAACATTTCTGGTCCAACAACAAAAGTGATTCTTATTTTACTTAGAAAATTTGAAAAAAATCAGAAATGTGGGTACATACATGTAAATTTACAACCCGTCATCTTGGCATAATGATTGTTTATTCTTCTTCTGGTCTTTTATCTGTGCAACATGGAAATGTACTTTAAAAATATCTAGATTATCTACACAGAGTGTTTTCAAATGTGCTTTTTTTCAGGAATCCTATCATGTGCCTATCCTCATATCCTTAAATGAATAGACAATTTCAATCATCAGAGAGGCCTGTGGGTGTCTATCTGAAAGCCCAATTTGGCATGCCCTGTGTGTCTCTTTTTATTGGACCATCCTGCACTAACCCCTCTACCAGAATGATGTAAAGAACACAAGACTCTCTGTTTGAAAACATGCACAGCTTTTCTAGGCTTGAAAATTAAACCATAAAAAGTTTACTGGAAAAAAAAAAAAACCCTTTAAAAAGCTCCTTAAAAACTCACACCATAATTGCTCCCCACCAAGCGTGGGCACTTGCTAGCTGCAAGTAGTGGCACTGTGACAAATGTAGCAAAACTGAAAGCAGGCTATACTAAGAGAAAGAAAAAGTCTTCCACTGGCCATCTGTGAAAATAAGGCATGTGGCCATTAAATGCAGAGGCTGTAAATATACACAAACTCCATGAAGCAAATGGCAAAAAAGGACTAAACTTCAAGCTCAAACAAATCAAAATGTTTAATGCATAGTTACCACTGCTGGACGAAAACAGCTCTGATCTTTGCAGTCTGCAAACTCGGCATGTATTTCAATTAAATACCCCCAAAAAGAAAAGAAAGAAAAAGAAAGAAATGAAAAGACACAGAAGAAAACCATCTGGAACAAAAGGCTATAGACAGCCTATACTCAATTTCTAGAAACAAACAGCCCCTTTAACTTGCATCAGCCTGTCGAGAATGTCGATTGGAATTATTGAAAGGCTGACATATAGAGTGATGGATGGGTGATGACATAATACCTATTTGCCTTTTTGTCATGGTCTGTGAAAACTGGCTGCTCTGTGCTGATAATATTCACCAAGGGGTTTTCCTCTCTCCTCCTGTCCCATAAGAAGTGTTCCCTAGCTAAGACACTCAGAATTAAGAAGGTTTTATGAAAGAAAAACAAAAGAAAAGAAAACCTAAGGATCAAATGCCAACTTGCATATAAAAAGCTGGTCTAGATTTTCTAATAATCAGTTGCCTAGAAAGCAGTTCTCTATCCATTTTACATACATATTTAGAGGGAATCCAATGATAAAAAGGCAAATACTCAATTTCAGATTTCATGTAGCTTTTAATTAAAGCTACCAAATAAATAATTACGTGTAGAAATAAAAATAATATATACTCTTATTTTTATAATGACAAAATCTTAATCATTTGTGTTATTTTAATTTGTTCCTAAGTAAATTCTAATCAGAAGGTTTGAAAGTCAAGGGACATCTTGACAACAAACACCCATGCACACCCCAAGAAAAACTTTTGTCCCACTGTTGCAATGATCTATCTCATTCCCTCCTGAACGATTTCCCTAACATGGCTTCCTCCTTCATGGGAGTTTTCCCTCTTACCACTGAAATGCCTAGCTCTAATTTGACTTCTCTAATTCATTTTAGCTAAAGGCAACATCTCCAAAAGCCATCCATAAATCATTAATTAATTGTAATGCCTGCCACTTAAAACAAAGGCATGAGTTCCTCCATACTCTTTTTCAAAGCAAACCTGTAATTCACAATTCCTCACATGCCTTCTCCTTATCGAAGAGCAGGAGCATGTGTTAGATAATGCTCAACTAGATACACCGTGTCAGTTTCTGAAGAGTTAACATTGTTGGCCCCATCCATCAGCTGGCTAGCGAAGCATCAGGAAAGAATGATGGATGTAAAATTATTACAGGGCTGCCATCTGATACACTTACTGCCATTTGTAACTAATGCTGGGGCTGACACACTTTTTTTTTCATTATTAAACATCCACATTAAGTCAACATTGGTCACTGTCATTTCGTGTTCGGCACTCTGTTAAAGGGAAAGAATAGGGTTGACAATGGCAGAAAAGAGGAGGTTGTAATGGAAGAGTTTCAAAGTGCCAGAGTAAAAAAAATTAACTTTTGTTTACAAGTCCATCCATGTTGTATGTGGTAAGGCTTCTTATGAATGTGACTGACACCAAATAGAGAAACTGATTTCATTATTGAGTAAATCATTATAAAATATACATCTTATTCACTAAATTTTCATCTTATTCTGTAGAAATCTGCCAAGAATTTTCACTGAATCTCAGAAGGAAAAGTAAGAGACTTTCCCAGATATTCTTACTTGCAATTATTGATTAATGCATAGCATGTGCAGGTGTTTAGATTTCACGCACACTTCAGGCAATTAACATTTGATGCATAAATTCTCTACCTTAAGACATATTTGTATGTTTATCTTTGTGAATGACATCTATTTTATATATAAGAAGTAATACAGAAGTTGGCCATAATATGTAGAAACTATGTGAATGAATATACACTCACTGACTTAACCTGGCTCCAAGCAATGTTTTCTTGTATGCATGCCTGTATGAAATTTAATTCCTTCTGAAAACACAGACAAGGTATAAGGCCCTGGGCATGTAACAGAGAAGAGCAAAGGTAGGTAGATAGATGACATCAAATGTAACCAAAACAAACCAGCTTTATGATGAAAATATTTGAGAACCTCGATTGTCATTTCTATATGTGGCTAACAATGGCATTTTCCTATACAATAGCAGAGATGCCTACTCCTTGGAAGGAAATCTATGACAAACCTAGACAGCGCATTAAAAAGCAGAGACGTCTCTTTGCCGACAAAGGTCCATATAGTTAAAGCAATGGTTTTTCCTGTAGTCATATATGGATGTGAGAGTTGGACCATAATGAAGGCTGAGTGCTGAAGAACTGATGCTTCTGAATTGTGGTGCTGGAGAAGACTCCTGAGTGTTTCCTGGACAGCAAGGAGTTCAAACCAGTCAATCCTAAGGAAATCAAGCCTGAATATTCATTGGAAGGACTGATACAGAAGCTGAAGCTCCAATATTTTGGCCACCTGATGTGAAGAGCCAACTTATTGGCTGGGGAAGAATGAAGGCAAAAGGAAAAAGGGGCAGCAGAGTGTGAGATGGTTAGATAGCACCACTAACTCAATAAATATGAGTGTGAGCAAACTCAGGGAGATAATGAAGGACAGGGAAGCCTGGCCTGACTGTAGTCCATGAGGTTGCAAAGAGTTGGACATGGCTTAGCGACTGAATAATAACCACAAAGCCACTCTAGTCTTGCTTTTGGTCCCCATCAATATAATCTTTGATCTTAAGATATCCCTCAGAAGAGAGGGTGATCTGGCTGTGACCTCTGTCACTCCACTGGTCTTCAGGGTTGACTGGCTGTCTGGCTGGCTAAACAGGTATTCCCTTTCCTGCCTCATGGCTCCATGTGCATCCCTCCTGGAGATGCAAGCTTGGTGGAAGAGGATGACCTTCCACAATAGGGGAGGGTGCTTCCTTAGTCAGGGGTATACGAGAAGGTGTTCTTCCCTGCTAGAACCTCCAAACAAGCTCTCAAGGTCCACTTGTAGAAGAGAGTAGGCTAATCAAGCTTCCATGACTCCAGACACACCCAAATGATGTGCTATAAGTGGCAGTCAGCCTTTCTTAAAAAAAAAAAAAAAAAAAAGATATCCTTTGATTTCAGGAAGGATAAGATAAGGTCTCTAATTCAGTCCTAGAAAATAATTTGTGATCTCTCTTCCTTGACCAGTAATGTGCAAATAACCCAGCTGTCCCCAAATGAGACATTTACAGAAGTCAGCGTGAAGGGTGAAGTGAAATATCCCTCTGTGAATGAAGAAGGAGCTTTAGTGAAGAGAAAATAACTTCTGAGCCTGCATGCCTTCAAGGGATAGTTGTAAGTGCATCAAAATTTTGTGACGCTAAGGGATTGAGTGAGTGAATGAGTGAAGTTGCTCAGTCGCGTACGACTCTTTGCAACCCATGGACTGTAGCCCACCAGGCTCCTCCCCCATGGGATTCTCCAAGCAAGAGTACTGGAGTGGGTTACCATTTCCTTCTCCAGGGGATCTTCCTGACTCAGGGATCGAACCTGGGTCTCCTGCAATCCAAGCGGACGCTTTAACCTCTGAGCCACCAGAGTCACTTAGTTAAGGGAACTTAATGCTACGGGAACAACCTACATAATCATGATTTCAACTCTGACATTACTGAGCTGATGAACTAAAGCTACCAACCTCTTACTCCTGAACTTCATTATGTGCTCCAAACTAAGCATTATTTGCTGAAGCTACAGTAGTTAGATATCCTGATACTTGCCACGAAAAGCTTTTCTAACAGACATTATAGCCTAGGCCATCATCTTTCTAGGACAACTACAATGGGAGTGAGGGAAGTGATAAAAGAAAGTTCTAGTGTGTTCCACATTTCAGTGAGTGCCAGAGGGCTCAGTGGTAAAGAACCTACCTCCCAATGCAGGAGATGTAGGAGATACAGGTTCAATCCTTGGGTCAGGAAGACCCCCTGGAGCAGGAAACGGCAACCCACTCCAGTATTCTTGCCTGGAAAATCCCATGGACAGAGGAGCCTGGTGGGCAACCGTCCATAGGGCTGCCAAGAGTCAGACGTGTCTAAGTGACTGAGTACACACAGACAAAGGCACCTTCAAATCAAGGTCAGAACCTGAATATGAAGCTGGTCAAAGCTGTGTCATTTGGGTGTTAAAAATCCAAGTAGGTGGTTTTTATAAAACAAATGTATATATGAGGGTGCTCTGAGTCTTCCTACCTGAGAAGATGACTTATTCATCCATAAGGCTAATCTGTAACCGAGCTGAGTGCTAAAAGATAACATTATTTGAATATACAATCAGGCTATAATTAACCAGAGATGACAATTATAAATAACACTCTTTCCCAGAGTTTCCAAGAAACCTGACATACACAGTTCTTGGGTATGTTGAAACACTTCCAAGAAAAGTAAAGAAATGAAAAATCTCTTAGAAGTCTTCAATTAAAATGTGTTTCAGTACAAACGACTTTCATTATGTGTTTTGGTACATATGACTGGAAAACATTTGTCCCTCTCTTCACACCTCTAATTGTTTTCACTGCCCAATTACAGCTTTTCAGAATTAAGACATTCTAGTTAAGACAAGCATGTTGGTCATTTGAAATGTGAAGAAAAGTTAATGTGTATAAGACTTGTGTACCCTAGAAAACAGATCTCTGCTATGGGTTTCCAATTATCTGGATCTTGGGTCATGCCAGATCCTTCTATCTTTCTCTCTCCTTCTTTCCCACTTCTTACATTTATGTCACATACTTTCAGGATTTAGGAAGTTGGGAGGATTGTTAGAGAAAAAATGTCATCCTTTTAGGAGGGGAAGAGGAATTTATATATATGTATATATATACTGCCTTTATCCTTTTGTTAGGATCTGTGAAGCAAAATTTCAAGCCAACTACTGATCTAACTATATACTTTGGCCATGGATAAAGTTGGATGATTATAACAATCTATTAAAAAGGTGGGTATTAAAAAATGATGACACTGTATGTCTAGTGATGCTGCTTCATGTGGAAAAACAAGCAGCCAGTTTTGTTGAGTCAGGTATATAACTGATTTGATATGCTCAGCAACACGGGGTCTTAATTCAGTTCCTGTAGGAATTTACCCACATAAATAGGCCATGATTAACAATCAAAATCATAATTTGATCTAAACTGTAAGCTCTGTAATAGGCAGAGAACATATTTTCTTGTTCTCAATACAAGTACATAGCAGCACTGTCCCTGATACATATGGGTCCTAATGTTGAATAATGACTAATTAAAAGATATAAATTTGACATTATTTCATTCCCATGAGTTGCAAGACATAGATTGATCATTAATTTGGTACAAATGTCAGCTAAGCCAGTTCAACGGGAAAAGGCAACCACAGTAATTCCTGCTTCTATGAGAGCTTCAGTCTCAAGTGTCAAGGGATGAACTAATTTGAATTCTCCAGCTGAAAAGGTTTACTTACACATTATAAGTGTTTCCCAGACTACTGCAATAATGGATTTTTACATTTTCATATTTTACAGTTACATGATGCAATTTCTTTTTTTTAGATTTTCACTTAAAAATCCATAAAAATATAAGATCATAGTTGAAGATGTAACTCAACTGCATTGAAAGGGCATGGTGAAGAGATTCAGGAGCATAAACTTCTTGAGGATGAAGATATCTTAGTTGGCCTACAGATTCTGGCAGGAATTACTTCAAAAATAATTTTTTTTAATTACTATAATTCTGTAAAAGAGAAAGGAAAATTGAAAGGAGTAGTTTTCAACAGAGGCAACTCACTCATGCAGCTCAAATATGAGATGCTGACCAGAGAAATAAAACAAAGTCTGACTGTGGCAGTAGAAGATGAAGTGGAAATAAGGTCCCGAACAATGAACACCATGGAATAAAATGAATGCGGATGGTTCCACTCCTGTTACTTAATCAAAAGGCTGAGCAGAGTCACTGGAGCCGGCATGAAGTCATGTGTTAGAACAACAGCTGATCTGTATTAGAGAAGATTAACTCGCAGTGCCATGGTGGAAGGCCCAGGATTATTTTATGTACTTCCATTGCCTTACAAGCCGTCAGCACAATTATTGCCCTCCGATGTGAATGACTGATCTGTAACCACAGCTAAACAGCATGCTGCTTAGGGGCCTAGGAGCTTCATGAAGATGAATTTCCATACCATCAAAGTGCTTTTAATGGGTTCCCTGATCCAACCACAAGGCCTGTTTTGCAAGTATATAGAACTCTGGATGAAGGCTTCCTGTCCAAAAGGATTTGGTCGGTTGTCACTTGACAATTCCCAGCCAGCACAGGGGAGGAGAGGGGGGAGATAGGTAGAGTTGTCTCTGCTTTGGAGGATTAAAAAAAAAAAAAAAAGGGTACAGATGCTGGCTGAATGCAACCAACTGCTGTATCCACAGCTGAATTCAATGCGCTTAACAAATAACGGCAATTTAGCTATGCTTGCGAGGAATAGCTTGAGTCACTTTGCATTAGCATCTGGCTGAGTGTTAAACTCATTTCTACATGGGGTGCAGAGAAAAGGAATTTCTGTTCAAGCATCCTTTCAAGAATGTTTAAGTATTTGAATATAAATTCCTTTATGCTTGCTATCATTCCTTCTCTGAGTTGTCACTTCGTTTTCCCCCTTCCTTCTGGTGCTTAGTTAGAAAATTTTTGTGTCCTTCAAGCTGTACCAGTGTTGCTCTTCTTAGGATGTGAGACTGCCAGGGAGGAACACTTGACCATGCTTGGCTCTCCCCTCTAGGAACAACAGAACTGAAATCATGTCTCCGTCTTTCTGACCCATGGTCAGATCAGAAGTACAGAAGTACATAACTTCAAGCATTCTATAGTAATATAACATATTACTTTTTTTGAATAAAATACAATGTAGCTTAGACAAAAGAGTTTGAAATTACTATAGCCCAGATAAAGCACACTTGGGGCAGGATCACACTTTCATTCACTATGCAAATTGCTAGCTTCTATATCCCTGGATTGGGAAGATCCCCTGGAGAAGGGAATGGCAACCCACTCCAGTATTCTTGCCTGGAGAATCCCATGGACAGAGGAGCCTGAAGGGCTACAGTCCATGGGGTGGCAAAGAGTTGGACATGACTGAGTAACATTTTCACTTTCACTTAGAGATTATACGTAAAATTCCATAGAAAACCTGGGAAACCGGAAAGTTATCCAAATGAGCAACCTGTCCATTCTGGATGACCCGTTTGACTCATAAGCTTCCTTGAGTTATTATTAAGTAGCTGATTACTTTTTCTCTTATATACTGTATTTAGCTACTGGATTTTGAGAAAAAGAGGATTCAGTGACACTTTAAAATTTGAATTAAAAATACCAAATATGACCAAAGGAAGTATAATCACTTCAAACCTTCTATAGTAATATATTATTTTTTCTGAATGAAATACAATGTAGCTTAGGCAAAATAGTTTGAAATTATTATAGCACAGATAAATTCAGAAGTTTCACTGGGCTTAAGTATAATAATAGGTATACTAATACTGTTCCCATTTTAAAGAAAAAAACTTGTTTTATAATCAAGTCAAAATTTCCAATTGTGCAGTCACTTACAACATGACAGTGCTTCGTGCTAGAAACATATTATGACAAGCTCAGGCTCTTAGATACTTAGATCTCGAGCACGGGTATCATCCGAGCTTACGCTGATTAAAGAAGATTCAGCATTTTCAAATCCAGCTCATCCCCAAATACAAGTTGAGCATCTCTGTAAAGCAAAACTTTCACTTAGACCCAGATATTTCAAATGCCACTCTATTTTAATACAAAGTGATGGCAGAAGAGGGGATAGTAATTGTCAATAAGCTTCAGATGGATAGAAGAGAATTATAACCCTTCTCATTTCCAGATGGTTTTGATTAGGATGGGCATGAAGAATTCTGTATGGATCAAGGGAAAGAGGGAGGGAGAACAGTCATTCTGAGGATGGTAAGAAAAGAAAAAGATAAAGAAGACATTCAAGCAATTTAAGTATTTTTGGAAAGCCAACCATTATTTTAGGAACTCACCTTTTCTGTCCGGCAGTTATTGAGACCTAGACTATTCACAACAGCCACCTTCCCGTCAAGCACCTGCTGTTCCCGCCGTAGCTGCTCCTTCATCTGCCGAGCTTCTTGGATTGCCTTAGTGACAGCATCATGGTCATTTAAATAACCTGAAGATGTAACAGAACGAAGGATATGTTTTGCACAAACGTATAGATGGGTTAACCTTCCACCATAAAAGTCACTTCTTTTTTGGGAGTGGCTAGTGTCTGGCATATACTAATTTTTTCAATGGAATCAGTCTGAGATGAATGAATGAATGAATAATTGATGATGACTGATTCACACAATTACATCAACATGGTGCCAAACATCTGTTACCAAAACGTAATATTTAAGTGAAATACAGCTGGTTCCACGTTTGAAAAGATGTTTAAAACATAATCTTTAAATAAACTTTTTTAGTCACCTGAGTATCTTGTAGTGCAAAAATACAACCTATCTTTCATTTTTTTCCCCTATGAGGACTATTTGAATGTTACCAGAGGATACAAGTATTGATAATTATCACTGTTATTTACTGATACTCTCATAGTATTAGAAATGCTAATTTAGAGTTTGAGTATAACCACCTCATGTGAAGAGTTGACTCACTGGAAAAGACTCTGATGCTGGGAGGGATTGGGGGCAGGAGGAACAGAGGACGACAGAGGATGAGATGGCTGGATGGGGTCACCGACTCAATGGACGTGGGTTTGAGTGAACTCCGGGAGTTGGTGATGGACAGGGAGGCCTGGCGTGCTGCGATTCATGGGGTTGCAAAAAGTCAGACACGACTGAGCGACTGAACTGAACTGATGATGCTATTAGGTTTGTCATATACAGAAGGAACAAATCATTATTAACTGACTCTGGAAGAAGAGCATTCTCCCCCTTGCATCCATCCATGGTGAAATAAACCATAGGTGGCAGTGGTTTGTGACAGATACAAACTTGTGGTGGTGAAGAGGCTAAATTTCAAGCACAAAATGTAACTGAGCACCTGTAATTGTTGGATAAGAAATGGTGGCTACTGGGTAATTATAATCACACTTAATTCACACTCTTAATAGGATGGTCAAATGACCAACTTATGTCTGCAACTCCACAATCCACAGTAAAAAAAAAAAAAAAGCCAAGCTATGTCTTTTAAAGAATAACAGGTGTAAGGAGAAAGGCTAATTTTAATTTTTATTTTAACACTGGTCATTTAATTTGATGCACACTATGCTGATAATCTGCATGATTTTAGGGTAGAATAGTGAGGGAAAGGGATCATTTTGCAAATATTGAAAGGAGAGCTAATATATCATCTTTCACTGTCCCTATCTTTTAACTAGGGCATAAAATGGCATAAACTGAATCTATAATATGAAATTGCCCAGAAAAGGGACTTGTTTGTGACATGAGGCTAAATCTAACCAGATCCATTGGTGAATTGTGACAGATGGAGGGACTGTGAGACAGAAGGCAGGCACTAATCACACATAAAATGACCGGCTTGCCTCAACATGTTCCATGGATTCCAGCAAACTTTACACCCTAATCCATTTTTAGAACAAAAAACATCTGGGCCATAAATCCTCTAATCTGCCAAAACACGCTATTAAATCCCCTGATTTGTTGAAAAACACTAAGATTAAAGAAAGGAAATATAAAATGGCTAACTGCCGTGTTAGGAAAGTGTTATTAATACTCTTTCTTTGTCTCAATTATGAATGTTCTGGTACTAAAGAGCCTTGTCTAATCATGTCAGATTACACATCCTCGTTATATTACTAGACTCTTCTATCTGATCTGCTGATTGCCAAAAAAACCTAGAATACTTTCGTGCTGCTTAAACATTTCTATTGAAGAAGCTGATGTCAGATTAGCACAGTGCTTTCCTGCTGGAAGGCTTCTAAATGTGGCATGTCTTTTTCCCTTTATTATGTACAGACTGAGCATTGTCCTCTGATCTTGAGGCAGAAAGAGAAGTTCCAGGGTAGGCAACAGAAAGGGGAGCCTTGAGATACTATCTATTTTGCTTTTCTGAGCTCAATTCATTGGACCGTACTCAAAAAAACAACACATCCTTGCTCATTATAAATACAATATGAATAAAAGACAACTAGTTAGATCTAGGTCAGATTAACCTTTAGGGTTAACATGTACTCTAACTTATGGTCGTTTTTAACCTTCTAGCATCTTCAGCATCCTGACTTGATACTTAAATATTATCTCTAACTCATTGTGTTCACAAACACTACTTGAGAACGAAATGCTGTTTTTATGTGACAGGGATGTTTTTGGAATATATTCATTTAGGAAAAGATCTTAAGAAGGTCAGCCTGATTTCCCTATCCTCTAAACCCTGGCTCAGATGGTGAAGAATCTGCCTGCAGTGCTGGAGACCTGAGATCGATCTCTGGGTTGCAAAGATCCCCATGGAAAGGGAATGGCAACTCACTCCAGAATTCTAGCCTGGAGAATTTCATAAAGAGCCTAGTGGGCTACAGTTCATTGGTCACAGAGAATCAGACGCTACTGAGCGACTAACACTTTACTTTTGTTTATGTATGGCCTGGTACCATGGTACCATGCATTTTGGTAATCTATTTAGCTTCTCCAGAGCACAAAAGTATTGGAAATGGTTCGGGACATGGCAGTGAGTCAAAGTATGAATTCTTTATGCTTTTTAGGCACTGCCAAGATAACACTGTGCAGGAGAAATTATTAATATATATGCAGAAAGGATGAAAATTATTTTGGGGGCGCATAACTGATATACATATGTTCTGCAATGGCTATTTCCAGTGTGAGGTGTGCGGGTGTGGGCAGGTAGATATAGGTGATCACTTTAAAAGAAATATTCTTGCTTTCAGAGACTTGAGCTTTAGTTAAAATGCTACATCAAATTCTAACGTGTATTTGCTGTGTTAGACTAAAAAGCTGTTTATATATTACAAAGTTGAATCATAATAGGATTGTTTGCTGATTCTTTATCTTTGTTCTCATCACAGTCACCTACTTCCCAGTCTTGCTGGTTTCTTCTCTCAGTAAAAGACCTCATCTCTAACTCTGGAAGACCAACAAGGCTGAACTCTCACGTTCATGCCCCACCCAGACTCCTATCCCAGGCCAGCTTCAAATCTATCACCAATTGTACCCATTGCCTCTTTCTGTTTCAATGAAAAATCGAGGCAAATCCCCTAAACTCACACTCTAGATTTCTATACTTCTCTACTGGTTATTCTCTTTCACATTTGCATCATTCACTTCGACTTCTCTACTATTGCTACCAGCTCCACTTGCAAGTACCTAAGGCTCTCCTTCTGAAACAAGCAAATAAATTCTCGCAACTTTGTGTTGCCCTCTCTTTCCAATCCTGTTTCTTTACCCTACAAACCAAATTTCTCAAGATCCACAGCATATTCTCTCATTCCTACCTCCCTTTGCAATCTCACTATACTCTTGTTTCCATTGCCCTTGCTCTTTCGGACGCCAAACCCAGGGGACACCTTCCATTCATGGCAGAAACAGCATTGGCAATCCCCTTGTTACTGAAACTCTTTCCTTCCCTGTTTCTCATCACAGCACTGGATCCTCATCTCAATTACTCCATCCTCATATCCTTGACTGAGATCTTTCTTCATCTGCTCCTTAAATTTGGTCCAGGATTTCAATCACCAGAAAATAATTTGTGCTTTGGAGTTGGATAAAACTGAACCTTACTACTTACTTGCTACATCCAACGTGTACACATTGTTTTACCTTTCTAAATCTCAATGGCCTTACTGGTTAAATGGAATAACCTAACTAGATAATATGGCTTTGTGAAGATTAAATCAGTTAATATGGTCTATTAGCATAAATAAATGGCCCATGAAAGTTATTCAGTAACTGTCAGTTTAGTTACTGAATGGCATAGTGAAACAGGTAAAACTTGGGCATTGGATTCACATGGATCCAGGTTTCTACTTCTTAGGAAGTGTGATATTTGCCAAATTATAACACTTAATTTCACTGAGTTTCCATTTCTCTCAACTGTAAAATGAACATAAGGCTAACGGAAGAATCAAATGAAATAATACGTGAAGGAGTAGATAACATTTGGTACACCTGAGGAGGCAGTAGGAAAATGTTCTTGTATTTTTTTCCTCTTTCATTTTTCTCTATGTGCTCATCCTTAGCAGTCCTATTGCACAGCTTTGACCACTATGATAAAATCTGTGAGGGGATATCCTCTGTTGTTGGTACCGAGGTTCAGTGAAATGGGAGTCACCCATTAGAGTTCAAAAGACCCCGAATGATCACTTGATACATTTTATTCTGCCTTTATTATATACTTGAGCAATAAGTGCATCTCAAGACAGGATCAGAAGGAAGGGTAAGTGTTTAGGAGAGGTTTGGTAAGCTTCTTATGAGGAAAATGGGAGGGCAAAGACCAATACGGCTTCCAGTTAGCACCTCAAATGACATTTGGGAAATGCAGGTTAGGGATCATTAATGTAAGAAAGGTGTGAGAGTCTGTGACTGTGTTACACTTACAAGAGTTTGATTTTTCATACATTGGCATTCCTTCTTAACCATAACCAACAAAATTCTCAAAATTAAAAAGGTACCTATTATATATTTTTTGGACTTCCCTGGTGGCTCAGCGGTAAAGAATCCTCCTGCAATACAGGAGACCTGGGTTCGATCCCTGGGTTAGGAAGATCCCCTGGAGGAAGAAATGGCTACCCACTCCAGTACTCTTGCCTGGAGAATTCCATGGACAGAGGATCCTGGTGGGCTACAGTCCATGGGGTAGCAAAGAGTTGGACATGACCGAGTGTATAAATATACATTATATATTTTAAGGGGCCAAAAGAAGGGACTAACTGGAAAGTCCAATCTAGAGGGGGTATAATCTAAACAGAAAGAGTGAATGAATGGCTGTTCCACAAGGGAAGAGCCTGTTAAAAGGTAGAAGGAAAAACAGCAAACTACTTGTAATGGGTTGAATTGTCTCTCTCAAAAAGATAGGCTGTGTCCTAACCCCTGGTATTGATGAATGGCATCCTTATCTGGAAACTGAGTCTCTGCAGATGTGTAAATTAAGGATCTTGAAGTGAGATCACGCTGGATTTATGATGGGCCTTAAATTCAATGATTTGTGTTCTTCTAAGAGAAAGGAGGGAAAGATCTGACATACAGACTCAGGGAAGGAGCTTACAGGAGCATGGAGGCAGACACTGGAACTATGTATCTCTAAGTCAAGGAACACCAAGCCTCTAGGAGCTGGGTTGTTGTTCAGTTGCTCAGTGGTGGTTGACTCTTTGTGACCCCATGGATTGCAGCATGTCAGGCTTCCCTGTCCTTAACCATCTCCCAGAGTTTGCTCAAACTCATGTCCATTGAATCAGTGATGCCATCCAACCATCTTGTCCTCTGTTGACCCCTTCTCCTCCTGCCTTCAATCTTTCCCAGTGTTAGGGTCTTTTCCAATGAATCAACTCTTCACATCAGGTGGCCAAAGTATTGGAGCTTCAGCTTCAGCATCAGTCCTTCCAATGAATATTCAGGACTGATTTCCTTTAGGATTGACTGGTTTGATCTCCTTGCAGTCCAAGGGACTCTCAAGAGTCTTCTCCAACACAAGTTCAAAAGCATCAAATTCTTTGGTGCTCAGCATTCTTCATGGTCCAACTCTTACATCCATACATGACTACTGGAAAAATACATAACTTTGACTAGATGGACCTTTGTTGGAAAATTAATGTCTCTGATTTTAATATGAGAGTTTGTCATAGTTTTTCTTCCAAGGAGCAAGTGTCTTTTAATTTCATGGCTGCAGTCACCACCTGCAGTGGTTCTGGAGCCCTAGAGCTGGGAGAGGAATGGAATAGATTTTCTCTCTGTGCCCCTGAGGAACTAAGCCTGCTGATTCCCTGACTCTGGATTTCCTTCTAGCTTCCAAATAGTGAGACCCAGTTTATGGTAATTTTTTGTGACAGGCTTCCAAACCAATATATGGCAATTAGTCTTAAGGAAGCTCCTAAGACTCAAGGGATGATCCCAAAAGACTGTAAAGTATCTACTGCCTGTCTCAAGCCTTTCCTGATTTCCAGCCATACAGGTCTGTCTACCAAGCTTCTCTACTGGACTGTCCCATGCAGCATGTCTAGCATGGACTTCATCATCTTCCCACCACTTCACTCTGTTTTTCTTACATTCCATGTCCCTTTCCAGTTGCGCCTCCAGTCACTTGGGAGCCATCTAAGATACCTCCTTCAGTTCATACGTACAAAACACAAGACAACCAGTGTCTGGGGTTATGCCTCTTCCTCAGCTCTCAAATGTGCTTTTTCTCCATCCCCACTGGCTCCTGCCTTCGCTGAAGCCACCTCTTATCTCACTTGGGCTAATGTTTTCACCTCTTAACTGGTTTCCCTCTTTAAGCATACACCCCTTGAATCTCTCTCCTACTCTGCTTCCAGCTGAAGCATTCCAATATCTTCCAAAAAAGAAAATTTGAATCACTTCACTTTACCCAATTAAAAACTCAACTCTTGCTGTCCTGGTAGCTCAGCTGTTAAAGAATCTGCCTGCAATGCAGGAGACCCCAGTTCAATTCCTTGGTTGGAAAGATCCGCTGGAGAAGGGACAGGCTACCCACTCTAGTATTCTTGGGCTTCCCTGATGACTCAGATGGCAAAGAATCTGTCGGCAATGTGGGAGACCTGGGTTCGATCCCTGGGTTGGGAAGATGGAGAACGCTGGAGAACGGAAAGGCTACCCATTCCAGTATCCTGGCCTGGAGAATCCCCACAGATAGAGGAGCCCGGTGGGCTACAGCTCATGGGGTTGCAAAGAACTGGACACAACTGAGCAACTTTCACTTTCACTTTCCTACCCCACAGCTTAAAGGAGCACTTCTTAAGCTGACGATCTGAATATTCTGTGAAAAAATAATTCCATGTTCAAAAGAGTAAGGGAAATACTAAATTAAAGTTTAAAAGGTTTCTCTGTGGCATGTATTCCCCAAATCTTGAATACATTAATGCGACTGTGAATCTTCCAGAGATAACAACAGTATCATATTCCAAATATCCTGGAACAAGAAACTCTTTAATGTTCCCCCAAAAGCATCATTCTGGGATAAATTCCAAACACTTTAAAATGGCCTAATAGTCTCATGATATCAACCCTGCTTATCCTTCCCACGTCATTTCCTGCTGGTTTCTCAAGAGCTCTGTGCTTAAGCTGCACGGAACTATTTCCTGTTCCAAGGACAAGCCTTCCTCTTCACCCCCTCCTCTGTCTCCCGAGCTTTCCTCTTAAACTGAAAGAGGCGTTTTCTGGTGTGTTTGGGAGTTTACTCAAATGTCAAGCCTGCTTAAGAATTTTCCTGACATACCCCAGACATGCTCCTTGGCAACCTTAGTACTTCTCATCTCCAGGCTCCTGCAAAAGCTTGGAGATGCTTTTACTGTCACGTTGTCTCTTGTTTTCGAAAGTCTGTCTTTCATGAGAATCTATGAGTTATTTGAGGGCAATTTGTTTTTCCTTTCAGCCTTTTATTCCTTTGGCCCATGGTAGAGTCTGTTGAAGGAATAAATGCATATTTCTAAGTTGAAAGTATCTTCCATTGTAATTCCAAGTTCACTGATGATCTGCTTCATCATATAAATGGGAGCCTGAACAGGTTTCTTAAAATTCATGGCTTTAAAGTGTACTGTCAGGGTAATACAAATTCTTATTTACTGCATTTAATTATTTTATGTAGAACTTATTGGCTGTACTAAAAGTACAATTACTTGTGTTTCAAGTAATATTCCAAAAATATTAAGTTTTTTCTGTTTTCTGAGGTCACTTATCAACATCAAATTTTTGGTACCCTGATATGCAGCATTTCTTCATCTATTAAAATTTGTGAGAATTAGATAATAAATGTGAAATTAAACTGTAAAGTGCTATGGAAATATTAATTGTTAGATGCTGAATAATATCCTTAACTTCCTGATAATCTAGTGGCTTTCTAAGAAATGATTACAGTGTTCTTGTTCAATAACCTACCTTCACAGAAGCTTTTTCTCATTAAAAATGTAAACTAATGAAATTTACAGGCAAGATGCTTATTCACATCATCGTATTTTAAATTACCAAGTTGTAGAGATAAATATCACATTGCTGGACTTGAAAATATTGCCCTTCATTTTACTCAATCAATGTGTGTCTCCTACATTTGGTCAGTAAATTTTTACATTTCATGCGTTAATGCCTCTGAGGAATGAAGGGCAAGAATAATATGTTCCAATATCTTCTGAAGACATGATGGAACAAAGACTCTAGATCTCTAAATCCTTAGTTTGAGACTTTCATCTGCTTATCCTCCATACTCAGCAAAATGTATGGCATAGAGACAATATTTAATACCCATTTATGGGATGAGTGAGGGAAAGGATAAATAGATGACTGAGAAGAATATCTGAGGCAGAGAGGCTGCCAACAGGTAACAGTGAAAAAAGACAGCATGCAACCCAGAGACCACGACTGGAAGGTCTCAATCTCCATTGGCTGTGAGGCTTGAGTAAGTTACCAGGTGGGCACGTGCATTTGTTTCCTTACAATTCCAACAGTGGGAAGAACTACAGAATCACAGGACTGTCCTCACTATGATAGGGACTTACTCAGAATCCCTGGGTAAATGCTTAGCCTCTTTCAGCTGCGGTTCCTTACCTGGAAAATAACAATTTCTGACTAGATGACAGGGATATTTGTTGCTGTTGTTTAGTCGCTCTGTTGTATCTGACTCTTTTGCGACCCCATGGAATACAGTCCCCCAAGCTCCTCTGTCTATGGGATTCTCCAGGCAAGAATACAGGAGAGGGCTGCCATTCCCTTCCCAAGAGGATCTTCCTGACCCAGGGATCGAACCCACATCTCCTGCACTGGCGCTGAGCTACCAGGGAAGCCCTAGTTAAAGGTGTATAATTTTAAAATAAACAGTGAGAAAACAGACTAAAATGCTTTGATAAAAGTTGAAAGTTATACATATACACAGTAAAGGTTGGAAAGGGCAGTAAAGGAAAGATAACATCTGGCCAAAAGATCCTAAAATTATCCATCATTCTTCTGAAGTAGTCATGCTTTTAAAGGAGCTTTCAATGGTGCTGCCTATCATTTGCATATCATACAAAAGTATTCTTATAGAATGTGGTGTAATATTGCTCACCAACCTCAAAAACTCACACTCTTTATTTGTAGCTAATAGATATATAGCAAAGAGCCCCATGTCATTAATGATAACTTAAGTTATCTTTCGATCCACAGTTTCCCTGGCTTATTAAGGGCATAACACATTAATTTTTCTTTCAAGGGTGACCTTTACAACACCATTAATGCTCACAGCTTTTATCCCACTACATTATTACTCATTATAGTTTCAGCTTTCAACATCTGCATTTGTTGAAAAGAGAAAAGTAAATTGTAGTGGCATCGAATCCTGAGAAAATATGAGGGATGTGTATGTGGTGAAGGGCCTTCTCAGGGAAAGAAAATAGAAGTTTCAGTAGTGGAAAAAGTCAGATGATAAATGTCATTAAATACATTCTTGCCTTTCTAAAATATTTTGTCATACTTAATCCTCAGAATGCTGAAATAAAAACTCCTCACATGACAAAAAATGCAAATATATCAGTTATTCCCTTAGTTAAAGATTCCAGTTCTGGGGCTATTACAAAAGTATCTCATACACCAACAGTGTCATATTTATGAGCTTTCATGTCTATTATGGAAGTGAATCCTTTTGCCAAATAAAATATTTTTCCTTTTACATGCTTTGGACATGAAAGCAAATCTTATCTTGGTGTCTACTTTGGATGTTGAGCAGAGTAACTGAGCGATCATAACAGAATGGTGCATAATGATAAAAAGAACACATGTGCCCCAACCATTTTCAAATTCTGAAAACCTCCATTATCTTTGTTTCTCTTCTACGGCCACCCCACTGGCCCTGACGGACTTGCTCTTGGCAAATAATCTGGAAGCGAACGTTGTGGAGATGGAAGCACTGGAAATATAGTCCTTCAGCTTTCTTTCTGTCCATCTCACGATTTCTCTGTAACTTTACCCCTTTTCTCCCCTCATTTCCTCAGTCTTCGAAAAAAAAGGGGCATTTCTTCTTTCCAAAGCTAATGCTGTCTCATTTCTTCTTGATCTGTCATCACCCATGGAGTCTTTCGTATCTAAAAATGTCTCAAATTCATCTTTGTTTATATATAAACACATATAATTTCCTATTCTAAGACCTGTCTCTACTAAGTCTTCTCAAAATATAATCACCTCTCAACACCAAGCTTACAAAAAGACTGATTCATGTAGCCATTGCACTTTCTGTCTTCATGCACTTCGAGTTTTTGTAACTGGAAGTCTCCTAAACCATTCTACAAAGCCCCTCTGTTACAATCTACCTGTCCATGAGTTCCAGGTAAATCCAAAGGCTTTTATTCTTCATGTTCTTTAATTCTTCTATAGAATGTGACACCATCAAATAACCCCTTCCTTTTTCAAATGTCAATTTGTCCTAGACAAGCAGGTCATTGCTTTCTCATCATCTTTATTCTAAGATGCTCACTTGTTCTTTATCGGTTTCCCTCTTAAAAAAAAAGTGTAGTGGTAGTTTAGTTGCTAAGTTATGTCCAACTCTTGCAACCCCATGGACTGTAGCCTGGCAGGCTCCTCTGTCCATGAGATTCTCCCAGCAAGAATACTGGAGTGGGTTGCTGTTTCCTTCTCCAGAGGATTTTCCTGACCCAGGGATCGAACCCAGGTCTCCTGCATTATAGGCAGATTCTTTACTGACTGTGCTATGAAGGAAGCCAAAAAAAAAAAAAAAAAAAGTGAAATATCCCCAAAGATAGACTTTGATATTGACTAGAGTTGGGGCCTAATTCCCCCTTTCTTAGAGTTGGGCTGAACTTAGTGATTCTGTTATAATGAAAAGAATAAAGCAGAACAGATTGAGTGACTTTGGAGACCAGATCATAAAAGGCACCGTGGCTTTCTCTTTGTTCTCCTTCCTGGATCACTCACTCTGGGGAAAGTTAGTTGTCATCCTATGAACAGCTCTATAGAAACACCCACATGGCAAAGTACTGAGGTCTTCAGCCAACAGCCATGTGAGTAAGTCATCTTGGAAAAGGATCCTGTATCCCCAGTAAGGTCCAGGTCCTTGGCTTCAATCTTGACTGGAACCATAAGAAAGACCCTAAGGTAGAATTAGCAGCTAAGCTGCTTCCATATCCTGACCCTTAGAAGCGATGAGGTCATGAATGTTGGTTGTTTTTAAGCTGGTGAAATTTAAGTTGGTTTGTTACACACTAAGAGACAATTATGAGCTTCCCAGATGGCTCAGTGGCATAGAATCTGCCTGCCAAGCAGGGGATGTGAGTTTGATCCCTGGGTAGGGAAGATCCCCTGAGAAGATAATGGTAACCCACTCCAGTATTCTTGCCTGGAAAATCCCATGGACAGACAAGCCTGCATGGCTACAGTCCATGGGGTCACAAAAGAGTCACACACAACGTAGTGACTAAACAACAACAAGAGATAAGTATACACAGCATATAATACCTCTGACTTTTTACTCCACATCTTTTGTTACTATATACACTCTTTGGTGAACTTATTTGCTCTGATGGCTTCCAGACCTCATTAAGGAATAATTTCCATGTCTAAAATTCTAGCACTCCTTTCACATATCAGATTTACTAATTAAGAACATCCTCCTGAACTTCTCTACCTAAACTGATGCCTGAAGTTTCAAATTCAACACTTATTTTTTTCTTACCTCAACCTACGTCCGCTCTGGTCCTCTCTTTCACAGTTCAGAGGGGTGGGGAAGCACTAACCTTTCTATATTGTAAATTCAAAACCCTAGACTTCTCTGTCTCTAACTTGAACCTCACCAGATTCATTTTACTGTGGATAAGTTACATCAATAGTCTTTAATGATATCTCTTCAACTTATTCTCTCCTTTGCTTTATCGTTGTTTATTTCTAGCGTGCATAACTTACTCTTGTCCTCCACTAAAATAGTGACTTTCCTGATTCTAATCTTTGTTGTCAATACTCTTCTTAAAATTCTGATCAAATTGCTGTCTGAAGAAAAAGTAAAAAATTTCTTAGGATAGCATCCAATCAGACTTCATCTGCCTCTTTCAGTTTTAACTGTGATCAATTTCCACTACACACTCATTCTCTATTCCAGTCAAATCAGTGTATTTCTCAAAAATATGATATTTTACTCTGGGTTATATCTTACAGCATAAAATACCTAGGGATACATCTTTTTTAAGGCTCCATTTGAATTAGTCTATTCGTGATCCTTCCCAAATAGAATCTAATACTTTCATCTTTTTTACTATAGGATTGTTATCTGGGTGCTAGAACAGCACTTGCAACAGTTGATTTAAACTATAAGACAGATAACTCCCCCCACCTTAAGTGGACCCTGGCCCCTTGAGGGCTGATCTGTGATAGACTCCACATAACTGCAGGCAAATAATAAACATTAATAAATGTGGGTTGAAATAAGTATTTACAGTCTAGTTTATGTGTTACTAAAATAAAAATTACTAGAATTTTTAAAAGCTTATAGAAGCATTTTCCAGTGTTTGTTTACTGAAATGACAATCATGTAGAAATGAAGTGACCAACCACTTATAATATTTTGGTGTAGTGAAGTAAATCTCAAGAAATACGGAACTGAAAAAAAAACAAACAACAACAAAAACAAAAACTTGACGTCCTGATGGCTGACTGTGATCCAGGCAGAATGTACTTCATCATTATGTATACTTCATACACAACACACAAATGGAAATAAATTTCAGTCACTGAAAAGGCAAGTCACCTAACAACAATCTGGAACCAAGGCTCTCTCTGATTACCCAGTTAGGTCTCGTTTTCATAAACTTAAGATCATCAATCATATCAACAAACATAACCAATTCAATTAGAATTTCAGGGGGGCATTAGCACTTGCAATTCAGTTATACATTTCATTTTCATGTTTGAAACAGACCTGTGAAGTTCATCATATTGAAATTCTCCTCTGGAACTAAAGCCATGTAGAGGCTATGCGTGATCTGCCATTAAAAGATGCTTTCATTCAATTGTCATAAACAGAAAATCAACAAGAACAAAAGAAACAGGACTTACCTATTGTGCTAACTCTGGCTGAAGGACTAGCTAGTGATGCTGGGACAGAGGCTTTAAGGGGGCCTGCCCCGCTGTTTATTCTCAGAGCCGGCATATGGGGAGAGGTGGGTGATGTGGGTGATTTGCCATCAGAGGTCTTGGGTTTAGCTGAGAGGTTCAGTGGCTGTGCCACTTCATCCTGAAATGATCATTAGAACATGAGCTGTGATAAGGAAAGTCTGATTAAAAATGTCTAGAAAAACATAGGTATAATGCCTGTCATTTCCCGTCAAATACTCTAACAGTCCGTGATCTTAACATTCGGTTTGAACATTACAGTGTTTGGTTAGCTGTCAACAATGGCACTTTCAACTACGTATTATGAAAAACCTTTTGTATAAGAGAAAGTTCACGTGCACGCAACTATCCAGAGCATGTAACTGATGCCACCTGTAAAAAATATTCTTAACAAGGTATTATTTGTACTATTCACTTTTATTGAGAGACAGTGCATATTTGCATAAAACTATAATGTAGTTTTTTTTCAACCTGCAAAGAATAGGTGTTGAGTCCCAATCATCTTTGGATCCTGGTGCTTAGACAGTTTACCTAGAACCTCCATGATGGAGGAGTTAAAAGGTGTGTATCTCTGATTAGAACTGTTCTCCAAATTAAACACAAAAAAAGAAGAAAACTTTCTTTCTTAAAAAATAATCTTTTTTCCTAGGTTTCACAGAAACACTTTAGGGTTTGATCTAAAAATGAAAATATACATAATTAGCATTATATTAACATATATTATTTGTTTATATGCAATACTGCTTTAAACATTTAGCATTACATTTTTAAAAATCCAGATTTTCCTTACAGGGTACTACATGATGGTATGAAGATCAGCATGTGGCCAGCTCAGCATGTATGGTGACTTCCATGTTCTCTGCTTGAATAGGTCAAGTGTACATAGTTTACATTTTATTCTATAAAATATTATATTTTATACCTTTCTACATCAGCTTTTTTGTTAAGTTCAAATATAAAATTTATGGGTATAATTATCACTAAAACGTCCATCACAATATAAAAGAATCAGATTATCTTAACATTATATTATTATTCTTTCATTGAAAACTAAGAAAGTTATTCCTTTTCTGTGCTCTAAAATTCAATATGGTGTCATCTGTATTTTACTATTTATATAATCTCCAATTTTACCTATGTATTATTGTACAACAAAAATTTGGTTGCCACTTATTTTCATCTCCATGAGTCAAGAACATAAAATATCTACTAGTAATAGGATAACTTGTTGAAAGTAGAACAATTTAGAATCAAACGGTGTGATCTGGTGACATGGAAACATATAAATTAATGTGTACAAAATTTGATATGTATATATTTACCCAAAACATTGAAATAAATCACTTTACAAAAATGGCATGATATGCTATTTCAAGTTTATATTTTAAAAGCAATTTACTATTATTCGAATCCATGGTTAGTCTCACTTAAGAAACTCGAACAGGCTAGGGAAAATCATACTTGAACTTTTTTTTCAATTCTGCTTTCTTTTTCAGAGAAAATAACATTATTTGAAAATCCATGAGATAATTCAAGTGGCAATCTAGGATCATGATACATGCATAAAAAATTACTGACCATGATACCATATTTATATGAATTCATAGAATCTTGGAAGGAAGTATAATAATTCCATGACTGGTTCAATATATAATTTTGAGCAAAATATTTTAAAAACTACAGGGCAAAAATCATTCCCAGATCTTTCAACATTTAGTGAGTGAGTCAGTCATAATCCTTACACATGATGGTAGATCCCCAGGTTACTGTGCCTTTTTCCCCTATACTCCGGTGTGGATGAAAACTTCTCAAAATGTGATCTCTGAACTAGTACCATCAGCACCACCTGGGAACTTGCTAGAAAGGCAGATTCTCTATTCTAGAAACTCTGGAGATAGGTGCCAGCAACCTATGTTTTAACAAGCATTCCCAAGTGATTCTGATGCACACAACCATTTGAGAGTGAAAAAGTTGGCTTAAAGCTCAACCTTCAGAAAACTAAGATCATGGCATCTGGTCCCATCACTTCATGGGAAATATATGGGGAAACAGTGGAAACAGTGTCTGACTTTATTTGTTGGGGCTCCAAAATCACTGCAGATAGTGATTGCCATGAAATTAAAAGACACTCCTTAGAAGGAAGGTTATGACCAACCTAGATAGCATATTGAAAAGCAGAGATATTACTTTGCCAACAAAGGTCCGTCTAGTCAAGGCTATGGTTTTTCCAGTGGTCATGTATGGATGTGAAAGGTGGACTGTGAAGAAGGCTGAGTGTCAAAGAATTGATGCTTTTGAACTGAGGTGTTGGAGAAGACTCTAGAGAGTCCCTTGGACTGCAAGAAGGTCCAACCAGTCCATCCTAAAGGAGATCAGTCCTGAGTGTTCATTGGAAGGACTGATGTTGAAGCTGAAACTCCAATACTCTGGCCACCTCATGCGAAGAGTTGACTCACTGGAAAAGACCCCGATGCTGGGAGGGATTGGGGGCAGGAGGAACAGGGGATGACAGAGGATGAGATGGCTGAATGGCATCACTGACTCAATGCACATGAGTGTGGGTGAACTCTGGGAGTTGGTGATGGACAGGGAGGCCTGGTGTGCTATGATTCATGGGGTCGCAAAGAGTTGGACATGACTGAGCGATTGAACTGAACTGAACTGAACTTTACATAGTTAAAGGGAGATTATTTAAAACTTTTATTTATGAAGCTTCAAAAGTCTCCAAAAACCTTCCTCAATATAAGAGGTAACATTAAAAATACATAATGGTATCTCAAATCTTTAAAGTGTTATCAGAACATATTGTAAGCTAACAATATGAAATGAAAACATGTATATGCATAACAAACTAAATGATGCTGAGATTCCATGGGTCATTATGGATTAGAATTCAGATTTTTTCTCTGTTATTCAACCTAAAAATCCTGTCATACCAGAGTTTTATCAACTATTTACTGGGGCTTTCCAGGTGGTGCCCATTGTAAAGAACCCGCCTGTCAAGGCAGGAGACATAAAGAGATGTGGCTTTAATTATGCAACTGTAAACACTGAAGGGACTTTTCCCCTTATAAACGTTGTACCTGCTTGCTAGTGCCTGCATGAAACTACTGGCTTTTGTCATGGTAGCCTGAAACCTCTTTTGAGAGCATCACTGAACAGCTCTTGCAAAAGTTTTGAGGGGATGAAAGTGAAAGTGAAAGCCACTTAGCTGTGTCCAACTCTTTGCGACCCCATGAACTATACAGTCCAGAGAATTCTCCAGGCCAGAATACTGCAGTGGGTAGCGTTCCCCTTCTCCAGGGGATTTTCCCAACCCAGGGATCGAACCCAGGTCTCCTGCATTGCAGGCAGATTCTTTACCAGCTGAGCCACCAGGGAAGCCCTTGAGGGGATACTTGGAGAAATTAAAGGTGGTTGTTTCACTTGATTGTGCAGAAAGAAAGGAACATATTCTCAGAAGGGCAACAGAGATCTATGAGCACAAGGGAAATCAAGTCTGAGTGTGTGTACTAGGGAGAAGTGTGTTCATGGAGATGATGCAGACATGGGTGCTGATGGGGTGAAATGTCATACACTTAGCTTTAAGCACTAAGAAGTATTATAAGCTCATATTAAAAAAACTACCAAAAGCACTGATGACAGCAAGAGACCTGCTGGAATCTTCATATTCTCCTGCATTCAAGGCAGCTCAGATGTCTGAAAACCAAAAAGTGCAAAGCCCCAAGGACATAATAGAGGTTGACGGCTCCAAAGTTGATAGATATATCATTCAAAATTGCCTCTCCTTCTCCTTCACTGTATGACCAGGCTAATGGTATATAAGAATCCACAAGCCTGATCCTTATACTGGTAACTATATAAATAATTTTTGACTCACTGTATGATATTATTTCCCAATTTGGTTCTTTTAATAATTTACTACTGAGCTATTATATCAAATGCCCATTATGCATGAAGAATACAAAAATTACAGTAGTTTTCCATTTTCTATTAATTATTTTTTATTTGATTAGATGAAAATTTTAAAACCACAACTATAAAATGGAGGTGGACCATTTACGATGTGCATTCACATAATTACAAATATGCACCATAAATGCCAAAAGTAAGGCTTTTCTATGTTGTTTTTCATTTGTGATATCTTATCATTTAGGAGAAACATGAAAACATAGCATGATTAACCACTATTCTTAACAAATAAAACATGTTTATATTATACATAATTAGTTTGCATATGAAATAATGTTATTTTGAAGGTTAGGAAAGCACTGGAAAAGATGGCATTTATATGAAAGTAAACCATCACGCAATGAGGAAAGCAAGTTCCTTTTAATTATTAATATTTGTCCAACTGTTGAATGTGGTTGCCAGTTTAAAGTTTTGGAAATAGCATATTTCATACTTTTATCATTTATACACAAAGTAATACTTAAGAAGAACTATTAGCTATATTGCTGTTGAATAGCTCTAAACTTATACATGAAATTATAAGGCAAGCATTTAAGCTTTTAAATATGTAGCTAAGGTAAGCACGTTTTAACTAACTAAAGGTAATATTCTACATAGTTATGCAATTTACTATAAATATTTCAAATCATTTATTTAATCTTTAATACTGTGAAGTGATTAATAAGTTCAGAAAGGAAATGAAGGCTCAGAAAGGTCTAATGAAACCCAGGTTTTTGGACTCAACATACAATACCCTTTTCATTTACATGACAAATTTAAACTTAAAGAGATGCTGATGAAATATAATTTCTGGAATTCAGCCCTAAACCATATAATTCTATCACATAATAAACCACATAAAGTTGAGTATACATGCAATAAAATGAACTAACACACACATTTTGGACTTTATATATATAGTTTAAAAGTTGAAGCACAAGTTGTTAACTTGTTTTGGTAATTTTTTAAATGCTTCTCTGTTCACTACACCATATAGCACCAAAACTTTCCCTCAGTAATACTAAAGACTTGTTACATTAGTCTATTCTTTGTAAAAAATATCAAGTGTTCATGTATAATATGGCAGAAAATATAACAATTCATACAATAACGTGCAAGAGTATACTGTTTTGTATATCCAAATACAAGTTTTAGGAACCTATTCATGACTATAAATTCCCTGAATAAGGAATTATTAAATCTTAGTTGTCTAGGATAGAACGCAAAACAAGGACAATCCAAAAAACATATAGTTCAGGAATGGCCCACTTACAGCTCTTATGAGTTGTCTGAGAGCAAATATTTCACTTAACATCAGCTTGTGGTTACAGTACTAGAGATATTGCAGAGATTCTAATGAATTTGTATGCCAGCCAATGAAAAGCTCCCATACCTATAAATTATAAATTAGATAAAGAAAAGAGCTTAACACAAATATATTGCCTTAGATGCACTGAAGAAATATCAATTATGATCATTAATGCAGCAACCATTTCCTTAGAAACTTAACACATTCTGTAAAATAACTATATAAAGGTAATATATATTCATTTGGTTTTCAAATCTTAAGTTTATTCTAGGGTCTTCTCTTGTGGCTCAGAGGTAAAAAATCCACCTGCCAATACAGGAGACAAGGGTTCAATCCCTGATCCAGGAAGATCCCATATGCTATGGAGCAACTAAGCCTATGCACTAGAGATATTGTTCCTATTCTCTGGAGCCCATGAGGTACAACTACTGGACCGGCATGCTGCAACTACAGAAGCCCACATGCCCTAGAGCACATGCCCTTCAACAAGAGAAGCCACCACAATGAGAAGCCTGTGACCCGCAAGTAGAGAGTAGCCTCTGCTTGCTGCAACTACAGAAAAGCCCACACAGCAATGAAGACTCAGCACAGGCAAAATAAATGAACAAATAAAATTGTAAAATGCTTTTAAAAAGTCTATTCTAGAAAAAGACATGTTACTATATTACAACTGCATAATACTCATAATTCTGTAATGTGCAAAGACCAAATTCGTTACAGAAATCAATTTATCAAAGAAAAATCATTCTCCAGAATCCTGGAGGGTTATTTCTCTCTCCACACTCCTGAGCCTTCCTTCATGCTTTTGCTAAGGAATTTTAATAGAGAACTAGAGAACAGGGATACCAGTATCCTAAGGAAGTCTACTCCTTTCTTCCTATTTGTACTCTTATCCTTCACAACACAGATCTCTACCAACATGTGGGAACCTGGACCACAAGATGCACCATTAACGGGATGTGCACATGATTATATTCTCCAGAATAAAAATTTCATCTTTATTTACTTTCTCTTCTCATTATCTAGTTGATGATGTAATTCATGTCATATCACTGCTGCTGCTGCTGCTAAGTCGCTTCAGTCGTGTACAACTCTGTGCAACCCCATAGACGGCAGCCCACCAGGCTTCCCCATCCCGGGGATTGTCTCCAAATTTCACTTCCTTAAATATTTACCTAAAGTAGTTATTGAAATGGAGAAGAAAACGGCAACCCACTCCAGTGTTCTTGCCTGGAGAATCCCATGGACGGAGAAGCCTGGTAGGCTGCAGTCCATGAGGTCGCACAGAGTGAGACACGACTAAAGCGACTTGGCAGTGGCAGCAGCAGTTATTGAAAATCAAATATTTCTTTGGTATTTAACAAATGTATAGCACTCTGATGACAAAGAACAAGACCATATACACTTACCTAATCATCCATCCATTCATTCACTATTTATTAAATGGAACTTCAACTATTTAACAATTGGTATTTTATGTTGGGCATTAAAAAATGCACATCACTTGACATCTAGGCATGTGGTTTTGAGGCTTTTGCTTTGTGTGTCCAGTAATAAAGATGTAAAGAGGTGTGCTTACTTTTTATTCAAGCCCTAAGTATAGAGGTATGTGGAACTATGTCTTATTTAAAATCAATTCTTTAAGGACAGTTTGTCAATGGATTTAATATGTTGTATAAATGAGGCTTCCCTTGTTTCTCAGACCCTAAAGAATCTGCCTGCGGATTCCAATGAAGGAGGAGGAGGAGGAGATGTGGTTCGGTCCCTGGGTTGGGAAGATCCCCTGGAGAAGGGAATGGCTACCCACTCCAGTATTTTTGCCTGGAGAATTCCATGGACAGAGGAGCCTGGTGGGCTACAGTCCATGGAGTTGCAAAAAATCAGGCATGACTAAGTGACTAGCACTCTCATTTATAAATATACTTTGATCCTCTAACAGCCATGCAAAGATTTTTTATATATACACACACACATAAGTATATATATAGTATCAGACTACTTGCTATGCACAATTTGAAAATCGTTCCCATATCTATCATCAACACTCACGTGAAGGAAGTAGTGATACTAACATACGGGGAGGAACAGAAGCATTCATGAAGCATATTGCAAAATTAATCATGATGCTGCTATTATCCTCTCTGATGAAATAATCACATTAAAATAAGCATGGAAGCTACATGACAGACTGAAATGCATAATGTGTGCTGTGGCCGCACCTCTCTTCCTTAGCTTGTGTTTACTTCATCTTTTTCTTCTTCTATTTTTATTATTCACTGTAAGAGCCCTCTTTCACCTTTTGCGCCCACATGAGGCATTTTCTCCCTACAGTTTAGCAGAAAAAAGCAGTAAACAGTAGAGATGAAAACAAAACAAATATGATATCCCCCCAAAGACTGGTGTTTCCCCTCCCTTCTCCTTCATGGAGAATTTAGATGAGAAATGGTTTACATTTATGTGCAAGAAGAGAGTCAACTAAAGTAATATAATATAAAACTAATTTCAATAATCTTAAAATTATTTTCTTAGCATGTGAAGAATTAGGAATCCTAATCAGGTGGCTACTCCGATGCCAAATTTAACTAGTAACTTCCTGGTACCTAAAAGTCAAGGCTATCATCTTAGAGAGCATCTTACTTCTTAAGCCCTTTTCATGAACACACCCTTGCTATTGCACTTCCAGACTGCAAGATGCCTTGTTAGCAGGAGAGAGAGTGCTCCACGAATTCTGTGATAGGTACGCTTTTGCTGTGTTAATGCTATCATTAGACTTTATTGCCATTTAAATTCAAGTCTTAAGTTATTTAGCTGAGGGTAATATGTTCTGGCTTCTCATTTGGCTTCCTCATTTTGCCATTTTACACTTTTGCTTAATGTACACCTGCTTCTTTTAAAAGTGGATGCTAGCAGTGTAGTTGGTTGCCTCAATGTGGTAATTACACATTGCGTTTACATTTACACTGTTGGCCCTTAATCAATTGAAAGGTATTCAAATTGTATTCATCATCTGATTTGTTGTTTAAAATGTCCTCTGTTCTTTCCCTGAAAATACTTTAATAGATTTATTTTCCTTTTTTTCTGACTTATTGATTTAAAACCTCAAAAGTGTAAATTATACCCCAAAATACACCTACACATACATTTGAAAACAGAGAGGAAAGATGGTGGCGTCTAGAATATTAGTAATATTTCACATACTTTTCCTAATTAAAAAACTTCTCTGAAATTCCTAAACCAGAAAGATGCCTTTTTTTTTTTTTTACAAAGTTTTTCTGTTGTAGCTAGCCTCCAAGATGTTCTTGTTGTGCAGTCACTAAGTTTGTGTCCAACTTTTTGTGACTCCATGGACGGTAGCACGCCAGGGTCCTCTGTTGTCTACTATCTCCCAGAGTTTGCTCAAATTCATGTCCTTGAGTTGGTGATGATATCTAACCATTTCATCCTCTGCCATTCCCTTCTCCTCTTGCTTTCTATCTTTCCCAGCATCGGTATCTGTTTTCAAAGAGTCTGTTCTTTGCATCAGGTGGCCAAAGTATTGGTGCTTCAGCTTCAGCATCAGTCCTTCCAATGAATAGTCAGGCTTGATTTCCTTTATGGAGAAGGAAACGGCAATCCACTCCAGTACTCTTGCCTGGAAAATTCCATGGACAGAGGAGCCTTGTAGGCTACAGTCCATGGGGTCACAAAAATTTCCTTTAGGATTGACTGGTTTGATCTAGCAGTCCAAGGGACTCTCAAGAGTCTTCTCCAGCACCCAAATTCAGAAGCATCAATTCTTTGGTATTCAGCCTTCTTTATGGTCCAACTGTCATATCCACACAAGACCACTGGAAAAACTATAGCTTTGACTATATGGATCTTTATCTGCAAAGTGATGGCTCTGCTTTTTAATATACTGTCCACGTTTGTCATAGCTTTCCTCCTGAGGAGAAAGCATCCAAGATGGCCCCCAATAATTCTTGCCTCCTGGTATTTATGCTCCTATGTATTCCCCTCCCACAGTGAAGAGAACTGATCTACATAACCAACAGGATATTGCAGAAATGACAGTTTGACTCTTGAGGCTGGTCAAAAGACATCACAGCTTCAACCTTCCTCCTTGATTGCTTGCTTTGGGACAGGGTTTCTCAACTTCAGCACTACTGATTTTTGACTGAGTAATTCTTTGTTGTGAATGACTGTATATTGCAGAATGTTTAGCAGTATGTTTGGCCTCTACCAGTAGATGTTTCTAGTGCCCCAACCAAAGTGGCAGTGTGACCAGAAATATCTCCATACACTGTCAAACGAGTCTTCAGGGACAAAATCTCCCTTAGGTGGAAGCCAGTGTCATGTCTTGAGGACACTTAACCAATTGGGGAGAGACCCACCTGGCAAGGAACTGAGGCCTCCCACCAATAACCAGTACTTATATGTTAGGCATGTGAGTAAGCCACTTTGGAAGTGGACATAACCAGGAGAGGTCAAGTTTTCAAGTGACTGTAATGCCAGTGGATATACTAGTACCAGACAAGGTTTCAAATGACTAACCTCAGTTGACACCTTGGCTGCAATCACATAAGACTCTTAGCTAGATCGAACCAAGTGAGCTACCCTCAAATTCATGACCAATAGAAATCATCTGAGGTAAGTATTTATTGTCTAAAGTCACTAAATTTGGGGGTATTTTGTGAAGTAGTGATATCAAATCCATCCTCTGTAAGAGAAAATTGTAGCTAATATACATTAAGTTCTAATATGATTCCAAAGCATTTTTTACCTAGATCTCATTTTGACTCTTGGAAAAATACTTGTTTTTGATTCTTCAACAATAATATGCAATTACATCTCATGAATCTTCCTCAGTTTCATTTATGTATTTTAAGAACTAGATGTCATTCTTTTTTCCTTTTTCTTTCCTTCTTTTTTAATATTTACTGTCCCTTCTCCTTAACATTTATAACTTAGCTTTTGAGATTTTAATTTTCAGTTCAGTCAGTTCAGTTGCTCAGTCAGGTCCAACTCTTTGTGACCCCATGGACTGCAGCACACCAGGCCTCCCTGTCCATCACCAACTCCCGGAGTTTACTCAAACTCATGTCCATTGAGTCAGTGATGCCATCCAACCGTCTCATCCTCTGTCATCCCCTTCTCTTTCTGCCTTCAATCTTTTCCAGCATCAGGGTCTTTTCCAGTGAGTCAGTTCTTTGCATCAGGCGGCCAAAGTATCAGAGTTTCAGCTTCAGCATCAGTCCTTCCAATGAATATTCAGGATTGTTTTCCTTTAGGATGTGGAGAAGGCAATGGCACCCCACTCCAGTACTCTTGCCTGGAAAATCCCATGGATGGAGGAGCCTGGTGGGCCGCAGTCCATGGGGTCACTAAGAGTCGGACACGACTGAGAGACTTCACTTTCACTTTTCACTTTCATGCATTGGAGAAGGAAATGGCAACCCGCTCCAGTGTTCTTGCCTGGAGAATCCCAGGGACGGGGGAGCCTGGTGGCTGCCGTCTATGGGGTCACACAGAGTCGGACATGACTGAAGTGACTTAGCAGCAGCAGCAGCAGACTGATTGGATCTCCTTGCAGTCCAAGGGACTCTCAAGAGTCTCCCCCAGCACCACAGTTGAAAACCATCAATTTTTTGGTGCTAAGCTTTCTTTATAGTCCACCTCTCACATCTATACATGACTACTAGAAAATCCATAGCTTTGACTAGATGGACCTTTGTTGGCAAATTAATGTCTCTGTTTTTTATATTGGTCATAGGTTTCTTCCAAGGAGCAAGTGTCTTTTATTTCATGGTTGCAGTCACCATCTGCAGTGATTCTATGCTATGCTATACTATGCTAAGTCACTTCAGTCGTGTCCGACTCTGTATGACCCCATAGACGGTAGCCTACCAGGCTCCCCCATCCCTGGGATTCTCCAGGCAAGCCAACTTTTTCACACTCTTCTTTCACTTTCATCAAGAGGCTCTTTAGTTCTTCTTTGCTTTCTGCCATGAGGGTGGTGTCATCTGCATATCTGAGGTTATTGATATTTCTCCTGGCAACTTTTATTCCAGCTTGTGCTTCATCCAGGCCAGCATTTCTCATGACGTATTCTGCATATAAGTTAAATATGCAGGGTGACAATATGCAGCCTTGATGTACTCCTTTTCTGATTTGGAATCAGTCTGTTGTTTCATGTCCAGTTCTATCTATTGCTTCCTGACTTGCATATGGATTTCTCAAGAGGCAGGTCAAGTGGTCTGGTATCCCATCTCTTTCAGAATTTTCCACAGTTTATTGTGATCCACACAGTCAAAGGATTTGTTACAGTCAATAAAGCAGAAGTAGATGTTTTTCTGGAACTCTCTTGTTTTTTCAATGATCCAGTGATCATCATTTTAATTTTAGATTATCTAAATTTTATTTTAGATTATCTTTCTGACTGCTACTTTTTAGTTTCAAAACGTTCTAAAAATAAACTGTAGAAATAGTTTCTGTACATTACTTAGAAGAATGTCATATGGGAAAATCTTTAGCTCAAAATACCAAATGAAAGCCCACTCACAGAAATACCATGGAGTAAATTTTTTGAACTATTTGAAAAGAAGAGCAACAGGAAGAATACAAGTGTCAACAATAATATTTGATGAGAACAGTCATAATATGAAAGAGTATAAAATGTATGGTGTTCCAGATTTAACCTTGTGTCCCTACACAGCTTCAAGTTCTTAATAATAATCGCTAGTTCATCCCTTGATGTTTATTACATCAGGTTGATTGCTATTATTTTAAAAAAATGATTAATAGTTCTTCTACCAAGAGTCTAAAAGAAAGCACAGAGCTATGAATTGATGTTAATAAGCATACCAGCTCCTCTCTTATTAACCTCTAAATATAAATCTCCAAAAGCTTTTAAAAATGCTCTTAGAGAAATTAAACAGTTGACCATTCCATGAAAAGGAAGAATTAAATGTTTTCCTGACACCACCTATGCTATGCTATGCTAAGTCACTTCAGTCGTGTCTGACTCGACACCACCTAACCAGCCCTTAAACTAATAACTAGAGAGTATTTGTCCCTGTTACATTTCTGTTAGTTTACTTGGAGATATGTGAAAACAATGAAGAACTGCAAACTTATCAAATGATGGCATGGATTCACACACAAAATAGCAGAACTCTCAGAGCAATTCAGATTCACACATTAAAATTAAGGGAATGGAAGCCATAGCTGATCAAATTCTACCACCTCTCTGTTGGGAATGGTACTTTAAACCTATACCTGAATTACAAAACCAACCTCTCCACCTGAATCTACAGAAGGAATTAATATAAAAAGTAGAGCAGAACAATATAAACAACACCAATACAAATGAGTGTAGACTCTTTGGCCCACTGACATCACGTGTGTGTGTGTGTGTGTGTGTTTAGTTGTGTCTGACTCTTTGAAAACCTATGGACTCTAGCCTGCCAAGCTCCTCTGTCCATGGGATTTTCTAGGCAAGAATACTGGAATGAGTTGCCATTTTCTTCTCCAGGGGACTTTCCTGATTCAGGGATAGAACCTACGTCTCCTGTCTCTCCTGCACTACAGGTGAAATCTTCACCACTGAGACACTGGTGAAGGAGCAGTAAATAATCACATAGAGGCCTATTATTCAGAGGGGGAAACACTCATAAAAATGTGAAAATAATGCATTGATCTTGAATAAAACAAAATGAAATACTTAGAAGATCCTCAGAGGGCTAAAAAATTTCTTTAAAAATATCTAGGCATTCAATCTAGGGACTGAAAAATATCTAAGGACTGAAATTTTTCTAGAACCTGGGAGAAGTTTGGTCTGGTTATAAACAGATAGATCATCTTTAAACAGCCAACCCAGGAGAAAAAGGGAGAAGAAATTGAAGGCACAATCATACATATTTAATACTAGCTAATTAGATCAAAGATCTCATTTCTAGTTTCCCCACATGCACGTATAGGTTCTAATGGGCTCAAATCCCCAGCAGTCTGGAGACCCCACTATGATTGACCACTTCATGTTTAATACAGTTAATCAGCATATTAGTGTATTCTGGGGAGACTTGAAAGAGGGTCAAATTGTCTAAGGCTCAGAATCTTGGAGATGGACATGCACAGGTGTGGGTTTCTGTGTGTATGAGTGTGTATGTGTGTGTGTGATACATTTGAAGATGAAGGAGACAAAGCAAAGGTTAGGGAAGACTAAGGTAACACCTTGTTATTAGTGACTATGACAATCATACCACTGTGTTTCATTTTATTGTGTTAGTTGTTTTCCTGAAGTGTTGATGGCAAAATTTTAAGTAGTTTAAGAAGACTTTAGACTTTAAAGGGATCTTTATGGATTACTGAGTACTCACACTCTTTAGAACAACTTTCTTGCAGGTAGGCATGAGTATATTCTCTTTTATTACCCACATATAGTTTAGAGAAGTACTAAATATTAACTAAAATAGACAGTTAAGATTACTCAGTGACTCATTAAATTCTGTTTCTTTCTATTTTTTTATAAAGTGTTTTAATAATTCTTTATATCTACATGCATTGTGAACATCATTTTGACTAAATAAGAAAATAGGAGCATATGTATCACCATGAGGTATCCCTCAACATTTGAATCTTTTCAAATGAATTTTTCACTGCAGAGATTTTCCCCAGTCTTCAAAACATTTCTGCCTTTCCTTCTTGCTTTCCCCCTTAGGGTTGAAGCCTTGACATCTCCGGGAGCCACTGGTTTCTACTCAGAGAAGTCAGCTAACAGAATCATTGTTAGGAACTCCTTAGTGACAGGTTTCCTGTTAACTGGACTTGAAATTTTACTAGATCAGTACATCCAAATTACAACTCTTTTCACTTCATGCAGTGCAGACAGATAACAAAGGGCAGTCATTGAATACAAGGGGTACAAAGTCCAAAGATAAGTAAAAATAAAACATAAATGCAAAACTCATTTCTCTCACTTCCATTTATTTTAATTTTCACCCATGAGAATAATATTAGTGATCTTCCTTTCTGAATATAGATTTAGAAGAGTTGTCTCATTTGCCCTGGTCTCATTTGTTTTTGTCATGTGATAGGTTTAGTCTTTAATTTGTCCCACAAGCATCTTTTTTAGACATTATCCCCTATGGTGCTAGTCACGGGGGAGAAGGAATTTATATTCCATTTGGTGAAGCAATATATAGACAAGGAATGACACAACATTTCAAGGCTATGTAAGTTGTCTTTCCCTTCTCTGGAGGGAATGGATTGCCGTTCCCTTCTCCAGAGGATCTTTCTGACCCAGGGATCAAACCCAGGTCTCCTGCATTGCAGAAGATTCTTTTTTTTTTTTTTTAAATTTTATTTTTATTTTTTATTTTGCTTAACTTTACAATATTGTATTGCTTTTACTATACATCGAGATGGATCCGCCACCAATATACACGTGTTCCCCATCCTGAGCTACAGGGAAACCCTTGTAAGTTGCTAGAAAATGTTAATACAGTTAGTTAACTCCCGAACAACTTAGAAGTCTGGGGGCAGTGACCCCCTTGCACAATCCAAAATCTAAGTATGACCTTCAACTCTTCCAAAACTTAAGTGCTAACAACCTAAGGTTGACTGGAAGCCTTACAAGTAACATACAGAAATGATTAATACATATTTGCATGTTATACACATATTTTTATGCATTCATGACATACCTAGCTTTTCTTATTTTTCCTATATCTCTAGGCTATGCAGTTCGTCTGCAAATTTTTTTCAGATTGTCACAAATCTCCAAAAAACTTTCCCAATATATTTGCTAAAAAAAAAAAAAAAAACCCTTCATGTGAGTGGACCCATCACATGAGTCCACATAAAGAAATATGATTGTGATTAATCTAAAAGAGTGTCATGAAAGTTCTGAAAAAAGTTTGCATTTTATTTAAACTTTGTCACAATGTGATTGATTCACTAGTCTAGGACTGGGATGTAGATTTTGGATGTTAGATGTTTAATTTAAATGAAATTTTCAGAACTTTTCAGAAGGTTACAATTTCCTTATTCTGTTGATCCTGCCACCTTTTCCTGAAGTGTATGAAAATACAAAAAGGTGTCAAGAGTATGAGCCTTTAGAACATTAAGTACTATAAAATTTGCTATTGTGGATTAGATCACTTTTTACTAGGAATAATTATTTTCCCTTCTTTGAGATATTCATCCAAATCAATCACTTTCCAATTTTTATCGACAAAGTATTTTTTCCTTTTCTCGTAATTAATCTATTAGAGAGTGGATAAAACAAAAGGCATAGTACATGCGAATGGAATATCAAAATTATGCAAATTTTACCTGAGAACGTCTCACTCCAAAAGAAATGCTGACTTTATAATGCAATTTTGTCATCAAGAAAGAGAGTTTTCAAAAGAGAAATAAATGCTAATAATTCTTTACACTATTATTACATATATATTTAGGGAGAATCAGTTAAATATTACAAAACATATAAAAGTTTAGTAAATTTAGTAATCCAAATACTAATAAATTTTAAAAATAAGTTGAATACTTTCATATTTGTTCATTTTTAAACATGCTTTTCTAATATTATTCAATTTACACCCTGACATCTAAACTTTATGTTACAAAAACATCCTTATATATTTTGTCTTATTTTAAGTCTCCCAGCAAGAGTGTGAGACATTATCAATCTTACTTCACAAAAAAATTGAAGTTAGAGTTATTCAAAGATTTGCCAACAGCCATAACTTTATTAAGTTTGGGATTCAAATCCAAGTTACTGGCCTGTAAGTCTAGGCAAGTTTTCAGAGTTTCATCTTTATCAGCTAAATGCCAATAGGGAAAACACTGTTAACAATAACTTCTTTGAAGAACCAGACTAATAACTGAAATCTTGCAATTTCTTCATAATTCTGAAGAAATTCCTATACTACATTATGATAGGGGCCATTATGAGCTCAATATGCTGCTACTGCTGCTAAGTCGCTTCAGTTGTGTCTGACTCTGTGCGACCCCAGAGACGGCAGCCCACCAGACTTCCCCGTCCCTGGGATTCTCCAGGCAATAACACTGGAGTGGGTTGCCATTTCCTTCTCCAATGCATGAAAGTGAAAAGTGAAAGTGAAGTCTCTCAGTCCTGTCTGACTCCTAGCGACCCCATGGACTGCAGCCTACCAGGCTCCTCCATCCATGGGATTTTCCAGGCAAGAGTACTGGAGTGGGGTGCCATTGCCTTCTCCAATGAGCTCAATATAGGTAATATTAATCTGGGTTCTTGCAAAAAGTTTATAATATCAAATCTTGAAATATTTTAATGAAATAGCTATAAGTAATCATATAACTAAATTACATTCTTTTTACAAAAGAGTAAATATTTCAAATAAATGCATAAACATCTTCAACACTGTTATTTAAGTGGACTTGTTTCAACATAAAACATATGTCAATTTATGTATATATCCAAATGCTCTCCATTCATTTAGAGAGGAACTAATATTGCAAGAAATGAAGCACAGTTTGGAAAAGACCTTTAGCTCACCAACTGGCTTGACCAAAGGCTATGACTCCATCCCAGGTTTATTTCAAGTGAGTTATGTCAAGGGTTACCCACAGGCCATTTTATAGTGATTTATAGCTGATGTCTCCAAATCTTCTTTTATTTTAATGATAACCTCAATAGAATCATTAAGGCTTTCTTTGTCTTCATGGTAGTGACCAGGAGGGAACTGTTGTCTTTAAAAAATTCTAAGGGATGAGGATTATTTATACAGAATGGCAGTTAAGTCCAGTTTTTAATGTTGCACCCTGGAGACGAACCATTTTTTCTCAACGTATTGAAGATGCTTGGCTTGATTATATATTCTGCCTATTCTTGTTATAATATTAAATTCAAGGTATCTTCCAAAGAAAATTCAAAAAAGATGAAAAGACTTAGAACTGAGCATGAGGTTTGAGTCTGATTTTAATTATAATGATCTCAAATTTGTATTAAGCTCTCACAGCATAGTGATTCTAAAGTGTCTGTATTGAGTTAAGCATGCCATAAAGCATGAGCAATTGCAAGACTGATTTATCAGATATTCACTTAAGAAATTGTCAATTAAAATAATTAATGTGTAGTGAAACTCAGCTGCAATGCCTTATGCTTAATTTTTCCCAACCCATAACATTAAAAGAGTAATACATCCCACAGTCTGGATGGTTTGAAAATTTTTATATAGCAACTGGAATGATATCATTACATAAGAGCTTCAATGATATCTTTTCAACTGAACTAAGGAGAAAGGGCATTTACCTAGATTTAACTTTATTTTGAATGTGGCTTTGAGTCATTAGATTGCCAAATAAAGTGAACCTACATTTCTGTTTATTTCAGTAAAGAATGGAATACATACATATATATTATATATCATGTATATAACATCAATAATACTTATATAATATAAGCAAGCATGTATATAGGTAAAATATTTCTCTGTCATACTTGAGTAGATTGGCCTAAAAGAGAAGCATAGAAAGATAATATTATAAAAATAAGAGAGAATAAAAAAAAATTCCCTCCCAAAACTTTAACTGTCAGTTAAACAGTATAACAAAAGTAGCCTGTATTAGTATAAGCCTATTCCTTGCATTTCAGCACACACTTCATTCATCAACATACACAAGGGAGGCCATTTACTTGAAGATGTGCTCACAGTAAACAAATTCATGAAGCTAATGTATAAAGCAGAATACTAATTAATTCTTTAATTTAGATCTGACAGAATATTGCTGAGCTTTTTAAGATATTCTTTTTCTAACTTTAGGATTCTTCAAAAAAATCAAAATTTCACCATCAGAATTACAGCAAAAGATGTAGTGAGTATAATTATAGTCTGTGTCCATGAGTTTCACATCCACAGACTCAATCAAATACAGCTGATACAGAAAGTCAACTGTACCATATCATTTTAAATAGAGGACTCAAACATCCTAGGATTTTGGTGTCCAAAGCAGTCCTGGAACCAAACCCCTATGAATACCAAGGGATGACTATACTTCATTCAGACTACTGCAAGCACTGGTAAATTATATAAGTTTCATTACATATGATCTCTCTCAAATGATCAGACCACTCATATTTCCTGAATCCAGTGTGAAAGTCTGACAAACCTTACTTTTAGGTTCCATAACCTTTCTGCACATATGTTCTTTCTACATAGTACAATAGCATTAGTTTACTATTCTTAGATATAATACTATTCTGCTCAATGCTGCACTGAGATTATTCTCAAGCCATTGACCTTTGGTGCTTCCATCTAAGGAGTCCAAAATTCAGACATATTTTTTAACACAATAGCTTACTTCCACAGATAATTTGCTTATTTGTTTGCCTGTTTACTCTTTTAATAGAACTAGAACAATGATTATATGTCAAGAATTACACCAAGTGCTAAGGATGAATACAAAAAGCTCCCTGTCGTGAAGTGACTCAGAGTCACACAAGGGAAGGCAAGTTCAATCAAGTGTTATAAGAACGCATGCTCAGTCGCTCAGTCATGTCTGACTCTTTTGCGACCCCATGGATTGTAGCCCACCAGGCTCCTCTGTCCTTATAAATTTTCAGGCAAGAATACTGGAGCAGGTGGCCATTTCCTACTCCAGGGGATCTTTCTGACTCAGGGATCAAACCCATGTCTCTTGTGCAGGATGCTGGGATACTATACCAAGAGTACATGTCTATGCAGTGTGGTCAATATGATGGAATAGCCAATCCTACGTAGAGGTGATAATTGAGACACAGCTTATGAGTTGGTGCAAGGCAAGAGGGAAAAGAGGAATGAAGACGGCAAATGGAATGAAGAGGGCAAAAGCATTTCAGAGGGTAGAATGGCACAAACACAGGCAAAAAGAGGAAAATAACATGATACATGAGGAAATGATTCCATTTGGAGCACAGACTGCTGAGATTAGGAGAAAAGTAGAATAATTTAGGCTAGTGAGGTGAATGGGGCTAGATTACAGAAAGCCATGGCAAGGTGGTCAGACTTACACTTTTAGACATTTTTATCTTCACATTTTTATTCTTCTTAAGTTCACTCCAAACTAGAGATATGTTACAGTTAGTTATTTATTTCTTTAAAATTCAGATGAAATTCCATACTCTACTCTTTCATACCTATATGTCCTGGCAGAGGTTATCTCATTTTCCTTTCAAAATCTTTTAAATGACATACCTTCTGGAACCATTTCATTTTTCGACTCGACTGTATTGGGAACTTTTTTCCTTTCCTCCATATTATTCTTTGATCATTACTTCATGGTATTTTAATTGTTAATTTATTTGCTGTCTTTCCCATTACACTGTATAGTGTTACTTATCATTCTTTTTATTCTACAAGTGTCCTGTATAGTATGGGCTTCCCAGGTGGCAGTAGTGGAAAAGACCCTGCGTGCCAATGCAGGATACACAGGAGACACAGGCTCGATTCCTGGGTCAAGAATATCCCTTAAGGAGGGCATGGCAACCTACTTCAGGATTCTTGCCTGGGGAACCCCATGGGCAGAGGAAACTGATGGGCTGCAGTCCTTAGGGTTGCAAAGAGCTGGACATGACCAAGGTGAATTAACACGCATGCGCCAGTATATTAAACGTGCTAAAAAGTTGTGTATCGAAGAAACCTCAATAAATGTTATTTGACAGCTTCTAAAAGTGACTCGAGAAACCTCATCTATTAATAACATAGTCATTACACACATTTTAAAAAAATCATATAAACCAGTGAACAAATATATAGCATTGTTTCAAGAGAAACATCAAGTCTATTGCTTGGAGTATGTCTCTTTCCAAAGGGACATCTTTCCATTCCTATTTTCCCACTAGAAGATATTTCATCTGGGATAAACCATATTTTACTATCTGTGCATTCTAAGTGGATCTTGTTTTGAAAACCAGGATTTAAATATATTTTGAAAGAACATTTTTTAAAAAGTTAGTATTTTTGTCTCATTAAATTCCTTAATATTTTAGTTTATATGTCCAGAATTCTAGAAAATAACTTGGATATAACAAAAGCCCCAAAGCTTTACCTGACAATAGCTACAGAATATGTAACTAAATTAAAAAAAAAAACTTACACAAATATATTATCTTAGATAACATACTAATACTTTTAATTGCAAAAACTGACATATAGTGAGAGATGGGAATACCAGACCACCTGACCTGCCTCTTGAGAAATCTGTATGCAGGTCAGGAAGCAATAGTTAGAACTGGACATGGAACAACAGACTGGTTCCAAATAGGAAAAGGAGTATGTCAAGGCTGTATATTGTCATCCTGTTTATTTAACTTATATGCAGAGTACATCATGATAAACGCTGGACTGGAAGAAACACAAGTTGGAATCAAGATTGTCGGGAGAAATATCAATAACCTCAGATATGGAGATGACACCACTCTTATGGCAGAAAGTGAAGAGGAACTAAAAAGTCTCTTGATGACGGTGAAAGTGGAGAGTGAAAAAGTTGGCTTAAAGCTCAACATTCAGAAAACAAAGATCATGGCATCCAGTCCCATCACTTCATGGGAAATAGATGGGGAAACAGTGGAAACAGTGTCAGACTTTATTTTTCTGGGCTCCAAAACCACTGCAGATGGTGACTGCAGCCATGAAATTAAAAGATGCTTACTCCTTGGAAGGAAAGTTATGACCAACCTAGATAGCATATTCAAAAGCAGAGACATTACTTTGCCAACAAAGGTTTGTCTAGTCAAGGTTATGGTTTTTCCTGTGGTCATGTATGGATGTGAGAGTTGGACTGTGAAGAAGGCTGAGTGCTGAAGAATTGATGCTTTTCAACTGTGGTGTTGGGAGAAGACTCTTGAGTCCCTTGGACTGCAAGGAGATCTAACCAGTCCATTCTAAAGGAGATCAGCCCTGGGATTTCTTTGGAAGGAATGATGCTAAAGCTGAAATTCTAGTACTTTGGCCACCTCATGGGAAGAGCTGACTCATTGGAAAAGACCCCGATGCTGGGATTGGGGGCAGGAGGAGAAGGGGACGACAGACGATAAGACGGCTGTAAGGCATCACTGAATCGATGGATGTGAGTCTGAGTGAACTCTGGGAGTTGGTGATGGACAGGGAGGCCTGGCGTGCTGCGATTCATGGGGTTGCAAATAGTCGGACATGACTGAGCGATTGATCTGATCTGATATCACAAATAGTGATAATTAAGGTTTCAATTCATATTAAGATTGGGTTACATTATAAACATTTAATCTAGTAAACATTTATTGAGTGTACATTATGGATCAATCACTTAAAACTCAATGGGTAAAGAGAACGTTTCTAAAACAATTACTCTTATGGAATTGATATTTCCTTCACTTAGTTTGTTGCAAGTTTGTGAATTATAGTCTCAGGTATAACAGATCAGAATTTGAGCTCGCTGCAATTCATATGTATGCGAATAGAAAAAGACAAGCAAAATCAAATCAAACAAAAATCACCCAGAGTTTCTCTTAAAATTGAATGAAAACTATCATTTTTTTAGATAAATGACAGCACTATTTGCATGAAAACTGGCACTAAAAATTCCATCGTTTGACCCAAAATTTTTGTCCTGCCCTGTATTTATATAGGGTTGACCTGACTGTTGAGCTCCTGCAGACTTAAAATGAAACTCTGATCCTCAAAAGAGTTGCATGGGGAAGTACAGAAAATAAAAATCTGTACCTATTTAAAGACATTCCTACTGCTGTCATAATGCTTTTGTACATACTTCACAAAACAATTTTTTTTCCTTATGTTAAGTATTACTGGAAATACCACAAGACAAAATTTTTTCTTGCAGTATTTCATCCTTTCTATTTTTAGTCTCTGTTTCTTTTTTTCCTATTTACCAACTCTCTACACTGCCAAAAGTCATCAAAATTGTACAACAAACCATAACAGCTCAGATTATACACTAAATAGAAAAAATAAGACTTTTTGGCTATTGAGATATTCAATTTAAATGAAAGTCTCATATGGAATCTCATTGATAATTGGTCTTGCAAACAACTCTAACAGAGCTTTAATAAAAATATTTTGTGGTTTTATGAAAATGTAAGGTTTTCAGTCTTTTCTGTTATTCATAAACAATTTTGGGGAACATATAGTTTTTAAAATTTAAGTATACATTTTTTTCCTTTCATATTACTTGGTAAAATAAAATCTAAAATGAGAATTCTGATCTTCATTTTCTCGAAATTTAGAGATCTAATACTTATTCTTTTGAAAACCCCAAATCATAAAAGATGAACGTCTCGGTTCTAAAAAAGTCAACCCAATGTTTTCATCTAGTTATAGTGGAAGTACAAGAGCTGAAAGTTGTGGGACTTTGCAGTTATAAGTCCTGAAGGACGTGAGGGCTGGGGTGGGGGGAGGTGGAGGTAAAATTCTAAGAAGCATCTAATTATCTATAAGGATATCCAGGACTAGGAAAGGGGTACATTCTTCCCATGAGAACCTGAGAACACACTAGGACATGATTTAGGTTAAGGAAAATTGCCAGCTTTTCATATTTCACTCGCATTTTTAGGCATGCTGCTTTCCAAGCAGCATTCTGTTAAACAAGTTCTTAGGAATGTTCAATATTCTGAGCCATTAATAATGTACTTTTCAAATGCAATATTTATGATTAAAATTTTCATGAGCAAAATTCTTACTTCACTATATAAAAATTTCAAATATATTTTCAGGTAAAATAAGATAATTAAAAGATGATTTCCCATTTCAAAAAAAAAAAAAGAAAGTTGTTTTATATTTTGAATCCTATTCTGTATTCCCTCTGTCTCAAAGATACGTGAGATAAGGACTGTGTGTTTGCAAACTCCTTTGATTATATTAAGCAGACTTTAGACAATAATTCATAGTCAGTGTGAATTATACTACTCACTGTGCATCTGAAGAAGGTATTTTTCCCACACTTAATACTAGTCAAGTTATATATTTTTTCTGGTCTTTATTCAAAAAACTATAATTAAGAATGACTGGTGTTCTTTGGTTGATTATTAGAAGAAATGAGAAACTATTAAGAATGATGATGGAGAAATCCACTATTTTATAATTTTTTATATTTTGGATTAAAATAGTCCCTATTTCTCCTTAAGTTAACTTTGTTCAATACCACTACTATGTTGTATGTGCCTGAGAAAATGTGAAAAGAAGTATAATTAAAAAGGAACCTTATTTTATGGAATATAATACAATAAAATAGATAACATTAGAACTTTGTATGTAAACTGAGTATAAGTAAAACATAGGATTTTAAGTGCATCATGAATGCACATGCTTAAATAGGTCATTTAATGATTTTTAACAAGAAAATAATCACATTATTTATAGAAGTTTTACATAAACTTTATGAAAGTTGTTTTTAAGTGGGTGGCACTGCATGTTTATATGACAAAAATTGTGACTTTTATAAAGCTTATAGCTGAGGAGGGGAGGAGGGAAGGAAGGAAGAAAGGTGTGTATACATACATACATACATATATATATATATATATATATACACAGAGAGAGAGAGAGAGATTTTGGAAGAATGCTGTCCTCTCAAAAATCAAACTCATCCTCAGTCAGGAGACTGCAAGTTTATTTCAATGATGAAAACAATGCTATTCATAATTTCAAAACTATTCTGTTGTAATTGTTTTAAAACTGTAGCACATTTTTCTCTGGCTTTTTTAAAAGAGAGCTAAAAGTCTGTTGCACTTGGCAGATCACTGAAACCACAATGGGTTATAAAGTTTGGGGTAAAAATCACAATTTAAAAAGCAAATGTCAAAAGTAAAAATCTGATTAGAAATTAGGGTCTGTTTTCTTATGTGACTTGATAACCTATTCAAATAGGAAAAGGAGTATGTCAAGGCTATATATTGTCACTCTGCTTATTTAACTTCTATGCAGAGTACATCATGAGAAATGCTGGACTGGAAGAAACACAAGTTGGAATCAAGATTGATTATAATAATATAATAATTATATTCTTATTATTCTTATAATCTTAGATTATATTCAAGATTGCCAGGAGAGATATCAATAACCTCAGATACGGAGATGACACCACCCTTATGGCAGAAAGTGAAGAGGAACTAAAAAGCCTCTTGATGAAAGTGAAAGAGGAGAAAGAAAAAGTTGGCTTAAAGCTCAACATTCAGAAAATGAAGATCATGGCATCTGGTCCCATCACTTCATGGGAAATAGATGGGGAAACAGTGGAAACAGTGTCAGACTTTATTTTGAGGGGCTCCAAAATCACTGCAGATGGTGCAGTGGAATACCCAATAAGAAACCCAAGTAAGACCACTTACTTGGTCACCACTGCAGATGGTGTCTGCAGCCATGAAATTAAAAGACTCTTACGACCAACCTAGACAGTATATTCAAAAGCAGAGACATTACTTTGCCAACAAAGGTCCGTCTAGTCAAGGCTATGGTTTTTCCTGCGGTCATGTATGGATGTGAGAGTTGGACTGTGAAGAAGGCTGAGCGCTGAAGAATTGATGCTTTTGAACTGTAGTGTTTGAGAAGACTCTTGAGAGTCCCTTGGACTGCAAGGAGATCTAACCAATCCATTCTGAAGGAGATCAGTCCTGGGATTTCTTTGGAAGGAATGATGCTAAAGCTGAAACTCCAGTACTTTGGCCACCTTATGCAAAGATTTGACTCGTTGGAAAAGACTCTGATGCTGGGAGGGATTGGGGGCAGGAGGAGAAGGGGACAACAGAGGATGAGATGGCTGGATGGCATCACTGACTCGATGGACGTGAGTCTGTGTGAACTCCGGGAGTTGGTGATGGACAGGGATGCCTGGTGTGCTGCGATTCATGGGGTTGCAAAGAGTCGGACATGACAGAGCAACTGAACTGAACTGAACTTATCCTATTCAAAAGACATTAAGCAAAATTACAATTCTAAAACTCTACTGAGCACTAGTATGAAAAAGAAAGTGAAAAGTGAAGGTGTTAGTTGCTTGGTCGTGTCTGACTCTTTGCGATCCTATGGACTATAGCCTGTCAGGCTCCTCTGCTGTGAGATTCTCCAGGCAAGAATACTGGAGTGGGTTGCCATTTCCTTCTCCAGGGGATCTTCCCAACCCAAGGACTGAACCTGCATCTCCTGAATCTCCTGCATTGGCAAGTGGATTCTTTACCACTAGCGCCACCTGGGAACTACCCCAGCCCATTTTCTAAACCATGAATTTATCAACCTCACTCATATATTCAGATCAGATCAGATCAGTCGCTCAGTCGTGTCCGACTCTTTGTGACCCCATGAACTGCAGCATGCCAGACCTCCCTGTCCATCACCAACTCCCGGAGGTCACCCAGACTCACATCCATCGAGTCAGTGATGCCATCCAGCCATCTCATCCTCTGTCGTCCCCTTCTCCTCCTGCCCTCAATCCCTCCCAGCATCAGAGTCTTCTCCAATGAGTCAACTCTTCGCATGAGGTGGCCAAAATACTGGAGTTTCAGCTTTAGCATCATTCCTTCCAAAGTAATCCCAGGGCTGATCTCCTTCAGAATGGACTGGTTGGATCTCCTTGCAGTCCAAGGGACTCTCAAGAGTCTTCTCCAACACCACAGTTCAAAAGCATCAATTCTTCGGCGCTCAGCCTTCTTCACAGTCCAGCTCTCACATCCATACATGACCATAGGAAAGACCACTGCCTTGACTAGACGAACCTTTGTTGGCAAAGTGATGTCTCTGCTTTTGAATATGCTATCTAGGTTGGTCATAACTTTCCTTCCAAGGAGTAAGCGTCTTTTAATTTCATGGCTGCAGTCACCATCTGCAGTGATTTTGGAGCCCAGAAAAATAAATTCTGACACTGTTTCCACTGTTTCCCCATCTATTTCCCATATAGTGATGGGGCCAGATGCCATGATCTTTGTTTTCTGAATGTTGAGTTTTAAGCCAACCTTTTCACTCTCCACTTTCACTTTCATCAAGAGGCTTTTTAGTTCCTCTTCACTTTCTGCCATAAGGGTGGTGTCATCTGCATATCTGAGGTTATTGATATTTCTCCCAGCAACCTTGATTCCAACTTGTGTTTCTTCCAGTCCAGCATTTCTCATGATGTACTCTGCATAGAAGTTAAATAAACATGGTGACAATATACAGCCTCGACGTACTCCTTTTCCTATTTGGAACCAGTCTGTTGTTCCATGACCAGTTCTAACTGTTGCTTCCTGACCTGCATACACATTTCTCAAGAGGCAGATCAGGTGGTCTGGTATTCCCATCTCTTTCAGAATTTTCCACAGTTTATTGTGATCTACACAGTCAAAGGCTTTGGCATAGTCCCTCAATTGCTATTCCTCCTGTTTGGAATATCTTTCCCCCCAGACGTTTGTAGTTACTCTCCTTCTCATGATTTAGGTCTCAGAGAAGACTTCTCCATGAGCTCTGTCTCAAGAAGATTACCTTGCTGTCCCTCGGCACTTTTTTACCATGTTTTATTTACTTCATAGCACTTTTGGGTATATGAAATTATCTGTTTAATTGCTCACAGCTTATCACTTCCCAGTCAACTGAAAAATCTTAAGAAGACAAACTGTCCTGTTCATAGCTGTAGTAGCTATAGTTCTGCCTTGAACTGAACTTGGCACATGACAGGCATAAACTAATATTTGTTGAATCAGTCAGTGGTAGATGTAAGCATAGGTCTAGAGCACACTAAAAGGGGACAGAGCTTTGCAGAATGAGAAAAGAACAGACATAATGACGACAGAGGATGAGATGGCTGGATGGCATCACCGACTCGATGCACACGAGTTTGGGTGAACTCCGGGAGTTAGTGATGGACAGGGACGCCTGGCGAGCTGCGATTCACAGGGTTGCAAAGAGTCGGACATGATTGAGCGACTGAACTGAACTGAACTGAATGGCTAGAAATCATTTCTAAGTGTTTGGGCTCCTAATTAAACCATACCTAAAGTCAGAATAACTTTTTTTTTTTTTAATGTGAATACATTTCCTTTTTGCTTAATCCAGGTTGGATTGGGTTTTCTATTACTTTATTAACAAACACAATTGTCATTCAGTGAATGCATAATTTGAAATCCTGGAAAGCTGATTAAAGTTCTACTTCAATAAGAACATTTTGACATTAAGAGTTACCCTGAATAAAATAACGCTATCTCCTGCAGTGGTGGACTTCTTCTGTCACAGTAGCAGACTAGGCAGAGGGAAAGTAACCTTGAGACTGAGTTATTGTATGCTGGACTGGCTACTTTCTGAACTTCCTTCTTACTTTGCTATTGCTAAGTCACTTCAGTCGTGTCCGACTCTGCAACCCCATAGACAGCAGCCCACCAGGCTCTCCCATCCCTGGGATTCTCCAGGCAAGAACACTGGATGCCCTTTGTTAAATAAAGACAACTTTGCATACTTTGGGTTTTGAACTCATCTGCTCTTGCCTGGAAAATCCCATGGATGGAGGAGCCTGGTGGGCTGCAGTCCATGGGGTCGCTAAGAGTCAGACACGACTGGGTGACTTCACTTTCACTTTTACACTTTCATGCATTGGAGAAGGAAATGGCAACCCACTCCAGTATTCTTGCCTGGAGGATCCCAGGGACCGTGGGGCCTGGTGGGCTGCCGTCTATGGCGTCGCACAGAGTCGGACACGACTGAGCAACTTAGCAGCAGCAGCAGCCTTCAGTTTAGAAGGTTATCTCTCTTTATTTTGTTGACTTCTACATTTACATGTTTAATTACTGTATTGTTTTCTTTCTATGATCTATTTTATAATATTCAAAAATGATGATAGAATGTTTTATTCTGTCTACAGAAAAATCTATTGATAAAATTTAACAAACAAATATGTATATACTCTATTTTCCATCAATATAAACAAGACTAAATATTTGTTGACACGTAGAAAACAAATCCCTACTTTGGGACATCTGTGTTAAACTACTAAAATTCTTCCTATTTTACCAATAGGAAAGAATGAGTAAGTAGAAGGATTGCAAAGGAATCAAATCTGAGGTTTACGGTAGTCCTCCACAGCTTCACTTCTCAATTCTTTGTTCAAACATTTAGAGGACAGGTCAGGCTAAAGGGGTGAAAGGGGGTCAATAATCAAGAGCTCAAATGAAGTACTGATCAATAATTTCGGGTAGAAAAGAAAGGATTTTTAACTGATTTGAAGAATGTTTTAGGAAGCCCAAATTATAAATGATTCCCTAAAAGGAAAGATAACTACAGAAGTAGCACTTGCACTTTCTCAGTCTGACGTGTTGATGTTTACTGACGTTGTACTAGATACCACCCATTACAGGGACACCCTTTCACATTGTTCTGTTTTTCTTCCCTGTATATTTAGGTTTTGACTGCCTGCTTCTAACATTAAAATGCTTTCAACCTTGAGCTTTTTGGATGATGAATCTGCACTGGGTTGGATCTATTTTAGAGGGCAGCTTCCACTTAAAAGCTGTGATTTTGTGGATCTTCCTATGTCCACACACGCTCAACATCCTCTTGCCTCTCCCGTGGTTTGCCTTATTGAAAAGCTTTGACGTGGCTCATCAGAGCCAGTTGCTGTGTTCCAGACAGGTTCCTGTCAACACAGAATCGGTATACTGGGGAACACAGGCCAGGCCAGTTGAATTCAAAGGACATTACCTAAATCCCTCTGTATATTTTGCCTTTAAAAAAATGTCAGCATTATAACTAGTCTGTCTCTTTGTTTTATAATTTTTATGTTACACATGTGATCGCCCCCACCTCCCCCACTTCTGAGTCATAAAAATATATCACCAAATGACCTACTTGGACATTTAATACCACAGAGCTCAGAACAGCCTCTGTTTAAGTACCTAGCTGTTTGAGATTCCTGTCAACTGAATACAGATGAAAAGGAAAGGAGGAGGCTGATCACAGAGGTTCTGCTGATAACACTTCATTTAACATATTTCAGTTTAGCAACAAGGGGCCACAAGAAGAAAACTATTTTATTTAAAATGACAGGGTGACTATGTTAGACCCACTATAAATATGTCCCACCCAGGAAGTGATGATAATAATGATAATAGGCCACATTTATAGTTTAACTCTATGGGGTGATTCCTCTCAAATGAACTCACCTCTTGAGTGTGACACATCCATAGCACATCTCAAAGGCTCACAAAATTGCTATTTCATAGATATTGAGATATGAGGGAAGGAGCAGGTGTTCCATAACTATCCAACAAAGCACAAAGCAGCTGTATGGAGCAAGGTGTTAGAGAGATTCTAGCATTTAATTGATATGCCAGACAGTGTTTAAAGCATAAGAATAGAAAACGGCCAATTTAAATGTGGTTATAATTAGCTGAGGCTAACATTCAGTTCTGTTCTGAAGTTTTAAGAGAAATGAAATCTACAAAAGTACCAGGTCTAACAGTTTCAGGAGGGATCAGTGGTTTTACATTTGATCTTACATATATAGATAACTGGGCTTCCACAGTGGCTCAGCAGAAAAGAATCTGCCTGCAATACAAGAGAGCCAGGTTCGATCCCTGGGTTGGGATGACCCCCTGGAGGAGGGCACGGCAACCCACTCCAGTGTTCTTGCCTGGAGAATCCCATGAACAGAGGAGCTTGGCAGGCTACAATCCATAGGGTTGCAAAAAGTCAGACATGACTGAAACGACTGAGCATGCATATAGATAAATGGCAGCGCCTCTTTGATTAGTGCTACTTAAGTACTGTGGGTTACTTAGAAATAACTGTATTTGGAAGCCAGTTCTAGCCCTGCATAGTGAGTAATGATTATTTGAGATCTTGACCTGAAAATAGCAAGTCAAATGGCAGTATTCTATGATTTTTCACATATTGGAAATTATATCTTTGGCAGCTACCACTACTAAAAAGTCTTCATGTCCAGATAAAATGTGAAAATATTAACTGAAGTTATGATTATACTGAGCATTGCTTTCTGGAGTTTTCACAATGGAAATACAACTGTGGAGGCCTCAGTACTTCCTGGTAGATTTCAAAGCTATGAAATCTCTTTGATGTCTTTTGCTTTATCTTGAAAGGATGTTTTTGTCAAATATTAAAAATAGTGTTTCCATCATTAGTGTGGTGGTGGTTTGACTTAGATGTGGTTAGACTGTATGTGCACTTTTGCAGTCAACCTTTCCCCCAACTGGCGTTATAAAACACTGACTCAAAATTAGCAAAATGAACTTCATTTCCAAATCCTCTATTAGAATTTTCAATTAAGATGAATTATGATTATCCTCTGATTTCTCATACTCCCAGCATATACTGCTAAGTAATCTTGTGTGTATGTGTACCACAGTTTGTGAACCACAGTATGAAACTATTACAAAATTCTACCCTGTAGATCAGTGTGTATGGATAAAATGCTTACTTGATAGCATGAAACTATGTGATTGGTACCATTACAGCAAAAACTAAGTGCTCTAAGAGGAGTCATGGCCCTCCTGACTATTACTAACATAAGCACCTGGCTACCAAATCACAAAAGATCTTCATTTTGGTGTCTGTGAAAGAAGATAAGATAAAAATGTAGTACTACTTCTTCCTTCAGAATTTGAAGCAGTCTGTATAAGGATACTGCCCCTGAAAGGATCTGATTGTGTCTGGTAAGCTGGCTAGAGTTTTTTCTGGTTGTTGGAAAAATATTTCTTCTCCCTCATATGACTCCCAGGTGCTACTGCTGAGCAAATGGGAACATCACTGCCAGAAGTATTTGAAAAGAACAAAAAAAAATTGATTCGACAATTTATGAGCTCTTGTCATTGACAGAGACACAACTGTGACCAGGGGTATGACTAGGGTCAGAGCAAGGTTAAAAGAAGAGCACCCAGGAATTCTCTCTTGTTAGCTTTTCAAACTAACTACTCTTGGTTAGCTGCAGGCAACATTTAAGTTTTCATCAGGCACCAAGAGACATTTCATAATATTTACAAGTTGCACTTAAAATTTTCCCAAGAGGTGGCTACTTCTGCAATAGCAAAACACTTAAAATGTGAAGTTCAGATGGTTAGCACATCTATAACATATGAGGATTTCTTGCTAATGTGGAAATTACAAGCTTATTCATTACAAACAATTGTGTGAGTTGCATATGAAACCAACTAAAAATACTTTTCCTCCTTTGATAACTATTTTAAGGCTGGTATTGATTCTGCTATTTTTAAAAGAAATAATTTATTTTTACCAAACAAATATTATCAAGAGATCGATTACTCTCACAAAAGAAAGGCTATCTAGGTTTCTTAATAAACTGTAGCAAACAATGAAGAAAACCATTAAAACAAAGAAATATGTGGCACAAAATACATGACAAAAATGAAAGTCACTGAATAAATTTTACCTATTCTGTGGCAGAACGCTAAACTATAAACAATTTAAATATTTGTTGAGGAACATAAGCAGATTTAGAGCAGCAATGCTGCCTATGAGATTCAAGGACCAACGATGCTAAACTATACTATGACTAAATAATTTTCCTGAATATGAGAAACAGAATTATTTCTAAAATTTTCTTTAAACTGGATCTCTCATATATACAAGTTCATACTTTCGAAGTTGTTTTTTTAAACCAATATTTAGCTATAAACTCAGCTGGGAAGATACACATGAGCTAAGAGGATATCTCTAAAGAACTAAATAGAAAAAATTAGTCTTGGAATAGGATCCATAAAGAAAAAAATTAAATGAGTGCTAAAGAGACAAATGTATTAAGAAAGATGTTATGTAACATTTGAGAAATTTTAAAAACCTGCTGAAGACCTTAACTTTTCAGTATTTGGCAAAATATATTATGAAAAAAAATCTCATCTTTGTGAATAATAAAGTCAAGGCATAAAATAATAAGGAAATGTGAAGCAATGACAGTATGTCAGGCATTAATGAAAACAGTTCCAAATAGTAAGTTTAAAGACATATAGCTCAACCAGCAATGCTATCCAAGTTTTCCAATGTAGTATTTGAAGAGAGCAGATTTCTTTTCGTGTTTTCACATTTATGGGATACACTTCCTGCTTGCAGTTTCTAAAGGGTCACTGTGAGTCCTCTAAAGGTTTCTTTATCATTTAATATTATAAATAATTACATTCCTGGGTGGCAGTTCAAAGCTTAGCACAGCGCTCGTACAACACCCCAGGAAGGTCAGGTGACCTCTCTCCAATTCTCCTCTCTCTGGTGCTGAGGACAGACAAAGTGATATGTCTGTCATACGCCATTACCATTAGAACAGAATCTTGTTCTTTTATTACAACTGAACTCCGCCAGATTTCTCAGCAGGAATGCTAAGTGAAATCAATGTCTTGGATTTCCAGGCTGAGCTTGGAGGTCACAGCCACTCTATCATTTCTCAGCATTATCCTTTCTCGCGCGCGCACACACTCCCCAAGCCTCCAACTGGCACACAGCAGATTGAAAACAGCATGCATCAGAGGACTCATGCTGCACAATTTTACAGTCTTTTGGAGCCCCTTCCTTTTGATTCCCCCCTTCCATTTTTTTTGCAAATTGCAAATAAGTTTTGTTTGTGTCCTTCACTGGAGTTGTGAGTCAAAGGCACACCTAGGAAGAGGGGCAGGCAAGCAAACCCATAGCGCACGGTTGATTTCTGACAGCTGCCAATAAGACCTTTTTCCTCACATCATCACCTGGATGTGGCTTATGATTCTGTTGTTCCAAACAATAAAAGCTTTACGTTTGCTTTATGCCAGGTAGGAAGGCAGATAACACAAAGCTATTTAGTAAAATAATTCAATTTTACAATAAGATACATGTGAAAAATCCACCAATAAAACACACAGAAAATGCCCTCCGGACACTCAGGATTGATTGTTTCAAAATATATTTATATATAGTAATAAATGATAACTGTTATATTAAAGTGAAATGGCTCAGTGAAGGCAAAATGTTTATTATGCTATGTATAAATGTCAATTCCAGTCTCTAAGAAACGGAATTCATGTATTGAAATGCATCCTCTTTATTTATTGTTGCTTGTATTTTTTAAGTCATGTTCTTCATTAAAATGACAATAGCAATATTTATTGCTCTGGCAATTTTTAACCCACTAAACTTTACACAAGCACATTTAAGACATATTTTCTGACAATAAGAATGGATGTAAACAGTATACTAGAGGAAACTGAGCAAAGAACAGACATATTTTTATTATATTGTGGTTGTTATTTAAAAAGAGGCACTTTTTCCTGGGTTAAAATTTTTATGTACTTTAAAATAATTGCAAGTGGTAAGAAATACAACTTCAACTGCTTTCTTAAACTTTATATGATAGAAAATTCATGAAGGCTAATTTTCCAGAAGTGAAATTTAATGATAAAGTATAAATATATTTTTTAAACAGTATATAATCATAGCTATAGAAACACAATCCACTTTTTTTTGTAGCACTAAATAAAGGGAGGTACTTGAAACCGTACAATATGGTGGAATTCTAACATTACTGGAAAAATCAATCTTCACATCCAATCTGTGGAGTTCTATGAATATCTGAAACCATATACCTCATAAAACAGTGTCTTCATCTTGGCAAGCTTTACGTCACTTTTATATTTGCCATGGTTTACCTAAGGAAGTGTTACAGCAAGTGTACAATAAATCTTTGAATGCATGAATAAATGAATGAGTAAATAAATAGATGCATAAACGAATGAGGATGACTGACATCAAAAACTTCACGATTATTTTATTTAGGAATTTGAGGAGAAGATATTTGGTGGGCTACAGTCCATAGCGTTGCAAAGAGTTGGACACGAATGAGCACACGACACTCAGTATCAATGATAAAAAGTTATCCAGTGGCCAAGAAAAACCCATCAGTTCTTTACAAGTGAACTATGTACTCTAAAGTCATAAAATGAAATGCCCTAATGTAAAGAAAGCATCATTGGCTGAGCACGGAAGAATTGATGCTTTTGAACTGTGGTGTTGGAGAAGACTCTTGAGAGTCCCTTGGACTGCAAGGAGATCCAACCAGTCCATTCTGAAGGAGATCAGCCCTGGGATTTCTTTGGAAGGAATGATGCTAAAGCTGAAACTCCAGTATTTTGGCCACCTCATGTGAAGAGCTGACTCATTGGAGAAGACTCAGATGCTGGAAGGGATTGGGGGCAGGGGGAGAAGGGGACGACAGAGGATGAGATGGCTGGATGGCATCACTGACTCGATGGATGTGAGTCTGTGTGAATTCCGGGAGTTAGTGATAGACAGGGAGGCCTGGCGTGCTGCAATTCATGGGGTCGCAAAGAGTTGGACACGACTGAGCGACTGAACTGAACTGAACTGAAAGCATCATTATGAACCATGATGTGAAATCATATTAATAAATCATGGGGGAAAAATCTAGAATAATACTTTAGAGAGTTATTTGTGTGTGACAATGACAATGCCGCTGCTGCTTCTGCTAAGTCGCTTCAGTCGTGTCCGACTCTGTGCAACCCCATAGACGGCAGCCCACCAGGCTCCCCCGTCCCTGGGATTCTCCAGGCAAGAACACTGGAGTGGGTTGCCATTTCCTTCTCCAATACATGAAAGTGAAAAGTAAAAGTGAAGTCGCTCAGTTGTGTCTGACTCTGAGCGACCTCAGAGACTGCAGCCTACCAGGCTCCTCCGTCCATGGGATTTTCCAGGCAAGAGTACTGGAGTGGGGTGCCATTGCTTTCTCCAGACTATGCCGCTACACCTAAATATTTTTCTGTGTTAGAATGTCCATGTGTAGAGTCTTTTCTTGTGTTGTTTACTATGACCACTGAGTTCTCTTGGCAAAACTCTATTAGCCTTTGCCCTGCTTAATTTTGTACTTCAAGGCTAAATTTGCCTGTTACTCCAGGTATTTCTTGACTTCCTACTTTTGCATTCCAGTCCCCTATAATGAAAAGGACATCTTTTTTGTGTGTTATTTCTAGAAGGTCTTGTAAGTTTTCATAGAACCGTTCAACTTCAGCTTTTTCAGCATTACTGGTTAGGGCAAAGACTTGGATTACTGTGATATTAAATGGTTGGAAAAAACAGAGATCATTCTGTCGTTTTTGAGATTGCATCCAAGTACAGCATTTTAGACTCCTTTGTTGACTATGATGGCTACTCCATTTCTTCTAAGGGATTCTTGCCCACCGTAGTAGATATAATGGTCATCTGAGTTAAATTCACCCTTTCCAGTCCATTTTAGTTCACTGATTCCTAAAATGTCGATGTTCAGTCTTGTCATCTCCTGTCGGACCACTTCCAATTTCCCTTGATTCATGGACCTCACATTCCAGGTTGCTATGCAATATTGCCCTTTACAGCATTGGGCTTTACTTCCAACACCAGCCACATCCACAACTGGGTGTTTTTGCTTTGGCTCCATTCTTCATTCTTTCTGGAGTTATTTCTCCACTGATCTCCCAACAGCATATTGGGTACCTACTGACCTGCAGAGTTCATCTTTCAGTGTCCTATCATTTTGCCTTTTCATACTGTTCATAGGGTTCTCTAGTCAAGAATATTGAAGTGGTTTGCCATTCCCTTGTCCAGTACACCATGTTTTGTCAGAACTCTCCACCATGACCCATTTGTCTTGGGTAGTCCTATGTGGCACGACTCATAGTTTCACTGAGTTAGAAAAGGCTGTGGTCCATGTGATCAGACTTGTTAGTTTTCTGTGTTTGTGGTTTTCATTCTGTTTGCCCTCTGATGGAGAAGGATAAGAGGCTTATGGAAGCTTCCTGATGAGAAAGACTGACTGAGGGGAAGATGGGTCTTCTTCTGATGGGCTTGGCCATACTCAGTTCAATTCAGTTCAGTTTAGTTGCTTAGCCGTGTCTGACTCTTTGCAACTCCATGAACCGCAGCACTCCAGGCCTCCCTGTCCATCACCGACTCCCGGAGCCTACCCAAACTCATGTCGATTGAGTCGTTGATGTCATCCAACCATCTCATCATCTGTCATCCCCTTCTCCTCCTGCCCTCAATCTTTCCCAGCATCAGGGTCTTTTCAAATGAGTCAGCTCTTCGCATCAAGTGGCCAAAGTATTGCAGTTTCAGCTTCAACATCCTTCCAATGAACACCCAAGGACTAATCTCTTTTAGGATGGACTGGTTGGATCTCCTTGTGGTCCAAGGGACTCTCAAGAGTCTTCTCCAACATCACAGTTCAAAAGCATCAATTCTTTGAAAGTTGAAAGTTAAAGAAAGTTAAGTTGCTTTCTGACTCTTTGCGACCCCGTGGATTGTAGCCCACCAGGCTCATCCATCCATGGGAATCTCCAGGCAAGAATACTGGAGTGGTTTGCCATTTCCTTCTCCAGGGGATCTTCTTGACCCAGGGATTGAACTCAGGTCTCCCACATCGCAGGCAGACACTTTAACCTCTGAGCCACCAGGGAAGCCCAATCAATTCTTTGGTGCTCAGTAAATCTTTAATCCAATTTTCTGTTGATTATATTCTTTGAAGCCAAAGATGGAGAAGCTCTATACAGTCAGCAAAAACAAGACTGTGAGCGGACTGTGGCTCAGATTATGAACTCCTTATGGCCAAATTCAGACTTAAATTTAGAAAGCAGGGAAAACCACTAGACCATTATGGTATGACCTAAATCAAATCTCGTTCACTGGTAGTGACAAATAGATTTTAGGGAGTTAGATCTGATAGACAGAGTGCATGAAGAACTATGGACAGAGGTTCGTTACATTGAACAGGAGGGGGGAATCAAGACCATGCCCAAGAAAAAGAAATGGAAAAAGGCAAAATGATTGTCTGAGGAGGCCTTACAAATCGCTGTGAAAAGAAGAGAGGCAAAAGGCAAAAGAGAAAAGGAAAGATATACCCATTTGAATGCAGAGTTATAAAGAATAGCAAGGAGAGAAGAAAGACTTCCTCAGTGATCAGTGCAAAGAAATAGAGGAGAACAATAGAATGGGAAAGACTAAAGATCTCTTCAAGAAAATTAGAGATACCAAGGGAACATGTCATGCAAAGGTGGGCACAATAAAGGACAGAAATGTTATGGAGCTAATAGAAGCAGAATATATTAAGAAGAGGTGGCAAAAATACACAGAACTATATAAAAAAGATGTTCATGACCCAGATGATCATGATGGTGTGATCATTCACCTAAAGCCAGACATCCAGGAATGCAAAGTCAGGTGGGCCTTAGGAAGCATCACTACAAACAAAGCTAGTGGAGGTGATGGAATTCCAGTTGAGCTATTTCAAATCCTGAGAGATGACGCTGTGAAAGTGCTGCACTCAATATGCCAGCAAATTTTGAAAACTTAGCTGTGGTCACAGGACTGGAAAAGGTCGTTTTCACTCTAATCCCAAAGAAAGGCAATGCCAAAGAATGCCTGAACTACCGCACAATTGCACTCATCTCACATGCTAGCAAAGCAATGCGGAAAATTCTCCAAGAGAGGCTTTAGCAATATGTGAACCATGAACTTCCAGATGATCAAGCTGGATTTAGAAAAGGCAGGGTAACCAGAGATCAAATTGCTAAGATCCGTTGGATCATTGAAAAAGCAAGAGAGTTCCAGAAAAACATCTATTTCTGCTTTATTGGCTATAACAAAGCCTTTGACTGTGTGGATCACAACAAACTGTGGAAAATTCTTCAATAGATGGGAATACCAGACCACCTGACTTGCCTCCTGAGAAAACTGTACGTATGTAAAAAGCAATAGTTAGAACTGGACATGGAACAACAGACTTGTAACAAATCAAGAAAGGAGTACGTCAAGGCTGCATATTGTCACCCTGCTTATTTAACCTATATGCAGAGTACATCATGAGAAATACTGGGCTGGATGAAGTACAAGCTGGAATCAAGACTGCAAGGAGAAGTATCAATAACCTCAGATATGCAGATGACTCCACCCTCATGGCAGAAAGTGAAGAAGAACTAAAGATATGCTTGAGGAAAGTGAACGAGGAGAGTGAAAGAGTTGGCTTAAAGCTCAACATTCAGAAAACTAAGATCTTGGCATCTGGTCCCAACACTTCATGGCAAATAAATGGAGAAACAGTGGAAACAGTGACAGACTTTATTTTTTTGGGCTCCAGAATCACTGCAGGTGGCTACTGCAGCCATGAAATTAAAAGATGCTTGTTCCTTGGAAGAAAAATTATAACCAACCTAGACAGCATATTAAAAAGCGGAGACCTTACTTTGTCAACAAAGTTCCGTCTAGTCAAACTATGGTTTTTCCAGTAGTCATGTATGGATGTCAGAGTTGGACTAGAAAGAAAGCTGAGAGTTTAAGAATTGATATTTTTGAATTGTGGTGTTGGAGAAGACTCTTGAGAGTCCTTGGACTGCAAGGAGATCCAACCAGTCCATCCTAAAGATCAGTCCTGGGTGTTCATCGAAGGACTGATGTTGAAGCTGAAACTCCACTACTTTGGCCACATGATGCAAAGTACCAACTCATTTGAAAAGCCCCATGGCTGGGAAAGATTGAATGCAGGACGTGAAAGGAAAGACAGGATGAGATGGTTGGATGGCATCACCGAGTCAATGGCCATGAGTTTGAATAAGCTCCAGGAATTGGTGATGGACAGGGATACCTGGTGTGCTGCAGTCCATAGCGTCGCAGAGTTGAACATGACTCAGTGACTGAACTTACTAACTGAATTGAGCCTGTACATGGAATACTTTGAAACTACTGTTTTTGGAGACACCAAAATATCACTGCTTTAAAATTAAATTATATTTAATAAATGTCACCATTATTACCAAGATTTAAAAACATGTTCTGCTGTGATTATATAGAAAAGCACACCACGCCTCAAGTACACCTCAAGCACAGAACATGGAAGGTCCATTACACAGCTGAAAGAGTTCTTAAAAGTGGCTTATCATATTTCCTAATATCATAGTAGCAAGTACATAATTTTCCTCTATATCTTTGTACGTGTTGCTAGTGAATATGTCTAAGGTCCTTGTCCAGGGTGAGTTATTATTCCAAATGTATTTATCTATTAGTATGAAAAAACAGACTTGGGGGGTTTGGGAAGATGGAAGCTGGAGGACACTTTCTCAACCCAACCGTTCTCTTTCCCAATTTCTATTCTGGATTAATACACTGACTATGAAAAGCATGTGCCAGGGTACTAGAGGAGGATTAAAAAACTCTAGGATTTTTTTTCTCTTTCAAAAATTTCTAAATTTTTTTCTGTGTATTTTTTCTATTGTTGTGACTACTCTAACCCTCGGGGAAGGCAATGGCACCCCACCCCAGTACTTTTGCCTGGAAAATCCCATGGACGGAGGAGCCTGGTAGGTTCCAGTCCGTGGGGTCGCTAAGAGTCGGACACGACTGAGCGATTTCACTTTGACTTTTCACTTTCATGCATTGGAGAAGGAAATGGCAACCCACTCCAGTATTCTTGCCTGGAGAATCCCAGGGACAGGGGAGCCTGGTGAGCTTCCGTCTATGGGGTCGCACAGAGTCGGACACGACTGAAGCGACTTAGCAGCAGCAGCAGCAGCACTCTAACCCTATTACTCTTCAGACATTTCAAGATGAATTCTTGAAGTAAAGAGCAGAAGGAACTTTCCATGTAAATTCAGCAAAAGACAAACAGCATTGTTTGGGGGTAAATTCAGTGTCAAGTTTTCTACTGAATATTTTCTGTTAATGTGTGATTATTTCCCTGAGAAATGTCCGAGAAAATTACTTCATGGATATTCTTTTTACTTCTTTACATAGGAAGTTTAATATAGTCATATACAATCATCTAGGTAAGAGCTTAAAAATCATGAAGAAATTTAATTTTTCTGCTTCTTTCTTTTGAGCCAAGAAACAAATTATTTGAAACTCCCCTGATCCTTTTTGAGGTTCTCTCAGGAAATGCTTTCTTTGCCCTAAAAACAAAACTATTTCTAAATACTCTAACTTTTAACACTAGCATTTTCTTTATAATTGGCTGGATAATATGTCTGAAATTGTACCTATACTATATCACATAACCAGTTGGTGATATTTAAATAAAACATCCTATCTATGCTCTAATCATACTCATATTTACGGTCTATTTCAGTTCTCCTTTGGAAAAATTTTTGCAGGTCCCTCACTGAAGGTATTAATAGTATTTTTGTCCTAATAACTTAACATTCTTTCCCTGTAACTCCTTCTAAGACCTTATATAATAGAGTATGGGTGTCTATTTTATAAGACTGTAACTTTCTTGGTGACAGCACAACTACCTTTCAAATATCTGTATCACTCACATTTTCTACTACAGCTATCAATGCATGTTCATTGAATAAATGAATGACTAAATGTTATGTGAGTGAATTTATAGGGACACAGTCCTTACTGATTCTACTAACCATCGCTTCCCTGAAGATCTAGCATTTAGCCCAGTTACTGGTACATAATAGGTATTCAATACATATCATCGAACAAAAAGCAAACTCTAAATGCCAAAACATGTAGCTTCTTCAAAGGGGTACCTTGCTTTTGGGTGGTGGGCTGTTTGTGCTCTTGTCTGTGTGAATGCTGGTAGGAGATACAGCAGCACCAAGGTTGCCTTGGGATACGCCTGGGAGCTTTCCTCCTGGAGATACCTGCATTGCAGCTAGCTGGGCAGCATATAACTGCTACAGGAGAGAGAGAGAAAAAAAAATAAAAATAAAAGGACTATCAGCAATGAAATAAATGCACCTCTCAGAAAGTACCTATAATCCTATAATAAGATGCAGTATTTTTCCTATGGGTATTTTTATTTAGTGCCTTGGAATATTTAAAGATAGACACTGTCACTTCAGCTTTCATGACTTACTTCTCAGGGGGGAAATGACATACACCACACACAAGGAATTTTAGTTTCAGTATAACCAGGGACTCAAAGCAAATAACAGTTATCCATATTTACTCTTTACCAACATCAGTGTTGGTACTGTATACCATGTTATTTGGTTAATAACTTTTCCCCCCTCTCTTTTAAATTTTACATGGTGTGTTACAAAAGAATGTAGCTTCATACACTAAGTAATGTTCTTACTATCCATATTGGTTCAAACCCTGTATGTTTCCCTTCTTTGACTTGCTGAAATGGACAACCATCACAGCTTTTTTCTGATTATTAGTTGTGCAGAAATACAAAAAAGCCACTGGAAGGGAATGGAAGGAGACTATTTGAAGAACATTATTTGGTCAGTCTACCTCCACTGATTAAAATTAACTTGATGCTTGCCACAATGCCACTTTGCTGCTGCTGCTAAGTCGCTTCAGTCGTGTCCGACTCTGTGCGACCCCATAGACGGCAGCCCACCAGGCTCCCCCGTCCCTGGGATTCTCCAGGCAAGAACACTGGAGTGGGTTGCCATTTCCTTCTCCAATGCATAAAAGTGAAAAGTGAAAGTGAAGTCGCTGAGTCTTGTCCGACTCTTAGCGACCCCATGGACTGCGGCCCACCAGGGTCCTCTGTCCATGGGATTTTCCAGGCAAGAGTACTGGGGTGGGGTGCCACTGCCTTCCCCGAATGCCACTTTACTTCCTGATATATAAACATAGACAAACGAGATAATCTTGAGGATTAGAGTTTTAAGGAATACTATCTAAAATGCATACTCTTTGACTAAGCCATCACTAAATATTTCTTATTAAATAACCAGCAAAAATTCTTTGACAAATCCATTTAATAATAAGGGAAAATTTTACTTGAGAACTATAGCCATATCATGTAGTATCTTAAAACAAGTAGGTTGCTTTAGATTCAGGAGTCACATCAAATGTTTAGATTAACACTCTTTCATCTCCATGTAGCAGTTTGTGAAAGTTAAAAAAATCTGACTGAAGAAGCAAGTATCTATATATACACACATAAGTATTAATAAATAAGTATGCGTGTGTTAGTCACTCAGTCGTGTCTGACTCTTTGTGACCCTATGGACTGTAGCCCGGCAGGCTCCTCTATCCATAGAATTCTCCAGGCGAGAATATTGCAGTGGGTTGCTATTTCTTCCTCCAGTGCATCCTCTTGACCCAGATCTCCTGCAGTGGTCTCCTGTCTCCTGCATTGCAGACAGATTCTTTACTCTCTGAGCCACCAGGGAAGCTTCCAATAAATAAGTATATGCACGTACACACACACACACACATACACACACACACACGTATGTATGTATGTGTATATATGTATAAAATGCAGCACAATTTCTCATTTCTCATTTGTCTTAAGAGTTCTTGGATAGCTTTTACTATGCAAGCTAGAACTTCTGTAATAAAAAGATTGCTGCTAAAGATAAAGCTCTCTCAAGGAAGAGTACTGTCAAATAGTTCTCTGGATTATCTTGGTGTTTCTCTGAAAGAAATATGAAAGACTGAAACTGTTCAGGATAAACCAGAGACTCTGATAAGTGGGGTCTCTCTATAAATGAAATAATGAAAACTAAGAACTGGCATTTATTTACATGAAAATATATTTATATTTTTTTCACAGTTTCCAGTGACTTTGGTCTAAACAAAAACAGGACATTAACATTATTTTAAAAATCATGACTTATTATTTTATGCAAATTAATGCAAAATACATTCCCGACAAGAGAAATTACAGAGAAGTATATTAATACTATCAATAATGACTGTTCCTCCCCCACATTATTTTGCATGAATTGGAATTATGTTATTTCTTATCCCAATCAGAAAAAAGAATAAGATTTAATTTGTAAGGCTTTAATAGATTAGACTTCCCTGATAGCTCAGCTGGTGAAGAATCCGCCTGCAATGAAGGAGGCCCTGCTTCAATTCCTGTGTCAGGAAGATCCGCTGGAGAAGGGATAGACTACCCACTCCAATATTCTTGGGCTTCCCTTGTGGCTCAGCTGGTAAAGAATCTTTCTGCAATGCGAGAGACCTGGGTTTGATCCCTGGCTTGGGAAGATCCCCTGGAGAAGGGAAAGGCTACCCACTCCAATATTCTGGCCTACAGAATTTCATGGACTCTATATAAGCATGGGGCAGCAAAGAGTCGGACATGACTGAGCAACTTTCACTTTTTAATAGACTACCTCAGAAGTAAAAGGATATGAGTCAAATATGATGAGTGACTCATTTGAAAAGACCCTGATGCTGGGAAAGATTGAAGGCAGGAGGAGAAGGGGATGACAGAGGATGAGATGGCTAGATGGCATCACCGACTCAATGGACATGAGTTTGAGTAAACTCTGGGAGGTGGTGATGGACAGGGAAGCCTGGTGTGGTGCAGACCATGGGGTCGCAAAGAGCTGGACACGACTGAGTGACTGAACTGAATTGATGATGACTGGGAGTTTAACATTTTCAAAGTATCAGAAATGACTCATTTCCCACACTTATGTTAAAAACCTATGTATTAAGTTCTGCAATTCAAAAAGTAATTTCCTCTGTCATCATCCTGTACTGGTTTTGAAACTATTAGGAAAATAACCAATATCCCAGGATATCATTTTGCAAATTAAAATCTTCCCAGTGTACTGAAATTTAAAATATCTGTATTTTAAAATACTGGCTGGCTAACTATAATACATATTGCAAATTTCTGTAAATGGTATCCTTATCTTTAAAATTACAGTGGCAATTACTTCTAGAAGCTAACAATACATATTACTAGTTTAGAATACACAAAAATATAAGATTGTTTAGTAATTACATGGGATATTTTAACCTCTGTAGCTAAAAAGAAAATTGTGAACAAATTAGTTACTCAAATTTAAATTTGATCATTATAAAATTATCGCAGATTATTTAAAGAATAACGACTATTTGTATTATTTAATTAGATAGATGATTAATCACTTATAAATGGTGATTAAATGTTTAAACATCAGTCACTATCAGATCAGATCAGTCGTTCAGTTGTGTCTGACTGTGACCCCATGAATTGCAGCACACCAGGCCTCCCTGTCCATCACCAACTCCCGGAGTTCACTCAGACTCACATCCATCGAGTCAGTGATGCCATTCAGCCATCTCATCCTCTGTCGTCCCCTTTTCCTCTTGCCCCCAATCCCTCCCAGCATCAGAGTCTTTTCCAATGAGTCAACTCCTTGCATGAGGTGGCCAAAATACTGGAGTTTCAGCTTTAGCATCATTCCTTCCAAAGAAATCCCAGGGCTGATCTCTTTCAGAATAGACTGGTTAGATCTCCTTGCAGTCCAAGGGACTCTCAAGGGTCTTCTTCAACACCACAGTTCAAAAGCATCAGTTCTTCGGTGCTCAGCCTTCTTCACAGTCCAGCTCTCATATCCATAAATGACCACAGGAAAAACCATAGCCTTGACTAGACGAACCTTTGTTGGCAAAGTAATGTCTCTGCTTTTGAATATGCTATCTAGGTTGGTCATAACTTTCCTTCCAAGGAGTAAGCGTCTTTTAATTTCATGGCTGCAGTCGCCATCTGTAGTGATTTTGGAGCCCAGAAAAATAATCAATCACTATAGAAAGATTCAAAACTTCCAGGAATTATTAGAACTATTACTAAAAATATAATATAAGTATGACTGGAACACTTGAATGAGCTGAGTTTGGAGATGGTATACGCTTGGGATCAAAAAAAAATCTTATATGTTTTTCCCTCATTCAAATAAATGCAACATTTTGGTTTTATTTATTAGTTAAGGTTTATCTGAGTTAAACTGTCTTTAAAATTCCTGAGTAGAAAAGAAGATAAATTTTTAAAATACTCGAGCCCAATTAAACACATATTTTTATCAGAATAGTATACTGGAAACTGGCCATTTTAAAAAATATAGAGATAAAATAATTAATGATGAAAAAATCATAAGCTCACTCCTCAGTAAGGTTAACATTAAGTTATGGTTAACATTTGGTATGGTTAACATTAAGGAGCAATGCTTAGTTCTCTTCTTTCTATAATAGTTGGTTTTCGCTATGCAAGAGACAGATATACAGAACTACATTTCCTTATTTGTGATTAACTTTCCACTTTCCCCAGATCATTACACTTCCCACCCCAAACATCTAATTTTCATAGTTTGACGAGCTTTGGAAATAGGAAATATCCATTTCCAACATATTTTAATTTGTGTCAAATATATGTGCTCCTTGAATTTATGATATATTACAGAAATATAAAGAGGCCTCAAGTCTTACAGGATCTGATATACATTGGGCTTGCACAAATAAATAAACCAGAAGTTTTAATACTGCTGGGACCTAATTTGGTCATTCACAAGTTAAAATAACTTTTCAGTAGATTTAAAGAGACTGACAGTGGTTTTCATACCTGGTTATGTATCAAGGGTAGGCAACTTAAAAAATAAATGCTGCTGAGACTAATTTTAATTCAACTTTTCAAAAACTTACATCCATTTGTTTATCCATTAAGATGGGTGTGTTGACTGATAATAAAACAAGAAAGTCAAGAGATGATTAGTATGTTATATCACTTATTCAAGCAGACTTGAGCATAATGACAGGTATCACCATTGTGTTGTGTGTGTGTGTGTTCAGTTGTGTCTGACTCTGCGACCCCATGGACTGTGTCCCCATGGACTGTGAGGCTTCTGTGTTCATGGGATGTTTCAGGAAAGAATATGGTAGTGGGTTGTTATTTCCTACTCTAGGAGATTGTCCCAACCTAGGGACTGAACTCATGTCTTTTGCATTTCCTACACTGGCAGGCAGATTCTTGGTAAGGATTCCACCTGTCAGTGAAGGAGCCGCCAGAGACGAGGGTTCAGTCCCTGGGTGGGGAATATCCCCTGGAGAAGGAAATGGCAACTTGACTCCAGTATTCTTGCCTGGAGAATTCTACGAACAGAGAAGCCTGGCAGGCTATAGTCCATGGAGTCGCGGAAGAATTGGACAAGTTTGAAGCGACTCGATGGACGTGAGTCTGAGTGAACTCCAGGAGTTGGTGATGGACAGGCAGGCATGGCGTGCTGCGATTCATGGAGTTGGACACGACTGGGCGACTGAACTGAACTGAACTGAAGCGACTGAGCACGCATGCACATAATTATATATAAATAAAAATGTTTAAAAACAAAACTGGCTCACGTTTCTCTTTAAAGGATAGCAGACAAAACCTGGAGTTAAATATAAGGAGTATTATAATAAATGCATTTTATGAAAAATAGTTAAGTTGTTCTTAACATCAGAAGGAAGTTGAGAGGTTCTAAGCACAAAGAGCTGAAGCTTAAAGAGAACACTCAGGTCATGAGGCTAACCAGACTGACAGAAAAACACTTTTTTACCTTGAAGAATAACTTGACCCTTATCTGGAAACAAATATGTTAAGGATTTGGTTTGATCTCTAAAACTCCCTGATCCCACAGAGCATTAGATTTTCTATTTTTTATATGACTTAAAATATTGCATTCTTATTCCCTTTCTTTTCCCCTATCCCTACACCTACTCCAGACAGTGATTTTCTTTTTTAATGGAGACAATGATGTATAATTAGGTTGGAATCTATTCACTGGTTACTTAGGGTCTTGGTGTTCATGTGCTCATAAGTTTGTTTATCTATATCTACCAATACATAAAAGGAACTCTCACTTTCGCCTCAAATTGTTCCTTAAAATTACATCTTTGTATCTTGAGCATTTTAAGCCTTCAAGGGCCATTTCTACTTTTGGAGGGAGAGTTAAAAGGAAGGCAAGTGTTAGTCGCTTAGTTGTGTCTGACTCTGCAACCTCATAGACTGTAGCCTGCCAGGCTCCTCTGTCCATGGGAATCTCCAGTCAAGAACACTGGAGTGGGTTGCCATTTCCTTCTCCAAGGGATCTTCCGGATCCAGGGGTGGAATCCAGGTCTCCTGCATTGCAGGCAGATTCTTTAGTGTCTGAGCCACCAGGGCAAACCACAATTCTAATCCCAACTCTAAACTAGTGATCTTGAGTGACCACTCTGAACCACAATTTCTTAATCTGCAAATTCAGGGATAAATAAAACTGACCTGACATGGTTACTGTGAGAAGTACACCACAAAATGTGTACAGAACACTCAGAAAAACACATGGTAAAAAATACTTGATCAGTAAGTAACAAGTCATAATTATTCATGGATTAATTATACCAAATGGGCTTCCCCGTGGCTCAGTGGTATGAATCCACCTGCCAACGCAGGAGATGCAGGTTTGATCTCTGAGTCAGTAAGATCCCCTGCACAAGGAAATGGCAACTCAGCTCCAGTATTCTTGCCTGGAAAATTCCATGGACAGAGGAGTTTGGCGGGCTGCAGTTCCTGGGGTTGCTAAGAATTGGACACAACTAAGCGACTAAGCATGCACGCAATTGTACCAAGCAAGAAACTAGGCAACATTTACATGCCAACGTCCTACTACACAGTCTGGACTGTGTTAGGTACAGTGGAGGATACAGAAAATGTATAAACACAGTTTCTTCCCTAGGTCAACACTGGTAAACATAAAATACTGAGACTATAAGTATACTGCAACTGTGTGCCACTGTTAAAGGCATGCCAAAAAAAGGAAATGACTCAGTGAATTCTGCTATGTTTTCATTATAGAGGTATAGCTAAGCTGAGCATAAAAAGAGAGGTGGGACTGTGCACCACTTAAAGCCAGGTCCAGGAGCAGGAATGAGTAGACTGTCACAAATGGAACAGACAGCATGACGTGGATGGAGCACATCATGGGAGCTCGGGTGGTAGACAGGATGGTGACCTAATTGAGTGCAAACCCTGGGAAGACGAAAAGTTCTGGGTTTAGGCTAAATTCAACTTACAGAAAATCCTGAAATATAAGCAAAATAGTTTAAACTTAATATGTGGGCAAGAGAAAGCCACTGAAAGCTTGAGAGCAATCAATTTGATCGTTTAAAATAGAATAAAGAGAAGACAAGAGTTATAGAGGTTGTCAAAATTTAGTAGTGGTAATTTGAATGACAGTTTAAGTAACAGCTGTGAAAATGAAAAGGGAAAAAAAAAACCTGATTTCCATGATTTGAGCGAAGAGTGCTGATACAATGGACAATCACTTAGTATTGTTTTTGCTAAATTAATTGTTTAATATTATTTTAGAAATAGAATCTTAATATCCAACTGAAATTTCATATCAAACAATGATACATAAAAAGTGGCATACTATACCTATAAATGATTTTTATATATTTTAAATATTTAATTAAATGAGACCAATGAGGTTGTTTTAATCTATCACAAGAATTTAAACAGGAACAAGCCTGAAAGTTGAAGTCCTTTATCATATTTGGTGACTGAGAAAGCTCTCACTCAGAAATTAGAAGTAGTAACTTCTAAACTTGCACATAAACAAACACATATAGCCCTAAATCTTCAAAAAGAACATCACTGAGCTAAAAACTGCCTTATTAAGAGAATTTTGAAGCTCAAACATGTAGATAAATGGCACATGATTTTTTTTTAAGTGCAGTGACTTAAATCTGGCAATAAAAGTTAATATGTATATAATGTGTTAACTATTATTGATTAGAAATTTTAAAATGTGTGTGTTGTGGTTTATTATGATTTTAAAAATTGATATTCCTAAATCTAACCTGAGAGATTCATGTTTAGATATGATATGTCTGACAATCACGTTCGTTTTTTTAAGGGAAGGGACATAGAGTTAACATTTGTGAGGAAAATATTCAGAAAGCAATTTCAAGGCTCCATAAGTGTTATCTTTATGGCTTAATTTCAGCTTCTTAATGTAACTTAAATGTGGAGTTTAAAGAGAAACTAATGTACTGAAGAAAATCTTTCAAAACATATCAGCATGTTTTGATGTGAATAAATCTGCTTTGTACATTATTTTTCATAATGTTTCTTCACAGAAAATTATCAAAGCAACTTGAGTTTAAACATGGACTTCCTGCTTTAATACCATAGGTTCTTTTTTTAATGTTTTTCAAGCACATTGCATGAAAAACATGATAGACCTAAAATCTGCTGGATTCCAGGGCAAAAGTACAAATAGAAAATCCATGCTACATATATAAAAATTTACAATTTACAAATCAAGCTGCTGCTACTAAGTCACTTCAGTCGTGTCTGACTCTGTGCGACCCCATAGATGACTGCCCACCAGGCTCGGCCGTCCCTGGGATTCTCCAGGCAAGAACACAGGAGTGGGTTGCCATTGCCTTCTCCATTGTGTGAAAGTGAAAAGTGAAAGTGAAGTCGCTCAGTCAGGTCCGACTCGTAGCGACCTCATGGACTGCAGCCTACCAGGCTCCTCCATCCATGGGATTTTCTAGGCAAGAGTACTGGAGTGGCTTGCCATTGCCTTCTCCGACAAATCAAGCTAGTGAAGTGTTAATAAAATATGCTTCATTCTTTCATCTGGACAAACATACCTTCAAAATAGCTGGGTACAAATCAATATCAGAATGAGATACCACTTCACAACCCATTAAGACAGTTATAATTAAAAAAAAAAAAAGAAATAACAAGTATTGGTGAGGATGTGGAGAACTTGGAATCCTTGAGCCTTTCTGCTGGGAATGTGAAATGGTGTAGCTGCTTTTGGAAAACACTATGGTAATTCTTCAGAATGAAACAATTACTGTATGATCCAAAAACAAGTCTCTTCTGGATATATATTTCAAGGTAACTGAAAGTGGGGCCTATAACAGACATTTTTACACCCATGCTCACAGCAGCATTGGTCACAAATAGCCAACAGGTGGAAGAGATCCAAGTCCCCATCAAGGGAGGACTGGATAAGCAAAGTGTGTAATATGCATAGAATGGAATGTCATTCAGCCTTCAAAAGTATGGAAATTCTGACAAATGCTGTAACATGAATGAACCTTGAAGACACTATGCAAAGTGAAATAAGCCAACGATAAAAGGCCAAATATTGTATGATTCCTTTTATATGAGGTACCTAGTGTAGTCGATTTCATAGAGACATAAAGACCCGGTGGTTCCCAGGCGCTGAGGGTGGAGTGGGGAAGTGGAAGGGATGTAACTGCTTAATAGCTACAGAATTTCAATTTGGGAAGATAAGAAAATTCTGGAGATGGACGGTCATTTTGGCTGCACAACAATATGAATGAACTTCATGCCAATGATTTAAAAATGGCTAAGATGGCAAATTCTCTGTTATGCATATTTTCCCCTCCATGAACTAATATGATCTGGAGGGCAGATGTGAATTTCGATTCCTGCTCTCCTTGCTGTTTCAAGATTGGGCCCACAGCTTGCACTCTCACTGTTCTAGCTCCCAGCTCCACTCAAGAGAAGATAAATGGCTTTGTTCTAGATGGGGCAGATTTCTTGGCTGTGATTGTTGTTTAAAGTGCTATAAGGTGGCACCCAGCTACAGTCCTACTGAATAGGAGTCTTTAAGGAAGTTGCAACAGAAAGTTAGAATGGAGAGAGATTCCAGGCAAGTGAACATAACATGTAAAGTTGTGGGGCAGAACTGGAGAAGACTGAAGAAAAAAAGATGTGTCTTCTTCCACTTAGCATGTTTTTGAGGTTCCTTTGTGTTGTAGCATGTTTAAGTATTCTGCTACATTGTACTGCTGAATGGCACTCATTTGCATTGATATACTATATTTGTTCATCTGCTTATCCAGTTGATGGACATTTTGTTTGTTTACAATTTTAGGTTATCAAGAATAGTCCCTCTATGAATCTAAAGGGCTTCCTAGGTAGCCCTAGTGGTAAAGAATCTATTTTGCAGGAGAGGCAACAGATGAGGGTTCAATTCCTGGGTTGGGAAGATCCTCTGGAGTACAAAATGGCAACCCACTCCATTATTCTTGCTTGGGAAATTCCATGGACAGAGAAGCCTGGCAGGCTACGGTCCATGGGGTTGCAAAGCATCAGACACAACTGAGCACAAGGATATAGAGATGGTAAGTTAATGTTTACTTTGTCAAGAAACTGCCAAACTTTCTAAAGTGGCTGAACCTTTCTGTATTCTAACTAGCAGTTATCATCAATTTTTTGGTACTGTCTATCTTTTGATCACCATGTTTATTTAACTTATATGCAGAGTACATCATGAGAAATGCTGGACTGGAAGAAACACAAGTTGGAATCAAGATTGCTGGGAGAAATATCAATAACCTCAGATATGCAGATGACACCACTCTTATGGCAGAAAGTGAAGAGGGGCTAAAAAGCCTCTTGATGAAAGTGAAAGTGGAGAGTGAAAAGGTTGGCTTAAAGCTCAACATTCAGAAAACGAAGATCATGGCATCTGGTCCCATCACTGCATGGGAAATAGATGGGGAAACAGTTGAAACAGTGTCAGACTTTGTTTTTCTGGGCTCCAAAATCACTGCAGATGGTGACTGCAGCCATGAAATTAAAAGATGCTTACTCCTTGGAAGGAAAGTTATGACCAACCTAGATAGCATATTCAAAAGCAGAGACATTACTTTACCAACAAAGGTTCGCCTAGTCAAGGCTATGGTCTTTCCTGTGGTCATGTATGGATGTGAGAGCTGGACTGTGAAGAAGGCTGAGCGCCGAAGAATTGATGCTTTTGAACTGTGGTGTTGGGGAAGACTCTTGAGAGTCCCTTGGACTGCAAGAAGATCCAACCAGTCCATTCTGAAGGAGCTCAATCCTGGAATTTCTTTAGAAGGAATGATGCTAAAGCTGAAACTCCAGTATTTTGGCCACCTCATGCGAAGAGTTGACTCATTGGAGAAGACTCTGATGCTGGGAGGGATTGAGGGCAGGAGGAGAAGGGGACGACAGAGGATGAGATGGCTGGATGGCATCACTGACTCGATGGATGCGAGTCTGAGTGACCTCCAGGAGCTGGTGATGGACAGGGAGGCCTGGCGTGCTGCGGTTCATGGGGTCGCAAAGAGTCGGACACGACTGAGCGACTGATCTGATCTGATCTTTTGATCACAAGTATTCTAATAGAAGTGAAGTGGTACCTTACTGTGGTTTTAATTTGCATTTCTCTAGTGACTGGTGCGGAGAAGGCAATGGCATCCCACTCCAGTACTCTTGCCTGGAAAATCCCATGGATGGAGGAGCCTGGTGGACTACAGTCCATGGGGTCGCTAAGAGTTGGACATGACTGAGCGACTTCACTCTCATTTTTCACTCTCATGCATTGGAGAAGGAAATGGCAACCCACTCCAGTGTTCTTGCCTTGAGAATCCCAGAGACGGGGAAGCCTGGTGGGCTGCCGTCTCTGGGGTTGCACAGAGTCGGACACCACTGAAGCGACTTAGCAGCAGCAGTGACTGGTGATATTGAACACCTTTTTCATGTACTTATTAGCCAGACTTCAGCAATATGTGAACCGTGAACTTCCTGATGTTCAAGCTGGTTTTAGAAAAGGCAGAGGACCAGAGATCAAATTGCCAACATCCGCTGGATCATGGAAAAAGCAAGAGAGTTCCAGAAAAACATCTATTTCTGCTTTATTGACTATGCCAAAGCCTTTGACTGTGTAGATCACAATAAACTGTGGCAAATTCTGAAAGAGATGGGAATACCAGACCACCTGACCTGCCTCTTGAGAAACCTGTATGCAGGTCAGGAAGCAACAGTTAGAACTGGTCATGGAACAACAGACTGGTTCCAAATAGGAAAAGGAGTACGTCAAGGCTGTATATTGTCACCATGTTTATTTAACTTCTATGCAGAGTACATCATGAGAAATGCTGGACTGGAAGAAACACAAGTTGGAATCAAGATTACTGGGAGAAATATCAATAACCTCAGATATGCAGATGACACCACTCTTATGGCAGAAAGTGAAGAGGAACTAAAAAGCCTCTTGATGAAAGTGAAAGTGGAGAGTGAAAAAGTTGGCTTAAAGCTCAACATTCAGAAAACGAAGATCATGGCATCTGGTCCCATCACTACATGGGAAATAGATGCGGAAACAGTGGAAACAGTGTCAGACTTTATTTTTCTGGGCTCCAAAATCACTGCAGATGGTGACTGCAGCCATGAAATTAAAAGACGCTTACTCCTTGGAAGGAAAGTTATGACCAACCTAGATAGCATATTCAAAAGCAGAGACATTACTTTGCCAACAAAGGTTCGCCTAGTCAAGGCTATGGTCTTTCCTGTGGTCATGTATGGATGTGAGAGCTAGACTGTGAAGAAGGCTTAGCACTGAAGAATTGATGCTTTTGAACTGTGGTGTTGGAGAAGACTCTTGAGAGTCCCTTGGACTGCAAGGAGATCCAACCAGTCCATTCTGAGGAAGATCAGCGCTGGGATTTCTTTGGAAGGAATGATGCTAAAGCTGAAACTCCAGTATTTTGGCCACCTCATGCGAAGAGTTGACTCATTGGAGAAGACTCTGATGCTGGGAGGAATTGGGGGCAGGAGGAGAAGAGGACGACAGAGAATGAGATGGCTGGATGGCATCACTGACTCGATGGATGTGAGTCTGAGTGACCTCCGGGAGTTGGTTATGGACAGGGAGGCCTGGCGTGCTGCGGTTCATGGGGTTGCAAAGAGTCGGACACGACTGAGCGACTGATCTGATCTGATCTGATTAGCAATTTTTAAAAAAATCTTCTTTAAAATTTACTTTTAGTTTTTTTTTTTTTTGGTAGCCCCTCATGGCATGAGGGATCTTAGTTTCCCTACCACGGATTGAATCAGAATCCCCTGCATTGGAACCACAGAATCTTAGCTGCTGGGCCACCAAGGAAGGTCCATTATTTTAGTCATTTCATGGCTTCTTTGTAAAATGTTTATTCAGATCATTTGCTCTTTTAACAAGTTGGTTTTTTATCATTCAGTTTTAAGGATTCTTAAAATTGGAATTCAACTTCAAAGAATAAAACCTATCAGACTGAGAATGTCCAGTTTAATAGCAGTGTATAGCTATTATCAAAAGGTCCATAATGATATGGACAATATGATAAATAAAACAATATGATGGCAACAAAAAGTAATATAATTAAACATATTTTCCTCTCATATGATTTTTCTATTTATGTACTTACAGAATAATAATTTTTAAATTTTTTGATTTTCAAAAATTGTAGTAGAGAAGTGCAATAAAGGTTTTAAAAGACTATGTACTCTTTGTACCCATCAAGGAATGCTAGCATGCCAAAGTGAGTTCTGAAAGTTGGTACCTTTTATTAACCACTAAGACTTCTCAGGTTGTGCTAGTGGTAAAGAAACTGCCTGCAATGCAAGAGACTTGGGTTCAATCCCTGGGTCTGGAAGATCCCCTGGAGATCTTCCTGGCAACCCACTCCGGTATTCTTGCCTGGAGAATCGCATGAACAGAGGAGGCTGGTCGGCTACAGCCATGGGTTGCAAAGAGTCAGACTTAAATGAAGTGACTTGGCACGCACAAGATGACTGCTGGAAGAAAATGACGACTGTATACTCAGGGTTGACAGCCAGCTCTAAAGACTGAAGACTCTTTGTCAAGTCTGTGTTGAGGGTGAAAGGCTTGGGGTAGTGAGGAAATGTCTAGAGTTGCCTATTCACAACCTTCTAGGTGGTTAACCCATGTAAATGTGGAGGGGGGCTGGGGAGTGAGGCATTACTCCTGCCACTTTACCAGATCCACCACAGATCCTGGGAGAAAGGGACTGAAAGAAAGGCACCTGGAGGAATTCGGGAGGAGTTTTCACTTTACCTCCAGTCTAGCATTCCAGTTGAGGAGTTATTCTCAAGGGGGCAATGGGAGTGATAGTCTGCGTCCATCACAATCACTTCTAGAAGCAAGTTTAAATAAGTTTATAGAATGTGGAAGATCCGGGATTTGGAAGATCCAGGATTTGGACACAGTTCCTCACAAAACTTGAAGAAAGGAAAGAAATGCATCAAACTGAAAGGAAAAGTAAATTCAGACTTAGTACAGATTTGTAGAAATGAAGGATCAGTTTAGTTCAGTTCTATCACTCAGTCGTGTCTGACTCTTTGTGACCGCATGGACTGCAGCTTGCCAGGCTTCCCTGTTCATCACCAACTGCCGGAGCTTACTCAAACTCAAGTCCATTGAGTCGGTGATGCCATTCAACCCCCTCATCCTCAAGTAATAGCATATCAATGGTGCATAATTTTTAAAATAATAAATGATTTGAAGCTGTTGAAATATCAGAGTTTCATTAGCATGTTAAGCAAGGAAATAACTTGAGTGGATATAGTCTTCAAAAGGCTAGGTGGTCAGGTGACATGCAAAAGTGAATTCAGGATTACAGGAAGAAGACAAATTACCAGGGGAAAATAATTGTCATCCACCTCAGGAAAGGAATGTTTTGCCTTCACAGAAAACAGGTGAGCCACTAGGAAAACATGCCTGAGGAAATATGGGGCAGGCTGGCAGGGGCTCCAAGACAGAAACTACTGCTATCATGACCCACATCTCCTGAAATACACTACTTCTGAGTGATATGTCTTCGAAAAATTAGAATAGAAAAGTAAAATATTATGTCTGGCTGTAGTGTGATTTTTCTATTAAAAAAAAACTATAGTGAATACTTGTACAAAAGCTATATTATCTATGTAATGCTGTTATCACCAAATATTAATAATACATAGATTGAGCTTTGTTATTTTATCCCAAATTTGGTTTCACTCAGTGTGATACCTGGAAAGAATACGGAGCTATCAAAGAAGGATATAGAGTTGAGAGGGTGTGAAGATGGCATCCTGCTAAAAATTAAAGAACACATTTGAACTTCCTTAAATCTTAAGACCTTTTTCACAGGTAGGATGCTCTCATGCTGTTTCTGTCACATTGCAGATACTGAAGCATATAAATAAGAAACACTTCAAATGAAACAGATTTTAAAAGGCTTTCTTCCTTTTTTTTTACACACCAATAAGTCTTGAATAGCTTGAAAAACATTTTGACTTTTATAATCGAAGAAGTTCCTTAATGAACCAAATATATACGCAAGAGTCAGGCAAGAAAACACCAACTGATAGTTTATCTCTTTCTCTCTCACTCCTTTCTTGTTTTTTCCCTACTCCACAAGCCATCTTCATGTACTGCACAGTAATCCATTACAATATGTTCCAACATCTGCCTCCCCATATGATGTATAACCTATTCGCTTGACCCTTTTTATGCTGCTCCAGACTTGCCATTCATTATTGTGGGAAGATGAACACTCTGCATCTCTTCCTGAGGTCACCAACCAGTAAATACATCTCCATTTGGCAAGGTAAGGATGACACTGGCTGGATAGCTCTTCAAATCTTTTCTGTATCAGTGACTATACTCATATCCTTAATTAGTTTACTTTATGGGAATAAAAACACTGTTGAAATTCCTTTCAAAGTAACAATAAGAAATGTTTCTCAGGGGAAAAAATCTTTTGTTTCCAAGAATTCACCATTAAACACAGAAAAGCTGAGTATTATCAGAAAGATTTTTTAAAGCAGACACTTATCTTTGACTAAGCTCATCACTGTGAAATTACTGTTTGCATTATCCCCATAGATTGAGGGGGGTGCAATCAAAACATTAAAAAGAGTATTCTGACTCAATATAAAAAGAAAATGAGTGCTAGTTCATATCAAATTAGAGTATATATGTGTGTGTGTGTGTGTGTGTGTGTGTGTGTGTGTGTATAACTTTTATATTAAACAGACTCACTTCCAGAATGTATACTTGCTGGATGCTTGAAAACAGTTTGCACATTTGGGAGAGGAAGTGCAAGATCTATGATTTTCTCAGTGACTATGATGTACCATCCACTCTGCTAGAAGTCTTCATGCTATTTCAGAGATCACCATAACAATTCTGTATGTTCAACGGGGAAATGAAAGCTCCTCAATTGTCCAAGTTAAATAACTAGTGATGTCAGTATTCCTTAAAATTATCTCTTCTACTGTGTATCATATAAACTTACCATATGTGTAGCAATGTTACTACATGGAAGTTCACATGATAAATTTATATCCCTCCCTGTCAGCCACAGGTAACAAGGATTTTTCCTAAGCTCTGAGTCAAAGACAGTTTTCAAGACCAGGAGTTAACGTCTTCAAGAGTAAGAAACTTCTTTAATCTCTAGTGATAGAACTCTACTATCCCTGAAGAAAGCACACAACCACTAAAGATTTCTTTTGTCCTCCATGTCTGTGCATGCATAGTCGCTTTACTCGGGGTCTGACTCTTTGCAATCCCATGGACTGTAGCCGGCCAGGCTCTTCTGTCCAAGGGATTCTCTGGACAAGAATACTGGCGTGGGTTGCCATGCCCTCCTTGAGGGGATCCTGCTACGCAGGGATCAAACCCATTTCTTTTTATGTCACAGGCAGGTTCTTTACCACTAATGCTGCCTAGGAAGCCCACCAGTTCATACTGGAGTGCATGTATATGTATAAATCCCTGTTAGTACTAACAGACAACACTTGCTGCTGCTGGTGCTGCTGCTAAGTCACTTCAATCGTGTCCAATTCTGTGTAATCCCACAGATGGCAGCCACAAGGCTCCCCCGTCCTTGGGATTCTCCAGGCAAGAACACTTGAGTGGGTTGCCATTTCCTTCTCCAACAGACTTATCATGGGTTAAATTTTAAAAGACTTCTTCCTATAGATTTCCCCCTTATATTTTCCCTCATTTACTTCATTATAAACCTTTAACATTAAGAAAATATTGCATATTATTATTAGTGTTGGTTGACTACCTACATTAAGATGAATTAGCTTAAATTTCAAAAGAAATCTACATACAGAATGATAATAGCAGCAGCAAAAATAATCATAATAGCTAGAGTTTATAGGAAGCTTACAGTGTGGCAGGCCCAGGCCATGTCTCTCTGAACTTTCTCAATGGCCTTAGGAAATACATTACTGTTGTGTAGAAGAGAACACTAAAGTACACAGAAAGTAAAAGTCGTTTGTCCAAAGTCACGTAGGTAAGCTGAGGTTAAAATTCAAATTTTTTATTAGTGCCTACAATGCTTAACCTCTGTGCCTTATGTAGCTCTTTTCTGGTCATTTAAACACAGTAGTTGGCTCTGAGGCTTTGGAGTAAAGAGATGAACAAGCCTGGGGAGGGCAATTCTAATAGTACTTCTGACAGAGATGGGGCTCTTCTGCTGATAAATACATTGGTACAGATGTAGGGTGGGAAGGGAGTGAGAAGTCCCAGAGGACATTTTCCCTAGCATTTTCATCCTCTTCCTTCCACTTGGCCAGTGAATATTAACATTGCTTCAGTTTGGTTTTCTACTTAATTAATAGGGGAGAATGAATTTAAGAGACAGGGAAAGAGGAGAACATTTAAGAAACAGCTATAATATGATCAGACAGACCAAGAAAGTCTTCCCTTTAAATATGATTCCTTGGACATCAGAAGGATGCTATGGTGTGACTACATACATGGAGCAGAAAAAAGTACTGGCCGAAGAACCTTGTGGTAGGAGAGAAAAAGACAAGTAAACGGAAGGTCAGTGAAACTCCAGTGTCAAGGGAGGAGTGTTTGGAAAGGTAGGTGTGAATTTGGAACAGTTTAGGAAGAGGAATGACATAACTAGATTTGCATTTCCAGGAGGTTAGTCTGTGTACAATATGAAGAATTGACTGGAAGGTTTTGATTCACCCATACCCCACTTTTAACTAAAATGACATTTACCTAATTACTTTTTTACATGATTTAAAATTGATTCAAAATAAATTATAGAATAAATTTTGATATAAAATTTTCAACTTTCTAAGTCTCATCCTTATTTAAATACTTGCTCTTTCCTATATAATTTATGTTGTTATTGTTGTTTAATCATTAAGTCATGTCCAGCTTTTAGGACCCCAAGGACTGTAGCCTGCCAGGCTCCTCTGGCCATGGGATTTCCCAGGCAAGAATACTCAAGTGGGTTGCCATTTCCTTCTCCAGGGGATCGTCTCTACCTGGGATCAAACCCATGTCTCCTGAATTGGCAGGTGGGTTCTTTACCACTGAGCCACCAGGGAAATCCTGTATAATTTATATAAAGAATTTAATCTTATTTTTAAAGCTTTGTATTTTGTTTTGATTCTTAGTTACTAACCTTGATTTTCCTAGACCATTTAAAAATATAAAAACTATATATTTAAAATTAGCTATTAAAAGCTAATTTTGCACTACCCAAAGCACATATTACTCTTAAATCAATTAAAATAACAAAAATAAACTTTGCATTTAGAGTGCGTTTTGACTTTCATTATCTCCTCTGATCACAAATGGCCTCCTTTTCAATTGTGCAGGATATATTTCTCATATGTCATTGAAGTAGTTCAGAGGAATAATCAATTATAACTTTTACTTTCCTGCCTTACATTGATTAAATCTTTCAATATTTATTTATAGGGCACCTATTGTGCACCAAACATTATTTCAGACACTTAGAACATATCAATAAACAAAGATCTTAGTCTTTATGGAAAAAAAATAATGTTTTTCCCTAAGAAGAATTATAACACTTTAATCTTCTGTTATATCTGTCCAGAAGTTGTCTATTGTTTCTCCATATTACATTATATATTACTTGTGATTATTTCAATTGATAATTTATATATTCCTGATTTCTGACATTTAAAAACACTGTTTTTGAAAGAAATGAAGTCATTCTTGAAAGTAATAACTGACAGATACAAGTACGCCATTGATGAGCCTTGAAAACAGTGTGCTAAGTGAAATCAACCAGACTCTAAAGGACCCATACTGTAAGATTCAGTTATATGAGGTACATAGAGTAGGCAAATTCATGGAGACAGAAGGTGGAAAAGAAGTTACCAGGGGCTGAGGGGAGGAGGGAAATGAGAAATCAGGAGTTACAGTTTCCATTTGGGATTTTAAAGATTTTTGGAAAGAAATAATGGAGATGATTACACGAATTGGGAAGGAATTTAATGTTACCGAATTGCATACTTAAGAAAAGTAAAATGATAATTTTATTGTTCTACATATTTTACCACAATAAAAAAGGATATGATTAAGTGGACAATAGAGGAAAAAAAAAAACCCAACACTGTATTTCAGTACCATATTAAGCTTAATTTTTTTTTAAAAATTATTTTTCTCTTAATTTGTTCACATGCATTGGTTCATCTTGTAAATTAATTTAAGAGAACAGTTTTAAATCAGGGAAGGAGTATTATTTTAAAGTAAAAGTTGGAAATATTACAGTCATCTAAAAAATATTTACTAAAAATCACCCTAGGCTTTGGGAAACAAATATAAATAAAAGCAAGAGAAAAAAACACCTGATTCTAAATCAACCAAATCCAGTAATGCTCCTTTCAAACTAATGGCTGCTCTGAAACAGAAGCGACGAGATCGTGTCAACCCTTCACTGACTTTGCAAAAAGCACAGTATTTGCCAGTCCCACTGTGAAAGATGGTTCTCTCTTTACTTTCCCCACCTACTCCAAAATGAGCTTCTTTTTCATATTCAGATGACTGTTTATGAGCACAGTCCTGTTTCAGCTGTCATTCTTTACATCAAGAAAAGATAGATGGGACACACCAACCCCAACCTCAGTGACCTTTGGATGTGACAAGAGTTTTAGGTCAGTCTTGCTAAATGGAGGCCTTGGTGTATCGAGACATGCCTTGGGGTGAAATTTACAGTGAATTTATTATCTCCCAATGCCCTTTGGACTGCTTCCCACCATCAAACACCATGGCAGCACTTGGAACAGGAAGAAATACATTAACTGGAATCTGATCGTTTTAAAAGGTTACAGCTGCCCAAATATAATTTAATTTCATACTTGCCCTTTGAGGGTTTGGTGTATATTTTCATTTTATGACTGCAAATGATAAAGCTCTTAAGATTCCAGGCAATAAAGAGAGGGGAAAAAAGTATTTTAAGGGTTAGAAGTCTATTCAGTTCATACTCAACGAGTGAAGTGACAAATTAGCTTTTTTAAAAAAATCTAACATTTCTCTTTTTTATCTCGACCATCTTTTATTCCTCTTCTGATCTTACACCTCGACGTTTGGTTGAAATCAGTATGTGAACACCAACCTCAGATCTCAGTCAGTTTGAAAACTGAAAGGATGATTGAAAAAAAAATGAAGATACAGTCAATCTGATTTAAAGTGAAAATACTTTAGTATAGGAAACACATTTTTCAGTAGTATTTCCTTTTACATAATTGGGAGGATTTACCCATTAAAGTCTATCAACATCAAATTGACTTACCATTGATCCAGTACTTTTCTAGTATATCACACTTCCCACAAACTTTAATGAAAGAATCACAATATCCTCTATAAATGCTGCACTACAGCCTTATTAATTTAATTAGTAAATATTATTACTATTATTTTATTAATAGAGATAAGAGATACTGTGTTACTAATGCAGTAGAGTTGGAAAAACATCAGACATAAAATTTAAATAAAAATCACCCAGAGTTTATCATTTTAAGCCATAGAAACAAACAAAACCCAATTTTCACTCTTTCCCTTTAACTTGATACTTTACCAGAGATTTAATGGTTTTTTAAAATAACAATCCAATAGAGTTTGAGGCAACACAATAGTTTGGATTCACTGTTAGTAATGAAAAAAGCCACACAGGTCAAATGCAGCTTAAAAATACGTGTGTTTGTGTTTGCGTGTGTGTGTGTGTGTGTGTCTGTGTGTCTGTGTGCATATGCATTCATTCATCATTCTTTAATTTAGTCAACAAGCATCTCTTGAAAAATACTGATCTAGTTCCTATGAAATTTGTGGTTTAAAAAGATTTATGTTCTTTTAAGAGGGTACTCCTAAGATGTGAACAGCAAAGAAACACTCAGCATTTAAGTATTATAGAACTTAAACAGATACTTATTAATTAACATTTTTATTAGCAAATTTTCATTTCATGTTGATATATCACTGTTTCAGAAGTATTTTGCACAGTATTTCATCTACATAATGATCCAGTGGGTCAGGTATTAGTAGCCCCACTTACAGATTATGAAAATGTAGCCTAGCAGAGTTAAGGAACCTGACTCAGGGAGCAAATCTAATGGGTACTGAGATATAAATACTCTGGTTAGTAATGGTAAAAGTACTTATTCTTTTACTCATTCATTCATTCATGTGTCCCTCTTTCAGCCAACAAATATTAATTAAAGACCCACTTAAAGTGAGTAAAATGAAAAAGCAAACATTATTCATTAATCAATTACCAGGAGTACTAAAAAAAGGATCTAAAGATACAGAAATGGCTAATGAAGTACATGTATGATGCTCAACATTACTACCCATTAGGGAAGTGCAAACCAAAATCACAATGCGATACCACCTCACACCCATGAGGATGGCTATCTAGAAAAATAACAAATGTTGGTGAGGATATGGAAAAGATTGGAATCCTTCTGCATTGTCTCTAGAAAACATTATGTCAATTTCTTAAAAAATTAAGCACAGTATTACCATATTATCCAGCAATCCTACTTTTGAGGATATACCCAAAGTTTGAAAGCGGGGATTAGAACAGATATTTGCACATCCATGTTCATATTATTCGCAATAGCCAAAATGTAAAAACAGCCCAAATACCTACCAACAGATGAACTGATAAACAAAAAGGTGGTACACATAAATAGTATATCTAGAATATTATTACAATGTATATATAAACAACAGAATATTATTCAGTTTTGATAAGGAGGAAAATTCTGACACATGCATACAATATGGATGAACCTTGAAGACACTGTGCTAAATGAATAATCCAGAAACAAAAGGCCAAATATTGTAGGACTCTACTTATATGGGGTATCCTGAATAGATAATTCAGAGACAAAAAGTAGAATAGTGGTAATACCTGGGGCTTGAGGTATGGGAAAATCAGAAAGTTATTGTTTAATGGGTAAGGACTTTCAGATTGTGATGATGGAGTAGTTTCAGAGATGAGCAGTGGTGATGGTTGTTTAATGCGAGTGAACTTAATGCCACTGAACTGTACCCTTAAAAATGGCAAATTTTATGCCATGGACATTTTACTATGATAAAAATATATATAAGATGAATAAAAATTAGCAAAATTTTGAGTCACAATCTAGTTTTTAAAAGTAAAGTGAAAATCAAAAATTAAATACTTAAGTCACTGCTGCAGCAACATCAGATGAGACATTAATATAAAAAAAACCCAAATGTATACTTTCTTGGGTATGAACAAAGAAACGTTGAATTCAAGGACAATTTATAGAGTAGAAAGCCATATTAGAAAGGACAGAGTGTAAAAACAGTTGTTGAACTGTAAGAAGGTTGGCTTTTCTCGGCTTCAGCTGTCCTATCAATGAAGGTTGAGATTTCCCAGGCAGGAGATGAGAGAATTCCCTTCCTAGGTGGTTATAGAAACCAAAGGAATTGTGTGTGGGGCGGGGGGGGAGAGGTAATAGAATTGTCTTGTGTCCTAATAGTGAAAGCATTAGTTGCTCAGTCATGTCCAACTCTTTGTGACCCCACTGACTGTAGCCCACCAGGCTCCACTGTCCATGGAATTCTCCAGGCAAGAATACTGGCTGCTGCTGCTGCTGCTAAGTCACTTCAGTTGTGTCCAACTCTGTGTGACCTCATAGATGGCAGCCCACCAGGCTCCCCTGTCCCTGGGATTCTCCAGGCAAGAATATTGGAGTGGGTTGCCATTGCCTTCTCCAATACATGAAAGTGAAAAGTCAAAGTGAAGTCACTCAGTTGTGTCCGACTCCTAGTGACCCCATGGACTGCAGCCTACCAGGCTCCTCCATCCATGGGATTTTTGAGGCAAGAGTACTGGAGTGGAGTGCCATTGCCTTGTGGGTAGCTATTCCCTTCTCCAGAGGATCTTCCCACCCAGGGATTGAACTTGGGTCTCCTCACTGCAGGCAGATTTTTTACTGTTTGTTCTAATAGTGGTAGTGGCTAAAACTCATGGAACTGTATACCCCAAATATAGTCAAATGTACTGCATGTTTTTTATAAATTAAAAAAATAAATAATACAATTACACATATGAAAAAATGATCTTATTCAACAACTTTGACTCAGCATTCTTATAATTCTGACCTCCCTTCCCAAGAGAAAAATTAAGGAAAAGTGCGAATTTGCTAACAGGTGGCTCAGACAGTAAAGAATCTGTCTGCAATGCAGGAGACCTGAGTTTGATCCCTGGGTTGGGGAAGATCTGCTGGAGAAGGAGCTGCTATCTTCTTTGGTACTATATGTTTATTAGCTAAACAATTTGTTTATTAGCTAAACAGTTATAATAATAATCTAAATAATTGGAATACTAATTGAAATAATAATAATAATCAGACAGAGGAGCCTAGTGGTCTACAGTCCATGGGGTTGTAAAGAGTTGGACAGGACTGAGCAACTAACTCTTTCTTTCATATATTATAAAGATTTTGAAAAACACTACAACCCTTAGACTTAATCTCTATCTTTCAAATGTCCACATGTGCATAAATAATGAATAATAAATGGTGTGAGTGTGCAGGAAAGCAGGTAGCCAGGGGTCACCACCTACCATCTGGGATAACAGTATTATAAAGTACTGATAGTAGACTATTAAATAAACAAAGTGAAAAGCAATTCTTTCCATTTCAGCTGATGCTAAGAAACCAATTGTTCAGTACTTTCTTAGCATAAAAATAATGAGCTGTGTTTCCGTCACCATATTTTTGTTTTCCAAGAGAATCCACATTTTTTTCCTAATCTTGGAAGAGTTGGTGTTATGGTCTAAATGGAAGCCTCCATCATTGATGTGCTCATGGCATTACTTGGCTTTTTTAACAGAAAAGATGAATTATGGATAAAGATATCTCTAGGCTAGTATCTTCTACAATCATTTAGAATGTTATCAAACATGCCTCCAACAGCTCAGTAGTGTCCGACTCTTCTCCTCTGCCCATGGAGTTCTCCAGGCAAGAATACTGGAGTGGTTTGCCATTTCCCTTCTCCAGGAGATCTTCTATTTAGACGGAAAAAATCAGCCCAGATATATTTTGCTCTGATAGCTTCCATCCTTGCCATTTGGTATTCAAAATTAAAACTCTTGACTCATTGGATTATTATTATAGTTGTTTAGCTAACAAGCAAATAGTTCTAAAAGAGATGGCAGCCCCATTTTTCACAATTGTGGGAGAATAAAAGGGTAACTCGGAGAAGACAATGGCACCCCACTCCAGTACTCTTGCCTAGAAAATCCCATGGACGGAGGAGCCTGGTAGGCTGTAGTCCATGGGGTCGCTAAGAGTCGGACACGACCGAGTGACTTCACTTTCACTCTTCACTTTCATGCATTGGAGAAGGAAATGGCAACCCACTCCAGTGTTCTTGCCTGGAGAATCCCAGGGACGGGGGAGCCTGGTGGGCTGCCGTCTATGGGGTCGCACAGAGTCGGACACGACTGAAGCGACTTAGCAGCAGCAGCAAAAGCATAACTAGTGTCTCAGATCTTGACGAACAAGAGAGAGGAGGAAAAAACTGAAGGACAGAGAAAAGGGGAAGACAGGTAGAGAAGGACTAACAGAGGGGTGGCAACTAAAAATATACAGCAGAAAAGAGAAAAAAGAGAGGGAAACAGGAAGATATAAAAGTAAAAGAGAGAGAGATTTCCAAGAGGAAAAGAGGTAGATTTTTAAAAATAGCTTCCTATTTTAAAGTCTTTACTATCCCTAAGGATTAAAATGTTTACAGTGCCACACCACTTGGCTGTATCATTCAAAATTACACAGCATTGTGATTAGTGCTATGAAGCATTTTAATGTCAAACTGTTATTTATTTATTTATTTCTGACATAGAGCAGGACCGTATGGTCCTTGTCCCCCATGTCCTCAGCCTGCCTTTTGTCTGTGGAAAAATTTTAGCCAAAGAAAAAGTTTAATCAGAAAAGTGAGAACATGTAGAAACAAACAGAAAAGAATCAAAGGAGACCAAATAATAATAGATTAGTCATTAAACAAATTAAGGATCTTTAGTTCCTTCTCAAGGACTATAGATAATATTCTGAGCCATATCCTGTGAACTGTCTTACAGATACTGAAATCCCTATCAGGTGGAAGATGTTAACTATATGATGACTAGACTGTAACCATGACATAAGTTGCCACAATTTTGAGAACTGGCCTCAAGAAATGGAAGCAAACCGACCCTGGCATTGAAGATTAATTGTACTTTAAATAATCAAGATGACACCGATCAGTCAGACCACTGATGACCAATTTCAAGATGACTGTCAGAGCTGACTGTGCTGTTTTTGCATGTAATCCATGCTGTCTGTCTATAAAGACTCTAGCCCATTGATTGTCAGAGTTGGGGGGTTGAGGGGTGGAGTAAGCCTTTGGAGAGGAGTCTCTCCCCTCTTCTCCCACTGGCATCCAAAATAAAACAAACTTTCCTTTTCACCAATCTTGTTTCTTTACTGACTTCTTGAATGGGAGCAGCTGGACCCCACTTTAGGTTACATTTCCACACAGCCCTGTTTTCCTTGGTGTAAGGCTGGGATTAGATTGTCTATTGGGTGGTCCAGCCATGGACTGACCTGCTCATCTTCCTTCCCCTTTCATGAAGGTGTAATAGAAGAACAAAGCCTTTGGTGCTAGCTTTACCACTTTCAGCTTTCTACAGCATTTCTTCTGAATGCATCCGGTCCATGGTTGCCTCCGCACCTTTCTCTCATGTTTTCTTTGACAGCACATTAGTAAGTGTATCACGAATCAGAGAAGGCCACTTGTAAGGTGCAAAGTCTCCTTCTGGGGATATCCAGGGCTGTAGTTTCTTTCATAGGGCTTTGTTTGTTTCATTTCCTTTTTTCTTCCATGATATACAGGTAGAACAGCTACACTCACAAGCATATTAAAAATAAGATAACTTGAGAGTTGGCCAGGTTAAATCACTTGAGACCAGACTCACATATCACTTTAGAAGCAGGTTGAGAGCAGAACCCTTATTTGTTAATCCCCTATTTGGAGAGCAGTGTGGGAGGTCAGAATGATCAAGACATACCAACTGCTTTGGATGCCGTTATTATGCCCTGACCATCCAGCCTTGCTGGAAAACTCTCCCATTATAACAAAACACTGTAACTTTCCATCAACATAGAGCTTCTCCTACAAAAGGAAAAGTCTGTTCTATTCACAAATAATCATCGATGTCACAGAAACAAAGACATTCTAGTAACCCTTATGGAATGGAAAGAAATAGATACATTATTTTTAAGAAGAACTGAAACAGTTTCTGTGTAGTCATACATGTAGAAGAAAGATGTTCATACTTAAGGATATTTTCATAAAGACTTTCAGCTTATTTTAAATATGAGGGCATGGCTCCCAAAGAGTGTATTCAACACCAACTTAAATTGAGATGGATAACTCCATTTGCCATACACCTCTGTAGTACAGAACATAATTGCTGTATCTTAGAAAAATACTTGCTAACTTAAAATATGGAAGAATTTGTTGGACTCATTTCTGACAGTGGAGAAATCCCTGAATACAGGATACAATGACAAGGATCAGAGATCAGATCAGATCAGTCGCTCAGTCGTGTCCGACTCTTTGTGACCCCATGAACTGCAGCACGCCAGGCCCCCCGTCCATCACCAGCTCCCGGAGGTCACTCAGACTCACACCCATCAAGTCAGTGACGCCATCCAGCCATCTCATCCTCTGTCATCTCATGCTCTGGACAAAGGTCCATCTAGTCATGGCCTTGGTTTTTCCAGTGGTCATGTATGGATGTGAAAGTTGGACTGTGAAGAAGGCTGAGAGCCGAAGAACTGATGCTTTTGAACTGGTGTTAGAGAAGACTCTTGAGAGTCCTTTGGACTGCAAGGAGATCCCACCAGTCCATCCTAAAGGAGATCAGTCCTGGGTGTTCTTTGGAAGGAATGATGCTAAAGCTGAAACTCCAGTACTTTGGTCACCTCAAGCGAAGAGCTGACTCATTGGAAAAGACTCTGATGCTGGGAGGGATTGGGGGCAGAAGGAGAAGGAGACGACAAAGGATGAGATGGCTGGATGGAATCACTGACTCAATGAACAAGAGTTTGGGTGAACTCCGGGAGTTGGTGATGGACAGAGAGGCCTGGAGTGCTGCAATTCATGGGGTTGCAAAGAGTCAGACATGACTGACCAACTGAACTGAACTGAACTGAACTGAAAAATGAAGAAAAGTTAGGGCCTTTACTTCTTTTCTATCGTTTAATGTTGTGGCTTATCTTCTATACATTAATCAAATGTTTTAACTATACTCTTTCTAACAATTTAAGATTACTTGAAAACCAGAGAACTAATTTCAGGGGAAAGCTAGTCATACCTGTGAGTTGTATAGAGCACGGTAATAGTAGAGTACAATAGAGTCAAATTTCAGAGGGAAACTTGTTATCGTAAAGCAACTATTATAGATGGAGAGATAATATTTTCAGTAGTTCTGCCTCATTTCAAAAAGGAAGTATTTACAGTTTTAACTATTACGATTACCTTTTTCATTCTACATTGAAGAAGTTCTAGAATAGCAAGAGCAAGAGAGAACACTTGCAATTTTCATGTTGGAGGTATTAATTATGCTGGCCCACTGCTCATTGCACTAAATTGTTGGGGAACATACTTTGTGTATGTTCCTCCATTTCTTCCTGTCCCCTTCCCTTTATCTGAGAAGCCACTGGGGAAAAAAAGGCGGTATGGCATCAAGTGAAAGGTCAGGATTAAGAAAGATGGAATAATTAAGGGTTCCTTTCCCTCCTCCCATTTCTTTTCAAATCATCGGTTTGGCAGAACAATTCTGAGAAACTTCCACAGGAAACAGTAAATTTGAAATATGCTGGGCTGGCTTATGCTTTTTATCTGAAGGAATCGAATCGGGATCTATTTTCAAGTCTTACAAAGATTCTTGCCAACAAAATGTAGCTCAATATTGTAACAGGGTTTTTCTCCTTGGTCTTTCTCTCAGAACACTTCATTCATCAGTGCAAAATCTTATCTGCATTATTATATAATCAACTTTTGAATACTATCTTTCTTCTAAGAACCAAATAAAATATCAACAAGACTTGTGATGTAAACAATCTTACTTTGAACCTTTTATGAAAAAATACATATGAAACAACACGCTTCTATGTTGTTTTGTTTTCTGAATTCCTTGATCTTTTCACAAAAGAATTAATTCACAGAGCACAATCAGTGAACTCAGCAAAATGAAAGCAATTCAGAAGGTTGCCATTGTTTCTAATATGCAAATCCTACCCATTGTTTTATGCATCCTTAATTTAATGGTCTAAAGGCAAAAATATCCATTTTTCTCCCCTCCTTTTACACAAAACAACTTAAAAATAATATACATGAATGTATGCATATATTTTTAAGGATTCCATGGAACAATGGGAAGAAGCTAGATTTAGCTTTCAGCTGCCAGGATTCCAGGCACACTTCTGTTAATGTCTGATTTATCCAGGTCACTATTTAAAGTCTAAATTACCTCATCAATAATATTCAAGAGCTGCAATAGAAGGATAGTTTTTTAAATTCTGTTTTAGCAGCAGAATCTTTTATTCAAACAATCTTAGCCAGTAGAATTCAATCTATAAAACAAATAAAAGTGAATGGTACTGTTTGATGGTGGTTGGAGCCACTTAGACTCTTGTGAACAGTTTGAAACAATTGCTTTTACAGGTCTTTGAGGTCCATTTTAATTCAAATAGGAGTAGGACAGGACGCTGTATGAGTTTCTTCAAATTCTATTCCATTTTTATACGTCATTCATTCTCTTATATTTCAAGCTCCTCTATGATCCATTAAGAATTTTTAGCTAATTTATCTGTGCACTCTTGTATGATGCTTAGCTTAGTCACTTACAAAGAATAAATATTTGCTGAGTAAATAAAATTTACAGGATACTGTAGGGTTTATAAAATAATTTGCTTCCACATTCAAGTTTGAAAACATAGGAACTACTTCCTTAAAGAAACTAATGAAAAGTTTGTGTGTATGTGTGTGTGTGTGTGTGTGTTGCTTAGTCACGTCCGACTCTTTGTGACCCCATGGCCTAGAGAACCAGGCCCCTCTATCCATGGGACTTTCCAGGCAAGAACACTGGAGCGGGTTGCCATTGCCTTCTCCAGGGTATGTTCCCGATCCAGGGATCGAACTCATATCTCCTGCATTGACAGATGGATTCTTTACCACTGAGCCACCTGGGAAACCCTGAAAAATAGTTTAGCCTTACAATGAGGGAATAGAATAAGAGATAGATGTTTTAGAAAATATTCTATTAATCTATTTCAAGAAGTGTATGCTTTGAAGAATTATACCAGAAAAAATTTTATAACATCTATTTTAAAATAAATTATTACATTGAAAGCATCTATGTAAATAACTCATTTTAAATTGTCTAAGCCATTTTGTCAGGAAGCAACAGTTAGAACTGGTCATGGAACAACAGACTGGTCCCAAATAGGAAAAGGAGTACGTCAAGGCTGTATATTGTCACCCTGTTTATTTAACTTTTATGCAGAGTACATCATGAGAAATGCTGGACTGGAAGAAACACAAGTTGGAATCAAGATTGCTGGGAGAAATATCAATAACCTCAGATATGCAGATGACACCACCCTTATGGCAGAAAGTGAAGAGGAACTCAAAAGCCTCTTGATGAAAGTGAAAGTGGAGAATGAAAAGGTTGGCTTAAAGCTCAACATTCAGAAAATGAAGATCATGGCATCTGGTCCCATCACTACATGGGAAATAGATGGAGAAACAGTGGAAACAGTGTCAGACTTTATTTTTCTGGGCTCCAAAATCACTGCAGATGGTGACTGCAGCCATGAAATTAAAAGACGCTTACTCCTTGGAAGGAAAGTTATGACTAACCTAGATAGCATATTCAAAAGCAGAGACATCACTTTGCCAACAAAGGTTCACCTAGTCAAGGCTATGGTCTTTCCTGTGGTCATGTATGGATGTGAGAGCTGGACTGTGAAGAAGGCTGAGCGCCAAAGAATTGATGCTTTTGAACTGTGGTGTTGGAGAAGACTCTTGAGAGTTCTTTGGACTGCAAGGAGATCCAACCAGTCCATTCTGAAGGAGATCAGCCCTGGGATTTCTTTGGAAGGAATGATGCTGAAGCTGAAACTCCAGTATTTTGGCCACCTCATGCGAAGAGTTGACTCATTGGAGAAGACTCTGATGCTGGGAGGGATTGGGGGCAGGAGGAGAAGGGGACGACAGAGGATGAGATGGCTGGATGTCATCACTGACTCGATGGATGTGAGTCTGAGTGACCTCCGGGAGTTGGTGATGGATAGGGAGGCCTGGCGTGCTGCGGTTCATGGGGTCGAAAAGAGTCGCACACAACTGAGCGACTGATCTGATCCGATCTGAAGCCATTTATTTAGAATAGTTGCTGGCAGTTCACAGAGACAATTCATTTGCATTACATGCATGGAAAAATAGGATTGACAGGATGCATTATTGTCATTTTATAGATATAAATATTGAGATAAAGAATGAGCAATAGCAAATCACAGATCTATACTCCAAGTAACTACTCGGCTTTTTTTTTTTTGAATAATTAAACTCATTGCTTCCTATAGATTCTTGTGATGGGCCTTAAAATTATACCACACAGGGGACAGAAATTATTTCCTTGTAAGACAGCGTGTTTCAATTTTACTAACTTGCTTTAGATGCTGTACTGCAAAATAAATCTACATAAGAAAAGTATGCTGGACTTCCCTGGTGGTACAGTGGTTAAGAATTCACCTGCCAATGCAGGAGACATGGGTTTGATCCCTGGTCTGGGAAGATTCCACACGCGGCAGAGTAACTCAGCACAAGTGCCCAAACTACTGAGCCCACGTGCCCTAGAGCCTGTGCTCCACAACAAGAGAAGCCACTGTAATGAGAAACAGAGTAGCACCTACTTGCTGCAACTAGAGAAAGACAGCATCAGCAACGAAGACTCAGTGCATACAAAAATCAATTAAATTTTTTTAAAGTGTGCCCAGTCTTCATTTGCAAGGCTGCCTTTTTTAAGCCATAAAAATTAGTTTAATATCAGTTAAATAAAATAAAAATAAAATTTAAAAAAAAGTCAGCTAATAATATTAGTCAACTAATAATGCATGTGTGCACTCAGGATTCTTTACCACTGTGCCACCTGGGAAGCCCAATCAACTAACAATACCAAGCATGTATTATTACTTAGGACAGAGTATTTGATAAATTATAATTAATTCTATTATTGCCCTGAGCACTTTCTGTATATTACCTCATTTAATCCTCACAATAACATATCATTTATATCCACAGTTTACAGACAAGAAAACTAAAACATGGAGAGGTTAGGTAACTTGCCCAGAATCACAGAGGCAGTAAACAGCAGAACCATGATTTAAGGCACAGATGGCTGTGGTTTTATACCATTTTAACCACACTTTTAACCATTATATTACACTGCCTCTCATTATCAGTGACTCAAAATATTAATCTAAAGACATGTCTTAATATAATATTTTTTTGCCTTAGTCTCTGTTATTTTTTATCTAATTATTGCCTGCTGAGAGACCAAGTTTTCTTTGCCTGCTAAGAGACTAAGCTTTACTGTATATAATTAATTATGAAGACTTCTGCCCTATGTTTACCTGTTATATGCAATATAATTTACATATTCTAGCTACATGCTTTGAGATTTAATCATCCAAATAATGGATAATATTTGTGGATAATGGTCAACAATTTTCTGGTACCAAAACCAAGGTTTGTTTCTCTTAAGGAGCATCTCTCTTCACTTGGGTTCCTTAGGCTCAAGATTTTTATCGTTTCTATTAAAGCAGTAATTTTTCAGTTCAGTTCACTCAGTCATGTCCGACTCTTTGCGACCCCATGGACTGCAGCACACCAAGCTTCCCTGTCCATTACCAACTCATGGAGCTTGCTCAGACTCATGTTCATCAAGTTGGTGATGCCATCCAACCAATAACTTTTACTTATATAGAATTTTACTTCTAAGTTTGAATTTGTCTTCATAAGACATTCCTTGCATAAATTAAAGTAACATAATCTAAACTGACAATTATGTTTAAGGACCTGATTTCTAATATAAATACAATCTGTGAATCCGAAGAATTTTAGTTTCTCTTCCTTCTTATATATAACCAAAACTAGAGAATTGGTTATTTCTGTTTTTCTTGATAAAACAGAAAACCTGTATACTTTCAAAATTACAACAAACTGGTGTTGTTCCTAGGACTGCATCTACTGTTGGCCTTGAGCCTAGCAATCCTTTTATACATGGTAACTAGCTTAGAAACATTTTAGAGTAACTTAACCATGTTGTGATTAAGAGAACACAGAATGCCATCGAGGAATGGGCATGAATCTGTGACCAGGAGACCTGGCAATGATAAATCGTTTATATCACTTAAGTATAGTCAATGGGAGAAGTTCAAATACAGTTTTAAAGTTTACCATTTAATTGGTCATTACAATAAAAATGGATAGTGTGGAAAGGCACATGTGTACTGATGTTTCTGTTGGCATGTAATGAGACACCATGAAACTGCTGGAAACAAGGCAATACAGGAATAGTGTGAAAGAGACACTGCCGGTACTGTCTCCATTGTGCAAATGTCAAACAGCTCCCTGGAACCCTAGGGGTGGTAATAACTATGGATGTAGCTCCTACCAGGTTTTTCCTTAAAGGAGATTCTTGAACACTGCTGGGTTCTGACTCTAGCCCATATGGGCTTGGAGAAGTCAGGGGAAATGTTGGCTGCACTTTTCCAGGCCTATTTACATAAGTTCTTTAGTATGCAGAATGTCTCTGTATATAATTTAATTGTTGTTGGGTTTTTTTTGCCTCTATTAATACATATGCAAATGACTCATACTTGCAGCTGTGCTGTATTAATCATATGTGTGCTTCTGTCTGTCTGCCCTGCAGGCTCAGGGTCGAAGGGAGAGGAAAGGAGGGAATTCATTCTTTTAACCTGCAAGAAAACTCACTCATGCAGACAGAAGTCCAACAGCAAACAACACACCAGGGTTGCGACTGAAATGAAGAGCAGTTGATCATTTTCCACCCGGTGTGGAAATGATGGTGACCTGAGAAATAAACTGAATAGTAGAGCATCTAGGCAGATAAAGATGAGTACTTTACAAGAATTAATCTTGTAAGCAATTCCTTCAATAAGAAGGTAAAAAGCCTCATGTCTAGACCTCTCCATATGGTTATTTCTTCCTTATTGATTTTCTGGGGGTTTCTTTTGGTCAGACACATGAAGACATGCTCAGGCACTACAGTGCTCTGGGAAATATGAAGCATTTGTCTGTGTCCTGTCATAATTATTGACCTCCTTCAGAGACTGGCAGGAGGCTGATAAAAAGATGAACTTCATTTTTTCATCCACATCTATCTTGTTGCTACTTTTGGCCAGAGAGAAACTGAAGGCATTTCTGCCATGACTTCCATGTACCTTTGATAGCTAGGAAGAAAAGACTGATTTTAGTTGATAGTCTATATAATTCATTCTCTCCTCTGATCACATGTCATCTATCATTTTCTGTATCTTGGAGGATGCATGCTACTGATATTAGGGGTTGATGGAACTGTAGCTCTATGGGATTTCATTTATGACAACTTGTAAGTTTGACTCTTTATTCTAAAAATATTATATGCAGTTTAAAAATAATCCTACTAAAATCAGTAAAAGGTAAATTAATTTAATAAGATTTCTGGAATGAATGCTACTTGTTCAGTTGAGTAAAATATGTACATCCAGAAAGAATTTCAACCTTTTTTCCCCTGCTTAGGATTATTAATCACTGGTTGGAGTCGACATTTTTGGCTTCCTATAGGTAGAACAGGTGGCAACCATCTTGGCCAACACAAATATGGTATTTATAAAGTGAGAAATAAGTGGATAAATATTTCCTTCTAATTTCCAATCTTAGAAACCTAGTTTAAGAAACAGAAATAGGATCCTACACTACAATTCTCACTATTTATTAAAAAGTTCATGATGCCCATTAAGTAAAATGCAAATTAATGAAAATAAATATGAGAAATAAATGTTACATGGACTATTGCCATCATCTGGTTTCATTAATTATAGACAATTTGCTTAACTGATTTTATCTAGTCACAAATGCCTAAAAGACTCAAAATGTAAGTTTATTTTGCTTAAATAATTATACTCACTTCTTAATGTGCAAATGAAGATAGATTAGTTTTCTATGTAAGTTAATATCCCTCCTTTAAAAAAGACTATATTAGGAGAACAAATATCAAAAGGCATCCTTGGCTCTTGGAAGAAAAATAAGTAGTTTGAAGAAGAAGGGCAAAGGACAAAAGAGAAGGGGAAGAAAAAAGAGAACGGGGTAAAGAGTATGAGATTGCTAACTGGCCAGCTAGTATTTTGATACTACATCTCTCCACTATTTGGAAATAATTCCCTTCAGTGTTGTATTGTCACAGTGAGTCCTACTGAGTCAAACGCACCTCTAGCAAATCATACGTCTGTATACATGTTAACAAAGGATGTAGAAATAAACTGATGTTGAAACGTTTGTTTTTTCTCACAAATTATGACGTAAATGAATTATATAAACTGATAAATGCTAAAACACATTCTTTATTCAGCAGCCCATGTTTATAAATAAGATAAAAGGAGGAAGGAACAGAAGAGCTAGAGCTATGGCTTTCTCATATACTAAAAACCTTTTAATAAGGCTTGAGAAAACATACTGTTCCATGGTATCTAAATTAATATCATTTATTCCAGAAATTAAACATATACTGCTTTGTTATCTTATTAAAAATGATGATGACCATTAGCTCATGATAGTTTCTTCATTTGATTACTATGTACTGAATACCACCTACTTTCTAGGCATTTTCCTAAGCACTTGAAATACATTATTGTTCAACAACAACAAAATGACATTCCCTCCATTATTTGAAACAGGCAGATAATAAAAAAGGACCATACCATGCAAGTCATATAGTATGTTTGAATATGACTAGTGCTTTAGAAAAAAAAGCAGAATAAGGGAAATAGAAGTGTGGTATCTTTGGGAAGGTTATTTTATGATTTCAAGAGGTTACTTAGACCAAGACTAGGAGAGGGGACATTAGAGAAAATTCTTGAATGAAGTGAATTAACCTTCCAGGCAGGGGGACAGGTAATGTAAAACTCTAAAGTGAGAGCATACCTTGGCAAGTCAAGGGACAGCAGAGGATCTAGTAAGCTGGAGCACACTGAATGAGGCAGTATAGAGCAGGACTATTATAAATGCAATTTTTAAACAGTGTAGTGCCAAACATGATACTAGGCATGTAGAGTTTCTACAAAGATGAATATTAATATTCAGCTTAAATCCACTATTATAAAGAAGAGTAGCGAGTTAATGATACATAATGTAAGTGTAATGTTAAGATTAATTCTTCATCCTTTAGTTTCTTAAATACTTATTAAGTCCCTTAAATACTTCAAGTATGTGGTTAAGTGCAAATGATGGGTGGGTGAGTCAATGGCTTCATAGATTATGCCATCAGGTAGAAGTCAGAAAGTAGGATTTAGAACATATTCCACAAGTGCCATGAGAGGGAAAATACAGTGTAGTCTAGGCATATATAAAGTGAAAGTGAAGTGAAGTCGCTCAGTCGTGTCCGACTCTGCGACCCCATGGACTGTAGGTCTACTAGGCTCCTCTGTCCATGGAATTTTCCAGGCAAGAATACTGGAGTAGGTTGCCATTCCCTTCTCCAAGGCATATATAAGAGCTACATTAATCCAGACCTGAAGACAATGATGACTTCCCTGAAAAAGTGAGGTTTTCATTTGCAATCTCAGGGATAAGTAGGAGTTGGCTTGGTAAAAAAAGGTGGATGATGGGGGTTCCCAAAAGAGAAAATACCACATGTAAAGATTCAGAAGGGAGAGAGAACTTGAAAACACCATGTAATTTAAGGTATTTAAGTAGGAGAAAACCATGATTAGAATCATAAAGATCATTCTGACAAAAGTATACGGAGAGAGTGTGTTGAAGAGGGCAAGATGAGGACTGAAAGGCCAGTTCAGGGGCTACTGGGGTTAATTATGCAAGCTATGAGGGTAGCAAGATTCACAGAGTGATAGTTAATATGCAAAAAAAAAAAAAAAAAAACAACCCCAAAACAGATGATTGATGTATTTAGTAGGTGGAATGAATAGAAAGGTAATGAATGTATAGGTCCACAAGAAGAAGGAAGAAAAGTTAAAGATGGTGCTCGTGCTTTCCAGGGTTGAGAAACAGATGGAATGGAGCCATTTGCTAAGATCAAAGAATGAGTAGGTCAGGGGGCAAGGAAGATAAGTGGTCAGGTCCATTTTGTAGCCAGTTTATTGTGCGTGTAAATATCTATGTTTCCTCTTAGTTGCCAACAAATAGTTGGATATATGGATCTGAAACTCAAGAAAGGCTTAAAAGCTTATGAAAAGGCTCAGAGGAGACAAGGACAGATAATTTTGTTATAACAGAAATAAATAAAATGGTGCCTGAGCACAACATGTTAATTTGTATGTTTTATACACAACTCAGATTGTCATTTTTCTTACTCATATTTCTCTATAAAAATAAAAATCAATATTTGACAAGACTTAGACTATTTTAGGGGCTTTCCCGGTGGCTCAGTGATAAAGAATTTGCCTGCAATGCAGGAGATGCACAGGAGACATGGGTTTGATTCCTGGGTTGGGAAGATATCCTGGAAAAGGAAATGGCAACCCACTCCAGTATTCTTGCCTGGAGAATCGCCATGGACAGAGCAGTCTGGTGGACTAGACTACAGTCCATAGAGTCACAAAGAGATGGACATGACCAAATGACCAAGCATGCACAGAGACTATTTTAATTGCTCCTAAAATGTATATATAGTAAGGTGATTTTTTAAGGAAAAGTATTTCGTGAAAGTGAAAGTGTTAGTTGGACACTAGCATCTGACTCTGCGACCTCATGGACTATAGCCCACTAGGCTCCTCTATCCATGGGATTCTCCAGGCAAGAATACTTGGGTGGGTTGCTATTTCCTTCTCCAGAATATCTTCCCAAATCAGGGATCAAACCTGGATCTCTTACACTGCAAGCAGACTGTTTACCATCTGAGCCACCATGGAATCCCAAAGTATTTCTTACTGCATGAAAAATATTTTCTTATTTTATCAAGGAACATGAAGTGCTATTTAAGTAATAAATAGTGGTCTAATTTAAAAAATGTCATTTTGCTTATCTTTTAAGACTATTGTACTTGACTTTATTTCTTTTTTAATAAAAGTTTTGGCTATCGGTTTTACTTATTATTTTCCAAGTGTGAACAATTATGCACAAAAGATAATTTCAAAGGAAAATGAATGGTAGGTAAACAGTGTCAACTGTGAGTAGAAATATATTTATAGGGTCCGTTCTTAGATCTAGATGTTCAAAAAGAGAAGCTTGAATCAACACATATCTGTGCAAAGAGTTATGAAATAGAAAATTCAAAGAGTGTGAAGTAGACAGCTGTCATTACGAATCCTATTTCCTTCAGTATCACAATGCATATATAGGGTTTGTATGAGTACCAATTCATCAGCCTTATTGTCATAATTTTATCACCAAGTTACTGAGTTATAAGCAAATGTCTAAAGAAGGGCAACATCTCTAAAGTTTAAAATAAAATCTCCTGTATTTGGAAAAACATATAAAATGGTTTTAAAACCATCGATACTGGACTCTGTGACCCAGTTTTCTTGTCAAATGGAGTTATTAAGACATAATACAAAGTGTTGCAATAAGAATTGAATGAGTTAATCTTTGTATGAAAGCCTTACCAGAGAACCTAGCATAAGAACATGGGATTGAATTTTCATAAAAGAAAGATAATCTAAGTTACTGAAAGGGACTCAAAAGTGATGTAGTCTACTCCAGGTACTATTAAGTGATGGAAAAATGGAGATTTAAAAACAGAGTTTGGAGAAAATTAAAACTGGCTCATATATTATACTCCCTTGAGATGAAGCTTCACAGAAGTAGGTTCACAAGACTGGAGTGAACTTTGGGTTAGGGTTAAGAGAAGACTTCTGCCCAGACATTGTAGGGAGCTTTTCCCTGCCCTGTCTGGGAAGGTCTGTGGAGAAGAAAAGAATTTGGATGCTAAAGAATTTGGATGCTATTTTAATGCAAGGGAAGGAAGAGTATGCAGGTGTCCTTTGCAGCCCTGGGGAATGCTGAAGTTACGGATCTGTGAATATAGTGTTAGGAACAGCAGTAGAAAAGGAGGCTGGTGTAGGCACCTGAGCAAAGGTGAGAGGAAGTCACTTCAAAGAAAAGCCAGACTCTGCTATGACATGTGCTTGAATACGTATTTGGATTTGAGTACTTCTTTTCAATCATAAGCAAAAAGCATCTGTGTGTGTGTGTGTGTGTGTGTGTGTTGGTGTTTTAATAGAAGTTAATGGCTTATCACGAAAAGGCAGGACTATTAACTTTCTTATTGTTCCACAGTGTTGGTTTGTATGTGCTCAGTCACTCAATCATGTCCAACTCTTTGCGACCCCATGGTCTGTAGCCCGCCAGGCTCCTCTGCCCATGGAATTTTCCAGGCAAGAATACTGGAGTGGGTTGCCTTTCCCTCCTCTAGGAGATCTTCCCAACACAGGGATCTAACTGAGTCTCTTCCATCTCCTATGTTGACAGGTGGATTCTTAGCCATTAGTGCCACCTGGGAAGCCCAAACTGAGTTCCTAACTAAAATTCATATATTTTAATGTGTACAAAGCCACCTTACATAAAATATCTTTATCCCATTTACAGATCAAATTTTAGTTGCCCTGCTCTGTGCTGTGCTCAGTCATGTCTGACTTTTTGTGACCCCACAGACTGTAGACCACCAGGCTTCTCTGTTCGTGGAATTCTCCAGGCAAGAATACTAGAGTGGGTTGCCATTTCCTCCTCCAGGGGATCTTCCTAACCTAGGGATCGAACCTGCATCTCTTGCATCTCCTGCATTGGCAGGCAGATTCTTTACCGTAGTTGAAGTAAAAGCAAATATGTTTGATGTCTTTTTTCTTGTTTTGTGATAAACACAGTTTTCATATACTTACATTTTAAGGGAATCTGATATCATACCATAAGGGCAGAAATAAAACTTAATTTTTGTAAAAATATTCTAATACTATTCTTTTTAGAAAAGTAAGTTTGCACTGCTACCTAGCAAAGCCAGTTTCTACTGGCATATAACAATGAAACATAGGTGATACCTCCAGCTTGCTTGTTCCCTCTCATCACTGATCCAATGGTGAAAGGAAATGAGATTGTCTACTTTGTTTTGAAAACTGACAGCCTAGATCTCTAAAACTCCTATCTTCCACATTCAAATCTATTGCTGGATATTCTTCCCTCTTCCTTTAATCCCACTACTCTTTTTAGTTTTACCTATTATAGCCACTTCTCTGTACTGTAGTTATTTTTCAGATTTCAAAGGATAACAAATGTTGCTACTTTTATTGTCCCCATGGTTCCAACACTTCCTAAAGTTATTTCCAGCTCAAAGAAACAGAAACTCACACCGTAGTTTTTTTTGGAGAAAAGGTAGAATAGGAATGACTGTTATTAACCTCTGTAGAACACAGTATGTCTCAGCTCCTCCTGTGTTCCCCTCCTGTGAGACTCAACCAGTTTCTCAGAAACCCACCACGTCTTCTGACAATTCCCTGTGCCGACCAGATGCATCTGTCTTTTGATGCTACAATTTAAACTGTATTTTCCTTATAGGCTAAGGTCATCTATCATGACAATGCACTTTCATGAATACAACTTAATTTTGTAAAGCATGAGTGCTTCATGCTTGACTTTACCAGCATACTGTGTCTTTCAGGCAAAGGTAAACATAACACTTCTCACAAGGGGTGATTAATCCTTTATTAGATGATTTGTTATTCCCATTAACTGTGTAACTATAAAGTCTCAAACAACAGAAACGAGGGTGGTAGGATGCTGACTAAAAGATTTAAACAGTTAATGAAGGATACCTTTAACATAATTTAATTGATATTCTTTCCAACCCCAGAGACAAAATGTCTGAAATCACTTGGGCATCTGATAGAGTTATCACTGACATTCAAGGATATATGGGAATATAGCTTCTGCTGGGCCAAAAAAAGTGGATGTTGGGGTAAAGTTGTGTTCATTTAGGCATCTACTTATTTGGTCTACTTATTCTTGCTTATCCAACTGAGCTGGCATCAGCAAGAAAATAAAGAGATCTACAGAGTGCTTCAAAAATACTGAGCATCTTGAACAATTTTAAATGTAATTTTTGTTAAGCTGTCTTGATCTGTAAGTACCTGAATATCTTTTGTAGCTTTTGCCTTCTTTTTATCTTGATGAAGACCATTCTGTGATGAAATTATGACATACAGTAATCAAAGTAAAACTATAGCTCACTTTGTTAAATTATACAAGGCAATAAAAAATTACAAGTTATCTTTAATACAGAAAACAGGACTAAAAATAAAGAAAAACCAACTTTGGGTTGAGAATCAGTACACATAAATTCAAAAACAAAAAAGTGTGAGGCAAATATCCATAGTCAGTTATATTCTGCGTTAACAGGATAATAGCTGTTTTCGATATTTACTTAACCTTTGTCTCCGGTGTATTGTCTCCTGACTTACCTGCAGTTGGAGTGGGCCTAAGCCTGGTGTTGCCGCGGCAGCAGCTGCCATGGTAGTTGGGATCAGCTGTACAGGGTAAGGGTCACCTACGTAAGAGAATAATAGAGGCGTCAGCACCTTTTATCTACTCTCCACCTGCAAATTAAACTCATGCATTCACTCTTTCCAAAAGCCTTCTTTTGTGTGCCTTGCCTAGGCCTAATGAAAAGCTCTATTGTGCAGCTTTTTACTAACACTCTTTTCACAATTCTGGCTGAGAGAGGAATGTGAATAAAAGGCACAAGCAATTAAGGCGGAAACCTCATCCTTTTTTCATGATGTATTTAGGAAAATGGGAGGAAAAAGTGCGCATTGATCAGAGGGCTGCACTTTATAACACACATGTGGCGCGCGCGCACACACACACATACACACACATCACACCTGATAATCTTGATATGAGCATACCAAGTCCTCAGCAAATTTAAAATGTTATTATAAAAAGAATTTAACTAAACTTAATTTTACTTTAACAAACTAAACTCTCAATATTTAGGCCAAGCAGCTTTATCTTTTGAATGCTATGTTACTGTCTTGATTCAAATAACCTCTTACATATTGTTCCATGGACAAACTCATTATAAAGAAAAAATCTGATGCATTTTTAAAAGTTATGTAAAGTACTAGTTATCTTTATTTATTTCCAGAGACAAATGTTTAAAAAATATACTGTAAAAGAAAAAGAATATAGGTGGTTATCCCCAAAGGCTTTCTGTTTATGGGAATACCTAAAACACTAAAAAATTTAAGCAATTAAAAATTAAAGTTTTAATACAGATGATCTATAAAAAAACAGACATACACAAACATCTATACTTATTTTTTGATGCAAATAAAAAATTTTTTCCATTCAGTAAAGAGGTACAAAGGATATCTGCACAAAGCCCAGTGATATGCTCACAGATATGTACATTATTAGTCATTTGAAATGCAACTAGCAAAAATGGAAAATAATAACTGTAAGAACAATTTTCTAATATATAAAGCTTTTTGTAGAACTATAATTTGTGAAAAACTTGTTGAATGTCAAATGTATAGAAATATAACTGCAAATAACTCAGTTAATAATTCATTCAAAAATATTTATTGAGTGCCTGATTTGTGTTAAACACTGCTGTTGACACTAGAAATGGAACTTTCAAGAAGACTCATGTCAAGAGGTGTATTTACTGGAAATTTAATGAAGCTTAAGCTTTGGGTTCTGGAAAGGGCTCCTAGCAGTGTGTTCATAGGGTCATATGTTTTTATATCTGTCAGCTTCCTTAATTTTTTACTTTGCTGTGATCCTTTTTATAAATAAATATTTTTTCTTTACTTTGTGTGTGTGTGTATATATATATATGTATGTGTGTGCATGTGTGTATAATGTAGATCATGCGTGCATGCTCAGTCACTTCAGTCATGTCTGACTCTTTGTAACCCCATGGACTGTAGCCTTCCAGGATCCTCTGTCCATGGGATTCTCCAGGTAAGAATTCTAGAGAGGACTGCTGTGACCTCCTCCAGGGGATCTTCCCTACCCAGGGATTGTGGGCTGATTCTTTACCACTGAGCCACCAGAGAAGCCCATAATGTAGATCATATATGTGTATATATATATATATATGTAATTTCCATATTTTTAATTTTTAAGCACAGTCCCCAAAATTACATGTTTCAGGCTTGAAAATACCTGAATTTATTTCCCCTGATCTTGTTTTATAGCTTAATGTGAGAAAAAGACAAAGAATAACTCAATTAGTATAAAATAAAGTAAATGTTACATATACAATACTATGGACTATATTGTGGGTACTTCAAACCCAGTATAAAAGGTCAAAGACACTCTCTAGGATGAGGTCATGTTTAAGCTGAAACCTGAATTAAGTGAAAGCAAGGCAGGCAAAGAAGGGAAGCATTTCAGGAAGGAAAATAATTTTCATTAAGACTCAAGGTCAAATGGGAGTGTTATATCATAGCTAAGTTCTTGAACTGCTTAAGTTAGAGTACAGGCAGGGAAGTAAAGATAAATGAGACTGGAGAGGGAATCAGAGGACTGATTGTGTATGACTTTATGTACAATATAAACATACACACAGAAAAACTGTACAAAAAAGATCTTCACAACCAAGATAATTACAATGGTGTGATCACTGACCTAGAGCCAGACATCTTGGAATGTGAAGTCAAGTGGGCCTTAGAAAGCATCACTACGAACAAAGCTAGTGGAGGTGATGGAATTCCAGTTGAGCTATTTCAAATCCTGAAAGATGATACTGTGAAAATGCTGCACTCAATGTGCCAGCAAATTTGGAAAACTCAGCAGTGGCCACAGGACTGGAAAAGGTCACTTTTCATTCCAATCCCAAAGAAGGGCAATGCCAAAGAATGCTCAAACTACCACACAACTGCACTCATCTCACACACTAGTAAAGTAATGCTCAAAATCTCCAAGCCAGGCTTCAGCAATATGTGAACTGTGAACTTCCAGATGTTCAAGCTGGTTTTAGAAATGGCAGAGGAACCAGAAATCAAATTGCCAACATCCACTGGATCATGGGAAAAGCGAGAGAGTTCCAGAAAAACATCTATTTCTGCTTTATTGACTATGCCAAAGCCTTTGACTGTGTGGATCACAATAAACTATGGAAAATTCTTCAAGGGATGTGAATACCAAACCACGTGACCTGCCTCTTGAGAAACCTGTATGCAGGTCAGGAAGCAACAGTTAGAACTGGACATGGAACAACAGACTGGTTCCAAATAGGAAAAGGAGTACATCAAGGCTGTATATTTTCACCCTGCTTATTTAACTTATATGCAGAGTACATCATGAAAAACGCTGGGCTGGAAGAAGCACAAGCTGGAATCAAGATTGCCGGGAGAAATATCAATCACCTCACATATGCAGATGACACCACCCTTATGGCAGAAAGTGAAGAAGGACTAAAAATCCTCTTGATGAAAGTGAAAGAGAGTGAAAAAGTTGGCTTAAAGCTCAACATTCAGAAAACTAAGATCATGGCATCTGGTCCCATCACTTCATGGGAAATAGATGGGGAAACAGTGGAAACAGTGTCAGACTTTATTTCTGGGGCTCCAAAATCACTGCAGATGGTGACTGCAGCCATGAAATTAAAAGACGCTTACTCCTTGGAAGGAAAGTTATGACCAACCTAGATAGCATATTCAAAAGCAGAGACATTACTTTGCCAACAAAGGTCCATCTAGTCAAGACTATGGTTTTTCCAGTGGTCATGTATGAATGTGAGAGTTGGACTGTGAAGAAAGCTGAGTGCCGAAGAACTGATGCTTTTGAACTGTGGTATTGGAGAAGACTCTTGAGAGTCCCTTGGACTGCAAGGAGATCCAACCAGTCCGTCCTAAAGGAGATCAGTCCTGGGTGTTCTTTGGAAGGAATGATGCTAAAGCTGAAAGTCAGTACTTTGGCCACCTGATGCCAAGAGTTGACTCATTGGAAAAGACTCTGATGCTGGAAGGGATTGGGGGCAGGAGGAGAAGGGGATGAGAGAGGATGAGATGGCTAGATGGCATCACCAACTCGATGGACATGAATTTGAGTGAACTCTGGGAGTTGGTGATGGACAGGGAGGCCTGGCATGCTGCGATTCATGGGGTCGCAAAGAGTTGGACATGACTGAGCGACTGAACTGAAGTGTACTGGACAGTATAAAGAATCTAAATTTTGTCCTACTGGGAAAAGAAACCATGAACACGGAAAAAAGATGGGTTGAGTAAAATCCCTTGGGCTCGAGGTTCGAAGCTGTCATCAATAATAAAATCATGCAGAACTCTGTATAATATATGTTGATGGTTCAGATTAGGGTGGTGATGTTGGAATAAAGAATGATGGAGATGGTCAAACGGTATTTAAGAAGCAAAACGGACAGGACTTAGTGATTGTTTACATATGAGAGTCAGAAAATACTCAAAGATTCTCCCCAGGTTTTTCACTGGACAGTTGATTAGGAAGTGGAACTATTTTTTGGAGTGCAAACACAGATGATAAACAAAACTGCTAGGCTGGGCCTATCTGGGAGGAAAATGAAGGGGAAAGAATAAACTGTTCTGTTTTGGACATTTCAATCCTGAAGTAACTATCAGTCTCCAAGTAGAGGTGTTCATTGAGGAACTTGATAAACATGTTAGGATTTTAGAGGAGTAATCCACATGGGAGCCAGAAATTTGAAAGTGGTCAGCATATATCTTGAATTTAAGCTATAACCAGTCAAGTGTTAACTATAGATTAAAAAAAGAGATCCAAAGATTGGATTATGGGATATCCTAACATTTATAGTTAGGAAGATAGGTAATAAGCAGAAAAACAGAGGAGAAATGTAAATTTAGTGTTCCAGAAGCCAAGTAAAGAAAGATTTTCAGGAAGAATTATCAATTTTTTCAAATGTTGGACTTGGTGATGTAGAAGTCATTGGAGACCTCTACAAGGGCAATTTCAATGGAGCAAGGGTTAAGAAAGCCTAACTGGAGTGAGTGTGATCCATAGAGAATGAACAGAAGATAGGAATTGAATATAATAAGTGTAGATCCTTGCTTTTCAAAGTGAAGTTCTCAAAAGCAGCATTGGCATCACCGAGGAGTTTGTTAGCCGAATTTTAATGCGTGTGTGCATGCTGTGTTGCTCAGTCTTGTCTGAATCTTTGCAACCTTATAGACTGTAGAGCACCAGGCTCGCCTTCTATGGGATTCTCCAGGCAAGAATACTGGAGTGGGTCACCATGTTCTCCTCCAGGGGATCTTTCCAACCCAGGGATGGAACCTGAGTCTCCTGTGACTCCTGCACAGAGAGTAGATTCTTTAGCACTGAGCCACCGGGGAAGCCCAGCATAATTTCAGGCTGTACCCCAAATCTAAGGTAGCAGGCAGCCATATAAGATGGAACCCCCAGTGACTCTAACTTCCTGGTATATATGTCCTTGTGCAATTCCCTCCCCTTATGGACTGGGCCTAGTAACTACCTTTTAATGAACAGAATACACAGAAGTGATGTGATATTACTTTTGACACTAGGTTACAAAAAAAACGCTGGCTCTGTCTTGCTTGCTCACCCACCATCCCTTTTCTCAGCAAGTAGCTATATTGGGAGCTGGCCTATAGAGAGGACCACATTGCAAAGGACTGATGTCTTCCAGCCAACAGCGAGCAAAGGAGGTGGTTGACAACAACCAAGGGAGGGAGCCTGAAAGTGGATTTATCCCCAAGTCAAACCCAGAGACGACTGCAGCCCAGGCCAACACCTTGATTTGCAGGATGTGAAAGACTCAGCTGGGACAGGGCTGTGTTCAAACAATTGTTTATTTTAAGCCACTAAGCTTTGGGAGAATTTATTAAAGTAGCAAGCATAAACCTTCTGAATTAGAATTTAAATTTTAACAAGATTTCCAGACTATTTGTATGCACTGAAGAAGTGCTAAAACAAGACAATTTCAGTGATGTACTAGAGGACGTGTGATAAAGAAAATTTTACTAGAAAGGTATCCATTTGTAAAAATGATACTATACTTATATACTAATAAGAAAAATTGTACATAGAAAAGAAAATGGTGATACAGGAAAAAGGACAACTGATGTTATCTGACAAGGCTTTACTTATCATTTGGAATTTTAAATATTTAATCCAGAAGATACTATATCTGATTTTATAAAGGAAGTTTGGATATTTGAATATGCATTTACTTAAATTAGAAAACAGCAAATATTATGACTATTAGAACTATTTAAATACTTAAAATTGTACCATTCACTTATATTACTTATTTAATGATTATAATGTTAAAAGTAATGACAGCAAAAGTTTAGAGGCTATGGTGCTCTTCAGAGTGATAATTCATTTTATATAATTTATTTGTTGAAAATCCAATTAATAAGCACTTACATCATCTACCACATGACTAGAACTCCGCTGGTTTTTATGGGAGACAAAAACAACAAAACAAACAGTATTTGTCTCCATGTATTTACTCTAAGTCTCTCTTAGAAAAGAATTTATTTGAGGTGACCATCGGTGCTATAGGACTTAAGGGAGAACTAATTCCAGATTTCAATATTTAAAGAATAAAAGGTGAAAGTAAGAGTGAGTGTGGCCTTGAAGATTTGCAGGTGTGGGGGGAGATGTTTTAGGAAGGGTGAAATGTATCATAGCATGGGTGTGATATGCTGAAGGAATGGAGAGAAAACCAGTTTAATTCACAGCTTATAGAATAAAAGGGAAAGAGACAGAAAGCAGGGATCTGGGAAAATTTTCGTTATCCTGACTGGAACATATTTGGCTAGAAAAAGGCAATGGATATGAAATGAAGTTTTAACAAGTTTAATTAAAGGGCTTATATAACAGATCTTAAAGATGACTCCGAATTCTAACCTAGGGATACAGATTTACTCATAAATTTGGATTGATTGCAAATACCCACATAGGTGTTTAGAGCACTTTCCAACTATTAGCATATAATTCTTAATAACAAATAGAGTATTGCATGCTAATTTAAACTCATTAGTTAAAATCTACACTATTCCATAACATTTAAAAATGAACATGCATATTAGAATATTATTTTTCATTTCTACATCCATGAATATATAGTAATAAAATGAATATGGCTATCTTTCTTTTGAATATGCATCTATATGTACATAACTACAATGTTATTAATATGCCATATTGTACATGTATTAATGTGTAAACATACATATACACATACAAGCTAAATAATGTATGTGTGTATGTTGAGCTGAATTGTGTCCCCTCAAATTATATATGTTAAAGTCCTAACCTCCAGTATATCAGAATGTAACTGTATTTGGAGATATGTCCTTTAAGAGGTAATTAGGATAAAACAAGGTCATATGAGTAGGCTCTAATCCAATATGATTGATATCCTTATAGAAAGAGCTTAGGACACAAGCAACACAGAAGGAAGGACAACTGTGTGAGGATAGAGGGAGAAGACAACCATCTACAAATGAAGAAGAGGCCTCAGAATGAAATCCATACTGTTGATAACTTGATCTTGCATTTTGAGCTTTCAGAACTGTCAGAAAATAAACTTCTGTTGTATAAACCAACAAATTTGCTTTAATTTACTATGGCAGCCTTAGCAAACTAAACAATACGTTTGCCATAAGCAAGTTCATATCAATGTAGTTGATGTTAAAGTGAATTGGAAAAAAAAAAATTGGCAGCAAGAATTAAAAAGAGTACTATTGCACTTATATACCTGTAATCATACACAGTTTAAAAATAAACATAAGATCAGAAATACGATGTCAACTAATTTCAAAAGGTTTGTGTCTAAGCCACCATATTAATGCACCTATCTCCATTCAACATACTAACATATATAACTTGAAGCATATGTACTTTATTATCAATGTTTCAGACCGAAAACATTAAGAACTAGTTTGATTGAAATCTGCCCCAGTTACAAAGTAAATACAAACACCATAAATGTGAAAAAGGCCAATATAACAATTTAACTCAATTAAGGAGATTCGAAATGTATTATGTGCATGTGTCAGTGTTCTGAAGTGGACACATAATCTGTAAGACTTCAACCCAAAGTCAAGAGTAGTTCTTAATGGGGAAAGAGAAATTCAGAAACTGCTGGGGGAAAAAAGATCTTTTACAGAAGTAAATACTGTCATCTATTTATGCCATCTCTTTATAAACTGCACTAAAAATGTTACAACTGGTTTGTTTGTAAATACCTCATGAGATACTTAGTTAAAAATTGGTAATGGAAAATTCTGACTTTTAAAGTTTAACCACGTGTAAGTTATTCAAATTGACTTTCACCTAAAGTAATTTCTTCTACTCTTTTCTAGGTTTTTAACCATTTGAACAGTTTTTCCTTGAGCCTTTTCAAACTTGTGTCTTCTTTTGAGCCAAGTATGGAAAATTCTAGCTCAAAACTAAAATTTTTCAAAAAGTTGAAAAATACACTGAGGCATGTTAATCAATAGTTTCCAAAATACAATCTAGCTTAGAGTATCTATTGATATAAATGATATATCTAATAGTAAATAACCCAATAACCCCTCAGAAATCCTATTACATATGTTAGTAGTAAAAAGTAATGCATATTTAGAAAATAATTCTTTCCAGTGATACTATTAAAGAAACTCTTTTTTTATATATATACAGAGTAAGAAAAACAACAGAGTTATTTAGGTTGAGAAAGATTGTCAAAGGGCTTCCCTGGTGGTTCAGTGGTAAAAAATCCACCTGCCAATGAAGGAGACTCAGGTTTGATTCCTGGATTGGGAAGATCCCTTGGAGATGGAAATAGCAACCCACTTCAGTATCCTTGTCTGGGTAATCCCATGGACAGAGGAGCCTGGCAGGCTACAGTCTTGTGGAGTCACAAAAAAGTTGAACACTACTTGGTGACTGAATAACAACAACAAGTTTGTCAAAAGCAAGCATGTTTTTGCTCAGGGTCACCTTCACAAACCCTTTCATCCACTGAATATAAATGATCTGGAAAGTCTGTGGCATTATAAAAATTAAAACGTATACACAAACGCAAACACACACACACACACACACACACACAATCCCTGCCCTAGAAGAGTTCCTAAAAAAGTTACAGAAATGAACATGTAAACAAACCAATCCAGGGATACAATGAGAAAAGTAGAACAGTGCAAGAGGCACTCTGGAAACTTCCAGAAAAGAAGAAGGTAGGGTAGATTAACCTGGAAAGAGCACTGAGGAAGGTTATTTGTTAAACTATCTCAAAAAAATGGCACTTCACCACAAATTATCTCAGGATCCTTTTACCACCTACTTTCCATGTCTTCTGAAGTCACACAATAAGCCTCCACTACTTAGTGCAACCAGGATTGCTCTTATTAATCATCTTCTCAGATTAATACTTAAAAGCCCCTACTCCTATCACTCTAACTTCCCAGTGGAGGGAGTTCTACAGGAGTGTAAGATAAGATGAAGTTAAAAAGGACACTTGTTGTTCAGCTGCTAAGTTGTATCAGACTCTTTGTGACCCCATGAACTGCAGGACACCAGGCTTCCCTCTCCTTCATTCTCTCCCTGACATTGCTCAAACTCATGTCCGTTACACCTGATGCAAAGAGCTGACTCATTATAAAAGACCCTGATACTGGGAAAGATTGAAGGCAAGAGGAGATGGGGACGACAGAAGATGAGATGGTTAGAAGGCATCACTGACTCAACGGACATGAGTTTGAGCAAACTCCGGGAGATGGTGAAGAAAAGAGAAGTCTGATGTGCTGCATGCCGTCCGTGGGGTCGCAAAGAGTTGGACATAACATGAACTCCTTATTGCCAAATTCAGACTGAAATTGAAAAAGTAGGGAAAACCACTAGACCATTCAGGTATGACCTAAATCAAATCCCTTATGATTATACAGTGGAAGTGAGAAATAGATTTAAGGGCCTAGATCTGATAGATAGAGTGCCTGATGAACTATGGAATGAGGTTCGTGACATTGTACAGGAGACAGGGATCAAGACCATCCCCATGGAAAAGAAATGCAAAAAAGCAAAATGGCTATCTGGGGAGGCCTTACAAATAGCTGTGAAAAGAAGAGAAGCGAAAAGCAAAGGAGAAAAGGAAAGATATAAACATCTGAATGCAGAGTTCCAAAGAATAGCAAGAAGAGATAAGAAAGCCTTCTTTAGTGATCAATGCAAAGAAATACAGGAAAACAACAGAATGGGAAAAACTAGGGATCTTTTCAAGAAAATCAGAGATACCAAAGGAACATTTCATGCAAAGATGGGCTCGATAAAGGACAGAAATGGTATGGACCTAACAGAAGCAGAAGATATTAAGAAGAGGTGGCAAGAATACACAGAAGAACTGTATAAAAAAGAGCTTCACGACCCAGATAATCATGATGGTGTGATCACTGACCTAGACCCAGACATCCTGGAATGTCAAGTCAAGTGGGCCTTAGAAAGCATCACTACGAACAAAGCTAGTGGAGGTGATGGAATTCCAGTGGAGCTATTCCAAATCCTGAAAGATGATGCAGTGAAAGTGCTGCACTCAATATGCCAGCAAATTTGGAAAACTCAGCAGTGGCCACAGGATTGGAAAAGGTCAGTTTTCATCCCAATCCCAAAGAAAGGCAATGCCAAAGAATGCTCAAACTACCGCACAATTGCACTCATCTCACACGCTAGTAAAGTAATGCTCAAAATTCTCCAAGCCAGGCTTCAGCAATATGTGAACCGTGAACTTCCTGATGTTCAAGCTGGTTTTAGAAAAGGCAGAGGAACCAGAGATCAAATTGCCAACATCCGCTGGATCATCGAAAATGCAAGAGAGTTCCAGAAAAACATCTATTTCTGCTTTATTGACTATGCCAAAGCCTTTGACTGTGTAGATCACAATCAACTGTGGAAAATTCTGAAAGAGATGGGAATACCAGACCACCTGATCTGCTTCTTGAGAAATCTGTATGCAGGTCAGGAAGCAACAGTTAGAACTGGTCATGGAACAACAGACTGGTTCCAAATAGGAGTACATCAAGGCTGTATACTGTCACCATGTTTATTTAACTTATATGCAGAGTACATCATGAGAAATGCTGGACTGGAAGAAACACAAGCTGGAATCAAGATTGCTGGGAGAAATATCAATAACCTCAGATATGCAGATGACACCACCCTTATGGCAGAAAGTGAAGAGGAACTCAAAAGCCTCTTGATGAAAGTGAAAGTGGAGAGTGAAAAGGTTGGCTTAAAGCTCAACATTCAGAAAATGAAGATCATGGCATCCGGTCCCATCACTTCATGGGAAATAGATGGGGAAACAGTGGAAACAGTGTCAGACTTTATTTTTGGGGGCTCCAAAATCACTGCAGATGGTGCCTGCAGCCATGAAATTAAAAGACGCTTACTCCTTGGAAGGAAAGTTATGACCAACCTAGATAGCATATTCAAAAGCAGAGACGTTACTTTGCCAACAAAGGTTCGCCTAGTCAAGGCTATGGTCTTTCCTGTGGTCATGTATGGATGTGAGAGTTGGACTGTGAAGAAGGCTGAGCGCCGAAGAATTGATGCTTTTGAAGTGTGGTGTTGGAGAAGACTCTTGAGAGTCCCTTGGACTGCAAGGAGATCCAACCAGTCCATTCTGAAGGAGATCAGCCCTGGGATTTCTTTGGAAGGAATGATGCTAAAGCTGAAACTCCAGTATTTTCGCCACCTCATGGGAAGAGTTGATTCATTGGAGAAGACTCTGATGCTGGGAGGGATTGGGGGTGGGAGGAGAAGGGGATGACAGAGGATGAGATGGCTGGATGGCATCACTGACTCGATGGAAGTGAGTTTGAGTGATCTCCGGGAGTTGGTGATGGACAGGGAGGCCTGGCGTGCTGCAATTCATGGGGTCGCAGAATCGGACACGACTGTGCGACTGATCTGATCTGAACAACAGTAAGGTGCTTTGAGTCAGTGATGCCATGAAACCATCTTATCCTCTGTCTCCTCCTTTACCTCTTGCCCTCAACCTAAAAGGACACTGCTGCTAAGTCACTTCGGTTGTGGCCGACTCTGTGCGATCCCATAGACGGCAGCCCACCAGGCTCCCCTGTCCCTGGGATTCTCCAGGCAAGAACAGTGGAGTGGGTTGCCATTTCCTTCTCCAATGCATGAAAGTGAAAAGTGAAAGTGAAGTCGCTTAGTCGTGTTCGACTCTTTGCGACCCCATGGACTGCAGCCTACCAGGCTCCTCCATCCATGGGATTTTCCAGGCAAGAGTACTGGAGTGGGGTGCCATTGCCTTCTCCAAAAGGACACTAGAGATGGAATTTTCGAAGGAAGTCCCTTTCTTTCATTTCCTGGGCCAACAGATGAACGTGTGGGTTCCTTCTGCTTGGAAGGAGCCCCATGCTATCCACAGCGCAGTGTTAACAATGGTCATTATCCGTGTAGCCCCTATACTGCCAGGGGTATTTTAATAGTCTAAGTGTGTCTGATGCAGAAAGGGAATGTTAAGCTCTGCAGCTAGAGAACCAGGTAGAATACATCTTGCAGAGTCTTATGTTTTACTTTGAAGGCAACCTTAAGTTGCTGAAAGGTTTTAAGCAGGAAAGTGACACAGTCTGATTTGTGTTTTAGATAGATCAATTTTGTGGCAAGGGATAGAATTGATTGGAAGAGGGAGAGGCTGCAGACAAACAGACATGTTAAAAACTACTGCAGTAAATCAAGTTGGAAATGATAATGGCTTAAACTAAACATAAGAGAAAGAGAGGAAGGAACATATAGGATGGGGGAGACACATCTGATGGCCAGTTTGATGGGAGAAAAGAGATATGGGGAGGGGGGAGAAAAATATTGTACTTGGGCTTACTGTCAGATGTGGTTTAGGGAAACAAATCCTTTTTTTATTCAAAGTGTTTCAACATCAGTTGTTCCAACATCAACTATTCATTATTCATTATGCTCCCACTGATTTGATATGTGGGCAACTAATATTTGTTGACTTTTGGCACTGTTAAAATATTTTACATACATATATATATCCCTCCATATATGAATGAATATATTTACTGATCTGTGTATAAAATCTCACTTAATCTTTGGAACAATTCAGTAAGGTAGATTATTGTTCTTATTCTATAAATTAAAAATAAATAGTAAGTACTATAGTACTTACTATTGTGGTAAGAAAAATGTCACATTTATACAGGATAATACAAATATATATGTAAAGTTTCAAAATAGATATATTCATTTAATGTTCATTCAGTTAGCATGTATCAGATATTGCATATAGGTTACAAAGTAATAAAAGATCCAGTTCTCCTTGTCTTTATGACCCTTTCAGTTACAAAATAAGCCATTAATATGGAAAGTGAAGTGAATCAAAGCCAAAAGATTAAAATTATATTAATAAGAAAGGCAGCAACTACCAACGAAAGGAGGGATTTATTTGAGCTGAAATCACCGAAGGAAGAATCAGAGGAAGGGCTGGTCTTGAGTTGGGCTTTGAATAAAAAATAACTAGAGAAGATGAGAGAAGTCTAAAACTGCAGTGCTTAGTGCACAGTAGATATTCGATAAATATTTGCTGAATGAATCAATGGTTGAGCCTAAAATTAAGGATCAGAGAAATGAATGAATAAAGTGTCTTCATGAACTAGCCTGCAGTTGAACCTATGACATACAGTATCAAGAAATATTCAGAAGGTTGGTTAGAGTCTGTGAAGCACCTCAAATGCCAAGGTAAGAATCTAAAAAAAGATTCTTATTATATCATGCTTATTCATACCATGTCCCTAAGCATATGCACAGTTACCTCCTACTCTAAAAAACAACCAATTATCTAGACTCCAAAATCCCTTAGTAAGGAGTCATTTATTTACTTTCTTTCTTCTCATCTAACTTGCTGGATACTCATCTTCAGTGATAATCTTAAATCCTTCTGCTGCTGCTGCTGCTAAGTCACTTCAGTCGTGTCCGACTCGGCGTGACTCCATAGACGTCAGCCCACCAGGCTCTCCTGCCCCTGGGATTCTCCAGGCAAGAACGCTGGAGTGGGTTGCCATTTCCTTCTCCAATGCGTGAAAGCGAAAAAGTGATAGTGAAGTCACTCAGTCGTGTCCGACTCTTAGCGACCCCATGGACTGCAGCCCACCAGGCTCCTCCATCCATGGGATTTTCCAGGCAAGAGTACTGGAGTGGGGTGCCATTGCCTTCTCCTACTACAATTTAATTCTCAATCCATAAAATTTCCTGGAAATAATGACCTTTGATTTGCCAAATCTGAATGAACACTGCTGTGTAACAGCTGATACTGTTAATGACTCCCTCCTTCTCAAACTACACTACACTCTCCAACTTTTCTTACAACGTGCTTCTCTGGTTTTCCTCATACTCTGCTCACACCGACTTTATTATTTCTGCAATAGGCTGTTCTACTCCCTTCACTCCTTCCTTAAATACTGATGTTCTTTGGGTCTAATCCTTGGAGCTTGGCTTTTCTCATTTGATTTTCCTTATCTGAATGATCTTATCCAATCTCTTGGTCCAAGGACCTTATACAAACTATTTTAAGTCAATGACTCTAGCCTATATTTCTCATACTATTTTAGACAGCTCCTTTGACCCCTACAATCTGTCCCATAGGAAGTTCAATCTTCACAGTAAATTTAATTAATCACCCTTCTTGCTGGACTTACTTCTACTCCTGGTATTTCTACTAATTTTGGTGATACCCAGTTACCTATGCTGTACATAAGAAGTATCCTTGATCTTTCCCTTCCTTTAATCCCTCATGGCTGATCAGTTACAAACTTTGTTTTTTTAATTCCTAGGTTTTCATTTCTTACTGCTGGAAAACCTACCAACCAGGTTCCCAGGCTTCAGTATTCTGCTAAAGAAATGAATTCTCTACTCAGCTTCCAGAGGCACTAATTACAGGTACACCTACCAGGATCCTCCATCCATGGGATTTTCCAGGCCAAAGTACTCGGGTGGGGTGCCATTGCCTTCCCCAAAGTATTCATTAGTTGTACTTCAATGGTAATAAATATTTACTAGATACATACTGTGTGTTAAGGACTAAAAGTTCAAAAGTAAACAAGAAAAGTATATCTTGACATGGATGAAATCAATAAATGAATGGATTGATGGTTAAATGCCAGTATGACCTCAACCCTGATTTTTAGCCCTTGAATGGTTTTCCAGTTCCTGCAGCATAGTGGACACTTTGATGGCTCAACTGGTAGAGCAGAGGCCTATAGACTTCATAAACGTGGACATCTCTAGGTTGCTGGTTTGATTCTGGCTCGAAAGAAGTGCCTTAGTTGCTTGGGGCTTCCCTGGTGGCTCAGATGGTAAAGAATCTGCCTGCAATGCAGGAGACCTGGGTTTGATCCTTGGGTCAGGAAGATCCCCTGGAGAAGGGAATAGCTACCCACTCCAGTATTCTTGCTTGGAGAATTCCATGGACAAAGGAGACTGGCGGGCTACAGTCCATGGGGTGGCAAAGAGTCGGACACGACTGAGTGACTAACACTTTCAGCCAACATAGAAGGTCTATAAATACTTCCTTGAATTGGTCTCCTCTTATGTCCTCAAACAATTCACTTGTCATTTCTTACCTTAAAGCTCACTCTCAACACCAAACTGCTTAAAGGTCCACGTATACTCTAATTCATCTTGCATTTTCCAGCCTTTATCAAGGCTGAATTTTTTTTTTTTTCCTACCAGGAATGTTGTTTCTGTATCCTTTCACTCCAACAACTTCATTTGCTTAGCTGCCCTACAGGATTTGACTTTAGGCACAACCTTTAGGGACCCCCATCCCAAGAAGCCTTCCCTGACACCTTCTACCAAGCTTAGATTTGAATTCATTCCCTTTCCACTCACTTTTGTTACAATTCTATGCATAGCTCTATTATATCACATCTGTTTATATCTCACTCTCCCCAACCAGACTGTTAGCATCCTAAGGCAGAATTATGTCTACTTAATCTTTACATTCCCAGTTTCTAGCATAGTGCCTTGACCATTTAAGGCTGTAAAATGTTTATGGACTGAATATATGAAGCAATATTTTATTTAATTAAGAAATTAACAAATTTCAAACACAGATGACAACTCTTCCTCAAAAGCTTAAGGCTTAACAGAAGAAATAGCTTGTAAGCAAATAATTATACAAATAAAGAACAAATTAGTTTTCTGTACAGGGTTTAACACAAGCAATATTGGTGTTTTAGATCTGCTGTCAATGATACCAAGGAAGGATAGAAAATGAAGGTGGAAAAAGAGGCCTAGAGTTTTAGGATATGAAGAAATAAGGACTCAAAGGAAGTAGTCAAATAATCTTTTGTAACATATTTTCACACATCAAACCATTTTTTTCTAATATTCCATAAATTTTATCTCTTTTGTATATTTTCATGTCCCCTTGGATATTAAAAGTCAATAATATAAATTTCCTAAATCTTAAAATGATTTCTGTTCATGAATAAGAACCCACTGTTATGATGCCATTAAAGTACCTGAATATAGTCAAGGTATCTACTAGAAAAGCTGTTTTGCTTTATTTAATTTATTTTTTATTGAAGGATAATTATTTTACAGAATTTTGCTGTTTTCTGTCAAACCTCAACATGAATCAGCCATAGGTATACATTTATACCCTCCCTTTTGAACCTACCTCCCATCTTCCTCCCCATCCCACCCCCCTCCCCATCCCACCCCCTAGGTTGATACAGGGCCCCTGTTTGAGTTTCTTGAGCCATACAGCAAATTCCTGTTGGCTATCTATTTCACATATGGTAAATATAAGTTTCCATGTTACTCTCCCCATATCTCACCCTCTCCTCCCCTCTCCCCATGTCCATAAGTTTATTCTCTCTGTTTCTCCACTGCTGACCTTTAAATAAATTCTTCAGTACCATTTTTCTAGATTCCATATATATGCATTAGAATATGATATTTATCTTTCTCTTTATGACTTAACTTCACTCTGTATAATAGGTTCTGGGTTCATCCACCTCATTAGAACGGACTCAAATGCATTCCTTCTATGGCTGAGTAATATTCCATTGTGTATATGTAGCACAACTTTTTAAAAAGATGTTTTATATGAAAACATGATAAAAACAAAATCCTTCATCATAGTGACTGTTTCCAATCACTTCACTTCCCACTGGCTCAGTGGTAAAGAATCTGCTTGCCATCACAGGAGCTGAAGGAGATGCGGGTTTGATCCCTGTGTTGAGGAGACCCCCTGGGGGGAGAAATGGCTACTCACTCTGGTATTCTTGCCTGGAAAATTCCATAGACAGAGGAGTCTGGTGGGTTACAGTCCATGGGATTGCCAAGAGTTGGATATGACTGAGCACAATGGCACAATAAAGGTGAAAGGGCTTCTAAATGCAGAAAGTCTGTAAAGCCTTTCTAAATTTGCTGGAATAGTATAATATGACTTTAATATTTTAAATATTTTATTAAAATGCTAATATTTTGTAGTAGCTTATAAAATAAGAATATAAATATTTCATATGAATTTTGAGAAAGTAGAATTAATAAATTATCTTGCTTGACTATTTAAAAAGAAGATATCTTTAAGTGAGCATAGTTCTTAACTGCTTTGTCATAAGCTAAATTTTTTTCAGTAAGAGACATTTTTAAAATAAACTTTTTTTTGTCTCCTTAATGTAGCATTGTAAAGGAAAACTTTACCCTAATTAATTTAATAGTTAACTTACTTGGCAAGTTTAGTAATAGATTAATTTATAAACTCTTCAAGAAACATGTTTTAAGATGGGAAGACATTTCTGCATATAAAAATTATTGCATCTTTTCCTCACCTTTTCCCCATAAATCTAATGAATTCTAGTATCATTGAAAATTCCTGGATTAGTTATTTAAGAAATCTGAGTATCTCTGCAAAGGTGACAATGAATCAAACAAGTATCCTTTTCCTTATGTATTCCACCATTTCAACCAAGGCATCATTTAAGTATTACATAGCAACTCATTTTAAGCTGTACAAAGAGAATCATTAATTAAGGAACTGCTTCTATATGTGCATCTCTATGACAGTGCTATCTACATTTTGCCTCTGTGTATTTTGAAGTAATGAATGGCACAGAGAAAAGCATCCAAAGTGATGAAAGCATTAGAAAAGTAGGGATTTGGAAGAGAGGCATTCATACAAGCCACTTAAGACCAAGTCAAGGTACTTCTCTGGTGGTCCAGTGGTTAAGAATTTGCCTACCAATGCAGGGGGCATGGGTTTGATCCCTGGTCCAGGAGGATCCCACATACCTCAGAGCAACTAAGACTGTGCACCACAGCTACTGAAGCCCTTGAGCCTAAAACCTGTGCTCAAAAGCAAGAGAAGCCATTGCAGGCAGAAACTTGCACACTGCAACCAAGAGTAGCTTCCACTCTCTGCAACTAGAGAAAGTCTGCATGCAGCAGGCAAAAATAAAAATAAGTAAGGAAATATATATGTTATATATAAAGACCAATTCAAATGCTATTTCTCTTTTATTTTCCACTTTTAATATGATGGTTTAGCAAGTATTTAATTTTTTAAAAAGCACTCCATTTTTTGAACCCTTGATGATAGACATCCTTCCTTGTGCAGTGTATCCAGAGTCTACAGGTTGAGAACAGGAAGCTTCCTAAATCACTCTAATAATAAGACTCTGGAATAGATACTTTTGATAACTCCCGACCTACAGAATTCACCAAGAATGGTAAATTTTAGACCTCTGGAAATTTAGAAATGTTATGAAAATTTCCCTTGCCCTAAAAAATAAAAAACAATATTGCAAGTAGAGTGACCTAAAGTAGGTAGATTCCTGAAATCCTTTTCATCATATCAAATTCTGAATTTTGAAAATGGGTTGGTACATTTAATAATTAATAATGATACTTGGTGTTGCGCTCTTGTTGTTCAGTCACTCATTCATGTCCGACTTTGTGAACCCATGGACTGCACAACATCAGGCTTCCTTGGCCATTACCAACTCCCAGAGCTTGCTCAAACTCATGTCCATTGAGTCAATGATGCCATCCAACCATCTCATCCTCTGTCATCCCCTTCTCCTCAATCTTTTCCAGCATCAGGGTCTTTTCCAGTGAGTCACTTCTTCGCATTAGGTGACCAAAATATTGGCGCTTCACCTTCAGCATCAGTCCTTCCAATGAATATTCACGCCTGATTTCCTTTAGGATGGACTGGTTGGATCTCCTTGCAGTCTATGGGACTCTCAAGAGTCTTCTCCAACACCACAGTTCAAAAGCATCAATTCTTCAATGCTCAGTCTTCTTTATGGTCCAATTCTAACATCCATGGAACAACAGACTGGTTCCAAATAGGAAAAGGAGTATGTCAACGCTGTATATTGTCACCCTGCTTATTTAACTTATATGCAGAGTACATCATGAGAAATGCTGGACTGGATGAAACACAAGCTGGAATCAAGATTGCAGGGACAAATATCGATAACCTCAGATATGCAGATGACACACCCTTATGGCAGAAAGTGAAGAAGAACTAAAGAGCCTCTTGATGAAAGTGAAAGAGGAGAGTGAAAAAGTTGGCTTAAAGCTCAACATTCAGAAAACTAAGATCATGGCATCTGGTCCCATTACTTCATGGCAAATAGATGGGGAAACAGTGGAAACAGTGGTTGACTTTATATTTTGGGGCTCCCAAATCACTGCAGATGGTGACTGCAGCCATGAAATTAAAAGACGCTTAGTTATTGGAAGGAAAGTTATGACCAACCTAGACAGCGTATTTAAAGCAGAGACATTACTTTGTCAACAAAGGTCCCTCTAGTCAAGGCTATGGTTTTTCCAATAGTCATGTATGAATGTGAGAGTTGGATTATAAAGAAAACTGAGCACACAAGAATTGATGCTTTTGAACTGTGGTGTTGAAGAATACTCTTGAAAGTCTTTTGGACTGCAAGGAGATCCAACCAGTCCATCCTAAAGGAGATCAGTCCTGGGTGTTCATCGGAAGGACTGATGTTGAAGCTGAAACTCCAATACTTTGGCCACTTGATGCAAAGAGCTGACTCATTTGAAAAGACTGTGATGCTGGGGAAGATTGAGGGCAGGAGGAGAAGGGGACGACAGAGGATGAGATGGTTGGATGGCATCACCGATCCAATGGACATGGATTTGGGTGAACTCCAAGAGTTGGTGATGGACAGGGAGGCCTGGCGTGCTGCAGTTCACGGGGTCACAAAGAGTCGGACACGACTGAGTGACTGAACTGAACTAGGTCTGTCATATCTTTTATTTCAAAGAAGAAAATAGTGATACATTATATAATAATTTAACTTGTTTAGAAATGCATAGATTTGTCCTATCTAACATTTACAATCTCCTTATGAAATGAGTAGGGCAGACATCACTGGAGCTACCTTAAAGATGACAAGCTAAGGTACAAAGAGGAAAATGACTTGCCCAAGGGCACAGAATAATATGAAATGGGATTGGGACCACCAATGTCTTTTGACACTTTGCATAATTTTTCTTCTGATAGAATTTAATTGAGACAATTAACAATTTCAGATTAGAAGTCTCACTGATGCTTATTCATAGCTTAACTCAGATCAATTTTTAAAGTTTTAAACCATCCATTAACCAACTCAAAGAGCATTAGAATTTAGAGATAACCTCTCAGATGAAACATGTTCACAAGGAAAAAAAAATATATCGAAGAAAAACACCATATTCTAGTCATGGAACTGATTACAGAAATAATACATTTGGGGCAAATATGTGCACACAAAAATTATTGTAGCATTGTCTAAAACTGTGAAGTATTTTAGACAAACTTAAATATTAATTGCTTGAGAAAATAAAATATAGTGTATTCAGTTTAATGAAACAAGATGCAGAATAATTTAAGTCTGAAAGTATGGAAGAAAGATGGCCATGATTTTCTGTTATATTTATAAGTAGAATATAGCAGAAACATTTATCCTCCCATATATTATACAGTACATATCACACATGAGGTGTATATATACATATATATATTACATAGCATATATTATAATACACAGATATCCTCACTCCTGCATATAAATAAATACATATTTATTCAAGAGTATATAATCAGATCAGATCAATCACTCAGTCGTGTCCGACCCTTTGCGACCCCATGAATCGCAGCATGCCAGGCCTCCCTGCCATCACCAACTTCCGGAGGTCATTGAGACTCACATCCATTGAGTCAGTGATGCCATCCAGCCATCTCATCCTCTGTCGTCCCCTTCTCCTCTTGCCCTCAATCCCTCCCAGCATCAGAGTCTTCTCCAATGAGTCAACTCTTCGCATGAGGTGGCCAAAGTACTGGAGTTTCAGCTTTAGCATCATTCCTTCCAAAGAAATCCCAGGGCTGATCTCCTTCAGAATGGACTGGTTGGATCTCCTTGCAGTCCAAGGGACTCTCAAGAGTCTTCTCCAACACCACAGTTCAAAAGCATCAATTCTTCGGCACTCAGCCTTCTTCATGTATATAGTATATGTGTATATAGTATATGTGTATTTAGTTCTGGAAAAATAGGTACCAAACTTAACAGTGATCACCTCTGAAGATTGGGGTTATAGACAGGAAGGTATTAGTGTAGGAAGATAACTTTTAGTTACTATACGGAAGAAAGATGGCCATGTTTTTTTTGGTTATATTTGCACAGGCAAATAGCTTTTAGCTTCTGTTTAATATTGATATTTGTACAGACAGCAAATGCTATCTTTAATATATTTGAGAAAATGTGAAGGGTTGTTATGAGGTGACTATATAAATAGGATCAAGAAAAGTTTAAATATGTTCTATGAAACTAAAGCAAAAAATAAATTATTAGTGAAATAGTACTCTTTAAAATGTTGTGTAGTTCTCCCAGCTTCTGCCCTTTGCACTAGCTGGAGCTGAGTCACAGAAGCTGGAGAAGTTACCTAAGGCCATGAGATGGGAACCACAGTTTGTGGAAAGCCACTCAATAAAGAAGAGAACAAGGAAGGACCTGATACCATGGAGCTACCACATCAACAATGCCTGAATTGTTACATGAGTAAAAAATATTCTTTTTCCACATTTAAGCTAGTATCGTTTCTGCTTGTTATAGTATACTGCTGCTGCTGCTGCTGCTAAGTCGCTTCAGCTGTGTCCAACTCTGCGATCCCATAGACGGCAGCTTACCAGGCTCCTCCGTCCATAGGATTTTCCAGGCAAGAGTACTGGAGTGGGGTGCCATTGCCTTCTCCTTGTTATAGTATAGTTAAACCTAATACAGGATCTGATTCTCATGATGTTCCAGGAGCATAACTTGTTCAGTTCTCAAGGAAAACAGATCTCTATCTTAGAGTTACAAACAAGATACTATCTTGTCCTGTTTTATTAAATGCTTTTTTGGCTTCTATATTTTCCCATTAACATTATGATTAAAGTTTGCCTTCTAGTGGAGCTTTCTATAGTCAAAGAGCACATTTACTGGGCAACAGAGTCATTTACTGGGCAACAGAGTTGTCCAGTATTGTTAACAGTTAAACCTATTCAAATAAAATAATATATTGCTCCTCTGTGCTTACACTTATACTGGGCTTATACAGTTTGATGACCTTAGTGTGAGCTTACTACTAAGATGAGATTCCATGTTTGCTGTGGCAACTATAATACAAACTTGGAATTCTGAGGACTAGGATACAAATTCATAAGGTAATACATTTTGAGGCCTCTTGGGTGAAACACAGTGTCACTAGCCAATCTGAACTCTGATATCAGGAATGAGAATCAAGTCAAAAAGAAAACATTGAACTGAATCAGTTCATATTTTAACTGGAGGCATTCTTAATGTTCTTAACTGTTAAAAAGCAAACAAGATGGATTAAAAGATTATAGTTTTAGTTAATGAAATCTGAATAATTTATCAAAGAAAGGGCTATTGTGGTTTTTTTGTTTGTTTGCTTGTATGTGTGTGTTTTCGTGGTGGTAGTGTGTATGGTTGGAGAAGGCAATGGCACCCCACTGCAGTACTCTTGCCTGGAAAATCCTATGGACAGAGGAGCCTGGTAGGCTGCAGTCCATGGGGTTGCTAAGAGTCAGACATGACTGAGAGACTTCACTTTCACTTTCATGCACTGGAGAAGAAATGGCAACCCACTCTAGTGTTCTTGCCTGGAGAATCCCAGGGACAGGGGAGCCTGGTGGGCCGCCCTCTATGGGGTCGCACAGAGTTGGACACGACTGAAGTGACTTAGCAGTAGCAGCAGCAGTATATGTGGTGGGGGGCAGTGGGGAGACTGGACAAAATACTGGTTATTAATATAGCACAGTTACTACTTCACAGAGATATACTGCTTAACATTAATATGTCTCTCTGTATGTAAACAATAAGGCAGAAAATAAGCTATCATTTTTATTCTAAGTTATGATATGTCACAATAAAGATATATATATATATCTTTTCTCAGTGATGAATATTGTAAACGTCATTATTTGGCAAAAAGGAAAACAACTATTTTACTGACCTAGAAACATCTAATCCATGGGAACTGGAAGGTGGCTGTCACCGCATAATTTCTGTACTCAGTTCTCTTTACTTTTTAATCATTTCATATTTTAATGCCACCAATCTAACATGAGAACTTAAGTGATTGACTCTTTAGTTACAAAACTCTTCTTTACAAAAATAAATATTTACAAAGCTTTAAACTGAGTTATGTTTGCCCAGTGTCATTGATTTCTAAGATTTCGGGAGGGGAGGCGAGGGAAGAGGAAGAGCTGGTCACAATAATTCTAACACACACAGAAGCCTGAAGATAGGATTACATCTTCTCTCCGCTTATGTACAAAGAATCTACAGTATGTGATCCTGACAACACATGTTTCCTATTTTGTCAGTTCAATAAAAGCATACCATGTCAATGGTTTTCAGCTTGTGATTTGGTGATTGTTTCAGCACTGATTGTCAATGACCTGTATGTCAGCTGATACAGTTGACACAGTTAAATCAGAAATTAGCATGCAGTCTCCTAAAATGCCAGACACATGGACCCTCTGCACCAGAGAGATATAATGAAACCCACATGATACCCCCATTAAACAATGAAACATGTGACATTAACTAAAAACAGGAACACATCAGCAAATGTGCCTGAGGAAGTCTATGGTATTTAACTCCTAAACATTAATTTTATCGTGGAATATGAGGAACTAATTAACTGAGAGTTTCCTTTTTTATTGGAAGCGGAAATACTGTTCAGAAAACTGATGAAGAGTAAATACAGCATATTTTAAGTTTATTAAGCTTGGCTCATCGACTTCCATTTATTTAAGCTAATCTCAGAAGGCAATTAAATATTTCAATCAGTAACTTTATACGGCTATTTTATTTAGCACATTTCTGAAAAATTAATCAATGTGTTAAAATGCAGAATGAATATGTGAATATATTTCTAGTTTCAAACAACCAAAACAATGACTAAATACATTTTTTAAAAATCACATGATCTCTTCCAACATGACCTCTAATAGGTGAGTGGAAAATGATAAAAAGTTTCAAACTTGGTGATTATAATTAAGACAGTTAGGGTTAAGATTGTATCCTATGAAATGAATGTTTCTATCAGCACTATAATATTTTTTTCTCTAAACAATACTTTCCTGGTCGGAGGAAACATCATTCAGGTGTGGCAGAATGAATTTGATCCTATTTAGGTAGAACATGATATGTCATTAACTGCTGGGTGCGGGTCTATAATATTATTTTGGTGGGGGGAGCCAGTTTTTGCTGGTATTATGCTCCATATTTAGCATTTTTAAGTAACCTAATGAGAAAGACACAATGGGAGGCACTCTGGCATATATAATCTCATTCAATCTCCAGAACAATTCAGTAAAATGGGTGTTATTAATCCATTTTGTAGGTCAGGAAATTGAAGCTCAATAACTTGCAAAGGCCAATCAAAGTAGCATGATGTGGCGAATCAATTGCGTATCTGTTTAATATTACACATATCCCTATAAGTGCAAGGCAAATTTTGTTACAACATTCTATTCTGTGGTTGTAATGTGATAGGTCAATAACAATAACTATCAAGTTAATAATGTTTAAAATGAATATATAACAGACTTCTGCTGCTGCTGCTGCTAAGTCACCTCAGTCGTGTCCGACTCTGTGTGACCCCATAGACGGCAGCCCACCAGGCTGCCCCGTCCCTGGGATTCTCCAGGCAAGAACACTGGAGTGGGTTGCCATTTCCTTCTCCAATGCATGAAAGTGGAAAGTGAAAGTGAAGTCACTCAGTTGTGTCCGACTCCTAGTGACCCCATGGACTGCAGCCTACCAGGCTCCTCCGTCCATGGGATTTTCCAGGCAAGAGTACTGGAGTGGGGTGCCATTGCCTTCTCCCCTATAACAGGCTATAAGTTCCTAAATGTCTTAGATTCAGGCACCATCCATGGCTCAATAATTCTTTCACGGCACCCTTAGGACAAAAGAAATGTCCAACTGCTCCATTTTATTAAGTAACAAGTTCCAAACAACTCATGCCTTTTATGTAGTGTTTTAGTGATGCCTCTGTATTTTCCTTGAAATTTTAAAACATCCTCTGTGCCCTGTGAATTAGCTACAGCACCCTGGTACTTTAGTACACAGTTTGGGCACTACAGCCCATCTACGGGGAAGATACAATATCTGTGGCTACGTGGCACATTCATTTTGACACTTTGGGCCAAAACTATCAAGCCAACCTTTTTACAACTGTTTATTTCCTAATATATGTGTATACACACACACACACACGTGTGTATGTGTCTGTGTATGGCTATTCTATTGGATTTTGCCTTCCTGTAGATTTTAAAAAATTTCCACATAAAATATCTTCCTGTCCAAAATTTCTAAAGCATCTAGTAGAATTACATAGCTAGAAGTTTTACACTGAAATAGAAAGGAGAGAGGCAGAAGACTACAGTCATTAGTAAAAAGAGAAGAACTTCTTCCTTTTATTTCTGCTTATCAAATATATGCTCTGAAGGAATAGTGCTTAACCTGAGTGTGAGACAGGGTATGAGGAAGCTGTGTGTAACAAAAAAAGAACTGAAAGTTGGGGTCAGAGAAATTGGTATTGACCAAACTCATGGCCTTCAGCCACCTTATCTCAAATGTCTTTCTCAAGTCTGAAGTGTTGAGCTAAAACCAACATACATCTTCAAAATCATTTTAAATTTTCATAGGTTTTTTCCTCTGGTGAGCCAGGACAAACGTGTTCCTGCCAATATAAAATAGTTCTACAGGTACAAAAGCTATGCACATTTTATTTCACAAATATCTACTGGATACAAGCTTTGCAGTTCACAGGTTCAAGTCTTTGGTTGAGAGCTCAAAATTCCACTCAGTCATTCTAGCAGAAGCAAATGGACTGTGTCTATGGAGTCTTCAACCATCCAAAGTATACTCAAACCAACTCATTTGTAGATTACACTTATTTTATAATTCAGAATTTGAACCTTCATTATTTAGTCTTTCAATATTTATTTCCAAGGGCTTTAATGATTGCTTTCTACTTAGAATGAGCTAATATCCACAAATATAATTTAAAATGGGGATCTTAGATTATACAATATAAAATCTGGGGTGTGTTTACATATAACAACTGAATTGACAATGTTCATAGAACTTACTAGTTAAAAATAAATATCATTTATTTTTTCCTGAATGAAATAGTCTCTGAATTGAGTTGATTCATTAAAGCAGTGTTTTTACACAACTGTTTTCCAGTTATTGCATATATTAACAGTGTTCAATTTAATAATCGGGGAAGGCAATGGCACCCCACCCCAGTACTTTTGCCTAGAAAATCCCATGGACGAAGGAGCCTGGTAGGCTCCAGTCCATGGGGTCGCCATTATTTTACCTTAGAAGTCTGGAAGTATTTTTACATTTTAAGAAATAAGTAAGAAAAACAATAACTAGACAGAGATAAATGGAGAAGTGTGGGTTCATGATTGATTTTTACTAAGAGCAAATGCCAAAACAACTAAAATTCTGGTGATATATCAACATTTGCAAGCGGATCTACATATTCATAGATTAAGAGTAGACTACAACATTCAATAAAACTTCGTTTCTATCTACCCACTTTGCTCTGAAGTCTCTGGCTGTGCTATTTATTTGTATATTGTTTAATGATATGCTTTCTAGTAGTTAAGAGAAATCCCAGTAATCATATTCTGTAGGTGTCCATTCCACACCATATTTCTACAATTATATTCATTATAGGCAAAATACCTTTATTTTCAATGAAAAACTTCTTTTTGGAAAATAGGAGATACTAACTCAATGTATGATGGTTAGGTTTACCCAACTTGTGCTCTTATTTTTTCCCCACTGATATTATTTTAACTTTCTTGGGTAGTTTCAAAGATTTTAATTTTATTTATCAAGACACATCAAGTTTAAATAGAAAAATGTATCATCAGTACCTTCTTGAATGGATTGATGAAAAGCATTTGAGTATATTAAAAATAGTTTATCTTTCATATTTACTTGGGACTCAAATCAAGATGGATCAGTCAGTGTCACTGTCATTGAAAACTATGTACTATTAATGAAAACAAATGAGAGCCAGATATGTCACAAATGACAGAAAATTTGAGGGTGGGGGATAAAATAGGAAGTCCCACTGAAGAGGGATGATGGAGAGATTTGCTTCTTTCCCTATCTCAATTCCTCTCCTGATACATGATTATGGAGGAAATAGTCTGGACTATTTATCGCTTCCACCTAGCTCCTCAACTCAAACTGATTCAGAGCAGGAGCGTGTCAACAGGGTGGCACTTTATTTTGCTACTGGCTTCATCTTAGATTCAGAGTTTAGCATGACTGTAGTTTCAAGCTTGCCAGCAGCTGTAGAGATTTTATCCTATTTTATTTCCAAACATACTAAAGATGTGGTATCATTTATAACTTTAAGCACTGAAGGTATAAATATCAAATGGTTGATATACCAATAACTTTAGGAAGGGATGTATTTCTCCATGCCACATTACAGGAACACTGAACAAGTTTACTATGCTAACTCATCCAATGGGAGTGAGGGAGAGGTGTTCTTGACCTTTTCCAGGTCCATGGTTAACACTATTGTTCACACTCATGTGAGGTTTTCTCTTCAGCAAGTATCTGAAAATGAGACTTATTTTTATAGTTGCTTAAAACATTTCTTTTTGGAAAACAGAACTGGTCTATATGTATGTACTACAGGTGCAATCTGAGGCAATCTGATTTTTAAAAGCATTTTTTCTTTCACTTTAGTAACCAAAGCTACAAAAAAACACATTGGCAACATGCATTTAATGTGAATAGTAATTCTTTAGGTATATGGAAACAAAATATATTTTATAATTAAAAACTCAGAAATTAAGGTAGTGATAGAACTTAAAATTTTCTTCTTAAAATTTAAGTTATTTTTAGAATTTAAATATTTAGAATATAAATGTAGTCCTTAGTTTAAAAAAAGGAAGCTGGTATTTCTGGATAGAATCAGTCTATAAAGACACAAATATGTGACAAACATATTAAATGAATAAATTAAAGATCCAGAGTGAGAACACCATCTTAAAACACAGGAAACCAAAGAGAAAGATGTTCAAAAGCCATGTTAAAAACTGTAAAGAACAAAGCGCCTTACAAGTCTGAATTTTGAAACTCCTCAGTTCAGTTCATTTTTACCTAGACTCCACAGTTACATCTACTCATATTTATGGCTCTATATATTTAAAGAATTACATCCCATTTCTTCAATACTGTACAAAGGAAGGTGTAAAAACTAGAAATGAATGTTAAATATGAAATTTCAAGATATCATTTAGCAGGAAGTATATCTGATTTCTAGTCATATTCAACAAATTTCTCAAATGCAATAAGTGTTGAAGCATAGCAGGATGTTAATGGGACAATTTATTAACATATAAATGAAACAGAATCTAATGGGACTTACAAAATATTCTACATAAATATATAAAGTGATAATATTTTGCTAATTGTTTTCAATGTATTCTACTTTGTTCTATGAAAATACTTCAATATACTTGCTTTCTCTGTATTTTTTGAGCATGATAATGATGTTCTGGAAGATACTTAGCTTAGCAGCCTAGTCTCTCTTTGGAATTTGTTACTATTTTTATCTACAGATTAGAGTTTGCATTTTGAGTATCTGAATTTTGGAAAATAAAGTATTAGATTGTTTCCAAAACAGTGTTGAATTTTGATTTTGGTTAAAAAAATGGTCATAAAAACACAGGCGACTAAAGTTAATAAGCAATATAAACAGTCATCTCAATATAGACTATCAGTGTAAAAATGTCTTTTTTTGTTTGTTTGTAATGAATGTTCATTCATTCATTCAACAAATAGTTGAATATTGTACTAAAACTTTAGATATAAAAATAAATGAAACAGAAGGTGCACTGGCTCTCAGTTTACAACTGAAGTGGAAGAAAATATACAGGATCCAAAGGAACCTGGAGAAAGGGATATAACTAGCTCAGGCCAGCCTTCCCTGGTCTGAGTTGGAAGAGGCTGATGACACCAAGGAGAGTGAACACAGACAATTCAAGTTACAAGTTAAGAAAGAGTATGGTTTGGTCTAAGAGCTAAAAGAATACCAGTGAGAAACTAGGCTGTAGATATAGGGAGGAGATGGATAATAGAAGGCCACCTAATTCACATTAGGAAACTTGGGTTTATCTTAAAGCACAATGGAAACCTGCTGCTGCTGCTGCTAAGTCACTTCAGTCGTGTCCAACTCTGTGCGATCCCATAGACGGCAGCCCACCAGGCTCCTCTGTCCCTTGGATTCTCCAGGCAAGAACACTGGAGTGGGTTGCCGTTTCCTCCTCCAATGCATGAAAGTGAAAAGTGAAAGTGAAGTCGCTCAGTCGTGCCCGACTCTTAGCAACCCCATGGACTGCAGCCTATCAGGCTCCTCCGTCCATGGAATTTTCCAGGCAAGAGTACTGGAGTGGGGTGCCATTGCCTTTTCCACAATGGAAACCTATTAAAATGCATATTCCTGCCTTCTCTTTGTGACCTCATGGACTGAAGCCTGCCAGGCTCCTCTGTCCATGGAATTTTCCAGGCAAGAATACTGGAGTGGGTTGCCATTCCCTTTTACAGGGGATCTTCCCTACCCAGGGATCATATATAGGTCTTCCACACTGCAGGTGGATTCTTTACCACCTGAGCTACTAGGGAAGCTGGGGATATTCCTATTTTACCTATGTAAAAATAAATTGAACCTGAAAATCATACTCATATTTTAGGAATACACTGGAAATAAAAGTTATGAAACCAAATTATAAAAAGCAAATATTGGCTCCAGAAACACAGAAATATTTTAGGCACTTAAATATCAACATAAACCCTTTTCTTCATTTTCCATGTATTTCCCCTTTAAAATAAAAATGCTATACGGGTGATCTCATTTCTTGGTGTGGCAGGAATATTAAATTGCCTAAAGACATGCCCTCCACCCACTCCCAAATGAAAAATCAACGGTACTTACTACATCCAGCCTTATAGCTGAAGCCTGGAGGAAGGAGGAATCCTTGCTGGGCAGCTGCAGCCAGTGTCCGTTGATCGGGAGGGAATACGGGAATCATTAATGGCGGCAGTTGACCTTGAACCTGCTGAACGTATTAGAGCGAATCAAAGAGAAGAAGTCTTGGCATTCCATGCTTCCCAACCCTCCTTATTTTATGATAAAAGGAAAAAAAAATTCAGTTCAATATACTGGCATACAAGTTTGCTAGAACACTGGACTTGAGACTGCCTTGGGACTGCTTTAAACAGCAGATTCAGCATACTAAATACTATAACTGGAAGGTGATATCAAGTTCACTTTCTAACCTGATGAATAATTTCCCTACATATATCCTTGACAGTGGTGAAGTATCTATTGATGCTTCACACTACCAGTCTTTTCCTATTGCATTAATATAATGATTTTAAAAGTACTGGTTAGGTTGAACTGGAATCTCCTTTTATAAATCCCATCTGTGGGACTAATTCTACCTTCTAAAACAAAATTAACTAAACTGTACCATTTTATAAGTTCTTCACTACTTGAAGATAATTCTCATGTTCATGCATAATACTGAATTTTTAAATGTTTGAATAAAAGATCTGGGAGAAAGCTTAGAGAGTATTAAGACTCTCTATTCTTTACAGAAGAGGTGTGTGTGTGTGTGTGTGCGCGTGTGTGTGTGTGGCGCGTTAACGTGCACATGTATGCTCCATTGCATCTGACTATTTGCAAGTCTGTGGATTGTAGTCCACCAGGCTCTTCTGTACATGGAATACTGGAATGGGTTGCCATTCCCTTCTCTAAGGGATCTTTCGGACCCAGGGAACCAATCTGCATCTCTTGCACCTCTAGCATTGGCAGGAGGATTCTTTGCCACTGTGCCTCTTGGGAAGCCTCGAATAGAAGAGGCAACTGGGGCCAAAAGAGAACTGATTTGCCATGGCCATGGAATGGGGTGGGGGCGGGTCAAAACTATGTCTATGATCTGGTTCCTTGGATCCTTCTCTGTCCCAGACTTTCTTTGCCATTTATCTTCTTTCAGGCAACTGAACCATTCCTCAAACCATATGGCTTCCCTGGTGGCTCAGCTGGTAAAGAATCCACCTGCAATGCAGGAGACCCTGGTTTGATTCCTGGGTCAGGAAGATCTGCTGGAGATAGGATAGGCTACACATTCCCATATTCTTGGGCTTCCCTGGTGGCTCAGCTGGTTAAGAATCCACCTGTAATGCAGGAGACCAGGGTTTGATTCCTGGATTGGGAAGATCCCCTGGAGAAGGGAATGGCTACCCACTCTAGTATTCTGGCCTGGAGTTGGGCTCAATAAAGGACAGAAGTGATATGGATCTAATAGAAGCAGAAGATATTAAGATGAAGTGGCAAGAATACACAGAAGAGCTGTACAAAAAAGACCTTCATGACCCAGATAATCATGATGGTGTGCTCACTTACGTAGAGCAAGACATCCTGGAATGTGAAGTCAAGTGGGCCTTTGAAAGCATCACTACGAACAAAGCTAGTGGAGGTGATAGAATTCTAGTTGAGCTATTTCAAATCCTAAAAGATGATGCTGTGAAAGTGCTGGACTCAATATGCCAACGTAAATTTGGAAAACTTGGCTGTGGCCACAGGACTGGAAAAGGTCAGTTTTCATTCCAATCCCAAAGAAAGGCAATGCCAAAGAATGCTCAAACTACCACACAATTGCACTCATCTCACACGTTAGCAAAGTAATGCTCAAAATTCTCCAAGCCAGGCTACAGCAATACATGAACCATGAACTTCCAGATGTTCAAGCTGGTTTTAGAAAAGGGAGAGGAACCAGAGATCAAATTGCCAACATCTGCTGGATCATGGAAAAAGCAAGAGAGTTCCAGAAAAACATTTATTTTTGCTTTATTGACTATGCCAAAGCCTTTGACTGTGTGGATCACAATAATCTGTGGAAAATTCTGAAAGAGATGGGAATACCAGACCACCTGATCTGCCTCTTGAGAAATTTGTATGCAGGTCAGGAAGCAACAGTTAGAACTGGACATGGAACAACAGACTGGTTCCAAATAGGAAAAGGAGTACATCAAGGCTGTATATTGTCACCCTGCTTATTTAACTTATATGCAGAGTACATCATGAGAAATGCTGGGCTGGAGGAATCACAAGCTGGAGTCAAGATTGCTGGAGAAATATCAATAACCTCATATATGCAGATGATATCACCCTTACGGCAGAAAGTGAAGAGGTACTAAAAAGCCTCTTGATGAAAGTGAAAAAGGAGACTGAAAAAGTTGGCTTAAAGTTCAACATTCAGAAAACGAAGATCATGTTATCTGGTCCTATCACTTCATGGGAAATAGATGGGGAAACAGTGGAAACAGTGGCAGACTTTATTTTCTTGGGCTCCAAAATCACTGCAGATGGTGCCTACAGCCATGAAATAAAGACACTTACTCCTTGGAAGAAAAGTTATGACCAACCTAGACAGCATGTTAAAAAGCAGAGACATTACTTTGCCAACAAAGGTCTGTCTAGTCAAGGCTATGGTTTTTCCAGTAGTCATGTATGGATGTGAGAGTTGGACTGTAAATAAAGTTGAATGCCGAAGAATTGATGCTTTTGAACTGTGGTGTTGGAGAAGGCTCTTGAGAGTCCCCTGGACTACAAGGAGATCCAACCAATCCTAAAGGAAAACAGTCCTGAATATTCATTGGAAGGACTGATGTTGAAGCTGAAACTCCAATCCTTTGGCCACCTGATGCGAAGAACTGACTCACTGGAAAAGACCCTGATGCTGGGAAAGATTGAGGGCAGGAGAAGGGGACGACAGAGGATGAGATGATTGGATGGCATCACCGACTCAATGGACATGAGTTTGAGTAAACTCTCAGAGTTGGTGATGGACAGGGAGGCCTGGCGTACTGCAGTCCATAGGATCGCAAAGAGTCAGACATGACTGAGCAACTGAATTGAACTGATCTGTATGTATAGTCCATAGGTTTGCAAAGATTTGGATACAACTGAGTGACTTTCTCTTTCACTTTCAAATCACATGACCTCTGTTTTGGTTGCCATCTTTGAACACACTTTAATTTTCGTGTGTCATTCTCAGGATGTAGGATTCATATAGTTCAATAATCTAATACAATGGAATCACTATTTTCTTTGAGTTGAACAATAACTTCTAGAAATATAAACTAATGCAGTAATTTCTGCAGCTGTGTCACATTATTACTAAATGCAGAGGTTGTCATTTACTGAAATATTTAAGATAGTTTTCCAAATATTTCAACAAGATTTCTCTTGTGGACATGGTTATTGGTTAGTGTTTGTCAATGAACATATGAATGAGAATTTATAATCATGCTACAAATCACACATCTGACATTTTGTTCTCCGTTACTATTTTTTCCTCACATTAATGCAGTTATTTGGAAAATAACTATTTCATGAACACATACTATGTGTAAGAAAATGGTAGTACATTTTCTTACACATAGTATAAGACAGTAGTACAGACTTTCTTATACTAGGTAGTACAGACACTATACTGAACAAGACAACCAAGATCCTATGCCCGTGGAGCTTATATTACAGTGCGGATAACAGTTAAATGTAAAACAAGCACATATACAAAACAAATAAAAAACACAAAACAAATTCATTCAGTTGCTAATCTTAATAGCAACTCTGAAATATCTCCCAGACTCGATTTCCCTTTTTCTCACTGACATTCTTAGGACATGGAATTCTTATTCTCATTTCTCATTTCAAAAGTCTACCCTCAGTTTCTCCTTCATTTCATCGTTCATACTAAACCTCTGGGATATTTCTGAGATTTTGGTTGGTGAGTGGGTGTTGTTGGTGGGGAGTGGGGAATGTTGAGAGAGAGAGGGAAAGAGAGAGAGAGAGAAGGCATGATGAGGATGGGGGTTGGGGAGAGAGAAAGAGCCAGCCAGCCAGCCAGTCAGGCAGAAAGAGAAAGGAGCACTAAAGAATGAGAAATCAGTTTTCAGAAATGACTCCAAACTGGAAAGCATTTCTTTTTAGCAAAAAGTATTTTAAAACCTATCTATCACTGCCACCAGAGTGAAATAAAGTGAACAACACAACCAGAAAACAAAAAGACACTGTTTTAAGGTTAGAGCTGAAGGTTGTAGATGTTATACCACTACAGCCAAAATTTTTTTGAACATATTGGGGGAAAGATAAACCTTATTAAGAAACCACTGGAAAACAATTGATTAAAATTAGAGACTGCATGCTGAGCAGGTATGCAGGAAAAAGTGGCCTGAAATAATGGGAGACATTTGAATAAAAAACAGCATGGGGGCTGGCTCTGTGTAAGAAGAGGACACAGACCAGAATAACAATCAAACAAAGAAACAACCAACAAACCAGCCATACTGGTTAAGGGTTACCACCAGCTACTATGTATCCTTCATATTTCCCTGATTGGAAATAAGTTATTATATTTTATATAGTACATTGCCTTTCTGAGACACCATTGGTTAAATGATTTATAAGATGGTTATAAATTTAAAAGAGCACTTTAGAGATAAGAAGAAAGGAACTTCAAATGAAATGTATACAAGGGTTAGAAGAGGCATCCAAACTTCAGAGACTTTAAAATTTGGGAAAATAACTTGTACAATTGCAGAAACAATAGGTTCTTGTTTTAGTGAAGTAGTTCTTAAACTTGAATGTGCATTTTAGAATCACCTAGCAAGCTCTGAAAAACACTCAGTGCCCAGACTATTTCCAGACCAATTAAATCTGAACCAACAGGAGTGAGACCCAGCCATCAGCCTTATTTAATGTCCCCCTGATGATTTCAATGTGCATCCAGGTTTGAGAAGTACTGTCTTAAAGAATGCTGAAATCACTGTCAAGAGGTTTCATTGTTTTTTTTTTCTTCTGGTCTTCTTGTTTCGCCTTGATGGTAAGGAATCTGCCTGCTCTGCAGGAGACCCAGGTTCGATCCCTTAGTCGATCCCTGAGTCCCTGCAGAAGGGAATGGCTACCCACTCCAGCATTCTTGTCTGGAGAATTTCATGGACAGAGGAGCCTGGCAGGCTACAGTCCATGGGGTCGCAAAGAGTTGGATACGACTCGGTGCCTAAACTTTCACTTCTATAGGCAACTATGTCAACTTCAAGTATATAAGTATTTGAAAGGGAGACTCTGCCTCTTACAGGTCTGGTGCTGAGAGGATATTAAACTATATTCCTTATAGAGTTCTTTCTAAATGAGCCTTGTATCTGTATTTCACATGCTCCTCTTATGAAAAGCTTTGGGATGGTTTGCTTTCACTAAGAGAATAACGACCAAATCCTATATATTATTCACGTTTATTCACAGTTTCTTCCTAGTCCATCTTTGCAGCCATTTTTCTGCCCTCCTTCAGATATCCTGTACTCTTGCCCCAATGGATCATGAAGACTTCCTTGCATGCATAGTGCTTTTCCATGCTTGAAGAGACTCAAAAGTATTTTTCTCCTCTGTTTTTAGTAATTTCTCTTTTCCTTTTCTTCTTGGCAAAAAATTCTACTTATTTTTCAAAGGCTTTTGAGACCCACATATTGCCTTTGCCTGTGAAGCATTTCTTTCTTATGATGCCAGTTTTCAGGCAGAAACAATTGTTACTTCTTTAATCTCACAATACTTACAATAAATAATATAATACTTAATGTATTGAATAATAGTTACTTGTATAACTTGAGTCTCCCTTAAGACCTACGAGCTCATTTAGGAAAAAGGTTGTAACTTATTTATAATTGCAACTTTAGGGTTTAGAACAGCATCTTAATTATTATATGAATTAATAATTCATAAATAAAGAAGAAGAATGTATTATATAATTCTATGTAATTTCTTCTTTGTGCATCAACTCCAAATGTCCACAAAAGGCCTGTGGACCACAAAATTCTTTAACAACCAGAAAGGAATTCAGTTCCACTGGAGAAAAATGGCAGCATGAAATACTAGCTGCTCTGTGTTCCTGTTCTTAAGATATAGATAAAAGGTCACACACATTAAGATAAATCCATGATTCTTGGGAATATGCATGCATGAAGAAATATCAAAGTAATACAGAAATACTGGAAATATATTACATATCTGTACTGAAGAGACAGACTTGCCTATCCATGTTCTAATAACATGTTTTAATTATTACAGCTTTGCAGATATTAGTATTCTATCATTATTATTTTCTTTCTCAAGTATTTCCTGGTTTTATTTACATTTATTTTTTCACATTAACTTTAGGATATGGAATTTCTTGTTGAATTCATTAACCTAATTGCTTGGTGGCAGGTTATATCTTTCAATTTATTAGAATCTTCTTCAAATACTTACTGCATTTTCCTTGGTAATTTTATTTCTAAGGTTTTTAAAAGAATTTATATTGCTACTGAAAAGTTAATTTTTTTGTTATACTGTTTATTTTGTTACTGCATGTACATAAATCTCTCTACTTGTGTGTGTGACAGTTTTTATCCAGGTAATTCATTTATACTCAAATAATTTAAAATAATCTTTCAGGTAAAAATTTTAGTATTTTAAAGAATAAATTACAATAAATTTTGGGGCTTTTAAAATCTATTTTACTATAATTAAAAAAATATTTTGCTTCAGCATTATAATTTTTTTAGTGCCATAATTTTCTAAGATCCACATACATAAAATAACACTTTCAAGACTGAGAAAGATCTTCAAAATTATCTGGCATAATACAGTCATTGTGCTGATAAATAAATGAGACTTAGTTTGGCCAAATAAATTGTTCAAGATCCCAAAATTAACACTGAAACTACATCTCCTAATAATCTAGTACACTTTTCCAACACTTGGGAAGAATTAGGGGTGGGGAACAGAAGGAACTATAAGGGAAAGGAAAAACGAAAATAAAAAATAAACCTAATTTCATAGCCCCAATGTGGTGTTTATTTTACAATATTATAGGACAGATTACAGAGCACTGTACTAAGCTATTTTCAGAATAAAGTAAACAGTAAAACATATACAATCCAAGATCAGTGGTTAATTCATCTATGCAACTAAAACCACATTACAAATAGAGTTCATCCTCATCATTTGCAGATTCTGTATTTGCCAATTTGCCTAGTCACTAAAATTTACTTGTACTCTCCCCAAGTTTACTTGTACTCGTGCTTTTGTGATCACTGACAGACCTGTGCAAGGGAGCAAGAATTTTGATGGTTTTGTTGTTTAAAATGCGCACAGAATCAATAATACATATTAATAAGTTGTCTTTAAACAGAAACACACATAAAACAAGTACACGTATTGATCAGTTGATGAAAATAGCGTGACCAAAGGCTCCTCGGAGCCTAAGTATGTGTTTCCTTTAGAAGCAGTTGCTCAGCATTTGCTAATTCAGGGTTCATGTCACCTTTATGGAACATAAGTAGTGCAAATAATGAGCATCAACTGTATTACTGCTGTATCTTATGCAATTTTTAGCTCCTTGTTGCTAAAAATTAGCCAACTTTGGAAGAAAAGGACACATCATATCACATCAAAACAGTATAATGTTTCCTGGGTGAATTCTAAAATCAGTGCAATAAGGTTAGTAATTTATTCTTATGTATTTGCCAATTTTGACTACTTCCAAGTACTATTCACTGTTAACTTTATTTTCCTTTACTTAATGGATGAAATCCCTTCAAGCTCCTAAATAAGGTTTGCAAAATATGTGACATCTATAATTAAGTTTTAGGAAAATACTTTTGTCACAAAATTTTGGTCTTCTTAGTGGGGGCATGATATTCACAAGTTAGAATAACACATAATGAATTTTAGAGGCTACTTCCCATATATGTTAAACTTTAAGATGGAATATTATGTTTTAACACTTTTTATAATTTTACCACATAGATTCTGAATGTAATCTTGACCCCTAAAATCTAATGAATCCACCATAAACACTTTATAACACTTGTAAATGAATGACTAAACATTTATCAATTATTAATAATAATTAAATATTTTATATTTTAGGTAAATCGTGCTCAGTCACTAAGTTGGGTCCGACTCTCTGCCACCCTTTGGACTGTAGCCCGTCAGGCTTCTCGGTCTATGGGATTTCCCAGGCAAGAATACTGAAGTGGGTTGCCATTTCCTTCTCCAGGATTTTATGTAAATATTATATTGCAAAATCTTACACTGGGTTCCATGAAACCAATATACCAGGTAGATATTTAAGGTTATTAATTTAGCTTCTAGTCCCATAGGTCTGTTTATTATTCATTCAATCAACATTTTTACTAACTGTAATAGAATGCACACTTTTTTGGTAACTAGGAATACAAAGATGAATTCACACAATATCTATTCTATAGACATCCTGAGTTTGGTGAGGCAAAGGGATAGATAACTAGAAAACACTGGCGTTAGTTCAACAACAGAGACTTGTATGTGATACACTATGAAAGTACAAACTAGAAACTCCTAGCAGAGCCAGAAGTTAAGGTAGGCTTCATGGAGACAGGTCCAGCAGATACAGACTCTGAACAAATAAGCAGGAGTAAACCAGGCAAAAAAGTGTGAGTGTGAGGAATGAATTTTAAGCAGAGGAGATGAGAAATGAGCAAATTATCAGGGATTAAAAAAAAAAAAAAAAAAACATGTGAGAGGGAAGCTACCAAGCAGCATTCAGTTCAGTTCAGGTCAGTTGCTCAGTTGTGTCCAACTCTTTGTGACCCCATAGACTGTAGCATGCCAGGCCTCCCTGTCCATCACTAACTCCCAGAGTTTACTCAAACTCATGTCCATTGAGTTGGTGATGCCATCCAGCCATCTCATCCTCTGTTGTTCCCTTCTCCTTCTGCCTTCAATCTTTCCCAGCATCAAAGTCTTTTCAAATGAGTCAGTTCTTCACATCAGGTGCCCAAAGTATTGGAGTTTCAGCTTCAGCATTAGTCCTTTCAATGAATATTCAGAACTGACTTCCTTTAAGATGGACTGGTTGGATCTCCTTGCAGTCCAAGGGACTCTCAAGAGTCTTCTCCAATACCACAATTCAAAAGCATCAATTCTTTGGTGCTCAGCTTTCTTTATAGTCCAACTCTCACATCCATATATGACTATTGGAAAAACCATAGCTTGGAAAAACCAAGCAGTGTAGAAGAGCAAAAAGATATAAGGAATAATCAGTGTTAGAAAGTCAGAGTATATCAGTCTGTGTATCAGAAAAAGAAACCTGATACAGAGTTTCCCCTGTAAGCTCTGCTGGATGTAGTTTAGGTGGGATATCCTGGTGGGTATATGGAGGAGAGATTTGAAAGACAAAGCAAAGTGGAGACTAGGTAGATATTGATGATGCAGAGGTTATACATGTATGAGTATGTAAGAAATCTCTGTACCTAAAAGAAAAAAATAAACCACATATATATTGTCACCATGTTTATTTAACTTATATGCAGAGTACATCATGAGAAATGCTGGACTGGAAGAAACACAAGTTGGAATCAAGATTGCCGGGAGAAGTATCAATAACCTCAGATATGCAGATGACACCACTCTTATGGCAGAAAGTGAAGAGGGGCTAAAAAGACTCTTGATGAAAGTGAAAGTGGAGAGTGAAAAGGTTGGCTTAAAGCTCAACATTCAGAAAACGAAGATCATGGCAACTGGTCCCATCACTGCATGGGAAATAGATGGGGAAACAGTGGAAACAGTGTCAGACTTTGTTTTTCTGGGCTCCAAAATCACTGCAAATGGTGACTGCAGCCATGAAATTAAAAGACACTTACTCCTTGGAAGGAAAGTTATGACCAACCTAGATAGCATATTCAAAAGCAGAGACATTACTTTACCAACAAAGGTTCGCCTAGTCAAGGCTATGGTCTTTCCTGTGGTCATGTATGGATGTGAGAGCTGGACTGTGAAGAAGGCTGAGCGCTGAAGAATTGATGCTTTTGAACTGTGGTGTTGGAGAAGACTCTTGAGAGTCCCTTGGACTGCAAGAAGATCCAACCAGTCCATTCTGAAGGAGATCAATCCTGGAATTTCTTTAGAAGGAATGATGCTAAAGCTGAAACTCCAGTATTTTGGCCACCTCATGCGAAGAGTTGACTCATTGAAGACTCTGATGCTGGGAGGGATTGGGGGCAGGAGGAGAAGGGGACGACAGAGGATGAGATGGCTGGATGGCATCACTGACTCGATGGATGAGAGTCTGAGTGACCTCCGGGAGTTGGTGATGGACAGGGAGGCCTGGCGTGCTGCGGTTCATGGGGTCGCAAAGAGTCGGACACGACTGAGCGACTGATCTGATCTGATCTGTATATATATATATATATATATATATATATATATATATATATATATATATATATACACACACACACACACATAAAAGAAAGGAGAAGAGGACAGAGTCAAAGATAATTCTCAGTGTCTAGTCTATGTAACTTCAGTCATGTCCAACTCTGTATGACCCCATAGACGGCAGCCCACCAGGCTCTTCTGTCCCTGGGATTATGTAACTATTTATACTGGTAAAAACAAACAAAGAAAGCATTAGGGGTAATGATTTCTTTCATAGAAAGATATGAACATAGTTCTGAACATATATGTTAGAGGCGTCGAAATAATGTTCCACTGGAGATATAATACCAGCAGATATCAGCAGGTTGATACTCCCATCTGAAGCTAGTGAAACAGATTTTTAGAACCTGTGGTTTGGGGAGTCACTTGTTGATGAGAGTTGACTGCTGCTGGTAAGTCGCCTCAGTCGTGTCCGACTCTGTATAACCCCACAGATGGCAGCCCACCAGGCTCCCCCTTCCCTGGGATTCTCCAGGCAAGAACACTGGAGTAGGTTGCCATTTCCTTCTCCAGTGCATGAAAGTAAAAAGTGAAAGGGAAGTCGCTCAGTCATGTCCGACCTCATGGACTGCAGCCTACCAGGCTCCTTCGTCCATGGGATTTTCCAGGCAATAGTACTGGAGTGGGTTGCCATTGCCTTCTCTGGGAGAGTTGACTAGATAATCTATAAACAGGGTTTGAAGGATAAAGAGAAGACAGTTTAAAATCATCTGGGTCACAACAATAATTCAACAAAGGGCTGAGGAAGAGGAGTCTAAGAACAAAGAGGTAAGATAAGAATGAAGAAAATCATAAGTACAGTACCACAAAAACCAATGAAATACTAAGATTGAGGTAAAATACTAAGATTGATTGTCTCAGTGAAAAGTACTGTAGAAAGAGTATTTTAGAGACAAAATAGTTGAAATTGTTAATTAGAAGAGAGTGGTGAATCTAACAAAATCAAATTCATCAGAATGGAAGATAGCATATTCCTAAAGGTTGAGCACTAAATGTGTGTATTAGTCACTCAGTCATGTCTGACTCTTTGAGACCCATGGACTGTAGCCTGCCAGACTCCTCTGTCCATGGGATTCTCCAGGCAAGAATACTGGGAGTGGATTGCCAGTTCCTTCTCTAGGGGATCCTCCCGACCCAGGGATCAAACCTGGATCTCCCACATTGCAGGCAGAGTCTTAACTATCTGAGCCACCAGAGAAGCCCAAACACTGAACAACAGGCAAGAAAAAGGAGATGGCAAATGTAGATAATTCTTCAGAGAAGGTTGGATGAGATGTCAGGAAAGACATTTGATGACAGCTGCATAGGGATGCAGAGATTTTACTTCATTAGCAGAGTTTTAGACAGTAGCACCGGGGAAGGCAATGGCACCCCACCCCAGTACTTTTGCCTGGAAAATCCCATGGACAGAGGAGCCTGGTAGGCTGCAGTCCATGGGGTCGCTAAGAGTCAGACATGACTGAGCGACTTCACTTTCACTTTTCACTTTAATGCACTGGAGAAGGAAATGGCAACCCACTCCAGTGTTCTTGCCTGGAGAATCCCAGGGACGGGGGAGCCTAGTGGGCTGCCTATGGGGTCGCACAGAGTCGGACACGACTGAAGCGACTTATCAGCAGCAGCAGCAGCAGGCAGTAGCACATTTATTAGCTGAAAGGTGCAAGTGGATACTGAGAATTTGAAATGTAGGAAAGAGAAGTTACTTGGTGGACCACAACTGCAGAGGAGGATGAAAGGCAAGGTGGAGGTGTAGAGATTCATTTCAACTGGGAACAACATCTCCTTCTCCAGGCCCTGAGGATTGGAGCCATCCAAGTGGATAAGCAGATAATGTTCTATAGGCAAGGATATGAGAAGTTAAGGAAAACCAGGTCTGATGGAAGAAATTTTCTCAGTGTTGAAGGCAAAGTTCATATCCTGAAAATGAGAGATGCTGGGATTGAGGAAGTGAGTTCAGAGGAGGTATGGAAGTTTGGGATGATTATGGTGAGGAAAGAAAAAGAAAGTAATCACAGATGATTAAAAAGGGCAATGGAAAAGGCTAGCACCTGAGGAGAGACTGAGGATTTTGATGCGGTCAGTCTTCCCTTTTGTGTTTCTGGTCACTGCTTGATAATCAGAGAAGATGAATTTCAGCATACAGATTGGGGAAAGGCAGGGGGATGGTGGTGGGGGGGGGGGAGGCGGGGCTTCATCAAGGATAGGTTATGAAGAAATCAAAGCTGCTTTTGAACAGCAATGGGCTTTAGACTTACCCCAGGAAGAGAGGCCTGGAAGGTATTACTAAGTTGAGAAAACTATAGGAATCAGAAAACTAGAAAGACTATTCCATGAAACTAAGGAGCAGTTTGTATGAGAGCTCAAAATACAGGAAGTTCTGATAGAAGACTTGTTTAAATGGCATACACAAATGTTAAAATGAAAGGCAGTTTTATGATTTAAGTCAGCGCAATTACAAACAAAATGTAAAATCGAAAACTTTTCAAATGTTCTGCAAGAATTTAGTCCGGTGAGTATTATAGTATTCAAGCACACGTGGTCTATAGGGATCAGTTCACCTCCAGCTGAAATTCAGCCACCTTTGGTGGGGAGCACAGCAGCTGTTTAGAAGCACACAACGATACTCTACAGCAGTTTTTGAGAAAATGGAAAATATAATATCCAAATGAGATGACAAGAGGGGTTTAGGTAGGCAGGATATAATTACCCAAACTGGAGTAACCAAGATGACAAAGCTGACTTTCCACCATTAGCAAGAAGAGGCATAGGGTCCTCAATGACCACTAATAGCCTGTGTTTTCTCACTTCATATAATAGAAAGTCAATTTGTAAGTTTATCCTATCCAATGAAGTGGTATTTAGAAAATGAAAAAAACAAAACCAAACCAAACAAAACCAAACCCTACACTAAAATTTAGAAAAAAGGAGTCAATTTATCTTCCAATTAATCTACTAGGAAGACTAAAGACCATCTCATTGAGTGAAACAGGAACATAAAAACACTGCTCAAATTGCAATCTCTTCCTCTCACTTCTCAACAGTCACACTGGAGCTGTATCACCTCTAATTTCATTTGATTCAAGACAAAGACGAGTAGCCATATTCCTTTAGAACAAAAATGAACAGCCATGTGGATTTTTTACATAGTAGTCTTCTTCGGCAAAAAGCCACATAACTTTTTTAAAAATCGTTTCCAAGGATGAAAATGACTTTGCCAAGCAAAGTGGCTTCAAAACAGGCCTCAAAAATACTAATAGAAAGACAGATGGTTCTACTAAGAGCTTGGCTGCCAAAAAAAAAAAAAAAAAAAAGAGTGATGCTATTGAAGCTGACTGCAAAGTTATCTGATGACTACAAATACTTTTGTCCCAATGCAAGTGCTAACTCTGCCTTCAGGGCTGATATAGCCAAAATACTAACTTCCCCACATCCGATCCCCCTGTATCCCTACCCCTCCTAAGTAAAACCTGTCAATGCCAAGCCCCGCAAAACAGCACAAGCATGCACTTGATTCTGACTGACTGCAGAAGCAAAATATTGCATTAAAGAACTCCTATTTAGAAACAGACCCACAAGGAAAATTGCTTCTCTTTTCAAAACTGCCTGTCACATTTTCTTTTTCTAATTCCCCCTTTCCTCCTCCTCCCTGTCACCAAAGGGCCCCTGGGCCCTATGAGTTTAGATGATACAAACTCAATTTGTATAAAGAAGGCAAGAAGCAGCACCACTGAGAGGTGGGGACAGTTTGCGAGGATAGAGAAATAATCCAGTCAAGACACAGTGCAATTTTCTTTCCAAACTACTACTACAATAATACCTCCACTTTATTTCCTTCAGGGCAACTGTCATTTCTTTTTAACCAGATTGCTACTAGATATGATAGAAACTAAAACATTATATGGTCACTGACTCTTCCTTTCAATGGCTCATTTCACTATTACATTTTTACTTTTGCATGATGTGTTTATTATTGGCATTGTTACTAGGATACGACCACTTTCAAATGATGCAGAATTAAGACCTCTGTCACTAAGAGGCGATGAAATTTCATCCTTAATATTATGCAGGTTTGACTTAAATGTTCTTCTTGTCTAATAGAAGCCTTTATTTTCAAAACTTAAGCATTACATTCTTATAAAGAACCATTTTCATGTATTAAACTTATGTCAACCAAAATGATGATACTTACTGTACAAATAATACATGCTTAAACAAAGTATGTCTGTTGACTTCAGGAAAGAATAAATCTGTTTTAAAAGTTGGTAATCAAAGAAACTTAAGGGTGGCAAATACAGCATTCATTAAGAAAGCAATTGTGAGAGTATGGTAAAAACAGGACTATTTTATTTGCCAAGGGCAATTTTAAGCTGAATAAAAGTATTTTAAAAGGCAATGATTAAAATATATTAAAGGATGCATTATTTAGGATTAGGTTATCACCTGTTTCTTAAACGTCATATTTTACAGGGCTTCCTTGGTGGCTCAGAGATAAAGAATCCAGCTGCAAATGCAGGAGATGTGGGTTTGATTCTTTGGTTGGGAAGATCCCCTGGAGAAGAGAATGGCAACCCACTCCATTATTCTTGCCTGGAAAATTCCATAGACAGAGAAGGCTAGGGGCTACAATCCATGGGTTCATAAGAATTGCACACAATTTAGTGACTAAACAACAACAAATTTTACATAGCTTGATAGTAGTTACATGATAAAATGGAAGTCTTTATACTGCAATTCTGTTTCTTCAAATGTGTGTGACTATTTGTATGATTTAATATGGTTTTTGATAATAAAACAGGCTAGTTCCTATCAGTATGCATGGTTCTCTGTTCACATGGACAGAATTAGGCTTTGCAATACCAATACAATCTTATTTTACATCACGCATTGCTATGCCAATTGTCATTTACACACAAATGAAAGGCAACACAAAACAGAATGGTCAACATGAAATATAATATTTTTTCAATTACATTTCTCAGGAGTCCATGATTAGAAAACTTAATAAAATTCACTATGCATTGATTTCTAATTTATGACGTTTTGCTCAATGGCCTATAATACATTATTAGTGGGGTTTTTTCTCATGCCATATAAATCTCAGCTCAACATAAGTTCTTTAAAACATTATGCCTCAAAAATCACCACTTTATAGAGAAGTTTGAATTAGAGTGACTGCTAATGAAAAACAATGTGAGTATACTAAAACCCACTGAATTGTACACATGCAAAAAGGGTGAATTGTATGGCATGCGAACTATATGTCTAAAAATTAACCAAAGTAAAAAATAAATATTATCTTAAAATATATCACTTCACTACTGCCAGAAGGAAAACTGAATTTGCTTTGAGACACTCACGTCTTACATTAGAAAGATGTTTATATTTGTATAAAGCTCTTCTACATGCATTAGTTCATTTCTACTTTATCCAGTCTCTTGGAGATCATCATGTCAGATATTGTCATTTCCAATTTTAATTAATGAGCAAAACTGACAGAAAAACAAGTAAGTTGGAAACTTACACATGATCATATAGCTAGCCAAAACAATAAGCCTAGGACATAAATTCTTCAATTCTTCTGAATAAATTATATAACTTTCTAAAAATAAAAATACTGATTTATATAATGAATACAGAAACACTGTGAAAAAATCCGCATATATTTTATCAGCATAAAAATGAGTCACATTTAAATTATTTCTAAAAAATAAAGTTCTATTATAATTTAAAATATTTTTATAGCAAGGGTGGCATTTGACCTTGATTTACACCTTTATGTTACATTTTATTTTGCTTTATATTTTCTGTACAAAAGCTTTTCAAATTTTCAATGTGTATATGCATTACTTTAATTCTCTGAAAAATTGTTCAGTAAAACAGAGATGCAACAGGACATCATAATGACTGGCATACAACAGAAGGTAATTAACACAGAAATTTACATCCTGCATTCACTGCTTGATAGACCCTATCTTAAATTGTGAGTCTTTGTTGCCTATTTTGGCAGAAAAATTCTTTGAAGTTTGACTAACAGAGGATTAAAAATAAATTGTAAAGTCTCATTTTCATAAAAAGTATATAATATCGACATTTATTTCAGAGATTCCTGAAATCATTACCAATTCCTTTGAAATTTATTAGTTTATTTCTTACTGAAATGTCCTACACCACTAGGATTTATTCTATGCAATGAGCACTGGATTGTGAAATCTTTTAATATTTTCTATGTCTTGCCTAACTTAGTTTACACTTCCTCACTGGATTTATGCTTCTTTCCAGACAAAATCCTTTTATTCTTGAACCTGTTGTCAAACTGGAGACCATGACACACAGCTGAAAATTCCACCTGACTTAGACTTCAGAACTACTTTTCCTCAAAACCCAGCTTAAGCATCACTGCCTCTATGAAGACTAACCAAACTTGCCAAGCAAAATACACCCATTCATTTATTGAGTGGCCACTTTGTGCTACACAGTTAGAGGCTCTAGGATTACTGTAATAAATAAAACAGACAAGTATATACTATGAAAAACTTAGAGCAAAGGCAGAAGAAAAGGAATTCTGGGGAGGAGGCTACAAGTTTAAATGTGGAACTAATGATACAGTGACATAAACAGAGATCTGGAAGAAGTGAGACCATAAATGTCTCAGTTATTTGGGGGGAAAAGTGTTCCAGGCAAATAGAAGAGGAGATGCTAAAAACCTAAGGTAAGAGTGCTGTTTTCACCAAACCTTCCTTCTGCTGTCTGTACTCTGTGAGACTACTCCATTAGGCTGAAATTATTCGTATCTGGCTCCATGGCTAAGTTGCATTAGGGGAAAGGTATAGCTCACTTGTATCGATATCTACAATATCAAGGTTAATGCCTAGCACATCGCAGATGCTCAATATAAGTCAATGTAAGTGATTATATAAGAAACTATTAGAAAAGTCTACTTGTGTTTTAGTTTAGTTTCTTCTTACAATAGTAACTAGTTTATTAAAGCATTCCTTTTATACAGTGAAGCCTAGGTTCTATTTCACTTTCATTCGCTATTCAAGATTTTTCTTCAAAGTAGTATCCCCAAATGTGGCAAATCATTGATGCCACTGTTTACTACCCAATCCGTCACCTTTCTCAGATCCTAGTTTTAGTGTCAGTAATGTCAACAATTACATTTTGAGTCCATCATTAATCCTTAAGAAATGAGAGAAATGATGAACTCTGATGTCACTGAAGTAATCAAAGAACATCAGTTAGGCGTTGAGTATGTTAAAATTAAAAATGCATATGTAAAAAATTAGAAAATAATTTCAAATGTGAGACATTGTGTGCCGTTAAATACACTTGAGCTCTTTGCTACGTCAGTTATCAACACTATTTAAAGCAATGCAACTTAAAGGCATGGAAACACAAAAAGAATAGCGAACTAAATTTATAGGTATAATCTTGCATATGCTTAAAAAAAAAAACAAAAAGATAACCTCTAAACCCAAACCTCTTGAATAAAAATTCAAGTGAATGGTAAATAGCTGCATTCTTAAAATCCATACATTATTCTTATTTTGTTCAAGAAAATAAATGTGATTATACTGCTTTTTTCTCTAGTGTGTAATTTCAATTTTTAGCTAGCAGGTGCTAGATTGGTATGAATGGCTAGCATATGGGGGTTTGTCTAACGAACAATGTTATATATTTGGGGGAAAGCCATTAAGGCAATGTTCCTGCAGATAAAACCAAAAATAACATTTCATAACTCTTCCCCACATGCAACCATAATATAGGCAAGTTAACGTATAGTTCCTTTCCTTAGGACTGAAAAATACACGTTCTTAAAGTGATTATGTATGTTGCCTCACAGCTGTTCTTAGAATATAGTACTCAGATGGTTATCTAACTCTACTGTAGCTAGGACACTCTAGTAGAAAGCCATTCACCAGAACATTACTCACTGAAAATAAAACATGTGAGAAATTACCAGAAAGGCATGGTAGATATTTCGTGAGCTGAAATGTGAATAGTTTTGTAAATGGACCATCTACTGAACACAGTGCCATTTATATAATCAAAGTTTTAAAATCTAGTCAAGAAGGATTATTACATAATTTTTTGTTTAAATACTAAGTCATGCCTGACTGTTTGTGACCCCATGGACTGTAACCCACCAGACTCCTCTGTACATGGGATTTCCCAGGCAAAAATACTGGAGCGGGTTGCCACTTCTTTCTCCAGGGGATCTTCCCGAACTAGGGATTGAACCTATGTCCCTGCATTGGCAGGAGGATTCTTTACCACTGAGCATCTGGGGAAGCCCTATATACCATTGTAAAAACATTCAAAATATGTAAGCATGGCTAATTTTAATACTTGGCAAATTTAATAGACAATTTTCAGAAAGAAAAGCTCTGTAACTTGCCTATACCTAATGACATCATTTAAATAGAGATGAGTGGTGCAATACCATAGGTATTTTGCTAAATCTGTAGACTGCTTTTTAGAAAAGGCAGAGGAATCAGAGATCAAATTGCCAACACGTGCTGGATCGTTGAAAAAGCAAGAGAGTTTCAGAAGAACATCTATTTCTGCTTTATTGACTATGCCAAAGCCTTTGACTGTGTGGATCACAATAAACTGTGGAAAATTCTGAAAGAGATGGGAATACCAGACCACCTGACCTGCCTCTTGAGAAATCTGTATGCAGCTCAGGAAGCAACAGTTAGAACTGGACGTGGAACAACAGACTGGTTCCAAACAGGAAAAGGAGTATATCAAGGCTGTATAATGTCACCCTGCTTATTTAACTTATATGCCGAGTACATCATGAGAAACACTGGGCTGGAGGAAGCACAAGCTGGAATCAAGATTGCCGGGAGAAATATCAATAACCTCAGATATGCAGATGACACCACCCTTATAGCAGAAAGTGAAGAAGAACTAAAGAGCCTCTTGATGAAAGTGAAAGAGGAGAGTGAAAAAGCTGGCTTAAAGCTCAACATTCAAAAAACAAAGATCATGGCATCCGGTCCCATCACTGCATGACAAATGGATGGGGAAACAGTGGAAACAGTGGCAGACATTATCTTCTTGGGCTTCAAAATCACTGCAGATGGTGTCTGCAGCCATGAAATAAAAAGACACTTACTCCTTGGAAGAAAAGTTATGACCAACCTAGACAGCATGTTAAAAAGCAGAGACATTACTTTGCCAACAAAGGTCCGCCTAGTCAAGGCTATCATTTTTCCAGTAGTCATGTATGGATGTGAGAGTTGGACTATAAAGAAAGCTGAGTGCTGAAGAATTGATGCTTTTGAAGTGTGGTGTTGGAGAAGACTCTTGAGAGTCCCTTGGACTGCAGAGAGATCCAACCAGTCCATCCTAAAAGAAATCTGTCCTGAATATTCATTGGAAGGACTCACGTTGAAGTTGAAACCTTAATATATTGGCCACCTGATGTGAAGAGCTGACTCATTGGAAAAGAGGCTGATGCTGGGAAAGACTGAAGGCAAGAGAAAGGGATGACAGCAGATGAGATGGTTGGATGGTATCACCAACTCAAGGGACATGAGTTTGAGTAAACTTCGTTGAGTTGCTGATGAACAGGGAGACCTGGCGTGTTGCAGTCCATGAGGTCGCAAAGAGTCAGACACAACTGAGTGACTGAATTGAACCGATAGACTGCTTTCTTGATTAGAAATAATTTTTATTTAAGTCAAATAAAAGTGAAAATTTTGTGACTAAATTGTTTCTCTTTTCATCTAATAAAATGGCCATAAACATGGGCTGACTATGTGAATTCTTTCCAACTTCCAGTCTTTTACCAAAAATATTTGATAAATTACTGATTATATTAATACACATTCTTGTTCCCTAAGCTTCTCTCATGATGCATTTTTTTTATGTTGACTTTTGTACAATTCTATTTTTAACTCATCCAAACATATAAAAACTCTATGAGATAGATCCTTCCATCATCACTATTTTACAGATAAGCAAACTGAGGCATGTCTCGTCAGTCATTTAGCAAGTAAAAAGAACTCAAATTCAGGCAGCCAAATACAAACTAGGCTTTTAAACACTATGCTTTCCATTCACTTGAATAAATAATATAATACTTATAAATCTTACCAGACCAATACAAATTATAAGTTCTATGAAAAAATTTTGAATGACAAAAACTGTGAGTGACACAGCCTTAAAATAATTAATTCAATACACACTTTTAAAAATAAGTATGTATAATATAAATAAATATAATAAAACATCATTGAATATTAGATACCCTAGAAATCTCTGCTACAAGTGGATCTTGGTTACACAACAACCAACATACTTTCTGATGCAGAGCCTCCAAGAAAGTTGGACATGGAAAAAAGGAAGGACTCAAAAGTTGAAAGTATGTGGAGAGTGAGGATTAACTTGATGGCAAATGTAGGTAATGGGCTTCCTTAATGACTCAATGGTAAAGAATTCATCTGAAATACAGGAGTCGCAGGAGATATGGGTTTGTTCCTGGGTCAGGAAGATCTCCTGGAGGATGGTATGGCAAACTACTCTAGTATTCTTGACTAGAGAATCCCATGGACAAGGGACCCTGGTGGGCTACTGTCCATGTGGTCACAACAAGTCAGACAAGACTTAAGTGACTTAGCATGCACCTAGGTAACAGTATCTGGAACTCATGATGTAACCTTGCATCTCTGAAAAGTTGAACTCCAGTCTTCTCTACTAACCCAGGACAATCAATGAGGAGAAAAAGGTAAGTTTAAAATAAAATATTTCAACTAAGCAAGCACACTAGGATGTTTCTACAATAGTTTGGTGGAAAACCACTGATGATGATAATTATTTGACAACTATTTATTGAGAGTGTACAAAGCACAAGACATTTTCCCAAGTACTTGAAAAACTATAGTGAAATAAAAACACATTAACATCTCTGATTTCATGGGGTTTACATTCTACTACTATAAAATACTAATGATAATTATATACTACATTATTCAACCACAGATCTTACATCAGTTGGGTTTGGAATTCAAATCAAGCTTCCTATATGGCCAGTGAAAACCAAAGTTACAAAATAAGAAATAAGTGGTCTGGTTTTTATTGCCTCCTAGACCTGGCAGTATACTCTACTCCAGTACACAAGCGTCACCAATTTAGTTACTCTGATTTTCCACAGATTAAGTTCAGCCAAGTATAAACTCACAATAAAAAATTCAACAAATACATGAAGATTAATATATGTAAAGGCAGAATCAAGAAGCAACATGTAAATACTCAAAGGCATTTGAGTATTTGGATTTTCAGATGAAGAATAAAAAAGTGCTTAAAATGTTCACTTATGTAAAAGATGGAATAACAGTTACAAACAAAACAGCGATCAAAGATGTTCAGGAAGATTTTTAAAATAATTAAATAGAATTTTGAGAAATGAAATAAATGAAATTTAAATTGAGTTTAATTGAATGGATAGATAGAAAATTCAACAAATGTGGTTAAAATAAATCATTAATTGGAAAAGGGATCTAAAGGAACTAGCTATATTTCAGTCCACAAGGAGACAGGAGATGGAAAATAAAAGAGTAGACAAGTGTTATGGAGGCTAGAATGAGATAGTCCAACAAATGCCAAGTCAAAAGTTTAGGAGACAACAGGAAAAAAAAAAGAAAAACAGACGCAGTCACTATTCTAAAAATTAGTGGTTGAGAAATTTTCTGAATTTGAAAAATATAGATCATAGATGCAACAACTGAAATACACACAGAGTAAATGAAAATAAAATATCACTTAAAACCCTGTAATAAACCTGCAGAAAAACAAAGGCACAGAGAAATCTTAAGATCAGCCAAATAACAATCAGCTTGACAACAAATTTCTAAATGGTAGTCAATTAGTGAATATTGTAAGTGTTTTGAAAACTTTGTTCAATGAAAATAATGTCCAATATTTGGATTTTAAAAATCAGATGGAGCTAAATCCAGCAACAATAACATGTAAAACAAGACAGAAATATTCAGTTAGGAATTCTAATTATTTTATAATTCAAAATTTGTCAATTTTAAACTCTCTTACCATAAGTAAGCATGATAAATAATCAAAAGGCAACACATAAAAATAGAAATAGAGTAGATAATATCCAAAACAATAAAGAGAAAAGAATTTGAGGAAACTAAAAATTAATACATAAAAAATTACAAAGTAAAAAATATACATGAAATGGGGTATGAATAGAAGGCATGGATAAGATGAGGCACTTAAGCTTAATCACAACAAATGTGTGATTAATAAGCTCATAAATTAAAAAGCAGAGACCAACAAATTAAAATTTTAAGAAAATCTAGCTATACCTGGTTTACTAGAGATTAAGTTTAAATCACCATGACAAAAAAAGATAAAAAGATATACCAGGCAAATATTTACCAAAAAAAAAAAAAAAAAAGGTAAATAAAAGTCTAAGGTATCAGTTTTGATATTAAAATAGACTTTAACACATAAAGGATTATTGTGGATACAAAAGTTTCAGAAATAACAATAATAGATTCAATTCATCAGAAAGACAAAATAATTCTAAAGTTATAGACATCTAATTTAATAAAATCTCCATACTTTATAAAGCAAAAATTGGGAGGGCTGCAAAGAGAAATTAATAAAATCTCACTACTCTGGGCCATTTTAGCACAACTTTCTTAATTATTAACAGCCAAAGTCAACAAAAAATTAGTAAAGTTATAGGTAATTTAGATAACACAATGACCTATATAGAATTCTGCACCTGACATATACAGACAGGACAGACAGAACATTTATAAAAAGTGTCCACAGACTAAGCCAGGTTTTAGAGATTTAGTACTGTGCAAAATTATGATGAAAGTATTTGGTTTTAGATGGAGGGGAAAATGTTAGTTTTTAAATATGGACTCCAAAAATAACAATTTCTCTTTTTGAATGAGTGGTTTTATCTAGCTTCAGGTTTATGAGGTATATTTTAGAACAGACTGCAGTATTTACCTGTGAATTGACTCTGTGTTGACTCTATGAAAAATATAATTTGATTATTGAAATATGATCCTTATTTTCTAAATGTACATTACAATTGACAAGTGGGATCATTAAAATTGCTGAGTTTGTTCTAATTAATGTGTGGGTGGTTGGCAGGAATTAGAGGTTACTTAATATCATGTAGTGGTTAGCAATTCAAAACCTGTACAGTTTGAAGATTGCACTGTTGGGGAAAACAATCAAGATGAATAAATTTAAAGCCACTATGTTTTCTAAAAATGTCAACATCACACACAAAACTTCTAAACTCTGAACATATATTTTAATGTCTTTGTACAAAATTTTGTTGTTGAAATAACAAAAAGGACTAAAATATTACAGATGTTTGAATATATATATATGGTATGAATGAGCATGTTTATTGCAAATTTGAAGATAACCTTAGAAAAGAAATTGTTAAGATATCAGCAGAAAAGAAAGTGAATGCCGATCTGACCTTATAAAATAAAATACCATTTAAGAATTTGAGTATAGACTCTGATAAAGCACTAAATCTTTATTTTTAAAATTGACTTCTTGAGCTTAACACACTTCAAAGGAATAAAAACACGCACAATAAAGGTAAAACAAAAATTGCATGTTTCAATATATACTAAAACCATATTTGTATCAATATGAACTTGTTTACAAAGACATTTTAAATAATCATTGTGGTAGCTTTTACAAAAATTTTAATGTGATAATGAAAACTAAATTCTAACTTTGGCATAATCTCAATGTTAGTCATACTTCAAACTGAAGAAAAAGGAGATGCATAACAAAAAATTTTCAGTCTTGCAGTTATTCTGCTTTGTGTGTGATGGTCCTCATTGCCAGTGGAATTACTGTTCAATACATTTCATTGCATATCTTTAAAGATGAAATGAAATGTACCGTAAGTCTGAAAACTTTTGCAAAATCATCTATTAACATCTTTGAATTAAGTTCATAATGATACAGAAAAATGTCTGTGTATCTATCATTCATTCTTACTGGGTCATTCATCTCTCACAATGAGACTGTTTTTCATTTATTAAATCAGTGAACATAGCTTACATCAACATTACACATGTATTTAGCAAGATATGATCTTCATCATGAGGACACCTTAGTCTGTTCATGAATGGTTCACCTGGAAGAATGCTATGACAGGAGGAAAAACGCCAATGTTTCAGGACATGCATTTATCAGCAGTAGAAAGCATAATAGCTCAGAATGAAAAGAAATAAGAGCATTTCAATTTTATTAGCAACTGGTTTTTATTTGACATTTCACAAAATGTATTCGTTGACAGCTTTCTTATTAAATCTTTCTCTGCATTAGCCCTCACACCCCATTGGTTTATAAGTTCTTTTCACTGCATAATTTTAAGTAGGGAAAAAATAAAAGAAAAACTTTTCAGACAGGCAAACAGAGTTAAAATATTGAAGTTAGCAAATGCGGTTAAGAAAGATGCAACTGGGAGTGCAAGAAAGGAGAGAGAGTGATGTGAGAGAAATAAAGGCATGGCTGAGAATAAAAGCAGTGTAGAGAAGTGTAAATCATATAGAAAATGTATTTTTCAACATCTTCCTAGTTTCCGTATTGCACAAAATATAAGATCAAGATTTCCAGGATCATCTCTCTAACTAGAAATGTGCTCTACTCTTCATTCCATTTCTAAGTCACTATAGGTATTAAACGGCAATTTACATGTGATTTGCATGTTTTTTTGTACTTGTGGTTTTGGTAAGTCTTCCAAACCTAATGACTGTTCCTTTGGCCAGCAACATAAATGCTATAATCACACAATTATTGTGCTGGGAACAGTTTAATTCAGCATTTTGTTCTCAACCACAGAACAATTACTCAACAATTTCAGTTAACCAGACTAGCTAGCTGCCTGGAGAGAAAGAGGAATATTCACAAGATCTATTGTCTTACATAAAGGCAGCCACTAGATCAGCTGGAACTTTCTAGTATTGTTCTGATCAGTGCTTCTTTACAGGATCTTTCACATACATGTCCTAATGAAAATGACAAACTGCAGGTTTTCCTTTATGGACTTGCTATTTGTTCAGTTCTTTTAATTACATATTTGCATATTTTTAAAAGCACATTAGAGTTTGTGTGTCTGGAAAAACAGGCTTATAGATAAAGGTACCTTAAAAGACACTTAATACAATGATAATTGATACAAAGAGCTGAAAATTCAAAAGTGTAAGTTTAAAATGCTTCCTTACAGCTACCCCATAGTGCTTAAAGTGATGTAAAGGCTTCTGAACTATGGGTGCTCTCATCTATCATTTAAATTACATGACTTCTTAACAGTGCAGTTGGCTTAATGTCAACCTTCATTCTATATCTTTAATTTTTAAAACAAAAATGGCAATTCACATAATCATGGCTGTTAAAAGTTCTCTTTATTTTTTCATATTAATTTTAATTTATCAGCACCAAAGAGTACGGAGGCCTAAGCATAACACTGTAAAAATATTTAGAGATAGATAATCAACAATTTATGCACCTGTGTAAATACACGTGTATGTTGAGACTGTCATCTCCCTTGACTATTTCTCATAAGCACAGACAACTGTTAGACCGGTACTGTACCACAAGTCATGGTCTTGAAAGCTACCGAGAAACAAAGCAGTTGATGGTGAACTGGGCCAGTGGGTAGTCAAGGGTAGTAGTTGATGAAAATAGCTCAAAGCAGTCTCTTTTTATTTCCACTGTTCTTCTCTCTATTTTTGTGTGTGTGTGTGTGGTTTTTTCTTTTATTTTGTTTTCTTCTCTTTTAAAAAAAATTCTCTGACTTTTACTTTAAAAAGTGGACAAGGAAGAGGGTGGAGAAAGTATAACTTCATGGCTAAAAGTTATGGTAAAAAAAATACTCTGAAAATCAGAAAAGAGATCAAACAAAGAAAACTGCTTTTTCAAGAAGTGAAGACAAAAGAAGATTTGAGAATTCCGGCAACTTTTAAAATTATAATTATGTCTGTTTATATATTTGTATGAAAAAATAAGAATAAAGCGATGAAATATGCTGACAAGGGATTCCAGAAGTCGAGATCACTTACTCCCTGAATTATGTTAGTCTTCAAGGAGAACTTTACATATATGGGCTTCAAATATTTTTTTTTCAAGGCAGAAACGTCTTTTTTTCCCCATAAAAACTCAATGTAGAACCTAATTGTGAAATTCTGACTTACTCACACCTGCCCAGCCCCATCTCCCCCAATACTATGATCCAATCCCAGGTATCCACTGGAGGAACTCCATGGACCCAATGTGATCCTGTCTCCACAATTTGAAAACCACTGACTTAACACTCCTGATTTAACACTTTCCCTATCATTAGTTTAATACCAAAGTCTAATGATATAGATGATATAGTATAGAATATTATGTCTAATTAATACAACTATGTGCTCAATTACTATGGCATTGTATAGACTGTAACTTGTAATAATACACAGGCCTATTCCAATTTAGTGTCTTTATAGCTTGTCAATAAAATTAAGCACAATATCTTCTATATAACTGTCCCAGAATTAATTTTCCTTTAGGTGTGAAATTCATTTACAATATAGTATAAGTCTCTGGTATAATTTCTAATTCTTTAATCCAGGTATTGACGTGAGCTATAATTAGAGAGAAAACATTTGTAGAACAGAATATAGTCTATAAAAAGAGAATGCCAAAATTGTATCAGGTTCCTCTGAATGAAAATAACTCAACTTAGTGCAAAATCTACGCTTAAAAATGAGCCAGATATTAAATTCAGAATGAAAAAAAAAATTGGCTGTATCTTTGCCACTTCCTGGTTAATTTGGCCAAGGGCCAATTTTTCGATATTATGACCATCCTGTAGCCCCAGTAAGTGTTTTATTTATTTATTTTTGTATTGCATAAAAATATCAGCTTAAGAAGGGAAAATGTGAAATGGATGACATATTTTAGAACAGCTTCTCTCAGAATACAAAAATATTCCCCAACTCAAAACTGAAACAAATAGTAGAACTACCAAGTGATGCCAATTGGCGACTCTCTAATGCCATTCAAACTTCGCAAATACTGGGCTCTCAAACTGATTTTAATTATTCAAAAGAAAACCAGGAAATGGTTCAAATATCAATTGCTTTCACAGAAATACAAATTCTCTTTTAAGAGAACCATATGACATATTTTTTCTTTATTCTGTAACACTGCAGTAATTACCTGCTCAGTTAGGTTTTTGACTAGGGCAGTGGCAAAAGGCAGAGTTTCCCTTCTGTAACCCTTACGATTACAAGTTATTTTTTATTGTTACAGAGTAGAAAAAAATTTGAAGGAGATATATTTACTACTGAAATCTGGAGGAGACAATAACACTAAGTGGAACAGTTCACTGTATCCAGGTGTTTTTCCATTCAAACTAACTCCAGGGGTATTTCAAAAGTCCTTTCTATGCACAGGAAGCCTTTATGAAAAAGAGGGTCCCTAGTATGAGTTTAGCATCAAGGTTACACATGAACCTTTGTAAACTCAATTTGTTACTGAAGATTTACTTTACCCTTTGGTCCTGGGTATGTGAAAAGATGACTGTGCTGAGGTTCAATGAGACAGCATTATGACATGTTAAGGTTTTCATATATATTATAAATAGATACTAGTCACAGTAATGCCCCTTAACCTCAAAAAAATGTCTAGCTAGGCCTACATGTGTGGTCTTAAGGAACAACAGTGTTTTTTTTTTTCAAGGAAGAATTTTGTGAACCTAAGCTAAAATAATTTATGATCAAAATCATCAGGGTTTCTGAAATGCATACTAATATCCAACATCATTACATGTGTGTATATATATATATATGTATATAACCAATTATATATATATGCATGTGCATGTATATCATATTAGCATAGAAATGCTACACTTACACTTAGTGGAAAAAAGACATGACAGCATTACTTTTAAATAGCAATTTTTTAGATGAACTGATTCTAAAAGAAAACAACGTGTTCAATGACTATATTACATTTTTGATAAGGAATTCATAGAATTTTAAATACATCTAAATTCAAATAATAAATCTGAGAATGCATATTCAGAGTGTTTTTCAATATGACTCACTCATTCACAGAAGCCATGGACCCTGTGGCTGGCTTATGGCAACACTCTAAATTAGTAGTCACACAATAGAGAGCTTATACGATTGCAATGGTCCATATCCAGTGCAATTGCCTAAACACCGGAAATAATGGCTCAGTCTCTAATAATTCAGAAAGAACCACTTACAGCTGCACACCACATATGACCATCTTTACAATGGCTAAAATGAAGCACTGGGGACTATTTCCTCTGAATCAATGTTATTTGGGTAGCACTGGTTCACATATTTTCTCATCTTAACAAAAAAGTTTTGTTTTTGGTTACAATCAGCCTGCCACTGGTCACCTTTCTCATATTAGCCTCTGCCCTAGAATACTCCAGACAATAGTATTGGTTCCATCTGTGCCTTCCATTAAATCCTGATAATCCTTCAAGAACAGCTGGACCTTCAGGGCCCACACACACAAACTCTTTCTGTAGATCCATTGGGTTACAATTATGCTGATGCTGTACTTACATCTTGCTTGCAAATGCCTTTTGTATGGTCCTTTGGGGCTGTGAAGTAGAATGGCTTGACATCACTAATTCAACAATACAAAGATATAGTTCTCATCTCAATTATAACATGATATTCAGTCACCTCTAATACTGGGCTGCACTTAGAAAATTATTTTTTAGACATATGACAACATTAATGACAAGTTTCCAACTATACTGTGCCATTATATAATCAAGAAGTAACAGCTCCAGTTAATGAAGTGGTTTTGATATACTCTCAGTATTGGAAACACTGCAAATCTTAACATTTTACTTAAGCACTTTTTATGGACAGCTTAGTAATTTGTCCTTCCACTGTAAAATAATTTCATCAGATTCATATGGCTACACAGTAATAATAAAAAATTTTAATGGCATAATGGGAGTGGCTATAAAGTTACAGTAATGGTATAACCAGTCTGTATAACCAGTGGATTCTCATGACTGACTTAAGTTCTATACCTCTGTCTCCTCTTATTCATTTTCTAGTAGGTAAGATTTTAAGAGATCCTCTGCTAAATACTACCTAAGTAATTTCCATCAGTGGGTCTCATATTTTCCATTTTTGTGTGAATAACTATCACTAAATAGAAAAAAACACCTATACCCATAATCATGCAAATAATACTATATGTTAAACAGATTGCAAACTCTATGGGGCAGGGATTGCATTTTTCTTGCTTAGTTTTATCTGTACCACACAGGCAGGACTATCTGAAATAGTAGGTGTACAACTAATGTTTGTTGAATAGTTCAATGGATGAGTTAAATTTACCCTTGAACAATACACACTTGAGCTGCTTGGGTCCAATGGTACGCATACATTTTCCCAATAAATACTATAATACAATATGATCCACAGTTAGTTGAATTCAAAGATATGAAATAGTAGATACACATAGTCGACTATGGAATCTGAGCCTCTGCAGCTTTTGGTATTATGGTAGCTCCTGGACCCAATCCCTTGGGAATACTGAGGGATGACTGCATATTCTCTTTCTTTAAGAGATCAGAAAAATTTTTATAGCTTCAGCCATCTATGCCAATATTTCATAAGTATCTCAGAAAATCATCTGACAAAAATATCTAGGCTGTGGTATAAGCTCATTTTCTTTTTGTTTTCATTCCCATATAAACTGAAACTGCTCTTTCTTATATTAGATGTTTGTTATTATTAAGTCAATATCACTATTTTTTTCCAGGCCATTTAGATCTAATTTATTTAACGTTTTCGAATCTGTAAGTATTCCGTTTTCAGATTGGCTACAGCATTCACCTACAGGTTTTAAATTTGTACAAAGGAGTTTATGTTTCAGATACCCAAGTTGTATATTCTTATTTATGCTGTTCTGCTACACACTCTTTTAAAACCAAGTTTTGGAAAACTTGGCAGACTTGGTTTTCTGCTGCCCGGTCTGTGCTGTTCTCATAGTCCAGCATTCAAACATTTCTTGTTCACTTTCTCTTGTACAAACACTGCCATACAACGTTCTTTTCTTTTTTTTTAACCATACTTCTCCAATTTACTTAAATTATTCTGCATTCTATTTTAGTCCATGGAGTTCTGACCACCTCATTTCATCCATTTTTATGCTTTTACTGTCAGATACAAATTAATGCATTTCCCATCATGTCACTCAGGTTATAAGTACTCATCCTGAGGCCCTTTCAGTTCAGTTCAGTTCAGCTCAGTTCAGTCACTCAGTCGTGTCCGACTCTCTGCGATCCCATGGACTATAGCATGCCAGGCTTCTGTGTCCATCACTAACTCCTGGAGCTTGCTCAAACTCATGTCCATTGAGTTGGTGATGCCATCCAACCATCTCATTCTCTGTCACCCGCTTCTCCTCCTGTCATCAATCTTTCCCAGAAAGAGGGTCTTTTCCAGTGAGTCAGTTCTTCGCATCAGGTGGCCAAAGTATTGGAGTGTCAGCTTCAGCATCAGCTCTTCCAACAGATATTCAGGACTGGTTTCCTTTATGATGGACTGGTTGGATCTCCTTGCAGTCCAAGGGACTCTCAAGAGTCTTCTCCAACACCACAGTTAAAAAGCATCAATTCTTTGATGCTCAGCTTTCTTTATGACCCAAATCTCACACCCATACATGACTACTGGAGAAACCATAGCTTTGACTAGACAGACCTTTGTTTGCAAAGTAAAACTTGCCTGTTACTCTGGGTATCTCTTGACTTCCTACTTTCGCATTGAGGCCCTTTAAGATACATCAAACATATCACCTCATATTGTGTTTGAGCTGTGTTACAAGAAGATGAGAAGAGTAAGGAAAGGTAATATGCATTGCTAAAGAGAGACATAGAGAAAAATATGAGATGAAAATGAGGAATAAAGGATAAAGTATATCCTTAGTTCAGTCGCTCAGTCGTGTCCGACTCTTGGCGACCCTGTGAATTGCAGCATGCCAGGCCTCCCTGTCCATCACCAACTCCCGGAGTTCACCCAAACTCACGCCCATCGAGTCGGTGATGCCATCCAGCCATCTCATCCTCTGTCATCCCCTTCTCCTGTCCCCAATCCCTCCCAGCATCAGAATCTTTTCCAATGAGTCAACTCTTTGCATGAGGTGGCCAAAGTACTGGAGATTCAGCTTTAGCATCATTCCCTCCAAAGAAATCCCAGGGCTGATCTCCTTCAGGATGGACTGGTTGGATCTCCTTGCAGCCCAAGGGACTCTCAGGAGTCTTCTCCAACACCACAGTTCAAAAGCATCAGTTCTTCAGTGCTCAGCCTTCTTCACAGTCCAACTCTCACATCCATACATGACCACTGGAAAAACCATAGCCTTGACTAGATGGACCTTTGTTGGCAAAGTAATGTCTCTGCTTTTCAATATGCTATCTGCTGCCAAGTCGCTTCAGTCATGTCTGACTCTGTGGGACCCCATAGACAGCAGCCCACCAGGCTCCCCCATCCCTGGGATTCTCCAGGCAAGAACACTGGGGTGGTTTGCCATTTCCTTCTCCAATGCATGAAAGTGAAAAGTAAAAGTGAAGTTGCTCAGTCATGTCCAAGTCTTTGCGACCCCATGGACTGCAGCCTACCAGGCTCCTCCGTCCATGGGAGTTTCTAGGCAAGAGTACTGGAGTGGGGTGCCATTGCCTTCTCGTAATATGCTATCTAGGTTTGTCATAACTTTTATTCCAAGGAGTAAGCGTCTTTTAATTTCATGGCTGCAGTCACCATCTGCAGTGATTTTGGAGCCCAGAAAAATAAAGTATATCCTAGAGACAAGAAAATAACCTCTTTTACTGAGAGATATGCTCCAGTAAAAAAAGATACACTTAAGGTACAATGTTGGGTTTCCCAGGTAGCATGGTGGTAAAGAATCTACCTGCAAATGCAGGGGACGCAAGAGATGTGGGTTTGATCCCTTGTTGGGATGATTCCCTGGAGTAGGAAACGGCAACCCACTCTAGTATTCTTGCCTGAACATGGAGAGAGTAGCCTGGCGGGCTACAGTCAAAAGGGGTTGTAAAGAGTAAGACACGACTGAACACACACACAATGTACAATGTTAAAACTGAAGTTGCCAAAAGGAAACACTTTTTGATATTCATATATATGCATACAATTTTGCTTTGGACCTCAAACTCAACACAGATAAAACTGAACTTAATCACTTTCCTTACAGAATCTGCTTCTAACTCATGTGATCACTATCTCAAATTGGGTCACTTTGTCAATTTCTTTCACTGATTGATTTTTACTTATTTCTGAATATTCAACTCAGGCTTTACTTCCTCTAGGAAGTGAAACATAAAGTCCTTTGTACACTTTCTTGGTCCTTGATCTTAGTTCATGTCCCTGCACTTTTCTGGTTTGGGGGAGGAAGCATATGTGCACTATTTCATTCATCAGACTGAATTATAATTTTATAGTGCAGAATACATAATAAGTTCATCTTTGGCTAACATATTTGCCAGAACAGGACTTAATGGATAGTCCAGTTCTATCTCTCAGTTTTTCAGGTGATACATTAAAATGAATAGTCCTTCGTTCACTCAGTTGTACATTCAATGATTTTGTTGCTTCACATGCCATACAATGATATTATATAAAAGATGGCCCAATAAATTGCCTAACTGGTATATATCCTATTGAGGAAATCCTCTACTATTCATTTATTTATTCTGTCATGCAGACTCAGTCCTCAGTGATGTCTGATACTTTGTGATCTCACAGACTGTATTTCTCTGTCCCACGTCTCTTGTGTATCCTGCATTGGCAGGCAGATTCTTTACCACTGTGCCACCTGGGAAGTTTGTGGGCTTTCCTGGTGACTCAGAGGTAAAGAATCCACCTGCTAATGCTAGAGACATGGGTTTGAATCCTGGTCAGGAATATCTTCTGGAGAAAGAAATGGCAAAGCACTCCAGTAATTCTTGCCTGGAAAATTCCATGAACAGAAGAGCCTGGCGGGCTATGGTGCATGGGATCACAAAAAAGTAGGACTTGAATTAGCAACTAAACAACAATTTCCAATTATAAGTTATTTAGTAGCTTGGGTAATCTCTTTTTCCACTAATCACAGGCCTTAAACCTGGCTTCCAGTCAGCCAACAGTTGAGCCTAAATTGCGATTCTCCTCATCTTAAAACTACTTCCTAGTTCTCTACCCTCAAGTACAAAGCTCTAACTCCTCAACCTGTAGAGTGGCCTTGGCCTATCTCCCTCCTACTTCATCTCCTGCCAGGGATGTGTACATGATCAGTCATGTCTGATTCTGCAACCCTATGGACTGTAGCCCACCAGGCTCCTCTGTCCAGGGATTCTCCTGTTCAGGGAATCTCTCTGTCAGGGATTCTCCAGGTAAAAATACTGGAGTGAGCTGCCATGCCCTCCTCCAGGGGATCTTTCTGACTTAGGGATTGAACCAGTGTCTCTTACATCTCCTGCACTGGCAGGCAGGTTCTTTACCACTATTGACACCTGTGAAGCCCAAGACTTAGTATATATATCCAGTTAAAAATTATACTGTATGTGTATGTTTGATAAGAATATTTATCCTCTAAATATTAGATACAAGGTCCAAAAATTCTTGTTAGAATATTGTTTTCCTTTCTTTCCAATGACTCAATATCTTTAGTAGTTTTGCATCTACTTAACTTTCCAATTATTGATATAGGCTTGTTAACTGAAGTCCTCCACAATGATAGTCCATTTCAGAATTTCTCCCTGTCAGCTTTGTTTCCTATTATCTGAGAACATCTTAAAAGATTCACTCAAGTTTAGAATGGTATTGTAATATCTTCCTGGTGAATTAAACATTTTATCATTATGTAGCAGCTCTCTTTATTCTTAATGATGCTTTTTGGCTTAAAGTCTATTTTTTAAGATACAAGTAATGCTCAAAATTCTCCAAGCCAGGCTTCAGCAATATGTGAACCGTGAACTTCCTGATGTTTAAGCTGGTTTTAGAAAAGGCAGAGGAACCAGAGACCAAATTGCCAACATCCGCTGGATCATGGAAAAAGCAAGAGAGTTCCAGAAAAACATCTATTTCTGCTTTATTGACTATGCCAAAGCCTTTGACTACGTAGATCACAATAAACTGTGGAAAATTCTTCAAGAGATGGGAATACCAGACCACCTGATCTGCCTCTTGAGAAATTTGTATGCAGGTCAGGAAGCAACAGTTAGAACTGGACATGGAACAACAGACTGGTTCCAAATAGGAAAAGGAGTACGTCAAGGCTGTATATTGTCACCCTGTTTAATTAACTTCGGGGAAGGCCATGGCACCCCACCCCAGTACTTTTGCCTGGAAAATCCCATGGACGGAGGAGCCTGGTAGGTTCTAGTCCGTGGGGTCGCCAAGAGTCGGACACGACTGAGCGATTTCACTTTGACTTTTCACTTTCATGCATTGGAGAAGGAAATGGCAACCCACTCCAGTGTTCTTGCCTGGAGAATCCCAGGGACAGGGGAGCCTGGTGAGCTTCCGTCTGTGGGGTTGCACAGAGTCGGACACGACTGAAGCGACTTAGCAAGAGTACATCATGAGAAATGCTGGACTGGAAGAAACACAAGTTGGAATCAAGATTGCTGGGAGAAATATCAATAACCTCAGATAAGCAGATGACACCACCCTTATGGCAGAAAGTGAAGAGGAACTCAAAAGCCTCTTGATGAAAGTGAAAGTGGAGAGTGAAAAGGTTGGCTTAAAGCTCAACATTCAGAAAACAAAGATCATGGCATCTGGTCCTATCACTGCATGGGAAATAGATGGAGAAACAGTGGAAACAGTGTCAGACTTTATTTTTCTGGGCTCCAAAATCACTGCAGATGGTGACTGCAGCCATGAAATTAAAAGACGCTTACTCCTTGGAAGGAAAGTTATGACCAACCTAGATAGCATATTCAAAAGCAGAGACATCACTTTGCCAACAAAGGTTCCCCTAGTCAAGGCTATGGTCTTTCCTGTGGTCATGTATGGATGTGAGAGCTGGACTGTGAAGAAGGGTGAGCGCCGAAGAATTGATGCTTTTGAACTGTGGTGTTGGAGAAGACTCTTGAGAGTCCCTTGGACTGCAAGGAGATCCAACCGGTCCATTCTGAAGGAGATCAGCCCTGGGATTTCTTTGGAAGGAATGATGCTAAAGCTGAAACTCCAGTATTTTGGCCAACTCATGCGAAGACTTGACTCATTGGAGAAGACTCTGATGCTGGGAGGGATTGGGGGCAGGAGGAGAAGGGGACGACAGAGGATGAGATGGCTGGATGGCATCACTGACTCGATGGATGTGAGTCTGAGTGACCTCCGGGAGTTGGTGATGGACAGGGAGGCCTGGCATGCTGCGGTTCATGGGGTCGCAAAGAGTCGGACAGGACTGAGCGACTGATCTGATCTGATAGGTCTTTAGCTTTCGTTCGATTTTTATTTGCCTGTTACATCTTTACTTAAATTTTGACCTTCAAACGTTCTATTGACATTGTTGTTTTGAATTCCAGCAACAAATTGAGGAGAGTTTGGTTGCTCCACAATCTATCCTACCTGTAGTATTGTCAGTCATTTTAATTTTAGCCATCTGTGTGTGTGTACATGTTTCTGACTGTGATTTTAATTTGCATCTCAGGTATCCCAGGGACAGGGGAGCCTGATGGGCTGCCATCTATGGGGTCGCACAGAGTTGGACACGACTGAAGCGACTTAGCAGAAGCAGCAGCTTCCCGACCCAGGGATCGAACCCGGGTCTCCCGCATTGGAGGCAGACGCTTTAACCTCTGAGCCACCAGAGAAGCCCAGTGAGTAATAATGTACATATTTTTATATGTTTAATTGCCATCCTTTTATCTTTTTATGGATGGAAAATCTAATGGACGGAGAAACCTGGTGGGCTACAGTCCATGGGGTCGCAAAGAGTCGGACACGACTGAGCGACTTGACTTTACTTACTTATATCTTCTTTGGGTAAGAATCTATTCAATTATTTGGTCACCTTTATTGAATTACTTCTCTTCTTACTGTTTTGTCTAGAGATAGCTTGTAATATTCTGAGTACACGTCCTTTCAGATGTGTTTTGCAAATCTATCAGTCTGTGGCTTGCTTTTTCATTACTTTTATAGTGTTAAAAATTTGAGAGCAGATTTTAGCATTCAGTTCAGTTCAGTTCAATTGCTCAGCTGGGTCCAACTTTTTGTGACCCCATGAATCGCAGGACGCCAGGCCTCCCTGTCCATCACCATCTCCTGGAGTTCACTCAAACTCACGTCCATTGAGTCAGTGATGCCATCCAGCCATCTCATCCTCTGTCGTCTCCTTTTCCTCCTGCCCCCAATCCCTCCCAGCATTAGAGTCTTTTCCAATGAGTCAACTCTTCGCATGGTTTTAGCATTGGTGAGGCCCAATTTGTTATCTTTTTGTCTTTTACAGGGGGTTGCTATTTAATAATCTTCACCTAACCAAAGTAACTAATTCTATGTTTTCTAGATAGTATATGGATTTATCACTTATGTTTGTAGATCCATTTTGAGTTAATTTTTGCATATGGCATGAAAAAATAGTTGATATCCATTTGCCTGCATACAGATATACAATCGTCCCTGTATCATTTGTTTAAAAGGTTATTTTTTTCCTATTGTATTGCCTGGGTACTTTTATCAAAAATTGATGAAGATACATTTGTATATCTTCTGTGATTTAAGTCGTTCAAGTTGTTAACTTTGATTCAAGTTGTGCACAAGTCTTTGCAACCCTGTGGACAGTAGCCTTTCAAGCTCCTCTCTCCATGGGATTTTTCAGGCAAGAATACTGGAGTGGGTTGCCATTTCCTTCTCCAAACTTCTTTGACTCATAGGTTATTTAGAAGTATGTTATTTATACAGTTTTCAAAAAACTTGGAATTTCATAGATATTATTTGTTTACTGATTTCTAATTTAATTCCATTGTGATCGGGGAACATATTTCAATTATTTCAACCCTTTACATTTATTGAGACTTAATATGAAATGCTTGTTAAATTTTCTATCTGGACTTTAAAAAAAATACTTTTGTTAAGTGGAGTGTTCTGTAAATATAAGTTAGGTCAGATTGGTAAATAGTGTTTTTGTTCAATTATTGACAGGGAGAGAGTTACTGAAATAATCAACGAAAATTTTTGATTTGCATTCTTTTTTCCTTTAAATACGAACATTTCATTTCACAGAATGTGAAGCTTTGCTTTTAAGTGCACAACACATTTAGGATTTTTATGTCTTTTCAATGAATTAACCAGTTTATCATTATGAGATGAATTTCAATATTCCTGATATCTTTGCTCTGAATATACTTTATATATAGACATTCTGTTCTTTTTCAGATCAGATCAGTCGCTCAGTCGTGTCCGACTCTTTGCGACCACATGAATCGCAGCACGCCAGGCCTCCCTGTCCATCACCAACTCCCGGAGGTCACTCAGACTCACATCCATCGAGTCAGTGATGCCATCCAGCCATCTCATCCTCTGTCGTCCCCTTCTCCTCCTGCCCTCAATTCCTCCCAGCATCAGACTCTTCTCCAATGAGTCAACTCTTCGCATGAGGTGGAGAACTCTTCGCATGAAACTCCAAAATACTGGAGTTTCAGCTTTAACATCATTCCTTCCAAAGAAATCCCAGGGCTGATCTCCTTCAGAATGGACTGGTTGGATCTCCTTGCAGTCCAAGGGACTCTCAAAGTGTCTTCTCCAACACCACAGTTCAAAAGCATCAATTCTTCGGCGCTCAGCCCTCTTCACAGTCCAGCTCTCACATCCATACATTAGTATTAATGCTGTATCTTTTCCTTTATATGTTAACCAATCTATTCTTTACATTTAAAGAAATTTCCTGTAGACAATATATAAGTGGGTCTTACTTTTATTTTCAAGACAAACTTAATACAGCAAACTCTGATCTTAGTTTGCTTAGATCATTTATACTTACTGTGATTAATGATGTGATTGAGACTAAATCTACAGTCTTACTGTTTTCTATTTATCTCATTTGTTCTTTGTTCCCTTTTTATTTCTCCTTCCCTTCTTTTGGATTATTTTTTATGATTCTATTTTATCTCCTTATTGCCTTATCTCCTTATTGCCTTATTTTTTTATTGCCTTATTAAGTATTACTTTTTATTTGGTTTTGTTTTAGTGGTTGCTCCACGATTTACAGTATACCTTTAAATTCCTTTATAGCTCAGTTGGTAAAGAATCTGCCTGCAATGCAGGAGACCCCAGTTTGATTCCTGGGTTGAGAAGATCTACTAGAGAAGGGATAGGCTACCCACTACTCCAGTATTATTCAGCTTCCCTCTTAACTCACCTGGAAAAGAATCTGCTTGCAATGTGGGAGACCTGGGTTCCATCCCTGGGTGGGGAAGATCCCCAGAGAAGGGAAAGGCAGCCACTCCAGTATTCTGGCCAGGAGAATTTCATAGAACGGTAGCAAAGAGTCGGACATGACTGAGTGACCTTCACTTTTAAATTTATACTGCTGCTGCTGCTGCTAAGTCGCTTCAGTCGTGTCCGACTCTGTGCGACCCCATAGACGGAAGCTCACCAGGCTCCCCTGTCCCTGGGATTCTCCAGGCAAGAACACTGGAGTGGGTTGCCATTTCCTTCTCCAGTGCATGAAAGCGAAAAGTGAAAGTGAAGCCGCTCAGTCATGTCCGACTCCTAGCAACCCCATGGACTGGAGCCCACCAGGCTCCTCCGTCCATGGGACCTTCCAGGCAAAAGTACTGGGGTGGGGTGCCATTGCCCTCCCCGATTGAAGGTATAGCCACACTTAAAATTTCCCAGAAACACTGAATTGATGGGACATGAAATCATTGGGCTCATTAGATGAGTGGATAAACATAACAGATAATAATCCTTCCCCACACATAGCCCAAGGTCTCCAAGGTCCTCATTGTGTACACAATCCTATGAAGCAGATAGGGGTATTTTAACATGCCCATTTTACAGACAAAGACGTTGATTCTCAGAAAGTTTCAACACTTGTCCCTTCAGAGGCATTCTGTGTGAGGAGCAAATCGAGGGTGAGAAAATCATGTGCACATTCAGTCTTCTCAATAAACTTTTTCTAGTGCCTGGCAAAACTCATCTTGCATATGGCAACTGCCAAGATTCAGCAAATATTCCAGTACAGAGCAATTTTCTACCTAGAATGAGGGAAATAGTCTATTTCAAATAATGTTATACCACATCATATATAGCATAAGAAGAACCTGTCAACAGTTTACTTCTTCTGTATAGAATGTAATCTTTATGTCTGACTGCTCCTTTGAGGTTTCCTTTTCATCACTGCTTTTCAGTAATTTGATTCTGTTTATTTGTTTGGGGTTCACTGGTTCTTTGACATATGGATTTATAACTTTTGAAATAGATTTTGAAACTTTTGGTACACTACTTTTTCAAATATTTTATGTTTCCACTTATTTCATGCCTCAGCTCATTGGTACTGTATTTTTAATGTTTTTTTCTTTCATCTGTTTTATTTCTGAATAGTTTCTATTGCTTGGAGAAGGAAATGGCAACCCACTCCAGTGTTCTTGCCTGGAGAATCCCAGGGACAGGGAGGCCTGGTGAGCTTCCGTCTGTGGGGTCGCACAGAGTCGGACACGACTGAAGCAACTTAGCAGCAGCAGCAGCAGTTTCTATTGCTATGTCTTTAAGTGTCCTAATCTTATCTTCTGTAGTTTCTAATCCCATTCAGCCTACTTTTGTCTCAGATATTGTACTCTTTATCTCTGAAAGTACAATCTCAAACTCTTTTATATCTTTCATTCATTTTCTCATCATGTTCTTGAACATATGGCGTATATCTGTAATAGCTGTTTCAACATCTTTGTCTACTAATTCTAACATCTGTGCCACTTGAGTTTGATTTTTATTGATTGACTTTCCTCCTGATTTTATGTTATATCTTGTTGCTTCTTTACATGCATGCTAAATTTGAATTAGATGTCAAATAATTTGAATTTTTCCTTTTTTGGTGATCTCATTAAATATTTTGGGGGGTTTATTCTGGGATTTATTGTTGTTGTTGTTTAGTTGTTCTGATTTTTTTGCAACCCATGGACTGTAGCCCTCCAGGCTCTTCTGTCCATGGGATTTCCCAGGAGAAATACTGGAGTGTGTTGCCATTTACTTCTCCTGGGAATCTTCCAGACTCAGGGATCAAACTTGTGTCTCCTGCACTGGTAGGTGGATTCTTTATTGCTGAGCCATCTAGGAAGCCAAATCCTGGAATGCACTTTACTAACTCTGAAACAATTTCATCCTTTCAAGTTTTACTTTAAATCTTTTTTAGGTCAAGGTTAGAAGAGCTGTCAGCCTAAGTTGGCCTAAAACTCAACATTCAGAAAACTAAGATCATGGCATCTGGTCCCATCACTTCATGGCAAATAGATAGGGAAACAGTGGAAACAATGATAGACTTTATTTTGGGGGGGCTCCAAAATCACTGCAGACTGTGACTGAAGCCATGAAATTAAAAGATGCTTTCTCCTTGGAAGAAAAGTTATGACCAACCTAGGTAGCTTATTAGAAAGCAGACATTACTTTGCCAACAAATGTCCATCTTGTCAAAGCTATGGTTTTTCCAGTAGTCATGTATGGATGTGAGAGTTGGACTATAAAGAAAGCTGAGTGCCAAAGAATTGATGCTTTTGAACTGTGGTGTTGGAGAAGACTCTTGAGAGTCCCTTGGACTACAAGGAGATCCAATCAGTCCATCCTAAAGGAAATCAGTCCTAAATATTCATTGGAAGGACTGATGTTGAAGCTGAAACTCCAATATTTTGGGCACCTGATGCGAAGAACTGATTCATTTGAAAAGACCCTGATGCTGGGAAAGATCGAAGGCATAAGGAGAAAGGGACAACAGCAGATGAGATGGCTGGATGGCATCACCGAATAAATGGAGATGAGTTTGCGTAAACTCCAAGAGTTGGTGATGGGACAGGGAGGTCTGGCATGCTGCAGTCCACGGGGTCACAAAGAGTCGGACACGACTGAATGACTAAACTGAACTAAGGTAATATCCTTGAAGGTGACACATAATGCTGCATGTGTTAGGATTTTCTTCATTCTGGCATGTAAAAACACAAAATACATTAGCCACATGTGACAACTGAGGATCACCTTTTTTGCTATATCTTTTTCAAAGGTTCCTTCTGTAGTTTATGTACATTAGAACTCATCACTCATCAGTAAAGACTTGACAGAAAAACCCTCTGAAGATTTCAAGACAGTGAGAGTCAGTTTGTGCATTTCATTTTCTCTCCTATGCAAAAACTATCCTCCCTAGTACTCGGTCGGGCACATCTATCTATTTACCTGCCTTGATATTCTGAAAGCCTGCTTTCTAGCTCTTCAACCAGAAAGATCGTCAGGCTCTGCTTGTGTGCCCTCTCTCTCCAGGCAGAAAGCTGAGACACTCATGGGGCTCTCCTCATTCACCACCTTTCTCTCAAGGAACACTGAGATGCCACTGTGCAATGTCTGAATACTTTCATTTCATAGACTTTGTCTGGTTTTCTTGATGTTTGAGGAGACATGATTAGTCTGGTCCCTGCAAGAAAAAGCCAGAAGCTATACATTTACTTAATTTTTAATTCTGATTTTCATAGCTTTGCTTTCTATTATAATTTTTAAAATATCTCTCTTGATTTCTGACCATTTTTGATGTTTTTTATGATTTCAGTATTTATTTACCTAAGCATTTCATGACATTCATTTTATACTGTCTATATGATGTTTCCAATATCTGAAGTCTTTGGGGTGGGAGGGCTAAATACTTCATTATTACTGTTGACTCTAATACTTTCTGAATTGCTGCTTTGTGTGTTCTGCAATTTTTAATCTGAGTATATGTTTCTTTAGTTTGAACTAAATTAGATTTTAGAGATATCTCCTCTGGTAATTGTTTTTTGTTTAAGTGTTAGGTTTTCAAGGACATAGCTGAACAAGGCCCTGTGGTAGAGTTTATTTTTTAAAATAGCTGATGCCCTATTTTACAGGATTCCTGCATGAGAATTTTACTTCTCATATCACTGATATCGGGATTGGCCATCGGACTTGCTTTGGCCTATACAACACTAGGGGCTTCCCAGGTGGTGCTAGTGGTAAAGAAACTGCCTGCCGGTGCAGAAGACGTAAAAGACACGGGTTCAGTCTCTGGGTTGGGAAAATCTCCTGGAGGAGCACATGGTAATCCACTCCAGTATTTTTGCCTGGAGAATCCCATGGACAGAGGAACCTGGCAGGTTATGGTCTGTAGGGTCGCAAAGAGTCAGACACAACTGAAGTGACTTAGGACATACAGATACACACATACAACATGAGAAGAAACGATGGGTGCAACGCAGCAAAACTTTAAGAGCTCTTGCATTTTTCTGCTTTAACCTTTCCTCTGTGTTACTAGACTATCATTGTTCCAAACCAGAGATGCTCCTTGTGTCTTGATGCTGGATTGAAAGGAACATGGAGCAAAGCCGAGGCTGACACACAATGGACAGCATCATGAGTGACATTTCCATCTCTGAAGTTTCATGCTTCTGTTGTTGTTGTTGTTGTTATGATAGTGAAAGTTCCCCTAAGCTTAATGAGGGAGTCTCATGTTAAGTTGCACCACCTCAAGGGCGATCCAAAGCTTATTTTCTGACCCTAATGTTGGTATTGGTATCTGGTTCCAGAATACGCCCAGTTTTGGTGATAGTTTTTGAGAGCAGTCTCCTACGTTCTGAAGTCACCATAAATATTCTTTTCTTATATTATTTTCCCATGATTTTTTCTGTACTGCCTCTCAATACAGAGATCCATTAAAAAGTATTTTTACCCAGAAATGGGTTCTTTTGCCTTTGAGCACTTGTTTCTTCAAAGAGCTAGGGTGCGTAGGTGGAGGGGAGCCACAGTTGAGCATATTCTCCTGGTCATAAAGGATTCAAAAACACTCTTCCTTTTGGTAGTGGCAACTGTAATTTTAAATGTCAAAACATGGAAGAGAGGGTAAAAAAATAACCAAACCATACTCTTTTCTAAAGTAGAGAATGGGTTAATGATAAACATGTAGAGAAGAATCAAGATGACAAAAAATAAAATATGTCAAGCTAATAAAAATGAATGAAACTGGATTACCTAGAAGATAGCCCAAACGAGGTCTTCCTGAGTCACCGATGGCTACTTACGTATCATTAAATGTTTTTATTAGTTGATAGCTAATAAAAATTTCAAAACCTCAAAACCCTCAGGTAGAAACATAACATATATTCCAGTCTTAAAATTTATGGAGAATTAAATTGTTTAAAAATTAAAATACACTATTTTCAATGATCTACTTCATTATTTTATCTTTAATTCCATTCTGTACAAATATATTTTTAAATTAAGTGAAGGTGGCTTATTTAGACCTTTCAGTTAAAGTTCTATACCCTGCAAGTATATTTCTATTCATTTTGATCAAACTTTTCAACCGCTCTGAAAAGAAACTGTAGTAATTCTCAGTGTGTACCCATACACGAATTATAGCAACCACATGTTTTCTATCTCACACAGACCTAGCAAAATTTAGAAAATCACAGAAAATTGCCTTTAGCTATGACAGAACAATTTGGAATTGTAGATTCTCTTGAAAACTTTTTTTTAAATAAAAAGCATCTTTCTCCTAAGTTGCAGCTTAATGTGTTATTTTTATTAACATTATTTACACCCTTCTCCAAACTCTTTCTCTCTCCAAATGAACACAGGATTGCATAACTCACATATTAAACAACTGACAACAAGTGAGTTTTCAGTCTTTATAAACATAATAGTAAATTTAAAAAGTCTTTATTTCCCAACTTGGTTGAGTATTTAGAACTAGCAGTTGTTGATTACTTCAACCATGACTACTTGATTTTCTTATCAGCCAACCATATTATCACATCATTATTTAAAATGTAAGCAAAACATTTAATAGATGTTCTACTCCAGTGAAAACATTTTCAGGTCTCTAGCAAGGGTGGATGTGTATGGACAAGCAACTCCTTTCCTAATATCCTAGTAATTGGTACTGACTGTCTCCAGTCATTACTACAGCTCACGTGGAGCTCCTGGTAGGAAGAAAAACAATTTTTACATTCTTTTCTATCCCTCTTCTAACTCTGTGCTGTCTAATATCCTCTCCCTACCCTCAACACACATTAAATTATACCAGCCCTTAAAAATTCTGGAACTTGGTAGTTGGCATTTCATAGACTAAATGAACACTATCCATAGGTATCCTAGTAGCAAACCACTGAGGAACAATTTAAAAAAAATTAAGGAGAAAAAAAAAAAAAAGAAGAAGAAGATAGATTTGCTTCGTGGAATACAAAGCTAAAAGTATAACCTAAGCCTCTTGCCTTCGCCTATGGGTTGAAATAGACTTGTATCATCTAATTTTCTCTTTTACAAGGTACTTAATAAAACCTGAAGCAGATTTTATTAAGTGCCTGTATATTCAGGACTCCTGTGTTTGGTGCCTATCTTACAATATAAATAATATAAAAGATTAAGGAGACTCATTGTAGCTAAGGTAAAGATCAGAAGGTTGAATATTTTAAAAGTTATCTTTTTAACATAAAACTTAAGTTCAATGAGAGTTTATGCTTGAGTATATCTTCATTTCTAGGTCTCAAAAGATTCCTCCCCAAATTTACCACCTAAAAAGGTCAAATCCATTTCAATTCATACACATCAAAGTTAGGTTATTTAATTGAGTGGTACTAGTTACTAATTATATTTGGATCTGAACCAAATGAAGCTATTTGTTCATTAAAACTAGAAGACCATATTTTACTTTGACTGAAACAACACTTAAATATTAACTCCTGCTGATATCAATGGGAATCCTGAATAGAGTTCAAGGACAGTCTTTGGCCCTGGCAGTAGTCCTAAGTCTCTTGAAATGATAAGAAAAAAACGTGAGAAAGGATGTTACACAAGCAGGAGAATTCCAGATTCTACCATTTAGACATGCATAAATTAATTGCACCAGTAAATTAAACTTATTCTGAAGGAAAATGAACCAGAAAGAGGGTGAGTATGTGTTTGAGAACCTGTGAATGTATATCCATGTATGTATGCTTGTGTATAACCGAATTGATCAAGTGACCATATAGTTTAAATGTAAAACAATGTGCTCATCTTTTCTAACCTAACAGGAAGGGCCACAGTGAGTGCAAGCTTTGAGAATTTCTCACAGAACCGAAGACCTTCTTATTATAATTTGTAATTGTCCATGGGTAACTGCACATTCATTTGAATTCCTGAAAGACTGAATCTTGTAAAGAGAACAAGATGGGCCCATATTAAAACTTTTAATGACTTTAGTAAAAAAAGGTGGAACTTTGCAGCCAGCTGGCTCCATACCGAAAGCCAGGCTGCACAGCTTGAACTTAAAGCTATCTTAACATAATGAATAAGTGCCAATAATTAGCATATGTAGTGTGAACAGGTTTGCTGGCACAAGCAAGTGAAAAACTCCAAGGTAAAGTTATTATTAGGGAGTAATTAGCTCTGTGAAGTAAATGAGTGAAACAATAGCTGCCAGCACTGACAATATGGCTAACATCTGACTATGTGGAAGATAACATTGTAAAGTATTGCTCCCTGAGCTAGAATCTGTTAATAACCATATGTTAGTGTAATTAATGCAGAGTCTTTCTGACCTGTTGTCACATAAGAACAATACTTTCTTGGAAACATTCAAACAGGCAGTCCCACACTCTGGGTAAGAAATAATTGTGAAAGTTGCTTACAAACAACTCTTACATCTTTATTTTTTTAAGAAAAGAAATAATCAGTGAGTTTAAAATGCTGAAGAACAGGATGAGCCGAGGTAAAACTGTTTCCTGTCTGACATCCCAGACACTAAGAATTCAACCAGAACAGAACTGGATCCTTCAAGGTGACTGAAATTCGGCATACATTTAGACAGATTAAATTAGGGGATAGGCAAAGTTGTTTTTCGTATGAAATTTTTGAGCTATATACCAAATACTTGCCCTTAATTTTCACAGGAAACACACACATACACACCATGCTATCATTTGAGAAATATTTCAAAAGAATTTTAAGTTTCAATACTATTAAGCATATTTTGCCTCTAAATCTAAACTCCTCAGGAACTGAGGACTGCATCATATTCATCTTTTTATTACCTCTGAGTGTTAACATACTATCTTCAGTAAATACCGATTAGATGTAGAAGATACTTTTGGATTCTCAATGATTCTGACAACACAACTAAAAACAGACTGGGGAAATGGGAGAAGAAAGTTCATACAGTGTGATTTCTAAGAGACAGACAGTCTTAGATCGTTCTGTAATAGTAATAGAGTAGACAGAACTACATGGCTCTTTCCATTAAATAATTATGACCTATCCGTCCCTGTCCACTTCATATTTTCCTCTTCTACTTCCTTCACCATGCATCTTCTCATTTTTAATATTTTGTATCTCATATTATTTCATATAATAATTTCATATTATTTCATAATATATTTCACAATAATTTTCTGTGCCTGCAAGTTCATTAATCTTTCTGTCAGTTTCCTAATCTATCAGTGGTGATAAGGTTGATAGCCATATTTTAACTTGAATTTAACACTGAATGAGTTGAAAAATTGTCATCTGCCAATGACAACTGCAATTTTTATTGCTAAATACGCAGAATCAATTGTTCTCCCTTATTTTTGTCAACCATATATCAGTGTTTTCCTAAGAATTTATAAGGCTATTCTCATCAAGTCATGGCCTTAAGGTATTAAAAGTACCAAGATCAGTTGAAGATTCTTTTCTACTAGTTTGTATTATTCTACAATAACAATGTGAGGGAAATTTGTAATGCCACCCAGCAAACTTGTTACTATCAGCAAGACATATATTGCAACTTACACAAAGTTCATGTCCACATTCCCTGTCATAGTAATGAAATAAAATAACCGATGCTACTATTACTTATCTTAGGGTACACATATACGTGTGTGTGTGTATATATATATATACATATATATTTACACACCTAAAACTTCCTGTCGAAGAAGGAAAATGAAAGCTTTCGTAGTGTTTCCTAGTTATACATAGTTATAAAGTATTATTAATGATTACTAATGATATACAACTCACTATGGAAATTCAGTTAAGCATATATATGCCTGGTATATTTTCATTATGGATTTTTTCATCCAATATCATCTCAAATTTATATATGTATTAAGAGCACAAAAGACATTCTACTTACTTCTGATTTTTGGCCAAATATAATTTACTTTGAGTATCCTATTCCAACTAACCTATTCCAGCTGAACTTCTCAAATACAGCTTATGAGGTGGAACACTCATAAACTAATCAACAAGTATTTCATAAACTATAAGATAAGATGAAGTAGTATTCATCAGTTCCTGCAGAAAGTTTGATAACTTTCAAATCTAAGCTGTACTATACCTTGAGAAGAGAAAGGTTGAGATTTAATGAAAGCTTGTTAGTAACTTTTGCACCTTTTTAAAGGAGTAGGTTTCTTTAGCAATGTCTAATACTTCACAGACTAAAATGGCCAAGTAAAAGAGCCCTGCACGTTTGAGATCTCACACATTCATCTTCTCACTAAACATCTGTTTAAGGCCTGTGTGATCTACCTGTCAGCACCAGTGATCCATAAAGTGTTTGAACTGCCTGTCACAAACCTCTGAGCTGGTTTGATCAGAGGCTTTGTGCACACTAATCACACCCTTTATCTTTCTAATGTTAGAGGGGGAAACACACACACACACACACACACACACACACACACACACACACAGAGCAAGGCTGTCTTCTCAACCTGACTGTAATTAATCTTTGTAAGGGGGAACCTGCCTGGTTTGAAAAGCAAAGATCTGATGGGCTGCTGCTCTTTTTGTATAAAGGTCTTATTTTCCTACCAGGCATCTTTATACTTGGGTGGTACCCTTTACAAACCACCTTAACTGTGGCTCAGTGACAGTGAAACAACCTTCAAGATCACCTTATGAATGAACCTGTTGGTAACTTTACCTAAGAAAAGAAACCAATAAAAGGGAGTTCTACAGGAGCTCGTTTAAATGATTCTCTCTTTTTAACTGGATGCAGGAAGAAAGGAGCCCAAATGTGAAGCGGTCCCCTTTTCATGTTCCTTGTAAGCTTCTCTCGCCACTAATAATCCCACTGCTACTTTCCTCCTGCTCAGTTGCACACAAATGTATCAAGAGCTGCAGGAGCTCCCAGAGAGGGAACATTTAACATCTTTTTTTTTTTAACTGTTTAAAGTAATGCTTTATGCATCTTGCCTCTTACCACTATTTGCTTTTTATTGCTTTAAGTGAGATTAATGCCATGGTTGAAATAACTTGGAATGGCACTGATATTCAAAACGTAATGGACCATTCCCAAGGGACATAATCCCCTGTGTAACAGTTTAAAAACAATTTGGAATATAGTAAACAAAAGGCAGAGAGGGAAAAAAGAACTATATGAGTCAGCCATAATATTAGATAAGAGAGTATAAATTAGGATCACGTGATGATCTTTCCCAATTACTGTCTCTGGTATGAAATGTTAAGTTCAGTATTTATAGACACAATTCAAACTAAAGACCACATGTTATTAGGATGCACATAAATCCCACAAAGAAGATATTTAGTCAATTGCTGGATAAGCTCTACCCAGTTACACAAATTCTTACAGGGGAATTGGACAGCAAGGACTAAAAATGAAAGCATGTCTAACACCTGGCTCAATCAAGTTTACAACATAACTTCTATTACTAATAAAAAAAGTCACAAAGTCTACTACAGAGGAATGAAGTATATTGTAATTGTTGACAAGTAAAGAAAATTAAACTGTATAATGACAAATTATTTTGAATGCTTTTAGCACTAAAGAAAAATATGTTTATTCAAAATAGGGCTAAACTTTTAATTTAAATCAATGAGGTCAGTATACAAAAGTTCAGATAAATAGTATTTTAAAATTTCTCGTCGAAAATTTATAATAAAAATATTAAAACTGGGGGCTTTTGTATTTAATAAAGCATTATACCAGCATTTTTATGTCAATATAAACTCTTTACTTCTGTATTATGATACTTTAGCCCTAATCAATGTCATTATTAATATATTTGAAATTGTTGCAGAACGGGATAGAGGATGTTTCTATGGCTATATCTACATAATCCACAAATGATATGGTTGTATATGACACTTCACACTATATATCTATGCATCAAGATCATCTATTTTAAGACATTTTAACTTAGCTCATGGATTCAAAAAATTCTCTATGCTGTCCAAGTGGTCAGTAATAGAAATTAGATTTCCTACGTGTGTTGTTATAAAATAAATAATTAAGTATTAACCAGTGTAGGGTTATAGGAACAACCAGCTTTAAGTCTTATTCTATTGAACTATTCCCTTTGCCACCAATTTGAATCTTGTCTTTAGTCCTAATGAAAAAGCCTATTCACTCTCTTGGCATCCACAGCTCATCAATACTTTTATTTTACTTCTATGCTCAAGCCCTGAAAATTTGATGCTTTTGAACTGTGGTTTTGGAGAAGACTCTTGAGAGTCCCTTAGACTGCAAGGAAATCCAACCAGTCCATCATAAAGGCCATCAGTCCTGAATTTTCATTGGAAGGAATGATGCATAAGCTGAAACTTCCAATACTTTGGACACCTGATGCGAAGAACTGACTCATTGGAAAAGACCCTGATGCTGGGAAAGATTGAGGGCAGGAGGAGAAGGGGATGACAGAGGATGAGATGGTTGGATGGCATCACTGACTCAATAGATATGAGTTTGAATAAACTCCAGGAGTTGGTGATGAACAGGGAGGACTGGCGTGCTGCAGCTTGTGGGATTTCAGAGTTGGACATGACTGAGCAACTGAACTGAACTGAACTGATGCTAATGCTTTAGGTCACTCAAACTTTAGTGAGCACTAGATATCAAGTGAAGAAGGCAAAGGCACTCCACTCCAGTACTCTTGCCTGGTCTATGGGGTCGCACAGAGTTGGACACGACTGAAGAGACGTAGCAGCAGCAGCAGCAGCAGATATCAAGAGTGGCTGAGGACTTTCCTGGTGGTGCAATGCATAAGACTCTGCCAGCCAATGCAGGGTACATGGGTTGGATCCCTGGTCTGGAAAGATTCCACATGCAACTGAGCAACTAAGCTCATGCACCAGAACTATTGAGCCTGTGCCCAGGAATTCCAACTACTGAGCCAGCATGCTGCAGCCATTGAAGACTGCACAACTAGAGCCTGTGGCCTGAAAGAAGAGAAGCCTCTGCAATGGGAAGACTAGGCACTGCAACTAGAGAGTAACCCCCGCTTGGTGCAACTCAAGAAAGACCACGCACAGCAACGAAGATCAAGTGCAACGCCAAATAAAAATGAATTAATTAATTAAAAGGAAAGTGGGGCCACACATAGGACTAAGCTTCTAATGACTTCTAAACACCGAAGCAAACTGTAGAAATCTTGTCTGTTCATCTCCTAGTCCTGGCCACCCTGAATAAACTGGTCTATGTTTCAGCAGTGTGAGTCAGAATAAATGTGCAAGGCTTTAGATTGACTTCAAGGAGAACTCAGTGTCATGAAACTCTGTACCCTGAGGAGGTTAGGGCCTTTTACATGAGGGGTAAGTGTAGAATATCCTGAGAGCAACGATTATGAGCAAATATTTTAACTTTTTAAGTGTCACAATCTGTACAATCATTTAATTTTTTTAGTCTGAATTTTAGCTTTGGACTTTTTCTAAGCCTAAATACCAAATAAATAAAGACCCTGACGCTGGGAAAGATTGAGGGCAAGAGGAGAAGAGGACGACAGAGGATGAGATGGTTGGATGGCATCAACGACTTGATGGACGTGAGTTTGGGTGGACTCTGGAAGTTGGTGATGGACAGGGAGGCCTGGCGCGCTGCAGTTCATAGGGTTGCAAAGAGTTGGACATGATTGAGTGACTGAACTGAACTGAAACATTTATTTATTCATTTTTAGGTTACATTTTTCTTTTTGTGAGTTTTGAAAAACATAATTGTGCAAATATTTAATAATAGGCACCTATTTCATTGTTCCTAAGAAATTTGTAAAAATTAATTAGCACATATACAGATTTTAAAAGGCAATTTGAAAATGTTGCTGATTGTAAAGACTCAACTTGATTACAGCACCACTGAGTTTTAGAGAGAGATTTTTTATAATCTATACCAGATATTTATAGATGGGGAAGTTGAGGACTTTTAATTCTTTTTAATTGATGTCTTTATCAAGCAATTAATATTCTCATAAAAGAATCAAATATATGTTGTAAAAATACAAGGAAAAATGCTATTGAGATTCTCTTTTCAATGAGAGAAAATTAAAAATCACTCAAATAAATGCAACACAAGGTACAAAGGAATAAGATAGCAAAAGAGGAATAGAATGGTAAATGACATAGAAGTTCAGGAGACTTTTTCTCTAGGAAGTCTGAGGGACTCTTTATGGATAAGATGATGTATGACTTTGGACTTGGTGTTTATGATTATCCTTGACATGGAGAGAAGGAATAGAGAATGCTATTCCAGCAAAATGAATCCACATGAGTAAAAACATAGAAGCCAGAGAGTTTGAATAAGAGTTAAATTAGGAGGAGCTAAGATGGCGGACGAGTAAGACGGGGAGAATACTTTCTCCTCCACAAATCCATTAAAAGAACATTTGAATGCTGAATAAATTTGATAAAACAACTTCTGAATGCCGGCAGAGGACATCAGGCACTTAGAAAGACAACTCATTGTCTTCAAAACGAGAAAACGAGCCCTGCGGTAACTCCATTTGCGGAGAAGTGGCGCGGACACCAGCATTTGCTATTGGCAAGCGGGGGCTGGGCTAGTAGGAGCAGCGAGGCCTGCATTGCTTTGAGAAAGGATTTGGCCTGGCTATCTTGGGCACTATCTGAGCGAAATAACCAGACTGTCGGTTATCTACTACATCAAAAGCCAGCCCTAACTTAAGACACCACCAGGACTACCTACGGAACAAAGGGCTGCACAGAGTTGGCCGGCTGCAGGCCGTCCCACTCCGGTGACAGGCAGCCAGGGCCGGAGGCTGGCAATTACAGCCCTAGAGAGACATTGTCTAACGGAACTGTGAGTAGGTTTCTGTGCTGACTCACGCTTCTTGGGGCTCTGGATGGTCAACATCTGCCTGAGAAAGTGTGCTGTTGTATACCCAGAAAACTGAGTGGCGGAGAGTCGATAAGTCCCAGCAGCTGCGCTCACTGAACATTACATCACCTGCGCTACTCAGATCTGGGAAGGGCATAAAACGCAGACTCAACCAAGTCTGTGCTTCTGAGGATTATCTGAGTGCCAGAACTTGGCCGCTTTAGATTTGGGTGTTAATCTCCGCCCCCTCTGTAACAAAGCAGAGATCAGATATTGAAAAGACCTGTAAACCGCCTCAATAAAGAGAATTCAACAAACTACCAGAATATAGTAAGGACACTCTAAATTTGGCAATTTTAACAAAATGAAGAGACAAAAGAATACCCAGCAGCTAAAGGAACAGGATAGATGCCCACCAAACCAAACCAAAGAGGAAGAGATAGGAAATCTACCTGATAAAGAATTCCGAATAATGATAGCGAAATTAACCCAAAATCTCAAAATCAAAATGGAATCACAGTTAAAGAGTCTGGAGACTAGGATTGAGAAGATGCAAGAAAGGTTTAACAAGGACCTAGAAGAAATAAAAAAGAGTCAACACATAATGAATAATGCAATAAATGAGATCCAAAACACCCTGGAGGCAACAAATAGTAGAATAACAGAGGCAGAAGATAGGATTAGTGAATTAGAAGATAGAATCCTAGAAATAAATGAATCAGACGAGAAAAAAGAAAAACGTATCAAAAGAAATGAGGACAATTTCAGAAACCTCCAGGATAACATCAAACGCTACAACATTCGAATCATAGGAGTTCCAGAAGAAGAAGATAAAAATAAAGACCATGCGGAAATACTTGAGGAGATAATAGTTGAAAACTTCCCTAAAATGGAGAAGGAAATTACAACTCAAGTTCAAGAAATCCAGAGAGTCCCTAACAGGATAAACCCAAGGCGAAACACCCCAAGACACATATTAATCAAATTAACAAAGATTAAATATAAAGAACAAATATTAAAAGCAGCAAGGGAAAAAGGTCAAATAACTCACAAGGGAATTCCCATAAGGATAACAGCTGATCTTTCAATAGAAACTCCAAGCCAGGAGGGAATGGCAAGACATAATTAAAGTGATGAAAGAAAATAACTTACAGCCTAGATTATTGTATCCAGCAAGGATCTCATTCAAATATGAAGGAGAAATCAAAAGCTTCACAGATAAGCAAAAGTTGAGAGAATTTTGCACCACTAAACCATTTATGAAAGTGCTGCACTCAATATGCCAGCAAATTTGGAAAACTCAGCAGTGGACACAAGATTGGAAAAGGTCAGATTTCATCCCAATCCCAAAGAAAGGCAATACCAAAGAGTGCTCAGACTACCGCACAACTGCACTCATCTCACATGCTAGTAAAGTAATGCTCAAAATTCTCCAAGCCAAGCTTCAGCAATATGTGAACCGTGAACTTCCTGATGTTCAAGCTGGATTTAGAAAAGGCAGAGGAACCAGAGATCAAATTGCCAACATCCGCTGGATCATGGAAAAAGCAAGAGAGTTCCAGAAAAACATCTATTTCTGCTTTATTGACTATGCCAAAGCCTTTGACTGTGTGGATCACAATAAACTGTGGAAAATTCTGAGAGAGATAGGAATACCAGACCACCTGATCTGCCTCTTGAGAAATCTGTATGCAGGTCAGGAAGCAACAGTTAGAACTGGTCATGGAGCAACAGTCTGGTTCCAAATAGGAAAAGGAGTACGTCAAGGCTGTATATTGTCACCATGTTTATTTAACTTATATGCAGAGTACATCATGAGAAATGCTGGACTGGAGGAAACAAAAGCTGGAATCAAGATTGCTGGGAGAAATATCAATAACCTCAGATATGCAGATGATACCACCCTTATGGCAGAAAGTGAAGAAGAACTCAAAAGCCTCTTGATGAAAGTGAAAGTGGAAAGTGAAAAGGTTGGCTTAAAGCTCAACATTCAGAAAACTAACATCATGGCATCTGGTCCCATCATTACATGGGAAATAGATGGAGAAACAGTGGAAACAGTGTCAGACTTTATTTTTCTGGGCTCCAAAATCACTGCAGATGGTGACTGCAGCCATGAAATTAAAAGACGCTTACTCCTTGGAAGGAAAGTTATGACCAACCTAGATAGCATATTCAAAAGCAGAGACATCACTTTGCCAACAAAGGTTCGCCTAGTCAAGGCTATGGTCTTTCCTGTGGTCATGTATGGATGTGAGAGCCGGAGTGTGAAGAAGGCTGAGCACCGAAGAATTGATGCTTTTGAACTGTGGTGTTGGAGAAGACTCTTGAGAGTCCCTTGGCCTGCAAGGAGATCCAACCAGTCCATTCTGAAGGAGATCAGCTCTGGGATTTCTTTGGAAGGAATGATGTTAAAGCTGAAACTCCAGTATTTTGGCCACCTCATGCGAAGAGTTGACTCATTGGAGAAGACTCTGATCCTAGGAGGGATTGGGGGCAGGAGGAGAAGGGGATGGCAGAGGATGAGATGGCTGGATGGCATCACTGACTCGATGAATGTGAGTCTGAGTGACCTCAGAGAGCTGGTGATGGATAGGTAGGCCTGGCGTGCTGCAATTCATGGGGTCACAAAGAGTCGGACACGACTGAGCGACTGATCTGATCTGATCTGATCTGAAACCATTTCTTCAACAAAAACTAAAGGACATTCTCTAGATAGGAATCACTAAAAGGGTGTATAAATTCGAACCCAAAACAATAAAGTAAATCTTATTTATCAATAATTGCTTTAAACGTTTATGGGCTGAGTGCCCTAATCAACAAAGACTGGCCGAATCAATACAAAAACAAGACCCCTACATACCTTGTCTACAAGAGACAACCAAAAGACTAAAATGGGTCAAATGGATACAAAAACTAGACCCCTATATATGTTGTCTACAAGAGAACCACCCTAAAATACGGGATATATACTGACTGAAAATGAAGGCCTGGAAAAAGATTTTCTATGCAAATATGGACCATAAGAAAACAGGAGTAGCAATACTTATATCAGATAAAATTGACTTTAAAGATCTTGAAAAGGAGACAATGAAGGTTACACATAACGACTTAAAGGAACAATCCAAAAAGAAGTTATAACAATTATAAATATATATGCACCCAACATTGGAGCATTGATATATCTAAGACAAACATTAATTAATATGATAGAAGAAATATGCAGCAATACAATAATAGTGGGAGACTTTAATTCCCCACTCATATAATCTGGCTGTAATAGACAAAGTAAAGAGCAAAACATATTTACTTATGAGCCTCAAAAAATTCAGTTCACTCAGGAGAGTTTAAAAAAAAAAAAAAAAAAAGACTTATTTGTTCACTCTGTAAAGGTTTATTGACTATTTTATGGGTTTGGTACCACTTTGGGTAGTAGGGAGGAAGAGGTGACAAATGTGATCCTGTCCTAAATAATATATTGTGGTAAAGATAGACCTACCAATACAAAATACCAAGATGTGCCTAAAGATGAGGACACCCAAACTGGACTTTTTGTTTCCTGAACTTATCATTTCGAGAACAAACCTCCTAATATAGGATGAATTCAACATGATTTTTTTTAGGTGTTCTTTGTGATTAAAAACAGAAAGCCATTGGTTAAGAAATTACATATACTCCTCCCCACCATCACTCCCCTTCTTTCTTCCCATTTCCCTCCCACCCTCATTGATCCTTTCCTTTGTCCATTTTCCCCTGCAAAAAAAAAAATCAATAAATAAATAAAAGAGTTAAATTAGCTGATCATCAAGCTCATAAAAGGAAATAAGTGAAAACAAATTAGCCAAGTAAGAGCACCATATAGTAGAGGGTCCTGAATGACAGGCTAAAAACAACCCATTTAATCTCGTAGACAGCTGGGAGCTGTCAAAGGCTTTTGAGCAAGGGATGGGAACCAGGAGAGTTTTTCTTCAGTAAGATGGACCTATTAGTAGTGCAGAAAGACAACTGGAGGGTAAAGCTACTAGAGTCAAACAGGATAGGTAGGTAGTTATTGCAGAGATGAGTGGAATGAGAACTTGAATTTGAGGCAGAAAAGCACCAACAAAAAAAGATGGAAGGAGTATCATGAAGACAAATCAATATACTCATAATCTTATACAAAGCAGACTGAGAAGAGGAAAATATCAACAATAAATTCAAAGGTTTGACATTAAGTGATTAGAAGACTAGAATTCTTATAACTAGCTATTCGTACTGGACATGGAACAACAGACTGCTTTCAAATTGGGAAAGGAGTACCTAAAAAGGCTGTATATTGTCACCCTGCTTATTTAACTTCTATGCAGAGTACATCATGAGAAACACTGGGCTGGAAGAAGCACAAGCCGAATCAAGATTGTTGGGAGAAATATCAATAACCTCAGATATGCAGATGACACCACCCTCATGGCAGAAAGTGAAGAACTAAAGAGCCTCTTGATGAAAGTGAAAGAGGAGAGTGAAAAAGTTGGCTTAAAGCTCAACATTCCGAAAACGAAGATCATGGCATCCAGTCCCATCACTTCATGGCAAATAGATGGGGAAACAGTGGAAATAGTGGCTGACTTTATTTTTGGGGGTTCCAAAAATCACTTCAGATGGTGATTACAGCCATGAAATTAAAAGATGCTTATACTTTGGAAGGAAAGTTATAGCCAACCTAGACAGGATATTAGAAAGCAGAGACATTACTTTGTCAACAAAGGTCCATCTAGTCAAGGCTATGGTTTTTCCAGCAGTCATGTATGGATGTGAGTTCAAGTATAAAGAAAGCTGAGCGCAGAAGAATTGATGCTTTTGAACTGTGGTGTTGGAGAAGACTCTTGAGAGTCCCTTGGACTGCAAGGAGATCCAACCAGTCCATCCTAAAGGAGATCAGTCCTTGGTGTTCACTGGAAGGACTGATGCTGAAGCTGAAACTCCAATACTTTGGCCACCTGATGCAAAGAGCTGACTCATTTGAAAAGACCCTGATGCTGGGAAAGATTGAGGGCAGGAGACGATGGGGACGGCAGAGGATGAGATGATTGGATGGCATCACCGACTCAATGGAAATGAGTTTGGGTAAACTCCAGGAGTTGGTGATGGACAGGGAGGCCTGGCGTGCTGCGGTTCATGGGGTTGCAAAGAGTCAGACATGACTAAGCAACTAAACTGAACTGAAACCATAGATTTATAGGACTAGAACTTCATATAATACATGACTGATGGTAGACAAGCCATGTTAATACATGGCTTGTCTACCATATACATCATCATCCATTTCAACATATACCATCATCATAGAAATCATTTCATAGGAGTGGAAGCCTATTTGCATTAAGTAAGAATTATTTCCTTGTCCAGAACTATTTCTTACAGAGTATGATGTTAAGAATTTGAAAAAAAAAATGGGTTCAGAACTCCTATCGGAAGCCTGGGCTTCCCTGGTAGCTCAGCTGGTAAGAAATCCATCCACCTGCAATGCTGGAGACCCTCATTCCATTTCTGGGTCAGGAAGATTCCCTGGAGAAGGGTAAGGTACCCACTCCAGTATTCTTGGGTTTCCCTGGTGGTTCAGTCAGCAAAGGATCCACCTGCAATGTGGGAGGCCTGGGTTCGATCCCTGGGCTGGGAAGATCCCCTGGAGTAGAGCATAGCAACCCACTCCAGTATTCTTGGCTGAAGAATCTCCAAGGACAGAGAAGCCTGGTAGGCTACAGTCCATGGGGTCACAAAGAGCTGGACAGGACTGAATGACTAAGCACAAGCACAAGCACATTGGAAGCTCAGTTACAGAAGAATCTTCTAGTGCATCCAGACTCGAGGTTTTACAGAAAAGAAAATGAAAAATGTATTCAAATAGCAGCATTATTATACTTCAGATTAATAAGTACCCTAAGAAAGACCAAAATCTTAAGAAAGCAACTTTAATTCTACTCCAGTGAAAGTAAATATAGACAGTATAGGAGTTTTGTTATAATAGTATTTTTGTTATAATAGTATTTTTGTTATAATAGTATTTTTTGTTATAATCATATTTTAAATAATACTATTTTGTTATTAGTATAGTATTAATGAATTTTAAATTATACTTTTGAGAATACTTTTGTATTGGAGAATACTTTCCAATATTTCAACAGTTTGAATCTAAAAAAGAATAGAATGTTTTAGCTCTTTTTTTGATAATTTTGACAGAAAGACCTACTTTTTCTGAAAAGTATTAATTTCTATGGTATTTTGAAGGAAAAAGTCTCTTACTCAAAAATATGGTTACTCTTACTCAAAAAAATGGTTTTATTACAGAATAAGAAGTTAAAAATACCCTCCTCTTCTCACACACATACACACACACATGCTCATACATTGAGAAAAAAAAAGAGTTGTTTATTGGATTAGACAAACCATTTCTTATATGTAGTAAAAAAAAAATTTGGCCTAAAATATTTTTAGAGCATCATGATAGTAAAAACATTATTTTCAATACAGATTTCATCAGTTCATGGAATCCTTGAAGTTAGAGAAGTATGAAGTGTGTAGCTCTATCTTCTCTTAATTATAAATGTACTATTCTCAAAATAAAAACAAAAGAGGCACTTTAAATTCAAAGACAGTCTATTTCTATTTTGTTATGTTTACTTTAAAATTATGACATATCATCATGTGTCACTTAAAAAAATTCTGTTCCTTGATAAAGACTTATACCTGACAAATAAAAAATAAACTTATTTAGTAAGATAATGCACATCACACAATACAGGTGGAGTCTTCATAAAAGCTTAAACTGAGCTCCATCAATTAACATTTAAGCAGCACTTCTGTGTCTTGTTTTGAGTGTTATATTTGTCAAACTTTAAAATACAGGCAACAAAGTGCGTGTGTGTGACTATACTAAGAAAACAATTATGCACTTGAATACGTATTTATAACAAATCAACAATATCAGCACATATCTGCTGTAGATCTTTGAAGCAAAAATGTATTGTTACTAATAAATTTGAAATTAAAAGCATATATCTGTGTCTTCGATGTTATATATATTTCTATATACACATTTATTTTATCAAAGTATATGTTGATCAATTTGATACAGCCTATAAAATTATAAAAAATATAAAATGTAATATTAGCTATGAAGAAAGTGGAAGTAAAAATCAGTCATGCCCGACTCTTTGTGACCCCATGGACTATACAGTTCACGGAATTCTTCAGGCCAGAATACTGAAGCGGGTAGCTGTTCCCTTCTCCAGGGGATCTTCCCAACCCAGGGATCGAACCTAGGTCAGGTCTCCTGCACTGCAGGCGGAGTCTTTACCAGCTGAGCCACCAGGGCAGTCCAATATTAGTTATAAGTCAGTAAAATGAAAGAGAAAAATATTAATAGGAACCCAAAGGAACTCCCGGGGAAGGCAATGGCACCCCACCCTGGTACTTTTGCCTGGAAAATCCCATGGACGGAGGATCCTGGTAGGCTCCCGTCCATGGGGTCGCTAAGAGTCGGACACGACTGAGCGACTTCACTCTCACTTTTCACTTTCATGCATTGGAGAAGGAAATGGCAACCCACTCCAGTATTCTTGCCTGGAGAATCCCAAGGACTGGGGAGCCTGGTGAGCTTCCGTCTATGGGGTCGCACAGAGTCGGACACGACTGAAGCGACTTAGCAGCAGCAGCAGCAAAGGAACTCCAATCAGAAAGCAGAACAGGAAGGCTTTAAAACACTATATTGATATATAATTGTCCTAACACAATAAGGCACATCCTGGCTCTTACTTCAGGATGAAATAAAACAAATCACTTCCCTGGAAATCCCATGTCTTATCATCATCATCATCATCATCTGCACCACAGAGATCATATAATTGTCTTTTTAACTACCATTACTTTCTTTTAACTATCATTTCTTATAACATTTTATTTTCAGCTACCATTTATCAAGCACCTTCTGTTAGTTGGGCATTAACTATATTGGTGCTTTATTTATAATAATTATAACAAAATACTAGTGCTATATCGCATGTATTTTAGACATGAGGAGAGAGAGTGAATAGCTCCAATCACACTACTAGTGACAAGCAGCCACTTAAACTCTGTTCTATCTGACTGATGAGTCCTTGCAATTCTCCCCACGCCACTCCTGTGATATAACAATGTGAGAACAATGCCAATACCCCAGGCACCACTGTTAACTCAGTAAAAACTTAGTCAATCCTGATCTTTTGTTTAAAAATCTGAGTGATTTTATCAAGTATGTTGGCATCATATGAGTCACAGCCCAAACGTAATACATAATTCTCTTTCCAGATGGTCAGGAGTCTAGCCTATGATGATTTGAATAAAGAAAAATATGTAGAACTGGTATTTTAAAATTTCTTAATGATGAAGGCAATTTGTACAGATTTCATCGGCTGAACAAATATGGATTAGGTACAAATGACCCTTAGGCTACGTCCACATGCTCAGCAATTGAACTATAAGACATGTCTATTGGTTGTAACCTCAGGACAAACCAGGCAGCCAGAGTCCACCTGGAGGAAACATATGATTACAATAACCATCATTAATTATGAACTCCCTCACATGCTACTATTACCTAGAATTTACAAATGAATAAATTGGAACTTTAAAAAGATTAAACAGCTTTCTAAGTTTATGCAATCACTAAGTGACAAAGCCAAGATTTAAATAAAGTCCACTGAAGCTAACTTCAGAGTGCTATCAACTATATCACTCATAATAATACTGTCTTTATGAATTACAGCTACTTAAAAAAAAAACTATCCAGTGTGATCAAAAGATAAAATGCAAAGATATTTGGAATGATAAAGCAATTTTATGTATTAACTGTGCTCTTGGCAGTCATGTACTCTTTCTTCTTAATACTCAACACTTTCTCAAAGAAATAAGATGTCTAATAGTCAAAACAAGTATAGCACAATGCATAAACAATCCTAGTAACTGTAGTACGTTAAACTGTGTCCCTCAAAAACATATGTCAAAGTACTCACCCCTGGTACTTGTGAATGTGGCTTTATTTGGAACTAGGCTCTTTGTAGATGTAATTAAGAAGCTAGAGATGAGATCATCCTGATTCCATGCACATGCTAAGTCGCTTCAGTTGTATCCAACTCTTTGTGACCCCATGGATTGTAGCCCCCCAGGCTCTTCTGTCCTGGATTCTTCAGGCAAAAATACTGGAGTGGGTTGCCATTTCTTCCTCCAGAGAATCTTCCCAACCCAGGGATCGAACCCACATTTCTTATGTCTCCTGCACTGACATATGGGTTCTTTACCACTAGTGCTACCCAGGAAGCCCTAGACTTGGTTCAGATGATATAGAACCTGCATGCAATGTGGGAAACCCAGGTGTGATACCTGGGTCAGGAAGATACCTTGGAGAAGGGAATGGCAACCCACTCCAATATTCTTACCCTGAGAATTCCATGGACAGAGCTCTACCTGGCAGGCTACAGTTTATGGACACTCAAAGAGTCAAAGACAAGTCAGTTAGGGAGCAACTAACACTTTCACTTTATCTTGGATTCAGGCTGAGCCTTAATTAAACCCAAACGGTGGTGTTCTCAGAAAGATATTTGAGATACACAGATATATAGGGGAAAAGAGGATGGGCAGCTGGGGGCACAGACTGAACTGATGCACCTACAAGGCAAGGAACCCCAAGGATACTGGGCAGCCAACAGAAGTTAGGGCAGAGGCCTGCTCCAGACTCCCCCTCAGAGCCTGCCAAAAAAAAACACAAAACACTCTGCAGATACCGTAACAGCAGATTCTGGCCTCCTTTCCTGAGAGAGCATACATTTCTATTGTAAACCACCCAGTTTGTGGAAATTTCTTACAGTGGGCCTCTGACACTAACACAACAGTGATTCTAAAATTCGTGAATGAAAATTTTACTTCCCCAATATATGGTACTGAAGTATGCAGACATTTTTTGCAGTTGTGGATGATATAGAGAGTTTAATATTATTATTTCAGCCCAAAAGAGTCTCTGGGTTTCCCAGATGACTCAGTGGTAAAGAACCTGCATGCAGTGCAGGAGACACAAGTGTGATACCTGGGAAGGAATGAGCTCCTGGAGAAGAAAATGGTAACCCACTCCAGTATTCTTGCCTGGGAAACCCCAGGGACAGAGGAGCCTGGAGGGCTACAGTCCGTGGGATCACAAAAGAGTCAGACGTGACTTACTGACTAAAGAAAAACAGAGTATATCGAGGATATTGGCTCTACCAGTATTATCTGATCATTAAAGCTGTGGCATTAGGATTTCAAATTCCACTAACAGCATTAGGGACACTCTCTCTCTCTCTCTCTCTCTCTCTCTCTCTCTGTGTGTGTGTGTGTGTGTAGTCTCTCTTTCTCTGATGTTAAATTATTTGGGATGTGGAGTACATACTTTTTTTTTTTAATGACCAGTCCTGTCAAATAACAATACACACTGGTTGATATATTTGCCCACCTTATTTTATACTATAAGCTACCACTGAAGCTAGAAATACTTAAAATTAATTTTTTAACACTATGGCTTCATTTGTATATAATTTTCTATATAAATATGTCTAGCTCTGAGATAAGTTGATTCAATATATATATAAATCAAAGACAAAAAAAAAGAAATGACCTATATTTTTAAAAATGTTTTTAAAGAGATAATCGATCTAAGTATTCTTAAAATGCTTCACTGAAATTTTAGTGTCAATTTTAATAAAAATGGGGCTTCCCTGGTGGCTCAGAGGTTAAAGCGTCTGCCTGCAATGCAGGAGACCTGGGTTCGATCCCTGGGTAGGGAAGATCCCCTGGAGAAGGAAATGGCAACCCACTCTGGTACTCTTACCTGGAGAATCCCATGGAGGGACGAGCCTGGTAGGCTACAGTCCACAGGGACACAAAGAGTCGGACACAACTGAGCTATTTCACTTTCTTTCACTTAATAAAAATATTTATTTATAAAATTTTGAATAAGTATCTATGTCAGAAGCGAGAAATCCATATTAACTGTAAGTCAAAAATTAATACGGAATTTCATGGAATTGTTAGCAATGATAACTATCCATTACTAATTGTTTTTTTTTTTTTTTAAGTCGCTTCAGTCGTGTCCGACTCTGTGCGACCCCATAGACGGAAGCTCACCAGGCTCCCCCGTCCCTGGGATTCTCCAGGCAAGAACACTGGAGTGGGTTGCCATTTCCTTCTCCAATACATGAAAGTGAAAAGTGAAAGTGAAGTCGCTCAGTCGTGTCAGACTCTTAGCGACCCCATGGACTGGAGCCTACCAGGATCCTCTGTCCATGGGATTTTCCAGGCAAAAGTACTGGGGTGGGGTGCCATTGCCTTCCCCGACTAATTGTTAGCAATGGATAAATATCTCTTTGAGACGCGTAGGGTTTTAATTTTTTTTTTTTAAAGCAACCCATGATGGCACTGGTAAAGTTATTTTTTCTGTGATTTATAACTCAAACTTGAGTCTTTTCCATGTACTAAACTATAACAAATTCAGAAGCTTAATATTTAAAATGAAATAAAATGGTTATAACTTACACTTACATTACTTTTATATTATATGATAGGTTAGGAACACTGGAAAGGTCAGACAGAAATTATATTTTTACTTCTGCTCTGTGGAGATGCCATTATTACTCTAAGCACCTAATTTTTACGACCAATAACAACATTAGTAGTGATCCACTAAAATACAGCTACGCCAGGTATTGGACACAATTGGAGGCAAGTGCCAGTTGTGATGAAGCAATCAACTGCTCCCATATGATCCTTCTAAAGAATGAATTCTATACAGAAATATCAGTGGCGAGGCATGCACCTACTTAGTACAGAGTCTGATAAGTGATGTTAAATGGAGACAAGTCATTTCTCCAAAAGAATGTTCAGTCTTCAAGAATAGTTAATAATTAAGGAACTTTAATCACACTATCTATCTCGCAAATGAGATCATCTTTAGTGATACCTCTTATGAAACCTGAACTTAGCTTAAATATTTCCTGCTCTCCAGAGACTTGCTAAAACTTCCATACATCCATAACAAAAACTGATTTAAATTTTTCATATAGTTGATTTTAGTATTTTTAACTTTACAAAATTTTGAACCCAAAGATATGGAGGAACCTTAAGTTCTGTAACATTCAGAAAATATTGTGACCCACCATGAAACTAAAATTCAGTTTGGTTTAGTTAAGTCACTCAGTCATGTCCAACGCTCTGCGACACCATAGACTGCAGCATGCCAGGCTTCCTGTCCATCACTAACTCCTGGAGCTTGCTCAAACTCATGTCCATTGAGTTGGTGATGTCATCTAACGATCTCATCCTCTGTCATCCCCTTCTCCTCCTGCTTTCAATCTGTCCCAGCATGAGGTCTTTTCCATGAGTCAATTCTTTGCATCAGGTGGCCAAAGTATTGTAGTTTCAGCTTCAGATCAGTCCTACCAATGAATATTCAGGACTGACTTCCTTTAGGATTGACTGGTTTGATCTCCTTGTAGTCCAAGGGACTCTCAAGAGTCTTTTTCAAAACCACAGTTCAAAAGCATCAATTCTTCAGTGCTCAGCTTTGTTTACGGTTCAACTCTCACATCCATACATGACTACTGGAAAAACCATAGCTTTGGCTAGATGGACTTTTGTTGGCCCAGTAATGTCTCTGCATTTTTAACATGCTGTTGAGGTTGATCATAGCTTTTTTCCAAGGAGCAAGTGTCTTTTAATTTCATGGCTACAGTCACCATCTGCAGTGATTTTGGAGCCCAAGAAAATAAAGTCTATCACTGTTTATATTGTTTCCCCATCCATTTGCCATGAAGTGATAGGACTGGATGACATGATCTCAGTTTTTTGAATGTTGAGTTTTAAGTCAGCTTTTTCACTCTCATCTTTCAGTTTTATTAAGAGGCTCTTTAGTTCCTCTTCAATTTCTGCCATAAAGATGCTGTCACCTGCATATCTGATGATACTGATATTCTTCCTGGCAATCCTGATTCCTATTTGTGCTTTCATCCACCCAGGCATTTTGCATGATGCCCTCTGAATATAAGTTAAATAAGCAGGGTGACAATATGCAGCCTTGACATTCTCCTTTCCCAATTTGGAACCAGTCTATTGTTCCATGTCCAGTTCTAACTGTTGTTTCTTGACCTGCATACAGATTTCTTAGGAGGCAGGTCAGGTGGTCTGGTATTCCCATCTCTTGAAGAATTTCCTGCAGTTTGTTGTGATCCTCAAAGTCAAAGGCTTTGGCATACTCAACAAAGCAGAAGTAGATGCTTTTTCTGGAACTTGCGTGCTTTTTCATGATCCAACAGATGTGGGCAATTTGATCTCTGGTTCCTCTGCTTTTTCCAAATCCAACTTGAACATCAGGAACTTCTTGGTTCATGTACTTTTGAAGCCTAGCTTAAAGAATTTTCAGCATTACTTTGCTAGTGTGTGAGATGAGTACAATTGTGTTGTAGTTTGAACATTCTTTGGCATTGCCTTTCTTTGGAATTGGAATGAAAACTGACCTTTACCAGTCCTGTGACCACTGCTGAGTTTTCTAAATTTGCTGGCATATTGAGTGTAGCACTTTCACAGCATCATCTTTTAGGATTTGAAATAGCTTAGCTGGAATTCCATCACCTCTACCAGCTTTGTTTGTAGTGATGTTTCCTAAGTCCCACTTCACTTCTCACTCCAGGATGTCTGGCTGGGGTGAGTGATCACACCATCATGGTTATTTGGGTCATTAAGATTTTTTTTTGTATACTTCTTCTGTGTATTCTTGCCACCTCTTCTTAAAATCTTCTGTTAGGCCCATACTGTTTCTGTCCTTTAGTGCACCCATCTTTGCATGAAATGTTCCCTTGGTATCTCTAATTTTCTTGAAGAGATCTCTAGTCTTTCCTATTCTATCCATTTCCTCTATTTCTTTGCATTGATCACTGAGGAAGGCTTTCTTATCTCTCCTTGCTATTCTTTGGAAATCTGCATTCAGATGGGTATATCTTTCCTTTTCTCCTTTGTCTTTCATGTCTCTTCATTTCTCAGCTATTTGTAAGGTCTCCTCAGACAACCATTTTGTCTTTTTGCATTTCTTTTTCTTGGGCATGGTTTTGACCACAGCCCCCATACAAGGTCACAAACCTCCGGGAGTTCTTCAGGCACTCTATCAGATCTAATCCTTTGAATCTATTTGTCACTTCCACTGTATAATCACAAGGGATCTAATTTAGGTCATACCTGAATGGTCTAGTGGTTTTCCCTACTTTCTTAAATTTAGGTCTGAATTTTTCAATAAGGAGTTCATGATCTGAGTCACAGTTATCTCCCAGTCTTGTTTTTGCTGACTGTATAGAGCTTCTCCATCTTCGGCTACAAAGAATATAATCAATCTGACATCAGTATTGACCATCTAGAGATGTCCATGTGTAGAGTCTTCTCTTGTGTTGTTGGAAGAGGGTGTCTGCTATGAACAGTGCGTTCTCTTGGCAAAACTCTATTAGCCTTTGCCCTGCATCATTTTGTACTCCAGGGCCAAACTTGCCTGTTACTCCAGGTATCTTTTGACTTCCTACTTTTGGTAAATCATATGATTTAGTGTGCTTATGTAGAAATTAATTACTTTAAAGATTTAGGAATTAGGCTGATACCTGAATTGAATTTGACAAAAGATAAAGTTAATTCAGAGATATAAATTAACAAAAATACTGAAAGCTAACATTCACTATTATTAATAAAGGAAAAGATAAAAAGAACCTTGGAATAATTAATGCTTTTGTCAGACACCTCTCTTGGCCATTGTTCTGGATCATAGCAGACATGTTTATTATTTTTTATGTAATAAACTGTGGTGTAAGGTATAACATTGGGAGATGGGTTTGTAATCAAACTGGTTTAGATACCATATTGATATAGACATACTACTCTGTATTCTAATGAATTAAAGCTAATTATATCAATTGAAGGGTAAATTCATAATTCTGCTTTTTATCTCATGCCTTCATCCATCTAGGGGTGGGGAGGACCACACAAAAAACAAAAACACTTCTGAGATGCTGATTATTCAAATTTCAAGTTTAGAGCAATGACAAGAAGCAGAGAAAGGGAAGATAAATTGCCACCAACAAAAACATTTGTTCCAGTGCTCTACTAAGTTTACGGTATACTCACTTCATGATATTTGATTACTATATATCAACCATCATGTGACAGGAACTAAAATTTCCAAACTACAGAAAAAGAAGCTGAAAATCAACGACATCAAATGACTTGTCCAAAGTCATACAACTAGAAAACAATTAAGGCTCCAGTTTCTAAATCCTATAACATTTCAGGGAAAAGACATCATTCTTCCTCCAGTCTGTTTTCTTCCCTCTCCCAACACCCCTCCTTAAATATATGGCCATCGTCCTCACACTCAAAGAAATCCCTCTGCACTTCTATGCCTTGATTTTTAAGGCCTTTGGATTTTCTATCAATTTTTTGTCCACATTTCTTATCCCTACCTAATTTACTTTGGCCTTCAAGATGAAATAGCCACAATTACTGTTTCACTTTACTCTTGTAGTAAATAAAATTATATTATTGACTTTTCCCCATAGGATTCTGAAAATCTTAGCGATATATGAACATTGTTTAAAAGAAAATAAAAATATCTTCAGTACAGTTGAGCAGAATATCTGGCATATTTGATCCCTACCTAACTGGTAGTACTGTGAGGTCCCTTATACTTTCTATAAAGATATATATATATATATATATATATATATATATATATATATAAACCTCTAACTAGACTTTAAAAGGTCAAAAAATTCAGTTGTTCTGGTTTCATATATTATAATGAATTATAAAATATTTAAATTTAATTCATTATATGAGTTATAAAATATAATTTTATATAAATTATACATTTATATTTATATAAAATATAAAATTATATTTAAAATATAATCCATATTTCATAATTTTCAGTCCATACATATTCAAACTTTATTTTCTTCCTTTTGCCTCAGTAACTACCCATAAATGACATGCATTTGTTTCCTTACTTAATTACTCCTGTTATCCTTTTAGCAAGCTATTAGATACTGAAAAGAAAAGAGGCCTGTAGCATTTCTCATCATCATGTTTATTAAGCTCAGGACTGTGTAAGGAGAGAATTATATTTCCTATGAAAGCAGGTAGGTACGTAGGATTGTAAAAACACAGCCTCAATAAGTGAGTCCCTATGAGCAAAAACAGATCATTATAACAGATGATGTGGGCAGATATCCCACTGACATACAGTACAGCTTAACACAGCCAGGATGGAACAAAACTTAATAGTGGTCAAAGTGGAGAAAGGGGGCAAGTAGTAATGAAATAAGTACAGCACATCCTGAGGTCATTTTCTGTTTCTCCTTTAAGTTAAAGTAGTATCATAAAGAGTAAAAGCTCATAACCATTTCCCAGTTGTCTGAACAATCAATGGCACTGGGGGAAGATGTCCAGCTAACTTTGCACATCTTTCCTTGATGAGCTTTTCCTTTGCAATTTCAATAGGTAAATTATAATGATGGCTCTATGGTCTTAATGGCTGTTAGTAAGGGAAAAGATGAAAACTGAATAAACTTTCCATTAGTATTCTTAGAACATTCAAAATGAAAGACACACTTCAAGTTCAAGATGCTTAATTTTTTAATGTTTATGCAAAGGAAACAATAAAAGGAACCAAGCTGTAAATGAGTGCTTATGGGATGTATTTGTATGGGATAGAGATTAAATGTGTGTTTATGGGGCAGAGATTTCAAACAGAAAAAAATGTGAACTAATCTAATATTAGAAGTTAGTAACTGGATTAAAAAAAAAAATGAACTGAAGTAAATATTCTGAGATACATACATTCCGTAAATTTTCTAGGATACTCACAGTGAAAATACATTGAAAATCAAAAATTGTTCCTTCATGTAGGCATTTCAGTTTCATTCTGAGGCTATAAAACCCTTAAAGATAAAGACCAAACCTCCTATTGTAATCTTTATAATCAGAAGAAGAGATTGAACAAATAGGTTCAATGTCTTAAGGTCCATAATCTCAGGGACCTGTCAAAATAATATCACAGAAGGAACTGAAATAGTTGCAAAATATGTTTTCACAAACAAAATAAAATTGTTTCATCTTTTACTGTGAAAACTCACATAATTTTGAATTTTCTAAGTCTTCTTGTCTCTCCATTTTCCAAGTATCATGTCCTTGTATCACAAAACTCATAAAATATTAAACTTAGGGTTAATTCAAGAATTTTTTTCCATATTTATTTTCTATTTTCCTAGATCAAGTCTCAAAATGAAGAAAGTCAACCAAATGATTTTAAAAAAAAGTAAAAGAAGGACGTACAAAATGCCATTAAATAAATGAAGATGGAGGAAATGGGCTAAAGGAGATTAATTCTATGTGGCTTGAAATATGGCGCTAAAAAGTTTATAGTACACCTCTTTCCCATTCTAGATAAAACATAAAATTCTGAGGATTTAATCAGATAAAGAATGAACAATGAAAATACTACCATATTTTACCATTGATATGGCAACCCACTCCAGTGTTCTTTCCTGGAGAATCCCAGGGGTGAGGGAGCCTGGTGGGCTGCCATCTCTGGGGTCGCACAGAGTCGGACATGACTGAACTGACTTAGCAGCCATTAATAATTAATATTCTTTGCAAAGTGGGTAAAGGAATAGCATGTATTTGAGAACTTCATTATTACATTTTATAAGTACTGTGATCATAATTTCCTTTAATTTAGCAATAACCAGAGAATGTCCATTGATTAACTTCATCATTTACTTTTTCCTGCAAGAGACCCTTATTTTACTTCTATGATTATGACTGTATGCAAAAAAAAAAAAAAAAAAAAATCATCAGATTCTTGAATTGTGGCATGACATGGATGAGCACAGATATATTAGATGGATGAAAACCTAATTGCTACATTACATAAAGTGGGATTTTGTTTACATGCACTAACATTGTATCTTACAGTGATCACATAAGAAAAATAAAATATATTGTGAAACTGTGAGAAGTGAGATTTATAAGATATCTAAACTCTTCCACAACTATAAGAATCAGCATTTTCATGTTACTGGGATACTAAGATTTTAAAGTAAATATTTACAAAATATCATCTTATAAGTACTTATTCTACATTCAGTTCTTTCTCTTAAATTCTCACTGAGATATCTGTTGTCTAGGAAAGAGTTTGTGTCACAAGCATGAGAATAAATGAAAATAAAGAAATTGGGTAAGAGCACAAAAAAGAAAAAAAAAAGATATAAGGTTGTAGAAGACAGGGTAAAGAGAAGACAGTTTAAAGTAATGATATGTTGGTGGAAGTATCTGTACACCTCAAGATTGTGCCTGCAACACATTTAAGAGTAGTAGCCTTTTTTTAATCACAAAAGAGACACTTCACTCAATGTCTCAAGGGATAAAGATTTTAGAGAAAGATCTTTCCTGTTTCCTTACATGAATGAAGCACTTGTTACAGAACAAAAAGAAAGTAGATTTTTTAAAACAATAGGAAACTGAAAGATAAAGCTTTCAATAAATGACTGAAGTATATTAAATATCCTGAATGGGGAGGCTGGGGAATGGGCATCATTTTAGAGAAAAAGAAAAAGCAATTGCATAATGGGAAAATACTTTTCTTTGCCAAAATATTCATTTTCTAATTTAGGTTTTTAAATTTATTTAGAAATCAAAGAGGTGCTTTAAAATATTTCAGTTTTACTTTGATAGAGCCTCAGCTACAGTTTATGAAACGAACATTTTTCTTAGAGACGTAATCAGATATTATTTTCACACTAGAAGAATGTAATTTTTTTCCTTTCTTTAGTTTATACACTCTGAAGATACATGTTACAAATTTTGATTCAAATGGATCAAGCAGAGATACCAGCTCACTGTAAAAATGATTTTTTAAAAAATATGAAACCCTCAGGAGCCAATGAAATGTATGTTAGAAAAGTTTTGCATGCTTGCCTTCCAAAGTGATGTAACTGATAACTTTAGTGAATCAGAATTTGAACAGCATTTTCTAATTGTTTTCTTCTAAATGATGTGTCACTTACAATTTTCATGGAACCATTCAAATACTGTTCCAAATTTCTTTAGTAAAAGATTTAATATCTGTTTCAAATTCCAGATAAATAAACATAATTTGATGGGCTCTGTAGGACTGCTGCTCATTTTGGGCTCAGCAATGCTTCAGACCTTGGTTATTTTATATGATTAACCAGGACTAAGAGATCAAGGTATAAACCTAATTGCTATTGGACTTGGGCACACCCCTTATAATTTTTGGACCATATTTTATCCATCTACAGAATAAAAAGTTGGATTAAGTTATGTCTGAAGATTTGCAGTGCAAAAGTGTCAGCTGAACTCAAATGGGTTTAGCAAGCTCCTTATCTCAGTAAGGACTTACAGCAAGCAGTTCACAGACTGGTCTGAAGGTCATAATGTCCCAACACATTCTTCTTTCTATTTACATAAATGATTATCTTTAAACATACCCCCCATTTTTACAATTATATAAACATTAGGAGTCTTCAGTCCTAGAGTAATTGAGAAGAGTGAAATAATGTGCAGGTTTTATAACTATACCCTTGAAGCATGCAGTTGGTTGTCCCTTAAATAATCAAAAAACTATCCATTAAATTTAGCCTTCCAAGACACAGCCTCAAGGTGAGGAAGTTTGAAAAATTAACCATGGCTATGGCTGTTTGCTCAGTCCCTCAGTCATGTCCAACTATTTGCAACTCCATGGACTGTAGCCTGCCAGGTTCTTCTGTCCATGGGACTTCCCAGACAAGAATACTGGAATGGGTTACCATTTCCTTTTCCAGGGGATTTTCCCAACCCAGGGATAGAACCTGCATCTCCTGCATTAGCAGGTGGATTCTTAACCACTGGACCACCTGGGAAGTCCTGGTTATGGTTATTGCAACTTTATCCCCAAACCTAAAATTTGAACAGACTTGGTCTGACAAAAACGAGCATGTGTATAGGTTTTCAAACTAAATTAAGTTATTTAAATGGACAGAATGGTGTTAGCAAAAGGGTTAAAATCATTGAAGTATATTGCATCTCTCATCTGGAATCCAAAGAACATACAAAAATGAATAACTCAGGTGAATATTTGAGTTATTAATATTGAAAATATTTGAAATGTGAATGTCCCTGCAAATTCACAGCAGAATATACACACACTGGATATATAAGCTTGCTGCTGCTGCTAAGTAGCTTCAGTCATGTCCAACTCTGTGCGACTCCATATGGCAGCCTACCAGGCTCTTCTGTCCCTGGGATTCTCCAGGCAAGAACACTGGAGTGGGCTGCCATTTCCTTCTCCAATGCATGAAAGTGAAAAGTGACAGTGAAGTCGCTCAGTCATGTCCGACTCTTCGTGACCCCATGGACTGCAGCCCACCAGGCTCCTCCATCCATGGGATTTTCCAAGCAAGAGTACTGGAGTGGGGTGCCATTGCCTTCTCCGATATAAACCTAATAACTGAATATAATAAATTGTCCTTTTCAGAAATTCTTATTTGTGAAAATTATAGTCTAGTGAATATGTATATTCTTTCATTAGCATAGTCTCAAGATTATGTTTAAAATTGGAACACGCTCTGATTCTATTTTATTACATAATCATGCTATTTACGTTAGATATAGCAGAATACTTTAAATATGTATTTAAAAATTATTTACACAAGAAAAGAGAGGATGAGAATTAGGATTCTTCCTCAGTTAAATAGACAGTTACTTAAATACTCAGTTAAATAGACAATTACTGTCTATTTAAGTGTATCCCTTTGGTCAAAACTAGCTGCTTCTGTTCCAGTGTTCTTGCCTGGAGAATCCCAGGGATGGCGGAGCCTGGTCGGCTGCTGTCTATGGGGTTGCACAGGGTCAGACATGACTGAAGCAACTTAGCAGCAGCAGCAGCAGCAGCAGTAGTTGCTTTTGTAGACAATGGGGGAGATCAATAGTGAAGTATTTTTTAATTTGTTTCTCAAACTAAAGGTAAATCTTATCAAATGTGTGTAAATAATTTAAACATTGATTCATTCACAAATATTGATCCCTAACCACAGTGCTTTCTCTTTCACCTCTTTGCAGCTGTGTGTTGTTGAATAATTTTTGTCTCCCTGCATATACACATACTCATATACCATATTTCTATATACATTACTTCACTTTAAATGTCTCTTAGTGCTTCTGAGTCTGACTGATGTAAGATGTTATTTTGAACATGCCAGAGCATCTAAACGGCTCTAGTCTTTTCTTCTCAGCCTGCATTCCTTGATAAGTGGCAAAGCTTCCCACTTATCAGTCACTCAAAGTGACTGTAGCTGTCAGTTGTGTACAAAGCGCAATCAGTTTGGAAGCGGAGACACCAGCATTTTTCTTCTCAGCTTGAAGCAAACACGTTTTGACTGCTAGTCATTCAGTTTTAAAGCATTCTCAATTAGGGGCGGATGAAGATATAAAGAAAACACATCCTAAACACCTCCACCAGGCAAGAGAAAAATTTTACTGTTATCTCTTGATTTACCTTATGGCAGCACCATTCCTCCTCTTTTTTCTGGCTGCTTGACACAAGGGCTCACGACAACACACCCTCTATCATGAAAAGACTGCAACAATATATTACACTAACATCCAGTGCAACCTCTATTTGAGCCTGTTTATACGTTTTCTTGTGTTCTCTCCTTCTTGAGTCACCCTGTTGTAATTCAAATAATTTACTTTAAAAATTAAAGCAAAACAATCTTTAGACTCACCTGGCTTATTTGTGAACAAATGTTTATTCAATAGAAACAGAAAACCTAATTCAGTAATGAGAAGAAACAGGAGAGAAGTTAGCCAGAAAAAGGATCTTTGGGAGAGAGAAAATCAAAAATAGTAAAGAAGATAACTAATAGCTATATCAGACAGTCAAGCAGCAGGTACTGGCAAAGTTGTGAAAAAAGAAGATAAAGAGAGCTAAACATGTATTCAGGACTAGATGGTGGTTATGGGAGAAGAAATATTTTAATACATATTTGGGCATTAAATAGAAGAAATGAAGGGAAAATAATGATTCAAAAAGATGTATGTACAGACACTTAGGTATATGTATAGATGTAGATACTATAATAGAAATCTCTAATTATATGTCTACAATATCAAAATTAGCTCATTAGTTTACCTCTATTATAGTTAAATATATGTGTATGCTATGAAAGTTCACATTAGTTCACTGATCCTAATTTCCTTTTTAGGTATAACAAAATCGTCAATATAAAATAGTTTTCATGTCACCCTATCTTTTCTTATCATTTATAAGTGAGGATTTGGCTATATGCAATATTTGCTCATGTGAAACATGTCTCTCCTCCATTCATAAGTACTTATTTACTCCATTTATAAAGGAACCCTCTTACCTGGCTTACTGTAGAAAGCAAAACTAAGTTATTTTAAAAAAATACTACCACATTTGCTAATTTAATAGGTTTAACTCAGTTTGATAAAAATCAATTAAATCTTATTTTATAGGGAGTATCTGAATTAAATCACTCATTGCAACTCTATAAAGGAGAGAGAGGAAGAAGGCACCTTTTAGTCTACATAGTAACTCAACTGTCAGGATCTCAGAGACATACACACACACAGACACACACACACCCCCTCAGTTCCACTCTAAAACTGAGATAATGCCATAACCTATCTGGGCTTCCCAGGTGGTGCTAGTGGTAAAGAATCCACCTGCCAATGCACGACATGCAAGAGATGTGAGTTCAATCCCTGGGTTAGAAAGATCAAAGGGAATGGCAACCCACTCCAGTATTCTTGCCTGGAACACCCATGGACAGAGGAGCCTGGCAGGCTACAGTCCATGGGATTGCAAAGAGTCAAACACAACTGAGCGAGCACACACACGCATAACATATCTGATTCTCGTGATAATCATATGAAATAACATCTACAAAGTGCCAACCACTTAATAAGCAATGGTCTACTGCTTCCTGGGGATTCCCTAAAGCTCCTGGTGGCTCAGTGATAAAGAACCTGCCTGCAGGCGGGTTAAATCCCTGGGTAGGGAAGATCCCCCAGAGAAGGAAATGACAATGCACTCCAGTATTCTTGACTGGGAAATCTCATGGACAGAGGAGTCTGATGGGCAACAGTCCATGGGGTTGCAAGAGTCAGACACAATTAGTGACTAAACAACAACTACTTCATAGTACAAAGTACAAAATGATTCTACAAATCACATACAGTGCTAGAGGATGTTGGTTATCTCTTACTGATGGCTCTCAAGGGCTTCCCTGGTAGCTCAGTTGATAAATAATCCACCTGCAATGCAGGAGACCCCAGTTCAATTCCTGGGTCAGGAAGATCCTCTAGAGAAGGAATATACTACCCACTCCAGTATTCTTGGGCTTCCTTGGTGGCTCAGTTGGTAAAGAATCCACCTAAAATGTGGGAGACCTGGGTTCAATCCCTGGGTTGGGAAGGTCCCCTGGAAAAGGGAATGGCAACTCACTCCAGTATTCTGGCCTGGAGCATTTCATGGACTGTATAGTCTATGGGGTCACAAAGAGTCAGACAGGACTGAGTGACTTTCACTTTCATAGCATCTACTTTAATCCCCTGAGAAAATTACAGTCTTATTTATTTTTATGTATACTATGGACTGGATAATGTGCCATCACTTTATTCATTCATATAGTCATACACTAAGAAATATTTTTAAGTGCTCATTATATGCCAATAACATTTACAGGTTCTTTGGATACAGTAGTGACCAAGGCAGATAAAATCTTTGACCCCCACAGAACCTCATGCTATGGTGCATTTTGGTAGCAGCAATGGAACAGCAAAAACCAAGTAAACTGAAGGGAGTGATAGTGCTATAAAGACAAGCAAGCAGGACAGGAGATCAGAGACTGACTGGAGAAGGCAGGGACTGCTTCACTTTTCAGGGATGGCTTCCATTAGGAGGATGGCACTGGGAGAGAGAGCTAAATGAAGTAGGCATCCGAGTTACGTGATGAAGTGAAGAAAGCATTCCAGGTCACAAGAATGACAAATACAAATATTTCGATGCTAGAACATTGTCGCCATAGTCCTTGCAACCAGAAAGGACTAGTTTCAAGGGTGGGAGGAATGAGGGACAAAGTTTGAGGTTGGTACAATCAAGAATAGCCCAATACACTAAGGTAAGAAGAGTGAATTCATTTTAAGTGACCTGATTTTGAATACGGTTACAGCATAATTGGGTTTCCCTAATGGCTCAGTAGAAAAGAATCTGCATGCAATACAGGAGACATAAGAGATGTGGGCTTGAACTCTGGGTCAGGAAGATCACCTGGAGGAGGCAATGTCACCCCACTTCAGTATTCTCAACTGGGAAATCCCATGGACAGAGGAGCCTGGTGGGTTACAGTCCATGTGGTCACAATGAGTCAGACACAACTGGGCCAGTACAAACAGTACAACTAAATTTAGAAGATTACTCTAGCAGCTACATGAAAAACCTAGTTAGCAGCTCAACAGTCAGTAGGATGACCAGCTTGGTTAGGAGGCTACTACAGTTCAGGTAAGAAATGATGACAACTTATACTAGACTGGTCATGGGAGAAGTTGCTCAATTTGAGGATAAAGGCCAATTCCAATGGATTAGCTGTGAGACATAAGAGAGTGAGAGGATACCAAGACATCTCCTAGGTCTTCGGCAACAACAACTAGGTAACTGGTATCATATCCAGAGTGGGATAAATCAGGAAAGAATGAGATGGGGGAGATGATCAAAGGTTCTGTTTGGGAAATGTGAAATTTGAGGTGCATATTAGTTATCCCTTTAAATAGGCTCAGCAGACAGCTGGGTATTAGACTCTGAGGTCCTGGTGAGAGACAGAAACTCTCCAGATACGATGGTGTACAAAGACTTTAGATTGGAGCATTTAAGAAATAAATGGAAATAAAGAAGTCAGATTATGGCCAATAACTCCAAGTTATCCTTTTAGGGATAGGAAAGAACCTACCAAAGTAAACTGAGAATGGGGAAGAAAAGCAGACTGTGGTCTTTTGGAGGCCAGTGGAAGAATAGTCCAAGAAAGTGGGAGTGATCAATTTAACGAACTCTGCTGTGAGGTCTAGTATAATGAAGACTAAGAATTAAGCACTTCTAGAATATTCAGTGAAAATGAAGCAACTTCAGCTTTCCTTTTGTTTCTCCTTCAAGGGAAAACAGGGGACCAATATGGTGTCATAAAGTCATATTAAATTCTATTTATCTTTTCCTTCACAAATTATTTAACTTAATTAAGCATATTCAAAAGCAGAGACATTACTTTGCCAACAAAGGTCCGTCTAGTCAAGGCTATGGTTTTTCCAGTAGTCATGTATGGATGTGAAATTTGGTTTAAAATATCAAGGTCACCATCTAAAATTATATATAAATATGAACTCATATTTTTTATAAATTTAAAGCAAAGAAGAAAAGGATAGTGAAATTCTCTCTATCTATGTCCCTTGCCCCCACTACTTTCCCAGAGAAACTAAAATATACATTTTATGTTTTACAAATCTTATAACTGTGAGAAGTTATATACTTGGAGGAGGTTAAATAAAAATGGGGCTTACTTTTACTTAGAATTACCAAAATGTCTTAGGACTTGAAACACAGGGTATGAGAGAGAACAGGATTTTAAGGCCTGGGTTGAAAACAATAATATCACAGTAAATTCTCTGCATACAAACCCTCAGTATGCAAACTTTCAAAGATGTGAATGTGCATTTGCATGTTCCAATCAAGTAAGTTGTTTCAGGGGTCTGGCGTGCACTCTCACGTGGCTGTGCTTTTGTGTACTTTATGGTACTGTAGAGAGTACACTAGTACAGCATCTTTATTTCAAGCCCTGGATGCCAAAAGCACGTGTTAAAGCATCAGTGATGTAGCTGGTACTGCTAAGTAGCACCCAAGCACAAAAGTGAGAGAGTGGAGAGACAAGAGGAAGAAGAAGTAACTGAAGAATCGAAGAGATTATGACATAGGAAACAGCAAGGGGATTTTCTTTATTTGACGAGGCACTGTTAGGTTTTGAAGCACAGGATGTGAATGTAGAATGGTACACAAGGGTTGTAGCTGTCACTCAGAATACGATCCAGTGCTACCATGTCATCTATCATGAGAAAAAAAGAGCTACTACCCAGACATCACTGCATTGTCTTTTCAAGTGAGTACACAGACTTGAATCCTGCAAAGAACCAGAACCTGTGCCATCAACATTAGGCTTGAGTGGAATTACAGCTTCCCTCCATCTCTTATTGCTGATGATCCTTCAGCTCTACCATCTCTCACCTCCCTTCCCTCCTCCAGAAAGTAACTCTTCTCATCTGTTCACTTGATGCCAGCCCCTGTATGCCAGCTGTTGTACTGTACTATCAGATTTTAAATGTTTTATTTTATGTTTTCTTTTTATATATGATTTGTGTGCAAAGTATTATAACCTATTACAGTAAAGTATTACATAGCTGATTGTGTAAGTTGGGTACCTGGACTAAACTTTGTTGGACTTACAAATAAATTGGACTCACAAACACGCTCTTGGAACAGAACTCATTCGTATGTAAAGAACTTGCTGTAGTTGAAAGTAACTTTCATCCTCCCCATCTACACCACAGTGCCCCCCGCTCCAACAGAAACTGAACAGTCCAAGGAAACATAAGATAGTCCGCATGATCACTGGAATCCCAGAAAAAAGACCTTTGTGTACACACATATAGGATTTATGTTATGTATGGCTAGCTTTCTGTTCTCTCTAAACCAGTGCCCACCTCTTGATAAAACCTCATTAAAGTCAGTGTTCCCAGTCTACTTTTTCTTATCTCATCCTTGAATCTGGATGGATAATAATCATTTTCTAATTCAAGCAGAATGTCAAGCTGAAAGAGTAACATCAAGATAAGCAACTTGGTGAAAATGAGACAAAAGATAATTTAAGGAAATGAGAACTTAATTTTTTGGCAAAACCCTCAGACAATGATAATTTACAGAAATGAGAATTTAATTTTTTGGTAAAATCCTCTAATTTGTTTATCCTGAGATATTCAAGGAGAAATAATCCATTAAACAAATGGATAACCTGAAGAAGGAATTATCAGAAAACAAGAAGCTTCTCATCGAAATTAAAAAGGTAACTTCTCAAAGATCCAATTAAAAATTTTAGGAGATAAAGCGTAGGTATCATCTAAAATGAAAAACAAAGAAAGAGAACAAAATATGAATAAGATACATAGTTACTAACACAGAAAATACAATGTCTGCCTAATAGGAGACTCAGAAAAAAATGAAAAATAAAGGGGAAAAAATAGTCAAGAAAAAAAAAGATAATTTTCAAGACCAAAAGAATATAACTTTAGAATAAAGATTCATAGTTTTTACAAAATAAGTAACAAAAATATCAATATATATCTGATATTTTTCATTTAAAATGAAATGTTACAGTAAATAGAAGATACTAAAAGTTTTCAGAAAGGGAAAATATTTGTCTTCACCAACAGAAACATCAGATCAACACTGTATTTCCCATAGATGCTAGCAGATGATGAATCAATGAATTTAAAATATAAGAAAAATTACTTTCGATTACAATTTTACTTGCGCCAAACTATCAATCAAGAAGAGGGGTAAAATGGAGCATTATTACATATGTGTACATTTAGAACTTTTTATGCCAAAAACTTTATACCTGGATGTGATTCTGATCTGTGATTTTTATCTGATGTGATTCTGGACCAAGAGAATGAGGTAAACCAAGGAGGACAATATAGGAAAGAGTGATTCTTCCCCCTGGAGAACCATAAAGGGACATCCTAGAATGTCGGCAAGACTGACTAGTTTAAATTAAAGCAAAAGAACCTGCCTTGAAGCAGGTATCAAGGAAAATTGGATTGTGGAGGTCTTGTTTATTCTTGAGAAATTATGGAGATGATAAGGCAAATAACATGAGGAAGAAAGGCTAACGAAAAGGCAATTGGGAAGTTGAGAGCTACACAGAAATGAAATGATGAGCATCCTATTAGACTATGAAGAAAAATAGGTGGTCTCATATTTTAACATAAAAATCATTCATTGATTTCAATCTTTAGGATTAGCCAACACACAAAGCACAATAGGGGTTTGTGTGTGTGTGTGTGTGTGTGTAGTATGTGTGTGTGTGTGTATTGTTGTTTAGTCACTAAATCATGTCAGACTCTTTTGCAACCCCATGAACTGTAGCCCATCAGGCTCCACTGTCCATGGGATTTCCCAGAAAGAGTACTGGAGTGGGTTGACAATCCCTTCTCCAGGGGATCTTCCTGACCTAGGGATTTAACTGCATCTCTTGTGTCTCCTGCATTGGCAGGCAAATTCATTACCACTGAGCTACCTGGGAAGCCCAGTTGTATATACATATATACATATATGTATTATATACATATTTAGAGTAAACATTCAAATAACAGAAATCAGCATTTTTAGGTGTGAGAGAAGAGAGATGCCATCCAACAAGGCAAATGCTGAGACATTATTTATAGTTGATTGAATGAGAAAAGAGGTGTAAGTTAACTAAAGTTTAAAAATATCTATTAGAAGAACTTCAATGGCATGTGTAACTATATTACAGGGTGAAGGAAGGGATCGGGAAAGGCTACTGAGGTTGCAATACTATGTCTTCCAGTTCCAAGTTAATGATATTTAAAGTTGATGAGTCAGAAACAGCACTGTAATATCCAGGCAAGAATGTTGGAGTAGGCAGCCATTCCTTTCTCCAAGGTATCTTCCCGATCTAGGGATCAAACCCTGGTCTCCTGCATGGCAGGCAGATTCTTTACTCTATGAGCCACTAGAGAAAGTCCATTTGATATACAGAAGTAAATAATAGGAAGCTATTAAAAATAAAAGCAGATTGTAAGGAGGCGCCTTCTGAGTAAAAATGCAGGCACAGTATAGAGGCCTGGGCTCTGGAGGGCTGTTATTATTCTCCGGTACTCTTTTAGCCATGAGGCACATGTAACATTAATAAAAAGTAAAATACATATGGGCTTCCCTGATAGCTCAGTTGGTAAAGAATCTGTCTGCAATGCAGGAGACCCCAGTTTGATTCCTGGGTTGGGATATATGCACATCAATCTATCTGTATCTCTATGAAGAAAGGCAGCTTCGTCCAGATCAAGAAATAGTATCAATTATTGAAATTCTATCATTAGGCAATCTCCATGAGATGCATTTAAAAAAAAAGAAAAAAGAATGCTGAAAGGGCCTTCCCAGGTGGCACCAGTGGTAAAGGCCTCACCTGTTGATGGAGGAGTTGTAAAGATTCAGGTTCATTGATCAGTTCTAGTAATTTTCTGGTGGAATCTTTAGGGTTTTGTACGTAGAGGATCATGTCATCTGCAAACAGTGAGAGTTTTACTTCTTCTTTTCCAATTTGGATTCCTTTTATTTCTTTTTCTGCTCTGATTGCTGTGGCCAAAACTTCCAAAACTATGTTGAATAGTAATGGTGAAAGTGGGCATCCTTGTCTTGTTCCTGACTTTAGAGGAAATGCTTTCAGTTTTTCATCATTGAGGATAATGTTTGCTGTGGGTTTGTCATATATAGCTTTTATTATGTTGAGGTATGTTCCTTCTATTCCTGCTTTCTGGAGAGTTTTTATCATAAATGGATGTTGAACTTTGTCAAAGGCTTTCTCTGCATCTACTGAGATAATCATATGGTTTTTATTCTTCAGTTTGTTAATGTGGTGTATTACGTTGATTGATTTGCGGATATTGAAGAATCCTTGCATCCCTGGGATAAAGCCCATAGTAAAGTTGCAGGATATAAAATTAACACACAGAAATCCCTTGCATTCCTGTACACTAATAATGAGAAAATAGAAAGAGAAATTAAGGAAACAATTCCATTCACCATTGCAATGAAAACAATAAAATACTTAGGAATATATCTTCCTAAAGAATCTAAAGACCTATATATAGAAAACTATAAAACACTGGTGAAAGAAATCAAAGAGGACACTAATAGATGGAGAAATATACCATGTTCATGGATTGGTAGAATCAATATAGTGAAAATGAGTATACTACCCAAAGCAATTTATAGATTCAATGCAATCCCCATCAAGCTACCAACGGTATTCTTCACAGAGCTAGAACAAATAATTTCTCAATTTGTATGGAAATACAAAAAACCTCGAATAGCCAAAGCTATCTTGAGAAAAAAGAACGGAACTGGAGGAATCAACCTGCCTGACTTCAGGCTCTACTACAAAGCCACAGTCATCAAGACAGTATGGTACTGGCACAAGGACAGAAATATAGATCAATGGAACAAAATAGAAAGCCCAGAGATAAATCCACGCACATATGGTCACCTTATCTTTGACAAAGGAGGCAAGAATATACAATGGATTAAAGACAATCTCTTTAACAAGTGGTGCTGGGAAAACTGGTCAAACACTTGTAAAAGAATGAAACTAGAACACTTTCTAACACCATACACAAAAATAAACTCAAAATGGATTAAAGAGCTAAATGTAAGACCAGAAACCATAAAACTCCTAGAGGAAAACATAGGCAAAACACTCTCTGACTTACATCACAGCAGGATCCTCCATGACCCACCTCCCAGAATATTGGAAATAAAATTGAAAATGAACAAATGGGACCTAATCAAACTTAAAAAGCTTCTGCACAACAAAGGAAACTATAAGCAAGGTGAAAAGACAGCCTTCAGAATGGGAGAAAATAATAGCAAATGAAGCAACTGACAAACAACTAATCTCAAAAATATACAAGCAACTTCTACAGCTCAATTCCAGAAAAATAAATGACCCAATCAAAAAATGGGCCAAAGAACTAAATAGACATTTCTCCAAAGAAGACATACAGATGGCTAACAAACACATGAAAAGATGCTCAACATCACTCATTATCAGAGAAATGCAAATCAAAACCACTATGAGATACCATTTCACGCCAATCAGAATGGCTGCTATCCAAAAGTCCACAAGCAATAAATGCTGGAGAGGGTGCGGAGAGAAGGGAACCCTCTTGCACTGTTGGTGGGAATGCAAACTGGTACAGCCACTATGGAGAACAGTCTGGAGATTCCTCAAAAAACTGGGAATAGAACTGCCTTATGATCCAGCAATCCCACTGCTGGGCATATACACTGAGAAAACCAGAATTGAAAGAGACATGTGTACCCCAATGTTCATAGCAGCACTGTTTGCAATAGCCAGAACGTGGAAGCAACCTAGATGTCCATCCACAGATGAATGGATAAGCAAGCTGTGGTACATATACACAATGGAGTATTACTCAGCCATTAAAAAGAATACATTTGAATCAGTTCTAAGGAGGTGGATGGAACTGGAGCCTATTATACAGAGTGAAGTAAGCCAGAAACAAAAACACAAATACAGTATACTAACGCATATATATGGAATTTAGAAAGATGGTAAAAATAACCCTATTTACGAGACAGCAAAAGAGACACTGATGTATAGACCAGACTTTTGGACTCTGGGACCGGGAGAGGGTGGGATGATTGGGGAGAATAACATTGAAATATGTATAATATTATATCTGAAATGTATTAATTGTTCAAACTAAATACTGTCATGTTACAATTTGTTCATATTAGATGTTTGTAATGTTTCTGATAATCAATAAAAGAGATTCTTGATTAAAAAATAAATAAATAAAACACACACACACACACACACACACACACAAAGATTCAGGTTCAACCCCTGGGCCAGGACGATCCTCTGGAGAAGGAAATGGGAACCCATTCCAGTATTCTTGCCTGGAGAATCCCATGGGCAGAGGAACCTGGCGGGCTACAGTCCATGGGGTTGCACAGAGCCAGACGCGACTGAAGCGACTTAGCACACATGCACACGCTGTAAGGATTCTAAAGTGGCTCCCTCGGAGTAAGAGGACAGACCTGCAGTTATCATCACTGCTCTCTCAGGACACTCATCTTCTCAATAGAAAGTTCTCCTTCCAGAAAGTACAAGGGAGAGAGGAAAATCATTCGTAATGCTCCTACTTTGTATTCTCAGGTTCTCTCCTCTAAAAAATCTATCTGTATGCCAAGAACTATATCCTTCCAGGTGCAGTACATTTTATTTCATAGAGTAAAACATTACTCAGAGCTCAAGGAGTTAATACATTTCCTTCTCTGGTTGAAATGCTACCTTAATTATACGGCGTTTATTCTTGGCATTTCCAGTTTCCTAAAGAGACAAGGTTACTTTGCAATCTCTTTGTGCTCATGCATGTGTGTGGGGTATTGTTGAGGGGGGGTAAAATGCTTCCAGCTTACCACACTCAGAGAAAGAAATCATAAATCAGCAGGTCAGGCAGGTACTATTATTTCACCTTTAACATTATTATGTTTTCAATACAATATTTGAATGGATTTCCTTCTGCATAATAATTTATCGAGAATTACCAAAACTCTTAATGAGCTCAGAGAACTCTGGCTCCAATAAAATGAAACCTTTATCAAAAATTGGTTGAGCCTATGACTGTAACTTCATCATTCAATTGTATATAAGTCAAGATGTATTTTTACTTTGTAGGAATAAGTTCCCAGGGAAAGAAAACTCATTTAAAAACTTTGGGCCATTAAACCTTAAATGGTACAATATCAGTAAAATAAAAATGAACTGGACCAAGACTCGAGAAACTTGGAATCCAGCCATCATTCCACAAGTAACAACTTATGTGACATTGGGAAAGTCTTCTAACCTTACTTGGTTTCAGTTTACAAATGTCAAAATGAGAGATGTGTCTAAATAAAGGCTTTCTAAAAATCTGTTGTAGTTCGAAAAATCATATAAATTTGGAACAGAGAACTTACAGTTTTCAGTGGCTGCTGCCATGTAGGTTATACTGATTTTTTCTAGAAATTATTCTCTTGCTAGAAATATTCATTAAATTGTCCATCATGAGAAAAACAGAAAGAAGCTTTTCTCTCTAAAAACTTAGGCAAAAAACATTTAGCATTGTATGCTCATTGCATGCCAGGGATAATGCCATTTAATCCTTACACTAACTAGGTGTGACTTAGGTACTATCAGATCAAATCAGTTGCTCAGTCATGTCCGACTCTTTGCGACCCCAATAATCGCAGCACACCAGGCCTCCCTGTCCATCACCAACTCCTGGAGTTCACTCAGACTCACCTCCATCGAGTCAGTGATGCCATCCATCCATCTCATCCTCTGTTGTCCCCTTCTCCTCTTGCCCCCAATCCCTCCCAGCATCAGAGTCCTTTCCAATGAGTCAGCTCTTCGCATGAGGTGGCCAAAGTACTGGAGTTTCAGCTTCAGCATCATTCCCTCCAAAGAAATCCCAGGGCTGATCTCCTTCAGAATGGACTGGTTGGATCTCCTTGTAGTCCAAGGGACTCAGTCCAACTCTCACATCCGTACATGACCACAGGAAAAACCATAGCCTTGACTAGGCAGACCTTTGTTGGCAAAGAAATGTCTCTGCTTTTGAATATCCTATAGAGGTTGGTCATAACTTTCCTTCCAAGGAGTAAGCGTCTTTTAATTTCATGGCTGCAGTCACCATCTGCAGTGATTTTGGAGCCCAGAAAAATAAAATCTGACACTGTTTCCACTGTTTCCCCATCTATTTCCCATGAAGTGATGGGACCAGAAGCCATGATCTTCGTTTTCTGAATGTTGAGCTTTAAGCCAATTTTTTCACTCTCCACTTTCACTTTCATCAAGAGGCTTTTTAGTTCCTCTTCACTTTCTGCCATAAGGGTGGTGTCATCTGCATACCTGAGGTTATTGATATTTCTCCCGGCAATCTTGATTCCAGCTTGTGCTTCTTCCAGTCCAGGGTTTCTCAAGATGTACTCTGCATATAAGTTAAATAAACAGGGTGACAATATACAGCCTTGACATACTCCTTTTCTTATTTGGAACCAGTCTGTTGTTCCATGTCCAGTTCTAACTATTGCTTCCTGACCTGCATATAGATTTATCAAGAGGCAGATCAGGTGGTCTGGTATTCCCCTCTCTTTCAGAATTTTCCACAGTTTATTGTGATCCACACAGTCAAAGGCTTTGGCATAGTCAATAAAGCAGAAATAGATGCTTTTCTGGAACTCTCTTGCTTTTTCTATGATCCAGCGGATGTTGGCAAATTTGATCTCTGGTCCCTCTGCCTTTTCTAAAACCAGCTTGAACATCAGGAAGTTCACGGTTCACATATTGCTGAAGTCTGGCTTGGAGAATTTTGAGCATTACTTGACTAGTGTGTGAGATGAGTGCATTGTGCGGTAGTTTGAGCATTCTTTGGCATTGCCTTTCTTTGGGACTGGAATGAAAATTGACGTTTTCCAGGGTTTTTTTTATAGGTCTTTTTTCCAGTTTTTTTTTTTTTTTTTTAAAGTACCTTTCTTGGGTACTATAATACCCATTTAATAGACCAGAATAATGAAACTCAGAAGGATTGAGCAGTTTTCACAAGATCACCCAGCAGATGAGGTATAAAGATGGAGAATCTGAATCTGAGTATGTCAAAATCCAAAGAACTTCCCCTTTTTGTTTAACCATTTAATACACTTAAATTTCATACAATTATATAATCTTATAACCCCCAAAGAATCAAGCTCTTTCATACATACAATGGAATATACGCATTGAGCAGCTAAGAACAGAAATTTGCTTAGTCCTAGACAGAATAAGTCTCCCAAAGCTACTATTAGTCTTGCACGTGCTTACTTTATGAATCAGAAATAATGACACAGGTTTTAAGTACCAATTCTTTGCTCCCAAGAGAATACAATGAACAATAGTTGGAGAAGTTTATCAGAAGAGAGAATGCAACAAATATAAGTTTAAACACTGAGCTTTCATTTGGTAATCATGAAATTATGCATTTGAAAGGAAGTACAATATCTTTAAATTCACCTTTAAAAATACTTAAGTCAGTGTCATACTAGAGCATGTAGTTGAACCTACCCCCTAAGATGCTAATAAGAATCTTAAATTCCTTTAAGTATTACTGGAAAAGGGTAAGAAATTTAAAGCTAGGACCTGTTTCCTATCCCCACACCCATAGCTATAGAAACCATGTCCTACCCAAAGCTTCAAGACAAAAAGGAAACAAGTCTCTAGGAACATTCAGTTTATTGACATAATGGATACTTAGTAGAGGTCACTCATTCATTTACTTTAAAAGGTTTTGGTAACAGTGAATCAGGTCAAGATGAACCACTGGTCTAGGACCATAATTAGAAACATAAACCACCTGGAAGTATTAGAAACAAGCTGATTTATTATAAAAAGCAAGATGAGTCAAAAAATAAAATTGCTGAAGTTGGGCATTATAATACAACCAATACAGCAAAAGAAAAAGAAATTACCCTCAAAAAACCTATAAGGATATTTTTTCAGAAATATTTATAAAGTTCATCTTATGTAATAATACGCATTAAAAGTTAGCTAGACAGTAAATAAAAGTGCCAAATACTCCTTTTTAAGGACAATAAACAAAAATATTAAAGAAGAGCACTGTTAAACAGTAGAAAAAGAAGATTAAACTTTCTTAGTGTTCCTAAAATTAAGGATCTCATAAAGAGACAAGTTCTTAAAGGAAGAGAGGATGTTTCTGATATTATGCATGTATTTATTGGTAGAATGAATTGATTTATGATGTTCCAAAGAATTACAGAAAGCTTTCTTAATTCTTCTTTAATCCTCATGAGTCAGTTATGTGAATAAATTTTGAAGACTATGACTCTATAAAGTCTTTATAAAGAAGTAATGTTGACTGAGTTTTCAACCCAATTAAGATCATGCAATTTTAGAGCTGAGGTTGTTTTTTAAAGAGATAAAAACAGTTCATAAAGATTTGCTCCTAAGTAATGAAATAAACTAATTTGCCAATCCTTATGGTATTCTCTTCAAAAAATAACTATGGAGTAAAACTTACCTCCGTTCTTGTACATCTTAAGTTGAAAAAATATATAATTAAAAGTCAAGAGAAATATTTTAAATAATCTGGGTCATTAGCATATGTGAATGTTTGTTTATACACACACATACAGACTTACTCTATGTTTTTTACATTGAGTGAAATATACTTCAAATGGAATACAGATGACTAAGTTAACCTCTGCTTTAAAGAGATATTATAAAAGAATGAGGAGAATTTTAGGAAACATCACCCTCCTGTTACTGTAGCTATCAAGTGTGAAAATTCATTCTGCTCTCTTACCTATCAATCTAATCTATCTCACAGATCTGGTTAACCCATCTAATGTATTTACTGCATGTCTTTCCTAATATGTGCAGCAAGTTAATGTCTTATATATTTACAGTTGAAACAAAAATTGTAAAATCTGTCCTAGTTTTGGACTAATTACATTGTAGTCCACTATTATATCAATAAAGGAACTAAAAGGTATTTTTTTCTTAAGGTTGAAAGGAACAATTGCATAAAATATCTAAAAAATTCAAGCAGGATGAATAATATAAGTGGTATGTTTACTTCTACAAGGTCCTAAAGCTTCCTGCTTAAGAAAAAAGTTTATCAAATTCAAAATATATTACATAAGTATTTTCATATATCAAATAAAATTTAATCTACAGCAAAATCTTACATGAACATTGATTATGTATTCATCAACAAAAATTCATTTAATAATAATACTTGTTATAAATTTAATTTGCCTACCATAACAGGTTTGATTTTTAATCTTCTACCTCCCTCTCCTATAGTGCCAAAAAAGGAGGAATTAGAGAAAAGGGAAACGAAAATTTCTTAAAAGGAAATATGGTTAAGGATTTATATGGGGAACAAAAAGGATATCTTCTATATTTTTAATCTTCTATTTCTACACATGCCACTACATCACTGCTTCCCATAACTGTTTGAACAATTTCTCAATAGACTAATTTACATATATTGTGATGTTCATAACTATTGAGTGTTTGTAAGACAGCTCCAAATTAACAATTTATAAAATATACTTTAGAACTATTCTTTTAGTTAATGAGTATAATAGAAGCTGTGAAAATTGATTCCTTTCAGACTGTCATTCTTGCTCAGTACTTATTTCTTACCTGAAACATTCCCAGACTTAAAAAAAAAAAAAAAAAAAATAGCTTGATGCGTTTTGACTCTGTCAGTATCATTTATCTGTACTAACACTGGAAAGAGAACAAATACACAGATATAATACCCTACATCTCTTAATGTTTCCCCCAAATTGCCAGCAGTGTGACATTATTTCCTTTAGGAAATACCAGTTTTTTTTTCCCCTATCCTGTTAACTAGTGGAGGCCAGAAGGGTAATATTTCCATCAAATAGAAATTCTAAGCTTCTAAAATTCTCATACTCAGCAAAATTTCTACTAACAGTCAGAAAACTTTGCTTTGCTAACGTTCTACCTCTAAGTCATGTGATCTTGTGGAAGCCATTACAGCTGGCTTCTGCTCACTAGAAGAGAGTCATGTGATATCATAATGAAGTCACATCATTTCTAGAACAGTTTAAGGTACTTCATTTAAAAAAATGCTCTGACTTACAAATTAAAATGCTCCAAGCTCTGGAGCAAGAAATCTACCCATTTCCACATGTTGACATTATGACAGTGTTTTAAATCCACACTATTAACACAGTGGTCATAATTACGGAATAATTCCAAAAAAGTACTAAGGTGTTGAACAATAAATGGTCAGAAAGTACAGCTGATTAACCCTTCCACACATTTATATGGGTTTGCATATAGTTTTGTGATTCCATTTAACAAAAGACAATCTCAATCTCATAAAAATTATAAAAACAAAACTATTGGTATCCTCATCAAATTACAGTGAAACCAAGTGACTTGTAAAGGCCCACATTGCTCACTATGGAATTTTATCTTACTTATAATGAGAAATTGCCATAATAATTTTATTATCTTCAGTTTTCAATAACCAAATCATTTTAAGTGTGGCTAACTTGGTACCATCAACTAAAGTTATATTCCAAGTCAGTAAGCTTAGATTAAACACAAAACCCAATAAATAGTTTTAAAGCACTGAATGAATAACCATACTCCAGATATGGACAGATAGATAATATCACATTAGAAATCTGTTGTTCATACTTAAGGAAGGCAAAGAGTCTTGGCTGCAATATTTCACTGATGATGTTTCTCTGTCTCACTAAAAGCTGTGACTAGCTTATTAAAATCTCAGATGGAACATGAATGATTGGCTATATAATCCACAGTATAGAAACTAAGGCTAGCTGACCCAGTTAGAAAAAAATGGGATAAGTTTTTTTAGTCAAAGAAGCCTAAATATGAGAAGCATGCAAATGAAATCATTTTGACATGTTTGCTTCTGTCATCTATGATATTTACACTTAAATACATTGGATTCTCAAGATACAGCTTCAAGAGAATGATGAAATTCTGCAAATCTAACAGCTGCTTTAAGATGGATGATGTAAAGTAAGATATATCTTCTTCTCCCTAGTCACAGCAAATATATACTGATCACTTACTATATGCCTTGAAACTACACTGAAGTTCTCTATCCACAATTTTACTAAATCCTCATAAATACTCTATGAAATAAGTGCTTTCAGAAAAGGAGTATCCAGAAAGGGAAACAGTGTGTTTCACAAACAAGTGGTGGCACGAGGCTACCCCAAGCATCTTTGCTTCTCATCATTGCAAATTTTCACAGAAGAAAAACACGGAAGTTACAGAGCCCTCAGTCAGTCCTGGTTTCTCCAGGCAATATAAGGGTGAAATTTGAGTTGAACACAAAATCATTTCCTTCCCTGACTTCCACCTTAAATCTGCGTGGCTCTTCAGCCTACGGGAAAATGTTCTCTTTGCCACAGCTAACAGAAAACCTGAAATACCTCTCTGCTTTGGTTCCTGGGAACCTCCCCCATTAACAACATTTACATGCCTGTTTTCAACATTAAAGAATAAAGAAAAGGAAACATTTCTCCACAAAAGTTTCCTTTCAGTGTAAGATAAAAATTGCCACCAGCTTGCTATCCCTGAAACTCCTCAACACAGGCAAGATTCTGCCATTCCTGTGACAGGCAAGATTCTCCCGACACAGGGGGGCCACACGTCATGACTGGGCTGAAAGTAGCTTTAATTCTGCAGCTCACTTCAGTGAGGTCATCTGAGAAACAAAATCTACTTCTTAATTGGAAGTCCGTATGAAATTATGATTTCTGACCTGGATCTGCTGCTGAAGCAAATTGATTTTGTGTTGTTGCTGCAGAAGCTGTTGCTGCTGTCTTGCGATCTGTGGAGAAACGGCACATGGAAAATTTAAGAGTGTATTGCAGTCCCAGGGGGAAATTCCCAGTGTTCTGTGTCACAAAGTTTGATATGACATCAATTAAGCTCATGAAAATAGACGTGTTCACGCCCCTACAGGACCAGCAATTCATCCTTAAGTAGGAACAGTTACGTTTCTTTAGGCCTAAAACAAATGAAGTCTAAGATAAGACAACAGTGGTCCAATCCAATTTGAAATGCTAGAGTTTCAAAAATCCCTCTTTCTGGCAATCTAGTAAGGAGGTACTGTCTCTGATATCTTCAGCCCTTAGAAAATGAAAATAACGTCACACATCCTCTTGTTTATGAAACAGAGTCCAGAGTAGCACCAAGTATTAAAAAAGATGCTGTATTCTTTAGTGAGGTGTTGGTACGTTTTTGTGTCTTGGTGAATACCGTCATTTCTGCCTCCCACAAACCCCTAACTCCCGAGTCCTCAGTATATTCAATTCTGGTCTCTGCCCCCACTCTCTACTAAATGGATTCTTAATAAAGTCACCAGTCACTTCCAATTTGTTAAATTCTGAAGCGTTTCCTAGTCCCCAAGACTTGACTTTTCATCAGAGTTCAATACTCCAGTGCTTTCCCTTGCCTGAACTTTCTCCCTTGGCTCCCCTGTCATCACATTTTCCTGGTTTTGCTCCTACCTCTGAGTCTGATCCTTCTCAGAGACCATCAGAGGCTCTCTTAGTCGTTCAATGGTGTAGGCTCAATTTTAGACTCCATTCCTTTCCTTCTATATGTCCACACATATGTCAAGTGATTACAAATTTGTTTCTCTAGCCTGATCTTTGCTAAGTGTTAGCCCCATTTATCTAACAAACATTCTCAAAAGCACTCCAAATCAACAGATTCAAAACTAAACTCAAGAACTGGCTCTCAATGTGGTCATCTTAAGTGCTTTCTAAGCCATACTATCACAATCTCCCCGCCCCTTCCCCGTTATTCCTTCCTATAACATCCTCTACCTACTTAATACATTCTATGATGTTAGATTTCATGTTTGTTTTAATCAACAGATTTCTGTTTCCTCAGAAGGAATCCATAAATACAGTGATGTTAAGGGACCATGCTGATTTTCCTTTTACCATTTACACAAAGTCTGATGCAAAGGAATACAGAAGGAACATTTGATGCAGCACGTATGAGTGAAGAGATGAGAAGAAAACTTTAAACACTTCATTATATGAGATAGGGCAGGAAACCTTCTCACAAAAATGTTAACTTCTGACCTCATAAAACTTATAGCTTGCTTACAAATGAACTCTAATTCTTATTCCTAATGCTATGATCACTATCATTTTCATTATGAAGGTATATTCTTTAACCTCTGTTTCAGAAAGCTAAAAATTCAGGAAAAAATAGATACAGGGTCCATTACTATGAATGAAAGTAGAGAACTTATATAATGAAGTTGGGTCCTCATGGCTTCACAATGCATTTTTTATTTCCCCTGTATACACTGGTACAATTATAATTATTTTAGCACTTTCATTTTATCTTAAGAATACAGCTTAAAGAAATTCCTTTTTATTTTCTTAAAGAAAAGTTGGAAAGGAAAAGGTAGAAAATGAAATATCACTCTCCTCTTTAAGTCTGGTTTTTTTCCTCCCATATATCAATATTTTAGCTGATATTTAAATCTTTTTATAAGCGTCTTAAACTTTTCTTAGGAAAGTGACTACCTCATAGCCCTCCACATTCCTTCGTGTTTTAAGTCACTGCTGGCTTTGGCCTGTATTGGTGTGATAGCCTCCTATTTGCTCTCCCTGCTTCTGCCCTTGCTCCCTGCAGCCTATTAAACCTAGCAGAAAGACAGATCATTTTAAAACATAAGTTGTGTCATGTTATTCATCATTTCAAAATCCTATGTCTCAGTTTCCACATAATGCCTGCAAGGCCCTGTATCTCTCCAGTCTCATCTCTTCTCTGTCTCTTCACTATTGCCACACTGCTCCACTGTCTGTTGAACACACCAAGGATATGCTTATTTTCCAAGAATACTTCTGCCTCTGGGCCATTGCACGTACTCTCCCCTCCATCTAGAATAATCTTCCTGGATAACGACACTGCTCACTCTCTCACCACCTACGAGTCTCTGCTCAACTGTTATATTGTCAATGAGACCTCCTTGAGCACTCATTCTAAAAGAGCCTACTTCTCTACCTGGCGTCCTCATCCCTACATCTCTGCTTCATTTTCAACATATATTTAACTGATTTATTGTTTATCTTTTCCTACCTAGAATTCAATACATATGGGATTTTTGTCTATTTTATTTCTTCTGTATTCCATTAACTAGGACAGAATCTGGCATCAAATTGGAGCTCAAGAGTGGTAGCTCAGGTGGTTAAGAATCCACCTGCAAAGCAGGAGACCCTGGTTTGATTCCCTGAAGAAGATGAGGAAGATCCTCTAGAGAAAGGATAGGCCACCCATTCCAGTATTTATGTGCTACCCTGGTAGCTCAGATGCTAAAGAATCCACTTGCAACATGGGAGACCTGGGTTCGATCCCTGGGTTGGGAAGATCCCCGGGAGGAGGGCATGGCAACCCACTCCAGGATTCTTGCCTGGAGAACTCTCACGGACAAAGGAATCCAGCAGGCTACAAGCCAGCATGGCGTGCCAGAGGGGACCTGAGAGAGCAGAATGGGCTCCAGGAACCTGACCTGTAGCCTCCAGAAGGAATCTTTTCCCAGGCTGTGTAGGCATCATTACCTGGCACCTCTCCAATACAAGGGAGACATTTCTGGAAGTGCCTAATGATTTCTTAAGTTCCCTTGTGGCTCAGAGGATAAAGCGTCTGCCTGCAATGCAGGAGACCTGCATTGGGTTCGATCCCTGGGTCAGGAAGATCCCCTGGAGAAGGAAATGGCAACCCACTCTAGCACTCTTGCCTGGAAAATCCCATGGACAGAGAAGCCTGGTAGACTATAGTCCATGGGATCATAAAGAGTCGGACAGGACTGAGCGACTTCACTTTCTAAGGAGAATGTCAAGAGTACATAAAAAATTCTAGAATCTGTGGAAGATGTCTGAGAATAGACCAGGATGTGAAAAGAAAAAGTAAGGTACATTGCTCTTCATTAACAATTGCCCAGATTTTTGAGGACAAGCATGCTCCTAGACCCATCAAAATATGGATTCTCTACAAAGAAATATCTTCATCTGAGCTCCGGTTTTAGAGGCTCCTAGGATTTTCTGTGGAGAAGGCAATGGCACCCCACTCCAGTACTCTTGCCTGGAAAATCCCATGGATGGAGGAGCCTGGTAGGCTGCAGTCCATGGGGTCGCTAAGAGTCGGACATGACTGAGAGACTTCACTTTGGCTTTTCACTTTCATGCATTGGAGAAGGAAATGGCAACCCACTCCAGTGTTCTTGCCTGGAGAATCCCAGGGAAGGGGGAGCCTGGTGGGCTGCCGTCTATGGGGTCGCACAGAGTCGGACACGACTAAAGCGACTTAGCAGCAGCAGGATTTTCTGAATTCAGATAGCTAAAAGTATTGAAGACTGTTATTCAGTTGCCAAGTCATGTTTGACCCCATGTACTGCAGCATGCCAGGCTTCCCTGTCCTTTACCATCTCCCAGAATTTGCTCAAATGCATGTCCATTGAGTCAGTAATGCTTCCAACCATCTCATTCATCTGCTGACCCATTCTCCTCTTGTCTTCAATCTTTCCCAGCCATTAGGGTCTTTTCCAATGAGCTGGCTCTTCTTATGAATAAGAAAAGAATGGTGTTCTTCTAGACTGCTGTGGGCAATCACTATCTGAAGTTATTTTGTTAATTCTTCTGTTCCTCTTGATTGTCTCTCTTTCCACTAGAATTTATGGGCTTTGTCTTTCTGTTTAATTGAAGTAACTTCAGTAGTTAGCACAGTACCTGGCCCACAAGAAGCACTTGATTACTAATTTTTTTAATAAATTAAACTTACCTTCTCCAGGGGTTTAAACTATTTTCCTCTATGTAGATAATCACAGAAACTAAGCTCAGCCCTCTCTTCCAAACTGTTTATTGATAAAGAAAGCTGAGCACCGAAGAACTGATGCTTTTGAATGGTGGTGTTGGAGAAGACTCTTGAGAGTCTCTTGGACTACAAGGAGATACAACCTGTCCATCCTAAAGGAGACTGGAAGGACTGAGTGTTCATTGGAAGGACTGATGTTGAAGCTGAAACTCCAAAACTTTGGCCACCTGATGTGAAGAGCTGACTCATTTGAAAAGACCCAGATGCTGGGAAAGATTGAGGGCAGGTGGAGAAGGGGACGACAGAGGATGAGACGGTTGGATGGCATCACCAACTAAATGGACATGAGTTTGGGTAAACTCCGGGGGTTGGTGATGGACTGGGAGGCCTAGTGTGCTGCGGTCCATGGGGTCACAGAGTTGAACACTATTGAGCAACTGAACTGAACTGAAATTCTCTCTCACAGTTTCAGATGGGCAACCTGAAGACAGTTCTAATTCAATATTAAAAAGCCATCTGCTTTTCCAAATCTACCTGCCTTTGGTTGTCACCCAGGCTCAACCCCTTTCCTCTCTCTTTAGCCCACTTAAAAAATTCAACTATACATGATTCTTCCACCTATTCTCTTCCATCTGTTCTCCACGGTCATTACACTGTCTATAGTCTTATGTCTTATTTAGATTATTATAATAGACTCCTAACCAAACTTCCTGCCCCATAATTGGAAATTCACTTCACTAGTTGAATCCTACACCTAGCTTTCAGAGCTCACACCAAACAGGTCAAATGAAAGCTTTCATAACATCCCTGACTAGAAATATTCTCTTGACTCTCTCCATGGTTCTTTTTGTATTTCTCTCTTATCTATCACCTTGATTACAATCACTTCCATGTTGCATACCACTGAAATAGTTGACAAGCTTTTTCAGATCAGTTTTTTGTTTACTCTGCTATTCTGCCTTTTTATTATGCAAGGTAGAGAGGATAGAAGCTTTTATTGATCTCTGTTTGCCTCACAGAGTGACCTACAAGCTGTAGGCGAAACAATGCCTGTGCCTCTAGCTCTTACTAGACTGTTTGTGTCTCTACTTCTCACTCACCTGTTCTTGCTGCTGCTTGGCCAGCTCCATTTGCTGGCGCTGTTTCTCAATCTGAGATGCAGCCAGTTTCTTCTGCTCATCATGGGCAGCCAGCAGCTGCTCTCGCAGACTGGTTAGCTGATTGATCATACCCATGAGCTGCCTCTCCTTCTCAGCTAGGCTTTCAGGAGTCCCTGAGAATAAGATGGCAATAAGATGTGTGAAAAAACAGAGAAATGAGAAGAGAGTGGTTCCTCAATGACAATGACTAGGGTATGTGGAGAAATATTACAAATAAAAGGTTTGGCACTCAAACGTATACTTACCTTCTTTCAAACTGTAATTCAATAGTAAAAAGTGATGGCTATTTATCCATTACAGAATAACAGGATGAACAGATATTTTCATTATTTTGTATTTATGACAGGTAACAATCTATATAGCTTTTTTCCCTTTAATTTTACAAGTAAATGAAATACTATTGGCTGAGCATTTATTATTCTTAATCTTCTAATCTGGGCCTGATGGAAATAAAAAGAGGTTTAAAGCGCAGTTCTTGGCTTTAAGTAGTTTTTTAAATAAAAGTAAAGAGTCAAGAGAAAAACCTGAAAACATAATAACGTCAGTTATTAAGAGACCAAGTTATCATTATCAGAGATATCTCCTTTTCTTAAAATGAGAATTTTGAAAAATCAGAATTAAGGAATCCTACATTAAAAAAAAAAAAAAAAACAACTATTAACCCATCAAGTTTTAGACTGTTTTCTCAAATGCCACTCAGAGGCTTTCTTCAAAGATAGAATAGAGTTAGCAGAAAAAATATTCAAGTTTGAGAATATAAATTTATGCTATCATGAAATAATGAAACATAGCTGTAAAACTAAAATTATGGCCACTCAAGGTTATAGTTAAATCCAAGATTTGGAGAACAAATCACACAATAATTTAAAATAAGCAGTATGTTTGAGATACTTAAACCACACCAGTGAATCTTCTAAGTCAGGTTAAAATACTGATTTGTTACACCAGAAATGTGAGCAGTTCACTGAAATAGAAATAATATCACTTTTAATTGTTCTTTTAAGATTCATCATATAGACAAGACCCCTATGGTAAAGAACTAGCAGTAGGAGAGAACACACTTTTTAATTACAATTTTCAATTCAAACATAAGATACTAAGCACTACTTCAATAATGTATTTGCTACCTGTATATGTAAATTAGAAAGATCTATTCTAATTCAGTCACCATTCCCCATCTCACATTTCTCTTCATCAATTTATGATGAAAAAACATGTGCTTTTAGTAAGTAGTAACTATAAGCTTATAATTTTCATGTGCCCATTTGAAATGGAAATAAAATTTCAAATATAATTTACATAGGCTATAGAACAGATATCAAGAAAGGAAGTTCTGAGTGGAATAGAAGGCAAGAAACATATCATATACTCTTTATTATCAATTCTTAGTCTTAATCAGGACAGGTGTTCAATAAATTGTTAAGGATTTATTATACTCAAGATATTTGGATTCCATTAAACAGAAGAAAATTTTCATAAGAATAATAATAATATGACTATTCTAATTAGAATCCTAATATTAAATAATCTAAATATATATTAGAAAGGTATTTCAATGAAAATATTCAAATGATGGTAAAATGTATATCCTCATACACCATCAGCAGAGGAGTAAATTGCTATCACATTTCTCAGAATATACACTAGGAAATGTGATGCATATCATGTTTTATAATACTCATAAGGAGATTCAGGACAAATCCTAGATTTTTGTCAAGATGCAAGAACCATTTACTGAGCAAAGGTCTGAGAAAGGGTTTGGTTTATGGGTGAGAATGAAGGAGGCAGTTTCATTTCTAAAAATCTAACCCAAGAAAACTACAGGAAATGAAGTATTAATAAAGTTCTTAAGTGAAATATTAGAAACAATCTAAGTGATTCATGGGGTCGCAAAGAGCCGGACACGACTGAGAGATTGAACTGAACTGAAATATCAAATCATCAAATAATTACAGGACGTCCAGATGGCAGTATTTTGTACCTATGAAGAAAAAGTATTTTAAGAACATTGTATAATATAGGAACTTGTTCATGACATAAAGCTAGGTGAAAAAGTTGGATAGAAATGAAACATTTGTATAAACACTTCAAGGCATGCACATATCTACATTTATAGAAAAAAAGACTGGAAGAAAGTTTATCTGTATATTAATAGTGCTTATTTCTAGGTGATGGGTCATTAAATGGGTCATTTTAATCTTTTCATATTTGTTACATTTATAAAATCTACAATGAGTATTATTAATATTATTACTATTACTTGGAAAATATATGTATTTCCTGTAAATACATATAAGTATAATTTAAAAGCTTAAGGTACTATTTGGAGAAGGCAATGGCATTCCACTCCACTACTCTTGCCTGGAAAATCCCATGGACGGAGGAGCCTGGTGGGCTGCAGTCCATGAGGTCGCTAAGAATCAGACACAACTGAGCGACTTCACTTTCACTTTTCACTTTCCTGCATTGGAGAAGGAAATGGCAACCCACTCCAGTGTTCTTGCCTGGAGAATCCCAGGGACGGGGGAGCCTGGTGGGCTGCCATCTATGAGGTCGCACAGGGTCGGACACGACTGAAGTGACTTAGCAGCAGCAGCAGCAGTAAGGTACTGTTATCTATTTTATAGCTGATATCATACCAATGTATAAAGAAATATATATATATATATATATTTGATAATGAGTACAAACAAATATCGTTTTGTCATTCAGTATATGAAATATTAACAAAATCTTGTCTTCACTTGGTCATACAGACATCAGTATTTTTACTTGAAATCTAATTTTATTGTCTCTGTTCAGTTCAAATTCTGTGAACCTTTATCCCACTTCCCTTCATCTTTCATGTTTCAGTTACTTGCACTCGTGTGTGTTTTAATTTATGTTAATCTTGCTTCAATTCCCTAAGAATGAAGGCTTAAGAGACAAAAATATCTTACATTTCAGTTCTTTCTATTGCTTAGTGACTATAGAACGGTTATCATGAGAGCAATTCTTTTAATTCTGTAGGTTCCAGAGCAGAAGTGCACATCAGAACATTTCATAACCCAATGTGAGGGAAGTCATAAAAGAAGAGAACCAGCTTTAGTCATTCCAACCTCAGGAAGAGATATCACCACGTAAACATTGCTTATATTCTTTCATCTTCCATATTGGATTCACTGGGAATCTTCTCATCCTTAGACCATATTGTAAATCAGTCCATGTAATTTCCACTAATGCCCCTCATTTCAGGCTATTACCATCTCTCCTCTCCTGCCATGACTCCCCCAATAGTTTCTAAACATTCTATCTTCTACTCCTACTAAAATCCATTCTCCAAACAGAAGTTCAGAGCAGTCATTTAGAAAGATATGCCAGATCATATTGGGCTTCCCGGGTGGCTTAGCAGTAAAGAATCTGCCTGCAAGGCAGGAGACCTGGGTTTGATCCCTGGGTCAGGAAGATCCCCTAGAGAAGGGAATGGCAACCCACTCCAGTATTCTTGCCTGGAGAATCCCATGGACAGAGGAGCCTGGCAGGCTACGGTCCATGGGGTTGCAAAGAGTCAGACGTGACTGAAGCGACTTAGCATGCACACGCATCAGCTCACATCACACAACAGAATACAACAATTTCACAGCTTTATACTGGACATAGAATAAGTTGCAAACTCCCTGCTCTTCCCGAGCCCTGAATAATGAGGCCCTTGCCTTTCTTTGGCATTATCTCCTCCCATTGTCTCCTTTGTCAAAATATTGTAGTCCTATTGCTTTCTTTCAGTTTCCCTAACACCAACATGCAACTTGTTCCCAATTTAAGGCGTCTGTATTTCAAGTATCTCCCTCTGGTAAACTCCTCCCCTAGAGTTTCTCAATCTCAGTGCCACAGACATGTTAGTTTGGACGCTTCACCTTCTGGGGAGGCATGCGGTGTAGATTCTGGTAGCACACCCTGCCTAGTTGTAACACCTCAAAATGTCTCCAGACATTACCAAATTCCCCTGATAAAGAACTACTAGCTTTTTGGTTTTTCTTTCATTCCTTCAACATATATCCACAGAGTTCCTCCTGCATGCTTCACACTATTCTAGGAGTTGGGGGTGCTACCTTGTACCAGCCAGACAGAATGTCTGCTTCACAGAGACTACATTTACAGGGAGGAGATAATTAACCAACCAACAACTGATCTACTCCAATCCATCCAAATAGTAACTTAAATGCCAATTCCTCTCCCAGAGTGCCACCCCTTCCTCTTCTATCACGTGACTCCACCTTTATTCTGTACTTTAGTAGTCAGCACCATATGCTGTGTTGTTACTGATATTTATTTATTGAATCTCCCAGTAGAGAATAAGCTCCATGATAGCAGAACACTAGCTTGTTTTGTTCAACACTATATCCCCTGAGTAGTGCCTCACACATGGTAGACACCCTGTGCATGTGTGTGTGTGTGTGTTAGTCGCTTGGTCCTATTTGACTCTCTGTGACGTCATGGACTGTAGTTAGTTGCTTGGTCATGTTCGATTGTCTGTGACCTCATGGACTGTAGTCCACCAGAATCCTCTGCTCATGGAAATCTCCAGGCAAGAATACCAGAGTGGGTTGCCATTCTTTTCTTCAAGGGATCTTCCTCACCTAGGGATAGAACCCGGGTCTCCTGCATTGCAGGCAGATTCTTTACTATCTGAGCCAACAGTGAAGCCAAGATACCCCATAACTTTTTATTAAATGAATTAAATAAATAAACTTAAGAACAAAGTCCTTAATTGACTGATAATGTACAATTCTATGCAAATAGATAAAAACCCTTATTGGAACTATTTAAATGAAGGATGGTTTCAAATACATTTGATATAATGAGAAAAAAAATCTTTGGAAGCTGATATTTCCTAAATGTTGCTCTACCAAAATAGAATATATATTTGGCTTCAAGTTGAACAATCAAAATCACAGTAAATTTTTGGAAGTTTTGATCCAAATAAAGGAAAAATAAAAGGAAGGAAGAGTCACTCAGGAAAGGAAAGTCCTAGAATTTCAACACTAAAAGTAAATTAGATATCATGTTTCTTCCCTCGGAAACATTACCACACATTTAGTTCTCTGTTTCAAAGCAATAGTCAATCTTTGCCAGGATGTTTTGTGCTTTTATTGCTGGTGTTCCTTACATTATCACTGTTATAATTTGGATAGGACTCTTCTCAATTTAATTTTTTTATGGAAATGTTGCTGCTTTCAATTGGTATTCCACTTGAAGGATCTAAAAGTCATTCATTGTGTTGCCTTTAAAAATTCTGCCTAGTGAAAGTGTCTACTAGACTGTAAGCTCCAGAAGGGCAGAAATCTGTCTACTCCATTTGCTATCATTACATCTCCAGAACATAGCACATGGCAAGACAGATAGCAGTATTTGTTGAATGAACTAAAAATATAATGAATAGAAACTAACTTAAGTTATTCTAAATTTATTACGAAAGCTTTTTTCAGTGGCAGTCTTATCCAACAAGAGTAAAAAGTTAGACCCCAACATCACAAGGTATGAATGGCATTATTTTGATTCATCAAAGGAATATTTAAGTTATCCAACCTACAAATATCTGTGAATTGGTCTTTTTCACTGACAATGAATGCAATCAAACTTTGATAAAATTTAATTACATACCATTTACTGCAATATTGATACTCTTAGAAATTGGAATCAACAAAAATTATATACAGGGTATTATCATTGCTAATATGATAAATATAGTTACTTTTGGGTTTCTGAAACTTACTTTGAAAAAATAGTTCGTTTTTGCTTCAATACCTTTATTTTTTGGCTGCACTGGGCGGCCTGCAGTTTTAACTAACATCAGGGATCAAACCCCAATCCTCAGCAGTGAAAGTACAAAGTCCTAACTACCAGGGAATTCCTTTTGTTTCAATATCTTAAATGGTGGACTTTGGCTTGGATTTTAAAATATATGTACTATAGAAAGCTATCAATTTTAGGAGTGACTACAATTAGAGTGAAATGGAGCACCTGAAAAGTAGCTATGGTCTTTACCATTGTTACACCATTATTGGATATTTTGTTCTGGGATGTTTTGAAGAAGATGTATGTACTATCATTGTGCAGTGAAAACAAGTACCATTGTTACTTTTTATAAAAAAAAAAGTTCAGTTCTATATAATCTCTTATTACACAAGTCTACTTTTTAATGGAGATTGTAATTTTGTAAACTTTTCCCAAATTTAATCCATCCACTTACTTGGATATTGTACTTAAAATGTAAAACAACTGTTTAAAAAATATGGCATTACATTCGCTGCATGTAGAGACTGGAATACAGTCAATAATAACTATCTCAAAACATGGAATTGTTTGGTCATTCATTCATGAAATACGTACTGGGTTCCAAACTGTGGGCTACTAGTAAGGTAGGTAATGTACAAGGACAGTTCACCATGTGCGTAGGCTAATGATGGGTGCATCTTAGAGGCACTATTCATCTAGCTGTCGTGGGTCTGAATATGTTTTCAAGTTTTAGAGGATTTTAGATATCACCCAGTCCAACCTTACTAGAGACTGACTACCAAGCATCGTGTAAACAGCACAGGCTTTGAAGACAGAATTAAAGTGAGCTCTTGACTCTTTCATAACTAAATATATGGTTTGGATAATTAATCTCTTTCTTTGAGATTCAATTTCTTCCTACCTAAAATGGGAATAAAATGACTTTGTTACAATAATTCTGTAAGGAAGATGTTAACAAAGTGCCTGTACATAAATGGGCATGTAATCAATGCAACTGCTTTTAAATGAGTGGATGAGGAAACAAACTAAAAGAGTAGCTTGATTCCCACAAGTCCTTGAAAGAATCTGGGCAACAAGACACTGCGTCTTTTTGACTGCACCATGCTTCTCTAGTTAGAGAATTGTTCACTTCAAAAAGGAAAAGGCTTTAGGATAATTCTGTTATCCAGTAATCTGGAAGGCATAAGCTTTGGAGTCCCCATCTACAAGAAAAATAAATAAATAATGTTTTTATAATTATTTTAATTTTAGAATCTTCACACCCTTCACACAAATGAATACTTGTTAAATGAATGAATGTATTTTTAAATGAGAAAATGTGGAGGAGAGCATATTTTTATTTTCAATAATAAAACCCAGATTAACTATGTTAACAGTATCTACTTAAAACATGCTTTATTAAGTCCCTTCTGTAAAAGGGTGTATAAAACTTCTTAACTGGTGAACTGGATTATCAATTTCCAGATCAAGGAGAGCCAGTGGCTGACTGTTCTCTTTCTATCACTTGCTGTGCTTATACACTGGCATAAGGACTCTGGCTTTCTAAGACAGAGCAAGTAATTGATTTGCAGAAAACATAAAGTCACTTTCTGCTTTTATATACACTGCCAGACTTACTTTAAAAATTTATATTCCGTATACCAGTAGTCTTTCTTCAGTTCTTATGAAATAGTTTTTACAAAAACTGAAAACATTACTCATAAGCAACTACAAGGAACTATAAAAGAAGCTTAGTAGATTAAAAACATTAAACATTTACTTTATTTAGAAGTAAATGACTATATGTTATGTACCTTCCTTATGGCTCTCTCTTATGTTAAACAAATTCTAGATCCAACAGTTCCCTCAGAAAATAATCAGCATTTCCAACCCCTCTGAAAAAATGTGAAGACATATATAAATATATATGTATATATTTTATGCACAAATGAAATAGTCACAAGGTAATTAGCAAAATGTGTGTTTCTTAAATAGTTACTGGATTTTTAAGAGTGGGTTTAAAACAACTTCAAAGTTGTACAAATCCTAACGTATCTAAATGCTGAGATTTTTAGTTTCCTTGTTTTAAATTCACAAAAACCCAAGGATACCTTTTACTAGATGACCTAAGACCTGATTCTGGTTCAAGCCTGCTTATTTTCAAATTCTCTAATGCTATTTAAAGGGAATTATCTCTTACAAGTCATGTACTAAATCTATGTATCTCTTAATTCTCAAAATTTTATGTCACCTAAGAGAGGGTCTACTTTAATCGACATGTTGAAACTACATAGCATGTCTGTAATTCATGAGTTCTGACAGACCATAGTATTGCTAAATAGATTATTTTCTTGAACTTATTATCGGCATTCTAGAGCTGTTTGGTGCGTTTGCTTTTATGTCCCATCTTTTAGAAAGAAAAAAAAAAAGTATAGCTTTCCAAAAGAGCCATTTTTTCATTATACCAACTGCAGCTGGCATTTTCCTGAGTATCATATACAACAGTTGGTTGACCTAAATTAATGTATCCTGAGCAGGGTGAGAAGCGTCTACAGGGATATCAATGGTAAAGAATGTGAGTAAAGAATTCTTCAAACAAGGCAGGTAAAGAAACTGATTTAGGCTTTTCTGAGTTCTAGCCAGAACACCTCTCAAACAATGCCCTGAACCTGACCAAACAGAAATATTTAAGAGAATTTTTGCGTGCAGATATTTTTGTTATAATTCTACAAATAAATTGAACTCAGTAAAACATACATTTTGCAACGACTTTGTTGCAAAACAAATGATCTGTTTAGATTAGCCAAAGCTGCCATGGATCCCCAGACACTGTCCTCAGGTGAAGTGCCAAAGCAATGACCTTCAGTGTAATGGAATTTCATGCTAGCTGAAACAATGTGTGACGCTCCTGGCTGCCAACTGGAGTGCAGGCACTGTTTTTTTCCCCTTCTCAGTAACTATGAGGCTATAAAATATATTTCTTCACCTTTCACACAACCATTACTTCAGTGCTTCTGCTATAGATAAGGCCAAAACCTCTGCAAACTGGCTCGTTACACTATATGACTGATTGGAGAAGAAAAAATAATTTCCTTAGGCAAGTAATATGTTTATAACATATATTGACTGTTTGCTATCAGTAGAGCTTTTTAGTCAAACTCTTTTATCCTGGAAAATGGAATCCACTGTCCTTTTTGTATGTTTTTCAGAGGATTGTTTTCTAATGTAACTTTAAAGCCTAACTACTTCACATTTCCAAAATACCAGACGATAAAATGGTCTAAATTCTAACAGGCAAGATAATATAACATGAAAAATAATTTTATCCTTTTAGAAGTTGGTGACCTTTCCTAATTCACATTGTTTGCTGAGAAATGAGATTGAATTTAAGTGGGTATGATAACTCTTTATTGATAGCTAAGCTATCCAAACCAGATACTATTTATTTCTTCTATTTTAAAAGTTTATGATTTTTTCTTTTTTAACTAATAGTAAGAAATGCTTCTTTGAACTTCACCAAGCTGTAAGTGTGGAGAAGCAAACAGCAACCCACTCCAGTATTCTTGCCTGGAGAATCCCACGGACAGAGAAGCCTGGCAGGCACAGTCCATGGGATTCCAAGAGTCGGACATGACTTAGCGACTAAAACACACACACACAAGCTGTAAGTTTAGTCTTTGTCCAAATGCCCTGAAAGCAATTCACTCACAGCAACCTGAAGGCAGCACTTAGGAACTGTGCTCTGCCCTCACTTGGCTACATATGGTCTTACATGCTCAAACATGGACAAACACACATATGTACAGGCACATTCATTCACTTACTCACATGCTTCCTGGAATTGATTTTAAAAAGTTAAGTGAAAACAGTGTAAGTGGAGGAGAGAAGTTTCAATTCACAAGAAGACTCAGTAAATACTGTAAAGGCTGTAAATTTCATAATATAAGCAAAGGTTCTACTCAACTACATTACTCTAAATTATCCCTAATAAATTATCTAATAATGGAGTAAGTTCATATTTTCAGATTATAAAAAGGTCATGCCTATCCTTCCCTACCCTGACAGAGAACAGTCTACACGTATACATGAGACTTACACCTTTATTTGCCTCATAAAAAATAGCTGCCAAACAGCTAGGCCATTGTTCTCGACTACTTCTTCTCAGGTGGCATGAAAACCACATTCCTGGGCAGCACGTAATCATAGTGTCTGACCCCCTAAGAACCATTAAGTCAAATTCCCTTACCCCCAGAGGGCAACATACTATTGTACCCTCTCCACTTCTGCGCCAGCTATGAACAATGGACAGTAATTGCAACTGTCATGGGCAGTCAGTAGGAAAAGTAACATAGTGCTCCCCCTCCCCGCAGTTTTCTGCCAAACCTGATCTAAGCAGCTAACAACCATGCCCCCCAGCAGAAGAAAGATCTACAGGTGCTTTTAAAATGCATCAGAAAACAGCTTTTTGAACAGAAACGGAGGACAATAACCAAACTTGTGCTCTGAATGTGCAGCTTAAAAAACTCAAAATTAAAGACAGAAACTTCTTTTGTGACTGTACTGCAGCTTCCTGAACTAACCCCACAGGCAAGCCTGAAAGGACAGCTGAGCTTCTTTCCTCTAAGCTTATCATCACTGCTGCTGGCTGCTTTCAAGTTAGACTTGTGAGGAAAACGAGGTAGGGAAACATGCTTGTCCTCCAATGGAATGAGATCACAAGGCTGGGAACAGGCGGTCTTCTTGGCTCAGCTCTTAGTTATTACCCAGGTCATAGCAGAATAAAGAACCTTGGAGAATATGTCCTATATCACAGGTGCAAATGGGTTAAAATCCCACAAAATAAAGGACCTGCTGCTTCAGAAAAAGAAGAAACTTCACTGTTCTCTTTAACCTCTTTCTTCAAGCTCTATAAGGGATATTAATTACTATTTGCTTGAATCTCATTTCACTATAGATTATGGTTACTTAATTTGTGGATTAGCAGGAATTTATTCTCTTACTACCCATTCACAACTAACCATAGCCAAACTCCAAAGAGCTGGATAAAAAGTGAAATACTCAAACACTTTCTGGAAGTTTTCCAATCCGAGATGGCTGATATTACCTAAGTCAAACTTTTGAGCAGACTGATTTATGGTTTGTCTTTCTCTAGGATGCTCTGATGTAGCAGAATGTTGAGAGACGATTGCCTCTCACTGGGAGAACACGTGCATGAACAGACATATGCAAAAAAGTTATTTATACACATATTTCTACATGTATATTAATACAAATCTGGTGATATTTTAAATATATATTCAGTTTCTATCAAAAATATACAAAGTAATATGTAACAAAATCTATTGATATTGGTAAGTATATTTTTTCTTAAAATTAATCCTTTAGAACTTAGAATCAAAAGCGTCCTATTGGCAACACTAGAAAACCATGGGTTGCCTACTATGCTAGTAGAAAACACACTTTTAAATTAATTGAAATGACCATTTGACTTTATTTTTATATGAAGAATTAAATCTTCTTCCTGTATCATTCCTGGTTTTAAATGTAGATTACGTTCATTCATAATATGTAGACGGTGGAAAATTATTATCTTGTAATATACAGTTTTAACCCTGCTGTAGATATGTTTGTACTTATAAAGTAAATCATTTAAAATTTTTAAAAATGATGAGAACCAAAGACTGTTAAAAATTTAGGTCATTCTATTAAGACAACACACTATTATAAGGGACAGAGAGAAAATAAGAACTCTGGTATATCCTCTTTCAAATGAGAGAGAAGAAACAGCAAAAACAGAATGCACGGGGGCAAAAGTAGTTTACCACCATTCATATTTCTAAATATCAGACTCATTTTGGTACATTTTGGATCAAAATCATTGCAAATATATTACCTTTTATTTCACCAAAGTTCCCTGATCCCATTGCAAGAAGCTTGTCTTTCCAGTCTTTTGAGAGTAGCTTTTCAATACTGGGGGTTTCTGAGTGAAGGAAAAAAAGAAAGGTAGGCAAATCAACATGACTATCTTTCTAATGTAGTTCATTAAAAGTCTATCTGCTAAAAATAAGGCCACCCCTACCCCGCCCCCAGTCCATAATGACTTCATCAACACACTGATAACAGGGGAGGAAAAAAAAGAATGTGTTTTGTCACCTGCTGTTTCAAAATCATTAGCTTTTTCCTCTTGCGGAACAAAGCCTAACTAATTCTTTATGACAATGGGTACATATAAACCTGCAATTCATTGTTTTTCAATTTGGTGAACAAATTCCTGCTATAATGGATGCTTGTCAATTTCAGGGTGTTAGTCTGCAGTCAAAAAATAATTATGTTGATAAAATGCAGAGTAAAAAAAAAGGCAAAGAATTAGCTCTTAAATCTGCTACATGTAATTATATCCCTCTGTGTGTTTACAATTACAACCACTTTATAATATGTGTTTAACATCGTGTGGTGGTAAGCACACTGTGGAAAGATTTGCCAGTATCGTGAACATATAAAAATAAGTTGGTATAAAAGAAGCTTTACAAACACTGCAAAATCTAGAGATGGGAGTAATGCCCGTAATGGAAACTTACTTGCTTATTTCAGATTTGTATCATACTCTTTTAAAATGCCCTGTATTAAGACAGGACACAGAGATTTTAGAGAGCAGAATTATGCTGTAGTTTGATCTGTGTTTCTTTATGTCACATGGTTTTGATCTCCTTTTGTGTAGAATTTTAATGTATAAGTAAACATAAATGCTAATAAAACACCCAAACATTAAACTCAGTTCCAAATAATGTAATTGTATATTCTTGTCAGCATTTAGATGGGTACACAATTACAATGGCTTTCAATCCCGCGATTAGCACTGCATTCAGTTAGAAAATGGTGTGTACTAAAAGATAAGTGTCCCAGTATGCTCCATCTAAATAACAATACCCACACTTATTATCTAGATCGAAGACACACACTGCCATTCTCCACATTGGTGTTTATGTGTATTTGTGTTTGTTCAGACATTTGTTTACCCCCTACTAAGAGCATAAAGGGAGTACATGTTAACTTATCAAAGGGACCGTCTGGCCTAGAGACCATAAGATTATTAGAAACGGGTTAATTTTCCCCACAATAAAATGCATTTTTAAAGCGTCTCCTTGGTTAATGCTTTCTACTAGTCTCAGGCCCTCATCTTAAAGACAACAGCTATCAGAGTCAAGAAGCCTGTGTAGAGTTTTCAATGAAGTGAGGTGTAATTTTCCTTGGAAAAACTGTGACAACATGATCTTTCTTTTTCACATGCCAAAAACTTGGGGAAAATAAAATGCTGAAATATCTGAATAAGTACTTCTTCAAATAGCTTGTATATATAGTGTGTGCCCATACACACAACTACTGTATGCACATTTACATGGAATGTGTGAAATGTATTTTTTCCCTTGTAACAAAATTTACCTCTTCATTTGTCGCACTTAATGGAAAAGGATGCTAAAGATTTTTATTTTTTTCTTAAAATATCCCTATTTGTTTACCATGTTGTTTTGAAGATGATAATGGTAATTCTGAGTAATAAAATGCATTAAATCTCTTCTTAGAGTAATCAATATTTCTGTTCACTAAGGCTTTAAAAGTAACTTTAAAACACTTCTACAGGGATTTTTAATGTTTCTACATTCCTAGTAAACACTTTGTGAGTGAAATCATTTTTAAAACCTTATCAGAGTAGGTCAAACAAACACCACTGTTTTCTTTTTACCAGCACCCTACAAAAATTCTTGAGTAGCATGTAAACAGGGCACAGCCAATATGGTATTTGCAATCTAGTACTGTCAGTCACTAAAAGCTAACAAACCTTTGCAAAGCAGGAATGCAGCAATAGAAATTCATTGTGTACTAACAATAGGCCCCTGAACCTCCAGCACCAAAAGCAGACCATTTTACTTTTAAGGCTATTGTCTGCAAAGTCCATGACAAAGCTTTTCCCCTGCAGCTAGACAAAATATTCACTGTAGTGTGCTCATAAAGAAACAGAAGTCTTCTGTCTAAGTTGCAGAGTTAAAGAAACAGCCGCCAGATTTCTGAAACCTGCAGAACATTCCTGGCCTCTTTATTAACTTGCATGAAGATAGAAGGCTCGCATACAAAGCCACTTTTTTTTTCCAAGTACCTGACTTTTAACATACACTAGAGAAAAATGAATAAATTCTTTAAGACCAAGTAATTCAAAAGATGTAAAATCAGAAATATATCTAACTCAGGGTTGTTGTGCCTTTGGATGAATAAAGACAATAATACTTGGAATTTGGATGAGGTATATTTTTAAAACGCAGATTCAATAAACATGTATTGACCATCTTGTGTGCAGGAACTATGCTAGATGCTTTTACCAGCATTGTCTTCATTTAATCAAAACAAACACCTGAAGATTCAGATTATGTTATTGTATCAATCTTCCAGTTTTTTTAAAAATCAAAGAACTTGTCTGAGGTTTCACAATATGTAGTGGGCAGAGCTGAGTCTTGGCCTAAGGTTTTGTTTTGTTTTCTCTACAGATTCCTAAATCTCTTGTTGTCAACGAAATGATAATGATAGCTACTATTTTGAGGTTAAGTGCTAAATAGTGCATCATGTCCTTTACAATAAGTATCTCAAGCTTCTCATAATAATCTCCTGAATTATATATTGGTACATCTGTTTCACCATTGAGAAACAAATGCTTTGAGAAAGATCGTGACTTGATGAATACGGAGCTAATTTTAACTTATTGGACCCCAAAGCCTTTGCTCTTTCCAATACATACACATCACTGCATTTTACCTGCAAAACAGTCATGGATAAACAGACTCTTGTTATTAACTTCAGTGGATGGATGAAGTAAACATTTGAAAAGATAAACTGAATATCCCAGGGTAATATGTTCCTATGGGCAGCACAAAGAGAGAAAATGCCAAGATTCCTTAGAGCTCTCATTATGTTCAGGATGTAGTGCCACTATATGACTTTGAACTTTGGAATTCTAGATGATTTAAAGAGAACCTATGATGATGTTCTTGCCTGGAGAATCCCAGGGACAGAGGATCCTGGTAGAAGGTCGTCTTTTGGGTTGCACAGAGTCGGACACAATTGAAGCGACTTAGCAGCAGTAGCAGCATGATAATTTCACTTTCACTTATGACCATATAGCAGATATATGCATTGAAATGAAAATGTATTCACATAGTGGAAGAACTATTGGGCTATATGTGAAGCAATCTGGGTTCTCACCAGGACTCTGACACTGTCTAGCTTGGAGAGGAACTAAAACATATCTTTTCACCCATTTCACCCCTCTGTTTGAATTAATCTAAAACAAAGAGCTTTAAGCAAATCCATGTTTGGTATTCTACTGTTCCAATTTATTTCCACTGGTAGTTCATGAAGAAATGTTAAGAAATGATCTCACAATAATGATCACAATAAATGGACATGTACCAGTGACTGAATTTCTCTGAAAAAAGTAAAGATCCCAGAGAATATAAATGATTAGAACTGCAAAAGACCAAATGGCAAAATCTCAATATTTACAATACACCTATTCATTAATATGTGAATATGATTAAAGTGAAATCTGACACAGCTATGTAATGGCTGCTTCAGTGTTTATGGAGTCAAAGAGAAAGTAGTTATCTATTAAATATTCAATTTTCTAAAATGCGATTTTTTAAAAATATACATACTCAGGATTGTATTTTATACAATTGAGTGTGGCATGTTTCTGGACATATAGTTATTTCCAAATGTTTAAATTCTGTACTAGCCATTACTTTCATATTAAGATGTATCATAGTTTTATTTTAAATGCTTTAAAGAGTCTCCTGAGATGTACTTTTCCCAGGCATCAGAGTATCATGATTACCATCAAAATTAAAGCTAGGGTTCTCTTTATTACAACAAGCATGATGGATAATATTAGTTATGGCATTTCAGCTTATAGAATGCTGTCAGATACAATAATTTGTCAATGGTGTATATTATTATTATATCCATTTTGCAGATGAGAAAACCAAGGCTCATAAAGAAAACCAAGACCTGGCATCACCTAGCCAGAAAGTAGAACAGATGGAATACAAAACCATGGCTTCTTAATTCAAGAATCCCCTTTTTTTAGGTGAAGCATAAAAATGTATATATATTTTAAAGAAAATATTAAATATTAAGAAAGAAGCTAAAAGACAAATTAGAGAGAACTGAAAGCTCTCCTTATCAGTCAACCTATTACTAGTAAGATGACTATAACTGGGTTACTTTTGTCTTTTTCTACCATCAGGACAGAATGTTATGATTTGGTAAGTTTGCTTGCCTTTCCCTTCCCACCCTTGCCTCTTTTGCTCACATATGCTTCTTCACATCAATGCCTATGGCGATCCCCAGCAGTGAATAGCCCCCCTAACTGTGCCAGCCATTGTTACAACAGCATCCTGCCTCTTTAGGCCTGTTCATTCCCTATAACTCTCACTCCTTTTTCCCTTCAGTGCCAAACACTCTTAAGACTGACTCCCTCATCTGGAACAATGAGACCCAGAGACTCATGCCAACATATTGTAATTCTCCAACAAGCTCCCAGTGCCAAGAATTAAACCACATTCGCTCCAGTGCAGTAGCTTTACACACAAGCTCAGGTTTTTGCTTTGTGTTTATGTAGGTTTTTTTCCCTTAATCTCCCTTGAGCTGCAGTGGCAGAGCTCATTGAAAAATCAAACAAGCAAAAAATATGTATGGTTAATATGTGATTTTTCAAAAAGTCCCAGGAGTTAGGTCATACCAAATCTACCACTGTTTATACTTTCATTTTGTGGCTTAAACTAAGCTGTGTTATTTCTGACATGTGATAGGTGAACATTTAGGGATGAAAGCTATCTTTTGGAAGGAACAGCAATAGGGCTGAAAGTCAAAAATATACTAATATCTCCTTCAAAGTCAAGAAGTAAAAGCATATGTAGATTTTCATGTCATGGATTTAGCATTTTAAACCTGGAAGGATCTTTAGATGACATTTAGATAAACATTCCACAAAAGTAATTTACTAAAATATATATTGGACATAAATGGAACATAAATTGCTTGGCTACAAGCGAAACTAAAACAAATAAGCATTCCATTGTCATGTAAATCTAATTAATATTAAGCAAATTCACATTTCTTTTCTATAAGATGTAGATTATTTTATGTGCTAACAGACTGTGGATCTGTAAGTGAGTTATGGGTTACATTTGCTGTTGTGTTTAGTCCCTATGTCATGTCCAACTCTGTGACCCCATGGACTATAGCCTGCCAGGCTCCTCTGTCCATGAGATTTCCCAGGTAAGAACACTGGAGTGGGTTGCTATTTCCTTTTCGAGCGGATCTTCCTGACCCAGGGATTGAATCCATGTCCCCTGCATTGGCAGGAGCCACCAGGGAAGCCCATGGATTATGTAGTATTATTCAAATATTTGACCAAGGAAACTAGTATTGGGAGGTGACTGTTTTGCTCAAGTTGGGTAATAACTAGTCTAGGCCAAACACTTCATTTTACAGACTGAAAATATAAAGGAAGGTTAAATATTGCCTAAGATTATAAATCTAATTAATAATTAAGGCAGAACTTAAAGTCCAACTCTTAGTTTGGTGTTCTTTTCCATAAACAGCGCAACATGTTTTTTAATAAAGAGTGAAACTTTCAACAACGAAATATTAGTCCAGTTTTATTCATCTCATCTAGTTTCAGACAATAATTAGATGATAGGTGGTCTGGGTGGTGAACCTCTGTTAGTATTCAGTCAGTCAGTTCAGTGACTCAGTTGTGTCCAACTCTTGTGATCCCATGAATCGCAGCACGCCAGGCCTCCCTGTCCATCAACTCCCAGAGTCTACTCAAACTCATGTCCATCAAGTCGGTGATGCCTTCCAGCCATCTCATCTTCTGTCATCCCCTTCTCCTCCTGTCCCCAATCCCTCCCAGCATCAGGGTCTTTTCCAATGAGTCAACACTTCGAATGAGGTGGCCAAAGTATTGGGAATTTCAGCTTTAGCATCAGTCCTTACAATGAACACCGGACTGGTCTCCTTTAGATTGGACTGGTTGGATCTCCTCTCAGTCCAAGGGACTCTCAAGAGTCTTCTCCAGCACCACAGTTCAAAAGCATCAATTCTTTGGTGTTCAGCTTTCTTCACAGTCCAACTCAAACATCCATACATGACTACTGGAGAAACCATAGCCTTGACTAGATGGACTTTTGTTGGCAAAGCAATGTCTCTGCTTTTGAATATGCTATCTAGGTGGGTCATAACTTTTCTTCCAAGGAGTAAGCATCTTTTAATTTCATGGCTGCAATCACCATCTGCAGTGATTTTGGAGCTCAAAAAAATAAAGTCTGACACTGTTTCCACTGTTTCCCCATCTATTTCCCATGAAGCGATGGGTGTGAAAGTGAAAGTGAAGTCGCTCAGTCGTGTCCGACTCTTTGTGACCCCATGGACTGTAGCCTACCAGGCTCCTCCTTCCATGGGATTCTCCAGGCAAGAGTACTGGAGTGGGTTGCCATTTCCTTCTCCAGGGGATCTTCCCAATCCAGGGATCGAACCTGGGTCTCCTGCATTCCAGGCAGACGCTTTAACCTCTGAGCCACCAGGGAAGCCCCTGCATAGTTACCAGATGCCATGATCTTAAGTTTTCTGAATGTTGAGCTTTAAGCCAACTTTTTCACTCTCCTCTTTCACTTTCATCAAGAGGCTTTTTAGTTCCTCTTCACTTTCTGCCATAAGGGTGGTGTCATCTGTATATCTGAGGTTACTGATATTTCTCCTGGCAATCTTGATTCCAGCTTGTGCTTCTTCCAGTCCAGCGTTTCTCATGATGTACTCTGCATAGAAGTTAAATAAGCAGGGTGACAATATACAGCCTTGACGTACTCCTTTTCCTATTTGGAACCAGTCTGTTGTTCCATGTGCAGTTCTAACTGCTGCTTCCTGACCTGCATACAGGTTTCTCAGGTACTGTTAATTCAGTACTCTCCCCTCAGAAGTTTTCAGTTGATGGCCTCCATTAAACTAAAGAAAATATCAATTAGTACATTTGGCTAACTATATTTTTCTTTAGAAAGCTATTTATAATGTAGTATCTTGCTATTTAGCTATTCAGTTACTGATAAGATTATTTTTGAGGGGAAGATTGTGCTGAATCTGGATATCACAAATCAGGACGAGTTCAATTCATGCTGATAATAGCTGCATGTCTAGATAACATCTGGGGCCAAATATTAAACAATGTAATGGAAGTAATATAAAAACTTCTACATTATCTGGAAAGTATCTGTGCACTGAAGACCAGAAGGGCTTGTAACAGTCCCATTAGCCAAGTGCTACAGCTAGTCTGCTACTGGAAATGTCAAGTTCTTCTAGGAAATGTTAAAAAAATAACACACCACAACACACAATAGAAACACATCTAAAATTCCAAAGCACTAGGATTTCAATAAGCCTCCTTTTATATGTAATCATCCTGAAGTGAATTAAGCTCTAGAAATACTTTACTCATAGTAGTGCCAAAATATTTCTTTGTTTCCACTTGAAATTTAATAAGAGCTTGGTTAGGAGGAAAAAAAAATCTTTGGCCTGCTGACTCAAGTTTTGAAATTTTAATGTACAATCAGTTTTTCTGAATATTGAAATATCTAAATCATTACCCACGGGCTTAACTTTCAAAACTATTAAAACACTTGTTCAATTATGCCTAACTTTATACCACATTTTAGAAAAATATTTTTCATCACATGATTAAATACATCATAATCAATAAGATATAATTGCTATATATCAATAAATTTGGCTTTCTTCTTCAAAAGATGACTCTATATTTCCTACACAAAATATCCTTTAAGAGACAGTCTCCTAGTTTTATCCACTCCGTCACTTGGAAAGTAAGTGCATTTCTTTGCATAGACTAAAACATTTTTCTTTTTTCTTGTTTTAAATATTAGACCCCAGCAAAAAATAACATAAGTACTTTGTGGGCAGCATTTCAAAAAGAAACCGCAAAGAGTTTTTCCTCATGTACAAAATCTCTCTTATGTTTTGCTACAAAATGTAAAAAAAGAAAAAAAAAGTCATACAACATGACTCCATCACTTACTATGACTAATTTTGTGATCTTTGGCAAGTAATTTAACCATTTTGTGCTTCAATTTACTCACCTATAAAAGGGGATAATTACTTATACTACTGTCACAAGAATTAAATAACTTATGTAAAGCATGGAAGACAATGCTGGGTTCACAGTAACATTTAAAAAGGCTGACTAACATTACAACTACAACTTTGCATACAACATCTCAAGAGAAATACATCAATAACCAAATGAAATATATATACACATGCATCAATTTACCCATCATTAAAACTACCCAGAGATCAAATGCTACATCAAACGGTTACAGTTTTATTTATTTTTTCAATAGTTCTATGTATTTTATGAATTTGATCATTACTATTAGTTTCATTGATTTATCTGCCATTCCAATGAATTTTTCAGTTGGTTCATGTCAAAAAAAGATGACAAAGGAATAGATATACTAGAAAGAGGGGCAAAGTAGTAAGAAGGACAAAAATAGTTGTCACTTCCATTAGGTTAATGTATGAATTGTCCCCCAAAAGCACAGAAATACAAAAATATTTTTTGACCATTGTCTTTCTAACTTTCCAAAGGTTCCATTAGGTCCTCAACAATGGCTCAAGCTTTTAAGTCAGTGCTTTTGACAAGTGAAAGGGAACAACAAATAGCTTTGTAGTTCTCTTCTGCCAGGGTCACTCAGCCAGCAGTAATAGTTATTATTTTTATTTATTAGCACTGTAGCCCTGTTCTCCAGCATAGCCAATTCTCCCCAACCCCCAAGACAGGAAAAGCATTTTTACTTTTAATAAAAATGGGAGTGTGCAGCACTCCTGTGTCAGGCTCTTTGGGTAAAGTACACATCTAATGAATACTGTCCATCTGTATCCAAATAATTTATGATATCAGCAGAGTGTGGGTGGTGAAATGTGAATTAAGTTCTAACCATTAGGCACAATTAGAGGGGGTGAGAGTGGAAGGTAGGAGGAAGTAGCAGGGTTACTAAGGCAGGAGGGATAGAACAGAAGAGCAAAGGTAATGAGAGAAAATTGGGAGGAAGTGGTCATGATCGCATCAATTAATAGTCAATTCATAACAGTTAAAATATTCCTCATTAAAGATTTTCAAGACTATTTCATACAGTAATAACCAACTTTCTCAGAGACCAAATGGAATGTACCTGTTTTTTTCCATCTATTTTATTTGAAATAGTATGATTTCAACTGTGTGTGTGTGTGTATATATATATATATGATAGAAGAAGAAAAATAGAAGACAGACAAGCTATAAGAACTCAATTATAGTAAAAGGTATATAAGAATGTGGCATATTTAAAGTCTTAACTTCAGGAGACAAATTTATAAACAAACAGGAAACATTTGATTGCTTAACCATATCACAGTTTAGTAAAGAAGCATAGTTCTAAGCAAATTCTAAATGCCTACTGAAATATTTTCAGAATTACCTAAATATGTGTTTGAATTATAAACGAAGCAATTACCCTACTCTTAGAGTGTGTTCGGATAACCATCCATTCAATTAGATATCTAGACCATGTTGAAGACAAAATTTAATGATCATATTTGAAGAATTTTGTCACTGTTGTTTATAAATGAGAAGGTGAGTGGTAGAGATGATAAAGGAGATCCAAAAAACATAGAAATAGAAATTCACTTAACATACATTAGAGTAAGAATTCCAATACTTTAAAAATATGACAGAATGCTTTACCACTGGAAGTGAGAATTAAAGCACATAGAGCCTGATGCTAAACCACTACACATCCTGAATCTTCTCTATCACAACATATGTGAAAACAAATCGCAGTCTCAGCTTGCCAGATGCCTGAAAAGATATGAACAATAAAAACTGACATGATTCATATGATAAATCAGAGATTGTGATACGCAGGTAGTTGAACAGTTGAGCCGAAAAGCTACTTATAATTCAAATTATATTTTTATGTTCTAATACATAGCATCAGATTTTAAAATTAAGGAAAAAAATCCTCTGATTTGCTTAAAATTATATATCTAAATTTGCACATAGCCTGCGCAACCAAAGTCGTCCATCTGGCTCAACAACTTGTTATATTTGGTCTCTCATAACCTTTCATGGATTTTGGATCGTGTCATTTTTAGAGTAATTTTAGATGAGAAAATACAATAGTTTTATTTGCAAAATGACATTTAATGTTCCACAAGCTTAGATACAATCTAATCAGCAATGAAACTTAAAGTTGTATGTTCGGTATGACTTGCTGTGAACCAACAAAACGCAGAATAGCAAAAAAAAAAAAAAAAAAAAAAGTAAAAAAAAAAAAAAGCATTTTTTTTAAGAAGGAACAAGTAAAAGATGACAAAAATTTTTTAAAAGTCTGGAAAAATAGCAAAAGGCATAGTTTGGCTTTCATTTTTCTTACATTACCAGAAATATAACCAGTCTCAATGTTAAAAGCAGAGGGTATAAAGTTAGTCAAGTACAGTGTGTTTGTATATTCTTTTAATTTCTGGAATTAATGAATGCACAAAACTATTGTCTGCTTTTAGTGGAATGATATACTGAGTTATTAGACTATTTTTTTAAAATATATGGATACTTTTACATTTCATTATTTGCACAATTTACACATACATGAAGACGTGTGTGTGTGTGTGTGTGCACGCACACACACACTTGAGCAGGATGGCTCTTATTCTATTTATTCATTCTTTTATCTAACAGTTATCATTAAGCCACAATTGTTACACTGTGATACTAAGACATGGCCTCTGAACTTCAAGAAACTCACAATCTCTTATAGTATACCACGTACTGTTTAGATGTATAGACTAACAGTGATCAGATGCTAAACCTTGGACTCAAAAAGCTGCCGTCACTGAGTTGCTCTCCTTTTGTTTAATTTACTGCAGTCAATGTAAATAGAAAAATGCCTTACTTGAATCATTATATTAATAAATAGTATATAAATGTGCTGGTAGATTTTTTTCCCAAATGTTACTATTGCAGCATTGCCATAGATTTCTAGTCTTATGTTTATCAATTAATTGAACCTGCTATAAAATATTCTATGAGGCAATAATTCCCAGAAGTGGGATAAATTTGTCATCTTGTCTGTAATTAGGAATATGATATAAACTAAATCATGCCAGGAATGCAACAGTAAACTAAAAGGTAAGAACATAAGGATAGTAGAGTGGGATGATTCAACAAATAGGGTGGACCATGTATTTTTCCAGGTATGCTGGATACTAACAAGAGGAAAACAAATGTGCACCCTATTCACCTAGAGTCCTTAGTCATGGGGAAACTTCTTGAAAATGTAAAACTCCAGGCCACTGGCAGGTCTGGCTCTAATGTCAGCTGAGTCCCAGGAGTCCATACTTTTCCCGGACCTGAGTTAATTTTCTGATGAGTAAACACTCTTCAGGGTATAAAAATATTCCATTAAATCTTCAGAAATTTGAAAACTTTTTTCTAGTTTTAAGAAAAAGTATAATCTATAGAACTCTTTTTTGAAAGGTTAAAAAAATCATTTACTAACACCAAAATGTCATTTGAGTGATACTTTAAACGTTATTAACTAAAGCCATTCAAATATATTCCAACACTTTCCTATGTTACAACTCAAAGAAATATAGCATCTCAAGGAAAAACAAACTTATAGTAAAATGCAATAATGAACAACCAGGAACTGATATACATTTTACTTATTAAAAAGGGGGGCAATGAAGAAGGCTTATTAGTGTAGCATTGTGAAGAAAAGTTTGTTTAAAAATCTTTAATAAGGGACCATGAACCACATTGGGGAAGGCAATGGCACCCCACCCCAGTACTTCTGCCTGGAAAATCCCATGGACGGAGGATCCTGGTAGGCTGCAGTCCATGGGGTCGCTAAGAGTCGGACACGACTGAGCGACCTCACTTTCACTTTTTACTTTCATGCATTGGAGAAGGAAATGGCAACCCACTTCATTGTTCTTGCCTGGAGAATCCCAGGGACAGGGGAGCCTGGTGGGCTTCCGTCTATGGGGTCGCACAGAGTCGGGCACGCAGCATGAACCACATTACTACATGTTAGAAATACATATCTATTCTTTCATATAATGTACTACACACATAATATAAGTGGTAAAGAAAGAGAGGAACTTCTGTGATGTCAGTCAAATGACAAGCACAGCCCTCTGGAATGGTTGAGAACTGAGAGGGGTAGGTTTAAAGAAGAAGATGGAATGATGTTCAAGTAATTTGGTAAATTAGAGAATAATGAATGGGATAATATTTATCATTAATTTTAAAAAATGGCAGGACAAGTCACAAATCCTGGAAACGGTGTCAATGGTAGAAAATATAATCTATATTTTGAATGTAATTAACATGGATTTCTACAGCACCACAGTATTTTGCCTGCTTATTCTTTCTACATTCTTAAAAACACCAATCAGTAACATCTATAGATCATGTCTTACATCTAATAACTGAGAGAAGAATCTTCTCACATAAACTTTTGAAATAATGACATATGCAGGGAGAGAGAGAAGAGGAGAAATGAGAGAGCGTGCCATTAAACAACCCTCTTTCTCCTGTGCTCACCTATCCGGAAGTCATCACTAAACTGAACTCTCATATATGTAATAAATGGTAGACAGAAATGCACATCACCTGAATCTTTATCTTTCATATACATGTATTTAGTCAAATTAGTATAGAATATTTATATATAATTTCAACTCATTTATTTCATTAGAAATGTATTTGAGGAGAAAAACTGGGTGGTGGCGGGGTAAAAGGGCACAAAGACTGTCCACCATACTATGACGTGTATCCCATGCTTTCCTAATGAGTTACTGATCTAAAAGAATGGAAAAAAAAAAAGACAGTGAAAAGCTGATTTAAAACAGCCTAGAGATTTTGGTGAAGTACAATGAAACATCAGTAGTTTAAAAACTAAGATATAGGTCAAAATTTTATCACAAAAGGATGGATGAATCCAGTAAAATGACAGACGATCCAATTTTCTGACCTGGGGGTCAGAGAGCAAGCTTTTATAAACTTGGGAATGGTCTTTCAAAAGCCACAAAGTTCTGTGTTCCACATGTCAGAAATTTGAAAGTGTTTATACCTCTGAGAATTTTCCCTGAGGGAATTGAAACCCCCCAGGAACCTGCTATCTCAGTTCTCACAAAAAGGTGCAGAGTATGTTTAAGCCCCACAGGGTCTCTGTTGTTGGACATCAGATCTTCTATCCAAAAAGAACACTGGAACGAATACTGAAGAAGGTTTCAAAAAGCCTTTCCTGCCCTCAACTATTTGGAAAAATCTAGTAACTATTCTAGGAAGATGAGTCAGATAAAACATTGTTAAAATTACACTAAATTAGAAATGCATATCTAATCCTCAAAAATTAAACTGTTCCAATGAAAGGAGTCAAGATCTTCACTTAAATTTCAAACATTCCAAAAAAGTCCTTTCAAGTGTGGTAGCTGCTTATAATTTTATTTGCAGAAAGCAAATAATTTATTGCAATAAATTTGATAAACTAAACTTTATAAAGTCACTGCAATAAATTTGTAAGCATCCAAATAAATCTTTATTACTAGACAGGGGCACATTATCTCCTTAAAATATATGGTTGTGGAATTAAAAAAATAAAAGAAAAGTGTTCTTTTTCTAAAGCAAGAAAACACATCCTTGTCCCGCAGCAGCTACCAAAGAACAAGAAAGAAATTACTTTGTTTAATTAGGGGATTACATTACTTATAAGAATACTTCTAAAATGTATGAAATATATTAAAGCGGATATATAATCTAAAAGCTCTCCTATTATACACTGGGTGTCAAATCATTTTAGTTCGTAGTTCTCTATGTAGAACTTGGCTTATTTACTTCCCTCCCTTTTCTTCTCAGCAGATTGTTCAGCTTATAGTGCAGCCCCCTCAAAATGATAAAGCAGCCAAAAGCCAAATCTCAAAACACGTGGTTATGTGCCAAATGAAGCTGTATAAAGACTAAAAACCAACACCTTAAAAAATACTTGATTTACGTTTAATTGAAACTCGTGTTTTCATACATATTTCAGCCTTTCTGTTTTTGTTATGACACATAAAGTGCCTAAAAAATAATGATCAGTGAGGGTTTCACAGCATGGAGGGATAAAACAAAATCATAGGAAAAAAAAAAGTTTATTCCACACTATTTGAATTCATTTAGGTAGTTCTCTATGGGGCTGCTACCAAATCCTTTAAGCCCACCAGCCTCTTACCTACATTAAATTAATGAGGCATCTCAAGCATTCATACTTCGCCAGCAGCTCTAGGCTCTCCAGTTGGACACCTACAATTTACTAAATTACAAACAGTGACCTAGGGGAGACATCTGTTTGTTATATACAATATTGTATTATAAACTAGAAAAATATTGGGGAGATTAAGATGATAAGATATATGTTGAATTGTATTTTCTGAGGTTAATAGGGGCCCGCCTACAATTCTGTGATCTTCTCTTTACCAATACAGGTTTCTATTTTCCCATCAGGAAGTAAGGGCCTCCACAGATTAACATTATGAAATACAATACTTATGAACAATCCAATACTTAGAGGTCTGTATTATGCCATGATACTCACTACCTCCATACAATACTTTTATTAAGCTGCAAATACATTAAGCTTGATTATAATCAATTTTTTTTTTTTTTTATAATACCACCTTCTTACTAACGCTCATAACACTTGGCTCCCAGGGATGTACTTATAATGAGATGGCCGGGTGTATTTTCCATTAAAGGCCACCACTGGAGTTTCTATAGTGCTTTTTCTCATATATTTCAAGTTAAACGTGCCCTCTATTTTTATGTTTGCTTCACAATAGCCAGTCCCTTTTCAATGATTAATTTTCTATTCAAAAACAATTTGCTTCTCTTTCCTTTGTCCTGTCACGGTTTCAGAACAACCTCTTTTCTTTCCCCTTGTCCATGGCAGAAACTCACCTCCTCTGAACACCCACCCCCTCAGACCACTACCTTCTAGTCTCTAAATTCTTTTTAGTGACACACCGTCCAAAATATTTAGGAGCTCTCTCCCCAGCAGGGGGTTACTCAATTAACAAAAACAAAGCTCTGAATGATCAAGGCTATACCTGAGCCAAGAAGTACTATAGCCATTTATATTATATGACCTCAGCAGTCTCTTGATTGAATTGCAACCCTGCATTAAATCAAACACTATGTGTTGTGTGTGTGATTTTCTAAATGCTTGGGTGTGTGAGGTGGAAACAGGAGGGTGAAGTGGGGGTGGCAAAGAGATGATAAATACTCAGAAAAAAACTCTCCAATCCCAGTGTACTTGGGTTTTCGTTTTTAACATGCTCTCTGCTTTTGTTTTCGAACTTAGATGCATTTTGTAAAAATCCTCTGAACTGGTATTCCAAAGCATGTTTAAACAACAGAAATAATGGAAGCATAATTGATTGCAGCTGGGAACTGTCACCCCTATCAGTAAACAGCACCTAACTGGCAAATACTACAAGCTTGTAACAGATTCTTTTATGAATTGGGCACTGTATGAAGACTGGGCATTCCTTGTACCATATACTCAAACCAAAATCTTCACTGATTTATTTCTAAAATTTTACTAGACTAGAAACAGTAAATGGTTAGTCTGTTGGCCTCTCACCAGAGTGTTTGGGAAGAAAAGGTGGGGTGCTTATTTCCTAAAGTTAAATACATTAACAGATTTATAAACATGCTGTTTCTTTCAGTATGGAAGAGATAGTCAGTTAAAAAAAAAAGTCTTCTCAGTATCTACACGTTCATAGGAGAAAGGAGGAAAAGTAAAAATATCTTATTTAGAAACCAATTTTGTGAATCAAATTACTATACATTTTCCCACACATATTCTAATCAGAGACTATCAAGGTTCAATTCTTATCAAGAAGCAGGCTTTTATATCACTCTTTTTGTTTATTTACTTAACTCAAACTTTCCCCAAAAAGGATCAACAACAGAAAAGAATGAAAAAGAAAGAAAGGAAAACTAACTGCACATTAACTTGCTAAGAGAAAAGCTACAGTAAGTCTCTTTTCCTATTTTCTTATATTTGTGTAGCTGTTAGACATTTTGCAAAGGAGGGGAGTACCAGCCAGCCTTTCACAACAAAAGACCCACTGTCACTGAGCCAGTCCCAGACATGGTGGAAACCAGCCCACAGGAAAAGGCCTGGCTCCAATGTTAGGCCCCGGCCGAGTACAGTCACTATATTCACTCAAATTGGCAACAGGTCTCAGTGTTCCTGGCTTTGAGCTGTGAACAAGGGTCGGGATTGAATAACCAATTATACAACCGCTGACTGAGTTTATCCAAGGTTTGCAAACTGCTATAATAGCCCAGTATTCAACCAACTGTTTTATCCTTTTCCAGATATAGTGTCATATCTCCCCTTGTGCTCCATTTACATGTCACTTTATTACACACATCCATTAAAAAGGTTAATACCGTGTCACACTCAATGCCTAAATGTTGCCATACAGGAGTTCTGCGGCTCTCTGGGGCATTTCATATAGACACCTTTCTCTGTCTTTCACTTTCTCTCTGCAAGCTAAACCAAGTTTCTGTCAAGACTACAGAACAGTGGATGAAAGAACAGTAGCCAAATGTCAACAGTTTCAAAAATACTCCTTACACTAATAGGCTGTTTTAACCCACCTTGGTATATTAAAAATGTGAAAATTCTGAACTTTGGCAATTCATACCAGCACCCAAATTTGAGGTGCACGTATAAATTTATCCAACCATGTGCCTCCCCCTTCGCCAAAATGGACATTTTTCTCAAAGTTCAAGAAGATCTACAATTTTTTTTCCAGCATTTTTGCATGCCTGCCTTTATACACAGTGGTTGTGATGGAAATAAAAAAATAGAAACAGAATTTTCAAGTACTTTTCCTAAATATCTACAGACCTGGAATTCCTGAATGAGTATCTTCAACTCAATAAACAGAAAAAAGAAACAGTAGGAATAACAAGGAAGGAGTGAGCAATTTTTTTTTTTTTTTTTTTGATGCTTCCATCTTTGGCCTTCTATTTTTACTCTAAGGTGGTATAAACTGGTATAATACACAGTGTAAGATTATTTCTCCATTGAGGTTTTTATCTTTAAAATCAATAATACAGATTCCTTTTATAAATATGTGATATACATTGTATTATATAAAACATCAGTATTTAATAGCAAAACTGGTTAAAAACAAGAATTAGTGATATTATGCAAAATCTTTACATCTTCAACTATTTAGAGATTTTTTAAAAATCTGTAATTAAAGAAAGAAATTTATGTCTAAACTCACTATGAATATTTTTTATATAATCGTAGATTGTAATGATAATAGCTAACAACTATTGAGATCTTAAGTAGTGTTAATTTTTAAATGCTTTACAAATATTATTTTAATTCTGGCAAAAATCTATGTGGAGCTGTGTATTAAGAGCTGAGATTTTGTAGCCAGGGTCCTCTTCCTTCATTTACAAGCTTAAACATCTTGTAAAGTTACTTAACCCCCGGCTCCTCAGTATCAGTAAAATAAATATAAATATAACATATCTACCATATGGGGCTATTGAAAGTATTAAATTACTTTCTCTAAGTGTCTCAATACGGTATTTTTAGGTGCTTGTCATCATTGCTCTCAGTATCCCCCATCCCCATGATCATTTCCATCTTTATAACTGATTTACGGTTCAAATAACCAACTCTCAAGCAGCTCAGTTAGTGACAGAGTTCATAACAATCTTCTGTGTCTTAAAGAAAATCAGTGTATGCAAGAATTCTCATGTTTGGGTGGCTTATCAATAATAACATCAATCTTCATTTAAAGAGCATCTTCTGTGTTTAGCTGTTTTCTAAGCAAAAGTAGCAGAAAGGCGATTCTCATAAATAAGGTTATTTTTTGCAACTCATGAGTGTGATATGAACATTCAACATTCTAAACTCTACCACAGGCTTCCTTTTTAAATCATTATTAATTCTAGCTAAAAGTTTTAGGCATGTCTATTTTGATTATTTTATATTTAAAAGCATAAATACTTATAATTTCTTGACCTTTACCTATGAGCAGAAATAATTTGATCACCAAATCCATTGGCAGTGTGTATAGAAAGGATGGGTCTATTTAGAATATCAAAACTGTAAGCTGTAATATAACTATTTTGTGCAACTCTTTCACTGTTATCAGGACATTCAGTAAGTCAGAACTTGGTACTGATCATTGAAAAAGGGGAAAAAAAAAGTGAGTTTTTACTTTTTGGCAGGTTTTAGAGATACAAGGTTGTCAGCCAGGAAAGTCAATACAAAACCTTAATAACTAAAACATTAAGATGTTAATAACAATCAAGATGAATAAGGCTAACACTTGTAGGTAGCTGAAAAAATCAGTTTCATTACTAGTGCATGAGTGATAAAGAATCCACCTGCCGATGCAGGAAACTCAGATTCGATTCTTAGGTAGGGAAAATCCCCTGGAGAAGGAAATGCAACCCACTCCAGTATTCTTGCCTGGGAAATCCCACGGACAGAGTAGTCTGGCGGGCTACAGTGCATGGGGTCACAAAAGAGTCGGACACAACTTAGGGACTAAACAACACCACCAGTGTAGTGTGGGAAGAAGAAAACTGGAGTCAGAACTAGGTTTGCTGCTTCTGTTCTTCATTAATAAGTGGTTTCGAGCAAAGTATTTAATTAGTTTCAGTTTGCTCATTTTTAAAAGTGAAGTTGGCATGCCTGCTTGCCTTATAGGGAGTAGTGAGAGAGACAGTGAGACACCACTACAGTGTCTAAGATGCATTAAGTGCTTAATAGAAGATGGCTGCTATTAGCACCTGCCTCTTCCTCAACAACCCCATCATCATCTTGGTCCTCTTCTACTGCCATTGTGAATAAACCTGCAACTGGAGAACTTTTTTTATTAAGCAGAATTCTAAAATTAATGACTCCCAGTAGGAACTTGGGTGTGTAAATGTATATTCTCTAAAGCAAACTGATACCCTATAGCTGGACAATGGTAAGAAAGAGGGCAAAAAATAAATTCCAGTCTTATAAATATTTTGTCTATAATCATAAATGATTAGCTTGAATATTTATCTAATGAGTTTCAAAGTTTGGAGTAATGTGAAAGATTGGCACTGAAAAATAATATTTTTATTTCCTTTCTTTTCTCCAAAAATTAAAAATGGCACATCATTAATATTTTGGTTACTATTATAATTATACCATGATAGTATCAACATGGCAAAGAGAAGAAATAAAGGGAGATGAGAAAGTCTTCGCATTATATTACCCGAAGGAAAAGAATAACTGTGTGTTGAGAAGTCCTCTATTTTTAATGAGACTTATTCTTTAGGTCACTTTCTCTGAAGAAAAAAAAATATTGCTGGACTATTATACCAGCCAACCACAGAAAATCTGAAGAAAGTAATACTATACAATCTACACAGCAAAATACTGAATTATTGAAATCATTTTCTGCGATACATCTATAATCTAAATACATGACATTATAGCAAGATTTTCCCCAGTGATGCTCTTTTAAAATATGCAAAACACAGCTACCTATCTCTTTTTGTACATATGCTAACCAGAATTAACCTTATGAGACTTGGCTTTTGTAAAAGCTAGGATGAACTTATATAACATTGATAACAATTACAAGAACAAAGTGATAACTTTGAAGCTTTAAATCAAACAAATGCTCTTAATATCAGGAGTATTTCCCATTTTAGAGCCACATTAGGCATTCCTCCCTCTTCTCTATTTTGGTTATCATAACAAGGCAATGGCACCCCACTCCAGTACTCTTGTCTGGAAAATCCCATGGACAGAGGAGCCTGGTAGGCTCCAGTCCATGGGGTCGCTAAGAGTCAGATAAGACTGAGCGACTTCAATTTCACTTTTCACCTTCACACATTGGAGAAGGAAATGGCAACCCACTCCAGTGCTCTTGCCTGGAGAATCCTAGGGACGGGGGAGCCTGGTAGGCTGCCGTCTATGGGGTTGCACAGAGTCAGACATGACTGAAGTGACTTAGTAGAGCATAGTATAACAATGAAATATTCACTACCACACAGGTAGTTTATGCAATTATCTCATTTAATTCTTAAAATATCTTAAGAGGTAAGTACTGTTATTGTTGTCTGTTTTACAGAGGAAACTGAACATGGGAAAGTTAAGTCATTTCTTAAGGATACATACCTAGTGAGGAATTCAAACTCATACTTCAAGGTTTGCTCTCTCATCTAGTAACCATGTTGACTCACCAACTCTACTAACAATGACACTGCAAACAGAATTGAGTGTGAAGTCAAATGGGCCTTAGGAAACATTACTACAAAGCCAGTGGAGGTGGTAAAATTACAGTTGAGTTATTTCAAATCCTAAAATGTGATGCTATTAAAGTGTTGCACACAGTATGTCAGCAAATTTAGAAAACTCAGCAGTGACCACAGGACTGGAAAAGGTCAGTTTTCATTCCGATTCCAAAGAAGTGAATACCAAAGAATATTCAAACTACTGTACAACTGTGCTCATTTCACATGCTAGCAAGATTATGCTCAAAATCCTTCAAGCTAGGCTTCTGTAGTACATGAACCATGAACTTCCAGATGTACAAACTGAGTTGAGAAAAGACAGAAGAACCAGAGATCAAATTGGCAACATCCATTGGATCATAGAGAAAGCAAGGGAATTCCAGAAAAACATCTACTTCTGCTTCATTGACTACACTGAAGTCTTTGTGTGGATAACAAGAAACTGTGGAAAATTCTTGAAGAGATAAGAACACCAGACCACCCTACCTACCTCCTGAGAAATCTGTATGCAGGTCAAGAAGCAACCATTAGAACCAGGCATGAAACAATGGACTTGTTCCAAATTGGGAAAGGTGTAAATCAAGGCTGTGTATTGTCACCCTGCTCATTTAACTTATATACAGAGGACATCATGTGAAATGCTGGGCTGGATGAAGCACAAGTGGGAATCAAGATTGTCAGGAGAAATATCAACAACCTCAGATATGCAGATGATACCATTCTAATGGCAGAAAGTAAAGAGGAACTAAAGAGCCTCTTGATGAGGGTAAAAGAGGAGAGAGAAAAAAGCTGGCTTAAAACTCAACATTCAAAAAACTAAGATCATGGCATCCAGTCCCATCACTTCATGGAAAATAGATGGGGAAAAGTGGAAACAGTAACGGACTTTATTTTTCTGGGCTCCAAAATCAATGCAGATGGTGACCGAAGCCATGAAATTAAAAGACGCTTGCTTCTTGAAAGCTTTGACAAATCTAAACATTCTCTTAAAAAGCAGAGACATCACTCTGCCGATAAAAGTCCGTATAGTCAAAGCTATGGTTTTTCTGGTAGTCATGTACAGATGCGAGAGTTGGACCATAAAGAAGGCTAAGTGCCTAAGAATTGATGCCTTCCAACTGTGGTTCTGGAGAAGACTCTTGAGAGTCCTTTGGACTGCAAGGAGATCAAACCAATCCATCCTAAAGGAAATCAGTCCTGAATATTCATTGGTGGACTGATGCTGAAGCTCCAATACTTTGGCCAACTGATCTAAAGAGCCTTTTCACTGGAAAGGTCTTTTCATTGAAAAAGATCCTGAAGCTGGGAAAGACTGAGGGCAGGAGATGAAACGGGTAACAGAGGATGAGATGGTTAGATAGCATTACCAACTCAATGGACATTAGTTTGAGCAAATTCAGGGAGTTAGAGGAGGACAGGGAACCCTGGTGTGCTGCAGTCCATGACATCACAAAGAGTTGGACATGATGTAGTGGCTGAACAATAACAACAATGCAATACCACTTGGAGCACAGATGGTAATGACTTTTGAATTCTCAAGGATATCCCTGATTACTTGGAGGCTTAGAGTAATATCCATATCCCTTACCAGGGCCACAAGGTTCTATAAGCTTTTGTTGTTCAGTTGCTCAGGCATGTCCAACTCTTCACGTCCCCATGGACTGCAGCACTCCAGGCTTCCCTGTCCTTCATCATCTCCCAGAGTTTGCTCAAACTCATGTCCATTGAGTCAGTGATATCATCAAATCATCTCATCCTATGTTGTCCCTTTCTACTCCTGCCTTTAATCTTTCCCAGCTTCAGGGTCTTTTCCAGTGAGTGAGCTCTTTGCATCAGGTGGCCAAAGTTGGAGCTTCAGCTTCAGCATCAGTCCTTCCAATGAATATTCAGGGCTGATTTCCTTTAGGATTGGCTGGATGGATCTCCTTGCAGTCCAAGGGACTCTCAAGAGTCTTATCCTATACCACGGTTCAAAAGCATCAATTCTTTGGTGCTCAGCCTTTTTTATTGTCCAGCTCTCACATCCATACATGACTCCTGGAAAAAAACATAGCTTTGACTTATATGGACATTTTTGTAGGGAAAGTAATGTCTTTCCTTTTTAATATGCTGTCTAGGTTTTTCATGACTTTTCTACCAAGGAGCAAGCGTCTTTTAATTTCACGGCTGCAGTCACTGTCCACAGTGCTTCGTTTATTTCTCTGGAGGCATTTTCTACTACTTTTCCCACCATGCACTAGTCACCGTGGCCATGTTTATACTTCAACTAGCCAAGTTCAGTCTCACTCATGTGTGGCTCAACTGTCTGTTCACTATTTTTTTTTTTTTGGATAATCCTCTCCAAAAACTTCACATAACAGACATTTTCTCTTATTAACATCTTAACTCATATCTCACCTTTTCAGAATGGCCTTTTTACATGCCATCTAAATCTATATAACCCTATTATCTCTTAGTCAATTTCTACCCAATGTTCCTTATTTTTCATAGCATTTATCTCTAATGGAAATAATTCAATCTTTCTTCTCACTAAAATATAAACTATAGGAGAACTGAGGACTAAGCTCTCTCACTCACTATGTATTTCTGTTTCCTACATGGAAGGCTGGCATATATTAGTCACACGTAAAAATAACTGTTGAATGAATAAATGAGTATAGGAATTTCTGCCAGATTCTTAGAGATCTTCTTTGCTTTAAGATGACTCAAGTTTACGTATGATTTGGAAGTTATTGCCCTGTGGGAAGACCATTTTTCAAGTTACTGATAATTAAGGCATAAAATGATAATATGAATTATCCTAGTTTCTTAATTACCTCCCATAGATGCTATACATCAAAAGAATTATACTGTAGATATAAGTTCAGTTCAGTTCAGTCGCTCAGTGTGTCCGACTATCTGTGGCCCCATGAATCGCAGCACGCCAGGCCCCCCTGTCCATCACCAACTCCTGGAGGTCACACAGACTCATACCCATCGAGTCAGTGATGCCACCCAGCCATCTCATCCTCTGTCATCCCCTTTTCCTCCTGCCCTCAATCCCCACCTGCATCAGAGTCTTTTCCAATAAGTCAACTCTTTGCATGAGGTGGCCAAAGTACTGGAGTTTCAGTGTTAGCATCATTCCTTCCAAAGAAATCCCAGGGCTGATCTCCTTCAGAATGGACTGGTTGCATCTCCTTGCAGTCCAAGGGACTCTCAAGAGTCTTCTCCAACACCACAGTTCAAAAGCATCAATTCTTCGACGCTCAGCCTTCTTCACAGTCCAACTCTCACATCCATACATAACCACAGGAAAAACCATAGCCTTGACTAGATGGACCTTTGTTGGCAAAGTAATGTCTCTGCTTTTGAATATGCTATCTAGGTTGGTCATAACTTTCCTTCCAAGGAGTAAGTGTCTTTTAATTTCATGGCTGCAGTCACCATCTGTAGTGATTTTGGAGCCCAGAAAAATAAAGTCTGACAGTTTCCATTCTTTCCCCATCTATTTCCCATGAAGTGATGGGACCAGATGCCATGATCTTAAGTTTTCTGAATATTGAGCTTTAAGCCAACTTTTTCACTCTCCTCTTTCACTTTCATCAAGAGGCTTTTTAGTTCCTCTTCACTTTCTGCCATAAGGGTGGTGTCATCTGCATATCTGAGGTTATTGATGTTTCTCCTGGCAATCTTGATTCCAGCTTGTTTCTTCCAGTCCAGCGTTTCTCATGATGTACTCTGCATAGAAGTTAAATAAGCAGGGTGACAATTTACAGCCTTGACATACTCCTTTTCCTATTTGGAACCAGTCTGTTGTTCCATGTCCAGTTCTAACTGTTGCTTCCTGACCTGCATACAAATTTTTCAAGAGACAGGTCAGGTGGTCTGGTATTCCCATCTTTTTCAGAATTTTCCACAGTTGATTGTGATCCACACAGTCAAAGGCTTTGGCATAGTCAACAAAGTAGAAATAGATGTTTTTCTGGAACTTTTTGCTTTTTCCATGATCCAGCGGATGTTGGCAATTTGATCTCTGGTTCCTCTGCCTTTTCTAAAACCAGCTTGAACATCAGGAATAGGCAGGACTATATTTATTATCTCTAATTAAATACATTAAGTAAAGAAGTACAGAACAGCATAGGTTACAGAAAACTAATAGTGATTTAATTTAATTTCCGTGTCCTTTAAATGATTTTGAGCTTACATTTTCCCTAATTTTGGATGAATTTAGGCTCTTTTTGAAAGCATCCATTATGTCACAGAGTTATAACCTGTAACCATAACATCTACTTCTGAATCCAAATTGCATTATATATGTGCATATACTTATAAATGTATAACCTCTTATTGCATGTACATTAACATATCTGCAAGTGCATATTCTCTGAAGGATTTATAAAACTATAACAATTAGTTGGATAAATTGAGTAAAAAATTCCCTTTCTTTCCTTTCTTATGGAGTCTCATTATATAAATATTTAATTCATCATAAAAGAACAGTAAGTTAAAAGTAACAGTTTAGGTAGGGCAGATGATACCGTTTGTCGCTGCTGTCAATAGACTGCACTGAGTAAGGTGACACATGACAAATGATTAGAGACTGCTGATGCCTTAGCTGGTCTCAGCTCCTGTTTGCCTCTCCCAGTCTGAACATCTCCTTCTGCCAAACACTGGTTTCATGTTTAAAGGCAAAATCTTTTCATTCAATACAAAACTCAAGTCAACAACTTCATTTGAGGCTCAACCAAAGAAACAGCAACATGCTGCAGTGGTTTGGTGGACTGACCACATGATGATGGTGCGATGGTCTTCACTGTGGCAAGTTCTGAGGTATTTCCAAGTGTAATTCCGTCCTTCCTACTGACTTAGAATCTGAACCCAATTTAAATGTAACTCTCATTATTTTCAAGTAAAAGACCAATTGCACATTGTATACTATGCACATATAGGTGAGAATAAGTAATTTTTCTACTTGCTTTCATTTTTAAAAAAAAATTGGGGGCATAATATTGCAAATTTTTATAATTTCTTCAAAAAATCAACATGAGTTAGGAATTGAGAGCAGGAATGCCTACTGTTCACTAACTTAATTTACATAACAAATATTCATTTTATGCCCACTGTGCACTAGTTAGTACTCTATGTACTGTGGATACAAAGACAAAAAGATATATTCCTCATCCTAAAAATGCTTATAAGTTAGAAACATAAATTATCACTGTACTAGAAGCAGTGACAGAAAAATGCTCAGAATGCTCACAAAATGAGGCTGTTCAGTTCAGGGAAGGAAGGATATTAAGGCAAGGAGGTGTGCAAAGGAAAACTAGGTTACCCGAACTAAATTTTGAGAACTAAGAGGAGTTTTTCATGTGACTGAAGAGGATACTATCATACAAGCAGGGGGAGGCAACCTGGTAAAGGGGAGGGTAACGAGAGCTCAGCATGCTCAGTTAACCAAAAGAAGTGTGATGTGTGATATGTTTAGGGCATAAGATGGATATCAAAAAGTGAAGAGAGCTAAAACTAGAAAGGCAGACCATAAAGAATCATGAATACCTTCTGCATGACTGTTGTTCAGTCGTGTCCAACTCTTTGCGACTCCATGGACCATAGATTGTAGCCTGCCAGGCTTCACTGTCCATGGGGATTCTCCAGGCAAGAACACTGGAGTGGGTTGCCAGGCCCTCCTCCACAGGCATAGGTACCATAAGGAAGAAATAACAATGCTTTGAATTTAAGCAGGGAATTGACATAATCAGATTGATAAATTCCCCTTTTTTAGAAGGAAGAACTGGGAAAGCTAAACTGTATGTAGGGTCCTGGAGTGCAGTGACCTTGTACTAGAAGCTCTGTTATCCTGAGTTGTAGATTTAGAGGGAAAGAGGGTGGTTGGCGATGGAGAGAGAGAAGGACAGAGAGAGTATCAGGTCTTTTTTCCATAAGAGAGTGGTTAGGCTCAAGGCCAAAAAAATGTCTGAATGGTTTATCAAGGACTTGCCTCATGATTCAGTGGCTAAGACTCCACACCCTCAATGCTGGGGCCTCGAGTTCAATCCTCGGTCAGGGAACTAGAGCCCATGTGCCACAACTAAAGATCCTGCATTCATGTGCCACAATAAAAGATCCTGCATGCTTCAAGTAATATTTATGATATTTATGAAATTAATATATTAGTATGTATTTATTAAATAATCATTTGTTTAATAAAAATAAATAAATGGTTTATAAAAGCAGATAGAGCCTGAAGTTGGTGTCTGAAAGTGGGGTACTGAGGGTAACTCCCCCTACAAAAAAAAGAAAAATGAGAACAAAACATCTCAGATCAAAATGGTCAGATGAGCATACAGTCTACATTAATATAAGAAATATAGGTTTTTGAGTCATTCTACCTAAGAAAATAACTACTAGTGAAATCATTCCAAGTGATGACCACTGTGTAGCTTTACTGCTTGCAGCAGTGTTACAGTAAAACTTGTCCATAGTGAAGTCCAATGTTTAACTCATGTGCCCCAATTATAAAATGACAACTTTCAAAAATTATCATTTAATAATACTATCGCCTCACAGAAGCCTTAATAAATGCTATTTTGAAAAATGTTGATTTTTTTCCTCTTCATGCTACAGCCATAAGAACAAGTTCAAGAGTAATCACTGCAATGAGGAGGGATACACTCATTACATAATCATCTGAATCCAATGAAATCATCTGACTTGACTTCTGCTGATGGGTCTGATTTAGAGCCTTCTACAACTTGTGATACTTGCTACCTAGTGTTTGCTTACATTCAAATGACAAAAATAACTGAACAAGTAGAATTAATTTTAATAAATATTAGTACATAAATTAAAAATAAACATATTCATTTTGAGTTTTTAAATTCTTGGGACTAGTACAAAGATATCTGTGATTTTAAAATGCATACCTATGATACAGTCATATTATCTGCTAAAACTACTTCTAGTCCTTATGATGAAATTATTTTTTTCTGAGATTGAAGCAAAGTACATGATGAGTAATAAATACTGGTCTATTTCAGTTTTCTGGCATTTTTTGATCTCAAATATAGAGCTCTTGGAAACTTCCCAGAAGTTTTCCTTGTGTCTTTAATATATGATCATATATATATGCACATATAGACATAAACATAAAAATATATAATTATATATGCACATGCATGTGCCATCAGTCATGTCCGATTTTTTTCAACCCCATGGACTGTAACCCACCAAGATATATGTGTATATATAATGGTAAATAATTTAACATCCCAAAATGTTATGTTTTAATTAGGGAAAAATTCTGTGTATGTGTGTGTGCTTGTGTGTTCATGTTCCAGTTTAAAAGATAATGTTAGATACTATTAATAGATAGCATGATAATCCATGCACCCTTCCCCAAATCAATGTTGTTTTTTCTATAATCTATTGATAAAATTTTTAAATTTTTTATTGCCAGTAAAGATTGATAGTATTTATTACATTGGAAAAATTTGGATACTGTATATCCTATATATCAAATAGCCACACCTGAAATTATATTATTCAGTTAAAATCTGATTAATCCCTAACTGCTTTGTGTCAACAGAATCAACACTCATTTTCCTTAATTTTTAAAGTGAATTTTGAGTTTACTTATTAAAAGACTACAGATTACGCCATTTATAAAACTCCCAAAAAGTAAAAACGTAAGTTACATATTCAGTGCTTTGTTGGGTATTTTGTACACTCAAAAAATGATTTTAAGTACCTGGTCCCTGCTTTTTTTTTTTTAATATGGATTTTAAAGCCAGAGGGAAAAGATTAAAAATGCTGTTATATATGAGCCACAAGGAAAAAATAAATACTAACCAAGTGATCCTGGATTTGAATGCTATAAAAAAATTTAGAAAGACATATACTAGAGCTAAGGTCAAAACCTCTTAAATGAGGCAGAATTTATTTTAAATCAGCAGAAGAGATTAGAACAAGACAACAAAAGCAGGAGGTAGAACAAACAAGCGTACAGAATAAGTGCCGAAGTTCTACTTGGCATTATTGTCATGTGTTTGAAACATAAAAAGCCATTGATTTGATCATATTTGGGAGGCCCTGAGAAGGTGGTAAGAGTCTGTTTTGATGGAGTGAACAATATACAGACACAGAAGTGTTTTAAACAGGACTGTAAAATAAGAAAACTGGTGTTTTAAAACTTGAGTCCAGCATGTTAAGCTAGTGTGTTTCAGTAAGGACCAGGCGAATAGCAGGGAAGTAAAAGCCTCTATTCTCAACTAAACATGCAGAGACTTAGGGTTGGGTGCCCGAGGGTGAAGAAGTAATTTCTGAAAGGGAAGGAAGAGTCAGGGGAGAATGGTGGCACTCCTCTTTTGTAATAGAAGAGCTCATTTTGTGATTATTAACCATTTTTATTCTGTTAGCTGATTTTGCCAGTCACATTCCCCTGGTGACATCCTAGAGCTCAAATATCCTATGAAGATCGAGATAGCGGTATCCTTGTTTCAGATAGAGGGCAAGGCACCAACGGTAAGATTTCTTACCTAAGGAAGAAAAAGAAGCTCATCTGTTCTTTCTTTCCTTTCTGCTTTAGTGGAAATCTCTGCTGCTGCTTTGGAAAATTAAAAAAAAAAAAAAAAATCTCTCAACTCTGCTCTGGCCAACTAACCATGAGGCTAAAGGCTGCCTCTTCTAATCTATGTGCTATTATACTGCTAACAGATAACTGCTACTAACAGATAACTCCAAAACACATGGAGGCAAAGAAAACATGCAAACACACAAGGTCTGATTGTTCAAAACAGCTGTGACTGCCTTTTTCTAATAGAAAATAAAAGGGGATACAAAACAGTTTAATTGTATTACCCACTATTCTCCTGAATTTAAAGTAATTTTAAAATTACCTTTAACTGATTAAAAAGAAAAGAAGGGAGATGGATTCAGGTAGACTATCAAAAATGAAGAAAGGTATCAGCCAAAAAATACTGGACACAAAATAAACATTAAAACATACTTGAATGTGTTTTAGTTCCTCTCTCTTCTCGCTTGTGTGCCTTTCTCTCTCTCTCTCTCTCTCTCTCTCTCTCTCTGGGTGTGCTTCCCTGTCTGTTCTTTAGAACACAATCAGTCTTTCTTTGGAGAGTATGTTTCTTCTTTCTTCCTAAATCAACACAGTTGAGAGAATTTGGAAAACTGAAGTTAAATTAAAGGCCAAATCCAGACACTACTTTTATTTAGGCTAACTTCAACTGAAACAATGAGTCATGATGATTGTTAAACTGACGGAAAATAATATTTTAAGGTTAAAAGTATCTAAGAGGAATTTAGGTTAAAAAGACTGAGATTTGACAGTGAAACAATACATATGGTTTTTCATAGGCTAGACATTTGTATGGCATTACCTCTAGCAAATTTGAGGGATGCAACAAGCATGAACTTTAATCTCCATTAGCATATCATAAGGTATCCTAGTAGTTTTCAGTTTTGAGCCCTAAGGTGCCTCAGATGGTAAAGAATCTGCCTGCTATGCAGGAGACCTGGGTTCGATCCTTGGGTCAGGAAGATCCCCTGGGAAAGGGAATGGCTACCCACATCAATATTCTTGCCTGGGAAATCCCATGGACAGAGGAGCCTGGCGGACTACAGTCCATGGGGTTGTAAAGAGTCAGATATGACTGAGAGACTAAGACTTTCAAAGGCTCAGAACTGACAGCAAAAGTGTAGAGCTAAAAGTATTTATATCATTTATTATTTATATAATGTGAAATATGCACATTTTTCAGTAAGTTGAGAATTACACTTTTCTATATAAGCTCTGATCCTGAGTCATTTTCAACTAGGTAGACATAAACACTGAGAGTATATGCCAGGTTTTATGCTTTCCCCATATATTTGGTAGTATAAAATAGAATTCTCTAACAGATTAAAAAATAGAATCAAAACATAATGGACAAAATCAGAATATGTAAAAGAAGAATGGCTTTTCAGTCCTTAAGTATTTAATGTAACCATACAGGGTATTATGATTGAATGTATTAACATACTGAAAAACAGAATGTCAACAGGAGAATAAGTTCTGGGCATCAAAAAACTGTGGGTGGGGCGGGGCTGGTAAGGTCTGATTTGTCCATAGGGAAGGAGCATAAAAGTAGATTCAATCAAAATGACCCAGAGTCTAGACACACTGGCAGGATGGACTCCTAAAGATATAGCCAACATAAGTCAGTTTCACTGGCAAAAACACCCCTGCTGTTGTAGGTAGATTAGCTATAAATACCAAATTCATATAACTCCCTTGTTCTAATAACATGTTTACCAATATCTTTAAGACAATTATTTGGTTTTCCACATGAATCTATATGTCTACAAGAAGAAAAGTATTTCCATAAGGATTTTCAGTATTCTGAAGGTTGTGGTACTTACTTATTATAAAAGTGTATTTTTGCATTTTTGGTTAAATAAGTTAACCTCCTGAATTTAGACAAAGTAAGTCTACTGCAGAGAGGTGAATTTGCTCTTATTGTGCTGGTAAAATCAGATTCATAAGCCTGGAAGCTATCTGATCACCAAGTTAGTGAATGCTCTCCTATAAGACACCTTGAAAATCTTCCTTATGAAGAAACCACACTGTCATCCTTGATAGTTCTCAGTTCAAATGCCACTTTCTTTGCAGATCTTTTCTGATCATTATCTAGATTAGCTCATCATAGTCATTGTTTATTACACTGACTTACTTTTATTCATAGCACATAAAATCAGAAATGATCCTTAAAAATTTTTTTTTCCAGCTGTGCTGTGCAGCTTGTGGAATCTTAGTTCCCTGACCAGGGATTGAACCCAGGGCCTTGGCAGTGAAAGTGCTGAGTCCTAATCACTGGACCACTAGGGAATTTCCTGAAATGATTTCATCTGTTTCCATCCCCTAGACTGTAAGTCCTATGAGAGTCTACCTTGCTACTCAATGAATGGATCATTAAAAAAACATTTAAATGTTAGTTTAATATCAAATTAATAAAAGATAGAGGAGGTATGCTTAGTTCCTGTATGTATAAGAAACAGTAACTTGATGAAGAAAAGGACCTTAGTCATTGTATGATCCTGGAAGATGCACCAATTTGGGGAGATTCAGTTCAGTTCAGTCGCTCAGTCGTGGCCGACTCTGCGACCCCATGAACTGCAGCATGCCAGGCCTTATATGCAGAGTACATCATGAGAAATGCTGGGCTGAAAGAAGCACAAGCTGGAATTAAGATTGCAGGGAGAAATATCAATAACCTCAGATATGCACATGACACCACCTTTATGGCAGAAAGTGAAGAGGAACTAAAAAGCCTCTTGATGAAAATGATAGAGGAGAGTGAAAAAGTTGACTTAAAGCTCAATAGTCAGAAAACTAAGATCATGGCATCTGGTCCCATCGCTTCATGGAAAATAGATGGAGAAACAGTGTCAGACTTTTGCGCTCCAAAATCACTGCAGATGGTGATTGCAGCTATGAAATTAAAAGATGCTTACTCCTTGGAAGGAAAGTTATGACCAACCTAGACAGCATATTCAAAAGCAGAGACATTACTTTGCCAACAAAGGTCCATCTAGTTAAGGCTATGGTTTTTCCTGTGGATATGTATGGATGTGAGAGTTGGATTGTAAAGAAAGCTGAGCACCGAAGAATTGATGCTTTTGAACTGTGGTATTGGAGAAGACTCTTGAGAGTCCCTTGGACTGCAAGGAGATCCAACCAGTCCATTCTAAAGGAGATCAGCCCTGGGTGTTCTTTAGAAGGACTGATGCTAAAGCTGAAACTCCAGTACTTTGGCCACCTCATGCGAAGAGTTGACTCATTGGAAAAGACTCTGATGCTGGAAGAGATTGGGGGCAGGAGGAGAAGGGGACGACAGAGGATGAGATGGCTGGATGGCATCACTGACTTGATGGACATGAGTTTGGGTGAACTCCGGAAGTTGGTGATTAGGGGATGATTAAATGATTTTGTTTTAGTACAAAGAATTAAGCAAAACTTAAAATAGTTTTAGCTTAGTACTAAATTTACCTTAGAAATTTAGCAACTGGACTAAATGCTGAGTGAAAGAGAAGCTCACTTTAGCCAAATATGAATTTAATTTGAAAACTTTTCTGTCTAGAACACTTTGCTTTTGTCCTACCAAAACAGAAAATGATAAATGATACTAATACTATCAGATCAGATCAGATCAGTCGCTCAGTCGTGTCTGACTCTTTGCGACCCCATGAACCGCAGCATGCCAGGCCTCCCTGTCCATCACCAGCTCCCGGAGGTCACTCAGACTCACACCCATCAAGTCAGTGATGCCATCCAGCCATCTCATCCTCTGTCGTCCCCTTCTCCTCCTGCCCTCAATCCCTCCCAGCATCAGAGTCTTCTCCAATGAGTCAACTCTTCGCATGAGGTGGCCAAAATACTAATACTATATGTTAATACTAATAATACCACTGTAAGAAGCAGAAAGGAAGATATTAATCCCCAGATTAAATAACTAGCATACAAAAACCATCTCATGTACATACATTTTTTTCATTTTACTTCAGAGTAAATCTGAACAAAATTGGCGAGATATTCTGCTAATGTTCAATTGCCATTGGAGCCTCCAAATATTGGAAGTTCAAGTTCATGCCTTCAGCATTCAACATACAGAGATTCTACTATAAACCAAACATGGGACAAGCATCTGGAAATTCATCAGTGAACACATCAGGTATTCTCTCTTCTATGGAATTAACAACCCAGAAGAATGGTGTAAGAAATAAACTAAACTTCTGTGACCTAATTAGCTTAGTCTTTTAAACAACCTAATTCAATCAGAAATTAATTGCTGAATAACTTACCCCTGAAATTTCCCCCCAAAATCTTTTTAAAAACCTCCCAAAAGAAGAAAACAAGGAGTAACGGAAAAAACACAGGCTTGAGGGTAGGAAGACCTATTTCCTATTCTGGCTCTTCCAGCAGGCACTAGATAGCTTTGAATAAAACATAATATCCTCGTAGGCTTCTCTTTGGCAAGATGAAGGGCTGCCTGACAGAACATCTTAAGTTCCACGGAAACCTATGGACACCTCTAATTTATTTGATTAACACATCAATTAATATATAAACAAATAAAATGGGAACATGGAGGAAAAAATGATCTTGTGGAGTATACAAACTTCTCTGAAGGGCTACTGACTATTTCAGTTTTGTAGAAGTATTACAATGTTTTCTTCATGGCATTAAAAAAGAAAAAAAATCTGTCATCCATTAATCAAAGCTTTGCACTTCCTCTTTGGGAAAGATCATAAAAACTGGCAAGTGTTTTTGATACGCGTTTTTCAAAAACATTTATAACATGTTATATAAAGTAAATTTTATGAGGTGATTGTTTTCCAACCTGACAGCTTTTACGAAGAATTTAGACATTTAGACAGTCATAGATTTCATGTTTCACTGTTAGACGTTGTAAATTAAAATCTACTTTCTTAAATACATGATTATTCCATTTCCATCCGTTTGTTGTAATAGGATTAGTATAAATGATGAATTGGTGTCATTTGTGTTTAAATTAAACATTGAATTATTTGTGGAAAAAATTAAAGTGGATGGAGGTTGCAAAATTAAATAAAAGCATTTCAATGAAAAGTCTAAATCATTACAAATATTTAGCAAATTTTGATGTTTATTTCAAAAGGTTATTTTTTATCTAATTATTTTCCTAAGAAAGAATTACAAAAACAAAATATATAGCTGAACAAACTTTCTTGTTTTGTTTTTTTTAATCAAGTAAAAATTCACTCATTAGAAATCCATGAATAAATCACTGAGAAAATAATGTGAATTAATGCTATGCATTTTTTTAAAGTATTCATAAAACACTGAAGTGATGGACAGTTGGGAAAAATACATATATATATTAGAATACACTGGAATGCTTTGATATAAAGAAAACATATGATTCCTAAGTTTAATAAGTCCATCTAAATCTATTAGTTTCTCAAACATTAAGGAACAATAGAAGAATTACAGATTTTTTTCTAATGGTGGTGTTAAATTAAAATTTTTTCTTCTAATTATGTTGGCATTTTCTTTTCCTGTTTGGGCAAGAATTATAAACAGACTATGAGGAAATTTAAAATAGTGGGAAAATAGTTATTTTAGCTTCTTTAACGTAAGTACCACCTTTCTAGATATCAATTCAGTGTTTTTTATTTCAAAAGAACCTTTACAACATTCTTCTTATGATACTCACCCAATTCTTTTCCCAAGGATGATATTTCCCTTAGTGTAATAGGGATAAAGATCTATTATCTTTACAACAGATAACAGGATAACGATCCCAAGAAATCATTGGCTTATCCCTAAACAGCTGGTATTCCAGTCATACCAGAAAGATACCCATCCACTTAGAATACCAAAAAGTAGATTCTACATTCTTGGAAACAGGTTATTTAATTATAAGAAGTCTTTATTTTAAACACACGTATTTTTCTTTTCAATGATAATAATAATTGCTTGTATCTTGATTAGTAACTAAGAAATTTAAGAAAAGTCTATGAAAATGGTGACATGAATGGAATAAGATATTGTTTTGAAATAATTTATTTCAATCCCATAAATATTTATTAAACACCTACTTCTCTGGTGGTAAAAACCTATGCTCCTACTACTGTTGTTCAGGAATTATTTTCCTAGAATAAATTCTAATAATAGTGTAGGAAGGCAACTATGATTTTAAAAAGACAAATCCACAAACAAAGTACATTTCAGGCTAGGTAAGTTTTACTGTTTTTGAATGTTTATTAATATTTATCTATACCATTTTTCATTTGTTTTATATCAGATAAGCAAAGAATAGCATCAAAAGTTTAAGAAAAAATTATAAAAGAAAAACTTTAAATCAAACATAATTTCTATTAACATGTTTTTAACTTCTCTTTTATGATTTAGAAAGACTATTGATTTTAGTAGTGAAATGCAGGGTTCTCTGTGATCATGGCTTGAGAATCATTATTACTGTCCATGTAGGACTTGTAAGGCAGAACAAAAAAGGTCAGAGGAAACTATTTCTCCCATGTGTACTCTGCCAAAGTACCTATAGGTTTTGGTAAACCACAAAACATTTTTTGTCCAAAGTACTGGGGTGGAGGGGTAGAAAATAAACTAGAAGCACATAATCTCTAGATCCCTTTAAGTTGTACTTTTAAAAATTAGCTACTCATTAAAAATGAATGAGCTATAGGTTTATCTCAGTACAAACAACAGATAAAGTAAATATTCATGATATTGAAAGGAAATGGCATAGTAAAGTACATAAGATTTTGAATATATGGATCAAGAAGTGATCTGAAATTCTGAAGTAACAATATTGTCTGTGGTATAAATATAATATTTTAGGAAATACAGAAAAAACTTTCAGGTTACCTTTTTGCATCATCAATTCTGTCATAATTATATTTTAAAAGCAACTCAAAAACGGTAAATACAAAATAGATTCAAATTTGGTAATTATTTAAGTTTGATAAAACTAGGCCAAAAGTATGTACGGTGTGCTTTTAAGTCATTCTAGCCACTTAAAAAAGAAAGGTTTTCAGAACTGAAAGTATCCCATGACAAGCTCAGTTGCCTCATGAAGTACTTACTGCTTAAATAAAGACTTGTTCACACAAGAACTTGATGATGAACCAATTAATGGGGATGCTATACAGGTTCATCATTCTCTTTTCTTCTAACTAATGCTCACTCATTTTTTTCAGAAGTCAGCTTAAGCACATCCTCCTCCTGATAGTGCTCTCTGAGGTCCCAGTTTGATTTGCATATCACTGGAAAAGGGAATGGCTACCTACTTCAGTATTCTTGCCTGTAGAATTCCATGGACAGAGGAGCCTGGTGGGCTACAGTCCATGGGGTCGCAAAGAGTCGGACATGACTAAACCACTAAGGATGTAACACAGCAATCTTACTAATGACAAGGAATGATTTTATTTATTTATTTATTTTTCTAATGAATTTATTTTTATTATTTTTTTTTTTTTCTTGGAGGGAAATGGGAAGAAAGAAGGGGAGTGATGGTGGGGAGGAGTATATGTAATTTCTTAACTAATGGCTTTCTGTTTTTAATCACAAAGAACACTTAAAAAAAAAAAAAAACACATGTTGAATTCATCCTATATTAGGAGGTTTAATCTGGAAATGAAAAGTTCAGGAAACTGAAAGTCCAGTTTGGGTATCCTCATCTTAGGCACATCTTGGTATTTTGTATTGGTAGGTCTATCTTTACCACAATATATTATTTAGGACAGGATCACATTTGTCACTTCTTCCTCCCTACTACCCAAAGTGGTCCCAGTCCCATAAAATAGTCAATAAAGCTTTAGAGAGTTAACAAATAAGTCAATATATTTTTTTTAACTCTCCTGAGTGAACTGAATTTTTTGAGGCTCATAAGTGAATATGTTTTCCTCTTTACTTTGTCTATTACAGCCAGATTGTATGAGTGGGGTATTAACGTCTCCCACTATTATTGTATTGTTGCATATTTCTTCTATCATATTAATTAATGCTTATCTTAGATATATCAATGCTCCAATGTTGGGTGCATATATATTTATAATTGTTATAACCTCTTTTTGGATTGTTCCTTTAAGTCGTTATGTATAACCATGATTGTCTCCTTTTCAGGATCTTTAAAGTCAATTTTATCTGATATGAGTATTGCTACTCCTGTTTTCTTTTGGTCCATAATTGCATAGAAAATCTTTTTCCAGCCCTTCATTTTCAGTCAGTATATATCCCTTATTTTAAGGTGGTTCTCTTGTAGACAACATATATAGGGGTCTAGTTTTTGTATCCATTTGACGCATTTTAGTCTTTTGGTTATCTCTTGTAGACAAGGTATGTAGGTGTCTTGTTTTTGTATCAATTCAGCCAGTCTTTGTCTGTTGATTAGGGCATTCAGCCCATTAACGTTTAAAGCAATTATTGATAAATAGGATTTACTTTATTGTTTTGGGTTCGAATTTATACACCCTTTTAGTGATTCCTATCTAGAGAATGTCCTTTAGTTTTTGTTGGAGAAATGGTTTGCTGCTGCTAAGCTGCTAAGTCACTTCAGTCGTGTCCGACTCTGTGCGATCCCATAGACGGCAGCCCACCAGGCTCCTCCGTCCCCGGGATTCTCCAGGCAAGAATACTGGAGTGGGTTGCCATTTCCTTCTCCAATGCATGAGAGTGAAAAGTGAAAGTGAAGTCGCTCAGTCACGTCTGACTCTTAGCGACCCCATGAACTGGAGCCATCCATGGGATTTTCCAGGCAAGCGTACTGGGGTGGGGTGCCATTGCCTTCCCCGGGAGAAATGGTTTAGTGGTGCTAAATTCTCTCAACTTTTGCTTATCTGCGAAGCTTGTGATTTCTCCTTCATATTTGAATGAGATCCTTGCTGGATACAATAATCTAGGCTGTAAGTTATTTTCTTTCATTACTTTAATTATGTCTTGCCATTCCCTCCTGGCTTGGAGAGTTTCTATTGAAAGATCAGCTGTTATCCTTATGGGAATTCCCTTGTGAGTTATTTGACCTTTTTCCCTTGCTGCTTTTAATATTTGTTCTTTATATTTAATCTTTGTTAATTTGATTAATATGTGTCTTGGGGTGTTTCGCCTGGGGTTTATCCTGTTAGGGACTCTCTGGATGTCTTGAACTTGAGTGGTAATTTCCTTCTCCAATTTAGGGAAGTTTTCAACTATTATCTCCTCAAGTATTTCCTCATGGTCTTTCTTTTTATCTTCTTCTTCTGGAACTCCTATGATTCGAATGTTGTAGCATTTAATGTTTATCCTGGAGGTCTCTGAGATTGTCCTCATTTCTTTTGATTTGTTTTTCTTTTTTCTCCTCTGATTCATTTATTTCTAGGATTCTATCTTCTAATTCACTAATCCTATCTTCTGCCTCTGTTATTCTACTATTTGTTGCTTCCAGGGTGTTTTGGATCTCATTTATTGCATTATTCATTATGTGTTGACTCTTTTTTATTTCTTCTAGGTCCTTGTTAAAACTTTCTTGGATCTTCTCAATCCTAGTCTCCAGACTCTTTAACTGTGATTCCATTTTGATTTCGAGATTTTGGGTTAATTTCACTATCATTATTCAGAATTCTTTATCAGGTAGATTCCCTATTTCTTCCTCTTTGGTTTGGTTTGGTGGGGATCTATCCTGTTCCTTTAGCTGCTGGGTATTCTTTTGTCTCTTCATTTTGTTAAAATTGCCAAGTTTAAAGTGTCCTTACTATATTCTGGTAGTTTGTTGAATTCTCTTTCTTGAGGCTGTTTACTGGTCTTTTTTATATCTGATCTCTGCCCCGTTACAGAGGGGGCGGAGATGAACACCCAAATTTAAGCCAGCCAGGTTCAGGCACTCGGATAATCCTCAGAAGCACAGACTCAGTTGAGTCTGCATTTTATGCCCTTCCCAGATCCGAGTGATGAAATGTTCAGCGAGCGCAGCGGCTGCGACTTATCGCCTCCCCACTGCTCAGTTTTCTGGGTATACAACCGGTGCACTTTCTCAGGCAGATGTTGACCATCCAGAGCCCCAAGAAGCGTGAGTCAGCACAGAAACCTACCTACAGTTCTGTAGGCAGTGTCTCTCTAGGGCTGTGATTGCCCGCCTCCGGCCCTGGCTGCCTGTCACCAGAGTGGGACGGCCTGCAGCCGGCTATCTCCGTGCAGTCCTTTGTTCCGTACTTAGTCCTGGTGGTGTCTTAAGTTAAGGCTGGCTTTTGATGTAGTAGATAACCGACAGTCTGGTTATTTTGCTCAGATAGCGCTGGAGATAGCCAGGCCAAATCTTTCTCAAAGCAATGCAGGCCTCCCCGCTCCTCTTAGCCCAGCCCCCGCTTGCTATTAGCAAATGCTGGTGTCCACGCCGCTTCTCGGCAAAAGGAGTTACCGCAGGGCTCGTTTTCTTGTTTTGAAGACAATAAATTGTCTTTCTAAGTGCCTCATGACCCCTGCTGGCATTCAGAAGTTGTTTTGTAGAATTAATTCAGCATTCAAATGTTCTTTTAATGGATTTGTGGAGGAGAAAGTATTCTCCCTGTCCTACTCGTCCGCCATCTTAGCTCCTCCCTAATGACAAGGAATGATTTTAATGTTAAACCTTCTGAATACCAGTTTTATCTTACCAAAATATCTCTAAGGATATGCTATAATTTATAGACTTTTTTTTTATTGCCTCGCAACTAAACAGTAAGATCCTTGAGAGAACAGACTATCTTACTTTCGTATTTTTTTTTTGTATCCCCAAGAGTTAGGATAGTGTCTAAGACAAAGTAGGTGGTAAATATTGATTGAGTTAATATACGAGATTTCACATATCAATATAGGGCGGAACTAAGTGGTGTTGACAGTTTAAGGTTATATAACTCTACAGTACATTTAAATTCTTAAAAATATCATGGGTCTAATATATTGTCCATTTAAGGCTGAATTTGGCAATAAGGAGTTCATGATCTGAGCCACAGTCAGCTCCTGGTCTTGTTTTTGCTGACTGCATAGTGTTTCTCCATCTTTGGCTGCAAAGAATATAATTAATCTGATTTCAGTGTTGACCATCTGGTGATGTCCATGTGTAAAGCCTTCTCTTCTGTTTTTGGAAGATGGTGTTTTCTATGACCAGTGCATTCTCTTGGCAAAACACTATTAGCCTTTTCCCTGCTTCATTCCATATTCCAAGGCCAAATTTGCCTATTACCCCAGGTGTTTCTTGATTTCCTACTTTTGCATTCCAGTCCCCTATAATGAAAAGGACATCGTTTTTGGGTGTTAGTTCTAAAAGGTCTTGTAGGTCTTCATAGAACCGTTCAACTTCAGCTTCTTTAGTGTTACTGGTTGGTGCATAGGCTTGGATTACTGTGACAATGAATGGTTTGCTTTGGAAATGAACAGAGATCATTCTGTTGTTTTTGAGACTGCATCCAAGTACTGCATTTCAGTATGAATTCGGTTTTTGCCAAATTCAGACTTAAAGTGAAGAAAGTAGGGAAAACCACTAGACCATTCAGTTTTCACCTAAATCAACTCCCTTATGATTATACAGTGGAAGTGAGAAATAGATTTAAGGGACTAGATCTGATAGATAGAGTGCCTGATGAACTATGGATGGAGGTTTGTGACACTGTACAGGAGCCAGGGATCAAGACCAACCCCATGGAAAAGAAATGCAAAAAAGCAAAATTGCTGTGAAAAGAAAAGAAGCAAAAAGCAAAGGAGAAAAGGAAAGATATAAGCATCTGACTGCAGAGTTCCAAAGAATAACAAGAAGAGATAAGAAAGCTTTCTTTAGCGATCAATGCAAAGAAATAGAGGAAACAACAGAATGGGAAAGACTAGAGATCTCTTCAAGAAAATTAGACATACCAAAGGAACATTTCATGCAAAGATGGGCTTGATAAAGGACAGAAATGGTATGGACCTAACAGAAGCAGATGATATTAAGAAGAGATGGCAAGAATACGCTGAAGAACTGTACAAAAATCATCTTCATGACCAAGATAATCATGATGGTGTGATCACTGACCTAGAGCCAGACATCTTGGAATGTGAAGACAAGTGGGCCTTAGAAAGCATCACTACAAACAAAGCTAGTGGAGGTGATGGAATTCCAGTTGAGCTATTTTAAATCCTGAAAGATGATGCTCTGAAAGTGCTGCACTCAATATGCCAGCAAATTTGGAAAACTCAACAGTGGCTACAGGCCTGGAAAAGGTCAGTTTTCATTGCAATCCCTAAGAAAGGCAATGCCAAAGAATGTTCAAACTACTGCACAATTGCACTCATCTCACATGCCAGTAAAGTAATGCTCAAAATTCTCCAAGCCAGGCTTCAGCAATACATGAACCATGAACTTCTAGATGTTCAAGTTGGTTTTAGAAAAGTCAGAGGAACTAGAAATCAAATTGCCAACATCTGCTGGATCATGAAAAAAGCAAGAGAGTTCCAGAAAAATATCTATTTCTGCTTAATTGACTATGCCAAAGCCTTTGACTGTGTGGGTCACAATAAACTGTAGAAAATTCTGAAAGAGATGGGAATACCAGACCACTTGACCTGACTCTTGAGAAACCTGTATGCAGGTTAGGAAGCAACAGTTAGTACTGGACATGGAACAACAGACTGGTTCCAAATAGGAAAAGGAGTACAGCAAGGCTGTATATTGTCACCCGGCTTATTTAACTTATATGCAAAGTACATTAAGAGAAATGTTGGGTTGGAAGAAGCCCAAGCTGAAATCAAGACTGTTGCGAGAAATATCAATAACCTCAGATATGCAGATGACACCACCCTTATGACAGAAAGTGAAGAGGAACTAAAGAGCCTCTTGATGAAAGTGAAAAAGGAGAGTGAAAAGCTTGGCTTAAAGTTCAACATTCAGAAAACGAAGATCATGTTATCTGGTCCTATCACTTCATGGGAAATAGATGGGGAAACAGGGGAAACAGTGTCAGACTTTACTTCGAGGGGCTCTAAAATCACTGCAGATGGTGATTGCAGCCATGAAATTAAAAGACGCTTACTCCTTGGAAGGAAAGTTATGACCAACCTAGACAGCATGTTAAAAAGCAGAGACATTACTTTGCCAACAAAGGTCCATATAGTCAAGGCAATGGTTTTTCCAGTGGTCATGTATGGATGTGAAAGTTGGAACTGTGAAGAACGCTGAGCACTAAAGAATTGATGCTTTTGAACTGTGGTGTTGGAGAAGACTCTTGAGAGTCCCTTGGACTGCAAGGAGATCCAACCAGTCCATTCTAAAGGAGATCAGCCCTGGGATTTCTTTGGAAGGAATGATGCTAAAGCTCAAACTCCAATACTTTGGCCACATCATGCAAAGAGTTGACTCATTGGAAAAGACTCTGATGCTGGGAGGGATTAGGGGCAGGAGGAGAAGGGAACAACAGAGGGTAAGATGGCTTGATGGCATCACCTACTCAATGGACATGAGTTTGAGTGAACTCAGGGAGGTGGTGATGGACAGGGAGGACTGGCGTGCTACGATTCATGGGGTCGCAAAGAGTCGGACACTACTGAGTGACTGAACTGAATATAGTGGCCAAGTAAGTTTACAAGGCAGTGGTGTTAAAATGCTTTTGCATTCTTAAGAAAACAAAGCATTTTATATCAGTAAGTTCTGAACATTTGGCAATGAACACTGTAAAATCTCATTTGTCCTAAAAAGTCATGGTGAGGTATTATTCACGGTGATTTCAAACATTACAGAAATGGGAAAGTGAAGTGACAAAGTAGTTTGATATTTAGTTTTATGTTGTGTCTGCAAAATTATAAGGACTAGATCCCACCTAGGAGCTTTTGCTATATGGACTATAGCAAAATGTTCTTTATACTGGAAGACAATTAAAAATCTCTTTACCTTATTATTAAACAGAATTATACACTTGATCCAAAGTGTGGACATATGATAAACACTGCTATCTGAAATATATCAATACCAACTTATTATAATTATATTCCTTACAAGAAACACTCATTGCTAACACGGGAATATTCAGTTGTTATTATCAGAACACTGTATTGTGTGTAAAGTTGTATTATCTGAGAAATAAACCATACTGCTAGCTTTTTAATTAATCAGAGATACTTCAGCTTAGTACAGACAAACTACAAAATATAAAAATATTACTTATATTATTGTAAAGGAAATGAAATTTCAAAACTACAAGCTCATGATACTATGGTTCCAGGTTCAATGATCATGGCTCAGCGACATTAGCGGGGAAACAGTAGGAAAACGAGAAAGTACTCTTGTTTGGAGCTGAGATGCAGCAGAGAGAGTAACAATGTGAAAAGAAGGAAAGTTGTCTTGACATGTGGACACAATGAAAAAGATAGCTACTTATATATTTATTTAATATTGGTATTTCCATAGATACTATCCTAGGTATAATAAAAGTAGGGTTGATGGTACCCAAAATAGATGTGCAAGTGTCTTGGAAAAACTGAAATATTCATTATTTTTATGCTCTATGCTTATTAAAACTCATAGCTATAGACAGAAATAAAATGCAGCAATAAAAATATGTGAGAAAATATAGAGGAAAGATTTGAAATAAAATCAATCAAGGGGGTCAGATCACAGAGTAACATATACAAACCTAAGGTCTGGTACAACTGCCAGTGCCTCCTACACACTCAGACCTACAAGAGAAGCCATTTACAGTTTCATGATATCCATCAGATAAAAACAAATCAGTTGGATAAGTATAAAAAAGCTTTTCCTGATGCACAAATCTGAGTGAAAAGTCTTCCCATGGGTCCTCATTAATGGAATATATGATTTGATTTAGTGAACTACATCCTTGAAATAGCATTTTTAATGAACATTTCTTTTTAAATTCTTCAATGCAGACTAATGATATAATGCCAAAGCACAGTTTAAAAAAACAACAACAACAATTGTACAAGGGCCTAAGAATGGAACATGAAATTCTGCTTCAACCAGGGATACAATGTTGAAAACTTTAGGTAAGGTTAGGCTAACACGAATCAGATATGAATATTTATTTTTGCAACTGAGCTTCTGATGATAATTGAACAATAGATTTTGGGCTTTATGCAGTCTGACAAGAACCTGGAAAGCAGAAATTATTATTGCTTAATAGACTGACTCAGTAAATATATATCAAGCACATAATATGTGCAAAGTACCATTCATTGGGAATAGAGAATAATACTGATTCTAAACAAAGAAATAAATTAAGTACCAATAAATTGTACTGCTTCTGTATACTGTTTCTTTTGCTAAAGAAGCCCCGTGGTGTGTGTGTGCTCAGTTTTGTCCAACTCTTTGCTACACCATGGACTATGTAGCTTGGCAGGCTCCTCCGTCCATTGGGATTTTCCAGGCAGTTCTGGAGTGGGTTGCCATTTCTTTCTCCAGGGGATCTTCCTGACCCAGGGATCAAACTTGCATTTGCTGTGTCTCTTGCTTGGCAGGTGGATTCTTTAGTACTGAGCCACATGGAAAGTCCAGAGAAGCCCCATACAAGATAAAAACAAATACATTAAGGGCCAAAGAGAATATTTATAATCTACCCCAAGGTCTGTCAATGTATCTTTTCCTCTGATTGGAGAACTGCATTATTTAAGTAGAAACATTCTCAAAATCTTAAGTATAAATCATAAATCTCCATGGCTGATATAAGAAAGAAAGATGTCCAAGAAATATAGTTTTGTAAAAAAGGCATCAGATCAGATCAGTCGCTCAGTCGTGTCCGACTCTCTGCGACCCCATGAACCGCAGCACGCCAGGCCTCCCTGTCCATCACCAACTCCCGGAGGTCACCCAGACTCACATCCATCGAGTCAGTGATGCCATCCAGCCATCTCATCCTCTGTCGTCCCCTTCTCCTACTGCCCCCAATCCCTCCCAGCATCAGAGTCTTTTCCAATGAGTCAACTCTTCGCATGAGGTGGCCAAAATACTGGAGTTTCAGCTTTAGCATCATTCCTTCCAAAGAAATCCCAGGGCTGATCTCCTTCAGAATGGACTGGTTGGATCTCCTTGCAGTCCAAGGGACTCTCAAGAGTCTTCTCCAACACCACAGTTCAAAAGCATCAATTCTTCGGCGCTCAGCCTTCTTCACAGTCCAGCTCTCACATCCATACATGACCACAGGAAAGACCATAGCTTTGATGTATTTCTTTTAAAGGCATGAGATGGTATATAAATAAAAGATAGCTTTTTCTGACTATTCTCCTTGTCTGTTTCTCAGATATCTCTTCTTGGATCCCAAACCATTTACAACACAAAGAATACTGAATGGAACTTTTGGGGTTCCCTATCACCCAGCTAGGAATTATATCAGTAATTCTTAAATTCTGTCTATTTGACATCTGATGATATATGACACAGATCATCTCTGATACAGAGGAAGGAATAAAAAGGGTGGAGGAAGAAAGGAGAAGGGAGAAAGGGAGGGAGAAAGAAAAAATTAAAAAACCAAGAAAAGGAGAGAAAGGAAGAGAATTAAATAAATGACTGAATTATAATGCAATCAAAGGTTATTCATTTTTATGTTATGTCTGATCATTTTTTCAAACAAAAACATTAAATTACATTGATATTTTCAAAACCTGTCTTACCCTATCCCTAATATATATTTTAATTCCAATAGTAATAATACCTATTTCCAACAATATTCAAAAAAAATGTGTTTCTTCCTATTTTCACCAGTAGTGATAGGGTGAAAGCTACCACTTCTAGTAAATGTGATCTGAAGGATAAGGTGAACTACTACTGTGATTTTTCTTCATTCTGTCTGTGTGTGTGTGTGTTAGTCAGTCCTTCAGTTGTGTCCAAATCTTTGGGACCCCATGGACTGTAGCCCCACCAGGCTGCTCTGTCCATAGAATTCTCCATGCAAGAATACTGGAGTGGGTTGCCACTTCCTTCTCCTCATTCTGTCTTTGGCCTGTTCTTAAAAGAGAACACAATATTTCTTTTGAGATTACTCTCTAAGTTAAGGCATCAAGTGTATCCGGGCAAGCCAGTTAGTCAGTCATAGGGGTAAAATCAGGGTTAAATAGCTGTACATGAGCTAAGTGACAGCTTCAGTATAGATTTTGCCTGGCTAGCTGTTTCAAAGTTAGAACTGCTACAGAAAAGATTAATATTTGTGGTATATATTTTAGCTTTCTTGCCTAACCTATTTCAAGAGCTGAGTTATGCACTGAGAGCCTCAATTTTTTAATTATCATGTTAGAACCAATTACGTTCATAGTAGTAGTAACACATAGAGAACTAACCTAGATCTCTGAAAGCTAATTTCCTAGTGTGCTAATATACTCCAAGTTATCATTTAATTCTCAGGATATTTTATTTGCCAAACAAATAAACTTTTCAAAGACCTAGGAAAGAAAATCATATTTACAAATGTGTCAACTTCAATTTCAAGGTCTGCAAGGAGATAAAAGAAAAAGGTAATAGAACGCAGAATAACTTTTACTATTGTTTGAATATAAATCAAATCAACTCTCCTTGATCTGAAATATACTAGATATATATGAGGAGGAAAATTAATATATATATATATATATATATATATATATACACACACATATATATACACACACAAAGGACCACTGAGATGTTCCAAACTTTTCAAAATCAAATCTGTGCTTTTCAGTGAAATATAACACTTCAGCTTTATCAAGATCACCCTACATCATTCTTAGAATGAACTATATGGTAACTATCACATGATATATTCTACAAGCATTCTTAAGAGAACTAACCATGTAAAGTAAACCAGTGATAAATCTTTAATTTGTGTATAAGAACATCAAATACAGAAACAGATTCATGTAAAATGTGTCTACCAGTTGGGCTCAATAAGTTAATCACTCTAACTATAAAACTGGAAAACAAATGTATGTAATTGAATAACATTTGCTTTAATTTTCCCAGTTTATGTGTTCTACTTAATTGCGAGAAGATGCTATTTTTCTTCATTTAAATCATCTTTCCCATGTTTATATGAGTTTTATTATTTTATAATCACATCTTCAGCATCATGATTTGCAAATATACATAAGCATTTCCTAACTCTGGTATAAGTTTTTAAGAAAAGCACTATTTTAAAAAAGTAAAAACTTTGTCAAGAACTGGACATGATACATACAGTAAATAGCTCAATAGCAATCTTTATGATATTATATCAGTTCTAATATTTATCACATAACAACTACATTCTCCCTTTCAGTCTTGCCAATTCAAACACATAAGCATGGCACACCCATACACACAGGAAAGCTCTGTGAACAATATCCAAATATTGAGTACATACTAAGGGCCAGGCATAGTAATAGGATTTCTATGTGTACTATCTCCTTTAATCTTTATACCTGTTCTATGATAATTGATATTCATTTAAAATCAAGAAAAATTTGCCTATATTCTTATAGGCAAAATTGTCATTTGGACTTGGTAAAACTCTACTTCCAATTCTTTCAGGGTCCCCTATCTCAATAAGCCCTGCTACCAGTCTACCAATTGCTGACGATCAAAATTTCAGAGCAAACTTCTCCTTCTCAAGCCATCCACCAAACATTAATTACACAGAGGCATCTCTTCTTAAGACAAAGTGGCTATTACCATGGGTATGCAATGCCATAGAACTCATGCTATACAGAAAAAAAAAATAGTGTCCTAGAGTCCACCTCACAAATATAGAATAATAGATCATCTTGTACTCCAGTTCTATTCTTGAGACACAGTTTGCCTAACGATGCAAGTGTGCTTTAGCTTCCAGTTGTTTTCATTGGAGAAGGACATTGTGTTTCAGAGCATTTCGTCTGCAGTGTTTAATGAGTTGGACATTGACAGCTATTTTGAGCACATAAAGAGTGTTATGTTCTATGGAAACTTTAGGAGAAGGCAATGGCACCCCACTCCAGTAATCTTGCCTGGAAAAATCCCATGGATGGAGGAGATTGGTGGGCTGCAGTCCATGGGGTCCTTAAGAGTCAGGCATGACTGAGTGACTTCACTTTTATTTTTTCACTTACATGCACTGGAGAAGGAAATGGCAACCCACTCCAGTGTTCTTGCCTGGAGAATCCCAGGGATGGGGGAGCCTGGTAGGCTGCCGTCTGTGGGGTCGCACAGAGTCGGACACGACTGAAGTGACTTAGCAGCATGGAAACTTAATTGTAAGTTCCACACCCATAATCTGTGTTCTTGTGAAAGTACATCAAATCCTAAAGTTTGGATGAATTAGACTAAAAATTCAGTCAATTAAAAAAATGCAAGATGATCTGAATTATAAAGATGGGCATCCATTTATTAATAGAGTAGTTTGTATGTAGGAGATACTGGGACTCAGTAACTTGTAAAATGTAACTTATCTGGCTCTTTGCAAAGAGCCTGGATTAACTGAAATATTGATGCTACCATAGTTTAACAGATAACAAAACAAAAAAGTTTACTTGATTCAAATGTGTCTCTAGACAAGGGAGTCTACCAAAAATAAGTAGAGAATATAGGATAAAATCATCCCACAGCACTTGACAAAATTATTTCCAATCATAAAAATATTTTATGTTATTTATGAGTTTAGAGTTTTATGTGTGGAAATTATGTGTAAAATGAACTGTTTTAAAGAAAACCCCTGAGATGTCAATTAAAGTTTTTTTGAAAATTCAAATCTATTTATCAAGGCAAAAATTTCAAAGACAAAAGCAGGCAAAATTGGGAAAAATCTGAAACATTCCTCTTGTAAGATTCTCACTAGGATTTTAGAACTTCCACTGAAATTACAGTAATTTTTCCCTAACTAAATTCTCCTCATGTGAAAATAAGTAGATACATATTTGTATACTTTTTCATCGCTGCAAGAATTCTTGATAAAATTCATATGAGTCATGAGTGACTCCAAGTTTTAAAGTAAAAAAAAAAATTGATAGGTACAGTATACGTTAAGTTATTCAACAGATAGTTATTTAATGCCTACTCTGTGCCATGTACTCTGTTAGGCTCTCGGAGTGAGGGACAAAATTCTAAAATCAGCACTTAAACCAAAAGTAGCTTATGGAGAAAATAACCCTTGAAAATCTTTTTATTTGTCCATAAGGTACAGTACGCATTTTGTTATATCCAATCCTAAACAGTAACTTTTAAGCACACAAATGGTTTAAGAACCCAACACAACCTTGTAAAAATTTAAAAAAAAAGAATATTTAACAACCAACTGAAGGAAAAACAAACAGAATGCCTATATAAACATTAATGCCATTCTGTATTTAGGAAAGCCATCAAATTCCTGATCTAAGAATGGGGAATGGGTGGAGAATTCACAAAGGTTCATGCCTTCCTGCAGAGTCTAGTCAATTGCTTGATGCATGTTTTAGCGTAAGCAAGTTAATGTTGCAGCCGTAGGGAGCAACATTTTGAATTTAGTACATTAATGTGTGTGTTTTACACTACATGGTATAGCAAAAGGCAAGATAAACTTTGTCTCTGCCTTCAGACCTGGAAAAGGATGAGTCAAGAAAGGCACCCAGAGGTGCCAAAGTTGAGGGGACTCACTCTTAGGCTCCTGCACTTGTTGACTCTGCATTTGCAAGACACAGACTGAGTGTCTTTTTAAATGCTGTGACTTCGGTACTAACGTTTTATATCAACTTTCCCAATAGAGAATACTCGCAAAGTTTCTTGCTTTCACAGGTTATGATGGCTATACCTGTCTAAATTGTTGAATAAGCTATTGAAAATAAACCTAGAAAGATGAGTATGATTTCTGTATAATCCTTCTTTAAAATAATCAATGTCAAATGAATTAACAAGGTATTTCATTGAAACCACAGGGGAAGACTGAAAAGTTTTATCGAGAAAGGAATGACCCTCTATTTTAATACATTCAGATATAATATGGGAGACTTTGACTTTTTCTTTAATTGATATACTGTTCTTACTAGTTTATTTTAGTGAATATAAAATAGGCACTCTCTCTCTATATATATATAATACTAACACTATATAGTGTTTTATATATATATATAAAACAAGCCCTATACATATAAAATTTACATTTAGGTGAATAATATAACCTGATTATTATTCACCTAAACATATATTTATAGCCATTGACTTATAAGTTCTAATTCACTATAAGGTCTTAATTTCTATATACAAACTCTCTATGACAGTTTTTAAGAATACAACCATATAGCTGATGCCAAAATACTTTTCACAAATCCTGTTGTCTAACAGTTACATGTATCACTGTCTGACAGTAGATTATAAACTATTGGGTTAAATGGGATGCCATAAGAAAACTGCCATGAAATACTAGTGTGATTCTTGATTTCCTATGGGAGGTTTAGAGGTATTGAGTCTAATTCATTTTAGCATTTCCTGCAACAAATAAGATAATGTCTTTCACATTTAATAAACATAAGAAAAATAAAAATTTAATTCTAACTGGAAATATTTTACGTTCTTTGTAATAATAACATTTAAAAACACTATTTCTGCAAAAGATAATTTTAAATTTAGCCTTTTTCATTAAAAAAATGTCTTTTAGAGGGCTTTCCTGATAGCTTAGTCAGTAAAGAATCTTGGGAAGATCCCCTGGAGAAGGAAATGGCAACCTACTTCAGTATTCTTGCCTTGGAAATCCCATGGACAGAGGAGCCTGGCAGGCTACAGTTCACTGGGTTGCAAGCAGTTGGACATAGCTGAGCAACTAAACCACCTCCACATGGCTTTTAGATACACATGTTCATATATTCGGCTGATAATAGAGCTAACTAAATTAGGATTGATCTATTTAGGTCTACATTTTAGCTTCTAAAATGTACTATTTAACTTAGAAAGGTGATTTCTAATAAAACAGCTGATATATTATAAAACAAAATAACCTATTTTTAACAATTATACTATAAGAAACCTCAAGAGTAAACCTTAATGCCTTCAAGTGTCTAGTGCTACTATACTTAATGTTTAAAGAATGAACTTCTATAGGATTTTTCAAAGAACAGAGAATTCATTAAAAATGCTAGCAAGAGATGCTCCTGAGATTTATTCTATTTAGTACAGAAAAGTTGTATTCTGATTTTAAATATAATTTCCCCCTTCCTTTCCCTTAACTATGTTCCTGAAATTTTACCTTTTGAGACTACTTTTGAATACCTTTTTAGTAGAGTTGACACGAGTCTGTTAAGTCTTGCCTTGTGGCTGAACCGAGGATCAGAGGTGTGCCAAATGTGAGGGTGGTTTTTGTGATGTGGGAGAAGCATGTATGTTTGAGTGTGTGCTCATGTGTATGTGCCTATTAACTGTTCAAATAATTCAAGAAAACAGAAAAAAATGCTGAATGGGAGTTTTGTGGGTAGAACCAGCCACGGAACAGAGCCTTTGCTGTGCACTATTAGTGAATTTCCAAAGGTGGCTGTTATACAATGAAGCTACAGTGTACAGAAAGCCATTCTCAGGAATGTGTGTGTGTGTGTGTGTGTGTGTGATGCACAAAATATTAAAGTATATGCAACATCTCTATTGATAATCATTTTCCTTTCCTGGAAACAATCTTCCAAAAAATGGAGTATTCTGGTATTTAAATGACTAGGTAGTATTTAACTAATGAACTCAAAAAATACTGTGGAGTCTGGAAGACAAGGTCAAAACAGAGGGTGTAATTAAAGAGTCTAAACCTGACTTATATGTAGCTCCCATTCAGCCACATAAAAGGGAGTCTGGAAAACCCCTAACTGTTACCTATCAATACCCAATCCTCTACCCAAATCCTTTTAACTACAACTCAGTTATGATGAACACTTTTAAACTACAATGCATCCATGGTGTTTACAACTCAAATTATATACTATTTCATTCAAAGTCTCTTTGCCTAGACGTCCCATCTGGCAGCTGAATTCTTCCTTTCTTGGTATGAAGTGTAAAGCGACACTGAATAAAGCCCCTCAGAACCTAAGAAGATAGTGACGGTCAATGAAGAAAAGCAGGGAAAGTAAAACTTATCATTATTCTAAAGACGTTTAAGCATCCCTGGATGATACATTCCAGGGAAAGGGTTAAAGAAAAGTATATTTGAATGAGGAGTAAGAATTCCTAAGTTACCAGCAAAGGGCACATATTCGTAGCTGAGCTGCATAACTAACACAAAAATTTTATCAAGTATTTTAATGACATTGCAAGCTACAGAACTGGCAGGTAAAAATATGGTTATCACTGGTGGTGAAATTCTCAGTCTACTTACTGGGAACTAGTTAGCAGGGATTAAGTCTGGATTAGGCTCTCAAACTGTGCTTAGCTCCTAAAATGGTTTTCTTAATTGAAGACCAATTGCTCCTAACTGCAAAGGGCTGGCAGAGAAGGCGATGCCACCCCACTCCAGTACTCTTGCCTGGAAAATCTCATGAACAGAGGAGCCTGGTGGGCTGCAGTCCATGGGGTCGCTAAGAGTCGGACACGACTGAGCGACTTCACTTTCACTTTCATGCACTGGAGAAGGAAATGCAACCCACTCCAGCGTTCTTGCCTGGAGAATCCCAGGGACGGGGGCCTGGTGGGCTGTTGTGTATGTGGTCACACAGAGTTGGACATGACTGAAGCAACTTAGCAGCAGCAGCAGCAGCAGCAGCAAAGGTCTGGAGTTTTACAATTTCACTGCATCAAAGAGCTATCTGGAAACCACCTAAAGAGATTGGCAATATAGTAACTTTCATTCTAACTTAGTGTGCTTATCCATTATTATTCAGTATTATATGTGTGTGCACACTGAAACATTTTACACATTGCCAAATCTTTAAGGTAAAATATATTTACCAATATATGAGAAAAGGTGGAGCTAAGCTTGTATGTTTATTTCCATGCTTTATATTTCGTGAGATAATTTTATTTAAAGAGAGACTAGTAACTGTAGTGAATACACCTTAAAGAAGCAAAGTATGAGTCTAACTTGAATGTGAAATTTGAAAAAAATAGTTTCAAAGTGGTCTTAATCAACACCAGACACTTAATCAGTTTAAATCATATTACTAGAATGGAACTTGGAGTAGGAAATGTCAACCCACTCCAGTATTCTTGCTTGGAAAATCTCATGGACAAAGGAGCCTGGCAGGCTATAGTGCATGGAGTTGCAGACATGACTAAGCATGCACGTGCACACACACGCATGCACACACACACACACACACACACAAGAATGGATTTCCGATGACCTCCTGTTCTTTTGGTGCCTAACTGTTTTAACCCTTCTAAAATGAAGGCATCATTTTTCTTTGTTTTGTTTCAGACTAGGTACTGGTACAGGTTAGTAGATATTTATACCTAAAAACGTTCCTCTTCACTATTTTTGGGGAAGTGATTCAGAAATCTTCTTTTAAAGTATTAAGGATACACAGAGGTGCATCTTGGCCATAGAATATGATTTTATTAAAAACATCAGGATATGTGGGTCACCTGGCAAATTCCTAAATTATGAAGCAATGATGGGATCACTGGGTCACCCTCCACTTGACCTTTTGTCTGTAAATAATCCTGAGAAAAGACCCAAAACTGGAAATTCTGCTTATTTGGTCTAAAAAAAAAAGGAAACAAGAAATCAAAATCTTAGAACAGGTCCTATTGGAGAATTAAAAAAAAGGTCCAGAAATGAAAGCAGCTTCCATGTATCTATTTTATTTGAAGTGAAAACTTCTGGGATAACTCCCATAACCTCTAAAACCTTGGCACTGTTCCAGAGAAGTCTGAAAATACAAGTAAAATTTTATGCTATAAAGACATTGCAAGCCACTGCTCTGCTGGGATCTCTTTGATAGTCTTCACTTTTCTCAGTAAAATCTCAAGTACCTGCTGCAGACTCCAACATCCCAGCATCGAGGTCCCCTTTACCTCTCTGAACTCACTTCCACCTGGCTTCCTTTTGCTCATCTCATTTCAACCACACTGGCCTCCTTGCTGTTCTTGAAACCTACCAGGCCCTTTGTACTCTTCTCTCTAACTACAAGGATCTCCCCCAAGATTATCCACATAGCTTGCTCTCTTAACTCCTTCAAGTCTTTGTTCGAATGTCATCTTTTCAGCAAGAATTTATAAATCAGTCACTCCCTACATTTTCCAATCTCTATCCACTTCCTTATTTTGCCCGTATCACTTATCTTTATGGGACACACTATGTCTTTTGCCTAATCACTACATTTATTATCTGACTTCTCCCACTGGAAATTCATATATTTACAGTTTTCTGTCTTGTCACTGTGATATTTCCTGTACCTAAACCACTGACTTGGATACAACATGCATTTAATAAGTGTATGTTGAATTAAGGCTAAGGATCTAACAATTTGTGCTGCCTGCAAAAAATGGAAGATTATGGTCTTTCTCATTCCTATGGCTGCCATTTTGAAACACTGCAAATTAAGGTCTATACTCCAGTACTTTGGCCACCTCATGCAAAGAGTTGACTCATTGGAAAAGACTCTGATGCTGGAAGGGATTGGGGGCAGGAGGAAAAGGGGACAACAAAGGATGAGATGGCTGGATAGCATCACCAACTTGATGGACTTGAGTCTGAGTGAACTCCGGGAGATGGTGATGGACAAGGAGGCCTGGCGTGCTGTGATTCATGGGGTCGCAAAGAGTCGGACACGACTGAGCGACTAAACTGAACTCTTACTAGAATCAGAGGCAGGGTTCAGATACTAGCTACTGAATTGTTTATTCGAAAAGGTGAGTTCAGCCTAATTGCAACTAACACTTTTGTTGTCCTTACACACACACAAAAATAGTTCTAAATATTATTAATCTGAAGAAAGTTTATCTGACAGAAAATTACAGACAGTATTCTAGAGATAAGATTAAGCAGATCATGTTTCATAACTACAGCTGTTTCTGTTTGAAAAACTATATAAAGTTGAACAATCTATTCATTGTACTTTGGAGACTTAATGTTGGATACAATGCATTTCACAATAAATAATAACTTAGATTAATTTTCAATAATGTAATTTCAGTGCTAATCTCCTAAAGGCATTGGATAGAAATACACAATTTTTAAAAATTGGCCACTGACACAAGTAACAGTGCATTTGAAAGACCTGAAATATTCTTAGAGTGAGATCCAAAAATGTCAGTAAGTATAATGGAAGAAGTCATAAGGCTTTCTTAATTGTGATATAAAATGCTGATAAGGCTTTCATGAAATTGTGGCAACCCAGTGCCCAAATATACTAAGAACTCCATAAATACATTAATATATGGATAAACATTTGTCAGATAGATGTATAAAAGGGTTAGGTTAAAATATACATGTTAATGATAAGGAGGATACAGTAATACTTCAAAACTGGGACACAAATGATATAGCATTTAGCTATCACTTTTCTTTATAAAACAAAATAAAACTTCTATATACATGTTCATGTGGCTTCTCAGGTGTAATTAGTGGCAAAGAACTTGCCTGCCAATCGGGAGACATAAACAATGTGGGTTCAACACCTGAATTGCAAAGATCCCCTGGAGAAAGGCATGGCAACCTACTCCAATATTCTTACCTAGAGAATCCCTTGGACAGAGAAGCCTGGTGGGCTATGGTCCACAGGGTCACAAAGAATTGGACGTGACTGAAGCAATTTAGCACACACGTGTGCACACATGATCAAGGGGTTAAGTGTGTACACCACAAATCCACAAATGAAGATGGAGAGCCAAAATTTTTATTTTTCCTCTTCCCCTTACTCCTTCCCTCTAAACACTCCTGTAAAGCATTGCATTTAAGAAAAATATCACTGCAGTTGCTCACGTAGCAAACTATGTTTACAAAAGTAAAGACCTGAAAGAAGCAAGTATATCATAAAATAAACAAGCATTCTCATTAGAAATTTCTTTAGGAGTATTATTTATAGCCTTTATAATTATTTCCTTAATTGTAAAATTGGAATACTGCTGCCTTATAGGATTAAAAATTAAATAATAATGCAAAGCATTTAGTTATTTGGAGAACTTGTTAAAATTAACACATATGTTAAAAGGCACTCTGTTATTATGAAGCAGTAGGTTGGGCATTGGGCCACACTTTGAGAAACACTCCTTTAGGAAAATGCTATCATGGTGGCATCCCATTCTTCTTTGTCTTATTTTTCTAAAGAGCAAATGAGAAGCTTCATGAGGAACAGGTAGTCTTATTATCTATTTTCCCTTGGCTCCTGGGACAGTTTTACAGCACCCATGCCTAGTGATAGCTCTCAGCAAATCCCAGTGGAGAGGACTTGCTGGCCCTGACACAAATGGGGACTTGTTTTAATTGTGTGTGGGTGTGCACACACACTGGAGAAGGCAATGGCACCCCACTCCAGTACACTTGCCTGGAAAATCCTATGGACGGAGGAGCCTGGTAGGCTGCAGTCCATGGGGTCGCGAAGAGTCAGACACGACTGAGTGACTTCACTTCCACTTTTCACTTTCAGGCATTGGAGAAGGAAATGGCAACCTACTCCAGTGTTATTGCCTGGAGAATCCCAGGGACGGGGGAGCCTGGTGGGCTGTCATCTATGGGGTCGCACAGAGTCGGAAACAACTGACGCACCTTAGCAGCACTAGCAGCAGCAGCGCACAAACACATGTACTCAATCGCTCAGTCATGTACAACTCTTTTGTGATTCCATGATCTGTTGCCCATGAGGCTCCTCTGTCCATGAAATTTTCCAGGCGAGAATATTGGAGAGAGTTGCCATTTCCTCCTCCAGGAGATCTTCCCAACCCAGGGATCAAGCTCACATCCTCTGTGTCTCCTGCATTGGTGGGCAGATTCTTTAACACTGAGCCACCTACCTGGGAAACCCTGGTTAATTATGAAACAGTAGTTAATAAGAAGAAAGAAGAAAGGAAGGGGGAAAACAAGAAAAGAGAAGAAGGAGGATGAGAGAAGATAAACAAGGAATAAGAAAATGGTGTGACAACCTTAATGCTGCCCTTCAATCTTCCAAACACATTTGGCTACAGATATATTAGAGGCAGTTGTCAACAGACAGTGGTAATTCAGCCACATTAAACCTCTGACTTATCTAGTGTGTTACTTCTCATCCTAAAGTTCAACAGAGTGGAGCCCACATTTCTACAGAAATGATTACTTAAAAAACATTTTGTTGGTGAAATGTGAAAAAATCAGCTTGATTTAGTCAAATATTAGGTCATAATGTTTCCCATATTTTATATACAAATATTTTGGGTTTTACTGGTTGTTCAGATGGGAAAGAATACGCCTGCAATACAAGTGATCCAGGTTCTTTTAACTTTTTAGCACTGCATGAATTCTCACACCTAGGACTTTTGCCCCACTTTTAAACATTTCTTTTTACACCTAAGTTTTATTTATACATATTTTCAGTTGATTACTAATTATTAAATTACAGAGGGTCTTGGATTTAGATTTCACTCCTACTGCAGACTTTGGATTTAAATGATTTTCATGCTTTTGGCTATACGGACAATATTCTACATTTAGAGGAAACAAATAAGGTATTTTAGTTCAATTCACCCTCTGCAACTACCATGTCCTAGCAATCCTGGTAAAGAAGATGATGGTCTTCAGAATTCACTGCTGCTGCTGCTGCTAAGTTGCTTCAGTCGTGTCCGACTCTGTGCAACCCTATAAACGGCAGCCCACCAGGCTGCCCCGTCCCTGGGATTCTCCAGACAAGAACACTGGAGTGGGTTGCCATTTCCTTCTCCAATGCATGAAAGTGAAAAGTCAAAGTGAAGTTGCTCAGTCGTGTCCGACTCTTAGCAACCCCATGGACTGCAGCCCACCAGGCTCCCCCGTCCATGGGATTTTCCAGGCAAGAGTACTGGAGTGGGGTGCCATTGCCTTTAGCTATTATAAAAAGAATGCCCTCCTCAGGCAATATAAGCTACAAATGTAAAATTCAAACTATTAGACATGGAACACACTTTAGGGCAGGGATCACCAACCTCCAGGATCTAATGCCTGATTATCTGAGGTGGAGTTGATGTAATAATTATAGAAATAAAGTGTACAATAAACAGTGTGCTTGAATCATCCCCAAACCATCCTTCTCTCCCCTTCAGTCCATGGGAAAATTTGTCTTCCATGTAACCTGTTCCTTATGCCAAAAAGGTTGGGGATCGCTGCTTCAGGGGACATTTAATTCTCTTTTTACCTTTTTTAAGCATGAGACATGATTCATGGTCTTATAAAGGGCCAAGTCAACGAATATTCATCATGTGAATTTCATTAAAAACACTAGCCATATAGTTGAGATTCTTCATATATTGACTAACTCTGGAGTCTTCTATCTCAAAATATAACACATTCATAAAACACGGTTCACTCATGGAAATAAATATGGTTTGGCTGTGTGCTTATCATTAATACTGAAAAGGAGAATATTTAAAAAGAGTCTACCCTAACCTTGTCTTCTCAGATATTCAGGAAAAGATACATGGCAACTGTATTTGTTTGTAAAATATATGTGTTTCTACAGTACATTTCAATACACTCCACATAAGCATCTTCTATGGGTTTGAATGCTATTTTAGGTGAAAGTAGAAATGTCTGATAAAAAATTATTTATCTTAACTCTGCTTCTCACATAATGGACCCTTTTACTTGCTTTCCTTTTTGTGTTTTTAATCTTCTGCCATCTGGCTTTGGACTAGATCTGTATCATTACTTGCTTATCAACCACACTATAGAATATTTTACTGTTAACAACTACTACTTTAGCAACTCTTCTCTGATATTCCAAAACTGCATAATTAACTGGATGTGGGAATACTTTCACAATATATACATATATAAAATCTTTAAATATTTTCTAATTTTGACAATTACAATTCAATAAACCTGGGGAAAAACATAGAAAACCTCATTCGATTAGAATTTAACTTTCCTGAGATTGTTTTTTCCTTGTTTTTTTTTTTTTCTCACACTATTTTCTGGTACCGCTTTTCCAAATTGGCCATAAGTAGGTGCCCCACAGATTTAGTCATCCTTCTCTCCTCTAAATTCTCTATTATAATCTCTTGCACTCAAAGACTTCACTTATCTATACTATGTGAATAGTTAACATAACTAATGCTTATGTCCTTTCCTGACTGCTTTCAAACTTAGATTTCTTACTAACTACTTGCAAAAATCTCAGTATCTCCAATCGCACCTCAAAATGATTATGTCCAGAAAAGGACTCATCATCTGTCTCAATAAGAAATCAGGCCCTACTTTTTGCTCCTCTACTTCATTTAATGGCAACTTCATACTGTCAGTCACTTTGTATCTTTAACTTGGTTCTGTTTTTATCTTCACATAACATCTGCCATCATGTCATTAATTTTTACCCTTCAATATTTCTGAAATTATTACTTTCTTCTCTGTTGATAAAGACAAAAACCTTATTTAGGTCTTAACTGCCTCCATCAGAGAGCACTCTCATGTCCTCCTCACAAATCTCCCAACCTTTAACCCATCATTCTTTCATCAAATCGTTAATACCAATTTGCTATTGACCAAGTACTTTTTCCAGCAGTCATGTATGGATGTGAGAGTTGGATTATAAAGAAGGCCGACCACCAAAGAACTGATGATTTCAAATTGTGGTGCTGAGGAAGACTCTTGAGAGTCCCTTGGACAGCAAGGAGATGAAACCAGTCAATCCTAAAGGAAATCAATCCTGAACATTCACTGGAAAGACTGATGCTGAAGCCGATGCTCCAATACTTTGGCCACCTGAAGCAAAGAGCCAACTTACTGGAAAAGACCCCGTTGCTGGGAAAGATTGAGGGCAGGAGAAGAAGCGGGTGACAAAGGATAAGATGGTTGGATGTTACCACCGACTCAATTGACATGAGCTTGAGCATACTCTGGGATATGGTGAAGGACAGGGAAGCCTGGCATTCTGCAGTCCATAGGGTCGCAAAGAGTCTAGCACGAAATCATGACTAAAGAGCAATGAAGTACCATATTAGTCTTGAAATACAAAAATGAAATAACTCAGTCCATGACCTCAAGACATTTGTAGTCTAGTGGAGAAAGAGATTATGAAACAGAGTGATTAAGTGCTATCCAGTATAAATAATAAATCTTATCTAAGCGTAAAAAATGAGCACAGAGGCTGAATTTCTAATCAGCCTGACAAGAGGGAAGAAAATCCTTTTTAGAAGAGGTAATGTTTAGCTATATTTGAAAGGACATATAACTATTATCCTGGAAAGGGAAGGGAAGGAAATGGCAACCCACTCCAGTGCTCTTGCCTGGAGAATCCCAGGGACGGGGAGCCTGGTGGGCTTCCATCTATGGGGTCGCACAGAGCCGGACACGACTGAAGTGACTTAGCAGCAGCAAAAGCTTTCAAAAAGATGGTACAACAAGAAATCATTCAGCAGTGTGAAAACTTACGATATGGTGACAAAAGCTCATTGTATGAATATCTGTTCAGATAGAGCTGAAGATAGAGGAAGCCAGAGAGTTATGATTTGAGTTTTGTTTGTTTACATTTTATCCACTTAGCAAATTACTAGTAAACAGCCAATGTTTCTTCAATCACCTCATTCAATAAATAGCCAACTATCATGTATTGAAGTCTTTTTCAGTACATGCTATTTAGTAAATAAACAAGCTTCCTGGCCTCAGGGTACTTAAAATCTCATGGCAGAAATAAGTATTACAGTAAAATTTAAGTTTTATTTTTAAAAAGTAACATAAAGCTACATAAAGTAAAAGTGACATAAAGATACCTTGAGCTAACTGATTACAGTGCCTATATACCAACACTAATAAAATCCTATTAAAATGGAAAAAAAAAACTCCACAGATATTGATCTTTATCAGGACATCCATGACTCGACTGCTTGTTATCATTGTTAGCCAAAAATAAGCAATGATAAAAATGGTTTCCGATGATAGATCTCTGATCAGAACATTCTCTTGTTGGAAAGTCATCAGCAGCTTTTCAGTATATTTCAATTCCTTAGTGTAACATTTAGGACTTCTGAAATCTGACTCTAAAATATACTTAGAATCTAATCTGTTTTCCTTTTCTCAACTTATTTGTCCTATATTCCCAATAAACTTACTTATTTCCCTTGATGATACCTGATGCAAATTAACCTCTATGCTTTAAATGATTAAACATTCACCCCTTCCCAACCCCCCTTGACAAAGTCCTAGAGTGTTTTCACCCCCTCCCTACCCAGTGGCTGCCTATTCAGATACTGGCCATCTTCAATGACATCACTCTATTACAAAATAATCTACTTTCTTCTCTAGCAAGATACCTCTGCCTTTTTAAAATAGAACTTATCATTACCTGATGTCTGACTTTTTCTCTAGCTACCTATCATTGCTACTGATACATTGGAGAAAAAGTCCTCATCACAGGAATGCAATGTTCTATATGATAAGGCTGACCTGTAGGTAGACAGATTAAGATAGAGAAAACAAATGAAGAAATGAAGTACATCATGCCTAAGGAAAAAAACATTGCTGTCTGTTCAATAAATGTGTGTGTGTGCTCAGTTGTGTCTGACTCATTGCAATGCCATGGACTGCAGCCCCTCAGTCTCCTCTGTCCAAGGGATCGTCCTGGTAAGAATACTGGAGTGGGTTGTCAGGCCCTCCTCCAGGGGATCTTCTCAATCCAGCGATAGAACCCATGTCTTCTGCATCTTCAGGATTGAAAGCGGATTCAATTCCACTTGAACCATTGAGGAAGCCTCAATAAATGTTATCTGTTTTTTTTTAAAGTAGCATTACTAAGGTTAATACAATTTTTTTCAAGCTAATCAAAACTAGTTTGTTATGATTTTTATGCTTCTATTATCTACCGCTAAAAGAGAAACCTGTTTGCGTATTTTATACAATCCCAACACAATATCTTAGGAATCTGATAGACAAGAACTGGACTGGTCTATATAAATATACACAACCAATATAATTCAAAGCAAAGTCAAGATAATCATCTAAGCGAAAATTTTAGTAGTCTACATGTTTTCTATATACAGCTATCATTTCCTATTAGTAATCTTGAAATTTAATATTTGACAGAATAATTTACTGTCCGTGCAGTTAAAGTTTGAAATTTGTCTGATCAGTATAAAGCCTTTGCTCACCACTATTCTAAGTGGTGATACAGGTAGAACATATCACTGTAATATCTTCTTTGAATTTATGGAATTGGGAATATTTTAAGGTTTAGATACCCAATTTTATGAGTAATTGCATTTTTTTTTTCTGGCAAAAGGCGTATGAAAAAACAAAAAGCAAGTGTCAATCCTTTCAATTCTTTCTCTGTTTTGACTCACAGTAATAGCCTTACAGAGCCAAGGAAAAGAGACTCTTCCATTTCCCCGCATGGGTTTTTTCTCTTCCATTATAACCTCCCATACTTTGGTGGAAAATCAGTCTTTTACACTTGGACCTAGCTTTTCTCGGCACTGCTCCTAGAATGCCATCAGAAGGCACAAGGCTGGACTATTTTAGAAGGCGCCCCTGCACCCAGAGGAAAGGTCAAGCCATGTCCCAACACCTTCTCCTCTCCAGTCTTGAGCATTAAGAGGAGAGGATCAGCTTTGACTGTAACACTTGGCTCCTAATAGGTGGTAGAGACATGTTTAACTCTGACATAAATACAAAGAGGTTCACTTGAGTCAGCTCTACTCAAACATTTCTTTTGATCTTTGGTTTATAGCTTTGGAATCAACGTAACATGTAAACCCAAGCTTGAGGTGCTATTACAATGCAAAATTATCCTTGTTCCATCAAAAAATTTCCTGCAGTAGGAGTAGTAAGAATAGTGACGTGGAGGGAAAAGAAAGGGTGGTATTTAGAAACTGCACTAATCTCTGGCTTTGTTTTTTAAACAATAGGGTGTTTAGCAAAAACAGAGTCACAGTCGCAGTAACAATGGACTATAAGTTACAATAAAACACCCACAAATTCTATGTATAGTTCTTCCAGTCACAAGGTACTTTAACCTTCCTAATGACCATACTTTCCCAGGTGGTGCGGTGGTGAAAAATCCACCTGTTAATGCAGGAGATGCAGGAGACATGGGTTCAATCCCTGGGTCAGAAAGATCCCCTGAAGGAGGAAGTAGCAACCCACTCCAGTATTCTTGCCTGAAGAATCCCATGGACAGAGGAGCCTGGTGGGCTACAGTCCATGGGGTCGCAAAGGAGTCAGACACGACTTACTGACTAAAACAACAAAGAACTACAACAAATTTCTGAGCAAGGCGTACCTGTTTCACAGTTCAGACTATTTCTTTGTGTATGCATTGTGAGCAAGCGTATTCTGCTTTTTCGCTTTTTTAAAGGGAGGTATTTCAGCAAATACAGCTTCAGAAATAAAAGAAGCAAAGCTATCTCTATATTTCAATCTATTACCCTTATTTTGTCTTTCTTATGATTCTCTGTAGGCTTCCCAGGTGATGCTACTGGTAAAGAACCTGTCTGCCAATGCAGGAGAGATAAGAGACACAGTTTCAATCCCTGGGTAAGGAAGATACCCTGGAGGAGAAAACAGCAAACTAGTCTAATATTCTTGCCTGGAGAATCCCAGGAACAGAGGAGTCTGGCAGGCTACAGTCTCCATTAGGTTGCAAAGAGTTGGGCATAAATTAGCATGCATTCATGATCCACTGTATTGCCCTCATCTCCACCCCATCACCTAATTTAGTGGTTACTCACATATATTTCCTATATTTTTAATGACTCTTTCTGCTTATGTAAAATAATACACATAGAAACTAAAAGCAAAATCCATCAGTAATTGATTCTTTTAGGCATTAATAAAGATTGCTCAGTTTTTAAAGATCTAATTCCTAGTAATTGGTCAAATGTTAATAGAATATAGCAAAACATGTATCAATAACATATATATACTTTAGATAAATATTTGATATTTAAAATAAATTTCATATAAACATACACATACTTTTAAAAGTATGTGCATCCACACTCAGTTGTGTCCAACTCATTGCAACCCCATGGACTGCAGACCACCAGGATACTCTGTTCATGGGATTTCCCAGGCAAGAATATTGGAGTGGGTTGCCATTTTCTCCTCCAGGGGATCTTTCTGACCCAGGGATTGAACCTGAGTCTCCTGTACTCCAGGTTGATTTTTACCACTGAGTCACCAGGGAAGCCCCACTTTTAAAAACATTATAATCCTATATTTACTATTATAAACTTTTTAAGTTCAACTTTTTGAACTTAAAAATCATGGATATCTTTCCATAGTTCTATGGATAAATTTCCCTAATGTTTAACAATCTCAGAGAAATCCATCTATAAATGCACAGTAATATAGCCAGCCTCCTGACATTTAGAACATTAACAATAATGTCACAAACAAAATACTTATAAATTCTAGCATCTCTGTGAGAATATTCAGCTACCAATCATGGAGTTAGTAGATCGAAAGTGCATATACATCTTAGTTTTGTTAAGTATAGACAGAGTAGCATCTATTATTCTTTGTGCTATGTGAATTAAAATCCTCAACTATAAAAAAATATTAAACTTCCATATCTATATATCACATGCATTATAATATTATCCTTCTTGCTCATGTATACATGACTTTATCACCTGCTTTCTCAGGTAATAAACGTTATGTAATTAATATGTAAAATCAGAGGTAATGACATCCAAGTTAGGGTGTGTGTATGTGTGTGCATTGTATCCTTCTGATGTGCTCCTATTCACACGCACTTGGAATTCATATGCATTCCATGCATATGCACAGAATAACTGGAGATATACTGGAGAAAGCATTTTCCATGAATCATTCTAGAGCTAAAATCGGGTAAATGAAGAACAGGAATAAAAAGGAGGAAATGCTTTCTATTATACACACGTTCTTACATTTTTTTTTTTTTTTTTACTGTTTACCTTGTGCATGTATACCCTCTCAAAACTTAGCTACAAATTAATTAAAATAAATTAAAATATGGAATCAGAAATTCCTTAGCAATTACTAAATGTAAAGCACAGTTATTCCACATCAGTATTACATACATTCAAATACAATATTTTAAGATAACCAGAAGTTTTAGGACTGGTCCCTTATATTGAAAACTGTTTTCATTATTGGCATGATTATATTCTTATTAAATACAAACAATTTAAAATTAATGTTATATATATTTATTTTTCTTTGGAAATATACTTTTTAGCAGTAAAAAGCTAACCCAAATTTATACTTTGTAATAGAAACAGAAAACTGATCATTTGTTCCATTTTCAATGTGTAAGATTAGGACAGGAGGAAAACTCGTTGGTTCCAGGTGATTACATCAGTGGCAAATGAAAGTCTTTTTTGATAGTGTTGAGATTCCTGCACAGTTTTAGCAGGTTCCAATTGTTGATAATACACTGAGTTTCCTGATGGCCTTTTCTCTCCCCTACAATATTAGATTTGAATACATACTAACTGAAATAGATTCTAAATATTGAAACTATGCAAGAAATGGCTCTTATGAATTAAAATTTCAATAGGAGGAGATGTAGCCAGAAGCCTTGTATTTGGCTTGAAAGTGAAGAGTTATTCAAACTGTTAAAAAAGTAACAAAATATTTTATCGATTATTTCAGTGAAAGAAAAACCAAAAGTCTACCTGAAGCAACTATTGTTTCTGGAAACACAGAAATCATTACAAGCAGGTGCAGTACTACCTCTGTCTCTTAACTTCTTCATCAGACCTCTCTTTTATACTTCCAAGTTGACTTATTGGTCACCGGATTAAAAAAAAAAGTTGTGTAACACATCACGGAATATAGATCGGAGTGGCGTGGCATTCAGCACATGGTTTATTTATATACCACAAAACATGGCACCAGAAAATCTTTGGAAATTATTGTTATTATGATCATTTCATGTGTGCAGCATCACAATACAAGCCCCTTTAAAAAACCCACAATTGTTACTCTACTGCATTCAGAGAGACACACGATGCAGGCTCAGATCTTGGCAACCTGTGAAAGTGCCCAGTCGAAAATTACTAACAGCTGGAGATGACAGTTGTTTTAACAGCTGAGCTGACAGGATTAATTTAAATGCACTGAAATCAAAAGTAGATAACACCTGTTTAGTCTTCTAGGGCCATTCGACAAGGTAGGCCAAAGGAAACTGCAGAGCCAAAATTGTGTGTGTCTCTCTCTGCTCGAAGGACAGAGGGGCTTCAGAGGAGAATGCCACCTTTTTGATGGAGGTGGCGGTTGATAGCAGCAGCAGGGGCTGGTAGCCTTTATCAGTTTTTAACATCTGGTTCCTATAATGTACCTCCTTCCCTTTTTTTCCTTCTCTGTCCAAGGTCTTTGACCCAAACCCAACAGTGGATAAAGATCACTAGATTTCAAAGCTACGGTTTCTCACTCCAGCTTCCTAGAAATTCTCTTGGGTTAATTAATGTATTCTCTTTGAGCTTCACGGCCACAGCCACAGAAGAGCTGCTTTTTTTCTCCCCTTCCCTTCTTATCTTTGGATCCAAAATATATCATGTCATACAGGAGTCTGCATTTCAAATGGTTGCCAAAAAAATATCCAGAGTTGGTTTTTGTGTAGGTTATTTGTCAATAGTCGATTGTTTACATCTAAAAGTAAAAAAGAAATATTAGATAAAAATGCTGACTTAAGGAATAATGGAAAAATGGTTTTGTCTGTATGGGTGGGGATGGTAGAATAGTTTGATTTCCTCAAAAAGTGTATGTAAGCCTAGATTTATATGTTCTTATGCACACAAGTACATAAGTGAAGCAAAATCAAACAGTCGGGAAGCAGAGTGTTTATTTTGCTGTCCTTCCAGGAATGAGGATCTAAATTTACTTGAGGAATATAAAGACGATTTTCTCTCACACAGAGGAATATTTTGGCCTAATATTAAGAATCCTAATATGTACAAATCAAAAACTGTTTTATTAAAATATTTTACCAAAATTATACTCATATCGCTCACAGGGAACACGTAGTATGTGGAATGATTCTGAACAGACACAAAGCTTGCCCTTTAAAATTTGACCAAATTCTGTATACCACCCAATTTATAAGAAAATGCACTTCTATCCAGTGAAGCAGGGAAAGGAAACATCCTCAGGATTAAGTCTGCTTCCTTCTTAGCCAGCTCTAAATTCTGAAAAGCACAGAGCATAAGGTTTTTATGTTTATTTGATTTATAGCCAAAATAAAGAGATAAGACATAATGATTCTTTTTTCTTGTTTCAGAAAGTAAAGGCACATAAACCAATTTGTGTAAGATTTGTAGATATTTTTTGTGCAAGATTTGAGGAGGCAAAGTTTGTGAAAATTCAAAAACTTTGGAGCCTTCAAATTGTCAATAGTGATATACGATTCAGAATCTTGGTTAATTATGGAAAATGCAACATGATACACTGTAAAGAGAGGACAACTTCTAGGCATATAGTACTTCGAGTTTTCCTATTTCATAAAAATAAGTTCTGCGTTAGAAATACTTAAAAATCCCACATTTTTAATTATTCAAAACCTCTGAAACACTCTCACTAAAAATGACTGAAAAAAAAAAGCATGTCTCTGTTAACTTTGGAATAATAGGAATAAGCATGCTTAGTTGCTTCAGTAGTGACTGACTCTTTGCGACATTATGGACCATAGCCTGCCAGGCTCCTCTGTCCATGGGATTCTCCAAGCAAGAATAATGGAGTGTGTTGCCATGCCCTTCTCCAGGGGATCTTCCTGACCCAGGGATGGAACTCTCATCTCTTCTGTCTCTGGCACTGGCGGCGGGTGTCTTTAGCACTAGTGCCACTTGGGAAGCCCAATGAATGGCTTATCCAACAACTCTAAACAAAACCCAGGTTTTAAAGCATCTTAGTTTTAATAAAGTGAGCTGTTTAATTTCCATACATTGGGGAATTTTAAAGGCAAATCTCTATTATTGTTTTCTAGTTTAATTTCATCATTGCCTGAGAACATGTTTTATATATTTTCAATTCTTTTAAATTGTTCCTTCGTTCTGTTAATGAGGTGTATTACATTCATTGATTTTCATATGTTGAACCATCTTGCATTTCAGGAATAAATCTCCCACTTAGTCATGGTAAAAACAGTGCCTTAATTCTGTTCATTCACTAAAAAAATGCAGTAAAACATAGCCATGCTAAATAAAGGAAAACTGTTATTATTCTAAGTAATTTGCAATTGTATTGAGATATTTTTAAATCTTTGAGATCCACTAAGTAATTGTATCCATGAACAAGTGCAACAATAATTTTTAAAAAGCAAAGAAATAAATTACTGTTGGTAATTATAATTTCTACAAGTAACACCTGATCAATATCTGAAACTGTATGACAGAAAATAGCTACTTACAGTATACATTTTCAGTTTTATTAATAATCTAATAGCAGGTTAACACAAATATTAATTCTGCTGTGACTGAGGTTTTATTACCTTACAGGCTGCAATAAAGAAGCTCTTAGTAGGATAATGCCCATCATATTTTCTTGTCAACATCAAAATTATGACTGTGTTATGGACAGTAAAAGTGCAATGAAATACTTTAAATACTTTGGGTCAAAATATGTCTAGCAATAACTTGTTCTTCTTGGTAGTTTCTTAGAGCAATTTCCAAAGAAAAAACACAGATGGGAGTTTCTTTCTTTTTTTTTTTTTTTCAGAAAGAAACATTTATGCTTTAAAGGACAATCTGTTATATGGTATTACTTATTAGATCTCTAGAGAAAGACACAAGAGGAATATTTCAAACCCAGAAATAACATGAACAAGGCCAAAATCAAACTGAAGGGGAATTTTAAGACACACAGTTTGCTTATTATTTGTTTCCTTCATATACAATATCTTTATTTGGGGTGGGGGTGGGGAGGAAATGGTGACTCCATCACAAAGTTTAAAACCTGAATTATCAAAGTCCCACTTACTAGTGAATAGCTGTGCCTAAGAAGATGAATATTGACACTATATCCTTAAAAATGCTTCTCATAAAATGTTTATGAAAATGTTTCTATATGAAAGCACCTAAACACAGTATGTAACATATAAAGAAGAAAAAAGATAGAATAGAAACCTTCAAATGGAAGTTACTGGGAGAACTAAAAAAAAATTATTTTCTAAAAGATATGAAGAAAAATACCTCAAACTGTATTGCACTTTTCCCTTATACTCAGTTCTATTTTAAAGTAAAAATTACACATTCTCAGAACATCTAACTGTATTTTTCAAGCGTTAAGTTCCAAATTTTTTTTGGTTTCTTTTTTGGTTTGTTTTTCTGTTTTACAGTCATTTCAAAGTTTTTGGTCTATTGGGCATACAAACAGTAATTGTTGATCTATTCAGCCTAATGATAGATTGGTCCACTTTGTATAAAATAAAGAACAATTTCTTCTCTGCTTTTTATCTTTTTACACAACTCAGAGACTCAAAGAAGATAATTACAAACAATGCCTGAAGAACGGTTCAGTTAATGTTAATTTATACAACAAACTAATTACTACCAAATGGTAAAAATCACATGTGGAAGTCCCCTTCTCCCACGCACACAACTAAACCAGCAGCCATCTGTCTCAGCCTGGGTAGAGCTCAGGGACACCCCAAGAAAGATAAGGAAAAGAAAGGGTACAAAAGCGTCGGCTCATTCACCTACGTAAAAATCACAGAATTTTTCTGAACATTATTTTCAGAAAATCCAAAAGCAGATATATAGAAATAAGTTGTTTCAAATGTCTTTTAATAAAAACAAATGTTGTTCTGTAATTGTCATTGCAGGTAGAAACCCACCTTCAGCAAGTAAATGCTTACTTTGTTTTAGACACAAACTACATATTTTTTAAACTCTCATTACTCATTCATATACCAGCTTGCTGAGAAGAAAGAACATGTATCCCTGAATTTTCTGAAGGAAGTTAAGAATTTCTAAGTTCTCAAAAAGGTATGTCTATATACTTAACTATTAGCAAAATAATCTCCTTGCATATTATGAATGTAACCTGAGAGATGACTGCTAAATTATTCTTACTGAAATAAGTTCATACATTTTAACAAAGTGTTACTAATATTTTGACATTTATATGCCATAATTATATCACATAAAGCAAAATAAGGGAAATATTTTTTCCTTTAGAATCACAAGGTGAATCTTGACATTTAAGCAATAATAGATTTTCAGATGAAAAAAAATCCAAATGGGAATGTAAGAGTATTGCGATCCTTTTTATTTTTTTAATTAAAAGAATACTTATTTATAGTTGTGTTTCAACTATGTTTTAAGGACATTCAGAATTCCAAATAGAGAAATCAGCGCTTGGCAAATATTTGACTAAAAAATGGAATGAGAAAACTTCAAGTAGTAGCAATAACACTAATTTCCCCTAACATTTATCCCTTGTAGAATTAAGAATGCTTTACATATAGCATGTTCTGATCTCACTGAAATCAGTTATCTTGAACTTCCCTTTATATACTTCCTAGTAGCTGACCTGATTGAATGACAGACCATAAAGCAAAGACTGAAGCAAGTGGATTGATAGGAAATGTACCCTCTTCAGGAGAAGGCAATGGCACCCCTCTCTAGTACTCGTGCCTGGAAAATCCCACAGATGGAGGAGCCTGGTAGGCTGCAGTCCATGGGGTCGCTAAGAGTCGGATACAACTGAGCGACTTCACTTTCACGCATGGGAGAAGGAAATGGCAACCCACTCCAGTATTCTTGCCTGGAGAATCCCAGAGACAGGGGAGCCTGGTGGGCTGCCATCTATGTGGTCGCAGAGTCGGACATGACTGAAGTGACTTAGCAGTATCAGTACCCTCTTCCACAATGAGATGTCCCATACTGAAGGCCTGCAGTGCTTCAGTAAGAGATTCCTATAGAAGGCAATGGAAAAAGACTCTACAATGGAGTAGGACCATAATACTACAAGTGAGGAGACTATGCAAAATTACTTATTTATTATCTCTTGAAGTTATGTCACAGAAGTTGACACAGAACTTCTACAAAAGATTTTTTTCCTTAAATTCTTCATGGATATACCTGAGTTTTTCACTTCTTTAATAACTTTAAATTACTAGAAACATTAAAAGAACTTTTACCTATAGAATTTTTATAGGTTTTTGTGATGATTAATTTTACTAAGGAATATATTCATGGAAGTAAAAATATTTAAAATTAAAGTTTAATTTTGTTTGCCTTTTAAAATAGGTTAGAAAGAGGGCTTCCCTGTTGACTCAGTTGTTAAAAAACCTGCCTGCCAATGCAGAGGACATAGGTTCGATCCCTGGTCTGGAAAGATCCCACATACCATGGAGCAATTAAGCCCGTGCACCACAACTACCGAGCCTGTGCTGTAGAGCCTGGGAGTGGCAGCTACCGAGCCCCTGTGCTGAAGCTACTGAAGCCTGCATGCCCTAGATCCTGCGATCCACAAGAGAAGCCACCGTTAAGAGAAGCTGGCGCACCTCAGTTAGAAAGTAGCCCCTGTTCTCCACAAGTAGAGAAAAGCCTGTGCAGCAATGAAGACTCAGCATGCTAATGCTAATGCTAATGCTAAGTTGCTTCAGTTGTGTCCGACTCTGTGTGACCCCGTCCCTGGGATTCTCCAGGCAAGAACACTGGAGTGGGTTGCCATTTCCATCTCCAATGCATGAAAGAGAAAAGTGAAAGTGAAGTCGCTCAGTCATGTCCGACTCTTAGCGACCCCATGGACTGCAGCCCACCAGGCTCCTCTGTCCATGGATTTTCCAGGCAAGATTACTGGAGTGGGGTGTGCCATAAATAAATAAATGGATAAAATTATAAATAATATGTTAGAAAGAGGTACAAATTGCAAAAACAATTTTCATCCAAAGAATCCTTATATTATGTTGTGATATTTTCATTCAAGATACTTTTATGACTGCCCAAGATTATAGCAGGCACTCCTATTAGAATTAATTAAAAAAAAAAAGTCATTTTAGAGATGTAAGGACTCTGTAAGTTTCTTAATCTATAAAACGAAGTACATAGGTTGGTATCCACATTGCTCTTTCTGGCCTTTGCAATATCTTTGGGGAAGTAGGTTTATTTAAGAGAGTGAGCATGACTTTGAAAAAGAGAAGTAAACACAGGATAATTCAGGATTCTGGCAAAAATTAACATTTAATGTCTGCCTTTCATTATCCAGATAAAATTTTCACTCAAAGAAATGCAGGTTTAAAAAAAAAGAAATGCAGGTAAGTTATAAGCCACAGATCTTAACAACAAACGATCTTATCTTCTATCCCTAGATAGAAATGCATAGTACAGACCAATAGCAAATTTCATTTTTATTTGGATTACTACATAACACAAAATCAGCACCAATGATAAACCTCGTATATAACAGATCTGTGAGAGTTCACTGTTTTGTCCTTTTGTTCATATTTCTTAATAAAATACGGGCCTTCCAATTCTGTTTTTAAGCCTTTTTGCATACTGATTTTATAAAATATTAAAATGTTTCTAGAATTTTATATCTAGAAAGAACTATACAGCTCATTTAATGAAATAATTTTATTTTCAAATAAAGGGAAATGAAGCATTTGTCCAAGATTATCCAGATATTGATAGAGCAAAATCTAGCATCTGGGTATTCATAATTTAGTATTTCCTTTATTAAACTTCCTAGGAAGAGAACCCGGAGAAGGCAATGGCACCCCACTCTAGTACTTTGCCTGGAAAATCCCATGGATGAAGAAGCTTGGTAGGCTGCAGTCCATGGGACACGACTGAAGTGACTTAGCAGCAGCAACAGGAAGAGAACTAGAAACACAGAAGTAGACGCCTTGTTTCAGGCCTGAGAGAGGTTATTCCACCATTCAGTTAACTCATTGAATTAGAAGTCATTGTGCTAGGAACTTTGGATGATGGGGTGACCGAGACTGTGCTCCTGCCCTGTAGGACAGGGGTAGACAGACTATAACAGACTATAAAGAGCCATGTAGCAAATATTTCAGGTTTTGTAGGCTATAATCAAGTCTATTACATCACTAAGGTACATTATAGAACAGTGAATGAGCATGGCTATGTTCTGATAACACATTATTTAAAGATGCACATTTAAATTTCATATAATGTTCATGTGTCATAAAATCATCTTCTCTTGATTTTTTTCTTCCAAGATTCAAATATGGGAAAAAATTCTTAGCTTGCTTGTGTGCACGTGTTGGTTGCTCAGTTGTGTCCGAATCTTTGTGACCCCACAGACTGTAGCCTGCCAGGCTTCTCCATCCATGAAATTCTCCAGGCAAGAGTTTTGTTATGTGCTGAGTCACTTCAGTCATGTCTGACTCGATGTGACTCTATGGACTGTAGCCCTCTTCTGTCCCTGGGACACTGGAGTGGGTAACTATTCCCTTCTTCAGGGGATCTTCCCGACCCAGGGGATGGAACCCAGGTCTCCTGATTCGTTACTGTCTGAGCTACCAGGGAAGCCCAATTCTTAGCTCACAGGTCAGACAAAACTAAGCAACAGTCGAGACTTGTCCTATAGGCCATAGTTTCACAACCACTGCTTTAGAAGGTCAAAGTCCAATGGAGACGAGAGACAAAACAATTTCTCAAGGGAGGAGAGTGAGGGCAATTAGAGTTAGCAGAAAATTTCTGGCAAGGTGGGTGAAACAAACTAAGTATTAAGAATGAACGGCAATCATCCGGGAGCAGAGTAAGGTAAAAGGCATTGTAAACAGACATCACCAAAAGCAAATAAAAAAGCATGGTAGCTGCAAAAGGGCATGGGCAATTCAGCATTACTAAAACAAGTCGTAAAGAATGATGCTACGAATGCTAGGAAATGAGAAATGAGGCTGGAGAGTACGACAGGAAGTGAACTCACTGCAGCTGCATGCGAAGCTACCCACCCAGTCTAATAAAGGTCTCTGGGAGACCCAATAAAATACATAAGATGGCACAGGTACCATATCACATGCCAACTGAGGCTCTTTTTCCACTCTTGAGAAGAAATTAAATGTCTACTTCCATATTCCTGAGTCTGTTCCACCATTTTTTCTTTGGGAAAATAATTTTTAAAATATGCACTGCATTTTATTAACTGCCAGCATGATATGTGAGTATGTCAGGGAAAATGTATTAATACGTTGTTCCATATGTACCTGTTATATACTTGTATGTATTAGAATTCAAGCAGTTTTGTTTAAAATTGAGGTTATATAAATGCTGGAGAGGGTGTAGGAAATAGGAAACCCTCCTACACTGTAGGTGGGACTATGAGTTGGTACAGCCACTGTGGAAAATAGTATAGAGGTTTCTCAGAAAAGTAAAAATATAATTACCATATGACCCAGCAATCCCAATCCCGAGCATATATTCTGACAAAAACTATAATTCAAAATGATACTTGCATCCCAATGTTCATAGCAGCACTATTCACACGAGCCAAGACATGGAAGCAACCTCAACCTGAATGTCCATCAACAGATGAATAAAGAAGATGTGGTACATATATATGTATATATTGTACATATATACAATGGAATATTACTCAGACATAAAAAAGAATAAAATAATGCCATTTGCAGAAACATGGATGCAACCAGAAATTATCAAACTAAGTAAAGTAAGTCAGAAAGTAAAAGACAAATACCACATGAAAAAAGTGAAAGGAAAATATCACTTATATGTAGAATCTAAAATATGATACAAATGAACCCACCTATGAAACAGAAACAGAATCAGGAAGTAGAGAAGAGCCTGTGGTTGCCAAGCGGGAGGGGCACGGGAGGCAGATGGATTGCGAGTTTGGGATTAGCAGATGTAAACTGGTATATACAGACTGAATGAACAACAAGGTCCTACTGTATAGCATGGCACATTATATGCAATATCCTATAATAAGCCATAATGGAAAGGAATATGGAAATTTTGTATATGCACAACTGAGTCGCTTTGCTGTACAGCAATAATTAACACAGTATTTAAATCAACTACACTCAAAATAAATAAAATGTAAAAGATAAGAGTGAGGTTATAATTACAGGGCAAACAATTTTTTAAAGAATTTTGGCTAAGATTTAAATTTTGTTAATGGATGAGGACATGAAGCAGGAACTTACAAAGCTAAGTGAATTTTAGCTCTGAGTAAGATTTAGGTTACATACCTATTATTATCATGATTTTGGCTCACTTTTACTATTCTGCTAAAATAAGAGTTCAAAGACAGTATCCACTATTATTTTAGTCAGTAAAGGCTGAAGATGGAGAAAGCAGAAATGATACACTAAATTCTTAGGCTTATTAGTCTGAGAACCTGGGGGAATGAAATTAGAGTATTTCATTAGGGTTGTAAATTTCCCCCAGAAAGCTGTGGATAAGCAGAAATCAATAACTTGAAAATACCCAGAAAAGATGAGATGATGAGAAAAACAATGTTAAAACAGGGTCTCCTTAATGGTTCAGTGATTACAAATTTACCTTGCAATGCAGGGGACACCAGTTCAATGCTCGGTCCAGGAAGATTCCACATGCCGTGAGGCACTACTGAGCCCGCGCTCTAGGGCCTGAGAACGGCAACTACTGAGCCCGTGTGCGACAAGTTCTGAAGCCCACGGGCCTAGAGCCTGTGCTCTGCAACACAAGGGGCCACAATGAGAAACTTGGGCACTGTAATGAGAAAGGAGACCCCGCCACTTGCCACAACTAGAGAAAGCCCACACACAGCAATGAAGACCCAGTACAGCCAAAATAAATAAATAAGATTTAAAAAAGGAAATTATATTACATATAGAGAGAGATCTGGTGAATACCACAACAGCTTTCTGCACATGCATGTACACAGAATTGGCTAAGAAGTCATAACAGTCACATGACCTCTACATGTGACATAAACAAAGATATGTCCATCAATACATAAATATTAATTTTGAGGATAAATAATTACAGGGATTCATTATATGCTCCCTTTTGGTGTAAGCCCCCTACCACCCCCACCACCACCTATAGAGGCTCCTGTATCTCCTCACTCAGTTCCTCTCTCCACCGAGTCACATGGTTTGTTTCTCCCAAAATACCATGAGCAAATTAATTGGAAATGTATCTTTGATCTCTGTTTACATTCACCTATAAAATAGCTAGCATATACTAGGACCTCAATAAGTGTTTCCTATCAGAATGAGGGAAGGAGTGAATAGGAGAGCAAATATTAAAAACAGGGATTACACAGAAAGGAGGTATTGACTCTCTCCTGGGCATTAAGAGAAGGTTTACAAAGGACATTACCAGGAGTCCAAAGGTAATGAAAAAATAAAACAGGAATAGAATGGGAGCTTCTATTCTGTATTGAGATCCTGATCTGTGTCTTTTCCTTTTTTCAAAATTGTTTGAAGTCAAAATTCTTAGTTTAGAGATTAAATGAGATAAATTCTCCTAAAATCTAATAACTTATTTCATTTATTTTGTGTGTGTGTACTCCTTGATTCTAGGGAAATTTCAGGAGTCTAATGGAGTTGGCAAGATTTTTTCCTGTGTATGGGAGCAGAGATCTTGATAAAAATAACTGATAGAGGTAGATATTAATATTTCTTTAATGCTAAGTCTTCAAAACAATTTTTAGACATTATTTCAGAAAGGGTTCACATTGTTTGGAATTTAAACAAACCATTTCAAAAAGCAGTATTTCCCTATTTAATGGAATATACTTTGAAACTTGCAAATATTCTTAATCTGAATTTTTTAAATTTAGAAAACAAAAGAAAAAATCCTGCAGAGACAACTCAAGGACTCTCAGGTTTACTATGCTTTTTGACTTAATTTTCTTTGTTATCCCCTAATTGCATTATTCTTTGCACTTCCCAGGTGGTGCCAGTGGTAAAGAACTCGCCTGCCAATGCAGGGGACATAAGAGACTCAGGTTTGATCCCTGGGTCAGGAAGATCCCCTGGAGGAGGACAGGGCAACCCACTCCAGTGTTCTTGCCTGGAGAATCCCATGGACAGAGAAGCCTGGAAGGCTATAGTTCATAGGGTCACAAAGAGTCAGACATGAATGAAGTGACTTAGCACATGCATGGGCAATATTCTTTAAGTGAAAAAGATGCACTTAAAAAAATACATACAACTTCAATTTACTGTCAGTTCTCTTGGTTCCTTCTAATGGGAATGAGCTGGAAGGAGGAAAAAATAAGTACAACAGTAAGGTGGCTGTGCTCCGGCAACATGGAACACCCAGAGCTAAACTAAAGCGTAGGGGAGGTCAAGTGCAAGCAGGTGTCTACTTCTGATCTGTTTAACTTTGCTGTTGGACGTGACTTCTCCGGAGAGTCTGGAGTGTGGTCCTGTAGGGGAAGGCTGAGAACCCACCCTCCTATTTTCAGGGAATTGCTCTCAAAACTGCTACCTCCCTGTTGAGATGCTTTTCACCCCTTAACCATGGTATCTTGACAGAGATGAAAAATACTAAGAGTGCCAGAGCAAAGACTGATGTGAAAACATTATGGTTGGGAAAAGGAAAAAGAAAAAAAAAAAAGACAGAGAAAGGAAACAAAACTCTAAATTGCAAAGGGTGCATTTTGTTCATTTCTACAGATTTCTGCTCTCAAGTCTTCCACTTGACTAATGTCACATGATGGTGTATGAACTGTTCACACAATTTCTACAAAGAAAGCCTAACTCCTCAGGAAAAAAAAAAAAAAAAAAAAAGCCTATGAAACAGATTTAATTCATCTTGAAACAACAAAGCAATTCTAATCTATTACAAACAAAATATCACCTTAGGAGCACTGTCCTTTTATAATAAACAGACATGCTCCATTATGACATGCTCTCCCAGCTACTGATCTCTTCAGTAATTATACCAGGCAATGAGCATGGCATTGATATTACATTAATATGGAGGGAGGAGAGAACTTAATCACAAATGAAATCAAGGCTCAATATTTCAGTGAAGCTTACATAAGGCCTACGAACAAATGTTCCATATCTTAGAAAGAAGTAAAAAGATGATTTGTAGAATATAGCACTATGTCTAATTAAAGTTTAAAAATGAAAACTGTCTTAAAGTTCTAGTCTCTTAACTGTCCATTTCAAACAAATTAGATAAAACTGTCTATCATGTTTCATAATCACCTATTCTTATCATACTAATAGCAATGAAAGTCTTTTTTAAAAAACATTTTTTATAGATAGGTTGCAAAGAAAAGAGAATGGCAGACAGAAAACTTTTTTCTATAGATAAAACAAAAGTTCAAGAAAAGGTTCCTCACCCTTTTGCAGAACTGTCAAACAACTATGGACCAAGAATAGCACACAGTAAACACACCAGACAAAAGGAATGATGCAAGATGTATTTACTTGTTCAGGGCCTTTATTTTTCTTTCTATTTCATATACACCCACACTGAACAGTCTGCATTGTGTTAATAAATAACAAGTAGCAACCTAAGTGAACAGAGGAAGGGTTTGTATGATGCTGTCATGTATCACACAGTTGCTTGGCATTGTCGATACAGAGCTCCGCAAGTGAATTCCGTGCCCACATAGAAAAGAAAGCATACAGGTTAATGGGTGGATCTTTTTACCTCTTAGATACAATGGGAGGGAAGGAAGAAAAGTTGTAAAACAATGGTTCATTTTTTGGAACTGTCCAACCCTTTCAAATTGGGAAGGAAAAAAAATCAGTTTTATGGACCTTGTCCTGCCAGAGTAATCTTATACCAGGTAACTTGCCGTGGTTATTTGGAGATCTGCTAAATTGTAACTCCAAACTTTCTAACACTGAAGAGATTTTTCATTATTTTTCAAATTGTTTTCAACGTTGGATCTATGCTTTATTCTTTATATAAAGAGTACATATATATAAATTCAAATGTGAAATATTCTGAAGAAAATTTTGTTTCTATTTTCTAAAATATGAAAAAAAAGTCCAAGTACTATGGATGGATTGGAACTAAAATCCGTAAGCTTTCTGGGTGTTAAAAGCTTACCTCATTTATGACATTAAATATGCAAACAAGAAAGCTACTGCTTTGGGAACCTGAGACATTTTCAGTGTTTTCAGCTTACTCTCTGTCAAAGTTTGTTTGCAAATGTCCTGCCCATGACAGTCTTCCCAAAAGCAAAGAGAAAAGTCTAACATAAATCAAAGTAAGCTACAGCCAAAAAATAGAGTAAAAGTGAAATTATATATATATACATATGTATATGCATACACATATATATACACATACACAAAATATATGCTAATATATAAGCTTATATTTAATACTTATTGTCTCATAAAATAGCTTCTATATATGTAGATGACCTGAAAAGATACACGAATAAAAGTTGACTTTCAAATTCAGGACATAAAGAAAGGACATTAGTTCTCAATTCTCCACAAGACCTTCCCCTCAGAGTCAAACTCCATCATCCAAGAGAGGAAGCACAGAGCACAATCTGGTGTCCAAAGTTTATCATCATGTGAGACAGCCTATCTTAATCAACCCAAATGTCCAGGTCATATGCTCAGCCTGTTCTGTCCTAGTCTTGCTGCTCCCTCATGATCTTGGACATATTTCTCCGCCACACTAAGGGTGGCTAAGGAGGGCACGCTGGGAGTCCTTGAGGTCTCAGAACTCTGGGAGCAGGTGGCAAAGGAAACTCTGAGTGAGCTCTCCACCGACTCTAGTGCTGTCCGTGCCTTCCACATAAGCAACTCCTATTAAAGGAAAAAGACCAAGGATCCACTAGAACAAAACCAAGCAGGCCCATTTAATTAGAGCATTTGCTTGATATCCACTTCTTCATGTTAAACACACAGGCACTCGGGCCGAGGAGGTCTGATTAATTTTAATATGCACGGTCGTGACAAGTGCCTCAAGGGTAACTGAAAAACATACACTCGCGCAAACACACAGAATCTTCCAGCTAGCTGAGCCTGACAAATCAGCTTCAGATAAATGCTGTATGTGTTCCCCAGATTAGAGCGTTACTATTCAGCAAGGGCCTGAACCTCTAATGTGAGGGGGAAGAGGCTGATGAAACAGGTGGCTGGCTCTTGACTCTTGAATAAGTGACATCTCCAAAAGCTACGGGGACTAGAGCAACAAGAAGGGCTGGCACTGTTCGCTAATGTCCATGTTCAACCTGGGTCAATGGGTCTTTTTCAAGTGCTCCATGCATTAAAACTCCAGCTCTGGAACTGAGAGGGTTATATGTGTGGACAAGGGAAACAGGGGTACTTCATTTATCTGAAAGGCTTTTGAAATATTAGAAATATTTGAGTAAAGACATGTTTGCAGTGACTGACAAAGTCCTGTCAGTAGATAAACTCACGTATGAGCAGGAATCAAGTAGAACTCTTCTCATGAAACACACAAACAGAGGACTTGAGAAGAGAAGGCTGCCTTGACTGCTCACAGAAGATGAACATTAAGAACACAGCATGACTACATTTTATTAACAAAAGTACATGTTCTAGTTAAAAAGAAAAACAGAAGCTTTCTTGGCTAAGTGTGTTTCTTGTACAGACAACTGTAATCTCGGCTCAGGGACTTCTTGCCCTAAAGAACACTCCCAAAGGTGATCCCCGAGCTTTTACAACCCAAGTCAGAATATCGCTGGAGAAAATATAAATTAATTTTCTATAACACTTAACGAAATCAACATCAAGATAAACCGCTGTGATGGATACCACTTGAAAAGAAGATGAGCTTGAATAAGTTTCACTTCAGTGTGGAAAAATCACAAGGCTTAAAACTCAGCGTACTCTGTGCTGAAGTTAAAGCACTTACTCCGGAAGAAATAGGCTCTACAACATTTGATGCTGTCTTCTTGTCCTGACCTTTAAAAAACAAACTCTTTCTTTATCATCATTTTATGAGTGTCGATTTCCATACAGTGATGCCTTTCAAAAGGGAGCCTGGAGGTTAGACTCCAGCACGCTCAACGAGAAGAGAGACATTTTCCAGTGACAGACTGCAGACGAACACGGAGCCACAATGCATAGGAGTAGCCTCCAACAGCAGCAGGAGTGTGAGGAACAAAACTTAAAAGGGCTCAATTGAAAAGTACCCTTGTTTGTCCTTCAGTGGAACAGCACTTACAAAGCCTCTTCAACGTGTACTTTGTCAAAAGGACAGTAAGTAACTAAACAAAAGCAACTCAAACCTCTGCCAATTAAAGTATCTTTAGGCTTCTCCCCTGATTCGTTCACTTTTTATTTTTCCCACCTCATCAAATGTGGTTTTACAACAAGACTGAGTTTCAAAGTGGATTGCAATATGCTTAATTTAATGGAATGCTTTGGCATTTTGAATATAGAAGAGTCAATTGCCATGATTTCCCTATAAAAATAATAATTAAAAAGTTGGTAAAATTAGGGGTAATTTTGAAGTTCAGTTTCAACTTGTCTGTTAATATGATATGGTTCAATTTAAATTCTAAAGGGCTGCTCAACAACAGACATTTAAAATAAAAGAGCAGACATTGTGATTTATAATGTAAACTCAAACATCAAACATTCAATGCCTATAGGGATGTTCACAAGGCCAAATATCATGCTCTAGGGGCCTGTCTTTTCCACAGAATAATTACATACGATGCTGCAGCACAGCACAGATGAAAACACACTGCTTATAATACCTACTTTAGGACTCTAAAAATACGTCTTAAAACATGCAAAAAAAAGCTTTCCATCCAAAAAAAAAAGCTTTATATCCATTTCGAGAATCTAATGGGTCTATATGTCAACATATTTGTAATAGAAATTAAAAGTCCATTAACACGTAATTATTGTGGCGGGGCGGGGCGGGGTGGGGGGGGGGAAGCACACGTAAAGTACCATAGAAGGTACAAGCCACTAAACTGAATTAATTTCAATAGCTGTGGCAGAAACAAATATCAAGAGATATATAACAATATAATATTCACACATATTTTTCAGTTTTAAAAGAGTGTAATTCATGACCAACAATTTATGCACTTTTTAAAGTTTGTACTAGATGTTTATGAGTTACCATCTAGTTACAAACTTAAAAAAATGTCCAATCCAATCTTTGAAGTGGTACGCAGGTAGTTAAGTGGAAGTTTTTTAGCATTTGCCGCTGAGAATATGTAGTATACTGACTGCATGTTGTCAGAGTGATATCCGCTGAAGTTTTTCTAATTAATAGAGCAAAATTCCCTGCTGTATCTGCTGGAGAGAAACAAAGAAAGGGGGAGACACACACACACACAGGCACAGAAAATTAATGAAAATAAAACTCCCAATATTTTCTCACCCAGGGATGGGCTCTGGTCTGTAGATGACTCTGACGGCAAAGGCCTGAGATCTGTCACAATATACACTTTTTCAAACTCATTCCATTATTTTACTGTGTGTATATGAGTTGCCCAGTCACAGCCAACTCATTGCAATCCCATGGATTAGGGCCTGCCGGGCTCCCCATCCATGGAATTCTCCAAGAAAGAACACTGGACTGGGTTGCCATTTCTTTTCCAGTATTATTTTATTAGTTCTTACAAAAAGAGAACTAACTTTTTTGTGAAGTCTGTGCTAAACGCAATGAACTGCTTCATGTAAAGTAACACTGATTGACTTTGTCAATAGGTTGTGACTTTAGGGTCTTATAATAAAAAATGTGGCAAAGATTTTTCTGAAGGAGGGGTGTTCAAGTGGGAGGGGACATGGGTAAACCTATGGCTGATTCATGTTGATGTCTTGTAGAAACCAATGCAATACTGTAAGCAATTTTCCTTCAATTAAAAATAAATAACATTTTTTTAAGAAAAGGTCCCAATTCTACAAAAAAGGATAAAGTCTAGTTCTAATAGAAACAAAACTTCACAAAAAAAGCAGTATCTTACACACAAGGGGTGCACTCATCATGGTGTAACAATTTTGGAGGTGTGGGCGTTATACTCGAAGAAGGAAGAACACTGACGGAGACAGATGCTAAATAAGACCAAGCATATGTGGGATCTGAAAGGAGGACTACACACATACCCACATGTACACACGAAAGAAGTGAAAAGAAGAAATCAAAATAGAGGACAAAAGGAAGAACAAATGAGAGAAAGCTAAAATCTTAGAAAATTATGAAATTTTGGGCCAAGGAGACTCTCAATTATATTTTTCTTAAGTATACATTCACATTTATTATACAAATAAGAATAAGGCAGTACAGTACCGGCACAAAGACAGAAATATAGATCAATGGAACAAAATAGAAAGTCCAGAGATAAATCCACGCACCTATGGACACTTTATTTTTGACAAAGGAGGCAAGAATATACAAGGGAGAAAAGACAATCTAACAAGTGGTGCTGGGAAAACTGGTCAACCACTTGCAAAAGAATGAAACTAGAACACTTTCTAACACCATACAGAAAAATAAACTCAAAATGGATTAAAGATCTAAATGTAAGACCAGAAACTATAAAACTCCTACAGGAAAACCTAGGCAAAACACTCTCCAACATAAATCACAGCAGGATCCTCTATGACCCATCTCCCAGAATATTGGAAATAAAAGCAAAAATAAACAAATGGGACCTAATTAAAATTAAAAGTTTTTGTACAATGAAGGAAACTATAAGCAAAGTGAAAAGACAGCCTTCAGAATGGGAGAAAATAATAGCAAACGAAGCAACTGACAAAGAATTAATCTCAAAAATATACAAGCAACTCCTGAAGCTTAATTCCAGAAAAATAAATGACCCAATCAAAAAATGGGCCAAAGAACTAAACAGACAGTTCTCCAAAGAAGACATATAGATGGCTAACAAACACATGAAAAGATGCTCAACATCACTCATTATCAGAGAAATGCAAATCAAAACCACAATGAGGTACCATCTCACGCCAGTTAGAATGGCTGCTATCCAAAAGTATACAAGCAATAAATGCTGGAGAGGGTGTGGAGAAAAGGGAACCCTCTTACACTGTTTGGGAATGCAAACTAGTACAGCCACTATGGAGAACAGTGTGGAGATTCCTTAAAAAACTGGAAATAGAACTGCCTTATGACCCAGCAATCCCACTGCTGGGCATACACACCGAGGAAACCAGAACTGAAAGAGACACGTGTACCCCAATGTTCACTGCAGCACTGTTTATAATAGCCAAGACATGGAAGCAACCTAGATGTCCATCAGCAGATGAATGGATAAGAAAGCTGTTGTACATATACACAATGGAATATTACTCAGCCATTAAAAAGAATACATTTGAATCGGTTCTAATGAGGTGGATGAAACTGGAGCCTATTATATAAAATAAGCCAGAAAGAAAAACACCAATACAGTATACTAATGCATATATATGGAATTTAGAAAGATGGTAACGATAACCCTGTATGCAAGACAGCAAAAGAGACACAGATGTATAGAACAGTCTTTTGGACTCTGTGGGAGAAGGCGAGGGTGGGATGATTTGAGAGCATGGCATTGAAACATGTATATTATCATATATGAAACAGATCGCCAGTCCATGTTTGATGCATGAGGCAGGGTGCTCAGGGCTGGTGCACGGGGATGACCCAGAGGGATGGGATAGGGAGAGAGGTGGGAGTGGGGTTCAGGATGGGGAACACTTGTACACCTATGACTAATTCATATCAATGTATGGCAAAAACCACTACAATACTGTAAAGTAATTAGCCTCCAACTAAAATAAATAAATTAAAAAAGAAAAAGAAACCCACAAATCCAATGTTAAATTGCTTTTCCTAGTCTCATGTTGGTCACACTTTGCAATTGCATCCATATAGAGAAATCTTTCTTTTTAAAAAGTAATTCTTCAGGTACAAACTTGCCTAACCACATTTGATTTAGGAAAATTTATATAAATCAACTTCAAAGCAATTTTCTATCCCAGGACTTTCTGAATGTTGGGCTTGTTGTTTTCGTTGTGGATTATATATCCTAAATTTTCAGAATTTTGCAGGTCTGAGTCAGAACTTTTCAGTACTCATCAGTATCCTGGGAGAGCATCATTGGAGCTAGGTAATGCTTCTGGTACACCTAAATTAGCAATGTTTCTAACCAGTCAAGTTGTGATCATGACAATCACTGGTACAATTTCAAGTTGGTTATCATTTATAAAGTACTTTCAAGTGTATTGCCTTATTTGTTTCCTTCAGCACCCTATGATGGAAGTAGGGCAGTTAGCATTGCCAACAGATATCCATTATATTAACACAATTACTAGTAACCTAAAAGCAAGTAAACAGAATGTCTTTTATAATATAAACTATAACATAGGTGATCTGTTTCATGCAAAGAAATCCTTATTTAAAATTAAAAGCTGCATTACACCAAATGTGGCCAAATCAATACAATGACATTCCAAAATACCACTAAATACTTGTAGGTGATTGCTTCAAACTGATCAGAGACTAAACTACGTTAAGTTACGTCTTACACATAGCAATCAGTGGCAGAACCCAGACTACAACTCAAACACTGACTCACAGTGTAGTTCCTCTTTTTCATCATGAACTAATTTGAAAGTCAGATAAGAACTCTAAACTAGGCCTCAAAAATGAAGCAATACATATTTTCACCATTGGGGTACAATTTCCAGGATTTATAAGCCCTCTGAAGGAACCTGTGCATCCTGAGTTTGGAAACTCTACACTTGAGGGAATATTATATGTTAGAGTCCTCGAAAGACTGAAGGGGAAGAAGGAAGGTGTTGAATTAATTAACTTTTCTTTGACTACAGGCCTCCCGAGACGAACCACGTGGGGGCAGGATTGGGGTGCTGGAGTGACAATATTCAACTGTAAACTGCTAGCATCTTGAACCCATCATAAGCAGTAGTAACTTTCTCTGCAATCCAGCTCTACACTAGAAAGGAGTGCTGGTCTCTATTACAATGAAACATCATTAAAGAAACATTTAAGCATTTGCAGCTTTGAACTCTGGAAAATTATACACAGATCAATTCAATTCACTTTTGACTTTGCCTATAGCAGTGGGGGAAATTATAATCTGGGGCCACAAATTTATAGATAATGCCAATATATTAGCAATATTGAAAAGAAGTGAAAAGCGGAAGTGTATCAACTCTTTGTGACACACTCAGTTGTGTCCAACTCTTTGCAACCCCATGGACTCTAGCTCACCAGGCTCCTCTGTCCATGGAATTCTCTAGGCCAAGAATACTAGAGTGGGTAACCACGCCCTTCTCCAGGGGATCAGCAATATTATAGTCATTTAAAAGATTATTGAGACTATAAAGCATATAAAGGTTTTGTTAGGTGTGTATTTTAGTTTGTATCCTGGATCTTTTAATATCTAGTTTTGTTATCTGGGACAATACTTTAAACTGTAAATCACAGAAAGAATGGAAAATAATGATCTCAAAGATTCAATAATGACAAGAAGAATGGAGAGGACAAATATATGTGATAAACATGGAGGTAAACTGAGTCAGACATGAAGAAAGATGACAGTAAACGAAATCCATTCAATTTTTAGGGGAAGGTTGGCTATAAAATGTCAATTAGTGTGTTTATGTCATTCACAGGTAACACAATCACCTATATGCACCAAGTTCATTATTAGGAAGTGGAGAGATGATAATCCAACTAAGAACTCTTCATCTCAACATTCATATACTTGTGGAAGATAGAAGTTAAATAAATAATGATGGTAGTGATCTCAGAACTAACAGAGATGAATCAGTGTTAGCAATGTAGACTAAACCAAATTCTAACAAAGGTGTTTAGAGAAGGTGGTAAGTCTTAAAAGGTGAATATATATTCATTAGGTACCTATGATGGAATATTTTAGGCAGGGGAAACAACATATGAAGAGGCAGAGTAGTATTAAAAATAAGAGAGTGCTGAGAGAACTACAGGCAATTTCTTTAATAAGACAATATGATAACATGTACCTTAGAGAGTGGTAGGAAGTAAGGTTAAGGAGATAAGGAAGTAAGGTTAAGGAGATAAAAGGATGGAGTCAGATTATATATGGTCTAATGTTCAATACCAAGTAGTTTTGCAAAGGAAAAGAGGCTCATTCTAATTCTAGTTCCTCCTTCTTACAAGAATATGATCAAGTGATTAGGTCTTGATTTTTCATTATTAAGGTAAGAATACCAGCTTCAAAGTTTCTGACGATTAAATGAGGTGTATATTTATTAAGGTCTTTCTTTACTTTCCCCAAGACAGCAATGTGGCAATATTGAAGTAGTATAAATGTCCTTTCAACAAATATTTTAAATATTTAATGTGCACTATACTCAGTCTTATGGAGTTTAATATCAGGGCCAAAATTTGACAGATAAATAGTCAAAATATAGTTGTGTTACTGTAAAAATGGAGGGAAGCATGTAACAGTTCTTAAAAAAGATTTTAAAATTACTGTAATGAATATAAATAACTCTTTCTAGCAACTTGGACTTGGAGAAATGAGGAAAAGATTACACAGAATAGATAGATTATAGATAGAGGGGAATTATAGATAGAGGGGATAGGAATCAAGAAAAGATATTTTTTTGTTGTGTTTCAAACAGGAAGACATGTAAATAAGCTGAAAAAGCCATTCCCAAAAGACACAGAAGGTAACATAGACATTAATATAGAAAAGTAAAAATATGAAGCCTGTTATAATATTATAGCTAAAAGTATTATATTTTAAATGAGATATATAAAGTTCATGTCAAGGTAAAAATTATTTTCACCTGTACTGTTAATGAGCCTAAAGTCTGAATGAAAATTAAAGTCTGGATCTGACCCATAAATTTATGCCGATCCATATTTATAGATCACCTATAGCCACCTGAACCTTGAGAACACAAGTAGATGGGTATTTGGATACCCATCTATCTTGGTTTTATTAGCTAAATTAAGATATCTGGTTGTCTTAGATTTGTTCAAATTTAATTATCAGTGATATGTTCTTGAAAACAAAGATGAAGTGATGACATTATTTCTAAAAAAAAAAATAAATAAATAAAGACAAAGAGAGTTAAGAATACCAGAATGTATGATATAAGTGAACTGGAAAGAAAGGCACCTGGACCTGTGGGATATGTACTGGGTTCTTATTTTGGGTTTAACACTAACTTGCTGCATGATTTCAAGTACATCTCTACCTCAGATCTCTCTCTCGGAGAGGGCTATAGTATGTCTTCATTTCATTCTAATTCTGAAATTCTAACATGCCAAACTAATTTGCTCCCAGACATTTTTCTAAAACAGGACTTTCTTAAGGTATCTTCCAAGGCATTTTTTTCTATAACATTTTAAAATCAAATAGTTTAAACAGCTACTTTCAATTGAAACTTTTAGGAAATTTGATCACCATTGAGGAATCAGAAATCACTTTAGCTGAAAATTACTGAATACTACTTTTCATTCATTTGTTCAAAGGACACAAATGCTAAAGTGTAATATTATTACTGGCAAAATTCCTAATTAGAAAAAAACAGTAAAAGTAATGATTTAGGGAATTAATTTTAATTTAAGGTTGACTTCAGTTTGAATGAAGACCCGATAGTCACCCTGTGACATATTTAATCACTAGTTTCCTCATCTGAAAATGGAAATAAGAACAGTCAGAATATTTCAATTATATGTATGGCATTTCCAGAAATGGAAATAGATTCTCATAGTAGACCTGGTTATGAGGTTTATGTAAAGATTGAATAAAGTATTTCTTTCATAGAAGTGAAAAATCACTCAGTCGTGTCTGATTTCTTTGTGACCCCATGGACTCTAGCCCACCAGGCTCTTCTGACCATGGATTTCTTCAGGCAAGAATACTGGAGTGGGTGGCCATTCCCTTCTCCAGGGGATCTTCCCAACCCAGGGACTGAACCTGGGTCTCTTGCAGAACAGGCAATTTCTTTACCATGCAAGCCACCAGGAAACCCATTTCATATAAAGATATGCACTTAATACAACCATTTTCCCCCAAATACATATAATTTACTCAATGCCTAGATATAAGAATGATGTATCACATAATACGATATTAACACTTCACTGTCACTCTTAAACCCTTAGTCTGATAGTTAAAAAACCAACTGATAAAACATAGCTACTACCAAATACAAAATACCAATATATTATATTACATAATATATATTACATAGATCAGACATTTTGAACTGAAAATTTACGATGAATTTTGGCAGGTCCACATCAGTTGAAGTCTCACTGGATAAATGAGACTGTTTAGCACCAGAACTTTTCAAGTAAAGACAAGCAAAAATTCTGATGAAAGAAAAAGATCAGTATGTCTTCACCTGTTTATATTATTTAAAATATTTTAACTAATTGCTTGAAAAGATAAGCTATCTGGGATAATAGAGCCATTTTTTATTTAACTCATAGGCAAATCCAAGTTTCTTTCTAACCATTTTACCTTGATAGCCTCCTTTTGCATGATACACCATTCTCTTGTAACTTCTGAATTTCTGTTACTTGACTGTTGGCAGGGATAAGGTTGGAAATAAACAGACTTTCCATTGAAATCTGCATTCTCCCCTCAATGAGAGGAAGCAAAGGCATGAATATGACCCCTCATAATGATTTAGCTGGGGCTTAATGAAATTTTCATCACAACCTGCTGTTCATTTTAATGGCCTTTGAAAAACAATGGGAAAAAACAGCTTGAGGGAAGAAAAGATTTTTCCGTGGCAAATATTTGTAAAGTAGTTCCATTCACCTGTTCTCCACTCTCCTCATCCCCATATTACTGCACTAATCACAGAACTGTAACAATGTTTTGTAGTTTGTCATTAAATTTTTTCCTGTATATGTTATTCCTTTTGTTGCATCCCAGAACTACAGATCATTCGCAGTTCCTACCACACAGTGTAGACGCTGTATGCAGTGTCACTGTCCAGATCCCTGGATGATGTCAGGTTCTGGTGTCCATTCTCTTGTTTAAATATACCCTTTAATTAATGGAGTTTTTAGCCAGTTTGAATAATGACCCCAACAGTCACTCTAAGACACACTCAATCATCAGTTTGCTATTTGAAATAGAAACTGTAAGAATCTGAGTATTTAGAATGTAACTTTCCACTTGCTGTAAAGTCTGTTATACATCTCCGTAGATGTTTCTCCATTTTTCTTTCTTTGCAGTTAAAAAAAAAATTGAAAGAAATTTCCTTTAACATATTCCTTTTCTATGATACAAATTTCTGCCCTGTCATTTTTTCTTGGTGATTATGATCACTTTACATAATACATACATGAATTTCTCCCTGATGTATCTCCTAACAGAGTTTAACCATTCATGCAAGAGCAAATTTAGTTATCAATAAAAGTGAATCTAATTTCTCCAAAGATACAGATTCCCAACAGGCACATGAAAAGAAGCTCAATATCACTAATTATTAGATAAATGCAAATCAAAACTATAATGAAGTACCACTTCACACTCATCAGAATGGCCATCAGTACAAAGTCTACAAATAACAAATTCTAGAGAGGGTGTGGAGAAAAAGGAATCCTCCTGTACTATTGGTGGGTATGTAAGTTGGTTTAGCCACTACAGAAAACAGTCTGGAAGTTCCTCAAAAAACTAAAAACAGAGTTGTCATATGATTCAGCAATCCCATTCCTAAGCAAATATCAGGAGAAAACTCTAATTAAAAAATGATACATGCACCCAAATATTTACAGCATCACTATTTAAAGTAGCTGAGAGATGAAGGCAACCTACATGTCCACTAACAGACATTTAAAGAATGGATAAAGAAGATGGGGTATGTATATATATATATACACACGTGTGTGTGTGTGTGTGTGTGTGTGTATACAATGTAATATTACTCAGCTATAAGCAAGAATGAAATACTGCCATTTGCAGCAACATGTATGGACCTAGAGATTATCACACTAAGTGAAGTTAGTCAGAAAGAGAACAACAAACACTATATAATGTCACTTATATGTGAAATCTAAAGTATGATACAAACTTATTTACAAAAGAGAAACAGACTCACAGATATAGAAAACAAATTTATCAAAGGAGAAAGGGTGGGGGAGGGGTAATTAGATGTTTGGGATTAGCAGATACAAACTACTATATATAAAACAGATAACAATACAGTCTTACTGAATAGTACACTCAACTATATTCAATATCCTGTGATAGGTCATAATGGAAAAGAATATGGAAAGAATATATACGTATAAATATGTACAACTGAATCAATTTGCTGTATACCAGAAACTACCACATTGTAAATCAATTATATGCCAATTGTAAGTAAGTAAATAAATACAAGTAAGTCTATTTATATTTCTGCATACTCTAAGCATGTCTAGGGATCTTGTATACATAAACATAAAACCATCTTAGTGGTTTTGTATTTATACAAACACTATCTTTCTACAACTCAAGCTTTTAGATGCTTGGCATGTTCAAGTTATATTCCATTCTTCCATAAAGACTATCTCTGTATTTTCTCATGTCTTCATATTACTCAATAACAGGTCAGTCTTGAGCTAAGCTTTTGATACATTTTAGGGAGAAAAGTTAAAAAAAAAAGAAAAGCTGTAGAAAATACAATAATGAAAACACTCTCATGTCCACATGCAATAATGATATTTCCTCATGTTAACTCTTTCTGCCTTGGATGCTCTATCTCTGTTCCTTTGACTGTGTATCTATAATTTTCTCCTCATTCCCAATACCTCTGAATGTATCTTGCTAAGCAAACTGGGAAGCATGGTCTCTTGCCCTATTTCCCGTTAGGAATTATTCATTTGGCTTCAGTCTGCCATATACTTTAAAACTGAGAGTCTGTGCACCCACTTGGAAGAAAGCTCACATGAAACACTGAGGCCAAGGCCCTAGAAGAAACGACACTTGAGTAGCAAAGAGCACACTTCATATCCACATCTTGCTTTCTAACAAGATTCTCCAGTAAAAGGAACCAGGGCTTCTTAGAGAAAAAAACCAGGGCTTCTTAGGGCTTTCAATATAAATAGGAAATATACAAGATGAATCTGCATGATCTTACAGTGCCAAAAAGCAAAAAAATGCTCAAAAAAAAAAAAAAAAAAAGGCAAAATCACAGTGGTATGTCAAAGTGACATGAAAGAACCTCCCCCCCCCCGCAGTGAACAAAACTGAAATAACCTAACAAAATTTTACATTATAACTCAAAGTATAAAACAAACATCCATGAGTCGATACTGATATAAGATACTGAATAAAGTAATAAATGGCAGAGAAGAAATAAATTACCCATAAAGAATAATTCCAAATAAATTTGTAGAAGATCCACTCTAAAGGATGGGGATCAAGGCTCCCTACTTTGTAAATACGGATTGTACACAGCATCTTCCTTCTAAAGAGTATGGTACAGAAAGGGAGAGGGGAGATTTTAGAGGAGAAACCTAACAAACCCTACATCAGCCAGGTGATCAAGGTCAACATCAACATTTATAAGTCACATAGTAAAGATGCACTCTTGTGATGTGACACAAACGGTACTTGGTTTCTGTGGTCTTTCAACCCAAATCCACAATCCCAGTTTCATTAAGAGAAAATCGCCAGAGAAATTCTAACAGACGAGCATTCTAAAATCTATCTGAATAGCATTCCTCAAAATTTTCAAGAACAGACGGAGAAACTGTTGCAGCTTAAAGGACCCCAAGGAGACCTAACAACTAAACAGCTAAATGTAATCCATTATTTGGTAACATTCTAGAACAGAGGCACACAGTGACAATTAAAGAAATTTGAATGAACTCTGGACTTCAGTTAATCACACTGTATCTCAACATAGAAGATGCGAAATAATTTTGAATGCAGAAAGTTAATCATGCAAAATGAACACCATATATAAAAATGAAGACAAAACATCATAAAGATCATATCAGAAAGCTATGATTTGGGGTCATTTTTATTTTCTTCCTTTTAATTTTGTTTTGTAAAACAATTTTATAGTAAGAAAGTACTATTTTCAATATCAGAAAAAAAACTTCAGCACATTAAAAGAAAAAAGGTTGTCTGGGTCTTCCTCAAAGCCCCATTTTTATCTCCATGCAGATTAGAGCCAAAAAGTCTTTGGCTGACTAGATTATCTCTAAAATTCCTTCCAACTGTAAGATCATGTGAGTTACATAAATTTTAACTAAAATCCATGTACCAGCTATGCATCTGGTAGAAACCCAGAAATATTTAATTACCACATGACTCCCAATACTGGTTAACATACATTTTGTGCCAGATATAATTTACCAGTGTCCTAACAACAGACTAGAAATGAGCCCAACTCAATGTTAAATAGTATAAATGCAGTATATTTTTGGTGTGAAGCATGTTTTTTTATATCACTGTTTTATGTTTGTTTGTTTTAATTTTCCATCTGACTCTGACATAGGAGGCATGTTCTTGTATGCAACATGGCATCCATGCTTAGGATGGACACAGATTTAAACAGAAGTTAGTGAATATCTGCAGCATAAAAGATGGCTGTCAGTTAAGCATCAATTGTTTTATTAGTTTGTTTGCTTTAATTTTAAGATTACTCCATGAGCATATCATCTGCAGGATACTATCTGTAACTATTCAAGAGATTAGTGCATCTTGGAAGTTAAAAAATGGAAACTTCAACACAGTTAAGACAGTTAGAGAATCATTACTTTTCAAATACACACTACCTCCAAGCACACCAATTTTGGATTATACAAAAAAATAGACCTGTCTATGTAGCCTAAGATGTGTTAATGTATAAAGGATATAACAAAGTTGTAAAATGGCCTTGAGCAGGGGTGGTAGAGTGGGCGGTGGGCACAGGCTTGGGCAGGGGGCAGATTACAGATGTACAAACTAGACTGCAGATATCTGGCAGGTAGGCGGTGACTATCCTGGGCTCTGCTGCCACATTCTATTCCTGAATCTTTGAGTTGTACTCAACCATAACTTACTCATGTGTGAAAAAAAGGAAGACATCACACAAGAATTAATGATTTATAAAATTGGGATAAACGCACTTACATTTCTAAAAAAAGAATATTCATCTTCATAGCATTAGATTTCTGTCTCTTCCAACCTAACATTAAGAGTGTGTCAGAGAAGGGAACTGGAAATTAAAATCAAACCATTAAGATTAGGAGATTGGCAACAAATCTGTTTTGGCTGCAATCCTTTACCTTCTGGCTCATTTTTGATGAGCTCTTCCATTTTCCTCTGTTTCAAGGTGTCAACAACATCAGCTAAGCTGCCTTTGCGCCTTTCAGGAGTTCCCAGGGTTGTACTAGATAAGGACTCGCCACTCTGTCGCCCACCTTCTTCTGCCTTCTGAGGTGAGGTAGATGAGTTGTGTGGGGCAAATGAAGACATAACTTTATTGCCATCAACTTCCTGAAAGAGAAAGCAAAGGAAAAAAAAATATATATATATATATATTTATATACATTATACATTTGCTTAAAATTCAATAAGCTTTTTAATTTTAATTGGTTACATGGCTTATTCAGGACTTCTCTGATAGCTCAGCTGGTAAAAAATTCTCCTGCAATGCAGGAGACCCCAGTTCAATTCCCGGGTCAGGAAGATCCTCCTCTGGAGAAGGGATAGGCTACCCACTTCAGTATTCTTGGGTTTCCTTGTGACTCAGCTGGTAAAGAATCCACCTGCAATGCAGGAGACCTGAGTTCAATCCCTGGGTTGTAAAGATCCCATGGAAGAGGGAAAGGCTACCCACTCCAGTATTCTGGCCTGGAGAATTCCATGGACCACATAGTTGCAAAGAGCTGGACATGACTGAGCAATTTTCACCATGGCTTATTCAGTTGCAACATTAAAAAGTGATGAGCTACTGTGAAGGAACAAAAGGAATAAAGAAATTTCAGAAAAGAATACATCAACATTACAGCCTCGCACTAGAGTGAGATAAAGATTGATTCATAGGAGAGGGGAAAAGAAGAAGATTCTCTCCCCAAGACTGAGTTCAATTAGCAATGAAACCTTCTACAAAGCCTATATTGATTTTATATATACATATATATATATATATATATATATATATATATATATATAACTGCTTTTGTTGAAAGTCTTAGATTTTCCTATGAACATCCAATGCAGTGGTCACCTGTAATAAACCTTCTCATGATATTATAATGTGTAAACAAATAACATTCCATATATCAGTTTTCTTTTTAATTGTAATCAGTCACCTTTTCTTGATGGTACTCCTAAATAAAGCAGGGTCCTCATTTGGTTCTCCACCTCCCTCTTATGCTTTTAGGAAGGCATCAATCAGACACACAGGAGATTCTGACATCAGAGAGGAATACTGCAATTTCATTTCTGCTTCTGCAGAAGATCTTTCCAATTCCATGCCTTAAGTAAAGTACTGGTTCTGGTGATACCCTTTACTATTTTGCACATTAAGCCTCATTTGCCCTACAAAATAAAGTTTCTTGCAGACTTTGCCTCTTCATGATAGTGTTATGTGTGTGAAAAGAATCTATTCAAGAATTCTAAAAGGTAAACATAATTTGCTGTTCCTTTAGACATTCTTTACCCCATAATTTCTAGTAGAACTTTGGCAATCTATGTAACTCGGGGGAGCATATTTTGTATGTTGTTGTTGTTGTCTAGTCACTAAGTCGTGTCTGAGTCTTTTGTGACTCTGTGGACTCTAGTCAGCCAGGCTCCTCCATCCATGTGATTCCCCATGCAAAAATACTGGAGAGGCTTGCCACTTCCCTCTCCAGGGGATCTTTTGGACCCAGGGATCAAATCTGCATCTCCTGCGTTGGCAGGCAGATTGTTTACCACCTGCCCCCATGGAAACCCTTAATTTTATATAAGAAGCATTATATTAATTTTTTAAACATTTTTAAGAGAAATAATATTGAAATGACAAAGAAAAAATAATTTTTTAAAGGTTGTCTTTGTAAAATCTCTTACTTTCAAAATCTTTTGTGCTGTCACTCAAGTCAAGTCCAACTCTTTGTGACCCCATGGACTGTAGCCTGCCAGGTTCCTCTGTCCATGGGGACTCTCCAGCCAAGAACCCCCTGGAGTGGGTTGCCATGCCCTTCTCCAAGGGATCTTCCCAAACCAGGAATCGCACCCAGGTCTCCCACATTGTAGATGGATTCTTTAGCATCCAGCCACCAAGAAAAGCTAAGAATACTGGAATGGGTAGCCCATTCCTTCTACAGGGGATTTTCCTAACACAGGAATTGAACCATAATCTCCAGTACTGCAGGCAGATTCTTTACCAGCTGAGCTACCAGGGAAGCCCATAATCTTTCGACTTCCCATAAAAGAGAGCTTTTCTTAAAAATAAGTCACACCCTAAGATCTTTGAGTATGTTAGTCCCTCTCTAGATTTATCTTCTAATTCTACACCATTAAAATTTTCCATTGAAATATATGAGATTGTGACTATACTTAATTTTCAGGAAAATACCTTATATGCATGTTTACATGCTTGTCCTTTATTTTAAAACATGTTAGTAATGATCTGTGGACCTCATATAAATGATAAATCACATGGACTTCATGTTCAATCTTTAAAAATGAATGTAAATATTTTTGACTAGATTAAAACATATTAAAAGTACTCAATAATACTCTCAGTACAGTTCAGTTCAGTCGCTCAGTCATGTCCGACTCTGCAACCCCATGAATTGCAGCACGCCAGGTCTCCCTGTCCATCACCAACTCCAAGAGTTCACTCAAACTCATGTCCATCAAGTCAGTGAGCCATTCAGCCATCTCATCCTCTGTCATCCCCTTTTCCTCCTGCCCCCAATCCCTCCCAGGATCAGAGTCTTTTCCAATGAGTCAACTCTTCGCATGAGGTGGCCAAAGTACTGGAGTTTCAGCATTAGCATCATTCCTTCCAATGAACACCTAGGACTGATCTTCTTTAGGATGGACTGGCTGGATCTCCTTGCAGTCCAAGGGACTCTCAAGAGTCTTCTCCAACACCACAGTTCAAAAGTGTCAATTCTTCGGTGCTCAACTTTCTTCACAGTCCAACTCTCACATCCATACATTACCACTGGAAAAACCATAGCCTTGACTAGACAGAACTTTGTTGGTAGAGTTAATGTCTCTGCTTTTGAATATGCTATCTAGGTTGGTCATAACTTTCCTTCCCAGGAGTAAGCATCTTTTAATTTCATGGCTACAATCTCCATCCACAGTGATTTTGGAGCCCCCCAAAATAAAGTCTGACACTGTTTCAACTGTTTCCCAAACTATATCCCATGAAGTCATGGGACCAGATGTCATGATCTTAGTTTTCTAAATGTTCAGCTTTAAGCCAACTTTTTCACTCTCCTCTTTCACTTTCATCAAGAGACTTTTTAATTCCTCTTCACTTTCTGCCATAAGGGTGGTGTCATCTGCATATCTGAGGTTATTAGTATTTCTCCCAGCAATCTTGATTCCAGCTTGTGCTTCTTCCAGTCCAGCATTTCTCATGATGTACTCTGCATATAAGTTAAATAAGCAGGGTGACAATATACAGCCTTGATGTACTCCTTTTCCTATTTGGAACCAGTCTGTTGTTCCATGCCCAGTTCTGTTGCTTCCTGACCTGCATACAGGTTTCTCAAGAAGCAGGTCAGGTGGTCTGGTATTCCCATCTCTTTCAGAATTTTCCACAGTTTATTGTGATCCACACAGTCAAAGGCTTTGGCATAGTCAATAAAGCAGAAATAGATGTTTTTCTGGAACTCTCTTGCTTTTTCCATGATCCAGCGGATGTTGGCAATTTGATCTCTGGTTCCTCTGCCTTTTCCAAAACCAGACTGAACATCTGGAAGTTCATGGTTCACATATTGCTGAAGCCTGGCTTGGAGAATTTTGAGCATTACTTTACTAGCGTGTGAGATGAGTGCAATTGTGAGGTAGTTTGAGCATTCTTTGGCATTGCCTTTCTTTGGGACTGGAATGAAAACTGACCTTTTCCAGTCATGTAGCCACTGCTGAGTTTTCCAAATTTGCTGGCATATTGAGTGCAGCACTTTTACAGCATCATCTTTTAGGATTTGAAATAGCTCAACTGGAATTCCATCACTTCTGCTAGCTTTGTTCGTTGTGATGCTTTCTAAGGCCCACTTGACTTCACATTCCAGGATGTCTGGCTTTAGGTGAGTGATTACACCATCGTGATTATCTGGGTCATAAAGATCTTTTTTGTACAGTTCTTCTGTGTATTCTTGCCACTTCTTCTTAATATCTTCTGCTTCTGTTAGGTCCATAGCATTTCTGTCCTTTATCGAGCCCATCTTTTCATGAAATGTTCCCTTGGTATCTCTAATTTTCTTGAAGAGATCTCTAGTCTTTTCCATTCTGTTGTTTTCCTCTATTTCTTTGCATTGATCGCTGAGGAAGGCTTTATCTCTTCTTGCTATTCTTTGGAACTCTATATTCAGATGCTTATATCTTTCCTTTTCTCCTTTGCTTTTCACTTCTCTTTTTTTCACAGCTATTTGTAAGGCCTCCTCAGACAGCCATTTTGCTTTTTTGCATTTCTTTTCCATGGGGATTATCTTGATCCCTGTCTCTCTGTCTCTTGATCCACGAACCTCCATCCATAGTTCATCAGGCACTCTATCTATCAGATCTAGTCCCTTAAGTCCATTTCTCACTTCCACTATATAATCATAAGGGATTTGATTTAGGTCAGACCTGAATGGTCTAGTGGTTTTCCCAGCTTTCTTCAATTTAAGTCTGAATTTGGCAATAAGGAGTTCATGATCTGAGCCACAGTCAGCTCTCAGTCTTGTTTTTGCTGACTGTATAGAGCTTCTTCATCTTTGGCTACAAAGAATATAATCAATCTGATTTTGGTGTTGACCATCTGGCAATGTCCATGTGTAGAGTCTTCTCTTGTGTTGTTGGAAGAAGGTGTTTGCTATGACCAGTACGTTCTCTTGGCAAAACGCTATTAGCCTTTTCCCTGCTTCATTTCATATTTCAAGGCCAAATAATACTCTGTGTTTTTTAATATATTAAAAATAGAGATGTCAGGACAAATATAATCGTAATCTGTTGTACAGTTTTTGTCAAAGGATATTAGTGAGTATGGGCTTCCCACAAGGCTCAGTGGTAAAGAACCCACGGGCCAATGCAAGAGATACAGTAGATACGGGTTCAACCCCTGAATTAGGAAACCCCCTGGAGAAGAAAATGGCAACCCACTCCAATATTCTTGCCTGGAGAATCCCATGGACAGAGGAGCCTTGCTGGCTATAGTCCACGGGGTCGCAAAGAATTGAACACAACTTAGCAACTTAGCATGCATGCATTAGTGAGTACAAGGACATTAGCTATGGTACAAACATCAGTTTGTTGGGTGACATTGAGGCAATGTGGAAGAAGCGTAAGTAAAAAATGTGTGTTAAAAGAATTTTCAAAATTATGATTCTAAACCCCAATTTTTACCATTTCCTACAAACAGAACATGTCCCTTACAATTACTATTCCTTCATTAAATATTCTATAAAAATACATTATAGATGAATCTTAGCTTATCATATACTTGAAGTTGGAAATCAATAAGCATAGTATAATAATTACAAGACCCTGCAGGCTAAGTGAAGGTACACCTTTATAATTATTTACTTAAAAACAACACGCAAATACAAGCAAATACTTAAATAGACATATACAGATACCTCTGAAAAGGGCAACCACATATTTATTGAGTAAACTAAGGAATGGTTTTATGAATGACTGATAATAAACATCAGCTCAGTTTAACATCCAAATTTGAATATAGCAAAACTGCTGTATTTATTTTCCACAATCTTTCTTCTCACTTATTTCCAGGGTCAAAAGCAGAAACACTCCAATTTTAGCTTCACTTCAAACATGCATATTTTATACTCTGCTTTTACATTATATGATGATAAACTTTACAAACAAGAATTTGGCATCTGGGCTTCACATTCCATAATTGAAAACTACAGACATCTTTCTACAGAATCATCAGTACAGAGAACGGCACCCAAACTGTATGCAATGAAGTCTATTAAGATATGAGAAAAATTTTCAAACTAAAGTAAAATAAAATTGTATCCCATTTTGCATGTCTCCAATTCTCTACACTTTGCACAGAGGAAGGATTTATTGTAAAGAGTTTAACATATTTCATAAGAATTCTAACCTCAGTTACCACAGCCGTATAAAAATAAATTAATTATTTAGCATTATTGCTATTTCATGTAGGAATATTTATCTTATTGCTATTTCACCTGTCTGATTACATTTCAGCCTCTGGCACTGTTAATCCCTTTAACAGTTTCATGTAGTTAACAGATGTTTCAGTGTGGGGCTCCACTGTTCATTTGCATGGTGAATGGCCTGTGTATGGAGTACTGACACAGTTTTCAGTCAAGGAAGTCCTATGGTATCCAGTTTTTTCCCTGGGACTGCATTACATGCCTAAAGTAATGACTGCACATTTCCCTTCACTTTCCTGAGAAGTGAACATCCAAAGAGTGTGCTAACAAATGCATCAGTTGTCTAAGGCATCAATATATATTTAATTAAATTTTGTCTACAAAGCTTCAGTATTTTGCAGCTCTCAGAACTGTGATGTGTAACTTCTAAATTCTAATGATAAAATAGTGTTCTAAACTTAGAATGGGGTTAAGAATCTTTGTTATTCTTGAACGAGCTTTACTTAATCTTGCCTTCTGTTACCCTTGCAACCATGAGATAAAGTACCTAATGTATCCATGTGTATACTCTCATCAAAATATCTTTTCAAAAATCAATTCTTATTAATTCCATAGATAGTCTTTTGCTATGAACACCCTTTTAAGAAAAGTATATTTCAATCTTAATATTCAAATTTTACTTTATGTAGTTTGGTGATTAAGAAGAATTAACCTATTTGGGAAAAAAAAAAGATAACAGGCAACTCGACCAGATATGTCGTTGTTGTTTAGTTGCTAAACTCTTTGCAATACCATGGACTGCAGCCGACCTGGCTTCTGTGTTCATGGGATTTCCCAGGCAAGAATACTGGAATGAGTTGCCATTTCCTCCTCCAGGGGGTTTTCATGACACAGGCATCGAACCCAAGTCTTTGGCATTGGCAGGTGGATTCTCTACTGCTGAGCCACCAGGGAAGCCCAAACAGATGTGTATCTTCCTTTTATTAACTGAATGATATTTCATTCTTAACTCTGACCTCAAGAAACACATCATCGTACTTATTTTTTAGCCCTATAAACTGAAGTTAAATCTGTACAGGATAGTAAAAACATTACATTTAGTAGTCAGTCTATGATATTATAAACACTAAGAATGACAGCCAATATTTACACAATATTTATTTTGTGTCCAGCACAGTTTAAAATGATGTATATGCATCAACTCAGTTAATTCTCATGGCAATCCTAACTATAGTTTGTACGTCAGAGCTGGAGAAATTGAGGCACAGAGACTGAAATAAATGACTGAGGTCACAGGACTATTAAAATATAAAGTATAATCAGCTTGATCTTCTTGGCTTTCAGAGGCCTGATTTTCAATGTCCATGTTAATACTACCCCACTCTTAAAACACACAAATACAAAAAGAAAAAGACCACAAGCTTTTAACTATGTCTATATCTATCAATGATATGCTTGCATGAGCTACACTTCTTAATAGTTATGAAGAGAAGCTTTCACCCCAATACATTGAACTCTTAAATAAATGATATACACATCTTGCAATGAATTAATCCAACTATTTACAGGGTTATAAAGCTCTACTCACCCAAATATAAGGTTTATGTCATACTCCAAAAAAACTAAACCTGAAGATTTAAATAGTTATATAAAGCAAACACATACATTTGAGTTCTAAATGGCTAATTAAAATCATGATGCTCAGTAGTTTATGCTTCTTTGTCTATCTTTATGAAATGTGTGGCTACCTCTACCTTTCCTTCTAGTTCAATGAAATTTTGAAGTTAGAATAAACAGTACAGAAGATATGGACTAACTTTAATTAGATTCTCATTAACACAAGTTCATTAATTTTGGCATTGCATAGACATAACATAAAACGAACTACAGATCTATAGAGAAAACTCTTTGGTGCTAAACAAATTTTGACATAATCATGTTCTGTTGCTGCTGCTGCTGCTGCTACTTAGTCGCTTCAGTCGTGTCCAACTCTGTGCAAACCCACAGACGGCAGCCCACCAGGCTCACTGTCCCTGAGATTCTCTAGGCAAGAACACTGGAGTGGGTTGCCATTTCCTTCTCCAATGCATGAAAGTGAAAAGTGAAAGTGAAGTCTTCTAGCAATGAACTATTCTTGTAGATATCACCAGGAAACAGCAAAACAACACTTTGAAAAATATCTGAAAAACTATATTTTTTGGTTGAAATGGATGAGAGTGTCCAAAAGGCACATAATTCCAGTTATAAAATAAATACTAGGAAGTAATGTGCAGCATGGTTAATAATATTATATTCCATACAATAGCCAAGGACTTCCAGATGTATAAGCTGGATTTAGAAAAAGCAAAGGAACTAGAGATCAAATTGCCGGCATTCACTGGATCACAGAAAAAGCAAGGGAATTCCAGAAAAATATTTACTTTTGCTTCATTGACTATACAAAAACTCTGACTGTGGATCACAACAAACTGTTAAAAATTAGAGGTGGGAATACCAGACCACCCGACCTGCCTCCTGAGAAACCTGTATGCAGGTCAAGAAGAAAGAGTTAGAACTGGACTTGGAACAATAGACTAGTCTAAAATTGGGAAAGGAGTATGTCAAGGCTGCATACTGACACATTACTTATTTAACATATATAGACTACATCATTCAAATTGCCAGCCTGGAAGACTCACAAGCTGAATTTAAGACTGCCCTGAGAAATATTAACAACATGAGATACACAGATGATAACACTTAAATTGCAGAAAGTGAAGAGGAGTATTGTGTGAAATGCTGGGCTGGATGAAACACAAGCTGGAATCAAGAATGCTGGGAGAAATATCAATAACCTCAGATACATAGATGACACCACCCTGACAGCAGAAAGCAAAGATGAACTAAAGAGCCTCTTGAAGAAAGTGAAAGAGGAGAGTGAAAAAAACTGGCTTAAAACTCAACATTTAGAAAATGAAGATCATGGCATCCTGTCCCATCACTTCATGGCAAATAGATGGGGAAACAATATAAACAGTGACAGACTTTATTTTCTTGGGCTCCAAAATCACTGCAGATGGTGACTGCAGCCATGAAGTTAAAAGACACTTGCTCCTTGGAAGAAAAGCTATGACTAACCTAGACAGCATATTAAAAAGCAGAGACATCACTTTGCTCTACAGTCAAAGCTAAGGCTTTTCCAGTAGTCATATACAGGTGTGAGAGTTGGACCATAAAGAAATCTAAGCACCAATGAACTGATGCTTTTGAACTGTGGTGTTGGAGAAGACTCTTGAGAGTCCCTTGGACTGCAAGGAGATCCAACCAGTCCATCCTAAAGGAAATCAGTCCTGAATATTCAGTGGGAAGACGGATGCTGAAGCTCCAAAACTTTGGCCACCTGATGCTAAGTACTGACTCACTGGAAAAGATCCTGATGCAGGGAAAGAATATGGCAAAAAGAGAAGGGGGCAATAGAGGATGAGATGGTTGGATGGCATCACTGACTCAATGGACATGGCTTTGAGCAAACTCTGGGAGATAGCAAAGGACAGGAAAGCCTGCTGTACTGCAGCTCATGGGGTCACAAAGAGGGGGAGATGACTTAGTGACTGAACAATACTTGAAAATGGCTAAGAGAGTAGACCTTACTATGGTGACCATTTTGCAACATATACACATAGCAGATCATTATATTGTGTATCTGAAACTAATGTGTTACCAGTCAAATACATCTCAATTTTTAAAATCTATATTATTTAATTATTCCTTAAATTTAAAAATTGTATTAAAAATGTTACTACAAATATTTATTTTGAAGCTAATTTTCTCTACCTGTAATGTATTCTGTCAAATTAGAAGATGCCAAATTTCACTTAGTAATGCTGCTGCTGCTGCTAAGTCGCTTCACTTGTGTCCAACTCTGTGTGACCCCATAGATGGCAGCCCACCAGGCTCCCCCGTCCCTGGAATTCTCCAGGCAAGAATTCTGGAGTGGGTTGCCATTTCCTCCTCCAATGAGTGAAAGTGAAAAGTGAAAGTGAAGTTGCTCAGTCATGTCTGACTTGTAGTGACCACATGGACAGCAGCCCACCAGGCTCCTTCATCCATGGGATTTTCCAGGCAAGAGTACTGGAGTGGGGTGCCATTGCCTACTCTGTCACTTAGTAATAGAGAAAAATAAATCATTAGTGTGTATACTTTACAAAAAGTATTTGTAAAGCTTTTGGTTAAGATAACGTTTTATTATATTTCTGCATGAAACCTCAAACTTTTCATTATGTTTCTGCATGAAACCTCTGCATTTTACTTCTTTTGGATTATAGATCTCTTGATGGTACCTAGAAATATCCTCTAAAACATACACATGTGCATACAGGCAGAAAAACACTCTTGATACTGCACACATAATTTTACATACAGTTTTAGAGAGTTAATTTTCTACTCTCATAGTTCCGACTATGCCCTTCCTCCGTGAAATCACTTAGGTACTCTTACGTACCATGGGATTCAGGTTAAGAAGTTCTGACCTAAATGTGCACCTACCAATAAAGTACGATAAACTCATCAATATATACAATTAGATGATTTCAAACTGATCAGTTATTTAATGTAAAAAGAGCCTCAAACTAGATTTCAATGAAGTTTTATTCAGATAATATAAAGGCATCTGTGTAAATAACTTGAAGTTTTACTATTCTGAGATAAACATTTAGAGAGAGATCAATATTTAAATATAAAGAGTAATAAACACATTGAAGAAGAGAGTACATTTATTTAGGGCATTGACTTCTTACTCAGAAATTACCCTGTGATAATATTAGTGCACATAAATTTGAAATGGAAGGCAGAACAAATTGTTAACTTTTATACATGAATGTCACCATTTTGAAAAGTCATACCAGTTAAATTTCAAATAGAGACTTTGCTGAAAATGGGATGGATACATATGATGAAGGATCAGTTCAGTTCAGTCGCTCAGTCATGTCTGACTCTTTGCAACCCCATGAATTCCAGGCCTCCCTGTCCATCACCAACTCCTGGAGTTCATCCAGACTCACGTCCATTGAGTCAGTGAACCATCCAGCCATCTCATCCTCTGTCGTCCCCTTCTCCTCCTGCCCCCAATCCCTCCCAGCATCAGAGTCTTTTCCAATGAGTCAACTCTTCGCATGAGGTGGCCAAAGTACTGGAGTTTCAGCTTTAGCATCATTCCTTCCAAAGAAATCCCAGGGCTGATCTCCTTCAGAATGGACTGGTTGGATCTCCTTGCAGTCCAAGAGACTCTCAAGAGTCTTCTCCAACACTACAGTTCAAAAGCATCAATATTTCAGGGCTCAGCCTTCTTCACAGTCCAACTCTCACATCCATACATGACCACAGGAAAAACCATAGCCTTGACTAGACGGACCTTTGTTGGCAAAGTAATGTCTCTGCTTTTGAATATGCTATCTAGGTTAGTCATAACTTTCCTTCCAAGGACTAAGCTTCTTTTAATTTCATGGCTGCAGTCACCATCTGCAGTGATTTTGGAGCCCCCAAAAATAAAGTCTGACACTGTTTCCACTGTTTCCCCATCTATTTCCCATGAAGTGATGGGACCAGATGCCATGATCTTCATTTTCTGAATGTTGAGCTTTAAGCCAACTTTTTCACTCTCCACTTTCACTTTCATCAAGAGGCTTTTTAGGTCCTCTTCACTTTCTGCCATAAAGGTGGTGTCATCTGCATATCTGAGGTTATTGATATTTCTCCCAGCAATCTTGATTCCAGCTTGTGCTTCTTCCAGTCCAGCACAATGTACTGAGTACTCTCATGATGTACTCTGCATATAAGTTAAATAAGCAGGTTGACATTATACAGCCTTGACGTACTCCTTTTCCTATTTGGAACCCGTCTGTTGTTCCATGTCCAGTTCCAACTGTTGCTTCCTGACCTGCATACAGATTTCTCAATAGGCAGATCAGGTGGTCTGGTATTCCCATCTCTTTCAGAATTTTCCACAGTTTATTGTGATCCACACAGTCAAAGGCTTTGGCATAGTCAATAAAGCAAAAATAGATGTTTTTCTGGAACTCTCTTGCTTTTTCCATGATCCAGCAGATGTTGGCAACTTGATCTCTGGTTCCTCTGACTTTTCTAAAACGAGCTTGAACATCTGGAAGTTCACGGTTCACATATTGCTGAAGCCTGTCCTGGAGAATTTTGAGCATTACTTTACTAGCGTGTGAGATGAGTGCAATTGTGCAGTAGTTTGAGCATTCTTTGGCATTGCCTTTTTTTGGGACTGGAATGAAAACTGACCTTTTCCAGTCGTGTAGCCACTGCTGAGTTTTCCAAATTCGCTGGCATATTGAGTGCAGCACTTTCACAGGATCATCTTTCAGGATTTGGAATAGCTCAACTGGAATTCCATCACCTCCACTAGCTTTGTTCGTAGTGATGCCTTCTAAGGCCCACTTGACTTCACATTCCAGGATGTTTGGCTCTAGGTCAGTGATCATACCATCATGATTATCTGGGTCGTGAAGATCTTTTTTGTACAGTTCTTCTGTGTATTCTTGTCATCTCTTAATATCTTCTGCTTCTGTTAGGTCCATACCATTTCTGTCCTTTATCGAGCCCATCTTTGCATGAAATGGTTCCTTTGGTATCTCTCTAATTTTCTTGAAGAGATCTCTAGTCTTTCCCATCCTGTTGTTTTCCTCTGTTTCTTTGCACTGATCACCGAGGAAGGCTTTCTTATCTTTTCTTGCTATTCTTTGGAACTCTGCATTCAGATGCTTATATCTTTCCTTTTCTCCTTAGCTTTTCACTTCTCTTTTCACAGCTATTTGTAAGGCCACTGAGGTAAAAACCAACACTTAAAAAAATCTCACTAGAGAACACTAGGAATCTTTCTTTGGTTAGCATGATTAAATTTAATATTCTGGGAATAGGATATGGTCAGTACTCAACACTTGAAAAAGAAAAGTCAGTACTAATAGATCTCTGCAGGGTGTCTTTTATGCTTCTGATTACTGTTGGTATCAATGCTGTCTGATTTAAAATCATTTCTAAACTTTTATCTAAAAAAAAGGTGTTTAACGTATATTTAGATTCAGTGATTCAAATAAATGAAAAACTGACAGAGGTTGTTTTGCTCGAGTCACTTTCAGTCATCTAGAAAGACGGAACTCATCACAACTGTTCACCTTTCTGTACTGGAAAAAGCCATTGATAACACATTTGTAAAACTTGTTGAGTTTCATGAGATCAACAATTCTCAGTGGTAAAGGTAAACAAGGTAAAGTAATTGAGGTTCCAGATATTAGATGAGTGGTTCATAAATCTGTCTAGGGATAGGACCAGCAAACTAGGTATATGTGTTTTTCTAAAGATTCCTAGGGGATTTTATGCTAAGTGTGCTGTACCAGCCTAGTGTAGATCGCCTGCAAGCTAGTCATAGGAATCCAAAGCCAGATTTTAAGGAAAGATTACATTTTACATATTTCAACCTCTTATAATTTAATGATTATAATCATTCAGTCATCACAAAAAAAAAAAAAAAAAAACTGGGTAGAAATTCCACAATACTCAAATATATACTGCATATTTTTTTCTCTGTGATCTATGGAAAGTTTCATATTCCATATCCCTCCTCAAGGTCTAATTTTAAAAGAATACTATAGAAACCTCAGAAGTTCATTTGACTCTGTAATGGAGACACAACCTACTCTGAGGACAGATCTAACATTCTAAACAGTGACAGGCTTCATCAAGTTTAGGTAAAAGATAATTATTTTATAAAAAGGGCTCCATTATATTTTAAAATATATAATGCAGTCCATATTTCAAGTATTTTTAATGCATTTTGGATAATGTTGAAAGAAGTGAAAGCTATTTGATGTTTTTCCCAAGCCTAAAAATATAGAATATTTTAAAAATTCCTTTCCTGCACAATAGATTGACATTAAGTAAAAGTCTAACTCAGTTTGCATTTTTTTTTACCAAACATTAAGATGAAACAATACCTTTGCCTCACACTTAATTACTGATCAGAAGACTAAATAAACATTTAAAAGTGAATTCTCTCTTAAGACGCATTCAAGTGGTACTCAAGGACAAAAGATGACAGGTGATGTGTACAAATGTATCTTTCACACTGTGGTCAGTGAGCAGTATCATTATTAGCATGACCTGGGAATACTTTGGGCTTCCCTGGTAGCTCAGACAGTACAGAATCTGCCTGCAACGCAGAAGACCTGGGTTCGATCCCCTGGATCAGGAAGATTCCGTGGAGAAGAGCATGGCTACCCACTCCAGTATTTGCTTGGAGAATTTCATGGAGAAGCCTGGCAGGCTACAGTCCATGGAATCGCAAAGAGACAGACACCACTGAATGATTAACGCACACATGGGAATACTTAACACATTCTTCTCGGGCCTTACCCCAGACTTTCTGAATCCGAAACTCCAAAGGTGAAGCCTCAAAATGTATTTTAACAAGACTTCCAGGGGAGACTGGTACACCTTAAAGTTAGAGAACTACTAATATAGGAAAACTTGTAAGTGATAAAAGAGAAAAAGAGGGAGAAAATGAAAAAGGGAGATGACTAAAAGCTGCAGTGGTGATGAAAGCAATCATAAAGTTACGGAACAATGGATTTGAGAGGTGAGCTCAGAGGTACTATATCCCAGAGGGGAGACGAGCCTGAGGGGCAGGGAAGATTTATTAGCAAACCCTCTCTGGTGGCTCAGACAGGTAAAGAGTCTGCCTGCAGTGCAGGAGACCCAGGTTCAATCCCTGGGTCAGGAAGATCCCCTGGGTTCAATCCCTGGGGTGCAAAGAGCCAGGCGTGACTGAACGACTAACAACATAGGTAAAAATGACCAGTACATTTTGGAGGAAAATGATGCTGACGTTTTTTTAATAGCCATGTTGAAACACTAACATATACTGAAACTGAGGTGGATTTGCTGATTTCATACTAATTGTACAGGTTAAAGAATCAGATTTACATCTATTTCATTGAGGAAATAGACTATTTTTAGAAATGTACTAAAAATTTGGTTTGAATTTGTTAACAGTTTAATCTCATTTATAAAATAAAAATAAAACAGTAAGAGTATATTTTTTTTGATTTTTTAAAGCAGTATCATATTCGCCATCTAATTCAATACCAGTGAGTGAAACAGAAATTTAAAGGCAAATTTTCTGATTTAATAAGAGATTGTAGAAACAGGAAAAATGGTTTCGGAATATCTCTTCATTTGCATCTGGAAGGAAATGGCAACCGACTCCAGTGTTCTTGCCTGGAGAATCCCAGGGATGGGGGAGCCTGGTGGGCTGCCGTCTATGGGGTCGCACAGAGTCGGACACGACTGAAGCGACTTAGCAGCAGCAGCAGTAGCTACATGGGCAGAAGTGTCTAATGGTTGTTTTTCCAGAATCACATTTACTAACAATCTCAGAAATGCTGTGTTCAAGCATAAAATGTATGTTTTCATGTGCTCTCAAAACCACTTAATAAGCAAAAGTGGCATTTAGAGAATTCTAATATATTAACTAATAGAACCTGTAAAAACAAAGAACATTTTGTGTTGTGACAGCCTCATTATCTTCCTACTGATGATTTGTGTGCTGTGTCTTCCTTACCTTTAAACATCTCTCAAAAACACTATTAAGACATTTGATGATCTCTTCCCTGAGGGCTCAAAGGTCAACAGTAAGATGTTCTAAACAAAAATTAGACTACACATCAAAACATTTTCATTTCACACTAGCATTGTGGATTATATAATAATATTTTAAGAAGTAAAGAAAAACTAGTCACTAATTATATATAATAATTCACCTATCATTTTCCTAAGAAGCCTTTAGAACAATCCTACTGTATTGTTAATAAACTTGACTAGATACCAATTCACTCTGAGTGTGAAGAAAGAAATGATACTTGAGGAATTCCTCAACCTGTGATCTATTTGGGAAATTAATTCTTTTCATTGCACAGAGCAATGAGCAGAGTTCCTAAAACTGAATAGATACTCGGTAAAGTTATTAATATTAAGCTAAGTGTTTGCTAGCATCAGTTATATTAATAACTGGAAACTGACTATATGTTCAGTGACAAGTGAAATACACTGTGACCCCCTCACCTAGTAAAATATCATGTCAGAAAGCAGCAACGGTGAAGTCTACTGGAGCCAGGAGGCAGTACACTAGGTTCAAATCAGGAGACTGTCATTTATTAATCTTGAAGAAATTATTTAAACTTTTCAAACCTCAGTTTGATCTAGAAAATGGGATAACAAATAAGTAATTCATATGTGCTATAATACCAGATCTCCAGAATTTAGTAGTAATAAAATAATTATTGAAAAATAAGAAATATTTCACTTATTCAATTTTCTCTTTGATTTGTGTAATAAAAGTATTTCGAGGGCTAATTGTGAATCAGGAAAATAATGTTCACAGTTAAGTGCAGAGAATGTGAAACCAAATAGATCTGACTCAAATTATGGTTCCACATTCACGAGCTGTGTGACCCTGCGCAAATTATTTAATCTATCTCTGTGTTTGTAAAATGGGGATAATACTATCATCTACCTCAATGGCTCATTAGTGGATTAAAAATGTAAAAATAATGAGTTATATTAGGTAAGGGATTATATGAGTTAATATACATATGCTATGCTAAGTCACTTCAGTCATAATATATACAAATAAGCATATATACATATAACAAGGTACAAAACTACTAAGATGGTAACTGAAAAATGGCAAGGGCTATATGAGTACTTCCTAAATCAAATATGCTTCAGGCCATCATATGAGGCTACAACAATGAATAAAACACAGAATATATAAAAACAAATGAAGAAAAAGTCAGACCTTTTACCAGGAAAGCGGAAAAGAGGAGAAAAACCCCCTCTTCTACCCACCCCACCAAAAACAAAAAATGCATATATAAGTAGTTTTGTAGTTCTTTCTGCTGGAATCAAACTGCATCCATGGAATCTTTTTTAAAAAGAATAATTTAAATATTTTTGAGGTGGCCCATTTTTAAAGATAATACAAACTTTTTTAAGGAAAAAAAAAACTAGCTCACAAAATGTCATGCGACATTAGTGTGCTTTTATCTCTGTCACATACTCAATTTTCAAATTTCACAGTTTAATGGTTCTCTACAAAGTGAGAATTCTGGAAAATGATCAAAGAAAGAATGTTCAATTACTCCTCATTACGAAATAAAACTTTTTAAAGTCAAAGTCTGAAAAAAAAGTAGAGTAATGAATTATTTTTCATAAATACATGACACCAATTACTTATTATGCCATATTTCAACTTTTCTTTCATATTTCTCTTTCTTCTTGTGAGATGGACATATCATTTTTTTTTCTTTCTGTATGAGAACATTAGCACCACTTGATTCTCTTGCAAACAAATTTTTAAGTTTCTTTACACTATAAATACAAAACAGTAGAGGTAATATGAGGAAAAACAGATGAGGTACTGACTCTTTCTAGCTTCCCTCCTCTTTATTTGCGCCTTGAATAGAGCCCCTCAACATCAGTGCCCCAGAATATCAGGCTGATTTCATAGCCCAATGTCAGTCAAATGCTATATCATTGCACTAATCCCATCTTTCTGCTTTCAAAAAGCTAGAGAGCTATTTTTTTCTATATTAAGACTTTTTCAATAGAGTAGTCCACTTACAGTAAAAACAGCATTTCTTTAAAAGGGACCTTTAGCATGAATTGATATTAAGCAGTGATTTGAGACAGAAGAAACATAAGCTTCAGTTCTCATTTGTAAGCTATCAAGAAGTCCACACACTTATAAAATTTCCCAACTAGTCAAACTATTTATTCATAGTATAAATCAAAATTTCTTGAGCCTACTTTAGCAGATTTATAAAGACCGTCTTGTAGCATCCAAAATCATTGAGACACTGGAATTCTTTTTGTAAAACATTAGGTTCGCTGCAAACATTTTTTTGCAATTAATATGAGTAATGTTATATATAAATTTTGTTATTTTAGTCTTATAGTTTGGAAGACTTGGTATTATTTCTAAATTACTAGGCATTTTTCTGACTACATGCATAAAATCCATTCAAATTCATTAGAGGGTTTCAGTAAAAATATAGCTACCATTATTTGAGTTCTTAAAAGGTACCATTCCAAAAGTTTTATGGATATTACCTTATTTAATTTTCACAGAAGTTGCACAAAGACTGCTATATTCCTATTAAACAGATGAGGATTTACCCAAGGTAATAATAGGAGATGGTAAACTGGGTTATTAAACTCAAGATCATCTAACTTTAAAATCCATGTTGGCCATCATTAAATTATACTGCCTTCCTCAACTGATTCAGGTTCTATAAGAGATGCTAAAGGTATTAAAAAATCAAGCTGATTCACTCCCCTCAGAGTTGAAAATTAAATATGAGAGCCATTTAAAATACACAGGAAACAATGAGTAATCATAACAATGATAAATACTAAATTATGTAGTAGCAAATTATACACACACATGAAATTCAAAGAGAAAATCTTGAAACTCGAAGATAAAAACTATTTATCCTACTAGTTAGCACAATGTTTTGGAATCATTTATTTAATTTTCTTTCTATACAATGAAGTCAGAGAATGGGTCTGATTATCCAGACCTTATTATTAGTGTTTATTAAAAATATGTTAAATAATTTATTCCTTTATGTACAGATAAGCTTTTGATATAACTCTAGAAAAAAAACAGGTAAAGAGGAAAAATAGAGCATTTCTTCCCAGAAGCATCATCCAGAAAATTTTATAGTATGCATATGTGCACACAAACACACATACACACAAGAGAATATAGTGGCTTAACACAAAGAAATGGAGAATATTAAATGACTATACTATCATAAGAGGGTTATCTTAATGATGGTCATGAAAGTGAAATAAAATTATTTATATTTGATCTGGCAGACAAGTATTCTAGATTCTATGGGCTTCCTAGGTGGCTCAGTGGTAAAGAATCTGCCTACCAAAGCAGGAGAAGCAGGTTCGATCACTGGGTCAGGAAGATCTCCTGGATGAAGAAATGACAGTCCTCTCCAGTATTCTTGCCTGGAAAATCCCATGGACAGAGGAGCCTGGCATGGAAGAGTCATACACAACTGAGCAGGCACAAAGGAGTTGAAAAGAAAAAGAACCAAACCATCCAACTGAAGTTGAGACAAATTCTAGTAGGCAATGCTAAAACTGAATAACTTGAAAATAAGGACGAAGGAGTCAAAGTAAACACAGTTGTTGCTTAGGAGGTTGGAATAGTGAATATAGTATTGACAAAAACAGAATGGTTAGCAAACAGAGATGATTGTTAAGATAAAATCAGTATATGTAAAAAACTAATAAACACAATATAACTAAATTAGTTTATACCTTGAGCATTAGCCTTAACTTTTGACCCTAGCACTATAACTAAGAGATGCTATATAATCTCCCTCAGGACTCAAATGATGCATTTATTGTTTGAGATCTTTAAACCTGTATGTGGGACATTCAGATACATATGCACCTTGAAATATAATTTTCAGGTTACAAAGGTAGTAAAATGACTTATGAATAATTATTTTGTAGTGAATGGTTAAAATACGTTTTAGTTCAGGAATTCTCAGAAAATGTCCACTCAGGGAAAGGAGCAAATGGCCAGGTCCTCTTCACATATTTCTAAATGTGGCAGTAGTTGTAAGTGAGTATTGCCTTCTCCTTCAAGGACTCCAGTTTACCGTGTAAAATTTTTGACATTTTACTGTTATCTACAATTGGACATTGAAAGATGAACAACATTTTGTAAAGAAAAACAAGTACATGGAAAGAAAATGAGCACCTGTAGGGTACACAAAACAGAAATTAGAATAAAATGTCAGAAGAAGGATTTTTCCTCATTATTCTAGGAAGTAAAACTAAGGCATGAAAAAAAGATAGCACCATAAAAAATAAGAACATCAGAAACTGACACATATTTCCCTTATGTAAAATGGACTTTGAGAATGTTGAATTTCTGGTTCTGGATGTTCCATCTCCAAACTTCTTAGAGGTGATGTTAAAATGAGGAAAAAATAAAAATGAACAACAAAAAGTTCTGCAGAAAACTACTACTATGATTGACTTATTGAGTTGCGGTCACAGATCTAATAAGAAGTGATGGTGGTTTTGCTCCATTAATAAATTCTGTCAAGGGAACTTATTGGGGTATATGTATTAAAAATGAAATTCTATTATACTAAATCCTAATTTATGCCAAAGAATGCTGAAACTACCGCACAATTGCACTCATCTCACATGCTAGTAAAGCAATGCTCAAAATTCTCCAGGCCACGCTTCAGCAATATGTGAACCGTGAACTTCCTGATGTTCAAGCTGGTTTTAGAAAAGGCAGAGGAACCAGAGATCAAATTGCCAACATCCACTGGATCGTGGAAAAAGCAAGAGAGTTCCAGAAAAGCATCTATTTCTGCTTTATTGACTATGCCAAAGCCTTTGACTGTGTGGATTACAATAAACTGTGGAAAATTCTTAAAGAGATGGGAATACCATACCACCTGACCTGCTTCTTGAGAAATCTGTATGCAGGTCAGGAGGCAACAGTTAGAACTGGACATGGAACAACAGACTGGTTCCAAATAGGAAAAGGAGTACATCAAGGCTGTATAATGTCACCCTGCTGAGTACATCATGAGAAACGCTGGACTGGAAGAAGCACAAGCTGGAATCAAGTTTGCCGGGAGAAATATCAATAAACTCAGCTCTGCAGATGACACCACCCTTATGGCAGAAAGTGAAGAGGAACTAAACAGATTCTTGATGAAAGTGAAAGTGGAGAGTGAAAAAGTTGGCTTAAAGTTCAACACTCAGAAAACAAAGATCATGGCATCCGGTCCCATCATTTCATGGGAAATAGATGGGGAAACAGTGTCAGACTTTATTTTTGGGGGGCTCCAAAATCACTGCAGATGGTGACTGGAGCCATGAAATTAAAAGACACTTACTCCTTGGAAGGAAAGTTATGACCAACCTAGATAGCATATTCAAAAGCAGAGATATTACTTTGCCAACAAAAGTCCGTCTAGTCAAGGCTATGGTTTTTCCTGTGGTCATGTATGGATGTGACAGTTGGACTGTGAAGAAGGCTGAGCCCTGAAATACTGATGCTTTTGAACTGTGGTGTTGAAGATTCTTGAGAGTCTCTTGGACTGCAAGGAGATCCAACCAGTCCATTCTGAAGATCAGCCCTGGGATTTCTTTGGAAGGAATGATGCTGAAGCTGAAACTCTAGTACTTTGGCCACCTCATGCGAAGAGCTGACTCATTGGAAAAGACTCTGATGCTAGGAGGGATTGGGGGCAGGAGGAGAAGGGGACGACAGAGGATGAGATGGCTGGATGGCATCACTGACTCAATGGATATGAGTCTAAGTGAACTCCGGGAGTTGGTGATGGACAGGGAGGCCTGGCATGCTGTGATTCATGGGGTTTTACAAAGAGTCGGACATGACTGAGTGACTGAACTGAACTGAATTTATTATAAAAAGTTGACAAATAATTTTAGAATTTGGACAGATTCATTCTCTTTTATAAATATACTTGAATTCTTAATTTCCTTACATTTCTGAATATTTTTGATATCCCATGTGGTTCTGATTTGATGCTCTATAATCCACTAAAGTGGCAATCCAAAATAATGGCTTGTATTCTTTATCCTCCCCACAGCAAAAGAATATAGTTTTATTTGTGTTATAAAGCTACTTAGTTTGACTTAGATCAGATCAGTCGCTCAGTCTTGTCCTACTCTTTGCGACCCCATGAATTGCAGCACGCCAGGCCTCCCTGTCCATCACCAACTCCCGGAGTTCACTCAGACTCACCTCCATCGAGTCAGTGATGCCATCCAGCCATCTCTTCCTCTGTCGTCCCCTTCTCCTCTTGTCCCCAATCCCTCCCAGCATCAGAGTCCTTTCCAATGAGTCAGCTCTTCGCATGAGGTGGCCAAAGTACTGGAGTTTCAGCTTCAGCATCATTCCCTCCAAAGAAATCCCAGGGCTGATCTCCTTTAGAATGGACTGGTTGGATCTCCTTGCAGTCCAAGGGACTCTCAAAGAGTCTTCTCCAACACCACAGTTTAAAAGCATCAATTCTTCAGCACTCAGCCTTCTTCATAGTCCAACTCTCACATCTATACATCACCACAGGTAAAACCATAGCCTTGACTAGGCGGACCTTTGTTGGCAAAGTAATGTCTCTGCTTTTGAATATGCTATCTAGGTTGGTCATAACTTTCCTTAGAGCTCAATTTACATAGTCTCTTTAAGTCTGAGATGTGTAAGACTGAGTCTCAGGATGGTAACCTATCCAGGTATTGCTATGTTTACCAACCCTGAGATGATACAAACACAGTGGCTTCTTACACAAGTCCTTTGCTATCCATTCATTATACTTAGCACATCAAACAGGGAAAAATAATTAAAAAGCTCCCATTGAGCACCTAGAGACCTTGAACATAGACAGGGGGTGAACACAAAGAGAGGATATTTGGTTTTAAGAGTCACACTTCCTCTCTTTAATTAATTTTTTTACAGTACATTTTTGGTGTTTCCAGTTTTTCTTCTATTCCCTTGGTTCTAACAGAAGTAGACACACACATGTATATATTTCATTAAGAGGAAATAAAAGGGTTGTCTTTAGTTAAGATGTTTCTGTTCACAGAGACTACACATTTAAAAAATAAATTGTCTGAGTAAATTCAATTATCTAGAGAAGCAAAGGAAATCACATGCAAATCACATTAAATGCAGAGGCCATTCCGACAGCTTCATGTTTATTTTTATTGTTTCAGTCAGTGGAAGGGAGAAGCTGTCAGAAATGTAACATCTCTTCCTTTTTAAAGGCCCAGTATCTCTGGTACTAAAAACTGCATGAGCAATAATATCCAGAGAAGAAATTTGCTTACTACTAAAAATAGGAGAAAGCTCAGGCTACCTCTAACTTAACACCAGTACACAAGTGGGTCCCACACACACTGGTTATATCTTTCCTACATAAAGCAAAGGACAACATTTCATTTGCAAGTAGTGCAGTATCCGTCAAGCTAATGAAGACTGACTTAAAAAAAAAACAGTATGTCTAAAAAACAGTTAATAAATCCACACATTAATTTAGCCTGAAACAAAATGGCTAGTCCTGTTCTCTGATAGCAGCTCTGTAAATAGTAGGTACTATACATGACTCTACTAGGCTTCCCAGCTGGCACAGTGGTGAAGAATCTGTCTGCAATGCAGGAGACATGGGTTCGATCCCTGGGTTGGGAAGATCTCCTGGAGGAGGAAATGGCAACTCACTCCAGTCTTCTTGCCGGGAAATCCCACGGACAGAGGACCCTGGTGGGCTACAGTGTGTAGGGTCACAGAGAGTCAAACACTCCTGAGCATGCACACATACATGACGTATCAGAAGACAATCTTTTTCCAGAAGAGGCATTCCAATGAGCAGGAATTAAATATGATATTTTTGCTTTGTTCTTTGAATATGACAAAAATACACAGAAAAGATTTAGGCTGCTTTTGTCATAGTTTCTTGTTGAAAATCTCTGGCTCTTTGCACAGAATTTACGTGCTACCTGAGTTCCCTTGAAGCATGAACGTACCAAGTAAATGTGGCATATGTTTGTATTTTCTTGCCAATTCCAAATTCATTCATTCAAATCGCTCATTGTTAGCCAAATTCTTATCCAATTCCACAGAGCCACCGATTTTCCTGGAAGTGAATAGCAGCTTTGTGCATGGAAACAGGAAAGTCAATAGCACGTCTGTACCTGGAAGAACTATGCAACTGGTGGAAAGGATAAGAATTTGACCACAGGATTTCTTGAGTGTGGTAGAATCTAGTTCAAAATGACCCTAAATGATGAAGCTTTCACCACTTCCTTGGATGTCAATTCCATAACTTGACAATTTGAATAACTGTGAGTTTTTATATGGCCATCTTGCTTACCACTCTGACTGCAACATGAGTAAAGATTTTTCCATTTAATATATTTGTATTACAGTGTTATTTACCATAATTAACCTCTGATTTCATTCAGAACCTAAAGGTATATTCTTAGCAAAATTAAAAAAGCATGACTTTATTAAACTTATTAATGAATCAGTAACTACACGAGTTTTTAGTAGGCTATGACTTTGATCCCTCCTAATAGACCTATGAAGGAAGTGCTATTATGGATGCTTTTACACATACAGATGCTGAGTTTAAGTCAGGTACTTCAAGTTAATAAATAATTTGAACTCATATCTCTCTTATTCCTTCAATTTTGTTTCTAACCATTATGCTATACAGCTTTTTACTGGGCTGAAAACGAGTAATTGCTCTAACTTTACTAACCGTGATCTTATTTTTTAATCAAAGTTCTTTTTATCTCCATGTCATCTCTCAATCCCATACAACATTTCTAATATGCCCATTTGGTTTCATAATGTGCTTTATTGATATGTTCCATATTCTTTGATATTTTTAATTGGCTACATCTTATATTTCATCTTCTTTAACTTGTATTTCCAACTTTAAAATATTTTGGCAAACTTCTAAATGACATTTTAAACACTGCCCCCCCCCCCCACCTCCGCCCGCCACCATTCACACACATGAATGAGGAAAGCATATCAAAGTTGTTAACCAAATGCTTACTTTTTGAAAAGCATTATTCGAGGTCCTAGAAGGAAAACAAGTCATCTTCCAATTGCTGAAGCCAACATATTTCATGACTTCAAAATATTTGAGATGACTGACAACTCTTTACCTGAATTTCTGGTGGCTCATCCTCCGCTGGTCATTCTTACCCCCAACATTGCCTGTTAAGACCTTAAATCCTCTAAAACATATTCAACAGCCAGAATAATTCCCTACTTTTTTCCCTAAACTCTCTGTTTTAGGGGTCTGTTCTTGACATTTATATGAAGATCTTTCAGTAGCTTTCACCCAGCTTTCAGAAGAAAAAAAAAAAATTACAAACTCCTTTGAATAATCCACAAACTTAGGAATCATCTCTTTCCACTCCACTTAGCAATAGAACCATCATTTAACTCCTTGCTTTCTCCAGGCCACACACTCCTGATTTTCTCATTTCTCTGCCTCTTTCAAATTAAATTCAAGCTTTAAAATTTGGCCTAGGTTTACTTCCTTGAGGAATTGTAAATGCTTAATAAATATTTGTGGAGTAAATTAATTTGAAATTTTGGATATACGCATGTAATTTTCACATGTCTATAAAAAAGACATATTGGCATTTCTATTAGTCTGTTTTCCACCTAAATATCTCAGTACATCAAACCCAACACACATACATGTGAAATCAGAATCCTGTCACCCCAATGTTCTTGACTCATTTTTGCTTTTCCTCTTTAAAGTTGCACCATCATTCTCCCAATCACACAGTAGTGGAGCAAAAACCACTACTTTTTTCATAACTGAGTCTCTTCCTACATGAACTTTATTTTTCCTGTATCAAAAGTGAGAGCTGTGGAATAAAAGACCTCTAAAAGCTAAGGCCAGGTTTAAAATTCTATAGGTCTATGAGTGGAAAATATACAAAAAAAAAAAAGCATATAACTGTCTTACCTTCAATCTTTAACTATTCTAAAACTCTTACCATTCTATATTTAAATTTTTAAAAATGGATAAAATATAAAACAGGTTAGGAGTTTTTATTATTTGCCTTCACTGAAATGGGTTAAATGGCCTGTCTGTCCCTAAGGAAAGGAATAGGTTTTTTTCTAGGTACTACGCCACCACCAAATGGACGGTGCTCCCTTTTACTGTGAAAAGCAGATCTGTAAATTAAGCTCCAGCTAGATGTTAATAATAAATAAGACATTAAAAATAAATTTTGCATACAAAAATCAATATAAAAATTTACTTTAATTGCTAATAATATACATTTACAGATACACTATACATATGTACTTATCTCATATATATATATGTACATATATATAAACTACGGAGAAGGCAATGGCACCCCACTCCAATACTCTTGCCTGGAAAATCCCACGGACGGAGGAGCCTGGTAGGCTGCAGACCATGGGGTCGCTAAGAGTCGAACATGACTGAGCGACTTCACTTTCTCTTTTCATTTTCATGCTTTGGAGAAGGAAATGGCAACCCACTCCAGTGTTCTTGCCTGGAGAATCCCAGGGACCGGGAAGCCTGGTGGGCTGCCGTCTATGGGGTTGCACAGAGTCAGACACGACTGAAGTGACTTAGCATAGCATAGCATAGCATATATAAACTAAAAACCAATTAGATAGTTTTATTCTCAATTGAAAATGACATTTTGAAGAAAATGTGGAGAAATGACAAAAATCCCAGGTTCATAACTTTAATTTCTTTCCCTTCCTTCCTTCTTTTTTTATTTCTTCCCTTTTATCTTGATTTTTCAACAACCGTGCTAAAATCTCAACTACTTTTAATATTAACTGGTATAATCCAGATTTCATATGATGCCTTTTCTATTTGAGGTAAACTATTCTGTTTCACAGCTCAACTCAGCATTTCTAGGAACAAGAAGTCAAACAAGATTTCTTTTTGTTGATGTTTCCAAAATGCTCAACTATCCTTTTCATTTTCCCACATTTTGACTGGTCTGGTGGAATAATGTTAAGGCAGGGAAGAAAATATACTGTAAGTACTTTGAAGCAAGTAAAAACTATTTTTTTCATATTTGAGCAAGAAAAGTATATATTCCTGGTCCTTTCTCATACTCTTCACAGGCCTACTGCAATCTCTGTATAATCCAGTCCTCAATAGCATTTTTTTTTCCTGATACAGAACAGAGGAAAAAATGGTTGTTCTTATTCACAGAACTTACTTGATACTTTTTGTGTTTATTTAAACTACAAATCAGTCAATTACTGGCCAAAATATTTGAAGGATTTGTTGAAACAGGGGGCCCATCTCCCCTCATTCTCACTCCACCCCAGACTAAACCCTGGTTCAATTCTGCTTCCACAGATTTGGTCTGGAGACAAATTAGGATTAGGCTTTTTTGCTTTCTATCCTAAAACACATATTTAGAGTCAAAACTAAATCATAAATTAATGTTTAATTCATGAAACAGTATGTTTATGAAGCCATTTATGCATCTCTATCCTTTCATGGTTCCCCAACAATTACAGATTATAAACTTCAAATTTCTGATAGTACTCAAGGCCCCTTACAATCTGACATTAATCTAATTTTTCAACTTTATTCCACTAAAATACGGTCTTTTGAGTCAGTCCCATTCTTATTGGACTTGTGACTTTATTTTATTCTCTCTGCTTTGGTATCCATAGCAAGAAAGTGAAAATAATGATACTGTGTTTTCAGAGGTAAACATTATATGACCTGACAAATATAAAGGTTTAACAGAATTCCTAACCCATATTTACCTTTGGATAAATATTATTTCCTTTTCACTAGATTCTTTGAAAGCACACTCTAATCAAATAACCAATATTACCTATTGTTACTAAAACTGAAGTTCCAATATTCTGGCCACCTGATATGAAGAGCTGACTCAGTGGAAAAGACTCCAATGCTCAGAAAGACTGAAGGCAAGAGGAGGAGTCGACAGAAGATGAGATGGTTAGATAGTATTACCAACTCAATGGACATATATTTGAGCAAACTCTGGGAGATAGCAGAAGACAGAGGAGCCCGGCATGCTGCAGTCCATGGGATCGCAAAGAGAGACATGACTCAGAAACTGAGTAACAACCACCACCACACACATACCTAGGAATTTCATAAATACACATAAACAGAAGTACATTGTGCACAGATATCACAGCCATACCTAGAGGTGTTCCCTTTTCTGAGCTCTTTGCTTTTGCTCTGCTTGGAATATCCCCTTCCACTCAATTTCTCTCCACATCATCTTGCATTTTCAAATCATAGCTATCCTTTGAGACTAAGCTTATCCGTTTTCGTTTTTAGAAAGCCCTTCTTCACTTCCACCCTCTCAGTGAAACCCCTCCAAGAGCCACTCTACGGCCCCACGTTTGAAATGAATCCAACTCATTTTTGATTTATTGTGATTTGCACACATACACTGCATGTATTTGAAGAGTGGTCCTCAAAGCACCAATCCACAACAAGCTGCCCCCAAATGCAAATCAATCCTGTCAGTAAACACCCTTGAGTTCAGCTGATGTTCCTTTCCTACCAAGACTTTCTTGATGAAGCACAGACCACATTTTCAGCAGCACTGCTCTGGAACCATTTGCTCCTTTTCTTCTTCAGCCAGAAAATGCTCTTCTTCTCCCATAATCTCCCATGTGCTGTGCTTAGTCACTCAGTTGTGTCTGACTCTTTGTCACCCAATGGAATGTAGCCCGCCAGGCTCCTCTGTCCATGGGGATTCTCCAGGAAAGAATACTGGAGAGAGTAGCTATGCCCTCCTCCAGGGTCTCCTGCATTGCAGGTGGATTCTTTTTTTTTTTGCAGGTGGATTCTTTACCATCTGAGCCACCAGGGAAGCCCAAGAATAATGGAGTAGGTAGCCTAACCCTTCTCCAGGGGCTCTTCCCCATGCATTAATCGAGCCGGGGTCTCCTGCACTGCAGGCAGATTGTTTACCAGTTGATCTACCAGGGAAGCCCATAAACTCCCATAGCATATCATAAACCCCTCCACTTGTAACACTCACCACAGTATTATCAAAGGCTTAATTAGGATTTTTATGCATATCCATTTTCTGAGATTGTGAATTCTCAAAGATAAAATGTGCCCTTTTCATGTTTTCATCTAGCATATTTCATACCTAAAATACTGCATAAATGTTAGCTTAATTGAGATGACTTCTCTCCCCTATCACTACTCTGAAGGATGCGGCATTTAAGATGTAGGTAAAACACGCCCTCCTTTGCGACAATTTTCTCCTGTCATTCTGGTAGTCATAATACACCTGGGTGCAGACAGTATTGGGGAATGTTGAAATAAAGACTAAATGTAGAGGGTGCTTAGAATGAAAGAGAAGTAATTGAAAATACAATGAAGAACATAGTAGCATACAGAACTTCATGTCAGAAGTAAAAGGACAGCTGAACTATTTCTCAAAGATTTAACACAGTTTGAGAAACCATCTGCCATTCAACTAGAATATTGCAGAGATGAAGGAAGAGGCAGAAACAAAACTACAGTGAGAATTATATCTAACTTCCAAACTTTTTCCTATTATAAACCTAGAGGCCTATCAAATGCTAACTCATTTCACCAATACAGGCTCTATTTCTTGTCTTCTTCCAAACAAGAAAGCATATAACAATGAACATTATAATGAGTAATGGAAATAAAAGTTAATCTTGAATTTATATATATATAAACTTCACAAATAGCTTATAATTTGTTTTTAAATGCAACAATTAAAACTACAGATGACAACACCCTTGGGTAGAAAATGAAGAGGAACTAAAAAGCCTCTTGATGAAGGTGAAAGTGGAGAGTGAAAAAGTTGGCTTAAAGCTCAACATTCAGAAAACAAAGATCATGGCATCTGGTCCCATCACTTCATGGGAAATAGATGGAGAAACAGTGGACAGAGTGTCAGATTTTATTTTTGGGGGCTCCAAAATCACTGCAGATGGTGACTGCAGCCATGAAATTAAAAGATGCTTACTCCTTGGAAGGAAAGTTATAACCAACCTAGATAGCATATTCAAAAGCAGAGACATTACTTTGCCAACAAAGGTCTGTCTAGTCAAGGCTATTGTTTTTCCTGCGGTCATGTATGGATGTGAGAGCTGGACTGTGAAGAAGGCCGAGGGCCGAAGAATTGGTGCTTTTTAACTGTGGTGTTGGAGAAGACTCTTGAGAGTCCCTTGGACTGCAAGGAGATCCAACCAGTCCATTCTGAAGGAGATCCGCCCTGGGATTTGTTTGGAGGGAATGATGCTGAAGCTGAAACTCCAATACTTTGGCCACCTCATGCGAAGAGCTGACTCATTGGAAAGGACTCTGATGCTGGGAGGGATTGGAGGCAGGAGGAGAAGGGAACGACAGAGGATGAGATGGCTGGATGGTATCACTGACTCAATGGATGTGAGTCTGAGTGAACTCTGGGAGTTGGTGATGGACAGGGAGGCCTGGTGTGCTGCGATTCATGGGGTCGCAAAGAGTAGGACACAACTGAGCTACTGAACTGAACTGAGGGTACACTAGAAAACCAATACAGTTCCACTTGCATAGTCCAACACAGAAGTTGAGCCTATTTGTAGCTAAGCTACAAGGTCTAAGGTTCTTATCACAATCCCACAATAACTATCCAACCTACTTTTCCCTTTTAGCCATATAGCCAGGTGTTTGGACATGAAAATAGGACTCTGTGTTAACTTTATCCTAAATTGGATTTGTGCCATTCCTAGTGCTTTTGCTGTATTCATATTTCTTTCGATGATTTCTGGTTGTACTGATCTTGCAATTTTTTTTTTTTACTATTGCTACTCATATAATATTTACTACAATGTTGTTTTTATTTTTTTCAGTAGAGGTGCATAAATGAGGCACTTTACTCACTAAGGAAATCTCTTTATAATTACAGGGATCATATAAAAATCCCCTTCTCCACCATGGAAATCTGGTAGCTATTTGCAAGTAACAAAAATACTTAACTATTCAAAATCAGATGAAGGGGTAATTGTATTCTTTTAAAATTACAAAGGAAAAATCTGAAGGCATATCATATATTTTTCTCAAAAAAATAATAAACAGTTATCTTTGTGAGAAATATTTAAAGAAACAAAATGTGTATATATATATATATATATATATATATATAGCTCATATATTAAACTTAAAAAGCATCTCAGTTACAAATAATGGAAAGTTTTCTTTTTGATGTCAGTTTTTGATTGTGTCACTATACCTGAATGAAGTACTCAACAAGTAAAGAAGAAATAAAATATGGAAAGAAAAACAGTATTACATGAACATCATTTTTGTTCCTTTCATATTTTTATTAAATTTATTTTGCCTTATAGTTAATTGCATTACACAGAGTTACCAAAAACTTCTACCTTTATGTAAACTGCTACACTTCATACAATACACAAATTATTATATGAAGTAAATAGTAACCTGAGCTTTGCTTTGGATAAGAAGGTAAATGAATATTGGGATGGGTTTTTCAATATCATGATGCAAGCTACTAGAGGATTATGTTAACAACGTGATCTATAAATAAGAATGACATTCTGACCTCAGACACAGAATAAGTAAACATGGAATGTAGGAGAGTAGGTAAGAGGATTGGAGAAGAGAAAGAAGGGAAGCAGTAGGAGTTCTATATAAAAGGCAACTATGTGAAATTCTTTCAAAATTATTTACTGTTTTACCCACCACCAGGGCTACATAATCATCTTCCGGGGCCCTAAGAAATCTTGTCTTCATAAACCCCCCTCTCGCCATTAAAAAATTTATGATAATAATAGTTTTAAACTACATAATATATTTAAAACTATATTTTGTGAGTCCAGTGGTAGAAATATTAAAATAATAGTATTATATATTAAAATATTTTCTTCAATATAAAAGTTCATGCTTTTCTTCATATTTTAAAAGAACTCAAAACATTCTCATGGATCCCTGAAAGTACTACGCTTATAATGTTTGATGGATAAAAGGGCCCTGTCTATGTCAACAGGTTTTCTCTCCAAGCAATTTTTCTTTCTTCTCATTAATCTAAGACTAGTGGTAGTGTTACATCTTTGCAAAGACTGATTTAACACAACCCTTATATTAAATTTATTTTCACTGAATGTTTTGTGTATGTTACGTTTATCTACTTGTCTACCTGCAAAAGAGTTTCCCTAAGTGGCTCAGTGGTAAAGAATCGGCCTGCCAATGCAGGACACACAGGTTTGATCCCTGGTCCGGGAAGAAGCCCTACAGAAGAAAATGGCAACCCACTCCAGTATTCTTGCCCGGAGAACCGCACAGAGCCAGATGTGCTACAGTCCACAGAGTTACAAAGAAGCTGGACAAGACTTGGCAACTTAAAAGCAGCAGCAGCATAGCTCCATCACGTGACCAATGATTTTGTGAGCTTTCATCTTAAATCCTCAAAACTTTAAGTACAAACAAACATATAGCTGGACTGATTCTCATCTTCTAGAAGTTATATTATCTACCATTAAATGATCTGAAAGTAGAGTCTCTTATGATTTGATACAAACAAAGCAACAAAACAACGGAAAACTGTATAAGCAATACTGCGTAAACTTCAAAGTTGCTAAAAGACTGGATCTTAAACGTTCCTACCATAAAAAAATAATAATAATAAAATAACTGTGTAATGTGATAGAAGTATTTATTAGCTTCACATCCAAGGGCAGAGAAACCCCAGAAAGATGGTAGTCACTGGAGCCCGGGTTGCCCAGCATTGGAGAGACTTGGAGGAGATACTCCATATCCAAGGGCAAAGAAGCCCCAGCAAGGTAGTAGGCGCTGGAGTGGTGGCTGCGTGGCACTGGAGCAACTTTGAGGAGATACCCCACATCCAAGGGCAAAGGAGAAGCACCAATAAGATGTAAGGAGGGGCGAAATTGCATTTAGAATCAAACCCCATACCTGAAAGAGATGCTCAGAGGGCTCAAACAAACCTTGCATGAACCAGGACCCAGAAACCCTGAGACAGAACTGTGTTTGAGTGTCTCCGGAGGTACGGGTCACCAGTGGACTGCCATAGGCGCAGGGGCTTTGGGTGCAGTACACCTGGCTATGGCATAAGCCCTTTTGGAGGAGGTCACCATTAACCCACCATAGAGGTATCAGAACTTACACAAGACTGGGGAAACAGACACTTGGAGGGCATAAACAAACCTTGTGCTCACCAGGATCCAGGAGAAAGGAGCAGTGGCCCCACAAGAGACTGGCTCAGACTTGCCCAGGAGTGTCCAGGAGGCTCTGGCATAAGCATGGGTCACTGGTGGCCTGGTGCGGGGCTGAGAGCACTGAGTATAGCACTGCATGCATGGGACCTTTGAAGGAGGTCTCCATTATCTTCATTACCTCCACCATAGTTTGGCCCCAGGTAAATAACAGGGAAGGAACACAGCCCCACCCATCAACAGAAAATTGGATTATTTTCTGTTGATGGGTTTATTGATTTATTGTGATTTATATAAATAATATTGTGATTCATATAAATCATATATGTTTATATGATTTATTGAGAAACTGGATCAGAACAAGACCCAGTTTCCCCCTCAGTCTGTCTCTCCCATTAGGAAGCTTCCATAAACCTCTTATCCTTCTCCATCAGAGGGCAGACAGACTGAAAAGGACAATCACAGAAAACTAATCTGATCACATGGACCACAGCCTTGTCTAACTCAATGAAATATGAGCCATGCCATGTAGGGCCATCTGAGACACACAGGTCATGGTGGAGAATTCTGATAAAACGTGGTCCACTGAAGAAGAGAATGGCAAACCACTTCAGTATTCTTGCCTTGACATCCCCATGAACAGTATGAAAAGGCAAAAAGATAGGACACTGAAAGATGAACTTCCCAGGTTGGTAGGTGCCCAATATGCTATTGGAGATCAGTGGAGAAATAACTCCAGAAAAAGAAAGAGACGGGGCCAAAGCAAAAACAACACACAGTTGTGGATATGACTGGTGATGGAAGTAAACTCTGATGCTGTAAAGAGCAATACTGCATAGGAATCTGGAATGTTAGGTCCATGAATCAAGGTAAATTGGAAGCAGTCAGACAAGAGATGGCAAGAGTGAACATTGACATTTTATGAATCAATGAACTAAAGTGGACTGGAATGCGTGAATTTAACTCAGATGCCTATCACATCTACTACTGTGGGCAAGAATCCCTTAGAAGAAATGGAGTAGCCCTCATAGTCAACAAAAGTCTGAAATGCAGTACTTGGATACAATCTCAAAAACAACAGAATGATCTCTGTTCATTTCCAAGGCAAACCATTTAATATAACAGAAATCCAAGTCTATGCCCTGACCAGTGGAAAAGGAAATGACAACCCACTCCAGTAATCTTTCCTGGAGAATTCCATGGACAAAGGACCCCGGCAGGCTACAGTTCATGGAGTTGCAAAGAGTCAGGCATGACTGAGCAACTATCACACACTCACTCATGCCGCAACTAGTAATGCTGAAGAAGCTGAAGTTGAATGGTTGTATGAAGACCTACAAGACCTTCTAGAATTAACACCCAAAAAAGATGTCCTTTTCATTATAGGGGACTGGAATGCAAAAGTAGGAAGTCAAGAAACACCTCGAGTAACAGGCAAATTTGGCCTTGGAGTACAGAATGAAGCAGGGCAAAGGTTAATAGAGTTTTGCCAAGAGAACACACTGGTCATGGCAAACACCTTCTTCCAACAACACAAGAGAAGACTCTACACATGGACATCACCAGATGATCAATACCAAAATCAGATCGATTATATTCTTTGCAGCCAAAGATGGAGAAGCTCTATACAGTCAGCAAAAAAAGACTGGGAGCTTACTGTGGCTCAGATCATGAACTCCTTATTGCCAATTTAACTTAAACTGAAGAAAGTAGGGAACCAGTAGACCATTCAGGTATGACCTAAATCAAATCCCTTACGATTATACAGTAGAAGTGAGAAATAGATCTGATAGACAGAGTGCCTGATGAACTATGGATGGAATTTCATGACACTGAACAGGAGGCAAGGATCAAGAGCATCCCCAAGAAAAAGAAATGCAAAAAGGCAAAATGGTTGTCTGAGGAGGTATTACAAATAGCTGTGAAAAGAAGAGAAGTGAAAAGCAAAAGAGAAAAGGAAATATATACCCATTTGAATGCAGAGTTCTGAAGAATAGCAAGGAGAGATAAGAAAGCCTTCCTCAGCGATCAATGCAAAGAAATAGAGCAAACAACAGAGTGGAAAACACTAGAGATCTCTTCAAGAAAATCAGAGATACCAAGGGAACATTTCATGCAAAGAAGGGCTCAATAAAGGACAGAAACGGTATGGACCTAACAGAAGCAGAAGACAGTAAGAAGAGGTGTCAAGAATACACAGAAGAACTACACAAAAAAGATCTTCATGACCTAGATAATCACGATGGTGTGATCACTCACCTAGAGCAAGATTTCCTGTAATGTGAAGTCAAGTGGGCCTTAGGAAGCATCACTATGAACAAAGCTAGTGGAGGTGAAGGAACTCCACTTGAGCTGTTTCAAATCCTGAAAAACGATGCTGTGAAAGTGCTAAACTCAATATGCCAGCAAATTTGGAAGACTCAGCAGTGGCCACAGGACTGAAAAAGGTCAGTTTTCATTCCAATCCCAAAGAAAGACAATGCCAAAGAATGCTCAAACTACCGCACAGTTGCACTCATTTCACATGCTAGTAAAGTAATGCTCAAAAATCTTTAAGCCACCCTTCAACAGTACATCAACTGTGAACTTCCAGATGTTCAAGTTGGATTTAGAAAAGGCAGAGGAACCAGAGATTAAATTGCCAACATCCACTGGATCATCAAAAAAGCAAGAGTTCCAGAAAAACATCCTCTTTTGCTTTGACTATGCAAAAGCTTTTGACTGTGTGTATCACAACAAACTGTGGAAAATTCTTAAAGAGATGAGCATACCAGACCACCTGATCTCCCTCCAGAGAAATCTGTATGCATGTCAGGAAGCTACAGTTAGAACTGGACATGGAACAACAGACTGGTTCCAAATTGGGAAAGAAGTATGTCAAGGCTGTATATTGTCACCCTGCTTATTTAAGTTATGCAAAGTACATCATGAGACACCATGAGAAACACTGGGCTGGATGAAGCAGAAGATGGAATCAAGATTGCCAGGAGAAATATCAATAACCTCCGATATGCAGGTGAAACCTCACTTATGGCAAAGAGTAACTAAAGAGCCTCTTCTTGATGAAAGTGATAAAAAAGGAAGTTGGTTTAAAACTCAACATTCCAAAAACTAAGATCATGACATCTGGTCTCATTACTCCATGGCAAATAGATGAGGAAATAGTGGAAACAGTGACAGACTTTATTTTTGGGGTCTCCAAAATCACTGCAGATGGTGATTGCAGCCATAAAAGTAAAAGACGTTTGCTCCTTGGAAGAAAAGTTATGACAAACCTAGACAGCATATTAAAAAGCATACAAATTACTTTGCCAACAAAGGTCTGTCTAGTCAAAACTATGGTTTTTCCAATAGTCATGTATAGGTGTCAGAGTTGGACCATAAAGAAAGCTAAGCACCGAAGAATTGATGCATTTGAACTGTGGTGTTGGAGAAGACTCTTGAGAGTCCCTTGGACTGCAAGGAGATCCAACCAGTCCATTCTAGAGGAGATCAGTCCTGAATAATCACTGGAAGGACTGATGCTGAAGCTGAAACTTCAATGTTTTGGCCACCTGATGGGAAGAACTGACTCATCTGAAAAGACCGTGATGCTGGGAAAGATTTAGGGCAGGAGGAGAAGGGTACGACAGAGGATGAGATGGTTGGATGGCATCACCGACTCAATGGAAATGAGTTAGAGCAAACTCTGGGAGTTGGTGATTGACAGGGAAGCCTGGTGTGCTGCCGTCCACAGGGTCGCAAACTCAGACATGACTGAGCGACTGAACTAAACTGAACTGACAAGGGTATTCATATTAAAATATATATGCAATCAAATCAACACATTGTACTCAGGAAGCTTATACAATTGTATCTCAATAAATATTTTAAAATAAATAAAATAAAATTGAAAAATTTATATGTATTCAGGGTATAGACTGGAAGCAGAACTATTAAAATACCAGATTATTAGTTTAAATCACTTCTTTCCTTTTTGTGGATATTGAAGTCACCGTTCTCAATATACACTTTTATGATCATATTATTAATAATATTTAGCTGGACTAGTTAGTACTAGTTTGCTATACAGGTTGAGATTTGTATTATATCATTACTAATATATGCTTGATTTTGGAACACTTGGGGAGAAAGTTATCATTAAAAAGTTCTGAAGGCTGCCTATGTAACTATGCAAGTAATGGAGACACAAATCTTGCTAGTCGTGCTAGCCAGTGTACTCTAGAAACCAAAGGGGTGATAGATACTCCTAGTATACAGACTGTTTTCATATTCAGTGACGAATTAACGCTAAACCAGTGGAATAAAATATATTCACCAAATGCACAGATAGACAAAACGACCTTTGATCTCAAACTCTCTAATGCTGTAAAATATTAGCAAGGTCTAGCTTAATATCTTACTTTCCTCATATGAGACAGCTTTAGCAAATAAAAAATAATCATTTTTAAAAGTTACATTATTTTTAGCTAATAAGCAAAAATTCTCTTTTACTGTAAAAAAACTCATATTTTCATTTTTCATTAAATCAGTATCTCTGAGCACTTGATTCCAGGGCCAAGAATTAACTTTAATGTCACTTCTGACACTAAAAGTAAACCACTTGTTTATATGCTAATGAACTCTTAATATAAAGTATCAGTTTATATGTCTGTCACAAAGGTATTCATTCTCAAGCACACCTCAACTCAACTGTAGATTCTTAACATATATTTTAATTTCCATACTATATTTTGTACTTAAACAGTCTACGATTTTTTGGTTTAGATTATATTATTTTGTTTCCTTTTTTTCTTTTTTGCCACAAAGGATATATAGGAGTCTACTGGTAAAGGATTACTACCCACAGTGGAAATAAAGCACACAAGAATGAATTGTATTCATAAAGCAAGTTCAAAGAGCTACATGTGTTGAATTAGTCATTATGCTACTATTATTTAACTTATTATTAAATAAAGAACTTTCCCATAAGTTGATTACAAAAGACTTTCACTGGATGTACTTTACTACTGAGCTAAAGGCTCTGGTAAAGACTCTGACGCTGGGAGGGATTGGGGGCAGGAGGAGAAGGGGAAGACAGAGGATGAGATGGCTGGATGGCATCACTGACTCGAAGGACGTGAGTCTGAGTGAACTCCGGGACTTGGTGATGGACAGGGAGGCCTGGCGTGCTGTGATTCATGGGGTCACAAAGAGTCGGACACGACTGAGCGACTGAACTGAACTGAACTGAAAGGCTCTGGTAAAAATGTGGTTGTCTGTATAGGTACTTTGCAGCAAATTTTCTGAATTTAAAAAATGTTAAATATTAGGTGTCTGAAATATGGTCATTCACAAAACTACATTCTTTTCTGTAATAAATCAAGGAACTATAAATGAGCATAAGAAAATTTATTGAAAGCTGAAATAAAAGGGAAAAATAAGGAAATTTTTCTTTGGCCTACAAAATGCAACACAATTCATTTCCTGAAAAATTCAAAAAGATATTTTCTGATCTAAATTCTTAGGTAAACAATCTCATGAAATGGTATTTGAACATTAGTTTATTTAAGTACAGCTAATTGACATCAGAGTTGTTCAAAGAGGAAGTCCATCCCAGTGCCACACTTTGTCCTTGAGTAGTCACTGCTGGCTGTCAACTCCTAGCAGCAGTGAGGCAATCAAGTTTAGCCAAGCACTGTAACAGATAACTCTGTAACCCAGTTGCTCTTAGACATCTCTAGACATTTGAGAGGGGATTAGTGAAACTACTATCTTTTAAAAGATTCCTCTATAAGGAGAGGAAGCAAGAACAATGTTTGGTAAAAACACACTATGTTTCATTCAGTAATTGAAAACCAAGTAGAAGAGAAATTTTAAATACTACAAGCAGCGACCTAGAATGTAATAACCAAAAGCTAAAGTTATAGGAAGGGAAACAGAATGGAAAAAAAAAAAAAAAAAAAAAGATCCCAAGATGACCTGGAGCCAAAGATGAACTTGAAGAGGCACAAGGTGATACCAGGGTTCTGCTGAGCATAGATAAATTCTACAGTGAGACTGAACTTCAACCAAAGCAAACTCTTAAGGGAAATGATTAGTTCTATAAATAATGAGAAAATGCTCTGGAAGACAGACTGTACCTAAAACAAACTACCTGAAGTTCTCTACCTGTACTACTTTCCATCTCAAAAGATGGAAAAGGCAATAGAATTTTGTTGCGTGATCCTCCTTAATAGCTCAGAAACCATCAAGGTTTAACAGATTTTCGAGCAGAAGTGAACAGCTTAAGAGTAAGCCATCAACCTCCTATTCTGTCTAACAGTCCTGGCTCAAGGCTAAGACCATAGGACAGTGGATTTCCTTGGCATGTTTAAACTGAGAAGTGCAGTTCACCTAATGTTAGACTTGTAACAAATTATGAGGAAGATTTTCTTTGTCCATGAACGTGAGTAATCTTAAAATGAAGCAGGAAGCTTCAATACTCATGAAGCATAATATTTTGGCTTAAAAACAATAACACATGATGAGACATTATTAAGAGAAACTGTAAATTAATTTTTCTAAAAAAAACGAAAGAGTATAGAGAAAAAAATGTTTTTTATCATTAAGAAGTTATCTGCTGAAAGGTTTTCTTTAGCATACCTAAGTACTTCAGGGCTTCCCTGGTGGCTCAGCTGGTAAAGAATTCACTTGCAATGTGGGAGACCTGGATTCGATCCCTGGGTTGGGAAGATCCCCTGGAGAAGGGAAAGGCTACCCACTCCAGTATTCTGGCCTGGAGAATTCCATGGACTATATAGTCCATGGAGTTGCAAAGAGTCAGACATGAGTGAACAACTTTCACTTTACTTCAAGGACTTCAGAAGATCATTTTAGGTTCTATAATTCTAGAAAAATTCCCATATCCTTTCCTTCTTAATTAAAATTTCTCATAATTCTGGAAAAAAATCCTACTGTTTTTTCTTGAATAAAAAATTCCACAATTTTAAAAATACAAATAAAGGAAAGAAAGGCAAGAAAAAAAAAAAAAAAAAAAGGGGAGGGAAGGAATGGAGGAAAGAAGATAGGGAAAAGGGGATAAGGAGTCAAGGATAAACCTGATAAAACATTCAATGAAAGCCACAATAATAAATGAGCCTGATTTGTTGCTGACTGTATAAGGAACTAGATAATTTCATCATTAAATTTGAAGCATCTGTTAGTTTGAGATTATACCAGTACTACTCTACTGATTACTTATGAAGGCTGTGTATAAAGCAGTGGGTGTTGAATTGTATCAAATATCTTTCTGAGGATTTTCAAGCAAGATTTCTCCTTGAGCAGGTGGGGATATAGACAAGAGATCGACAAAGACTTTCAGTAATAGGCCAGACACCAAATATTTTCAGGTTTAGGGCAATAGGGTCTTTGTAGCAACTACCCAACTCTGCCATTGTGGTGCAAGAGCATCTGGAACCATAGTATATGGATGGGCGTGGCTGTGAGAAATATTCAGACATAGAGAATAGACTGTGGACATAGAAGGGCAAGGAGAGAGTGGGATCAATTGAGAGAACAGCACTGAAACATATGAATTAGCACATGTAAAACAGATAGTCGGAAGCTGCTGTATAACACAGAAAGCCCAGCACTCTGTGATGACATAAAGGGGCAGGATGGGGTGGGGAGTGGGAGGGAGGTTCAAGAGTGAGAGGACAGGTGTGTATTTATGGCTGATTAATATTGTTGTATGGTAGAAACCAACACAACATTGTAAAGGAATTGTCCTTCAATTTTTTTTTTCTTTTTAAACAACTACAGACAGTAGGGCATATTTGGCCATTAAGCCAGATTTAGTCAGCAAACCTGGCAGGCAATAGCTTATATAAGCTACTGCTAACATGCATGTCCGACTCTTTGTGAACCCATGGACTGGAGCCCACCAGGCTCCTCTGCCCATGGGATTCTCCAGGCAAGAATACTAGAGTGGTTTGCCATGCCCTCCTCCAGGGGATCTTCCCAACCCAGGGTTCAAACCTGCATCTCTTCTGTTTTCTGTCTCCTGCATTGGCAGGTGGGTTCTTTACCACTACTGTCACCTGGGAAGCCCAACTGCTAACATAGATTATGCTAATCTACATTTCTGTTAGAACTGGATATGGAACAACAGACTGGTTCCAAATAGGAAAAGGAGTATGTCAAGGCTGTATAATGTCACCCGGCTTATTTAACTTATATGCAGAGTACATCATGAGAAACACTGGACTGGAAGAAACACAAGTTGGAATCAAGACTGCTGGGAGAAATATCAATAACCTCAGATATGCAGATGACACCACCCTTATGGCAGAAAGTGAAGAAGAACTAAAAAGCCTCTTGATGAAAGCGAAAGTGGAGAGTGAAAAAGTTGGCTTAAAGCTCAACATTCAGAAAACAAAGATCATGGCATCTGGTCCCATCACTTCATAGGAAATAGATGGGGAAACAGTGGAAACAATGTCAGACTTTATTTTGGGGAGCTCCAAAATCACTGCAGATGGTGACTGCAGCCATGAAATTAAAATACGCTTACTCCTTGGAAGGAAAGTTATGATCAACCTAGATAGCATATTCAAAAGCAGAGACATGATTTTGCCAATAAAGGTTCGCTTAGTCAAGGCTATGGTTTTTCCTGTGGTCATGTATGGATGTGAGAGCTGGACTGTGAAGAAGGCTGAGTGCGGAAGAATTGATACTTTTGAACCGTGGTGTTGGAGAAGACTCTTGAGAGTCCCTTGGACTGCAAGGAGATCCAACCAGTCCATTCTGAAGGAGATCAGCCCTGGGATTTCTTTGGAAGGAATGATGCTGAAACTGAAACTCCAGTACTTTGGCCACCTCATGTGAAGAGCTGACTCATTGGAGAAGACTCTGATGCTGGGAGGGATTGAGGGCAAGAGGAGAAGGGGAAGACAGAGGATGAGATGGCTGGATGGCATCACTGCCTCAATGGATGTGAGTCTGAGTGACCTCCAGGAGTTGGTGATGGACAGGGAGGCCTGGCGTGCTACGATTCATGGGGTTGCAAAGAGCTGGACACGACTGAGCGACTGATCTGATCTGATATTTCTGTTTATCAAACTCTGCTTGCATTTCCCGAAATAACTCTTCTTAGTCATGATCTAGTAAGTTTAGTAAAATGCAGTAACAATTTTCTCTAATTTAGAACTTCTGTGTATACAAAATGAGATTGAACTTCTTGTAGGGGAGTGGTCAGGTATTACAGTTATGCTAATTGGAGAGTTTATTATTTTGCTCTGGAAAAAAGTTTTATACAACATGATAATTCTGTTTCTTAGAAGCTGAAGATACTGAACTGGTTATGGGTAACAATTTTACAGCTACTCTTTGAGTTGGAAAAAAAGTCTTTTATGGATAGTCTGTTTAGGTTTCCCACTTTCTCTGTAGTCCTATAAAATCATTCATTTCAATGAGATTATCAAATTTGTTAATAAGTTTAAACAGTTGAATTTGCCAGTATATGGTCAATGGGATATAACTTTTCAGGGATTGATTCAGGGCAATATATTAAAGAAAAGCTCTATGATTGATTAAGTGTGGGAAATATTATGCAAGATAAAGCTAACGAGGTGTCTGAAAAAAAGGACCAATTTCTCAAAACATTTAACATACCATGTGGAATGTCAGTATCAAAAGGTGAGATTATGAATTACATTATGAAATACTTCCCTAATTAATGTGACTATAAAACCTTTGCTTTAGACATTGCATAGAACATGTGATCTTGAGAATACAATTTTGAAAATGTTAGATTATAAACAATTTATAAGATCTCCATGGATGTAATAATGTTAGCCCAAAGCAGTTGTTATTTTGTGTATATGTGTTTGTTTGATTTTTAATTTATTAATCTAGGGAGAACTTTCCCCAATTTTCTTCTAGTTCATTTTTTTTTTTTATTTTATTTTATTATTTGCCTGGGACTGGAGCACTGGGATGACCTGGAGGGATGGTGTGGGAAGGGGGGAGGGAGGAGGGTTCAGGATGGGGAACACGTGTATTCTGGTGGCGGATCCATCTCGATGTATAGTAAAAGTAATACAATATTGTAAAGTTAAGAAAAATTAAAAAAAAAAAATAATAATAATAATACTTCTAGTTCATTTAATTCATTTCTTGTATTCTTCAGGATCTGTTTTATAACTTTATTAGGGTGATTTTACTACACTGTGTTTTTGCGTTCAAAGTCTGAATGTTTTGTTCTTTCCCCATTCATTCTATTTAATATCGAAGGCACTAAAACTATATATTTGGCTAATATTAAAAATTTCAACATATCACAAAAGTTTTGATATCCATGCTGTTGTTTTTTAAGCATCTTGTAGCTTTTATTTTAATACGAAAATTATTTAGTAGTGTACACTTTAAAAAAATTTAGTGACCTACATATAGAGAGCTGTTAAGTTAATTCCAGTAAGTATGTTCATCAAATATTTTATGCATTTATTTGTGTTCTGTTTCATCCATCTGTAAAAGAGAAAAGAATACTTAAAAATCTCTGATTATAGAGACTTCATTGGTGGTCCAGTCGCTAAGATTGCACACTTCCACTGCATGGAGACTGGTCTGATCCCCGTTCAGGGAACTAAGATACCACATGCCACAAGGCCAAAAACAAACAACAACAACAAAATCTCAGTATAACTATGTTTCTATCAATATCTCATGTTTCTAATATTTTTTTCCTTTCTTTAGTTTATTATAATTTTTTTCTTTTTAAAGTTCATTTCATGTATAATGTTCCTGACATTTTATTTCTATACAACATAAAAGTACTCTATCGCAGGTATTTGATTCAATTTGGTCTGATAATATGATACCTCTGACTTCTGTGAATGTTTTCTACATAGTCTTTTGAGACCCCATGGACTGTAGCCTGACAGACTCCTCTGTGCATGGGATTTCCCCGGAAAAAATACTGGAATGAGTTGCCATTTCCTTCTCCAAAGGATCTTTCCAACCCAGGGATCAAACTCATGTCTGATGCATTGGCAAGTGGATTCTTAACCACCGAGCCACCTGGAGAGCCTTTACTATATTTTACCCCTGCACAATTTTAACATTTTCATGTTATATGTCCAAAATTCTTAAGGAGTATAAAACTAGATATATTTTCTTAATCCAGAAAAAAATAATTAAAAGAAAGTTTTCCCATTTACAGTTAAAGTGATAACTGAATCTTTTACTTCTTGTTTTATAGACTTTCTCTGTATTTTTATTTCACTCAGTTTTTCTGCCTATTCTGGAAAATACTGTATGACATTGATTTTTTAAATATTGAAAGTGATATGACCCAGCAATCCCACTGCTGGGCATACACACTGAGGAAACCAGAATTCAAAGGGACACGTGTACCCCAATGTTCATCACAGCACTGTTTATAATAGCCAGGACATGGAAGCAACCTAGATGTCCATCAGCAGATAAATGGATAAGAAAGCTGTGGTACATATATATAATAAAAAGAATATATTTGAATCAGTTCTAATGAGGTGGATGAAACTGGAGCCTATTATACAAAGTGAAGTAAGCCAGAAAGAAAAACACCAATACAGTATACTAACGCATATATATGGAATTTAGAAAGATGGTAACGATAACCCTGTATGCAAGACAGCAAAAGAGATACAGATATATAGAACAGTCTTTTGGACTCTGTGAGAGAGGGTGAGGGTGGGATATTTTGGAGAATGGCATTGAAACATGTATAATATCATATGTGAAACGAATCACCAGTCCAGGTTCGATGCATGATACTGGTTGCTTGGGGCTGGTGCACTGGGATGACCCAGAGGGATGGTACGGGGAGGGTGGAGGCAGGGGGGTTCAGGATGGGGAACATGTGTATACCTGTGGCAGATTCATGTTGATTTTGGCAAAACCAATACAATATTGTAAAATAATTAGCCTCCAATTAAAATAAATAAATTTATATTTAAAAATATATTGAAAGTGAAAATGAAAGTCACTCACTCCTGTCCAACTCTTTGCAACCCCATGGACTATACAGTTCATGAAATTCTCCAGGCCAGAACACTGGAGTGGGTAGTCTTTCCCTTCTCCAGGGGATCTTCCCAACCCAGGTCTCCTGTATCACAGGCAAATTCTTTACCAGCTGAGCCACAAGGGAAACCCAAGAATACCAGAGTGGGTAGCCTATTCCTTCTCTAGCAGATCTTCCCAACCCAGGTTTAAATATTGAAGATCTCCTCAAAAATAACCTACAATAATCAATATGCTATTTATTATAGGCATCCAGTCCTAGAATAAGCCTCTCTACCATCCCATATTTATGACTGATTAATGGTTATGGTTGTCTGACGCTCAGGCTACCATCCCCCTCCAAACCACCCACATGGTTCTGTGTTAGATGATAGTGAAGTTTACCAAGATGCAGTCCTGTTACTCTTTGACATGCTGCTGTTTCGTGACATAGTATGGTATCTGTCCTCCACCACTTTCTATATCAAATTCACAATTTACCTCAGAGAAATTCTTCCAAGTTTTAGTATATGATTCTGCAGGGTTCTCATTAAACACATTTATTAAATAAATAAGAGGGAAGGAGAAGTAAGAGACAAGGGAAACCTTAATATTTTTGATAATACCATATTGGACTCTCCTGGTCTCACAGTGGATAAGAATCTACTTGCCAAGACGAGGGACACGGGTTTGATCCCTGCTCCAGGAAGATTCCACATGCAACTAAGCCTGTGCACTGCAACTACTAAGCTCACACTCTGGAACCCACGCACCACAACTACTGAAGCCATGCACCTAGAGCTATGCTCTGCAACAAGAGAAGTCACTTCAATGAGAAGGCTGTACACCACAACGAGGAGTAGCCTCCATTCTCCTCAACTAGAGAAAGCCCATGAAAAACAACAAAGACCCAGCAGAGCCAAACATTTAAAAAATAAAAATAATTACTTAATTTAAAAAATTGTGGTGATACCCTATCAGTTTACCTCTAAGTCCTGAACTTAACAAAAAAAAATAATAATAATTACTTCTGAATGTTAGAAATAGTTAAACATAAGAGAAGGGGGCTTCCAAGTCACTTTCTCTCTTAAGTATAAAAGCTGCTAATGCATCTAATCTGACAAAAAATATATTAGGGAAGAAAAAATTATCAACAGGGAGGAGAAGGAGGAAAAGACTGTGTTCAGAAGTCACCTCTATAACAATATAGAGCATTACTACAGCAACTTAAGAATGCTTTGTCATTTTCTTTTCATTGAAAAACACCAGGTTTATGACAATGCAAACTTCCTTGATGTTAAACACCCTATGTTAGTCAAACAGTATGGGATCAGGGCATCTTAGGAAGGATTTAACTAGTCAAATTATCCCCTACATTTGTGTGTTTTCTTTTTCATCGTTCTGTAGCAGGCAGAAGATAGCAATTTACCAAGAAAAAAGAAAACACACACAGACACACACACATACACACACACACTACCTCTGTTCCACATCACTTGTAAGCTAAATAACTGTGTGTTTCCTTGTCTGGACTTTGAATTCATGGCACTGGAGAATGGAAACACATCCTTATCCTAGAATTAAAGCCAATCTATGGCTCAAAAAATTGACCGAGGGAAAGGATGTTAGTGAAAGTAAAGTAAAGTGAAGTCTCTCAGTCTTTGTGACCCCATGGACTGTAGCCTGCCAGGCTCCTCTGTCCATGGGGTTTTCCAGGCAAGAATACGGGAGTAGGTTGCCATTTCCTTCTCCAGGGGATCTTCTGGACTCGGGGGTCAAACGTGAGTCTCCTGCACTGCAGGCAGACTTCACCATTTGCAAAAGCAAAACTGAAAAACAAAAGGATGTTAAGAGGGACAGTTTTAAGTGGTCAGGAGCAGCCTATGAACTACAGGACTACTTCCAGCATGACAGCCCAGTGAAAAGTCTTCAAGGCAGACTTGGTGAAAGCACTTCCAATTACTGTGTCTATATGTCAGTATCTTATTTGCCAGATATATAGCCCCAGTGTGAGGATGTACCCCAGTAATGCCCTAAGACAGGCTTACATTATAGGAAAGTAATTATCTATTTTGGTGGCTAAGGCCCATTGGGGGAAGTTTGAACATTCTCTAGAAAAATGTATATCTATCACACAGTTTCAAGGGGTTCCCAGATTCCATAAAGCTCACACTGCAGTTCTCAAAGTGATTTAACATCAGATTTAAAACACTAGTTCTAGAGGTTAGTGAGGAAGCAATTCACAGGGCTATACTTTAGGGATGAAGAGTTTTCAGCCAGGGACATATAGGAATAAACACTATGGCATTTTGAATCTTTACATTATCCCTTCCTTTGATTCAAATTCCAAGAGCATAAACCAAGCACAGAAAAATATGTACTCGATTTTGGTTAATTTATCAACAATTTAAGACAGGGAAAAAAGAGGGTATTATTTGTACCTGCTGCTGCTGCTGCTGCTAACTCGCTTCAGTCGTGTCCGACTCTGTGCGACCCCATAGACAGCAGCCCACCAGGCTCCCTCGTCCCTGGGATTCTCCAGGCAAGAACACTGGAGTGGGTTGCCATTTCCTTCTCCAATGCATGAAAATGAAAAGTCAAAGTGAAGTCGCTCAGTCGTGTCCGACTCTTAGCGACCCCATGGACTGCAGCCCACCAGGCTCTCCCGTCCATGGGATTTTCCAGGCAAAAGTACTGGAGTATTATTTGTACCTAGAACTTAGGAAAACACATGAAGGGTGCAGCTGCAGTCTGGCAGGAGAATGAGGCAAATTAATCTCTTCACTTTCTCTCTCTCTCACCTCTTTTAATAGAGAAATTAAAAAGAACCTGAAGACTGAAGCAGTGCCAGGTAAGCTCTAGAAGAAGAAATAACCTGGGTACTTCCATTTAAGGTATGGCTCACTTGCTGGTTCTCTTGAGCAATCCCTATAACGAGTGGAAGAACTAGTATCTGAGCCTTATTTCTACCTACATCTTCATCACCAATCAATTCTTTTGGAAAGTATTATATAAAAAATAACTCTTACATAAATAGACTATTTGTGGAATAAAAAGGGACTAAAATAAAAAACAAATACACTCTTAATGCCAATGTATAAAGATGAAATGTCATTTTTAGATTAATGAAATCTATTATTTTATGTAAAGTGGCCATTTGATATAAATGTATCTTATCTATTGTCAACTTAATATAAAATTTCTTTTCTATTAGAATTTTTAAATGGCTACAGTCTAACCCCAAATTGCTCTAAGGGCATAAGGGAAGAGAGAGAGAGGGAGAGGGGGAGGGAGACAGAGAGAGAGAGAGTCTTAAATACCATCTCTCTTCTAGGCAGCAATTTCCCCAGATGAAGAGGTCACCACTGTTTAACAGTGTGCTGCCATGTTAATTTAGTATGACAAGATAAAGCAGTAATCTCAGCTCGTGGAGGCTGTAAACCGCCTGCTATCCGGGGACATGCTCAAGTCGATTTGCACTGTATATCACTTTATACAATTGCCATGACAAAGCCCCCTGAGTTCTCACATGTAAATCTCTCTATCCCTCTCTTCCTGTAGCCCCCTCTTTTCTCTTTCACTCCCTCCGAATTTTTTTCTCCCTGCTTTATGCCCAGGTAGACCACATCTACTCAGCACTAATCTCTGAAAACGTAATGCTCTGAACATGACAAGGGACACACAACACATACTCCTCTCACAACCACTCTGTCAAGTCCCCAGTTTAAGAGAAGATGTTCAGGGACTTAGATAATCCATTGATCCCACTTGCATCGGCTTTTATATTTCAATCTGTCGTGTTAAGTTGTCAAGGGGAGAGATTAAATTGATGTTTCATGATTCGAGATTTACTTTCCTAGGAATGATAGTTTTCAAAGCTTGTCTTACTAAGGTCTGCTTAAAGATTATCCCTAAGAAAGCTGATGTATCTTTACTGGTATAAATCTAGTAATAACACTATAAAGTTTTTAGGTAAAGACAGTTTGGAGATAGTCAAGGTTATGGAACAAGAATGTAAAACTGAGTAAAATATGGAGTTTTTAAAAATGTCATCTGTGTAGTTCTCTCTGCATGAAGTCAAAACACCATATGTAAAAAATTGGGGAAAACATGTTTTTATCTGTGTAAAACAAAAATAATTATAGACTCAGTGAAGGGGACATAAGAGAAGAGGAAGAATTTATATGATAGGAAATTTAAAGATCACATGAAACACACTGGGAAAGCGACAAGTCAGTTTTATCCAATAAAGAAAGGGCAGAAATATATGTTCAACTGACAAGAATTAAGACCTGGAGAAATATAGACTATGGCTAGGTGTGTTGGCTTTAGATGTGTTAAAAGCAAGATAACAGGCCCCAAATGGAGTCACTTACGCTAAGCCTCATGTCACCAAACTGAGTTAACTTCATTACAGTTTGGGACTCTCTCAGAAATGGAATCTTGAACCAGTCAATCAGGAATCACTGTGAGGTAATCTGCCTGTTAGACCACTGTCATCCCCTAAAGCAAAGTGACCTTGTCACAACCAATCTGCTTTTTTGCTAGTATCACTTCCTTGTCCCACTCCCTTTGGCCTATGAAAGTCTTTCATTTTGTCCAGGTCTTCAGAGCTCCTCCTATCTGCTAGATAGGATGCTGTCCAATTCATTAACCACTGAATAAAGGCAATGAGATCTTTAAAATCTACTCAGTTTTGTTTTTTAACAGATGTCCAAATTCTGACAGGTTGAGCTGTTACATTACAAAAATTCATTTGTATTGCGCCTCTTATCCATATCATACCCTTTTTATATCATCTCAAGCTACTCTTATAGGCAAACAGAAATGAGAAAAGAAAGGACTAAATGATCAATAAATATAATACTAATAAAAATCTAAATCCCCCCCACAGTGCCTCTAAAATCCTTGAAATCAAAAAGAAATTTTTAAATGTCCTGAAACTTAAAAATCAAAAGTGAACATAATAAAACTATAGTAATAAATTTCATTAACTGTGTCCTAAAAGAAAATCATCATGTAGCCTTTAGTATGTCCACACAAGAAAAGTGAAGCAACTTTTAAAATATTTTGTTGCAAAATATTTTTGTTGTGTTGTTTTGTCTTAATGTTGCTTCCCTCTGGTAAACTATTTGGAGAGAGGTATATTATTATATGAAGCTACAGAAGAAATGCTTTGACTTCTATCACTCTTTGGAGAGCAAGTGAGCTGAAAAAATTAGAAGGGGGTTAAAAGATGAGCTCACATTAACTGAATATTCATGATATGACAAACACAGTGCCAGGTAATTATTTCATTTAATCATTACATCAACTCTCACTAAGTATTGTTATTTCAACATGTAGATAAGGAAAGGTGCACTCAGAATGTCTTCTCTGAACAAAGATTTTGGAGACATTCATTCATTCATCCAACTATTTTGAGATACTTGCTGTGGGTCAGCCACTGTGTGACTCTAGGGTATACAGAACTGAATAAGACCTTTTACCCATGGGAACCATTTCTCCTTTAAATAATAATTTTCATCTCATTTTCCAGATAAATTACATCCAAAGGTACTGACAGAGCTAAGTGGTAAGACTACCGAACCACTTAAATGGGGAGGGGAATGTTGGTAATATTTCTCCAGGTTACTAAAAGGAAAGCATGATTATTGGGAGACTAAAAGAAGACAATGTTTTGTTCTGGTAATTAACAGCAATTAGTCAATAGCATGAAAACTATTCAATAAATAGAGCATCTATTAAGTTCTTCCTAAGCGACTGGCATGGTTCAAGGCCAGTTATGAGAATTCTGCTATTTAATTCTTGTTTTAGTCACTCAGTCATGTCCAATTCCTTGTGACCCCATGGTCTTCAGCCCGCCCAGCTTCTCTGTCCATGGAATTCTCTAGGCAAGAATACTGGAGTGGGTTGCCATTCCCTTCTCCGGGGGATCTTCCTCATCCAGGGATCAAACCTGTGCCTCTTGTATTGCAGGCAGATCTTTACCATCTGAGCCACCAGGAAGCCCTATTTAATCCTTACAACCCCTCTACATATTAGGAGGTTCTATGATCATCCCCAGCTTTACATGAGAAAACAAAGATACATGAGATGCCACAAAACGAAGATCAGATCACACACATCACAAAATACGGGATTGTGATTCGAACCCACACTGTTTAAGGCAGAGTGTAGGCGCTTTACCACCTCATTCTTTACCTCATCATCATATCAAAACATAGTTCTAACTTGGCTTATGTAGATTTCTACTGCAGTGGTGGTTGCAGTTGATGAATAGCCTTAAATAACATTAAGCAAAAATGTAAACTGCCAATGAACAATATCTGTGACAACCGAATCTGTCCAAAGTATTTGACTGAGGAACAGTATCTCAGATTTAATGAATAGTCTCCTTTACAAATTACAAAATAAATAAGTAAAAGAAACTTTTTAATCACAAGAGCTTGAGATTTCTATTGGATTTCTCATTTCTAAAGTAGTTTTCCTTAACTTAGCGTTTTCTCATAAGTTTCTTAAATTTACAGGAACTTAAAGCAACTGACATTTAATACAATGTGCCACTTTTCTCTGAGATCAAAGAACTTAAACATTCCTTAGTCACTTTAGCTAATAACTAAGATTTACTAAGCTCCTGCTACATTACAAGTACCAGAGTGCTTTATGTGAATTGACTTCTTTAAATATTACGAACATCCTCAAAATAAGATGCTATTGTAATCATTCCCATTTTACAGATGATAAAACAAGGTACAGAGAAATTTTTGATAACTTGCCAAATGCCATACAGAGGTCAACCCGCAGAACTTGGCATTTACTTTTTATCACTAGAGGCCTTGTCAAAACAATTATGCTATGCCAACAGCCTTATAGCCAGAGCACAAATTAATAGTAATCTTTATATGAAAGGTTTAGCAAATAATCATCTGAAGTTTCACATATTGCCCACTAGCCAATGTAGAACTTCAAATTCACTTTCTGAAATAGTTAAACCTGTTGGTCTATTTAAATCCAGCTTAAAAAAAAAACTTAAAAATCAAGTTAACTCTGAGTTAAGGTATAATAATCAAGCAACAGCTGTTTCACCTGCATTTCCTACAAGTATTTCTAAAAGCTTCTAAAATTATATATTCCGATAAACTATGAAAAAATATTTTAATGTTTGTATGAATGGAAAAGCAGTGAGCACAGATACTAAGTTCTGATGTCACAAATCCAAATTATACCACTTATATATATTTGGCAAATCCCTTTCTCTAAGACAGCTATCTGCCTGTACAATGAGGGAAAAAAAAAATCACAGTTGCTGAACTCACTGGTTTGACAAAATTGACTAAGATAATAAACACAGGGTGGCTGGTACAAAGAAAACAGTGAAACACTATACATTCCTGTTATTATTAATTATCGAATACCATATTGTAAAGAGCACTGATAGTTTGAAATCTTCCGTATCTGTGTTGCAAAGATCAGACTAAAGATAGGCTGTAAAATATATTCACACAAGACTTTCAAAATTGCTTCTTATATTCCACTCATAACCCTGGGGAAATCAGAAGCTCAGATACACAAGTGTGCTCTCTGAGTCTGAGTCCTGCGTCCCAAGTGTGCAAAGCATGCCAGTCACTGCCACAAGGCCTGATGATGGATCCTGGTAACAGCACAGCTAGCTCCTGTTTCCAAGATATACACTTACATACAGGGAAGGGTCTAGAAGTGGCAAGAGAGCTGGTTACAGAGCTTAGTACTTTATTAAGTGGAACACCATTATTGTAACTTGTTTTCTGTTGGCTTTTTACATGGTACGTATTTTATATTTGTACACGATACATATTCTGTGTTTGTACATACTTTGTACAAAGCTACATTTGCGATTATATTCTTTTTTCATATCTTATGTCCATTTTTAAAAGTTTTATTAACCCTTAGAATGTTATTTTCTTGCATAGGGACATGCAGCAAAAGTTTAACTGTTTTATCTGGAGTCAGGCTAGATTTTTAAGAGCTAAGAAGAGACAATGAAGTAAACACTGCTTCTCTATATAATGATAACACTGTTTGCTCTGCTGCCACAGACTCAGCCTTGACTAAATAAGACACAAAATCCAGTCACTTGTGTTCATTTACTTTATCATGTGATGTCAGTGTCACAGAGCCGGCCAAGGCTGCTCTACTTACATTCACACCTCATCTACTCACATGGATCATTCCTAAAAACGGTGTATGGGAGAAACTTTGAAATCATTTTCCCTTTGTACAAAGAATATATATAACCAAAGAGACTGATTACAATTGTCAACCTAAGTTAGCTTTAGATTTATTTCTCATTTCAAGTAAGAAAGAACGTTCTCCCCTTATCTAGCAGAATAGAGAAAAACATAAAATTTACTTTCTAGAATAAGAAATGGAGGGAAATAGCAAACAGTGGTCAAAAATGGTAGCAAACTGAACTGCTACCATGAATTCAGTTTTAATGCTAGTATAAATTATGGCATCTCAGAATTTACAGGGGAAATAGAGAATTTAAATACATTTAATGCTTTTAAATTTATCTAATGCAGCAATAATGTTCTAAGCATTTTGAATTCAGATTGTAATTTCTCAAAGAATCATTTCTCTTGTAACTGCCTCACGTATTCCCATTAGATTTTCTATATTCTACAATTTCTTTGTATTTTTAAGTTAACACCCCCCAAATCACGGTATTTGTTGAAACTTTTAAAAGAGAAGCTATGTGAGCCTAATTGTCAAACTATGTGAGAAAAGGGAATTGCCATGAAAGTTCAATACTACCTTATATTATTTTTATGACTTTACTTTCTTATGATCCAAATTAAGTGCTAATGGTTGTGCTTTTTAAAGAGACTACTATACAAAGATTACTTTACCTTCTTAGGTACAGTAGGTCATTGTACCTAACATAGCCAAGAGGAAACATGGTTTAAGTATTATCTGAAATATTTTGAGGTCTCGTTAGCAAGTTAGTTATTAAGTCTTGTAGATTTCATTCTAATTCTTAAAAATTCAGGCACCAGCAATGCAGAATTCTAATTTATTTTGGATTATCTTAAATAACTGTCCTTTACAAGTATTAATATAAAATAAGAAATAATGACAAACTCATCACTATTATGACTTACATTGAGTTAATATAGTGATGCAAACATCAAAATTACTTTCTAATTATGTAAAATGGTCTCCATTCCTATTTCTCATTTTTAGCAGTCCCTATAAAAATATCAAATTTTGAAAATAAATATGAAGACAAAAACAATTAATTGAGTTAAAGCAATAGTAAAGAACTGAATGAAAATAGTAACAGAAGTTGTCAAATAATTTAAAATGAAACCTTGTCATAGGCATGCAAAACGCTTAGACATCCTCTAAAGCACTATGTCCCAGACACTTGGATTCACTGATAAGTACAATTCCAAAAACTAATTTGCAAATCAACATAAGGCTCTTTTGTTTGCCATGTTAGGATATTAAAAATAAAATGATCACTACTATCAACAGTGCATCATGAAAGAAAAGTTAGAAGAACATAATCTCTGAATAAACTGAAGAAATAAATAGTTTTGTTAAAATCCAACTACACAGTCTTTGTTAAAAAAAAAAAAAATCAGTGAAAACTTTATCGTAGAACCAGTTGATCTCTGTACAGTGACTAGCCTAACTGAAGGAAGGTTTGGCAATCCCCCAAGAGGCAGTATATGTAACCAAGAAGGAAGTACGTATCAGAGCACAATGCTGCTGATTCTCCCTTCCTGATAATGGCTCCTTTGAGATCCACAAGTAGATCCATTAAGAATGTTTTCTGACAGAATTAAATTGAAAGAGAGGAAGAAGAGGAGCAAATGAAAAGAATCAAAGGAAGAAAAATGAGATAAAATTTATAACAAACATTTGAGAAAAAGAATAAAGGTTGGTTCCTAAACTTTTATTTTTAACTTCCAAATACAAATCGTCCCATCATGCAGGTATGAGGATGAGAAATGGAGTATTTCCTGCCATATGAATAAACAAGGATGCCACAGCTACTAGTGATCCCTGCCTTCCGAGCATGAATTTCTGAGCCTAGAGGGCACCCAGGAAGGAGAACAATACCTGCAATCTGGCAGCCATTAAGCTGCAGCCACTCCCTATGATGAGCACTAAAGAGCAGGGGTGGGGTGGGGGGATTAAAAACACAGGACATTGGCCCCAGAGAGCCGAGATGGATATGAAAGAAATGATTTCAGTGGGCCCAGACTCTTAACATCGTCCCATATGTAGAAAAGCACTAAATTCCTTAATTTGAGATATCTGCTCTTCTTTAATCAACAGCAATCTTCTGACCTTCAGACTACTTTCCCCTTGTTGCAAAACTTCTATAACTCTTCCCCCTGTGTCTCATTGGAGCAGTTCTCTCAGGGTTACTTGAGATGCTGTCTCTCAGGCTTGAAGTCCTAAAAATTTCTACCAAATAACTCTCAATGTTTAGATTGTGACTATTTTTTCAAATAGACAAGAATAACAAATGGGATAAAGATGAAGACCTATCCCCTCCATAAAAATCAGGAGCAGTATTCAAGTTTATCTCCAGCACTGCTTCCTAGTATCCATGCTGTTTCTAGCATCCTAGTCAAATATTCCACCATTCTTTCCACTTCATTTCCATTTTCATTCAAGGTGGTTATCCAGATTAAAGAAAGGAAACATTCAGAACACTAATAACTAAAGTAGTTGTTTTTATTCCTATTAAAATGAGGCATATATTTTACTAATGTTACATTTTATATTAAGATCTTTTACAGGGCACTTTGTCTTTCGAATGTTTTCTTAACTTTCTCTTTTTTTCTTAGTTACCTCTTCCGGGAATAAGATATTTAAGCAAAAACAAAACAATGCAAAATTATAAAATAAAGACTTTGCATTAATAGTAATGATCCAATGTGCATATATTTTTAATATCCTGGCATCTAGTAATTTTCTCATGGGACAATTTCATATTAATATGTTTCTGATCCCCATAGATGAGTTATACTTCAATGGTGAATCTGCTTAGCACTTTTTAGCCTGTATCAGGGTTCTAATATTTTATATTACAATCTGGTAACTTTTGTGCTCATCTTACCCTCATACTATACAAAAAGCTACATGAGGAAAAAGACTAGTTCTTATTCATTTCTGCATCTCTGCTGATAGGTATCCATTGTATATATCTGAGTTGAATCTTTTCACAACAGCCCTATTAAATGAGAGCAATTAAATTTCACTAAACCAAATCTTCTTAAGCAAACACATTTTGCCCCACTACCACAGCATTAGAAGTTCTTACTTATTCCTCTGTCACTGCGTAGCACTCTGTGAAGAAGCTCACGGTGGATCCTCATTAAGAGTCCTGAACTCCCGTGGCTGACTCATGTTCATGTATGGCAAAACCCACTACAATATTGTAAAGTAATTAGCCTCCAATTAAAATAAATTAATTAATTAAAAAAAAAGAGTCCTGAACTATCTGGCAATACACATAGTGCTTTTTTGGTATGTGAGAATACATCCATTTCTCAAAGCCTAGTTAACCTTAAATTCAACAGTAGTACTTCAAACACTGTGGACATCACATGAATCAAGGTTTTCTCCATCTCATATTAGATGCTCTCACATCTGGATGGAAAGGAGTTGTGTGGTAACAGGACACAACCAGATCTATTGCCCAACTTAATAGATGAGTTTGATAGATCCCAACTAATTGGTTTCCATGTGTCCTCACTTTTCTAGGAAACAGCCTCTCAGGTGGCACTACTGGTTAAAAAAAAAAACAAACACCACCTCCCAACACAGGAGATGCAAAAGACACAGGACTGACCCTGTGTTGGAAAGATCCCCTAGTGACGGAAATGGCAACCCACTCCAGTATTCTTGCTTGGAAAATCCCATGGACAAAGGAACCTGGCAGGCTAAATCCATGGGATTGAGGAGTCAGACACAACTGAGCGCGTGCACATACACACATACACACACACACACACACACTCCTTCTAGCCTGAGGGTAATTTTCAGAAACAATGGAAATATAAAGATTGAACCACTTACATTCAAATACAAGCCTAGCATTTTATCTAAATAAATTCCTTTGTGTGGTATTTTCTGACAACACTTACAGAATAATGTTCAAAACAATGTAATTTCATTGTATGATAAACATCAATTTAGCATAAAAAACAAATACAAACTTGTCATCATTTTCACCTTGTTTCAACTGAATTGGCCTTGTTTAGATAAGCAAGCCTATCTCTTACAGAAGCAACAGTTATAGATAAAAGTGTGTGAAATCGGGTGTGTGTGTGTGTGTGTGTGTGTAGATTTATACTGCCTGCTCTCATAATTTTTTACTGCTACACTGCACATATGGCTTCCAAGCTTACTTTATCTGAATCTTTCTGAATCTATTCTCCATGCTATTAAACTAAGCACATTCCACATCATTCAAAAGTAATTACACTTTTGTTTAAAATGTAGGAGAATGCTCTTTCTAAACAATGAAATTCTCATTATTAGAACTGGCAAAATAATTGTACTAGTGTTAACAACAGTATGCATTATACATCACAATAACTTATGCTAAGTATGATGCACAAAGGTAACCAGAAATTTAAAAGCTTATAAAAACCACCATATGAAAATAGGAATCTTTACCATACCATAATTAAGGTACTATTCTGTGACTTATTTTTAAATAACACATGCAGTTTTCTCTTTTCCTTCTCAAGTTTTCTGAACAGTACTTCACACATAAAATTATCCTAGTCAAACATCGAAAATGCTTTACGAACAACTGTCAGATTGTAAGAAAAATTTATACAAAGGGTATTTCAAGACACAGCTATCATATAGCAATTAAAATTATATTGGGTAAATAAAAGATCCCAGGAGTTGACAGTGAGCCTTAGAAAGTAAAAGTCAGTCTCTGTCATGGGCACTGAATGAATCCTTTCAGAGTGTAAGTGTTAAAGGTTGCATTTCATACACTGAGCTTTGCTATAATTTCATGCTTGGTTCTCAGTTATATGTCTTACTTCTAGAGAAGATCAACTTAAAAAAAACACCTTTTTATTCTGCTCCTGAACTTCAGGAAGAAACTGATGCACACTGAATGTTACTTTATGATAACTAGTGTCTCTGCATGCTTAAATACATTAAGATACATCCAATTACTAAACCTAATCAACACATCATATACTCAAAGTTCTTTAACAATTCCAGGAAAATCTTAATAATATAAGCAATTCATGAGATAAGAGAGTATATTATAGCATCACGCTTACAGATCCACTGGGTCTTTATATGTTCAAACAATTATATGCAAATACAGTATATACTTTATATGAAATTCAGTTATTTATTGAGAGAACAATTCAAATTATTTTTTAAAAAACTGTATTCTTAAGTAACTGTATACTTTAAAAATCAATCTTGGGAAGGAAGCAGCAGTGCATCCCCACTCTGCAGTCATACAAAACTGTTCACTCAACTCAAGAGGAACTTAAGTCAAAAGAGAGTTTGTCTGAGGTAAGAGAAAACATTTTATAGGGGAAAAAAACGACAATTGGTTATTCAGTAACCACAGGTGGTCAAGACTTCCATTTCACATCCCTTTTGACACTAGAACAACCATCTAAGCAGCAGAAGTAGCATGTAACCAGATAAAATGAATGCCAACACAGCCACCACAGAGTACCCTGGCAGCCTCTCATGCTGCTACTTGATTTCTCTTCAGACTTACTCTGTTTCCCTCTTGTGCTCATAAATAATCATGTTGACTGACATAAGGACATGTTCTGGATAGTCCTTTGAATTATGAAATAAATCTATCTATATCAGAACTATCATTAAAAATGAGCCAGAAATTATAGTGTCTCTTGCTTGTCTCTGAAAATCTGAAGTCACAGCCTCCAAACTCAGGTCAAAAAAAAAAAAAAAAAAACAGGCAGAGGGGACAACAAAGTTTGTCCTTCATACACATAAAGCCCAGGACTGCCTTTCCACTCATGTCATAAACAGACTTGCCAACCTTGTCTTTTACCTTTTTGAAGATTATATGGGGATTCTTGACAAGATTATGAGAGCTTCAGAGAAGGACCAACAGAATTAAGTCTTTTTCATATTTATAATTATGTATCTCAATCTTATATTGACTAGAAATCTGACTATTTTATACCTATGTGGTATTATTATAATTATATATAATATTATTATAGTATAATATTATTCTGATAATTAAGTAAAACTCTCCAAGAACAGGACTTGTAGTATTTATACCAGTTATAAATGTTTGGAGAGTTAGTCTTAGTTAGCAACTTAGTTTATTTCTCCAAAATATCAAGGCAAAAAACCACAACTTCAGAAAGGAAGAATTCCATCTTTATCTGACCCATTTCAAACTTTAACACTTGCATACCCTGAATATGAACATAGGACCCTAATTCCCCAAATTCAATATATGGCAGCAGTCATGAGGTGTACAGAATTCTATCTCAGGAAATATTTTCCAACCTACATTTTATACTAAAAGCATTTCTCTATAACTTCAAGGCAGCATTAAAGGGATTACTCAGAAGTTTTACTTTTTCTGTAAACTATGTAGGCAATACAAAATGCAGACCTCTCAATATCTCTTTTTTTTATTAAAGAATGGAGTATAAATGTCATATATAAACCAGCAACGAAATCTGGTAACCTGTTTTTTTGGTTTCCTTAAATTCAACTCTATGATACAAAGATAATTAAACATTCCTTTCTGTTTTCAAAGATACTGAATAGGAAAAAATAATGTATGTTACTATTGAAATAAAAGGACTTACATTAATATGACAATGGCCTAGTATTCAGAAAAAAATTAAGAATTTTGTGTTGAATAACAATTCTATGGATGTATGTAATCATTTTGATAACCGAGTAAAATATATCTTAATCGGCTTAACAGCTGAATATATCATGGCTACTATAGCATGCTTTCTGTACTACATTAGTATATTCTACTTTAGTTCTAAAATTTTTAGAAAATCAGAATATTCACCATGAATAATGGCTTAACATCTTTGCTCAAAACATATTTTATATTTAATCATCCATATAAAATTTGCTGTTTAATCAGTACTCATAAATTGAGTATCTATCATATACTGGGTATCGGGAATACAACTATGTATAACATGTGTGTATATATGTATAACTGTGCCTTCATAGTGAAGTACAGTGCATAGAAAGGCAGACATGTAGATACATAAATTATAACACAGACCATGAGAAAAGATATAAACATGTACCACGGATAAAGAACAGCAACCATTCTGCCTTGGAAAGTCAGGGAAAGCATCTGCTGCTGCTGCTGCTAAGTCGCTTCAGTCGTGTCCGACTCTGTGTGACCCCATAGACAGCCTCCTACCAGGCTCCCTCGTCCCTGGGGTTCTCCAGGCAAGAACACTGGAGTGGGTTGCCATTTCCTTCTCCAATGCATGAAAGTGAAAAATGAAAGTGAAGTCGCTCAGTCGTGTCCAACTCTTAGCGACCTCATGGACTGCAGCCTACCAGGCTCCTCCGTCCATGGGATTCTCCAGGCAAGAGTACTGAAGTGGGGTGCCATTGCCTTCTCCGAGGGAAAGCATCTAAAAAGAAGCAATTTTGAATTCAGTCTTGTGGGAGAAACACAATTTACCAGGAAAGTAAAATAAGAAGTTTTCCAGGTAGAAAGAATAAGTTTGTGTCATTAGAGGTCACCTGGTAGGTTTATGAACATGCATGAAAACCTTCACAAGATTGAAGCACTGGGTCTTTGGCAGGATGTGGCCAAAGAGGAGATAAAAGGCATATTTTGGTGCCAGTCTATATAGAGCCTTTATGCAAAGAGAGCTGTAGACTAAATCTTGTAGGCAACAAGGACAAACATTAGTTTCCAAAGTGGGATAAATAATCCAACTCTTTTCTCAGGGAAACAAGTCTAGTGGAAATTGAAAGGAAGATGGGAAAGAGGAGAGGCTGGAAATTTTAGATCATATAAAAGAAATCAAGAAATTTTTGAGGCAGGAACAAATTTAGAAAACAAGTAGATATATACAGTAAAAGAAAATATCAGTGTTGATGTTACTAAAACTAAGTTAAATCATTTGAATGCACACTGTATTAACATTAAGTACAGCAGATCTTAAACTCTAGGGGCTTCAGATCTACTTGAGAATCTGATAAAAACCATGAACGTGAACGTGAAGTCGCTCAGTCGTATCCGATTCTTTGCGACTCCATGGACTGTAGCCTACCAGGCTCCTCTGTCCATGGGATTTTCAAGGCAATAGTACTGAAGTGGATTGCCATTTCCTTCTCCAAGGGATCTTCCCAATCCAGGGATCGAACCTGGGTCTCCCACATCGTAGACAGACGCTTTACTGTCTGAGCCACTAGGGAAGTCATAAAAACTATAACCCTACTCATATGTGTGCACACAGAGAATTCTCCATTTATCTTCAGGAGAGCCACAGACCCTAGTTAAGAATTTCTCCCCTGGGTAAAGTTGCTTGAGGAAAGGAGTCATGCCTTATGAAAATTATTTCCATAGTGCACAACAAAACCTTGGTACAAAGAAGGTAGTTCATAGGTTTTACTTAGTTAGACTGTATTCTCCATTACAAACTGGATTTCATTTTCATTAACATCCTGCATTGTAGCATCCACTTGTGCCAACTACAGTATGTGTTAACAATTTAACATACCTTTCTCATATCCACCCTTGAGTGTACTTAAGATAGTTTCCCCTTTCTTCTAGCAATAATTATTTATATACACTCTTTAAAATTTGTGTGTTTATGTTTACAGCAGTATTACAGGAAAACCAAACCAAGAAGCACTCCCCACATGAAATTCCCTGAAAGAAGGCAATGGTCAACATATTGAGAGGGGGAAAAGCATGAGCACTGATGCAATGCCAAATGGGGAGTCTGACCTCTCTACCCTGTTGAGCTGCTTACTATCATTTCCCCCTTTCTTTTTCTAGTTTTAACCTTTGTGAAGGAGGCCAAGAAATTATAGCACATTACTAACATGAACTCATAGTAGAGGGGAAAGAAGGAGGACTTCTGGATAGTATGATTAACTTGACAAATAAGAGATAATCAGAATATTAAATGTGTGTGCATAATTGTGAAGAGCTTATCAAATTTAAAAGCATGAAATCCAAACCCAGACCATCTGGGTAAACTCTGGTTCTCCCACTTACTACCTGTGATCTGGAGCAAACTATTTAGACTCACTGTGCCTCAGTTTCCTCCTCACCTGTAAAATGGGATTAATGAAAATACTTCATTGAATTATTGTGATGTTGAAATGAGTTAATATATATCATGTGCTTGAAACAACACACTTGTACTATATGAGAGTTAGCTAAAACATTCTTCTTGGTAAGAAAATTTTGGCACACAGTCAAAAATACTCAGAGAAATTCTGCCTTTGAGGCTTAAAATTTGAATGGAAGTATTTAAATCTAATGTGAATTATCAAAGGACAGTGTTTATTTCACAGATATTAGAAGATAATAATCTGATTCTTTTTGTTGGTTTAATTCTATATCCAGTAATTCAATGACATAAACAAGTGGGTGTATCTCAGTACCAAACACATTTATGATGTGTAATCACTTCCTAGAGAAGTCCCACCACCCTGCAAAAAATAAATAAATAAATAAAGATTTAATAGAATCAGAGCCTTTTTAAAAAGATATGAGAATGTATAAAGGAATATTTTTGTTGGTGTGACCTGGTTCAAATTAACAGCACTGGCATCCTTGAAGTAGAAGAAGAGGGGCCACAAAAAATGTGATACCCACCCAATAAGTCATGTTGAAAAGGCAAGGGTGGCTTGACTGGCAGCTAAGTGCCAGGCTACCTTGCCAGCATGTTGTTTCTGCACATTTAAGTTCCTAAGAAGAACCTAAAGGCCTTATTTATTTGTGTGTGGGTCTTCTGTTTAAGCTTCAGCCAAATATACTATGCTGTCTTCTCCCTCTCATTCATGAAATCATGGCTTCCTAATCTTCTGAGGTGATCTAGCCCCCAGGAGCAGGGGCCAGATAAATTATGCAGAGCTGCAAATTCTAGAATAGGATGTACAAGGGAATTACTGAATTATGAAAGCAACACAGTGAATGGGACTGAGTTAGGAATTAGTGCAGTTACATCAGAAATGTATTATCTCTATGAAACATGCACTTCTGTAATATTTCTAATACTGTAATAAATATTGGAACCCAATCTGAGGGAAGCAAAAGTTGAAAAAAAAACATCACCACCCTGATTTATCATGGTGGAAATGCTCAAACAATGCTATAGCTTTCTCTGGAAAAATTATTAGAGTTTTATTACTCTTTATTAGAAATATAAAGATATCTAACTTTCTTGAGGGCTAATTTTGAACGTGTTAATATTATTCTTAGATTATGTTTTTCCACTAATTAAGTTAGGAGTGTCTCAAAAGCAGAATTCTTGAAAAACAAAAACCAAACCAAACAAAAACAGTTTAAGTATACTCCCTGCTGGAATCAATGTACTTATAAAGAATTCTAAGATGTTAGGAGTGAATCTTGTGTGTGACTATTAAGTAGATGATAATTACAAAGCATAGGACTGAAGCCAAACTAGAGGAGCAGATTGGTCACAAAGTGAGTGTGGGCACAATAGACCATGAGAAACCTACCATTGTATTGTGCTGAGAAGTGGGAGTCCTATGGCCACAAGTCTCTTGCGTCAGCAGAGAAACTGGCTGAAATTCCTCAGAGTGAGGCTTGTTGGGAAAACTCACATGCAAGGGAAGGTGAAAGGCTGGGAGCCCGTCACTCTCCTCTTCTTCCACTTTCTGTCTGCTTGTCACCATGGCTACCTCTCCATCTGCTTCCCCATACGGAGAGGCTGGTCGCTTGGAAGACATCCTGGAAGGAACAAAAGAGGAGAAAATAATGAAACCTCCACATAAATCCTTAATGCCGTCATTGTGTGGTTAGGGGCCATTGTAACAGAAATGCCTTTTTGTGCTGGCAGAGAGCAGGAAACCATCCAAATACCACTGCAAAGCACACACAATCAGAAACAATGGCCAAGCAGGTAGCAACAGAACAGTGCTTGTTTGTTGTGAGAATAATACACTAATATAGCACTCTCTTGTATTCTGGCTTCTTAAACAAGAGAATTCACCTAAGAACACTGCATAATGAAAGACCGTTCCATTTTAAAGCAAAGAAAAATACCCATCTCATTTTACACGTTGATAGACCTTATTGAAGACAGAACACCCATGAATAGCAAATCCTGTTGGCAGTTAAAAGAAGGGAAATAACTAAAAATTTTTTCACCAAAAAAATAAACAAAGTAAATGAATGACTGTCATTAAAAAAAATGCAATAAAAGTAAGATTATTGTAAAATGTAGGAATATTGGTTATTGGCAAACTTCAGGTCACAGAACAAAAAGTTTGATATTTGTTTAAAGCTTATTAAGAATTAAAGAAATTTTACAATCACTGTTAATCCTCAAATATTTAAGGACTTTTCTCTCTCATATCCCCAAATCACCCAATTATGGCTTTAGTTGTAATATAAAATTTGTAGGTTGTTAAAAAAAATAAGAATATAAAAATATTTCATGTTTATTTCCACAGTTTCATGAAATATTTAGCTGTGGATTCTTAGACTTATTTCTTCCTTAGAATACCTAAGCAAAGAAAAAATAAATTAAATAAGCATGTTTTGTTTTGACAAGCTAATGCCTATATAACAATACACTTAGTGTTTTTTTGTTTTGTACTTGAGTCTGATTGAGAATGTTATCAGAGGTTAAAAATAAATGGCAAATATGTTTAGTGAAACATAAGACATTTTCTTTTCATTAAATTTTTCATGGAAGCAGAATAGAGTTAAATTTTTTAATTAAAAAAAATGTCTGATATTTACAACTTGATTTGACCTTGAACAACACTCTAATTTTTGTTCAACAAAGAGTTCACAAAATCATCCATTCTTATTCTATACTACTGGTACAGGAGACAGGAAAGTATGAACTAACTGCCACATCACTTCATTCATATATATCACTGATTTTTACATTTAAAATGTACTACCAAATGAGAGGGCTCTAATCTCTGTTGAATGATGCTATTCTTAGTGTTAGAAGTTTTGAAAGACAAATGTATTTAAATGCTGGATATATTCTGTGAAGATATAATACCAGAGTAGAAAAAAATAAAGGCTGTGGAATCAGACAAACACAAAATAAAACACTGATTCTGCTACTTACTAGCTGGGAGACTTACTTTAATCTCTATTTCAGTTCACTCATCTTTAAAGTGAGATGTAATATCCACCTGTAATACTTTGAGAATGAACTATGTTCTGCATGAAAAATGACTTACAGAGCATTTTGCTCAGAGTAGACACTCAATAAAAAAATACTGCTGTTTGTTTCACTACCTTTAAAACTACAGTGTGACCCACCACCCTCAAAAACACAAAAACAACAGCAACAACAACAAAAACTCAAAAAATGACAATGCAGATTGGATTTTAAGAGTTAAACTGTAAAATCAACATTGGATACACAGTCTCCAATAGAGAAATGTTCCCTGGTTAGTCATACTTGACAATAAATAGATCAAATGTGTTATCAAGTGTTAAAGAAAAACTGTCATTAGCAGAAGTCTTGATCAACAGAACAACACAGTAAAGAAAGGAAATAGTAGTGGTTACCAAGCACTGTTTAAAGGAGAAACAGACTGGGCCAGCACATTTTAGGTATCTTTAACTATTTCTGATCTCATTACTAAGGTTCTTTTGGGCTCCAAAATCACTGCAGATGGTGATTGCAGCCATGAAATTAAAAGACGCTTACTCCTTGGAAGGAAAGTTATGACCAACCTAGATAGCATATTCAAAAGCAGAGACATTACTTTGCCAACAAAGGTCCACCTAGTCAAGGCTATGGTCTTTCCTGTGGTCATGTATGGATGTGAGAGTTGGACTGTGAAGAAGGCTGAGTGCTGAAGAATTGATGCTTTTGAACTGTGGTGTTGGAGAAGACTCTTGAGAGTCCCTTGGACTGCAAGGAGATCTAACCAGTCCATTCTGAAGGAGATCAGCCCTGGGATTTCTTTGGAGGGAATGATGCTGAAGCTGAAACTCCAGTACTTTGGCCACCTCATGCGAAGAGCTGACTCATTGGAAAGGACTCTGATGCTGGGAGAGATTGGGGACAGGAGGAGAAGGGGACGAAAGAAGATGAGATGGGTGGATGGCATCACTGACTCAATGGACGTGAGTCTGAGTGACCTCTGGGAGTTGGTGATGGATAGGGAGGCCTGGCGTGCTATAATTCATGGGGTCGCAAAGAGTAGGACACGACTGAGAGACTGAACTGAACTGACCCCAAGTATACTCTAAGTATGGAGAAAGAGCAAGGGCCTGGGATTAACAGTTGGAAAAGACTGAGTCTCATTAGAAGTGGTGAAGTGAAAGTCACTCAGTCGTGTCTGACTCTGTAACCCCATGGACTATACAATCCATGGAATTCTCCAGGCCAGAATACTGGAGTGGGTAGTCTTCCCCTTCTCCAGGGGATCTTCCCAACCCAGGGATTGAACCCAGGTCTCCCGCATGGCAGGCAGATTCTTTACCAGCTAAACCACAAAGGAAGCGAAGAATACTGGAGTGGGTAATCTATCCCTTCTCCAATGGACCTTCCCGATCTAGCAATCAAACCCATTTATCCTGCATTGCAGGCAGATTCTTTATCAACTGAGCTATCAGGGAAGCTGATAGCTGTCTCACTGGCAACACTTTTATCTAGCCCCAAATTGACAGATTAAACTTTATATGATAACTCAACACTAGAGATATTTCGGAGAAGGCAGTGGCATCCCACTCCAGTACTCTTGCCTGGAAAATCCCATGGATGGAGGAGCCTGGTAGGCTGCAGTCCATGGGGTCGCTGAGTCAGACACAACTGAGTGACTTCACTTTCACTTTTCACTTTCATGCAATGGAGAAGGAAATGGCAACCCACTCCACTGTTCTTGCCTGGAGAATCCCAGGGACGGGGGATCCTGGTGCGCTGTTGTGTATGGGGTCGCACAGAGTCGGACTCAACTGAAGCGACTTAGCAGCAGCAGCAGAGATATTTTCCTCCCACTGTTTTGTTTCCATGCTCTCCTAGTAAACTGCTTTTTAAAAAATATTCATTGTTTTAAAATTGAGAGATAATTCTTTATGATATTATATTGGTTTCTGCCATACATCAACATGAACCATCCATAGGGATATGTAGCTCCTTCCCTCTCGAACCTCCCTCCCACCTCCCACCTCATCCCACCCCTCTGCTGCTGCTGCTAAGTCGCTTCAGTCCTGTCCAACTCTGTGCGACCCCAGAGATGGCAGCCCACTAAGCTCCCCTGTCCCTGGGATTCTCCAGGCAAGAACACTGGAGTGGGTTGCCATTTCCTTCTCCAATGCATGAAAGTGAAAAGTGAAAGTAAAGTCAGTCGTGTCCAACTCAGCGATCCCATGGACTGCAGCCTATCAGGCTCCTCCGTACATGGGATTTTCCAGGCAAGAGTATTGGAGTGGGGTGCCATTGCCTTCTCCCCCCTAGGTTGTCACAAAGCACCGAATTTGAGCTCCCTGTGTCCAAGCAAACTTCTGATTCCCATAGAGAGAATGAGGTGACAGAACATACTTAAATACACAAAGTCTTTGAGAAGTGATTTATCACATTAAATCAATAAAGAGACTTTTAATTATTTCTTGGTTTCACATGAAACTTGACTACAATTTTATTCATTTATTACACAAACCATATTATTTATGGTCTGTGTGGGATTACTATTCTTGCTGGAATTAACAAACTGGTATTATGGTGCATACCCTAGTCTTAAATATAGTCAGTCTCTCAACTGTCTGAAAATTTCAGGCTATTAGCAAGAGTCAGTTTTTGGGTTATCAAAAAGAAAACTATATCTGATGGCTTATTTAACGGCCAGCTGGCTAGTTAATATAATTCTATGACTTTCAGAAGGAATTACCTTTCTGTTGACTTCTACTTTATTAATCTCATTATTAATAATGACTATGAAAATTAAAAGTCTTAAAGTAGATAAAAGATATATAAGGTAGGTAGTTAAGATACTGCTATTCGCAAAACTTCTAGTTCTTCTGATATCTAAACTATTTTTATACCTAATTGGATAAATAGTCTCACCATATGCATATCATGTTATGGAGAAAAAAATCATAAGGTCTAAAATACCAAGGAGTCATGGTGCTAAAAATTAACTGATTCTAAAATATTATATATTTTAGGTTTATTTCAATTCCATTTTTAGAGACTTATAGAATGTTCTTAAATGTGTTGGACTTATAAGAGTATTGTTATGTAGCTCAGGTAAAAGATTACTTAAAGAAGTTTTAAATTGCTAGAATTATAATGACTGTGGTTATAGTTTAGTAACAGGCTAGAAAATGAGACAGAAGCAAAACAAAATACATAAATTATGTTAAGAGCAAATAATCTGTTGGTTGCATTATTTGTGTTTTATCTTCTAAAACTACTGATAACAAAATAACCAATACCATTAAATTCTTGAATTTTTTTTCGTCTACCAAAGGGGTTTATTTTGGATAGATGAAAGTCTCAATTTTGAATAAAGCATTAAGGAGGCATTGAAAATTTCCATGTATTGTGTATCTGGGAAATGTAGGGTTTCAATTCCTGCAGCTCATACTACACGTCTATGTTACAGTGCAAGAACACCTTAGAACAACTTGAGGATCTAGGCTGGGGCATGCTCTACTATATTCATTCAGAGATGCTTTTTGTCATCCCTGTGGTAAGTGCGAGATGGACAAGGAACAAAACTCAGACTTCAAAGAAAGTGACATGAGACTAACAATTACAATCTAGTGTAACACTAACTTCTAGAGTTAGTTTATAACTATACAGTTCATTTATAACTATAACAATGACTATTATAGTTTATAAAGTAGTCTTTAACTCACTTCTTTGTGCGTGGACAAGAAAATCTTCTTCAAAGAAGTGATGTTTAACTCCAGGACAGAAAGGAATCTTTATAGCATCAACAACTCTTTACTCAAGGCTTACTATGTATAAGACTCTTATCTAATGGGAATTAAAAAAATGCAATTCAGGGTCTCTGCTTTAAAAAATGTATGAACTATTTGCTGTTCAGTTACCAAGTTGTGTCCATTTTTTTGCGACCCCATGGACTGGCATGCTAGGCTTCCCTCTCCTTCACTATCGTCCAGAGTTTGCTCAAACTCACATTCTCAATTTTGAATACACATTGTAATTACATCAGTTCAGTTCAGTTGCTCAGAAGTGTCTGACTCTGCAACCCCATGAACCGCAGCACACCAGGCCTCTCTATCCATCACCAACTCCTGGAGTCCACCCAAATCCACATCCATTGAGTCGGTGATGCCATCCAACCATCTCATCCTCTGTCGTCCCCTCTCCTCCGGCCCTCAATCTTTTCCAGCATCAGGGTCTTTAAAATGAGTCAGCTCTTCACATCAAGTGGCCAAAATACTGGAGTTTCAGCTTCAACATCAGTCCTTCCAATGAATATTCAGGATTGATTTCCTTTAGGATGGACTGGTTGGATCTCCTTGTAGTACAAGGGACTCTCAAGGTCTTCTCCAACTACACAGTTCAAAAACATCAATTCTTTGGCACTCAGCTTTCTTTATAGTCCAACTCTCACATCCATACATGACCGATGGAAAAACCATAGCCTTGACTAGAAGGACATTTGTTGACAAAGTAATGTCTCTGCTTTTTAATATGCTGTCTAAGTTGGTCATAACTTTCCTTCCAAGGAGTAAGTGTCTTTTAATTTCATGGCTACAATCACTATCTGCAGTGATTTACATGGAGAGGTTTAAAAACTACTGCTGCCTGAGTCTCACTGCCAGATATTCTGATGTTATTGGTTTTGGAATGAACATGGCTTATCAGAAATTTCTAAGGCTTCCAGGTGATTCTAATGTGCAGTTAACAGGTGCTATTTGTTATTTGTGCAAGTCAGAATAATACCTCCCACCCAAGATGCCCAAACTCTAATCTCTGAAATCAGTGAATATGTTACCTTACAAAGCAAAAGGGACTTTGTAGATATAATTAAGGACTTAGGATAAGAAGATTTATTCTGGATATTGTGAGTAGACCCAAAGTAATCATAAAGGTCCTTATAAGGGAGGGGGGCAGGAGAATCAGAGTCAGAAAAAGTGATCGGAAGATACTATGCGGGACTTTGAAAATGGTCTATGCAATCACAAGCTGGAGAACATACTCTAAAAAGCTATAAAGGGCCATGAAACAGATTTCCCCCAGAACCTCTAGAAAGAATGAGCTTTGCCAACACCTTGACTATAAACCTTCTAACCTCTAGACACGTTAAGTGAATACCTTTGTATAGTTTAAGTCACTAAACTTCTGATAATTTGTTACAAAAGCCACAGAAAACTAATTCACCATATTTGAAATATATTTTTTTCACACTAGGGATTTTCTCCATCTGAAGTCCTCCTAACCCATTCACACACTTTCTTGTTCCTTCATCTCATTTAGTTTTATGCTCCAATATCATTTCCAAGCATTTATCACCTGCAGTATTTTAATTATTTTCTTTGTTTATCTGTCTTTCCCACTGTAAGAAGACTTTAGTTTTGTCCACAGCTACTTTCCACAGCTACTTACTCAGGACTTAAAAATTCTTTCTGAATATAGTGGTCTCTCAATCAATGTGTGTTTAATGAACTCTACTTTAAAAACAAGAAACTACCTTACTATTGTCTAACTGTAGATGGTTGTAAGATCCAGTCTTACAGGACGTGTAGGCTTAGAAAATGTTCTAATGTCAGAAAAAAAGAAATCCAGCTCAGTGATAATACTGAATTTCTTTTTAATAATTCTATGTAGAGGATTTGGTAAACCTTGTTTATTTAGGTTTTAAGTACTTGTGGGGAAAAAAAAAAACACCCTATAGTTCTTTCTAAAATGCAATAAGTAAAATACTATAAAAGTGAAGTAACTTTATAAAATGCTACAGCATTAATTATTAATAGGTCTGTTACTGAAGAATCTCATCTACTTACTGCTTTAAATTTAACTCTTGTCGGCTTAGCAAATGTTCTTTGCTGCAATTATTCTAGAAAACGATATGTACAAAGTCAAAGAAATTTGTGTAAAGACCAAGCACAAAATGGAAGACTCAGATTGGGAAGTGCTTTCTGTGTATAATAGTTACCCTTTAAAGTTTCTGTTTTTCTCTAAACATTTTAACCTTTGACTAGTTAATTCAGAGATGAAGTCCTAGGAAGCAGTGCCTTCTACTGGTTATTCTTTTAGAATGATAATATTATTTCTTTTAAGGTTTGTACTTATGTATAAAAATATTTTTAAAAGTCTAGAAAGAACAACTAAAATTCCAGCTCTTATTAAAACCTGCCTCAACCACCATAAATGAAATGACTTTTCCCCACCTCAGACAGTATCATCAGCTCTTGTTAGTAGACCACTTAAAAAAACTGAACATCGGTATCACCTATGACATTGATAGGTGTCATCAATGTCACCAATTAAGTTGTGACTTAATTATTTTTCTTTTTCTCATTAGTATTTATTACTGGAAAACAAGATTTTAGTAAACACAGGTCTACTGATGATCCTTTCATGTGATTTTTCCAAGCTGAACAAAAATCTTTCCAAATTGTTCTGTACTTTTTCCCTAAATAATATAATCTACTATATTGAATGAGTTACAATTAATTATATAGCCACATAATTCCTAGCACATAGTTGTCACTCAATGTATTTTTATATGAGTAAATGAATGGGTCAGAGTGTCTATTTCGTGCTAGGCAAGTTACCTTTGTCTTACAGAGGAAACAGGTAACAGATACAAAGACGCTTCTGGTTTACTTTTAAAGAAGTAGATGAAAATAGAAGACATTCAGTAATTCATTCATTCATTCATTCACAGAAACACATTTATGGAAAGATTATCATATGCCTACAGATAGCAACATCATTAAGAAACAAGAAAGAAATTTAAGGTAAATGATTTTTTATAAATATGAGTACTATGGAGGATCGGAGAAGGCAATGGCAACCCACTCCAGTACTCTTGCCTGGAAAATCCTATGGATGGAGGAGCCTGGTAGGCTGCAGTCCGTGGGGTCACAAAGAGGCAGACACGACTCAGTGACTTCACTTTCACTTTTCACTTTTATGCATTGGAGAAGGAAATGGCAACCCACTCCAGTGCTCTTGCCTGAAGGGATGGCGGAGCCTGGTGGGCTGCCATCTATGGGGTTGCACAGAGTCGGACATGACTAAAGTGACTTAGCAGCAGCATGGATGATAGATAATAGAGAGACACTGCCTTGCTTAAGGGCTTCCCTGGTGGTTCAATGGTAAAGAATCCACCTGCAGTGATTCCCTGGAGGAGGGCATGACAACCCACTGTAGTATTCTTGCCTGGAGAACCCCATAGACAAAGGAGTTTGGTGGGCTACAGTCCATGTGGTCACAGAGTCAGACACAACTGAAGCGACTTAGCACGCATGCATGCCCTGCTTAAAATAATCAGGGAATGCTTCCTACAAATCAGAGGAACTCAATAGTGCAATGAAGGACAGATCAGGTGTACTCAGACACAGAGAAGAGGAGATTTTAGATAGGAGAAATGACATCAGCAAATTAAAGAAATACACAGAATGATACGTGATAGTGAGTAGAACAGTTTGGTTCAAGCGGAAGATTCTATGAGGAGTAAAAGCAGATAAAGGTGAAAGGCAGGGACCAGATGATGATGATTCTGGTTAGATTCCAACAAGTGTGAACAGCTGCACCAAATGTGAGATTGATAGTGGAGGTAGAAGGAAACGAGATGACTGCTGAGTTACACAATAACATAATCAAAATTACATTCTAGGAAGGAAGTCCTTCAGAAATCAGTAACTGATAGAAGGGTGAGGGTGGAAACCAGAGAAGGGGGAATGATTGGGTGAGATAATTCAAAGATAAACAGATTCCTTGACTATGATTTACAGAATGATACTGCTAATAAGAAAAACACATATTTTAGAAAGAAGGCCAGCCTGGAGGAAAATATTAAATTCATTTTAGAAATAAACCTTTGTTGACTAGAGAATTTTAAAAGGAAATAGCAGACAATCAGAAAATGGAGGACTTCTGTGTAACTAAAGTTACTTTTGTGGAAGTAACTAAGTCACTGTAATCTTTAAAACACAGGTAGAGCATTGACCAATACTTGTAGTTATTTGTCACTGATTTCTTCCATGATGTTCTGATTCGGTATTCTTATAAGTCTTGATCTATAAAAAATAAAACTGAGTCATAAAAATGGTTAATTATCTTTTGTTACACTACTTGGTCTTCACACTATAATAAACAGCAGTACAAGAGCAAAGCTGTCTCTCCAAGAGAAAAACAGAAAATAGAGCAGTGGGAGGGGGAGAAAATCTAAATTTTGCACTCCGTCCAACTTTGGGAAACCACTGTATAAAAAGGATAGAGCACAGAAGACAAAGAGAAATCAAGTGATATGTGAAGAAATGTAATTATTCTCTAAATGATTCTACATAACTAAACATTCTGAGTATGAACCTTAAAAATTCTGGACCATGACATTTATCTAATTTAAAACTTCCATTGATTCCTCTCCTAAATACTCCCTTTTAATATCCATTCTCTCATGTTAAATATTAAGCATGGCAGACAGGAAACATTTCAAAAACAACTGAAATATTTGAAAGGATGACTCCTCTTTTAAGGGAATAAGAATCATGGAATATTACAAATACAATAAAAATTGGTAATCGTTCATATCCAAAGATTATATTAGTACTATTTTTCTAGAAGTTTTGCCAAGCTTTTCTACTAATTAAACTACTTGTTCAGGATATTTACCTTTACTTGTCTGGTTGCTTTTGTAACTAAGCTTGCTGTGAGAAGGTTATTCAAGATAAGGAATTAACCTCCAGTGTTTTTCAAAGATTTTTTTTCTCAATAGAATGTTTAACCATTCCACCTGGGGAATCAACATAGACGTTTAGTGTGAATGGACAGGTTTTGACTCCTGTCCACTTACGAATGAAAATGCTAACACTCCTTATAAACACTGATTTACACAAACTTAGCATGTCATTTTATTACAGAAAAAGATTAGTTTCATACTTTGCACCTATAAATCTCAACTACTGTTCTTCATATCTTATGGTATATTCTTTTTTCCCCCTTCCATGTTTTGAACATCTTCGTTTTCCTACTAGGTTTAGAGTCAGCTTTGTGTATACTCTGTAAATTCTATATAAAGTTTGTAACCAAGTCTGTCATATATATTAATAATATTCAAAAGTCTTCTAGATAGAAAAGGTATTTGTGGTAAATGTGTAGTCTGTCAAATGTTTACAATTTTTCTTCTTTTTTCTATAAATCCTCTTTGCCATCAGTTTTCTTACAAATCTGGCCAATCTATGTTCTCTACCCATTGCTGCCCATGTACAAGGAACACGTTTATTACACTGTTATTTAGAAGCATGGACAAGTTCATCAGGTTCTGGCGTACACTATAAACAGGAGGAGATATACAGATTTCACAGAAATATAAAAACAGATGACACAGAGTAATAAAGAAGTCTAGATTCCCTTGTAATCTTTACTATACATGTCACCAGAAACTCATTTCTATCAGTATTTTCAAACAAAATTTACCACAACAATGAAATCTAAAATCAAAAGCAATTTTTGAGCTACTTCTACCTAAGAATAAATTTATTCTGTTCTGAAATATAATTTGAATTTACAAAAAATTTAATAAATGTTACAAAAGTTTAAACTGTATTTAAAACTGTTAATGAAAAATGTCATAGTCACAAAGAACTTCCAAAGTGACCAGAGTGGACTCCCACGTTTACCTTGTCGTGTGTTTGGTCCTGAGATGCTCTCTGCATTGAACAAAGAAGCTCCTCATGCTATCCCTTCTCGCTGACAAGAGGAGCACCACTCTGAACTCCACCTTTTCTCCACCTTTTCTCCACCTTTTCTCCACTTTTTCTCCACCTTTCTGCCTTCTCCTTACTAGCATCTCTCTCTTACCAAGTAACTTTTCCCAGCCTGTCCAGTCAGAGAAAGAGGCAAGGATAAGAAGAGAAAAAAAAATGAAGAGGTAGAGAGATTTCTGAGGAAAATGTGGAAAAGAAAGAGAAAAATAATATGCATCAGAAGTTAGAAAGAGAGAAGGACTCAGAAATATAACTTAATTCTTGTCAGTATCTCAAAGATATGAGTTCTTCTTTACTAGTAGGACAAGTATATTTCAGAATTGAATAAACAGACCTAAAGTTTGTAGCAAAATAAACTTTAAAATGTACATTTGTTTTTGTATTCTAAAAAAGAGAGACAAATATCAAAGGTAAACACTTAATAACAGTTTATGACAGAAAAATTCCAGGCTACAATGATTGAGAACTCAAAGTGTGATTCCTTTCCTACTTTCTTTTATGGTCTTACTAATTGTAATTACTAAAAACTGACTCCAAAGTTAGAGCACATGTTACTAGATGAAGACCCCAAGAACATTTTCTAAATAGAAGACTGATTTATTATGAGTAATGTAATAGCTGGGCTCTGGGGCCAAAACACCATATTATGCTTTAATTGTGCTATTTTAAAATTAAGTGCTTAAAACAAAAGTATTCCTGATAAATAAACTGGTATAAAGAGCATTAAATTTAAACTCTCTTCTAATCATTCTATAATGTTTTAATACTTAGAAAAAATAGAGTTCAGTATAAGTCTGTTTAAGGCTGAAAGAAATTGGTAAGGTGAACTTTTATGGATCTGAGGAACAGTTACTTTCATAAAGACAAGAGGAAGTAAATGCTCTTATAGAATTCTAGATTCTTTAAAAAATTATCAAAAAATTTGTCATTTATAGCACAAGAATATGGTAATAAGAATTTTGTACTTTAAAAAGCCCTAACTTAGACTTATTCAATAATTGCTAAAATTCCGTTTCCTTATCTCAAAAATAGTAACACCTATATCTGAGCTATTAAACATTTGATCAGATTCTTTTTAATCATCAGATACACTAAATTTCAGCCAATCCGCTTAAAGCAGGATAGAAAATGACTAAGACCTTTAAATGTTGAAGAGAAATTTCTTTTACATTGTCAGTAAAATGACCAAATTAATGAGTATCAAAGGAAAAAAAGTACTAATTTGTTGTGATTTTTAAAATTTGTGTATTGTTGTACATTTGTCATTAATCAGAAACAGAAAAAGAATGTTTAACTTTCAGCTACCAACAGTTTAAAAAATAAAGTCTTTTTGTTCTGATTATTTAAAAATTATTTGGAATAATCTAGCATTAAGACTTGTGGTTCTGAAACTTGTTATTAGAGTTAGAGAGGGTATACTTTTTAAGGAAATAAAAAGCTTTTTTCCATTTGAGCATGAGTTTTGCCTTTCTGACAGCTCTAAGTCCACAGGATGTGGAGGGATGATTTAAATTTTACATCAAAATTGTGACTGCACTAGACTTTTTTTCCCCTTTCTCAAGGGAGGCATTGTTCTTGCCTTTCCATAACCAGGCGTGACAGCGCCAGACTGGAGTCACACGGCTGGTCTCTGAGTCAGCGTGAAAGTGCTCACCTCCTGAGTTTCCCCAGATGCTCGGCTCCTTATGAGTCTGAAAGCTGAGCACTGAGTAGCCACACGATCCATTCCTGGGACAGATAGAGGAGTGAACGGGAAAATCTAGGGATTAACATAAACTATCTCTTCCTACACACTTTGTAAAACTCTCATTAATAAGAAGTAACAACAACAACAAAAAGTACCATTTTTTAAATCAAAAGTTGAGACAGATTGTTCAACAAGTAATTGTGTGCTTTGAGTTAAAGAAATAAGGAAAGTCTAAAAAATCAGAAGCCTGTTGAATTTTTCTGAGACACATGGTTGCCACATGTATAAATTTCAGGTTGTACTTAGCTGGACAGAATACTGGAAGAATAACATAGAGGTGTATATCCATTCTCAGTATCTTGAAGAAGGTAATCTTTAAAAGCTGTCTGTGGAATACCTGAGAAGGGCAATCTCTTTTGCTCTCTCTCAGAACAACTGCTGTGAAACAGGGATTAATTCAATTCCTATTGTTCCATCCTTGACCTTGTAGAGAAGTCTGTGTCTCCTGTATTTAAGCAACCCTGTGTGTGTGAGAGACAGAGACAGAGAGAAAAAGAGACAGAGAAGAAGAAAGAGGAAGAAGAGAGAAAAGATATTTACTGATATTAACTGACATTAATACTCTTGCTTTTTAAACGGAACCTCTTTAACGATGAGACAGGACCATGTTAATTTAATCATAACATATGCTAATAATTTTTACTTGTTCTAGAATTCAAAACTATTTGGTTAAAAGTTGTATGTATTTTGAAGGAAAAAATAAAGAAGTATAAACAAACTCCTTCCAATTTGTTAACTCATAAAAAAAAAAGAAAAAAGCCAAAGGGAACGTATTTCTAAGTATTACTACTACAGTACTACTATTATTACTAGTACTAATCTCTTAATTATCAACCACTAAAATAATGCCAGTCAATTCTTTACATGTTTACCTCATGAGGATGTAAGACTCTCTACATATGTTCACATGTACGTGTGTGTGTTAAATATACACATATACATGTTTGCAATAGCCAATGCACTATATCTGTGATAGCCACAGTAAAAGAATACAGTTTTTCATTTATGAAGATAACTGGTTAGGTAAGGTGCACATGTCAAAAATAAAAATCAATTTGATTTGAAGTAGGAAGGAATATCTATTTAGGCTTAATGATATTGACAGCTCTGTAAAAAAAAACATGTCACTTATTTTAACAACTTGGTCATTTTGACTCTTCCAGGAGAATCTCTCTATGGCAGAATCATAAGGATATATGTTTTTTTTTCCAAATAATATCATTAAGTACTTATTTTGAGCTTCCCTCTCTGTCTCCTTATTTGAGCTTCCTCTTAACAGTGTCTACCCCACTCTTGCTCTCTCTTCTCACATTACTGGCTAAATCTAAATAAATAGCAAATTATTCTATAATCAAAAGTGACTTATTCTTAGCATGGTGTACATCTTGAAATAAAATCTGTGGCATGTTTAATTTATTTAGGATCTAATAATGATGACAAAAATAATTAAGTAACCAGTCTAGTTTTAATTTCTTTTGTTTTCAAAGGTCATTGTGAAATCAAGCAAGTTAAGCCTTCAAAAGCAAACCTCTAGAGAATGGTGTGGGATTTTTTTTCCCCCTGGCAAAGATGAGAAAGGAGGCTCATAGCTAAAAGTAGAACTGAATATCAGAGTCAGATTTGTTGAGAATGACTGTCTAAGAAGTCCAATGAAGAAAAATATTATGACCTCTACCCTTGTTGGAATCCATATAACAAGAAAAAGTATGTGATTCTGCTCAATTCTGGTCAATTAAGAGGACTCACTCTCTTTTTCATACCCCATACAGACTTGACTTCAGCCTGTTTCTATAACAGCTGTTGAAAAAAATGAATAAATTGGAAAATATTTATATTCAAAAGAGACAGCAAAGAACACATAAATAGTGCACAAATCTTTCCTACAACAACAGCTTCTAATGTGAGAGACAGGCATACTAGGCAAAGAAGTTTTCTGAACTTCCAGACAAAATGAAGAATTTGGCGTAATAATCAAGAAAAGTCCAAAAGGAAGGTGCAGTGCCAAAGATGATGAGCATCTATCAACCCAAACTCCAAAACAGCAGGATGCAGCTATGGCTGATGCTCTAAGAATGCTGAGCCTCGTCATTGGTCCCTTTCATGCCAAAGCTTCTTTGCTTGGATGAATATGAATTAAATCCATAAGCTTTCTTATTTTTCTAGCTTGACCTCTAAACTCATTTTACGTCTTAACTGTTTATCTTCTCCCCCCATTAATCTTGCTGGTTTTAGCACATTCCCTGTTGTTTTTAGGGGGAAAAAATGCTTTAAAAGTATGATTCATACTGCCACTGTGGATGACTTTGGAATGTTAGCTCTTTTCTATAAATGGGTACAAACTATTCAGTAGGAATGTAAAGGCTACCAGTTTACTACCTCTGAAATAAAAATTCAAAAGATATAGCATAAACTATAGAGAAGAAATTCATCAAACTCTTATAAAGGTATGACTAGCATAAAGACACAAGAAGTTTCCAGTATAAGGTTTACACTAGATTAAAAATTGGGCTAACAGTAACGTCACTAACAAATTCTGTCTTTAAAAAAAAAAATTTAGAGTATGTTATATAGATAAACTTTTTGAAATCAATACCTTTTCCTATTTGCTTTCTCTTTTCAGACAATTCTATGGCTAAGTGTACACCATGTTAAATGTTCTTTAAAATACTATGTCTCTATAATAGAAATGTTTAATTATAGACTAAAATTTTAGTCAGTAAGATAGGTGAGAGCCTTTCAGTTTTGTTTATTAAAATTATACCTGGTAAGAAATTTTACTGATTAACACAATCAATTTTCCTAAATCACCATAAACTCTTCATTACAAAAAAAAAAAAAAAAACCACAAAAGTTTTAAAGGTGTTCACTTTACAAATCCCTAAAAGAAAAACCAATCAAACAAAAGCAGACTTTCAAGGTGGAATCCTGCATAGGATCAGAGTGTTTACCATCTACCACTTTATAGGTGTTCTGCCATATATTATGCTGTTCTGTAGTATTTCCCGCAAAGCTGAACAAAGGCCCAGCTGTATAAACCAGTCCTGTCAAAGAACACAGTTAAGGGATGGATAAAACAGGGAGGGGTGTCTAACATGTTGACCACTGTCTGAGCTTATGAGGATAAAGGAGCCTTGATGGAGAAAAGTAATCATCCATTGCTGTTTTTTTTTTTTAACCTCATTACCACATGCTAGAACATTTTTTTCCACTACCCAAACACCCCCATTCCAATCACCCACAACTGAAAGACCTTTGTGTTCCAAAGGGGACAGAATCCTCCCCAGCCTTCTCTTCCCTCCTCTTTTTTTTTTTTTTTTGTTTTGCTTTTTTTTGTTGTTGTTTTTTTGCTGATGGCACGTTTATGGAGGCATGATCATTTAAAGACTTCTTAAAATACTAGTTTTCACTCCATGAAACCATCCACACACAGTTCCCTGAAAACATTTTTAATAGCTATATAAACTTACTTGTTTTGGATTCTTTTTTACCAAAATACTATCAATTGTTTTTAATTGCAAGCTAGTTATTTCTGCTAAAGACTCTAGAAAATGATACACTCCTTTAAAAGATAGTAAAGTGTATTTGAGATAAAATAAATGCTGAAGTCAAAGGTATGTATCTTACATTTTAAAGAATGGGTTTCCTTAGAATATGAAGGGAATTGGCTACTGGCACACTCAAGAGCGTGTAACAACTGTGAGAAATGCTTCTGAAGTTTGAAAGACATTTAGACTGAGCTAATTAATCCTTTCAAAACCTGGCTCTCACATGTCTAAGAACATCAAACCATGGGGCAGATTTTCCAGAGATTTAAATATGCATTTCCTATTTTCAGATTTGTCATTCCTACATACTATGCTGACATTATTTATAAAGGACTAAAGCCAAATCTCACTCAAAGCTACCGTTAACTGCACTAGTTCAAGAGTCAGAGAAACACATTAAAAGGCCAAGGAAATCCCTGGGCAAGAGCCATCAGAACTCAAAGAGAGAGAGCTGTATCATCTGTAAAGTTAGCTCTATCTCAGGATGTCCTCCGAGGTTGGGACAAATATTTGAATGTTATTAAATCCTCTATTTATCCAAAGACTGCTCCAGCTTCAGTGCAAGGCTTCTTCACACTGCTCTGTTAATGATCTAAAAGGATTATCCTTTTTTATGTGAGGTAAACTGTGATTCCTTCACCAATCTGTATACTTTTATATTTAACATGAAATGTATATTCAGAATACAAAACATAATTTTTAAAGAACTACAGTTGTTTTCAGAGCCCATCTCTTGCCACATCCATGGCTGGGGTAGGTACTAGAGAAATAGCCATGCACATACCAACTTGCTTCATGTGGTAGTCTATTTCCAGAAATAACTAAATAATCCCTTTCTAATAAATATTGGGTTCTTAAGAAACAAGCTGAGCATATTCAAGTGTATCAAAGACAATACCTTCACTGTCATAATGGCAGAAGAACAGTCATTCAGAAGAAAGTGGGGTACAGAGAAAAATTATATACTCCATTGTAAGAGGGAGCAATGTTTTAAAAATTCACTTCTTTACGATTATGAACTTCTCAGCTTGCCTTTCTTTAATACACTTACTAAACTCTCCAGAAACATTTGCAGATCATCTATCAGCTATTCATAACACGCACTAACATATTACTTTAAAAAGAAAAAATCAAACCACAAAAGATAACACAACTCTGTGACATCTTAAGAAAACTAATAGTAATTTCAATGGTTATCACATATAAACCAAATTTCCTCAAATTCAATACGTTCTCCAAAGAGAATATTTTGATTATATTGTAACATGTCTTCATGTTTGCAAACTTTTACCTAAATGAGCAACAGAACCTTAATCTGCTCAAGCTTGCTCTTTTTTCTTCCATCTCTTTGCATTCTAATTACTATAAATAACTTATTGATAAAAACTTATGATTCAAATCTCTATGGAAGTGTTATTTACAATAACGTATACTTGTTATATGGGCTTCCCTGGTGGCTCAGATGGTAAAGAATCTGCCTCCAATGTGGGAGATCTGGGTGTTGCGTTATTAGTCACTCAGTCATGTCTGATTCTTTGTGACTCCATGAACTGGAGCCCACCAGGCTCCTCTGTCCATGGGGATTGTCCAGTCAAGAATACTGGAGTAGGTTGCCGTGCCCTCTTTCATGGGATCTTCCTAATCCAGGGATCGAACTCTTGTCTCTTATGTCTCCTGCTGCTAAGTCACTTCAGTCATGTCCAACTCTGTGTGACCCCATAGGCCGCGCCCACCAGGCTCTCCTGTCCCTGGGATTCTCCAGGCAAGAACACTGGAGTGGGTTGTCATTTCTTTCTCCAATGCATGAAAGTGAAAAGTGAAAGTGAAGTTGCTCAGTCGTGTCTGACTCTTAGCAACCACATGGACTGCAGCCTACCAGGCTTCTCCGTCCATGGGATTTTCCAGGCAAGAGTACTGGAGTGGGGTGCCATTGCCTTTTCCATCTTTACCACTAGTGTCTCCATATATCATTGCAAAAAGCAGTAAGAATAATAACACTATGAGTGGGAAATAAGATACGTTCTAGGACATATTTATTCACTTTCATTTCAGAGAGGTAGCGGATGACTCACTAAGAGTACACTGATATGTACCAGTCACTGTGCCAGATGCTTTAAATATACATTTCCTGGTCATCATAACAACTCTCTATTTAACTATAGACTTAAATATAAGAGTTAAAATCCTAAACCTATTAGAAGAAAACACAGGAAAAAAACTTCATGGCCTCAAGTTAGGCAATGATTTCTTAGATCTGATACCAAAGCATAAGAGACAAGAGAAAAAAAATAGATTCATTGTACTTCTTCAAAATTAGAAACTTTTGTGCTAGATATGACAATAGGAAGAAAGTGAAAAGACAGCCCAAGGAATGGGAGAAAATACTGGCAAATTTTATATCTGATAATGGAGCTGTATCTAGAATAAATGTATAAAGAATTCTAACAATTTATGTATGGATATGTAAATACTGAAACAACTATTAAACAACTCTTGCAATAAAAGGATATGTAATTCATTTTTAAAATGGATGAAAGATCTGAACAGGCATTTCATCTAAGATGATATACAAATGATCAGTAAACACATAACATGCTTAAAATTATTAGCCATTAGGTGATCTGTATGCAGGTCAGGAAGCAACAGTTAGAACTGGTCATGGAACAACAGACTGGTTCCAAAGAGGAAAAGGAGTACGTCAAGGCTGTATATTGTCACCATGTTTATTTAACTTATATGCAGAGTACATTGTGAGAAACGCTGAGCTGGAAGAAACACAAGTTGGAATCAAGATTGCCGGGAGAAATATCAATAACCTCAGATATGCAGATGACACCACTCTTATGGCAGAAAGTGAAGAGGAACTCAAAAGCCTCTTGATGAAAGTGAAAGTGGAGAGTGAAAAGGTTGGCTTAAAGCTCAACATTCAGAAAACGAAGATCATGGCATCTGGTCCCATCACTACATGGGAAATAGATGGAGAAACAGTGGAAACAGTGTCAGACTTTCTTTTTCTGGGCTCCAAAATCACTGCAGATGGTGACTGCAGCCATGAAATTAAAAGACGCTTACTCCTTGGAAGGAAAGTTATGACCAACCTAGATAGCATATTCAAAAGCAGAGACATCACTTTGCCAACAAAGGTTCGCCTAGTCAAGGCTATGGTCTTTCCTGTGGTCATGTATGGATGTGAGAGTTGGACTGTGAAGAAGGCTGAGCGCCGAAGAATTGATGCTTTTGAACTGTGGTGTTGGAGAAGACTCTTGAGAGTCCCTTGGACTGCAAGGAGATCCAACCAGTCCATTCTGAAGGAGATCAGCCCTGGGATTTCTTTGGAAGGGATGATGCTAAAGCTGAAACTCCAGTATTTTGGCCACCTCATGCGAAGAGTTGACTCATTGGAGAAGAGTCTGATGCTGGGAGGGATTGGGGGCAGGAGGAGAAGGGGACGACAGAGGATGAGATGGCTGGATGGCATCACTGACTCGATGAATGTGAGTCTGAGTGACCTCCGGGAGTTGGTGATGGACAGGGAGGCCTGGCGTGCTGCAGTTCATGGGGTCACAAAGAGTCGGACACGACTGAGCGACTGATCTGATCTGATCTGAACACACACCAAAACAACAGTATAGTACTTCTAATAACTCATTAAGATGCTTAAAATTAAGAAGACAGACGATAATAACTGTTGAAGAGAATGTGAATACATGGGAATCACCATAGGTTGCTCGTAGGAATACAAAATTGTGTGACATCTTTGGAAAAGTTTGGCAATTTCTAAAAGGTTAAACAGAGACGATGAACATGACTCAGAAATTCACCTCCTAGGTATATACCCAAGAGAAATGAAAATACTTACACACAAAAACTTGCACACAAATGTGCAGAGCAGTATTATTCATAATGGCCCCCAAATAGAACTACTGCCAATATTGCCAATTAATGACTGGAAAAACAAAATCTGGCATATCCATACGATGAAACAGTATTTAGTAATAAAAAGGAATGAAATAGTGATACATGCTACATCATGAATGAACCTTGAAAACATTATGCTAAGTGAAAGAAGCCAGTTTAAAAAAAGACACACATACTCTACTCAATGCTCTGTAATGGCCCATGTTGAAAAATAATCTAAAAAAAGAGTGCATATATGTATATGTACAACTGATACACTTTGCTGTACACCTGAAACTAACATTGTAAATCAACTATATTACAATAAAAAATTTTAAAAAGATACATATGGTATGTTTATATTTGCATGAAATGTCAAGAGTAAGCAAATCTATTTATATAAGGAGAATAGATCAGTGGTTTTCTAGGATAGGGGTATGGTTGGAGATGGAGAAGAATGGAGAGTCACTGCTAATGGGTACAAGATGGATTTTAGAACAATGAAAATACTCTACAACTAATTGTGATCACTGAATAACTGTGAATATACCAGATATCACCGAATTGTACACTAAATGGGACAGTGTAAATTATATCTCTAATAATTATATCACAAATAATTTTTTAAAAACTGTACAAAACAGATATTATGGCCTCCATTTTACCTGAAGAAACTGACTCAGCTGTTACTTTTGTTGATAAAAGTCTTGCATTTAGAAAGTAGCTAAACTATAATTTTGAGCTAGACCTCATCTAATTATTATCACATTTTCATTATGGAATATCTTTTTTATGAATAAATACAAATGTATACTTTAAAACTCTCCAAAGAATTAGAAATATATTTATAATTTGTGTTGTTTTTATTGGAATGCAAGCTTTTATTGAACACTGTTCTTAGACAAAGAGCAAGTAAATCTTTTGTCTTCTCTGTTGTTTCATTAGGTTATTTATTTACTTTTTTTTTAGCACCTTCTTTGCAATGCCATTTTCTTGGAACCATGATAAGCAACTATTTAATGACTGTTCTAAAAGTAAACATTGTAGAGAATCACAGCTCATTCCTAATGTATACATAGGGCAGATGATATCCTGTTCTCCCAGGATATGTTCCCAGTGTTAGGCTATCAATGTCTTACTTTGAATATTACTGATTTATCCATTTAAATGCTTAGAAAAGATAATACGTGTTATCATATTGCCAAGATAGTTCAGTCAGGAACAGGATGATCCAGAATTTTTGTCTTATTCATACAAGTGAATCTTTGGGAAGACAACTTAATCTCCAGTTTATCTGAGGAAACTTCTAAAGGACTCACAAGCTTTGTAAAATCTGTGGAACAATCTCCAAAATAATTATCATTAATTGTTAAAATATGTGTTTCTTCCATCTTCAGAGTTCAAAATAATTTCATTTCCTATGAAATCAACTATTGTTGGTGCTAACTATATAATACAGTCTTTTAAAAAATTACAGAGGGGGAGCAGAATGGATAAGCTGACTACTAAAAACTTTTTATTAGTACTTTGTTTCCACCAATATAAAAGTAACAGATGATCCTCAATTATTACCATTCCATGATATATTCAATATGTTTAGTGGTATGAATTAATTTAGGTCAATTCAACTTAGGTTTAGTTAAATAGATACTGATTTGACCAAACAAGCAACTTTAAACCAATTGAGAACGCAGAATTTCCTTCAAGTATATCTGGAAGCAGATATTTCAATTTTTATTTTTAAAAATAATGTAGAACATAATGGTGTAGAAATTAAAATTAAATAGAGGGAAGAAGCACAGACATTGAGGTTATACTGAAAACTTCAAAATATGTAATAAAAACAGTAAATCATAGGAAATTATTAATTCCCAAGGATGAAGATATTTAATAATCAATTATGATTATCATTAATAATTAGAGTTGTTTTTAAAATCTGTCCTTATACTTCACGTCTATTCATTTTTACCTTTGTCCAAATTTAGAACAACTTTTTATTACACTAAGTGATCCACTTGAGAAGTATAGATTTAAATACAAAAATCTCACATTTCTGTCTTCATCTCCAATACTCAGTACAGTTCAATCGTTCAATCATGTCCAACTCTTTGCAATCCCATGGACTGCAGTACGCCAGGTTTCCCTGTCCATCACCAACTCCCGGAGCGTGCCCAAACTCATGCCCATTGAGTTGATGATGCCATTCAACCATCTCAGCCTCTGTAGTCCCTTCTCCTCCTGCCTTCAATCTTGCCCAGCATCAGGGTCTTTTCCAATGAGTCAGTTCTTCCCATCAGGTGGCCAAAGTAATGGAGCTTCAACTTCAGCATCAGTCCTTCCAATGAATATTTAGGGCTGATTTCCTTTAGGATGGACTGGTTTGAACTCCTTGCAGTCCAAGGGACTCTCTGGAATCTTTTCCAACACCACAGTTCAAAAGCATCAATTCTTCAGTGCTCAGATTTCTTTATGGTTCAACTCTTACACCCATACATGACTACTGGAAAAACCATAGCTTTGACTAGATGGACCTTTGGTGGCAAAGTAATGCTTCTGCTTTTTAATATGCTATCTAGGTTGGTCATAGCTTTTCTTCCAAGGAGCAACTATCTTTTAACTTCATGGCTGCAGTCATCATCTGCATGATTTTGGAGCCATCCAAAATAAAGTCTGTCACTGTTTCCACTGTTTCCCCATCTATTTGCCATGAAGTGACGGGACAGGATGCCATGATCTTAGTTTTTTGAATGTTGAGCTTTAAGCCAACTTTTTCACTCTGCTCTTTCACTTTCATCAAGAGCCTCTTTAGTTCTTCTTTGTTTTCTGCCATAAGGTTGGTGTCACCTGCATATCTGAGATTACGGATATTTCTCCTGGCAATCTTGATTCCAGCTTGTGCTTCATCCAGCCCAGCATTTCGCATGATGTACTCTGCATATAGGTTAAATAAGCAGGGTGATAATATACAGCATTGACGTACTCCTTTTCCAATTTGGAACCTGTCTGTTGTTCCATGTCCAGTTATAACTGTTGCTTCTTGACCTACATACAGATTTTTCAGGAGAAAGGTAAGGTATTTCCATCTCTTTAAGAATTTTCCATAGTTTGTTTTGATCCACACAGTCAAAGGCATTAGCATAGTTAATGAAGCAGAAGCAGATGTTTTTATGGAATTCTCTGGCTTTTTCTATGATCCAATGGATGTTGGAAATTTGATCTCTAGTTCTTCTGCCTTTTCTAAATTCAGCTTGAACATCTGGAAGTTCTCGGTTCTTGGTTCACTGTGGAAGCATAGCTTGGAGAATTTTGAGCATTACTTTGTTAGCGTGTGAGATGAGTGCAATTATGCAATTGTTTGAACATTCGTTGGGCACTGCCTTTGGGATTGGAATGAAAACTGACCTTTTCCAGTATCTCCAATACTGAGATCCATCTAATGGACTTTTCATTCAGAAGAAACTTTTTAACCAAAATCAACACAAGTTCACAAATTTTGGATTTTCATATTTTCATGAGTTGTTTTGTGAATTACTCACTTTGAATTGTAAGCTCTTTGAATTACAAACACTATCACTCATTTTTTAATTGAATACAAGATCTAGCACAGTGTGTAATAAACCAGAATGGAGGTTTGAGAGCAATATTTCATAACATGAGCTTTGATTAGATAAAATCTGGGCTGAGTCTTAGTTATGCTATTTCCTAGCTCTATGATCTTGACCATGTTACTTATCCTCTCTTAAGTCTTCATTTTTTCACTATAGGAAATTTTAGTTACATATTTTGAGAGAAATAAATGAGTACATCTAAAAGGATGGAGCATTGTATAAAACATACTACATGTATAAATAATGTTATTTATTATTACTGTTATTTAGAATTGAGCTGACTTGAACTGAATATAATTTAAATCACTTAGTTGTAAAGCATAGTTAAGGTTAGGGTAAGACACAATCTAATTAGCTATGAGAAACCATCTGTGTTTAATATATTTGGACCTATGTTAAAGAGCCAAAAGTTATTTTAATATACCTATACAGCCAACTTTTATATTTTTGAATTAAAAAAATAGATTTAGAACTTACTGTGCAAGACTAAGATTTCTGCATATTGAGGGAAAAGTGAGTATTTGAGTTCTACTCAAATTTTTTTGCAGTTCTATCAGTACTGCAGCATTCTGCACTTTCAAATAATTTTACTTTCAAACTAAGTTAAAAGAAATCACTATTGGGTGACCCAAGAGCTAGGCTAGCAGTCTTTCAATCACCAATGTACCAAAACCTCACCCCATTGCTAGGAATTCAGAATATGGTTTTGCTGCACGAAATTTATTTCCAAACAGCTCACATCAAATAAATTCCTTCCACCCCTTTTTAAGGGCAAACTGAATCCTCTTAGGATAAAGGAGAGTAGGACATATTATCATAAAATTCAGTCATTCCAAACGTTTCATTAAAAACTGCTATTCACATAACCAATTTCCCCATTCTATAGTAGGACTTAAGAATTTCAGGTAAAAAACAAAACAAAACTGGACTTTTATTGTAAAGAATCAATGTGGGACAGAGGCATACTGTATCATTGGACTTGATATACTAGCACCATAAGAAACTCAAGAGTTTAGCTTAGATTCATACCAATAATTTTTTATGACTATCTGAGGACCATAAGGCTATATCCTAAAGGATGATTTTTAACCTGAAAAATCTAGCTATGACAAGAGTTAAAAAAAAAAAAAACAACTAGTAAGAACTTGTCAATTTCTGTAACTAGCTACCAAAAGAGATGATTAACACTGTTCTTTACCTATAAATTATCATCAACAATTTCAGCCATACACATTCCCAAAATGACCATGTGGTTCACCTAAAACGCTTTGCTAATCAATGTTCTAAAGTAAGAGAATGTAACCACAAAAACTCAAGGAGGAAACAATTGAGTTAGAATTTCTTCATTTGGCAGAAGAAAACCAATAGAAAATGTGGAGTTCTAGGTAGATTTCTACTGGCTATCACCAAAAAGCAGACTGAAATAATAGCTACTTCAGAATGGAGTGATATCAAGAACTTTCTGCGTGTGTTCAGTCATGTTCGACTCTTTCTGACCCCATGGACTGTAATCCGCTAGGCTCCTCTGTCCATGGGATTTTCCAGGCAAGAATACTGGAGTGGGTTGCCATTTCCTGCTTCAGGGGATCTTCCTAACTCAGGGATCAAAACTGCATCCCTAGCATTTTCTGCATTGGCAAGCAGATTCTTTGCCACTGAGCCACCTGGGAAAGCCATCCAGATAAGTTTAAACATCACCAATTACCTGCCATATGGACTATATCCCCTCAGCTCATGGAGTATTTAGAAACTACTCAGAATTAATAAGCACTGATGTCATAGTACTGTCAAGAAATGTAAACTCTCTTTCATATTATGGGGTACTGTGAGCAAATATAAAAAACAGTAAAGAATTATAGTCTAAGGGAAATTACATTTAAATTATATAGCTTGTTGAACTTTAATATTAGCAATGTTGTTTTAATGACAAACTCTGGGTAAAGTATGTTTTCTAATAAATAATCCATGTAGACGTCCTGATTCTTGAAACCAGAGTATTATCAAGGAATGCATTGTTAGAATTCTCACTTCTGTGTTAACATGAGCATCATTCCTGGAGTAATGACTAAAGTTTAGATTTTAAACATTTTTACCAACCCAGTGGCAATTTCTGCTTATGGGGATTTCTACCATGGATTTTTGAGTATCTAAAGAAGTATTAACTTCTAAAATTTTATACATGGATTCTTTTTGCATGCTATTTATGGTCACATACAGCTCTCTATACAGATCAAAGAAAATTATTGAAAGGTAACGTTCTGCTGTGGCATAAATAATTTTTGGATTTATATCATGTGGTTTTAGAGGACAAAGACAGAACTATTCACTCATTCATTTAATATTTACTGAGTGTCTACTCCATGCCAGGGGCCCTATCTTGTGGAAGTTAGCATATAAACAGATATATAGTTTTATCTATATAGTTATATATATATTCTATATATTTATAGAAGTTGGCATATAAACATATATAATGCCATATAATATACAAAATAGTTACAGTGATATAATAAAAGAAGTGTTAAAAGGAGAAATTAAGAGAAATTCCATTTAGGCTTAGTGTTAAAAGAACCTTCCAACTGTCAGTGTCAACCAAAAACGCTTGTCTCCTGGGATACTGAACATCACAATACTTTAAGCACCCAAACAGAAGACAGATAGATCCATATCAGAAATGCTAGTGAGAGGATTCAAGCATACATACCTCTAAAAGCCTGGACTAGTTGACTTTTATAGTTCCTTTGAAAGCTAAGATTTTATTCTTTTTAAAAAGAATGGGTAAAGTTTGTTAATACTTATATTATGGTATATATTATGGTGAGCAACAGAATTGAATCAGCCTAAGGTCAAATTCGGAGAAGGCAATGGCACCCCACTCCAGTACTCTTGCCTGGAAAACCCCATGGATGGAGGAGCCTGGTAGGCTGCAGTCCATGAGGTCGCTAAGAGTCAGACACAACTGAGTGACTTCACTTTCACTTTTCACTTTCATGCATTGGAGAAGGAAATGGCAACCCACTCCAGTGTTCTTGCCTGGAGAATCCCAAGGATGGGGGAGCCTGGTGGGCTGCTGTCTATGGGGTTGGGTTGCACAGAGTCGGATACAACTGAAGTGACTTAGCAGCAAGGTCACTGTACAAGCAGTCACTAATCCTATCCCTATTTATGGCTAAGGAAGCCAAGGGACAGAGCTGAAGTGACTTGTCCAAAGTTGCACAGTTAGTAGGCGTCAGGGCAGAATTCAATGCTGAGTTTTTGGTCCCAGAGCCCGTGCTTTTAAACACTACATTATTTCTACTGCCTATTTCTATGACATGGCTTAAATACACAAACTTTCACAAAAAACAAACCTACCCAAAAAAATGACATATCTTCTGGCAAATATATTTGAACCACTTATGAATGAGTAAGACAGTCTGGAAAATTAGATTCCAAAATGCTGAAACCATGGGATAATTTGAATGGTTTATTATAATATTTGACATTAAAACTGTCCCAGAAAATCCCATACATGATTAATACTCTATTATAAATCTAACCTATTATCTGTAGCCCTGTTGTCAAATATTTACATTTATTTAATCAGCACCCTTTTTGCCCAAAGGTCTATTCACTTAAGGCATTTTCTCTTTTCTTAAAGTTTTTCTTATTTTTGCTGCAAAACGAAAAAAAAAAAAAAAAAAGAGGGGGGTATAAAAGCGTTAATTGTAATACATTTCCAAACAGAAATATTGTAATATAATAAAATTATTCTACAACAGTGATAGAAAAGAAGCCTTATTTCCAATAACTTGCCACTTAATTTTCATATACCTGAGGTACAATTCCCTGATTCCCATATGTTACTTGTATTTCAGTTGAAGGTGATCTTCAGTGTACATTCCAAGACTTTTAAGACTGTCTAGTCTGATCTTTAAAGGACTCAGGTAACCTAGTCAGGTCATTCTTTAACTGAGTAATAAACTAGTTCTAAGAAACAAAATTCCCAGCATGGATCAATAACATTTTGCTTCCGGCATCCTATTTCCCATTTTTATTTAGATCTTAGTTGACTACAGGAATCAAAACATTCATGGAGAATACATATGAATCAGAAGGAGAAGCTTCTTGATGTTTTTTCCATTAAATCATCTCATGAAGAGCCAAAAGAAAACATGAATGCCACTGGTTTGATCCTATCCTTTAAGAGATACCCTGTCAAAAACTGTCTATAAATTGGAGACAATAAGTATATTAGTGGATAAATCTGAAAAAAAAATTTTTTTTCACCTAGACTTAAATGTCCATATTAACTTTGAGGGAGACGGTAAAGCATCTGTCTACAATGTGAGAGACCTGGGTTTTGATTCCTGGGTTGGGAAGATTCCCTGGAGAAGGAAATGGCAACCCACTCCAGTACTCTTGCCTTGAATATCCATGGGGTCGCAAAGAGTCGGGCACAACTGAGTGACTTCACTTAACTTCAAAGGGCATGTACCTCAGCATAATTCAAATCAAAAGTATCTTGTTCATTTAAGATGGGGTCTATAAACAATGCTGATAAAAGCTAACAGCATGTGTTGTAAAAATAATATATTAAAGAGATAACTAGGTAGAACTACTATTTAGACTGGAAACTTTATGAAGACAGAGACTGTGTATATTTTCTTCTTGCTGTGCACCTTGGGCTAATACAGTGTCTGACACATAAAATAATTTTTGACTGCCCAAATACATACATGACTCTTCCTTCTACAGTGTGTAAACAATTACTGGTACACCATCCACCTAATATACCCTTTCAAAGGGAATTAACTTAAAATAGGCTCTGTACTGCCAAAGAGGCCTAATAAAGAAGTCCAAAAATAATCAACAGGAGCAGTGCATCAATCAGAGGAGGTCTGATGGTGATTAAATAAGAACATTTTAAAAAAACCTCAAATTTCCGTTCATAAGGAGAATTTAAAGCAGCTGTTCACCACTGGCACACTACTAGCACAATGTCTGCCCTAAGAATTAAAAAAAGAAAGAAAACAATGTGAATCACAGCAGCAGTGAAACTATGGCTCCAAGACCTCAAAGTTGATATGACCTTTAAAAAAAAAAAAAAAGTAAAAATTCCACAGGGACAATTTTACATTTTCATATTGCACTGCAGACAAAAAGAATCTGGTTTTCCAATGCTGGGGCCTCTGTTTTTAAACATGAAGCAGAGGTGTTTCCCTTAGAAGCAAAGGTCTTAGGGGACATGTCTGTCACAGCAGTTATTTTCTGTTTCACTTGTTGGCAAACTTACATTTCAAAACAACAACAAAAACGAGCCTCCCCAGCTCCCTGTAAACCAAGGAGGTAGAAACAAAAAATATTTCAAAGCAAGAAAGCAAACAGACTGTGAGGACTGAAACTCAGACCAAAGGCATCTGCTCTCCAACTCCCACTTCCCACAAGCACCCAGCCTTCTTACAATCTTACAGATTTTCCTAAGAGATGTTGCCATTTTAGCTTTGTTTTTCCCTAAGTTCTGGCAATACCCATCACTGCAGGCAAGGCAGCAAAGCCACTAGCAGAATCCAAACCGGAAAACAGAAAAGCTGTTCTGTCTTTTCTTCCTTGCCACTCCATTACTAATTTATTTTTTCCAAAGTAAAACTTCTTCATTCTATCCAAAACAGCAATCGCTGACTTCCAGCATATTAACAATTATTTCATTAAGGGCAAGGAGCACAGAAATGATTATAGTCTGCAGGGAAAAAAAAAAGGACTAGTACGCATACCGGACCCTTTCTCCTTGAGCCCACGCTTTTCTCAGGATGAACAATCCTATAAACTAGCTACTGTGTTCCTCCTTAAAAAAGACCAAAGATACCTTTGTTTTCACTCCTTTCTAGCATACCTCCTTCTGAATCCCACCCAGTGTGGTGGTTGCCAACACACCTATTCAGTCTTGATTAAGAAACAAATAAATAACTAAATAAAAGGAAAAAAAGAAGCAGAAAGATAAAAAAAAAATAACAAGACAAAATGTCTAATGCTATGCTGCCATGAATAATCAATATAGCATTTAGAATACAAGAATATTAACAAGATTCCTCAAAAGATACTTGTTTTGAAACTATCCACACACAGTGCTTAAGTATTTTCCCTTTATATTTAGAACTAACAACCCACAAAATAAACCCAGGGTTTTGTGTCCAAAAAGAAAAAAAAACAACTCTGTTTCGTATGAGTACAAAGAGAACAGGAAATCCGGCTACATTCACGGGTCACTTGTGCCTTATGTATATTTCTTCAATTTACTACATTTAGTTTCATATGTGTAGTGGAAGTTCAAACCAGTCTGTAGATGATGATATTGATATTTCAGAGAAAGTCAAAATACTACCGACAAATGATGGCTTCTACAGTATTCATATGTGACTCTCAGATAGACCGCACCATAAATACATAAATAAATAAATAAATAAATAAATATATATATATATTCAATGGCCATAAAATCTACCCTGTTTGAAAATTCAAATCCAATTCAACAAGCATTTCTTGAGTGTTGATACTATATTTGGTGTAAGGAAATGAAGATGATTAAATCATAGCTGATGTACTCAGTCTAGTGACATCACAACCTGGTAAGAAGACACAGCTGTGAGAAATACTGTAAACAAATGTAGAAAGAAGATCCCATGAAAATCATGGAGGAAGTAAATAACTTTCTAAGTCAGTCAAAAGAGGCATCAGAAAGCAGATAACATCTAAAGAGATAATTAAAGGATGAGGTGATAACAGTGACACACACGCGCACACACACACACGCACACAAACACACACAAGAAAGAACAGCACAGAAAGAACTGTAGAGAGACATAGAGTGCCCAGAGATAAGGGTAGAGATGGGAATCAATACCTAAGTAACTAGGTAAGTGGTGGAATAGGCTTCCATGTGGCTTAGACAGTAAAGAATATGCCTGCAACATGGGAGACCCAGGTTTCATCCTTGGGTCAGGAAGATCCTCTGGAGAAGGGAATGGAAAGCCACTCCAGTATTCTTGTCCGGAGAGTCCCACGGATAGAAGAGCCTGGTGGGCTACAGTCCATGGGGTCACAAACAGTAACTCAACAACAACAAAATAGCCAGGAGGTCTGATTAAGGTCAAATTATTTAATGAACATCCCCTGAATACCAACAAACTATCTGAGTTATTTAGCATGAGTATGCTGCAGAGTTATCGGAAGTTAGTTATTAAATTAAGAAGCAAACGCCCCCAAAATATGTTAACATAAAGTCCATCATGCAATTGCTGCTTCAAGCTGAAAAATTAACTTTTCCATTGCCTACTAGTCAATCCTATTGTTTGGGACCCTCCACAGGTTGTCCCCAGCTTATGTATTTTATACCTTACGTTTTAGTCACAGAAGATTCTTATAAGTCCAAAGCTGAGCATGATTATACAGTTTGGTTCATGCCAGAGCTCAATCTTGCAACCCTAGGCCAGGGGCTCCAAGGGCTTATACAACCAACCTCCAGACCCACTTCAGAAATCAGCACCTTTATGAAACTTTCTTCTGTTTTTCTGGTTTGAATTTATTTTTCCCTACTTTGAGCTCCAGGCAATTATATGAGGATCTACTGTAGCTGCTTTATTATTTACTTTGGTGATGTTTACACGAACTTTCCTACCATCCAAATGAAGGCTGTTGAGGGAGATTATTTCCCCCAGTGAGTGACAGTCACTCCATCATGTCCAACTCTTTGTGACCCCATGGACTGTAGCCTGCCAGGCTCCTCTGTCCATGGGCTTCTCCAGGCAAGAATACTGGAATGGCCTGCCATTTCCTTCTCCATTATTTCTCTGAAATGCCAACTAAAAAGGTTCTGGTTATAGAATATGTTTGATGAATATTTATTGAACTGTATCCAGATAAAATATTTAGGTGTGTTTGTATTTTTTAATGATCATAAAAATTTATAAAGGTAACAGATATATAAAGCTTCTGATATGAATTTAACATCAGAGATGAAACACATGAAGCATGTCATATCAGTGTAATTACACAGGTAATTAGATATACTACACAATCAGTGCTGTCTTAGCCTCTGGAACTTGTGGTAAGCCTTCCTGGATGTTTTCTACCCAGGATCAGAATTTAACATAAAAAATTATATAAAAGACAATATGTAGAATAAAATATTTGAAGCTAAAAATACAAATCTTTTATAAGTTGACAAATTAAGGTGAACTTTCATTGAACACACCAAAAGTACTGAGGTAATGCTTTCTTCTCTATCAGAAGTTCCTCAGTTATGAGTAAAACCGATTCATGTTTATATCAGGTACAATGGAGAAGTATTACAACATTTATAAGGTCCAGAGCTATCAGGCTATCCATAACCTAACCTTTCAATTGATATAATCTTAAAGGATAAGTGAATATTTGCTATAATGTTAAATATAAAGAAAAAAAATTGAAAAAAATGTATCCAGGAATTCACAGAATGTTTATACCAGAAAGATTTGTTTAAAATATTTAAATTATTACTATTGACTTTAGGACATTCAATAATTGATACTTCAATATGGTCATCATTTTCAACCTAACAAAAGCTTGGATAAACTCATTTTAAAATTCATATAGTTTCAATTTTACATTTTTTAAATCTTTATCTCATGAAATAAATAGAAAACTCATGTATCATATCAAATTATCACAAATATGTTACCAAGGATTTGAATTTGTACCATTATCATAGCTATATACTGTTTTCATAATATAGCCACAAACTACATTTATAACCTCACACATAAGCACTGGCTCTTTGCTACAGGTAAAATTCAATGGAATTTCACACACCAAGAATGCATAAAGTGCTTTAATAATTCTATGTGTTATATCTGAATTAATTTACTGAGTAAATTCAATACTAGTAGAAAGCAAGTTCTACATTAGTATGATTTTTATCATCTCCTTAATATTCACATTATGGTAGAGTGGTTCATAGTTGGTCCCTGACATTATCTTCTCTAGCACTCCTCTCTTATATAATAAGAAATACTTCACATGCAATCTCATAATACAATTGGCAATTTACTGATAGGTTCCATAAACATTTTCCTTTGAAAACTCCATCTCAAGATCCAGTTAAATATGAAGATGAATAGTAAATGTAAATGGTGAATAGTAATCTATACCTAGGAAAGTAATTACAGTGCTGTTTTAAAATCTTGAGATGTTTATAATCACATTACATTGTCTAAAGATCAATACTCAATGCCATACACCGTTTTACCAAAATAAATCTGTTTTCATCCAATAATATTTTTAAGAAACAATACAAAACCCATTTCCTTATCCCAATTTTCTTATAAATAAATGCACTTTGAAAACCTGACAAATGATATACTTTTGTATGCTGCTCTGACAATATATGTAATATTTTATTTCTCCTAATCCTCACAATATGCAGTTAAAGATGGTAACTAAAATATCTCACTAGGGAGTATAGCATGGCATGAACCAAGTAGCATGGATGCTGGTTATCAATAACCTATACAGCCATACTGGTAATTAGCCTCTGCGTATCAGCCCTGTAAGGTACTAGATGAGGATACAGATTCGGTAAGGATAAGAGGATATCAAAGTAATCATACATAATCAATGCAATATTTCCATAACACTAGGATGACTTGTAATAGCTAATCCATATTTATTTACTATCATATTTTTATTTTTTATTTTATTGGATTTGATTGAATCTGGATTTGTATTCTTCAGCCTCACATTCTCTTCACACAGGCATTTTCAATAATGTATTCAGTGAAACATGTTCCAAGAAGTAAACAGGTGTTGTTAAGAAGAAAGTTTCTCTTATCAAATAAATTAGAAGAAATCTACAATAAAAGTTTATTTCTTTTTCTTTACTTTAGGACCTGAGCCTGTTATATATGCAGTGGAAGGGGAGGAAAAAAATAAGCTATGTTTTTCAGGCAAAGAGTCATCTATATTGGAAAAGTAAATATTATAAAGATATAAAATATTCTCAATTAACAGGTTTAATCTACTTTTGATCAATATCCCCATGTGGACAACTTAATTTTTAGATTATGTTCAGTCTATTCAAAATTCTATGTTTTTTTCTATAGTACTTCATTTCAAACTGTTAGGTAGTAAGTTAGACATGAGCAACGAGGAGTGGCCTAGACGAAAAGAACACCGACTGATCTCTAAACTCCACTGCAGACATACCCTGGAGAGCTCACAGATATGCTAGAAAAATAACCAAAGAGACTTTTTCAACTCCTGTTCCATGTGCCCTAGGCACACAATAGATACGAACTAACAAGTTTTTCTCCAACTTTAGCACATACTCCCTTAAGGCTCAGCTGTGTCCTCAAGTAACCTTAGGCAGCCAGGAGCTCTTTAAGAGTTCATAAATATTATCTACATATATCTGATTATAACAGACTGAATTATGGGAAAGACATGCACAATAGAGCCTGGTGTTATGTAACTTGCAACTGTCAATTAAAAGCTTCGGTCTACACCCACCTAGATGAATAGGTAAAAAGCCCTATTTTGCATGTGCCCAGACATGCCCCCTTTCCTGACTGGCCTGGAGCATACACCAATTTGCATTCTCTTTCCTGATTGCTGGTGGGCACAAGCCCTATTTTGTACAGGGCAGAACCACAAGGAAATAGGAAGTGTAAAAAGGGGAAGCCAAGAGGGATCATGGCTTCTCCTTTGGGGCTGGCCTGCTTCCACATCTCAGGAGTGTACTATCCACTGTCTGTTTAATAACAGTTCTAAAAAAAAAATTTTTTTTTAAATTTTTTAAAAAAGTTCTACTTGAGTTGTAACTGAGCTGAAAAACTACTCTGTTGTTTCAAATCCTTGCTAGGACAAGACAAGAGCCGAGAAATCCTGCCTGCTTGAGCTGTAATTAGCCGATTATTCCAGTTAACTGATCCAACAGAAACATTACCACATCCATTTTTGTCCTATCAAAAGAAGAATATCTTGGTGATAGATTTGAGTGATTAAAAAGAAAGAAATGGTGTGAAAGAGAATAGTTAAGGCTGCCATGAAATCTGCTTATCAGAAGCACAATTCTCAAAAACCTAGACTGGAAGGTTCACCAACTTCAAGAGAAGGCGATGTCAAGAAACCTGTTTCCAAGAGGACTTAACATGGATATGCATTCAGCAACAGGATAAAGAATTTCTTGTTACATGCCATGAAGGACCCCATGATTCTTCTTTATTACCCCATGATTCTTCTCTATTATCTTTAGTACAAAAATGAAGAAGAAACAAAGGATCTAGCTCTACAAATACAAATAAAATTAGAATAGCCCTAATTAATTTGAGAACCTGATTTTTAAAAATTGGACATTCCTTGCTTTTCTTTTTTCCAAAAGAACAGTAGTCTGGATTACATGTATCAACTATCTCAAAAATTTTTATTAGCAAAGTCCTTTTTCATTGTCCCTCATCATTATATCAAGTAATCAAATTCACCTAAAATGAGCTGTATAACCTCTTTGTTGTGGCTCTTGATTCTAAGATAACTTCTACATGTGAGAGAAAGCAGGGTTATTCTTTCTACTGGAAGTATATCACTTCAGTGAAGAATTCATGGTATTTTACAAAAGGCACTCCCTCTCATCTTTCATTGCTTTCTTTGTCTCCAAGTCCCCACCTCCCTCTCTCTCTCTGTCTTCTGCTAACTCTTGATCTGGCTCTCTAACTTTTTGGGCAGGCATACATGCATACCTATATACCAGTACAGCTATAAAACTTAAGATGTGAGACAGTGTGCTTTTCCTAAGTAGTGGAAAATACTTCACCTGTATAATGATGATGACCACTAACAAAGAGTTATTTTAATTTTCCCATTTTAACTCATAGGCTATTTAGTACCTACAAATCACTCTCTATCATTGTTTAGTAACAAGTTTTATCATCTGTATTTTGTTGCAAAGAAATAAAAGTATAATGTAAAAATCTATCTTTGACAAACAGGCAAAACAGTGCTTCTGTTCAATTTCATTTGATTTCACAAAGAAGCTCACCTTGAAATTTGTCTCCAAAAGGTTGTGACATTTTCCAGAACCTCAAAGATTCAGTGTCTATTAGATGGCTGTGGAATGCACTGCAAAATAACCAGAGCATCAAGAAGCAGCTGGAGAGGATGGAACCAGGAACAGTCATAGAGCTCCCCAGTGAAAATCCATTGAGTAAAAGAGGAAGGACACTGGGTTGGAGAATGATTCCTGGGAGAAATAGGAAAACCTGAAGAGAAGCCAGATCAGTCCAGGAAAATACTGAGTGAAAAGCCAAGAAGTCTGAGTAGGGCCGAGCACCAGGGAAATTCACGGCCAAGCTGCCGTGAGTCCTGGCAGCCAAGAAAACTGAGGTCTCAGAGATTCAATATCTATTAGTAGAGGCCTTTTTGAGCAGATATGTGGATTTTCATGGAGCTCAGTACTTATGTGTGGCCAAGGAATTTTATGGGAACTGATCAGCCATTTTAACTGAAATAGATTTTTTAATATTAAAGCTCTCCAACTGACACTGGGAAGATGCATAAAACTTATTAGACGTCTGAATTTATAAACTTCTTAAAAATATGTTTCTGCATTTTTGTTCATCTCTAAGCCAACACAGGTATAGTATGGAAAACATAAATGTATTTTTATAAAGCAATATAAACACTTTTCTTTGATTTTTCTATATTAATCCCATATGCAAAATAGTCATTGATAAATAAGGAAGTTAATGCTGGCTGCTCATGGATACAGTAAAACAGCCTTTTCCTTTGCCTGAATTTCAATGAAAAAATGTGGCTATCCTTCTGACAATGATCTTTAAGCATCCCAGCTCTTGTATCTAATAAAAGTTGTAAGCAAGAACTAATAAGTAAAAATCTGGACACTTAAAAATCAGAAACTCCAAAGAAAATAGTCTATTATATAAATGTCTTAATTTCTATCAAATGGCAACCCACTCCAGTACTCTTGTCTGGAGAATCCCATGAAGGGAGGAGCCTGGTAGGCTACAGTCCATGGGGTCACAAAGAGTTGGACACGACTGAGCGACTTAACATTCACTACTACATTAAATAACCTATTCATTATCACTTAGTTATTACTCATTTATGTAAATAAATGTGATTATGAAAATATTTAATCAAAATTAGAACTGATTGAGTTTTCTGATATTTTTTGAATCTACCTTCTAAAAAATAAATGTAGAAAAGCTTAACGTGAAAAATGCATTTCCAAGAGATGTACTGTAGAAATTCAAAATGAAACAACAGAGAATTTGATACAACCTTCCAGAGTGCAGGTCCTTAGATACTGTGGCACATTTTCCTCAAAATATGGATTATTCTCACCTGAAAATTTGTAAAATCAACAAAATAATACAAAATCTTACAAAAATCATTAAAATTATGTTACAAGGAAAGTTACGTATAACATGATATAAATGAAATAAAAAAGGTCAGAAGCAAATGTATCATTGAAAAATGTTAAAGTAATAAATGCTGCTCCTACATCTCCTATCCTTAACACTCTCCTTAATTAAAAAAAAAGTTCAAAATTTTTATTGTAAGCTGAATTATGCTGAGTAGCCAATTAAATAATTAAGGGGTCTTCAAAGAATGAGTCAAAGTTCACAGGTCATGGGTGCAGCATTTTGCAATGAATAACCAATATAGAAAAAGTGAAATTAAAGAACAGTGTGAAAGAAAAAAAAGTTTTCCAGAAACAAGGAATCCAATTGATCCCACTAAGGTCACAACAAAGAACATAATTAAATAGCATATGTCATGATAACTATACTTGCACAGTTTTTTAAAATTTGTATGAACCTGTGTTCACCTGAAGATATATAATACCTTTGAAAACTATTTTTAGATATACTATTGTTTTGAGCCCTAACATGACAGCTTATACTGAAGCAACTGAAAATGTTACATTCAGAAGTTCTACAATTAAAAAACAAAAAGCACTGAAGTTTATTAGACTCCATCAATGAGCAGAGAATAATAATAGTTTCATAAGATTAAATCCATTCTTTAGCATTTACATTTAATAAAAAGCAACAATCAACAGGCTGTTCACAACCAAAACTTCCCTACAATTTCTCCACTCATCCTCATTCTAACCACACAAAGTCTCTTTTCAATTCAAACCATCCATTCTGGAACTCTGTTTCTCACCCCTCACAAACCTTAGTGGAATGAAGGGCATTAAAAGTAAGTAAACAACCAATAAATGTAACTATGTTACTGAGTCATGTGGGGAGAGGGCAACCTGCAGAGAAAACAGCTAAGTTGTTCACACTGGTAAAGCCTACTTTGTTCCATAAACTTTCCAAGAACACTAGTAGAATGCTTCATTTTTAATTCATTCAAACCCATTTAAAATTTACCTGACAGCAGTAATTTGACTAGGTTATTTTTTGCCCTCACAAAATGCCATTTTTATTAATGCAACAAGGACAAATATAAATATGTTCGGCTTGATATTCTGACATGTTTTGAAGATCAGACTACTATAAACGTACAAAATAAAGCTCTGTAACTATTTATAGGGGAAAGAGAATAAAAACTGAAAGAAATCAGCAACACGGGATCCTGATGCAGTCCCTCATAAGGAGTAATTTCAAGCATTTCAGTTGATATATTAGTGTCATCAGGACTTTATATAAACTGAATCCTGTGATAATTACTATAAGCCAACATTTATTGGGTACTTACAATGTCAAAATGACAGTTCTGAGTTGTCCTTGAATCATCACTTTTACTCTTCAGGATACCTCTTACTATTCCTAGGTTCACTTAACAAATGAAGAAACTGAGGCAGGCACAGACAGGCTAAACAACTTATCCAAGGGTATATATTTTGCTTAAGATTGAACTAGGCTTGTAAACTAGGCTATCTTATTCCAGAGCCACACTAACTGCCTAGGTCTGGAATATTCTACCATTCTTCAACTTCACTTTTCACTCCTCAAAAAGGCTCTAACACACAGACCAGAATTAATGCCCCATAACATGTACTTTCTTCTCCACTCACAATGTTTACCTTTATTTACTGCAACTGCTTGAAGCTTGTCTCCCTATCAGACTGTAAGTTTGATGAGGACAAGAGTCATATATGCCCAGTTCATCATTAAATCTCCAAACCCAGAACTGTCTAGTATACACAAAGTTTTCAATAAATATTTCATGAAGGAATGCATATTTTACTATTGCTTTAAAAATCTATTCTCTCAAGTGCCATTCAGAAATTACATATCAACAATTTGTCATCAATAATAATAGCTAATGCATATTCAGTGTTTGCTATTTTAGGTCCAATTAAAGCACTTTATATTCAATTACTTAACAGCATTTATTTTACATAAGAGGAAAATGAGATTCAGAGAGGTTAAGTAACTAGCTACATATCACACAGTCAGTGAAATAAACAGCCAGGATCTGAACACAGGCATCTGACTCTACAGCTTGTGCTGTTGTTACTCTAGCTCTTGTTCTTGGTGTTCACTTGCTAAGTTATGTCCAACTCTTTGTAACCCTATGGATTGCAGCACACCAGGCTTCTCTGTCCATCACTATCTCCCTGAGTTTGCTCAAACTTACGCCCACTGAGTGAGTGATGCCATCCACCCATCTCATCCTCTGTTGCCCCCTTCTCCTCTTGCCCTCAATTCTTCCCAGCATCAGGGTCTTTTCCAATGAGTAGGCTCTTCATATCAAGTGACCAAAGTATTGGAGTTTCAGCTTTAGCATCAGTCCTTCCAATGAATATTCAGAGTTGATTTCCTATAGTATTGACTGGTCCAAGGGACTCTCAAGAGTCTTCTCCAACAGCATAGTTCAAAATTTAGCATCAATTCTTCAGTGCTCAGTGCTCTTCTTTACAGTCCAACTCTCACATCCAAACATGACCACTGGGAAAACCACAGCTTTGACTGTATGGACCTCTGTTGGCAAAGTGATGTCTCTGTTTTTTGAAACACTGTCTAGATTTGACATGGCTATTCTTCCAAGGAGCAAGTGTCTAAATAGGATGCAACCTCTAAAAAGGAGTGATTTTCAAATTCTTAAACACTCTGTTTGAATAACTGTTTCATGTCATAAAGCAGCTAGAGTATTGGAAAATGTTGCTAACAAAAAGATCTCTAGTCCATAATCTTAAAATATTTATAAAGTAGAAGGCAATGGCAGCCCACTCCAGTACTCTTGCCTAGAAAATCCCATGGACGGAGGAGCCTGGTAGGCTACAGTCCATGTGTTCGCTAGGAGTCGGGCACGACTGAGCGACTTCACTTTCACTTCACAAGGAAATGGCAACCCATTCCAGTATTCTTGCCTGGAGAATCCCAGGGACGGGGCAGCCTGGTGGGCTGCTGTCTGTGGGGTCGCAGAGAGTTGGACACGACTGAAGTGACTTAGCAGCAGCAGCAGCAGAGTTAAACAAGAGAAGTTCATACTTACCTCTTAATTTCTTCCAAAATTTAAAAAATATGTTAAAAAGTTTAAAAAAGATTATTTCTGATTTTCAAGATGTGGGAATGGTGAATGAAGAATGAGGAAAAGACCTGAATTTGTTTTGACTTCTAGCATTATTTTCATAAAGAGGGAACACTGTGGTTATAAATTCCAGGCTAACAAAATATACTTTTATGGTGCTATTACACAGATTTGTAATCAATATTTTTAAATTATTACCTGAAAAAATTTGGGTATTTATGGGCATCTTCAGAGTAGACTTTATGGATGAGTTGTCATGGTTTCTTGGATTAAGGAGGTCCTATTTTCTCAACTAGTACCAACAAACACCAAACTCTCTACAAGACAAATCACGGTGGCTTGGATAGCTTTCTGATGATAGAGAGTATCTCTTAAAACCTAAGCCAAGAAAAAAAAAAGTCTCCATGCATTTGGTATAGAGAATTTGAACTTCAAGGTAGCTACTTCTGATATATATAATAACAGTCTTGTCTGATTTTTTAAAAGACAATGGTATAATACCTATCTTTAAAATGTGTGAATCTAATCATGAGGACACAACCAGACAGATTCTGATTGTGAAATAACTATATGAGATTAAAATAATGTCAAGACAAAAGATAGCAGGGAATTATTTACAATTAAAAGGCACCTAGAGAGATATGGCAAGTAAAGGCAATAACTGATGCTTGATTTGATCCTGGATTTAAAGAGAAAAAAAAAAAAAAAGCTTTAAAACAGCATTATTGAGACAATTAGAAAATATGGACCATATCAAATAATATTACTATATTAATGATACTTCTTGGATGTTCTGTTATTGCCATTATGTAGGAGAATACCCTCGTTCTTACCACTATTGCCTGCAATTTACTTTATTTTCAAAAAAGAAAAAAAAAAAAGAAAGGGGCCAGAAGTTAATAATTAGGGTGAAAGAATACAAATGTTCACTGTGCGACACATTCAACTTTTTCGTAGATTTGGAATTTTCTGAAGTAAAGGAAAATATTAAAAAGAATTCTGTATCTCTTAATAATTGTGATTTTTTTTTTTAGATTATCAGGTTATTTTTGGTTGCAAGAAATTTTCAAAAAGATCTGTAAAATCAAAAATCTTCCAGCTTTTATGAGTTAGATTTGACATCATAAGCTATAAGTGCCTAGATGTTGTCATAAATAGCAGTCTTAAAACAGTTATACCTACACAGAAACCATCAGTTTGGGAAATACTTTAGCTTTCAAAGGAAAAAAGAAAAATCAGTGCTTTTAAATGATACTCTTGTATTGATAAAGTGATAACCTGTAGACTGCTTTTTATTCCTGCTCTTGCCACTCCTGCCCATTCATTTATTCACACTGGTGTGTACTTTCACGTTGCCAAATTATTCACATATTAAATATTCATCAAATATTTTAAAATGAATAAATCAAGATGGGAATGTTTCTGTGTCTACATCATTCTAAATGTAGATGTACTACTAAATCATATGAAAGCATGTAAAATCAACTGTTAATTTATTTCACTTATAGATGCCGGATTGTTCAAAATGTGCAAACAAAACAGTTATCACAGTGGACGATAAATAACAGATAGCCTTAACATGCTTCCAATGAAGATAGCCACTAATGGTGTACTATAGCAAACTCTATGATCTCAGTATGATGCTCTGTAGGTACTTGAGCAGATCCAAAAAGTGTTTCCTGAGGAAACTTCTTGCTTTGTCTCTATGTAGTCTTAAATCTAGAGTCAATTTAAGGACAGAGGTGGGAGTGCCCTCAATATAGGCAAGAATACAACTCAGTCAAGAAGTGATTGTTCCTCATCTCTTAGCAACAGCCTGGATGTAAAAACTGTTATTTAAAGGATAGAGTTTAAGGGACATGTTAGCCTTTTCTTAGATCTCTGCCAGTATCCTTTCACCAGGAAATCTACATACCTGGCAAACATTAGTTTAGCTACTTATAGAAATGCCTTCCTTCACTTAAGTTAGTTATCATTCAACATTCTTTCTCTTATCTAGTCTCTACTAAAAATGGCAATGTGAAGAATGCCTTATGAATCTTCTGCAGTATTTCTATTGAAGACAATTTACGAATTCATAAATTACTCCCTTAAACACCAGAGTCCCCCAAAACAATTGAGATTACTGATTAAATGGTAAGCTTTTATTCTTATCAGAATATGATAACCATAAACCTCATAACTGTTAGGAAACACAGAGCTATTCTTAGACAAGATTTTAGAAATAATTCTCTTTCCTTATTTTATGTCTATACATCTACACATACTTTATAAAATATATATATATATATACTGTGCATAATATATGCATTATATGTAACTGTGTAAAATGTGTATAATACATTCTATATAAAATATATTTGTATGATATGTAAAATATAAGTGATTCTATGATGTGAATATTTTATTTTTTAATATTTTAATCCATTTAGGAAGTATCTGAACTTCTAATGAATCCTATACAAACCACTGGCTTCAGAATTATTTACTAAGTACTTAATATTTATGTTTTAGTATGCTATCTGATGTCATTTGCCATATTATTTGAAATGTTCTTAGAATTTCTTCTATATGATTAAAATTTGTTTGAAGAAATAATAATCACTACTTGAACAAACAAAATTACATATGTTTTCTTTAATATTTAAGCAGCAAAATGACCTAAATGGTGGAATTATTATAATCTCCATTTCACAGATAAAGAAATTAAGGCATGGGGAGTTTATGTCATTTGCAAAAGTCACATAGCTAATAAGTGGTGAAGTTGTAGAATACATTTTAGCAGTCTAATTTCAAGGTCTACCAGTAACTAGAACTAATAAGTACTGAGAAATCAGAGAGCACCAGAAACCACAGCCATATCTACATATGGAAAAAACACTTAAAAGATCCAACACATAAAACAGAGATCCATGGAACAACTCATGTCTATATTATCATATATAAATTTAATAGTGAAACTGGAAAATCTGTGTAGTAAAACCACAAGGTTCATCTCCATTTCCAAATGCTTTGTTATTCCCAGGAATTTGTAATTTTTTTACCTGTCACATACCTGGTTGAGTTTTCTACTCAAAATTACCAATACTTCTGCCTGCTACCCAATAAAATCAGTATAGGTCATAGCTACAAGTTAGATCAAAGGATCAATATCATATTAACTATTTACCAAGTCATCACAAATTTCCATATAAAATCACCATATAAGATGTGAATACTAACATACTTAAAAATTACAGTAAAGAAGCTTGTTGCCCAATTAAGATAGCAAAAACTAATCAGATATACTTTCTGAATGAAGGCACTGCCTGTCCATAAAGACATATGCAGTACGTAGTCCACTGTAAAGGATTTGAGAAAGAGATATTTGAGAAATTTTATATGGTTACACTTCTCACAGTAAGGAATTTCCCTCTATAACGTGCACTGAAAATTGGTCTATCTCTCAAAAATAGTTCTAGGGAACCTTTACCAAGAAACCCTCTATTTAATTGTCCAGATGTCTGGATTTCACCACCTAGCACTTTTGAGCCATGAATGAATTCATCCTGAGAGGAAAAATTAGAAGTCTATATCACAATCATTATATGTTATTTATTTTCAGTGTTTGCAATTTGTGAGTTACTCAGCAACTAAAATGATTCCTGGCAAAACAGGTACATGAAATACACTTGTTCAATGAATAAAGACGTTTCTAACAGTAATATAAATGATAATTATAAAGTTATGGAAGTGGTTTATTATCAAGATCAGTACTACACTTTCGTGGTTGAAAGTGAGGTCTTTGGAGCTGGACTGCTTCAGTTGGTACCCCAGTTCTGCCACTTATTACCTGTGATAAATTAGGCAACTCTCTCTGTTTCATCTTCTTCATTCATGAACTAGAGATAAGATTTTTGTGAGGCAGTCTGGGCACACACTGAATGTTACTGTTATCTTTATAGATAAAGAGCTTGGATAACATCTTGAGGGTCAAGTTTAGAAACTGTGTGAAGTATTAGCTGGAATGCAAAAAGAGAAGGTATTCCTACTCAACACCAACTTCTTTACATCCAGTGAAGAAATTATAGACATACTGCACTTCATAAAAGTAAATAAAATTGTACCTTTCAAACATATAATCTCCAAAATAATCCAATTCCTAGCAAACATCTTCTTTTCCATTGTAACTCCACAGAAGTTTAGAGAAACTGACAATATTCACTGGGTAAATGATATAAGCATCTATGAAAGTCAATGTTACTATCAGGGCTTTTTTAAAATGATAAAATTTCACCTTCTTGTAGAAGAAAGCTAAGTAGGAAGACTTAATAAAAACTTAAATCTTTCTGATGCACTGCCACACTTTTGAGCTGTTAACTACTGGAATCTAGACAGAGGTAGATGCTTTAATTTCCCTCCCTCCACAGAAAGGCATAAAATAGCATCTTTCAATAGGAATATAATGTAAGCTACAAATATGAGCCACATATTTAATTTGAAATTTTCAAGTTGCCACACTAAAAAAGTAAAAAGAAACAGGTGAAAAGACTTTAATCATTTTATTTAAGCCAACATATCCAAGTGTTACCATTTCAATACATAATCATATTTAAGAAATCTTAGTTATGTACTTTACATCCTTTCATTCAAACCAAGTCTTCAGAATTTCAGTGTGTATCCTATACTTACAGCAAATCTCAATTCAGATCAGCCCCATATCAAGTGCTCAATGGTAGCATGTGGCTAGTGGCTACCATATTGGAAAGCACAGGTACAGATGGATTCTGAGAACATTTCTTTATACTTTTCACTAAATTAAGTATTTCTTCTGCAAAAGCTAAAAAGGTCTCAATATATCTATGCTAATTCATACAGTGTAGACAAAAAGCTAACACATTTTACGAACTCAATTTTCCATATGTTTACAATATAAAGTATACTTCAGATAAGGAAAATACAATAGGGCAAATGACTTAAGTCAAAAATTCATTTTTTGCTTACTATATCCGAAGTACAAGACAATAACATCTCTTGCCTGCAACTCTAGAAATCTATAAACTTCTAGTATATAATATTCGCCAATATCATTTTAGTGAGAATTTCTCCTATACCTTTAAAGTAAATGAAATGGGTCAAACAATTAGATTTTGCTTATAGTCTGCTGTCGGTAGTTTGATTTTCCCTTACTGAACTAGTGACGAAATAGCACCGGCCTGATTTAATACTATAAATTCAGAACAAATGGGAAAGCATTAAAATCAGAAGTGCTTCTGGACCATTAACTTCCATGCTGATTTGACATGCACCACAGTATTCAGGCAACAGACTCAGGAATATAACCTATTCCTAAAGCAAACAGTATTTTATCTCATAACCATCTGGGGTTCTCCTCCTAAGGGCCACTTGCATAGGGCTGTCTGGTATATTTTAACCCTAAAGACCTACTTTAGCGAAACCCACTTTGCTAGGAAAAGACGACTGACATAGAAGAGATTATGGAGAGAATGAAATTTTGGCCGAGGACCTTGTTTTCATTCTTTAGCTGAAGAAAATCATTGGTTATATACACTTGCAAAACCCTATGGTTTTTCTAAGGTACCAATAAAAGTGATAGCATTCATAACGTGGACAGTGGTCTCTTTCATATATTGCCTATAGTCACAAACTTAAGTGCCAAGCAGATGGTTGAAATCTGTTTTGTATAAAATGTGTGCTTTTTTCCCCCAACTGTGTTCTTTGTATTCATATTCAGCCTAGGTTTGAGCCATCAAAACACTGGCACTATGTCGATCATTAGCAGCATTTTAGACAACTGGCAAATAAGGTATTCACTGTTCTCCACAAAATGTTCAGCTAATATTTCCCAGATGTATAATTAAGGCAAAAGATCATCTTCTTAAATTGGTATCAGCACTTTGGATGGCTTCTGGCTTTCAACAGATTATATCAGTGGAAAACAATTTTATATCAAAAATAAGGATTCTGTTTCTGGGGTGTTTTTGTTTGCATATTATACAGCTGCCCATAAAGAGAAATCTATAAATTTCCCCAAGCTTTACCTCTGGTCTAAAGGAATAAGTAGCTAATACAAAATGAGTCATGCTATTTTTACTATGAAAATTTATGATTTGCATAAGTAAGTTTCTTCAAGTTATTTAAAATTTTCTAATTTTCAAAATATGTGTACAAATAATAATTTAAAAATCAATAGTGTGTGACCTTTTTACCTTAACAGAAAATCATTTTTTGTTTTCCAATAATTTGTTCTATAGAATTATTTGTTTTTATGATTTTACACAAATAAATGAATTTTAATTTGCATAGGTTAAGGCATTAGGAATATGTTTAATCAGAAAATTCATTCCTTAAATACTTGTTATACAGATCTCATAAAAAAAAAAAAACTTTTGATATATCAGATTTCCTACACATAAAATGGGAAGAGATGTGCTTTTAGGATATTTCATAACTAGCAGTAAGCAGTCAGAGGAAACTATAGCTATATAGCTGCTATTTAGGTACAAGTTACCTGGGATCAATAATCATAAGTACATGTAAAGCCATTATACTTGTCTTAATTACAAATTTTTAAAAATAAGTCAATAAATTTCTTACACATATTTTATATGCTAAAATAATTTTCAAATATAAAACAAAAATATACACTTTTCCTTGACGTTCTGACCATTTTATATTGTCCAGAAATAAACCTAGTTTTCAAAGTTTGAATTCAATGAGTTGCATTCAGAGATATCCAAATATTTTTATAAATTTTCATAAGTTTAAGATGCTTCATTAGCATCAGAGGATAAATAATTTTATACTCATTTTAAAGCCCATTTTATAGATGTATGGCTGAAACCCAAAAAATTTAAGTGACTTATACATCATAAAGTTTTAATTCTTGATTTAGAAACTCTGGAACATATGCCAACTTTGTATATCACTAAATGCTGGATTATAAAATATATTAGCAGTAAGTTGCCCAACTGGGATAACTTCCAGATTTTCTTTCTTGTTTAACAGTAGGAAATTTGCACATTTCCCTCCCTCTAAATGTAATTCTGGTTCAATACGGTTCTTTTCTGCTTTTTAAAATTTTTTAAACATCATTTATACCTGTTCCAGAAGAATAAAAGAATAAAATCTATTCCTTATTCCTAAATTAAACTGGCAGGAATAGAATAAAAAAATTCACCATCATAATTATTAAGCAAATAATTAATTTGAACATATATTAATACCTATGTTATCTCAAATATATAAATCTATATTTGAAATTTACAACTCATTTGTACAGAGACTTCCTGATACCATAGCTCTATTTTCAAAATGTAGATAATACAGAAGGTCATTGGGTATGTAGTCAAAGATTATGTAACTGATAGTATTTTGTTGTTTGGTTGCTTCAGTTGTGTCCGACTCTTTGGCAACCACGTGCACTTCAGCTCTCCAGGCTCCTCTGTCCATGAGATTCTCCAGGCAAGAATAACTAACTTTCTCCCCAAAATATTATGTTTTTAGAAAAGCACAAAATCTGTCAAACGTAAGATGTTAGCAATATATGATGCTTGCCCCTCTCAGAATATATAGCTTTTTAATGCATCTTTCATTGGCTGTTCCTCTACTTCTTGCTTCCTACTGTTTAACATTTGTCCTGACATTGCCAACTACTAATGCATATTAGGTTGACTGGCCTGATGCTAATACTAATAGTTGTCTAATTTATTTTGAGAACCACTTAAAATTTTTCTTTGGACTACCTGTTTGCAATCTTAGTTGATCTTGCCACTTTCCAGGCCAATGTTTTATTTATTCATATAAAGACATACACTGTCCAGAGCTATCCGCCCCCCCGCCCCCACCCCCCTGACCGTTGTCCTAATGCTCTACTGTCCAGTCTTCGTTTTCTTATTTTATCTTATTTTTGTAAACAGAATTTCAGCTCTTTGACTTAAAATGCCACTCTCCTGCTTTTTATATCCCCCCTCAGTGCCTTGTTTAACAATCTATATATAATATATATATATATATATATGTTTTTTATGATACTTGTAAAAGTTGAGGATAGGAATCTGATGCATCTGAGAGTTTCAAACATCTAGACTGTGAATCTTTTTTGAAACATTTAGATTCAAAATAGTCCACAGCATATTTGAGTACTTAATACTGAGTAAGAATTATACATACTACTTAGATTTAGAACCCCTAAAATATATTATGATTACATGTTCCTGCTCATCACTCTATTGACAGGGAAACTGAGAAATGTTACAGGCTGGTTGAATGAGATAGTCTGTCCCTAAGTAGATACAGAAATGCAAGAATTCTGATCACTAGAGTGACGCGCTAGGAATCTTTCAAATGTATTTACTTCAAAGCAGTGAGATGTTAGAGCACTTAAGAGATTTTAGAGATTGTCCAACCCATCTTCAAATGTTATAGATGCATACACGAAGACCCCCAATTTCTTTTCATTGTGTACAGAAGAACTGGATCTTGAGAACTTATACTCAGCTAATAACAGTTTCTATTCTGTTAAACCTCCAAAAGCAAATCATTGAAGACATTGAAAAATGTATATTTTTACCAAAAAATAGAGGAAATTATTCTATGCTTTAGGAGAAATACTAAAAATCCACTAAAAATCTCATTTTATATGTATGTCAATATTTTAGCACTTAAATTTCTAATCTCAACCAGAAATCTCAAATAGCCTCAAATATTACTCAAGCATATCTTGATTTAGCCAACTTCTTGAATACAAATTTTCCATTAAATATGAACTATAATATGACCTTCCAATTTTTAAAGCCAGAATATGTCCTTATTGCTCATGTCATAAGATTCTGTGCCGCAAATGAGAAAGCGGGAATGCGCTTTGTACTTTTACAAAATATACTCTTCCTTTCAAAATTTTCTCCCCAAAACTACAGCTTCATCAGGATTTAGTATGATTTGTTCAAAATCAATTTATTCAAAATTGCCTTATTCTATAAGCAAAAAAGTTTCTCCTGAATTCCAAACTTTTGTATGTGTATATGTGTCGATCATATTCTTCAAAATAAATTATTCGCGTAACTGTTCGTGACTCCCAATTATCTTTTAATTTACTTTTGGAAGTCTATTTATTCTGCTTCTTCACTTCTGTTCCTTAAATTGATATCAGGAGCATTTGGATATGCTTTTCTTCAGAAGAATGCTTTTAAAGCTTTAAATATTCCAAAACTATTTATAGGTCAAATCAGATCCATTTTATTCTTCCAGTAATGCTAAAGTTTTAAGAAACGATTACACTATCATATTTATCTCCCACAGTCCTTAAGGCTTTAAAAACAATACATTTTCCTCTGTTTCCCAAATTCTGTTTAGAACTCGAGAGAAACAGAGAACTTGTCTCAGAAAGAACATTTGTTGTTATCTGTTTTTTCATTCCAAGGTGTTCTGCTTGGATAATGGTACTTTGCATATTAAAAGTTTTCTTCACATCCTGATGATACCAAGGGGGAGATGAAAACCTGAATCTGATATCGGATATTCAGTTATCACTCATTCAAGGTCAAAGTTGAATTAGTGAATGAATCAGAAAATTGAACTTTGATTACCAGTTCACTCCTTTCACTACACACTGTCCTAACAAATCTTCAACATAGATCTCTTGTAGCGCTGATTAAAAAAAGAAAAAATATTAACATTAATTTTATGACACCTTCCTGCAAACTCTTCTCAAACCTATTATGAAACTCAATAGCAAAATTTTTAAATGGGGGTTGAAACAAAAGGACATTGAGAAAAGAGTTTTAAAAAAGTCTTTGGACTTTGTAAATTATTGCCCAACAAACTCTGGCTCAGGGTAAATAACCCAAAGGAAGAAATGTAAGCAAACAAGTAATACCTTGACTCCAGAATTAGAATAAAAATGTTTTAGAACTTTGTCAATGTTTAGAACTTATCTTAACTGTTGCTGAAAAATTAATAGCATAAATAAAGCCTTACTTTTTCATCTTGTGTTCCCTTACATGAAGGCATATTGTTCACTTTCAATCTTTGTGCTTTTTTTTTCATTAGGATATTCTTTTATTAGATAAAAATTGTTTAAAATGACAAATTAACAGACCTTCTGTGAAAGTTCCACAATCAGTTCTCAAACAATCTACCCCCTTGGTGTCATCATCTTAATTCATATAAAAACAAAACCAAATTCAGTAATAAAGTAAATGATTTACTACATTTAAAATAAATTTTGATTAAAAATATACCAAGAAAACAGGATTTGGGCCTGTGTCCTGTTATACTACTAGATTAAAAAACCATCAACAAGCAAAGCAAGTTAACTCTTTCCTTTCTTTTCTCAATAATGTTCCTGAAGCCCTAAAGGAGAGGACACATCTTATATAAAATTGCTGCTCAGTGTCCCAACTGATCTCTCTCTCTTAAACTGCCAATATAAAAATCTTATAAGGTTTTGAGTGTACCTTTTTTGGGGGGAGCCCTCTACAGTAAATTTCATTTCTTCATATTACATCTACTCTCAATGTATCTGATTCTTAGGTTTCAATGTCACAGAAATGATTGGGATGAAGAGGGGAGGCATGTGTGCATAGAACACAGGAAAATTCTAGGAATCTCCACAATGAGAAATATTAAAAATGAAGCTAGTAATACATTTTAAAGAAAGATTATATCTTCTGTTTTTTAACATTTTCTTTTCTAAAAAACACGTTCTTTCAAAGATGTGAAGAGCAGAAATAGAAACACTGTCACATATGAAAGTTTCAACGGATTCGCTGCCAGAAGCTTTTCTTTATAGTGTTCCTCTTACCTACAGTATGTGTTGGCACTGGCAGGTAGCCCTAATTCGTTAGTAGCCAAATTATTTTTGTCCTGAAGTATGAGAAATCTCCATAGCACATGAATGAGACATGGTTTACTAGTTTACACACATCTTTGTAACTCCAAGAAACCAAAACTCATTCACAAATGCTTTCATTTCAGCAAAGAAAAGAGCTACAGAATACTAGAAATACCTACTTTGAATTCCTGATCCCCAATCTCCATGAGAAACAAATAGAAAAAAAAAAAATTAATTCCCATAAAGAAATTTGGTCCTTAATGCAGGAAAAATAAGCAGCTTTCTGTTCTCCACACTCCACATTTCATCTAAATCAAAATATTCCACTACAAGGCATTAAGAAAAAAATGTCCTTTAGTGATAAACCTAAATATCTCCCGATAAAAATTCATCACAACAGAGTAGTAGGTTTAAATAATGTAGTTCATAGTTGTTAGCATCCTCATTCTGCATGATCATCAGCCACAGTTATATACTGCTGTACCACCTTCACTAAGTTACAGAGAAATAGGAAGCAGACATAAGCAACACTTAAACACATAAAACACAAGTAATGATTCAACCACAGCAAGAAATCTCTGAATTCCAAGGCAAGACAAAAGTAAATGTATTAATACTAAACAGCCAAGTGACTGAAATGTCACTTATGTAAAAAGAAAGACAGATTTAAAATACAATGAGCTGAGTTCAGGTTTGAACTGATTTAAGCTTTGACATCGATTTCAGATGTCTACGAACAACCACAAGCTTTTGTTTTTAGTTTTCCTTCTGTCAAGTTTTATGGGTAAAAAGTCCTTAAACTACCTTGTAATAGATTAATTACTTTCAAGCTGGGTGACAAAAGGGCATAATGACCGGAAAATGATACAAAAGAAACAGAAAAAGCATGTTAATAAGTTTATCAACAAACCTGGGTAATTCTCATGAAGTACAGATTAAGGTTCAGTGGTTCCAAACTGGCAGCATACAAGTTGGGTTCATATTTGGGTTTTTTGTTTTGTTTGTTTTTTAAAACCACCTGTCCTAAAACGACATTGTTTATGCTAATTATCTTTGTTTATGCCACAATTCTGTTTGTTTACGACATTCTTTTAAAATACCATATCCCTATAAACAGTTCTCACCAGAATTCTTCTAAATCTTGTTTCGGTCTGGTCCTTCTCGGCAGCCCACCGAGCAGAAATGCAGCTCTACAATGAAGGCGCAAGAGCTGGGAACAACTTTGAGTCTCTGACTCCTCAGGCTGGCAAAGGCAGGGAGTACCGCTGAGGTTTTACTCTCAGGCTCCGAGGGAAAAGGATACTGATTGTGGAGAAATACAACATCCCCCTATTGGACAAGCAGAACCACACGCCACAGTATCTCCAGGGATGTATGGACTCTCAACTAGTAAGTGAAGAGAAGAATAGATAATGCCAAAGAGAAGGAAGAGCAGCCTCCAAACTACAGGAGAAAACACAGAAGTCAGAAAGGATGAAAATGTTACCTCCTGCACCATTATTAGTTCCTGATTGAAATGAAGAACTAGGAGGCATTCTCTTAAAGAATGTCCAAATAAATGCTGTTCATTGAAGCAAAATATTATCAGTCTTTAATTTTTTTTTTCTTCTCCAGGAATATCACTTGATTATGTTCATCTATGTAACATTCAAACCTTATATTCAGTATAAATGACAAAGCTCTCAATCAGTGAAAAGAAAAAAAAAGGGGGAGACAGAATGAATGAAGCAAGAAAGAATTTGCTATGTTTTGGTCCATGTCTTGTTCAACAAAAAATTTCCTTTAAAAGGAAGATATTTCATGTTTTGGTTAAATCTTTGAACATATTTCTATCTGAGTGCCATCACCTGAGTCAGAAACCTGACATTTTAAACTACATTTAAGTCACAACAAGAGAAATATCAAGATTGCTTTATTTTCCATGTTGTTAGTTAACCTCATTGGAATTATAAATGAGTAACAAATTATGGAAGAAAACCAAAATCTATCAGTTATATGTAACTAGTCTATAGAAAGGGAGGTATTCAACATACATAATACACATCTGCATTATACACATACTCACTAGTTGACTGGAGAATTGATAGTGGGAAGAACAGACAGTAAAAATCAGACTTTATCCATGGATGTAATTCTGCTTTTTAAATGCATTATGAATGTAATTCATTTGAAAAAGCTTCCAGCTCTATGGAGGAGTAATGTGCTCAAGTATTAGAATAGGTCTTATTATTTGCCTCTCAGGTATGGTGCATACACAGACTTTAGTTAAAAGCTCCCTAAGCACAGATAAACACATTATTGTATGCTTATTATACTTTAGAAACACAAGATAAGAACATACCAGTGTGTGAAGTAATCCTAACATCCACACATTTCTATATCTATCAACCTGCTAAACACTGAACTACCTGACATCTAACCCTTAATTGCTCCTGGGAATCAGTCCGGTTGCCTGCTAAGTCTTCAGGACAGTCCTCCAGGGTGAGTGTGGTAGAACTATAGTTTGTCCACTGCTTCACGCAGGCTGTATTCCAAACTAATATCTTAGCTAAGTTAGCTTGCAAATTATTGGGATAGTAATCAAAATCTATAATCAGTTGTAGTTACCTTTTCCTCTACAAAGTAATAGTGAATAAATAAAATGAACAAAGGCAAATATCAGAACATCCTGAAAATATACTATCAAACTTAAATAGGTTTACAGGTGCCATTAGGTGACAGAATGTGAGCAGAAAACTTTCCTTTGATTCACACCTAGGGGTTACCTGCTAACTTGAATGTATTTATCACTAATGAGTACAATGGTTTTAAAAAAAGAGGCTGCAATTAAGCTGTATGAATCTGTCCCTGGTAATAAGTATTTTATTACTCTGGCCAAACTTTAGGTAAAGTACTGCTAATGTCAGAAATATTCTTGCAGCCCATTAATGGTAATTTTTCACAGTAATTATAAATTTTAATTTTTCACAATACCTGATGCATATTTCTTTCTTCAGAAAAACAAACTTTTTTAATATGAAAAATTATTCCTTTAGTCAATATAACCATATGTAAATTAGATGTGAATATAAAGCAAATAGTAATTTAAATTTTTATTGCAGAAGATTTTATTCCTGTAGTGTTCCCTTCAACATGTAGAAAACTGGCAGTATGTTATCTGCACCCGTTTTGAGAGAAGCCATCAAATAGGTGCTATTACAAGCTTAATTTGCTTCATTCCACTACCTTCAAACTCAACTTTTTTTTTTTCTAGACATTAACAGACTGTCTTCTTAAGCAATCATGTTATAGTAGCTTTTTAATGAAGTCTGTAACATAAAGCGATCAGAAAGTGTAACAAGTAGCTTGGTCATAAAACTATTATATTACAATCAAATAGGATATATATATACATGAGGAAAAATAGAATAATTATTATTGACAGTAACAAAATACTTTTATCACTTATCAGAAACAAACTGATATGGCTATTTAAGACAAGTTTTAAATATTTTCATTCTAAGAATATGAAAACAATAAATGATATTCTGAAAGGAGAAGCCCTTAGTCACAATTTTTATTATTTATTTTCAGGTAAAAATATAAATTCACTATCTTCATTTAAAAAATTTTAGGAGAGTTCAAGTGCTCCTTCTAGACACTATTACTAACATTTAGACTATGTTGCCAGTTATCTTTCTTCTAAATAGGATGATGTAAAAGACTGCTTACAAATAATTCCTTAGAATATGCTTTACATTTTCACCCACCTGAGAACTGTTTTTCATTAATTATAATCAGTCATGTTAGAGATGTTTGAAAATAAAAATTAAGTATTTCCACTTCTTTACTTTCTGTAATCACTTTTTATAATCACTTTTTATTTTACCTCTTGAATATTTTTTAGCAAACAATGAAACTGCTACTGCTTCTGAATTATTTAACAACTGTTTATGACAGTATTGATCATATTCATTTCTACAGCTGATAATACAGACATAAGAAATCTACAGCCAAATTTTGATCCAGATACTTGTTTTGAATATTCCTTAAAGTTTCAAATAGTCTACAGGTTGGAAAGGATAATAGAAGATAGTCAAGACTTTAATCGATGAAACTAGAAAAAAAAAATTACAACTTCCAAAATACATAAACTCCAAGCAACTTATTAATGCCCTCCAGAGCAATGTTCTTTATTTCATATAGAAATTTAGAAGTCTTCTTTTTGAATTTGTGACTGAGTTTGAGTGAACTACTCATCTATATCAGGTGAGCAAATAGAATAAAAATTAACACTTGATAGAAATGACCTACATATTCAATGAAAGTTGCAGATAGTTGAAAAGGCAAAAAGAACACTGACTATGTAAGAGAGTAGTATAATTACAGCATATATACCTCCTATGGAGAATATAAATATTCAATATTGAGTCTGCATGATATATACTCTGTGTGGGTAACTATAGATACTCTCAGCCGTACGTATTCAATGTAAACAAATAGTAATGATTTACTGAGATTTTGTATGTACTACCAATTATAACCACAGGGGAAATTATTAAGAAATTTTACACTGTAGGACATTTTTCAAAATTATTTTAGCTACTAATATTTCCAAATATGCTGTCTATACTGACAACTCTATTGATTATCACTTGCTTATCTAATTAGGCAGTTAGAAAAGCATGCCTCTGGGTGATAAAAAATGAAATTCTCACTAGGAGGAAAAAAAAATGTTAAGAGATTTGAGTATCAGAACAGCAAATGAAAAAGTTTAGTTTAAAAAGAGATAATTGAAAAGATACAAATAAAGTTCACAGCAGGAAAGCTTGCCTATATAAAGGAATAGGCTACAGCCTGTTAATATGTAACTACCTTTTTATAAGAACAGTCAGGTTAACAGACTTACAAATGAGACTCAGAGTTTTATTTTTGAAAAGTATAGAGTTAAAGTATACTATCATTTCGTGCTGCTCTGTACATACTAGAAAACTCACTGTAGTATTAAGCGATAGTATGTTCCAATATAAACAACTTCAGTATCTACATATGAAACAGGCTATGTTTACCCAAAAAAGCTAACTATTCTAAAGAGTTAATATACAGAACTTTGGGAGAAAAAATCACTCAAAACTGTTAAGAAAGCTCAACCATTAGCTGGAATTATGTAGTGAAGATGCATTTTAAGTTTAAAAAAAAAGAAGATGAAATGAAAGAAAGAAGACAGTATTAAAGTATATGTACTGGCTATTTTATTTTCTTCCTTGATCTGATGTTGGTTTCTCTAATATATGACCATATTCAAGCATTATTTTATTCTCAATACCCTTCTTCTCTTCTACTGCTTCACTTCTAGAATGTTTTAATCTTTGTCCTTTCTTTTTTCGTCTTTTCATATCAAATTCAGTCTTTTGAGCGATGAACAGCTTGACTTAGCATATTTTTAACCAGCTGGTCTAGCACCTAGCTTGCATTGCATAGTCAGATACAACAAATGTTTATACAGAAGGTAGCTTTCATGAAAATGAAAAAAAAAAAAAAAAAGCCTGGGTATCATGCATCCTGGCTTTTTTTAGCTTTTTTTCTAATTCACCATACAGAATACAAAGTTTGAATTCTTTTTAATGGCAAACAAAATTCTATTTATAGTTCCAAAAAATGAACTTATGCTGGGATAAGAACTCAAATTTTAAAATTGCAATGTGTAGTTAGAGGAACACGAAGAGGGCTAAAATTCTTTCAAAGCTCTCTTTACTTGCAACAACATCAAATGGAAGGGTATTAGCACGTATTTCTCTAATAAGAAATATTAATAACAAATAAACTTATTCCCATCAGAGCAAAATAGAAAATAAAATAAATCAAAATTTAACTTAAGACAGTGCAAAAAGTGGCCACAAAACTTAGAAAGGGATCGTCCCCATTTCTCTCTCTCTCTCTCTTTTTTTTTTTTTTTTGACATTTCAAGAGTAATGTACTAATAGATTACTGTGATGTTACATTTTCTTTATAAAAAAAATCCGCTCTCTTATATCAACTAAAGGTCATGTGCTTTACTGAGCAGCTTCCAAAGTTTTACAGAAGGATCAAATAGGAACTTATAGCGACCGTTTTAATCACCACCAAAGCCCTCTGTCACCCCAGAAATTACGACACAGAGATGTTGAAAATGGTAACATTCTGCACAAAAGCATTTTAAAAAGGTGTGGAAGGGAAGAAAAATATCAATGAAGGAAGAGAGTAAGAGAGTGAATGAGAAAGAGAAAAGCAGAGAGTGGGAGAAAGAGAGAGATGCTTAATGTTCATTTAATTTCCTGTTATAGGACACAACCTAGAAACATTAGCAGAGATCTCAGAGACTTTGCAAATCAGTTCCATTTGGTCTGGGCAATCACAACAAAAATCAGCTAACAAGACTGCAGAAGCACTCACTAAAAGCTTCTCTAACAAACACGTTTTAGGCGAGCATCTTCCAAAGGATTCAGAGACTACTGTAAAATGGGAGAGTTGCACTTCAATATATCAGAGGGGGAAAACTGTACTCACCTTTCAAACTCCTGAGGTAAATCAGGGTCAGTAAGCATGCTGGAAAAGCACAATTTCCCTTTGTCACAGCAGCCACCTATGATCGTCTCCAACTGAACCTGTCAAGTGAGTCCAAACCTTCTAAACCAATTGATTTTCTCTCTCTCTCTCTCTCTCTCTCTCTCTCTCTCTCTCTCTCTCTCTCTCCCCCTCTCCCCCTCTCCCCCCTCCCACTCCTAGGACTCCTTGACCAGTCTCTTAAAGGGGTAGCGCACTTCCAGCAGCGGGGTCTGGCCGCTCCCCCTCCTCCAGCCGCACGCTCGGGCTGCAAGGCACTAGACAACCTCAGGGTGCCTGTCCTTTCCTTTTAATTCTCCCTTCTAGACATCACCGAATGTGAGAAGTCAACTCATTTAGTGTGTCTCCCATACTCTCTCCTCTAAATAATAAAAGTCGCACACGCATGCACACACACATACACAAAATATGATTTTTGAAAATGCATTTGCTACTGATTAAACGAGAAATCTGTACACGAACCCAACCCCGATTCAACTGCATTGATTAACTCATTGAGCAAAAAGATTAAATGTTAGTAATAGCATTTTTACACAAAGAATTGTTATGCCTTCTCACCCTTGTCTAGGCTCTCTCCGTGCGCACACGGAAACACACACACACACATACACACACACACACTTGCACACAACAATCAGGCATTGTTCTGAGGGAAGAAAAGCAACTTTGACAGATTGAAATATAGCAGAGGCCCCTTCAAGGAAACCTGTAAACAACTTGTCACTCACTCTGTCGGTCTCACTGTTAGCTCGCGCTTTCCACAAAGTGGTGCGAACGTCCTGGCAACCCAACCAAAGTTTCCTCAGCTCCAAACTCCATAAAACACGATGTGCGAGGTGGAGGGGACTAGGTATCCACGTGCCAAAATAGCACACACTCCAGGGAACAGAACCCCAAACCAAACCAACAGATGAAAACAAAAAGATGGTCCTCACAAACTGTCCTGCTTGGGATGGCTGGGGAAGTCGGGCAGGAAGCGCTCCCCTGGCTGGGGATCTCTTTAATTTCCTCTGCCCAGGCAGCCACAGATAACAAGGTGGACAAACTAGGGCTCTGCGGCTCCTAAGCTGGCTGGCAAGGCACAGCCTCCATAGCAGTTCCAATTATCTAGATAAAAATCTGGCAGGCGAGGAAGGTAATCAGGTAATGTACCTTTGACATGAAATGACAGAGGCACAGAGGCACATACAGAGAGAGAGAGAGACACTTACACAGACACGCATGCAGAGATGGTGGCTGCCCCGTGCACCGCAGCATCTGGTCAGGGAGTAAGCACACACTCACCAACATGAGATAGTGTGCATTCTTCACACACACACACACACACACACACACACACACCCTCAGTCACTCACACACGCTCTCCACTCCTACTGGGAGGGTTCATTCGGCACAAAAGGCTACATTACAGAGCCCGCCCCAATAAGGGAAAGAGAGAAAAAAAAGCCTTCCATTGTTGAGAGGGCAGGTCAGTTGATTAGATTTTCTGTGGAGAATTCCACGAGGAAATTCCCTTCAAAGCCGAAGTGATTAACTGGGGGCTATTCTGGAAATGGAGCAGACAATGGCTCAATAGTCTGCACAGCCAATGTCCAGGCTGGCACTGAACTCACTTTAAAAAAAAAAAAAAAGCCAGACTCCCTGTTCTTTTCCACACATTCCCCCCCAACCCCCTCCACTCCTTCTAGCTTCCCCTCCCAATCCCTTTTATTTTGCAGCTGGACAACATTAAGGGCCTTTAAAACCACAAGGGTTGACCCCACAGCAGTTTGATTAGGTCCCACTTTTTTTCCTGGCGACAGTCAGACAGTAAGTTTACTTTTTTAGACATACACGGTGAGACAGCACACACAAATTTCAAGAGCAAAATCAATTATTAACCTTATCATATTAATCAATTTATTTTTCGCTCAAAGGTTATAAAATTTTTGTCAAAGTTGATAATAACTTAATGAGGTCCATCATTCATGGGCTATCCTAAAAATACACATATATACACTACAAAAATCAACGTGCAATAAGATTTAAGCATGTCACTATGGAGTTAAGACACTAACAAAACACAGAATCATGACCCACCCTGAAAAAGCTGTTAACAAGGGATGTGGCAAAAATGACTGGATGCTGACATGATTTTCATTTTCAGCAGTTGGGGAAGGGGAAAGGATATTACTCATTATACTTTCTTGTCATTAGCCTCAAATTATTTTTTTATTACAGCAACAACCCATTCCTACAGAGAAAAATGAGAAAGTTGTTGCATTTATTTTAAATATCTGTTATTTCAGCACTTAAGGGCCCTACTATCTAATACAGTCTAATTGATAAAGTATACAAAAATAATTTTTCTATTGTTAATGGTGGTTATGGGATTTAGGGAATGGTAGCATGCCTGGCTACATACACTTTAAAAAACAGTACTTTTTTTTTTTTTTTTAAAGTCTTAATTAGGGAATCTTGTTTCATCCTGTATCAACAGAGAAAAATGAAGGAGGAAGGGTAAGTTTCAAGGGGCAATGGGGAGCTGGGGTCAGGAAGAGGAGGAGGCAGTGAAGAGAGGATGCAGGGGGAACACAAGAAGGAGACAGAGTGGCAGCATAAAGATAGAAACAAAGATAATGGCCATAAGGCAGGATGCTGAGATCCGTATGGTCCCAGCTGCTATCTTGCTACAGCTACTACCTCTGGTTGTTTCTCTAAAACTCTGATTCAGAAGGTCACCAGAGCAGGTAAGAAAGAGAGTATGAGTGTCTGAGGCCAACTGTAGTGTAAAGGAAAGATGCTCATATCAGAATCACCCTTATCTTTGGCTTTGTTTTTATAGACATTTAATATGTACATGTTTAAGTACACACATGTCAAATAAACAAAAAAGGACATATAGGAAACTGTTAAATGGTTTATAAGTTAGTTTAAGATCTTAATATTTTATATAAACATTCCTGTAGCCCTTCAAAAATACAAAGTATTTCTTGGAAAATTATCCTTAAATGGCATGAAACACACTAGGAACTAGATAGAAAATTTGTCAGATATAATAATGAATATCCTAATAATGATAATTTAAACTAATGGAACTTCAAGCCCATAAAGAATTCTGTTCACATAGATTAACTCACAGATCATAGGCAGCATAGAAAAGTGTATGGGTATGTATATTCCTAATAAGTTTCCCAGTGTTTAAACTTGGGCAAAAGGAATTTAAAGTCTTACAACTGGTTAGTGGCCCATTTGTTTCTTGAAGCCAGGTCTTATTTCACGTTTGATATCATAATACAGAATAAAATAACATTCCAGAATTTACAGTTCAATGAAAATCTCAAGATGGTACATGGGATTTTTAAAGTGACTTAAAAGGCTTTTACATAATTGTTAATGAATTTAAATTTTATATAATCTCATTGTCACTAAATTAGTACTGCATTTGATGGATGAATGAAATAGTTTTAAATGTACCTCTCTAGGCTGCAATAGTTTTCTTTCATTTGAATTCTACCATGCAAATTAATATCTTTTGCAAGATTTTAGAAGTCAGCAAAAGAGAAGGCAGTTTCAAAATATTCTCTCAAATCCTGTCATTGATAATTTTATTAAATAACTGAACTGATCCAAGCAACCTGATGCTTAACAGTAAATTGTTACTGAAAATCTTTTTATTTTACATTAAATGTTAAAATGTTGAAATATTAAACATGTGCTAGTAACTGGCACATATGTGTTAAATAAATCTATATTATTTATCAGTTACCTGAATAGTTCAAGATACTCAATTGGTTATATATCTGGTATTTTGTACATTAGAATTAATGTCTACCTCAATGTGATTTTCCTATACTATTATAGGTAGATCTCCAGGAAGTTTCATAATGTATGTAGACTGAGATACACTTTATCATTCACTGAACATTTATTAAGTGCTTAACGGCATGCTATAGCCTGTGGCCTTAAAAGTAGAATCAAGAAAATTTTCCAATAAATCTAATTTTAAAAATATATTTGAGCAAAATTCAAAGTAATTGTTTCATATGCAGGCTCCCCAACGTAAATATGGTAAGCAAAGTTAAAACCAAAAACAAGTGAAAGAAAAGCAATGACAAGAATTTACTGAACAATAATTAAATTGGTGGGAAATACAAAATGATCTACAAAAACAGATATGAATATGAATACATCTTCAGAGGGAACCAAAGCACAAACTACAACAGAAAGCCCATAAAACATTTAATGAGTCTCTTTGACATAGTTGTAGCAGTATTATGGAAAATGGGATGAAGCTGAAAAAAGTGTGCTTTTGAGCTTATGTTGTTTCCATTGTAGATATAAAAATGATACTCACATAAGCTAGGAAAATATAAGATATGCTAGTGAATACTGCTGGAGAATTCTCAAAGAAATATCAGAATCTTTTACAATGACAAACAAGTTATTTCCAAATTTAACCTCTTTCAGCCACTGTTTCAGGCCAATTTTTTCTAATATTTCTCATTTTAAAAGGAAGAAAGTCCATTCCCCTATTTTAAAATAGAATTGTTGAACATCTTCTATTTTAATAACTAAAATATGTAGTCACAGGTACAGACAGCATCTTAATATTTGATATACGTTCCTATTATCAGTTTATGGATTTTGTAAGGTTATTTTTGAGAAATGAAATTTTTAATATTATAACTACAATGAATTTAATACCAGTGTCAGACAATACCAATATCATATTGCCTTAACCTGCCTCAACAGACATTAAGAAAATACCCACTTATTTCTTCCCTTGCAATTATTTAACTTTGTCACAAAATGTTTAAAAAAAAAAAAAGAACTTCCAATCAATGTACATCTGTGAGCCATTCACCAAATACCTGGTGAGCTCACCACTGATCTATCAGGGGCAGATTAAAACTCTGACTTAGAGTAGAATAAAGTCCTGTAATTGAATTTCTTTAGAAACACACCTAAGAAACTCAATAACATCTCTGCCTTTTTAAAGTCCTAAATTTCAATTCCCCATAACACATTTATGCAAGAAAACTGACATACAATGGTCTATATTCAAGGTTTTTCCATCCTCACACTCTTCTGTATTATTACTTGGTTAGTTAGAATAAACATATGAATTGTCCTCAGATCACATTTTTGGCCAACTAGTGTTCTTCAACAACACTTCAAGAACATAGTAATCTTACAAACTGCAGTCTCATACTTCTCCCATAGACATGATCCATTCCCAGTAATAGCTCCCACTGTTTGATGTTTTACCAGTTACCTTCTTTAGAATAATTTTTAGTAATTTAAAAGTGATAGCTCTCAGTACCTGAGTACTTTCTACCAGTATCTGTGATATATATAAAATAATCACATTTAATATTCAAAACAACTATATGTAGTTGTATCATCCCAACTACAAATGAGGGAACCATGGCTTACAAAGTATTTGTCTGATATCCCAAAACTAGTAAGTGCAGAAATGGGTAACACCAAAGTTTATGGTAACTTTCCTCCAAAGTTCCCAAAAGGCATCAAATGGTATTTTATCTCAAATATACCCTGCTGCTGCTGCTGCTAAGTCACTTCATTCGTGTCCGACTCTGTGCGACCCCATAGATGGCAGCCCACCAGGTTCCCCCATCCCTGGGATTCTCCAGGCAAGAACAATGGAATGGGTTGCCATTTCCTTCTCCAGTGCACGAAAGTGAAAAGTGAAAGGGAAGTCGCTCAGTCGTGTCCAACCCTCAGCGACCCCATGGACTGCAGCCTACCAGGCTCCTCCGTCCATGGGATTTTCCAGGCAAGAGTACTGGAGTGGGGTGCCATTGCCTTCTCCATTATACAACAACTAAAAACAGTTAAAGACAAGGCTTGCCTAGTGGGTCAGATGGTAAAGAATCTTCCTGCAGTGTAGGAGACCCAGGTTTGATCCTTGGGTCGGGAAGATCACCTGAAGAAGGGCATGGCAACCCACTCCAGTGTTCTTGCCTGGAGAATCCCATGGACAGAGGAGCCTGGTGGGCAACAGGCCATGGGGTCACAGAGTCGGACACGACTGAGTGACTAACACAACAACAACAACAAAGAATAGTACCCTTGTCCCAACTTGATGGTGATGATGAATATCAGAATTACTACACTCATCATAAAATCTGGCTCTCTCTTTAAAATTCACTTCTAAATGTTATCTTTATTAATATGATTATGATTTGGGGGCTCCATAGGAAAATATAGTAGCCCTCACTTTTCTTATTATACTGTAGTCACCTTTCTTCTTGTGGTAATGTGGGATGATAAAATGCCTATGTAATGAGATGTTGTGAGGTGAATGACATAGGCATTATGATAGCATTAAACTACTATTGACCTTCTGATAATATGTCAGGAAAAGGATCAATGTGCTTAAGTCAATCAGGGTTAGAGTCATAATATTGTCAATGGATGGGAATCATGGGCAGAACAAAAACAGAAAGGCGTGAGATTTCATCATGTTATTAAGAGTAGGTGCACAACTTAAAACTTATGAATCTTTTATTTCTGGAATCTTCTATATAATATTTTCAGGCCATGGTTGACCATGGGTAACTGAAACTAGGTTAAGTGAAACTGCAGATAAAGGGGGCCTATTTGTGTAATTCAGTTCAGTTCAGTTCAGTTCAGTCACTCAGTTGTGTCCGACTCTTTACGACCCCATGGACTACAGCACTCCAGGCTTCCCTGTCTACCACCAACTTTCGGAACTTATTCAAACTCATGTCCATTGAGTCGGTGATGCCATCCAACGACTTCATCCTCTGTCAGAATGCAGGTATCTATGCAGCTGATACCACTCTAATGGCAGAAAGTGAAGAGGAAATAAAGAACCTCTTGGTAAGGATAAAAGAGGAGAGTCAAAAAGCTGGTTTGAAACTAAACACTAAAAAAATAAGATCATGGCATGTGGTCCCATAACTTCAAGGCAAATAGAAGGGGAAAAAGTGGAAGGAGGAACACATTTTATCTTCTTGGGTTCCAAAATTACTGTCGATGGTGACTGCATCCATGAAATTCAAAGACGCTTGCTCCTTGGAAAGAAAGCTATGACAAACCTAGACAGTATATTAAAAAGGAGTGACATTACTTTACCGACAAAAGTTTGTATAATCGAGGCTATGGTTTTTCCAGTTGTCACATATGGATGTGAGAGCTGGACATAAAGAAGGCTGAGCACCAAACAACTGATGCTTTCAAACTGTGGTGCCAGAGAAGACTCTTGAGAGTCCCTTGGACAGCAAGGGGATCAAACCAGAATCAATCCTCAGTATTCATTGAAAGTGCTGGTGCTGAAGCTGAAGCTCCAATATTTTGGCCACTCATTGTGAGGAGCCGACTCACTGGAAAAGATCCTGGTACTGGGAAAGATTGAAGGCAAAAGGAAAACGGGCCAGCAGAGGATGAGATGATTAGACATCATCACCTACTCAATGGACATGATTTGAGAGAGGACAGGGAAGCCTTGGGCATGCTGCAGTCCATGCGGTCACAAAGAGTTGAACATGATTTACCAATCATTTTCTGGTTACCATGTAACTATTCGGAAGTAAAATTTCTGTCTTACAGAAAGAATCATTTTAAGAAAAGGTATCTATTAGGAAGATTAATCTAACTTACACTTTTACTTTTTAACTCATTACACAATCATCTCTCTTTGTGTTAAGTAGTGTTGTCTAACTGTTGTCAGTTCAAGAGGCCGAAAAAGACATGAACCAATCACTCTGGTGGTAAAAGTCAAGATTCCTATTTAGAGAAAAAAAAATCCATATAACCCATGAGAAGATAATCTATCCAAATGGGATCATACTTTTAAAAAATGCACTTTTTGATCACCAAACTTTCTGTTATGTATTTCTCAACTAGGAAAGAAATTTAAGGAATACACTATTCTGATATTTTACCTAGAGGCCACAGCAAAGTGAAAAGTAGTAGTATTACTACAATGTGGCTTGGATTCTTACTTATTGGATAATTTATACAAAATATTTTAGTGTACACCTTTGTACACTGTACAACTACAGTGGAAGTTTTTCCACTGTAGTTGAGGTAGCTATTTCTTAATATTAACTAATCAGAACAGAAATAAGGTAAAATAGAATAATATATGAAAATATTTGAACAATTAGTTTCATTTTTGATCCCACTTTGTCTACTCTCTATATTCTTCTTTGCTTGCATACTAAGTAAATGACAAATATATCCTATTCACAGTAAATGAAAATGTTGCCTATTAATAATATTCAGTCTACTTACATCTGAGAGGGAACAAGCTGAGAGGGAATAAGCATGGCTAAGCTGAAAGTAAAAGGCCTGAGCTCTAGGGGAGCATTAATTCCTTCCTCAATGGTGATGCAATCTTGCCTATACCTTTAACATCTCAGGGATGATTTTTAAAGTCCTTCTTGACTCTCATATTCCAATTCTGTAATCTCTTCTTTGATAAATCAATGTATAATCTGCAAAATAAAATTTCTTACCCTTCCCAGTTTTGTTTCAGTTTAAAAACATTCCATTTTTTAAAATGTTTTAAGAACAATTCTTGTACTTTTAACCCCTTAAAGTATGTGATAACTCTACATCCACAAAACAAGATAGTAAAGGGCCTTCCCTGGTCCTCCAGCAGTTAAGAATCCACCTTCTAATGCAGGGGATGCAGGTTCAATCACTCGGTCAGGGAAATAAGATCCTACGAGCTCGGGAGCAACTAAAACCCATGAGCTGCAACTGGAGAAGACCAAATGCTGCAGTGAAGACACAGCTCAGTCAAAATAAATAAATATAAAATTAATTAATTCATAAAAGATTGTGCAGAAAAGTATCTGATTAATTGAAGTGAAAATTGCTCAGTCCTGTCTGACTCTTTGTGACCACATGGACTATACAGTCCATGGAATTCTCCACGCCAGACTACTGGAGTGGGTAGCCTTTCCCTTCTCCAGGGGATCTTCCCAACCCAGAAATTCCCAACCCAGGTCTCCCGCATTGCAGGCAGATTCCCAGTTGAGCCACAAGAGAAGCCCAACAGTATTGGAGGTGGGTATCCTATCCCTTACCCAGAGGATCTTTGATAAATTAGTTGGCTCAGTTCAATTAAGTTAAAACTAGGAGAACTTAACTGGTCACACACACACACACACACACACACACACACACACACACATACACAAACACATACTAATTTTATCACTAAATTCACCTATTTGTGATTCTGAAAATTTTGTTCTTAAACTCTCAAGTCACAACTTTCATTTTTTTCTAAGTGCAATTACGTTTATTGGTATTATCTGATTTAATGAGAGAAGTAAAGGCAGTTTATTACTATATTGAACATGTTACATTGTGTGACGACAGTGAGTGGCATTGCAGGGAGAAATAAACACAAGGGATTCTGTCTTTATCTGAAATTTCAAAATATCAAATGAGAAACTCAAAGACAAACTGAAAAGTTGAAATGTGAGAAATCCTGACAGGTAAATTGTGTTCAAGAAAACCTACTTTTCAAAATGAAGTTTGTGGACACTCTATAGAACTCCTGCCAAATACACAGCTTCTTTTTTTTTTTTCCACATTACTGTTAACTAAAATGACTTACTGCCATAATTTAGAAAATAATTCAGTCAGACTGGACTGGAAGAAACACAAGTTGGAATCAAGATTGCTGGGAGAAATATCATTAACCTCAGATATGCAGATGATACCACCCTTATGGCAGAAAGTGAAGAGGAACTCAAAAGCCTCTTGATGAAAGTGAAAGTGGAGAGTGAAAAGATTGGCTTAAAGCTCAACATTCAGAAAACGAAGATCATGGCATCCAGTCCCATCACTACATGGGAAATAGATGGAGAAACAGTGGAAACAGTGTCAGACTTTATTTTTCTGGGCTCCAAAATCACTGCAGATGGTGACTGCAGCCATGAAATTATAAGACGCTTACTCCTTGGAAGGAAAGTTATGACCAACCTAGATAGCATATTCAAAAGCAGAGACATTACTTTGCCTACAAAGGTTCGCCTAGTCAAGGCTATGGTCTTTCCTGTGGTCATGTATGGATGTGAGAGCTGGACTGTGAAGAAGGCTGAGTGCCGAAGAACTGATGCTTTTGAACTGTGGTGTTGGAGAAGACTCTCGAGAGTCCCTTGGACTGCAAGGAGATCCAACCAGTCCATTCTGAAGGAGATCAGCCCTGGGATTTCTTTGGAAGGAAGGATGCTAAAGCTGAAACTCCAGTATTTTGGCCACCTCATGCGAAGAGTTGACTCATTGGAGAAGACTCTGATTCTGGGAGGGATTGGGGACAGGAGAAGGGGACGACAGAGGATGAGATGGCTGGATGGCATCACTGACTCGATGGATGTGAGTCTGAGTGACCTCCGGGAGTTGGTGATGGACAGGGAGGCCTGGCACGACTGAGCGACTTCACTTTGACTTTTCACTTTCATGCATTGGAGAAGGAAATGGCAACCCACTCCAGTGTTCTTGCCTGGAGAATCCCAGGGACAGGGGAGCCTGGTGAGCTTCCGTCTATGGGGTCGCAGAGTCGGACACGACAGAAGCGACTTAGCAGCAGTAGCAGCAGGGAGGCCTGGCGTGGTGCTGCAGTTCATGGGGTCGCAAAGAGTTGGACACGACTGAGCGACTGATCTGATATGATCTGACGCACAGGATTAAAGAAAATAGATATTATCAAAAGAATATATTCATACAATTATTCAGTAAACATGGATAGAACGTTTAATTTACACTTGTATTGTAAATCACCTTTATATATTAAAACATCATTGTTTATAATGCGCACTTTCATAAATGGGAAAAAAAGACATGCTGATATTTGTAAATTTCCCTGAAGATGAAGAACTATTTAGGTATCAAATGGTGTATTAGTATTTAAAAATGTTTAATTGTGTGTGTGTGTGTGCTAAAGGAATGATGCTAAAGCTGAAACTCCAGTATTTTGGCCACCTCATGCGAAGAGTTGACTCATTGGAGAAGACTCTGATGCTGGGAGGGATTGAGGGCAGGAGGAGAAGGGGACGACAGAGGATGAGATGGCTGGATGGCATCACTGACTCGATGGATGCGAGTCTGAGTGACCTCAGAGAGCTGGTGATGGACAGGGAGGCCTGGCGTGCTGCCGTTCATGGGGTCGCAAAGAGTCGGACACGACTGAGCGACTGATCTGATCTGATCTGATCTGTGTGCTAATTGCTCAGTTGTGTCTGACTCTTTGTGAACTCATGGACTGCAGCCCGCCAGGCTTCTCTGTCCATGGAATTCTCCAGGCAAGAATAGTGCAGTGAGTTGACATTCCCTTCTCTAGGGGATCTTCCCAACTCAGGGAACAAACCTGGGTCTCCTGCATTAGAGGCAGATCTGAGCCACCAAGGAAGCCCTTTAAACAAATCATGGATCTGTAATCTGAAACATTTATTTGGCTTTTCTGGTAGGTCAGCTGGTAAAGAATCTGCCTACAATGTAGGAGACCCCGGTTTGATTCCTGGGTCGGGAAGATCCCTTAGAGAACGGATAGGCTACCCAGTGCAATATTCTGGCCTGGAGAATTCTGGACTCTATAGTCCATGAGGTCCGAAAGAGTCAGACACGACTGAACAACTTTCACTTTCATTTTTCTCTTAAAGCATATAGTAAAACACTTTAGGAATTTGTAAGATATGCCAACACCACAAGCATACCTTAAAAAAATAAAAAATGCATGCCCCTCCTGGTTTGGCGACCAAACTTCAGATTTACTCAGCCTTTATAGTGAACCATTATTCTTAAAGTATAAGTCATCTTAGTAAGCATTTTTCTATTATTGAGTGTGTTCAATGAATATTACTAGAATTATTGAGGGAAAAAAAACACAAATAAATACACATAACAATTTTTATGTTTTTTATGAACCTCTTTTCTGGCCACAGCACTCTGATAAAAGGTGAGGGCACAAAGATTTTTTTTTTTTTTCAAGGAATTAGGACCTACTGAAAAATATGGACTTTCTGTTCCAATAAAAAAATTATCAAGTTCTTATGAACTAGAAATCTACAATTTTCATACAGGTTAATTAAATTTTCAAAACAAATCTGGAATGTATCAGTTATGAATATTAGTTCCACATCACAGAAATGTTAAGCAAAATACAGGAACAAAAATTATCTATCTTTGGATTACATAACTAGCAATAGGCAAAACGACTAATTGAACTCACGGACTTCCCTGGTGGCTCAAGCGGTAAAGCATTTGCCTACAATGCAAGAGACCAGGGTTCGATTCCTGGGTCAGGAAGATCCCCTGGAGAAGGCAATGGCACTCCACTCCAGCACTCTTGCCTGGAAAATCCCATGGACAGAGGAGCCTGGTTGGCTATAGTCCATGGGGTCGCAAAGAGTCAGACAGGACTGAGCAACTTCACTTTCATTTTCACTTTCTTCCAATTACAAACCTCATGCCTGTCCTACTCTACAAGAGAGCTACCTTTGAAAGTTATCACACCATAAGATAAAATGATAAAAGTATTATTCATTGAAACACAATTCTGTGAGTAGTTTAAGTAACCAGTGGTTTTAAAATAACTTATTTTCTGACCTTCAAGAATTTAGTACTAGTTTGTTGGAGTTAAGAAAATATAGATTAGAGAATCAATTGAAAATCTCAGAAGCACTCTGAGAATTCAGAATTATAACAGGGAACAAATGCAGTATACAGAAATCAATAACTTTTGTATATATAACACCCAGTTATCAAAAGATAATGGGAAAAAAAGACCTCATCAGTATTAGTAACACAAACAATAAAATATCTAAGAATAAAATCATTCATATAAAGACCTATCTGAAGAATGCTTTAACACAATATGGAAATATATACTATGTTCTTGGATAGGTAGCATCAATATGATTTCTCTCTAAATGAATGTATAGATTTAATAAGTTCAAGTTAAAATACCAGCCTATGCTTAAAATACTAGACAAAGTAATTAAAAAGTCTGTCTTGAAAAATAAACAAATAAGAAAAATAATTTTTAAAATTCCAAATGGATAAAGATCTGGATGTAAAGAATAAAACCATAAATCAACCAGAAGAGAACATGAGTAAACTGCTGTATAAACTTGGAGGGAGTCTTACTAGTTTGGAAAAACAGTTTATGCAACAGCTTATTCAATAATCTCCATGATATATAAAGAGTTTTTTTTAATCAATGAGGAAAAGGTCAACAATACAATAGTGGAAACAGACAAATGATGTAACTTAATCAAAGGGAAGGAAATAGAATTGGTTCTTCAACAACCCAAAAGATGCTCAATATCCTTTAACATAAATGCAGTTTATAACTACAGGGTGATTATTATATTTTTAACCTATTAGCTTGGAAAAAAATGAAAAATTAAACATTTTGTTAGACTGTATTATTCACTCATAAATAATTTATTCTTTCCCTTGTTAAATTCCCTTGCAACAGATTTCATTTCCTACCCTACTGACATTATCTTAGACATGTTATGTGCTTTTGTCACTGGAATATGCAGCTTTCTCTGTGAATGTCTGATTTGGTTCAGCTACCGAACAATTGCACTCATCTCACACGCTAGTAAAGTAATGCTCAAAATTCTCCAAGCCAGGCTTCAGCAATATGTGAACCGTGAACTTCCTGATGCTCAAGCTGGTTTTAGAAAAGGCAGAGGAACCAGAGATCAAATTGCCAACATCCGCTGGATCATGGAAAAAGCAAGAGAGTTCCAGAAAAACACCTATTTCTGCTTTATTGACTATGCCAAAGCCTTTGACTGTGTAGATCACAATAAACTATGGAAAATTCTGAGAGAGATGGGAATACCAGACCACCTGATCTCCCTCTTAAGAAATCTGTATGCAGGTCAGAAGCAACAGTTAGAACTGGTCATGGAACAACAGACTGGTTCCAAATAGGAAAAGGAGTACGTCAAGGCTGCATATTGTCACCATGTTTATTTAACTTATATGCAGAGTACATCATGAGAAATGCTGGACTGGAAGAAACACAAGTTGGAATCAAGATTGCTGGGAGAAATATCAATAGTCTCAGATATGCAGATGACATGACTCTTATGGCAGAAAGTGAAGAGGAACTCAAAAGCCTCTTGATGAAAGTGAAAGTGGAGAGTGAAAAGGTTGGCTTAAAGCTCAACATTCAGAAAACGAGGATCATGGCATCTGGTCCCATCACTTCATGGGAAATAGATGGGGAAACAGTGGAAAGTGTCAGACTTTGTTTTTCTGGGCTCCAAAATCACTGCAGATGGTGACTGCAGCCATGAAATTAAAAGACGCTTACTCCTTGGAAGGAAAGTTATGACCAACCTAGATAGCATATTCAAAAGCAGAGACATCACTTTGCCAACAAAGGTTCGCCTAGTCAAGGCTATGGTCTTTCCTGTGGTCATGTATGGATGTGAGAGCTGGACTGTGAAGAAGGCTGAGCGCCGAAGAATTGATGCTTTTGAACTGTGGTGTTGGAGAAGACTCTTGAGAGTCCCTTGGACTGCAAGGAGATCCAACCAGTCCATTCTGAAGGAGATCAATCCTGGAATTTCTTTGGAAGGAATGATGCTAAAGCTGAAACTCCAGTATTTTGGCCACCTCATGCGAAGAGTTGACTCAATGGAGAAGACTCTGATGCTGGGAGGGATTGTGGGCAGGAGGAGAAGGGGACGGCAGAGGATGAGATGGCTGGATGGCATCACTGACTCCATGGGTATGAGTCTGGGTGACCTCCGGGAGCTGGTGATGGACAGGGAGGCCTGGCGTGCTACGGTTCATGGGGTCGCAAAGAGTCGGACACGACTGAGCAACTGATCTGATCTGATCTGACCTTATCTTGTTTCTGTCTTCTACCATAAAAACAGTATATCTCAGATAAGGGCTATTCAATCAGCCTGGGTCCTAGGAATGAGAAGAGACTTAGTTCGATAAGGTCAACACAAAGCTGACCCACAGAGAATTCATGTTACACATGCAAAAAAAGATTATTTTAAAAACAGTAACCCATAGAGAGAGTGGCCTTGTTTGTTAACACAGCAAAAGCTTACTAACACCTACAGTCTGTTGGTGACTTATGGAAACACATGCTCTTGTATATTACTAGTAGAAATGTATATCGATATAAACCTTCTGGACAGTAATTTGAAAATAACTACCAAAATTACAAGCACAATTACACTTCTGGGAATTTATTAGAGATATACTTTCAAATGTGCAGGATGTCATGTATTCAAATTTAGTTACTGTGGAACAGCACATAATAGCATAGAACTGTTAACAATCCAAAGGTCATTAATCAGGGAAACAACAAAGCCGTATTAAACTACAAAGCTATTAACAAAATAATAAAGAATGTAAGTATGCACTGATACAAAACATCTTCAATATAAAAATTTGTTGTGTGTATGTGTGTGCGCGCATACACGCATGCGTGAAGTCACTTCACTTGTGTCTAACTCTTTGTGACTCTATGGACCCTAGCACATCAGGCTCCTCTGTCCAAGGGATTCTCTAGGCGAGAATACTGAAGTGGGTTGCCATGCCCACCTTTAAAGCATCTTCCCAACCCAGGGATCAAACCTGCGTCTCTTGTCTCCTGCATTGGCAGGCGAGTTCTTTACCACTAGTGCCACCTAGGAAGCCCATGTACATGTGTGTGTGTGCGCGCGCATGCGCGTGCGTAGACAAGAAAAATAAGGTACACATCTGAGCACTGTGAGTAAAATGTGCTACAACATTTGTGAAAATAAGATGTCAAATTCCTCTCTAATGATATGTACATAAGAAACACATGTATACCTGTGGCAGATTCATTTTGATATATGACAAAACCAATACAATATTGCAAAGTTAAATAAAATTAAAAAAAGAAATAAAAAAAAGAAAACTTTAAAAGAATATACAAGAAAATGAAATAAAAAGGTTATAATTGTAGGGAGGGGGGAAGTCAGAACTGGACAGAAGGAAGATAGCTATGAGATTAAATCCCTTCTGCTATATGCTTTTGAAAGATTTTTATATTTTTTCTTTATTCTGAATGTGAATCGATTATGTTTTCATAAAATATATATATACATACATTAATTAAGTGTACATCTAATTAAAATATAACCTCTCCAATGGTTGTTCATCAACTACACACAGCATTACTTCAATTCATAACAGCGGACCCCATGCATCTTACTATAAGAGGTCTATAATTTATATGTAATTTTTGTTATTAAAAAGTATTTCATCTACTAAAAAAGACCAGAATTCTATTTTTAATAATATCCTTAATGTAATGATATTTTCACAGACTATAATTTTAGTTTCTGAAATAATGTTTTCTTAACTTAAATTCAAAGCCCTCACTGAATATATCCTTTGGAGTATATACTTTTTTCTTTAAAAGAGGACTGGATATAGTTTGAAGAATATGAGAGATGATAGCCTAATTATAAATAAAAAGTTCTTAACCTGTCATATTAGACTCTTCATGCTCTGTCATGAAATCTCTCCCTGCATGCCATGAACTTCAAGCTCCTGCTGTATCAGTCTGGTAAAATTGTTGGCAAGCAGCCTGTTAATCCTTCCTTCAGTGCTCTTATGTGAAAAGCACATTCCTCCCGGAACATCTTCTTCCACACTCCCTTACCCCTTTTTATCACGCTAATTGCTACTCCCCCTTTAAGTCTGTTGAAGCAGAAGACTCCACTGGAATCTCAGGTTGATCTCTCACCTGTTATCCTTCTTAGGATTGCCATAATTCCAGGTAGAAAGTAAGTTCCAACTACTTAGCTTTAAGCTCTAAAAAAGATGGATGCTCTGTCTTATTCATAATTGTATCCTCCAGACCTTCCATAGAACATTTCAATGTTCTATAATACCCATGGCATGCTCTACCTGAAGAAAAAATCAGGAGCCTTTGGGACCCTATGTCTGTTTGTCCTGGTATCAGGCCACTGCACAGTATTTTTTCCAATGACAGGTTGTGCTCCCCGTGATCGCTTTTACACCATGATTAAATATTACCTCCTCAAAGAAGCTTTCCTTAGACTAGGATTGAAGTGTAAGAAACAGCAAGGGGTGGAGGGTCAAAGTCCACAGAAGACTGTGGTGGAATTAACAGAAGTTTGGAAGTTGGGATTTTTTGGGGGAAAAGTGATGCTAAGTTGAATCTGACATAATGACAGAACATCTGAGTAAAGGTTTCTAACTTTGAGATGGAAATATGAAACTGAAGTGTGTAAAAGTATCATAGTAAAAGTTGATTTTATTTTGTAAGTATGAAAGTCTATTTAATAAGATGACTAAAGTACTAAACTAGAAAAAATAAAGTTTCAGGAAAGGACAGACATGATGACATTTTTTTTTCTAAAAGAGGCCTATTTAAAAAGCCATTGATTCTGGCAATTTAGTCAGTAACTGTTGAGAGATGCTCTTGAAATAACAGAAGAAAAGAGTTCATCTCTGATAAAATGAAAGCATAAATTCCATAGCTTTCTTCCATCCCTCTGCAAACATGCATGCAAACACCCCATACATAAATGCACATACACACACAAACAAATATTTTACTCCCTTCCATAAAAAAGACTACAAATAACACAGGGTCTTCATATTAAAAGTTACATTAGAAAGAGAAAAGCACCAGCTGACAGCATACTCTAGGAGACATGCACCAGTCAGAGGAAGAAAAACATAAAATTTAAAATGTCTAAAGTTTTTGAGGAAAAAGTAATGGGCTTTATTAATTTATTAATGGTAATAATCTCTGTCTTATACAACTACCACTACATTTTTCCAGATGCTATTTTGGCAATTAGGCAGTAACTGCCATTTTGATTGCATTTACAATGATCAAGTATGAAACTGCCCACTGCTGTCCTTTTCTTCCAGTACAAAGACTTGAATCTTATTTTTGATCTAAAATATTCCATTTATATCTCTTTGTTGATAGATTTTCCTGTTGCTTTATTTCAAGGTCCTGTAGAAATCATTAGTGACATTATGCCAAGGGCTGAACCTCATAAGCAACCTGAACAGTTTGATTCACTGAAAAAGCAACCCACAATTCACTGAAAGAAAATGCAATAATGATCCTGCCCAATTAAAACTGTTAAATTAAATGGAGAGAATCTAATGATTTCCCCTTATCATTCTGATATTCTGGAAGCATGGCAGAGGAATGATAAATACCAACACATATGTTAAAGATGCCCACCCTTTTTTAGCTTAAGGGAAGTGAGTGAATTCTTTTAAAAGGAAACTGCCTTGTTACATAAAGAGCATTTTAAAGGATGCATCTAAGTGCAAAAAAGGGCAAATACCCTCCTAAATGAAAACATATTTGAACAAATTCTTAAATAATTAAACCAATAAGAAGCTATCCTGTCAAGATACTAAAGAAGCAAAAGAGAAAGAGGTAATTATTGCCTGAACATAAGATTAGTTATGAAAAACACAAATGAGAAATCACTTACATTCTATTAGTTCAAAACAGTAAATGTATCTCATTTCTACTTTTCTATAATTTTTGTCAAATACATACAATCATACTTTTCTGTCACGTATAAGCAGTTCTGTCTGCATACCTACAGTTTAAGAAATTATAAAAGCAGATGCAGAATTCATGGAATTGTCCTTGATTTCTGAATCTGATATATTCATTGAAGGGCAAAATTCAGTATCAGGGAACACCAGACTTGTTAATTTAATGACCTGATCTTAAAGAGCTTTCATAGATATATTTAACAGGATCACAACAGCTGACTATATCCTAAATCCGGCATGCACACAGGCAGGAACAAGTGAAAAAATGTTGAAAGACTACAAATTTTATCCCATTGATAGCAAATGCACTTAAAGTCTATAATATTTAAATATGCATTCTATAAATAAAACTAGGCTGCTAATAAACTAGTTGTGACTGATTAATTATTAAGCAGTAATCCCCAGACTTGTTTAGCCTTGGAACACTTTCTCAAAAACAAAAACCCCCAAAATTTAGGTATTGGAATTAGAAATATTAGAGAATAATGTTGAGTTGGGGGGTGTGCAGCTGGAGCAGAGTTTGGATGGAAGAGAATTCCACTAAACCTTAGAAAAGTTAGAAAACCATAACATCAGAAATAATTCTAAATGTCAGCAGATAAAAATTAAGATATAGATCAGATCAGATCAGTCACTCAGTCGTGTCCGACTCTTTTCGACCCCATGAACTGCAGCACGCCAGGCCTCCCTGTCCATTACCAACTCCCGGAGGTCACTCAGACTCACATTCATCGAGTCAGTGATGCCATCCAGCAATCTCATCCTCTGTCGTCCCCTTCTCCTCCTGCCCCCAATCCCCCCCAGCATCAGAGTCTTCTCCAATGAGTCAACTCTTCGCATGAGGTGGCCAAAATACTGGAGTTTCAGCTTTAGCATCATTCCTTCCAAAGAAATCCCAGGATTGATCTCCTTCAGAATGGACCGGTTGGATCTCCTTGCAGTCCAAGGGACTCTCAAGAGTCTTCTCCAACACCACAGTTCAAAAGCATCAATTCTTTGGCGCTCAGACTTCTTCACAGTCCAGCTCTCACATCCATACATGACCATAGGAAAGACCATAGCCTTGACTAGGCGAACCTTTGTTGGCAAAGTAATGTCTCTGCTTTTGAATATGCTATCTAGGTTGGTCATAACTTTCCTTCCAAGGAGTAAGCGTCTTTTAATTTCATGGCTGCAGTCACCATCTGCAGTGATTTTGGAGCCCAGAAAAATAAAGTCTGACACTGTTTCCACTGTTTCTCCATCTATTTCCCATGTAGTGATGGGACCAGATGCCATGATCTTTGACTCTGTGTGATCCCATAGATGGCAGCCCACCAGGCTCTGTAGCCCCTGAGATTCTCCAGGCAAGAACACTGGAGTGGGTTGCCATTTCCTTCTCCAATGCATGAAAGTGAAAAGTGAAAGTGAAATCGCTCAGCCATGTCCAACTCTAGGGACCCCATGGACTGCAGCCTACCAGGCTCCTCCATCCATGGGATTTTCCAAGCAAGAGTACTAGAGTGGGGTGCCATTGCCTTATCTTGCTGTTGCTGCTGCTGCTAAGTCGCTTCAATCATGTCTGACTCTGTGCAACCCCATAGACGGAAGCTCACCAGGCTCCCCTGTCCCTGGGATTCTCTAGGCAAGGATACTGGAGTGGGTTGCCAGTTCCTTCTCCAATGCATGAAAGTGAAAAGTGAAAGTGAAGTCGCTCAGTCGTGTCCGACTCTTAGCGACCCCATGGACTGGAGCCTACCAGGATCCTCTGTCCATGGGATTTTCCAGGCAAAAGTACTGAAGAACAAAAAGAAAATACTTATCTTAGGGAGATAAATATTAGAATATTAAATAAATTTAAACTAGGCATTTACAAACATTTCATAATGTACTACATTTATTTTTTATTTAAATTCAAGCATTTCAGCAATTTTACAAGTCAGGGATTTCAAGTTTTAAAATACTTCAACAAATGAGATTTCATTTCATTTAAATACAGTGTCTCTTACAAAGCACTAAATTGTTCTCTTAAAGTATATCGATGATACAAAGAAACAAGTTGCTATAGTGTACATTCAAATTGTCCCCACCTGTTATTTTATCACAGTTTGCTCTTCTTCCCTCTTAAATTTTTCACTGTCCTCAAATACTATACAACTGTAACTGTCATCATGTTTCCCACAATTCTCATGTATTCCTCAGAAACACTCCTTCACTATATCCCCTTTATTTACTTTACAACTAATCCTGGGGCAGAAAAGACATGCTTGAGTTACTAAGTACTTTATTTCTTACTGAAAGATACATAGCTGTCCAGTTAGCACAGGGGTTACATATAGGATGTCCTTACGAATAAAACATACACAGCTCCTTCAAAGCCAACCTTGAAAAGGAATATAATACTCACCTAGAGATCGTTCATTGTTTGAATGTGTAAAGTCCAAATAACAGTGGGTAATTCCCTAAGTGTTGGTCATATACTTTACTACTCATTGATCTATGTTTACCACATATATAAATAAAGCTTACATACATACTTTCATATATATATACATGTAAAACACCAGCTAACCCGATACGAGCATTTACCTCAGTGTTTTTCAAACACTTCAAGTACATCAAATTCTGGAAGCATGGCAGAGGAATACCTGAGGAATACTTCAAGTACATCAAATAGGGCAACAAAGGCTTTACTTTAAATATAAATGTATGCTTGGCCATATAAGTAAGTATATATGATCATCAGTATATCTATAAAATCAAAAGTATATTTACATGTTTAGGGTAAGTTCTGGCCCACCTTGATAAATGAATCTCTGACAGTGACCCATGACATCAGAAAGCTGGTAGACTACACGTGCGAAGAACTAAACTTGAAGCATCAGTCTCTAGGAGTGCAGACCTTGGCCATGGCGAAGACCAGGACCAGGGCAAGGGTGGCGGGTGTTCCCGGCAGTCCCTGTGCAGACAGGATACGGAAGGGAACGTGCCTGGTGTGCGCTTTGACGTCAGCAACGTGGCCTGCGCATACGCCATCTACCGTGGCCTTAGTAGGGCAGTATTCCCACTGCCCTTCTCGTGGGCGCAGGTGCAAATTGTCCATGCCTGGAGTCCAGAGCATGTGGGCAGGGGCACGCACAGTTCCTCGCATTCTCAGGTGGCCTGTACAGCCACGTTTAAGGGAATGACCCACTTGCCTATCAGCTTGTCGTTTAATTTTACTGACTATTTAGGGCTTAGCACTGATAGCCAGAGCATGTTGGGCCATAGACACTGGCCTCAGAGTCACTGACCACTGCAGCCAGGTGGTAGTGAGGGCCTCAGGCAAGAAGGCCAGAGGTAAAGCACTCCAGCACTGGACAACTGCCTGGAACACTATGTACTGACCGTCTGCAGTACAGAGGGCTTATGGTCCTCATGTGATTCTATGAGTGTTTAACAACCATGATCACTAGGCACACGTACAGAGCTAAGTGACCTATGTTTTTACATTCTTACAATGGGCACTGTAGCACCTGGAGACTAGCAGACCACAATAATATTCTACCTTGGAAGTTCTGGCTTGCTATTACTTGATGCAGATTACTGCCTTATTTAGTCATGATCTCAAAGATGCCTATTCAGGCCTTTTGCATATTCAGTTTTCCAGGTTAAGTGTAGGGTGAGAAAGGATGAGAATACAACATTTATTTTCCTTCCTCTCCCTTCCATTTCTTCCTCTCCTTTACAAAGGGAAACTCAATATCCCCTTTCTCTGCCTCCCCCTCCCCCAAAAGCAAGTGAACACATTAAGAGATTTGCTTGGGTAAATGGCCTGTACTGGACTTTTTCCCCCCAAGACAAGGGGAAGGGACAAGTCTGTTTCTATTTTGGCAGAAACTGAAAAGCAGGAAGTTTTGTGCAGTGATTGTCATTAAAAGCTAAGTAATAAGTTTTATATTTCAATATATTGTATAGATTGAAAATAAACATTAAAATTAAGTTGATGTAAACAAAATACTTTATTTGATGAGAAATAAGATTATAGAAGTGCAATGAAGAATATACTGAACTGCCAGTAAAGTTAACTTAATCTTATTAATGTAATTTGCAAACAGGCCAGTTTCTAAACAATTTAGGTACATGATATCCAGACCAAATTTTACGTAATATGCATACTGAGTACATAGTTTGCTATAACAGATATGTATTGATTGGATTATATACCAAAAAATATCTCAGAAGCAACATAATATCAGGAATCAACACAAACATTTATTATGAGAATTCCGAGAACTTAGGTTCAAGTCACAATTCTCCCCTCATACCTCTCTGATCCTCAGCTGCCTCACTAGTAACTTAGGGATGATAACAATTCCTATCCAGCAAAGATGTTATAAATATTTAATATTATAATATATATGAAAAATGCTTTGTAAACTGTGAAATGCAATATAAGTATTAGCAGTTATTTCACCCAATAAGGTATTGTTTATAAACTTAGAAAAGTAACTCCAGTGCATCAAATAAATCATACAAATTCCTATGTAAAATGACCTCTCTCAATAATACTACCCTTCATACCAGTGATTACATTTTCCTCTTGAGTGAATGATGCTGAAAAGAGCAATAAGATTGTTTTCTAGCAGCTGTATGTTTAACCCAGAGTCAATTATTCTCAGATTGTTTATGTTGCACACATGCATGCCATAAGAAAGGAAACAAAAACATTAAGATTCTGGAAATGAGCTTTTAAATGTTAAGATTATGTAAGCAATTCATTTATTACATGATGTATATGATGTATAGCATAAGCATGCATATGTAGTAAAAAAATGAATTTGAGAAGTCGACACTAGGTGGGTCCATAGTAATGAACTGAGCATTTTAAATTGAAATGTGAGAAATATCTGTGTTTAAAATAGATGGATTACAGCTCAAAAAAAAAGCAATTGAAACAGAGCAATCTAAAAAGCTCAACTGGTATTTTTAAAAGGCATATTAAATATACACAAATAGGAAATATAAAAAGTAACTAAGTATGCAAGGTATTCTAAATTATTTTTTAATTTAGTGATTTATTATCTGCCAAAACAGTTTCTTTTCATAAAATTATACAGATAATAAGCAACATGGAGTAGAAATAGGAAGATAATGTATGGTCTATAAGTCATCTACAATAATATTTCCCCAAATAAATGTCTTCTCTGATTAAAAACAATACTTTTTAAGATATCCTTATAAATTCAAAACAATTTAAGCCAATGTCTATAACAAAAACACTGCATTTTTTTTCTCTGCAATGAGACGTTAGAATAGTAGGAAATATGTAAAAAAAAATGAATATAAGAGAATAGGAAACTGGAAAGACTTTTAAACCAACAATAAGAAATTAAAATGATTACTTAGGATAAACAGACCTTAATTTCTCTGTCATTATATTGATTGGCCTGGCTTTGATGTTTCCATCTAATTTTTTTTGAAGAATATAAAGTTTAGTTTTATGACTGATAAGATTCCTATAATATCATAGATATTATAATATCTAGACCAAGGGTAAGCACAGTTTACATTTATTAAATGTTTACTAAGTAGCAAGACTTTGTCATAGACACTCTTCAACAAACCTTTTCAGGTAGGAACTCTTGTTAGTAAGATCCTATTGGGGTACAAAATCAGAGATATTAAATAATTTTCCATGTTCAAACAAATAGTAGGTGGCAGAACATGGACTTTACATGCCTCTCTAGTACTGGTTCTTGAACTCTTTTCAGCTAAACTTCCCCAAAAGGGCATTTTACTTTTGCAGTTACCATTAACCACCTCACATTCACTTCTCAAGGAAAAACAGTACAGCTTTCACCCACACAGCACTACCAAAATTAGTATTTCTAAGACTGACAATGACTGCCATATTAGTAAAACTAGAGGAAACTTCAGTTCTTAACCTTGGCCAAGCCTTCCTCTTCAACATTCCCATTATTTCCATTACAGCAGAGCCCTGTTTTCCATCATCTTTCTCTGTCAGCCCCTTCTTGGAATTCTTTGAGTGTTGTTCCTTCTACGCTATGCCTGAATGTTGTGGCTGCTTGGGTGGAGCATCAGTTTTCACTCTTCTCTCTCCCACTAGACAATTTCATTCACTCTTTCAACTTTGACAACGCCTAAATTTCAAGACTCCAAAACAATATTTCTATCTCAGACCCCTCTTCTAATTTAAATCTCCACTTGGATGTCCTATAAGCACCTCAAACTCAGCTTGTCCCAAAAGTAAACCTCATCACCTCTCCACAATTCACCCCAAGGAGAAGGCAACGGCACCCCACTCCAGTACTCTTGCCTGGAAAATCCCATGGATGGAGGAGCCTGGTGGGCTGCAGTCCATGGGGTCGCTAAGAGTCGGACACGACTGAGCGACTTCACTTTCACTTTTTCGCTTTCATGCATTGGAGAAGGAAATGGCAACCCACTCCAGTTTTCTTGCCTGGAGAATCCCAGGTGCAAGAGAGCCTGGTGGGCTGACGTCTATGGGGTCACGCAGAGTCGGACACGACTGAAGTGACTTAGCAGCAGCAAATGGAGTCAGATCAGATCAGATCAGATCAGTCGCTCAGTCGTGTCCGACTCTTTGCGACCCCATGAACCGCAGCACGCCAGGCCTCCCTGTCCATCACCAGCTCCCGGAGGTCACTCAGACTCGCATCCATCGAGTCAGTGATGCCATCCAGCCATCTCATCCTCTGTCGTCCCCTTCTCCTCCTGCCCTCAATCCCTCCCAGCATCAGAGTCTTCTCCAATGAGTCAACTCTTCACATGAGGTGGCCAAAATACTGGAGTTTCAACTTTAGCATCATTCCTTCTAAAGAAATTCCAGGATTGATCTCCTTCAGAATGGACTGGTTGGATCTCCTTGCAGTCCAAGGGACTCTCAAGAGTCTTCTCCAACACCACAGTTCAAAAGCATCAATTCTTCGGCGTTCAGCCTTCCTCACAGTCCAGCTCTCACATCCATACATGACCACAACATCTACTCAAATGTTTGGGTCCAAAACCTAGGATTCAGTTATTTATATTCTCCTCTCTATCTCAGGGTCTCAAATCTATTTGTCTCTAAGTCTTTCTAGTTCCATGTCCTAAATGTATCTTGAATTGCTTCATTGTCTCTAATGTCATTGCCACCACAAAAGAATATCGTCCCCTGCTGCTGCTGCTGCTGCTGCTGCTGCTAAGTCACTTCAGTCGTGTCCGACTCTGTGCGACCCCATAGACAGAAGCTCACCAGGCTCCCCTGTCCCTGGGATTCTCCAGGCAAGAACACTGGAGTGGGTTGCCATTTCCTTCTCCAATGCATGAAAGTGAAAAGTCAAAGTGAAGTCGTTCAGTCGTGTCCGACTCTTAGCGACCCCACGGACTGGAGCCTACCAGGCTCCTCCGTCCATGGGATTTTCCAGGCAAAAGTACTGGGGTGGGGTGCCATTGTACTATAATTTCCTCAGTCTGATTCTACACACTCTTGTTCCCATCATTCCATTTTGTCCCACACACAATACTCAAGTTGATTTGCTTCAAAAAAAAAAAAAAGGTATTTCCCAAGTTTAAAATCCTTCAATTTTCACATTTTTAATTAGAATAAAATCCACCACCCATACTATGGCTTACACAAGACCTCTTTATTGCTACCAAACTCCAAGCACAGCAGTTTTATCTGTTATCAGGATGTACTGAGTCATCTCTGGAGTAAGGCTCTGTCCTCTGCTGTTTTCTCTGTTTGTAATAATGTTTACTCAAATTTTTATTTGGCTTCCCAGGTGGCTCAGTGGTGAAAAAAAAATTCACCTGCCAAGCAGGAGACATGGGTTCGATCCCTGGGTTGGGAAGATCCCCTGGAGAAGGAAATGGCAGCTCACTCTGGTATTCCTTCCTGGGTAATCCCAAGGACAGAGGAGTCTGGCAGGCTACAGTCCATGGGGTCACAAGAGTGTGACATGACTTAGCCACTAAACAACAACAATGTCTACTTACACTTTGTTGTTGTTCAGTCATCCAGTCTTATCCAACACTTTGTGACCCCATGAACTGCAGCATGCCAGGCCTCTCTGTCCCTCGCCATTTGCCAAGGTTTGCCCAAGTTCATGTCCATTGCGTCGGTGATGCCACCCAGCCATCTCATCCTCTGATGCCCTCTTATCCTTCTGCCCTCAATCTTACACTTTATTTCAATTTAAATTCTGCTTGTTCAGTGTGGCTTTAGCCCAGACTAATAAACTAGCTCATTTTAGTTTTCATTGTTGGGGCATCAGTTGCGATCCCACTTACTTTCAGGGTGAAAAGTGATAGATTCACATAATTTTAAAAGTTCAAAATGTATGAAATAATAGAGTCAGGCACCATTTCAAAGATGGCAGGTTATGGCTCCAAGTTGCATTCTTTTGGTTTATAAGCAAACCAGCAAACACTAGGAATATTTTACCTGAGCTCTAGCATGAGGACAGTGCCCCACAATGACTTTCTAACAAGCAGGACTCTGAAGTTCTGTGGTCAGTAGTCCCCTCCCCCAGCTAAGTGACTCATTCACCAAGTTGGAGAAACACAGAAACCTTTTACTTCCTGATAGCATGTCAGTATGCATGGGTGCACTGTTAACGTATAACATATTCTTGCTGGGCAACAGTTAATCACACCAGCATTCTATTTTATACTATGACATGAATTAGAATGGCCTATCCCCACAGCCTATCATATGAACAGAAAAGTAATGACTCCCATCCTCCTAACAAAGGAGAACCTCAAAGGTTTTTCAGCTTTTTAGCAACTTTATTGAGATATAATTCACATACTATTCAATTCACCTACTTAAAGTGTATAATCCAATGGTATATGGTATCTTACATTATAATTCTTTAAGGATGGAAATAAATGTAGTTGTAATAAAATTTACTATTTTGTTATACGTATACAATTCAGTGGTATTAATGACATTAACAATGTGTGCGACTGCCCCACTATCTATTTCCAAGATGTTTTAATCTTGCCAAACAGAAACTTTTTACTCCCAGTCTTACCTTCCACTCCAACCTCTGATAACCTGTAATCTACATTCTGTCTCTTATGAAAAAATTTATATATATTTAATACAGGTGGAATCACACAATATTTATTCCTTTGTGTCTGGCTTATTTCACTTAACATAATGTTTTCAAGGCTCATATATATTGTAGCATGTATCATTTCTTTTCTAGGTAACAATATTCTATGATATGATATACCACATTTATTATCCATTCATCTGTTGACAGATATGTAGGTGGTTTCCACATTGTACCTATTGTGACAGTGCTACAATTCATCTGGTGTATGTCTTTGAGCCTCTGTTTTCAACTCTTTTAGGTGTATAATACGGAAAAGAATTGCTGTATCATATGGTAACTCTGTTCAGCTTTTGAGGAACCATCAAAATCTTTTTTTATAGCATTCCCACAAGCAACATTAAGAGGGCCACAACCTTGTCAACATTTATTATTTTCCAATTTTTTTTGTTTATTTGTGTGTTTTTACTATAGCGACTCTAGTAGATGTGTCAGTTGACTCATTTTTTATAACACATACATTTTATCCAGGGAGATTACCACCATAATTACCACTACTGCTTCTTCTACAGTGGAGAGATTTAGATTTAAATAAATATAAATTAAGCATATATACTATACAATAGATTCACAGATGGCAAAACTCTGTAGATTGTTTTTTCACATTTTCCCAAATCTAAGAAATGAAAAATGTAATCAGTTCAATATCTTATCAATAATTCTCAAATTTTGGAGAGAAAACTAGAACTACTATTAAATTGTGTTCCTTTCCCAACTCTGTTAATTATTTTGCCATAAGAGATTCAGGTAGGAGTGAAAACATAGATTGAGAGGTACTCAATGTGAAATATGGGCTTCTCAGGTGGCTGAGTGGTAAAGTATCCACCTGCCAATGCAGCAGACTGATGAGATACAAATTTAATCTCTGTGTCGGGCAGATCCCCTGGGGAAGACAACTCACTTCAATATTCTTGCCTGGAAAATTCCATGGACAGAGGAGCCTGGTAGGCTGTAGTATATGGGGGTCACAAAGAGTTGGACATGACTGAGTGGCTGCACATTCAATGCTAAATACTGTGCAAGCACTTTAAACTCACCATATTATATATTCCTCTAAAATAAATAATAAGTTATTATTTTTTCCATTGTATAGATAAAACATTGAAGCTCTGTAAGAACCATATTGAGAAAAGAAGTAGGATTAAAGTAACGTGCACTCTAAGTTGCTTCAGTCGTGTCCAACTCTTTGTGACTCTATGAACTTGTAGCCCACCAGGCTCCTCTGTCCATGGGGTTCTCCAGGTGAGAAAACTGGAGTGGCCTGCCATTTCCTTTTCCAAATTAAAGTTAACATTGATTGTCAAGATTTTACTAGTTATTCATTTCTGCACTCAATAAATATGAATTTGAGATTTATTTATTTTTTATTTTTTTAATTTAATTTTATTTTTAAAATTTACAATATTGTATTGGTTTTGACATATATCCAAATGAATCCGCCACAGGTATACATGTGTTCCCCATCCTGAACCCTCCTCCCTCCTCCCTCCCCATACCATCCCTCTGGGTCATCCCAGGGCACCAGCCCCAAGCATCCAGTATCATGCATCGAACCTGGACTGCTGACTCGTTTCACATATGATATTATATATATTTCAATGCCATTCTCCAAAATCATCCCACTCTCTCCCTCTGCCACAGAGTCCAAAAGACTGTTCTGAATTCGAGATTTAATAAAATCTTGCATAACATCTCCAAATATGAAAGAAATTATACTGCTTTGGCTCAAAGATGGGAAAAGGTCAGAGATGTACCTTGAGACCTTGTACACCAACACTTCTGCTCTATCTGTAATTTGACATAAAAAAGAGTAGATGATACCAGTGTTCTTCAAGCTATAATGTCAGTTTAGTGTTTGTATTTCGGAATCAGAAACTGAGCATAGACAACTCAGGGTAATACAGATTATAAAACTAAAACATTGGGTACTAAACATATCCTGGATAAGTCCTATTTTTTTCTTTTTTTAAATTTTGTTTTAGCTGCAATTGTTGACAATAATATTGTTTATCTTACTGATGCAAACAAGACTCTATAGTCTTATACCAAATGATAGGTTAAAAAAAAAGTTGCCTACACAGGATCTAGTTTTAAAACATAAAGGGGTTATGGGTAGAAGAATCATCAAAGGTAGGTGAGTTTATAACCAGCCTATCCTTTCTTTTCAAAATCTTAGATTGAGGTCTTCCTGAACAATTAGATCCATACTTAGTTTCTCTGAAAACTTTAGGCTCTGGACAAGAATTACAGGAAGATAACATGGGAAGGGAATGAATCATTTTGTAAGAAAATAAAACAGAAAAGTAATTTGTGGAGTTGTAATTTGAAAATGAATGAATTGATACAGGAAAGGAAAACAAGTGATTAAGGATGAAGTTTTAGTGATATGAAAATAAACTAAGAATCAGAGGAAAATTAGGATAATCAGAAGAAACTAATAAAAGGAAAATTTGAAATGCATTATCAATATAAGAAAAAACAAAACATTAAGAAAGAAAATCTTTCAAATATGTTTAGGAGAAAAAAATCTATAAAAGCAGGTTGACACAAAGGAGCTAAAATATCAATCTAAAGGTAAATCATTTATATTTGAAGATGAGGTAAAATAAATTATTTTTATTTCATTATGCATCTGCCTAGTATTAAATTTGTCAGTTACAAGTATAAAGTAAGTTAATTTCCATTAGTCACTTTTTACTACCCCACTCCAGTACTTCTGCCTGGAAAATCCCACGGATGGAGGAGCCTGGTAGGCTGTAGTCCATGGGGTCGCTGAGGGTCGGACACGACTGAGCGACTTCACTTTCACTTTTCACTTTCATGCATTGGAGAAGGCAATGGCAACCCACTCCAGTGTTCTTGCCTGGAGAATCCCAGGGACGGGGAACCTGGTGGGCTGCCGTCTATGGGGTCACACAGAGTCGGACACGACTGAAGTGACTTAGCAGCAGCAGGCATTCTAGACTGTTAATAACAGGAAAGTAACAATGGAAAGTGTTCAAATACTTAATTTAAATAAAAGTAGGTCAGGAAGCAACAGTTAGAACTGGACATGGAACAACAGACTGGTTCCATACAGGAAAAGGAGTACGTCAAGGCTGTATATTGTCACCCTGTTTATTTAACTTATATGCAGAGTACATCATGAGAAACGCTGGGCTGGAAGAAGCACAGGCTGGAATCAAGATTGCTGGGAGAAATATCAATAACCTCAGATATGCAGATGACACCACTCTTATGGCAGAAAGTGAAGAGGAACTAAAAAGCCTCTTGATGAAAGTGAAAGAGGAGAGTGAAAAAGTTGGCTTAAAGCTCAACATTCAGAAAACTAAGATCATGGCATCTGGTCTGATCACTTCATGGGAAATAGATGTGGAAACAGTGTCAGAGTTTATTTTTGGGGGCTCCAAATCATGGCAGATGGTGATTGCAGCCATGAAATTAAAAGACACTTACTCCTTGGAAGGAGGGTTATGACCAACCTAGACAGCATATTCAAAAGCAGAGATATTACTTTGCCAACAAAGATTCATCTAGTCAAAGCTATGGTTTTTCCAGTAGTCATGTATGGGTGTGAGAGTTGGACTGTGAAGAAAGCTGGGCACTGAAGAACTGATGCTTTTGAACTGTGATGTTGGAGAAGACTCTTGAGAGTCCCTTGGACTGCAAGGAGATCCAACCAGTACCTCCTAAAGGAGATAAGTCCTGGGTGTTCTTTGGAAGGACTGATGCCGAAGCTGAAACTCCAGTACTTTGGCCACCTCATGTGAAGAGTTGACTCATTGGAAAAGACTCTGATGCTGGGAGGGATTGGGGGCAGGAGGAGGAGGGGATGACAGAGGATGAGATGGCTGGATGACATCACTGACTCAATGGACATGAGTTTAGTGAACTCTGGGAGCTGGTGATGGACAGGGAGGCCTGGGGCGCTGCAGTTCATGGGGTTGCAAAGAGTCGGACACGACTGTACAACTGAATTGAACTGAACTGAGATTTAGAAAAATCTTGAAATATTGTTACATAAATAGTCAGTGAAAAAGCACCTCCTAAATCTTCCTTTATTGGTTTCTTGTCTCATTGACATGTGTGTTCTAAGTTGCTTCAGCAATGTCCGAGACTCTGTGTGACTCTATGAACTCTGGCTTGCCAGGTTCCTCTGTCAATGGGATTCTCCAGGCAAGAATACTGGAGTGGCTTGCCATGCCCTCCTCCAGGGGATCTTCCTGATCCAGGGATCGACCAGTGTCTCTTATGTCTCCTACATTGGCAGGAGGGTTCTTTACCACTAGCACCACTAGTACAGTAACAAAAGAGCTAAACCAGACCTTAATTCTTAAGATGAATCTGATGAGCTTATTTAAAAAATAAAACATGAAAGAGCAACAAATAACAAGTTAATTGATTAGAGTCTTATGTATTCTTCATGCATTCAAATCTAAATTTTTTTGGTGATTTGTAGTGGTTGGTTGGTTGGTTGCTCTGAAGTGTGGTTTGTTTTGTCTTTATTAAAGTCATGAGTACCCTCTACTATGAATCATTTGTTTGTATTACAGAAACTTTGGAACGTGACATTTGTCCTTCTAGTGAGACAATGTGATGTCATGACTAAGACCACAGGTTTTAGTCAACCTCAATGTCCAGGTTCATATACTGTCTTTGACATTCAAAGCTACTTTCTGTGCCCCTGTTTCCCCATCTGTTAAGTAAGACTGATTATAATATTACCCATTTGATAGGGTTATGGTAAGGAATAAATTAATGAATAGGCATAATATAAGTATCTTGTGCATAACAAGCACAAAGTTTGGCTATTAAGATTAGCAAGGATGTCAAAAGTTTTATACTCTGAGACTTGTATTTAATCCACCATTTAATATGCTACTTAACCTAGGAAAAGTTATCCTTCTCAACCTACTTGTAAGCAAAATTATGATGAGTAAATTAGAATTAACATATTCTTTCCAGCTATTAAGTCTCAAATACAGTTAATAGACTATGAAGCACACTAATAAGTAAAAAAGACATTTTCATATAAGGTAAATTTGTACATTTAAAACACAAAAGAATTTTTTCTTCAACTCTTGAAACAACTCATTTTAAAATAAAAGTGGGCTCAAAAGGGAGAGGATATGTGTATACTTAAGCTGACTCATGTTGTTGTACAGCAGAAACCAACACAATACTGAAAAGCAATTATCTTCAAGTTATAAAAGTTAAGAAATTTAAGTTCCTTCAAAGTAAATAACAATTAAATCCTTGGATAGTCAGAAAATATTCTCTGAACCAATTTTTTAATTAAATAACTGTAAAACCTATTTTGTCAAAATCGCTAAAAAAAAAAAATACTGACAATTTGACTAAATCTTGGGGAAACTGTCTCTTATAGACTATGTCTTTAAACATTTCTATGAGGTCAACATTATTCAAAAATTAAAAAAAAAAAAAAAAGAGGATGAAGGTTAACAGAAGGAGAAGAAAGAGAAAAAAGTTACTAGAACCCAAGAAACAAATTCATTGATTGGACCAATTTTAGTTATTTTATTGAAAAGCAGATGAACATAAGATTTGTTAAGACTGGAATTTGGATAAAAAAGGAAATGTTACTTGAGATAACTTGAAAGTTCTTTAGACATTTATTTGAAGGTAGATTTACAGCTGTCACAAAAGTCAGTAAACTATGTCATTATAATAACACATTCAGTTCCTTCTGTACAAGAACATTAAATCCCTTTCCAAGATCCCATATTAATTGTTAATCCACTATTTTTTTAATGCCACCTTAAAAAAATCTGTTGGTTAGAAATAGTAGGAAACAGAAATTGTGAAAAGCAAATATAGGAGGCAAAGATGGGAAAGGAGTTAAAAGAGGACTTAAGAGTCTGTAAGATGGGCCCTTTTCTCAAATACAGCAAAATATCTTATTCTATTGTGACTGAACTCTGTATTTAACCTCATTACTTTCTCTGCACTATCAATAAATTCATATCTGGATAAAAACTATTTGGATATGAGAAATAAGGACAATAGCGAGAAGATATGATGTGTATTCAGACTATCATCCACAACTTCATATGAATGAATTTACTACAGATTAATTTTTCCAACATTTCACTGAATTCACCAACACAGTATGAAAGAGACTCAGAGGGAGGTAGGAAGGGATAATTTGGGATTTTAAACATGATCTAAAGTGATGCCATTCTAGTCTAGCACTCTTCCTAGGTCCCTGCTTCCAAAAGAGTACACTTGATGGGACTGAAGTTTGAATAAACAGAAAATGGTATAATAGAAAGAGGAGGATGCATAAAGAGAGGCTGAAAGTATTGAAGACAAAATTTACAGTGTTGAAGACATTCTATCTAAGCTACCCCTGCACCTCAGGGAAAAAAAATGCTTTTCCTGTCCCTCTTGAACCACAAGCTCCCCTTGACTACCAGTTCTAAACCTTTTAGAACTGTAGCCCAGTCACAAAACTGTAGATCAAATAAGCTTTTGTGGGCTATCTAATTATTCAAACACAATTCATAACTTTATTTCTATAGATAAATGTGTTGTAAATTTCAAACAAACTATTTCAAACAACCTGTTCACAAGTTTGGGACAGCTTGCACACTGTGTGTTTTGGATTTAGGGAGCTAAATGACACCTTACTGGATAAAAACGTATTATGACATGTGATTCATACAACTATTATTAATCTTCAATAAATTCTGCTGGAGTAAGTACCCGAAGGTGTGCTAACTTAATTTAAACCTCTGCAAAATTTGGCTGGTAATTTTCCAAGAACAGATTGACTCATGATATTTTCGATGTCCCAAAATTTGTCTTTCAGTCATAAATGAAAGAATACCATGTTGCATATTTCAACACTTATGTCTTCAATCTTAAATAAAAATGAAGTCTAAATGTGGCCAATAACAAACAAGAACCAATCAAGAATATCAAAGTTTAAAACTGTTTCTTTTATTTTTAAATTAGAAATCAAAACTTTTAAATTAATAATAAAAAAGCATGCACAGATTATCAAAAATTAAAACATATGATGTGACTAAAGATATGATACCAAGCTTTCTCATATACATCACCTAAAATGCTATACATAATTTTTCTATGATGTTCAATGTCCTTTGCAATCATTATCCAATTCTTCTTTACAATATATGTTAGAAGTATGGTGAAATATTTGCTTTTAATCTATATGATAAAGAATTTATTGCTTTTATCATAAATCAATCTAGAGCTATGTCAGTAGAAACCTATATATTTTTCTCATTCTGGATTCCATACCTAGCTATAAATCATCACTCATTTATTTGAACATTAACAGAAAGTTAATTTATTATCAACATTAACAGAAAGTTACCTAATAACAGTTTGAGTTTTGCATCCCTGTAAAAGGAATAAATCAATTTCCCATGTACTCTACTAATTTATCACCTTCCAATACTACATATAAAAATTTTGAGTATTTAGGAAACTTAAAACCATCATTCACACCTTTTCTTTCCCCCATTAAGTTTTTAGATGTATTTTTTCCTTAGTTATTTCAATCATTGCCTTTCTGAATTTAAATTATATTGAATAATATTTAATTATCAATTAAAGCTGCTGCTAAGTCACTTCAGTTGTGTCCGACTCTGCGCGACCCCATAGACGGCAGCCCACCAGGCTCCCCCGTCCCTGAGATTCTCCAGGCAAGAACACTGAAGTAGGTTGCCATTTCCTTCTCCAATGCATGAAAGTGAAAAGTGAAAGTGAAGTCGCTCAGTCCTGTCCAACTCTTCGAGATTCTTGCTATGAAACATGAGGTAATTAGTATACATTATCTGAACCTATCCTCCTCCCTCACCTCAAAAAAACTGGCTATAATGTAATTATGAAGTTTTATCATTTAGGTCCTTTTTATCACATTTTGACCACTACAGCTTTAAATATTAAAAAAAAAAAAAAACTAACAATATTGTTTTAAACTGTAAACCAAGGTGTTACTGGCCTTATTAAAAAAATACAATCTTATATCTTAATTTTTCATCTTTAAAGGGGAAAGATGAAAGCACCAGTACCTAACAAATTCTTGGTGCTTGGAAGCACCACTTCCAAGCTCCGCCGCCACCACTAAGTTGCTTCAGTCGTGTCCGACTCTGTGCGACCCCATAGACAGGCAGCCCACCAGGCTCCGCCATCCCTGGAATTCTCCAGGCAAGAACACTGGAGTGGGTTGCCATTTCCTTCTCCAATGCATGAAAGGGAAAAGTGAAAGTGAAGTCGCTCAGTCGTGTCCAACTCTTAGTGACCCCATGGACTGCAGCCTACCAGGCTCCTCCATCCATCGGATTTTCCAGGCAAAAGTACTGGAGTGGGTGTCCAATGCCTTCTCCAAGCACCAGTACCTAACAAAGTTCTCTGTGATTTACTTAGTGGCTTCCTTCTTTCCTACAGTCATACTTCACTGCCTGAATTCTGTACATGCCTTTTCCTAAGATTTCTTGTTTTCTTTTTCTGGTTGATCCTCTTGAATAATCTTTCCACCTAGGGCAAGTGAGTAATAACCTGAGTTATCACATGATTTAAATTATCTTTTGCATAATATAAAATACAGTTAAATATCTTTCTTTCCTTCCAACTTTGAAGACATTGCTTCATTTATCTTTAAATATTCACTGCCACTGGTGACATTCTCATTCCTTTAAATATAATTTTCTTCACATATATGTATACACACATATATATTTGCTTTCAAACTATATGACATATCATATATATCATATGAATATATATAAATTTCTGGGAGGGGGATGAGTTTAAAATCTGAACAGAATGTGGAAAATGAACAAATATCCTTAATATGCCAACTTTATGAGGAAACTACCATTAATATTGGGAGGTAAGGGGACACATTTTTTAAATGCTTTTCTTTTAACAATTTCATTTTGTGGTTGTCTTATTCCTAATATAGTTAAAACATATGTCGACATAACAACACTACTGGCCTATTCTTATTTATCCTTTCAGACAGAGAGATGGAATTTTCCTTTTCTCCTCACCCTCAACCCCACAACATGCTGTATCTGTTCTTCATCATCCCAAGGAACCATGTAGCCCCTGAACTATACCTTGGGGCCAAGGGAGAGCACCTAGCAACAAGGTCTTCCCAGGGAGGCTGGGCTGGGGAAGACCTGGGTAAACACCGGATATGGGTTGGGCTGTTTGGACAAGAACTCCTTGTTCTGAGTCCTTGATGTATTGTATTGAAGAGCAAGAAGCGGTGTATTGGGTCTGCATGGGCATACACCGGTGGCCCCTCACATTCTTCTCTTTGGGTGCCATGATCAGAACAAAGCCAACAGAGGTCCTTCTAAAAGCTCTGGTAGTCTGAATCTGAAGCTCAACATGTTATAGATTTCAAACACTTTCAAATTATGTCTGTACATGGTTCCTCAAACAGTAGCCAGGATCTACTCAGAGATCTCCAAGTCTAGTTTTACTACCTACATACCTAAATATGTTTCCTAATCTGTAATGGCCAACATTTTAGTCAATACATGTTGTTTAGTTGCTAAGTTGTGTTCAACTCTTTTGCAACCCCATGGACTATAGCTTGCCAGGCTGCTCTGTCCAGGGGGTTTTCCAGGCAAGAATACTAGAGTGGGTTACCATTTTCTTCTCCAGGGCATCTTCCCAACCCAAGGATTGAACCCACAGCTCCTGCCACGTCTCCTTCAGGGAAATTCTTATTGCTGACCCACCAGGGAAATCCATAGTCAATATAGGGCCTTGGTACTAATCAGGAAATTCCATGACGGTGACTAACTATATCTAGGTTACCACTGTATTATTTTTCTATAATGTTTTATACACACACATACATACACTTGTGAACAGCTTGGTTTTCAATTCTGATGTATTTAGCTCACTTTTTAAAGAAAATCATACAACACAGCTGTTAAACAAATTATTTCTGAATGAGGAAACCTGAAATATAAGATAAGGTTTGTTTTGTTTGTTTCTTTTCCAAGATGTGAGTTCTTAGGCATATTTCTTCAAGAGGTTCATAAATGTTATTAAATTGATGTTCATTTTTCTAAATTTTCATTTAATATCCAATAGCTATTCTTCCCCATTCATAAATATAAGTCCTTGTTTTCTACAAGTGAACTCAATGATAACTAGGAAAATGAACTAGAGTTCCTCATACAGTGATATATGAAAATATTGCCAAAGTCACTGGAATATTTATGGAAACACTCTATTGCAATATGCAATATTGATTTACTAATTGAAGAAGTCCTATAATGTACTACCTAGAGGCCACAGACTATATTATTTTCTTTATGTGATCAGCATCCAGAATATTTAGTGAAGTATGACTGATAGAGATAGGTATACAGTATCTATGTGTACCTCCTTGATAAGGACATGAACACTAAAGAACATTTTGAAGTGGAACTCCAATTCTAAGCCTTGGGAAATATATTTGGAGAAAGTATTTTGAATGACTATAAATGTAAACTGCTTGCTTTTCATAAAATTCCATTTTTATGACCTACAGAACAATTCTTTTATCTCATAGTTTTCAGCCTCAAGCCAGAAGAGATGCCACATTCACTTTTGAAGTTAGAAAGAACTGGAATGCTCATAATATTCAACTTTTTCCACTTCTTTTATATATATGATATAGAGAACTGGGCAGTCAGGGTGGAGAACCATTGCTATTTTTATTCATAAGCCTATGAGTCTCCTAAATCTCCATTCAGAGATGTGCACGAATGTGTCTAGAGCTCCATAGTGGTCAACCATTTTAACTAAATCAGGTATACAGTTGATGGTAATCATGGTTTGGTGACTAAGAGTCTTGATACCACTTACTGACACTGGAGGTTTTAATGTTACCTACTCTATCACTTCAAATGGTGACTGCAGCCATGAAATAAAAAGATGCTTACTTCTTGGAAGAAAAGTTATGACCAACCTAGAGAGCATATTAGAAAGCAGAGACATTACTTTGCCAACAAAGTTTCATCTCATCAAGGCTATGGTTTTTCCAGTAGTCATGTATTGATGTGAGAGTTGGACTATAAAGAAAGCTGAGCACTGAAGAATTGATGCTTTTGAACTGTGGTGTTGGAGAAGACTCTTGAGAATCTCCTGGACTGCAAAGAGATCCAACCAATCCATCCTAAAGGAAATCAGTCCTGAATGTTCATTGGAAGGACTGATGTTGAAGCTGAAAGTCCAATACTTTGGCCACCTGATGGGAAGAGCTGACTCATTGGAAAAGACCCTAATGCTGGGAAAGAGTGAAGGCAGGAAGAGAAGGGGACGACAGAGGATGAGATGGCTGGATGGCATCACTGACTCAATGGACATGAGTTTGAGTAAACTCCAGGAGATGGTGATGGACAGGGAGGCCTGTCGTGCTACAGTCCATGGGGTTGCAAACAGTCAGACACCACTGAGTGACTGAACTGAATTGAACTCTACCTTTTAAAATAACATATCCTTATGGAAATCAATATATGCTAATATACATTTATATGTATATATATATGAATCATAATATATATGAATCACATATATAATTTTAATTTTTCTAAGCAGCCACATTTTTAAAGAGGTAAAGAGCAAGTTAAAGAGAAAGGTGAAAATAATTTGAATAATTTACTTAACCCAATATATCCAAAGTACATTCAATTCAACATGTAATTATATTAAAGATAATATATTTTAAACTCATAATTTAAATTCATATTTTCTTACTAAGCCTTTGATTTGAGCACATGTTTAGCACATCTTCATTTTAACTAGTCATACTTCAAGTGCTCAGCAGTCACATCCAGTGGCTACCTTACAGGACAGCACAGCAGATGTGTCATTTTATGCCGTTGCCAGGCCTTTTCAGGTCCTTGCAAACAATCAAATCAGCCTAGTCAAGAACCTGAGCTACATCTTGGAGAGCAAGTAGCAGAAAATATTCAGGTTTACCAGTAACTGGTACCTGGAGTCCATTGTGCTGAACCAAGCCTGGATACCTCAAGTCCCTAAGGGAAGCCTTAAGCATCTGTGTTTAGAAATGGGTGGTGTCCTCATCACTTTATACCAATAATGGAGCACTGGAACAGACTGTGTAGTGCTTTGGGGACTTTCAAGCATCTTTTGTTTCTTCTCTCGCCAATCTTTTTGGGTAGCTCCAATACTTGGTTCATGCTTTTAGATGAGATGTTTAGTTTCCCCAAAGATAAATAAGATGGTAGCACTATGCCATTCTGGAATAATGTGAATAATCATGGGAGCAGAATATTGGCCTTTAAAATATATCTATCATCTAAAATCACCTGAACAGTTACTGCAGAAGAGGGCATCGGTTTTCCTCATCTGTAAATTTAGGAGTTGGGATAGATGAACTGGGAACTTACTTCCTCTGCTAAAATTATATAATTACTACATAAATTAAGTAAATATCATAAAGTCATAAATATGAAATAGCTTACTAAAAGGACTAAGGCCCTTAAAATTCAGAATTTTAAACACTATAAATCTAAGAAAATTTGTATTTATAAAATCTATTAGAGGAAGAAAGTTGCTTTTTTTTTAAACAGAAAATGAGATTTCTATGGTGTAGATGTTGACGAAGTAGAATTTATGTACAGACCAGATTTCCTATAAATTTTGTCCCAATTTATAATTTGTCAAATTCTTTCATTTGGAGTAAGGGAAACTATTTTTACAGATAGAAGTTTACAGTAGTCTCCTTTATACATATTTTAAAAGGAAATGAATTAAAACAGAAATGAAACAAAATTTTAAAAATGAAACTCAATGTGTTTTGAATTTGGAAAAAATGATCAGAGACAACAACAGAAACAGCCTACTTTCTAAATTATTTTCCAATTCTAAGATTATAAACTCAGAGAGAAACTTTTTCAACAGGACAACCTGTGTGATAAGTGCTACAAGTGGAGTAAGTTTGGACTGTGCATGTGCATGAGTTTGAGCCAACTCCCGGAGAGAGTGAGGGCAGGAAAGCCTGGCGTGCTGCAGTCCATGGGATGGCAAAGAATCGGACACAACTGAGCAGCTGAGCGACTGAATGACAACAAATGCTGAGTCACTCAGTCATGTCTGACTCTTTGCCACCTGATGGACTGTAGCCCACCAGGCTCCTGTGTCCCTGGGATTTCCCAGGCAAGAACACTGGAATGGGTTGTCCTTTCCTCCTCCAGGGAATTTTTTTGACCAGGAATCAAATCTGCTTCTCCTGAATCTTCTGCTTTGGTAGGCAGATTCTTTACCACCGCACCACCTGGAAAACCCTAAGTTTGGATTACAAAGGCCTACAAGGTGCACAAAGCATGGGAGAAACATCTAGCTCAGTGTTGGGTCAAGGAACACTTCCTAAGGAGGAGACTCTTCAACTGAAGCTGAGCCCTAGATGACTCAGAAACCCGCCAAAGGGTGAATGTAGGAGCTGGTTGTATATTAGCATGTTTCCTTCAAAACAACACTATGCTCACAATGCTTAGAAGGAAGAGAGAAAGTGGCCCATTTCGCGAAATAGCAAATTGCCCAGTATGAACTGGATCTCTGACTATAGTCAAGTAGTGAGGAGGATGGAAATGTATAATCTGTGTTTTCATCAGTGTCTGATACATGAGGAAATCAAAAGAAACTCTGAATAGTGAATAGTTGAAAATGTCAAAATAAAGGTTAATTTCTAACTGTACACATTTTCTTTCTATAAATCTAGTGCTTCCCTTAAATTGGCACTAAATGCTTAAATTAGACTTTCTGTAGATCTCGCAAATCAAAGTTTGAAAATAGCACTTAGTAAATATTGAGCAGGCATTTGATAAAATGGACCGATATTCATAATTAGTACAATTGTTTCCTTATAAAAATGTGTCTTTAAAGTATTTGAAAATGCTTTAAAATTGTGTGCTCTCTTAAACATTTTAAGCACCCCTCTGCAAACTCATATACTACAAATGTCATCTGAATCACTTTTTTGTTGCTACTGAAAAAAGAAACTACTGCCCAATGTTTGTAAAAGAGCTATATATTCTAAACGGGTGAAGTCAGGATGATTAGCATTTTTAAAATATTTCTTTTTTTATATATTTCCTTCTTTAACTAATATTAAGTTGACATACATACTAAAAGCAGACAACTTAAAAGTTTGTAGTTAAATTACAATGGCCAAGTTGAGTCTATGTTTTCTCACAATATGTGATCGAAGGAGTATGCATAGTGAAAAAAAGAACTTAAAAAAACAAAATACTATTACTAAATGAATAACCTTCATAGATACACAAAGGAAATCTACTCTCTTTCCTTGAAATTATGCGCTTCCATTTTTTATTTCTGAGAAGAAAAGCAAAAGGGAACCAGGATTAGTTTCCTGTTGCTGCTTTAACAAATTATCACATGCTTAGTGACTTAAAACAACATACATTTATCATTTTAAAGTTTTGGAGGTCAGAAGTACTAAAGTGGTCTCACTGGGCTAAAATTAAGGTATTGGCAGGGCTGCATTTTGTTATGGAAGATCTTGGACAGAGTTTTATTTTTACCTTTTCTAGCCTCTTAAGGTTTCCTGCATTACTTGTTTGCTGGCCCCATCCATGTTCAAAGCTACCAATGTTGAGTCTTTTTCAGAAAGCTATCTCTCTGCCTCCTTCTTCCCCATTAAAGGACTCTTATGATTATACTGGGCCCACCTGGATTAATCAGGATGCTCTCTTTATACGAACTGACTGGCAATCTCAATTTCATCTGCAACTTTAATTCCCACTCACTATGTTATATAACATAGTTTTCATATGTTGCAGGTATTAGTATGTGGATATCTGGCAGCAGGGGTGGGGGTTGGCCTACCATAAAAGCTATCAGAGTAAGAAAAATTTTAATGTACACTTGGTGTTAATTATATTTTATTTTTGCCCAGTAAGATTTGATTGGAACATGATGTCAGGCTTTCATTCAATCTCAAACAAAAATCCCTGTCCTCATGAAGTTTGCAGAGAGAAAATATAAGTCACATGTACCAAGTAAAAATTGGGGTGGGGGATGAGGTTGGTAAAGGCCTTTCATCACTGTAAGTACTCATTAAGTAAAAAAAAAAAAAAAAAATAATGTTATTTACCAACATCAATCAAATTAATTGAATAATGTAGCAATAATAAATTATATTTTATTACATGACTCATAATGCATTATTAGAAGAACAAAATATATCTTTCATCAACTGGGTGACTCATACGTCTATAGAGAAAGTAAAAAAAAAAATTAAGAAAACCTTAATCAACTGACAGAGCTACGTGATTCTAAACAAGTGATTTGAATGATCTTTTATTTCATCAACATGAATGATTTTTTTTTCATTGAAATGACAGACCATTATACTATCAAGTAGGGGTGGTACCAGATTTACAAAGTATCCATTAAAGTCTTAATTTAATGGTCTAGGAAAGAAAAAATAGTTTAGGGGAATTAAAATTCCCATTTATGATCCTTCAAAGAGTTGTGTGACAAACTTCATCAAGTTAGCAAAAAACTTTTCTTTATACCCCCTTCTCTATTAGAAAAAAAAAAGCTTGACATTCTACTTTTAAGTTTCTCTCCTTGTGTTAATCAAAGGCTCACCTAAAAAAGTCACTCCTTAACTCTTAGGAAAAAATATTTCTTTTCTTTTCTCAACTACAAATGTAGTAGAGTTCAGTTAATTACTAGTTTTACTTGCTATTACAGTCAATACAGCTAACTTCAATGATTGGTTTAACATGCTATTGAGTGACTTCTAAGTGTTAGTACTATGCCAGAAGGTGTGGATACAGTTTAAAAAAGAGACAGACAAGAGCAAACAAAAAATAATCCATAAATAAGCCAGAGAAAAAGATCAAATGGTGATAACTTCTCTGCAGAAAATTCAAATGAATGATATGATCTAGAATGAGTGGATGTTGAGATTCTGTCCAGTGAGATCACTAATGGAAGTAAGTTTTAATGCAAAATTTTAATGTTTGAGCTACAGAAGACCAGTGGAAGTGAAACACAGTAGCCTAAGCAGGCTAGAAGGACAACACTACAAAATTATCTTAGAGAAGCAGCCACAACCACATCAAAGAGGATCCTGAGTGCCCTGGTGAAAGGGATGACAGGAATTCACTGAAAGGCTTAAGCAAGAAGAGAATATTATACGATATCCATTATAAAAAGAATATCCTGGGTGCTATGCAAAAGGATAAACAATTGTAAGGGGATAAAACTGAAGTTGGAAAAACCAACCAAGATCTTATTAGATCTTATTACAGTAATCCAAGTGAGAGGTGATGGTAATTTGATTAAAATAACATAAAAGAAATGATTAAAAAATGACCAGCTTCGTGTTGTCTTTTGGGGGTAGTACAAAGGATCTGATGGCTGACTGGGTGTGCAAGCAATAACAATAAGGGTCAAAAATAACTCACAGTTCTTTGAGTCCAGAAAGTGGTTAGAAGCTCATTCTACTAAGAGTGATAGAGAAGAAAAACAGAAGATCAGGTCTGTGGAGAAAATGAAAAATTCTATTCTGCCTGTGTTACATTTGACATCCTTACCAGACATCTGGATAGGGAGGTCAAGAAATCAACTGAATATATAAATATGGGAATTCCAGGAAGAGATCTGGACTGATAATAAAAATTTTAAGGTCATCAGACTATTGATGGTTTTTAGTATAGAAGACTACATTAGGTCACCTAGGAAGAGTAAACAGGTAGATAAGAGAGCTTGACACACAGTTCTGTGAGGACTGGAGGGAAATAATATCTTTTCCTTTCACTATTTTGGATTAGCTTCTTTGGATCATGGGAATTATTTGTGTGTAAGGTCAAGCAAAAAATTTGAGAGTTATGTGGGGGAGAAGTATAGGAAGTTCTCAGTTAAGGTAGAAGATCAAAAATTAGCATGCACTGACAATACAATTACATGATTTCCTTCAGAAAAGCTTAATAGGTATAGAAACATAAAAGACTGGTTAAACCAAAGTGGATGTAGTAAAAGAGTGAAATGGGACTTTGAAACTCTCACAAGAGTAAAAGAAGTGATAACCAGATGGGTCCAGAATCACAGGGAATTGCGTGAAGTAGAAGGAACTAGTAGGTAAAGAGAAAGAGAAGAATCAAAAGGATTGACATTTCATAAGACTGAAGTACAAGTCTAGGTGGAGCAAGAAAGTTAGGGCTTCCTTTGCACTAACTTCAGGGAGAGCCATTCATATGAACTTTCTAGTGTTGTGCTCACATAGAATACAGTGTGAACAGTGTTTCTGGAGGTCATCCTATGTGGTTCCCTTAGAGGAGAGTTGAAGAAATAGATTTCATTTAATGTTGAATAGGAAGTTATGATTTCAGATGAAACAGAGGACAGTTACTTGAATAAGTGACCTTGTAGATTGTTAGGAAGACTGACGGAGTGTAGAACGCTGAATAGATAGCCCATGAGCACTAATGTCATCTAAAAAAGAGGCGAGAAAACTGTTACAATAGATGATTATTAGTAAAATATTATTAGTAAAATATCCATCACAGATGATGAATAGTAAAATATCCAGGGCGCTTCACTTTAGAAAGAGAAGATTTATTTACACAAAGATTATTTAAACAGTGAGTTACAAGAAAAACTTAAACAAACATTAGTTAGATTAAAAAGTATATGAAGAAATAGTGTCATTATGAACCATAATATAATTCTGGGGCTGAAAGAAGAACAGGGAGCAAAATAGAGAGTGAAAAGGAGAGGAAAAGGAATAAAAAGAAAATACAAAAGATATGTTTTGACAAATCAAGACCAAAATTCAGATGACTACATCTGTCCCATTAATTGCTTTATTCTCTTAAATGGTCTCTGTCTTGTTCCCATCTAATACATCTTTACAAGACTTCACAAGAGACCTTTTCAAAATGCAAAATGGATCACAGCACTCACTTCTATAAACACTTCAATAGCTTCCCATTATCCACAGAATAATGTCCAAGCTCCTTAATGTGGCCCTGATCCACGACTATTCCTCCAGACACATTTCCACCAGGTTCCCCATCATTCCCTTGCAATATAATTCCTTTTCCTTCCATGTCAATATCATACTGCTCCTTGCATCTTTGTTATGCTCCAGCTATTCCCTTTAACTGTGATGTACGTGGAAAATTGCATCACATACTCTGTGATGCCTTCCCTATTCTTCACGGGCCATAATGTCCATTCTCTTACATCTCTTTGCCAAGAAAGAACCATCAACCTACTATTTCCTATTTCTGTATCTTTCATGCTTCTATTATTCTATCATTCTGCTGTATTGTTTCTTTGTAAGGTCTATAAAATTCTCAAGATTCTCAACCGATTTCTTTCGGTTCAGTTCAGTTGCTCAGTTGTGTCCCACACTTTATGATTCCATGGATTGCAGCACTCCAGGACTCCCTGTCAATCACCAACTCCTGGAGTTTACTCAATATCATGTCCATTGAGTCAGTGATGCCATTCAACCATCTCAACCTCTATCTATTGTTTCTTTCAGTTCAGTTCAGTCACTCAGTCATGCCCAACTCTTTGTGATCCCATTAACCACAGCATACCAGGCCTCCCTGTCCATCACCAACTCCCAGGGTCTACCAAAATCCATATCCATAGAGTCAATGATGCCATCCAACCATCTCATCCTTTGTCATCCCCTTCTCCTCCATCCCTCAATCTTACATCAGGGTCCTTTCCAATGAATCAGCGCTTTGCATCAGGTAGCCAAAGTATTGGAGCTTCAGCTTCAACAGCAGTCCTTTCAATGAACACCCAGGACTGATCTTCTTTAGGACAGACTGGTTGGATCTCCTTGCAGTCCAAGGAACTCTCAAGAGTTTTCTTCAATGCCACAGTTCAAAATCATCAGTTCTTCTGCATTCAGTTTTCTTTATAGTCCAACTCTCACATGCATACATGACCACTGGAAAAACCATAGCCTTGACTAGATGGACCTTTGTTGGCAAAGTAATGCTTATTAATTGTTTCTTTAGAAACTTGCAAAATACCTACTACACAGTAGGTGCTCAATAGTTTGCTTAATAGATGTTACCTAATGTAAGATGGAAATCTTGATATAGAATTATGAAAAATGCTACATACATAAGGTGGAAGGTATGAACAGTAATTAGATAAGATTCAGTTCAGTTCAGTTCAGTTCAGTTCTTAGTTGTGTCCGAGTCTTTGCAACCCCATGGACTGCATGGACTGGAGCAGGACAGGCCTCCCTGTCCATCACCAACTCCCAGAGTTTACTCAAACTCATGTCCATTGAGTCAGTGATGCCATCCAACCATCTCATCCTCTGTCGTCCCCTTCTCTTCCTGCCTTCAATTTTTCCCAGCATCAGAGTCTTTTCCAGTGACTCAGTACTTTGCATCAAGTGGCCAAAGTATTGGAGTTTCAGCTTCAACATCAGTTCTTCCAATGAATAGTCAGGGCTCATTTCCTTTACGATTGACTGGTTGGATCTTCTTGCTGTCCAAGGGACTCTCAAGAGTCTTCTCCAACACCACAGTTCAAAGGCATCAATTCTGTAGCACTCAGCTTTCTTTATTAGTCCAAATCTCACATCCATACATGACTACTGGAAAAACCATAGCCTTGACTAGACGGAACTTTGTTGGCAAAGTACCATCATTGCTTTTTAATATGCTGTCTAAGTTAGTCATAACTTTTCTCCAAAGGAGTAAGCATCTTTTAATTTCATGGCTGCAATCACCATCTGCAGTGATTTTGGAGCCCAGAAAAGTAAAGTCTGCCACTGTTTCTCCACTGTTTCTCCATCCATTTGCCATGAAGTGTTGGGACCAGATGCCATGATTTTTGTTTCCTGAATGTTGAGCTTTAAGCCAACATTTTCACTCTCCTCTTTCACTTTCATCAAGATGCTCTTTAGTTCTTCTTTGCTTTTGGCCATAAGGGTGGTGTCATCTGCATATCTGAGGTTATTGATATTTCTCCTGGCAATCTTGATTCCAGCCTGTGCTTCATCCAGTCCAGCATTTCTCATGCTGTACTCTATGTATAACTGAAATAAGCTGGGTGACAATATACAGCCTTGATGTACTCCTTTCCCAATTTGGAACCAGTCTGTTGTTCGATGTCCAGTTCTAATACTTGCTTCCTGACCTGCATATAGATTCTCAAGAGGCAGGTCAGATGTTCTGGTATTCCCATCTCTTTAAGAATATTCCAGTTTTTTGTGATCCACATAGTCAATGGCTTTGGCATAGTCAATGAAAAAGAAATAGATGTTTTTTTCTGGAACTCTCTTGCTTTTTTGACAATCCAGTGGATGTTGGCAATTTGATCTCTGGTTCTTCCACCTTTTCTAAATCCAGCTTGAACATCTGGAAGTTCATGGTTCATGTATTGTTGAAGCATGGCTTAGAGACTTTTGAGCATTACTTTACTAGTATGTGAAATGAGTGCCAATTGCGTGGTAGTTTGAGCATTCTTTGGCATTGCCTTTCTTTGGGATTGGAATGAAAACTGACCTTTTCCAGTCCTGTGGCCACTGCTGAGTTTTCCAAAATTGCTGGCATATTGAGTGCAGCACTTTCACGGCATCATCTTTTAGGATTAGTAACAGTTCAACTGGAAATCCATCACCTCCACTAGCTTTGTTCATACTGATGCTTCCTAGGGCCCACCTGACTTCACATTTCAGGATGTCTTGCTTAAGGTGAGTGATCACACCATCGTAATTATCTGGGTCGTGAAGATCTTTTTTGTACAGTTTTTCTGTGTATTTTTGCCACCTCCTAATATCTTCTGCTTCTGTTAGGTCCATACCATTTCTGTCCTTTATTGAGCCCATCTTTGCATGAAATGTTCCCTTAGTATCTTTAATTTTCTTGACGAGATCTCTAGTCTTTCTCACTCTATTGTTTTCCTCTATTTTTTAGCACTGATCACTGAGGAAGGCTTTCTTATCTCTCCTTGCTATTGTTTGGAACTCTGCATTCAGATGCTTATATCTTTCCTTTTCTCCTTTATTTTTTGCTTCTCCTCTTTTCACAACTATTTGTAAGGCAAGATTAGAACTCTTTTTTACATTTTTCTATGATACTGATAGACTTCAATTTAACTGTTTATATAGGTGAATGGATAAATAAGTGTATATTTATATAGGGCTTCCCTGGATGCCAAAGCCTTTGACTGTGTAGATTACAATAAACTGTGGAAAATTCTGAAAGAGATGGGAATACCAGACCACCTGATCTGCCTCTTGAGAAATCTGTATGCAGGTCAGGAAGCAACAGTTAGAACTGGTCATGGAACAACAGACTGGTTCCAAATAGGAAAAGGAGTACGTCAAGGCTGTATATTGTCACCATGTTTATTTAACTTCTATGCAGAGTACATCATGAGAAATGCTGGACTGGAAGAAACACAAGCTGGAATCAAGATTGCCGGGAGAAATATCAATAACCTCAGATATGCAGATGACACCACCCTTATGGCAGAAAGTGAAGAGGAACTAAAAAGCCTCTTGATCAAAGTGAAAGTGGAGAGTGAAAAGGTTGGCTTAAAGCTCAACATTCAGAAAACGAAGATCATGGCATCTGGTCCCATCACTACATGGGAAATAGATGGGGAAACAGTGGAAACAGTGTCAGACTTTATTTTTCTGGGCTCTAAAATCACTGCAGATGGTGACTGCAGCCATGAAATTAAAAGACGCTTACTCCTTGGAAGGAAAGTTATGACCAACCTAGATAGCATATTCAAAAGCAGAGACATCACCTTGCCAACAAAGGTTTGCCTAGTCAAGGCTATGGTCTTTCCTGTGGTCATGTATGGATGTGAGAGCTGGACTGTGAAGAAGGCTGAGCGCCGAAGAATTGATGCTTTTCAACTGTGGTGTTGGAGAAGACTCTTGAGAGTCCCTTGGACTGCAAGGAGATCCAACCAGTCCATTCTAAAGGAGATCAGCCCTGGGATTTCTTTGGAGGGAATGATGCTAAAGCTGAAACTCCAGTATTTTGGCCACCGCATGCGAAGAGTTGACTCATTGGAGAAGACTCTGATGCTGGGAGGGATTGGGGGCAGGAGGAGAAGGGGACGACAGAGGATGAGATGGCTGGATGGCATCACTGACTCGATGGATGTGAGTCTGAGTGACCTCCAAGAGCTGGTGATGGACAGGGAGGCCTGACGTGCTGCAGTTCATGGGGTCGCAAAGAGTCGGACACGACTGAGTGACTGATCTGATCTGATCCATGGATGCTCAGATGGTAAAGAATCTGCCTGCAATGCAGTAGACCTGAGTTCAATACCTGGGTCAGGAATGTCCCCTGAAGAAGGAAATGGCTACCAATTCCAGTATTCTTGCCTGGAGAATTCCACGGATAGAGCAGCCTACAATGCTATAATCCATGGGGTCACGAACAGTCAGACACAACTGAGCAACTAACACTTTCACTTTCCCTTTTTCATGGGTGAATGTTCTTATCCAAAACCTCAGAGGTCAAATGAGCTTCAGAATGCTGAAAAAAAAAATGGATTAGAGAAATATAATATGGTATATATACCATATATTACATAGAATTGACAGTGAGGTATAGGGCAATATCCCATAATCAAATAGGTTGATATTTCTCCCATGACATATGGATATCCACACTAAATACATAGCGCTGGTCTATTTAGGTTTGCCTCTAAATGAATTACCCAAAATTCTACAACACATTCTAATATTCCAATTACAAAATGACGTGGGAACTCCCTGGTGGTTCAGTGGTTCAGACCGATGAGGCCAAGTTCAATCCCTGGACCAGGAACTAAGATTCCCCCAAGCCAAATGGTGCAGGATGTATATATACGTATCTGTATTAAAATATTATTTTGTAGATACTAGGATATTCATAGTCAGTACTATAACAGGAGGTTCCTACCTCAAATTCCTTCCTTTGATAATAAAATAATGTATTAACATAAAGGGTCAGATGCAGTTATGAGATAAATGAATATAGGAGGGTTGTTTTTTTTTTTTACCTTTTTCTATAATTATGCAGATTGAACTTAAAAGAGTAGAGCATAAATGATATAGACCTCATCTCGACAGTCTAAAAAAAATGTCCTGGACTGATCCATAACTGGTAACACCTTGGACTGGCTTCAAGATCATCTTGTCAATTTCCAATCATCTTGTCAATAATCATCTTGTCAATGATTCCAAGGTATCATTTATTAAAATGTCCTTAGCACTCTAAACATAGAGGAAACATAAACCTATTTTCTATGGTGCAGCTTTCCAAAAGACAAATTTCTTACACCATAATGCTATCAGCCTTCATTATCATCAATAAAAAAATAATAAATTTGCAGTTCTAGGAAATCCTGAGTAGTGTTTATTAAAAAAGAAAATTCCTTCTTAAATAAGTTTCCTTAAAATCTGTATCTCAATAGCTTCCAAATATTTTTGGAAGAGTGCTGATAATTGTTCTGGCAATACCTATAATAACAGGGCATGCCTATTATTATAGGACATATATGCCATAATACCATAATACCTATGGGCATTATGCCTATATGCCACAATACCTATATACCATAATACCTATGGGCAACACCTATAATAATAGGCATGTCTCATTTTTAGTTAACAATGAGACATTTTAGAAAGCTAGATTGTCCCCCTTATTATACTCAGGAAGAATATTACTTCAGAAGATTTGCAGAAACTCATGTGACATATAAAAAAGATTCTTTCCCTAATCAGTTTATTAACTTGACCATATTTACTGGCATTGTTTCAAAGTCAAATTGTGCAAATAAACCATTTAAAAGATTTAATACTCTATTTGCAACACAGCCATAAATAACAATTTCTTTTAAAATATGAATTATTAAAATTATAATAGTCATTCAGAAGTTTAATATTTTTTATTCCATAAATCATCTTATATTCAGAAAAAAATTTTTTTCATGAGTTTTCTCTGACTGTCCAATAATCACTGATTGTCAAGAAACAATTGTCTTTAGGACTCTTAAGAATGTAGGTATAAACAATCATTTAAATATACACATTTTTTCCTAATTTATTTTTTCAGTGCATATTACATAACACAGTAACATTTACAGCCAAAAACAAAAGGAAACTTTCACTATATAACAAGTTAATCAAAGCCAACATGAACTTTATTTTGTTCCACTGAAAATTTGGTTAGATAGCTCTAAGTCACAATCATAGAAGTACACATGACAAGAGAAACTTCATGCAGGTGAAACTTCATGCTTGTAAAACTTGTCCTGAACCACTTTGCACAGGAGGATGTGGAAGTAAGAATACTGGTAACAAAATGATTCTAACATTTTACTTTTCATTCTGTTTGTACCTGTCCCTTCCTTATCAATGGGCATACTGAAAATTAACCCCACTGGGGCTACTGGGGTAATTCCACAAAGATTTATTCCATTCCTGGGCTGGACATATAACATTCAGAATTTGTATAATGCACTCTCTGGGTCCACAGGTTAGATATCACAGCCAATTTGGAATTAAAACACTCCATAGGTCAATTCACATTTATTGATACTATTCAAAATAATAAATATATGATCAATGAAATACAGAATTTCAGTCAGCTTGTTGACTTCACAATGACACCAATAAATATTTCAAATCACTTCCTTTTAAGTACCTCAAGGTATACTAAAGAATAGAACAGAACATTGGTAAATCAGACAATTAAGACCAAAAACAAAAGAAAACCTACATAGACCATTTAGTATCTGCCTTTAATCTAGTTCAAGAATACACAAGTAGATATAGTCCCCAGACACAATGTTTACTTTTCCAGTTGGAGCAGCAAAGCAAGTAAATGCTGTCAAATGAGACAAGACTCCAAACTGTCATTATGACAACTTCATCTCAGACTGTCAACATGCCACACATTTTTCCAGATACCTCTGGGGTGCAGACTCAGTAACCTTTCCACTTACAACCCCCTACCTACTCCCTCATTGTCCCAAAGCCACAAGGGATCCAAAATGGAAAACAATTTTTTCTAGGAATCTTTTGGTTAAAAACATCCTTTTAAGTAGAAGTAAAGAATAGTAAGAGAAAATTCAAGAAGCAATAGACAAAACAGTATCTCTACAAGTGTGTGTGTTAGTCATTTAGTTGTGTTGGACTCTTTGTAATGCCCTGGACTGTAGCCCACCAGGCTCCTCTGTCCATGGGATTCTCCAGGCAAGAATACTGAAGTGGGTTGTCATGCCCTTCTCTACAAAGATAAGCATAAAGAAGGTGTATGAAATAAATGAGTCAAGACATAGTAGAATGAAACAAATGACACAGAAAAGGGAGGGAATTTTAGAGCAAAATGAAGGAATAATAGTAATAATAAGAGGAATTATTACTTGAATTTTCCTGATATGAAAAACCTTCTTAAGTATTAAAAAATCTTTTAAGTTTCAGAGAGCAGTATTAAAATAGCCCTTTTGCTATGTAAATTTGACTAAATAATATGAATTTCCCGCAGAAAAAGGTGTATAAGGTGCTGTAGATTGACTGATTGATAGATACAGATTACAATATAGATACCTATGTCTCTATTTGCATCTATATCTGAGTATATGGATTTATTTTCTCTCATTTTTTTCCATTATTCAAGATTATACTACCAATCTCTTTTCCCTGCAGTTTTGTTCTAACTTCTTATGGTGTGTACTCATTCTTCCAGGAGAGAAAACTCAAATGTGAGCATGGCACGGTGATGGGGAGAGAGGAGGGCAACTGTTGGAGGAAGGACAGAGGAAATTCTTAAATTAAAGGAATAGTGAGATTTCTTTTCTTCACAGGCTAATACAGGCACATTTATGGTCATGAGGTGAGGTTCACTAGCTAATTTTCCAAACTTTCATAGATATATATGGAAAAGTTAGAATGAGCATCTTTGCACCTGGAGTCTAATAGAAGAAAACAAGCTATTATTATATACATCTCTGTAGATGCTCATGATGATAGAAAAAATGTCTAGAACAATTGGACAAGAAAGTGACATAAATCCTAACAGTATAAAAATGCATTACCTACAGTATGTCCAGAATCAGTCTTTCTGAAGGATAATTATGGTTTGACCCAAGATCTGTCAAGTATATTTTCTTCCAAGAAGTCCCTGGTGCTTCCAAGCACAGTCCCTGCTGGAGATACATTCTAGACTCCAAAATGAACAGAATGTTAAAAACTAACAAGATTTGTGAGAGTCTTTTCTTGGCAAATTTGATAATAATTAGTGTTTATTAAGATTTTATCAGCTCCACAGTATTGAAATAGAGGATATGATATTTAAACATATACACTGACATGTATATATTTAAAGATAGATAATGAAATATAAATGAAAGATTATGAATATACATACTGATAGAAAAATAAGTGCTTAAGAGAGAGAAAGACAGCAATTAATTTGTCCTTACTCCTTGTTTGCCCACCTCAACCAAGTCAGACTGAATCTTTGATATAAATACACATTCTAAGAAATCCAAGGGTGGACCGTTTATCTCTTAAAAATCTTTATTACAAACTCATCTCTCCATCTTCTCTACCTAGTTTCAGGTACCATGACAATGTATTTGGAACGCTATAACAGTCTATTGGTTTGTCTAATCGTATCTAATGATGTTCCACATTCCTTGATTATCCACTAACAACCAGAATTGTTTTTTAAAAGTGAATATGATCATGTCATCAAAGAACATATACACCATGTTGTTGAGTGAAAGTTGCAAGGTAAAGCATTATATTCCTCCTACCTTTCCAGTCAGATGTTGTACCATGTTCTCATTTCTTCTCTAACATCACAAGAATCTTCATTTACGCTTCTGAATTCATCATACTGCTCCTGCCATAAGGGTTTTTGCAAATATTTTCTCCTTTATCTGTAAAGATCTTCCTGTCCTCTCATTGCTTCATTAACTCCTCGAAGGTTTCAAATATCATTCGCCAGAAAAGCCTTCCTGGCTCTTCCCCACAGATCCACAATTCTGTGAAACTCTGCTTCACTGCACATTAGTAGAGGGGCATTTCAACATTACTAGTCATTAGGGAAGTTTATGACATTGTACAGAAGGCCGCGGTCAAGACCATCCCCAAGAAAAAAGAAATGCAAAAAGGCAAAATGGTTGTCTGAGGAGGCCTTAAAAAATAGCTATGAAAAAAAGAGAAGTGAAAGGCAAAGGAGAAAAGGAAATTTGAATGCATTTGAATGAAGAGATCAAAAGAATAGAAAGGAGAGATAAGAATGCCTTCCTCAGTGATCAATGCTAAGAAATAGAGAAAAACAATAGAATGGGAAAGACTAGAGATCTCTTCAAGAAAATTAGAGATACCAAGGGAACACTTCATGCAAAGATGGGCTCAATAAAGGACAGAAATAGTATGGACCTAACAGAAGCAGAAGATATTAAAAGGTGGCAAAAATACACAGAAAACTGTATAAAAAAGATCTTCACGACCCACATAATCACGATATGTGATTACCCCCCTCGAGCAAGACATCCTGGAATGTGAAGTCGAGTGAGCCTTATGAAGCATCACTACAAACAAACGTAGTGGAGGTAATGGAATTCCAGTTGAACTATTTCCAATCCTAAAAGATGATGCTGTGAAAGTGCTGCATTCAATACGCCAGCAAATGTGGGAAAACTCAGCAGTGGCCACAGGACTGGAAAAGGTCAGTTTTCATTCCAGTCACTAAGAAAGGCAATGCCAAAGAATGTTCAAACTAACATACAATTGGCACTCATCTCACACGCTCGTAAAGTAATGCTCAAAATTCTCCAAGCCAGGCTTTAACAACAGTACATGAACTGTAAACTTCCAGATGTTCAAGCTGGATTTAGAAAAGGGATAAGAACTAGAGATCAAATTGCCAACATCCATTGGATCATTGAAAAAGCTAGAGTGTTCCAAAAAATATCTACTTCTACTTTATCGACCATGCAAAGCCTTTGACTGTATGGATCACAACAAACTTTGGAATATTCTTAAAGAGATGGGAATACCAGACCACTTGATCTGCCTCCTGAGAAATCTGTATGCAGGTCAAGAAGCAACAGTTAGAACTGGACATTAAACAACAGACTGGTTCCAAATTGGGAAAGGAATATGTCAAGGCTGTATATTGTCACCCTGCTTATTTAACATATATGCAAGGGACATCATGAGAAATGCTGAACTGGATGAATCAAGCTGGAATCAAGATTGCCAGGAGAAATATCAATAACCTCAGATAAGCAAATGACATCACACTTAAGGCAGAAAACGAAGAACTAAAGAGCCTCTTGATGAAAGTGAAATAGGAGATTGAAAATGTTGTCTTAAAACTCAACATTCAGAAAACTAAGATCGTGGCATCTGGTCCTATCACTTCATGGCAAACAGATGTGGAAACAGTGACAGACTTCATTTTGGGGGGTTCCAAAATCACTGCAGATGGTGACTGCAGCCATGAAATTAAAAGACGTTTGCTCCTTGGAAGAAAAGCTATGACCAACCTAGACAGCATATTAAAAAGCAGAGACATTATTTTGCCAACAAATGTCCATTTAGTTAAAGCTGTGGTTTTCCCAGTAGTCATGCATGGATGTGAGAGTTGGACTATAAAGAAAGCTGAGCGCTGAAGAATTGATGCTTTTGAACTGTGGTGTTGGAGAAGACTCTTGAGAGTCTCTTGGACAGCAAGGAAATCCAACCAGTCCTCATAAAGGAAATGAGCCCTGAATATGCATTGGAAGGACTGATGTTGAAGCTGAAAACTCCAACACTTTGGCCACCTGATGCAAAGAACTGACTCATTGGAAAAGACCCTGATGCTGGGAAAGATTAAAGGCAGGAGGAGAAGGGGACGACAGAGGATGAGATGGTTGTATGGCATCACTGACTTACTGGACTTGAGTTTGAGTGAACTCCGGGAGTTGGTGATGGACAGGGAAGCCAGGCGTGCTCTAGTCCAAGGGGTTACAAAAAGTCAGACATGACTGAACGACTGAACTGAACTGAAAATGCAATAATACTTCACTTCCACACTCATTAGGATGACTACAGTAATTTCTTTTTAATAATGAAAAATAAGCATTGATAAGAATGTGGATAATTTGGAGCACACATAACATGGCTAATGAGCATAAAAAATATAGTAAAGCTGCACAGACAACAGTTTGATGGTCCCTTGAAAAAGGTAAACATAGAAATACCCAGAAACCCTCATTCTCTGTGTATACCCAAAGAAATTAGACAAGGACTCAAATATGTGTACATGAATTTAACAGGAGCATCATTCACAAGAGATAAAATATGGAAACAACCCAAATGTCCACCAACAAATGATTACATAAAATCTGGTGAAAGTCGCTCAGTCATGTCTGACTCTTTGCAACCCCATGGAATAGTCTATGGAATTCTCCAGGCCAGAATACTGGAGTGGGTTGCCATGCTCTCCTCCAGGGGATATTCCCAGCCCAGGGACTGAACCCAGGTCTCCCACATTGCAGGCAGATTCTTTATCATCTGAGCCACCACAGATGCCAAAGAATAGTGGAATGGGTAGCCTATCCATTCTGCAGCGGATCTCCCCAAACCAGGAATCAAACTGGGGTATCCTGCATTGCAGGCAGATTCTTTATCAGCTGAGCCACCAGGGAAGCCCTATTTAAATACATAAATACATGAATATTAGTTAGCCATTAAAAGGAATAAAGTACTAGCACATACTACCATGTGGATAGGCCTCAAAACCAATATGCTAAGTAAAAGTAGACAGACATAAACGTTTTCATGTTTTATTATTGAATTCATAATGTGGCTCAGATGTCTGCCTGAGCAGACGTCTGCCTGCAATAAAGTGTCTGCCTGCAATGCTAGAGACCCAGGTTCAATTCCTGGGTTGGGAAGATCCCCTGGAGAAGGAAATGGCAATCCACTCCAGTACTCTTGTCTGGAAAATCCCATGGACGGAGGAGCGTGATAGGCTACAGTCCATGGGTCGCAAAGAGTCGGACACGACTGGGCGACTTCACTTTCACTTTCCATATGATATATTTAGGGTAGGTAAATCCATAGGACAGAAAGCAGATTTGTGGTTACCAGGGGTTGGTGAAATGTGAGCATGGAGGAAAATAAGGAGTGACTACTTAATAGGTACAACATTTTCTTTGGGGTGATAAAAATATTTGGAGACATATAGAAGTAGAGGCTGTACAACATTTTGAATGACTATGAACTGGGTACTTTAAGATGGCTAATTTTTTGTAAATTTCAACTAAGGAAAACATACTGAAAAAAAGCTTTTTTAAATGGCAAAGTAAAATGCTTAGCAAATTTTCTCCACACAGAGCCACAATAAAACTGGCTAAAATTGCCAAAAACAAACATTTCTGAGCTCTGAAAATTTACCACAGGTATACAAAAATGCAGTGATATTCTTATTTAAGGAAAACTACTCCACCTCCAAAAAACAGTGGGAGTCTGTGTAGCATTTTATCCTGGGACTGCTTCTACCCCTTCACTGGTTTCCAGCTCCTTACTGCTGCATTTACCAGGGCATGATAAGCTGTAAGGGACATCAGCTTTCTTTCCAGACAGGGAAGAATTGATCTGGAGCAGAGCTTGATAGGAGAAGGCAATGGCACCCCACTCCAGTACTCTTGCCTGGAAAATCCCATGGATGGAGGAGCCTGGTAGGCTGCAGTCCATGGGGTTGCTAGGAGTCAGACACGACTGAGTGACTTCATTTTCACTTTTCACTTTCATGCATTGGAGAAGGAAATGGCAACCCACTCCAGTGTTCTTGCCTGGAGAATCCCAGGGACGGGGGAGCCTGGTGGGCTGCCGTCTATGGGGTCGCACAGAGTCGGACACGACTGAAGTGACTTAGCAGTAGCAGGAGCAGAGCTTGATAAGGCCCATGCCTTGAGGTGCTATCAAAAGCAACAGCTATCTCTGTGACAATTAGGAAAAGCCAGTATCATAGCTTACATGAGGTTACAATACTGTTTGGAGTTAGCAATAGACCCTTAGACAAACTTAAGAAATTTTTTGGAGGGATCCAGTGAAAGAGACAGCCACTGTGGGCCTTGATCAATTCCCACATACTCCTGGTGTCAGAAAGGCTGTGAACATAATAACAAGATATGAAGACAGACCTAGCTATTTCCTGATTATGAGGCCTTGCACCTGCACAAAGTAAAAGCTGAGGCATATTCATAAAGTGTCTGAATTTTGTGTTTCTCAACTCACACACAGATCCACTGGCAAAAGATGGATATCTTATTCACTCCAGATATTTAAGAATGACCTCTGATTTATCACTGTCTGAGAAATAAGCTGATTCAGGGGAAATATAGGAAGCCAGACTTAAAAAAAAAAATGAAATAAATCAAAAACATAAGGAAGAGAAGACATAAATGATGCACACTGAGGGCAAGATAAGATCCACACAATTAGTCCAGGCAAATCTCTAAACAAATGAACATTAATAGCAAAAACAGTAACTTCTGGAGGTGGGAGGAGGGATAGCTCATAATCCAGAGTTACTAAAGTATGCTATCAAATTATCCAGCTTTCAACAATAAGATAGCAAGATACTCAATGAAACAAAAAATTGTAATCCATACACTGGGCAAAGTAGTTAATAGAAACTGTCTCTGAGGGGCCCTCAATGTTGGACTTGGCAGATAAAAACTTCAAATCATTTGTTGCAATTATGCTTAAAATTTTTTTCTTATTAAACGTATTTTAGGACTTCCCTGGCAGTCTAGTGATTAAGACTCCATGCTGCAACTGCAGCGGCACAACTTTGATCTCCCGTCAGGGAACTAAGATGGATCTTATTTCCCTGACCAGAGATTGAACTTTATACAGGCTTCCCTTGTGGCTCAGCTGGTAAAGAATCCACTTGCAATCCGGGAGACCTGGGTTCAATCCCTGGATTGGGAAGACCCCCTGGAGAAGGGAAAGGCTACCCACTCGAGTATTCTAGCTGGAGAATTCCATGACTATACAGTTCATAGAGTCACAAAGAGTTGGACACGGCTGAACAACTTTCACTTTCATATATATATGATACATATATAAATATTTATATAAATATAAAATATGAAATAAATATATTTATATATATATAAACATGTTTTAGAAGGCAGAAAGCTTAGTAACAATGATTTATCAAATACAGAATATCAATCAAGAGGTTAAATGCTTTTCCAAAAAAAAAAAGAAATTTTATTTTTTATTTTTTTCAAAAAAAAAAAAAGAAATTTTAGAGTTGGAAAAATACAGTAAATGGAATGAAAGTTATATTGGAATGATTCAACAGCTGCTACTCAAACAAGATTTGAGTAGCAGGAAAAAAAGTACCAGCTAATTTGAAGATAGATCAATAGAGATGATCTAACTTTGAAGGGGAAATAAGACTGAAGAAATATGAGAAAACTTCAGGGACACCAACATATAAATAATAGGAGTCCCAGAAAGAAAGAAGAAAGAGAAAAGGGCTGAAAAATATTTGAAGGAATAACTGTCACAAGGCTTCCAAAATGTGCCCCCAAAACATAAATTACATATCAATAGTTGAATGGATAAAGAAAACATGGTGAATATATATATATATATATAAAAGGATCACTCAGCCATAGAAAATGAAGGTTTGCCATTTGTGACAACATGAGTGGATAGAGGAGTGGATATTATATTAAATAAAATAAGTCAGAAACAGAGAAAGACAAAAACCATATGATCTCATTGATATGTGGAATCCATAAAAAAATTTAAAAATATGAAAACAGACTCATAGAGCAAAAACAGGTGGTTGCCAGAGGGGAGTGAGGGAGGGAGGTGAAATAAGTGAAGGGAACTGAGAGGTATAAACCTCCAGTGACATAATAAAAAGTCATGGGAATATGATACCAACATGAAGAAAACGATCAACAATGTTGTAACAACTTTGTGGAAGACAAGATTGTTAGTAGACTTATCGCAGTGATAATTTCCTAAAGTATGCAAATGTCCAATCATTAGTGCGTGCTAAGTCGCTCAGTTGTGTCCAACTCCTTGCAACTGTACGGACTGTAACCTGCCAGGTTCCTCTGTCCATGGTGTTCTCCAGGCAAGAATACTGGAGTGGGTTGTCATTTCCTCCTCCAGGGAATCATCTCGACTTCTTCATCGGCTGATGGCTGTTTATCACTAGCACCACCTGGGAAGCCCAATCACTACATACACCTAACAGAACAGTATACAGCAACTATATTTTGATTCAAAGAATGAAAGAGAAATAAAGTTATCTCCATTTGAGCAAAAAATAAAAGAATAACTATTAACACACCTTTCTTACAAGAAATAAGAAAGTCCTTTAAACTGTAAATGAATGACACCAGATGGGAACCTGATGCCATATTAAGAAACAGAGCACTGTAAAGACAGTATAAATATATGTATCTTCTCATTATCCTTTAACAGATGTCTATAAAAGATAATTTTGTTTAAAAACAGTTATAAAATAATTGTATTAACTGCACTGTTGGCCTCATAATATTAGTATATGAAATTTATTTCTATAAATAGAAATGCATTTATAATATTCTGTATATACTTAGAACATATATGCTATGCTAGGCTAAGTCACTTCAGTCGTGTCCGACTCTGTGTGACCCCATAGACGGCAGCCCACCAGGCTCCCCCATCCCTGGGATTGTCCAGGCAACAACACTGAAGTGGGTTGCCATTTCCTTCTCCAATGCATGAAAGTGAAAAGTGAAAGTGAAGTCGCTCAGTCGTGTCTGACTCTTAGTGACCCCATGGACTGCAGCCTAACAGGCTCCTCCATCTATGGGATTTTCCAAGCAAGAGTACTGGAGTGGGGTGCCATTGCCTTCTCTGTAGAACATATATTAGACATTATAAATATAATATATACATATATATACTACCAAAAGGAATATGGAGATATTGAGGTTTAATGGGGGAAGAAAATTAAAGCAAATAATGCAGATAGTAATTCAATCTACAGGAGAAAATGGAAAAAAAAAGGAGAGCACCAGGAAATCTCAATATGTGAGTTATTTATCAAGTGAAAATGACTTTTGGTCATATTTTTGTCCTATTTTATTCCAAACTTCCTTAAGAGGCATAGATTACATGAATCAATAACTATCATACTTTATTACTGAGTATATCAAATCCAAAAGATGATGCTGTGAAAGTAACAGCAAATTTGGAAAACTCACCAGTGGCCACAGAACTGGAAAAGGTCAGTTTTCATTCCAATCCCAAAGAAAAGCAATGCCAAAGAATGCTCAAACTAACACAATTGCACTCATCTCACATGCTAGTAAAGTAATGCTCAAAATTCTCAAACACAGGCTTCAGCAATACATGAACCATGAACTTCCAGATGTTCAAGCGGCATTTAGAAAAGGCAGAGGAACCAGAGATCAAATTGCTGACATCCACTGGATCATGGAAAAAGCCAAGAGAGTTCCAGAAAAACATCTATTTCTGCTTTACTGTCTATGCCAAAGCCTTTGACTATGTGGTTCACAATAAACTGTGGAAAATTCTGAAAGAGATGGGAATACCAGACCACCTGACCTGCCTCTTGAGAAACCTGTATACAGGTCAGGAAGCAACAGTTAGACCTGGACATGGAACAACAGACTGGTTCCAAATAGGAAAAGGAGTACGTCAAGGCTGTATATTGTCTCCCTGCCTATTTAACGTATATGCAGAGTACATCATCAGAAATGCTGGGCTGGATGAAGCACAAGCTGGAATCAAGATTGCCAGGAGAAATATCAATAACCTCAGATATACAGACGACACCACCGTTATGGCAGAAAGTGAAGAAGAACTAAAGATCCTCTTGATGAAAGTGAAAGAGGAGAGTGAAAATGTTGGCATAAAGCTCAACATTCAGAAAACGAAGATCATGGCATCTGGTCCCATCACTTCACAGCAAATAGATAGGGAAACAGAAAAAGTGAGAGACTTTATTTTGGGGGGCTCCAAAATCATTGCAGATGGTGACTGCAGCCAGGAAATTGAAAGATGCTTACTCCTTGGAAGGAAAGTTATGACCAACCTAGACAGCACATTAAAAAGCAGAGACATTACTTTGCCAACAAAGGTCCATTTAGTCAAGGTTATGGTTCTTCCAGGAGTCATGTATGGATGTGAGAGTTGGACTATAAAGAAAGCTGAAGCACCGAAGAATTGATGCTTTTGAACTGTGGTGTTGGAGAAGACTCTTGAGAGTCCCTTGGAGTGCAAGGAGATCCAACCTGACAATCCTAAAGGAGATTAGTCCTGGGTGTTCGTTGGAAGGACTGATGTTGAAGCTGAAACTCCAATACTTTGGCCACTTGATGCAAAGAGCTGACTCATTTGAAAAGACCCTGATGCTGAGAGGGATTGAGGGAAGGAGGAGAAGGGGACGACAGAGGATGAGATGGTTGGATGGCATCGCCCACTCAATGAACATGTGTTTAGGTAGGCTCCAGGAGCTGATGTTGGGCAGGGAGGCCTGGTGTGCTGCGGTTCATGTGGTCACAAAGAATTGGACACGACTAAGTGACTGAACTGAACTGATGTATACATAATGTATATTAGTTGTACAAGGAGTGGAGAGAAACAAATTATAGTGGAGTGGAGTATCTATACTTTACTCATAAAAATTTGGTTAATATTAATCTAATCTGGATTGTGATCATTTAAACTGTATACATGTAAATCTCTACAACAATTACTAATATTGCTGAAATAATTAGATTTCCATGTGCTAACACACATTCATTGCCATCAAAAAACACCAAAATAAAAACAAGCAAAAAAGACCTCACAGTTGATCATCAACCTAAATGTAAGGACTAAAGCTATATACTGTTTAGAAGAAAACAGAAAATCTTCCTGATCTTAAAGCAACACACAAAAGAGAAACAAAACAATAAAGTAAACTTTATGAAAATTAAAACTTTTGCTCCTCAAAAGACCATTAATGAGTATTAAAAATATAAGTCAGACTGGAGGGAAAACATTTAAGTTAGATTGTGGTACTAGTTGTAAAGAACCTGCCCTGCCAATGAGAGAGATGTAAGAGACATGGGTTCGATCCTTGGGTGGGGAAGATCCCCTGCAGGAGGGCATGGCAACCCACTCCAGTACTCTTGCCTGGAGAACCCCTTGGACAGAGCAGCCTGGCGGGCTACAGTCCATAGAGTCAGAAAGAGACAGACATGACTGAAGCAACTTAGCATATAGCACACAAAGAACTTATCCCTAGAACATACAAAGAACTTAATAAAACAAATAGAACAATCAAAAATTTATTAGAAATCAGGATGAACATTTCAACAAAGAAGATATAGTTAAATAACATGAAAATGTGCTAAAAACATTAATTAGGGAAATGCAAATTAAAACCACAAGAGAATGACACTTTATATCCACAATAATGACTATATTCAAAAAGACAAACCAAATGCTGCCTAGGATGTGAAGAAACTGGAACAGGTATGTATTGCTGGTAGGTATACAAAACCATATAGCTACTTTGGATAACAGTGTGTCAAGTTCATTAATAGTTAAAGATAAATTTACCATAAAACCCAGCAATTCAACTTTTAGGTTTCTAATCAACAAGATGAAAACTTACATCCATATAATGAATGTGCAGGTGACAGCACATTATTTACAATAGGCAAAAAGGAAAAAAATAAAAATACAGATTTCCATCACCAAGTAAAACAAAAAACAAAATGTCTATCCATTCAAAGGAATGGTATTCAACAGTAAAATGTAACAGACAGCTGATGCATGTTCATATAGGGAATAACCTTAGCAACATTATATTGGGTTAGCCAAAAATGTTTCTGTAATACCTTACCAAGTGAAAGAAGCCAAATCTTAAAAACCACATATTGTATTATTGCAACTACAGAAAATGTTCAAAAAAGAAAATCTATAAAATAGATTATTGGTTGCCTAGAGCTGGGAGTGGGAACAGAGATTGTCAGGAAATGGGCATGAAGGATCTTTTGAAGATGATGGAACTGTCCTAAAATTGGATTGTGGTAATAGTTGCACAACTCTATAAGCTTATATTTTAAAAAATCACTGACTTGTATACTTAACTAGGAAAATTTTAAATTATGTTAATAGCCTCTCAAAGAAATTGCTGTTATAAATAATTGAAGAAGAGCAACTTGAATGATCAGATGATTATTGGAAAGAGTTCAGTTCAGTTCAGTCACTCAGTCGTGTCCCACTCTTTGTGATCCCATGGACTGCAGCATGCCAGGCTTTCCTGTCCATCACCAAGTCCCGGAGCTTCCTCAAACTCATGTCCATCGAGTTGGTGGTGAATACTGAATATATTTGTTTTCAGAAAAATATGCTGATTTCTTCATTACCACTAAACATCAGATTCATGTTCAAATGCAACCCTTTTGTCACATCTGGCTACATGCTAGTGCAAACTGTCAAGCATGTTTCTGCCTCAGAACCTTAGTATCTGCAAGTGTTCTGTGTGGCTTGCAGTTCCAGAATTCATATTGACATCTTCATGGCTTGTTCCTTTACTTCATTAAATACTTTGATCAGGTGTCATTCTTTTGAAAAGAACTTTATCTGAAATAGGCCCTCTCTCCTCTCATCTCCTCTAGTTTACACATTTTTTGTTCCTCATTACCTTTCTTTTAAATCCATTATTAAATAAGAGAAATGCCCTGGAATAGTATCCAACATACGTTAGGATCTCAACAAGTATCTACTGAATGAATGAATCACATCACAGATACAACTGTTAGTAACAAGAAACTTGAAACTATCTTGAGAAAATGTTTATAAAATACAGAGAGAGCAAACATAAACAAACATGTGCATTTGTTTCACTAGCTGTAACATACATTATCAAAGCTTGAACAGATTTACTAAATATTCATTTCAGAAAAATTTCCAATGGAACCAAATATAGAAGAAAAAAAAATGCCCTAAATGGTAGTTGAACCCTCTATTTCCATCTGGAATTGTTTTGCATTGATATCCATTCTGGATTCATTCCTTTGGCTAGGTTTATCACTGGCTTATTTAAATGGACCATTGATGCCAAAGGCCTTTGTAGTAATCATCAATGAAAAAGAATTATTATACTGACCCAGTCAATGACTAGGAAAGCTTTTGTTAGAGCATCCCATGGTCAGTCTTGTGTACAGAAAGAGAATCCTCATCTTTTCATCAGAATAGTAGAACAGAAAGAATATTAAAATAGGAGATTGTCTTGAAAAGAAAGGTAAGAGAGCTCATTTCATAGATTACCTTGTTCATGGTTTAATGATTAAACCTAAGATGTTAAGAGAACACAAAACTGGAGAAAATTAGTGGCAAAAGGTTTTTCCTGTTATTGTCATTACTTGTGGAGTCAACCCCATTATCATCTACTCTTCGTTTCTCACTGTCCCCTCTATTTCTGCTTTTTAAGAGAGAGGCAGTAACTATGTGTGTGCGTGGCTTTGTAGGAGAAAGTGAACATGCTGCTGCTGCTAAGTCACTTCAGTCATGTCCAACTCTATGTGACCCCATAGACGGCAGCCCACCGGGCTCCCCCATCCCTGGGATTCTCCAGGCAAGAACACTGGAGTGGGTTGCCATTTCCTTCTCCAATGCATGAAAGTGAAAAGTCAAAGTGAAGTCGCTCAGTCGTGTCCAACTCTTAGTGACCCCATGGACTGCAGCCTACCAGGCTCCTCCACCCATGGGATTTTCCAGGCAGAAGTACTGGAGTGGGGTGCCATTGCCTTCTCCGGATGTGAACATAAAGTTGCCCAATTCCTTCCTCTTTTTTATTCTCCTGGAAGATGCGTGCTTGCAGGGATCACAAGTTCTGCTTGGTTCTGTCCCTGGGGAGAGAGGTCTGCCCCTGGCCACTCCTGCCATGACTGGGTGAGCAAATCTGACTAATCTTGGCACTCAGTATTAGCAAGATGTCCTGCCCACATTCTCTGATATCACTTTTATCAGCAGTAAAGATAACCTTTCAGCCCTCATTTAGCTTATTCCTTTGTATAATGACAAGATTTCAAAAATCAGGCAGAGGAGCCTTTCTTGATTAGTCTGCCTCAGATAATTCCAAATAGGTTTAACTGACTAGTGTTAATGTCTTAACTGAAAAAACAGAAGCAGTGAGAACTAGGGAGTACTTAAGTCCCTAATGTTCTTTTGCATTATTTTATAATGTGTCAGTTCCCTTAGTTACTAAAAGGTCTTGCAAAGTCTTTCTAATTAAATTAAAGGCATGGGATAAGAGAAAAAGGATACTTTCTTTGGTTTAAACTCGTTAGATATTTTTATATATATCTGCCATTGCATAAACTGTAAATGATTACAGATAAGAATGACTATAGAGACCAGAAAATATCTGAAATAAGAGACTAAGATTGCTCTTTTTCCAGTCTAATAATTTAGGGACAGTTTCTGATCTGATCTGATCCAAACCATTTGAAATGACAGGAGGATGAAAAACTGATGAAACTACTTTTAACCAAAACACTTTTTAAGGATTTTTGGTGCGCATTTTCCAGAATATTATGTCAAATAAACAACTACTCTAATATAAAGGACCCATAGTATCAATTATTATCACTGTCAATCAAAGAATGAAAGCATTTGACAATGGGCCTTGACAGAACCGACTATTATGATTGTTCTGCAACGTTAGAAATATGTAAATGAAGACACTTCAAGAAGATTTTGACACAACAGGTTTAACAGATAGGGCCTAATTATGTCAGTCAGTGGAATTCAATTACCAGGAGGAATGGATGGACATCCCTGATGCAGAGCTTGGATTATATCTGCAGGTATATTTTTAAGATCTAATTTCAAAAAAGGAAAGAAATATAGGTTCTCAGTTCCTTGAGATTCCCTTTTAAGGTATTATGACCCTCCATTTTAATATTAACTAGAAAAAAATAAGTATTTTATTAAAAATATATCACTTCAAGAGGATAATTTAAATATTTATATTTTGAATAACAGGACTTTGCAGGTGGCACAGTGGTAAAGAATCCACCTGCAATGCAGGAGATGTAGGTTTGATCCCTGGGTCAGGAAGATCCCCTGGAGTAAGAAACGGCAACCCACTCCAATATTCCTGCCTGGGAAATCCCATGGACAGTGTGGGTTTAAGTCTTAGAATTACGGCTTAGGTTATAATGCAGCGTTAAATATCCAGAATAACATGGAGAGTGGAAATAATTCACACAAGTTAGGAATCAGAAAACTTTATTCTTAGGCCGACAGTCACTACTTTATGGTCTTAAATAAACTACAACATACTTGAATCTCTATATTCTTATCTGTAAACTGAACAGACTAGTCTAGATCTAGGTCAAATCTGAGGGCAACTCACTGGATTCATGGTATCGACAAATTACTTGAAATTTGGAGCACTGTTTTATGTATAAATATATATTAAATTGTAGAATGACAGGTCCTGTGTTTTTTAGCAGATTTTCAAAGGGATGCTAAACCCCAAGAAGTGAGTAATAAGATCGGAGTAAAGCCTTCCGTTCGAAACTTCCATGATTTTATGAAAGTCAAATGAAAACAGAAGCATTAAGATAGCCTATCAGTTCAGCTGAGTGGCTCAGTCGTATCTGACTCTTTGCAACCCCATGAATTGCAGCATGCCAGGCCTCCCTGTCCATCACCAACTCCTGGAGTTCGTCCAAACTCACGTCCATCAAGATGCCACCCAGCCATCTCATCCTCTGTCATCCCCTTCTCCTCCTGCCCCCAATCCCTCCCAGCATCAGAGTCTTTTCCAATGAGTCAATTTTTCACATGAGGTGGCCAAAGTATTGGAGTTTCAGCTTCAGCATCAGTCCTTCCAATGAACACCCAGGACTAATCTCCTTTAGAATGGACTGGTTTGATCTCCTTGCAGTCCAAGGGACTCTCAAGACTCTTCTCCAACACCACAGTTCAAAAGCATCAATTCTTCAGGGCTCAGCTTTCTTCACAGTCCAACTCTCACATCCATACATGACCACTGGAAAAACCACAGCCTTGACTCTGTTGCCTTTGTTGGCAAAGTAATGTCTCTGCTTTTGAATGTGCTATCTAGGTCGGACATAACTTTCCTTCCAAGGAGTAAGCGTCTTTTAATTTCATGGCTGCAGTCACCATCTGCAGTGATTTTGGAGCCCTCCAAAATAAAGATACCCTATGTATGTAATCAAAAATGTCTTAGAATTTAAAACTTTATAAGCCAGAGATATCACATCTTATTTTATCTAGAATGTTCCAAATATTTGTTTGGTCAAATGGTATTGTGTTCCCACTCATCCTTAATAACTTCTCTTAACATTACTTTCTGAGAAGGCAATGGCAACCCACTCCAGTGTTCTTGCCTGGAGAATCCCAGGGATGGGGGAGCCTAGTGGGCTGCCGTATATGGCGTCGCACAGAATTGGACATAACTGAAGCGACTTAGCAGCAGCAGCAGCAACATTACTTTGCTAACAAAGGTCCATAGTCAAAGCTATGGTTTTTCCAGTAGTCATATATGGATGTAAGAGTTGGACCATAAAGAAGACTGAGTGCCAAAGAGTTGATGCCTTTGAACTGTAATGTTGGAGAAGAGTCTTGAGAGTCCCTTGGACAGCAATCAAACCAGTCAATCCTAAAGGAAATCAATCCTGAATATTCATTGGAAGGACTGATGCTGAAGCCGAAGCTCCAATAATTTGGCCACCTGTTGTGAAGAACCAACTCATTAAAAAAAAACCTAACTCTGGGAAAGATTGAAGGCAGAAGGAGAAGGGGGCAACAGAGGATGAGAGGATGGCATCATTGACTCAATGGACATGAGTTTGAGCAAGCTCCAGGAGATGGTGAAGGACAGGGAAGCCTGGCATGCTGCAGTCCATGGGGTCACAAAGAGTCAGACATAAGTGAGTGACTGAACAATAGCAAAATATTCGCCTAGAAAGATCTTATAAGATGAAAGCATTGAAGAGTTACAGAAGGAACAATGAGCAAAGTTGGTATTACTTTCAGGAATTATTTTGTGGGTCTTATGTTCTTCCAAAGAGAAAATGGTCCAATTTCTAGTATGTCACCATCACTTGGAGTTTTCCTCAACTTCATTCAGTCATCAGAATGTAGTTGATAACTTGGATGCAGTTTACCACTACAGAAATAGAACTATTTTCCATGTACTTCCTTACACTAAAACAACTTCAAAACATACTGAACAACTACTATTACTCAGTACATTTGTCAAAGTTTTCAGAGTCAAGATCTGCTTATTACTTTTACATCTCTCTCCCTACTACAATGTGGTTCTCCCGGGGGAGTGATCTCTGTTGGTTTTGTTCCTTAATACACAGTGAATCCCAAGATACATCCCTGGAACAATGCTGGCACACACAGGTACTGAATAAATAGTTAATAAATATTAATATGTGTAAAACAAATGAATGACTATGTGTATATGTTTGGGAAGAAATACAAGAATGAAGTAACCACCAGTGATGAAATTAAATTGTATCCCAAGAGGTATGATTCCTATGAGAAAAAAAAAAAAAAAATGTAGGTAAAGAAGGCAGCAATCTTTTCAGTAGTTAATGTATGCACGTGTGTTTCTGTGTGTTCAGTCACTCAGTCATGTGCAACTCTTTGTGGCTCCATGGACTATAGCTCACCAGGCTCCTCTGTCCACGGGATTCTCCAAGCAGGAATACTGGAGTGGGTTGCCATTACCTCCTCCAGGAAATAGTTAATACAGGAAGTTAAACCAAAGGACTAAAAACTAGCCCTCAGGAACAAGGAAGCAAGGGACCTTGTGCCTTATGTAAAACTTGACATTACCACCAGTGGCTGTGCATTTCTTGGATAATATTTCTTTAGAAATTAGAATAGTGTTCTAAAATATTAATAGCATTTTGATGGCAAATACACCAATGGACTAAATTCCAAATGATATATAATTGCTAACCATTTTTCTTTTTCTTATCTTAAAAGGTAAGTATATACAGCAGGGACTTCCCTGGCATTCCAGTGGCTAAGACTGCACTCTCAATGCAGGGGGCCCGGGTTTGATCCCAGGTCAGGGAACTAGATCCCACACATTGCAACTAAGAGTTTGAATGCTGCAACTAAAGGTCCCGATCCCAGGTGCCACAAGTAAGATCCAGAGGAGTCAAATAAATAATTAGTATTAAAAAAATAAACAACAAATATATAGCCATCACCTCACTTAGATACCATTTAAAAACAAAAGACATATCAGTGGGAAAATCATAACAAGGATATAGCAATAAAGTGTTCTATTTAGAAAACAGTCTATAATATGGTGGAGTTATTTATACATGGGCAGGTTTGCTTATTTACAAAACAGCTACAAAAATTAGTCAATTACTCTTTGGCTCAGATAATAAAGAATCTGCCTACAATGTGAGAGACCTGGGTTCGATCCATGGGTTGGAAAGATCACCTGGCAAAGGAAATGGCAACGCATGCCATTATTCTTGCCTGGGAAATCCCATGGACAGAAGAGCCCGGCCGGCTATAGTCCATGGGGTCACAAAGAATCGGACACGACTTAGCAACTAACACACAAAAAGAGAAAATAGTGTTCCTTATACTGCATATGTGTACATGCCCACATGTATGTGTACACACACACATGCAGATTCATCTCACCTAAATAAAAATAGCCACCATGATCACTCATATCAATGACATGGTAACAGGTTCCTATTTTTTAAGGATTGGAAAATATGTTTCACTTCGCTAACACTACAAATAAATGCTTTGTGACTACATTTTCTTATTTTTTTCTTTCCATTTATTGTCTTTTTATTTCTCCAAAAGAAAAGGATTCTATATATGTATATATATTTTTTCTTTTTTGACAACTTTTGTTTGTAGAGTACGAAGAGCTATTGATTCTGGCCCATTTTGAGAGTTGTTCCTTTGTGGTAACAACTCCTTCGTTGCTCATTCTTCTTGCTGTGCCTGCAACCTGATTCATGCCTGAGTTGATTAGGGATAAAATCACCTTAACACTGGAGGCACAGGTTAACAATAACTGTCCTCAAGTAACAATTAAGGATAAATAAACAGCAATAGGTGATGAGTTTCACTTTGGATAAGCATGCATCAGCCCACCCGGATACTTAAATTTATACTTAGAATAAGTATAATTTAAAAAGTTATCTTGGTCAATTTTTAAAATTATAGTTTATTTGGTGTCATTTTTAAAGGCTGGGTATTATTAGGGACCATTCCCTCTGTCATTTAACTCAGAAAAACAGTGTTTTCTCCTATCAATTAACCAGATGTGGTCTAAACTGATACAAATGGCTACAGATGTGGCCAATAAAAAAGGTACACTGATATATATGATGTCAGAATCACACTCAATTGAAAATTCTTCCTGGGGCTTACTTCAATTTGCATTCATCAGCTAGAAATTCATGTCTTTCTTAGACATAGATTAGACTTCTTAGACAAGTTAGACTTCTCCTAACTGCCCAATATTTTGTGAACAATTACATATCAATTATTGTTTTAAAACGTATCAAATTTCCCTGATTGCAAACTTAAGCAGGAAAAACAGAAATGATGAATTTCTACAAGCTTAATTTGCAAATGCATTTAGGGGACAAGTTAATACATCTTTTTATTTTACTTTACTTTAAGCAGTCTTCTTTGACAGTGTCACAGACAACAAGAAAGAAGCATGTTTCCTTACAAAACAGAATGAAGCAAAAGTCATGTTCATGAGAGCAACTTCCACTATCACAAAGTGGCTTTTATTAGACATGTTTTCCACTCTGAGAAGAGTCCAGAAGTAATTCCAGACAAGGAAATTTCGTAAGACAAAGAAGTCACTTCCTTATTGTCCACAAATTTCCCTGTAACCAGTAAGAAGAAAAATGTGAAAACTTGATGAAATGAATTTTGAATGTTTTAAGACCCACAATATTGAGTATTTTGAACTGAATGAAATATTTTGCAATCAATCCTTTAATCCCTCTGAATCTACAACTCATAGACCTATAGCCCCACCACGCTAGGCTTTGTGCTTGTCATTTCTGACCTAAATAGTATCAGGTTTTCCTAGATCTTGTCTGAGAAACCTCCAAGGAAATCAGAATTGCTTTAGGATGACAAATCAGCAGGTGGCACTCTTTCCTCTGCATCCATTTTGAACCACTTTTTCAGGGCAGAATATTAGAAGTTGCTTCCTAAGAGGGGGAACCTAAGGCCTTGAGCAAGCAACAATAAGTCAGGATTGAGGCCACGAGACACTTAGGTATTAGAGAAGTACCAAATCCTTCCTAAATCCATCAGGTAAATGTACCCCTCTTTACTGTCTATTAACACCAGTCATCCTGGTAAGGAAGTAGCTATTGCCATCTCATCTGGTGATAACTGCATTCCCATGCTAGATTAACATATTTTGTGGTTAAAGAATCCTGTTTTATCTCAAATGAACAAAAATATGCTTCTGCACATGCTAAATACTTTTCTCATTTTCATTTCTTTACCTTCTCCGCATATAATCAATCAAAGCCTTTATAAAGAAATTAAGTTCCATATGTGACTCTGGTAAGCTGAGAACAGGGGTTGGATGGACTGACTCCACAGACAGATGAAAAAAAGGATATGAGGATCCTTAGAATGCAAATACTTTCTGTCAAGAAAGGTATTCTGAGCTGTGTTGACTTCCTTGCCACAACTCTTTCTCTGTATAACTATGTAACTTACTAAAATTCTTCATTTAAAAAAAAGTATTGAGATCATGTCCCCTTAAAGATTAAAGAGGCTTCACAGTTTAAATGAAAAAAAGTTCATTTTCAGATAACAAGAGACCATATCATCTGTCTCTTTCAAAGTGGATTTCTAAAACACAACAGCACATTTAGTCCCTGCCATTGCCAAGAGTAACCTTGGTTTCACAAACTTCAGAATGAGGTTCCAGCTTTTAATAAGAATGCAGTATGTTGTCATTTGACCTTATCCAGTAATAGGTTCCTGGGAGAAGACTCTTGTTGAAGGTTTGCTATAGTAAACTAATTTGTATCTTGTCTCAGTTGAGGTACACATGTAAATTGGAAAGCTTATCTGATTTCCTGCAAAGGGTCAAAAAACAGAATCATTTTGAGGGTAAGTTTAGGAAAAGAAGGAAGATTTTGTTTTTATCTATAAAACTTATTAATATTAGAATGAATTAGGATTGCGTGAGTTCAAAATTTTTTCAGTTTTATAGGACTCCTTATAAATCATATGAGATGCATCATTTGGAATTGCCCTAATGCTGTAATGAGGATAAGAAAGAATACAGATGCCCTAGATGACCAGATGAGTGATAAATACAGAATAATTGGGGTAAGTATCTTTTCAAGTTAGACAAGAGAGATGGGTAATCCCCTTTGAAGAGAAAAGCCTACAGGTGTATACTGCAAACTGAGTACCATTAGTAACTTGTAGTTCTTATGTAAATACTTATTTTCCTTTTATTAAGAATGTATTTTGGAAAGAGGAATGATGAGACATTTAGGGGCGTGGAGCATGGTTTCTACAGGGTATTTTAAAATAAGCCAGTTGCTCTGATTTAATCAATGCATTTTATGACTAGAAACACAGATAAGCCAACATTCCTCTCTTGGAGCCTCCTTTAACTGTATGTCATCACACATCACCTTCCTGGATAACTACTCATTATGCAGGATGGCATACCAACCAGTGAAAACATGATGCTGAAAGCATTATGCTCATCAGAGACTGTGGGTCTAGCCAGTTCTCCTGAAGAAGCCCTGAGATTCCTGAGCCTTTTAGCCTGATTCTTTCACTTTTTTGCCATTCTCAGCCCTTTTTCTGGTGACTGTATAAGAGGCCGCCAACAGTCTGGCAACACCCACACATGACGCCCGAGCAAAATAAATGGCCATCCTATTCTAAAGACTTAGAAGTTTGACATACAACAAAAGCAACTGGAAGTTGCTTAATAAGTCTCAATCTGGGGTTGACTCCATAGTTTTGTTTTATTCACTGGAAAGTAAAATCATAACTTAAATATTATGTGTCACCACCTCCCTGCCCCCCGCTTAAAAAAAAAGTAGGTTTGGGGAAAGCTACTTGGGGAAAAAAAGAAAAAAATTTAGAAAAGTCAAAGTTAACTTGCTGAGACAAAAACTGGACCCATAAGTAACTTCTTAGAGTCACTGATAATTTAGTATGAAATTAAAAATGACTCCTTTTAAATGCACAATTGTGGGACCTTAGTCCTTAATACAGACTATGGGGTGTTGAGAAGCACAGTATATTATTTCATTAAGTGCTTTTTTGGGAGAAGGGGATTTAGAGGTAAAACTGCTGGCTTTGTGTGGCAAGGTCATGACCTTTGACAACTTTGGAGCTTATCTCTTTCATCTTCTCACTCCCCTGAGACCCCTAACTTGCAGAGGAATCAAGCCTGTAAGCCTGGGCTAGACAGAATTCAGCATTGTTGTCCAGCTAGGTTCCTTCTCTTTCTCTCTGTTTCTCTTTCTCTCTCTCTCTCTCTCTTTTTTTTTTCCATCTAAACAAAACAGATCTGAACTGAGCCAAGGAAACAAAAATGTATTGTTCCTCGCAGATGGAAGCGAGTGTCGCCTAGGTAACCAGATTAATCTCCTTTTTCTCTCCCTTCCTCTCTTGTAGTGCGGTAATCGGTGGGCTCTTTTCACAAAAAAGCCAGCCTCAAAGCTGGGGCTCTAACTAGGTTCCTAATTAGCTGCAATTTACAATGAAGACAACATGATGAGATAATAGAAATTTGCAAAATAATGACATACCTCAGCAAAATATTCCTCCTCCTAAGAACCATTTTTATACAAAAACAATAAAGAGGGCCCTTCTAAAGCAAAGCTGGAAAATGGTGGTGTATTATGTGACACAGAACATTATTGTTCGCCTCTTGTTCCCCCAATCAACAGCTTATTGTTTGGCATCTTAAATAAAAATGACTCAAATACAGGCCACATAATGATCTCCATTGCGCTAATACACTGTATATACTGAGTAGTCAAAAATGTACGGGAGCCAATGCCAGTGGGGCTGATAAAGTAGCAGGGCCCAGGAAGGTAATTTACAATACAATGCAATAAGCATTATTACTGTTCTTAATCACACATATCTTTCTGATTCCTGTCAGGATGCACTCTGACATCAAAAAAGGGCAACCAAAAGGAGGACAGCTAGTTAATGAAATATGATGGATCACATTTGTTTTCATGTGGTGGTTAGCTCAAATGAAGCAGTCTCCAGACTGTTAGCCAACAGTATTCTCTTGTGTGACATCAAAGACTACCATTCAATGAGGGCAGAAAAAAAAAAAAAAAAAAATCACAGTAAGACAGCACAGAGGGAGGAGCTCCTAGAAACTGAAAGAACCATTAATAGTAATCTCTACCTTATGTCCAAAAGAACAGAGCAGGAGACAGAAAAAGACCAAGGCCAACCAGTCACTGATTTTACAATGAGGATCATCAGCACCTATGCCAATGTATGGAGACTGGTACAGCTAATACGCGGTGGGTGAGATTTGATATTTTGCTACACAGGAACAATTTGTCACTAGTGGCAGGAGGTGTGTACTCTTGTGCCTTGCCTAAATCAAGATGATAGCATCCTATGAAATATGGAATCCAAATAATAAAATAAAATCCAATGCCATGTTTTGCATCAAGAATCATTCATAAATGGCATAACCAATCAGGGGAAAAAAAAACAACAATTGTACACAAAAAGTAAGTCCACATTTGCTTATGGACTAGCCATTGTGAAGAGTACAGCTGTACATACTTGAAAACTAATGGTCCCTGGACTTCCCCATAAATAACTACTGACTAAAAACCAATTGGCCAGGGACAGGAAAACGATTAACCCCTTGGTCATTTGGCCCTCAGCAACAACAAGACTACTAGATCCTCTCACAAAGTAATTAAAAGGTAACAAGTAGGACAGACTAGAGAAGGTGCCAAATGGGCTCTAATGACTTTGGAGGAAAAACTGTTGTATTTGGTAATAACATTTGCAGAAATGCAAAAAATGAAGACCATCTGGGTATATCACAACCCCAAAGAGTTTGGCATCTACAGTTTGGAAATGTGGCAATAATATCTTGACTTGCAGAGGGCTACCAGCCTTTCCCAAAGGTTAAAATTATTGTTTGAATCTCAGCCAAGAGAGGAAAAGAGCAAAAGGCAGTGACACAGTACTAAAAGCCAAAGATTGGTGTGCATAAATATATGGTAAATTCTGCTTCTAGATTTTCCATGGATTTGACCTCTACCATAAAACAAAAATCTACTCATAAATCAAAATCTACCATAAACAAAATCTACTCAAAATTTACTCATAAAGTAAAATCAAGGTTTACTTTTGAGTTTCCTTAAAAGTTCTCATCCATATAATCCTTTGAATGACTCAATCAAATAATTTTGATGGCAACAATGAAAGGGGAAGTGTTCAACTATTAAATGACAATATAGAGTGTAGGAACAAGAACATTTGACTTCAAGGCATTATCTAGCTTCCTGTAGCCTCTGTCTCTCACTCTTCAAACTGTCAAAAATTGTGTCTTTCTTTCAACATTGAGGAATTAATATGGTCAATGCACCAAGGCATATCAATTCCTCTTTACCCCTGTGCATCTCTTCCCCAGGAGCTTCCCCAATTAAGTCTACAGTCTGCCTTTTCTGGAACTCATCACCTCTCCCACCCCGCCGGCCTCCTGGGGCAGCTAAACACAGCCAGAGAAAATTATAAAACAGCACAAACGCTTGCCAGAACCCCACGTACATTTGGGCTTGAAGCCCATTCAAGATTCCTTGAGTTGCCTTTCTCACCTCCTCTCACTCCCTTTTGTAGCTGTCTCAAACCTTTACCTCTTTCTTTAACAAACCACCCCACCACATTCAGATGACCTCACTTCCCTTAGTTAGGTCCTACCTGCCCTCGTCCATACACACATCACTTCTGGAATGCACCTAATCAATGTCTCTGCAGGGTCAGAGGAGGGTCTTTCTCCCTCTATTTGAAGTTAAACCCACCACCACCACCAGTAGTTCAAATCCATTCGGCTCACCTTCTCGTTGGGACTTTGCTTCATCAATTCTCCCCATCTTGAGTGTATCTTCTGTTCTATCAAATCATTCTCCTTAACCTATCAGTTCAGTTCAGTCACTCAGTCGTGTCCGACTCTTTGCGACCCCATGAATCGCAGCACGCCAGGCCTCCCTGTCCATCACCAACACCCAGAGTTCACTCAGACTCACGTCCATCGAGTCAGTGATGCCATCCAGCCATCTCATCCTCTGTCGTCCCCTTCTCCCCCTGCCCCCAATCCCTCCCAGCATCAGAGTCTTTACCAATGAGTCAACTCTTCGCATGAGATGGCCAAAGTACTGGAGTTTAACCTATAAACATGCTCAAATCATCCTCATCCTATTAAAACTCCGTTCACCTCCCCATCTCCCTTTATCTTCCTATATTCTTTTGCAAAGGTATTTTCAGCCCAATCTTATTGGTCACTTTCACTGCCTGTTATTCTAAAAGTCAAAAATTAGATTTTAAAATGCAGATGAAAATACATTTTCCTGAATTTTGTTGCTGTTTTTTAATCATTTGCTTAGAAATATTACCTGTATTTTAATGTATCTATCGATAAAGAGCTGAAAACATTCTATAATGAAAAACACAACATTCAATACATCTGATGTATCGGACTCAAAGTCCCAATCATAATAAAAACTATCAGAATTATAGAAAGTCAACATTGGAAGAAAACTCAGGTTTATTTTTCCTAATTCTACCTAAGTTGGAAATAAGACATAAACACTTTAGGGCACACAGCAAGTAAGAACAGAGCTATGACCTGACCTACGGTTCCGTAACTTCCAGTTCAGTGTCCTTTCCTCTACAAACTGAATTCTGTTCTTTAATTTATCCCTTTTCACAGGTAATTCTTAATTCACATATCAGTAAGAACAATATGGGCTTCTCCTGCAATGTAAGAGACCCAGGTTGGGTTCAATCCCTGGGTTGGGAAGATCCCCTGGAGAAAGGAATGGCTACCCACTCCAGCATTTTTGCCTGTAGAATTCCATGAACAGTCCATGAACAGAGGAGCCTGGAGGGATTCACACATCAACAAAAACAATGTAACACTGAGTGCAACTATAAGAGGAGGTCAGTTTGAAACACAATAATACGTTTAAATTTAAAACATTAACCAGACTTTAATTCTGTAGAAAATATACATACATCTCTAGCTAGATAGCATATTGAAAAGCAGAGACATTACTTTGGCAACAAAGGTCCATCTAGTCAAGGCTATGGTTTTTCCTGTGGTCATGTATGGAGGTGACAGTTGGACTGTGAAGAAAGCTGAGCACTGAAGAATTGATGCTTTTGAACTGTGGTGTTAGAGAAGACTCTTGAGAGTCCCTTGGACTGCAAGGAGATCCAACCAGTCCATTCTGAAGGAGATCAGCCCTGGGTGTTCTTTGGAATGAATGATGCTAAAGCTGAAACTCCAGTACTTTGGCCACCTCATGTGAAGAGTTGACTCATTGGAAAAGACTCTGATGCTGGGAGGGATTGGGGGCAAGAGGAAAAAGGGACGACAGAGGATGAAATGGCTGGATGGCATTACCGACTCGATGGACATGAGTTTGAGTGAACTCCAGGAGTTGGTGATGGACAGGGAGGCCTGGTGTGCTGTGTGATTCATGGGGTCGAAAAGAGTTGGACCCGACTGAGCGACTGAACTGAACTGAACTGAACTAGCCAGTGGAAGCCAACTATTTTCATAGACAGACAAAACAAAGATCAGTGAAATAAATGACCAAATCTGGGATATGATGGAATATGTAAACAGAATTACACTTTTAAAGATGAAAGGAACCATATAGACTACCTGGTCAAATTTTCCATTGCTTGTTTGTTTATTCTAAAATCTGAGTCTCACAAAGGAAAATATCATGCACCAATTAGGCTGTTGTATTTACTTCACTCTACACCTCTGCCCAAGCTTGAACTCTAGGGTAATGAAGAGTCAATTTCTTCCAGATTAGTCAGACATTTGGAGGGAGGAATAAGTTACCTGTGGAGTTGTACAGAGATCTTAAGTTCACTGGAATAGTGGTTAATTAAATGATTTCGAGTCTCAGAGCTGATTTTCTATAAGGAGCCATTTTCTTACAGGGAGTGCATAGTAAACTGGAGTTCAATTTTACTTATCATTTGATATATATCTGTATATTATATTTCCCTTCTAAAACATGATAAGTAGTTGAAGGAATGGAGGCAATTAATAACTTTTACCAAAGGGAAAAAGTTATTACTAAAATTTCACATGATACATCCTGGGTTCCACACTGTAGCAAAGCCTACTTGGTAAAGCTAAACTATAATTAGGTCCTTCTAGTAATTACATAGGGAGAAGGCAATGGCACTCCACTCCAGTACTCTTGCCTGGAAAATCCCACGGACGGAGGAGCCTGGTAGGCTGCAGTCCATGGGGTCGCTAAGAGTCCGGCACGACTGAGCGACTTCACTTTCACTTTTCACTTTCATGCATTGGAGGAGGAAATGGCAACCCACTCCAGTGTTCTTGCCTGGAGAATCCTAGGGACGGCGGGGCCTGGTGGGCTGCCGTCTATGGGGTCGCACAGAGTCAGACACGACTGAAGCGACTTAGCAGCAGCAGCAGCAGTAATTACATCCTTTCCAAGGAAGTAGAAGACAGAACCATATGATACTGAATTCTAGAATAATCTAAGTCACATTAGACACATTTCCAATTTATTCATTTTACAAAGTTTTGACTGAGCAATGTTGAACAGTCCTTAGAGCTTCAGAGGTATCAACCCCTGTAGAGGTAAAGTGTGAAAGTGTTAGTTGCTCAGTTGTGTTGGACTCTTTATGACCCCATGGACTATAGCCTGATAGGCTACTCTGTCCATGGAGTTCTCTAGGCAAGAATACTGGAGTGGGGATCTTCCCAACTCAGGGATTGAACCCAGGTCTCCTGCATTGCAGGGAGACTCTTTACCATCTGAGTCATCAGAGAAGCCCTACTGTACAGGCAACCAAGGGTCAAAGTTCTGTGACATGGGCCCCATGATAAACCAACATCCCATCTCCCATGAAGAGTTTCAATCTATAACTGCAACAGTGACTTGGGTAATCCCTTTGGTCATTATACCTGAGGGTACTAATAAGAACTTGAATTTCTCTCCACCGCATCCCAAAGTCAAGACAAGTAACACACATAAAAGGAGCTCTCCCAGGCCAGAATTAACAAGGTTCAGTCAGTGCTCTTTACTTAAAGGAAGAAAACAATTAAGTGAAACCTTGACATAATCTCCTTCTGCCTGTTTAGCCTCTTCATCCCTCAATGTGTGGTTAGCAAGTGTGGCAATCAGAGCTAAGGCTTGCTATCATTCGGCCTTAATTAAAAAAGACACAAGCAGTGGAGCCATGAATTAGAAATGGAGCTACGCACCACCCCTGATTAATTCGAGGCTCATGTTGGATTAATAACTCCAAACAAAGAACAAAAGGAAATTGTTATGCGAATTGCAGCCCTCCCAGGCCAGACAAAGGTCAAATCACAGGATTTCAATTTCATCCGGAGTCGCTTAATCAACTCCCTCGGAAGGAAGACCATATGTAGTTCTGAAAGCTACCCATTGTAGTCCTCTTGTCGCTGGACCTGAGGGACAACACAGTCATCCTCTCAAACTATTCTCAATCGCTTCTCTTCTTTCCCCTTTAATATGACAAAAACTTCATTATTACCAGTGATTAAAGAAGAAGCGATCTGCACTGCAGAGAACATCCCAACAACTGTGGGTTTATGGAGGAAGCCGGACACAGCTGGCACAGAGCCTACTGGGCCTGGTCCCTTTTCCAAGAAAGGTCTTCACCAGCAGCTATAGAGCTATAACCACCACGGGGTGACGTCACTGGCAGAGCATGGGCAGGGCTGTGGAACTCCAGGACGTTTATCAAAAGATGAGGGAAAAAAAGAAACACCCATGAAGTGGAAGTGAATGAAAGGTCAAGATGCTGAGCTTTCAAAAGGTATCAGAAGACAGCTGTCTCCTCCAAATACCTAGAAACCCTGCATGAGATGAAGACAGAAGTCAAAGTACTTCCGGAGACCTGAGAGACATAGCCAAGCATCCCCAACCCTTCCCTAGCAGGGCTGGAGTTCATCCACACTTGGGGTTTCTTCCTCCTACAGACTGCCCTAGGGACTGACACAGGCCAGGCATGGCAGACTTTCATTAGCAAGACAGGTTTAAGTGGTTTGAAGATGTGATGATTTCCATGGCAGTTTTAACACTTTTCACCCTGTCAACACCAGAGAGTTACTAAGGGTAACCTCTCAGGACCCTAAGGCCATTGCCCAATAATAATCAAGGCCCGGGGCTCCGCAAATGAAATACCAGCAAATTAAGTAGTTCTTCCAAAGGACAAAAATGTAATTTCAGAGAGATTTTTTAAAATAAGAATTCCAAGGTCACTTTCTGGACTGATAGAATCATAAACTAATGATGAGGAGTATAATTCTTATCTGAGTGGTTCACTGAAGTGCCTAATAGAGTGCCCGATATAGGACAGATGCTCAGTAACTGTGGAATGCCAGGGCTTGCATCTTCCAATCTGATACGGCAAGATTTTCACTCTGTATCTTTACAGAATGCAGCCATAGTTGTTACTTTCTAGTATCCTATGTTAGTTATTTGGGAAATTCATTTATTCCTCTGAACTCCCACAGGGCCTTGGGAGTTCCAAACTCCCAAACTTTTTTTATGGAATATAGCATTTTTGTTTGTATATTGTGTTATTCATTCATTCATTTATCCCTTTACCCATTGAGAAAATTTTTTGAGTATCTATGTGTCAGGCACTGTCCCAGGCACTGGAGATAAAATTACTAAAGGCAGATACTGTCTTTGCCCTCACGGTCTTTAAAGTTTAAGCTGGTGAGGACAATAATCAAATAAATGCTTAAATAAATGTAAAATTTAAATAAAGTATATGTTCAAAGGAGGTACATGGTATAATGAAATTTTAACCTATGAAGGGAGGATTCCCTGAGAAATTGACACATTTTTCTAAGATGTGAAGTAAGAATGTAAGCTGAATTTGGTGGAAAGGGAGAAGACAGAGGCAGGGACTCTGCTGTCTGAGAAAGTACACATGAATTGGTCTGAAAAGGACATATCTAGAATTTAGGTTGCAAGGCAGAGAACTATGTGAGCTGAGTCTGGAGGGGCAGGTGGACCCAAAACATAAAAAGTGACATTGTAGGTCACATCAAGGTTTCTGCCATCATCTTAAAAATAAGTACAAAATGTCTGCAATGCTTTTAAGAGGAAGTGATCAAGACACAATCAGAACTGGGTAGCAACTGCAATTTGCCTGCTATTCTATTGGGATCTGATTGTTGTTGTTTAGTCACCAAGTCCTGTCCTACTCTTTGCGGACCCTATGGACTGTAGCCCGCCAAGCCCCTCTGTCCACAGGACTTCCCAGGCAAGAACGCTGGAGTGGGCTGCCATTTCCTTCTCCAGGGGAACTTCCCAACCCAGTGATCAAATCTGTATCCCCTGCATTGGAAAGAGGATTCTTTACCACCAAGTCACCAGGGAATCCCATGAGATCTAGAGATCTATACATAACCTCTAGTGGTAAAAAAAGCGATTCACCATTGTCCTTCCTCAGCGCCTAGCACAATGCTTTGTGCAACAGAATGGCATCTTCCTCTCAAGGACTAGCAGAGCTGACTCAGTCAATATCATAGCTCCACACATGCTCCCATGCCTCAGCCAGGAGCCTGATTGAAGGGGATGATCTTCTCATAAAGATAACCACTCCTTGATGAAAGTTGCTGCTTCTGCTGCTAAGTCGCTTCAGTCGTGTCTGACTCTGTGCAACCCCATAGACGGCAGCCCACCAGGTTCCCCCTGGGATTCTCCAGGCAAGAACACTGGAGTGGGTTGCCATTTCCTTCTCCAATGCATGAAAGTGAAAAGTGAAAGTGAAGTCGCTCAGTCGTGTCCGACTCTTAGCGACCCCATGGACTGCAGCCCACCAGGCTCCTTCATCCACGGGATTTTCCAGGCAAGAGTACTGGAGTGGGGTGCCATTACCTTCTCCATAATGAAAGTTAATTTCAATTAAATAATTTAAAAGCATTTTAATATGATGTTTGTTCAATGCCATTGAATGAATGAATGAATGGCTTTTAACTTCACCGCCCCACTGGAAGACGGTGGTCAGGGCCCTCAACAAAACTTCTGACCATGGGTAAAGAACTCAAATTCTTCCCTCTTTGAAATTGATTGTTACTGTTTGCATTGGATGTCTTCTCAAGAGAAAACGATGATTTCTGCTTCGTACGATATCCAAAGGTATAACAGCATTGCTTTTGACAAATTAACCCCTTCCCAAATATGAAACCTAAAGTTTTCTATTTCAATTTAATGGATATAAAGAAGTTACAAACATATCTGTGAGTCGTAATTCCCAGGGAGCATTCATGAAAGCTATGTTCCTTATGTGATATGCAGCTATCAAATAATGAGCACATTCAGGAAGTAAATTCAGATGTTTGTTACACACGATAGAACAGCTGCATCAAGAGCTTTTTGAGGATTATTCTTCAAGTTTCTCTTAAAGCCACTTCATTTCCTTTCTGAAAAGCACTATTACTTGATCTGCATAGTTAAGACAAATCTCAGAAATTGGATGAATGTTAAATTTTTCATATTAGTCTGAAATCCAGAAAAGCTGTCCAAATCCCAGATATAAAATGTACAATTATCTTGTAGACATTTTAAGTTTTACGGCATCTGATTTGGAGGAGGAGAATTTATCTCAGTACAAAACGTGTTGACTGGTTTAGAGGGTTTGTAAACATTATTTTAAGTTACACTCAACAAGATAAACAACCAAATTAATTGCTAATCCTGATTGCTTCTTGTACTTAATTTTGACATAGGCAAAAAAACATTCCTACATTTGGGGTTATTTAAAATACTTATCCTTAGAGTTGACATAGAAGAATCATGATATAACTTCTGTTAGTTGAGCAATTAAATATATCTTATACTCTGCTAAGGGCTTTGCTGGTGGCTCAGTAGTAAAGAATCCGCCTGCCAAGCAGGAGATGCAGGGGTTTGATCCCTGGGTCTGGAAGATCCCCTGGAGAAGGAAACGGCAACCCATTTCAGTATTCTTGCCTGTGAAATCCCATGGACAGAAGAGCCTGGTGGGCTACAGTCCAGGCAGTCACAAAAGATTCAAGACATGACTTGGGGATGAAACAACAACAACACTACTCATCTATACATACACATGTATTTATTTACCTATTTAAAAATTTTTTAACTATTGATTTTTAACTGAATCTTTACAAGAGTCATGAGGTACAGGTATCCATTTGTTAATTCATTCAATAGTTATTGAGTGTTTGCTATGTGCCTGGCACTGTGAATACAACAGTGAAGGTGCTTAGTTACTTAGTCATGTCTGACTCTTCATGACTCCCTGGTCTGTAGCCCTCCAGGCTTCTCTGTCCACGAGATTTCACCAAGAATACTGGAGTGGGTTACCATTTCCTTCTTGACAGGATCTTCTGGATCCAGAGATCAAAACAGGTCTCTGGAATTGCAGATGGATTCTTTACCATCTGAGCCAACAGGATAAAATAGATTTAATCCCTGTCCTCAAGGTGTTTTAATTATCTAAGGAAATTGTGATTTAGGATAATATGTAAATTGCCCTGGGTTTATATGAGTAAATGGTAAACCCATGTTTCTGGACTTTAGAGTGTTAGGTTTTAACATTCTGATATGCATTTCTTAAAATACTGTGACCTTATAATAAGCATTTAGCCAGATTCCCTTCATGTCAGAAGCAAATTTAGATTAAGAAAAGTACTATTGTATATTGTCACCCTGTTTATTTAACTTATATGCAGAGTACATAATGAGAAATGCTGGACTGGAAGAAACACAAGTTGGAATCAGGATTGCTGGGAGAAATATCAATAACCTCAGATATGCAGATGACACCACCCTTATGGCAGAAAGTGAAGAGGAACTCAAAAGCCTCTTGATGAAAATGAAAAGAGGAGAGTGAAAGGCTGGCTTAAAGCTCAACATTCAGAAAACGAAGATCATGGCATCTGGTCCCATCACTACATGGGAAATAGATGGGGAAACAGTGGAAACAGTGTCAGACTTTATTTTTCTGGGCTCCAAAATCACTGCAGATGGTGACTGCAGCCATGAAATTAAAAGATGCTTACACTTTGGAAGGAAAGGTATGACCAACCTAGATAGCATATTCAAAAGCAGAGGCATTACTTTGCCAACAAAGGTTCGCCTAGTCAGGGCTATGGTCTTTCCTGTGGTCATGTATGGATGTGAGAGCTGGACTGTGAAGAAGGCTGAGCGCCAAAGAATTGATGCTTTTGAACTGTGGTGTTGGAGAAGACTCTTGAGAATCCCTTGGACTGCAAGGAGATCCAACCGGTCCATTCTGAAGGAGATCAGCCCTGGGATTTCTTTGGAAGGAATGATGCTAAAGCTGAAACTCCAGTATTTTGGCCATCTCATGCGAAGAGTTGACTCATTGGAGAAGACTCTGATGCTGGAAGGGACTGGGGGCAGGAGGAGAAGGGGATGACAGAGGATGAGATGGCTGGATGGCATCACTGACTCAATGGATGTGAGTCTGAGTGACCTCCGGGAGTTAGTGATGGACAGGGAGGCCTGGCGTGCTGCGATTCATGGGGTCGCAAAGAGTTGGACATGACTGAGCGAATGATCTGATCTGATGAGAATATTCTTTAATTTTACTAAGTTATTAGAATACAAAGAAATGCATTACTGCTTCAGCATTTTGGAATATAACTGAAATGAAGTATAATGGTTCAGTTCAATTCAGTTCAGTTCAGTTGCTCAGTCACGTCCACCTCTGCAACCCCATGAATCGCAGTACACGAGGCCTCCCTGTCCATCACCAACTCCTGGAGTTCACTCAGACTCATGTCCATAGAGTCAGTGATGCCATCCAGCCATCTCATCCTCTGTCTTCCCCTTCTCCTCCTGCCCCCAATCCCTCCCAGCATCAGAGTCTTTTCCAATAAGTCAACTCTTAGCATGAGGTGGCCAAAGTACTGGAGTTTCAGCTTTAGCATCATTCCTTCCAAAGAAATCCCAGGGCTGATCTCCTTCAGAATGGACTGGTTGGATCTCCTTGCAGTCCAAGGGACTCTCAAGAGTCTTCTCCAATACCACAGTTCAAAAGCATCAATTCTTTGGTGCTCAGAATGAGTTAATTATGCTTTCCAAGATGGTACTCTTCTATTTTATACATTGTAAACATCTATTTGGTTTTAACTACAAAACAGTTTCTTTGGATATATTATAAAGTATATCTCATTCACCCAGCAAAATATCAAGGTAATTTTATATTAAGACAATGTAATCATCAACATTGTACTGTATCATACACATTAACCAAACCAAATTGATTTAGATTTAACCTCCTAAATAACTGCTATATGACACTTATGAAATGTAAGTAGTATAACTTAAAAATAACCACCATAATTCAGAAAATATGAGAATTCATAGGCATTTGCTCAAGATGAATATGTTGCTTCAAAACAAGTTGACTAAATTTGACTATATTTCAGATATTTCTAAATATGTGCAATAATTTTCAAACATTAATTCCAAATTATTATACTTACAGATGCTGCCAAAGTAACAAGTGGAAGGGGTCCATAATGTGTTAGGGTCAGACAGACTGCATCATAAAGGACTATAACCCTTCATCTCCCTGCATAACATACCCAATTTCTAACTCTGAGTGTTCAGAATTTCATTTGACCTAATTAAGAAAAGATTATAAAGCCTAATTTTAAACACTTAGATTTTCACTGAGAAAAGTAGATTAATATTAATAACCTACACAGAATTTTTCTATCAAATAGGGAATTCCAGAAATGATCTCTTTTAACATGGTAACTTATATGTATATTTAAAATGTGATTCCTAAAATCCCTCCATTTACTAAATTTTAAATTTGCAGTAACTTAAAAATACATTCTTTATTAATCATGTAAAAAAAAACTGTAGAGGTAATTCCCTAGCAGTCCAGTGCTTAGTACTCCTTGCTTCCACGGCTGAGGGCCTGGGTTCAATCCCTGGTTGGGGAACTAAGATCCCCCCAAGCAGCATGGCCAAAAAAAAATAGAATGAAACCTGTGGAAAATATTTTTTAAAGGTTAACTGTCTTTTTTAGAGTATAAAATATTAAAAAAAAAAAAAAGAAAATAAAAAAGAAACAAAACAGAAAGCTCATTAAAAGGGATATCAGCAGACTTAGAGAGAATGAACCTTTGTACTTAAAGGATAATATTCGAATGAGAAACGGACTGAACTTCCCAGGTAGCTCCGGGGTAAAGACTCCACCTGCCAATGCAGGAGACATAGGTTCCATCCCTGGATGGGAAAGATCCTCTAGAGGAAGAAATGGCAGTCCACTCCAGTATTCTTGCCTGGAGAATCCCATGGACAGAGGAGCCTGGCCAACTACAGTCCATAGGGTTACAAAGAGTCAGACTGAGTGACTGAGCACACACTCTATACAGACTGTGACCCAAAGAGTGTAGCAGCTGGGAAACTGAGACCATGGTAAACTCAATGTACCTCAGTGTGCTTCTAATTGATTTAACTAAACTCATACAAAAGGTCTGAAGGTTACATAATCAATAAATAGAATCCAATCCAGAGAAAAAGAATTGAAATATGCTAGTTCAACTTTAGTTCTCTTGCTTAAACATCTCCATTTCTATTTTTTACCATAATAAATTTGCTAGAAGTTTTCTCAAAGAAAATATTATTTTAGATACAGAGAAGAGTGACTATCTGATCTTCAAATAGTCACAGATGAATGGGTTCTCAGGCTGTAGAGACTCTCTACTTCTATCTAGTGGCACCTAATGTTTCTTACAGGGAAGAGTAAAATATTCCTTTCAAATCCTCAAATTAGCTGACAGCTAATAAACAAGTGGGAGATGGTAAAATACCAAAAGAAACTTTCAAAATTATTCACAAAATAAAACAGCACACTTAAAAAAATACCAGTGACTGTAATTTCTGGGAAAAAAAAATTCCATGGAATAAATAACAATATTCATTTGTGGCCACCCAATTTTCTTTGCAAATAAATCAGAAAAATGAGTTGGCTCTCACTAAGGTGAATATTGAGATTAGCAGGAATATAATAAAAATCATAGAAACTCTGTATACTAAACAATTAGCTCCTGGAGACCAGATTTTCTTTCTAATCCACATCCCTTTAATAGACTGGATTATCATATGTAAATAGAACCTTAGAATCTGAATATATACAATAAGATGGCTTAACTTTTTTTAATAGCCAGATTCAACATAGCTATAGGCTTACAGTCTTACTTCGACTGGGGTGGGGTGCATACTTTAAAAATTGTAAAAAAGAAAAATGCCTCATGATAACTAGGGTAAACAAGTGAAGTTGCTCAGTCGTGTCCGACTCTTTGGGACCCCGTGGACTGCAGCCCACCAGGCTCCTCCGTCCATGGGATTCTCCAGGCTACTGGAGTGAGTTGCCACAGGAAACAAAAAAGCAAAGGAAAACTAAAGTTAGCCTTGGCAGTTGCTTCCTAAAGGAAATGATTTTGACAGGGTAATCATGGGACTGAAGGTTCCAATGATACTTCCTGGACTACAGAAGATAACATAATTTTAACATGCAAAGAATCCCTCCAACTCTGTATTAGATGTTCTGAGTATAGAATGTTTCCTATCTCAAAAGAGAAAAACCTGAGAAGAATATATTTTTTAAAAAAAATCATCAACTATAATTAACTAGTGGCTGGTGATAGTCGCTCAGTCACGTCCAACTCTTTGCGACCCCATGAACTGTAGCTTGCCAGGCTCCTCTGTCCATGGAATTCCCCAGGCAAGAATACTGAAGTGGGTAGCCATTCCCTTCTCTGGGGAATCTTTCCAACCCAGGGATCAAGCCCAAGTCTCCCACATTGTAGGCGGATTCTTTGCTATCTGAGCTACCAGGGAACTAGTGGCTAGGAAAATCCCCGTTAGTGCTGTGGTGAAGCCTTTTGACTATAGAGGAGCTGTTACCTTCAGCTATGGCTGTTAAACTGCATACAAAGATTTCTTTAAAGTCTTTCACTGTACATCTGCAACAGAGTTAATGTAATCTCATCCACTCACTAGAAGAGAAAACCACCAAGGGAATAGTATATCGCCATCCCAAAGAACTTTGCAGAGATTGCAAATATAAATATAAAACCCCACAGTACAGAGGTAAAGAAGCATTTAATAAAGATTTATACATAGGTAAACTTTTAAAAGTGACTTTTAAAGCCAGGTGAACCCACAAAGCTTCATATCATATTGGTATAGTTATAGTCTCTGCTTAACATGAATTTTTCTGAGCACACCATCTCAAAATTTCCTCTGAGTCTATTGAAACTCTTCATTCACATTGACAAAACTAGCAGATGCTGATTCACATATTCCTTCACTTGCTTAATTCCCTGGTACATCTATTACAGCTAAATACTCCTATTTCCACAAAACAATGTCTCACTGGCTTCTGAGATTTCAGACCCTTAGAACTTGAAACTCCTCATGATCTTACACTAGGCTGCCTTCTTAGTCACTAAGTCATGTCCAACTCTTCTGCAAACCCATGGACTATAGCCTTCCAGGGTCCTCTGTCCATGGATTTTCCAAGCAGGAATACTGGAGTGCACTCCATATATATGTATTAATATACAATATTTATTTTTTTCTTTCTGACTTACCTTACTCTGTATAATAGGCTCTAGGTTAATCCACCTCATTAGAACTGACTCAAATGTGTTCCTCTTTATGTCTGAGTAATATTCAACTGTATGTATGTACCACAGCTTCTTTATCCATTCATCTGTAGATGGACATCTAGGTTCCTTCCCTGTCCTAGTTATTGTACACAGTGCTACAATCAACACTGGGTTACATGTGTCTTTTTCAGTTATGGTTTCCTCGGGGTATATGGCCAGTACTGGGATTGTTGGGTGATATGATAGTTTAATTCCTAGTTTTTTAAGCAATCTCCATACTGCTCTCCATAATGACTGTATTAATTTACATCCTGCCAATGGACTATAAAGAAAGCTGAGCACCAAAGAACTGATGCTTTTGAACTGTGGTATTGGAGAAGACTCTTGAGAGTCCCTTGGACTACAAGGAGATCTAACCAGTCTATCCTAAAGCAGATCAGTCCTGGGTGTTGGAAGGACTGATGTTGAAGCTGAGACTCCAGCTTTGGACACCTGATGCAAAGAGCTGACTCATTTGAAAAGACCCTGATGCTGGGAAAGATTGAGGGCAAGAGGAGAAGGGGACGGCAGAGGATGAGATGGTTGGATTGCATCACTGACTCAATGGACATGAGTTTGGGTGAACTCTGGGAGTTGGTGATGGACAGGGAGGCCTGCTGTGCTGTGGTTCATGGGGTCACAAAGAGTTGGACATGACTGAGTGACTGAACTGAAATGAATGGTGCAAAAGGTTTCCCTTTTCTCCACACCCTCTCTAGCATTTATTGTTTTATGATGGCCATTTTGACCCATGTGAGGTGATATCTCATGTAGTTTTGATTTGCATTTCTCTAATAATGAGAGTGCTGGAAAAGACTTGAGAGTCCCTTGGACTGCAAGGAGATCCAACCAGTCCATTCTGAAGGAGATCAGCCCTGGGATTTCTTTGGAAGGACTGATGCTAAAGCTGAAACTCCAGTACTTTGGCCACTTCATGCGAAGAGTTGACTCATTGGAAAAGACTCTGAGGCTGGGAGGGATTGGGGGCAGGAGGAGAAGGGCACAACAGAGGATGAGATGGCTGGATGGTATCACCGACTCGATGGACGTGAGTCTGAGTGAACTCTGGGAGTTGGTGATGGACAGGGAGGCCTGGCGTGCTGCAGTTCATGGGGTCGAAATGAGTCAGATACAACTGAGCGACTGAACTGAACTGAACTGAACTAAATAATGAGAGATGTTGAGCATCTTTTTGTGTGTTTATTACCCATCTATATGTCCTTTTTGAAGAAATGTCTGGTACTGATGAACCTATTTGCAAGGCAGGAATGGAGATGCAGACAAAGACAACAAACTTGGGGACACAGGAAGGGAAGTGGGGGGTGAATGGAGGGAGTAGCATGGAAACATATACATTACTATGTGTAAAATAGATGCTATGCTAAGTCACTTCAGTCGTGTCCAACTCTGTGTGACCCCACAGACGGCAGCCGACCAGGCTCCCCCGTCCCTGGGATTCTCCAGGCAAGAACACTGGAGTGGGTTGCCATTTCCTTCTCCAATGCATGAAAGTGAAAAGAGAAAGTGAAGTCGCTCAGTCGTGTCCGACTCTTAGCGACCCCATGGACTGCAGCCTACCAGGCTCCTCCGTCCGTGGGATTTTCCAGGCAAGAGTACTGGAGTGGGGTGCCATTGCCTTCTCCAGTGGTAATTTTCTCTATGACTCAGGGAGCTCAAACTGGTGCTCTGTAACAACATAGAGGGGTGGGATTAGGAGGGTAGGAAGGAGGTTCAAGAGGGAGGGGACATATGTATCAGATCAGATCAGATCAGATCAGTCGCTCAGTCGTGTCCGACTCTTTGCGACCCCATGAACCGCAGCACGCCAGGCCTCCCTGTCCATCACCAGCTCCCAGAGGTCACTCAGACTCACATCCATCGAGTCAGTGATGCCATCCAGCCATCTCATCCTCTGTCATCCCCTTCTCCTCCTGCCCTCAATCCCTCCCAGCATCAGAGTCTTCTCCAATGAGTCAACTCTTCGCATGAGGTGGCCAAAATACTGGAGTTTCAGCTTTAGCATCATTCCTTCTAAAGAAATTCCAGGATTGATCTCCTTCAAAATGGACTGGTTGGATCTTCTTGCAGTCCAAGGGACTCTCAAGAGTCTTCTCCAACACCACAGTTCAAAAGCATCAATTCTTCGGCGCTCAGCCTTCTTCACAGTCCAGCTCTCACATCCATACATGACCACAGGAAAGACCATAGCCTTGACTAGGCGAACCTTTGTTGGTAAAGTAATGTCTCTGCTTTTGAATATGCTATCTAGGTTGGTCATAACTTTCCTTCCAAGGAGCAAGCGTCTTTTAATTTCATGGCTGCAGTCACCATCTGCAGTGATTTTGGAGCCCAGAAAAATAAAGTCTGACACTGTTTCCACTGTTTCTCCATCTATTTCCCATGCAGTGATGGGACCAGATGTCATGATCTTCGTTTTCTGAATGTTGAGCTTTAAGCCAACCTTTTCACTCTCCACTTTCACTTTCATCAAGAGGCTTTTTAGCCCCTCTTCACTTTCTGCCATAAGAGTGGTGTCATCTGCATATCTGAGGTTATTGATATTTCTCCCGGCAATCTTGATTCCAACTTCTGTTTCTTCCAGTCCAGCATTTTTCATGATGTACTCTGAGGCTATTTCATGTTGATACATGGCAGAAACCAACACAATATTATAAAGCAATTATCCTTCAATTAAAAATAAATAAATTAAAAAAAAAAAAAAAAAGAATACTGAAGTGGGTTGCCATTTCCTCCTCCAGGGGATCTTCCTCACCCAGGGATCAAACCCATAACACCTGCACTGGCAGATGGATTCTTTACCACTGAGTTACCAAGGAAGCCCCTGATGTATCATTTACTATTATGCTTTTGAGCACCATCTATGTGAAAAGAACCCTCAAATCTGCTCTCTTGACTCCAGACTGCCATATTCTACTCGTCCACATTTTGACGTGGATGTCTTGTAGGTATCTCAAGTTCAGCAAGTTTAAAATTACTTTTAGGATCTTCCCAGGCAGTCCAGTGGTTAGGATGCCATGCTTCCAGTGCAGGGGGTGTAGGTTTGATCTCTGGTAGGGGAATTAAGACCTCACATACTGTGCAGCCAATAAATAAATTTTTAAAAATCAAATCAAATTCATTACCTCCTCTTGCCTCTCCTCAGTGTTTTCTAAACAACACCACTATTCACTGAAACTCCAAAGCTAGAAATTTAGGAATAATCCCCAACATCCAGCAAAAGATTATGTCACATTAATCTGTCCTCCTAAATATCTCTCAAGCCTGACTCTACTGTCCTCTATAACTCTACTTTGAGTAGACACAGCAAGATAAGAGAAAGAGCAAGATAAGATAAAATAGAAATTGGTAAATGATAACTTCCCTTCATGGAGAAGGCAATGGGAACCCACTCCAGTATTCTTGCCTGGAAAATTCCATGGACAGAGGAGCCTGGTGGGCTGCAGTCCATGGGGTCGCTAAGAGTTGGACACGACTGAAGCAACTTAGCAGCAGCAGCAGCAACTTCCCCTCAACATGATTTCCAAAAGCAGTATCCTTTCTGTAAAGGTTATTTAAGTGGTTATCTGAAGGTAGTATAACATAGTATTTTTTAAGACCAAGATGCAAAGTCATAAGGATGGCAATGTGAAAGCAAGACTGGGACATACAGAGGTCCTCATATGGAAACCCCCTCTTTATGTGCCCACTCTTCCACCAAAGTTTCCTTCTTGCCCTCAAGTCCACCAATATTAGAAATTGGCCCTGCTTTTAAGTTACTGATATCTCTCTCCACATCATTATCATAGGCTATTCATATCTCTCTGTCTCTAGTCTTGTTCCTCTCCAACATATCCTCTACCTTACACCTAAACTCATCTAGTAAAAATGCAAATCCAATCACATCAAGTTTTCCATCACCACCACAAGTCTAAGAAAAGTCCAACAGTTTCAAACAAGCTTGCAAGGGCCTCCCCAGGTCGGTCCCCATTAACTGCTGGTTCACAAATCTCTCTGCTCTGCCATGTTTCTCACCTTGCAGTTCCTTAATTTCACGGTTCTTTCTCTCCCTTCTGAGCTTTAGAAAATGCTGTTCTATGACTTCGAGGATTTGGGAGTGAGATGGGTTTCTCTGGCTGCCTTTTCTCTTGAGCACTCTGTGCAGTTAAAACTTTGGGAGCTTCCCTGGTGGTTCAGGATTGAAGAATCCACCTTGCAATGCAAGGGACACCAGCTTGATCCCTGGTTCGGGAAGATCCCACACGAGAGAGAGCAAGAAAGGCTATGTGCCCCAACTACTGAGTCCACACGCTGCAACTGCTGAAGCCTGAGTGCCTAGAGCCTGTGCCCTGCAACAAGAGAAGCCACCACAAAGAGAAGCCCACACACAGCAAGAAAGAATAGTCCCAGCTCGCTGCAACTAGAGAAAGCCCTCTCTCAGCAACAAAGACCACAGCCAAAAAATAGTAACAATAACTAAATAGATAAATCTTAAAAAAAACTTTTGTAAAAGTCAACAGTTTTACAATAAACAGTACCTTTTCAGTGTTTTAGTGTTTTATTCTAGTCTGTAAGATCTCTCGGGATAAATCATAATTGTATCCTATTCAGAGCAGTTAGTACAATGCCTGTCATACAACATGGACTTAGGACTTAATAAAAATTGTTGGATAAATGAAGTTGGTAGTTTCTTTATAATTTAGATGAATAGAAGCCATGGTTAAGAGTTTTAACATAGTAATATATCAAAGAGCAAAGTTAAACTAAAATTTGGACAGTAGAAAAATATATGCTTATTGTCTTGTAATGAGATGGGTTATCTTCCTCTAACCTCTTGAATTTACATGCTGCTCTGCTAGTATGATAAACAGTCTGAGTTAAAAATCAAATAACAGACTCTAAGACGTTGTAACAATCCCTGGATTAGTACAGGATGATAACTAAGGGACCTGCTATATTAAATCATGACAATAAAAGTAAAATCCCTCCATCTTTTCTTGGATTACATTTAGAGCTCAAATCAGAGAGCACTAAATGAATAATAATGAATGTATGCCTCTGTGAATCATTGAAGATTGAATCACGCTTTAACTAGACTATATTTATAAAGTCCCTTTGGATGACATAATTACAATTCAAACCATACACTAATTAGCAGTAAACATCTATTTAATATTATTTAGTTAATTTAAAATATACTTTTTACTTGTTTCTAAAAACAAATAAAGAAAAAAGATATTTTATCCAAACTCAAGAATGTTAAGGACCTAAGTCAACAAATAAGTTGATGCAACTTAGAAGCTGAGCAAATGTATTTTAAAAATAAATAACCATATTTTATATTTATGAGAAATAATAATGACTTCATATTCTCCTATATAGAAACATAGCAAGAAAGTGTAAAAAGTAGTTTTTCCCACACAATGATGACATTTTTAATAGCAAATTTACATTGTTGTCTATTTTCTATATTGCTTAGCAACTGTTGATAATTACTTTAAAACTGAGAGATCTCCTCATCAGTTTATACCACAGTTAATTTAAATGTACTCAATGAAATATTTATCAAGAGCCAAAACTTACCCAACATTTTTATTTTTAGATACAATTTCATTTTGCCTTAGTTTTGCCTGAACAGTGAATACTTCTTTAATTGGGTTGATATTTTTGCATTTGTATTGTTTAAATGTTGATCATTGTCTTCTAATATTATTTCTTTCCTAAGTTCTTATGTTTTTTAAGTTCCTGAATAAAAAAGAGTTAGGAAAGAAGCTCTAAAAATTTGAAATATAGTAGTTTAAAGATAAATCTTTTAATAGGAGGACAATTAATTTTCAATATCCTTTTTCATAAGGTATTTTTAGATCACTCTATTCAATTAAAGAATTGAGGAACATTGATAGCTCAAACATGGCATCAGTGCAGCACTTCATATCTGCGAGGTTTGGTTCCAACCACACTATATGTATCAATACATTTAATTATTTTTTAAAGTTTTTATTGAATTTGTTACAATATTGTTTCTGCTCTATGTTTCTTGTTTTTTTATTTGGCTGCAAGGCATGTGGAACCCTAGGATGGAACTCATACTCCCCACATTGGAAGGCCAAGTCCCAACTACTGGCCTGCCAGGAAAGTCCCTACATTTAATTCTTAGAATAACACTTGAGGTTGCTGTTGTCTTAAATTACATTAAAAGTCTGTGTACAAATACATTTGTGAGAAGAAGGTCCATAGATTTCATCAAAATTTCAAATGCTTCCATGGCCCCCAACAGGTTAATGAAATTAAGCCATGTTTTTACAAGACCAGTTGTATGATTCTACTGCAGTGTTAGAAATGGAAGGGCAAATTGAGCATCACCCAAAAAGGTGCTGTCCTAAAACTGCTAGTAAAATACCTAGGCAGTCTTGACATTTTCAGCTATAGAATTCAAGATTTTTACAAATCATTAATTCAAGACTTTTGATGTCTAATTTTAAAAATTACTTTGAAACTCCAGTATCACTGCATAGTGAACTTTTCGAAAAATATGCCAGTCCAGGCGCTGAATAAATAAATAACAAAGTTGCTATGTTTTTATGAGAATCCAAATTACTGTGTCATTTTTTTTAATGTCATCATTTCCTGCAGTGAAAAAAGGTTCCATTTTGAGAACCAGAGGTTTCATCTAGATAGGAGTGTTCTTACTGGCTTTCCAAAATAATTTATGTCTATAGACAGAGGTATGCAGTTAAGTCAGAAGATGGTGAATACATTTTCAGAAACAGAAATTCTGTGACCACATTTAATCTCTTGTGGAACATACAGTGAGTAGGAATAAATCCAAATTTCCAGTGAACTTATCCGTAAGTACTGCAAATAAAATATTTAATCTCAGGGTCTTTAATCAGTACTTTTTACTGCCAAAAGTAGCACAATTTGTTTGAAAGAAGACATAATGCCACACTGACTGATAGCTCAGTTGGTAAAGAATCCTCCTGCAATGCAGAAGACTGGTTTGATCCCTGGGTCGGGAGATCCACTGGAGAAGGAATAGGCCACCCACCCCAGTATTTTTGGGCTTCTCTCGCGGCTCAGCTGGCATAGAATCCGCCTGCAATGCAGGAGACCTGGGTTTGATCCCTGGGTTGGGAAGATCCCCTGGAGAAGGGAAAGACTACCCACTCCAGTGTTCTGGCCTGGATAATTCCATGGACTACAGTCCACGGGGTCGGAAAGAGTCGGATATGACTGAGTGACTTTCACTTTCACACTTTCACTCCATGCTTGACTTGGATCAAGGTTAGGAATAAGTGAGAAGAACCTTGTTCGCCTGTTTTCAATAACTCTCAGTTGGAATTGCAATCTGAACACAACAGTTTTTACATGTCATTTACATTTTTATAAGTCTCTCTATTCAAAGACCCCCAATTTAGAAGTATCAATCTCAGCCATGAGAAAAACATGACTCCTTTGATAATCCAGGTACTTTTCATTTCTGACGGAGAAAGTAAAACATTCCCAATCCACTGATGGTCACAAAAAGTTTTGATCTTTGGAAGAAGACAAAAAAATTCCATTCAGCTTCAGAGAATGAGTGAATAAGGAGGCATTTCATCTTCCCAAACTTCCTTCTCTCCAATTTCTCTAACACAATGCACTTGGAAACAAAAGGCAGATTATTAAGTTTTCAAATGAAGCTACTTGTTTCTCTCTTGTCCCTGGATGTCTCAGCCCCAGTCTCCCTGGCCTTGCCTTTCGGCACATCTGGTAACCATGTGTGGTGGTGCTAATGAAGACTTTCCTGAGTGAGTTACAATTAGTTCCGACTGCCGTGCAGTTTTCCTGGGCAGGACCAAAGTAAAAGACAGGAATGGGGGTGAGGGGAAGCCAATAACTCTTTCACTTCACAAACCCACATTCTCCCTTGCTCCTGGGACGCTCATCACCACCACTCCGGAGGAATTTTTGAAAAAAGGTGTAAGCAAATACTTTCAGAGTTTCCTTCTCCCTTTTCTCCAAAGCAGCATTTTCCCCAGGTTGATTGAATGCGACAGGCAGGCAACAGAACTTCTGTGATCCTCTGAACAATAGGGAATTGTTAAACGAATGCCATTCCTCCTTCTGGTCTACGTATTCTACTTACCTAACAATTTTATCTACTTTAATAGAAGAAACTCGGGTGTTTTACTATTCGATGGATTAGAAGGAACTGCGGAAGCAAATGTACTGTATACAATTAGGCTGTCTTGAAAATGCACACTTTTGTTTACTCTAGCCTTCTTCCCCCACTTCTCAATCAAGCTCCTAATAGAGCTGTTTTAAGTTTCAACAAGGACCATATTAACTGCGGGTCTCCACATGAAACAGAATGCTAAACCCCAGCGTCTCCTGACGATGTAAGCTCAAAGTCTCCCAAATCCTGTTTTACATTTCTGTCTGAAATCATGGTTCTCTCTTTCCAATGCTTTTTTCTGTACCTCACAAACTGTGACTTCTCAATAAATACTATATGGTGGCAGAACTGGCCATTGTGAGAAGATTCTAAGTGACTCCAAGGGTAGAAAACTTAATATAATTACTTTTGGCAACTTGTACCTATATCTTATCCTAATGCCACCTACTTTTTAATTTCACCAACTCTGGACTTAGAATATGCAGTTACTCGGTAAATACTAACCACTGATAACAACCACAGCTTACATTTCAGCCTGTTGTACACTCTTAGTACACACAGTCTACACATGAACCCTTATAACAACAGTTACAATAAACATTTACAAAGAAAAATTCAAAATCTGAAATAAAAACCAGCTTTTCTGATGGATCATTTGAAGCTAGCACAATGTATAAATCAAACCAAGTAGCAACTCTAAAACAAAGAAATAAAGCAACAAAGAAACAGCAGAGAAGAAAACTATGGGGATATTTTTTCTTCTTTTGTCAGAAACCAAAAGTAAATGATATCACATCCAGGAATAGTGACCATAAATAAGATGTAATAATTATATTAGGTCAAAAAAATAAATCACAGTCCTTCAACTCACTGGCCCTTATGTATAAATAATTTCCTAATGAAAGAAAGAAAAGCATCTCCCTCACTATGTATAATTGCACGTATTTTAATGTTATGAAACTTAAACTTCTACAACTATTTATCCTAGTGTTTGCCCCTCATTCATTACAAAATATGAACGGTTAATTGCACAGCGCCAAATTCTCAGACTGGAGAAAGTTTTGCCCTGAACTGGCCAGCTGTTTGTTTCCATCTCTAGGTGGTTATCCTTCCAAATTGATCTCTGTGCCTCAGAGATGATCAATTTAAAACAAAAACAAAACTCATCTACAGATCTTTTGTAAGGTGTTTCCCCCCACCCCATACAAGGAGAATCTTAAGGAAAGTAAAAAATTATACACACATATACAGAGAGATTTTTTTTAAGGCTTGAACTGTAATGATAAAAATATTGAGATCCAGCTAATTTCCAAATGCCAACAGAATAGGGAATAAGATAGTCAGCAACACAAATACTGTATTATAGAATGACATGTTTTCACCATTAAGTTTTTTTTTTCTTTATTTTTATGAATAGGAAGTTGACTTGACCAGCAATAATGACAGTTAATGACAACCCAGTGAGTCACTGCCTTCTGGGCCTTAAGAAGGATTAGGTCCATGTATAAATGATAATTAATGCCATTAAACATTCCAACACTACACTTACTTAACAGCTTTTCGCATTCCAATTCTCAAATGCTTCTACTCTACCTTACCAAAAAAATATCATGAAGATATACAGGGTTAATGTGCAAGGTAGCCAACTGAGATTGCTAAGGTACTTCTCTTGAGGACTGAATCAGTATGTGATTTTTATGTTCACCAGCGACCTGTACATGTGGCCATTATTTTTCATCAAGCTGAATAATAAGCTGTATACAAACTGAATACACAGCAAGCTGCACCCTTATTTTGGTCGACATCGGCTCTCAGTTCTTGTGGTTTGCTCTGCAGTCAGATGCTGCTTTGGCTAGTGATACTGCTTCTAGATGTGATTTAAATTCACTTTTATAAACTGTAGATTCAGGGATTTATATTACGATCAGGGCCCTTTTCTCAATATTTCAGGAAGGCAGGGTGGAAGGAAAACCTGAATAAAGGAATATTCACGTATTGGATAACAACTTTAAAAGTTATTTGATATTGGTAAACACATGAAAGGATCTGATTTCCTGCATAATAAAGGATTCTTTCATTGTATGTACAGATGTTAAAATTAACACACACATTCCATTCTTATCTCTCTTAAATTCAGCAGAATAACTGTAAGTCTTCACAAGGCATGTTATCAATGTAAAAGCAATAAAAAAGTCACCCTCTTGTGAATTACTATTTACAGTATTTCACAAAAATGACATTCTCACCCTCCGAATGAACAAGGTTGTCTCTTTAAATTGAAGGACACTGCCTTGCACTCTTCATCAGTTAGTATTAGTGATGGGGGGTGGAGGAGGGAGAAAATAACAAACCATTTTTCTATCATTTGAACTCTCTTTGACCCTTGTGAGCTATTCAAGTATGCACTTAAGACAATTCCAATAAATAACATATATACACATACATAGAACAGATATACAGATAGTGAAAAGAGTGAATCCTGATAAAGCGGATAGGTTGATACCTTGAAATTAACCATTTTGAAGTCTGTTTCTTAGCATTGTCATTGATGGTACAAGACAAGCTCCCATGTATGGATAGTAATGATATTTCATGACTTTAATCAATAATTCTGTGAATCTAGATATAAACTTGCTGTGAATCAACTACAGCTAAAAGAGCTAAATGAGCGAAGAAAAAGAGACAGCTTACCTTGTCCCGATGCTGACGTAAAATGCTTCAGTCTATGATCAGAGTTATACTGGGGGAGAGTCAAGGAGGCTGGCAAATAAAAAATGCAGTGAGAAGTATATGATGAAATATATCATTTAAGTGATATTTAACTTAAAAAGTTCAAAATATTCCAGTCAAACGTATTTCTATTCCAAAGTTAAATATAAAATTTTATGAAAAGATGTTACATCTCATAAATGTGCATTTGTACATATCTGTAGCTACAAGAATTATTTATTCACTTTCACTAAAATATTTCCTCAAAATAGAGACTAATTGGTGTCTGTCTAGCAGTTTCCAACACTACTTCTCCATTTTAGTGGCACTACATGCTATAATGTACATTTAATGCTAGTATTACCAGGTCTACTGCAAATTGTTACACAGAGTAGTGATAAAAGCAGTGGTCCAAACTTGACAGATAAACCCATAAAGAGGTATGCAGGATGCTGTAAATACTTTAAAGATGCTTTCTGAAACCACTCATTCCCCTTTCCCTAAAAAGAGATCCAAAGGGGGAAAAGAGGAGAAATGGAGATTTAAAATCTGAGAAAACTATCCTGTATATTTTCTTCATGTTTAGAGAGCTTTCATCATATAGTTGCTAGAAACAAAGATAAAACCCTACCAAAATTAACAGAGGAAGATAAATGTAAATGAGTCACCAAATAAACCTTTCTTTCAGCCAGAAACTATGTGAATGCGTGGAGGTTTTTTCAGAGCAAAACATGTGCCTTGAATTCCCAGGAAGCTCTGTCAGTGGCAGAGACACAAGGAATGCAGTGGTCGTGCATATTCATCGCACTGTCAAGTCTGGGCTTCCCCATTACCTTCTGGAGCTGTGACAATGCCAACTCTAGAAGCCAGGGGTCAAGAGGGAATCGCTCTGTTGTGATTCCCAGTGACCCAGAGAACAGTATTGCGCCACAGTCCTGTGACGTGTGATGAGGTTTGGGGAGTTTCAGTGTTAGCTCCAAAAATCCTAAGGAGGGCGCTTCCTTTTGTAAAACAAATTAGTTACACAACCAAACATTGCCACATTCTTGAGATCTGTTGACATAATGGGAACCTCAACCCTGACTCTGCCTTGCATTTTTGCAAAGGAGGGCAAAGAGGTCCAGGTAAAGCCCAACATAATTCAGGTAAAAGAAGATTAAGATGTTTTTTATCTACTACCCATGACAAGAAGCTACATATTTTAGGTTTGAAGTTCAACTGAAAATAATTCAATATTTCAATATTGTACTATTCACTCTTGAGCAGTATATGATAGAAAATGAATGGTCATCAGCTGATCTGTTATTTCTGAGTTTTCTTTCCAAGCTGTAATACACTTTCATCCATGTCTACAGTGCCTCAGTCTGATTTACAGACATGAGGCACATCAGCCTCAAGTCAGCTGCAGAGTTCTCTATGATTTTTATGTGGACTTCCCAATTAAAAATTATAAATTGTTATTCTCACACTGATCACTGTTTTTTACAACTATTTTACTTCTTACATTTTCTTCTGATCCTTAGCATCAGAATGAAAACAAGAACACCTACTTATTGCATGGTCTTATCCAATCATAGTTTTACTAGAAAAGAGACTTCTGGATATCGACCCCCTTTCCCATATTCCTGGCAGAATAAAATGTCATTTCTAATGGTAAATATTAAAGTCAAAAAATGTGAGCAATCATGGAAACTGTGAGCTTTCCCAACACATATGACTCACTTATATCCCCAGAAGTAATGAAGCCTTCCGAAAAAACATAGAGATTCAAAAAGAGACGATGATTTGATGGTTTTTCCTGTGTGTAAGTAAGATCAGCTATGACTAAATAATTTCTCAATTGCTAGACTAAAACAAGCCAAAACAAATAGCTTTTAAAACTTTAAAGCATACTGTGCAGTGGTGACTGTTCAAGGTCTCACTAAAGTCAACACTGGATAGATAATAGGGAGATGAGTTAGATGCAAGGGGCTATTCTTGAGTTCATTGATTATAGAAACAAACAAAAAACTTCTGAAACACTGCAACTATACAAGTCAATTCTAATAAGGCTCGCCTGTATGTTAACAAATCTAATATGGTTCATGCTGCTGCTGCTAAGTCACTTTAGTCGTGTCCAACTCTTTGCGACCCCATAGACGGCAGCCCACCAGGCTCCCCCATCCCTGGGATTCTCCAGGCAAGAACACTGGAGTGGGTTGCCATTTCCTTCTCCAATGCATGAAAGTGAAAAGTGAAAGTGAAGTCGCCCAGTCGTGTCTGACTCTTAGAGACCCTGTGGACTGCAGCCCACCAGGCTCCTCGGTCCATGGGATTTTCCAGGCAAGAGTACTGGAGTGGGTTGCCATTTCCTTCTCCAAAGGCAAATCATATATAGTTAAAGTAGTTAAAGCTCAAATGGTTACAAAAATGGTAAAATACTTTTCTAGGCATAATGATGATAGAAGAATCTCAGCATTTTCATATCAGTGAAAATTTTATCCAAATCCTACCATATATACATATTAATTTCCCCTACTCCTTTGAACTCTCTCATATGTTTCTAAGGACAGAAATATAAGAAGGGTAATGTATTAAACAGATTGAATTAAAAACTTAACGAAGGAAAAGCTATTCATTTAATCAAGCAACTTTTATCAATCACCTATTGTGTCCAGTCGGAAGTGGCAAGGTCCCATAGGAAGCCTATCTATGCAGATACAATAGAAGTGAACACTTATTTCCTAACTTTGCTGATTTTAATCTTATTATGGAAACAAGATACACATACCAATTTTTTAAAAATAAAAATTAAATTCATACCGAGGTGCTCACACAGGCTGGCCTTGGTTCAATTATGTTAGCATTATTTTCCCAGGAAGACGTAACATGATTTCTGTGTCATGTATATATGAAACCTAGAACTGTGGTGAGCATACAGTAGTGTTTAATGCAGAATTATGGAAATATTTGGGGATAAATTCAAAAGATAAGCACATAGAAAAAAATAGTTCTAAATATCACTTCTTTAGCACTTAGACAAATGAACAGAAATTAGAGTTGATAGTCCTAACTTTCTCACTGTATGACTATGGACATGTTACTTTTACAACTCTGAGTTTTCACATTCTAACCTATAAAATGGCTTGTGATGAAACTTTTTCAAGTGAAAAATATCACAAATCTACCAACATAAATCCCTAGTAAATACTCGCTCACGGTAGGAAGAAAATAATTGTAGCAGTATTGCCATTACACTGTCACAAGACATTATGCACTTGGATTGCTCAAAATCTGCACGATTTTTCTCTGATTATTGAAAAGCATAAACGATTTGATGTTGCCCGACAAATATTACATATTTACTTGAGCTAAATGTCTGCAATGCTTATTAAAAATTCCTTTGAACGTTTGGATTATTTTGTGATTAGGGGAAAACCCTTCGTTTGGATTATCTTGTGATTAGGGGAAAAACCTTTGTGAAGAACCCCAGTATACTTTAATTAAGGATAGCTCTAAATGAAAGAATATCCCCCCTCATCAGTAATCAAAATACACTAATATTTCTTAAAGTAGAAAATCTCGACATTTAGGAAAACTTAGTTTTCTATAAAGGGCCCAGCGACACCAGAGTGAACAATCCTGAAGATTAGTTTTGATGGTTGTGGGGGACCAAGAAGGGGAATTTCTCTGTTTTCTGAACTCTATAGGAGAACTTTGTTTGTCATAAGGCTCACTGAATACTCGGGAACTTACTAAGTAAGTTTATCTTGGATATATGTATACCTTCAGTCCCTCTATTATAAACATTAAACATGTTTGTCAAGTTGAGAATACTAAGTTACAAGCTCCAGGGAATTGCTTACTAGTGATACCAGAGAACTGCTTACTAGTGATACCATGTGCAAGAAAAATGACAAATTCTTGGATTGAGAAGACAGAGAGAGGAATCAATCCGGGGCTTAAGAAATACTGTCAGTTATAAAATGAATTTTATGAGGACATTAAAGTATTCAGAGTTCCTTTGATTAAAGACTATATATGTATAATAGAATACCATAACCACATATGTTAAAGTCCTTAAACCATTCATTTTATCTCTTTATCAAAGTTGGGCTTTTCTTGTGAATTTATAACTGTAAGAAAAAAAAAATCACTTTCCAGACTGTTCACATAAGGGGAGCCTAATGTTGAACAGAATATTGAAAGAGCCTTGTAAAAATTAAAACACAGATGAAATAAAAAATTGCTCCCCATGCTCAGGAAACATCAAAATGCCTAAGTGAAAATTAGATACATCTTTAGATAACAATTTTTGATCTGACTATAAAGAAATAATCAGTAATTTTTCAAAACACCATCCCTAAATTTGAGAATGTTCTTGTGACAAATGGCAAACTAACAAATTTGGGTGAGATGTCCTTTATTAATAATAAGTGTAACTTATTTTAAACTGCATTGAAAAATAAACATTAAGTACACATTAAGTAATACTAAGTCCTTTTGTTAAAGGCCCAAGTTAATCATTAAAGTTGTTTAACAACTGCCATGCACAAGACAGAGTACTGACCACTTTTACCTTATTTCCAAGTGATTAAGCAATACTACATTTAACCCTTTTTCATATGTCTTCAAACATCGGGAAAAAATTAATGTAGAACTGGATTAACATCCGATTTTTATGACAAAAATAAAGGACTAAAAGATACATACATAAACAAAGAGTACAACTTTAGGAAGCCTTGGTATTATTAGTTCTAATAAGTATGCATGAATTTCTGCACAATAATATCAATATGTATCTTTATAGTATCACATATACAAGGCAGCAATAAAGCAGTTAAAACTGACAAAACATTTTGTACAATTTTTATCCTAATCGAGAATCTGTCGTGAATGTCGGCCAAGAACAGAATCTAGAAATCAGTAACATATTGTGCACTATTTGTTTGTTGTTGTTTAGTTGCTAAATTGTGTCCGACCCTTTTTGTAACCCCATGGAATGTAGCCCACCAGGCTCCTCTGTCCATGGAATTCTCCAGGCAAGAAGATTGGAAAGGGTTGCTATTCTATTCTCCTGGGGATGATCCAGGGATCAACCCGAGTTTCCCCAATTGTAGGCGGATTCTTTACCACTGGGCCACCAGTAAAGGCCTCCAGTGTGCTATACCAACAAGTATGTTGTATGAATGAAATATGGAAATATTTTCTCCTGGCCAAGCTATTGATCTGACCTTAAGTGTGATTGACTAGACTTTCTTAAAGTTTCTCAAGATAATGTAATCACGAGGCTCTCCATGTTCATAAAAATGATTGACCCCTTTTTAAAAACTAAAGTATGCCATTTGCTTCAGTGACAGAAGCAATGAATTCCACAGTTTAGTTGTATGTTGCATAAAATAGATCTCCTTTTATCTGTTTGGATCATTATACTTGATCATTGGTTGTTTCCTCCTGCTGCTAAGTCACTTCAGTTGTGTCCAACTGTGCAACCCCATAGACAGCAGCCAACCAGGCTCCCCTGTTCCTGGGATTCTCCAGGCAAGAACACTGGAGTGGGTTGCCATTTCCTTCTCCAATGCATGAAAGTGAAAAGTGAAAGTGAAGTCGCTCAGTCGTGTCTGAACCTCAGCGACCCCATGGACTGCAGCCTAACAGGCTCCTCCGTCCATAGGATTTTCCAGGCAAGAGTACTGGAGTGGGGTGCCATTGCCTTCTCCATGTTTCCTCCTGAGGAAAGGTAAAGAAATCCACCAATAGATATGTATTTTCATTATCATTTTCTGTCCATACTGCAAATAGTTCCTGAGTTTCATCTTTTACACATGGTTACACTACAGTCAGTATTTGTGTCTGTCATTCTTTGTTTCTCGATAATTTCATTTTTCTGCTTTTGTGAAGCACACAATCCCTTCAGCAAACATGGTTCTTCAAGAATGCGTTATCTATTATTTACCAGTGTTTAATTGTCATATCCTAACTATGAATATTAGTAGAGGAGAGATGGGAACAGATAGCCCAAGTTGGGGCATTTTGATTCATAAAAATAATTGATATTATTCCCCACCAGAGCCTGAGCCGACCTCAGATTCACACTGTGTTGCAAAGTACCTAAAGGAGAGATGAATTGTCTACACAGACTTTCTGGTTCATAAATTTCCTGTCGAAAGGAAGTAATTGTTTTGTTTAAAGGAAACATCCTGGGTTAGATTAAGCAAAAGTCCCATTTTCTGTCAACAGATGACAAAGCAGAGAGGTAAAAAGGTCAATAAATATCAGAAAGCATAAGACTAGTCAGTATTTACAGGGTCCCTGTATGTGCATGCACTATGGGCATCAGGAAACAAAATGTCTGAACGTCTGAATTAGTTTTCTCATTTTGTTAAAATAGTTTGTGTTCTGTCATATAGGGACAGATTACTAAAGATGCAACAAACGCAATTCAACAAACAAAATTCAAACTCTATCAAAGGGACCTTTCTCATTCAAATATAAGCATGATAGAGCTAGAACAATCTTCTCCACCCACATGTGTCTGACTGGTCTGATACAATTTTCTTACTGAAATTCTTACTGAATTTCTCCAGGGGTGCAGGCAAGGGTTTTCTTAGTCTATTATGGGGCATCTCTGTGGCTTACATATCTTAACAGTGCACAAGCTTCCTCATACAATCACAGATCACCCAAACAAAACCTTTCCCTGGGTTGCATTACTTTTCTTTTCTGAGGATCTGGATATTTTATGGAATTTCTAAAATATATATATATATATATATATATATATATATATATATATCACCTCCTGAACTGGGACTACTTTATTATTTCTTAGAAAGGGAGGGAGATTAACATGTTTTTATTTCCCTGAGTCTTTTTCATTAGTAATAGTAACAGAATATATTTAATTATATAATACCTAAAGTAAAAAGTCCATCAGTTATGGGGCAAAAATTTTTTAAACTATTTTTGGCTGTTCTGGGTCTTTGTTGCTCTTTGTGGGCTTTCTCTGGGCTTCCCTGTTAACTCAGATGGTAAAGAATCTGTCTGTAATACAGTGGGCTTTCTCTAGTTGCAGCAAGCTTGGGCTACGCTCTCGTTGCAGTACATGGGCTTCTCCAGGGAAATTCCCTCATTTTCAACTGGACCTTAAAACAAAGCATGCACATGCTTCATAAAATTAGAGTAAGGATTAAATTAAATAGCCCATACTAAATACATAGAAGTGGATCTTATTAGGCTTTCTATAGTAAACATTCAAATAAATTATCTATTATAGTATTATGGTTATTCTTTTATAAAAGGAATACTCATTGCCTTTAATAGCACAATTTGTCTTGAACCATCCACAATTTGCATAATATTACACATGGAAAGGTGTGTGCATGTCTCTGATTTATGTGCATATGCAAAATGTATGTATCCATTAATTTAAAAGTCATATATCGAGTAAGTTTTATATTCCAGATACTACAACAGGCAGTAGAACACAAAGATGAAGAATGCAATACCCCACTCAGGAAGCTTAGTTTAGCAGGTAAATATGCTACTGCACCTAACTGTAGCATAATATGTTATGTGCCACAAGAGAATTCGGCACAGTGTATGGTTAGATCCAAAATGCTGCTACCTTTTCTAGTCTAAGAGGTGCAAGGAGGATTACAGAAGACTACAAATTAAGTCTTAGAAACATTCTCACAATGCGGCATGCTTTTTCTAAAGTATTCATGTCCATTGTTATTTGGCACTAAGTGGACAGAGTATCTTAAAGAATGCTCCTATCTCTATATGAGTTTCTAAATGTTTGATTCAAAAGGTTAAATGATATTTCATCCTAAAAAAATTCCGTTCTCCAAATATAAACTAGGAGTCATTTTTAAGAATTTTGCTGTATCTGTGAAGGATTCCTCACACAGTATGCGTGTGGGTGCTAAGTCGCTTCAGTCATGTCTGACTCTTTGCAACCCTATGGACTGTAGCCCGCCAGGCTCCTCTGTCCGTGGGATTATCCAGCCTGAATACAGGAGTGTGTTGCCATGCCTTCCTCCAGGGAATCTTCCCAAGCTAGGGATCAAACCCTCATCTCTTAGTCTCCTGCACTGGCAGGTGGGCTCTTTACTACCAGCACCACTCAGGAAGCCCCCTTACACAGTATATTCTATTCCACATTGGATCTAAAATGCATCCTTGACTGACTCTGTGTCAGCCATCAGAGTGTGTAACATGTAGTGAGCACTCACTAATGAGCATTTGCTGAAGGAACAAATGAATGAATGAACAAATTCTTAGTCCCTTACCGTCGTGGAAGAGCTTCAGACAAAAGTGAAATACTTAGCATATTCTAGTGGGTTTCCCTAGTGGCTCAGACAGTAAAGAATCTGTCTGTAATGCAGGAGACCCAGGTCTGGGAAATCGCCTGGGTGAAGGGAATGGCAACCCACTCCAGTACTCTTGCTGGGAGAATCCATGGACAGAGGAGCCTGGCAGGCTACAGTCCACGGGGTGCAAAGAGTCAGACACGATTGAGCATCTAAGTATGCACACACATCTTAGTTAATGAATGTGGCACGCTCTCAATAACTTTTATATCCCTTTTGGATCTGACAGGAGCATTTAGACATGAGCACTGTGCTCCTGAAACAAAGGGGATTTCAAAAGAATCTGAGCAGGGCTTGCAAACAACTAAGGTGCATAAAAAGTCGTGCTAGTAGAGTATGGCCACGTATTCAGCAAAGTAGCATAATTAAGGGAGTGGACTCTGGATCTGCAGGGCTGGGTTTCATATCAAGGCTCTATGCCTCACGAACCACCAGACCCAAGTAGTTCTTTCACCTCTCAGTGCCTCAGGCTTCTCAATTATAAAAAAAGAGGAAAACGGTGCCTCCTCTTTGGCTTGTTTTAAGGATTAGAGGAATATTTGAAATAACTTTAAACAGCACCTGTACCTAGCAGCCACTCCATAAGTGTGAGTTTAGTAAATGAGCAGTCATTCAGAAGACAAAGCTCTTAAAGATGGGGACAGTGGTCACCTCAATGTCAGTCTTCTGAGTGCCAGAGCTCCTTCCTGTGGCTATTTGCATATTTAATATGCAGCCCACAGTGACTCAGAGATAGATGCTGTCTGGCTTACATTCTAAAGCTGTCTGAGTCAAAAGTGGCAGTTCCACAGGTGTGTTTCAAAGTTTATGAAACTCCCAGGGGGTGCAGGGGAATCCCTCAATGTCTCAGTCTCCTCTCTGCTCAAACAATTCAAATATGTCTTTCCGGATGGCAGGGAGTTGCCGAGATTCCCCTGTTTTCTGTGTTTTGGTTTATTTCGGGGCTCTCTGGCTTCTCCTGTCACTCTGGCTCGTTTGGGTTTTGTTGTCTGTATTCAAAGGAGGCCTGTGGTCTTGTCTTTCCCCAGCGTCTGTGTTTCGAGTTGCGCGGTTTGCCCCCTCTGTCTCTCATCATTGCTTTTGGCTCAGTCCCTTGACAGGAAATGAGAGATTTATTTTATCTGGCTTGAACTACATTGTTCCTTCCTGACTACTGGTGTTACTTCACTCTAAATAACATGACTTTGTGCTCACAGTCTGCCCAAGGTCAAAGCCTGAGGGTAATAGACACATTTAAGAGCAGGGGAGGAGACTATAATCAGAGGGAAGGAGTGTGCAAGGAGAGAATTTAAGGAAAAAAAAAAAAAAACGGCAGTGATGCAAAAATTAAACTTGCAGCAGGTCCAAATTTTCTGGTGGGCTTGAAACACAATCTAAGAGCTGAAAGGGAAACTCCTCTCACCTCCCCTCCCCATCCCTTCCAGATGTTATCGATTTAAAATGACACTATGAAGTAATCTAGGCTTGAAATTCAAATTTCATTTTAAAAGAATGCTTGAGTTGTCTGTGAGAAGTATTCAGTCTAGCAAGCATGCTCAGTTGTGTCCAAGTCTTTTGTGACCCTAGGGACTGTAGCCTGCCAGGCTCCTCTGTCCTTGGGATTCTCCAGGCAAGAATACTGGAGTGGGTTGCCATTTCCTCTTCCAGGGGATCTTCCCGACCCAGGGATCGAACCTGTGTTTCCTGCATTGGCAGGCAGGTTCTTTACCACTGAGCCACATGGGAAGTTTATTAATATCTGTGATATCAGTCTGGTAGTGTGTTTTAATAATGCAAATTGAAATTATTAGAATTCAAATAGTCTGTTTTGACACAAAAATATAGGAGATATGTGATAATACATATAATTAACAAAGTCAAATTTATTATCTTAAAAGGGTAAACTTAAAAAGGTTACCTAAACTTAGAGGTTGAAGCCATAAAAAAAGGTTTAAAAATGTGTCCAAGTATAATTATAAACAATATTAATACACCTGAGCCCCATCTCCCAGCCCATTTACACTTTTCCTTTCCTTCCTTTCCCCACCTCTCTTTAGAAGCATGAATAAAACTTTCTTGGCTTCTTCAAATACTTCTAGAGCTTCAAGGGGTCAGCACAATTGACCCCCAAAGACTGGTAAAAGGAAACATGTCAATTTCACTGGTCAACCATTGATGCCGCACTGCACCTCTCTGGGATAGTTTAAAAGACTAGGGGATATGGAGAAAGCCTGCTAATCTAGGTAAATATTTTCCTGCTCTTTTAACAGATTGTCATGCTATTTAATAATACCTTGGACTCATGAAAATGGATTTAATGGAAATGGATTTAAATGAAGCAAAAGGGATTTAGGTGACATATAAGGCCAGATTTGCATGCAGAAAATCATCTCCCATTGGGTATTTCAATCTTGGGAAAGAGGATGAAATCCCCTTTGCTCATGACCTTTCAACACTCATATCATCCTGTGCGCTCTAGCAAGGTTTATGCCAAAGTCAAAGAGACAGCCCTGAAGACATCTTAAAGACTTTAGATGTTTATGACTTATAATACCTTCCTTAGGAAGTTCCATCTCTACGGAACTAATTGGACATCCCAATTCTGGGTCAGCCAAAGGCCTGGTGTTTGAAAATCATAAATTATCTGAAAGGTCCTTACGGAAAGGTCTCACTTTGAAACTTTAACTAGAAATGATTGCTCAATATGCCTTGCGTGCTTGCGAAGTCGCTTCAGTCGTTTCCGACTCTTTGTGATCCTTGGATTGTAGTCCACCAGGCTCCTCTGTCCATGGGATTTTCCCAGCAAGAATATTGGAGTGGGTTGCCATGCCCTCCTCCAGGGGATCTTCCCGACCCAAGGATCAAATCAGAGTCTCTTTTGTCTTCTGCATTGGCAGACAGGTTCTTTACCATTAATGCCACCTGGGAAGCCCTCAGAATACCTTACACTTTATCCAATGTTATATGTCAATCAAATATATTTCAGTAAAAAAACACAAAAAGAATCCTCAGAATCATCCTTCCTTCTTATTTCAATTCCTTATGAGATGGTCTACATGTAGAATAAGCCCCCCAATACTAAAATGTTGTAGACACAACTGCATAAGTGTTGCAATAAAGTCTCATTTTTTTTTAACACTGAGTTCTTAAAATTTACAGCAGTGTTTTGAATACATTCATTTTTTTCCTGATTTTCTGATTATTAAATTCTAAATATAGTCCTAAATAATAAACATAAAAATGTGATTACTCCCTCCAAGTAGCCTATAATTCAGTCCAGAAGACACTCACCTGAACACCTGAATCAACCCCAAAGTTTTTCCTTAAGTCTATTCCTACATCTCAGGTACTCAAAAGCATAAAATCAAAAGAAAATAACATTTATTGGAAAGTTGCTGTGTAATCAGGACTGTGCTAGTTGCTTTCAATAGATCGTCACATTCAACACACACAAACTGCAGGCAAAATTGGTATTATTATCCTTATTTCACAGACGATGGAATGAAATTTAAGAGAGATTAGGTCATATGCCCAATATCATAGAGTCTGTGAGTGGTAATGTTGGGGTTAAAATCTAGGTTTGCCTAATTCTGAAATCCATGTTCATTTACTAGTCTGAAATAGGAATTGAAATACTAGATTTTACAGACATTCAGTGTGTCTACAGTCTAACTACATTCCTGGCCTGTAAGGATTAAGAAGTTATAAACAAAAACAGTCCTCGTGCTCTTCAAATGGTTAAGAATATAGTTACCAACTCCACTACTAGGTATATAAACCCAAGAAAAATAAAATGTATTCACACAAAAACTTGTACTCAAATGTGCATAACTACGTTTTCACAAAGAGTAGACACAACCCCGATGTCTATCAGATGATAAAGGATACATAAATGCGGTATATCCATACAAGGAAATATTATTTGGCAATAAAAAGGATGAAATACTGACACACAGCATGGGTGAAACTTGAAAACATTATGCTAATTGAAAGAGATCAGTCACAAAAGATCATTTATGATTCCATCTAATTTAAATGTCCAGAACAGGCAACTCTACAGAGAAAGTAAATTAGTGGTTGCCTGCAGCTGTGGAGTTTGGGGATAAATGTGGAATGGCTGTTAACAATTTGGGATTTCTTCCTGGGGTGATGAAAATGTTTGAAAATGGATGATGATAATGTTTTCCCAACTCTACGAATATACTAAAAACAACCAAATTTCATGTTTTAATTGGATAATTGGTATTTAAATATATCTTAATAAAGCTCCCACTGAAAAAGGAAAAAAAAACGTTAACTGCATCCATATCATCAGGACGAAATGGCAGTACACTCTATCCAGAGCACAGAAACAACTAAGCAAATTTAACTACTGCAATAGGGAAGAAGGGTTGGTTACCTTCTATTATTTTCTCTCAATATTAGAAAAGTTTTTATCTGCTAGATCCAGATGGACTTCTGAATGACTGAAAAAGTTGAAAAGATAGCCCTCTCTGGCCAAGTATGCTTTGAGACCAAAACTTGTTGAAAAAGTTAGAACCACAAACTACAAGTTTGTTTACCCAGGACTAAACCGCTTGTTTGACATTTTTCATCCGAACCCACTAGTGATTTGAGTATTGTGTAGGCAGCCACAAGAACAACCGAAACAGTGAGAAAATATTATTTTAAAACTACTTACTGTTTCATTAACCCAGAGAGTAGAATTCCCTGCTTCTACCCATATTCCGTTCTTCTCATTTCAATGTGAGGTAGTTGCCCCAAATGGCAAATCTGTCAATACAAGTTTTTAGCCCTGCAGCCCATCATTAGATGCCAGAAAAACATCCTGTTGCAGCAAAGAATCAGTAGGTAGTAATCAAATGTCCCATGATGTTGACATTTCCCAACCCTATACAGATTTTTTTTTTTTTTTTTTTTTTAGGGAGAATCCTAGAAGTAGCTCGAGAAGGAAATGGCAACCCACTCCAGTATTCTTGCATGGAAAAATACCAGAGGAGCCTGGCAGGCTACAGCCCATGGGGTCGCAAAGAGTAGGACACAACTGAGCATGCATGCTGGAAGGGGCAGTGCACAGAACAGCAAGTTTGTAAAGGACTAGCTCTTTGGAGATGATACTACATTTTATCCCAATCATCTTTAGATGTTTATACCTTAAAAGTTATTTAATAGAAGTTGCTTTCAAATGAAACACAATTGCTATAGTGTTTCTGTTGGAGGGAAAGTGGAGCCAGTGCAATTTGTCCATGTTTTACAAATCACCATCTGGCAGGGATATGGCAACATGTGAAATCTTCACAGGGCTCTTGTTTTTCTACTATCTGCTGGATAACTAAGGAGATCACCAGACTGCTGGGATGCCTGCCAGATGGTAAGCAGGTATGTTTATGAGTCTAAGATTCTTATTTTCTTTCAATGCTTTCACATGCTGTGGGCACAGAGGCATAAAAGTAAAAGTGAAAAAGAAAAAGGGAGTAAGTAAGTGACTGTGTATGATCATGACAAACGTCTTTGAAGTTCCTTGAAATATGAATTTTCCAAAGTTGACATTGATTAATTTTACCAAGTAGAAAAATCACCAGTCAGATGGCCACAGGATTTTTAAAAAGTGTGTCGTTTTTCATTTTTGTACAAATAAACAGGTGTATCATTTCTTGAGTCCTGTTGAGTAAGGCATGCCTTATTTGGAGGGTCACAAACATCATCAACAAACATTTTGTAAATGTACTCCCTGTGCGTGCCATTTCAGTGGAGTAAGAACAGGGGGGTCTGTTTAATTTTATTTTGGTTTTTCAAATAGACTACCTTAGGCCAAGAAAAACTATCTAGCAGAGTCATAAAAAAAGTTCTCCAACCATCAAAGATTCACATAGCTGAATCCGGAAAGTCAGCAGTATCATTGGAGTGGCTTTCGTGAATAGAAAAGGACAACTTAAATAATTCTGACAGATAATAAATGAAAATCCAAAATGAGGATGTGTCTGGTAGATAGAGAAATGGAGTTCTTTAAAGTTAGGTTTGATTTGCCTGCTTAGTAAGGACCACCACTGTGATACCAGGCAAGTTTTTGAAATTCTTGAAGCTTCAATAAGCTCATCTACAAAACTAGTGATCACTGTTCTTACTTTTATGATTGTGGTGAGAGTCAAAATATAAAAAATATAAATTTTCAGCAATTAGACAATACATAATTCCTCAATAAATGAAGCTATTATCATCATTGCCATTATTATCCTGAAGAGGGCTCCTTCTAGGTAAATCTCTATAGAATTTGTTCACATGAATCATATAAACAGATACGTAATCTTATAAATTTGTATATTTAGATACACAGAAAATCTATCGGCAGTTGTGACCATATATACAAATATACACAAAGACGAGCATATATGCCTAGCAGTAGATGTGATCTATCCAGTCATCAGTTCAGTCGCTAAGTCATGTCCAACTCTTTGGGACCCTATGGATTGCAGCACATCAGGCCTCCCTGTCCATCACCAACTCCCAGAATTTACGCAAGCTCAGATCCATTGAGTTGGTGATGCCATCCAGCCATCTCATCCTCTGTTATCCCCTTCTCCTCCTGCCTTCAATGTTTCCCAGCTTCAGGGTCTTTTCCAGTGAGTCAGCTATTCGCATCAGGTGGCCGAAGTATTGGAGTTTCAGCTTCAGCATCAGTCCTTCCAATGAATATTCCGGACTGATTTCCTTTAGGATGAACTGGTTGGGTCTCTTTGCAGTCCAAGGGACTCTCAAGAGTCTTCTCCAACACCACACTTCAAAAGTATCAGTTCTTCGGTGCTCAGCCTTCTTTATAGTCCATCTCTCACATTCATACATGACCACTGGAAAAACCATACCTTTGACTAGATGGACCTTTGTTGGCAAAGTAATGTCTCTCTTTTTAATATGCTGTCTAGGTTGGTCATAACTTTCCTTCCAAGGAGCAAGTATATTTTAATTTCATGGCTACAGTCACCATCTACAATGATTTTGGAGCCCCCAAAATAAAGTCTGTCACTGTTTCTGCTGTTTCCCCATATATTTGTCATGAAGTAACGGGACCAGATGACTTGATCTTAGTTTTCTGAATGTTGAGTATTAAGCCAAGTTTTTCACTCTCCCCTTTCACTTTCATCAAGAGCCTCTTTAGTTCTTCTTCACTTTCTGCCATAAGTGTGGTGTCATCTGCATATCTGAGTTTATTGATATTTCTCTGGCAATCTTGATTCCAGTTTGTTCTTCATCCAGCCCAGCACTTCTCCTGATGTACTCTGCATATAACTTAAATAAGCAGGGTGACAATATACAGCCTTGACGTACTTCTTACCCTATTTGGAAACAGTCTGTTGTTCCATGTTCAGTTCTAGCTGTTGCTTCCTGACCTGCATACAGATTTCTCAAGAGACAGGTCAGGTGGTCTGGTATTCCCATCTCTCTCAGAATTTTCCACAGTTTGCTGTGATCCACACAGTCATAGGCTTTGGCACAGTCAATAAAGCAGAAGTCGATGTTTTTCTGGAACTCTTTTGCTTTTTTGATGATCCAACGGATGTTGGCAATTAGATCTCTGGTTCCTCTGCCTTTTCTAAATCCAGTTTGAACATCTGGAAGTTCAAAGTTCACGTACTGTTGAAGCCTGGCTTAGAGAGTTTTGAGCATTACTTTGCTAGCATGTGAGATGAGTGCAATTGTGTGCTAGTCTGAGCACTCTTTGGCATTGCCTTTCTTTGGGATTGGAATGAAAACTGACCTTTTCCAGGCCTGTGGCCACTGCTGAATTTTCCAAATTTGCTGGCATATTGAGTGCAGCACTTTCACAGCATCATCTTTTAGGATTTGAAATAGCTCAACTGGAATTCCATCACCTCCACTGGCTTTGTTCTTAGTGATGCTTCCTAAGACCTTGGCTCTAGGTTGGTGATCACACCATTGTGATTTTCTGGGTCATAAAGATCTTTTTTGTACGGTTCTTCTGTGCATTCTTGCCACCTCTTTTTAATGTCATCTGTTTCTATTAGGTCTATACCATTTCTGTCTTTTATTCCAGTCATAGGAAACAAAAATAACTGTTTTCACTTAAAGCTCTGTAATCATATTGTGTAAATACTAATAAAAGATTCACAGTTTCCAGAAGTGATACTTTGAGCAAATTACTGAACCTGTTGGTGTCCTTAGCTACAGAATAGAGAGAATAGAACCTGCCTCATAGAGTTGTATGAAGATTAAGTGTGAGTATTTCCACATAACACATTGCAAAATGCCTGACAGAGAATAAACGAATAAATGTTAGCTTCCTTCGCCTTTAGTTACAGTTTCCTCCACCTCTAAATTTAGCCTATTTTGGCCAATCCTTACCTGCCTCCCTCAAGTTAAAGGATAAATGCTTCTGCTTCTTTCTGACCCTTCTAAATATATTCTATACTCTATCACCCCTTCCTCTAGAAAAAAATTTTCTTCTTAGTTACATTATTCCTCTGTTTCTATCATAAAATTCCTTCTCATCTATTAGTTCCCTCTCCGTGGCCTAAAATATACTCTTTTCCCCATCCTAAAAATGATTTTCTTAAAGAGAAATTACCATGTGGCAGAAGAGACAGAAAGCCTATATAGGACAATGACCATAAAAGAAACTGAGATGATTGTTAAAGATCCATCTCTAAAAAAAATGCCAGACAGATGCTGCTGCTGCTGCTAAGTTGTTTCAGTCGTGTCTGACTCTGTGCGACCCCAGAGACGGCAGCCCACCAGGCTCCCTCGTCCCTGGGACTCTCCAGGCAAGAATACTGGAGTGGGTTGCCATTTCCTTCTCCAATGCATGAAAGTGAAAGGTGAAAGTGAAGACGCTTAGACGCTTAATCAGTCGCCAGACTGATTTCTTTTTTTTTCCCTGACTCAGGTAGTTTTATATTCATTCTAATAAAACTAAGCTGAAGAGAATTGTTTTTCTTGTTTAAACATTTCCCAAAACAATAAACTGATTAAAAGACTCAAGATTCTTTTATAGCATTAGCACAATCCTAATACCAATTCAGACCATGACAGTATCACGTGTATATCACACACAAACAGTGTTATAGACCAAAATAACTTAAAAAAAGAGCAAATTCTACCAAGTAGACCACAAGTGTGAATTAAAGAATAATCATATAGTGTCCAATGCAATGGTGGAAAACTGATTAAATACAAGAACATCTACTCCAGTAATTTTTTACTTTAAACAAATAGACAAAAAGTGAAAACCCACAAGCAAATTGCTATAAAGTCTGAAAAAAGTGCTAACCATTCAAGATTTGTTTGGGGTAAGTTAGAGAAAGAAGGGAGAAGGCAATGGCACCCCACTCCAGTACTCTTGCCTGGAAAATCCCATGGACGGAGGAGCCTGGTAGGCTGCAGTCCATGGGGTCGCTAAGAGTCGGACACGACTGAGCGACTTCACTTTCACACAATGGAGAAGGCAATGGCAACCCACTCCAGTGTTCTTGCCTGGAGAATCCCAGGGACTGCGGGGCCTGGTGGGCTGCCGTCTGTGGGGTCGTACAGAGTCGGACACAACTGAAGCGACTTAGCAGCAGCAGCAACAGCAGAGAAAGAAGAAAACTGCCTTTTAAGGAAGTTTATTTGTAACAAATAGTACTCAAACACATAGTTTGTAGTAAAATCATTGTATTATTTTTGTTGATCCAGCTTCCCTTATTTCTTGCTTCCTTTTTCTTTTCACCAACAGCCATATTGCCTGAAAGCTTAGCCCCACTCATCTCCGGTACAGTGTTCAATCCACTGCAGTTTTCTGCTCCTACCTTCTCACGCAAGCTCTTTTCCCAAAGGTGACTGATACCTAATTTCCAAGTCCAGCAGCCACTTCTCTGGCCTCATCCTCTTTAACCTCTGTTTAGTATTTAAGACCACACACAAATCCATCAGCTCTTGGCCTCCCTGGAAGAGTTGGGAAGGCATCTTGGGCGACTCTGTTGCCATTCTGCTTGGCCTTTCTCAATCTCTCTGCCTCATCCTCCTCCACTGCTTCTTCACGTGGGGAATCCCCGAAGTCTATGCTTCCCCATTAATTCCTGCCCTGTGTGTGTGTGTGCTAAGTTGCTTCAGTCATGTCCAATGCTTGGTGACCCCATGGACTGTAGCCAGCCAAGCTCCTCTGTCCATGGGATTCTCCAGGCAAGAATACTGGAGTGGGTTGCCATGCCCTCCTCCAGGGGATCTTTGCAACCCAGGAACTGAACCCATGTCTCTAATGTCTCCTGCATTGAAGGCAGGTTCTTTAACACTAGCACGGCCTGGGAAGCCCCAATTTCTGCCCTAAGCAAGGCATATAGATCAAAGTTAGAAAGGAATGACAAAACCAGAAAACTATTGATAACTAAGTAAATAGAAGATTGTACTCAACAACAGCAAAAAAACAAAACAACAACAACAAAAAACACGGCTTTCAACATTCCAGGTTCCAGTGGAATGGACTTCTTTACATGGACAATCTCTACTTATATTACTTTCAATACGTTTAATACTAACTTGCTAATTTTAAAAGGTTTTTAATATTTAACTTAATGAATGTCTCTTCTGCTACTACTCAGTTGCCTTACATATACTGACATCTATAATGAATTAACCAATTTAAAGTGAAAAAATTTTTCTAATTTCACATTGTCTTGATTTTTTTAAAGCTTTCACAACCTAGTTAAAGACGGCTAGTGCTTTTACAATTATTAGGATGTATCTGACTGTATATAATAGAATTCAGTCATCATCTATTGATTGCTAGTGTCATGTGAAACACTGTTTTTATAGTCAGCCTTAACATGTAAACTTCAACCAGATAAATGAAACTGGCTGACTTCACAATATAAAGTAACAACTTTAAGAAAGTGCTGAAGTTTAACTCTGAAATAATTTCCTTTCCATAATTTGCAATCAATAGTAGAATTAAACAAAAATATTGCAAAGAGAATTACATAGGTGTCTTTATATTCCTTATTACACACCCATCAATATCTCAATATTGCAAGATCATTTTCTGCTGCCATGTTTCCTCCACTAACACTGTAAAACCTGGAAATCCCTTTATCCATTATTTGTAAATAACACCCCTCTCCATCCTCTACTTGTCCCTTTTGCGTGTGTGTGTGTGTGTATGTATGTATGGTCTCTGCAGAGTCTTAACCACTGGCTCACCAGGGAAACGGTAGTCCCGTTCGCTTCTTTTTTTCCTCTGATATGTGTATCCTTGAATGTTATACCTTTTGGATAATTTAGGAAGTCAGTGCTACTGTGCACTCTCTTATTTGATACATATTTCTCCCTTAAAGAAAATATAAATCAAAAATGCAAACCTAAAGAACAAATGGGGTATTGTTCACTTTATAAAGAGATCCTTAACTTTACAAAAAAAAAAAAAAAAAAAAAAAACTTGCATACAGAATCCCAGTAAATAGTGATTTTCTCTAATGCATGAAAAGCATAAATCAATTAAATCACATTATATTTACACTCAACTCTTCAAAAATTGCATCTACCCGCAATGTGGGAGACCCAGGTTCAATCTTTGGGTTGGGAACATCCCCTGGAGGAGGGTATGGCAATCCACTCCAGTATTCTTGCCTGGAAAATCCCATGGACAGGGGGTCGCAAAGAGTCGGACATGACTGAGCAACTTCACTTTCTTCCAAAATGGGATCTTTTTTGCAAAGTGGGCTGCTACTTGTTCTCATCAGATTGTGGCACCCCATGCAACACGGAATTGAAAATGAGGCACAGCAAGGCTTAAAGAAAGATTTCTTGACTCTAGCTATGGCATCTGGGCTTCCCAGATGGCGCTAGTGGTGAAGAACTCACCTGCCAATGCAGGAGATGTAATAGACCCATGTTAGATCCCTGGGTCAGGGAGAGTACCCTGAAGGAGGGCACTGGAATTCACTCCAGTATGCTTCACTGGTGGCTCAGACAGTAAAGAATCCACTTGAAAGGCTGGAGACCTGGGTTTGATCCCTGGGTTGGGAAGATCCCCTGGAGGAAGGTATGGCAACCCACTCCAGTATTCTTGCCTGGAGAATCCCATGGACAGAGGAGCCTGGCAGTCTACAGCCCATAAGGTCGCAGAGTCGGACATACTAAAGCTACTTAGTACATACATTTAGTTTTCTAGAGCCTGGGATTTCACATTCTAAAAGATGTGGAAAATATTTCTCCAATAGAAATCTTGTGTGTATGCTCTCTCTCTTTGACTCATTGATACCCCATGGACTGTAGCCCACCAGGTTCTTTTGTCTATAGGATTTCCCAGGCAAGAATCAGATCAGACCAGATCAGATCAGTCGCTCAGTCGTGTCCGACTCTTTGCGACCCCATGAATCGCAGCTCTCCAGGCCTCCCTGTTCATCACCAATTCCCGGAGGTCACTCAGACTCACGTCCATCGAGTCAGTGATGCCATCCAGCCATCTCATCCTCTGTCGTCCCCTTCTCCTCCTGCCCCCAATCCCTCCCAGCATCAGAGTCTTCTCCAATGAGTCAACTCTTCGCATGAGGTGGCCAAAATACTGGAGTTTCAGCTTTAGCATTATTCCTTCCAAAGAAATTCCAGGGCTGATCTCCTTCAAAATGGACAGGCAAGAATACTAGAGTGGTTTGCCATTTCATTCTTGAGGCGTCTTCCCAACCCAAGGACTGAACCTGTGTCCCCTGCATTAGCATGCAGATTCTTTACTGCTGAGCCACTAGGGAAGCCCAAGAGAAATCTTCTAAGGGCACAGTTTATAAAAGAGATAAAAGTGGTAGGCTATGTCCTTTCCCCTTCCCTATACTAATTGGCCCCAGCATCACACATAAAAAGCTTACAGCTTTTCTTAGATGAAACAATTGTACTAGACTATTTTCTCCTTACTGCTAAAGATCTGGCTACCAAAATTGTAATCTTACCATACACAGAGTCCCAAAGTGCCCAGTTGGGAGTTCCTTGGGCACCACCCAGGAACATGCCTTGTTCTTTGTTTAAAATGGTACCCAGAACATGGGTCACACACAATAAATGGTCAATGATGGCAACAATAACAATTTTTAAAATAATGAATAGATAAATCTCCCTGACACAGGAATGGTTTCCTTTTCCTGTGCCAGTGGTTCCGTCTGTGCCAGCGCTAGCACACACCCCTTCCAGGAATGGCATTCAGCCATCCTGGCAACCAGAATTAGAGCAAAGAAAATATGAAATTTCTCTTCAAAACATAAGTGGAAAGATGAATGCAAAGCCAAGCAAAAAGTACCCAGATTCAACACACACATTGTTAAATGTCACTTCATAGTAAGACACTTTATGAACATCAAGTGAGCATGGACATGCATTAAATAGGGAGACTGGGAAGGTCTGAACTATCACAAAGAATCAGCAAGTAAAGAAAGTCTAGAAGAACGTAAAGTTAACCAGTTAACAACTGTTCCTTTCAAGGAGTGAAGAGAGTAGAAATTGGGCAAATGAACAATGGGAATGGGGAAATATTCTTCATGATACAAACTCTTTTTTTTTTTTTTTTTGATGAGTTAGGTGCATTTTATTGGGTTTCCTGGTACACACTTCTATACTTTTTGAATTCTGAATTGTGTGACTATCCAATAAATGCAATCAAGTAAATTGAAAATTTTCCCAAATGAGCATTAAAAGATAACTCCAACAGACTGTTCTGAATATCTTATTAGTATAACAATACACTCTTTGGGTTTGGAGAAAAAATCAGCAGCAAGAGAATGTTTCATGCTAAGAATCTAGATTTAAGTCAAGCAGACCTATCAGTCAGATACACTGCTTCTTCTACTTGAGATAATTCCTTCAAGAAAGAGGTCTCTATTACTGAAATCAAGGAATTATGCCCTGATTATCAAAGAGAGATATAATGAGAAGATACCAAACAGCCCGGTGAACTGATAGAGGTCTTCTAGCTACATACAGGTCAACCGTCCATGGGACAAGAGGAAAAAAAGTTGATGTCTTGCCTCAAATAAAAATTCAGAGAAGGAATTTCACAGCTGTCTCTTTGTAACAACAACAAAAAATTGTATAGAAAAAGAAAAATCATCAAAAGGGTTGTTAGACAAGAATCATTAAAGCCTGATAAACATGAAAAAAAATAAGAATTCTTTCAAAATAGACATTTGCTTTCTCTATTGGGGCACTTTTTATACAGTGTCTGATCCTTCTATTATTTTACAATGCTTTTTTAGATAAGTTTAAAGAGAAGGTTGGATGGCATCATTGACTCAATGGATATGAGTTTGAATAAACTCTGGGAGATAGTGAGGGACACGCAAGCCCGGTGTGCTGCAGTCCATGGGGTCACAAAGAGTCGGATACGACTAAGTGACTGAACGACAATAGCAAAGCCTTATTTAACAAAAGAAGCAGTGACAAGAAAGGTGCATTTTCATCCGTGCATGCCGTCCAAGAAAGAAATAGCCAGGCTCTACTCATCAGAACAGTAAGAAGACAAGGTTAAAAGAGGAGACAAAAACAATCCTATAAAGAAGAAATAATAAAAAATCACAATGAAGGCAAATGTGAAAATAAAAATATTGAGAGAAATGAGAGGCAAGATAATTTTAAAGGCAGTTATATTGTGAATAAACATAACTAAAATACCTGAAATATTATTTTGGAATGTTTCCCTCTATGGAGATAATCAGGGATTTCCCACAGCCCTCTTTAAACAATTAACATTAAGACTTAAGTGTTCACTTACATAAACTTAAAAATGTTTTTCAAATGCAGTTTACTGCATGATTATGATCTTTTAAAGTTGTGTTTTAAATTTCATTGCAAATGCATACCAACTCATATATACTTTTATCGGTAACAGATAATTTAAAGCAACAAAAATAAATGGCATCCAAGTGACTGCAACTTTCATAAATTATCTTCAATAAATGCTCGGTTAGCAAGATTAACTTTCTCTCATCACTACTGCACAACATAGGCAAACGACTACCGTGTGCAGATACGGATACACTTTTTTTTCTAACTTCGTGTGTTACATAATTTCAGAAAATAGCCTGTAAATATTTCATTTGTGATTTGAGGTATTAATATGATGACACTGGAATGACATAATGTAGCCAACAGTGGGGAACATTATGCTGGTGTAAAATCTAAAAATTAATAGCAGCCTTAATTGTTCTACTGACTTTAAATTTTTTATGAAGAGAATGCCACATGAAATAAACCTTGTTGTTTTCTTCCATATTCTAAAACGTTCCAGTCTCTCAAGTACATTCTCTGAGCAGAATTTCTGTGTTGTGATTGCCATGCCTTTGCAGCTCTGCAAAGCAAGGTAAGATAGCTCAGCATAGCTTTTATCTGCAAGGATTCCCCGAGGCAGTTTCTGTAAAAGGGTTAATGACAGATGTTTCCATTAAATCTGACCTACCTCTTAATTTTGCCATTGCCTGATAATATCCTGGCTTTGTGCTTATTTGCATGGGCAAATGGAGTCACTCCATAACAAGTAACACACCGCCCTCATTGAAACAAAAGGTCAATTCATTTTAAACCAATGTGCACAATATTTTTTGTAGTTGCAGTGAAAAAAAAAAAATTCCCTCTCATACAATGCTACTATTTACAAAGAATTAAAAGCTCTGTTTTCTAAACCCCTGGACACAATGTACATCTGTAGGCAGAAGCCAGTACTACCAATAGAAATCAATATATATCCTTGTAGGTAACCTACTAGAAAAATCGCTTCTGTCTCAAGGATGTTCCTCTTATTTTTACACTAAATACAACCGGGGCACAGTATATTTTCTTTGCTGAGTAATTAGTTGAAAACTCCAAAATGCTAGCAGCACTTTGTTGTTTACCTAGTTTTATTACTTTTGTAAAGAAAAAAAAAAATTCTGTAAATATAGAGGGAATAGTTATTGTCTTATGTTGGTTAAAAGATATAGGATTTTTAGCCTTTAGGCTGCCAGTCCAAATGCTACACTTTAGAAAATGGCCAGAGTATTTTACCACATGGAAAGAGCACATGACCTTGATCCTTGACCAGGTTGCTGTTATAAACTCCTTTAAAAATAAATAAATAAAAGTGGTTTAAATAGCTTTGTCTAAGGCTCTGTTCAAGTCACTTCTTCTGGTGAGAGGATCAAATAATGTGAAGACAAATGTCAGAGAGCTTTTCATGATTCTTGTGAGAATACCTGTCAAATATGTGCTTCCTTTTTGAATAGTCTTTAACCAAGACTCCAGAAACACTTCATTAATCTAACTATGCTGTTTTACTTTATTATAACATTTAAGGAGTTTAAAATTATCACTTGCTACAGAAGTAGTCTCTCTGTAATTATATACAATGTTTTATACATATATATATACAAATACTATATGCATATCATATTTATCATTATAGTCTAATCTCTAAGACATTTAAATATTGAAATTCTGGCATTAAATTGCACCTTATTCTGAAATCAGCTCTCCTGTGTGATACTGATAGTAAATCCATATTCAAAACACTCCCATATTACCGAAATCTTTAATTATCTTAAAAGGAAACAGGCTAGATTGGTGGTTAGAAGAGTGATCTTGCTAAGTAGCTTATTTTCTTCCTCTCAGATAAATAAAGCCCACATTTGGCACTGAGGCACTGCAAATCATTGAAACAATTTAGAACACTGTACTTACCTAGTTCAAAGTTTGATTTTTAATGGATTTGCTAAAGAAAATTCTATTCTCACCATGCTGCCTTAAATTTATTTGAAAATGAGGTAGACATGCAAGGAAAGCTGGATGGTCTCCTTAAGAAGCCCAAGGAGTCATCTCTGCTGGCCTCTACACCTGGGGAGGGGGCATTCCCTCTCTTCCCACAGATTTCTGGTATCTGATTCCCAGTGTCACCCTCAAATCTGGATTCACCTATAAATTTCAAGGAAAAGGAACCACATCTTGCCTGCTAATTTCCTATGAAGGGTCTTTCAAGATACAGCCATAATCAAAAGTACAGAAAAATAATAAATGAAATCAACAAATATCTATATTGTATATACAAAGTGTTAAGTACTGTAAAACATACAGTAGAGGGAAAAAATGTGGTCCCCCCCATTTTAAATTTTCATTTTGTATTAGAGTAGAATTAATTTGGGGGCTTCCCTGGTAGCTCAGACATTAAAGAATGTGCGTGCAATGCAGAAGACCCAGGTTTGATCCCTGGGTCGAGAAGGTGCCCGGGAGAAGGAAATGGCAACCACTCCAATTTCTTGACTGGAGAATTCCACGGACAGAGGATACTGGTGGGCTAGTCCATGGGGTCACAAAGAGTCGGACATGACTGAGCGACTAACATTTTCACTACTCAGAGTTCATTTACAACACTGTGTTAGTTTCAGGAGCACAACAAATGTGGTTCCCTTTCTGTACAAACTTATTGCTTCATCAAGCAATAGTAAAAGAGTTAATTGTATCAGACTACAAAAGTAATATCAAAAATGTTTTAAAAATAAATGTATGGTATTGGTGATGTTAAGTAATGGAAGAAATGTGGAGTTTTAATCAGGTGATGGCTTGGGTTTATTAATCCATTTTTTTACCTAAAGCAAATGAGCAACTAAACGTGAAGTCAGAACAGCTGATGATTTAAATTACAGTTTTGTGGTAAATGAAACAACAAAACAAAACACTATCATACTAGCCACCATGTACTGAGCACTTAGAATGTGTTAGGAACTCTGCAGAACACTCTACATTTACTGATGCCACTTAATCTTCACAGTCTTATCCTATGAAGTAGATACAATTATTATCCTCATTTTATAGGTAATGAAACAAAGACTTGATAAGATTACCTTGTTTGGCAAGGCACAGTTCTAGTAAGTGGTAGGTGGAGTCAGAATCACATCTAGACCTTCTGCCTCTAGTCTTACACTCTCAACCTTGTTATGTGTCTTATGGGTACACAGGCATTGGCATCACACAGATGGGGTTATAGTCCATATACTCCCATATATTTGCTCTGTGACCTTGGGCAATGTTCTTATATTTGTGAATAAGAGAAAATTATACTGCTATGATGTCATGGAGATTAATTATTTTGACCTGTCTGACAACTTCACATTAATTTTTTTTTCTTTTTCCCTGTGGGAAAAACTGGTTCCTCATTCTCGAACTACTAGGCCCTGGCCAAAAAAAAAAAAAAAAAAAATTTTACTTTTCAACCACAAAAATGGGTTCAGGTATGGACTCAATATACAGGCAGAACCAACAGATGACCTTTGTTGGAATTCTGATAGAATTATGAGGAAAGAAGCTTTAACTTTTTAGGTCATATGCACAAAAGCCTTTGTCTAAAACTGAAGCCATCACAGAGAAAAGCAAAGAAAGATGAGAGATAAGGAGAGCATATAAACCTTGAAATGACCATGCCTAAAGCTAGGCAGTTTGTGAAACACACACTTATGTGAACCAACAACATTCCCTTTCCTTCAAGCATATTTGAATTAGGTTTCTATTACCTACAACCAACTCAGGGTAATAAATCACCTCACAGAGACAATGTATGTGAAGAACTTAAGATACTTGTAATTAGCAAGTACTCAGTGAAGGCTGGGCTTTCTGGATGGTGCTAGTGGTAAAGAACATATCTGCCAATGTAGGAGATGCAGGTTTGATCCCTGGGTTGCACAGCAACCCACTCCAGTATTCTTGCCTGGAGAATCCCATGGACAGAGGAGCCTGGCAGGCTATACTCCATAGAGTCACAAAGAGTCAGATACGACTAAGTGACTTAGCACACATGCACGGTGAAGGTTGATGTTTTGTCACTTTAGTTATTACTATTGTTAGGTTTCCTTATCAAAACTGAGTATCTTGGATGAAAACCAAGGTTGGAGTAAAAACAATCACCATGGTTCAGTTTCCCCATATCAGGTATAAGCAAATAATAGAGGGACAACTTTTAAGTAGTACTAAGCATTAAGGAAAAGCTATGACAAGCCATGTGGTGCAGTGTTAAAGATTCTGCTTGCCAGTGCAGAAGGTGCAAGAGACTTATGCTCGATTCCTGGGTCAGGAAGATCCTCTAGAGGAGCAAATGGCAACCCACTCCAGTATTCTTGCCTGGAAAATTCCATAGACAGAGGAGCCTGGAGGGCTACAGTCCACGAGGTCGCAAAGAGCTGGACATGACTGAGAGTGTACATGTATGACAAACCTAGACAGCATATTAAAAAGGAGAGACATCACTTTGCTGACAAAAATCCACATAGTCAAAGCGATGGTTTTTTCTGTAGTCATGTATGGATGTGAGAGTTGGACGATAAAATAAGGCTGAGTGCCAAAGAACTGATGCTTTCTAATTGTGGTGCTGGAGAAGACTCTTAAGAGTCCCTTGTACAGCAAGGAGATCAAACCCGTTAATCCTAAGGGAAATCAACCCTGAATATTCACTGGAAGGACTGCTGCTGAAGCTGAAGCTCCAATACTTTGGCCACCTGATGTGAAGAGCAGACTCACTGAAAAGACCCTGATGCTGAGAAAGACTGAGGACAGGAGGAGAAGTGGGCACCAGAGGATGGGATTGTTGGAAGGCATCACCAATTCAAAGGACATGAGTTTGAGTGAACTCTAGGAGATAGTGAGGAAGGTAAGCCTGGAATGCTGTAGTCCATGGAGTCACAAAGAGTGACTTAGTGACTGAACAACAACATCTCAAGTATTAAGGTTAACACCAAAAGTCAACTTGTCTTGCTTTCCAATTTGTGTTAGTATTTCCAACTGGCCTCACTGGGCCCGCAGAGGAGCCAGAACCAGTTATCACTGTGCCCATGCTATAGTCGTGACACTCAGTCTCACATCCAAATGATTATCCAGATAGAAATAACATTTTATAAAAACCAAGACCCCACTTCATCTCGCTACTACTGCACTCTCAACAACAACTTTTGTGCAAAACTCTAAACAGGGACTTTTTTGCAAAAAGCGAAGCAATCTGGTTCTAAGAAAGGTATTCAGTGTCACCCAAAAGTCTAAGGTCAGTAATTAGGTCCCTTGTAATAACTGAGTCACATGAGGTTTATATGGTTGCCATATACCTATTGCATCAACATGACAGAAAAGAAACTTTCTTTCTTCTGCTCCCTTCTTTGAACACACTTTACTTATAATGTAAGAAGCAAGAATGGTTCCAGAGGAACTGTTGTGAACCACTGCGTCAATCATGCAGACATTAAAACACGGCTTGCTACTCATTACTATATAAAGTATTCTCTTGCTCTGTGGAAAATGGTTTCAAATAATTGTTGTGTTCGAACGGGAGTTTTGTTCTTTTTTAATAAAGCAGTTTGAGAGAGAAAAAAACTTAAAGATATATTCAAGATGCAAACCAATATTATAAGAGTTGAATCAACTAATTTTCATCAAATGACATCCTGATATGCATGCCAAGTCATACATCACAGGCTTCTAAACTCAAAAGATAGACTCATTTCCTGACTGCGCAGTTGGTAAACTGATGTGAAACAGCAACAAGAAAGGGAAAAGTAACTGACTTGACCTGCCTGAGCAAAATTCTTGCCCGAGCAAAAATTATTGCCTGAGCAAAAATTCTTCTCTGACTCTGAAATGCTTTTTTCCTTCCAGGGTTCTCTACTGCATAGCTAAGAAGCATTGAGTGGAATCAAGTCTGAAAAGATCTTCGCATTTATTTCTGATTTCTCCTTCTGGTTTTAGCACAGTTGATCTTCAACATTGTTAGCTTGTGGACTGTGCTAAAGAATGCTAGATGCTGTCAGAATAAGGCAGATATTTACAGAAAAGAAATTAACTGGACGACTGATTAAATATCAATGGCTTCAAATGCTGCTGAGTGACAGAAACTGATGAGTATTCTACAAAGTTTGAAACTCAAGTCCCCAAAGACCTATCTCCTTAGTATACAGACCCGAGCTCTTCAACTGTGGTTTCTCTGTAGGAAAAAGTAGAAGAGTAGGAACCATATCTTCCCCAAGACAAGGCCCTGAAGAGTTAAGAGCGTGCCAGTGAGCCACCCACAGAAAATTCTACTCCTTCTATGAAGCACCATGCTAAGTTACAGGAAAATAAACGAACAAAATATCAAGGCTAGCAAGTCTTTCAGAGAAATTCTGAGACTCAGAAAACGAAAGAGAATTGTAGGATGCGACGCTGCCAATCTTGCGTGGAGTGACCCTGGGCAGTTATTTTGCATTTCACTGTCTTCAGCTCTGGACTGATGTTACCACAGCGATGACTGATAATAAAAACATCCTCACAACAACTCCTAGGAATAATATTGTGAGAACCGATGTGTGTACAGTGATTTAAGGATGAGGGAAGAGAGGCACAATGTTATACTATTTTCAAGTGCTTTATCAACCAGCCTATTACATAATGTGTTATAATGTACCGTGTGCCCATGGAAACATGAAATCATGCATAATTCTTAAGTACTGCCAGATGCGTAGCTATAACAAATTTCAACCCTTCCTGAAGAATTCACCCACACACTCACTTCTCCAACCAGTATTTCCACTGGTAACCGTCAGAATTGAGTAATCATAGAAAAGACCCTTATTCACGCCTCTGCGGTCATTACATATAGTTTGCTTCATATTTGGGTAGGGAACATGTCTCATTCATGATTTTATAACTAGTGACTTGGCCTGTTCTGGTATACAATTAGTGCTCAGTAAATGTTTATTGAATGAGTGAATGAACAGACAAGTAACAGTTAGACACAGTAAATCAAAAAATAAACTTCAGCAATGGCACTACTTAGACTAAGAAGAGTCTCTAATGTGAGAAACATTTCAAGTGGAGGTGGTCAAAGTTTGGCTCCCTCCCAGCAAGTCTATATGTTATTTCCTAGTATTAGTTCATGTGTCAGTTGTCGTAAGTTTCTGGAATGTACAAGTAATCCTATTTACAAGAGATCCTTGCCATTCTCAATGGAGCCATCTGGCTTTACTTAAGGATACTGAATGAGTTCATTTTTCAGGCTGGGAATATGGTACTAACAACCTGCACACAGATTGAAGAATTTCTGAATATTATGATATACCTGTGAAAGGTAAAGAAATACTCTGAATTCTAAACTCATATTCATAAGGCACACAAATGCAATGAAGTGGGAAAAAAAAAAAAAACCAACTCTGTACTTAGAATCAGAGGATTGAGCTCTGCCACATCCTTGCTCTACATAACCAGAAATTGGCCAACATAACTAGTTTTCCCTAAGCCTTTGTTTTCATCTGTAATGACAACTATGTGTAATTTAAAAAAACTCATGCATCCAGGATCAATGTGGCAATGTAGTAACATATAAGTATATAAATAGTAGATAAATGGAAAATGCCACAGGATAGCATGACAACTAGTTATAAAATGGCAGAGAAGTCTAGGATGGTGTATATAAACTGTGAGATCATTGAGCTCAGGGTCCATGACTTACTTATCTCCACAGTGCTTGTACCTAGCACATGGATGGCCTAAAAAAACTGAATGCATCACCAATGTCAGCTGTTGAGTTGGAGGCACCAACAAGAGAGATACATACAATTCTCAGATGGGCCCTTCCAAGTCCCCCTCTGATAAACTCTCTAATATGGCATTTTTCAAAGTGTGGTCCTCCCACAGCCAGCACTAGAGTTGGCTAGTTTGTTTGTCAAAATTACAGGCTCCCAAACCTCATCCAAAGAGATTGTAATGCAATATTTCAAGCACTTGAGATAACTCTTGTATACACTGGGATAGTATGTTTTAAATTTACTTTTGAAAATCCAGTAGCTATGGCACAAGATCAGTTCCAATGCAAGTTGTGTGCTTTTAACGCATATGTTTTATATATCCAGCTTTTTATAGTTTACAAACTGCTTTTAAATACATAAAAGTATAACATTAAAACAATGAGAAATCCTTAAAAAATTTATTGTAATAAGAAGTGTAAGATAATATAATTAGAAATAAAGTTGCATCAATAATAAAATTAAATGTGCTTGATTTTTCCTTAAAACATTACAAGGTTATTATCTTTGTCTTCCTATGGTTCTGGACTTCACTTTGCACTCTGTTATACCTTGGACTCAAAAAGGGTGTGCTCGATAAATATTTGTTATACAGAACAATGAATATGTATATATATATATATAATATAAAGAATTTGCTCAGGGCTCATGACTTACTCATGACTCAAAAACTCACATCTCAGAATGGCTGCACTCTTAAAATATGCCTGTTAATACATAAGGATGTGTTCACATGACAGAGTTTATAGTCTAAGTTCTCTTTATCAGAAGAGTGTAGAGATACAGGGCACAAATATAGGCTATTAGCTAAAGAGATTTCATACACATTCCTCTGAGATACTAATTTTTAAGCTGAAGTTGAAAATGAAAACTGGAAGGTAATTATCCTTAATTTCCAAATGCTTTAATTTTAAAATTAAACCCAGTTGCATAGAAAAGCCTCCCTGATGAAGAATGGCAATTTGCTTTGCAATGAGGGACAAAAGGGTATAATAGTTTGGGGATTAGAGGGTATGCAATGGTCAGATTCATGTGCAGTTACCGTAATAACGACAATGGATTGGCGGAGAGATTAAATTCAAGAACCTGATCTTGACTAGTTGCTTGTTCTGGACTCCAGGTAGGGATTACTCAGTGTCTTCCAACCCCTTGAAGATGAAGGAAGAGGAACTAACCAGTTGGAGGTATCAAAGACAATGACATGAAAAAGGCAAGAACCATATGGATGCTGTGTGGTAGTGATGTTCTTGCTAATCAAAGATCAGAAGTCCAGTTTCCACAGGCAAGCCACTTGCTTCTAATCAACTCTTGGTACACATGATGATAGATTTGAAAATATTCAAGCTAATAAGATAAAGATTGGGGACAGATACCTCCAAAATGATTAATCACTAAATAGGTTCAATGCCAAAGTCCATGACTTTAAATTGTCAGTTGCCCGCAATGACCACCATCAACGTTCCCATCTCCTCACCTCAGTCCCAGGCCCTTGATTTCCACGGAGCATCAATCCTTACCTTTTCTGTCTCTCCTTTGCCAACAACACAAAGGCTCAGTACCTATAATTACAAAACCACATGAATCCTGAATTAATTTGGAGTAGGATGAGGACATAGTCAACTTCACTATAAAGGAGCTTTGCTCCTAAGGAGTTATGCTTATCAATCCATGCATTCCTTTATTTTTTTCCTTGAAAAAGTATGATAATACCTCAAGGAACTTATAACCTAAATATACATGATAGGATTTCAAGGATTGTGCATTAAAAGAATAAATACAGAATGAACAAATGTGCTGGGAATTAAAATGGTCATAATTCTATAATGAACCAACCATATAAATTTGCCAAAAAAATATAAACCCTCTCCTGATTATCAGTCGATATGGAGGGCGGAGAAATGTAGAGTGTTCTTAAAATTTGATCTTGTTTACTAAAAAGAGTCAATACAGGAAAACACACACACACACACACACACACACACACAATTTGACCAATGTACGTATTTGTAAGATTTAATAAAATCCTGAACTTTAAGATGGCATGAAGTAGAAATCAATCTACTAAATTAATTTAATAAAGGAGGAGGTGGCAGAGGACAAAATGGTTAAGTAGCATCACCAAGTCAATGGACATAAATTTGAGCAAACCCTGGGACACAGTGGAAGACAGAGTAGCCTGGCAGGCTACAGTCCATGAGGTCACAAAGAGTCAGACATGACTTAGCAACTGAACACAACAACAAAGAAATCAATCAAATATGGAAGTAAAAACAGTCTAAATTTTGGGTTGGCCAAAAAGTTCATTCCAGTTTTCCTTTAACATATTATGGAAAAACCCAAACAAGAATTTGGTCAACCCAAGAGCTTCTGATAAAAACATAATGAAAAAAAAAGATGAAGTAGACACACATAATAGGTGATCAATAAGTGCTTTCTAACACAATTAATTCCTGTAAAATCATTTTGGAAGTAAAATAGAGAGAGAAAAATACAAAGGTCCGTCTAGTCAAAGCTATGGTTTTTCCAGTAGTCATGTATAAATGTGAGAGTTGAACCATAAAGAAAGCTGAGAGCCAAAGAATTGATGCTTTTGAACTGTGGTGTTGGAGAAGACTCTTGACAGTCTCTTACACTGCAAGGAGATCAAACCAGTCCATCCTAAAGGAGATCAGTCCTGAATATTCATTGGAAGGACTGATGCTGAAGCTGAAACTCCAATACTTTGGCCACCTGATATGAAGAACTGACTCATTGGAAAAGACCCTGATGCTGGGAAAAATTGAAGGCAGGAGGAGAAAGGGACGACAGAGGATGAGTTGGTTGGATGGTATCACCAACTCGATGGACACGAGTTTGAGCAGGTTCCAGGAGTTGGTGATGGACAGGGAAGCCTGGCATGTTGCAGTCCATGAGGTCACAAAGAGTGGGACATGACTGAGCGACTGAACTGAACTAAGAAATACTAAGAAAAAGAATGAACAAAAAAGTGTGAAAACTAGAATTGATGTTGTTTGTACATAAATAGAATAAGCAGCAAATTCCAGAGGGTAAGTATCTGCAGAAACATTTTTCAGTGTTTATCAGAAGAGCAGAACTGTGGTACATTTTTGCAGAAATCAGTTAACACATCACAGAAACAAAACCACCTCTGGTATAAAACGTACCAGTGGTTAAAAGTTCACAGTCACCCTTAAAAATGTCTTAAGGCACACAGAAAGGAAAAAATTACTCTTATTTGCAACTAAGCAATGGGGGAAAAGGTGAAGAGTAAGCAATTATTCAAAATGGCACAGTTAAAACCAACAACAAGATGAACATAGGTGGTCAGAGATTCCATTTAACCTTTCACCTAAAGGTTGCCATCTTCCCGAGAGAACTGATTCTACCAGTGGCTCGGTTCTGATTCAGAAGGAAAAGAGTCACTTTCTGAGTCATAGCATCACCCTGGTTTTCCTTTCGGTCCTCTGTTCCAAGCCTACCAAATCCCATCCCATTTTAACTTGGCTAAAGGTGGCCTGGCCGGCACTAGAATTTAATGCTTCCATAAATGAACTCTGATTGACATGAACGATGAGTCACTCTCAGAAAAACTTGTATTGCTGCCATTTGGTCAGTTTGGGGTTTGTTTTTAAAAAGAACGCCAGTTGAGGTTGAGCAGAAGCCAGGGTGTGTTTTTATTTTATGTCTCAAATAAAAATAAAGAGCTGGGTATGAATAATCAAAGTGGCAGGCGCCTCCCTGGATACTTCTAAACCTTCCAAAAGCAGTCCCCGGGCTCAACAAAATGTAATATAGTAAAAACAACCATCAACAGTATTAGTACCAAGAGTTTGCTCCAGAAAAATAAAATAATTCTGAGTCCCCTCTAGTCCCAAACTCTAGTGCTTTCCAATAATATATTAAGTTAAAATATCCTTTTTGGAGGATGATAGTCCTAGAAAAAAATATCCTTGGAAATTAAAAGAATATCAGATAAAAGAAAGATAGGTACTCTTATCTAGTATAACTCAAAACAAACAGAGATTCTTCTAATTAGTCATATATACAGTATCGCTCTCTATGTGCTAAGTCATGTTCAACTCTTCACAACCCTACAGACGTGCAGCCCGCCAGGCTCCTCTGTCCATGGGAATCTCCAGGCAAGAATACTGGAGTGGGTTACCATGCCCTTCTCTAGGGAATCTTCCCAACCCAGGGACTGAACTCCAGTTTCTTAAGTCTCTTGCTTTGGCAGGTGAGTTCTTTACTACAAGTGCCACCCGGGAAGCACATATCACCCTCTAGTAGGAGACATACGGTCAGCTTCTTGTTATTCTGAGACTGATCATCAGTTTTATGGATTAAGCATTCTCTTCACTCCCCTCTATACAGCTTTTATTTTCTTTGGATAGTTCACAATACTTACACAATTAGGAAATAAAGAGAGAGGGGATAGGGTGAAGAAGAGGTAATTAAAAGCAAGAGGAAACTAAAAGTGAGAATAAATAAGCTATGGATCAATTCTTTAAAACAAAAAGTTTATTGTGACAAGAAAGGGGAAATAGTAGGTAAAACGGGGCTTCTATAAAATTTATGGATTTTGTCAACAATGTTTCCAAAAAAAGAATCAGAAATGAGCATAGGCAAGTATGCAACAGGACAGTGGGCAATACTGATAACACTGTTCCAAATATTTGGAACACTGAATCAAAAGAAATCTGTGACTTTTTATTCTAATGTGGAATAAAGAACAATGTAAAGAATATTCGGAAAATTTGTACTCCTACATTATGATATATTTGGAAGTAATTAACCCTGTAGTTATACATCAAGATGATACACAAAAAGATATTTTAGAAAACGTGTGATGAAAAGGAACTTTCAATTGCGCATGATCTGAGTCAAGTTAAACGGCTACTGCCTAGCTGCAAAATGCTACTGCTGATTTTCTCATGCCCTTGGCAAAACTACTCCTATAGTATTTTTATTTCAAGAAAGGCCAAAGCCTTTCATATGCATTAGCACCTTAACCACCAGTTTATTTCTGAGATAGATAGGTACTGTTATCACACTATAAACACAAGGCAAACAGATGCAGAGAGGCCGGTCTAGTGAGCCCTGAGAGTGCCCTGAACTAATCTAGTGAGGCATACCTTTTCCTCTCACCTAGAGTTGGAGCCTCAAGAATAGAGACCAATTTCAACACAGCCCCAGGCAGTTAGCACAGCCCTAGAAACTTAGTAAGGATTTTTCTTAAGTTGAAAATTGAGCTCAGTGATTCAGAAAGACCAGACTGTTGCCAAAATCAGAAAATAATACTTAGTATCTTCAAATGCACCCCAGCTTTTGGATCTTCAAAAGAGTAGAAAAATCTTCCTAAAGAAGGGAACTGACTGTAGACCTTTCTGTGAGCCCTTTGACAATGACTCAATGTTTTTGTTTTTTTTTTTTTTAATTTAACTTTACAATATTGTATTGGTTTTGCCATACATCAAAATGGATCCGCCACAGGTATACATGTGTTCCCCATCCTGAACCCTCCTCCCTCCTCCCTCCCCATACCATCCCTCTGGATCATCCCAGTGCACCAGCCCCAGGCATCCGGTATCAGGCATCGAACCTGGACTGGCGACTCGTTTCAAATATGATATTATACATATTTCAATGCCATTCTCCCAAATCATCCCACCCTCTCCCTCTCCCAGAGTCCAAAAGACTCTTCTATACATCAGTGTCTCTTTTGCTGTCTCGTATACAGGGTTATTGTTACCATCTTTCTAAATTCCATATATATGTGTTAGTATACTGTATTTGTGTTTTTCTTTCTGGCTTATTTCACTCTGTATAATAGGCTCCAATTTCATCCACCTCATTAGAACTGATTCAAATGTATTCTTTTTAATGGCTGAGTAATACTCCATTGTGTATATGTACCACAGCTTTCTTATCCATTCATCTGCTGATGGACATCTAGGTTGCTTCCATGTCTTGGCTATTGTGAAGTGTTTTTAATTGTGCTGTGTTTAAATCACAGCATGGAAACTAAAGTCATGCTCTCTGTTCCAAAGTCCTGCTTCAGAAACAGATGGACATGTTTCCTCTGCATGGCAAGTCCATGGCCTCACACACCAAAGTGAGTTTCACCTTCACCCTGTATTTCCCAGAGGAGTAAAAGACATAGCTCTTCTCTATGTAAAAGTGAAAAAGTGAAAGTGCTAGTCACTCCATCATGTCTGATTCTGCAATCCCAAGACCATAGGCCACAAAGCTCCTCTGTCCATGGAATTCTGTGGGCAAGAATACTGGAGTGGGTTCTAATTCCATACTCCAGGGGATCTTCCCGAGCCAGGGACGGAACTCAGGTTAGTTAAAAGCTTAAGAATTTTTTAAACACATAGTTGCCATGAAATTATTAAGCTTTTAATTTTACATGAGGGGCTTCCCTGATGGCTCAGATGGTAAAGAATCTGCCTGTAATGCAGGAGACCTGAGTTCGATCCCTGGGGTGGGAAGATCCCCTGGAGCAGGGAATTGCTACCCACTCCAGCATTCTTGCCTGGAGAATTCCATGGACAGAGGAGCCTTGTGGGCTACAGCTTATGGTGTTGAGAAGAGTCAGACATGACTGAGTGACTTTCAGTTTTCATGTGATTAAAAGAGAGTTTTGCACAGTTTTAGAACTGCAGCATTGTAACAACTAACTGTAATCAGGACAGACCTTAGCTTTACAAGTGGAGATCAGATATGGGGAAAGATCTTGAGCTCAGACAGTAGTGGTTACATTGTGACAGATGAGTGTATCTGCATAAGGAAAATCCCCTAGTTAGGGACCACAGCAGGATCCCATCCATCACATAACATGTGAGCTCAGAGAACTGAACCTCTTGAAGCATTTTTGGCAGCAGGGAGAACTTTTAGCATCCTAATGCTTTTACAAGGCTGGATTTTCCTTTTCTCCCCCATGTGCTTCAAGATTTCATAACATGAGAAACATAGGAGCAAAAGTTAAAATGCTTTAATGGTCCCCATAGGCTATTTAAATAAACACTGTGATTGCAATTTAGACAATCTGGAGTCCATTCAATATTAAATCTCCACCCTAAGCTACAGCTACTACACAAATAGGGAATTCATGGTATACTCCACATGGCCATTTACTACTGCAAAGACTGCCTCTTGACTATCATGGGGAGGAGTTAGCCAGGCCTGACATTACACCAGTTAAATCTGTCAACAACTGGAGAGAAAGCTCTGCTGAACAAACACACTGATCCCTCTCACACAGCCTGTCTTTGTCCTGACAATGCTACAACTCCACTAATCTCATACCATCTTCAGCCATGCAAGCAGAAACTTCTTTTGCAACCAGCTGTAACAAAAGATGCCTTTCTTTATTTTCACACACTGTATGTATATATTTGTGCTGTCCCTTCCGCTCCCGCCCCCGCCATTTCCACTCCATCCTACAGACCCGATCCTAGATAAAGCCTGATTGGAAGAAGTCATAAGTTAGTCCTCATCTCAGATAAATACATGAAGAAAGAGGCCAGAGGATTGATCAGGTCCTTTTGACCAGGCCCTCACAAAAATAATACTCCATGATGTACAGTTTTGTCTGCACCAGGGGAAATAATAGATTTGAGAAGTAAGCAGGCAATAAATATCCTAAAATATGATGTGCCAAATTGAAACAATTGGGTGGTGAAATACATAGAACCACTGAGTGTTCCTCCAACAACTTTCAGGCACCAGGGGCTTCAAGGAATCGTGGTGCTCTTTTTCACTTTTATGTATTGTTGAAAAAAGTACTGTATAAGAGTAACATTTTAGCTATGGCATTAGAAAAATATTATTATTAACTGGTATTTTCCTCGCTATAAAAATAATATAGTATTTATGTGTTGGGCTAAAATGAATGTTTTTAGGTATAATTTACATTCAGTACAATGAAATGTCTTAATACAGCTAAAAGAATTTTTACCTATGTACTTATCTATGTAATAACATTCAGGTTAAGAGATAACATATTTCTGTCGCCCCCGATGGTTTATTTCCATTCATTCTCAAGTCAATTCTCCACCGCAGGTAATGAATACATGGATAAATTTTGTCTAGAGCAAAACTAGACTAATTTTGCCTAATTGCCACAGGTAGTAGTTGTTGTGTTAGTCATTGAGTTGTGTCTGACTCTTTGTGACCCCAGGGCCTGTGGCCCACCAGGCTCCCCTTTCCATGGGATTTCCCAGGCAAGAATACTAGAGTGGTTAGCCATTTTCCTTCTCCGAGGGATCTTCTTGGTCCAGGGGTCAAACCCGGGTCCCCAGCATTGTAGGCAGATTCTTTACTGCCTAAGCCACCAGGTAAGTTTTGCCTAAAACAAACATCTTCAAGTGTTACATGCCAAATACTATGTTGCAAATTTTCTTGCCTTATCTCATTTTAACTTCAGTTAATCCTAAATACAAGAGGAGACAAGTATTTCTGTACCAGGTGTCCAAAAGAAAGGATAAGAAACTCAATCAACATAAAACTGCATCTGAAATTGTACATCCATTACACTCAAGTGATGTTCTACTTTATTTATATTGTATAGACCATTAAATATGCCCTGTGATTAATGGTTTAAAATTAAATGCACAGCATAAGGCACTGTTAATAAGAATATCAATCCCATTCTATTTGGCAGGAACTGGGCTATTGACTTTATTGCCTTATTTAATCCTCTTATCAACCCTGTAAGGCAGCTATTACTATCTTCATTTTGCAGATGTCTCAGGAAGGTGAGAAGATTTGCCCACTTTTAAGTAATAACTGTATTCAAATCTTGTACTTTCTGACTCCGAGTGCTTAGTTTACAGTAAGTGGTCAATAAATGTGTGTTACGTCACTGAATTAAAAGAGGATTAAAAATGCTTGAGAAAGAGTAGGCTATGAACATGCTAAGCAAATCTGTTTATCACTTTGATGATAACATTTACAGGAAAAAAATGACAGAACCTGAATGTCAGATGAAATCTTAGACATTACTTAGTCTCTTCCCCTTATTTTATGGGGATTATTTTCTAACAGTCTTCATTGAATCTGTTACAATATTGTCTATGTTCTATGTTTGGGGGTTTTTAGCCACAAAGCATGTGGATTTTAGCTCCCCAACCAGGAATCTAACTCTCATGCCCTGCATTGGAAGGCAAAGTCTTAACCACTGGACCACCAAAGAATTCCCTCTTCCCCTTATTTTAGAGATGAATGAACTGAAACACAAGTGACCCATTCAAAGACCCAGGGTCAGCTAATGTTAAACTTTGGACTGGAATTCAGGTTTCTCTGTTCCCATTAATGTGTTGCTGCTGCTGCTGCTGCTAAGTCGCTTCAGTCCTGTCCAACTCTGTGTGACCCCATAGACGGCAGCCCACTAGGCGTTAGCTATGTTCTATTTCTTTGATTGTGAATCAAGTACATGGCATGGTTTCTAAATAAGTTTGCAACTAAATTTGATAAGTTTATCAATGCTGCAAAGAGCAGTGACAACTAATGTATGTTCCTGAATGAAAAAACAGACTGCCATATAAAAGATTTGCATGATAAAGTAAATCATTAAATATCTTCAACCACCAAAATTTATGGAACTGGTAGTATCTATAGTGAAAGTCAGAAATACATGAGAACAATGATGGCAGCAAATATCAAGAAACTTGAGACCTATTTAGAAGATAGTGCAGGCTCACAGGTTTGAAAAGAAAATCATCCAAAGTTAACCCTTCATTTGATCAAGGAGGAAGTGTGCACAAGAAGATAAGAGCCTTGACCATGGCCACAAAGCTCCTTAAGTATGGCCACAGGCACTAACTCCCAGTCCAGGATTTTGTCTGTTAGCACTGTTTCACCCACTACTCCATGAGACGTTGCCAAAGAAAACCTACTCCTCACCTGAAAAAGTAAAATAAAATGAAACATTAATATTAAAATTTTATATGCTTTAAAAGATACCCATACAAATATTAGCAGTACAATGATTAAACAGCTTCTACTTTGAAAGCACTGTCGAACTAGACTTTGGTAATTAGGACATGTTAATTTCGGAAAGATTATTAAAAAAATAAGCATAAATAAGTCTTAGAGAATGTTGGGGTGTAAGATAACGTCTTTCAACTCATTCACTATACTAAAGTGTACAGCTCAAAAATGGAAAATATAGTTTTTTAAAAAGATTTTCTATGACATTCATGATGGAATGCACTTTTCTTCTCCATTTGAAACTGTCAATGATGCACAAGTGATTTCATCCTGTGAACCCATGAGGAATGGAACTACATGCAAGCCTTCCAGCTGTTGTTCATCCAGAATTGTGATATTTATTCTGGAAGAAGCAAACAACAGATGCATTTGGAGAATGGGAGTTCACCTGGTTCTTATACTATATGAGCTCAAATTCATTTTTCTAGTGAATAAACATTTTGTAAAAGAAGCACACCATCACCATCACCAAAAAAGGAAAAATAAAAAAGAAGAAGAAGAAGAAGCACATGTAAATGGGCTAAAGCTCATTTATACTTTGGACTTCATAGACAATCTTAACTTTAATTTTTATCTTCCATACCCTTCCCATATATACTATAACCAACAAGTAACTCTTGGAGGTACTTCTTTAGAAACATGTCTTTTTTTTTTTTTTTCCCCTATCCATTTCAACATCTTATCTTGCTATCTTCTATAAAAATGGCCTCTTCATTTTCTGTGACAATAACTTACAGTTTCTTTAAAGATGACATGAAATGTGTTTTCAGCTCTCTTTCCTGATTTACAGCCATTTTCAATAAAACTGCCAACTAGGCATGAGAATCTATGAAAACACTTCTGGGTTCCTGAAGGACTATCTATCATTTTCAATGAACATCTGTATTAGGAAACGGAATTTTTCAATAATGATTCAAATTTAGATCTGTTACCTAGAAAGTGCTCTGATTGCACACTTCTGATATCTTCTTAAAAGAAAAATATACACACAATGAATTTAAGCAATTGGTTTTGTAAACCATGCATAAAAACAGACAATTTAAAAAAATTATTTATTGCCTTTCTACTTTATAAAGCTCTCAGCTTTTGACTATTTGATAAGCAAAATAATAAACTTGAACATAGAGGAAACTTCTTGACAAATTTATCAGACAACTTCTTCATAAATTTCTAATAAAATCTTAGTAGTCTAACAAGTTACGTTTTTGACCAGCCTATGTATTTCCTTTTTTCTAATTAGTCCTTTATAACATGACTCTTCAATTTAAGTGAATTTGGCAGTAAGGAGCTCATGATCTGAGCTACAGTCAGCTCCCGATCTTGTTTTTGCTGACTGTATAGAGCTTCTCCATCTTTGGCTGCAAAGAATATAATTAATCTGATTTTGGTGTTGATCATCTGGTGATGTCCATGTATAGAGTCTTCTCTTGTATTGTTGGAAGAGGGTGTTTGCTATGACCAGTGCATTCTCTTGGCAAAAGTCTATTAGCCTTTGCCCTGCTTCATTCCATATTCCAAGGCCAAATTTGCCTGTTACAACAGGTGTTTCTTGACTTCCTACTTTTGCATTCCAGTCCCCTAAAATGAAAAGGACATCTTTTTTGGGTGTTAGTTCTAAAAGGTCTTGTAGGTCTTCATAGAACCGTTCAACTTCAGCTTCTTCAGCGTTACTGGTTGCGGCATAGACTTGGATTACTGTGATATTGAATGGTTTGCCTTGGAAATGAACAGAGACCATTCTATTGTTTTTGAGACTGCATCCGAGTACTGCATTTCAGACTCTTTTGTTGACCATGATGGCCACTCCATTTCTTCTGAGGGATTCCTGTCCGCAGTAGTAGATATAATGGTCATCTGAGTTAAATTCACCCATTCCAGTCCATCAGAGTTCGCTGATTCCTAGAATGTCGACATTCACTCTTGCCATCTCCTGTTTGACCACTTCCAATTTGCCTTGATTCATGGACCTAACATTTCAGGTTCCTATGCAACATTGCTCTTTACAGCATAGGACCTTGCTTCTATCACCAGTCACATCCACAGCTGGGTATTGTTTTTGCTTTGGCTGCATCCCTTCATTCTTTCTGGAGTTATTTTCCCACTCCTCTCCAGTAGCATATTGGGTACCTACTGACCTGGGGAGTTCCTGTTTCAGTATCCTATCATTTTGCCTTTTCATACTGTTCATGGGGTTCTCAAGGCAACAATACTGAAGTGGTTTGCCATTCCCTTCTCCAGTGGACCACATTCTGTCAGACCTCTCCACCACAACCTGCCTATTTTGGGTGGCCCCACAGGGCATGTCTTAGTTTCATTGAGTTAGACAAGGCTGTGGTCCTAGTGTGATTAGATTGACTAGTTTTCTGTGATTATGGTTTCAGTGTGTCTGCCCTCTGACGCCTTCTTGCAACACCTACCATCTTACTCGGGTTTCTCTTACCTTGGACGTGGGGTATCTCTTCATGGCTGCTGGGAGACAGGGATGGACAGGGAGGCCTGGGGTGCTGGAATTCATGGGGTCGCAAAGAGTTGGACATGACTCAGTGACTGAACTGAACTGAATATGACTCTTAAAAAGAGTGTACCAGTTACAGTGGTGTTAGCATGGAAATTTAAGAAATATCTTGTCTTTAAAAGCTAGCTTAAGTCTTTAACCCATGAGATTTAAAGTAAATTTGGTTCACTGGAAATTAAACACTACTAAGGGGGCTTCCCTGGTGGCTCAGTGGGTAAAGAAATCACCTGCAATGAAGAAGACCTGGGTTGTTCAATCCCTGGGTTGGGAAGATCCCTTGAAAAAGGAAATGGAAGCCCACTTCAGTATTATTCCTTCAAAATCCCATGGACAGAGGAGCCTGGTGGGCTACAGGCCATGGGGTCACAAAGACTCAGACACAACTGAGTGACTAAACGACCACCATTTACTATAAAGATGCTGAATATATATTAATTTGCACTCAATACATAACTATCTTTGTTTCTATCACAGTTCAATGTAGACAAATATAGAATAAGCTCACTTAACTACTGCCCCCATTTTCCCCCCCAAATCCACTTTTTACTTGTAAGATCATAGATATTTACAAATGAGATTATAGGTGTTCTTGATCTATCATCAGGCTACACACAAAAACCATATGAATTTATCTCCTTTTCTCGCAACACTTTCAGTTCAGTTCAGTTCAGTTGCTCAGCCATGTCCGACTCTTTGTGACCCCATGAATTGCAGCACACCAGGCCTCCCTGTCCATCAACAACTCCCGGAGTTCACCCAAACTCATGTCCATAGAGTCGGGGATGACATCCAGCTATCTCATCCTTCGTCATCCCCTTCTCCTCTTGCCCCCAATCCCTCCCAGCATTAGAGTCTTTTCCAATGAGTCAACTCTTCGCATGAGGTGGCCAAAGTACTAGAGTTTCAGCTTTAGCATCATTCCTTCCAAAGAAATCCCAGGGCTAATCTCCTTCAGAATGGACTGGTTGGATCTCCTTGCAGTCCAAGGGACTCTCAAGAGTCTTCTCCAACACCACAGTTCAAAAGCATCAGTTCTTCAGTGCTCAGCTTTCTTCACAGTCCAACTCTCACATCAATACATGACCACAGGAAAAACCATAGCCTTGACTAGACGGACCTTTGCTGGCAAAGTAATGTCTCTGCTTTTGAATATGCTATCTAGATTGGTCATAACTTTCCTTCCAAGGAGTAAGTGTCTTTTAATTTCATGGCTGCAATCACCATCTGCAAACAATTTTTAAACTGTACATCTCCACTAGATCACAGATGATATCAAACTCCATAGATCAAATCCAACCTGTGTATCTGATTCTAATTCTATAGAAGGACAGTGAATGATCTCACAATCTTAAATCGGGAAGAAAAAAAAGCTACCATTTGCACCTGGATAGCTACAGCAGTGATTATAAAAACTAACAATATTAAATACAGTTAAACATTGCTGTACATCTTAGAACCTATTTGATTAATGACAAGAGTAGTGACAGACAGTTGCAATATGGAATCTAATGTTTATACTCAAACAGTACATCAGTCATTGAGCCCAAATTTACCTTACTCCCACACAAACCTGGTGTCATGTTCAATGTTTATTTCTGTAAATTACCAAATAAAGCTCAATATTCAATTTAAAAAGTCTTATTTTTTTTCACATGAACAAAATTTGTACCTGTAAAAGAAAATCCCAAAGGCTTTCAAACCACACTCTCAAATTAGCTTTCACAATTTATCTGAGACTTTATCACAATTCTCTCAAAAGTTCATGCCCTATGCTGAAATCTTAACTATGACTATAGTATGACAGATAAATTTGGTTTCTACTCTTTAGATTGTATTGTTTTTTACCCTCCAATGTAAATCTGCTGTTTTCGTGCTAATAGGATATTTCAGTTCAGTTCGGTTGCACAGTTGTGTCCCACTCTTTGCAACCCCAGGGACTGCAACATGGCTAGGGCTCCCTGTCCACCACCAACTCCTGGAATTTTCTCAAACTCATGTCTATTGAGTCTGTGATGCCATCCAACCATCCCATCCTCTGTCATCCACTTCTCCTCCACCTTCAATCTTTCCCAGCAGCAGGGTCTTTTCAAATGACTCAGGTCTTCCCATCAGGTGGCCAAAGTATTGGAATTTCAGCTTCAGCAGCACTCATTCCAATGAATATTCACGACTGATTTCCTTTAGGATGGACTGGTTGGATCTCTTTGCAGTCCAAGGAACTCTCAGAAGTGTTCTTCAACACCACAGTTCAAAAGCATCAATTCTTCGGTGCTCAGCTTTCTTCACAGTCCAACTCTCACATCCACACATGACTATTGGAAAAACAATAGCCTTGACTAGCTGGACCTTTGTTGGCAAAGTAATGTCTCTGCTTTTTAATATGCTTTCTAGCTTGGTCATAACTTTTCTTCCAAGGAGTAAGCGTCTTTTAATTTCATGGCTGCAGTCACCATCTGCAGTGATTCTGGGAGCCCAAAAAAATAAATTTTGGGACCGTTTCCACTGTTTCCCCATCTATTTCCCATGAAGTAATGGGACCAGATACCATAATCTTAGTTTTCTGAATCTTGAGTTTTAAGCCAACTTTTTCACTGTCCTCTTTCACTTTCATCAAGAGGCTCTTTAGTTTTCTTCGCTTTCTGCCATGAGGGTTGTGTAATTTGCATATCTGAAATTATTGATATTTCTCCTGGCAATCTGGATTCCAGCTTGTGCTTCTTCCAGCCCAGCTCTGCATATAACTTAAATAAGCAGGGTGACAATATACAGTCTTGATGTACTCCTTTCCTATTTGGAAACAGTCTGTTGTTCCATGTCCAGGTCTAACTGTTGCTTCCTGACCTGCATACAGATTTCTCAAGAGGCAGGTCAGGTGGTCTGGTATTCCCATCTCTTTCAGAATTTTCCATAGTTTGTGGTGATCCACACAGTCAAATTCTTTGGCACAGTCAATAAAGCAGAAATAGATGACTTTCTGGAACTCTCTTGCCTTTGCAATGATCCAGTGGATGTTGGCAATTTGATCTCTGGCTCCTCTGCCTTTTCTAAATTCAGCTTGAACAACTGGAAGTTCATGGTTCATATATTGTTGAAGCCTGGCCTGGAAAATTTTGAGCATTACTTTATTAGCATGTGAGATGAGTACAATTGTGTGGTAGTTTCAGCATTCTTTGGCATTGCCTTTCTTAGGGACTGGAATGAAAACTGACCTTTTCCAGTCCTGTGGCCACTGCTGAGTTTTCCACATTTGCTGGCATATTGAGTGCAGCACTTTCACAGCATCATTTTTTAGGATTGGAAATAGCTCAACTGGAATTCCATTACCCCCACTAGCTTTGTTCATAGTGATGCTTCCTAAGGCCCGCTTGACTTTGCATTCCAGGATGTTTGGCTCTAGGTTGGTGATCACACCATCGTGATTATCTGGGTTGTGAAGATCTTTTTTGTACAGTTCTTCTGTGTTCTTGCCACCTCTTCTTAATATCTTCTGCTTCTGTTTGGTCCATACCATTTCTGTACTTTTTTGAGCCCATTTCTGCATGAAATGTTCATTTGGTATCTCTAATTTTCTTAAAGAGATCTCTAGTCTTTCCCATTCTATTGTTTTCCTCTATTTCTTTGCACTGATTACTGAGAAAGCCTTTTTATGTCTCTATGCAGTTCTTTGGAACTCTGCATCAAATGGATATATCTTTCCTTTTCTCCTTTGCCTTTCACTTCTCTTCTTTTCACAGTTATTTTTAAGCCCTCCTCAGACAACCGTTCTGCCTTTTTGCATGTCTTGTTCTTGGGGATGGTCTTGATCCCTGTCTCCTGTACAATGTCATAAACCTCCATCCATAGTTCATCAGGCACTCTGTCTATCAGATCTAATCCCTTGAATCTATTTCTCACTTCCACTGTATAAGGGATTTGATTTAGGTCATACCTGAGTGGTCTAGTGGTTTTTCCCTACTTTGTTCAATTTAAGTCTGAATTGAGCAATAAGGTGCTCATGATCTGAGCCATAGTCAGCTCCCACTCTTGTTTTTTTCTGATTGTATAGAGCTTCTCCATCTTTGGCTGCAAAGAATGTTATCAATCTGATTTCAGTGTTGACCATCTGGTGATGTCCATGTGTAGAGTCTTCTCGTGTTGTTTGAAGAGGGTGTTTGCTCTGACCAGTGTGTTCCCTTGGCAAAAGTCTATTAGTCTTTGCCCTGCTTCATTCTGTACTCCAAGGGCAAATTTGCCTGTTACTCCAGGTGCTTCTTGACTTCCTACTTTTGCATTCCAGTCCCCTATAATGAAAAGGACATCTTTTTTTGAGTGTTAGTTCTAGAAAGTCTTTTAAGTCTTCATAGAACCGTTCAACTTTTTAGCTTCAGCATTACTAGTTAGGGCAAAGACTTGGATTACTGTGATATTGAATGGTTTGCCTTGGAAATGAACAGAGATCATTCTGTCATTTTTGACATTGCATCCAAGTACTGTATTTCCGACTCTTTTGTTGACTATGATGGCTACTCCATTTCTTATAAAGAATTCTTGCCCACAGTCATAGATATAATGGTCATCTGAGTTAAATTCACCCATTCCAATTCATTTTAGCTGATTCCTAGAATGTCAATGTTCACTCTTGCCATCTCCTGTTTGACCACTTCCAATTTGCCTTGATTCATGGACCTAAGATTCCAGGTTCCTATGCAATATGGCTCTTTACAGCATCGGACTTTGCTGTATTTTGACAAAATGTGGTCCACTGGAGAAGGGAATGGCAAACCACTTCAGTATTCTCGCCTTTAGAACCCCATGAACAGTATGAAAAGGCAAAATGATAGGACACTGAAAGATGAACTCCCCAGGTTGGTAGGTGCCCAATATGCTACCAGAGATCAGTGGAGAAATTACTCCAGAAAGAATGAAGAGACAGAGAGAAAGTAAAAACAACACACATTTGTGGAGGTGATTGGTGATAGAAGCACAGACCGATAGACTATTTACTTCATTAATAATCACCGGCATTTAGAAACATAGCATTTAAGACTTAAATGGAAAATCAAGAATATACGTGTCAAATTCTTCTTTTGAGAGACAAGTGTCGCTGTTAAAAATGTTGTATTTCACATAAAAGGGCTACAGCCTGAGTTGACTGGATAGTAGGAACAAAGGAAAAGATATTTAGTTTTGTAAGTGGTTACTATAAAACTGAGGACAGATATATGGGAGAATGGAGTCATAATCTAAAACTGTCCACCTGAATTTGAGAAACTTTTATTATTTTATTTAAGAAAATTAAAGGCATAACTGAACCACAATTTTTTTTAAAAAGTGGTTGAAATAAAGTTTTAGTCTCTTCCCCAGTTGGAATAAAACTGGAAGTAATCATAGAATCTCATGGCTTGAGTTGCATTTGTTTGATTTTTGCTAAACTGCTTCATTCATGATATTTTTTTAAAGGAGCTGAAGAGGTCAAAGTAGAATTACACTGATGCCCAATGTGATACAAAGGCAACACTCAGAAAACACAAATGTTCTCTGAAGAGTAAGAAATGGAAGCTGATAATTAGGTATGGAGTAAGGGAGTGAGGAAATGGAGAAGGAAGACAGCAGGAGATGGAAAACAAAAATGCTCGTAACTTTATCCCCATCGGCTTAACTTAAATCCTGCTTGTAGAACAAGGGAGTGTTTGGGGTTTTGATTTTTTGTTTTTGGATTTTCTTCTTCTTTAGCCCTTTTCCAACATGTGTGGCATCTAGCATCTGGGTTTGGGTGGCTTATTATTATCTTTCTAAACATATAGTTTGATACTCCTTTAATTAAAATGGTGACCATCACCCAAAACAACTTTTCTGGAGAGGGACCTTGTAAACCCACAAAACCCAAGAATGGGTTTGTTGAACCTGCAGGCAGTTTTAAGGGAGCATTAAAGACTTGGCAAGCCCTCTGTGCTCTCATTTTCTTATTCTCTATTATCTACCCACTTAATAATTTCAGAAACCTTAATCAGACTCTGACCAAAAAAATCCACACAGTGCTTGGGACAGAATGATAATACCATCTGTTTTCATTCTTATGTGGGTTCATTCCAGCTGTATAATCCTGCATTCTGGATTGCTTAACTTTATAATGATCCTGATATTATAGGTGATTTAAAGGAAACTCTCCTATGCCACTCATCTCTTGCAAACATGCAGAATCTTTTCAATTTGAAAAAGTCTGGCGCATTTTCATATTCATGTTGATCACATTTGAATTCTATAGATAAATAGGACGAATCCCAATACTAAAAAAGATCCAAAGCCGCTTTCTCCTTTTTTTGGTAATGGTGGGTAAGATGGAAAGCTCTTCTAAAGAGTTTATTTGGCAGGAGACTTCTAATTCTCTTAAAGTCTACATGGCAATTTTAAAAACAAAATATCTAAACCGTCCCTAAAAATAGAAACAACCGACTTACTGAGAACCTTCTCTCCTCTCCTATGTTCCTTAAGAATTCGATTACAATATCATTATTCAAGTATAATGCATAAAGAAGTGGTGATACGGTTTCCCTCTAGTCATGGTGACAACCGCAAATTCAGAGCAAAGGTCAAATGCTTTTAAACTCTTTGACACAGGAAAAATTAGCCAACGATATGGAAAAAATACACTCCAAATAATTCATTTTTGCAGATTTTAACAATCAATATGGAGCACCATATGATAGATATGGCTCCAACAATCTGTATCAATCATGAAGATTGGCAGTGGCAAACTACACAGACCAAGTTTTGTCATGCTGCCCCAGTCGATTTTACAGACGATGTGTAACCAAGACTTACTCTGGTGCTTTCCCCGACACACCACACAATCCCTTCCAAGATCTGCTTCCAACACATTCAAGGGCTTTTCTGAACCAAACCTGACTGAAAACCTTTGGAGACTGGCACACAATTCTTATGATACTCCATGTTTTCCTTCCAATGGCTGCATCTTTAATACATTATATTGGGTCTTTCCCATCACACATTTAATGTGTGAAATTTCTAAACTCTTCCCCTTCAGTTATCTAAATTGAACTTTGGCAGCCAGCAGTTAACTGTTGGAGAGTTGCTCACAAACGATCAAACCCTTTCTAGATCTGATTGCAAAAAGTATCAGTGCCAAGAGTGAAATTTCAGTCTTCATCATACACAAAATCAATATGTATGCTTTGCTCTGGAAAGACAGCCACCTTGAAAATAATTAATAAAACATCAAAGCTGCATACAACTTCAAAAATCCACACGAGACTGAAACATTTGAGGCAATTAAAAGAAATTACTAATTTATGGAAGGTGGTACTTCTCTTTGAAAGGTATTTTCATTTATATACACATATATGTATGTAAACTGAAATCTCACATTTGGCTTCAAAATGGCAATTTAAAATCTTAACAACATATCCACAGCAATTATGAATGTTACATTAAATACATAGACTTTGAAAAACCATAAGAATAATTCATTTTCATTGAAATACAATGCATAGGCATATTAGAATTGGAAAGAAGCATAAATTTAATATTTATAATATGTACACAGGTGACATGACCTCCATAAAAGACATGGAAACAACATAAATCTCATTTATCAGCTGTATTTCACTGTCTTACAGAATTACCTTCCATTTATTTATTCTTAAGTATATATGTCTCATTTGGTGGTGTATACTTAAAAAAACTGATTAGAAAAAAAAAAAAAAAAAAGATGACTAAGGAGCACTACATATGGAAGAGGGGGAGATACAGAGAAACACAGAATGATAAATCAGAGAGGTGCCTGGGAAAAGGAAAGCTTGACCAAAGAGATGATGTCTGTTCTGCCTTTTAAAAATGACCCATAGTTTTGAAGGCTGTAAATGGAAAGACACACATCCAGAATGGATCTGAAACAAGAGATACCTTAAGTAACTATATAAAGAGGAGGATGGAAAGCAGCATTGGGGTTAGATAGATCAAGGTCCTGTTTACCCGGCTTAGGTGTTTAGATTTTATCCAGTAGGCAACTGAAAGTCATTAGAGATTTCCAATCAAGAAGATGTCATACCCAGATTTGCATTTTTCAAACCATAACAGGCATCAACAATGAAATAAATAGATCTGAAACAAGAGACAGGAGGCGAGGAGTCCACTCAGGAGCGTTCTATGATACACTGACAGACGGTGAGAACCTCCTAGTGAGGTGGGCGCACTGATACCTCAGAGCAATTTTCTCTGTGCTCCCCATAAAGTCCTAAACTTATACATCCAAAAGTATTGATATCAAGGAACTACATGGCTTTTTAAAAGTTTACTTAGCCTTTTAGAATATATATCTTTGTAGAGCACCTTTTCAGGCATTTCTTAACCAAACCTCTCAATCTCATTAGCAATGAAAGGATGACAAGTTTTACTCTCAGAGTTTTTTTTTTTTTTTTTTTTGTTTTTTTTAATGAAAATATAGCTACTGTGATTTAGCACCTCTGCACCAAATGCCTTGGGAGCATCAAGTGACCTACTTCTCTAATCGTCGTTAATATTCTACACCTGATGATAAAGCAAAAATGAGCTGTGTGGGTTACAGACTGGGTCTCCCCTTCCTTTAGTTTTGCTCTGGTCAATGTCACCTCATGAAGCCAGCCAAAATGATAAAAATGCATGGCATCTATTTGAAATTAGAGAAAAAGTAGACTGGCTAGAAAGCTCTACATGGAATTAAAGAAGCTGCAGAAGAATTTAGTCAATATTTTCACTTTGAAGATGAAGAAACCTTGACCCAGTGAGATGAAGTGATTTGCCCAAGATAAAATCAACTGCTGGAAGAGTTTTTCTAACAACACTACAGGAATCATGTAACTATTAACCCGTATTTCTGAAGCTATTCATTTTATAAATGATAACAAAGTTGTTAATGAAACTGGGGAGGGGAAGTTATTTTCCAAGAATCTACAAAACTGCATGACATGGGAATCAAAAAATGTTGTATTTTTATATGTTTCCTATATTAAGGAAGATGTTTTATTTATTTATATTTTTGTTAAAGGAGAGGGACAGTCATTTAGTTTTTTATCTACAAAATTGCATTAATAATATCCCAATCCTCCAATGGTACTGAAACATAGATACCAGTTTGAGACCATTGATTAAAATGATTGTTTCATCAGTTCAAATATATAAATTGTTAATGAGGTCAGTCAATCATTTGGGATATGTTCACTGATGATTAAGACCTTACAAAAATTATTGAACTGGTCAACTCTTCCTTTTGAAGTAAACTGATTTTTTAAATACCTTTTTCTATTTATAGTCTGTAGTTGCTTTTTATTCTGATAAATGATGAAACAACTATAATGCATTAGCAGCTAAGTTGACCTGTGTATTTTAAAACAGCGTTAATTATTCCATGATTGATTTAAAAGTCATTAGTGAATAGAAATTTTTGTGTTGTGTTGTATATATTTTATACTGCTTTACTTATTCACAGTACAAGTAATGTAAGGTTCACAGGTCAAACCTCAAAATAATGACATATTGTTTAAATACAAGAATAAAGGTATACCACTTTCACATTCTACTATTTTAAAAAATTTTAGCAAAACTTTCACAAAGTAACTTAGGAAGCAAACTCACGTATGTAAAATAAAAATACAATTCTGAAAGGACAAAAAAGCTAAAGGACACATAAAAGCTATGTCACTGAAAAACACCTCTGCGTATTTTAATCAGAAATTATATGACTAATGACATGACACCAAAATATGATGATACTTTGGGAAAATGTTTAGTATAGATTAACTATCTCTAGAATTGCAATGCTAGGCATATAGAAAAGATCAAAAAATATTTTTTAATCCAAATTTGATATTAACTATCTACAGCAATGGTATCTCCATATTATTTTTTTATATCCTTCTATATTGCTAGACAGTAACATCACACCATTAAAAAGATCAAAATAAAATTTGGTTTAATTGGTATCAATTTTTGTGTGCATTAGTGCAGGCACATATAACCCATACAATGTTTATACATATTTGAAACTGTTATTGCTAATACTAGTTTCTATTTTCTGTAGACTTCACCTAGGACTATGGACTACGTATTGAAACTTCCAGTGTTTGAAGATCTGTTTCTCTGCCCTTTGAACTGTAAGTCACTTTTGTTCCAAAATATCGTTTGCTGCATTCTCACTGATCTGTGTGCTTCTGCATCTTCCCCAGGACACCAGAGCTATACCATACTGCTTACACCATGCAGAGTGAGCACAAATATTTGATAAGCAAAGTTAATTTTTTGAAGTCTTTGTGGGGGAAGAAAAGGCATTGTATCTAATATATGATCTTAACATATCTCATTGCAATGGTTAAATTTATAATAATTTAAAAAATGTTTGCCAAGGAAGCAAAAAGTGTTTAAGGGCAATTCTACGAACTTGTGTGTGTGTGTGTGTGTGTGTGTGTGTGTGTGTGTGTGTATATATATATATATATATATATATATATATATATATATAAATTAGAATCACCTTAGCTTAGTCTCTGTAATCATTAGCAGTGATATGCTTAATAACTTGTTAGTTTAATACATATGGTTTCAAAGTATAGCCCAATGATGGAATCAAGCGAAATCACAAAATGATCGTTTTCTCTCTTTACCCTAAGCTGAGCAAGGAACCTTTCCAAACAGCATGAACTCATTGGCTTCCCCATAACTCTACAGAGTTGCCATATAACTGGGAATCGGAGAGGTGAGGTCATTTCATCACTCCTCGCAAAAAAAAAAAAATGCAAAACGTCTGCTAAAATCTGACTTCATTTGATTTACTCTCCAAGACTGTTTTTTATTAAATATGTTTGACTGCTATCTCTAATTAAATGTAGAATTAATTTTGGCAAACTAACCACAGATGCAGTTTATGTTCAATTTTATCAGACAGATTTATTTATAAGCTGTCAACTTCTTGAAAGACTTCATTTTGGAGCAGTTTTAAATTGCTAACAGTAGCTGTAAATGGAGCTACTGTTCTCTGGAACACTAAAGGAAAAGTATGCTATAAATGTCCATTCCATCTGTGAGGAATCATAAAACAATCACATTCCTTTATTTTTTTTTCCTCCTTAGGACCTTTATTAAATTAGTTCAACTCAATTAAAAATAACTTCAAAAACATTTCAGAGCCTTTTGTTTCATGGAATACTTGGAACTCTCTGCACGGAACGTCACCCTTTTAACTAATCCCTTTTAGTAAATGGAGGAGAATAGTGGTATTGTGACTTCAGACAGTGCTTTCAAGGGTCTCTACTGTACCGAATTGAGGTCACTGCAAGACAATGCTCAACACCCAATAGCCATTCAAACATTCTTCACAACTCTATCAAACGTGTCTTTCTTTCTCTCACCCGCTTTCTCTCATGGCAAACTCAGAGGACAATGGAAAAGCCTCTAGCACCATTTACGGTCACCATATTTGCACATGACAAAGTCTATTCTTCCTGGTTTGCCAACTCCCTGTAAAAAGAATGAACCCTGGGATAGATTTTCCCACCATTACTGTTATTCAAACTTTGTATTTAATTTTTTGTTGTTGTTGTTCTTAGAAGGCTGGGACATGGCATTTGAGAAGCAAACTTGCTATATTTGTGCACGAGTAACAAAGCAAAGACTAAATGCAGAATTAAATATGCCATGTTATAGCCAGAATATTCATAACAGAGTGCACAATTTAGTATAAAACATAGACAGATGATGAAATTGGAGTTATTATACCTTGTCTTATTGTCTAGCATTAATAGTATTATAAAACTTACTGTGTACCCATGAACTGCCAGACCTGTGCCCCACAAGCACTATTTAGTATTGCTTGGGAGTTTTTATGGTTGCAGCCACAAACAAACAAAATCAACTGCTGCAAATTTTTCTCACCAGGCTGCTCCTTTTTGAAAGGGGAAACAAAATGTACCCAGAGCATCGTCCTCAAAACAAACAAGGATCACATATTCTTAAGTTAAATAGTAAAGTTGTTACGAAGATTTTGATTTTTAATTAAGAATGGGATTTGTAGGACAATTAGTGAGATGTAATATTCTTTGCAAGAAAACAGTACCCTTATTGGAAATACTATCTGAAATGAAATGGGGACATTTGGAGCTGCACAGAGACTTATTTCTATGGGTTTCTACAGTTAATGAGAAAAAAAAATACAAGGAAAATGAAGATACCTCACCTGAATTGCAAGAATACAAAAGCTGTTTGCCTTTTTTCCCCTGTTAATTTTTCTTTTTAATTTAACTCATAGATATCCGTGCTATTTATTCTCTTATTATTAATACACTTTGGAAGTTATTTTTCACAGTTATTCTAAACCACTGATTATTAGGAGTATACTTCTCATTTGATGATTTTACAAAGATTTTATATATAATTTTATATATGTATAAAATTGTAGTAATGACGACAGACTCCACAGTTATTTTGGATATTCTCAGCAGCCCTAATACTAAAAAGAGGGCTTTTTCTCATATTATAGAACACAATTTTTATAATTGCTTACATGTTAGAATGACCACTGCCTTTACAGTATATTCATTTTCATGTGTTAGGATAACTAAAAATAAATTTACTAATCAAATGCCTGATAATTTCTAAAGTCTTTCCAATTAGCTTTCTAATAAAAATTACATTTTTCCTTTCTATACACTGTAAGATTAAATACTATAAAGTATATTAAGGGACTTCTTTCTCATAGCAAATGGAAAAAATTATTAATAGTGACTATGCCATCAGACATTATTCTCTGAATCATAAAGACCAAAATATATATAATCACATGTATGTGGTTTAAAATGTGTACTGACCACCACAGTTCTGCAACATCTAGTCTATGGCATTTTTAAGCCTATGCTATCTGCCAGGCACTGCACCAGGTAATGGTAAATTCCAATACACACTGAAGATGTCTTCATGTAGCTTATAATCTTCTGGAAAGACCTACAACGAAACCAGTATAGTGGTTCACATTGCATGAAGTGATATATATACACAAATAGGTATATGATTTCTTTCATTTCACAAGTTGAAAGTGCAAGTTCTCTACAACTATGGCAGGCAAGCTGAGTTAATTTATGGAGGTATAGAGTACCCATCTGAAATGTATCATGGGCAGTGTATTAAGAGTAAAGTGAAAGTGAAGTCGCTCAGTCGTGTCCGACTCTTAGCGACCCCATGGACTGCAGCCTACCAGGCTCCTCCGTCCATGGGATTTTCCAGGCAAGAGTACTAGAGTGGGGTGCCATTGCCTTCTCCCATATCTATGCACTGCTGCTGCTGCTAAGTCACTTCAGTCGTGTCCAACTCTGTGCGACCCCATAGACGGTAGCCCACCAGGCTTCCCTATCCCTGGGATTCTCCAGGCAAGAACACTGGAGTGGGTTGCCATTTCCTCCTCCAATGCATGAAAGTGAAAAGTGAAAGTGAAGTTGCTCAGTCGTGTCCTACTCTTAGCGACCCCATGGACTGCAGCCTACCAGGCTCCTCTGTCCATGGGGTTTTCCAGGCAAGAGTACTGGAGTGGGGTGCCATTGAGGTTAAAACAAAAACTGTACCCTGGGGAAAGAGTAGAGGGGGAGCAAGAAGGAACAGAAATGAACACAAAAGAAACTGAAACATGGAGATCATAACAAGGAATATTCGTGGCCCATTATGTCTCTACGGAGGCTGCTTACATGAGATTAAGGCAAGATAGATCTGGAAACCTAGATTGGGGCCACAGCATGCTGCTGCTAAGTCACTTCAGTCGTGTCTGACTCTGTGCAACCCCACAGACAGAAGCCCACTAGGCTCCTCTGTCCCTGGGATTCTCCCAGGTAGAATACTGGGGTGGGTGACCATTTCCTTCTCCAATGCATGAAAGTGAAAAGTGAAAGTGAAGTTGCTCAGTCGTGCCCTACTCTTAGCGACCCCATGGACTGCAGCCTACCAGGCTCCTCTGTCCATGGGATTTTCCAGGCAAGAGTACTGGAGTGGGTCGCCATTGCCTTCTCTGGGAGCCACAGCATAGTCAGTGGTTTTTCAGTGATACTCTTAAAACAACTGATTGGTGTTGGAAAAGACAGAGTCAGGTAAAGAATTCCAAGGCTACTTCAGGATTTCAGCTGGAAGGGATGGAAGGTATTGTGTCTCTGCTGTGCCAAACAAAAGGAGAAGGTGCATTAAAGAGAGAGAGAGAAAAAAAAAATCTGTGTGCTGTGGAAGCCAGGTATGGTGGCTGAGAAGGCGAAGGGAGTTAATGTGACTTCTAAGGTTTTACACCAGGATGGCTGTATCTATATCACTGAATGATGTCAAATTGCCAACCTAATACATCTAAGTGATATTTGAATAGAGGAGGTGGAGAGAGAAGACAGGTTCAAGAAAGAAAATGGAATTTGGGTCTAGATTCAGAAAGCAAAAGGGTGGAGTCAGTAAAAGGCTGACTGAAATAGTCTCCCAACAGAGATGGGATTCACACTTAACTTCCTTCATGTCACTGAAAATATGGGAGAGGGCTTTTTTATTTGTTTCTGTGAAGGGTTAGCTTCAAAATATAATAGATTTCGTATTCTGTGTAACTCTCCAAGATGTAAGATTCCTAATTCACTATTTTGCTCTTTCATTGTCCTTTAATTAAAACCCTATATGACATTTTTAAAATAAAATTTCAAAACAAAAATATTCTTCTATACATTTTACTGTCTGAAAAAAATAATGAAAGTAATATATAAATATGGTACACTGTACCAATCCAAACATCCATCCGTGCATCCTACCTGTTACATTAGCTGTAGTTATTATCAATGATTACCTTAATTTAAAAAACGGTCCTCCTCATGAAGTTTCTAATTGTGACCTGCCTCCTATTTTATTCTATGAACTGAAGTGCTAAAAGTGTTAGTCACTCAATCTTGTCCAACTCTTTGCAACCCCATGGACTGTAGCCTGCAAGGCTCCTCTATCCATGGAATTCTCCAGGCAAGAATACTGGAGTGGGTAGCCCTTCTCTTCTCCAAGGTATCTTCCCAACCCAAGGATCGAACCCAGGTCTTCTGCATGGCAGGCAGATGCTTTATCATCTGAGCCACCAGGAAAAATCAATATAAATTGACGAGGCATGTACTGTCCTTTAATAGCTGTCCTATAATAGATAGCCCTATCTCATCACTATGCATTCTACCTTAATTATTATGAATGCTAAATCCTAACTATGGGTATCTTTTTCTTAATTGATAAATTCTACATAATATCAATGAGGTTAAATGGAGCTTAAATATATTCACTTGGATATTTGCCTTATTTGCTTTCTAACTACCTTAACATCACATTTTCATAACAATTATGTGGAAGACAGGATGACTTCAAAATTCCCAAAGACCACCTGAAAAAGGAGGGTGTGTGTTTTAATTTAGGATGATAATAGAGACAGTTGACATACAGAGCCACCACTATCCTCTCCATGACCTTTACTCAAAAAGATACCTCCAACTCACTGGTCCTGTCCTGCAAGCAAGAGCATGGCAAGCATGAGATCCAGTGGGTGAATTTCAGCCCCATTAACCCCCATTCATCTCAGGCCCATTAACCCCCATTACATCTCCTATGTAAAAACTACATAATTGAGTGTGAATTCTGGCCACCTATGTGCTCTGTTTCCATATACACCATCTCCATTAATTCTCACAATGACTCTCTGAGTTAGGTCAAGTTCTCTGCCCATTTTATAGAGGTTAACTAACTTGTCCAAGGTCACAGCTAGTTAATGGAAGCATCTAAGTTGTCACTTAGGCATTTGGACTTCAGAGCCCTTATCCTTAGCCACAATAAAGTATTGCAAATATCATTATGCTAAACCAGGATTTTATTTCACTGTTGTTGCTGCTGTCCAGTCACTCAGCTTTGTCTGGCTCTTTGTGACCCCATGGACTGCAGCATGCCAGGTTTCCCTGTCCTTCACTATCTCCCAGAGTTTGCTCAAACTCATGTCCATTGAGTAAATAATTCTATCGAACCATCTCATCCTCAGTCACTCCTTTCTACTGTCCTCAATCTTTCTCAGCATCAGCATCATTTTACTTCATATTTTTATATGATTATATTTTGTTAATTATTTGGCTATAATATGCTATTTAACTTATATGCAGAGTACATCATGAGAAACGCTGGGCTGGAAGAAGCACAAGCTGGAATCAAGATTGCTGGCAGAAATATCAATAACCTCAGATATGCACATGACACCCACCCTTATGGCAGAAAGTGAAGAGGAAATAAAAAGCCTCTTGATGAAAGTGAAAGTGGAGAGTGAAAAAGTTGGCTTAAAGCTCAACATTCAGAAAACTAAGATCACAGCATCTGGTCCCATCACTTCATGGGAAATAGATGGCGAAACAGTGGAAACAGTGTCAGACTTTATTTTGGGGGGCTCCAAAATCACTGAAGATGGTGATTACAGTCATGAAATTAAAAGATGCTTACTCCTGGGAAGGAAAGTTATGGCCAACCTAGAAAAGCAGAGACATTACTTTGCCAACAAAGGTCCATCTAGTCAAGGCTATGGTTTTTCCAGTGGTCATGTATGGATGTGAGAGTTGGCTATAAAGAAAACTGAGCACCTAAGAATTAATGCTTTTGAACTGTGGTGTTGGAGAGGACTCTTGAGAGTCCCTTGGACTGCAAGGAGATCCAACCAGTCCATCCTAAAGGAGACCAGTCCTGGGTGTTCATTGGAAGAACTGATGCTGAGGCTGAAACTCCAATACTCTGGCCACCTCATGCGCAGAGTTGACTCACTGGAAAAGACCCTGATGCTGGGACGGATTCGGGGCAGGAGAAGAAGGGGACGACAGAGGATGAGATGGTTGGATGGCATCACCGACTCGATGCACATGAGTTTGGGTGAACTCCGGGAGTTGGTGATAGACAAGGAGGCCTGGCATGCTGCAATTCATGGGGTCACAAAGAGTCGGACACAACTGAGCGACCGAACTGAACTGAACTGAATATACATATGTGTTAGTGATCATGGGCTGAATAAGTCCCACCAAAACACTATATTCTATTGTTTCGTTATTTAACTAATTCCTAATAAAATGGGAGGGAGGTGCATCTAGAAAGATATTTCACCAATGATTTCAATTTGCCATATTTGAAAGAAGAAGTGATCCTTTTTTTAAAAAAAGAAAAACCATCTTGTTATTAACAAAAAAGAAAAACTACTATTAATTTTTAAATGGGCAAAGCAATTAACTGAAAATATCCATCCCTCTGACATCCTCTTCTAAATAAAAGCTTTAAGTCGGCACATTTAAATTAGTTAAAAAAAAAATCCCAAAGGTAAGATAAACAGTATTAGGTTGTCTACACAGACAAGCAAGTATAAGCATATAAAAAAAAAAAAGTATTTGAATTACACTAAAAATATTTTACTTGGTAATAAAATACCTCTTAAAGTATTTCTCAATTCAAATTAGCTTTGCCAAATCAAAAGTTTTCTTTTGGGTAGTTGAGAAAGCCAAGAGTATCCAAAATGATTTTAAAACTATTTTACCTATTACTGTCTGTTTCCAAAGGAAGCATTGGCAAACACAATTTGGCTGTTAAGGGAGAGAAAATACTGAACAATTTTTTTTTTCATTGTCAAAATAAACTCTTAGTTAAGAAACTCCTGGTTGGAAATAGTTTAAAACTGGGTAAAATCAGTATATATATATATAGCAAGTTTCATGGACTCTCATTATGTTTTTCCCATAAGAAATGATTTGGGAACCTGAGGGTATAGTGCTAAATTCCTATAGCACTTGCAGAGGTGCCTCAAGAATAGAAAACCTGTTTTTAAAGTAATCTTAAACATATAGACTTTGGATTATAGAATTTAGTAAATAAGAAGGGGGCCTCTTCCCCTTCTTAGAGCCATTGTGAGAATTTAATGGAGACAGAAGAAGAGAGAGCAGAGAAAGAAGAGGAAGAGGAGCAAACTGCTATGCCTTAGGAAAAACTCATTTCCAATGATATTAATGGAGCTAGTCAGAGGAGAAAATTTCAGAAATGAATTCCCAGGTACTGATGTATCACCCATAAAACCAGACTTTAAAAATAATGTTATTATTTCATTTCTAATAACTATGGTTCTCTCTGTGGAATCTGAGTGGCCTGACAGATGTAGGAGAGTCAAAAATTCAAGAAAACAGTTATGCTTTAAAATATTTTCTTTCTTTATATTGGTCACTAGATAAAAATCCACTGAGGTTGGTGAGAATTCCCAAACTTGATGAACACATAACTGTAAAATATGAAAGTGTAGTCAAATATTCAAGGTTTAGAATGTTATAAGTCATTCATTCAACGAATCTTCATTTTTGTCACAGTATATTTCAAGAGAATTTCTGAAAGTACCAACCAAAGACAGGGTTCTAAGATCACTAAACAAAAGTGATGTACAGATATCATGTTTTCACAAAATTTACAGGGGCCTGTTTTCTTAATTATTTAAATATACATTTAATTAACTTAGTTCCAAGGACTTCTGTATATGTTTCCTCATGTTGGACACTGGTCAGGTAGCTACACTGAATCACACATTTAAAGAACCATCCAGGGTGCTCCTCTCTCTTGCTCTACTTATTTTATACGTACATCTATAAAGACACATAAAATTTTAGAATTGTTTTAATTATACAATCAATGCTACTAAGAATTCATCAAAATTATTGGTCCATAAATTATTAAATTTTCAATCATAATTTATAAGTGAAATCAGTTAATAAGGCAAAAGCTAATACTGACCAATTTTCAAAGAGAGACATTACATTTTAAATGAAACACTTACCCTGTACATATGTTAATATGCAAAAGAGTAATATGAAGCAGTAAATATCTCTTATCTTTATTACTCATCTTCTCCTGTTTCTATTTTTACCTTGTGTGTTTATTAAAGTCTACAGGTAAAACCAACTGGGTGTTTTGCCTACAAGTGTCAGGCAAATTTACTTGGTTACAGGGTGTAAAGGTCTACGTGGGGAGGCTGGATTTATTTTATCTTTGATACGAAGATTAAAATATCAGATTATGTGTTTTTTATTTTAGCAGAGAGCAAATACTCTAAAAAGGAATCAGGAATGTGATATATTGGGGAGCAAAGCACTTCAAGTTAAGGTGTGACCCCTAATTATAAATTCTGAGATCATTGAGCTTACTACAGTAGATAATGTGTTTACAACATGTAGGGGGAAAAATCACATTACATTTTTCTAGGAGATAATTCTTAAATACTTTCTCCCCACTGGAAAAGGAAGATTAAAATACTGAAAGGAGCTATGATTTAAAAATAGACTGCTCTAAATATTCACAGTCTCCATGTATTTGAACAACGGGCAAAATAAAAGGAACTCTTGTTTCCCTTTCCTGTTAACAGAACTAACAGGGTCTCAGTCTAATGAAAAAGAGAGACAGGGTTCTTTAGTCCTCACCACTGTTTCCATTAGTGAGTCTCTACTGATTACCTGAGAAACAGGCCAAAAAGCAAGAGGAGAAACTTACATCTCCCCTCACCCAGGAAAGTTTGTGAGCAATCAATAAGTATCTCTGCCTTCACATTTTAGAAACACAGAATGTATAGATATGCCTTTCCATAAACCTCACCGTTAAAAAAAAAATCAAGGATGTGTCAACATGGGGCTACTGAATCAAAAACATGTTGATTTTATTAATCTCATGGTGAATATGGATTTTAGGGGGAAAGAGTTCATTTTGAAGATAGACTTCCCCCTATTCTTTGTAACTAGGAGCTCTGAATAATCTGTCTTAGCAATTGTCTGTTGTTTTCATTTATATACTGTAATAATTTCTTTCATTTATATAATAACAGTATAGCATCATTGTTTCTGCTACTAAAAGCTACCATACTGAAGTTTTCATAGGCTTTGAGCTACAAAACATTTCCACCCATACCTGCTGAATCAAGAAAAGGTAAGAAAATACTAGTTGGTGAGCAAGAAAAGCACCAAGAGGAAACATTTGTATGAATTTGACTATTTGAATGTAAGTGAATAATTTGGCAATCTAATATTAATGAAGATATTTTGAGTGATTTATTAAACACTAATTTCAGTCCTCCTATCTACCTATCCTCTAATCACTATTATTTCAGATGATTAGATGTTTCCACTTGAATAGGGCCATAGAGTCTTACAATGATAAAGCATCATCCTGTCCCCTAAATCAGTCATTTGCAAACATTTCCATCTCAACACACTTGAGAAACAGTATATAACCCTATTGGCAATGTTGCCCATTATGGCAGTAAATCTTATTTAGTGACATATATTTAAAATAGAAGTACTTTTAAAGTGCCTTCTGAATCACATCACATTCCATAGATATGTGGTGTCACTTGGTTGAGATCATTGCCGATTTACTTAAGAATGGAATAAAATGTTTAATTATCAGTTTTTATGCCTGAGATGCCTATAATAAAATTTCTGATGACTCGTTAAAGAATATTTAGATAACACCAGTTATATACTCCTCGTTGCAAATGAAAAATACTGGTACTCATCCAAAAGTCAGTAATATATCTCTGTAAAAATATCCGTACATTTCCAGAGGGTAAAAATATTAGTGAAGTGGGAAGATAAAAGAAATGCAATTTCTAGCCGATCAGTAATTCCTTATTTTAGTTCTTGCTTCGAACAAACTCTTCCATATATAGGAGAAAGCAGATTTTTCTGCTTCATCCTAAACAACAAAGAACGACTGCTGCTCCCTTCCCCCCAGTTTCTATATACAGTCACTAAAATCCATCTGCATTCCAGTCGTCATTACAAATGATAGCTTTGCCAGATCCAGTCCCATAAATTGATATATTGGAAAAACTGGCATGAATATTTTAATGTCCTGACTTTCTAAAGGAAAAGCTTTAGGCTTGTATTTATACATGAATATTAGGAATTTATATATGACTATACATACTTCATAATATTCACGCATATAAAAAAATTTAACCAAATAGGAAATTTAACTTTGGTGAAATTTTTAATGTATATATTCCAGAGCTTATATTGTCATCTTTGATAAATGTGGGAAATTGAGGCACAGAAGTACCCTCTAGGTGATAACCAAACAGCAGATGACAAAGAGCAGAAAGACTGGTAAAATGCCATGCCTTCTGTGCTTTCCTCCCTGGTCTAAACACCAGATTGCCATAGAGATTCCTATAAGGAATTCTTTAAGATGAGACCTGAATAGTTAAAGTAAATGAAAGATGTGTTCTGAACATGGGGATTCTCAGATACTATTTTTCCTTCTTCATTTATGTAAAGTTAGTTGGAGCTCTACAAGATTTGGTATAATAAACATTTTAAAGTAGTTCTTATGACTATTTACAGTTATTAAACCATCTATATTATATATTAAAAAAAAAAAGGAAAGTATATATATATTTTTTCCTGTAAAGAAAAGAAACTGGTACATAAGACTAAGTAGAATCACTTAAGGATGATAAACAAGTATGCCCAAAATACACATTTAGTAATTAAATATTTTAGATGTTTAACAGAATCTTAATATCTGATTTAAAAATACCTTAAAATCCCCCCAAAATGGATATCACTTCAGTTTTTAAACCACTTCATTAAAAACCTTGTTAAAACATTTTCCACTACTTTTCTTTCACTTAGATCTTGATTTTAAAGGAAACAGCAAATCTCTAGTTTACAAATGCCTTTTTCAAATCCTTAACTTTAAACTCAGTGAAAGTACTCATTTTAGAATGAATGGTAGATGGACCCTGGAAAAGGAAATGGCAACCCACTCCAGTATTCTTGCCTGGGAAATCCCATGGACAGAGGAGCCTGGCGTGCTACAGTCCATGGGGTCGCAAAGAGCTGGACACAACTTAGCAACTGAGGGAGGGAGGTTCAAAAGGGAGGGAGAGATGTGTATACCTATGGCAGATTCGTGTTGATATATGGCAAAAACCAACACAATAATGAAAAGCAATTATCCTCCAGTTAAAAATAAATACATTTTTTTAAAAAAAGGGGAAACATAAACTCATGTTTACTACATGTCTATGTGGCCATGAAGATTACTCCTTTCTTATAGTTGGGTTACAGACCACTGATTGAATCACCTCCAAGAGCTCAAAGAAACGTATATATTACCAGTAAGTGAAATGATAAAATCACATGTTAGTGTGAGTCTTTGTAAAGGAAACACAAACAATAAGAAAATAACTGTATGATCAAGAAGTCCCCTCAATGAAAATAACATCAAAATATGTGACAAATATTTGGATGTATTAAAAAACTTGGATTAAAATATATCCAAAATACATGTATATTTTACTATCAAAGTTTCATTACTCTTGTGAGCAACTGAGTTTTACCCACGCACTACCCATATAAGACAGAGGGAGATACGTGCCACAAGCACTTTTCAGGGTAATTGGCGGTGTGCTGTAGACATTGGATCTGAAAGCAAATCATGAGATAGTGGGGAAATGACATTTAGCGACAGAATAAATTACATAACACTGAAACATCTGAACCAGAGCTCTGCACACTTGGGAGAAGTGGGGCAGGGAGACTGCGGAACACCTGACAAACAAGACTGCTTTTTGTTTTTCAAGCCTTCAAGTTGACAGAGAACTGTCGACACCTTATGGAAAAAACAGAAAAACATTCCAGAGAGCAAGAGTTCTGCTGTTACATTTTCTTTACTTTCTTTCTTTTAATCGTCATTCAGAACAACTTTGGAATAACAAAGACCAAGCGCTTTCTTAAGTTTGGTTCTTTGTTCACCAATTCAAAAAAAAAACAAGCTTGTTTTGTGACATCGCCTAACAAGAAATCACCATGTTTTGGAGATGCTCGCCTTCTAAGGAATACCCACTAAGTGTTGGTGTTTTTAAACATCACAAGTCTTGTATTTAAACTGACACAAGATAAAAGAGACTAGAGAATATAGAATATGAATGAAGTATAATCCTAAAGTCTGATTCACACTAAGTTCTGAATCATGAATTATACTTTCTGTAAGTAATAAAATTATGATATATTTTTCATCATACACTGTATCATTGGTGTCTCACTGGTTAAAGCTGATGGCAAAATTTGAGAAGTTTCTAAAAGTAAAAAAATAAAAATTATATGTTCCTCCCTGAAAGAAGTTCAGTTCAGTTCAGTTGCTCAGTTGTGTCCGACTCTTTGTGATCCCATGAATCGTAGCACGCCAGGCCTCCCTGTCCATCACCAACTCCCAGAATTTACTCAGACTCACGTCCATCGAGTCAGTGATGAAGAAGAGATAATAACTGAATAGGGGACGATGACATTTTATAAATAACTTTAATAAGACAGTCCCAGAATGGGGTTAGATAGAGGCAAATGGCCCTGATTACTTACTAAAACATAGGAATCCATATTAAGATTGAAAATACAGTATTTTTCTTTAAATGAATCCAATCATTCAATCTGTGACATATGAAAATCCTGGCGAGGTAGGGACTTTTGGAGTTATCTAGTCATTTCTTTTCACTAACTATTCTTTCATGTCTACCTACCCACTCACTCTTTTCATCTCCCGAAATTTTGTGTGCATTAGTCGTTCAGTTGTGTCCATTAGTTGCTAAGTTGTGTCCATCTCCTTGCAACTCCATGGACAGTAGCTCATCAAGCTCTTCTGTTCATGGGATTCTCCAGGCAAGAATACTGGAGTGGGTTGCCATTTCCTTCTCCAGGGGATCTTCCTGACCCAGTCACTGAACCCAGATCTCCTGCATCACAGGCAGATTCTTTACCGTCTGAGCCACCAGGGAAGCCACTATTTACTTTCCAAGCCTGAGCCAAATGTTGCTGAGTTTTTCTTAATTTTCGTATTGGATCTACTTTAAAGATCATACCAAGGGGAACTCTCTCCTCACAAATAGGGCCTCTACATTATCAGGGAAGCAAAGTATTTTATTTTATATCCAGTCTTGGGAAGTAATGTCTATCCTCAACTGTAGAGGCAGAACTACACACAGCCCCTGAAGTAGACTGCTTCATCAGTAAATTCCACTCCACTCGAAACAGTCAGGTCCAGAAAGCCTACAGTCTATTCAGTCAGAAAGCTGTTAGATAAAATGGTCCTGGGTACTAAAATAGGGGTATAGCCATTTTAATAAAAGCTGCATCTTGTGACCGGAGAAGGCAATGGCACCCCACTCCAGTACTCTTGCCTGGAAAATCCCATGGATGGAGAGGCCTGGCAGGCTGCAGTCCATGGGGTCGCTAGGAGTTGGATACGACTAAGCGACTTCACTTCCACTTTTCACTTTCATGCACTGGAGAAGGAAATGGCAACCCACTCCAGTATTCTTGCCTGGAGAATCCCAGGGATGGGGAGCCTGGTGGGCTGCCGTCTATGGAGTCGTACAGAGTTGGATACGACTGAAGCAACTTAGCAGCAGCAGCAGCAGCAGCATCTTGTGACAACTCTTAAGTTAAGGATCATCATCCACATAAATATAAGAGAGGTTCCCAGACCAAGTTCAGATACCTATTAAAGGTACCTGTAATAGATTACAAAAATGTCCATAAATTCTTTCCATACCTGTGCAAATGCCCTTTTGCAATGTAACTTCAAAGCTCCTCCTTAAGAGGTGGAGTCTTCTCCACACATAAGTCTGGGCGTAGCCATGTGACTTGCTTTGGAGCACTGAACATTAGCTGTGGTCTAAGAAAGTACTTGTTCTTTGGGATATGTCCTCTCTTGAGGGTCTTTAGAACCCAGAGATTACCATGTGACACCTGCGCTAATCTCTAGACGATATCAGACCACATGGAAAAAGGACACAACCTTCCCAGCAGTCTCAACCATCTCATCCAGTCCACTGAACCATGAGCTAAAAAAAAATAATAATGATAATGATACTAGCTGTTTTAAGCCAGTAGGTTTAGGGTGGTTTGTTAATTATCAAAAATGCTAATGGGTGGGAACACCTTGTCCAATCCACAAATCAATATTTACGGTTAGGGCTATCCAGTCAATTAAATTATCACTAAACTGTGTGTTCCACATCAACATTTTCAAAGCAACCTTTCTCCATGCTGTCCAAAGAGGATCCATTTTATCTAAAGAATATGACATTTTCATATTTATCTAGATTGATATTTGCCATCCTAGTTCATTCCTTTTAACCACTGTATGAATAAACCCTATAATTTATTTTTTGTCTATTGAGAATATTTTGATTGTTCATTTTTTCCCAGTTGCATATTGCCAAATTGCTCTCCATAGTGACTACATCAATTTTCACTGTCACGAGAATTGCAGGAGAGTTCCCACTGCTCTTTATTTTCCCAGACAGTGGTATTGTCTTTCATTTTTGGCAATCTAATGAGATTGAAATGGCATGTTATTTTAATTTGAATTTCCACCACAACTAGTGATGTTGTAGATCATTTTATTCAGTATTTATATTTTTTCTTCAGTAAAATATCTGTTTATTTCCTTTACTCATTTTAATATTAGGGTGTTCACCTTTTCCTAATGCTAAAGTTCTAAATCCTTGTCCTTTGGTGGCTACAGGTTTTCCAATATCTCCCCTTTGTCCGTGGCTTTTTTTTTTTCTCCTTTAATGGTATCTTTTGATGTATAGAAAATGCAGTTTTAATGAGGCTGAATTTACTAATCTTTTCCTTTATGAAATCCTTCCTTAACCTCAGGTCATAAAAATACTCCTATTTTTGACTGTAGAATTTTTTAAAGTTTTGCTTTTAACTTTCAGATTTTAAAGCCACCTGGAATTTATTCTGTCACTAGGATCTAATTTTACTTTTTTCCATATGGATAACCAATTGTCCTAGCACCATATACTGAAGAGCCAGTACTTTCCCTACTGAGTTTTAATGCTACCACTGTCAAGTATCATGCTTTCATATATGAATTTAACTGTTTCTGGACCCTCAAGTCTTCCCGCTTTGCTCTATATGATGAACTGAATGCCAATTTCATACTCTCTAAATTTTTTTCACTTTGTAATAAGTAATGGTATTTCAGAGAAAGTCATTCATAAATCTGTACTTCTTCAAAATTATCTTGGCTACTTCCTCTTTTCTTTTGTTTCCCCATAAAAGTCATTTACAAGTAGAGCCTCCCTTTTGAAATGAGTGGTGATAGTCTGAAATGTAAAGGCTGTGCATGACAAACCTTCCTTTAATTCTTCATCATTTCCAGCCCTACCAACACAAACACACACACATACACACAAAAGTTTTCAGTTGCTTGAAATATTGGTATTTTGATCGTTTTACTGAATTCATTTATCCGCCAATGGCCTCTACCTATAAATTTCAGGACTTACTAACAGGGAAAAGTTTTAAGGAGTAGACTCAGTGCCTACACAAATGGATTTGAATGCTACTACCCCCTTGATAAACTAAATATTCTTGAACATCAGAATGAATCTAGAAATGTGAGGACAAAGATAAAATTTCCTTTAGTACAGAGATTTTTCTTCCTAGAAATATATAAAGTTTCTCTATCTTGAAATTTCAGCTTTCACCTTCTCCTGCCTTTCTCTTACATCCTTCTCCCTAAAGAGGCAGGTCTGTCCAGCTCCTGGGCCTACACTGATCAAGGGAAGTAATAGCTGGGAACCATACTCTCAACAGAAGGAAAGTTCTGGAATTAGCTATATGTGTTCATATGCTCAGACACATGTTAACCCTGGGTATCTATGTGTCTTTTCTTTCACAAAGTGCAGTTTGTTGTTGTTGTTTTAATTTTTGGCCACACTTCATGGCTTGTGGGGCTTCCCAGGCGGCTCAGTGGTAAAGAAACCACTGTCAAACAGGAGACGTGGGTTCAATCCCTGGTTTGGGAAGATCCCCTGGAGGAGGAAATGAGAAATCCCATGGACAGAGGACCTTAGTGGGCTATAGTCCATGGGGTTGCAAAGACTGAGCAACTAAAGAAATGACTTAAAGACTAAACAACAACAACATGGCTTGTGGGATCATAGTTCCCCAAGCAAAGAGGAACCTCTCACAGTGGAAGACCTGCGTCCTAACCACTGGACCGCCAGGGAACTCCCAGCATAGTTTTCTTATTCACAATATATCAACGTGTTTTATGCTTAGCCGAAGGCTATTTGTTAGTCCTGGAATCATTTCTGAGCATAAAATTCAGAGCTGAGGCTCTGATCATTTCAAAAAATGTATCTTCTATTTCTCTATTAGACCAAAACTTGATACCCGGAAATTTCCCATTTCCAAGTAAGGTTTCATTCCAAAAGGAGTTATTTCTCCACCAACATAACCCTGACATAGAGTCAGCCTTCAGTCATTCCCTTTGCTAAAATAATCTATATAACAGTTGTTACTTTTTAAAATAACTAAGCTGTATCTGATTAACCCCAAGATTAGTATTGTAGTTTTAATTTATTGGTCATATTCTTGGTGGGTTTTAAAGGTCAAGGTCGCTGAGGAAGCAGATCCTGGGATGAAAATGTTCTAGTAAGAAGATTACTTGACATACTCTTGGGATCAAGAGTACAAACTGGAATGCAACAGGAGTGGTCAGAGAGAGGAGCTAAATTGTAATGTGAACCAAATACTAATAAAAAGCCTCAGAAGATTCTACAAGCGTTTCTAGCGGTCATTCAGAGTTATCCTAAATTGGGGTGAAGGAGTTAAACCTTTATATTTCTTCATTGACCAATCACTGGATGCAGGATGCCCACAGGAAGAGGGTGGGTCATGGGGCAAAGTAGCTCTCTTTGGGTGAAGCAAGTCTTAGAAAGTGACTCGGTTGAGAATTTGGGGATGCCAGCAACTCCAGTAGCTGAGGGAATGAGTGCTTAGTCATGAAGAGAAGACTGGGTGACACAATGTGCCTGTACTAAAGTCAACTACCTCTCAATCTGAGCCACCGTTCTACCTAGTGATTTGCTTAAGAGGCACTAGGTGGGCTCATGGATACAAATGCACTGGTTATGACATTAAGTAGGAAAAAGCTTTCTCCTCCCTACACACCCCCTTTATCCACAAACAGTGCCCCACTGACACTCCCTGTTTCATTAATTAGCTGTGAGGCAGAGTGTATGTCTCAGCTTATATCAGAACCTTCACTAGTCTGTTGGAAAATCAGAAATTTGCTTATGATGAGCTCTAATAATACATTCCAACCTTATTCTTGTTTGATGATAATGATATTATGCCACAGTAAGTGTACTGCAGATGCACAAATGCTGTCCATGGAATTTATATTATGCTTCTTTTAAATGTAAATAAATAAATAAACGTGGATATTATACTTCTTTTAAAATATTACTCTACTTCAGTTCTTAGCCCCATTTCTTACATCTACAATCTCTACCTTTTCAATGGATTGTGGGTATTAGAATATCAAACATAGTCTGGCTTTTTCCATCTTAAAAAAAAAAATTAATTAGAATATCAAACATGTTCTGGCTTTTCTGATCTTAAAAAAAATAAACAAATAGGGGCTTCCCTGGTGGCTTCCCAGTGGCTAACACTCCACACTCCCAATGTGGGGACCCAAGTCTGATCCCTGGTCAGGGAACCAGATCCCACATGCTGTAACTAAGAGCTTGTTTCCTGCAACTAAAGATCTTAAGTGCCCAACTAAGACCTGGTACAGCCAAATAAATAAGTAAATATATATATTTAAATTAAATAATTAAACAAATAAAACTTCCCTTGAACTCCTATATTATCCACTGTTATCCTTCTTTAAGCCTCGCCATTACAGATCACATTTTTGAATAACAATTCTGAAGTCAAGGTCTCCACTTCCAAACCACTCATGTCATTGTTAAATCTATTCACTCCAATTTGCTCCCATTCCTCACCCCTGCATGAAAATGGTTCAAGTTAAAGATTACATTTTTCCAGAGTCAGCAGTGACACCATTGCCACTCTCTCCTCTGCTGGCTTCCTCTTATGCCCCTGGCTGTTTCTTTCTTGGTCTCATTCCATTATTCAGTCTTAGAAGCTGAGTACCTCAGTCTAGTATTGAGACCTCTTCTTTATCTACACTCCTTTTTGGGGAGCTCATCAAAGTCAGTGACATTAGATGCCATTTTTATATGCTTATGAGGATTAAATTTATATCTCTAACCCAGATCTTTCCTCAAATGTCTGGACTCTTACATAACTAACCTATTTGACATCTCTGCTTCAATACAGAATTGGCTTTGCATATTTAATAAATCCAAAAAGTCCTAGAGCTCTTTACTTGCTCAAACCTGGATTTCCTCAGCTTTCCCCATCTTATTAAATGTAATGTTCATCTATCCAGTGCCCTGTCCGAAAATATGGAGTCATTATTGATCTCTTTTTTCCTCACCATTTATCCTGTTTATTAGCAAGTCAGATTAGCTTAAGCTCTGCAGTATGCATTAACTTCCACATTTTCCTTCACCTCTGCAAACACATCCCTAGCCTTCAATCTATCAATTCTGTTGCAATGAACTCATAAGGAATCTTTCCATTCTACTCTTCCTCTCTCCAATCCCTTCTCCAACAAGAGGACAGTGACTTTTTTTCCCCCCAAAATTGAGCAGTTCAAGTCACTCTCTTCTTAAAATCCTTTAATAGGTTCAATTACTCTCAAAAAGAAAACTAAGCTTTTGAGCCACTGCCTACAAGACACTCCCCTGATCTGGCTCTTGCCTATCTCTCCAATTTTATGTTCTAAAATTACCCTCCATATCAGTTATGACACTCTAACTATACCTTCCTTCCTGCTCCTGGAACTTGGCAATGGTTTGTTCCCTTCCAAGACATTTCCCTTGCTGTTCCTTGTCCAGGAAAATCTTCCTCTGTAATTCCTGTCATGTCTGACCCATTCCCACCCTTCAGCTCCACACTTAAAGGAAAAACCTCCTAGAGAAGTTCACTCTAAGTTTCTGCATCCTCTTTTATTTCCTTCAAAATTCACACTCATTTCAATCTATGATTACTCTTTCTAACTTAATAATTGTCTACTTCCCCCAGTAGAATGCAGTCATTACACAAGAAGGACCTCATTTGTCTTTTGTTTTGCTCTGTCCACAGTTCCTGACATATAGTAGTTGCCAAGAATAGTAAATAGAAATTAGTAATGATTGAGTCGGAGAAGGCAATGGCACCCCACTCCAGTACTCTTGCTTGGAAAATCCCACGGATGAAGGAGCCTGGTAGGCTGCAGTCCGTGGGGTCACTAGGAGTCGGACATGACTGAGCGACTTCACTTTCTCTTTTCACTTTCATGCATTGGAGAAGGAAATGGCAACCCACTCCAGTGTTCTTGCCTGGAGAATCCCAGGGACGAGGAAGCCTGGTGGGCTGCCGTCTATGGGGTCGCACAGAGTCGAACACGACTGAAGTGACTTAGCATAGCGTAGCATAGCAATGATTGAGTAAATGAATAAGCAGAACGATATACATGAACTCACTGGTACAAGAGAAAAAAGAACTTATATCATTCAAAATCTCTATTCTTTCTGCAGATTATGAATGGCAAATGTTATTTCTAGCTTTTTTCCCCTTTTATCATGCTGTGTCCTTCACCTCCCTAGAGTATAAATTAGTGTGACTTTCTTAGTGAACCCAAGTCAGTTTTAATGTTAATTTTAAAAGAAGTATGATGTAGAGGATAGATCCATGCCCAAGTGATCCTATAGCTCTTCTAAAAATCTACAGAAAAAAAATGGATTATCCAATATTTTAAGTCATCAGCATACCATTATCTTCCATTGAATTGGATGCTCATGAGTTGAGGATAAGGTCTCTGCAGCCAAGAGTCTCCTCACGCCGTGCCTCTCATTTGGTTCTATTTTCCAAGTATAACCCCAACATGATAAACAACTAGGCTCCAAATCTCCATTAAATTATCTGTTCGTCTCCTTTACTGAATATGGAGTTGTTGTTTTGGCTAGAATTAGTCAGGCACAGTTAGTACAATAACGCTCAGTGCCTTCCTGGGTAGCACCTGCTGCATGTTGTTTATTTCTTGTTAGCTACATAGTACAACAAATTGTGTCTTTTAACAGCTCATTGAGTAGAGGAGAAGGAAGCGATGGCAGTGGAATTGTTGATAATATTCAATGGTGTCAATATATTTCTTCTCAAATAATCCAGCTAGTAAATTTGCACTAATGCCATTTATTTCTATGGAAAATTTCTCTGCCATGTAATTTCCAAATGACCTTGAGCAGGCAGCGGCATGAGCAGAATAAGTACAATGATCCATGACTTTAACCTGTTAGCTAAGGTGATTTTAATTGAATAAATGCAGTGTATGGAAATGAACCAATACTTCTTTTCTGAAAGTTTAAAAATGTTAAGATAGTGTTCAGATGTTAAATTTCCACACAATATTCAGAGTTTGGGGGTTTAACAATATGTTTAAATACCACATCAATGAGAGAATAAAATCTACATCAAGAACATATCTAGGGCACTATAATGTCCCTGGCACATCTTCTAGAATACAGTCGCATTCAAGTCTCCAAAACCTATGTGTATATGCACATGTGACAATATCCCACCAAATCTACTAACTCAGTTTCACCAATGAACAAAATTCAACAAAGAGCCCTTGAATGAAGTACAAGGAAGGGCAGTGGCTACTAATTTTTTCATCTATGCATTTTGTTCTATTATGCTAGAGACTCTGACTGAACTTTGTTCCAAGCTGTTAACCTATGACAGAAGACTGTGGAGATAAGATTTCAGTGACTTACAGAACAAAGAAAAAGAAAGAGCGTGAAAATTACAATGACAAGGTTGCCTTAGCAGTTCTGAGGTGGCAAAATGAAATCCCTGACTAATAGGCCTGGGCTAACATAGCACGGGTGAAGATGTAAAGGAGAGAGAACAATCTCGGGTTGAACCCAAGAGGCTTCTTCAAGAATCCATAATAGAAACACATTGTTATTACCAAGTTCAAATTGAGAAGCAAATTAAAGTTGGCCTCTAATTGTTCTATGTTGTACCAGAGGTTCATATACAAGGGATAAATAAAGAAGTATTTATAGTAAATTGTTGATGTTACCTAAGCTTTTTTTGTTTGTTTGTTTGTTTGAGCAGATGCTAAAATCTTTGCTTTAGATTTTATAAATTATTCAGCCTTCTTAGTTTTCAGGAACTCAAAAGTCTTCAATAATAACTTTTCCCTCAATGTCATTATTTTAAGTCTCACTTGAACTGTAAAGAATGAACTGTAAAAGCATTATAAAATAGTCTAACCTATGAAAGAATTAAACAGTGAACTTATTACATAGCATCCTAGGAAAAAGCCAATCGCCTATATCAAATGAATGATGATTCGAGTAGAATTTCTCAAATACGGGCTAAAAACCTATGTGCACAATGTAGTGGAATTATGATTTTTTTGTAGCTCATTAACATTTCCCTGATAAACAATACCAATGTTTCCTTTCATAGCCAACATGTGTGTCTTCTGGTAAGAAAAAAATCATTAAAGAAAGTCTTGGAGGTTTAAAGCTGGAAGGAATAAAACTGTTATGAAGACTGTTTTTCTAGAACAAGAAAAGAGGGTATAAAAAAGTTTTGAGTGTCTATTTTGCGACCAAATTTTGAATCTCTTTATTCTTTAAATGTTATAATTTCACGTGCATCCTGATAGAGCTAGTGAATAAAATTTTATCTGTGTTTTTGGTTCATTCATTATGAACATACACACAAGAATGTTTACTGAGTGTATATTAAAACTGAAGTTAGAAAACCAATGTGTTGAGAAATGGAGACTTGAGAAAAGGTTACCACAATAAAATGAGTTCACAAATTCGGTACTGAAATGACCACTGTTGGCTTCAGGTGATTATTTACTCTAAGTAGTAGGAACCATCAACTACAGATTCTATTGTTCCAAGGGCCAAACAAATACTTACTCACTGTAAAGGCTACTTTTATAATCTAAAGACAACTTATGGGAAAGCAAATGCACATATTTAGAAGATCATGCAATCCACTTTATAGATTTAATTTAAGCAAGCTCTGAAAAAATTCCATTAATGATTTTTAAAGAAAAATTTAAATCACATAGGATCTAAGATACAGATATCATCATCATTACTCCTGATACAGTGGCACAGCAAACAATTGTTAACACATAATTAATGATGATGTAGTAAGTAAAGTAGTGAAGTGTGAGTCACTCCATCGTGTCTGATTCTTTGCAACCCCATTGACTGTAGCCCACCAGGTGCCTCTGTCCAGGGAATTCTCCAGGCAAAAATACTGGTGTGAGTTGCCACTCCATTCTCCAGGAAATCGTCCAACCCAGAGATCGAACTTGGGTCTCCTGCATTGCACACAGATTTTTTATTATCTGAGCCTCAAGGGAAGCCCGATAGACCATCAACATAAACCAGCTGAGCAGTGCCAGAAGCAGAACACTTTCAGAAATGTCTCCAACAAAAGAGCTCTTTGCAGATGAATGCAGATTAATTCAGAATGCTGGCCTATCCTGAATACAATATCATGTCCAGCGCAACAGTTGGGTTTTAGATGCAATCACTTTATTCCAAAACAGCCACACAACTGGGAGCCTTGATCATTATGCAAAATCTCAGACTGCCATTGCTTCATTCAAGCCATACACAGTCCAGTCAGATCTGATTTATTATTTTGAGTTGTCTGATCACTACTTTAGAAAGGTTTGTTGTTGTTTAGTCACCAAGTCATATCCAACCCTTTGTGACCCCATGAACTATAGCCCACTGGGTTCCTCTGTCATGGAATTCTCCCAGGCAAGACTACTGGAGTGGGTTGCCATTTCTTTCTCCAGATCCTCCTGACCCAGAGACTGTAGTTTGGTCCTTGTGATAATATCAGCTACATTTGTTGGCAGCTGATAAATTCATCTCAATGCCTCTACCTTACCTTATTCATCAAGTTAAACACGCCCCTAAAGCACACTTACTTAGAATTTATACTATCAGTTTTTCATCCAAATCCTCTTCTTGGTTGGAAAAAACAAAGTAAATGACTCAATCCCATTTTGCTTTTCAGAATGTTTAGAGGGAACAGTAACAAACCTGTAAGCAAGAAACTGAAGACTGCAAAATATAACTTTGTATAATATCAATTTGCACATAAAGAATGTGAAATAGTTTCTTAACTCTAAGACAATAAATTTTTGCCATCAATGACTTGATCATTTAATATTACCATATTCAGAGTATGTTAAATTAGAATATTCTGGGAAAAATATTCAGAACAGATTTTGATCAATGACAAAAAGGCAAAAGAAGCTTTAATACAATTATAAACAATTCAGTAAGTACCTTTCATTTTTCACAATTTAGGAAACCCTGTTTCATTCTTTCCTTAATAGCTAAGAAGATTCTGTCTCAATAATAAAATAGACTAGGCTACTGTACTACTACTTACTTCTTAATCTTAAAGTATTAAGAGGAACAGAAGCAAACCTTTGTCCCTGGGATGGTCAAAGATTTCTCAAATAAAACATAAAAAGCATAAATTATAAAATAAAATAAAACATTGGTAAAAATTAGATTTTATAAAAGTCAAATATTTGTACTTAAAAATACAGTGTTTAAAAAAAAAAATGAAAGACATGCAAACACCACCTGGTCTTCCCAGGTGAAGTGGTAAAGAATCCGTCTGCCAATGCTAGAGACTCAGGAGGTGTGGGTTCAGTCCCTTGGTGGGGAAGATACCCTAGAAGAACAAATGGCAATCTACTCCATATTCTTGCTTGGGAAATCCCATGGACAGAGAAGCCTAGCGGACTACAGTCCATGGAGCCACAGAGTCAAACACGACTGAGCGACTGAACACACACTAGCAAACACAGGAGCATATATTTACAATACAAGTATGTGACAAACAAGTTGTATCCAGAAAAACACAAAACCTCTCAAGAGACAACAAACAATCCAATTAAAATTGGACAAAGTGTTTGAACAGGTTTTTTTCATCAAAAAAGATATATGAATGACCAGTTAGCTCACAAAAAGACAATCAACTTCACGAGGTACTGGGGCAATATAAATGAAAAGTATAATGAGAGATCATTTTATTCACATTTAAATAACTATAATTTAAAAGACTGACAATGCTGACTGTTGGTGAGGATATGGAGTAACTAAAACACTCATATATTGCTGATGGAAATATAAAATGTCACATCTACTTTGGAACATTGCCAATTTTTATATACATATACTAATTATATGTATATAATTAGTAATCCATTTCTATGTAATTGCCCAAGAGAATGAAATATATATCAGACAAAAACTTGCACACAGTTACAGTATTTTTATTTAGAATAGTCAAAAAGATGAAATAAAAAAGCAAACTCCAATACTCTTCATAAGATGAAGAGTTTAAAAAATGTGATATATATCCATGTAATGAAATCCACAATGAAAAAGAATAAACTATTGCCACATACAATAATGCGTTGCATCTCAAAAACATGTTAGGTGAAAGGCCAGGCACAAAAGAGTACATGCTGTATGATTCCATTTATTTGAAATTCCAGGAAACGCAAACACCTAGAGAAAGCAGATCAATAGTTGTCTGGGGCCAGAGGTAAAGGAAGGAACTGACTACAAAGGGTCATCAGCAAATTCTGGAGAACAGAAATGCCCTGTAAGTAGACTGGTAGTGATTTCATGGGTACACACAACTTACTGAATCGTATACTATAAATGGAAACAGTTAATTGAATATATCAATAAATTAAGCTTCAAAAAAAAAAAAAAAAAAGTACTTCCTTTAGTCACTGTTTGAAAACTATAAATAAACGTGATTCTGTATACTTACAGACCATCCATTCTACTGGGAAAATATTCAAAAGTACATAATGGTTTCCGAATGCCATGTAAAATGTGAAATGATTCATGAAAATGTATCTGCCTAAAGATCACAAAGACAAAGTGAAGTCAAAAGGGTTGAAATCAAAAGAGAGAAAAAAAAAAAAAAAACGCATTGGAATCCATGTTATTTAACATGCATAAAAAAAATTAGAAATACCTTAAAAGGGATAATAAATTTGATTAGCTAGTCTCCAACATCAATGAAATCTAATACAAAAATCAAATGAGATAAAACTGCCATAAAATTGAGGTGAGATAAGGAAGAACCATAGATATTGAGTTAATGTTAAAGTTAAATCCTAAGTGGAAGGAATAAAAATTGGTTAGGACAAGCATTTTATGTATATTCTGTACCTCTGTCTATTGGGTACCTATTAATTCCCTTCTCTAATCTCTCCAGGAAAATATCATTTCTTCCATCAGAGCATATTATGACTAGGTTTAAATATTACTGTTTACCTCACACACAAGCATACATACAAATAAGGGCTTCCCTGGTAGCTCAGCTGGTAAAGAATTCGCCTGCAATGCAGGAGACCCCAGTTCGATTCCTGGGTCAGGAAGATTCACTGGAGAAGGGATAGGCTACCCACTCCAGTGTTCTTGGGCTTCCCTGGTGGCTCAGTTGGTAAAGAATCCGCCGGCAATGCAGGAGATGTGGGTTTGATCCCTGGGTTGGGAAGATCCCTTGGAGAAGGGAATGGCTACCCACTCCAGTATTCTGGCCTGGAGGTTGCAAAGAGTCAGACACAACTGAACGACTTTCACTTTCACATACAAACTGTGAACATCTTTGGGGCATCAATTTTTCTTATTTGAAAAAATAAAAACATCTAAAACAGTACCATGCAAGTACTTACAGTATTAGTGTAGTTTAGGAGATTATAGCCCAATGAAAAATGAGAGCACAACACCATTTAAACCTTCCAGGTATACTTCGTTGGTAGATACACTAAACAGGAAAAGGCATTTTTGTTTTCTTAAAAAGTTGTGAAATATTTATGGTCTTTGTGGGCTATACCGAATCTTAACAAACTACCACTCACACGTTACTGAATTTTAAAGTGGAGAAAGCCAGGGTTTCTCGTTGGGAAAAAAAAAAAAAAAAAAAACACATTAGTGTTTCACTGGTGTTTAGTGGAAGTGTGTGTTTTTTTCCTTCTAAGATAAAGCTCCCAAAGGAAAGGTTTTAAAAGAAATTCCAGCATCTTTAACCTAAGAGGATGAAGACCTTGATATGAAGAAAGGACAAAGCTAAGATTGCAGGGGAGAGAAAAGAATTGAAACAATCAATGTGTTGATGCCAACTTAAAGAGGGTCACTGAGAGATCAGCATTACCTGCATCTGTTCCTTAATTAAAAAGAGAAAGATGACAGTGTCTACTACTCATCACTATGGTAACATTTAAATATTAGGCAGTTTGGACCAGCAGGCCACTCAAAAGCAAAGCCCAGTAAATATTTAAGTAAATCCATATATCATATATACTTATTCAAAATATGATATGGCAGAGCTAAAGTTTTCAAATCAAGCCAAGTGTTTATTTTCCTCAGGCATCCTATAAGTTGAAAACATGCTAATGAACAGGCAGAATAGGATATATTATGTGTGAGGGGGAGGCCTTTTAAAAGAGCTTTTGAACAGATTTTCATTGTTTCTCTGTACAAGTTATATTATATTATCTTTTGCCTTTCACCATTTCTATGATCCAAGCTACATCCACCCTAATTGTCTATGATTTTCATTGTTAACTTTGTTCCATTTTTATTCTACAGAAATATATTTTACTTACACTAATTATTGTGTATGGTTTTTGTTAATTATAGATTTTCCATCCTTTTATCTTCCTGTTTCCTATCTTCTCATCCAATTCATGCATCGTCATTACTGTCATCAAAGAATGTTAATCATTGAAAAATGGGGTTTTCTTTTCATAATCAAGCAAAACTTGCAGAACTTCTCATTACCTGAATGATGTTATATATCATTTACTACACTATATCACACACACTGTATCCTTCACTTCTGTCAAAAAGGTAACTATTTAGTTATTTGTTTTACAGGTATCTTTCTAACATAAAAAAGAGTGAAAAGTCTAAAATCACATTATTGCTGGCCATTACAAACTAAGACATTTGTGTTTACATGAATACCATATGCACTTATTCTATATTGTACACAGCTCTTATGATAGAAAGTGAATATCAAACATGACTTATTGACACACTGCATTTACAAAATGCATCTTGTTTAACAGAGTACTATCCTCTACTGTGGTTTAAGCCCTTTACAAAGAAATAGGCTATTTTCCTCCTGAACTGTTACCTTTCTCAGAGCAGTAGCAGTTCCGTGAGCCAACAAGGTACTCGGAGAGGGGAAGTCAGAGCACTGTTCACTCAGGCAATATCATGTTATATTGCTATTGGCTTCATTATATGGTCCAGATGAACATTATTGTTACTTGAACACAGTAAAGCTCTTTGAGCTAGCAATGTTTTAAGTTTTTCTTCTGCCTCACAGGGCATTTGTCTCTATTCTGTTGTTCCTATTTCCAATTTGTGAAATATTTCCAATATTTGAAACCTGTGTGTTTAATATTACAGTAACATTTTACTCAATAAAAAATGAATCTTCACTTTGAAAGTTTTATTATATTGCTACTATGAATAGTTGCTTTAAACATCTTACTTTGGCAGTATGACTTCAAACAGCACTTTCGTTGTAAGTAACCAATTTTATATTATCAATTTTCCTTCACATTTATTCTTGTTTTCAAAAAAATCTTCCAACTCCAGGTCAGATATATAGCCACACCAGGTTGCCCAATGACTACTTGAAAATAGCCAATTCAAATGAAAGCATACAAAATAAGTTTTGTACAAATACTAATCTTTATGTAGTGTTTTGGAAAGTATCACTTCAATTTTTGTTTAAGATGTTTATGTTTTTGCAATTTTGAAGACTTATACACTCCTACCACTTTCTGCCTCATTAAGGCTTTCTTAATAGTTGATTTAATCACTGGGAATTCCTTTATTAAAAACAGAAGAAACAGTCCTGATCTGGTAAAACACTTCTGAAAGTGAGAAACAAGTAGTGAAGTCTCACCCACAATCACCTGCTTCTTTATGCAAATCCTGAATTTAGCTGCTTCTCATATCCACTAGGGGGATCATTACACAGTAAAAATAGATTGGTCTCTTTATAGGTGTTTTCTTATTTTCTCACTTAATAGCACAAAGAAGAAAATGAGTTTCAAACAACAGCAAAACAAAAAGCACTTCAATATAACTAATGGTAAAATATTTTAATAATATTAGATGCTAAAAAATATTTCTGATTATTTTTAAAAACTATTTTTTTAAATCCACATTCATAAACTAAGCATACAATCCATGTCCTAGTTTCCAAGAACAATAAAGCAGAATTACTGCAAAACATATATCCACAAGTTCAAATATACAAGCACAAACTTACTTTAATGCCAACTTTAATGCCAATCTCACTGACATTTTCATCTGATGACACATTATGGAATAATGATGTTCACCTTTCCAAAAGAAACTTGACAGAAGTCATGGACTTTACCCCCCTGCCTATAAGAGATATCAACACTCATCAACTGTTCTCCAACTGGCTGGATCTATGTAGTACTTAAGCAAAGACAGAGAACTAAAATATGCTATAAACCAACTATCTTGAGCCATCCTCTCTACAATGCAAATACAGTTCCCCAAAATTCATGACAAGCCTATCCTTGCTTTTAATAAAGCCCAAAGATTTGCTATCATGTAACAAAACGTTATCAAATTCATATACAGCAAAAACAACAGTGTAAGCACCTTAATGACTGTGACATTGTGATTTAAAAGAAATATATATATTAGGTCTTCCTGACTCACAGCTCCCATAAAGTGCTGAGAATGATCGAGGTGTCTTTTGTTATGTTAATGAGGAACTTAACTTTGGGGAAGCAGGTTAGGGATTGGGGGCTGGCTGCCAGAGGAGCCAATCATGTGATTAGAGGGTTAGAACTTTCCTTCCCACCCCCTACTTCCTGAGAAATTGGGAGGAGTTGGAGATGGAATCAATTACCAACAGGCAAGGATTCAATCAGGTTTCCAAGGTGGCTCAGTAGTAAAAGAATATGCCTGCCAATGCAGGAGATGCAAGAGACACAGTTCAATCCCTGGGTTGGGAAGGTCCCCTGGAGAATGAAATGGCAAACTGCTCCAGTATTCTTGCCTGGAAATTTCCATGGGCAGAGGAGACTGGCGGGCTACACTCCATTAGGTCGCAAATGTTGGACATGACTGAGCATGCATGCAAGGATTCAAACAATCCTAGCTATGTAATAAAACCCCCAAAGAATGGGATTCACCAAAGCTTCTGCTCAGTGAATATGTGGAGGTGCTGGGATGGTAGCACAACTGCAGAGCCCTATGCATCCCTTTCATCTGACTATTCCTGAATTATATATAATAAACTGATGATCAAGTATGTAAAAAGTTTCTCTAAGTTCTGTGAGATGCTCTAGCTAATTAATGGAACCTAAGAATGGGGTCTTGAAACCTCCAATCTATAATCAGTCAATCAGAAGCACAGGTGATAAATTTGGCTTGAACTGGTATCTGAAGCAGTGAGTGGGCAACAGTCTTGTAGTACCGAGCCCTTCACCTGCAATCTGATGCTCTCTCTATAAGTGACATAAGTAAAGTCACTCAGTTGTATCCAACTCTTTGCAACCCCATAGACTATACAGTCCATGGAATTCTCCAGGCCAGAATACTGGAGTGGGAAAACTTTCCCTTCTCCAGAGGATCTTCCCCATCCCAGGGATCAAACCCAGGTCTCCCGCATTGCAGGCAAATTCTTTACCAGCTGAGCCACAAGGGAAGCCCAAGAATAATGGAGTGGATAGCCCATCCCCTCTCCAGTGGATCTTCCTGACCCAGAAATCAAATCAGGGTCTCCTGCATTGCAGGCAGATTCTTTACCAACTGAGCTATCAGGGAAGCCGTAGATTGTGGCATAATTTAGATGAATTGTCAAATACCTTGCTGCTATCCAAGAACTGCATGTTGAAAGTGTGGGGGAGCCTCCATTCCCCACATTGGAATTCGTCTCAGAATCATGTTAACAGCTGAACAACAACCTCAACTAAGGCCTTCTCTTAGTTTTTTTTTTTTTTTTTTTCCTGTGAACTACTAACCAGCTATTCTTTATTATTGGAGTAATGGCACCCCACTCCAGTACTCTTGCCTGGAAAATCCCATGGATGGAGGAGCCTGGTAGGCTGTAGTCCATGGGGTCACTAAGAGTCAGACACGACTGAGCGATTTCACTTTCACTTTTCATTTTCATGCATTGGAGAAGGAAATGGCAATCCACTCCAGTGTTCTTGCCTGGAGAATCCCAGGGATGGGGGAGCCTGTTGGGCTTCTGTCTATGGGGTCGCAGAGTCGTACACGACTGAAGCGACTTAGCAGCAGCAGCATACTTGCTTTACAATGTTGTGTTAGTTTCTGCTGTACAACAATGGGAATCAGCTAGGTGCATACATGTATACCCTCCCTCGTGAGCCTCCCTTCCCCCACCCACCTCATCACGGGCACCAAGCTGAAGCTCTCTGTGCTGTACAGCAGCTTCCCATTAGCTATTTTACATTGGTAGTTATGCGTGTGTTTGTGTGTGTGTGTGTGTGTGTGTGTGTATATATTTCACTCAATTCCTCCCACCTCTCCTTCCTCTCTCTTATTTAGTTTGCACAGTCAGCCTAGGTCTCACATCAAGGGCTCATTAAATATTTGATAAACAAATGGATGATTGATCTGAAAGGAAACACTAACAACCAATGACTTCCCTATGATTCAAATATATATAGGAAAATGCTGCATTTTCAAATATCTCCATAAACGAAGACCAGATTGAGGAGAATTAACATGGAATAGATTTAAAGGATCCTGAAGGCCTATTTCCCAAATTTTATACTAAGTCAGTGTTTCTCAACCTCAGGATTACTGACAGTTTGGGTCAGAAAAGTCTTTATTCTGGAAGCCTGCTGTGCTGTGTAGGAAGTTTAGCACTACCCAAAGCTTCTACTTTACTAGATGCCAATAACATCCCAACTGTGACAAACAAAAATGTCTCTAGACATTGCCAAATGTCCCCCGGGGGTTAAAATCACCCCCAGCAGAGAATCTTGTAGTAAACAAATAACATTTCTAAACTTGAAATTACCATGAGAAATCTAGAAAAGACTTCATGAAATATGTTAAACATTAGATAACAACTATCAAAGGGCAAAGTTCATAGTCAAAACATATGTTTGTGATGCAAGGAATGAAGAGTGTGTACAGTGTAGCTATGAGTGATATATTAGACCAGTCAACACTGTCAACTTCTGGGTCTTACCAGGGTCTAACTAAAACAATTAACAGAAAATCATTACTACCACTAATAAGAGCATTGTAAGATATTAATATATCAGTTGCTTTAATACCAATAAATCTGTGTATATCATTGAGAAGAAAAGGTATTATCTGTCTGGTTTTGCTCTAAATCAATGTTTATTGAATCCACACCCTCTAAAGTTGGAAATTCCAATAATTCTAATTGTAGACTGAATTGTGAAATCCACTGATTCTCACAACCATGGGGTTTCTTACATGAAAACCTCTAATCAAGTGGGTTTTTTTTTTTAAGGTTTTCATGTTAAATATCTAAAAACTGAAAAAAAAAAGAAACTTAACCATTAAACCTTAGAATTCTTCTTCATGGCAATTCTTCAAATATGTGATGATGCATATAAGGCACTCAAAAGCTTCCTTCTTTCTTTACTAATCATAACTTCAATCATGACTCATAAATTATTTTTCCATGACCTTTAATTATTTGAGGTTAATTCACTGTAGATATTTTCCACTCTCTCTACATTCCTTTTTAATGGAACAATCTCTGGTTTAGCTTTTGTAAAGGGTCTTGCCATCACCAAGAATGGTGCAGATTAATAGTAGTGTTTTTCTTTCCACATATAAAGTAGGCTAGGGTTATTAATCATCACAACAAACAGCCAAATAGGGAAGAAGGAACCACTAAAGCTGTATTTACCGTGGCTAAACTACAAAATTCAGGCAAATAATTTCAAGATGTTTAAGCAGCTTTGCCTTTGGAATGGATAATAACATCATCACTGGGTTTTCCTGTTGGCCTAGTGCTTAAGAATCCACCTGCCAATGCCGGGAACATGGGTTCAAACCCTGGTCCAGGAAGATCCCATCTACCTTGGAGTAACTAAGCCTGTGTGCCACAATTACTGAGTTTGAATGCCTAGAGCCTGTGCGCCACAGCAAGAGAAGCTACGGCAGTGAGAAGCTCATGCACCTCAATGAAGAGTAGCCCCCACCCACTGGAACTAGAGAAAACCTGTGTACAGTAACCAAGATCCAGGGCAGGCAAAACATAAATAAATTAATTTTTCAAAAAGTCATCACTAATGACATTCCATTTGAATGGAAAGATTTGATAATCATAATGATCAGTGACTGGCAAACTATAGCCTGTTAGTTTCAAATTCAAGCTGCCACTTAATTTTTAAATAAAGTTTTATTGGAACACAGCCACACTGTGAATTGCATGTGGCTCCTTTCATGCCATGATGGCAGAGGTAAGCAGTTGCAACAGAGATAATGGAGACAATGTAGTCCATGAAGCCTAAACTGTCTACTCTCTGACCCTTATCACAAAAGGCTTTTGGCTTCTGTTGGAGAACATCCAAGTAAGACTTCATCGAGTAGAGAACAGGCTGATAGAATGTGGCTGATTTATTATCACATGCAGGGGGATATAGAACACTTCTGAGTAGTTATTTCTGAATCATTGCTTTTAAAAAGCATCAATGGAAAGACCATTTTTTTAGAGTTCAATTTCTCTCTTTCAATATCTGTAAGTTTATTTTCATGCCCCTTATAGACTGAAAGGCAAAAAAAAATTTATTCCAATGATTCAGATTACTGTTTTTCAATGTTATCAGACCCAAGAAACATGTTTAAAGATTTTTTTATTGACCCTTTATTATTCTGAAATGAAAGTAATAAACAATTTAAATTACTCAGACACTGAATTTAACCTAATCAGTATAATGCCCTAACTGTAATATAAAGAACGGAAAAACAATAATTTATAATAAAATAATATGTATTCAAATATACAAATAATACATCTACACTGAAAGAAAAAAATAATCAAGTTAGATTTACAAACAGATCTTCAACTATGTGTAAATCACTAATAAGCCAGAGGTAAAGGTACAGGTTGATATAATGGGGTTGTTATTTGGTAATTCAAGTATCATAAAGTAAAGAGAAATTTAAAAATTATAAACATTCTTAGTGCTGTTCAGAACAAATGAAATACAATCTTTCTTTCTTTTTATCATTTTTTAGGGTTGCATTTCTTAAAAAAAATGTAAATTAAACCATACCAAATGTTTGGTTTTAGTATACAACACAAAATTATAGTTCGGCTCAAATAATTATAAACAATACAAAACTTGTATTATTACACTAGGGTATACAAGGCTTCCCTGGGCTTAGTCATTCAGTCATGTCCTACTCTTTGCGAACCCCTGGACTATAGCCCTCCAGGCTCCTCTGTCCATGGGAATTCTCCAGGCAAGAATAGTGGAGTGGGTTGCCATTTCCTCCTCCAGGGGATCTTCCCAACCCAGGGATTGAACCCAGGTCTCCTGAATTGCAGGTGGATTCTTAACCATCTTAGCCACCATGGTAGCCTTTTATTTTCTTGGGCTCCAAGATCATTGCAGATGGCAACTGCAGCCATGAAATTAAAATATACTTGCTCCTTGGAAGAAAGCTATGACCAACCTAGACAACATATTAAAAAGCAAAGACATTACTTTGCCGCCAAAGTTTCCTCCAGTCAAAGCTATGATTTTTCCAGCACTCATGTATGGATGTGAGAATTGGACTATAAAGAAAGCTGAGTGCTGAAGAACTGATGCCTTTGAACTGTGATGTTGGAGAAGACTCTTGAGAGTCCCTTGGACTGCAAGGAGATTAAACCAGTCAATCCTAAAGGAAATCAGTCCTGAATATTCATTGGAAGAATTGACACTGAAGCTGAAACTCCAATCCTTTGGCTACCTGATGCGAAGAACTGACTCACTGGTAAGACCATGATGCTGGGAAAGATTAATGGCAGGAGGAGAAGCAGATGACAGAAGATGAAATGGCTGGATGGCATTACCGACTCAATGGACACGAGTTTGAACAAGCTCCAGAAGTTGGTGAAGGACAGGAAAGCCTGGCGTGCTACAAGTCCATGGGGTTGCAAAGAGTTGGATATGACTGAGCAACTCAACTGAGCAAGGCTTCTGGTTTAGGATTGTGGGCAGTCCAATCTCTTAGGCAGAAACAAAGAGAGAAAAAAACAAAAATAAAAACACGGGATAAGAATTTGCAACAGATTATTAGGCAATGAAAAGGACAAAGGAAAAAAAGGTGAAATAGAACAGAGAAACTGTAACCTGGAAGAGCCAGAGAAAGGCTACAAATAACAATATAATTAGATGCCCTGATAACCTTCAGGAAGGTTCAGGACTGGGAAATTCTCCTCAATTTGAAGAGCAAGAAGGGAAGGTGAAATGGAAAACATGATTAATAGATTCAGAACCCCACTCATTAGCTTCCTCATTGTATGCATATTGCATAGAATTCAGCAACATGCAAAAATCCCATTTTAAAAAAAGCGTTTTGCTAATGAGATTGACAATCCTCTAAGAAAATACCTCTGATTTGAAGGACCTGGGAGACAAGAACTGGTTTTCTGATCACCCCTCTAAGTGAAGCCTGCATTGACAAGCACTGTCCAGACACAGACTTCAGTCTACTCCTCTTTACAATTTTATATAGGCAATTATAAATTGGCTTCCACGCTGGCTCAGCAGTGAAGAACTCATCTGCAATGCAGGAGACACAGGAGATGCAGGGTTCAATCCCTGGTCCAGGAAGATTCCCTGGAGGAGGAAATGGCAACCCGCTCCGGTATTCTTGCCTAGAAAATCCCATAGACAGAGGAGCCTGAAGGGCTACAGTCTACAGGATCGCAAAGAGACTTAGCACACACATACACATAGGCAATTAAGAATCAGCAATATTTGAAGAAAGTCTGCAGCTGGGGAAAAAAAAGCGATCAATTAAAAAAATAAATTCTAGAGGAAATATATAATTCAAGGCAGAGAAAATTTTTAAAATAAATCTCAAAATCTTCAGAGAGACTTGAAAAGACAATGCTTTTATAAAATTATAAAATTCTATGAATAATGAAGAATCAGAGAAGAAGAAAGTATACTTAAATATCAAAAGTGGATAGACTGAGTTTGTTTTTAACTCCAAAAACAGGTTTAGAGATTGAAAAGTGAAAGTGAAGTCGCTCAGTTGTGTCTCTTTGTGACCCCACGAACTGTAGCCTACCAGGTTCCTCCATCCATGGAATTTTCCAGGCAAGAGTACTGGAGTGGGTTGCCATTTCTTCTCCAGGGGATCTTCCCAATCCAGGGATAGAACCCAGGTCTCCCACATTGCAGGCAGACACTTTGCCGTGTAATATATGAGAAAATCCATGAAGAATCAATACAAAAATTATAACACAGAAAGAAAAGAGAAAATAAAGTGACAGAAATCTAAGATAATTAATCAAATCTGGAAGATATTACTCCTTTCAATAAAAGTACCGATGATCTAGTCTCATTACTCTAAAATTTAATAAGTTAGGGTGTAGAGAACTCACCCTACACCCTGGTTGGTGGGGGTCGATCCCTGGTTGGTCGGGGTACTAAGATTCCACATGCCTTGGGTCCGACGAAGCCCACATGCCCCAACTACTGAGCCTGCGTGCCTTAACTAGCCAGTCCCTGCACCACAAAGGAAGATCCCGAGTGCCACAACTGAGACTTGATGCAGCCCAAAATAAATATAACATACAATTTTAAAAAATAGGTTATTTTTTAAAACGCAAAATATCAATTAAATAAACTACTGGTTCTGATATATCTTTATACAATTTTGAAAAGCTAAAATGGTTATCAACTTGAAATTCTTTATCCCACAGTTATGAAAGTCAAGTGCGTGAATAAAGTGGAATCACTTTGAGACCTGTGAAGTCTCAGGAATGCTTGTTCCTACACAGAGTTTCTTCGTAAGTTATTTGAGGATGTACCCTGATAAGTTCTGCAGCAAGTCCAAAACACAATGAGAATAAGCCAGAAATGAGTTCAGAAAAGGAAGTCTGTAGCAAAGAAAAAACAAGAAAAATCCTTAAGTGGGAGGAAGGTGCATACTAGAATAAGTGATATGCTAGAGTTTGAAAACAATGATAAAGGCAAATATTGCAAAGAAATCAAAGAAGAAGAAGAAGACGAACGGAAGGCAATTTGAAACTTCAACACGAAAAACAAAGAGATGCTCAAAAAGGACATATAATCTTAGTTTGCTTGTTTACATATATATAAATAATTGGGGATTTAATTATGTTTTCAGAACATCATTAGGTTTTTAGAACAGAATGCAAATGTTACTATCTTTGACACTGTTTATATAGAAGTATAGCTGACAGAAATTGTGCAGGAGGAGGGAATCAATGAAAGCTAAAGAAAAGGATAGGAATGCTAATACCTTCCCTTAGTAAAATGGAACATCACGAGCCACGGCAAATAGCAATATTAATTAAAGGTATAAGTAGAAACCTAAATTTAAAAGATAACCAATAGAAAAGCAAAGTTGTGTACTATATCAAAGATAGGAGAAATAATGAGAGAATGTTTTAAGTGAGCTGAATCTTCTATTTGGCACCCAGTGGATGCCTCAAAATGCCTCAATTTGATAAATCAAGAAACAGTGCTATATACATAGTATCGACAACATAGATTTTTAACATATACTTGGCATAGATTGCACTAGCAGTCTGGTGAAGCCTATGCAACTATTCTCAAAATAATATTTTAAAGGCACAAAACAAAGTATACAGAATTGCAAAGGAAATCAATTATCCTGAAATATAAAAATACTAAACAAATGTGTGATATAGTGATAGATATGTTTCTTTACAAATGCATTAAATAACAAGATCTAATTTGGAAGTAGAGAGGAGTGTAAACAATATTTGAAGATAGACTTTGTAACAACTTAAGGTCATTTGAAAATATTTCTGAATTCTCTTAATACCACTGATAAAATCACAATACTGCTAATACCATGGTGGGTGGTTGCCTATGCTAAATATCAATTTGTATGGAACTTTACCCCCACTATCCAAGCATAGGAACCTCAAGAATCAACTCCAGGTTAAAAAATTCCTGACGTAGAAGTATGGAGAAGAAGTTAAAATAAAATAAAAATGTTTTCCTTTGGAAAATGCCATAAGGCTAGTGGATGTGAGAAGGTACAGCACAGTTGTCATGTACTTTGACTGTTGGTGACTCAGATGGTAAAGAAATTGTCTGCAGTGTGGGAGTCCTAGGTCCAATCTCTGGGTCAGGAAGATCCCCTGGAGAAGGAACTGGTGACTACTCCAGTGTTCTTACCTGGAGAATCCTATGGACAGAGAAGCCTAGGGGACTACAGTCCATGGTGTTGCAAAGAGTCACACATGATTGAGGGACTAACACAGACAGATGTATTATTTGATTAAAACATTTAAAACAGTTTACTTAAATTTGATATGTATCTATATACTGCTGTATCAGTTCAGTTCAGTCAATCAGTCGTGTCTGACTATTTGTGACCCCATGAATTGCAGCATGCCAGGCCTCCCTGTCCATCAGGAACTCCCGGAGTTCACTCAAACTCATGTCCACCGAGTTGGTGATGGCATCCAGCCATCTCATCCTTTGTCATCCCCTTCTCCTCCTGCCCCCCAATCCCTCCCAGCATCAGAGTCTTTTCCAATGAGTCAACTCTTAGCATGAGGTGGCCAAAGTTCTGGAGTTTCAGCTTTAGCATCAGTTCTTCTAAAGAACACCGAGGACTGATCTTTAGAGTGGACTGGTTGGATCTCCTTGCAGTCCAAGGGACTCTCAAAAGTCTTCTCCAACACCACGGTTCAAAAGCATCAATTCTTCGGCGCTCAGCCTTCTTCACAGTCCAGCTCTCACATCCATACATGACAACAGGAAAAACCATAGCCTTGACTAGGCAAACCTTTGTTGGCAAAGTAATGTCTGTTCTTTTGAATATGCTATCTAGGTTGGTCATAACTTTCCTTCCAAGGAGTAAGTGTCTTTTAATTTCATGGCTGCAGTCACCATCTGCAGTGATTTTCGAGCCTCCAAAAATAAAGTCTGACACTGTTTCCACTGTTACCCTATCTATTTCCCATGTAGTGATGGGACCAGATGCCATGATCTTTGTTTTCTGAATGTTGAGCTTTAAGCCAACTATTTCACTCTCCACTTTCACTTTCATCAAGAGGCTTTTGAGTTCCTCTTCACTTTCTGCTATAAGGGTGGTGTCCTCTGCATGTCTGAGGTTATTGATATTTCTCCTGGCAATCTTGATTCCAACTTGTGTTTCTTCCAGTCCAGCGTTTCTCATGATGTACTACTCTGCATATAAGTTAAATAAACAGGGTGACAATATACAGCTTTGACGTACTCCTTTTCCTATTTGGAACCAGTCTGTTGTTCCATGTCCAGTTCTAACTGTTGCTTCCTGACCTGCATACAAATTTCTCAAGAGGCAGATCAGGTGGTCTGGTATTCCCATCTCTTTCAGAATTTTCCACAGTTTATGGTGATCCACACGGTCAAAGGCTTTGGCATAGTCAATTAAGTAGAAATAGATGTTTTTCTGGAACTCTCTTGCTTTTTCTATGATCCATTGGATGTTGGCAATTTGATCTCTGGTTCCTCTGCCTTTTCTAAAACCAGCTTGAACATAAGGAAGTTCACGGTTCGTGTATTGCTGAAGCCTGGCTTGGAGAATTTTGAGCATTACTTTACTAGTGTGTGAGATGAATGCAATTGTGCAGTAGTTTGAGCACTCTTTGGCATTGCCTTTCTTTGGGATTGGAATGAAAACTGACCTTTTCCAGTCCTGTGGCCACTGCTAAGTTTTCCAAATTTGCTGGCATATTGAGTGCAGCACTTTCACAGCATCATCTTTCAGGATTTGAAATAGCTCAACTGAAATTCCATCACCTCCACTAGCTTTGTTTGTAGTGATGTTTTCTAAGACTCACTTGACTTCACATTCAAAGATGTCTGGCTCTAGGTGAGTGATCACACCATCGTGATTATCTTGGTCATGAAGATCTTTCTTGTACAGTTCTTCTATGTATTCTTGCCACCTCTTCTTAATATCTTCTGCTTCTGTTAGGTTTATCCCATTTCTGTCCTTTATCGAGCCCATCTTTGCATGAAATGTTCCCTTGGTATCTCTAATTTTCTTGAAGAGATCTCTAGTCTTTCCCATTGTGTTGTTTTCCTCTATTTCTTTGCATTGATCGCTGAGGAAAGCTTTCTTATCTCTTCTTGTTATTCTTTGGAACTCTGCATTCACATGCTTATATCTTTCCTTTTCTCCTTTGCTTTTTGCTTCTCTTTTTTTCACAGCTATTTGTAAGGCCTCCCCAGACAGCCATTTTGCTTTTTTGCATTTCTTTTCCATGGGGATGGTCTTGATCCCTGTCTCCTGTACAGTGTCATGAACCTCTATCCATAGTTCATCAGGCACTCTATCAGATCTAGGCCCTTAAATCTATTTCTCACTTCCACTGCATAATCATAAGGGATTTGATTTAGGTCATACCTGAATGGTCTAGTGGTTTTCCCCACTTTCTTCAATTTAAGTCTGAATATGGCGATAAGGAGTTCATAATCTGAGCCACAGTCAGCTCCCAGTCTTGTTTTTGCTGACCGTATAGAGTTTTTCCATCTTTGGCTGGAAAGAATATAATCATTCTAATTTTGGTGTTGACCATCTGGTGATGTCCATGTGTAGATTCTTCTCTTGTGTTGCTGGAAGAGGGTGTTTGCTATGACCAGTGTGTTCTCTTGGCAAAACTCTATTAGCCTTTCCCCTGCTTCATTCCATATTCCAAGGCCAAATTTGCTTGTTACCCCAGGTGTTTCTTGATTTTCTACTTTTGCATTCCAGTCCCCTATACTCAAAAGGACTTCTTTTTTGGGTGTTAGTTCTAAAAGGTCTTGTAGGTCTTCACAGAACCATTGAGCTTCTTCAGCGTTACTGGTTGGGGCACAGACTTGGATTACTGTGATATTGAATGGTTTGCCTTGGAAACGAACAGAGATCATTCATGGGGAGTACATGAATATATGATAAATGATACTAAAATGCTGGACCTTATATATCTCAAACTTATAATTAGATAAAAATGAAAAATTCCTTAGCCCTTGAAATCATTGGCACAGACAGTTCTTGATGCCCCAATAACAAAAAGAAACTATGAAATGTGATTAAACATCTTGATAATATCAAAAACATTAGATGAGATTACTTGACATGATCACAGATCCTTTTTAAAAACGCTAGGAAATCCTTATTCAACAGTAATTGTATTTATTCAATTGTAGGCAGGAAAATTCATCTGCAGATGAAAGCAGACATATAGTCTTGGCCAAACCTGAAAAAGCTTCAGGTAAAATAGAATCTAATCAACCTACATTTTTGTTGTTGTTGTTGTTAATCGAGGCCTCTACAGTGTGAAGGAGAATAACAAAACAGGAAAATATACCAATACCAATGTAACGTTATTATAAACAGGTATGTGGCAGATAAAAGAGAATGACTTTAAATTACTCAAATGTGTTCCTGTTAAACCCAGCAGTAACTGAAATCATGTACATGAAAGCTCTCTGAAGACTAAAGAGACAAGCACTGGGAAATATTGGAGAGTTTTAGTCTCAGTAAAAAGAAGTATTAATGATGTGTTACAGTGAAGACATATCCCTTAACCTTTCTGATATTGTTTTCTCATGCCAGAAAAGGAAGAGGGATTATTCTATAATAATTTTTGGTCACATATAAGTCTAAAGATTTCAAACTTAACCTATGGTTCAAATTTAAACTGGAATTCCCTTTTAGTATTAGACACTAAACAAGCATTGGATTGTTTGAAAGGGATATTCCTTAACTTTGTCTGGGTGTAATCCTCCAAGTAACAAATCTAAAATCCCTTAACCCTCAGAGCGAATTAAATTAAAATTCAAAATTTAAATAGAAGGTTCCCATTTTATAAAAATTTTTGCATCATTAAAACTATTCACCAATAAGAACTGTAAGAAATCATAGAAAAATTATAGGCATTATACTGGGTATGCTGTATACATGATCAGCTGATTTACACTTGAGGTTACATTTTACTTTTTAAAAATTTCATAAAATGAATGCAAATTCTTTTTTTTTTTTTTTTTTTTAAAGAATCCTTTTATTGATTATCAGAAACATTACAAACATCTAGTATGAACAAATTGTAACATGATAGTGTTTAGTTTGAACAATTAATACATTTCAGATATAATATTATACATATTTCAATGCTATTCTCCCCAATCAACTCACCCTCTCCTGGTCCCAGAGTCCAAAAGTCTGGTCTATACATCAGTGTCTCTTTTGTTGTCTCGTAAATAGGGTTATTTTTTACCATCTTTCTAAATTCCATATATATGCGTTAGTATACTGTATTTGTGTTTTTTTTTTCTTTCTTCCTCCTTCTTTATTATCGGCTCCCGCTCCCCCCCCCTCCCACTTATTAAAAAAATATTTTTTTTATTGTTGGGGTATTATTCATTTTTTATTTTTTACACCTCTTGTTTCTTCATTATTCTTTTGGTGGAGGTCTTCTTTGTTTCCCCCTTTTTTCTTTTTCAAAAAGTGTTCTTTTGAAAAATGGGGGGCGGGGGTCTTTTTTTTTATTTTTTTTTTTCAGTGTATATGCCCAGCAGTGGGATTGCTGGATCATAAGGCAGTTCTATTCGCAGTTTTTTGAGGAATCTCCATACTGTTCTCCAAAGTGGCTGTACTAGTTTGCATTCCCACCAACAGTGCAAGAGGGTTCCCTTCTCTCCGCACCCTCTCCAGCATTTATTGCTTGTGGACTTTTGGATAGCAGCCATACTGATTGGCGTGAAATGGTATCTCATAGTGGTTTTGATTTGCATTTCTCTGATAATGAGTGATATTGAGCATCTTTTCATGTGTTTGTTAGCCATCTGTATGTCTTCTTTGGAGAAATGTCTATTGAGTTCTTTGGCCCATTTTTTGATTGGGTCATTTATTTTTCTGGAATTGAGTTGTAGAAGTTGCTTCCCATTAAGAATAAACAATGATTTGTTTATGCATTCTAAATTTGTTGGACATTTGTATAGTTTCTTGGTTTGGGCTATTGTAACAGTACTACTCCAAACAGTCTAGTACATATCTTTCAGGGAACATATGTAAGCACATCTATCAGATATATACTTAGAGGTGGAAGTGGAATTACAGTTATTCATTCATATATTCAACTTTAGTAGATACTAAAGTTTCATAAGTGGTTGTGCCAATTTATATTCTCACTAACAGTATTTAGAGCTCTAGTCTACATATCCACACCAACACTATTTTCTGTTTAAAAGAGCTATTACTTTTAAACTAGTAATTGCATATTTACTAAAGTTAGCCACTTTAAATTGGCTACTTTTCTAAAGGCCACAGGCAATAAATGTCCAGAGAGCAAAAATGCTTTTATTATACATAATGCCTTTTCAAACTATTATTTCAGAGCTTTCCAACCCCCTGCCCATCACCCAACCAACATAAATTACAATGATTTTATTTGGAGCTAAGAAAGGGAAGTACCATTAGAAATTATGACCTGGCCTTCAAAAACAGAGGGTTAGGACTTCCCTGGTAGTACAGTGGAACGGAATCCGCCTGCCAACGCAGGGGACATGGGTTCGAAATCTGGTCCAGAAAGATCACACATCACACGGAGCAGGTAAGTCTGTGTAGCACAACTAAGTGAAGACCAAACACCCAGAGCCCACGCTGCACAACAAGAGAAGCCACCACAATGAGAAGCCTGTGCACCACAACAAAGAGCAGCCCCCACTTGCAGCAACTAGATAAAGTCTGCACGCAACAACAAAGACCTAGTGCATCCAAAAATAAAATAAATTAAAAAAGGGTTGAACAGCCTTTATCCTAGGTAATATCATATATATACTGCTCTATTTAGTCCTTTTAAGACTAAATAAAGACATAATCTACTTAATTGACAGAAAAAAAGATAATACTATATACATGTAGCTTTTCTTCATGGCAGAAACATAAACGGGTTATCTAAAGAGCAGGTGTGACTCTACAGTTACGTTTTATTTAATCTTCAGTGTGGATCTGTGATCCTTGTTAGAAAAACATCTAAAACATTTAAAAATCAGGACACTTTACTTAAGCATCTAGAATTCTAACTTTGCTGGGAAAAAAAGACTGAGTAACATGTTGTAAAAGTGTTAGTCACTCAGACATGTCCTACTCTTTGTGACTCCATGGACCATAGACCACGAAGCTCCTTTGTCCATCGAATTCTCCAGGCAAGAATACTGGCATGGGCTGCCATTTCCTTCTTCAGGGGAGCTTCCTGACTCAAACCCGGGTCTCCTGCATTGCAATCAGATTCTTTACCATCTGAGCCACCAGAGAAGCCTGAGTAAAAATAAATCCAATATGAAAAAAATTAAAACAGCTCCCTTTGCTTGAGGCAGATGCTCTCCAGGGTTTCCAAGGGTTGCCTTACCCTCTCCTCCTCAGTTATCTGTAACATGAGGTCTGGGCTTAGAGCAGAATTGAGCTCCAACTTGCAAATCGGGGACTAGTTGAATTCTTAGACCAGGCTCATTTCATTCATTACATTACTTTCCTCACTGTGAGCTTTAAATGCTTACAAAACAAGATACTTAATTTGGAAGAATCCAGCACTTATAATAAGCTATCAAAGACTTAGAGAATTTTAGAAAATGGCTCCAGATTATATAAATTTTTATGACAACTGAAAATGACTACAGATCCATAAATATAAAATAGGGAAGACCTTACTTACAGGCCAAATAAGACAATGAGACACTGGTTCTGGGTATCTCCTAATATGGAAGTTCTTCCTGTACTTTTAAGCATTATAAAATTCTAAATTGCTCAATGGTGGCATTCAAAATATCTGTACAAGATCAAAGTTTGGTTCAGTACGAAGGGGAAGGTTATGATCCAAGACAAACTGCCATCCCAGATTAAAGCATATTATCACCCCAAGCATCGAAGTGCCTTCACAGAATGTTACGCGTCTTTTTGATATTTTGTCTGTAAGACAAAAGCCAACAACAGATCATAATATTAAAAGGTAATCTACATCCTAAAAACATACCCAAGTAGGATAAATAAGATATCTGGCTAATTAGTAAAATGAATGTCACTGTCCTTAATATTTAGTTTAAATGATAAAGTACCATAACTCTTGCAACAGCTCAGTGAGATAAACCAGCATGGTTTTGTTTTGTTGCTATTTTGTTTCCATTTCTCTCCTGAAAAACATGAAGGAGAAAGTTTCTAAAAAGCAATTTCTATAAGTGAATTAGAGGTCAGCCAAACATAACTCTACAGAAACAGTGTTTGAAGGACACAATGTGATGTTAACTTGAAGTAATGTGATGTTTACTTAAGGAGCTGAGAAACCGTTGCTGGGCTGCTGTGAAGCCTTTAGAGGCAAGTTCAATGTCAACCAAGGTGAGAGGTGAAGCATAAAGCTTACCAACAAAAGCCAAGATTTGACCAGCAAGTTTCTGTTAAAATCATTTCAGAAGAGAGCCGAGAAGTCATGGCCAGGTCTCTCATTGACTATGAATCTCCTCTGGCCTCACCCAGGTATACAGACAACTACTCCCTACACACATCATCTTCATAGCAACCTCCTTAGTGCCCATTTCTTCTAACCCACTAGTATCCTGATAGCTGTTTCTTTTGTTTGTTGAAAAGAAGTACTTGCATAGGAAAGAGTCTATCCACCAATACTATTAAAAAATCAGAGAGCTAGACTAATTCAAAACAGCAGATAATATCACAAAGTGCGCCATTACATCTCAAAAACACAGAAAATACTTTCTTTCCTTTTTAAGTTCTCTGAATTACACTGAATATACATACTAACAACATAAAAAGTCGTTCTGACAGTTAGTTCAGTTCAGTTCTGTTCCTCAGTTGTGTCCAACTCTCTGTGACCCCATGGACTGCATTACGCCAGGCTTCCCTGTCCCTCACCAACTCCCGGAGCCTGCTCAAACTCAGGCCTGTGGAGTCGGTGATGCCATCCAACCATCTTATCCTCTGTCATCTCCTTATTTACAGGCAAGGCTTCACAAGCAAGCAGCTTCAATTTGTACCTTTTCCAAACTCTTTCCTTCATTAGATCTTACCTGCAGGCCATTTTTCACTGCCCAACCATCCTGTGGTTGAAATATCAATAATTGGATAGCTTAACTAAAAACATTATAAGGAAGTTGTGTATGTGGCAGGAAGTCAAAGAACATATCTCAAAAGCAATTTTAAATTACAAGAAAATAGACACCTTTCTTTTTCTTCCTTGTGCCAATGCTCAGATTTAATTGGCAGTTGAGTATAAATCACTTTGGTATACATATCAGGCATATTCCAAAAACAGAGAGATGGTTATAATTGTGTGTACCAAAAAAAAAAAAAAAAAAAAAAACCAAAACAAAAACTGCAAATCATCACTGCATGTAGAATGTGAAGATGTCCTTTTTTAAATATCCTCATCCCATTGGGTACCAGGGTTGAGCAGCTGGTACTCCCAAATGAGTAAGTGACCCTGTCCCCCATCCCCTCATTCTCACTGTATCCTTCCAGAAGTTACATGCTAACATCGAGAATCTCACCTCTCCCTAAAAGAACAGTACCACCCTTTTTGTGACTAAAAATTGATAAACAGTTGTATTCTTTTTTATTTTTGGCTGTGCCCCAGAGTATGTAGGATGTTAGTTCCCAGAGCAGGGATCAAACCCACACCCCTTGAAGTGGAAGCGCAGAGTCTTAACCACTGGACCTCCAGGGAAGTCTCCAGTTATGTTGATTTTTAAAATCCAATCAAATGGTTGATAAAATACTCATGTAAAATTTTTTTGTAAAGAAATCTAGACTAGTAACAGACACATAAAATTTGTTGTTGTTCAGTGGCTAAGTAATGTCCAACTGCAAGTCCATGAACTGCACGTGAAATACTATACGTATTTTTCTTAATTAAAAAAAAAAATATCTCTAGCCTCCCTTGATCTCCCTGCTGTCCTAAACCACTTTGTACTTGTTCTTCTCCCACATAATAATCTTGGAGTTTGGCTTTTCCTGACAAAAAAAAAAAAAAAATTCCTGATTAGTTTACAGAGAAGGGTGAAAGCCAAACCCCTGGGACTCTTCAGCAATTCCTCCAGCAAAAAGAGCAATATGAAAATGCAGGCCTCATTGAAAATAGCATATATTAAAACCACCTTTCGTTATGCAAATATTCTTGCATAAATCACTTGTGGAATATTATGAACTAATACCAAAAAAAGAAAAAAAAATGCATTTTGAATAGATTCCCCAGGACTACATCATAATACAAATTTGGTCAAGAGTTTTTATTTGGAAGAGAAGAATTAGGGTCCAGTGAGCTACATTCAGCAATGGTCTCCATGAGAGACTAATGGACTAATTGGAATAAAATATTTCTCAGATAGCCACTGTCCTTTCTAAATCTAAAAGGGGTTATTCAGCCTTTATTCTAATTTAGTCATCCAGCATATAAGAAATGAAGAGTGACCATAAATACAAGATGGTAGCATTTGTGACACATATTCAGATACACTGGTAAATGTAAAACAGGGTTTTGTTTTCCTCCGGATTCCTTTCTGAATAATGGAGTGATATCATAGATTTCCTCAAACTCTAAGCACAAAGAGAATCTCTGTGAAGGAAGATGAGAGACATTTTCTGATGATTATAAATATAGCCAATTTTTCCCAAAGAGAGAATAATGAATTACATCAAAATTAGATTCATTTTTAATCATGGGTCAAAAATATATTAAAAACCATTATTTTAAATGCAAAAACAATTCCTCATTATAAAATATTCTTTGTGGATTTATAATAGAGGTCAAAGTTTCCTTAAAGAAGGAATCAAGGAGCAATTTCATGAGGGACTTGAAGACTCTGAAGACATAAACACAGACCCCATCAGAAAACAACAGTTGCAGGCTTGTTCCTTACTACCGATCATATTTAGTCATTCAGTGAATAGTCACTGAGCACCTACAAACTTGGTGGTAACAGAATTAGACCCAGTACAATCTCATATGCTTTTCAATCACTGCAAGGTACCTCTTTGCCCCCTTCTATTTTCCTCCCTTTGACCCTAATCTTTGAGAAGTAAGAAAAAGAAAACTCAGTAAACATTTAAAAATTGTATCTATGCTGGTCTGCTGCTGCTACTGCTAAATCGCTTCAGCTGTGTCCGACTCTGTGACACAGAGTGTCTACGGGGTGACCCTGTAGACAGCAGCTCACCAGGCTCCCCTGTCCCTGGGATTCTCCAGGCAAGAACACTGGAGTGGGTTGCCATTTCCTTCTCCAATGCATGAACTAATAGGTGGGTTAGGTTAAAATATATATACATATATGTGTGTGTGTATATATATATACATGCATTTTCAGTACATGTACCTGAATACCCTTTCTGCTCTTTCCTTCAGCATTTAAACAAATGAAAGCCTTTGTCCTCTTAAGAACATAAAATTAAAAACAACAAATAAAACTTTCCTTAGACATCACTTTACCTCCAAAGAGGGGAAAACCTAAGACTTTCTTTTTCTGACATTCCCTCACTATCTTACTCTCTTCTCCACTCAACACGACTTTAGTTTCTGAACCATGATTCTCCCAAAGCTACTGATTCTAGGCCTCTAGTGATCCACTCACCACCGAATCCAAGGGGTACTTTCAGATCCACACTTTGCTTGATGACTCAGTAGCATTTCAACCATGGCTGGCCACTCCCTTCCTTATATGTGGTCTTTTCTCTAGGTTTTTGGGACACTTCTTCCTTCCCTCTGAACCTTTTTCCTTCCTCAGCTCAAATCTTGAAGATTGGCTCCCCTCAGACCTGCATTCCTGACCCTCTTTTGAATCACTATATGATCTCATCCACTCCCATATGTTAAATTCCCACCTACATGCCATGCTAGTGCCTTCAAAATCTGTATGTCCTTCCTGGACAATTATAATACACTCAAAACCCTCTTACTCAAATAAGTACTCAGTGTCTGCATTGGAGGCCTTTCAGAACCCACACAATCAACCTGCTCAAAACTGGATCCATTTAACCGGGCACCCCTTTCAGCCTTCTTCATTTCAGTAAGGCCACCAAAGGCTGCTCTAGGAAGCAACAAACAGGTAATCATCCTTACTCCTCTCCTCACCTCATCCTCAGCCTGCTGCTGCTAAGTCACTTCAGTCGTGTCCGACTCTGTGCGACCCCATAGATGGCAGCCCACCAGGCTCCTCTGTCCCTCGGATTCTCCAGGCAAGAACACTGGAGTGGGTGGCTACTTCCTTCTCCAATGCATGCATGCATGCTAAGTAGTTTTAGTCCTGTCCGACTCTGTGCGACCCCATAGACAGCAGCCCACCAGGCTCCACTGTCCACAGAATTCTCTAGGCAAGAGTACGGGAGTGGGTTTCCATTTCCTTCTCCATATCCTCATTCTAACTAGTAAATAATTATTAATTAACTAACAAATAACTAATAAATAATTATATCCTGTAGAGTCTACAAGATGTAACTGGTTTTTAATCTCAGCTTCTCTGCATCTCCATAACCAGCATCCTACTCTGCCCACAGGAATCTTTTGTTTGGACTAATGAAATAGGCTACAGAAACACTGTTTTATGATGCAAATCTGACCCTGTCATTCTTCAGCTAAAATAAGCTTCTTGGCTTCCTTCTGTCAAAATCCTACACCTGTATACACAATTCTTCATAATCTAGCTATATGTAGCACTCTACCTTATAAGTTAGCTCTCTGCCTCTTTGCTCTCTGCTATCACCTACCCATAGTGGACTGACTCAACACCCACCTTCACATAAACTGCTCCTTACCTGGTAGAATTCTTTCCTTTCCTGCCACCTTTCACTTAAGTACCTCCTGCTTCAGGTCCAATCTTAAAAAGGCTTCTCAGGGATGACTTTTTTGAAGTTCAAAAAACTAGTTTTATAATTATGTGTAGTATGAGATTCCACATTATAAATAAATATTTTTAAATGAAGACCAAATAAAACAAATTAAGTTGATTACCGAGTTTAGATCATTACCTTATCAATGTTATCAAATCACACTGCCAGACACTTCTCAATTTCTGTATTTCTGGATTCATTAATAAGCAACATGAAAGCAGAGATTGACAAAGTTCCTAAGCTTCTCTTTCAGAGTTTTGCCATTATTCCTGCTGCCACAGTTTAGAAATAAAGTCAGAGACCCCACTCATATACTCCTGCTTTGGTAACGAGTATAGTTGATTAATAATGGTGTTATAGGTCAGGTGCACAGTAAGGTCATTCAGTTATATATATACATGTATGTATTCTTTTTCAAATTCTTTCCCCATTTAGGCTGTTACCAAATACTGAACAGGGTTCCATTAAATTCTTGAATCTCCTCTGGGTCCCTCCCCAAAGAGACAACAACTCACAACTCCCTTTTGGATGAGTATGAAACATACCCACCTGGCTTTAACTTGGGAAGCTTAAGCCCCAAACCAAACTCATAGAAAAGTGAGTGACTTACAGTAACACCATGTAGTTTGGTCAAATTTTCACATCAGTTGTTCCCTGCAACCCTCAGGTAAGCCCATGTCCCCATGGCACTGTACCATTTTCCTGAGGGAAATATGATCCATCCCACCAGACACATACCCCAGTCTCCTGTGACTTGGTGAAGCATGCTTTATTATGGATGATTTTTACTCTTTGAATCATTTTTGTCTTTTTGTAAGCATCCAGCCAACCTTGATTAATTTCTCTGGAGGTTCTTTTAGGGTGTTTTTAGTCCCTCATCTTGACAAGCTTCCTTTCTCTTTCTAGCAGTGGTTTTTGCTACTCTTGGTGGTATGTTTTGTTTTTGTTTTTGCTATTTTTAATATCATGTAGAAGAATATTTTTAATTAATTTTTAGATGAATGGATTTTTAATTCATACTATTAGATATCTCATAAGTATTTACTGAGCAAAAGTTCTATGCCAACCACTGTGCTAAGTAAATACTTATAGTGTACAGTGAAGAAACAGGCATCAACCTTTAATTTTCTCTCCTGAAGCTGACAATGAAGTAGGGGAGACAGATAGGTAGTGAATAAGTAAACATAATGACATAAAATTATCTAATTGTAAGCATACCAAAAAAAAATGATGAAAAAGCCACAGAGAAAAAGGGAAGGATACAAAATTAGATAGGGTGTGTGCACACTCAGTTGCTCAGTCGTGTCCTACTCTTTGTGGCCCCACAGACTATAGCCCACCAGGCTCCTCCTGGAAAACAAGAACCCATTAGATAATAAAAGACAAACACTGCAACTGAGTCAGATCAGCCTACAATGCACTGTTTTTTTTAAATCTCCTATTCAAGCAAGTTATCTGAATCCCTGGCAATTTACTGAAGATATCACGCCTTGTTAAAAATCACTGGCTCCAAGGGGTTGGGGACAACTTCTCCATCGTCTCACAGTTGACAATCAACACCTGGCTCTACTTCCTTCCAGTAGTATTCCATCTGTATGCTGCTCTATACGAAGTCACTTCCAATTATAAAGCACCGCTGAGTATTTCATCCCACATAAAGGAAGTGATTCTGAAAATTTTACAACAGGATTCCTGGAAAGGCACTCAAAGCTAACTAGGTTAGCTAGGATAGCAAGGAAAATTCTCTAAACCCGACATTTTGGCAGAATCCTGAAGGATGAGAAAAAGCAGGATCTGGTGGGTGGCTGTCGGGGTGGGGACAGTTCTACACAGCAGGAACAGTGTCTGCAAAGGCTCTGATTTGTGGACAGTGTTTGACATGTTCTCATGTCAAAGCTCCGACTCGTAAGAGTCGGACACAACTGAGCGACTTCACTTTCACTTTTCACGTTCATGCATTGGAGGAGGAAACGGCAACCCACTCCAGTGCTCTTGCCTAGAGAATCCCAGGGATGGGGAAGCCTAGTGGGCTACTGTCTATGGGGTCACACAGAGTCGGACATGACTGAAGTGACTTAGCAGCATGTCAAAGCAGAGTGACATGTTCCTCCAAAACAGATTTGCAGGAGATGAGTGAGATGGTAAGTGGAGTGACCCACTGGGAAACTATTGCTAAAGTCCAGAAGAAAAATGGTAGAATATTCCTATTCTACCTATGCTACCTTCTGGTGGCAACGGAGCAAAGAATAGAAGTGGAAAGCTTCAGGATAGAATCTGCACATAGAGATATTGGGCTTTGCTGACAGATTTAAACATAATTATGCACATTTACCAGAATATCTTGTGTAGATTATTAATCTACATAAACATATAGTCATGACTTTCATTGTGATTTTAATGGGAATAATTAGTTGGATGGATGATACTGATTTAAAGCACAAAATAGTTTAAAGAAAATATAGAACAATCTTTTGGACTCTGGGAGAGGGAAAGGGTGGGACGATTTGGGAGAATGGCATTGAAATATGTATATCATATATGAAACGAGTCACCAGTCCAAGTTCGATGCAGGATCCTGGATGCTTGGGGCTGGTGCACTGGGACGACCCAGAGGGATGGTATAGGGAGGGAGGAGGGAGGAGGGTTCAAAATGGGGAACACATGTATACCTGTGGCAGATTCATTTTGATATATGGCAAAACCAATACAATACTGTAAAGTTAAATAAAATAAAAAAAAAGAATATAAAGAAAATGGGAAAAAAAAGAAAATATTGAAAATACATCCATAATGAAGTTGCTTTCGAAGGAACATTAAACAACTTTTCAGTTGAATAAGCCCTTTATTGTCATTAGCAACATATTAAGAGTTTAGTCTATGTCTCTTAAAAAGAAGTTGAATATAATAGGAATATTTTTGTCATGGCCAATGTACCTTTTACTATTTTTTTAAAAGAAATGCTGTGGAGTGTGTTAGCTACACATGTCATTGGCCCCGTATGCTAGCCCATTCCTCAGGAAAAAAAAAAAGCACTCTTTTTTTTTTTTTCTGATGTATTCCTCTCCCATACTTGTAGCTTGGGTGTGAACTCAGCCCATGTCTGGCTCTGTACATGATCTTTGTGGCCACAAGACAGAATTGTACAGGGATGGGTATGTACCCAAATCAGGCCTTCTCTGGGTTTCTTTGAATTGCATACAGAGGGTAGTTATCCCTTTCTAATGGAAAACTGGAGCTGTTAGAATGGGGGACACCTGAGTACAGCCTAAACCCAGCAATAAATCAGAGCAGAGTCAATTATAAGATGATAGAAAAGGAGGAGAGGAAAACCAATTCTAAAAGCAAACCAGCTTTTAAATTAGTCTGAGTGGAGTTCATTTTGCTAAACTGAGAGTTCTAATTACATAAAGTCAAAGTGAAGTCGCTCAGTCACGTCAGACTCTAGCAACCCCATGGACTGCAGCCTACCAGGCTCCTCCGTCCATGGGATTTTCCAGGCAAGAGTACTGGAGTGGGGTGCCATTGCCTTCTCCGATACATTGAATAAAGGGAACCCAAAAGATACGGGGTGAAGAGTTTTAAAGAATGAAACTAAAAAAAAAAAGAAAAGAAAAGAATGAAACGGAAGATTAGAAAGATCGAAGAGCCAAGCATAGAGTGTGGGGGTTTTGTCCATTTGTTTTATTTTTAAGAGTAGAATTGTATATATTTATTTTTATACACCCATGGTAAAATTTCAAACAAAATGGGTATGTTTTTCTGTATGTGTGTACAAGTGTGCGTATGTATTTAAGATTGCATATAGATGGCATTTAAGATTGCACATAGATGGCAGGATATTCAAGAAACTGTTAACAGTGCTTGCCTCCGGAATAAGCAAGAACAAATAGGGATAGGAGTAGGAGAAAGAACTATAGGATATGTTAGGAATTTACCAAGGAGAAAGGAAGACAGATCTGAAATAACATATTCAAAAGCAGTGGTGTGGAAATACAGAGCTGATATATTCAAATGCTTCAACAAATTATGATATGAAATTATTATTATTGAAGACAACTATGAGTCTAGGGAGAATAACGTATGTGGACAGCATGTCTTGTGAAAGTCTGTTTAGCACAATGAGTAAGATACATATTGGGAGAGAACAGGAAAGGCTAAGGACAATCTGCTTATCTGAACACGAGAAAGGGCAGATGGTAAAAAATCATGCTCTATAAGAATCTCATATAAATCTGAATCAGCTCCAATCTGCTGGACTTTGGAATTCAAAATTTGTAACTTATTCATATATGGATATTTTATTTCAATTATTGAAGTTTAGTTAAGGATCGTCTGTTGGGAATGGCAGTGAAAGAAAGAGACGTGTATATTTCCTGAGAGTAAGGATTATGGAAATGGGGAAGATAGAGTAGAAAAAAAGAAAATAAGTGAGCCCAGCACACTCCTCAGATCCTTAAAGAGAACAGGAAGCAGACAGGAGCCACAGTCATTTTAGTACTTCAAGACAACACTGACCACTGTGCTCTTCTCCTTACCTTTTGGAGGCCTTTTCCATATGGACTTTCCTCTTCTTCCTTCACACATTCTGCATGGGCAAATCTGCTTAACTCTGGGCCTCTTCAATTAGCAGTTATATCTCAAAAACAACCAAGTATGTGCAGGTGTGTGTGTGTGCATGTGTGTGTGTGTGTGTGCGCACATGCGCGCATGCACATGTTCAACTCTCATTTCTATCCTAAGTGCCAGGTCCGTATTTTTTACCTAGAGCTGTCTCTCAAGGTAACTTAAGCCACTACCATCCATCATATTCACAAGTGACTCATTATTTTGCATTCCTCAGACCTATACCTTCTTCTGATTCCCAAAGCATTGCCATTCATCTAATTATTCCAAACTAGAAATCTTTGAATTGCCTTCAAAAATTCATTGTTCTAGATTCAACTCCAAAGGTGATGCTGTTGTTGTTCAGTCAATACGCTGTGTCTGACTCTTTGCAACCCCATGAACTGCAGCATACCAGGCTCTGAAACTTTTATCAGTCTCTTCAGAGATTGTATTCTTTCAGGATACAACTACAGTTCTTATAAATGTCTTTATTAAAGCATGTACAACATGCTTTATAATGGTTTTATACGTTTGATGTTCTTTGACATTAGATTGGCAGTTTCTAGAGGGCCAGAGATTTATCTAATGCATTTTTCAAAACCCAGAAAAATGGGTTTGCATCTATCATATAAGTAAAAGCTCAACTATTACTCATTGAATTTATTTATACCACTTGATTCCATTTCTCTAAAAGTAATCCTTTTATATTAAAATGCATTGCTAAACTAACATTTTAAACATGCAGCATTAACTTTAATATATTTATAATCTCACTGTAAGAATATGCAGAAGATGAAAATGTACAAAATAAGTGAATATCAGGTGGGTGATTTTAGATCAGCAGCTGCCATTATTTATACTTTAAGAATTATGAACTATGTGAGTAATGGCATATAGGATAAATTCATGATTGCCATGTGTAGGATATGTGCGAAAAAGAGAGGGAGACAGAGTGGTACACATCTGTGTTATTAAAACTGTGTCTATGTTTAAAACAAGCACTTTCAGACTTCACAGGATCACTGGGACAAATCCTCTACAGCCACATTTTGTCTACACTGAACAAGATTCTCAGCATTTTTTCTTCACTTTACCCCCTCTCATGTCAGAGGCTAATTCAGACTCAATCAAGTCCTAAAAGACTCAGGGAGCATGACCACAGCTTTGTTATCATTTTGTTAATAATTTAAGAGTGGCTGTTTGCTCTACCATGCTATTGAGTTCCCTTCCCATTCCTGGCCCTCTTCAACACCTAATACATAGTAAAAATTTACTTAGTTCAATTCAGTTACATTCAGCAAAGATGTATTGATCACACATGCACCAAAGCATTCTGCTATGGGTTGGGATACAGAAATGATAGATTCAGACAACAGCCATTCTCAAGTAGCTTTCAATTAAGCAAACTAAAACGTTCAGGATAAAAATGTTTGACCTCTAATCTCATCACGCATACCTAGTGTGCAATCCAATAAGCAAATCCTTCAGCCATAAAGCAAAGGGTTCCAACACGATGATTGATCTGTTTTTTAAGGTGTAATGCCTTTTACAAAAACAAAAACAATGACTGTCTTACACTTTAGAGAAATAATTATATGTATGACTTTTTAAAAAATTGCATCTTTCACATCCTGTTCTGGAAGTTAGTACCAAAATAAATGTCCATCAGGGCTCACAGAAAGAGGAAAAGAAGGAAAAGAAAAGGAGGGTTCTTAAGGTTAAGTTACTCAGAAATATCTATATACTTGGGCTGAGATCTTGAAAAGTAGTCTTAGGAAGCCAAATTTATACAGAAATAATTTTCATTTTCTTTTTTGTTATATGCTGTGAAGTGATCAACACCATAAGCTTTATCATCATCCATCACACATACACATTTTTTTCCTGTGAAGAGAACTTTTAAGATTTACTCTCTTAGCAACTTTCAAATATCTAGTACAGCATTGTCAACTCTATTCATAGTTAACAAAATTATGTAAGAGGTTATATAAAATATTTTGCTTCAAGAGAGTTTTAAACATCCTCACACATAAAAACTTACTTCCAATATTTTAATTCTAGTTTTAAAATCAAAACAAGTTTTAAATCCAACAACAGCAATATGATTACTGCAGAATGATGATGGGAAAAGTTACAAAATCCATACAATAAATTTGAAATCCTGATGTTTAAAAAACTAGGATCAGACACTTCAAAGTTGAGAATAAGAATAAAGGAAGAGCTAGACTTCTGTATTGCACACGCACCCATCACTGGACTTCTCCGAAATGCCCATCACTGTCAAAAAAACTGGCCACAGGATAAGTCCACTATATCAGGAGAAAAGAATCCCTGCAGATGAAATTAAAATCAACGAGCTTTGGGGTCCTAGAAAATAAGATAGTATGCTATGTGATACTATAAGTATAATAGTTCTTTAATATTTCTAATACCATAGTAAAATATAAAAATAGACAACACTGGTTGGCCTATTGGCTTTTTGCTTTGAAAACAAGGAAAATCAGATGGAGAAATGCAGAAAGTTACTGATGAGATTCTGGGTCTTGCTACTGTGAGCAAGTAGATCACTCAGGACAAGACACTCCCTGGAGAAAGAGTCACACACACAGCTTTAAAAAGTCAGGAAGAAAGTTCAGAGTGGTTTCCTTTCATCCAGAGTGATCATTTTATGAACTATGCTACTACCCCAGACCTTATCTAGATGCCAAAATCATCTGGAACATTCTCTACGTTTGAGAAAAATAAGAGAGGACTTTGGTGTGAAATGGTTGGGGGGAAACGGATGGGGAAGTGCCTTCCCCTTTTAAGAGCAGCATCAATTAAACCCATGGGAGGCGGGAACAGTTTACTAGTTAATTAGTCCAGGGATGAGCTGCTTTCATCTGTAATTCAGAACAGGAACACCTGGTGTGCGGCTCTTCAAAGCACAAGGAGGGGGGAACAGGGAAGCCAAACAATGCAACAGAGGTCACAACAAAAAGCAATAGCACAAGAACAAAAACTGTTTCTCTCTGACCTTCACCCTGCTGTAACTAAATGAGATTCCTGAGGGCCCCCTCCCCTTAAGGTCCGGGGAGAACAAACAGCTCCGGGCCCACTCGGGGAGTTCTAAAAAGACCTGGTGATAACTAATTGTTTTATAACCCAATTAAAAAGAAAACAGAGCACCAGAGAAATGCAAATACGGATATAATGATTATAATCACATTCTGATATATAGCCCACACCAGAAATATTGACATGCTCTCTCTCTGTGATTTGACCAGGGCTGCCCAGGTAACATTCAACAAAATTAGGAAAGGAGGCCTCTACTTTAGGACAAATTACGTTGTTCTCTTGAATCTGAAATGGAGCCTTGGCTAATGGAACACCTTTCGTTGTGAATTCTAAAATGGTGAGGTCATTTTTTTTTTTTTTTGGATTGTTGCTTCTAAACAATCTGGCTGCAGACAGATTGATAAATGCAGGTGACAAAACATTAATGTTTAAATTGAGCCAAATAATATATGATTTCAACTGTGATATCCAAGTAAAGAAAAAATGATAAATTTTTAGGGGTTTTATTAGTGGGTTTATTCAGAAGGAATGAGGGAAAGTATCCTGGAATGGATGGAATCTGGTACCTTTTCAAAATCACCACCATGAGAAATTCTACAACACAGAACACTGTGTCTAAAGACATGAAAAAGCCTGCCATAAAGAGTTTTAACCTAATTTTGAAGATTGCAGGATCAGATGAAAATGGCTTAACAATTTCTAACATTGATTCTACTTGTTTCTGCTCTAGGGAAAACTTTAATAAAAAAAGTCTCTCATATCCTCTTTTTCTTGTGTGTGTTGGGGTGGGTGTAAATGTGTTTTTATTTACACCACACACCCACAAACACTTACACATAACAAAAGCGGGCTTCTGATCCATTAAACTAAAGGCATTTGAGAGGCAGGGAGGTGGACAAGAATGTGAAGAAATTGTGAAAATGTTCTTAGCACATTTCTACAGCTCCATATCTATAATTAAAGACTAAACAATGAGCCAGAAAAAGGAGAGTAGAATAAAAATACAGAATTATCTGGTAGTGCAAGGAAAAGAAAGTTGTTCAAAGGAAAAGTAGAAATAAGTGTCAATTCACTTGAGACATGTGGCTCACACGTGACTTGAGACAGGTAGTGCTAGAGCTAAAGAACCCTGTTCGATCCCAGGGTCGCAAAGATCCCTTGGAGGAGAGCATGGCAACCCACTTCAGTATTCTTGCCTGGAGAATCCCATGGACAGAGGAGCCTGGTGGGCCACAGTCCATAGCATCACTAAGAGTCAGACACAACTGAAGTGAGTCAGCATATGCGTGTATGAAGATTCAGTTTTAAACCACTGAGCACAGGGAGAGTAATATCCTCCCAACCATTTAATAATTTTAGTTTCAGGTTCCAATTAAGTCATAATCCAAAAAAGTAATTTTTCCTCTGTATTTGAAAAATTCACTTATTTATTTATAAATGTCAAAATCTGTCCTGAACAGAAACAAGGAAAATGAACTGAGGCTGAAAAGGAGAAAATGCAGCCTGCCCTATGTCAGGCTTGGAGGACAGACACAGAAAAAGCCAAACACTAAAAACAGAAGACACTTTTCTTCCAAGACCACGCTGTAGTAGTACAAGGCCCTTAGGACCTCTCTAATCGATGTCACCCCAGCCCTGTTTGGTATTTTCATTCTTACTAGGAATACCCAATTGCAGCTGACCTGCACTTGTCTAAACTATGACAGCATCCAATCCCGAGTTAATTTCTACTTCAAATCCCACTTAAGAAATATCAGCTGACCTTCCTTCCCTTAGGTTCTCCTGAGAACCCTTTAACAGGAATCCCACCTCAAAAGTTGCTCCCTCCTAACTCTTGTCAATCCAATTCCATGGTTCTTTGAAATCCCCACCCTTACTACAAGTCAATGTTTCTGATTTTGTCAGACTATAGGCTTGTTCTTGGTGGTTTTCAGCTGGTTAGGTTTTTTAATACATTCAGTAAGCAATTCCATGGACAGAGGAGCCTGGTGGGCTACAGTCCATGGAGGAGCAAAGAGTTGGTCACAACTGAGCAACTAATGCTTTTACTTTTTTTTTTTACAAGCAATTATTGAGCTTCCAGAGAAGGCATGGCTCCCCACTCTAGTACTCTTGCCTGGAAAATCCCATGGACAGAGGAGCCTGGTAGGCTCCAGTCCATGGGGTCGTGAAGAGTCGGACACAACTGAGTGACTTCACTTCCACTTTTCACTTTTATGCATTGGAGAAGGAAATGGCAACCCACTCCAGTATTCTTGCCTGGAGAATCCCAGGGACGGGGGAGCCTGGTGGGCTGCCCTCTATGGGGTCGCACAGAGTTGGGCACGACTGCAGCCTTAGCAGCAGCAGCAGAAGCAACTTAGCAGCAGCAGCAGCATTGAGCTTCTAGTCTATGGGATACACTACTGTTCTGGGGAAAATAAATGAACATAAGACACATTCTTTGCTTTCCTAAGGACCTACTACCTTAGAGAGACAAGACACATGTAAAATGATGTAAATAAATACCGCATATAATGATTACAATTTCCAATTCACAAGAATGATAGTATTAAAGAATGCGCTAACCATCAGATAGCTGCATTCATCTTCCATGCTAGTAAGATCAGGCTTAAAATCTTGCATGGTAGACTTCAGCATTATGTGAACCGAGAACTATCAGATGTCGAAGCTGAGTTTAGAAAAGGAAGAGGAACCAGAGATCAAATGGCCAACATTCACTGATCATAGAGAAAGCAAGGGAATTCCAGAAAAACTTCTACCACTATTTCATCAACTACACTAAAGTTTTTGACTGTGTGGATCAAAACAAACTGTGGAAAGCTCTTAAAGAGATGGGAATACCAAACCATCTTACCTGTCTCCTGTGAAACCTGTGTACAGGTTAAGAAGCAACAGTTAGAACCCTGTATAGAACAACTGATTGGTTCAAGATTGAGAAAAGTGTAAGACAGGGCTGTCCGCTGTCACCCTGTTTGTTTAACCTATATGCTGAGCACATCATGAGAAGTGCCAAACTGGATGATTTACAAGCTGGAATCAAGATAGGAGGGAGAAACATCAACAAACTCAGATATACTGATAATACCACTCTAATGGCAGAAAGCAAAGAGGAACTAAAGAGCCTCTTGCAAAGGGTGAAGGAGGACAGTGAACGAGACAGTTTAAACTTAGTTTTTTTAAAAAAACTAAGATCATGGCATCTGGTCCGATTACTTCATGTCAAATAGAAGGGGAAAAGGTGGAAGTAGTGACAGATTTCCTCTTCTTGGGATCTAAAATCACTGCAGATGGTGACTACAACCATGAAATCAGAAGACAATTGCTTCTTGGTAGGCAGGAAAGCTATGATAAACCTAGACAGTGTGCTGAAAGCAGAGATATTACTCTGCTGACAAAGGTCCATATATATAGTTAAGGCCATGTTCTTCCCAGTGGTCGTGTACAGTTGTGAGAGCTGGACCATAAAGAAGGCAGAATGCCTAAGAATCTATGCCTTTGAACTGTGATGCTAGAGAAGACTTCTGAAAGTCCCTTGAACACTAAGGGGATCAAACCAGTCAATCTTAAGGGAAATCAACCCTGAATACTTGTTGAAAGGACTGATGCTAAAGCTGAAGCTCCAGTATTTGGGTCATCTGATGTGAACTCATTGGAAAAGTCCCTGATGCTGGAAAAGATTGAGGGCAGAAGGAGAAGAAGAAGTGAGAGGATGAGATGGCTGGATAGCATCACCAATGCAATGGACATGAACTTGGGCAAACTTTGGGAGATGGTGTGAGAAAGGGAGGCCTGGTGAGCCACGGTCCAAGGGGTCGCAAAAGAGTCAGACATGACTGGGTGATTAAACAACAACAATAGTGATTACAACAGGAAAGGTACCAAGTGTTCTGGAGGACTGGGGATGACTATCATGATGGGATCCATGGGTATAGAGAGAGAAAGTAGCATGTGGCCTGGTTAAAAGAGATTTCATGGGGACTCAGGGCAGGCAGTACCAGTGGAGGAGAAAGCAGGAACCAATACACAGAGACTGGGAAGACCTACACGTATTCAGTGGGGACACAAAGTTCATGCTTGAAATTACTGGGAAGTCAGCCTGAAATATGAAACTAAAATGTTTTTTTGTAGATGATATGGAACCACTAATGGAATAGGAAATGGCAACTCACTTTACTTTAGTATTCTTGCCTGGAAAATTCCTTGGATAGAGGAGCCTGGTGGGCTACAGTCCGTGGGGCTGCAGGGTTGGGCATGACTGAGTGACTGAGCATGCGTGCACGCATGGAACCACTGAAGGCTTCGAAATGAGGTAACAGCTCCATCACAGGTATACTTCAGGATGATTTAACCAACATGAGTTATAAGAGACTGGAACGTGTTAAAGAAACTATGTGATTCATGCCACTTGTTAAAACAGTAAGGCAGATTTTATTTGAAGGAACTTCGAAAGAAGAATAGGGACTACAATACTACAATGGGATTTTGCAGTACAGGAGAGAGATTAGGCTCAACACTGAATATGAAAAGGAAAAGTGGGAATGGACAGCCAAGAGAGTAGAGTGGGGGTCATCAGGGATGAGAAGGGGTTTCTGGCAAGATCAACCAAACAGGATTCTTACTAAAGGCAGGCAAGGTGACCAGACATCTCTGGGGAACTGTGGAAGCTGAAGAACCTGATCATGGAAGGTAAGCTGATATTGAGGAGGGAGGGGTTCTGGCTATATTGATTTAGTGAGATTCATGCTAAAGCTGGACAGGACAAAGGCAGAGATGGAAGCCCAAAAGGCATAGCTTAGTGGAGAATAGAGTTCAGAGGAGTCTGACAACAGTTTGCCCAAGGAGAGAAAGTTGGATGACAGAAGGCTACTATCAGATCAAATCAGATCAGTCGCTCAGTCGTGTCCGACTCTTTGCGACCCCATGAACTGCAGCACGCCAGGCCTCCCTGTCCAACACCAACTCCCGGAGGTCACTCAGACTCACATCCATCGAGTCAGTGATGCCATCCAGCCATCTCATCCTCTGTCGTCCCCTTCTCCTCCTGCCCCCAATCCCTCCCAGCATCAGAGTCTTCTCCAATGAGTCAACTCTTCGCACGAGGTGGCCAAAATACTGGAGTTTCAGCTTCAGCATCATTCCTTCCAAAGAAATCCCAGGGCTGATCTCCTTCAGAATGGACTGGTTGGATCTCCTTGCAGTCCAAGGGACTCTCAAGAGTCTTCTCCAACACCACAGTTCAAAAGCATCAATTCTTCGGTGCTCAGCCTTCTTCACAGTCCAGCTCTCACATCCATACATGACCACAGGAAAGACCATAGCCTTGACTAGGCGAACCTTTGTTGGCAAAGTTATGTCTCTGCTTTTGAATATGCTATCTAGGTTGGTCATAACTTTCCTTCCAAGGAGTAAGTGTCTTTTAATTTCATGGCTGCAGTCACCATCTGTAATGATTTTGGAGCCCAGAAAAATAAAGTCTGACACTGTTTCCACTGTTTCCCCATCTATTTCCCATGAAGTGATGGGACCGGATGTAAACAGTCCCAGTAGGAGCAAAGTGGTGCTAGTGGTAACGAGTGAGGAAAGTGAGTGTAAATCGCTCAGTCATGTCCAACTTTTTAATGCAGGAGACATAAGAAATGCAGGTTCAATCCCTGGGTCAGGAAGATCCCCTGGAGGAGGGCACAGCAATCCACTCCAGTATTCTTGCCTGGAGAATTCCATGGACATAGGAGCCTGGCAGGCTACAGTCCACAGGGTTCCAAAGAGTTGGACACGACTGAAACAACACAAGTTGGGAGTTAACCAGGGTTTGAAGTAAGATGGTGAAAACAGGACTGGAAAGGAAAGAAGCATCTAAGAAAAACACTAAAGGCAAAATAATATTAGTCAGTGGTGATGGACAGGATACCAGAAGAGAGAGAAGTCAAGGAGGACTGAGGTGTGAAGCCCTTAAAGGAAGTGGGGAAATCAGAGGGGAGACCATGGAAAGGAGGGGAAGAGAGTCCTGGGTGGACATTCCCTCTCAGTCCAATCTACAGAGGTCCAAATTCCCATTCCTTCTCTGTTCTGTATTAGTAGTTACCCTGGAGAGAGAGGTGAACAACAGTTTCCACTAAAAGAAGTGAATAACTTAACAGTAAACTGTTGGGTTTAAGTTGCACTTTCAGTGATTACTGGCTATGTGACCTTGGCAATTATTAACCACTCCTCCGTGCAAAGAGGGTTATAATGGTGCCTATCTTAGGTGCAGTGAATGACTAAATTAAACGAATGGGGGCAGTGGAGTGCCTGACCAAGCACTTCTAGTTTTTAAGTGAAATTCAGCCCCTCATGCCAGTAGGGCTGGGGGTGGGGAAGGAGTTCTGACTGATCAGGGGCTCTTTCTGGCCCCTTTCAAGCATACCCCAAGGAGAGGACTTGCTATGCCTATTTTTTTAGAATCGGCTTTACCATCAAAGCTCCACTTTGGGAAAGACCCTTGCTTCTACTTCTCAAGTTGTTTTTGTTTGTTTGGGGTGTTTCTAAATGTGGATGTTATCTGATGCATTCAGATGGATTGAGGGTCTTTAATATACCTCAAATAAGCTGGTTTTAATAAGTCTATTATGCTATAAAAATCTTTTTAGATCTGTTTTTGCTGGAAATCTTATGCTATACTTCAAAAATACCATTTACTCCTAAACGGGGCTAATCAAGGTCCAGAATTTGAAGTATCCGGGTTTTATAAGAACAGATAAGAATGAAGTATTCTATTTGCATTTCAAAGGGATTGTCTAGGTTTCAAAACCCAACCTCTTTTATGGGTTTGTAGTGCATGGGAAAAACTGTTAATTTATTAAACACCGAAATAAGTACAGTCATTGACAGCTGTATGGCCTATGTGGTCCAGTAAAATAAAATAACATGTCTTTTGCCAGTCACCTCCTCTCCTGAAATTCTGCTAGAGGGTGGAGGAGAGCCTGGAGGAGTCTGTATTCAAGCTCCCTTCAGTGGAGAGTCTCATACTCTGCTCTAGAACTTTTTAACATTAATCTTGACATACTATCATGCATACTGCGAAAGTCATGTTTCTTGATCTTCCATCACAATGTGAAAATATGTGAAAGCTGACCTGTAAGAATTAGTGACAAGGGAATATGTGAAGCCCAGAGTTGTCCTCATCCAGGATCATGATGTTGTTTGTGCCTTTTAACTAGATAAAATCAAATACGCCACAGCTGGTGAGGTGTAGCATCTCTTAGATTAGAGGGGTCCACTGTTGAGGGGTTTTGAATGGAAACTAAAAACAAACTGGTAGCTAATGGCACTTGTAAGAAACAAGTGCACGGTACAAAGCAATTCCCTGGTTAGAAATCTAGCCTTGATACGCACAAGGCATCATTGCTATTTTGGAGGCCACTGGTAGGTAGAATTCTGCTTCACATCTCATTGTTCAAGATAAACTTTTAACAAAACCTTGCCACTTAAAACAATGTCAAAGTTTCAGTACACCAACTGAGAAAACAGAAGCACGTCACTTGTTTATCCTTGTGTTTCGTAGCAGAAGCACCAAAGCAAAAAAGGAAATGTGCTTGCTTTTGACAATTGAATTTTTCTCATGTTCATCTGCTAACACTTTCTTACATTGTAAGTTTGCATTTATTTTGCAAGGACTATATTGATCCTACACACAGAGATGACACCACTCCCCTCCAGGCTGGCCTGTCAATCAGCATACCATCTCTTCACATACAACATGTTCCATATTTTCTTTGCTAACATAGCCAGTGGTGTTTGGGTTTAGTTGTGCATTAAATTAATCCTACATTTTCACGAACACTTAAGTATCAAATCTAAAGATTAGATGGAGAATGGGCATTTATAATCAAAACCCAACCTTTGTAGATAGTGAGGGGTCGGGATGGGAAAACAAGGTCATGGGATAAGTAAGAAAACACACAGTTTCATTTTAAACATATTTACTCTTAAAAATACTAGTCTAAAATTCTCCTCATATAACATGACCTTCTGTTCTTAGTACATGCAGGTGAAGGAGCAGATAATAATAGATACACTTAAGAGACATAAAATTTTATCCCATCAATTCCAACTATGTACAGGATGATCTGAGAGATATTTCCCACATTTAAAAAATTGCTGTAGATGTTTCAGCTATTGGAACTGTGTGTGTCCCAGGCAACATAATAGATTATACCTCGACTCCTTAAAGAGCACCCTGATAATATGCAAGGCTAAAATGTCAGAAGCTATTAGAAACTCTCAGATGCACAATATATCTCCATTCCTGAGTTTTCCCCTTACACTGCGAAACACCAGACAACAGGCATGCAAACTGCTCAGCTGCAACTGTTCCAAGTCGAATAATTACAACTTGTCAGAAAGAATTAATTTTCCCATTTCTCATAAAGATGTGTAAAAATTACCATGTTATTATACACTGACACTCTCTGGAGGCAGACACAAAATTTAATTTTGAATTCTTTCCGCATATTAAATTAAATCCATAAATAAGAGTTTAGGCATTCACTCGGAAGCATATGTTCATTGGGAGCGAAAGCCAACACGAGCTCGGCTGTAATGGCTGTTGTAATGTTTTAATAGCTCGCTTCTTCTAAGCACCAATAAATTTACATGATCATAACAGTCGTGGGCATACAAGAAGCCCATTACTGTCTGGGCACAGGCAGCAGCGTTAACAGGATGGAAAAATGGAAAAAGGAAAAAAACTCTTAAATAAAATTAGGCAACTGCACTTGTCAGCTGCTCCATGATTGAATTTTTAATATTGTGGTCAATTGGTCAAAACAAATAATGGGATAAAATATTTTAATGTATTTAGAACCTGTTTCTGTGGTTAGCCCACAAAACAGTTTTTTGTTTGTTGGTTTTTCAAAAAAATAAATAAATAAACCATTTCAACCTTGCTGTTTTGAGCAATTTTATATTTAAAGATACATACTTTAATTTTTAATCTTTTGGAGGACATTTGCTCTCTATACGCTCATATTTGAAGTTAGAGCATTTCAAATTCGGCTCAAAGGGTGATTCTTTTTAGCCAATGGAGTGTCTTAGGGAGACAGCTTAGGGTGCTAAGAAATGAGCTCTCAGGCAAGCATTGTGGGACACAAGAGTGCACTGCCTGCCCTCTGCCTGGATCAAAAAATCCTTTCCTTTCTAGACACAAATGAATACATGTTCCATAATTAGAATCCAAATTGAAAAGAAAATACCACAGCCTCAGACCATTCTTGAGGTGGTGTAGCTTCCATGTATTAGGGTTTGTTGGATAAACAGCTTACTTCCAGACTTCTATAAGCAAATTCATCCTGGCTATGAAAACAAAACACAGAAAAACCTGTACCACATTTCATGTCACTTAAATGTTTTTCAAGGATAAAGAGTCCAAAGTAATGGATGGTCTTACAGTGCAGGTCAGTGCTGGCTGGTTGGCATTTCTGATCCTAATCATACAGATGACGTCACTGATGGGAAGTTATACGGGTGGCGAAGGGGTGGGCGTGTAAGTGGAGAATTAAAGAAGGAGTGATGTTCAGAAAAAGAAAAGGTTTTGTTAAGAAGGATATGTGAATGGGCCAAGGCTTTTTCCATCAAAGGATGGTGAGTAATGCATGCCTAGAGAAGTCATATGAATTAAGAATGTAAATTAGGAAAAAAAATAATTTTCCAAAAATGGCACATGGATGTGATCATATTCACCCTCACAGATAAAGACTATGATCATGTAGGTAACATTTGTCCCAATTATGTCTTAATTGAAAAACCAATGCCATTTGAACACATTTTTATAGCTCAGCTTTGAATCGAGAGATGTCTTATACATATTCAGGTTATCAAAAAAAAAGTTACTAGTTTGAGAGTTCTCTATTTGGGACAAAAGATCAAACCTAGTAGCTTGCTGTATGAAGACAGATAACAAATTCTTCCTCCTTAACAAAAGATCTTAAAAATCTCTTCAACGATATATGTACTCACTCCTAAGTAGTATATCATTCATTGCTGGCATTGAATAGAAAGTAAAGATAAAACTTCTACTTTTCCAAAGCATGCACAAATGTAACAAAAATTTCTTTTTAAATACTGAGGTTGCTTAATAACAGCTGAAATCAGCTTCAGATTTTCAATTAAATTTATAGAAAAATTGAACTAAATATCCTAACACTTAAAGTAGCACATAAGTAAATTTCTATCAAATCACACATATTTTTAAAAGATAGCTTTTAAAAATCACTAATCCTCAAAAGTTTTAGTGAAAGGAATAGGACATATGCATTAGGTATTTCTTGATCAGAAATAGAACAAATATAAACCCACTGGCACATTCTGGGAAAAAGGACACACCTTCCCAAAACTTTATAAATGGCTCTGAAACCTTTCTGCAAACCTCTCCCTTCGCTTCTAAAAACAAGGTATATATGGAGTGTTTTAAACCTCCTTTGAAATCTTTCTTCTCCTACATGATTTAATTCAGGTTGTTATTAAAATGGCATACCAGGTGAAACATATTTATATCCAAAGAGTTGCAAAGTATTATTAAAAGAAGGAAAAAAATCTGTCAGCAAGAAGTTTTAAGAAAACAATTCTGGGAACCGTACTTGAGTAATGGAAGATGATGGATATACTAAAAGAGAATTAGAAGGTTTTCAAACTTAAATATGTGTACAGATAAATTTAAAAAAGAACAGAAGTTTATTAATAATATTACCAGTGGTATGAAGAAAAAAATTTGACTACGAAAAGAATACTGGCGGTTCAGGTGGCAAAGAACCCACCTGTCAATGCAGGAAACGTAAGAGATGCAGGTTTGATCCCTGGGTCGTGAATATCCCCTGGAGGAGGACATGGCAACGCACTCCAGTATTCTTGCCTGCAGAATTCCATGGACAGAGGAATCTGGAAGGCTACAGTCCACAGGGTCACAAAGAGTCGGACAAGACTAAGCAACTGACACACACTCACAAGAGAAAATACTAGATTAAACAGTCTCTCTTTGACCAGTATGGTCTATTGCATTGTAAACGGTTGGAATAATCCTTCAGGGGTGGAATAACCCCCTACCCTTTTCAGAAAGGACACTCATTGTCCCAAAGGACATGTACCTTCTCTGATACAGGTTAATCCTAACACACACAAATGGAACAGATTTTATAAAACCCATTTGAATAACAAAGTATTTCTTTCTCAAATACTCTAAACTGGTCTATTTGATTACTATTTATATGACTACATCAATGTGCCATATGTCCAAAATTCTAATAACAATGTAAACAGGTAGTAATAAAAATGTGGGTTATTAGGGTCTGAAATCTGATAAAAGGCAAGTTGGTATAGTTTTCAGGAGGCTCGGAAATGTAATTACCCAAACTGTTCAATTAATCACTGGCTGAATCATGTTTATATTTAGGTGTGGTGGACTTTGTGAATGGAAAGGAATTCTTAATTTTAAAATGAGGTAAGCTATTCAAAGTCTGCTGGAGGTTTCTCAGTAGTAAAATGTCTGGGATTAAATTAACCAGGCTTTATTTTATATTTCCCCTTTCATGTGCTTCACTTTGAATCAAATTTTGAGAAATACAGAAAATCTCTTCTTGTCCTATTTTTCCCCACTTTGAAAAAGGAGTGATCACACCCTCAACTAAGGTCAGCTTCTCCCAGGAACAGAAAAGCATTAAAGGTGCTACCAGGTGCTGACTAGTATAATATAGAGAGAAAAGAAACCAGAAGAAGGGAAATGTATGGCACTGCCTCTTCTCTCCAGCTTCTTTCTCCATCCTATCACTTGGGATTGAATTTAAATAAAAGTCATTATCACATCAAGCACCCAAAATATGGAAGGAAGATTTAGGGTATTGATCTCTATGTCATGCTCTAATGAGGTACAAAATTTTGAATAGAGAACTGTTCCAGACTATGTCCAACAAAGGTTTGATGCTAATAGTATTAATAGTGGTGTACAGAAATACCATCTTTTCCATTTCTCTTTGCCTCTCTATAATGGGAAATTGGCAGAGAGGGTGTTGATAAAGATACCTTCTTTTGCCATCATTGTTGTGGATCTCACTCATGTCCAGCTCTTTGCCACCCATGGACTGCAGCCCACTAGGCGTCTTTATCCATGGAATTTTCTGGGCAAGAATACTGGAGTGGGTTGACCTTTCCTACTCCAGGGGATCTTCCCAACACAGGGATTGAATCCGCCATCTTCTATGTCTCCTGCATTGGCAAGTGGGTTTTTACCACTGAGCTACCAGGGAATTCCTTCTTTAATTTGAAAAATGTATTAACATTTGATTCTTATCAACATTTACTTTATTCACTTATGCATTTTTATTTTTCCTTTAAAACACATATTACTGGGACAAGATAAAGTAACAGGGATTAGATTTACTATCTCACCAGAAACCACAACAAAAAATAAACAAATATGCAAAGTAACACTTTTTAATATATCGGACACCAGGCAACAGAGGATATTGATTGCTAAGAACTGGAGAACAAATGAAATGAGCTCTATTATTGCCCCAGGCTAAGATCTTGAGAGAGTTTAGAGGTTGTGGCTCTGGAACGGAGACCTGATGGAAAGTTGGGGAGAGGGGAGGCTCTGGAAAGTTGGACCTGACAGACTCCTTGAGCTAATGAGACAGAAAGGAATCCAGGAAGACAAAGGCAGCTAGGGTTCATTGTACCAACCCTTAGAGAAGAGACAGTTGAGCAGAGAATTTGGGAGATGTAGAGGATTCCTTTCAAGTAGTTTGCAGAACACTGATTGGTAGATGTGTGAGGAAACTGCCAAAGGCTAGGAAAAGAACCACCTGCCCAAGTGAGAGGAAACCCTAACTAGGCTTCACACACGCTAATAGAGCCGATTCCCATCAGCCACACCGGAAAAACTAACAATTTGACAATTCACTGAGCTATCTTAGAGTACTCAAAAGTGTCTTGTCTTCATGGCAGAAAAAATATTGATACGAGAAAAAACATCCTGGTTTGGTCCCAACTTATAAATCATAATCTACATCCAACAGGACTAATCTGCTTCCACTGAGCTCCAGAAAAAAAGCTAAAAAGTATTTACAGGAGTACAAAAATATCCAGCATCCTATGAGGTAAACGTCACAAAATTTGGCATCTGATAAAAATTACCAGGCATGCAAAAAAGCAGGAAAATTTGACCTAAAATTAGAAGAAAAACTGATCCTAAACTAACACAGACTTTAGAATTAGCAAAAATATTAAATAATAGCTAGTTATTTAATTTCCCCTGAGAAGGGCATGGCATCGCACTCCGGTATTCTGGCCTGGAGAATCCCTTGGACCAAGGAACCTGGCAGGCTAGAGTACATAGGGTCACAAAGAGTCAGACGTGACTGAACTGATTTAGCATGCTTGCATGTGTTTAGTTTTACTTCATATGTCCGAAAACCTAGGAGAAAGATGGATAAAATTAACTAAAGACATGGAAAATCTTACCAAGACCCAAACCTAACTTCTAGATATGAAAACTACTATGATTCTAGGGATAAAAAAGAACAATGCCTAAAGTTAAAAAAATACACTGGATGGAACAAATGACACATAAGAGACTAAAGAAAAAAAAATACATTAACTTGAATAGAAATACACAGTAACCGAACTAAAAAAGACACAAAAAGGGGAAAAAAAAAGAAAAGAACAGAGATTCAGAGTTGTGGGATAATTCCAAGAACCATACATTCTGATATATGTACAAACGGGGTAACAGAAGTCAAGAGGGAAAAGTAATATTTGCAGAAATAATGGCAGAAAAAAATTTCAAATCTTAGAAAACATATAAACCCACAGATAAAAGAAGGAGAACAACTGACAACCTTGAATTCTATATCCGAAAAAAGTATCTTTCAAAAAGAAAGGTGAAATAGCAACTAGAAATACAAAGTTTAAAATAAAAATTAACTACCAAAAGATACATGACACAGAAACTCTAAAAGAAGTCCTTCAAGCAGAAGAACTATTGTAAAAGATTTAAAAACCAATAGGAAAAATTAATCAGACCAAATTACAGTTCTTTGAGAAGATCAATAAATATGATAAATCTCTAGCTGGTGATCAAAAAAAGAAAGGCAAAGGAGCTAAAAATTATAAATATGAGGAATGAGAGATACGGTATCACTAGAGATTCTTCAGCTGTTAAAATTATTATAATATTATTATGACCAATTTTATGACAAAAAATTTGACAACTTGGACAAAATGAACATATTCACTACAAGGTACAAATTTCCAAAGCTTACATAAGAAAAAAAAATTAGATAACACAAATATCTTTCTGTTCATTATATTTTAAAAATGAGATTTTTAGTTAAACAAACAAACCAACCTTTCCACAAAGAAAAATCTAGCTCCAAATTGCTTCACTGGTAAATTCTATCAAACATTTAATAAATAAATAATTTCTGTGCACACTCTTCCTCAAAGTTGAAAAGGAAAAAGTACTTTTCCAATTATTCTATAAGGTCAACATACCTGATACCAAGCCAGACAAAGACATACAAGAAAAATACAGACAAATATCAGTCACAAACATAGACAGAAAATATTCTTAACAAAATGTTAACCAATTGAATTCAAGTGGAGTTTATACTAGGAATGCAAGATTGTCTTAAAGTTTTAAAATTGGCCAGTAAACTTGACAATATTAACAAACTGTGTGACCATATCAATATATTGATATTGATATGAAAATTTTATTCTCATGAAAATTCTGTGTCCTTAAAGTAAAAGGACTTTCTCAACATCATAAAGAACATTTACAAAAAAAAAAGCTATAGAACTAATGAGTTATGAGTGTTGCAGAATATAAAAATAATACATAAAATCAGTCATATTCTATACCAAAAAGAAACATTCAGAAATTTTAAATTTAAAATGCAGTATCATTTATAAAAATAGCACCAAAATTATAAAATAAGGATTTGATGGAAAAATAAGTGCAATACCTACACACTGAATATTATAAATCATTCTCAAGATAGAGGTGTACATAAATGGTGAGGTCTACTTTGTTGCTCAGAAGACCCAATATTATTAAGATATCAACTCTCAAATTATTCTACACATTACAAAAAATGTTTCCAACAAAATTTCAGACAGACTTTTTGTACAAATGGACCAATTCATTGTAAAATTCATATGAAATGCAAAAGTCCTGAGATTGCCTTACAACTTTGAGGAAAAAAAGACAAAGTTGGTGTATTAACCTGACCTTATTACAAGTCTTATTATGAAACTACAGCAATCTTTGAAAGCCTGTGGTACTGGCACAAAAAAGGGCAAACAGACAAATGGAACATGACAGAGTTTCGTTACTGACCCATAGACATATGGAAAACTGACTTTTGACAAAAGTGCAAAATGAAAATTCAGTGGAGAAAGTATAGCCTTTTCAAAAGTTGTTGCTGAAATAACTGGATACCCATGTGGAAACATAAAAACCTTGATCTATACTTTGCACCATTTACTAATATTAACTAAAAAAGACCTAAATATAAATCCTAAATCTATACAACTTCTAGAAGAATACATACCAGAAAATCTTTGTGACTTTGGGTTGTATCTTTAGAAACAATACCAAAAGCATAAATCACAGAAGAAAAAAAAATATGGACTTCATCAAAAATATAAAGCTGGATTCTTTGAACTACACTTCCTAAAGAATAAAACAGTCAACTCATGGGCCACAGCAAAATATTTTCAAATCAATATACTGATGAAGGATTTGTGTCCAGAATATGTAAGGGCCTTTCAAAACTCAATTAAAAAAGTAATGAGAAAACCAGATTTAAACACAGGCAAGACATATGAACAGACATTTCAAGAAGATAAGAAGACAGTAAATAAGTACATATAAATCCTCTCAACATAATTAGTCATTTGGTAAAAATATCAAAACCAATGTGAGATATAACTACACATTTATTTGAATGACTAATAATTAAAATACTAACCATACCAGGTGTGGTGAGGATGTAGAGGAACCCACCCAGACACTGTTGGTAGGTAAACAATGACAGTGTCTTAAAATGTTAAACACACATCTGTCCCTATAATCCACCTATTCTACTTTTAGGCAGTAACTCCAGATACATTAAAAAATAATAGCCATAAAAAATGTAGATATGAATGATAGTAGCAACTTCATTGGCAATAGTCAAACTGGAAACAACCCAGACATCTATCAACAGGTGAATAGATAAATACATTATATATATATTTGTACAATGAATACTGTTGTTGTTGTTGTTGAGTTGCTAAGTCATGTGTGACTCTTTTGTGACCCCATGGACTGTAGCCCGTCAGGCTTCTCTGTCCATGGAATTTCCTAGGCAAGTATACTGGAATGGGTTGCCATTTCCTCCTCCAGGGGATCTTCTTGACCCATGGATCAAACCTACATCTCCTGCATTGGCAAGCAGATTCTTTACCACTGAGCTAGCAGGGAAGCCCAATGAATACTATTCAGCAATAGTAAGGAATCAATTATGATACACATAATAACATGGATAAATCTAAATAGTTATGGCAAGAAAGCAGATCAAAAAAAGTGTATAGATAATGGATGATCCTGTTTGTATAAAATTCTGGATGATGCAAACTAATCTACAGTGACAGAAGATACAGACATGAGAAAATTTTTGGAGATAATATTCACTATCTTGATTGTAGTTAACTGTTTCGGGGGTGTATGCATACATCAACATTTATCAAATTGTACACTACAAAATGTGCAAATATATATATCAATTATACCTCAGTAAAGTTAGAAACTATCATTATTGTACTTTTTTATATATATATATTTTTCCCCTTCTACATGAAGAATGCATAAAGAAATGCCCAACCAACTGCTGCTGCTGCTGCTGTTGCTTCAGTCGTGTCCGACTCTGTGTGACCCCATAGATGCCAGCCTACCAGGTTTCCTCTGTCCCTGGGATTCTCCAGGCAAGAATACTGGAGTGGGTTGCCATTTCCTTCTCCAAAGCATGCATACATGCCAAGTCGCCTCAGTCGTGTCCGACTCTGTGCGACCCCATGGACAGCAGCCCACCAGGCTCCTCTGTCCACAGGATTCTCTAGGCAAGAACACTGGAGTGGGTTGCCATATTCCTTCACCCAACCAACAGTTGGTTCTAAATACTGTTCTGCATGATGAGCTGTGTAGGAAGAATCTCAGGCTCTGACTCAGCCAAAATGCAGAGTGGGTTCATTCACAATGAAATAGACTATAGAAATAAGAAAAGATTTTGGTTGGAGTAGGGGAGATAATATCAACTTAGAAATGTTAAAAACCCAGGTATTTGTAGTGCCTCCAAGTGCAGATGTTCAGTAAGCACATGTAATAGATGAGTTTACAGGCTAAAGATAAAAATTTAGTGACTACTGGCATTTAGGTGGTAGTCAAAGCCACTGATGTCAATAAAGTTACTCCAAGAAAGTTGACAAAGTAAGAGGAGAAAGATCAAATAGAACCTATAAGGAAGCCATCATTTAAGGGGTGGGCAGGGGAAGAAAAATGCTATTAAGGATGCTAAGGTAAGGTAGGTAGAAGGATGCAGGAAAGGCTGGCTTAGCATTGTCTTAAAAGCTAAAAGAGATGAAAAAAAATTTTAAAGAGAAATAGTCTACATCTCACATCAAGCACAGACATTGAGTAAATCAGGGTTCCTAAGCACAGGAACTGAGATGATCTGGGATTCTGGCTAGAACAAAGCTATAGCAAGGTTGGTTGGTAGTAGAGGCAAGAACTCAGTGGGAAGTAAGGAAATATTCAAACAAAAAGTCAACAAAGAAAAGGCTTTGTTTCAGGAAGATATCATGGTAACTGCATGAGAGATGAGTTTAAAGAGAATTAGGAAAAAAGACCACTTGTAAAACAAGTGAAATGTATTGGAGAGAGCTGAAAAGGGTCTATTCAAAAATGGTGTCCATGGAATAGCAAGGGACATCATTGAACAACATCACAGAGAAAAAAAATCATATAACTTACAAATGCATTTGATGCCAAGGAGATCAAGAACTAAAAGGAGATTCCACATTCAAAGTCATGGCAGATTGGAAAAATAGGGATATTAATAGCAATGATAAAATGGGGAATGAAATCTAATTGGAGGAAGAAAGAGGAACATTCTAATTTAGGAAATACTTTTATCCTTCTATAGTTTCTTATTCCAAGCTTTAGAGATATCTGTGAAGGTGTACATAATGAATCTATAATTCATGAAAAAAAATCCTACACAGTCATGGAAATTTTTATTAAAATTAGATATACCCACTGAGGGAGAAGGCAATGGCACCCCACTCCAGTACTCTTGCCTGGAAAATTCTGTGGACGGAGGAGCCTGGTAGGCTGCAGTCCATGGGGTCGCTAAGAGTCGGACATGACTGAGCGACTTCACTTTCTCTTTTCACTTTCATGCATTGGAGAAGGAAATGGCAACCCACTCCAGTGTTCTTGCCTGGAGAATCCCAGGGACGGGGAAGCCTGGTGGGCTGCCGTCTATTGGGGTCACACAAAGTCGGACACAACTGAAGTGACTTAGCATAGGATAGCATACCCACTGAGTGAGACAAGGTATCATATGTCATTTATTTGGGTGTTATTGGTAAAATCATACACATCATTTCAACTGCATAATTATAATTGCAGAAAATTCTCTGGTATGTTTGTTAAAATTTTAACTACTTGGTGATGATGATGATGGTGACAATGATGTGTGTGCATGTTTTAAATCAACTTTGATGTGACAGCAATGTCCTGAGGGCATCATATTAGTTGCTTGCTATTTGAAAGGCAACTCCTTCCTCAACTACTCAAAGAGCAATGAACACAACACTCCCCTGCTAGTGCTATGCCTTCAAGCTTGGGTTAGAAGTAGAACTTTTCATTAAAGTTCTTTTTAATTAGGACTGCAGAGAACCAGTTTCTCTATTTCTTTTGTAAAAAGTATGATTTCATAGAATTTGAGAAAGGGCATAAAAATGCACTATTTCTCAAGATCACAGAAAATAATATGTATTCAGTCTATCATAATACCATTTGATACCTATTTTCCTATACTTTATATTGTTAATCATAAATAGCTTTTAAGAAGCTAAGAAATGTATCATCTCATTGAATTCATTAAGAAGTAAACATTTAAAACCCCTTGTTTCCCTCTATCACTGAAAGGCTTTCAACTAATTTGTTATCCAACTGCAAGCATTTTCTGTTCTGTAGAAATCTTATCTTGCATCTTTGTGAATTTCTATAGGCTTCCACCAGGCTTCTGTCTTTGGAATTCTTCAGGTAAGAATACTGGAGTGGGTAGTCATTCCCTTCTCCAGGAGATCTTTCAGACCCAAGAATCAAGCCCTTGTCCTTGCATTGCAGGCAGATTCTTTACCATCTGAGCCACCATGGAAGCCCATTAACATACTGAACACACAAATAAAAATGTAAATTGTCATAAGAATGGATGGGTAAAACTAGTTTTCTTGAGTTTAAGATCTTTCTGGTCATTAGTTAAAAGTATCCTGCAGCATTTCTTATGTCATCGATTAAAGAGGTCTCATGTCTATTTATTGCCAATCCAGTATGGCTTTCACGAATATTTGATACCTTTATATCTGGTAGATTTTAACTGCCTTGAGCAAAAGTACTTTTCTAGCTCTCCTAAAGGGATGCTCCCCAGAAACAAAGCTCTGAATTGTGCATCTCAGCCAGTCTTGCTTTGCTTCAGACCTGCTTATCCTGTGTCCTGGATTCCTCATCTGTGGAACTGAGATATTTGTGGCTGGTATCAACCTTATGGGTTTGAAATAAAAAAATAAAAGAATCTACCTTTAAAGGGTCTCAAAAAAGACCATAAGTGGGTATAAGTTATGTTCACATGCCTTCCTACCAAGAGGCATACAATCCAGTCTATCATTGTTGTTACTGCTGCTGTTCTTTGTTGAAATCATCTTAAATTTGGTAAAGGTTTTTCAGCTCGTCAACATGCTGGAATGAAAACCACAAGGAAGGACAGCACTGCATTATTTGGCAAAACTCGGTTACCAAATTGAGCAAAGGAAGCAAAATGAAGGTGCTTAGTGTAGCCCTGCCTGAGCACACAGAAAAAAAAGCTGTAATCATATCTAATTAGTGTTAAAATAATGTTTCCCTTTGAAATGTTTAATTAGCTCTGTTTTAGAACATAAACATTCTTGACGCAGCACACACTGTAGAACTCAAAGACTCTGATGAGTTAAATGTTGCAAAGTGCCCTTGCACCCTGTGTGGGGCAGAACCTGACAAGGAGTTGCTAGCAGATGTCCGGCCCATTGGTGGAGCCAGGATGCTTGCTCCAAACAGCAGGCCATCATTTCAACCATTGTTGCTTCTACCACGTCTCCCAGTGTGCTTTCAATTTAACAGCATCACCAGCAGACAAAGAAAGTTCTGACAATTTGCCCTTCAGTTCAGAGAGGAATTTATATTTAAACTTGTTTAACCTCTCATAACGTATTAGTTATTGTTGCCAGCCTGTGTGCATCCCCTGGCAAGGAGCTCCTCATTCTGAGAGGAGGAGGGGGGTGCCCTTCAGTCTGATAAAGCAAGACCAGATTTACTGGCACACTTACAGGATGCTTGTCTCAAGATTGCAGCAAATTTAATTAACCTTATTATAAATATGGTTTTCTTGATGATTACATCACAGTTTGGTCTTGCTTTTGCCTACTGCTGTTTCAAAGTAGTATGTCCTTTCTAAAAGAGTTTTCTAGAAAAGCACAGACTACTAAAATAAGTAAACTTATCCTGACTGTGACCTCTCCTATCTGTGGTCCTGTTCTCAGATCAACAGCATCTTCCCAGGATCCTAGTGACTTTACCTTTGTTCTAGCACACTTTGCCAAACTCATGACAAGGAGCAACCTTACAATAAAACTAAAATGATTCTAAGACATTAAACATAGATAAAAATTCTGGTGTGGAATTCTGTGCCAGACTAATTACTGCCCTAAGTTCTTACCAAAGAGATTATCCTGGTCTGTGAAAAGTACAAGGGATTTCATTCCTTTCAAAGCACTAGCCAAGCCTTTCACAAATATAATGTTCTCATCTAAAAGTGCAAACACATACATGTACCTCCATGCGGGTTTATTTCCAAAGTACGTTTGCCTCCCTGGTTACTGAGATCCTCAGTCTCTAGAATTAAATTGGGAGATGGGGAAGGAACACGCAGCCTAACCAGACTAACCCATGCCCAGAACACCCCACCTCCCCACCTTCTCTTTAGCATGCCTTCCTTTATATAAGCTGCTCATGGGAATCCTCCTCTTCTAGAAGATTTTCCAGGTAAACCAGGAGAATGGCAGGAACATCCACTCTGTGTGTGCAGTGTTAGTCACTCAATCATGTCCGACTTTTGTGGCTGCATGAGCTGTAGCCCAGCAGGCTCCTCTGCCAATGGAATTCTCCAGGCAAGAATACCAGAGTGGTTTGCCGTTCCCTGTCCAAGGGATCTTCCCAGACCCAGAGATGGAACCTGGGTCTACTGCATTGCAGGTGAACTATTTACCATCTAAGCCACCAAGGAAGCCCGCAGGAACTTTCACTCTACTCACTCAACTCACTCAACTCAAGACTCTCAAGGGTCTTCTGATATCAAAATACACAGTGCTCCTTCACTACTATGAATAGAAAATCTCAGCCTGTGGAAACATCTGTCAAGTGTAAGCTGTATAGGGCCATTCAGATCTAGGTTTCTTGACTTTGGATAATGGTCAGGGACTCCTGAGGGCTTCCCAAGTGGTTCAGTGTTCACCACTGCCTGCAACGCAATGACACATGTTACATCCCAGGGTCAGGGAGATCCCCTGGGGAAGGAACTGGCAGCCCAGTCCAGTATTCTTGCCTGGAAAATCCCATGGACAGAGAAGCTTGGTGGGCTACACTCAGTGGGATTGCCAAGAGTCAGACACGACTGAACACACAGGCATTAAGGTGCTCCAGGCCTAGTCAGCCCTGTCCAGGGCCTACTCTGACATAAAGTTTTCTTCCAAGTAGATGGCTTCAGTTGGCAGAAGAAGGAAATATAAGAGAACCACGGAAGCTTCCCTAAACAACAAAGGACTTTGAAGTGTAAATACACCTTCTGCACAGCTAACTGGAGAGGTCTGATCACTGAAAGTCCAGCTGATTACCCTTTTAGAAAGGGTAAGAGAGGAAATTTGTAAACAATTAGATGCCCCATAATTAGGGAATTGTTAGCCTAATGACCCATTCGGTGAAACACTTGGGAGGCATTAAAAAAGATTCATGAAGAGTTTACAACAGAACCATGTGTATATTTTACAGTTAAGTGAAAAAAAAAAAAAAAACTAGGACACAAAAATGTCACATATAAAGAGTAAAATGTTAGGCAGCAAAAAAAAAAAACATTTAAACTGGTTATGTTAATGGGGTAAAATGCATTCATGTTTCTCTTCTTTCTTCTGCTGACTTTTTGTAATATAATAATATATAAGTTATAATTAGTATATTATATTATTATAATGAAAAATAAAATAGTAAAGTGCTGTTTTATATTGAAAATTAGTATGTACTTTATTTTGAAAATGGAAAAAATGAAAAAACTTCTTAGGGGTTATTTGTAGAAGTAAATCATGCCTTGTAAAAAGGAACAAATTTATACTTTGAGAGTATTTTTTCTTATTTCTATTTGATCCTTTAATCGCTGCAAAAAAATTGAAATTGAATAAAAATGAGTGTATCCTCCCTGAGAACAAGTATTTTCATGCTCTGTTTGTGTGTTCAGTCACTAAGTCCTGTCCAACTCTCTGTAACCCCATGGACTGTAGCCCGCCAGGCTCCTCTGTCTATGGGATTTCCCAGGCAAGAATATCAGAATGAGTTGTCATTTTCTCCTCCAGGGGATCTTCCCTACCCAGGGATCGAACCCATGTCTCTTGCGTATCCTGCACTGCAGGCGGATTCTTGACCCACTGAGCCACCTGGGAAATCCTATCATGCTCTGCTGCTGCTGCTGCTGCTGCTGCTAAGTCGCTTCAGTCCTGTCCGACTCTGTGCGACCCCATAGACGGCAGCCCACCAGGCTCCCCCTGTCCCTGGGATTCTCCAGGCAAGAACACTGGAGTGGGTTGCCATTTCCTTCTCCAATGCATGAAAGTGAAAAGTGAAAGTGAAGTCACTCAGTCATATCCGACTCTTAGCGACCCCATGGACTGCAGCCTACCAGGCTCCTCCATCCATGGGATTTTCCAGGCAAGAGTACTGGAGTGGGGTGCAATTGCCTTCTCCGCTATCATGCTCTGCTGCTGCTGCTGCTAAGTCGCTTCAGTTGTGTCCGACTCTGTGCGACCCCATAGATGGCAGCCCACCAGGCTCCCCCATCCCTGGGATTCTCCAGGCAAGAATTCTGGAGTGGGTTGCCATTTCCTCCTCCAGTGCATCAAAGTGAAAAGTGAAAGTGAAGTCGCTCAGTCGTGTCCAACTTGTAGCGACCCCATGGACTGCAGCCCACCAGGCTCCTCCGTCCATGGGATTTTCCAGGCAAGAGGACTGGAGTGGGGTGCCGTTGCCTTCTCCATGCTCTAAGCATTACTAAATGGAGTCTCCTCATATTGAAGCATCTCTACAAACATCTGAAGAATTAATTTAATGAACAATTCCAATATGTATTTTTCACAGCTTTCTTACAAATAAATTACATGCATGTCAATCCTAGATAAGACAGGAGAATTTAATTAGCCATACTCTACTAGTACTGTTGGGAATAGAAAAAAATATATTCATGATTTCTAAGATAGATGAAAAACAAGTTATACGTTTTTTTTACTCATCATTTGTTGGTTAAATTGAGTATTTTCAAAGAATTTCCAAAATTCCTTGGTGTCAAACTCTATTTTTTGGACACAGCTTCCTCAGTGTTACTATCATGACATGAAGTCATTTTAAGACAAACCAAAAAAAAAGTTGCAGCTACTGAAAACCTTCTGGGTTCAGAGGTGCAGGAAAAGAGTCTAACACGTAGGGCTATTTCTGTCCATGTGGTGGCCTCCACAGTGCAAAATCTCTTCCCTTGTACAGTGTCAAGTTCTCTTCACTAAATGGTCTAAAATTAAATAATATGACTAAAATATTCACTTCAGTTAATACACAGCTGTTAAAAGATAATGTGAATGCATTCAAACCAATCTATAATGTAAATGCATTCAAACCAATCTATCTTCAATGCTTAGCTGAGCTAAGAAAATGAGACACGAGACTTCCCTGGTGGCCCAGTGGCTAAGACTCTGCACTTCCAATGAAGGGGGTCCAGATTTGATCCCTGATCAGCAAACTACATCCCCCCTGCCATAACTAAGAGTTTCTATGTGGCAACTAAAGATCCCATACCCTGCAAGGAAGATCAAAGATTCTATGTGCCGAAGCAGCCAAATAAATAAAAATTTTAAAATAAAGAAATATTTTAAAAAGGAAATAAGTCGTTCATTCAGCTGTAGAAAATAAAAGGTGGACCCAACTGAGAAAAGAGTCTGGACCTGCATGGGAATGGCAGCTGTAGGGTACTAGGGACTTGAAAACTCTCAAGAGCAATAGCAAGGGATAGGAGCAGATGTAGAAAGAGCAGGATGGGGGGTGGAGACACAACAGAAAAGAGCTTATATTCTGAAATTCTATTTATGGACACTATTGTGTCCCCTCAGGCCAGACCTCTTCTTTAGTGGTTCTAAGGACCCAATTCCCAGCTTCCGTGGGCTTTGCTTCTCCTGTTTAGCTCCTGCAACTTTCTTCTGAGGATTCCCCTTAGACTACTGGGGACCCTTGTATTGTAGGAGCAGGAAGCTGAAAGTGCCTGGAAATGCAGGTTTTACCCTCTGTTGGTTTATAATCCATGACTGTCTGGTAGGGCAGAGTGACATCCAACTCCTTTGTCTTGAGAAGGTTAAAACTCTAAGGTATAATTTATATCCCAAGTGCCCACAAGACTAGTTCAGGATTTCTCTTGAAACCACACCCTCTCTGAAATCATACTTCTGAAATCAAGCCTTCCGTGTCCTTTTTCTTCCACTCTCTTACTGGTTTCTCCTAGGAGCACTTCTTTAATAAATAACTTGCACTTGAATCCTTGTCTCAGGATCTGCTTCTGGAGAGCAGTACTAATATACACCTCAGAGGCAGGACACATCACTATTTCTTCTTCCCCTGCTTTACCTTCTGCCTTTTCTTCCCTCCTGTATTCATCCCTCCCTGACATCAGTTCCCAGAAGTTATACTAGATCATATTCTCAGTGTTTACCTGTTGTGTATATGAAATCACTGGTACCCAGTATAATTCTAGCAGAACTTAGCACTTAGTAAAATCTATGCAACTAAATCATATTTCATATATTTCACTGCAAGAACAATCTTTTTCATACATTACAAAATGGTACAAATGGAATGTGGCCATAAGATTAAACATTTCAATTGTGTCTTCTTTGACCCAGCATTCATAATCTCAGAAATTTTTCAATAATGATAAATTATACAATTTCGTAATGACAGGTAAAAGCAGGGAGCTCTTTGCAATTTTTCTTTCATATTATTTTTGTTAAAAACTTTACATTTTGTATTGGGGTATAGCTGATTAACGATGTTGTGACAGTTTCAGGTAACCATGAAGAACAATTTTTAAATTTATTTTTCTTGGATATAATAATTAATAAGTTCTATGACTGATTCTTTGAAAGAACAGCATCACAACAAAAGAACTAGAGCATTCTGAAAGTATCACCATATTCTGTCCATGGACTTAAATTTCTGTCAATGAATAGTTCATTAAGAAGGTAAACTTTGTGGGTATGTATGTTTTTATAAGTAATAGTGTTTGAGCACATGAAATGAGAGATATATGTGGTATGAAAACAGTATTAAGTTCTCTGAAGTGCCCCTAGTTTCTTTGGTTAATCTAAAGACATTTTACTTCCCTTCATATTTCCAATTTTTCATCTCCAATGTTCTCTTTCCATTATTATTGTATTTCATTTCATTTCACTGAATTTCATTTCAGCTTCATGAGCTATTTGACCACTATTTTTTGTTTCATTAGCATTTCTATGGTATTTTGGCATTCTTACACATAGTTAAGCATTTTTTGACTTCTTAAAATGTATAAGTTTTTGATTAAGTAAATATAAATATCAGTATTTAAGTAAAAATAAGTATTTGACTTATATTTATATAAGTAAATATAAGTATTTGATTAAGTAAATATACATTTTTCATCTCCAGTGTTCTTTTTCCATTTTCATTATATTTCATTTCATTGTATTTCATTGAGTTTCATTTCAGCTTCATGAGCTATTTGATCACTATTTTTGTTTAATCAGCATTTCTCTGGTATTCTGGCATTCTTACACACAGTTAAGCATATTTTAACGTCTTAAAATGTATAAGTATTTGATTAAGTAAACATAAATTCAAAACAAAAATCTTCATTGAACTAAATTAATGCTTGGAATTGCACACAATTATTGTAACACATTTAAATACTACGGTACTAAGTTCAAAATAGGTGAAATATATTTAACATTACACTCTGTAGAAATTATAAGCTTAATTAGAACAATAATTAAACAAATGTAGAGAAACAAATGTAACTCATAATTAAAAGTTTCTTCTCACCTTTCAATGTCAACAGGTATAACTTAGTAGGTGTATTTTTTTCATTTAATTTCATTTAATCTTCAGTGAACCATTTGTTCACTGGTTGATTAAAAATTTTAAGGCAATAAATCTGTATGTTTTAACTAGATATCTAGATGAAATTTGGTAGGCAGATTGCAGATCCAGCTCTTAATAGTAATCCTATAGGCAATCTACTCTGAATTTCAATAACTGATTTGCAAGTGAACTCTTGTTGGAGGACCTATCTGGACAGAAACCTAACAAACACACTTTCACAAAATGTAGATGAAAAAAATTAGCTAGCCAAGTCATTCCACTTGAACCCATCAGTCACATTAAGTGAAGTACCAATATTTATTTATCGAAACATATGTAAGGGATTTCCCTGGGGGCCAGTGGTTAAAACTCCATCTCCCCAATGCAGAGGGCAAGGGTTCAATGCCTGGTCAAGGAAATATGTTTAATATCATATCTGAAATGAGTCGCCAGTCCAGGTTCATTGCCTGATAACAGATGCCTGGGGCTGGTGCACTGGGACGACCCAGAGAGATGGTATGGGGAGGGAGGAGGGAGGAGGGTTCAGGATGGGGAACACATGTATACTTGTGGTGGATGCATTTTGATGAATGGCAAAAGCAATACAATACTGTAAAGTTAAGCAAAATAAAATTTTAAAAAAAGGAACTAAGATTCCACTTTCCACACAATGTGGTTAAAAATAAAATAAAAGATAAAAACAAAACTTTAAACAACAACAGCAAAAAACAAACAAATAAACCTCTATTTACTCAAGTGCAAATAGGGTAAAATATGGTAATTACATGAGTTCCAGTATTCATCACGGAGAAGGCAATGGCACCCCACTCTAGTACTCTTGCCTGGAAAATCCCATGGATGGAGGAGCCTGGTAGGCTGCAGTTCATGGGGTTGCTAAGAGTCAGACATGACTGACTGACTTCACTTTCACTTTTCACTTTCATGCACTGGAGAAGGAAGTGGCAACCCATTCCAGTGTTCTTGCCTGGAGAATCCCAGGGATGGGGGAGCCTGTTGGGCTGCCGTCTATGGGGGGTCACAGAGTCAGACACGACTGAAGTGACGCAGCAGCAGCAGCAGGAGTCATCAAGCAAGTTCCACCTCTTACTAATCTTTTATACTTAGTATGTGCTCTATATAATAATTCCAAATGTTCCAAAATAAAATGATATATGTAATTTGTTTTTATACTAATTACTAACTGAAGATATCTTACTTATTTTACTTTTGTTCCTTTCCTAAGGAGAGTTTTTAAGACTTGGTTAAAGATGAACTAGTTATTAAAGCAAAGGCAGTTTTACCAAGGTCAGGTTTTTTTCAAACAAAAAACCCAACACATTTAGACAACCAAGACTTTTCAAATAATTTTATAGTATTAATTAAAATTAATAATAAATTATTAATTTATTAATATAAATTTATAATATTAATTATAATAATATTATAATTGAAAATTAAATTAATTTTCAAATAATTTATAATATTAATGTGACCATGTAGGTCACATTAACACTTGCATAAAAGAAGTAGTAGAAAAGGCAGCATATCATGTCATTGTTTTATACCACAATAGCTAACAGGATAAAAATATTTATTCAATGAAATAAAAATCCTTAACTCTTTTGCAATCAACAAAGCATTAGTGCTACATTTTAAAATTTCAGAATTTCATTCAATATAGGGAAAATAGTTTACAGAATAAATCAAACCAAATTATCATTGTCCAAGATGCCACAGGAATAATTCACACTTTAGAATGAATATGTATTTAGAAAAAATATTGATTCTATAGAAAATCATTGATACATATTTGTAACTTTCTTAGTGGGTCAAATCACATTATCTTTATATCATTAAATATAGCTTTAAGGTATGGACAACAATTTAATGAGACTGTTTTTTAAACATATTTGAAATAAATTTTTCCCCTTTGAAGGAGTCTCTTTGGAAATAACAAACTTATTTCAGTAATTCCATTGCTTTGTTTTTGGAACTGTCATTCAGAAACTGCAACATACTTTTGAGATACATCTCAATAAGCAAAACTCCTCTGATGGCATATGTGGTTTCAGAGACACAAAAGTCATCTCAAGCCTGTTTTTGGTCTCCTGAATTGGGTGAGAACACTTGGCAAAACATCTTGTTAAAGTACTGTGATGTTCCTATAAAATAATGAGGTATAGTGGCTGTATCATATAACTTCATAATTATTATGAATTTAAAATAAGATAATATTTTCAAAATTAAATAGTAGCAATCATAGACCAAAATAATAATCTTGAAAATGACATTCATTTGAAGGGATATAATGCAGTACGGTATGAAATCATTCTTGGGTATACCATATATATAGGGCTTTGTTAAAACCACTGTTTGTATTTATTATAACTTCTCCTTGACTTCTGGACAGATCTGTACTTCATTCACTCATCCATCCATCCAACCCACTCTCCCTCCCTCTGTCCAATCATCCCCTTAACCATTCATTCATTCATTAATCAAACAGTTTGTGAGTTATTACAATGTACCAAACTAAATCCAAAGCCACAAGATGAGTAAGATAGAGTCCCTGCATCTCTTTTATGTTCTTGGGTTTTCCCTATAAACATTACAAATCAATTATCTTTCTCCTAAATAGAAAATTGCTCAAAATAATTTGAATCTTAAGTAAAACATTTATTTTGTTACAAAGAGTATTCTAAGAGAAAATACTCTGAATTTACAGACTTTGAGATTCTTGTTTTCCATGTTACTGCCAACAACTAGAGTAACCTGTCACTTGGTTTTGAAACTCAATAGATTTCACCCAATAAACTCAATATCCATAATTTAGGCATAATCACTCAGCATCTCATTAACAGCTCTTAATCATATTCCCATTCCCTAACCTTAATTTTAGAAGACAGCATATGATAATAAAACAAATTCATATTATCAATTATTTTAAGGAACAGATTCCAGGGAATATTCTGGGATCAGTATCATCCGAACTAACACTCTAAGCATTCAACACTCATATCCAAGTAATTGACAAGGTGAATAATTATGCAGATACATGATGCCAACAGACTGCAAAGATCTGCAATCCTTATGGATGTAACATTATTCAGGATATTGTACTTGGAGAGAAAATTATATTCACACCAATATTTTCAACAACAAATCATTATAAATAAGATGCTTTTATAATATTTCTAGAATTTTTAGATTTTATAATAAACTATTTTAAACCAGGACATTTCTTTAGGCAAAAATTCTTATCCCAATAATCAACTTTTTCCCCAATAATCTTAGTTTTAATGTAAATAACCATACATCTAGAAAAGTACAAGCAAAATCTACTGATTATTGCCATAAACATTGTTCTTTCAATCAAGAGATAAAAATTAAACATCTTAGCACTTAGCTTTACATACCATTATTTTTTCTAACATAAAGTCGCTAAAATAATAAAAATGTCAAAAGGTAATTCTGTTTATAAAATGGCTGGCAATTTTCAGTGATTGAGAGTGAGTATATAAGAAACGATTTGAATATAGTTAGATGTGTTCGATTTTATAACATTCATGGAGCTTTCATGATATATCCCTGTATTGGGAGCATGGAGTCTTAACCACTGGACTGCCAGGAAAGTCCCAACAATGTTGAACCATTTAATATTTATAATCAGTGCAATGAAATGATCAAATCTCTCTTATTAGAATGATCACTCCATTGGCAGTATAGAAGACTGACGCAGGAGAGGAAACTGGATGAAGGAAGATTAGTTAAAGATTACGAGGTGAATGATGAAAAAAAGTATAAAATATTATCATGGTTACATTGAAAGAGAGGGAGGAAAGAGTGCACACAAGACATGCATGCATACATGTATGCATGCTAGGTTATGTCCCACTCTTTGGGACTCCATGGATTGTAGCCTGCAAGGCTCTGCAGTCCATGGAATTCTTCAGGCAAGAATACTGGAGTGGGTTGCCATTTTTCACATGAGACACTTCTGACTAATACACACAGTTCAACCTCACTGAACTGTTTTCTTCTCTAGTCTGACCAAACTGAATTAACTGAACAGCACATCACTGAGAAGAATAACTTAGTTAAAAAAATTCTAGACAGTGAAGACATGATGTATTTTATAGAGAAGCTGTAAAAACTACTTTTCAGGAGAGGGCTCATATATACAGCCTCAGGCACAAACAATAACAACACACTCATAAAAATACATACTCCTCACCTACAGAGCTTTAAAGTTAACAAGGCATTTTCATATACATTCCTTAATGATCGCAACAGCTTTGTTGAAACAGACATCATCATTCCCACTTTGCAGTCAAGTAAACTGAATCTCAGAGATGATAAGGTGGGCTCAGCTCCAGATCTTCCCAAGACACCCTCCAATAGGTACCTTTTCTAGAAAGTCTTGAATATTCCACTTATTAACCATATACTCTTGGCCAAGAAAATTACTTCCTGCTGAGCCTCAGCTGTTGTGGTTGAGAAAAAAATAATATTTTTTACTAGAAAATAAAATAATTTTCCTAAAGTGGCTTTGGCATTGCTAGCACTCTTTTAAGTCCCACCTTGTATCAAGTATTTGAAGATAACTACTATTTCCTGGGCTTTTTAGGTGGTGCAATGGAAGGATTTCACCTGCCAATGCAGGACACTCAAGAGATGTAGGTTCAATCCTTGGGTCAGAAAGATCTTCTGGAGAAGGAAAGGGCCACCCACTCCAGTATTCTTGCCTGGGAAATCCCATGGACCAAGGAGCCTGGCGGGCTACAGTCCATGTGGTCGCAAAAGATGCAGACATGACTGAGCATGTATGTGCGTGTGCATACACACACACACACACACCTATTTCAAGCAGAGGTATATTCTGAATATATCCATAGGATTTATTTCCTGAAGCAGAGACTATAAATATCAGAGCATGAGTGTCAGGGGCTGTAAGTTTACTATTAATGAATATTACTAAAGAGAACAAATATGAATAGTAGGCTAAAAACCAATTAAGTGTAGGAGAATAAAATGTGAGGAGATGAAAGCTTAAAGTAATTGCTATGCTCAACAGAATCAAATATTGCAAAGAGGAAAAGGAGGGTGATTACTAACAGCATTTCATTGAATTTGACAATTCAAAATGTTATTGCTCATAATTATAAAAATTATCATTCAGAAACTTCCCAAAACAAAACTAAACAAACAAACAAAATATAGTTTTTAGGATCCAGACGAAAGGCAAAGTCACACTTTGCTCTTTGGAATATCATTTGGAGTAGTAGAGTATTAAGTAACAAAACCCACAAATGTGTATCATTCTTTCCTAATAACTTCAAATTTAAGAACTTTACTCATTTACAAAAATCAGAATTCCAAAAACTAAGAATACAAAAACATGGTTTTGAAAAAACTGTATAGTTCACATGAAAATGATGGAAATCACTGGTAAGGAAATTGCTGGACAATGTGAAAACACTTATACCCTCAATAAAACTGTCATTAATAAAAATTTAAAAAAAAATTTTTTTTTTTTTTTTCAAAAAAAACTGTTGTTCAACAAAAGCAGAAAGAAAAAGATAAGTAGAGGAAACAGAAAAATCCTGAATCTAGGGTTGATCACTTTAATTTTTGAGAGTAATTAAATTACTAATAATCCTACTGGAGTTCAAGAGCTTTTGACACATGTTCTCCAGGATGCTTTTATCATAATAAGTGCAATAGACCAGACCCTCTTTAGCAAAGAGACCAGGTACTTCATAATCTCTAGCCAGCCCAATAACATACAAAGGTTGAGGATGTTTCTAGATTAACTAGCTAGTGCCTATGATTTATGCACACTCATCTCAATGTAGCCAAAATCATCTTCATAAAAGAATAAACACAATGGTTCCTAAATATGTTTGATATAATGAGAAGACAGAGTTCAACTGTTGAGGACTTTTGCCCATAATTATTCACATCGAATTTCCCAATTGTTGTTGCTTAGTTGCTATGTCATGTCCGATTCTATGCAATCCCATGGACTGTAGCTAGCCAGGCTCCTCTGTCCACGGAATTCTCCAGGCAAGAATACCGGAGTGGGTTGTCATTTCCTTCTCCAAGGATCTTCCCAAGCCAGGGATCAAATACCCGCCTCCTGCATTAGCAGGTGGATTCTTTACTGCTTAGCCACCAAGGAAGCCCGATGTGGATACATTAATTTAAATGGCATGTATCAGACAGTATCACAAAGTGGAATTATAAAAACAGTCATTAGAAATAGGAATGAAGACAGTGTTGAGCAGTTTTCTCAGAAAACTACAAATCACCATACCCTGCATTTCTGAATAGGGAAAATCTATTAGATTAGAATTTCAACAGGGCAGAGGCAATGGCCAAATTGTCCTTCATCTTCTTATAAAATAAACTCTCTGGCTAACTAGGTTTATGTAAAGGACACATCTTGTTTTGGAAAGGAATCCTTTCTGTTATCACTTTTTCTCTCAAGGTTTACGGGTTACCTATTTTGTCCTGCCAGATCTTTAACAACAAAGGTACTCGGAGACACATTTTCAACAGGTCTCTTTCAGGTTAAAAGAGATAAGAAGTCACCGCCTGGTGGGTCATCCACTTCTTACAGAGAGAGGTGACCCAGATGATGGGCACTGATGCCCTCAGCCTTCTTCACTTCAGGAGGATTTGACTGGCCTTTTTTTGGTTTGTTTCCAATGTAGGTAAATGAGCTCTGCAAATATTAACCAGTGTCAGGCATGCTGTGAACTTCTTCCTAATGAGACCCTAAGGATGTGAGCTGGAGGAACTACTTCAGCTAGTCTACAGGCGATACCGAACAGTCAGACTTTTAATTTCACTTAAATGCAAACCAGAGAAGGATAGCCCTGGAAAGCTTTTTAAATATGAAGAAATAAGCTCAAATCATAGCATCATCTAGTTAATGACACAATAGAGCTTTCATAAATGACCTAAAGCAAATGATTAAGAACATTCCAAACTAACCACACAGCATTAAGAAGGTCTGTTATTTTGAACTGCCCCTTTGCGGACACGTCTGCATTTGTCTTCACAAACAGTAGGCTTTCTGATCTAGGTTCTGGGAGATAGCCTTATGATCTGGGTGCCAAAGCTACTTGCAGATATTGCATTAGAGAAGAACAAACTTCAGCAACACTCTTTTTGTCTACCCTTCAAATTCCCATATCTGGGCCTTCTTTTAAATTAATTTCCTTTTCCTGTATTCTGTATTCCTATTCCTGTATTTCCTGTATTCTATGCTTTATTATACAATCTCTGCCTTGTAGATTTCAGGCTGGCATTATCTGGTTTGAGTTATAAGCACCTAGAATACAAGGATTCTGTTAGTCTAAACAACTGGAAAGAGTGTGAATGCCGCATGAACCTTCAAAATATTTTCAGATAATGATGATGAATCCCTCTAAAATGTTAGTGGGATGAAAAGGTGGGGAAAATATCTTTTCTTTAACTTCTTTTTCAGCAAAATGCTTTCTTTTACATGTCCCCTCATTTGAAAAATATATGTATGCATGTGTGTATGTATCTCTTTCATCTATCAATCATCTCTCTCTCCCTTTCTCCCTCTCTCTCTTCTCTCTCTCCCTCCCCTCTCTCTCTCCTCTCTTTTTCCCCTCACTGTATCCCTATATCCCCAGTCAGACAAAAGGTGCAGGAAGCCTTGGATCTCCAGTTTATAAAATGACAAAAATGGCAGACATGTTTCAAAGCATTCATCACGATAAGATTATTCCAATCAAAGAGAAATAATATACTAGAAATTAAACTGTATGGTATACATTGCAGATTGTTTGAGAGGTTTATTATAAAAATAAACATGTATCTTTGCCCATGGGTCAACAATCCTTCTCTACATACGGTTTCAGAGAAGGATCTCTATGAGGAAATATTCCATACATTTGTACCGTTCACTCTGTTTTCTTCAGTGAGTCCCCTGGCACACAATAATCCCGTATTCTGTGATACAGAATGCACTAGCTGTTATGAGATAGAAGTAACACGCATCAGTAGCAATTGCGATTATGCTTTATTGTTCACATACACACTTCAGCGTGTATAAACTTAAAACTTTCTTCCTTAAATTACTGTCAAAATTAAACATTACAATAATATATGCTTTTCTTTTTAATTAAGAAAGCTCCAATACACACATATATGTATACTTCTCACTCCTATGCTTGTAATATTCAGTTTTGAAACCAAAATGATCATTTAACTTATTTATCCAAAAGAAAAATAGTGATGCGTTCTGTTTATTAAACTGCATGCCCTATGTCAAATGTGTTCAAGTATAAATTGTAAATTAGATTCACAAGTCCCAGTTGCTAATTATTCTGGATGTCCATGAATGGAAACAAGTAGTTAATTCACAATAAATCACTAGTAATGTGCTAACTAGCAAGCCCCTAATTCTGTGTATCTGTAAGTATTTACAGCAAGAAAACCGGGGGAATAGATGGGAAAATATTTAAAGGTTACTTTTCACCTGCTTCCTCAATGCTTCCTACCTCAAAATGTTACTTCTCTGTCCCCCTACTTTTCTATTTTAAATTAGAAAAATTATTAGTAAAAGATAGTTAACGTGCCATTTTGTTCATTTCCCTTCAAAAAAAGAATTGCATTCTATGACATAATTTTAGTGTTAATAATGAAATGCACGCAAAAAGATATTTTTGCAAGTCATATTTTTTTTAAATACAGTGTATAAGCAGTACAGATTATTTTTTAAAACATACCATCTTTTTAGTATAGAGGATATTGAATATAATTCTAGATAACTTGTAAATATCCTTTCCTTTCATCATTTATTTACAAAGAGAACACAAACATAATGACTTTAAACCTTTCAAGTGCTATTTCAAAGACCTTTTGAGTACACTCAGCTAATATTTGCATTACTTCTGCAATGTAAAATAATATGTACTACAATATGTTATACTAACACATGTTCCCATTACTGTAAGACTGTCATTAAACTGTGTTTACCCCAGTGTTTGGCAAACTTACTTTGCCTACAAACATCTTCCAAACACACCTATTAATTTAGAGAACTCCTGGCCTGTTGAACAAGTTGAAAGAGATGAGCTTAACTCAGTGGTCACTGTTGGCCTGATAAGAGCTTCAGAAGCAGTACTGTGATTCCAGCAGGGCCCCTGGACTTGTCCTGGGAATATGATGTGGACTTCCTCCTCTCACTGTTTTGCTGACCCTGTACCACACTGTGGGATTTTTAGTTAAGGATATATTCCAAAGGAAAACAATTTGTTATGTCTCAAAATGTTGAATTCTAAATGAATCTGGAGAAGTTACACATTTTCTCTATTTTACTAAAAATGTGTGTATGCGCAGTCACGTCCAACGCTTTGCAACTCCACAGACTATAGCCTGCCAGGTTCCCCTATTCACGGGATTTTCCTGGCAAGAATACTGGAGTGGGTTGCCATTTCTACCCCAGGGGATCTTCCCAACCCAGGGATCGAACCAGTGTCTCCTGCATTTAGAGGCAGATTCTTTACCACTTACCCACCTGGGAGGCCCATACTAAAAATAGCAATTTGTTATTCTAAATAACATTTATTTTGTTTCTTATCGTCTTCAGCTACTGAGATTTTTATTAAACAAACACAATATAAAGCTTACTGTACGTCAGGCATTATTTTCTCAGTGCCTTACAAATACAAATTCACTTAAGCCACTGAAAGACTCTATAGGGGAAGCACTTTATCCCTACTATGCAGATAAGCAAACTGAGGCTCAGAGAGATGAAGGGAATCAGTGGAGCCAGCATTGAAAACTAGGCAGTCTCTGGCTCCTCTGTGTCCTCACCTGCCAAAAGCCTCTCAGGCAAAGCACTGGACTGCTATCTTCAGAAAAAAAAAAAAAAAAAAACCAATATTGCTTTTACTGGCATCATCCCTTGTCTGTTTTTTGGTATCGTTACTGGTTTCAAATAGAAAAAGCAGTACGTCAAGGCTGTATATTGTCACCCTGCTTATTTAACTTATATGCAGAGAACATCATGAGAAACGTTGGGCTGGAAGAAGCACAAGCTGGAATCAAGATTGCTGGGAGAAATATCAGTAACCTCAGATATGCAGATGACACCACCGTTATGGCAGAAAGCGAAGAAGAACTAAAGAGTCACTTGATGAAAGTGAAAGAGGAGAGTGAAAAAGTTGGCTTAAAGCTCTACATTCAGAAAACGAAGATCATGGCATCTGGTCCCATCACTTCATGGTAAATAGATGGGGAAACAGTGGAAACAGTCCCCAGATTTATTTTTTGGGCTCCCAGAATCACTGCAGATGGTGACTGCAGCAATGAAATTAAAAGACACTTACTCCTTGGAAGAAAAGTTATGACCAACCTAGACAGCATATTAAATAGCAGAGACATTACTTTGCCTACAAAGGTCCATCTAGTCAAGGCAATGGTTCTTCCAGTGGTCATGCATGGATGTGAGAGTTGGACTACAAAGAAAGCTGAGCACAGAAGAACTGATGCTTTTGAACTGTGGTGTTGGAGAAGACTCTTGAGAGTCCCTTGGACTGCAAGGAGATCCAACCGGTCCATCCTAAAGGAGATCAGTCCTGGGTGTTCATTGGAAGGACTGATGTTAAAGCTGAAATTCCAATACTTTGGCCACCTGATGTGAAGAGCTGACTCATTGGAAAAGACCCCAATTCTAGTAAAGATTGAGGACAGGAGGAAAAAGGGACAACAGAGGATGAGATAGTTGGATGGCATCACCGACTCAATGGACTTGGGTGGACTCTGGGAGTTGGTGATGGACAGGGAGGCCTGGCGTGCTGCGGTTCACGGGTTCGCAAAAAGTCAGACACAACTGAGCGACTGAACTGAACTAAACTGAACTATGTAGTATTTAAAAGATACATTATATAACTTTTTTAGATTCTGGTTGTTTGCTTGTTTTTTAAATTTGTACAATATTGTGTTGGTTTCTGCCATGCAATAATTCAAATCAGCTATAATTATACAAACATGCCCTCCCTCCCAAGCCTCTGGCCTCTCCCCACATCCCTCCCTCCAGGTCATCACAGAGCACAGCTATGCATTTTGCACCTGGTGGTGTGTGTATATATAGATGTATTATATTATTATACATATATAAATATGTATTATTTAAAATATATTCCAACATGCATATATATTCATATATTATATATATTATAGATATATGCTGTATATATAAACATATATTATATATTTTTATTATACAGTATAGATTATATTTTATGTCTAAATCTATGTCTAGATATATGTAAGACATTGAACTGACAAGAGTAATTGAATGTAAACTTTTAGAATTTAAAACTGTCCCTCCATGATGAGACTTTAGATTGACTCAGAAGTATACTAACCTAATCACTGCTACACTTTATTTTCTATTGTAGAGATTTAAAACAAAGCTAGGTTTTATTATGCTATTTTCCTACAAAAAAATGTGTTGCTGCCATTTATAAACCATTTGGTACTATTCTTATCATCGAGGTTTATTTGCTTTTTTTTAATACACTGCATTGTTTTACTTTTAAAAAAATTCAATAAAAATAATTGCAAGGAAGTGGGGGAAAAGATCAATGACCTGTAATTTATATTTCAATAGAGATACTAAAATAAGCAGCTTTTATTTTTGATTTATTTTAGAGGATGGTTTTTAAAGCCTTCTTTTGACAGCTACTACAACCCTATACTAAAGCTGAAACTGCTTGGAAAAAATCTCACTCTCCCAAAATACCAATAAAATGAGCAAGAAAAATTAACTTCACAGCAGGCCACCTTAATGAGCACAGAAGCAAATCAGACAAGGCAGATAATATGATGCCTTTTGGAATATAATAGAGAATAGAATTAGCAAGTATAAAAGAAGTCCTATCACTGTGTAACTCAGACTCCTAGGGTGGGAGGAAAATCTTACATATCAATGAAAAAATGGGCAGACAAGCATGTGTGTATTAATAGGGACTCATTCTTATCTATGTATTTATGTGTATGTATGCAAATGTATCCATATATATTATTCTATGCAGAATCTAGTATGTATCACTGTTGTGAATATCAGAAAATAAACATTATTACTACAACCTGAATTTCTGTGAAAAAGAGTATATGCAGGTTTGAATGTAACATTTTCCATGTAGACACATCAACTACTTTCCAAACATAAAAGTGAAAGTTAGAGGAGAATGAAATGATCCTTATAATGAATGGTAACGAGAAGGAAATGGCAACCCACTTCAGTGTTCTTGCCTGGAGAATCCCAGGGATGTGGGAGCCTGGTGGGCTGCCGTCTATGGGGTAGCACAGAGTCGGACACAACTGAAGTGACGCAGCAGCAGCAACAACCATATAAAAATGAAGGATCTTTCAAGGTTAAAAAGTTATTCTCAAGTAAATAAAAGTTATTTATTTATTTTTATTTATTTATTTTTTCTGTTCCACATGGCTTGTGGGATCTTAGTTCCCTGACTATGGACTGAACCCAGGCCCTCACCACTGAACCACCAGGGGGATTCCCTAAAAGCCATTTTAAGTATGATACGAGCTTCCCAATGTTTTCTACAATCTAGCTTAAAAAAGAAGGTACTGACATAAACTGTACTATTTAAAAATGTATACACCTAAAAGATACATCTTATAGAAAATTATACGGACATCTAGGTTGCTTCCATGTCCTAGCTATTGTAAACAGTGCTTCGATGAACATTGGGGTACATGTGTCCTAGATGTTCATCAGCAGATGAATGAATAAGAAAGTTGTGGTACATATACACAATGGAATATTACTTGGCTATTAAAAAGAATGCATTTGAATCAGTTCTAATGAGGTGGATGAAACTGGAGCCTATTGTGCAGAATAAATTAAGTCAGAAAGAAAAACACCAATATAGTATATTAACGCATATATATAGAATTTAGAAAGATGGTAACGATGACCCTATATGCGAGACAGCAAAAGAGACACAGATGTAAAGAACAGATTTTTGGATCCTGTGGGAGAAGGCGAGGGTGGGATGACTTGAGAGAATAGCATCGAAATATATATATTACTATATATGAAATAGATCACCAGTCCAGGTTTGATGCATGAGACAGGGTGCTCAGGCAGGTGCACTGGGACAACCCTGAGGGATATGATGGGGAGGGAGGTGGGAGGGGGGTTCAGGATGGGGGACACATGTATACCCCTGGCTGATTCATGTCAATGTATGGCAAAAACCACCACAATATTGTAAAGTAATTAGCCTCCAATTAAAATAAATTAATTAATTTACAAAAAAAAAAAAGAAAATTATATAGGATTTGTTTAAGTCTCCAAAAAAATTCACTTCAAATACTCATTGTCAGAAACCATCATCCACTCCATAAAGACTGTGGGTTATTTTTTTTTTTTTGTCTTTAAAAATTCAAGATTTTATACTAACTAACTAACTCTAAGAGTTAACTAACTAACTCTACATCAGTTCTTCAGAATTAGATTTTAATAAGTGGTATTTTTTAAATAAACCCTTTACACCCAATAGTGTTACTTGTGCATTGTCTTCACAGTGTTTCCAAGTTGCCAGGCAATGCATGTGACGCTGATATAAACAACATTCATCTGTTCATTCAAATTTATTTTATACCTACTACATGTCTTCACCTAGGCTAAAGAGATATCACTTTCCCAACAAAGGTACACTTAGTCAAAGCTATGGTTTTTCCAGTAGTCATATAAGGATGTGAGAGTTGGACCATAAAGAAGACTGAGCACCAAAGAATTGATGCTTTCAAACTGTGGTGCTGAGAAGACTCTTGAGAGTCCCCTGGACTGCAAGGAGATCAAACCCGTCAATCCTAAAGGAAATCAACCATAAATACTCATTGGCAGGACTAATGCTGAAGCTCCAAAATTTTCACCACCTGATGTGAAGAGGCAACTCATTAGAAAAGACCCCGATGCTGGGAAAGATTGAAGACAGGAGGAGTCGGGAATGACAAAGGATGAGATGGTGGGATGGCGTCACTGACTCAATGGACATGAGCTTGGGCAAACTCTGGGAAATAGTGAAGGACAGGGAAGCCTGGCATGATGCAGTCCATGGGTCACCAAGAGTCAGACATAACATACCAACTGAATAACAAGAAGGCTAAAGAGAGAGGAGAAAAGAGAAATACTAAAAGTATAGGACTCTGGAGTTAGAAAGACCTAGACTAGAGTGCCCAATGTGATACTGTCTAATTATAGCTTGAGCAAATGATTTCCCTCAAGGACTTTGGGGGTCTTCTAGCCCTTCATCTATTTAACTGTCACTATAGGTATAGAGTAAGTCATAGATTTGACTGACCTAAGCCACTCTCACCCCCAGAGCCCCTTGGCTGCACAAATTCATATATATCCTGCTGTCCGGAGGACAAACAGGCAATGCCCAACAGGTGTATATATGCCTGAAGCACCAAGGGCATCCTGGGAGAAAATAAGAACAGAGGCTCATAAACTGAGTCCAAGGACAATGAGTTCATTTCAGAGGAGAGTGTCACATCTAAGTACAGTGGGTTATATGGCTAAAGATTGTTTCCTGACCCCACAATTTCTCTCACAGACTCATGGCAGAGTCCCAGGGAAAAGAAAAGACAAATATGAAATAAAAGGGTTGTTTCACAAAATGCATGGGTAACACTAAAAATGCAAGCCAGCTCTCCTTTGCCACCCAAGAAGTAGCAGGCAGACACAGTGCAAGGCAACTTGCACCCTTTTGCAAGAAGATCATAGGGTGGAAGGTGACATTTCTGCTGTAGTCAAAGAGGAGAAACAGGGCAAATGCCACACAGAGCCAGGTGCCACATTTGGGAGCATGTGTGAGACACATTCTTGGGTAGGAAAAAGCCAGAACAAAGGATGGAAGTTGATCTGCTTTCCCAGGTAGGGGAAATATTTTTTTCTTTAACTTTCAGACATACATAGTGACAGCGGATGCAGTCTTAAAACTTGCTCTTGGGACCTCTGTCTTGTGCAGTTTCTCTGAGCCCACAGAAAACCCCATCTCCCCACACATGTATACAAGTATTGAATGTAAGCAATACAATTTGAAAATCAATGGAGATCTATATTACTCTAGAAAAAAAGATTTATACTATCTAGTTTGCGTTTAAACAAAATATCCGTATGAGTTTTTCATACATAAATTATCAAGCACATATGAATACATATGGCACAAAATACTCCTCCCAATTACCAAAAATAATGGAATTTGGCTTTCAGTCTTGAAGTTAATCTATTAGCCAAAGAGACGCTCTGCGTTCACAGGACACAGCATATTGGGATATAACTAATGAGAAGGCTTTGCCAAGTCACTGCACCTTCTTTACTTCATCTTACGACCTCACATGCATTCATGTAGAATTTGGGGATAATCACTCCTCCCTTTTGGGCTTCCCAGTTGGCGCTAGTGGTAAACAATCCACCTGCTAATGCAGGAGACACAAGAGACGCAAGTTTGATCCCTGGGTGGGGAAGATGCCCCTGGCGTAGGGAATGGCAACCTACTCCAGTATCCGTGCCTGGGAAATCCCATGGACAGAGAAGTTGGGCAGACTACAGTCCATGGAGCTGCAAAGAGTTGGACATGACTGAGCACGCACACCCCTCCCCCTGAACCACCAAAACAAAGAAATGTGGCTTGGCTAATAGCTATCCCACTGAAGTATCCTTTTTAGCTCTTTTTTGTCTACTGGAATTCCAGAATGCAGTGGATATTAGTAAGTGTGGTTATGAAATTAGAGTGCTTTAGAAACAGGACAAAGGTGAATCAGTTTATTCTTCATATATTTTACCTGTAAGCCTTTTCCTCTGCCCCTGAAATGTATTTTTGAGCAATTCCTAGCCCTAGTTTTGGGATTTTTTTTTTTAAGTCAGCCAATAGCTTCTAAGGCTATTTGATTGGTCTTTGCTCAGCATTTTTTGATGCAATGTAGTAAAACAAGAAAGACCCAAAACTTGCCTTCAAACAGTTATCTCTGGGGATAGAATCATACAATGGACCAACACTGCATGATTACTGGTAGACTGTATAAGAAGTTAGGACTTCTCAGGTGGCTCCATGGTAAAGAGTCCGCCTGCCAATGCAGAAGATGCAAGAGATGCAGGGGGTTCAATCCCTGAGCTGGGAAGATCCCCTGGAGTAAGAAATATCAACCCACTCCATTATTCTTGCCTGGAAAATCCCATGGGCAGAGGAATCTGATGGAGTACAGTCCATGGGGCTGCAGAGTCAGACATGACAGAGTATGGGTGCATGCATGTATAAGGAGATATCCCTGACAGATTGTGACCGAGGCAGAAAGCTTCTATTTTTATAGAGAAAGAGGTATTAAGGAGAGTCTCAAAGTTAGGGTTGGTGTTTATGATGTCTACTAGAGAGAAAGAAGAGAATGTGGATAGATAGGGAAGAATATGAAAAGGTGGCATTTTGAGGAATGACATGGCTTGAAAACTATGTGTGTGTCTATGCATGTTCACACACATGTTCACACACATGTATGCAAACAGGCTTGGAAGTTGGAGTAGGAACAAATTCTCGGCCCCGAACATGCCTTGTATCCTGCTCTAAGTTTGAATTTCATACATCCTGGAGAATCACAGAAGGATTCAAGCAAACTAGGATCATGGTAGTATTTCCTCTGAGAAAGTTTCTGTGTGGAATGGAGGGAGTGAAGGAGGGAAGCCAGTGCGGAGGGAAGTTCACAGAGACAGGCAGCAGGGTCTCTCTTGGCAGGAGAGAGAAAAACATCTGAGGGGAAAGCAGAGAGATGCAGGGAAATTACTGTCCCTGCTGTGAAGAGAATGCGAGATTTTAAATATCAGAAATTTCAATTCAAATATGTCAGAAAGACTCACACAGGTCCAACAAAATATAGTTCCTTTTGCTTTGAAAGGACAGTTTTCTCAAGTTGCAGGGAACAGGGCTCCTAAATCTTTTTTATTACACCCTCAAGAGGACTTTATTAAAAGCACCCTAGGAATCTTTTCATAAAAATTAGGTGCTTCCCTTTGAAGTCTTATTTTCTATTTTAATTTCCAAGAGCAGAAATTCCCAGAAACAAAATATAAGGTTCACTGGAATGAGAGGAAGGAAAAAAAATAAAACAGAGAAAGTGGGACTGGGAGGTCGAAGCCCCCAAGGGCCTGGTTCTTGGTAGCCTCAGGCCTTTCCTCTCCTCTCACCTCATCCAATGGGATCAGACCCATCGCAACATCCCACTTCTCACACACATGTGGACACTTGAGTTTTGAGCCATAAATCTTGCAAAAGTCTGTCAACTGACAGCCTAATAACATGAAAGGAATATCTGCAAACAAGATGGTTTCGAGCCATTGCTCCTGACCCTGAACAAATCAGGGCCCAGTTCCCTTTGCAGTTTAGAGCTTCTCCTTTAATCACTTAAGTGGGCAGACTGACGGGACACTTAAGAAATAAACCAAGAGGTCTCTGTGTTCCAGCTATCTGCGGGTCTCATTTACTCTTTCCCTAAAAAATTAAGTCCAGCTTGTCATATTTGGAGACTAAATCAATGCCTGAATAAGGGACAGCTGATAAAACAGCTTTTTCTGCCCTGTGTTCATTATTTACAAGGAATGCAACCTTTTCCAGCTTTCTACCTGGTAATCATTGAGGAGTATTCGAATAATGACACATCAAGGTTAAGGGCTAAGGCAATGGTTATCAATCTTGGCCGCACAGAAGAAAAATCACCTGTGGAGTGTGGTGGTGGGGAGAGAGTTACTTTAATATTTTAATAGAGATGCTTAGGCTGCACATCAAACCTAATAAATCAGAATTTCTGGGTGTGAGGTCCAGGCATTTTTATAAACATCCACTGTAAATTCTGATGTTCAGTCATATTTAAGAATAAGATTGTATCAGTTACATACCCCCAGTTTGTACCAGCTGTGGAAATGATGGATCCATAAAGCAAAGTCTCACTAGGAAAGCAGGCAAAAATGTAGCTTTTTAAGAGCCATTAACACCTACAGAATCAGAAATCCAAGTTTTGACACAATTCTTAGATGACTTTTAGACTCACCCAACTTTACAGGACCACTCAGAATTACAAACAGCTGCCTTTTTTTTTGTTTTGTTTCCCCATGTCAATTCTAGCAGATATGATTATCGCTTGGAGAATTCCAAGGAGCCTGTGGGGAAATTACTGGGACCATGCCAAACTACTACTCCAGGTATTAGTGAGGAAAAAGAATAGGGAAAAAACGCAAAAAGAGAAAGAAATATAAACAAGTTTCCCGCCTTAGAAGAAGACACAACTCAGTGAGAAAATAATAACCAAGCAACCAACTAGTGATTACAGATTAATAGAAAGCAAGGTGCAGAAATGCTAAGTGGATGCATAGGTCAACTTTTTGACTAGCTGTACTTCTGGAATTACTTGCATAGAGAACGAAGAGCTTTTTGATTATGAAACATTCTTGGCTAACCCTACCTGAAGGTTCAAAAACATGGTCCATAGTTGTCCAAAAACTAGAGAGAGGGTTCAAATATCCTCAACTTTTACTATATTTAGAATTATACCTTAAACCCTTTACATTTTGTCTTCTTGGCATCCCTTTTGTTTAGTCCTCTAGTATCTTTCATGTAATAGGACGATTTCCCAGAAGTTTTCCAAGTAGTACTTTCAATTAAACATGATGATTAGGTGATGTCTAACTTTGGAACCCCAGAAAGGGGAAAAACAACCACAATGCAAAATAAAACTAGGACATATCAAAACAGCACACTCATGATTTGGGTTGACAGTATTTCCATGGAAGCCATACTCTGTTCTTGGAAGCTCTGTTTCCACAATGGTGTATAAACCATCAATTTTCTTCACAGAAAGCACAGAAAGTTCACTGGAGGCAAAGGTCACAGTCTTTTGCATCTATAGACTATGTATTTATATACAGTTTCCTATATGCCCCACCCATTCACTCTGTTTGTCCTCAGTGGGCACAATACAGATCTCTGGAGCCATCATGACAAGGGTCAATTGCCTAAGAACTATAAGAAACAACACACCTCATGAGAAGAGTTGACTCATTGGAAAAGACTCTGATGCTGGGAGGGATTGAGGGCAGGAGGAGAAGGGGATGACAGAGGATGAGATGGCTGGATGGCATCACTCGATGGACGTGAGTTTGGGCGAACTCTGGGAGTTGGTGATAGACAGGGAGGCCTGGCGTGCTGCGATTCATGGGGTCGCAAAGAGCCGGACACGACTGAGCGACTGAACTGAACTGAACTTATAAGAAACAAAATAATGTAGGAATGGGTGTATTAACATGATCTGCTGCCTATACTAACAAAATTTAAAATATCTTCCCTGGAGAGGACTCCTCTGATGTCACAGATCATGTTACTACAGATGTCTGGTTTCTCATCTTGGACACCCTGTCCTAGGCAATGACCCCTCTATCATATAACTAGATGATTTTTTCCCCCAAAGGTAATGTCTGTCAGGTCCCATTAAAAACAATCCCATTGAGATTCCTCAGACAGACAAAAACTGTTTTTTTTTTTTTTTTTTTTTTAAAAAAGCTCAAAAAAAAAAAAAAAGTAACGGAGAATAAATTTACTGTGGAGAAAACACATATGATTGAATCTTTAAAGATGAGTGGGAAAAACCTACTAAAGACTATTTTAAATATTTTATAAGCATATAGTAGTTTGTGTTACACTAAATCACTGGCCAAGTATTAGGGCCACCCACAGACTGCTAGGGATTAAGGAGACCCCTGATACGACGAGCAGGGCTTCCCTTGTGGCTCAGCTGGTAAAGAACCAGCCTGCAATGCGGGAGACCTGGGTTCAATCCCTGGGTTGGGAAGACCCCTGGAGAAGGGAAAGGCTACCCACTCCAGTATTCTGGCCTAGAGAATTTCATGGACTGTACAGTCTATGGGGTTGCAAAGAGTCGGACAAGACTGAGCCTTTCACTTCACTTTACTTCACTTGTGATATGAGCAAGTTTCATACCAAGTGAGCAGACAGGTAATGCAAATGAGTGTAGGGCTCATAGACTTTAGAAAGCTTGAATTTAAATGAAAAAGGTCCATTGCCATATCCAAGGTCATCACTGCAGTGAGAGGTCTCTTCCTGTTCCCTGGTATTACTGTGTGTACTGTACTAGACTGGGGAAGAGACAGAGACCAAGAAAATCCTGGACTTAAATGTTCTACATGTCTCATATTTTCAATTTTCCCATCCTTCCTAATACCTCCAAAAGTCCCTTTTCCCTGGTATCTGGATGTGAAGCTTCAGACTTTGGACAAACAGCTAATTTCTGATGATTTGTCAGTTAGCAGACCAAATGATCTTTTCTAGATGTGATAATTTACAGTAGGTATCTCTAGTGGTAAAGAATCTGCCTTCCAATGCAGCAGATATAAGGCCTTGGTTCCATGCTTGGGTGAGGAAGATCCCTTGGAGGAGGGTATGGTAGTCTATTCTAGTGTTCTTGCCTGGAGAATCCCATGGACAGAAAAGCCTGGTGGACCACGTCCATAAGGGTCACAAAGAGTCAGACATGTGAAGTGACGGGCTTCCTGGGTGGCTCAGTGGTAAACAATTCGCCTGTGATGCAGAAGATACAGGAGAGGGCCATGGGTTTGATCTCTGGATTGGGACGATCCTTTGGAGGAGGGCATGGCAACCCACTCCTGTATTCTTGCCCTGGAGAATCCAACGGACAGAGGAGCCTGGCAGGCTACAGTCCATAGCGTCGCACAGAGTCAGACACTACTGAAGTGACTGAGCACACATGCACACACACTATATTTAAAACATCCCAGTCAAGCTTTATTTTTATCAATTTTGTTTATATTGGGTGACTGGATTGAATAATCATAGAGCACTTCTTTATCTAAACCTGGGTTGTGTTTGAAGTGCATCTTAGACCAAGGTAAGAATCAGTAACGACTAACATTTATTGTGCCTTTCTGTGGACGGAGAGTATGATCATTTATTTTTCTCACGAACGTTATTAGAATGGTATTATTATTATCCCATTTTTTTAGCTGAGGAAAGTGAGCTAACTTAGAGGTTAAGTAAGTTACTTAAGCTCCCATAACTGGCTAATAAATGTTAGCGCCTGACTTCAAATACAGGCAATCTGATTCTAAAAACCTCTGAACCTTGCACTGTTGTGCCTTTCTAGAGAACACACTCAGAAAAATCATCATAAAAATCCTAGAAAAATACAAATGTGATATTTTGTCATATTCACTGTGATACTTTATGGTTATTTCCTAAACAGAAGATTATGGGGACAGCGAGTGTCAGGATAATCTTGAAATAAAATTCAACGTTTCTGTCTCCAGAATATTCTCTTTCACAGATTCTACAGTTGGAATTTACAGCCATGTCACTATTTCTGTATTTAATGACTGTTTCTATATTAAAGGAATGACTGTGCTTATCTCCCTCCCCCATAAGTATATTCTGTGGGGTTTACTTAAGATATTATTCATATAGACAATGGTGTACAATTGTAGCTGGAGGGCTAAACAATAGGTCCTATTTTCATTATTCTCTGGGGACAATAAAATTAATAACACTCAGCAGGTCACCAGACTCTTGTCAAACCAGTCACTGAGTCTTTTTTGTTCAAAAGATACACTGCTATAATTGACCCAAGACTATGTTTTAATTTGTGTGTCCCAATGGGATCCCTGCCAGAGCCATCAGATTAAAACCAATCCTAAATAGCTTTGCCATTTGTTTCAAGGATGAATGTAGCACTTCAATTTTACAAATGGTACATAGTTGCCACCAGACTCCAGGGCATCCAGACAAGGGCGATAAAACTGACCACCACCTTGAAAATCCTTGGTAATCAGTCAACAGCATTAAGTGGCTATGGTTCAGAGTCACGGTAACAAACTTTCTTTATGGAAGTTTCAGTTTTGAATATTCAGCATCACCTTCAGATCCTGAGTCAAGCTAGTTATCAATTTGGAAAGTATGACCACCTTACATGCAGTACCAAAACAAGAGCTTGATAATTTAAGCACTTAAATATCTATTTCTACTCATCTTCTTTTGTTCTTCTTTAGTCAAAATATAATAAAATGAAAAGTTACTGGGAAAAGGATATTGTATTGAAGGAGTACCGGATGTAATGGCATAGAGAGGTAATTTGAAGGACTGAATTGGGCGAGTGGTCGGCAGTGAACTCTTCAACAAATGCCCCTTAGAAGCGGTGTGCTAAAGTCACTTCAGTTGTGTCCAACTCTGTGACCCTAAGGACTGTACTCCACCAGGCTTCTTTGTCCATGGGATTTCCCAGGCAAGAATACTGGAGTGGGTTGCCATTTCCTTCTCCATATTATACTATACTGCTAAGTCATTTCAGTCGTGTCCGACTCTGTGTGACCCCACAGACGGCTGCCCACCAGGCTCCCCTGTCCCTGGGATTCTCCAGGCAAGAACACTGGAGTGGGTTGCCATTTCCTTTCCCAGTGCATGAAAGTGAAAAGTGAAAGGGAAGTCGCTCAGTCGTGTCTGACCCTCAGCGACCCCATGGACTGCAGCCTTCTAGGCTCCTCCATCCTAGGGATTTTCCAGGCAAGAGTAATGGAGTGGGGGACGACTGCCTTCTCCGATATTATACTATCAGATCAGATCAGATCAGTCACTCAGTCGTGTCCGACTCTTTGCGACCCCATGAACTGCAGCACACCAGGCCTCCCTGTCCATTATACTATATGAAACCTGTAAAACAGGTTTGCTTATTCCTATTTTATAGATGGGGAAACTATGAGAGAGATCAAGTAATATTCTAAGATCATTCAGCTAGTGTTTACATCTAGATCTGCCTAACTTCAAAAGTTGTGGTTTCCTCACTATACTTATCATTTACAGGCCCAAATAGAAACAGAATTTGATGACAGTCTCAGAGCATATAACTTTTTGAAATGAAATTTAATAGAAATCAATATAAAACATCCCAAGGGAAAAAAATGACTTAAAGAAGTGGTTTGTTAACATATAAATGGTATCAGAGTACTGCTTAAACCTAATTCAGATCTTCAAATGTTATCAAGGAATCTAAAAGATAAGAAATGCAAGTTATTTAAGCTGTGAGCTAAATAAACATTTAAACTTTGAGAGGACTCTTTATATAACTGAATGGTATCTAGAAAAACAAAATACAAAGGAGCCAAAAGAAGAGAACCAATTATTTTTCAACACTTTCCACAGAAAAGAGGCCCTGTAAATTACCATTGATAGTTGGCTGAGTAGCCTGGTCTATTTAGTGAGTTAATAAGTTAAATCTTCTAGGAGAGAAGAGGGCATATAAGGCCTCAGAGCCCAGTGACTTCACTTAAAACCATCTTACTGACTCCCTTCTCCAGTCGAGTTCATGAAACAATCTTTAGAAATATATTAGTAAGTGGCCCAAGGAAGTCTTTCTACTGAGGAAATTTATAGTTATCAAATGTCTCAAATTAACCATATACTTCAATTTCTAGTAAATTTGGTTAATAGGAATTAGTCCTTGGGATCCAAACATTCCTAGAAGAGCCACTGCAAGTCTCTAAATCTTAAGTTTAAGGACCCATGGGCTACCCAGATGGCACTAGTGGTAAAGAACCCACCTGCCAATGAAAGGAGACACAAGAGACACAGGTTTGACCTGTGGGTTGCAAAGATCCCCCTGGACGAAGGCATGGCAATCCACTCCAGTATTCCTGCCTGGAGAATCCCATGGACAGAGGAGCCTGGCAGGCTGCAGTTCATAGGGTCACACAGAGTCGGACAGGACGGAAGCGACTTCGCACACACGCACAAGGACCCGCAGTGACTACAGACCTTCCAACAACCCAAACGGCCCAGTCCGGAAGATGGCAATCCCTTAACGACAATGGGGTGTGCAGGCGGCCCTTTTATGCCTGGCGTTTCTGTGCCACTCTAATCTGTTCTCTCAGTAAACATTCCTTTGGGTTTCTTCTTCATCCTTCCCTTCATCCAGAATTTTATGGAGCATAAATTCAAGCTTCATAGAAGCTAAAACAATGCTTATGTTACAAATTATAAAATTTCCTTACTCTCTCTCTCTCTATATATATATATATATTCAAATTGCATGGTTATACGTGCATCATACTTCAGTGTCACAGCATCCATGCCTTTTCTTATGAGAATTTTAATTATTTTAATAGCAGAAATAGGAGAAAGTTTGTTGTCAAAGTAACTATATACCATTCTACTCAGCTCACTCATGATCGAGGGTAAGCATGACATGGGAGATGTGAATCGGCCACTTTCTAGGCCTCGAATCTCCTGTCTCCCACGGTGTGAGCATCTCACATTAAGGCAATACCAGTGTTTCAAGAGAAGTATTTCCATGTTGCATAGGTTCTCTCTCAGGCCAAGCTGTCTACTTCCCCTGCTCCTCACCTGCAGAGGCAGCAGAACGTTCTGAAGTTGAGGCTGCACCTCACTGAGGAATGGGGCTTGGTCTCAGTGACAGGACTTCCTGGGGCTTGTCAAGGACTCATGATACCAGATATTCACCCTAAACATTGATTCTATGACTTGACTCCTCTGTTTGGGTTTGGTTCTACCGAAATGCAAATTAGATAGTGCCTAGTCAATTATTGTTCCACTCTCTCTGCTTGGAGGTTTAATCATCTTACCCTGCTGCTCAGTAGTCTGTCAATCAATCCCACCTCTATTTTCATTCACCAAGGATAACCAGAGCAAGATGAATACAGCTAAATTAATCACAGAGTAATAAATTATACCTTACTAATAATATAGCAAAATATCAGACGTAAATTCTCTTCACTCATTTATACTGTTCTAGCGTATAAATCTCTATTTACTTTGTAATCATGAGCAAGGTACTCAAGACATTTAAGATCCCCATGCCTCAATTTCCTCTTTTGTAAATGACATCACTATATGGCTGTCTTATAGAGCTGTTATGACAAGTGAATGATATAACACAAGGGAAGAACCTAGAATACTGCCTGACATATAGCAAGCAATTAAAAATATTGTTATTATTATATTTTTCAAGTGTACTGAATATTGTTCTAGGTTGTTCTGGGAGGCAACAATGAGTAAGCTTTCACCCTTAGACAACCAAAAGTTCAGTGGGAAAGAAAAATAAAATGAACAATAATAATTCAAAATAGCTTTCTCTATATATATACCCTCTTAGAATTTGGTCTATATTTGCAAAATGGGTATGCTTACAACCTCCTTAGTTTTCATCTCCATGTATGTACAACGTAAAATAAATCCAACTTTTTATTCTTTTGTAGAACCAGATTTGTTTTCTGTAAAGTACCTTCTACTTAGAATTTTTTAATTAGAAAAGCACAATAGATTTTACACTCAAATAACCTTCTTTGGTGCTTAACTTCATGGCAAATAGATGGGGAAACAATGGAAACAGTGACAGACTTTATTTTGGGGGGCTCCAAAATCACTGCAGATGGTGATTGCAGCCATGAAATTAAAAGATGCTTGCTCCTTGGAAGAAAAGCTATGATCTACTTAGACACCATATTAAAAAGCAGAGACGTTACTTTGCCGACAAAGGTCCATCTAGTCAAAGCCATGGTTTTTCTAGTAGTCATGTATGGATGTGAGAGGTGGACCATAAAGAAAGCTGAGCACCAAAGATCTGATGCTTTCGAACTGTGGTATTGGAGAAGACTCTTGAGAGTCCCTTGGACTGCAAGGAGATCCAACCAGTCCATCCTAAAGGAAATGAGTCCTGAACATTCAATGGAAGGACTGATGTTGAAGCTGAAACTCCAATACTTTGGCCACCTAATGCAAAGAACTGACTCATTTGAAAAGACCCTGATGCTGGGAAAGATTGAAGGCAGGAGGAGAAGGGGATGACAGAGGATGTGATGGTTGGATGGCATCACCAACTCGATGAACATGAGTTTGAGCAAGTTCTGGGAACTGATGATGGACAGGGAAGTCTGGCATGCTGCAGTCCATGGGGTCACCAAGAATTGGACACGACTGAGCGGCTGAACTGAACTGGACCTTCTTTGAATATTGTCTCCCAAATATTTAAAGATAATAGCTATAACTCAAGGAGATTTCAGGGCATGAAAAGTGAAAACAACAGTGAAAAAATACTTTCCTAAAGAACAAAAAGGCATTTGTGGACCATAACAAAGTGAGCCAAAAAGACAAGGTATATAATTTAAAGGAATAGGTCTTCTTCAAATGCCCAGAGTCAAGGAAGCCCATTCACAGCTTTGGGCTTATTTAATACCATTAAGCAAGAACACTTTGCAAGAAGGACCAAGAGCATAAATCAGGCATCACTCCACATATTTCAAGATCAAAGCTGTACAGCAAAATGATTTGTGGGAGCAACTAAACAGTTCAAATATATTGTAGCTCTTTTCAGAGAATACTTAAGCATATTAGTTATCCAAATTAGGGTTTTGTTGTTGATGATGGAGAGAAAAGGAAAAACATATGCTATTGAGATTATTTTATTCTCACCTACAGGATACTTTCAATGAAGGTAAAACTTTCTCAATACATCTTAATGACAGATCATTTGATATAGATATAATTCACTGGGAAACTTCTAAATGAATGATTAGGAAAAAAATCTAAATTTCCAAATGATAATTCTTATGAAGGTAGTGCCACATTCACCAGCATCATAATTTACATCATTATGGTATTTATTCTATAAAGAACCTAAGATCCATATTCCAGCATCAAAATGCAAGACAACTGTGTTTGCTATTGGTATTCATTTTCTGGAAGATTATGTATTTCTTTTGGGCCATACTTAGGCTATATTTTTTATGTTCCAATATACTACTTAAAAAATATTTTGACTCCTAATTTTCTTTCTATTTCATAAAGAGCTAACATTACCAAAAATTTAAAAATGTATTGAAAACAGTATGCATGAACTTTCTTGCATTCAATAAATGACTGCAAAGACCTCCCTGTCTTTCCCCAGAGCTAAATTTATTTTGCATTTGCTATTGTGAAATCAGTGCACTACAAGGAACAGAAAAATTAAGCTGTCCCCACATGTAATTTGTCTGAGTCCAAGTTTCTTCATCTATGTGCTCACTAGACAGTAAACATCCAGTAAGTCATTTTAAATATATAGTGTATAAATTATTTCAGGCATAACACAGTGTATTAGAAAATATTCCATATGTGAAATATTAGGGAAAACAAATTTCAAAATAATTCTTACCAAAAACATCACAAATTTTTCACTGATTTAATTGAGCTTTTCTAGAGCACATCAGAACTTTTGATCCCTGAGTCAGCATTGTTGATTACAGAATCTGGAGTCAAACTGCAAGGGTCTGAATCCCGACTCTACTACTTTCCAGGTACGTGAAGTTGGTAAGTGGTTTTAATTTCTGTGCTTCAGTTTATTCATCTGCAAAATGTAGACCGCAATAGTACTTATTTCATTGTTCTTCTGTGTGACAATTAACCAAGTTAATATATTAAAGCTCTCAAAAGTGTGCCTGGCACAGTTTCAACTCCTTAGGTGGATGTTTAATTTCACATTCTTTGTATCATCCTCGTTCAAAAGATTTATTTAAATCTGGGGATCAGAAAATGATTTGACTTTGATTTCTAGCACGGCAATGGCACCCCACTCCAGTACTCTTGCCTGGAAAATCCCATGGATGGAGGAGCCTGGTAGGCTGCAGTCCATGGGGTCGCTAAGAGTCGGACACGACTGAGCGACTTCACTTTCCCTTTTCACTTTCATGCATTGGAGAAGGAAATGGCAACCCACTCCAGTGTTCTTGCCTGGAGAATCCCAGGGACGGGGGTGCCTGGTGGGCTGCCATTTATGGGGTCGCACAGAGTCGGACATGACTGAAGTGACTTAGCAGCAGCAGCAGGGCTTTTAAAGGTAAGATGAAAAAAATTACAGGATAGATAAATACACGATAGATAGATGAATAGATAATAAATAGTGATATAGATACATAGCTAATCAAATGACATCTAGCAATGACCACATCAGTGGAAAATGGACACTGATCTTTATTAAAACAAGAGTTCTAATTTTAAGTTTGACTTATTTGATAGTATTATCAACAACAAAACTGAAGTTGTGAAAAATTTTATGCAAATATGTACAAAACAAGAAATAACTCAATCAGAGCAAGATCCTCTATGACCCACCTCCTAGAGTAACAGAAATAAAAACAAAAGTAAACAAGTGGGACCTGATTAAGCCTAAAAGGTTTTGCACAGCAAAGGAAACTATAAGCAAGATGAAAAGACAACCCTCAGAATGGGAGAAAATAATAGCAAATGAAACAACTGATAAAGGATTAATTTCTAAAATATACAAGCAACTCATCCAACTCAATACCAGAAAAACAAACAACCCAATCAAAAAGTAAGAAAAAGACCTAAACAGACATTCCTCCAAAGAAGACATACAGACGGCTAATAAACACATGAAGAGATGCTCAACTCTCTAATAATCGCTCTAATAATCGCTCATGATTAGAGAAATGCAAATCAAAACTACAATGAGATATCACCTCACACCAGTCAGAATGGCCACTATCGAAAAGTCTACAAACAATATATGTTGGAGAGGGTGTGGAGAAAAAGGGAATGCTCTTGCACTGTTGGTGGGAATGTAAACTGATACAGCCACTATGGAAGATGGTATGGCGATTCCTTAAAAAACTAGGAATAAAACCATCATATGACCTAGCAATGCCACTCCTAGGCATAAACCCTGAGGAAACCAGAGCTGATAAAGACACATGTATCTCATTGTTCATTGCAGCACTATTTACAATAGCTGGAACATGGAAGCAACCTAGATGTCTATCAACAACAGATGAATGGATAAAGAAGTTGTGGTACATACACATGACAGAATAGTACTCAGCCATAAAAAGGAACACATTTGAGTCAGTTCTAATGAGGTAGATGAACTTAAAACCTATTATAAGGAGTGAAGTAAGTCAGAAAGAGAAAGATAAATTTCATATTCTAATACATATATATGGAATCCAGAAAAATGGTACTGAAGAATTTATTTACAGGGCAGCAGTGGAGAAACAGACATAGAGAATAGACTTATGGACATGGAGAGAGGGTAGGAGAGGGTAAGATGTATGGGAAGAGTAACATGGAAACTTACATTACCATATATAAAATAGATAGCCAACAGGAATTTGCTGTATGACTCAGGAAACTCAAACAGGGGCTCTGTATCAACCTAGGGGGGTGGGATACAGAGGGAGAGAAGAAGGAGGTTCAAAAGGGAGGAGATATATGTATACCTATGGGTGATTCATGTTGAGGTTTGACAGAAAAAAACCAAAATTCTGTAAAGCAATTATCCTTCAATAAAATAATAAAAAAAAAAAAGAAAGAACTATTACATTAGATAACAGAATCACTATTCAAGAAGATTTCAACAGGGCTTCCCTGATGGCTCAACAGTAAAGAATCCGCCTGCCAACGCAGGGACATGGGTTCTACCCCCGATCTGAGAAGATCCCACATGCCAAGGGGCGACTAAGCCCGTGCACCACAAGTACTGAACCTGTTCTCTAGAGTCCTGGAGCCACAACTGCTGAACCCATGTGCTGCAACTAGTGTGCCCAAGAGCTCACGCTCTGCAGCAAGAGAAGCCATAGCAACGAGAAACCCACACACCACAATTAGAGAGTAGTCACTGTTAACCACAGCTAGAAAAAAGCCCATACAGCAGCGAAGACTCAGCTCAGCAAAAACTAAAAAATAATTAAAATAAATATTTCAACAAAATGATTAAATTTAATGTTGATAATCCTAAAGTAGCATAGATAAGCTCAAACAATCCACAGCTCAAGTATGGGCTATATCACTTTCAAAACATTTCATGTAATTTTGAGCTGAGTGAATTACAATAGTCACCTTGAATACTTAATGGCCTCACTATTACTGAACTGGGTGGAATACACGGGGTGTTCTGACTCAGTGCTACAGCTGAAGAAATAAAGGGGCCTCAGGATGGCACGCAGAATGAGGCAGAGTCTGGGTGATACATTATGTGGCTGAAGGATGTACAACAGAAATATTTCAAACAACTGTCTTCAACTACTTGAAGGATTATCACAGAGGAGGATTTATACTTACTCTACCCAGGTCCACAAGGCAAAATTAAGTAGAATTATAGGAAGTGAGCTTTTTGGCTTGAAAAAATAGCTTCTCACACATAAAGCTGTTTAATGGACTGCTTCGTGTGCCACCGAGTTTCCTGCTTCTGAAAATCTTCGAGAAATATATAATGATCTATTGATTCATTCCGTCAATCAACAGCACTTATTGTCTTACTACATTTTGCAAAGTAGTATATTAGACCTGATGGATGTAACAGTGAAGAGGAAGGACACCAGCATTTAGAAAGTGCCCACTGCAAACCTTATACTCTACTAAACACTTTTCCCTAAGTGTCACCTTCTCCTATACAGGTATTATATGGCTGTCTTTATTGCAAAGCCTCCTCTGTATTATAGGCACAAAGACCTTTATAGAATAAAAATATGCTCATGAAATCCCCTCCTTAAAACATGTAATCACTTTCCATTGCTCCTACAATAGATAAGACTTAACATGGCCTAAAGGACTCTGGTTCCCATCTAATTGTAACCTCAGCTTCTCTCCAGTCATGCCACTGTTCTCAGGCCCTTCTACAGGGCATATAGAGTTTTTAACCTACATTCACTCAGCTCAGAGTCTTTGCACATTTTGTTTGCTGAACCTGGTGACATTCTTCTCTCCTTTCCTTACTTGGTTCACTCCCACCTTCCTTCCAAACTAAGTTCAAATGGTGCACTGTTAGGAAGGAAGTTAGAAACAGTCTAACTCCCACAAGTATGTAAAATCTATTATTGAGTCTCTTAGTACCGTGCACATCCCCTTCAAAGCACTTACCATTGTATAATTTTATATTGTTTGCATTACATAATCATATAATTTTATATTTGTTGTTGCTATTTATCTGATATATGCCTCCCCCACTTGCTTGAAAGTTCCAGAAAGGCAGAGTCTGTGTGTTTAACTTTGTTTTAGGAGGCAATAAAGCATATCAACTATGAGAACATATTCTGTAATCAGAACCCCTGGGTTTGAATCCCTGTTTTGCAGATTACTAGCCATGTGACCTGCTGCTGCTGCTGCTGCTGCTAGTCGCTTCAGTCGTGTCCACTCTGTGCGACCCCAGAGATGGAGCCCACCAGGCTCACAAATGCTTAACGCCTTGGCACCCTAATTTCTTCGTTCATAAATGATAGTTAGGAATAGAACCTGTTGTCACGATTAAATGAGTTCACACATGAAAAGTACTTGGTACACAGGTACCGTATAATAAATATTTCCCATTATTAATATTTTGTTGTTGTCTCTCAGAGTTCCACTCAAGGCCTAACACATAGGAAGCACTTACTTATATATGTTGAATGAATGAATAAATGATGAAACTGAGATGGAGAAGTTGTAAGAGCTACATCTTGCCTTCATACCCAGGACTGTCACAGTCCAAAGACGATGTGCGTCTTGTTATATCATGTCTGCCCATTAGATGACACATTAGGGAAAAAAAAAATAAAATGCTCTGGGAGCCCAGAGAAAGGAGCCATTGATTTGGCTGAGAGGATGAGGGAGGCAGAACTGAACTAGCTTTTAAAGAATGAACGGGATACTGCCAGGAAGAAACAAAAGTAAAAGGTAGTCTTGGCAAAAGAAAGAGTACTGGCACAGAGGTGGCAAAATACTCAAGAAATCGAGAACAGTATGAGCTGAGTGAACGGAGGTTAAATTATGACTAAATTAAAGGAGAGCCAAACAGAAATGCTAAGAAATGTAAACTTTAATCTGAAGAAAACTGAAACCATTAAAGCCTCTATTCAAGTCACAATCTTATGAATCGCTCATTTTTTTCCTTTTGCGTTTTAACTTACTATGGAAGTATTAGGTAGTTCACTGGACACAAGTAATCATTTCAATTAACATTGAATAGTCCCAGCAAGGTAGGATGAGAGTGTTGACTCTAGGAATGGAAATGGGAATAGAAAGTAGGAAAGAGAAAAAGCAAGACCAACTGCTCCAAAACAAGGAGTTTGACACATTAACTCTGGTCCACTCTCCTGATGTAGTTGCAATCAGGCAGAACACTGATGCAGTCATTAAAGTGATATATGAAGAATATTCAACTATATAAAAAGATGTTCATACCATTAAATGTAAAAAGTATGCTCTAAAAACATTACAGTATAAAACATTTTCTATAGAAATATTAATATACTCTATATAACTTTATTAGACAAATTTATTTTCAAAATTAGAGACTATATATCCCAAAATCTTACTGGTCATCATCTTTGGATAGCAGAATGAGAGCTGTATTTTCAACATTATTTTCTTCTTTCTGATCTTTTTTTCTTAGCATTTCTCCAATGAACATGGCATGCATTTATAAAAACAAATAGTAAACCATATTGATAAAAAGTAAAAAGCACAGGAAAACTCCAACAGTAATCTGGGAATTAGAACTTGGAAGCAGTTATATAGGGCCTCTGTGGAGAAAGAGAAGATGGAGAAAGGATTCTGAATTGTCTCAGCATAATTAGGAGCCCAGGACATTGAGACCGTGTGATCAATTTGTTCTGTAGTGCAGTAATATTGTTTCTTGTCAATGCTTTGATGGTTTTCTTCTCTGACCATACACCTTTCTCCCTTGCAAACACAATGCTTGTTACCAGCATTTTTTTCTTTATCACTGAGTTAACGTCTTCGTAGGAAGCAAACCAGACATGAGCTTTCACAGAAGAATATAAAAAAAATATATAAGTTGTATAATTTTCCCTGGATCCTTCTGAGGCATTAGCAATGAATGAACCAATACTCACAACTTGACTGTAAGACCATATTAAACTCAGATATACCTGGGGCTTTGGACATTTGAAAGACTTAAGCAGTTTTAAATAGAAATAAACTCTAGCTTTAAAAAAAAAATCAACCCAATATAAGGATATTGTATCCAGGACTTTACTTTGGGGGGCTCAGAAGAATCTGGGTATCACACACAGTAGAAAGATAACAGGAAGAAATACTTAATAGTATCTTAGTGTAATTGATTGATCTAAGACTTGGTGATGAAAAAATCACCCGAGAAAACGGGGAACCATAGCATTTTAACCCACTGAAGTCTTGCTGCCTTCTGAGCGACAGATATGACATCTCAAAATTGTATTTAATTCTTAAATATCTGCAAAGATGGTAAGATGCTGAGAGCATGATAATTTGCAGAAAAAGTATAAAGCATCACATTCAAAGAAAAGCATCACTTTGAAAAGGCACAGACAGGAATACATTTTCTTCATGTCTGCACTTTATCTAAGTGCTTCTATAAATTGGTCATTGTGATTTTTGGTTACTGTTAATCTATATATTAGCTTAAATCTACATCTTTATCCTTGACCTCTAATCCCTTCTCCTGTTTCATTTTTCTCACTATCTACGGGACAATTACTTGGGCACTTTCTCTCTCTCTGAATCTATTATCACCCCTTCCTAGTATGTTCTTTGCCAACTATCCTCATTACCACTTATCCTTGAGGTTGTCTGCTGTTTGTTAATAGAGTCTAGCATTGTCTTTCTGACATGAGAAAAGAAATCAGCTGTGTCTCAGTCATCTGTCCAAAATGCAATTGCATGGAATATGGGAAGCTACTCCTTGTGCAGTCTTCCATGCCTTAAGGACAAGCCAAGTTTGATTTTAAAATGGCCTATTAATATCACTACTTAGGAACAGAGTTTTAATGTAAAATCTTTCAGAAAAATCTTTACTACAGCAAAAGGAATACGTAACTTCAGCTTTCTTATAGATTTTAATGGATTTTTAATCTACTGATGGTAGTCTGTAAATTCAAGCTCAAAGGAAACACAAATGCAACTCAATGGGAAGTTTTATTGGATTGCTTACAGAGAATTATGGTTATGATCAAAAGCCAGGAGTGAACCAAGGCTGAATGCTTCTCCTCTTTTTCAAGTGATTTGAATCCTTCATTTCTTCCTTTGCACTTCCTAAGGCAGAATTTAAATGAATAAGGCAAAAAGCCTGAGACAGGTAGCATGAAGATGAAGCCAGAAAGCACAGTCTGGGGAATTCTCTGGTGGTCCAAGGTTAGGATGCAGCACTTCCACTGCCTAGGTCTGGGTTCAATCCCTGGTCAGGGAACTAAGATCCCACAAGCTGCATTACATGGCTAAAAATAAACTGAAAAAACTGTTTTAGAAAGTGACCTTTTGGAAAACTCACACATGATAAAGAGTTCTCAGAATAATCAATATTTTGAGAAATATATAGCCAAGGACTGCTAACAATTCATCCAATGTATTCTGTTCTTTGTAATAGCAAATGCATCTATTACATATAGACTGCATGGAGAAACAAGATCAGTCCACTAATATATATTTATTTAAAAGAGAAAAATGAAAATAATATTTTGAAAACAGTGAGTGAAAATTTTATAAATAGGAAGACACTTAAACTGGGCCTTGAATGCTGGCTAATAGCTCACTAAACATCAAATAAATAAATATTTTAATAATGAAAATCAAAAATGATTTATAGAAAATTATATTCCATTAGCTTCAATACTACTGCATGAGTTGTATTCCACAGAAAATATTATCTACAAGGATAGAAAACCTAAAGGGAATGCCTATCCTCAGTCAAGTACACCATATCCCATCTTGCTTTTGCTATAATAACATTTCCCCATACATGTCTGTTTCCTCTTACTCACTGATAGTCACTAGAAACTAGTTCAGTAGACAGGGCTTTGAGATAGCTGTTAGAACTTAAATTCAAATAGTACAGACATTCCGTATCCAAGTATCCATAGAAGTCTCTCCCTGACTTCTAATTGCTGAAATATATGATGAGAGCATAATAAACAGGAGCATGCCTGTCCTCAAATATTTCAAAGGCCTAAGAGCCTGAGGTCTCTCTGTATTAAATAAAACCATATTTGTCTTTTAAATTCTTAAGTTTGAAACACTATGGAAATTACTTTTTGTAAGAGAGCGCTTTCTCACATTCATGTAATCACCAATATTCAGAATATATACACTTCTTTGGGATGCTGTTGAGAGGTGATTTCAAATATTCTCTAACACTGTACCAACTATGAGTATAGTGCAAAATGAGTGTGTAGTTTTTCTAAGTGAGGACACCAAGTAAGCACAAGTGTCCTCAAGTCTCACATAGGAGAGTCTCACCCAGGAGTCTCACCAAGTATCACTTAATATCCAATTCTCCCTCAATGGAAGCCTGCTATTGCCTTCAGATGAGGTCTTTGTCTTTGAGAAAATCAGAGTATCAAAACCTACAATTCCTTATTATTAAATAACTGTCCTTTTTTAGTCTATAATTCTAGTTCTTACTCACAATGCCTTCATTTCTCAAGTCCTACTGTATTTCTTTTTCATTGACACTATATACTATTTTCTGCCTATGAAAATTTGTGTAAAGAATTTTATATATATATATATATATATATATATATATATATACACACTTTATAAAAAATGTTATGTTTATATGCTTTATTTATGAACTTCCTAGAGGAAACATTGAAACTGCTCAACATAGCCAGGCACCATAGTAACTATTTGCAAGAGTTATTTACAACAGGAAGTCCTGGTAAGGAACATGGAACTAACAAGCCACCACCAACCCCAAAAGTTCATCAAAGGTCATAAGGAGACACCACATGTCCTACTACCTCCTAGAATCCTCCTCGCAGGATCCCACTTGGCTGAGAAACAAACACATGTACCACTAGGAAAGATTCTGAATCAGAATGATGGGCCAGAGACTACCCAGAAACTAATCATTTCACCATAAAACACAAGACTGCAAGTCACGTAGCACAGCAGTCCTCCTGGGTTCCCTTATTTTTCTGCTCTACACTTGGGCACCCCTTCTCAATAAAGTCTCTTGCTTTGTCAGCATGGATGTCTCCTTAGACAATTCACTTCTATGTGTTAGACAAGAGTCCACTTTGGGGCCGTGTAAGGGGCGCCCCTTCCTACAGGACAAAATCAGGACATTGCCCAAATATTAAGACATATTGAGAAAGATTGGGAGCAAGAGGAGAAGAGGACCACAGAGGATGAGATAGTTGAAAGGTATCACAATGGACATGAGTTTGAGTAAACTCCAGGAGATGGTGAAAGACAGGGAAGACTTGTGTGCTTGAAGTCCATGGGGTCACAAAGAAGTGGAGACGACTTATGGACCAAACAACAATTGAGACAAGTTTCTAATACTGGGACACATTATAAACATTCAGCTAACCAAATGGCAGATATCTTACAGCTCTTAACAATAAGAAAAGAAAGCCTTCTACTTGTAATAGAACAACACATATGTTAATTCAACAGCAAAACTTTAAACAATGATACAATTACTGTGCAAATATCTGTTTGCTTTCAGGTAGGCAATGAGAAAAAATTTAAAGTTCCATGTACTAGTCAACTGTCCTGGTCAGAAAGTTATGCTTCTTTTAGAAATAAAGATTAGCATTTTTGGAGGATAGTGTGACCAAAGAAATCAATATTGAAAATGCCAAATTAAGCCTCAATCTCAGGAAACTAAGCAGAATTTCTGTATTGGGATAGAACCTACTAAAGAAAGGAGATTTGCTTTTCTTTACAAACACCAGGACATCATTTGTGGACACATGCATGTACGTAGATAAAAGGAGAACATAGGCATTACTTAAGCACTGGCTCATAACATTCTATGAGGAGAAAGATGTTAGATGCAAAAAAATCCTGCTCTGAAGACAAGAGTTCATAAAAACCTATATAGAGTCTCCTGTGCAAAGCCCTCTCTGATGGCTCTTTTTCTCTATAATGAGAATGTAGCAAGATGGAGAATAGGTGGCTTAGTCTCTCAGGGGATTTTTCAAAATACTGTGGCTCTTTCAAGTCCCAGTGACAGTGTCTGTGATATCATGTGCTATTAGCGATATCATATGTCTTTATGATTCAGACTGTCTTTGAAGCCACTGTTGGCAACAATTGACCACGTAAGCTCTGTATTTCATCCAGGATTTGAGGACAACCCAATATTTTATGCATCACCAAGAAAAAATTTCTGAGTCAATTAAATTAAGTCATAGATTTAAGGGGCTTCCCAGGTGGTAAGGTGGTAAAGAATCTGCCTACCAATGCAGGAGATGCAAGTTCAATCCTTGGGTTGGGAAGATCCCCTGAGAAGGAAATGGTAACGCACTTCAGTATTCTTGCCTGGGAAATCCCCTGGACAGCGGAGCTTAACTGGCTACAGTCCAGGGGTCAAAGAGTTGGACACAACTGAGCATCTGAGCATGCACACAGAGATTTAAGATTCATCACAGTGTCATATGTTTAAAAAGTGCTAAAATGTGTCTTAAACCAATGAATTTTTATGCAACTTTTGTACAATGATTACAGAAACTTCAAGAGGGAAAAGGGGAAAAGGTAATTGATGGCTGAGGAAAAACAGAAGAAAATAAGGTAGTAATAAACTTTTAGTTTGAGGTAAAAGTGAAGAAAAGAGTGAAGAGAATAAGAGTCATGTTCTCAAATTGATGTAAGTTCTCTCTTCTCCTGCCCTGTGTGAATCTGGGAGTGAGATAGGAGGTAGCTGATAAGAGATCTTAGAGCAGGAAAGCCAAAGAGAGTGATATTGATATGAGTTACTTCACTCTCTGGTCTCCAACCAGGCAGACCTCAAGATCTGAGTCACCGCAATCCCACTTTTTAGTACAGTTTTGTGAACTTAATGTTTGTGTTTGCTTCCTTACTGAGTCCGCACTTAGCTTCCATGGTCTCTGTCATCAGGTTCTTTATCTTGTTGAAAATAGTCTCCTGGGATTGTCTGCTACTTCTGTCAAGGGTCTCTGATACTCACAGCCAGCTTATCATTTTGATCATTCCTAATGTGTGTTGATGGAGTTACCAGTCATGCCAGGACACCCTTACCTCCAGGAAAACTGCACTGCCCACAGCCAGTTTGACAAGATTTTTTCCTACCCTGAGGTCACTGATGCTTCATAGGTATGAGCTTCCCCATATTGCTAAGATCTGCTCCAATCACCTACTCTTTGTGGCTGGTTGATACTCAGTTTTCAGCCCTCTGCCATCCTAATGACAACTGATTCTGTCAGGTCCAGATACTCTCAGATTAACTGGGCCTGGCAAAGAAGTATTACAGTCTTTCATTTATTTATCTTACATGATTTAGATATGGTAAAAAGATGAATGAGAAAATAAAACTATCTAGTATTGGGAAAAGAACATTATAGAGGCTATAACAGAAGAGAATCGCTCTACCACATAGACCCCAGAAGAGCTTCAATCTCAAACTAAGATTCCAGAAAATCTATGAAGAGTGATTTCTAATTGAGGATTATATGTACAGTCAATATGATGAAAGATAAAACATTAGTGAGGTATAAAAAACAAAGTCCTACTGTATAGCTCAAGGAACTATATTCAATATCCTATGAAAAACCATAATGGAAAAGAACATTATATGTATATATATATATAAGGTAAGGTAAGTCACTTCAGTCGTGTCCGACTCTGTGCGACCCCATAGACAGCAGCCCAACAGGCTCCCCCGTCTCTGGGATTCTCCAGGCAAGAACACTGGAGTGGGTTGCCATTTCCTTCTCCAATGCATGAAAATGAAAAGTCAAAGTGAAGTCGCTCAGTCGTGTCCGACTCTTAGCGACCCCATGGACTGCAGCCTACCAGGCTCCTCCATCCATGGGATTTTCCAGGCAAGAGTACTGGCCATCGCCTTCTCCGATATATATATATATATATATAAAACACTGAACTACTTTGCTGTATGGAAGGAATTAATACAACACTGTAAATCAACTACACTTCAACAATATTTTAAAATATAAATAATATTAGTGAGGAAAGTACTACATTATAGATTAGAGTTTACTTCAAAAGGAAATGTGTTTTTTTCCCTTTGATTAAAACTGTTTCTGTAGGTAGGTCAAAATATTACAATCATGCCTATTCACAATGAAAAAAAACTGAGACAAGTTAAAGCAACTTACCCATTTGGAAATCATAGACTTTGTAAGAGCCAGCATTAAAAAACAGCTCTTTTGACACATGAGCTTATGCTTTTTCTGCTATATAATGCTGTTGGCAGGATAAGTTTTGAGACTAATGGATGAAATTTATGCTTGGTCTAGAACTAAATTACTCTGAATTTTGTTTTATCATTTCCTTGTTGAATAGATAAAATAACAACAAAACAAAACAAAAAAATGCTTTCAACCCAATAGGGATATAATAAGATAAATACTTGGTACAGTGTTTTTGGACCAAATAAAGTATCTTTAAGAGTAATACATCAAATGTAGTTCTTTTAATATGGATGGCATCCAGTAAATGTTGATTTGATAGAATTTTGTCTTCCTGTAGATTACAAAAAAATGATCATGAGTGAAATATCTAATTCAAAACATGGCCATCAAAATTATGACATATCAAAATATTGCTCTTAAAATCAGAGACATATCCTTCTGCCTTACAAATCCAAATTTAACAAGCTTATCAATGGGAGAAAAAGATTGACATTTAACATGGAAACGAACCATGTCATTCTTGGACTCAAACGAAACTTTACCAGTTTTTAATTCTAAGTGAACTAACACTTCTCATATTCTCTTGTGATTCCCTCCTCAAACCCAGCAAGTGACATCCATCTTCTCTGCCTTCTGGAGTTTTCCTCCAAGGTAAAGGAGGTACACTGGGACTGTATCTCAAAAAGCAGCCCATGTCTGTCACCATATTTGTTGATCCTCACATCATTATTCATTTCTTTTGTTCCTTTATACATGTCTCTTCAAATATGAAACTAAAACCACGTAAAAAGGATGGAACATAAACCATTAAGGCAGGGTAAAATAATGTGTATCTAACAAAACTGTTCAGTTCTATTCCTGTACAGCCTAAGGAAGACTAAAAGCACACAGAGCTTAAAACCAAGGAGAGGTACCATTTCACACCAGTCAGAAGGGCTGCGATCCAAAAGTCCACAAGCAATAAATGCTGGAGAGGGTGTGGAGTAAAGGGAACCCTCTTACACTGTTGGTGGGAATGCAAACTAGTACAGCCACTTTGGAGAACAGTATGCAGATTCCTCAAAAAACTGGGAATAGAACTGCCTTATGATCCAGCAATCCCACTGCTGGGCATACACACTGAGAAAACCAGAATTGAAAGAGACACGTGTACCCCAATGTTCATAGCAGCACTGTTTACAATAGCCAGGACTTGGAAGCAACCTAGATGTCCATTCACAGAAGAATGGATAAGAAAGCAGTGGTACATATACACAGTGGAGTATTAGTCAGCCATTAAAAAGAATACATTTGAATCAGTTCTAATCAGGTGGATGGAACTGGAGCCTATTATACAGAGTGAAGTAAGCCAGAAAGAAAAACACAAATACAGTATACTAACGCATATATATGGAATTTAGAAAGATGGTAACAATAACCCTGTTTACGAGACAGCAAAAGAGACATTGATATATAGAACAGACTTTTGGACTCTGGGAAAGGGAGAGGGTGGGATGATTTGGGAGAATAGCATTGAAATATGTATAATATCATATCTGAAACGAGTCACCAGTCCAGGTACAATGCCTGATAACGGATGCCTGGGACTGGTGCACTGGGACGACCCAGAGGGATGGTATGGGGAGGGAGGAGGGAGGAGGGTTCAGGATGGGGAACACATGTATACTTGTGGCGGATTCATTTTGATGTATGGCAAAAGTAATACAATATTGTAAAGTTAAGCAAAATAAAATTTAATTAAAAAAAATAAAAGCAAGGGAAAGAAAAAAAATAATAACTGATTTAAAAACATAAAAAAGAACCCCAAGGAGAGATCCACCCCAAAACTACAGCCCCATATATGCAAGCAAAAATAACAATAAAACCCCAAACAAACAAATAAACAAAACAGAACCTGCGGGAAGACACTGGAAGGCATAATGCAATTACCGGATTTGGAAACTGACCAGGACACCATGGTTAAAACTCTTTCTGCTACAAAGGTTCCGAGGAATCTTTAATGACTACAAAATGGTTAGGACTTCACGTCCACACCTCATCTGAAGGATGATGACAACCAGCAGTTAGTCCTCCCTGCCATCACCCAGGGACCAGAGTCAATTCTGACTCCGAAAATAAAGGGCCACCTACAGAAATCACTAGCAACGTTCGCTATCCTTGGCTGCCTTTGCTAACTGACCTACGTGAAACAAATTACTTAAGTATCTCAAACATCACTGCCATATTCTAATTAAAATACACAGTGGTATCATTCCTCATCTCTCTGTAGATTTATGAATTAATGCTATGCATACTCCTTGGGTAAAAACTGTTAAGTCCTACTGCTCGGCTAATTCTGAGCAATGAGTATGCACCTATCAAGGAGGCTTTAGATGACTACTGTTTATACTCTATGTATGCTTACTATCACACTACTTTATTTTTTCCTCATATTTTTTAAGAAACTGACTCAAGTGCAGTAATTAAAATACATTACAGTAGTGCAAGTGAAATTTGGAGCACTGCCAACATTTTCAAGAACTTATAATTTTCTTTCTCAGAGGAAAAAAAGTAGTTTTGACATCTTTGTGCAAAACAGTCACTAACAGTTACTTACAATTTCAGGAAAATCACTGTTTTAATCATGACCTTTCAGCTGTCCTTGATTGAAAAAAAATTGGCCACCTACAGAAATAATTCTGTTGGGCCTTCATCTCTCTTCTGATTGATGGCCTCATGTGGTTCTACATGTTCACAATTACAAATAAAACTATATAAAACTGGCAGAGCTTAGCTTCCATCTAAGTAGATAAGAATAAAGTATTTCTAATTGACAATAATGGGGACAATTCTTTAAGTGACATCTTTCCCATGTACCTGTATCAGAATCAAACAGTACATTTCTCTCTGATTAAATGTGTATTCTTTTGGACACCACTCACTACAACCACTAATTTAGCAACCATTGTGTAAAAGACATTGTATTATACTCTGTTGGGGGTGATAGGATGTGAATAAAACAGTTTCTGTATTAGAGAATCTATTATCTGATGAAACCCTCAACAGACTAACTACTGTGTAATAAATATGGACACTATATATATACAGAGGAGCCTGGCATGCCATGGGGTCACAAAGAGTCACACGCAACTGAGCGACTAAACACATTTTCATAGCACATACGTATGTATGCAGAGATGTCTGCTTTCACATACAAAGATACAGATAAAAATCCAGTTTGCTTAACTATATTTATATAAAAAATATACTTCAGGGACAACAGATCAACATATATTTGCTGCTATTTAGTCGCTAAGATTTTAGATGTCCCTAAGTTGTGGTCATCTCACATGCTAACAAAGTAATGCTCAAAATTCTCCAAGCCAGGTTTCAATAGTACATGAACCATGAACTTCCAGATGTTCAAGCTGGATTTAGAAAAGGCAGAGGAACCAGAGATCAAATTGCAACATCTGTTGGATCACCAAAAAAGCAAGAGAGTTCTAGAAAAACATCTACTCCTACTATATTGACTACACCAAAGCCTTTGACTGTGTGGATCACAAAAATATGTGGAAAATTCTTCAAGAGATGGGAATACCAGACCACCTGACCTGACTCCTGAGAAATCTGTATGCAGGTCAAGAAGCAATGGTTAGAACTGGACATGGACCAACAGACTGGTTCCAAATTGGGAAAGGAGTACGTCAAGGCTGTATATTGTCACCCTGCTTATTTAACTTATATTCAGAGTTAATCACGAGAAATGCTGGACTGGGTGAAGCACAAGCTGGAATCAAGATTGCCGGGAGGAATATCAGTCACCTCAGATATGCAGATGACACCACCCTTATGGCAGAGACTGAGAAGAACTAAAGTGCCTCTTGATGAAAGTGAAAGAGGGGAGTGAAAACACTGGCTTAAAACTCAACACTAAGAAAACTAAGATCATGGCATCTGGTCCCATCACTTCATGGCAAATAGATGGGGAAACAATGGAAACAGTGACAGACTTTATTTGGGGGGGCTCCAAAATCACTGCAGATGGTGATTGCAGCCATGAAATTAAGACACTTGCTCCTTGGAAGAAAAGTTATGGCCAACCTAGACAGCATATTAAAAAGCAGAGACATTACTTTGCCAACAAAGGTTCATCTAATCAAAGCTATGATTTTTCTAGTAGTCATGTATGTATGTGAGGGTTGGACTGAAAAGAAAGCTGAGCGCGGAAGAATTGATGCTTTTGAACTGTGGTGTTGGAGAAGACTCTTGAGAGTCCCCTGGACTGCTAGGAGATCCAACTAGTCTATCCTAAAGGAAATCAGTCCTGAATATTCATTGGAAGGACTTACATTGAAGCTGAAACTCTAATACTCTGGCCACCTGATGCAAAGAACTGACTCATGTGAAAAGACCCTGATGCTGGGAAAGATTGAAGGCAGGAGGAGAAGGGGACAACAGAAGATGAGATGGTTGGATGGCATCACCGACTTGATGAACATGAGTTTGAGTAAACTCTAGGAATTGGTGATGGACAGGGAGGCCTGGAGTGCTGCAGTCTATGGGGTTGCAAAGAGTCAGACACAACTGAGCAACTGAACTGAAGTGTTAGTCCATGAGTTTTTCAATGGAAATTAAAACAAAGACATCCTGCTAGTAAAAGGTTGTTCATACATCTACCTTATAGGCAACAAAACTAGAGCTGTCATTCAGGACCCCATTAGAATTTTATTGTAGCTCTGTGAGGATGGAAAGCTTTTAGGAGTTCAGTATTAGTCAATATAACAAAAAAAAAAAGGACTTGAAAATATTTTCTCTCTGTATTCCATTTCTATGAGTAATCCTCAATTTACAACATTATGCCTAACCCAGAAATGAATTAATCAATACAATTATCTTCTTAGACATCCTTTTTGTCAACTATAGGAGTTTATAGACTAGAAAAAAAAATTAGATTCCTTAGGCAGTATATGTGATTGCAAGATTCAGCTGTATTGAAAGGCTGGCATTAGCAATGGCCATGGTATAGTCTTTAATATTATGTTTTGGACAATTACAAAAATTAAGTGATCCTTATCTCTAAAACACAAATCAATTATCTACTAGCTGCAATTTAAAATAAATTGCTTTATGGAAGACAACAATAAAATATGTATGTGGTCAGGTTATGAATACTGAATATCATGTGAAATTCTACACTTAAAATCTACACTTACTTGTATTTTCAAAAACAAGTAAATTCATATTTCTGGAAATAATCAACTTGTTCATAAAGACCAAATCTTAAAAATCCAGCTCACTTCCTGTTGCTGAAAAATTTTTAGCAATGGTCTAAAGTCATGATTTTAACATATAAACTAAGAGGAGCTAACAATTATTCAGTTAATTTAGGCCCATTTAATATTTTCACATGAAATAGTAAAATAAATAGAGCAAAATATTTTATACTAATTAGCTTTATCATACATATTTACTTTGTGCATATAATAATCATTGGCAAATTTATCATTGAGAAAGGAAAGAGAAGAATGCAATATACCTGCCCAATTAAAATTAAGAACAGTTAATCAGTATGAGAGAAGGTTATACACCTAAATGATCCTAACTGCTTAACTCTTTAGTTTATATTCACAGTTTCCCAAATTTTCTCTTATGGAGCTAAACCAAATTGGATGAGAATATATACAATTGATTTCAATGTTAAAAGTCTATAAATCCTTGCTTAAAAAGAATTCAATTAACCAAATTAGGAAACACTGGTGCTAGGGATTTATTAAGAATAAACCCAAAACCCTCAGGAAATATCTGGAATGAATGTAGTCAACCTAATTGTTTACACATTTTTCATACATAAAGACACTGTTAAGTGTTTATTTGGTTTGTTCTAGCTTTGTACTACCTACTTTGAAGCACATGGTTTTTATATATAAGTATTTGAAGATCAATTTCTTATCACAACAATAGTTTATATTAACCACATTCACAATGATATAATAAAATAATTTTCTGTACTACAGATGTGTAAAAACAGAATAGCATGGCATTAGCACTGAGCTAGTCAGAATTCCTGTGAATTATCATTGTATTGCAATGTATCTTACTGACATCAACTCCACAAAAAAATCCTTCATTTTCTAAAGGGAGAAACTGAGGTAGCAGAGAAAAAACTAGTAAATTTTTGTCAAAGACAGATGGATCAGAGTTTTTAAGAATCCACACTACAATTGACTGTAGTTTTCAACGAAATACTCTCTCACAACGTAAATGTCAACCTCTTGTTTTTATTCAAATGTTGGGATAAATGAATAAGTAGTTTCATGGGATTATAGTCTCATAAATGTGAAAGCATACTACTTCCTGCATATAATACTCTGACTAGCAAATTTTTTTTTCATCATGGTACATGATAGAACATATACAACTCAGAGTGGTCTATTCTACAGGAAAACATTTCTATCCCTATAACGAGCCATTTGTCAATTAGCATTTTGGAAGATAGAGGCAAGGTTTAATCACTTGACAGTTTCTCTAAACTTGGGTAATGTTGCCTCAGTTCCCCATTTCCAGATCAGTTTAATATCTCCTTATAAGCAGGTGTGTGCTAAATATGTGCTGAAGATTCTATAGAAAATGTCCCATCAGAAGATGGATATCTTTCCATTCAAGAGACATACGTGTGTGTGTGTGTGTGTGTGTGTGTGTGTGTGTGTGTGTGTGTGTTTTAATAAGCATAACCATGCAGGAGACCTGAAGAAACAAAGAAACTGTCGGTTTGAAAAGAAACAAAGAAAATTTGGTTTATTTTAAATAATAAAAAAAGAAAAATTTGGTTTCTTTTAAATAATTAAAACACTTCCTGTTCCTATTCTTATGCTATAGGAAAACGCAACATGTTAGGGAGATAGAGAAGTATGGCGGAGAACTCTAACTGACCATCCGATATGCTTTCCCAGTAATCAAGTAGAACAATTAAATGCATAAATAGAACCCTACTAAAAGCACTCAGATACAAGTAGAACTTGGGGGAAGACTCAGTAAAAGTCCTTTCAAAGGGGACAGCTCTGACTGTTTTGGCGGCTTTGTTCTTGGCTGTTTATGCTCTTCCTATGTCCTGCCTTGATGTGAGATAGAGTTACACTGCTAAAGCCACACCCGGTCTCTTGTGATCTTTAGAATGAGGATGTAGCCTAAGTGTGGTAGAAGAGAAAACCAGAGGGAGTCCGGATCCCTCAAAGGATGGTGAAGCAGCTTGCATTGCATCTGATCCTCTTGTTTGCTTAAAGAAAAACTACCTTGTTCAAACTACCATCACTCAGGTTTCTATCATTTGAAACTGAATACAATTCCTAAGCAATAGAGACTCAGAATATGGTGGCGTATACAATCCTATGGTTCCCACATATGTGCTTCAGGGTTGCCTGCTCTCTTATTTTGCATCAACTTGCTCATCTGTAAAATAAGGATAATAGCGATACCTTTCCCAAAGGGCTGCTCTGATAATTAAGCAACATAATCTATCTGACACCATAAATCAAGATCTAAGTGTTTAATGATTATTATTCATTATTATTAATTGTATCAGGCTACCACCCTAGAAGAGGGCAGCTCATTCATGACTGAAAAGGAGGCAAAAGTCAGCCAACAGGATATGGCAGACAGGGAGCCCAGACCTTCTACCAAAATGACTATACAACACGGGGACCGAACGGTGTTGAAGAGAAAGGGAGGGACTGAGAGAGAGGAGTGGTGGTTTGAATTTATGGAATTTGGGACTTTCATGATAATCCAGTAATTAAGAAACCACCTTACAATGCCGGGGATGTGAGTTCAATCCCTGGTCTGGGAACTAAGATCCCATATGACGCAGAGCAGCTAAGCCCAGGTGCTGCAACTACTGAGCCCACATACCACAACTAGAGAGTTCATGCTCCACAAGAAAGAGCCTGTGTATCACAATTAAGATGCAACGTAGCCAAATAAATCAATAATATGTAGCAGTCATGTCTGACTCTTTGTAACCCTATAGACTGTTGCTGGCCAGGCTCTTCTGTCCATGGAATTCTCCAGGCAAGAATACTAGAATGGGTTGCCATTTTCTTCTCCAGAGAATCTTCCCAACCCAAGGATCAAACCTGCATCTTCTGTTTGCAGGGGGATTCTTTACTGCTGAGCTACTGGGAAAGCCCATAAATATATAATAAATTTATGGAATTCTTTTCTACTTGGATAACGATTTGCTATTTTTCAACCAGACCTTCAGGACATAGTACACCCTTTGAAGCCCTCCTTTCCATAAAATTTAAACAAACTCTCTAGTTGTTTATTAGAATCTCCTATTTGTGAATGTGTTTGTATCTGTTGCGTTGAAGAACAATAATGACTAATAAACTCTGTGTGATCTCACTGTGCACCCCATGAGGACAGTCTGTGTCTTTTCTCTTTACCATTGGGTTTCCTGCATAATGATCTGTGAAATGATAATACTATGTGTTAACCCCCCATTCCTTGTATGAAAGAAAGTGAGGAAAGTGAAGTCACAAACAGTCGTGTCCAACTGTTTGTGACCCCATTGACTATAGCCTGCCGAGCTCCTCCTTCCATGGGATTTCCCAGGCAAGAACACTGAAGTGGGTTGCAATTTCCTTCTCCAGGGGATCTTCCTGACCCAGGGATGGATCCTGGGTCTCCTGCATTGCAGGAAGTCCCTTTACCATCTGAGCCACCAGGGAATCCCATGTATAGTCTTTCTCAAATGAGTCACAAGAAACCAGAAAAAAAAAATCTGCTTTTACGTATGGGAAACCATTATTTATGTGAAATAGTGAAAGAATTTGAGTGTTATGGGCACTTTTAACTTAAAAGGAAGAATCACCAGGGAGAAGAGACCTCAAATACTAATATGAGGAACTCACATTCCTGCTCCCACAGGTCAAGTGCAGGTTAGGTTGGGGTAAGAATGGGAAATCGTATAAACCCCTCTGTTTCTGAGGCCTGCTTTCTGAATGGCCCTCTGTGAGACAGCAGCCTTGTAGCAGACATCCCATGACAAAATGACGTAGGGATAAAAGGCACAGATATGACTACCTAGAGGGTCAAGCTTACAGAGGTTGTGATGGCCCCTCTTAACTTGCGGTGGAATGGGAGTTAGCCGAGAGGGAACGCTGATGCTCTGATGGGGATCTCACTGAGGGTTCTGATAAAGAGATGCAGATGGAAGGCTCAGCATGGCCAGTGTGACTGAGGGCCTGAGAGATGCATTCAGCAATGGGTGCCCATGACTAGAGATCATGACAGGACAACTGTACAACTCATCCTCCCCAGTAATGAACAGGTGAGGGCTGCAGAGTGGACATCACTTCTCACCTTTCCTCCCACCCTTGAGCAGTTAAATATATCAATAGCCATTTCCCAAAACCAAAACACTGGATTGGTTATTTCATAACCCACAATTAAAGCACACCATAATTTTCAGTCATAAGGGCCAATTCTCTCTGAGTCATATATCGAACCGATTAAACCTAGAATCCCTTTGCCTGAAAGGATGGCTTCTGATGAAAAAGGTGAAAGCTCCTGTCCTCTGCATCCATTCATCCCTCTCTCTGTTTGGTAAACCAGGGGGAGAAGTTCAACTGCATGGCTTGGAAGGGAGCCCATGCCAGCAGATTGTGCTGGGTAGAAATAACACTAGTCTGTCTAGGTAAGATCAGTGCCAATGGTTCCAACTAAAATTAGAAAAAAGAAGACAGTACCTTGGCTCATGCTTATGTTGGAGACAAGACTCTAACTCCTACTAAAGCCAAATGATGGCAATTCAATTCCTGCCTGCCAGTTGTAAATCCCTACACTACCACTGCAGTACTATCAAAAGACATTTGCAATCCAGGGCACCTCTCAGGAGAGAAGTGATTTCTCAGGTTAGTCACTTAATGGATTAGCAGTTCAAGTGCTAGCAACGCAAAGGTATGCATGTATTTGTTCTGAGACAAGTAAGGATTTTCCAATCCTATGAGCAGACCATCAAAAAAAAAAAAAAAAAAAACAACTAATAGAACCTTATCTATCTAAGGTAGACAGAGGATATTATTCATTTATTAATTGCAGTGTAAAACAAAAAATAATCAAGGAGGGAATAAACTCACTCTCTTCACAAAACATCAACAAAAGACCCACAACACTTTTCATGCATTTCAACAAATATAATTTTGCTCTAATCTCATACGTGTCATAAGGCACCATGCCGTAGTGCAAAGAAAGCTGGGCCTGAAATCAAGAAATCTGGGTTCATTTTCTGGCTCTGTCGCTTATTAACTGTGTAAAATGATGAAACATTTAACTTCGCTGAGCCTCATTCCTTGTCTAGAAAATCAGTGACTTATTAATAGGTAAGCATCATCTACCACTTAGATTCAGTATTAATCTCTAAATCAGTGATTAGACTAAAGTTTACATTTTATATGGTCTTTATAAATCTCTTAAGTCTTTAATAAATCCTAGATTTGGAAGTCAAATATATGTAACAGACAAGGAACTCTTCAGAAAATGTGTTAGTCGCTCAGTAGTGTCTGACTCTTTGAGATTCCCCTAGACTGTATAGCCTTTGTCCATGGAATTATCCAGGCAAGAATACTGGAGTGGGTAGCCACTCCCTTCTCTAGAAGGAACTCTTGATCTAATGGTAAAGAACTAAATAGGGTTTTTTTGGTTTTTTTTTAATCTACTTTGTCATGGCAATACACACATTCATAAATAGGAACAATATTTGTGTGTCTTAGCAGATACCATGATCTTTTTGGCAAATGTCAGTCATATAAAGTGGAGAAGGCAATGGCACCTCACTCCAGTACTCTTGCCTGGAAAATCCCATGGACAGAGAAGCCTGGTAGGCTGCAGTCCATGGGGTCCATAAGAGTCGGACATGACCGAGCGACTTCACTTTCACTTTTCACTTTCATGCATTGGAGAAGGAAATGGCAACCTACTCCAGTGCTCTTGCCTGGAGAATCCCAGGGATGAGACAGCCTGCTGGGCTGCAGTCTATGGGGTTGCACAGAGTCAGACACAACTGAAGCGAATTAGCAGCAGCAGCAGTCATGTAGACTCTGACATCACTCAAAAATTTGTCAAAGGGAAGACAGAGGAACTTCTTCAATGTCCCAGAGTACTTTAGGAAGCTAAAACTCTCAGGGGCTGGATGTGATAACATGCTCAGAATATTCATCCCAAGGTCTCTATCAGATTTCAACTGCTTTTCATTCTACATAGGTAAGAATGCTTTTCATTCTACATAGGTACTATTGCCTCTAACTCTACTCGCAGGATTCTCAAGCAACCCTACAGAATTTTATTCAAATTACCATAATGCTTAAAATGCTAATTAACGTCACAACAGAGCATCAGAACTCCACTGCTTGCTATTCAGGCTCCTTTGGACCCATCCTCTTCCAGTGAGTGTTACCCAGCCTAGGAAGCAGATATCTAGTCTCCTTGTTTGGTTCTGGACTATCAAAGAACCATCTTCACTGAAGACAATTCATAATCTGGCCAAAGGATAATCTCTACTGGGACTATTGGCAACAAAGTTCACATTTTATTTTTGGCACTTACTCTTGGGATTCTGGGCAAGTCCTACAATCTCTGTGTTAAATGCTATTGATAATGATGCTTCTTGAGTACATTTACTAGCAGAGTTATGTATCTCCAAGTGCAAAAATACTTCCACTCCATATTGTACACTAGTGTGGAAGGAAAAATCTATTCTTTATTCTCTTTTAAGTCACAGATCCCTCTGAAAAATCAAAGAGAACCAATCGATCTATTCTTCCATCAGGAAAAACATGTCCCTGAATAATCTTATTTGCAAAAATGCCATGTATATTAAAGGGTTTCTCTGATGCTAGAAGGAGGTAAGTAAACTCAAGTGAATGCTCTGGCCCAGACTACAAATTATTTTTATATTTATTAGCTATAGGATTTTTGAAATGTTGAATCTGGGTTTCCTCATCGATAAAAACATAGGTAATGGAATCGATCTCCTCACCTACATCTTCCGACGATGTTAAACATGAAATTTTTGAGTAGGAATGTATGTGAAAACAAGGTGCTTGTACACAGAATTCCATGAAACCGCATGTTGCAATCGATCCTTCATCCTAGCCCTTTAATGCTGTCATCAAGCATGTGCAATACTACCGCCACCTCACTGGCTCCTCAAGCTCACCATCATTGCCAAGCCCTGTTTATAACTTAAGACTCTGGACTCTCACAAACCACTGACTGGCTGCACTATGTACTCTGCTCATACTTCCTTTCTAGTTTTTGTCTGAATACTGATCTCTTAATACACATCCACTGAACTGAATATACTAGCTCTATCTTCCCTCTCTGGAAATATTTTTATACTCTGGAGTTTTACACCTACCAGAAGATAACTTGGTCCTTCACTGGCATTAAATCCTGATCTGTACTTGAGTGCTTCTTAAAATCATTGTTGTCGGGCTCCACATTTGATATCTCTGTTCTAGTCTATTGATGTGAATAGTTAGAAATCATAGTGCTAAGATCATTATCCCTATTTTATTGGCAAATAGACTAGAAAATGCAAAGGCATAGTAAGTACCCTCAAGGTTTACACAGTGTATGACAGAGTCAGTTAGCAGAATAAGACAAATTCACTGTGCAACATACATGATACTCTATGATGACATTTTGTTCTGAGAGCCCAGTGATGATATCCTCTTACAAAGCAAACTGTTTCCTTTATGATAATAAAGAAGAATGGATAATATATACATACATCTTATTTAAGGTACATATTTTAATTTTTTATTTTTCAATTTAACATTTTGTTTTGAAATAATTTCACATTTAGAAAGAATTTCAATCATAGTACAAAGTTCCCAGCTTCCTTGCATATTAACAAATATCAAATCCACAGCACAATGAGCAAAAGCAAGAAATTAACAGAAAACAACTGGCTGATATACAGACCTTATTGAAATTTCAACAATTGTCTCACTCATGTCTTTTTCTTGGACCATGAGCTGATATTTAGCTATCGTGTCTTCTTAGTCCCTTTTCATTTGGGACAATTCCCGCTTTTATTTGTTTTGCATGACCCTGACACTTTTAAGAGACCTGCTCAGTTATTTTGTAGTATGTCTGTTGGTTTACAATTGTCTGGTATTTCCTCATGATACAATGCATATTATGCATTTTGGGTAAGAAAATAACAAAAGTGATTTGTTGCACCTTTCTCAGTGAGTCACAGGAGTGGCACATGAAGCTGGTTGGTCTCATTACTGGGGATACTTTGATCACTTGTTTTAGATGGTGTCTCGCAGGATATTCCACTCTAAAGTTGCTACTGTCCCCTTTGTAAATAACAATCATTCTGAGAAGATACATTAATATTTGGAACTATGTAAGTATCTTATTTATTATCAGATTTTCACCACTGATTTAGCATCCAGTCTGACTCTTGCCTGTGAAAATTATTAATGTGGTATTTACCAAATAGTCATTTTCTATCTCCATCATTTTTGTACAGTTATTAATTGGTATTCTACTGTTATAAAAGAGCTTTCCTTTCTCTCCCATTTATTATTTTTTTCAACATTTTTATAGCATCATGGACTCTATTTGGTATAACCCATTTTTATCATATTTCCTTGCTCAAATATTCCAGATGTGGCCATTGTGAGCCACTTCAATTTGACTCCAATGTCCTTTCCACGTGCTTCCATCCTTTTCAAGTCATTCCCTACTTTCTTGAACCACAAGATGTTCCAGTTTCTTATCATATAATTTTCCTGTACTTGTCCTAAAATCATTCATTTCTACAAGGGTTCTCAGTGTCCTTTATTGGAAAATGATGCTTAGAAACCAAGATCTAGGTACTAGGAGTACCCATCAGCATTGAGGTATTATTGCTTTCACATCCTTCCAGCAGACAGAGATAGAGAATGTATAAATGGATACACACACAGACACACACACAATTATTTCTTTATAACACACACCATGAGCAAGTGATAACTCAGATTCCAATCCAACATCACAGGATTCATTCTAGCCTTCTTTTATGGTGAGAAAAATAGCCCTTATTATCCACAAGCCCAGGATATAACCAAGGGTTCAGAAATGTTAACTTTCACCCCTGATTCTGAAAAATAGAATCATTAATCTATACTGTGTGAAAAACAAATTTTCTTATAAGACTACAATAGTTATTTTCTTTAATCTTAAATTATAAACTCAAAACTCTGTTTGGCAAAGTTACTGAAATTAACTCTTTTCCCCCTTCCCTCTTCATTTGTAATTTGTATGAATACAATTTGCTACTGTTTTGGTTTTCATGTGAGGCTCCTTGATCCAAGCTCATTTTAATTAATTACCTATTTTTGATTACATGAAACTCAGAGCTAAAAAAAAAAAAAAAGGATATTCAGATAAAGTGTCACCCTCCTCTGTCACAATTTCTATCTTATTTTCATTCTATCAATACCCATTCAGTGAGCCCAATCTCTATAAGTAACAACCAATTTTAGGAGTCTCTGACTTATGTTTCCTATTTTCTCCAATTATCAGATATAAGTATGTTTTCTTATTCCCCTTTAATTCTATACATTATTTTTCTGTATTTTTCCTCACTTTGCAGTATAGACTGAAAATTACTCTCTATCCATTTATTCTTTTCATAGCAACACGGTACCTCATTATGAGGCAATGCCATAGTGTAATCATGTATTCAACTATTCTCCTACGTACGAACATTTAGATAACTTTTAATATTTTATATTTATAAACAATGCCACAATGACTAACTTTGGGCATGTGATTCTACATTGTTAAAGACATATCTGCAAGATAAATTCCTAATAATGGGATTGCTGGGTCACAGTGGTATAGATATGTAGGTTTGTTAGCCATCATCTAATTCCTGTCCAAGAGACTTGTACTAATTTTCATTCCATTCAGCAATGTATGAGAATAAAATCTATGTTTTTAACTGTTCCTCCAAATTATTTTAGCAGAGGTGCTGAACAGCATTTGAGTATTGATTTATGCTTATCTCTTCTCTCTGACTACAGGGATCATCTAACTATGGTACTAACAATCAAAGAGAAAGTTTACATAAATGTAAAAGAAGAAGAGAAAGGAGGAGGAGCTGGGAAATCACTCTTGGAAAAAAATAGTTAGCTTTGACCACAACGGCTCAGAATAGAAATACAGAGCATCATCCCTTTAGAAGCTTAATAAACCAAGATTTTACAGTAGATTTTTCCCATGGTCAAGATTAAGCCCTGCCCCCTTGATGTCCACAAGACCAATAAGAATACAGCAACAAGTGGCAGGCATACTGTATTTGAATTACCTGCTAACATTTCTCTCTTGCATTAGATTTAAATTTTGAAGTGGAGACCATATATTGATCAACCTATTTATCCCAACTCCTTGCACAATATTTAACATGTAACCTTCCTGGTAAAAGTGTGTTAGCAGTTCATTAATATAAAAATAAACAAACAAATTAAAACAAGCCTTTTCCAAGTGCTCACTCTGTGCCAGACACCATCCTAAATGTTTTACATGTATTATCTCATTATGTCCATGTAACAATCAGACAAGGTTGGTTTTATTATTTCCAATTTATAGATGAGAAAACAAAGACTTAGAGAAGCTGTAAAACTTGATAAAACTGATACATCATGAAAAGAAAAGAGCTGGGATTTGAGTGGGATTTGAATTGAGGTCTGCCTCAGTCCAAAGCACATTCGTCTGGCTGCACGCATGCTCAGTTACATCGGCTGTTTGTGAACCTATGCACTATAGCCTGCCAGGCTCCTCTGTCCATGGAATTCTCCAAGCAAGAATACTGGAATGGGTTGTCATGCCCTCCTCCGGGGGATCTTTCTGACCCACGGATCGAGCCCATGTCTGTCTCTTAAGTCTCCTGCATTGGCAGGCGAGTTCTTTACCACTAGCGCCACCTGGGAAGCCCTTTGCTTAACTGGGGCTTAGAAACAGGAACCTTCCTGATGCTCTACATTTCACATTTATATAGGAAGTTCTTACTGTGCCCTCTGTAAGGCCAGAGCTAGTTCTATATTATGAATCTCAGGCCAGTGTGTCACTATTAAGAAGGGAAAGAAAGGAGGTAGTTTAAATGGTTTCCGAATAGACTCTTAAAAAGCTTTCTGAGACTTCTTTACGTTTTGGCAAACAAAGCTTTGGCCCCTCTGATACAGGCACACATTTATTACACCCTTGTGACTGTGGTTTATGTACAAGTATCCTATTAAAAGAGTTTTAAAAAAAAACACACTGAAATGTGATTCCCTTTCCGACAGCAAAAGGAAAAATAAAAAGATGTTCTTTGCCCTCCTGTTCTAATCTGTGTTTGGAAGTCAAGCCTGCAGTTCCCAGAACTCTATCACCAGCTTGTTACATTTCCATAAATCTGTCCAAGAATACAACACTGTTCACCCAAAAAAAATGTAATATAAACTGTAAAACACACGCACTTGATACCTGGATCCAATTTGCCCTCATTTTGTATATATGTGAAAATAAAGCGACGCTTTAAGTCTTAGAAACAACAATATCACATTATTTAGATAAGTGCCACCAAATCATTATTGAAATTCTGATAGCATTTGCCTTACTGGTAAAAGAAAATTACCTGTAATGCATAGTTTAAATAATTACTTTTAAACAAAAGCTTCTTTTCTACGTTGCTTATTTATCTTTTGAGACCAACTCAGCAGGGCTATGTATTTTATTAAAATTGCTTTCAGACTGCTAATGGCAGGGCGTCTGTTAGCACAGGAAAAGTGATGGCAGTTTGACTCCTATTCCTAATATTGGGAGTTAGTCCAGACACTTAAGAGCCAGAACTCTGCTGTGCATTTGACTATGTTATCAACACTTTACTTGCTAATGATACTAGTGACAGCATTTCAATATGATGGGTCAGACTTAAATAGGAAAGCTTATAATTGTGCTTGCAGAACCAAAGAAACTCCCTCCCCCACACACAAAACAATCCCTTTTATCAGCAGATCAGCTGGTGTTAAGCTTCATGACTGGGAATTATTTGGTAAGCTTCTGTTCAACATTTTCTCTCCTTCACCACTTCCCACCTTGAATGGAGAGCCTCCATCAGCACCTGATATCTACCCGTTTAGAAAATGACAACTGAAAGCCTTCCTGTGGAGCAGCCGTGTGCCAACTACCCAGCAGAAGGTCACACTGATGACTTCCCTGTGGCTTTTATTTTCCCCAGGGAAATCCGCAGCCAGGGCTGACTGCTTGCCAAATATGCTGAGTGCCACAAACCAGCAGCGCTAAGAACCCCCCATCCTACTTGATGGGAAGCAGTAAGCAACTGTGCTGAACACCTGTGTCAGCTCCTGTTCCTGGGGACACCCCAGGCAAGCACTCATTCAGCATTCAGGGAGAGAGCTCCCCTCTTCAAACTGGCATGCCTGTCCAAAAACTTCTCGGTAGTCATATGATAATAGCTATGTTTGTCAGATCTCTGTACCATCAGCGTGTTTAACTACTGTTAAGGAGGATGATTTAAATCATTCCTGAGTTAAGTATTTCAAGCATCCAAAGGGAATCAGCACGATGAATGTATTTCCTATCGTTATAAATGTAAAAGTAACGTTCTCCATCACTTCCCCCAACCAACTTGAGGAAGAGCAGACATCGTCTGAGATCTGGATGGTGTGATTCTATAGATGGACAAGATTTAAATCAATCAGTATATTTCCTATAACTTATGGAGGATATATGCTAAACTGAGTCAGTGAAAATTCTAGTCAAGGATGGACAGAGGAAAACTTAATATAATTAAAAGACTGATGTGTGCCATAGGTTAGGACTCAGTAAGAATATATGAATGAATGAACCAACAAATTAAGGAACACCTAAACAATTTTCGGCACCCCACTCCAGTACTTTTGCCTAGAAAATCCCATGGACAGAGGAGCCTGGTAGGCTGCAGTCCATGGGGTCGCTAGAGTCGGACACGACTGAGCGACTTCACTTTAACTTTTCACTTTTATGCATTGGAGAAGGAAATGGCAGCCCACTCCACTGTTCTTGCCTGGAGAATCCCAGGGATGGGGGAGCCTGGTGGGCTGCCGTCTATGGGGTCACACAGAGTCGGACACGACTGAAGTGATGCAGCAGCAGCAAACAATTTTCAATATGTCAGAAAAGTTCCATAATCCGGAAATGATTATATTCTAGGGGGCCAACTGACTGTGCACTTAGTGTTTATGATTCGCAGACCACTCAGGCAGGACTTGTGCAGAGATTCAAAATAAATGAATAAATAAACCAAAGCCTACTTCAGAACCACGTAGTTTGTCAAGCAGCAAAACTACAAGTCAAACATCAGAGTTTTCTGCATGCCGACCATTCCATTTGGTCTTCTCCAAAATTCCACATGGCATTCAAGACTGTTGGTCTTGCAGGCTATTTCCTCATTCTAAACTGTTCATCTAAGGAGGCAACTTAGAGATTCATCCTCAACCCCCTGCCCGGTTCCAGTATCTTCAACATATCAACACTGATATTTCAAAGGTACAGACTCAAAACAATTAATGTACTTCCCATCAATAAAAATATATAAATAAAGACAAAAATTTTTTGGATTTCCTTTACCAGTGAATTGCAAGACTTTTATTTCAATCACTCAAGATTAAAATATATCCCTTATTGCACCAGGAAATCTAGCCCTATTGATTCCATCTTAGGATTTCTGCTCCTGTCTGTCTCCAGGTTTTACCATCTTGGTCCTGATTTTCTGGATCTCTTGCTTAACGACTACAATAATGTCCCACTATTCCCTTTTAGCTTCTCCCCTTTCAATCACCCTCATATTGCCACTATATTAATTAATTAATCCAAGGCACAGACCTAATCATCACCCACATTCCCTTAAAAACTGAAAAAAAAAAAAATTAATGGCTCCCCAAGACCTGTAGAACTAAGTCTAATCACTAGCATGAGATACCAAGTCCTCTTTACAGACTTTGAATTGTAAAGTCTCTTTATGTTGTAAAGAGCCCACCATATCTTTACAGTCACCATCCCCCTTATGTATATACTTTGTGCTGTATCCAAACAGCCCAAGCTGAAAAAGACACTTAAGACACCAGGACCTTAATATATATATATATATATGTGTGTGTGTGTGTGTGTATCTATATCTATAATTATATTAACATATGCTAATATATTAATGTATATTAATGTATAATGTATACATACTTAATATATACTAACTAACTAACCCCTACCAGTATCTAACATCTCTGCTAGGAAAATCACACACATCCTTAAAGATTCAGCTCAAATACTGTTTTGTCTATGAAACTTTATCTTTTCTAAAAACCCTTAGAGAATGCCAGGTTGCAGATCTTATGTAGCCTTTTTGACATTATGTCTCACACTATAATATTTGGTTTTGGATCTTCTAGCTAAATTCACTTAGCACGTGCTATGAGCAAAACACTTGGAAAGATATTTTGGGGATACACTGGAAACTAAGATTCATTCAGCAAAAGGCAAATGAGAAAAAAAAAGTTTAAGTGGAGTGGAAAGTCATTCAAGCAGTTGGATGAACTCAAGGGCCAAACAGATAATGACTGATAATAACCACACGCATTTAGTGTAAAGGCGATTACTGATGACTTTAGCAAAGATTGGCATGAGAGAAGTAGAAGAGGATTGAAGAACAAAAGGAAGAAAGAAAATAGAGATAATAAGTTAAAACTTTAAGGATATATATATATATTTATAAGAAAACAGATTATATATATATTCATCTATGAAAACAAAATACATGTTTTACATGAATATTCTAATAGCTATATAACGATAATCTAAGCTTATATTCCTACTTATAGTTTTAAAATACTTTTTTCATGCATTGACTCAGAATTCTAAGTCAGAATTCCAGTATTCTTGCCTGGAAAATCCCACGGACAGAGGACTCTGGTAGTCCATGGGGTCATAAAGAGTTGAACACGACTGAGCAACTTCACTTTCTTTCTTTTCTTTCTCAGAATTCTGAAACATTTCTAGTAAACAGCCATTTGGCAGTTGGAAACTGCTCTTGTCAGACAGCTAGGAGAAGTCAACCCTACCTCTTAAATTCCTTTTTTAATAATCATTTTGATTCTTTGGGGACTTCCCTGGTGGCTCAGACGGTAAAGCGTCTGCTTGCAGTGCAGGAGACCCAGGTTCGATCCCTGGGTTGGCAAGATCCCTGGAGAAGGAAATGGCAATCCACTCCAGTACTCTTGCCTGGAAAATTCCATGGGCTGAGGAGCCTGGTGGGCTATATGGGGTCGCAAAGAGTCGGACATGACTGAGCAACTTCACTTTTCACTTTGATTCTTTGACATGATAGCAATGAGAATTTTAGAAACAACTTTTCCTTCCAAATATCAGCATACCTTTTCGGAATTTTTCTGAAAATAAATATGAACAATTTCCTCTGTGATTTATAAGCATCCTTATTTTTCTCATTTATATTAAAAATGGTCACATCTAACATGATTCATAATTCAACCAAATTTGATTTACACACCATGCATACTGGTTCAACAAATGTAATGGAATTGCAGAGATAACAGTAGCAATGCAATTCTCCTTATGGGAGAAGCAGTGCTGGTCACTTAGCAGGCAAACACAGGTTAAAGACCCTAAATCATCTGGCTGATAAGTTTCAAAGCTTATTCCAGAATTCATGCCCTATATGTCCTATGAAGGTTTCAATTTTTTTTAACTATTCCACATTTTCTTCTTATAAATAGCCTCATGGGTCATGTGATCATTACAATAAACCATAACATAATTTTCAAAAATTCTCCCTTACAACTGGAAGATAAAAAGTCATGACTTTTATGGACTTACACAACCTAATTTCAGTTTAAATTAAAAGCAACAAACAAATGGGAATTTCAACTATGCAAAGCAACTAACCAAAGTTACACAAACTTCTTTAGAAGATCTAGAAACTTCTATTATATATCCTTGTCATTAATACACCTATTATGAAACAATAAGTTAATATACAAAACCCAAGGAAATGATTATAATTCAAAGGGATTTTCCAAATTAATGACACAAAACAAACATTATAGCTGTACTATTTAACATGAACTCCTTGAACACAGTCATCGGTCAAAATCTTAATCAGATAATGTTGCCCTAATCATTGTTAAAGTTTATTTTCATTCATAATTTGTATCCTGTATATAAAGAAAAAATTTTAATGTTTTACCCAACCTGTAAGTCCAAGTGATCCTTAAACCATGTAAGCCACATCATGCCCTTTTATTGGCTAAAGTCCCCTTAATGATCCCCATCTTACTCAGAATAATAGTCAAGATTCTATTGTGGTCTACCAGACTATATATAATGAACATCACATCATGCTTTCTCATCTCTTACTTGTTCACTCTTCACTCTCCTCTGACTGTACTTGTCCACTCTTTACTCTCCTCTGACTCTCCAAATACCTTTCTTGACAATCTTTCAACATTGCAAGCATGCTCCTTATACTAGCTCTTCCCAATGACTGTATATCTTCACTCATATCTCTAAACACTTCCCCCTCTTGTGCTGCACTCAGGTCTGTGCTCCACTCTCTCCTTAGCAGAAAGACTTTCCCTAGACATGATATTGGATATAGTCTCCCATCATTCTGTATTTATTCTGCTTTATTTTTTCCTTAGCATGTATCCCTATTAACATATACATTAAAATTTTCATTTTAGGTTTTCCTTCACTAGAATGAAAGCTCCAGGAAGGAAGGAACTTCTGTTATATGAGAGAGTGAATGAATGATCATCTTTTCATTTCATCCAACTAAATAGGAAACTTCTCCAGAGACACAACAGTAAAAAAACAAACAAACAAACAAAAAAAAAACAACTTAATGTTCTTGAGTTCTTTGAATATCAGTGCAAAGTAAAGTATCAATGGCATTCCTTATCAAAATATATACTGGTGAAGATGACATAGGATGATGATAGTTTCTTATCTGTGTGTACAATGTTGGGTGCAGAACTGTTTGAGTACCATAGCTGTAAAGCACACAATGCACTACATTTGCATCATGTCAAGAAACACAGATTTATCTCTGCTACTAATATTTCCTGTGACAGCGGGAGGCAATGTAGGTTTGTAAAACAGGTGAATTAGACTGAGGATCTCTCTATCCCTCAAGACTATCAGGGATCTATGAGATATTTGTCTCTTCCTTCTTGATTTTGCTTCCAAACATGCAAAACTCAAACAACAACTGTGTTCAATTTAAGATCAATGTATACATAGCAGCCAGTGTCCAAGAAAATTCACCATCGTTGGTTTCAGTATGCTTCTTTCTAATGTTTAGTCCAATGATAGTTACAGATTGAAAGTCAAGGGATATGTTAACTACCAGAAAACTCCTTATGAAAGTATCATCCAAAAGTGCTTCTCAACTCTTTAAGAATCACTGCAGACATACTTATAAACCCAATTTCTTGGGCATATCATTGTAAACACAGCTTTTTGAAGGACTCTTACCTAATTTAGCTAAGAGCAGAGATCTGAGTATATATGATGCATCAAGATGCACTTGTAATTATCTTTCCTTTAAGCTGGAGGGTAGTATTCTCACAAGATACATAATAAAAATCTGTCTAGTTCTTAATACTAGAAAATGACTAAATCTCTGAAGCATCCAAGCAGAAGAACTTTAAGCTCAGCTCCATTCTGAATAAACCATTTCACTTGAAGAGATGTGATCAGACTGAAGAACAAAGCCATTTATCTGTGTGATGAAACATGAAAAAAAAATTCTGGTAGCTGCTCTCCAGGAGACCTGGATGTAGAAACACGAAGTCAAACTCCAGGAGACTTGTGGAAGTGGTAACACTGGAGGGCTTATAAGAGAGGATCCCCAAGCTTCTATAAATAACTAAGCCATAGCAGCAAGACTTATCACCACTGATTAAGACAACCACAGAGAGGCTTCCCTGAAGCAAGAGATCAGTCATCACAAGTCGTCAGTCATTCATGGTGACTCTCAGGACCACGGGGACTGCAGAGACCAACATGGCCGTGCCCAGCTTACTGAGGAGTGTGACTTACCCTAAACTTTCCACGTTAGATGACAAAAGCTCACAGTAGACCCTTTGACTATTGAGATTGTTCTATCTACAGAGAAATTATTTAATTAACCTTCACTTTATATATGGTAGCCAACATTCAGTAGTTAAAATTAGCATTAGTAAACAGACTCTAAGAATATTGTGAGTTCTTAGAGGTGTCCTTGCACTGAGAGAATACAGCAGAAAAGAAAGGAAATTTGACTTTCATGACCCAAGTGTTCTCCCATTATAACTACATAAGGAATGACATTTTACATGTTTTAAGATTTTGATTCTGAAAAAGTCATGGAAAAGTCTTCATTTCAAAACTATTCACATAATAAGATAGATAACAGAAATCAGGGTAACTCTGAACCTTATTAGGTAAGAAAATTTCCTCTGTTCCTGAAAATCTCTTCAAATTACTTTTCACCTTCAAATTTTAAAAAGAGAAGGGCCCAAGTGCTGGGCCTATTATAGAAAGGCTCCAGTAGTTAGCTGCAACACTGAAGACCACACCAAGTAATCACAGGTAAGAAATAAACAAGTGGCAAGAGATCAAGAATTTCAAAATTAAGGACAAGAATGATCAGCAAGTGATAATGCAATATCCTGACCTGCTGAGTCTCCAATCTCTCCCACTCCTGATGTCCTTGATATTATCCACTTCTTGCAATGCTGCGAAAAAGAAAAAAGAAAGAAATGTAGTTAGTGACAAATCAAAATAATTTCAAAATACTCAGGTGAAAAAAAATAAACTTTACAAACGGAATTAAACAAGATTTCTACTACATAACTTTGGAAGAAATATTAAGTAATTTCACTGTAAAACTTTTTTCTAGACCAGATTTATCCTAACAATGCAAAGTTGATTTTGCATCTAAATATCAAATAATATAACACATTTAATACCATATTAATAAAAGATAAAACCATATGATCACTTCTATAGATGCCGAAAAGCATTTGACAAATACCAACACCCTTTCATGAAATAAACATTCAAAAAGCTTCCCTGGGGCTCAGATGGTAAGGAATCTGCCTGCAATGCAGGAGACCTGGGTTTGATCCCCAGGTTCGGGAGATCCCTTGGAGAAGGGGCTGGCTACCCACTCCAGCATTCTTGCCTGGAGAATTCCATGGAGAGAAGAGACTGGCAGGCTACAGTTCATGAGGTCGCAAAGAATCGGACATAGCTAAATAATTTTCACTTTCACTCCTCAACCTAATACAGAGCATCTATGAAAACCTCAAAACTATCATACTTAGTAGTAAAAGACTGACTGCTTTCCCTCTGCTATGAGAAAAAAGACAACAGTACCCACTCACATCACTTTTATTCAAGATTAAAAGGGAGGCTACATTCAGGTATAAAGTGCATCCAGATTGAAAAGGAAAAAGTAAATTATCTCTATGTTATGTAGAGATATCTTTATGTAGAGATATGTTATGTACATATCTCTATGTAGAGATATGTTATGTACATATCTCTATGTAGAGATATGTTATGTACATATCTCTATGTAGTCAATGTTATTTTTATCTAGAAAATCCTAAGTATTGATATTTTATTTTAAAAAATGATTAAAACTAATGTAAGGTTGCAGGATACTTGATCAATACATAAAAGCCAATTGAATTTGTATGTACTAGTAATAAACACTCCAAAAATAAAATTAATAAAACACTTCCCTTATAACAACATGAAAAAATAAAATGCTTAAGTATAAATTTAGTAAGTGGAGTATTTGTATATTAAAAATTAAAACACTACTGAAAGAAATGAAAGAATATCTAAGATGAAAAGGCATCCCACATTCATGGATCAGAAAAGTTAATATTCTTAGCATGAAGTACTCTGCAAATTGATCAGTGTATTTAATACAATCTCTATCAAAATTTTAGCTAGCCTTTTTGGTAAAAACTGACAGACTGTCCTTAAAATTCATATGGAATGCAAGGGATCCAGTACACCTAAAACAATCCTATGAAAGAAAAAAAGTTGGGGAATGCATCCTTCACAACTTCCAATCTAAAGCCAAAGCTACAGTAATCAAGACAGTGTGGTACTTGTATAAGGATACAAATACAGATAAATGGCATAAAATTGAGAGTATAGGAACAAACCTTGACATTTATGGTTAATCAATTTTGACACACTTGCCTAGACAATTCAATGGGGGGTGGGGGGAGAGGTGGAGAACAGTTACAGTATGACAAAAAATACATAAATCTAGTCTTTGTTCCTGGTTCTTGACAGGCAGCTTTGAAAACCCTTGGAATTCCCTGAGTGATAGGTATGACTTTGTTATGCTAGTGAAATGACCCTTAAGAGGATTCCCAGACTGCTTCAGGCTGGGGTAGAATATTAGAAAAAGCAAGCAAGTGATTCGAGGGCTAGAACACTGAGACACCTCCCACCCCCAACCCCTGACCTCTCCCCTACACTGACTTCTAGGGGGAGGAGACTGGGAGGCCGGCGACTGAGTGTAATGACATGACCAATGATTAAGCCAGCCACGTCTATAATTATGTCAATAAAAGCTCCAAACAACAATCTCAGAATTTCCTTTCTGGTGAACAGAATGATGTTCAAGGAGGATGGCACACTCTGCCTCCATAAGACAGAGACTCTTGCAAACCCTTTTAGACATGTCCTCAACCTCTTATGTTCATCTGAATCCCTTACAATAAAAGTCATCATAAGTAAGCACATACATGGATTCTATGAATCATTCTAGTGCATTACTGAGCCTGAAGAAGTGTCATGGGAATTCCTAAGTCTATATCCAATTCACCCTGGGAAAAGTCTCCCTTGCCTGGGGACCCCACTTGTAGCTGTCTTCTGAAGTAAGGGTAGTCTATCTGGGGGCCTTACCCATTAGCTTGTGAGTTCTGGTGTTAACTCTAAATAGTTAGCATCAGATTGATTGGAATGATGAACACATTGGAATATAATCATTTTTCCAACAAATGGTCCTGGGAAAATTGGATATCCATATTCAAAAGAATGGAATTAGATTCATACTTCAAAATCGTATAAAAATTAACTCAAAATGAATCATATAAATAAATGTAAGAACTAAAAATCAAAATGCTATTAGAATAAAGCATAAATATTTGTAACCCTGAGTTTGGCAATGATTTTTCAAATATAATACCAACAGATAAAACAAATAACAAAAGAAAAAAATTGATAAATTGAACTACATCAAAATACAAAATCTTTGTTTCAAAGTACACCATCAAGAAAGTGAAAAGGTAACCTACAGAATGGGAGAAAATATTTACAAATCACAGATCTGATACAGGACTTGTATACAAAAATATAGAAAGAACTCTAACAACTCTACATTAAAAAGTCAAACAAACCAATTAAAAAATAAGCAAAGAATCTGAATAAACATTTTACCAGAATAGATATAAAAACTGTCAATTAGAACATGAAAGATACTTAACATTAGGTAAATGCAAGCCAAAATCACAATGATATGCTATGTCACATCCACTGGGATGGCTATTTTTTTAAAAAGACAATAACAAGTGCTGCTAAGGGTATAGAGAAACTGGAAAAAACATACATCACAGATAAGAATGTGAAATTCTTCAAGTGTTTTGCAAAATAGTTTGGCAGTTCCCAAAAGGTTATAGAGACTTACCATATGAGCCAGCAATTCCACTCCTATGTTCATACACAAGAGAAATGAAACATATGTCCATACAAAAACTTGTATTCAAATGTAATCCCACTTATAATAGCCAAAATGTGGCAACAGTCTAAATGTCCATCAACTGATGAATGAGCAAACAAAATGTAATATATCCATACAGTGGCATATTATTCACTCATATAAATGAATGAAGTATGTTACAACATGGATAATCTTTGAAAATATTATACCAAATCAAAGAAGCCAGTAACAAAAAAACGCACATTGTATGATTTCATTTTCAAGAAATGTTCAGAATAGGTAAATTTATAAAGACACTGAGCAGATTAGCAGTTCATTAGAGTTACAGGGAGAAGAGACTTGTGAAGTAATGGGGAGAAACTTTAATGAATATGTAGCTTCTTTTTGTTAGATGAAAATGTTCTAAAGTTATATTGTGGTAATATTGAACTTCTCCTTAAATTTACTGAAAAACACTGAATTGCACAGTTTTAAATGAGTGGACTGTATAGTATATAAATTATAAATCAAAAAAGCAAGTTTAAAAAATTTCATAGATAAAGCAAAGGCACATTAAACACATTAATCCCACATTTAAAAGGAAAAATACCCACATCTGTCTTGAAAAGTCTATGTTAAGATGATACAAAAGATATTTAATATTTTGATAGGTTATTCCCTGACAGATAACATCAATAGCATGTCAAGATTAAATATCAATAATAAAATAAAAGGAAAGCATTCTACTTTTAAACTAGTCTTCAGAGATTAGTCTTTTAATAGGACTTTAAAGTGTGGCTACTGAAACTTAAAAGTGGTCCAAATTTTTTGAAAAAATATTTGAATCATCTGTGGTGTTGGAGAAGACTCTTGAGAGTCCCTTGGACTGCAAGGAGATCCAACCGGTCCATTCTGAAGGAGATCAGACCTGGGATTTCTTTGGAAGGAATGATGCTCAAGCTGAAACTCCAGTATTTTGGCCACCTCATGCGAAGAGTTGACTCATTGGAGAAAACTCTGATGCTGGGAGGGATTGAGGGCAGGAGGAGAAGGGGACGACAGAGGATGAGATGGCTGGATGGCATCACTGACTCGATGAATGTGAGTCTGGGTTACCTCCGAGAGCTGGTGATGGATAGGGAGGCCTGGCGTGCTGCGGTTCATGGGGTCACAAAGAGTCGGACACGACTGAGCGACTGATCTGATCTGATCTGATACCAGCAATTACTTTGCCAAAAAAGGTTCATCTAGTCAAGGCTATGGTTTTTCCTGTGGTCACGTATGGATGTGAGAGTTGGACTGTGAAGAAGGCTGAGCGCCGAAGAATTGATGCTTTTCAACTGTGGTGTTGGAGAAGACTCTTGAGAGTCCCTTGGACTGCAAGGAGATCCAACCAGTCCATTCTGAAGGAGATCAGCCCTGGGATTTCTTTGGAAGGAGGAGAAGACTCTTGAGAGTCCCTTGGACTGCAAGGAGATCCAACCAGTCCATTCTGAAGGAGATCAGCCCTGGGATTTCTTTGGAGGGAATGATGCTAAAGCTGAAACTCCAGTATTTTGGCCACCTCATGCGAAGAGTTGACTCATTGGAGAAGACTCTGATGCTGGGAGGGATTGGGGGCAAGAGAAGAAGGGGACGACAGAGGATGAGATGGCTGGATGGCATCACTGACTAGATGAATGTGAGTCTGAGTGACCTCCGGGAGTTGGTGATGGACAGGGAGGCCTGGCGTGCTGCGGTTCATGGGGTCGCAAAGAGTCAGACACGACTGAGTGACTGATCTGATCTGATCTGATCTGATCTGATGTTAAAGCTGAAACTCCAGTACTTTGGCCACCTCATGCGAAGAGTTGACTCACTGGAAAAGACTCTGATGCTGGGAGAGATGGGGGGCAAGAGGAGAAGGGGACACCAAAGAATGAGATGGCTGGATGGCATCACTGAGTCGATGGACGTGAGTCTGAGTGAACTCTGGGAGTTGGTGATAGACAGGGAGGCCTGGCGTGCTGCGATTCACGGGGTCGCAAAGAGTTGGACACAACTGAGTGACTGATCTGATCTGATACCAGCAATCTTACACATGTTCATCCCAGTGTGACAGCTGCTCAGTCATGTCTGGATCTTTGCGATCCCATGAACTGTAACCCCGTAGGCTTCTCTATCCATGTAATTCTCCAGGCAAGGATGCTGGAATGGGTTAGTCATTCCCTTCTCCAGATGATCTTCCCAATCCAGGGGTCAAACCCAAGTCTCCCACATTGCAGGCAGATTCTCTACAGTCTGAGCCACCAGGAAAGCCCACACACGTTCATATGTAATTTCATTTCTGGAAAATACATACTGAGTAAAGAATTCCAAAAACAAGAAAAGGTATGCACAAATATATTCCTCTAGAAATTATTAGCAACATAAAAAAAGAGTGAGTCGAACTGGCTAACAATAGATCACTGGTTAAATAACTACAGATTATCTCCTTACTAATTTGCTGAGGAAAAGAGGCTTAATAATTAGTAGAACCCAGATTCAAATACAAATTCCTTTGACTCCAGGGTCCAAAAGTTTCTAAATACTAATTTTGTTCCAAAATATTAATGTTCTGAAAGATTATTTCTGGTTAATAGGCCAAAGATCTGTAGTTTATATAACCAATGATACATACACAGGCTCACATACAAGATACAAAAACAACTCAAAAAAGAAATGCCAAAATGTTACAACGTTAGTTTTAGAATAGAAAAGTTTCTTAGTTTCTTTTGCTAATTTACTTTTTTAAACATTTCTCCAATAAATTATATAACTTTCATAGTAACAAAAAGGTTACTAAATAGAATATCAAAACTTGTATACAAAGTGTATACTGCTATTTAAGTGTGTGGGTAAAACAGCTTTGAAAAGGTTCTGAGTTGGCACCTAGTGCCCTTTTAATAACCCCTTATTCCTCCCCAGAACACAAACATCCACTGGAGTACTCCATCCAGGTCTATTTTCTAAATATTTACCAAGACTTAAAAAAAATAACTAATTTTTTTTTATCCACTAGACACTTTATCTACACTGGCTCTTTACTCCACAACTACTCTATGAAATGTGCATAATTAGCACATAACAAATGAGGACACTGAGACTTATTTGCTCATAGTCACATGGTCAGCATGTGGCAGAGATAACAATGAGGTATCATCTCACATCTGCCAGGATGGCTATTATCAAAAAGTCTACGAATAACAAATGTTGGAAAAGGTATGGAGAAAAGGGGACCCTTGTACACTCTTGGTGGAAATGTAAAATTGGTGCAACCACTACGGATACACTATGGAGCTGCCTCAAAAAACTAAAAATAGAACTACCATATGATCCAGAAATTCCACTCCTGGGTATATATCTGGGAAAAAAAGGAAAAGACTAACTGGATAAGATACATGTGTTCACAATGTTCACAGTATGAACACATCCAGTGTTCACAGCAGCACTATTTAAAATAGTTAAAACACAGAAGCAACCAAAATGCCCCAAAAGATGATTAGAATATTACTCAGCCATGTAATTTGCAGTGATGTGGATGGACATAGAAAATATTATACTTGGTGAGATAAGTCAGACAGAAAAAGACAAACACTGTATGGTATCATTTATATGTGGAATCTACAAAAATACAAATGAATGAATATTCAAAATGAAAAGAGACTCACAGATACAGAAAATAAACTTGTTGTTACTAAAGGGGAGAAGGCAGGGGGAGAAAAAATTAGAGGTTATGTGAAGGCATTACCGACTCGATAGATGTGAGTTTGAGTGAACTCCAGGAGTTGGTGATGGACAGGGAGGCCTGGCGTGCTGCAGTTCATGGGGTTGCAAAGAGTCAGACATGACTGAGCGACTGAACTGAACTGATTAACAGATACAAACTACAAAATATAAAACAGATAAGCAACAAGGATATATTGTATAGCACAGGGAATTACAGCCATTATCTAATAATAACCTATAATGGAATATAGTTTGCAAAATTACTGAATCACTATTCCTGTCTTTATACCTGAAATAATACAGTATTATAAACTATATAAACTATACTTGAACTAAAATTTCTTGGGGTGCCATTGCCTTCTCCATATAGACTACATAGACAACTTAAAGATCCTTGTCCATGTATCAGTTCCCTACTGCCTTCTCAAGTGCTGGCCAATGTATCAAAGTAATTGTTACGAACATGGAGGTGAACTAGTCAGATTAAACTGGGAAAAGTACAAAAATTGGAGGCACTCTCCCACCACCTGTCACTATCCCTTCTTCCTTTTATTTGCTGCATAGCACTTAGCATCTCTAAACCTGTTTTTTTTTAATGACCTTGCCAATTTTGTTCATTGCTTTACCTTTTGCACCTAGAACAGTGCCTGATTTAAACAAGAGTTCAAGAAATTCTTAGAAGATGAATAAATAAATGTACTTAGAAACAGATGCAAATTTCTCTCTTTCCCAAGCTATATGTCTCTTGCCAAATCAAATAGCCTCTCATTTTTTTAGTTTTTTACTTTAATTATGCTTGATGGCACCAGTACATGTGAAATCTTTAGTTCCCCAACCAGGAATCAGACCTGTGCCCCATGCATTGGAAACTCAGATTATCAAACACTGGACCGCCAGAGAAGTCCCGGAAATCCCAGCTTTTAAATGTCCACTTCTTTAATGCAATACTGCTCAAGGTTGTTATGAGTTTAAATTCATTCATTCAAAAACTATTTATTTAGCACCTATTACATGCCAAACATTATTCTAAGCAATGTAATAGTAGCACGGAACAAAACAGACAAGAATCACTTATGCAGCTCATAGTCTGGTGAGGGAAGACAGATGAGAATGTAACATAAAATATTAGATTCTGACAAGTACTCTGGAGACAAACAGCTGTGGGTAGCAATCTGAGAGGAGGAGTCACAGTTTTAAGCGGAGTAACTGAAAAAGTGAAAGTGAAGTCGCTCAGTCGTGTCCGACTCTTTGCAACCCTGTGGACTGTAGCCCACCAGGCTCCTCCATCCATGGGATTCTTCAGGCAAGAATACTGGAGTGGGTTGCCATTTCCTTCTCCATACTGAGGAAGAGGACATTTGAATACAGAGGTGAGGGGGTGAGAGGTACATATCAGAAAAGGAACTTTCAGTCAACAGGAAAAGCATGCTGGCATGACTGTATTTTCAGAGTGATTGCAGCGCCATGAGTGATGAATGAGTATGAAGAAATGAGGTCAGATAAGTGAGGCAGGGGAAAGGATAGACTTTGTCAGGCCTATATGCCATTGGAAAGATATTAGCTTTTATTCTTAGAAAAATTAGCAGTCTTTGGAGGGGTTTGAACAGATGTAGGATATTCTATGGCTAAAGTTCTCAACGGGCTCATTATCTCTCAATAGAATTGCTACTGGCATTTTGGGTGGCCAGCTCGCCTCTGTCCTGACCTTCAAGCACACAGCATGTCCTTTAGCATCTCTAAGCTCAGCTCACCTACTGCCAGTAGTAATTCCCAGAAATTCTGACAACTAAAAATGGCCCCACTTATTTCCAAAGCTCTCTTAAGAACAGACCATGGTAGTGGAGAGTCTGTTTTAATATTCCATACTTTATGTCATCTTGAGCTAAAGCGAGAGTGGTAAATTAGAATACATATTTTTTTAGAGATAGGATTTGCAAATGGATTGGATATGAGTGTGAGTTCTGTTCTTCACTGAAATTATGAAGACAATGTATGGAATTGATCTGGTGAAGAAAGCAGGCATTCAGTCAAGAAAAGCAAAAAAACTGCTATGTAAAAGCAGATATGTCTATATTTTATGCAAAGAATTTTGTGAAATGAAATAATGAGCAGTCCTGAACTGATGGATTTTGTTACATTTTATGAAGTGTATTTTACAAAGGAATAGAGTTAACAGAAATAAACATTAGATAAATAAACAAATAAATGGTTGCTAATTAACAGTAGTCTATTAACTAGTCTACACAATTTGATTATATCAAGAAAATTGTTGTGTTTTTTTTTTTTTAAATATATAACCCAAAGGAATGAATTTAATTGTGGGATTAGAACAATAAATGGTGTGTGAGTAGGCAGGCTTTTAATGCTGTTAAAATCCCACCAGGCCCACGTTGCTTGGAGTAGAAGCCCTACAGTGAGATTAGACACTGCCTTGGGAAAACAGCGAGTGCCACAACTCTCCTGTACCCCATATGGACTATGAACCACCAATTCCAACCTATGGAGTCAACTAGTCAATACATGCAACCTTTACTACATTCATGGGCCATTTAAGGATTTCAGAGAAAGCTGTGTTCAAATATTGTTCAGCTCCTCTTTACTGGTAGAGTTGAGTCATTCTTCCATAGACAGAACAAATGATCTGAATCAACATAATAACAGATAGATACAAACATACAATTTAGAGTTGTTGGGAGGAAGAGTCCTATTGCATTACCACTAGAACCTTATCCCTAGGAGTAGCATCCTGCTTGCTTGCCAAAGTAGAAAAGCAGCATTTTTGAACAGCAATGCTCATCGCATAAATCTGAAGATTCTTTCTAAATGTGTTAAATCACCAAACCCATATAGTTAGAACAATTTTATTCTCTTTGGATTTATACCACACTTAGGAACATTCTGCTTCAATATTTTCTATCAATATTCCCTGTGATTTGTTACAGGGGAGGTATTTGTATTCCAACAGAAGTCTCTATACACACAGGTACAAATGCATGCTTCCTTCAGAACACAGCATCATTTTCCAGCCTATTGTTAGACACTCTCTTATTCTCAATAACATTAGTGGAGGAGAACTGAATGTAATTCTTCAGTCAAGTTCCATCTCCAATCACCAGTTAGCTACAGAAGTCAGAAGGTTCATACAAAGGTGGTTGCTTGAACTAAAGTGGGAAGGAACATGATAAATAAGTACTAGTGGCCGACAGATGCCCTACAGGCTTCACATTGTTGTTTGAGGGGAAGGACATAGTGTGTCATAATGAATTACCATTAATTTGAGCCAGCAGTACTGTTAGATTGAGCCCAGCAACCCAGGATGACAAACAGTGCCTGCAAGATCATCTAATGAGGGGACAAGACTGCTCCAGTAGTGCCGCTTCACTCAATTAGTGGACAAGGCTTTTAATGCCGCTCTGCACAACTAAAGCAATTTTGATTACTTAGAGCTAAGTCTCCATTTAGAATGTTTTGGAAGCTGAAACAGGGTTTCTTCCTTTTTTTTTTTTTTTCCTAATATAATTTAGCTTGAGAGTATTTGAATGGTAATAAGCTATTTGAAAGCCAATCACATTATTTCTTATTTTTCCCTAAGTAATATTGAAATATATTTTTTAAAAGTTCAAATGATAGAATTTACTCTAGTAAATGAAATGTAAATAAGATAGCAAATGATTAAGGATATGCAGAGGGTGTTTGTGTGTGTGTGTGTGGTGTGTGTGTGCGTGTGTGTGTGCGTGTGTGCGTGCAGCACTATGTGTGTCTGTGCCAGAATTACAGTTGGTGAATTTCATTTCATCAGCCAACATTATCAGGAGGGTTGCATATTTATTCTATATATCCACATTTTTAAAAAATTCCAGATCTTGCCTTCTTTGGCTGGGAGCACTTATATTTCAGATCCTTTGATATGGGGAACTGACTTTTCCACTTCATTATTTTTTTCACTATGTCACTGCATGATGAAAAGCACTGATAAGCACAATGGTACGACTTTCTTTAATAATGTGATCACTGACTTATAACTAAAACCTTACCCTCCCAGAGTCTCCTTAGGCTTCCTAAATTCCTTTCATTCTCATTAGAAACATACAGGGTGCTCACTCTATACATCATTCTATTATCTTCCAGCTTTTTATCCACTATGTGTATTTAATCCTCAGTCTGCTTATACTGTGTGAAATTCTATGAAATTTTACCTTTATAAACAGAAAGTCATTAGATTAAAAAAACATGACTCAAGTCCTTAATGAATTATGCAAGACACACAGTAGGTACTCATAAAATTTTATTACACTGAACACAAATACTACAGATAAAGAAAGTGTACCTCAAGAGTTTTCATAGAGAACCCTTTTTCCTTTGCTTCCCTCAGATGAGGAGTAACATCAGGATCAAGAGTTGATAAGGAGAAACTATAGCTATACCTACCCATTGCCAAAATCAAAGCGAGGGTGGGGAATTTTTTAAAAATCCATTGCCTAAGGTAGGCCCCATAAAAATCAATTTTAAAATGATACACATCTTCATATCTTTGTTTACAAAATAGCCCACATGAACATGTAGAATAAGAATCATCCAGGGCAGATGTCAGCAAATTTTTAAAACTTTATTTAATATTTTGAACCACTGGAAAACCAACTGGTTGAATAAATAAGAAACAATCAGATATTTTTTCTTCTTCCTTTCCATAGGCATATTTAATTTTCTCAAAATACTTTTAATAATTTCTACTTTCTTGACTCCTAAAGGATTAACTTATAAAGCATGTTGCATTCCTAAGGAGCTACTCATGTATTAGTAGAAAATAGTATATTACTAGCATTGTTTGTGCTGTAAGTACAAATTAAAAAGAAAAAACAATATGACTCAGGAATCAAGTAATACTTTCAATAATGTGTTACATTGTTAACACTCACAATGACTTAGACACTGGCAAAATATATGCACTGATTCTGTACCTGACCTTGTCTCAGAGTACATGATATGAAATCACATCATTGACTCAAATTATTGCCAGGGTTGATAAAACTATTGTTGCTTAGTCACTAAGTCTGTCCAACTCTTTGAGGCATAATGGGCTGCAGCATACCAGGCTCCTGTGTCCTCCACTTCCACAAAGTTTACTGAAATTCATGTCCTTTGAGTCGGTGATGCTATCTAACCATCTCATCCTCTGCCAAACTCTTCTCCTTTTGCCTTCAATCTTTTCTAGCATCAAGGTCTTATCCTATGAGTTGGCTCTTAGCATCAGATAGAAAAAGTAATGTTTCCTAAGGCCCACTTGACCACTACAGGATGTCTAGCTCTAGGTGAGTGACCACACCATTGTGGTTATCCAGGTCATTAAGTGGAGAAGGCAATGGCACCCCACTCCAGTACTCTTGCCTGGAACATCCCATGGATGGAGGAGCCTGGTAGGCTGCAGTCCATGGGGTCACAAAGAGTTGGATATGATTGAGCCACTTCACTTTCACTTTTCACTTTCATGCATTGGAGAAGGAAATGGCAACCCATTCCAGTGTTCTTGCCTGGAGAATCCCAGGGACAGGGGAGCCTGATGGGCTGCCGTCTATAGGGTCACACAGAGTCGGACACGACTGAAGCGACTTAGCAGCAGCAGCAGCAGCAGGTCATTAAGAACTTTTTTGTTACAGTTCTTCTGTGTATTCTTGCCACTTCTTCTTAATCTCTTCTGTTTCTGTCCTTACCACTTCTGCCCTTTATCATGCCTGTCCTTTCCAATTTTCTTGAAGAGATCTCTAGTATACCCCATTCTACTGTTTTCCTCTATTTCTTTTCATTGGTCATTTAAGAAGGCCTTCTTATCTCTACTTGTTATTCTATGGAACTCTGCATTCAGTAGGGTATATCTTTCCCTTTCTCTCTTGTTTTGTGCTTCTCTTCTTTGCTCAGTTATTTGTAAAGCCTCCTCAGATAATTAGTCACTTTGCCTTTTTGCATTTCTTTCTCTTTGGGGTGATTTTGGTCACTACCTCCTGTACAATGTAACGAAATTCTGTCCATAGTTCTTCAGTCACTCTGTCTACCAGACCTAATCTGTTGAATCAATTCATCACCTCCACTGTATAATCATAAGGGATTTGATTTAGGTCATACTTGAATGTCTTACTGGTTTTCCCTACTTTCTTCAATTTAAGCCTGAATTTTGCAATAAGGGACTCATGATCTGAGCCACAGTCAGATCTCGCTTTTTCTGACTCTTGCTTTTACTTTTTTATATAGAGCTTCTCCATACTCTGCTGCAAAGAACATAATCATAGTTTCACTTATTCTTCTCTCTTGACAAAAGGAGTAATATGAGAGAGGGAAAATGTATCCATATTAGTTGTAGAAATTAAAGATAAATAAAATGTGAAGATTAAATAGGAAAGTAGCAGTAATATGTATAATTCAGTAGGTATCAATCTCTTAAATGCTTCCCCCTTCACTTTCTCTTTGTCCTCTAGTAGAGTAATGGTCCACAGTATCATCAACAATGATCACCATTCAGCTTTCCATCAATGTTAGTAAATAATATCATACATATTTTTCCATCCTTGTTGATTAAATTTTATCTCTTAAATATATATGATATTTGCATAGCCAAAACTATATATACAGGTAACTCTCATGAGTGAGTGTGTATGCGTGTGTGTGAGCACACTCAATCATGTCTGACTCTTTGCAGCCCCATGGACTGTAGCCCACTGGGTCTCTCTATCCATGGGATTTTCCAGGCAAGAATACTGGAATGGGTTGCCATTTCCTCCTCCAGGGGACCTTCCTGACCAACGGTCTTCAGGACCTGGGGATTGAACCAGCCTCTTCTGAGTCTCCTGCATTGGCAGGCAGTTCTTTACCACTAGCGCCACCTGGGAAGATCTTAGGAGACATATCACTTCTATTTATTCCCTCCAACACATTATATGCAATTATTTTCATTAATTCTGGCTTATTCTTCCTGTATTTCTTTTTGTAAAAATAAGCTAATATATGTATTTATTCTTATTTGCCCTTCTAATGCAAAAAAATAACATATTGTCTCCAATCTTTGAAGTTTCAAAAAATTTTTATCTAAATGTATTCTAGAAATATCTCCATGTCATGCATACAAACCTTCCACATTATTTTTTAGAATTGCATGCTACTTGTATGGACATTCTTTAATTTATTCAATAGGTCTTTTATGAATGGGGATTTAGGTTATTTCTAATATTTGGAATTGCAAATAATGTTACAATTAATAAATTGAAATAATCTTGTTAACTCCTCATGTAATTCTCAAGAAACCACTGGTGGGTCAGGAGGTTGCCTTGATTGACTTGAGCTGGTGTGAACTGATATCACACTTCTGACATGGGAGAGGAGTACAGTTAGGAAGCCTGAATTAACTTTGATGCTTTTACTAGAGCTCAAATTTATTCCTAGTCTTGAATATAGATATTCATGAGTAAAACAACCATGAAATACTTTTGGTTTATATGAAGGGACAGAAAATGAATTTTAGAACTTACTAAATTTTTCTTTGTTTCACAAGACTTTCTTGATATGCTAAAGTAATCTAAACCACTAGAAATCCTAAAAACATAAGAACCAGAAAACATTCCCTTTTGTATAAACATTTAGGTAGCAAGGAGCAACCTTTAACTTTCCTTACATTTAGAACCTTAGGAGCTTGAAAGTAGTCATTGAATGAATGAATAAATGAATGAGTGAATGAATTATTGAATCTACTGGACCCAACAAAAGTCTGACGTTAAAGCTTGGAAACAATCTTGAGGAAATATAAGCCTGAGTTATTGTTCTGAAGGCAGGCATATGTATTTAGCGATAGCTTTGTCCCACTCTTCCAAAAATAAGGCAGCCTATAAATAATGCCGGAGAAGGCAATGGCACCCGACTCCAATACTCTTGCCTGGAAAACCCCATGGATGGAGGAGCCTGGTAGGCTGCAGTCCATGGGGTTGCTGAGGGTCAGACCCGACTGAGCGACTTGACTTTCACTTTTCACTTTCATGCATTGGAGAAGGAAATGGCAACCCACTCCAGTGTTCTTGCCTGGAGAATCCCAGGGACGGGGGAGCCTGGTGGGCTGCCGTCTATGGGGTCACACAGAGTCGGACACGAATGCAGTGACTTAGCAGCAGCAGCATGAATAGTCCTCAGGTCGTCTTTGCTGCCGTCCTGATGTAATGGATGGACATGAATCTCAGTTTGAGGCTTGAGGTCACAGTGGTCACATTCCCCGTTGTTGTTGTAACCATTAAAGGAATGATGACTATTGGCTTTGAGGAAGAGTAGAAGTTAGACATTAAGTCCAGAGAAAACTTCCAGCATCAAGAAGATATACTCAACAAGTGCCTTTGAGGCATTGCATACTTGCCGGAGGGACCAGAGATTCCTCAGAGGAGAAGAGGAAGAAGAGAAGAAAAAAGAATGGTTGTGTTAGTGTTTGCCAAAAAAATAAAAGTCTGAGAAATCCCGGAGAGAACCGAGAGGATGGTAAAATGTACCTTTCCTAAGACTGCTGCTGATTTTACCTTTGCCCTTGGAGTAGAATGAAGTGAAGTGAAAGCCGCTCAGCCGTGTCCAACTCTTTGCAACACCATGGATTGTAGCCTTCCCGGCTCCTCTGTCCAAGGAATTTTCCAGGCAAGAATACTGGAGTGGGTATCCATTTCCTTTTCCAGGGGATCTTCCCAACCCAGGGATCGAACCCAGGTCTCCTGCATTGCAGGAAGATTCTTAACCATCTGAACCACCAGGAAAGCCCCTGGTAGAATGGAGTAGAATGAAATACAGCTAATGTTCAGAGGAAAACCCAGGGATTTTAATAAAGATGATGAAATAGGTTAACTCTTTCGCAACAAGATTTTATTTTTAATACCAGATTTTGTTATGCACTTGCATCATTTTTAATTCAAGTATCTGACTCCCCTGTCTTCCTTTAGGGAGAAAAAAAGCTGGGGTGTCAATGGCTCCTTAAACAGCAAGATCATGGCTAATATAAGCATTTTGTTATATCATCATCTCATTATCACATGCAGGGCATTAATCGAAGCACCTTATTTAAGGTGGGAAAGAATTTGCTAAGGGAAGATGATTCAGCACAGTCTCTTCCGATGAGTACTGTCACCTCCAATCCCTCTTAGGAATAGGTTGGAGATATAACTAATAATAAAGTGTGAACATTTATTCAGTTTATTCATCAATAAGGTAACATGTCCCGTTTTTCAAGGGTTCTAAAGTCACCATTTCATCCGTTTTTCTCTGGAACTGCCCTGTCACATCGTGATATGTACATACACTGAATTTATTTCTTTTTTAAAAGGCATCCCAGAGAGACGAGATGTGGATGGGTGTGAAGAACGGATCTGGGGAACCAAATGGGTGCAGATGCCTCCATTGACAAAGGGAAAAGGCATATGGCTTCCTTCCTTCCCGGTGTACCCAGGGCTCAGAGAGCGCTCTAGATTTCCCTGTGATAAGTGTCTGCTTGCGAGCGCCACTGGGAAGATATTTTGTATGCCACAGAAAACCAAGATGTTTGCATTCCCACCAATCCAGGGATAAGGCATTTTCCTCATACAGACACAAAACATACAGTATATGAATGTTTAATGGAGGCTAAAACTGGGAGAGGAACAGAAAACAAGAACAGAGCAGGTTAAAAAAATATCTGGTTTCTCTCTATCAAAATACTAATTAAAATTCATGTTCATGGGGATGATTATACATATGTTTTTGAACTAAAAGTCTAACCTGGCACTATTTTTTGGCCTTATTTTTGTGACAACATTTTTGTCCATATGGTATGAAGTGAATCATTTTACATCTTTTTTTAAGCTCTATGTGTTTTTCTTGTTGTCTATTCCCTCTTCTCCCACCACACACACACTGGCAGCCGCTACCAAGTTGCCAAATGCCAACTCAACCCTGCAAGCTGGCTGCGTAGAGCTATATAGTACTGGCATTTTCCTTTCTTTGCAGAAATATTCTCTCTTTCCCTCACTCTCTCTCACACACACACACCACCAAAGCACCCTGAATATTCCTCCTTCATTTCCATGCAGATCTCATGGTTTCTCGGATTCTGCGCAGCTCCAGCGTGCGTGGCACTGGCTGCTGGTCTGTGTGCGGCCTCCCCCAGCTTACTCAGTACCTCTGGCCTGCCTTCTCTATGGCACTGTGACAATTAGTGGTTCACTTAAGAACTGCTAAAAATTAACGGTTAATCAAGCCCATGTAATTAATTTAGTCACAGCAAAGTGCAAAAACCAGTATTGTCCAGTTGTCCCCCTTTCTTGCTCTCTTTTAATCATCATAACCCAGGCTCCTGCTTTCTTCTCTGCAGCCCAGGCATGCTGCCTGACCAGTCAGGTCCCGGATGGCACACGGTTCCTGCATGTATTGCCTCCACAAGTAGCAGGCGCTGCTTGAGTTTTGTGTAGAAGGGCAGCAACTCTACCTAACAAATGTAACTTTAACAACAGTAAAACAACCTAATAGCTTAGCATGCCAGGGGGCTAATGTGGCGGGCCATTTACTGCTGCACTAAATAGCCCCGGCTTGATTCTCATTGCCAAGTGTTGAACTGAGAATTGCAAAGCAGGAGTACCTCCTAATTCATTAGATAAAGGGGGTCATTGCTCATAGGGCCCGGGAAACTGTAGAAGGGTAAGAAATTGAACAAGGCATTCCTCCTTTCAAGCGCCATCAAAACCTGGGCTCCCTTGATCCTCAGAGTCACTGAAACATGACGGCTCTGTTCCTGGCATGCATATGCCAACTTCTAACTTTGGGCAATTGAGCTTTATTTGGCGATGTTCATCTGGAAAGAGGCTAAAACGGGGAGGGCTCCTAATACTACAGCTATTATTTATTCTTTGTAAATCACTTTGACACCCTTGAAACAAAAGCAACAGCACAAGAACAAAGTATGATTTAGCCTTGGCTGTAAAATGAGCCACTACTAAGCTGTCAGAACCAGCTACCTGCCTCCTGTGCCCTGGAAAATGCACTGTGGACAGTTGTGACCTGGCTAATAGGCTGGGCAGGAAAAAGACCACTAACAGTAAAAGAGAGACTCAAATTCTTGTTAGCATTGCTACATTTCATAACATTGTTTCTCTTTTATTCCATTTTTTAAAAATTTTCTTCCAGGTAGTTATAGAGTTCTAAGTTCAAACTTCCCTGAATAGTCACGGGAAGGTTATGTGGACAAAAATTCCCTGAACTTGTTGTCATGAATAGAAAAGAAAAATCATCAAAAATTTCCAACGAGATCTCTAAAATGGGACATCTTTATTTCCTGAACATTATCCCTAAAACAACTGATTTCTCTAATTCCTGCCATCACTCAGATTGGCCTTGAATTACCTCCCAATAGGCCTCCCACGTGCTTCTAGATGAGACTGTGTAATGGGGGATCTGTTAATTAACTAGAAGCAAAGTTGCGCGGTGGGGATCAAACACTGGATACGTCCTAAAACTCCCACAGAGAAGATGAAATGCAGCGCAAACTTTAAAGACTTCCCGTCATTAGCTGAGACCTTGCTGCTCCTGGCCTAGACCCCTCCTGTTTCAGAGAACAATGAGGACAACGATGGCAGAAATGAAATAGTGTGGCCAGGAACAAAGGAACTAGCTATTTACCCGTAGAAAAAGAAAGGGCTGGGGAGGGGGGCGCGGGGAGAAGAAGGGAGAACTTTCTTTTCCTGTGGTTCCTGTCTACTTTTAATTAATTTATGACTGCCAGGGAAATGCAGAGAAAGCACACCCAAACGCATGGCACTGGAGCACACTGTGAATATCTGTAACATCTCCTGTTTACTTCCAGGAAAAAACATGCAATGGGCTGGGGCAGAGAGAGAAATTGAGGAAGAAGAGACAGGACAGGGGGCACTGAATGAAAAATGACAAATTGCTGGACTGAACTTTCACTCCTACAATCAGGGTTCAATCTGGAAGATGATTAAAAAAAACAAAGCAAGACCATCCCAGGAGTAATAAATCCACCTAGATCAGCTCCGGATCTCAGGAAAAGACAGGAACCTCACACAGAGGCTAAATTTTGCCATTTGTAGAGGTCTCCTAGTAATGTCTGTAGACATATGCATAAATATTATATTAACAAAAAGCACACATCATATTAGCAAAAGCACACACAATATTGACCTGCTGGAGTTTTTGTTGTTGTTGTTTCTTAAAAATCAAAAAGCAAAAGAACTATGGAGCACTACTGAAGGACCTTGTGCTCATTGTGCATTATTTATTTTTGAAGAATTCATAACAGGAGTTTTTCCATATATCTAACCTGCAAGGCTTCCATAGGATTAAGAGAACAAATAGCAACAACAATAAGGTGCACAGAGATGACGCCTTGGTTCTCCCTGCCTCGTGTAGAAGCTCTTACTTTGAGGTGGACCAACAGGATGAATAGGGAAGCCTGGTGTGCTGCAGTCCATGGGGTCGCAAAGAGTCAGACACAACTGAGTGACTGAACTGAACTGAACAGGATGAAGGGAGCCATTCTTTCAAGAGGCTGAAGGTTCTCCTTCCTTTCTTCAAATTTCATTTGAAAATAGTCACAGTAGAATTATTTTCTTTTGAAAGGTCAGTGACAAGGCTTACTTCTCTGTTTCCAAGCCCCATGCTTAGAACAATCAGTGGAAACTCAGCACATGGATGAAAAAAGAAAATCCCCAGGATTATGTTTTGTGACTACTTCCTTTGCTTCTCATTTATTTAATATGAAGGGTTTAGACTTAATAAGCTCAATCACAAACACAACTCTTGGGGAAAAAATTTTTAAGCACATAGTTTACCCAACTGAAATTACTATGTAATCAAAAAGGAGTGTAAGTTAGATATTTACCATTAGCTGCCCATACATTCTAACCAGCATTAAAAACAAACAGAAAGACTCAAACTTGAAGTGACATACACATTGTCAATTGAGAATCTTATCTAGCATCCCCACACATGAACCCTCAAAGAGTAAAGGATTCCCCAGTATGTTTCATGTTTGATGACCACACCAGCAACCAATGATAATATGGCAGAACAGCATGATAGAATAGGAAGGAAAGGGCTAGAATTATATTAATGAAATGTAAAAACTAACAGTGTGTCTTAGGAAACATTATTTATTCTCCTCGGTCTCAGTTTCCATGAGGATAATGTCTCCTGATTACTCCATAGGGTTGTCCAAAGTGTCCAATGATAAAACATATTTCAAACACTTAAAAAACCTTCAATTCATTTTCACTTTGACACTCTCACTATTTCTAACTAGTGAAAGTGAAAGTGAAGTCGTTCAGTCGTGTCTGACTCTTTGCAATTGCATGGACTGTAGCCTACCAGGCTCTTCTGTCCATGGGATTTTCTAGGCAATAGTACTGGAGTGGATTGCCATTTCCTTCTCCAGGGGATCTTCCCAGCCCAGGGATTGACTCCAGGTCTTCCACATTGTAGACAAATGCTTTACAGTCTGAGCCACCAGGGAAGTCCTTTTGGGTCCAAAATACAAAGTATTTAGGACCTAGAAATCTATAACAGGATTACCAATTTCTTTCTGATTTCATAATTCTCTTCACACTTTTTTAACAAGTCTAGAAAATCAATCTATGAACAATGACTTTCTGTAATTTATGCTAGTTAACTTCATCTTGTGTTCATTCATTTTTTCATGAGTTTTTTTCTCTTGATCAATTTAGTATGATGTCCTGTAAGCAAGATTATACTGTTGTTTCCAAAAATACCCATGATTCCCCTAATTTCCACTTTATTCAACAATTAGCATATTTCTATTTATTCAACATTCAATTTATGCCATATTCTCTAAAACACTTAATATCTTTTGCTAATCTTTTTGCCCTTATGACAGTTTGGAGAGAATTCTAGAAATTTCCTTTACATTTAATAAGAATTCTATAGGTGGTATTAAAATAAAAATAACAAAGAACAATAAGACTGGGCCACACATGATGGCTGTTAATGTTTAAGGGCAATTTCTTAATACAAAGAGAAATCTTCTAGTACTTAATACCTTCAAAATTCAAGTAAAAAAAAACATAAAATAAATATATTCCTAAAAGATGGAGGAATCCTGATCATCAAGATTTTAATTGCTAGGGGACTTCCCTGGTGGTCCAGTGGTTAAGACTTTACCTGTCAATGCAAGGAGTATGGGCTTGATGCCTTATCAGGGAGCTAAGCTCCCATATACCTCTCAGCCAAAAAAGAAAAAAACATAAAACAGAAGCAATATTATAAAAAACTCAATAAAGACTTTAAAATAGTAAAAAAAAAATCACCAAAAAAACATTATAACTGTTAGAGCAGCACTTAGAACAAAAAGGCAGGCTCTTAGAACGATGATAAGAGTGAATCTCTTAATTTAATTAAGCATTCTATTGGATAGCAATATAATCTGATCCCCTGGAGAAGGGAATGGCGACCCACTCCAGTACTCTTTCCTGGAGAATTCCATGGACAGAGGAGCCTGGTGGGCTACAGTCCATGGGGTTGCAAGAGTCAGACCTGACTGAGTGACCAACACACTCTAAATAAGTAGCTGGATACCACCGTCTGGTGTTCTGTTTGACATATGCTGCATTAATAATTTTAAAGCACTTTCCAGTATTTAGAAATTAAGAGAATCCATATTTCTGATACCTTTCAAAAACTTGAAAGACCTGGCAAAGTTATGCCCAGCCTCTCACATGGCATCAATCTATTGGTATTACATGGAAGCTGCCCATGTGACCGGGACACGTATCCAGGCCTCACCAGTTCTGTGTGGCTCCTGTAGTCAGTTGAATTTTCGACACAAAAGACTTTAGAGTAGGCTTTAGGGTACTGAAGAAGTAAAATATTCAAAATCTCTTTCTCAGAACTTATGGGGTTGGCCAAAAAGTTCTTTTGAGTTTTTCTGTAATGTCTTATGGAAAAACCCAAATGAACTTTTTAGCCATCTCAACAGACTTTATGGTTGTTCCTCTTATGCCAAGCCTTATTATGAAAGAGAAAAATGTAAAAACCAATAGAAAAATACAAGCTAATAGTCACACAAAAGAAATGAGTAAATGAATATAATGTTTAAAGTAAATGCAAAGAAAATACAATAAGGATACAAAACTTTTATGTAGTTGTTGTTTAGTCACAAACTTGTGTCCAACTCATCTGTGATGACATGGATTGTAGCCCACCAGACTCCTGTGTCCCTGGAGGTCTCCAGGCAAGAATACTAGAGTGGGTTGTCATTTCCTTGTCCAGGGGGTCTTTACAACCCAGGGACTGAACCTGCCATCTCCTGCACTGGAAGGAGGATTCTTTACCACTGAGCCACCTGGGAAGCCTATAAAGCTTTTATAGAACATGCTAATGTGTAAATTATAACAAAAAAACATGAGATACACAAAGAAATTATAACCAAAAATAAAAGTAACAAAATAGGAAAAAATTGTATATAATTATGAAAACAAAAAAATATAAAGAAAAATTAGTAGCCTGTCAGACTCCTCTGTCCATGGGGATTCTCCAGGCAAGAATACTGGAGTGGGTTGCCATGCCCTCCTCCAAGGGATCTTCCCAACCCAGGGATCGAACCCAGGTCTCCTGAATTGCAGGTAGATTCTTTACTGTCTGAGACACCAGGGAAGCCCAAAAATACTGGAGTGGGCAGCCTATTCCTTCTCCAGGGGATCTTCTAGACCAAAGAATCGAACCAGGGTCTCCTGCATTGCAGGCAGATTCTTTACCAGCTGAGCTACCAGAGAAGCCCTTAATATATCAAAAGCATACCATAAAACAATAGATTAACACCATAAACTAAAATACATTAAGCAAATGCAGATACAAATTACAGAACTAGAGGATCAAAGAGTGAAAATGTAGCAAAGTGAAAATAATATACTTAAGTTGGCAATGTAAGGATCCAAAGTCTACCATTTTATTACATAAGCAGACTTTAATCTGAGGTAACTGTGGACAGGGAGCCAATCCTCCACAACCTTTGTTTTCTTGCAGGGACTAGTTCTCAGAATTTGAAACATTCAAAATATGAAAGCAATAGAACGAACTGTCAACTATGCTATTTGATCCTACTTGGATGCTATGTAACCAGCACAAGGAAGGCCTATATGCATATTTGGCATTAAATAACCAGATAGATTTTTAAAATAGATCCCTAGAAAGAACAAGCTGGAGACTATAAGCAATCTTTTCCAATATGTTCAATTATGAACAGATCAAAGACTGGAGCTTGTGTCGTGATTTTTATGTAGGAAAATATACTCAGTAGAATAAAGGAAAGGTACAACTTGCTTTTCAAAGAATCAGGAACAATCTTTAAGGAAATTTTCTTTGTTTCACAGGCTCTTTACCCATATCCAATTTTGGCTGTCCCAAACTAAACATGGAATCCCGGGCCAACTTCCTCATACTTCCTATTGTGCTAGGGCTATTTCCACCTTCTCTCCTATAATATGTGCTCACAAAACTAGGGATAACTTTAGTATCAGTTTAAAGGGTCCTGCCAGAGGACCTATAATATTTGACTGCATAATTAGGCAGGCAAATATTTCATGGAAAGTGATATTTGAAGTTTTATTTTTCCAGTGGCACAGGAATATAAAGGATTCTTTGTACTTGAAATTCTCAAATCACTGACATTTATCACATAAACAATATCAATTTTTTTAACAGTCAGTAGAATATAGAACTTTCTAAAATATATCACATATGTACCTGTCATCTTAAAGACTGAGAGCTAAAGATAAACTTTGATGACTTAGAATTATAATAAGAAATATCACAATCATACTTTGAAGCACTATCAAGAAGGTTTATACATTTGTTAAATGCTACATCAGTGGTTTTCAACAAGAGTAGATTTTGTGCCCCCATCCCAACCTTTGGCACCGTCTGGAGACAATTTTATTTTCACAATTGTGGGGGAAATGGTGGGGGGAGGAGTTGCTACTGGCATCTAGTGGATAGAAGCCAAGATTGCTGCTAATCATACTAAAATGCACAGAACATCTCCTCCTTCAGATACACCACATCGTTCGCCCCAAAAAGAATTAACCAGTTCAAAATGTCAACAGTGTGGAGGATGTGAGTCCTGTACTACACTAAATGGGATCAATCTAGTCTGACTGCAGCACTTGCATCGAATTTTTATGTTTTATTTTGTTTAGCTTTGTCTCCTCCCCTGCACCTATGGAATGGCCCTTCATCTTTCTGATTTGCTACATTATTCTTCTGTGGACGTGGAAACCTTTTTTCAAGCTTATTACAACCATGTAACCTATGGGAAAAAAAAAGGCTTTATAACTATCATATGAGTACAGCTTAGTAAGAGACATAGGCTAATTAAATTATTTTCAATTTTCTAAGCTTAATTTTGGCTTATATCTATTCTAATTACTAGAAATCACCAGACTTCAAATACGTATTACTGCAGTTTATTCAAAACTAAGAATCAATAAACAAAAAACACATAAAATAAAATAATAACAGAATGACTGTGTTAATTTGTATACTACTAATACAGGATTGATCATATCTTGGAAAGAAAGCTGACCTAAAATATGACTTTCACCCTTAGTTACAGAATTATTGTAGCCAAATGAACCTCATAAACAAGACCTGGGGGAGGAAGGGCAGAATGTTTACCTTTTTAAGAGTAGCCTTTATTGTATGTGCTTATTTTTTATGTATTTAACATGAGATTTAGGTTGATACTTCAAAATGCTAATGATATAATTTTCATCTAAGTTTCCACAGTTAGTCAAATTTAGCTGAAGTAGTCAAGAGTAAAAACTGATATTTTTTACTTACATACAAGATATATATAAGGTAAATTAAACATAAGGCTTCCTTTAACTAGTTAAAAATTATGAAACTGTAATAGATGACTTAGCATAACCCATCCTGGGTAATAGAGAAGATTAACTGTATCACACGATAGGATTTGTGCCATTCTTCTTGTACTCTCTTCATCTGTATACCTAGCGCTAAGGACCCCCATGGATGGAGGAGCCTGGTGCGCTGCAGTCCATGGGGTCTCTAAGAGTCGGACACGACTGAGCGACTTCACTTTCACTTTTCACTTTCATGCATTGGAGAAGGAAATGGCAACCCACTCTAGTGTTCTTGCCTGGAGAATCCCAGGGACGGGGGAGCCTGGTGGGCTGCCGTCTCTGGGGTCGCACAGAGTCGGACACGACTGAAGCCACTTAGCAGCAGCAGCAGCAGTGCTAAGGACCACGGCTTGGTCTTCTTACCCCAAACATTAGTCACATGAAATTAATTAACTTAATGACAAAAGAGTTATCAACTGTAAATGTGAGAAGGCTCTGAAGATAAAATTTAGAAATTCCACAGGAAGAAATTTCAAATTCCAGAGTATTGCAGGCTATCCGGAGAAAACTGGACCAGGAGCACAAAGATCTGAAACCTGATTCACTGCAGCTGCCTCCACCTCAGGAAGTCTCTGCCTGATTTATATACACAGGGCTATTTGGTTATTGTTTCCTTATCTTCTAATTAGAAAGATCTGAAAAGCAGCCATGGAAACCAAGGGAGGAGTATATGCAAGAGGCAGAGTTGGACAAGTTTGCAAAGCACTTGATTGGCAATAAAAGACATTTATCAGACACCATTTCTTCTTTGAAAGTTTTCAGCCTCTAACCATAAGGACACTAGCCTGTATTTTTGTCATTATTCAGATAGAGTGCTACGAGAGCATTGAAGCCGGTGAAAGTAATAAACACATTGGGGAGTTCAGTGAAAGGTCAACCTCTGCCAAAAAAATAATAAGTTGGTATCAATACAACTCCCCAAATAAAGTAGATGTGGAATGCTGACTGAGTCCAGAAGCTTAGAATAAGGTATCAGGTGGGAAAAGTAACAAGGAACGCTGTCAAAGCCTCTTGAACATTAGAGGTGCAAATACCTTTTGAAAATGAAATGGATGCCAATAAATTGCTTATTTTCTTTAGAAACTGGTGCAATAACTCCAGAGTATATCTCCTGGTGGTTTATGTATATCCTGAATTAAGTATGTTATTGGATCTGAATAAATGTTTTCATTTCAGGCATCCATTGGAAGTCAGGGCACTTCCTGATTCCAATTCAGGGCACTGAATCACTTCACTGGTTTGAGCAGGGTGGTACTGGGGCAGGTTGGAGTTAGAGAGGTGTCCATTAACCCTTCCTGAGGCACAGTTCACCAGAGCTATGCTGGATCTTGTCTATCCAAGACTTGGGGAATTATGATGCTCCAATATTCCACAATTTAAAAAAGTAAGCTAACTAGGTTACTTGATGTGGAACCAAATGAACCTCAGTTTATTAACTGAATTTTATTTGGTCAATACCAAAGTCATTAATAAAACAAGTTTAATTCATGTATATAGAACAATGGATAATAACAATAAAAATTCTAACAATTAGAAGTCCAACTTTATTTTGTAATATTCTTCCAACTAACTTACATTTTGAATAATTCAAAATAGACCTTCCTTAAAGTTGCTTTTAATAAGCAAAGCAACAATCAATAAAAAAATTAAATACTTAAACAAGCTGTGCTTTACAAAACAGGAATAAGCTTTTTAAAACTCATTTACTATTTCATTTAATTATTTATTTCATATGTAAGAATGCTGTTCACACGGCTACCCTACAAGGTCATTCTGGAGTATCTGTGTCCAGTACTTCCAATATCCTCCATAGCATCAAGTGCAAATGATGATCACCTTGTTAGTTATATCATTAAAGTGAAATTATGCATTTTAAGTAAATTAAAAAATTTTTGACATTCAGAGTGGAATGATGACCAGAATGGATCAAGCCAGTCCACCCTAATTTGAATTTAGGATAACAAATATAGCAGCTATATTTTTTTAATGCGAGATATGGAATATTTCCACATGTTTAAATGAAGAAAGATGGCCTCTTTTCTCGTACTTTCTTTTCCCTCTTTACCGCCCCTCTCCCACTGTCACAACCACCTCTAACGGGACAGAACTACCATGCTGCTGCTAAGTCACTTCAGTCGTGTCCGACTCTGTGTGACCCCATAGACGGCAGCCCACCAGGCTCCCCCGTCCCTGGGATTCTCCAGGCAAGAATACAGAACTACCATAGATGTATGCATTCTGCACCACTGTGGACAGCGGCAACTTTTGAAACTATGAAGGAAAATGATAGGGAAGGGGAAATGGAAAGGCCAACTCAGTCTCTAGGCATCCCTGATCCTCCCTCTTCACAGCCCGAGAGGACCCTGCTGGGCCACAACAACTAAGAAGCAACTCAATGGCCACAATGCTGGCAACTTCAGCTGAAGAGGAATAAATCTCCCTGTAATCCAAGGTACAAAAAGTACAAGTCAAAACTGCCCATTCCCTTTTTGGTAAACTCCTTCCAGAATGACAAAGAGATTCAGTATACTTGCTATTGCACCAAGACAGGAAGGTTTTGGAAAACATAAGGTTAGTGGAAGAATGGATTACAGATGCAGACACTTTAAGAGTGAAATAGAGGGCCTCCCTGGTGGTCCAGGAAGACTTCACCTTCTAATATGGCAGGGGGTGTTGGTTCCATCCCTGGTCAGGGCGCTAATATCCCACATGCCTTGAGGCAAAATTTTTTTTTTTTCTGAGTAAAATAGTACATCCTTTCCTGCCATGATAGATAGTAGAGAGGCAAAGGGAGGCAAGGAGGATGACACGAAAAACTGGGGAAGGGAATAGGAAGCAAGGAATAAAAGCTGTCTCACAGGGAGCTAAACCCTGTGCTAAGCACTTCGCAGAGGACAGTCTTCGTGCCCTGAGGTGACCTGTTATCCTGAATGCAGCCCAGTGGTTGGGCTCTCAATTTCTAACTGCTTTTCTGTCCTCTTAGATCCTACATATTTTACATTGTCCAAATCCTGAACTTAGCCTTGGACATAATAGAATCCTAATTCCCATTTGCACGTGCCATCCTGAAGTGTACTCTAAAGCAGGACTTCTACCCATCTCTAACATCTGATGAGAGAGTAAAAAGGCTTAATCACATATAAACTGCCTTTCCTGGATGTTGTTTTATTTCCCAGTTGCTCCTCAGCCTGTGAACCAAAGGAGCTAACAAAGGTTTGACAAATGAAGAGATGTGCCTTTTATTTATAACCATCTGTTTGTATATTAACTACAATAGAACTACCAAATTTTGGTCAGGGTGAGAGATAAAGGTAACAACCTTCAGAATCCCAACATTATAATTATTTAATATTGCATTACAACTGCTCTTCAGAAGAGGTTCTGAGTGGAATAAATATGGAAAGTGAATTACTGCACTCCACTAAAAGGGAGCATCCCTCTAAATAACTCAGAGTAACTGCAGTCATTGATTAAACTATTTATAAATGCTTGGAGTATAGCTGCTATGGCAGGAGCTCATTTAAACAAAAAAGAAGACACAGTTTTCAAATTCTATACTACATTTTCTTAAAAACGGTAAGAGATAAAGCAGCAGCTAATGCCACAAAGATATCAAATTTTATCTTCAGCAAAAGATTTAAGATTTCACATTGTTGCCCCAAACTGCATATTCTACTTTTCTTTTGTCCAGACTTAATCTTGGCCTAGTGTGCCTCATTTTTATAGGACTTCTGAAACTTGAAATCGCCAGCATGGGGAGAGACCATTAAAGGCAGAGGCAGAGGTGTCTCCTATAAGCACAACATGTGACTGGGTAATATTGTCTGGATTAGCAGCTTTACAACCTAACTAAGCCCTGAAGCTACAATTATCTGGTTGCATTAAACTGAAATCACCTGAAAAACTTCACACCAGACAAACACTTGGAAATGTCTAATCTAACACTCAGAAGAGAAATGGCTAAAGACAAGAAAACAAAGTTTTCTACTAGGAAAAGTCTTATCTCAGAGACCGAAGATGGTTCAGAATGTCTGAAGACATCTCTACAATTTATTTTTATCCCATTAAAAATTTTTTTTTTTTAAAAAAGGAGATTTAACCTGCCCATTCCCTTTCAAGCCAATGTCCCAAGTATATACGCTTGATGAGGGTATAGAAGGCATAAGAAATAAAGCTGTATTGCCACAGAGGGAATACTCAGCCCCAGATAAGAGGCCTTATGCTAATTTTAGCAAAATGTATGTATCTTTTTATACACATAAAGTTATGGCACTATATAAAGAGATCCTTAAATGTGACATAGCCTGAAATCCTATTTACTGCCTGACTATTCATTTTAAAAAATAAAAACTCCAAGTAGTGGCTGTATTCATATTAACCTGTCTCAAAAAATCATTTTAGTTTATCTAAGGTGTTTTTTTTTTCTTTAATGTGTAAGATATAGCCAAATTTCAAGCTAAAAATTAAAATTCTGATTTGAGTAGGATGTCAATGGTAATTCAACGGCAGACCATAACACCTCACTCACCACCGTTTGCTTCTTGCTCTTCATTTGTCAATATTGAAAATTCACTGTGTCAAGTTGCAACAAATTCTAAAAAACTACATCTCTCCAAAGAACAATCAGTTTTCTGTACATAAACGCAATGTATGGTGATTTGGCTACACTGTGTCTCGAAGTCAAATGCCAACACTTTCAGGTGATAAAATTAAATCCTTATACACATACAAGTATTCAACTTCTTTATTTTACACATTACTGTTTCATTGGCCGAATTCCTATTTAGATTAGCTTCTCTTTCCCTCCCCCAATAAAATCAGTATAAAGGCAAACTTCATTTTCTATCCCAAACTAGTATCTAACTATATATCTCAAGACTGGTTAAGACTGAAAGCTAAATTTCACCCCAGATCACTTATTGTTTGGTGGCAAATACAGGAAATTCACATGTAAAATACTGTGATTCTACTAAGTGGCTGTTACTATTAAACAACATCTATGGTAACGGGGTTGCTTTTCATATGGTCATTCTGTTTGTCCAGAAAATTAATAGGCAATGCACATTTTTAACTTAAGATACTTATTACTGTATTGATTTTTCTTAATGGCATGATTTAAAAACAATGTATAACTCAAGTATTCACTGAGAATAGATTATTAATCCTCTTTGACACGATTAGAGTTTCACTTAAGCATAATGGTTTATGTGTGTTACCATGAAACAGAAATACTGATTAGATGAACTTTGAATCCTCTCCTTCAGTTTTAACAAATCTTTAATAGTAGAGAATGCCCAAGCACACCTGGACATTACTACAAAGAATGTAAGGTTCATTATCAAGATTTCCCTTAGTTATAATTAAGCCGTATTATTTTGTAATTAAAAAATAAAGTATAATACCAGAATATATCAATACATTTAAAACAACAAGATGTTTTCTTACTAGTTCAATAAACATAGCTTTGGGCACAACTTAAAATAATTTCAATATAGATAATCATATTTTAAATACAGGAGGGACTTTGCCTAATTTGATTAGAAAATCCTCCTTGTCCCTATTTTATGATTTAAAATAATTACAATGAAAATTTAAAACAAAATACTTTTCACATTAAGAACAAAATTTAGGAGAATTGAAAACAAACTCCCACTCTGTTCCTGGCCATGACTTTGGCAGGAAAGCCTTTTAAATCAGAACTAAGGTTCACATCCTGAGATTAAAATGAAGCTCAGTGACAAATAAAAGCCATATTCTACTTTTACTATTGTCATTTAAGGTATGCTCCATGGATCAAAGCTTCATTCCTAGTTTGCAGCATTCAGATGACCAGAGAGGCCCCTGCAGAAGACACTGGGGAAAATTTACCTCACTTTCAGTCTCTACAGAATATTCAAGCTCATTAGGCTGCCCTCAAAAACTGTGTAGCTAAAATCTACAACATGCAGGTCTGGCAAACAGCAAAGTTACATTTGCAGGATATCACTATTCTGGATTTCCCTTCAATTTATATTTCTAAAATATAGCAAGTATTGGATGATTCACAAAAATCAACCAGTTGCTAAAAATCTCTGGCTGTTCTTAAAGCCATTGAAAAGAAAATAAGCTTTCTTTCTGTAGACAGTTTTAATTTGGTAATGAACTTTGGGACACTTAGGAAAAGTAATATTAAGAAGACCAGAAGTGTTGGTTAAAAACCTGAGAATCATCTCTGTAAACCGAAATAATGTATTATTGTCAAAACTGCAATCTTTTCTTTGGGCCTGTCAGCTGGGCCATCAAAAGTCATCTTGTCTATTTTGTAAACTTAGGGGAAGAAACTCAAAGGTTTGCACAGAGAAAAAAGTGTCATAAAGATGGGAAGAGTATTAATAAAATTTGAAAACCTTAAACTGAACTAATTGATTTGGAGCTAGATACTGATTAGAAGCTATTTTCTGATATAGAAATGGAGAAAAATGTTTAACCTGGCTATGGCTATAAATACTGCATCTCTTCTAAATTAAATCAATGTTCTTGATGAAACTAATTTCTTGCCTGAAAAGTATGAAAATAATTTCATTAGAAAAAAGGTTTTGCTACAGTTCTGCACATTGCTCCACTGAAACAAATGGTTCAATGTATATGTGATGATAGGCAAACTGTTTTTACAAAAAAAATGAGGTCATTTTGTAAACTTTGAAAGATATGAAACAGACTAATATGAAAGGCCCATTTTCAACTTTCTATATCAACCTGATCTTTATTCCCACTGAACTGTATAAATATAGCTTGTTTCCTCTTCTTAAACCATCCTATTCTATTGCAAACATGTATATACAGTAATAACCAAAGTAAAGAAATTAAAACCGCAATGAGATATCACATTTCTATCCAACTGATAAAATTTTAAAAGACCAGACACAGTGCTAATAGCTGGGAGGGTAACAAATCCTCATATATAGTTAGTGAGAGTACGAAGTTGTACTCTTTCTGAGGGCAATTTGGCAGCATGTGTGAAAATTCTAAATGTATATGAGTTTAAACTCAGTAATTCTTACTTCTAGTAATTTATCCTATCAAAATAATCACCTAAGTGTGCTAAGATACATGAATAAAAATATTCATTTGTAACATAATTTGCCAAAGGAAACAATGGAAAACAACTCTTATGTCAATCAACACAAAATTAAGATTATGATACCATTTTAAAGCGGAGGGAGATATCTTTATATACAGTAACAGGATATAAAACACACTATTAAAGTGGTTATTTCTGGAAAAAATGCAATTGTGGAGACTTTTGCTTTCTCATTTGTAATTCCATTACTTTGAATATTAGTTTTACAAGTTTTTCTTTTATAATCAGAAAGAAAGCAACAAAAATTTAAAAATACATGTACAGCCCCATGAACTGGGAACTCTAGCTAATTTACTTTTATATCATAAAACATACATTATTTAGATAAATGCATGATTTACTAGAGATGTGTTAAAAAGGTTTTAACAACCAAAGCTCTATTTCTCTGTTACTAACTTATAAATAATCTCTATCATTTCCTTTGTTTCAGAGTCTATAATGTTTTCTGTGTAAAATATATTTTTCTGAATGTTCAGTTCAGTTTCTGAATGTTATACATATATAAATAATACTCCAATTTAAGGTAATAACAGCAATTTCTATCTTATATTTATGTCAACCATAACCAAACCATTAAAAGTAGGAAATGCTCAATAATACACTCTTTAGTAATTCAAGAAGAAAAATAATTAACTTTAAAAATGTTATTCCAAACATGAACTATTTTACTTTAACTGGTTAATTTGTTAATTTTCATTTTCTATGAATGATCCTCTTTTCATGTAACCAATCCATGTATTACTCTTTATGTATTGCTTGCATATAATACTTAAATAAAGATCATTCTAAAAATCCTAACTTGCTTCATAGAATAGTAATATTAATGATTTAACTAACCACTTAACACAAGGAAACAAGATTTTGCATGAAGTCTACATGTAGCTATTATATAATTTTAAGATATAAACATATTATAACTGTATCTACTGAAGTCCTTTAACATAACCCCAGAGTAAGGTCCCACTATTATTTAATAAGTTTCTACATTGAACTATACTTGAAACTTCCACCTATCTAGTAATATTTCTAATTTTGAAGTAGCCAAAACTACCTCATGTTTTTCTTTTCCACTCATGATCTGTGTGCCTCTGTTAGTACTAATTTGCAAACCAATCAAAATGACCATCCAACAATGTTGCACGTGTGTGTGTTCAGTCACTTCTGTCATGTGTGGTGAAGATTTCAATTGTGAATGTAGCCAAGTTGGTATAAAGGTTGATGGTTTTATACCAACCATTGTTTCCCATATTTGGAGGCAGAAACAGAGAAAGAAGAAAGCTCTCCCATGCTGCTTGTTGTATTGTTCTTCACTAACCTCGAGTCTATGAGTTTGCCATATAATTTAGAGTAGATCTGGGTGGAAAGTCCAGGGGTGCTCCGTTACAGCCTAAATAAAGATGACTTCCTAGGGGATGATTTGAGACATGCAGATAGTAATGGAGTCTAGAGATACATATGAAGCCAACGTAGGCAGCTTTGTACTCTGCTGGCTTCCTCTGCCTTTAGTGACAGAGAGAAGGAAATATCCATTTTAGACTTTTTTTTGTCTTAACCTATGAAAAATTCAACATTCTATTTAACCAAAAGAGAAAATGGATTCAATGAAGAATTATATATGTATCAAGTATTTTGTGTTTATTAGTTCATCCGTGAAGCACTAATATCAGTGTCTAGCATTGAGTGAACATTTCAGATTTGAGCCAAGTTCAGCCTTTGGCCATGACAGCTACGCCTTCAACATTATGTAGTTGGTATGCATATACATTAAAAAATTTGGTTTTATCTTGTTGAATCTTACATTTTAATAATATTTCTCATAAAACATCTACTTAGGTATCACATCATGTTGACTGTTAAAAATTGCTTATTTTAATTTTTTTGAATATTGTTTTTCCTGTTGATTTTCTCAAATTATTTATAAATACTGATTTTTCAAAAAGTCTGTTACAAGTGCAATATTTTATAATGGTCATATCAGTCACTGTCAGTCATATAAAACTTCAATGTTTCAAACTAGAAAAACAGCTCAAGGAAATTAAAATAATAATTCCACATCAATGATTATCACCCTAGTATCATACCACCTGAGTGAGACTGCAAGAGACTAAGAGCCAGGAATACATTCTCATGTTATCAACTTTCTTTTTTTAATTCTGAAAATTTGGCTCTTTTTGCCTCAGTTCCTCCATATTATAAACACTGAATGTTGGCAGCTAATCAAGTAATGATTGGAAAGTGCTTAAAGCTTAAATATTCTTGGAAGAGAAGTAGTGTACAGGTGCAAAGTAAAAGATATTTTTTAAATGTTTCCCACAAATTGAGAAAAAAAAAAAAAAAACACAAAATTCTTCTTGGGCCATGTTTACAAAAGAATAAAGTATTAAAGCACCACTATAATTGTAGGGAAATGAGCTTGCCTGGGGTGGATTCGCCTCACTTATTTATTATCATATAACCCTAAATATTTCCAAAAAGTTTTGAGACAGCTTGTAATGAAATACAAAGTAAAAAGACTATAGGTAAAAGAGAAAAGAAGATTTATTAAATAGTCATGTCAAGACATGAGAAGTTCTGGCAACTGGGAATAAAAAATTACAAGATTCCTACCAATCGTTTTCAAAATAGAAATATAATGGCATATGAAAAGAGCATTAAAATAATAAAAAGTATGCCTCTTCCTCAAGGAAAGAGAAATGTATCAGCTATCAACAAGAGTGATTTACTTTTGGCGATGCCACGGAAGGAGCGGTCATTTGTACAATGTGTGTGCATTCTGCCAAACACTGTGCTGGGACGTACAGACAGCAAAGGAAGAAAGACAGGCTTGGTCTCTGCTTGGAACTCAAAGTTCCAAGGAAGGGAGAAGGACATTAACTCACTAACCACAGAGCAAGATAGTTCTGGTGGAAAGCAAAGTAATATGAGGGTGGATAATAAGGAAACCACAGCTAGACTCAGACTTAAAGAAGGCTCCTTGAAGAATTTAGGCTCAAAATGAAATCAGTTTGACGACTACGAGTTCACTCAGAACAAAGTGAGGGTGGTTTAAAAGCCTGAGAGAGTGATAGGGACAGAGACAAATAAATAGACAAACAAACAAAACGAGACAGAGAGACAGACAGAGACGGGGGGAGAGAGGCAAACAGTCAGAGACAAAGAGAGAGAAACAGAAAAACACACAAAGACAGAGACAGAAAGAGAAGAGTTCGTGCTAAGTCCTGGGGCAGGAAGGAGCTTGAGTCTCTTGAGGAGTGGAAGCAAAGATCAGAGCAGTTGAAGCAGAGCACACTGTAAGATAAGGCTGAGCCAGAGAAGCAGACAGAGCCTTGTGGGCATATTAAGGCTTTACTAAAAAGCAATGGTTTTTCCTGTGGTCATGTATGGATGTGAGAGTTGGACTGTGAAGAAGGCTGAGCGCGGAAAAAACTGATGCTTTTGAACTGTGGTGTTGGAGAAGACTTCTGAGAATCCCTTGGACTCATCCCTTGAGAATGGACTGGAGATCCAACCAGTCCATTCTCAAAGAGATCAGCCCTGGGATTTCTTTGGAAGGAATGATGCTAAAGCTGAAACTCCAGTACTTTGGCCACCTCATGCGAAGAGTTGACTCATTGGAAAAGACTCTGATGCTGGGAGGGATTGAGGGCAGGAGCAGAAGGGGACGACAGAGGATGAGATGGCTGGATGGCATCACTGACTCGATGGACGTGAGTCTCAGTGAACTCCGGGAGTTGGTGATGGATAGAGAGGCCTGGCGTGCTGCGATTCATGGGGTCACAAAGAGTCGGACATGACTGAGCGACTGATCTGATCTGATCTGATCTGAAAAAGCAATAAGAAGCTCTTAGAGCATTTCAAAAAGCAAACCAGGAGTCAATTTCTATAAAACCTCTTTCCATCAGTTCAATTCAGTTCAGTTCAGTTGCTCAGTCTCTTAAAGTTTAGGGTACGGGAAAAGTCTTTCTGGAGCTAATTGTTCCAGATGAAGTTTTACTGAACTTGTTAGAAAATAAATGGCTGAGGAGAAATTGTATTGCACGTCCTTTTTCAGAGGAGGAGAAGTGGGAAGAACAGAATTTTCTGGAAGCCCTTTTTATGGACTTTGGACAGAAGACTTGCAGAGGAGATCCAGATTTGGAATGTGGTGATTTACCTCTGGAGAGTAAATTCTTAGAGTGGCTCCCCAAACACCAGGCTCAGAGAACCAATATTCCTGAGGTAAACAGATTGACTACCCATTCCAGTATTCTTGGGCTTCCCTGGTGGCCCTGATGGTAAAGAATCCACCTATAATACGGGAGACCTGGGTTCGATCCCTGGGGTGGAAAGATCCCATGGAGAAGGGAACAGCTACCCATTCCAGTATTCTGGTCTGGAGAATTCCATGGACAAAGGAGCCTGGCAGGCTATAGTCCATGGAGTCACAAAGGGTCAGACACCACTGAGCCACTTTCACATTCAAATAGATTGTAGCAGTCAGGGAGCTGGGAGGCAAAAATAGATGGAACCCACTGCTTTATTAGTAGGAGGAAATAGGAAGCTGTTTCTTCTCTTCTTTCTTCTTTTCCTCTGTTTAGCCTTGTAGGTCCACTCACTCTCTCTCCTCGACAGTCATCATTCGACTGTAGCTTCTTTATGTCTCTCTCTCTCTCTCTCCAGAGCATTTCTCTCTAACTTGGTTAAGACTGCTTGATTGTGTTTTCCAGAATATTTCATTCTGAGTGGACGTATGAAAGTTGTAAAGGACATAATGAAGAGGATCTTTTTGTTAAAATGATCAAAGGCAGGTGGTACGTGGAGCTGGTGGTTAAAAACATGTCCCTTCAGTAGAAAAGATGCTAAAGAATGGCTTGTGCAGCCTTAAGGGTCCAGGATTCCCATGCCATTGATCATCTCTCTGGACTGACAATATCTGTCCCAAAGCAATACTTCCACACTTGCCCAACATATTAGAACAGAACCTAAGAACAGAGCCTGGTAACTGCTTTGCCTTGAATGAAACTTTTTTTTTTTTCCCCTTATGTACTGTGGAGGGAAGATTGACCACAAAGAGTTCTTTCACAGGCTTGTATTTACCCCACAAATCAAATGCCCTCCCATTTGAATGTCCCCTTGGGCAATCACTGGTTCTGGTCTTGGATTTGTAAAGTTGATAAGACTCTTTCCATTCAGTTCAGAGTCAGGCATGAATGAGCAAAAATTTTCTCATACAGCGAAAAATAGGGTCTACAGAGAAATAGGGAGCACACAAGTGTTGATTCCCACAAGCCCCTTAAAAATAGAATACCTGTTTTAGACCTTTCGGGGGTAGGTTTCACTGTTGTTTCTTATTTCTATTCTTACATCGAATCAGAAAGCAGCCTGAAACTTGACTCATCATTACATATGGCCTATTGACAGTTGACAACAACTTTACTCATCATTACATATGGCCATTTACAGTTGACAGCTGTCAACCAGGCAAGTTCACATACGTTGCTTCACAATCACATGGCATCACAAAGAGTGGGGTGAGAGCCCAGGCCAACATGCCACTGATCAGCCTGGAATGAACCACTGCAGCTGGAAACCACCTCTCTGAAATAAAACAGGTCCCATACTTGCACATTTGACCTCAGTATCTCACCATTAAAAACCTACCATCACATTCAAATTAAATGGTCTTTTATTTCATGCAGTGCCCTTAGAACAGTTTTGTTCTGGTACTTATTTCTGACACTAGTATTTTTCTTCCCTTTATATTCAAGTTAACTTCCTACAGGAAAAGAAAAAGAGAAGGGAAATGGTATTGTGGTCTTTAGACCACAAGGAAACCCTGTTTCTTAAGATACAGAAGTAGGCATATGTCCAGTTTAAATTCAGAGAATGAGAGATCATAGGAGTTAGGAAATAATAAAATCACAAAGATATAAGACTTCAGAAATCTATCTAAACTGCCTATTTTCAAAACCAACTCCAGTTTGAAGTACAGCAGAATAAAGTTGCTGTCAGTAGCACAAATTGAAAGTTGAAAGTCTGTAATAGTAAAGTTTTGTTCTGTGTGTGTATATAAATTTACGAGGCAGCATCTTCCCCAATATAATTTATTCACCTCGCACATTTTACATCATCACTGCAGTATTTATGGCTACCTATTCCAAGCAAGTCTTATGGAAGGAATTTTAGTCAAGACACAAATCACTTGCAGCTAGTGATTTCTAACCTTTATTACCCCTGTAAGATAGACAACTTTTGAGACACAGCCTAAACATGTCAAAAGGTTGGTTTTCCATTCATATCAGCAGGAGCAGAAAATGACACTGCAGTTGTCCTTGGAACAGAGAAGCTGACAGATTTGCTGAAAGGTTCAGCCATTGTAGGATTTTGTTAAAAATCTAAAGGCTGCAGCATTTCCTTTTGAAGTTCTGAAACATCTTAGAATTCAAAAAGCTCAACAAAGAATAACATGGACAATTGGGTTTTTCAAAACTCCATTTTAATTTAGTTTTTCAAATATGATGCCCAGTCATTTACCATGTCAACTTATTCAAAGATACAAAGTAAGTTCATCAAGAATTATCACTGAAGGTACCCAAACAGATTTCCAATTCTGAGAATATATGCCAAGGTCTAATATGTTTAATTTAAACGTTCTACCTTTCCCCTGGGCATTCGCAACAACTCTAATTGAAAGGCACTTAACAGAGGCAGGCCTACAATTCTGAGTATTGTATACTGGGTCTCAAATTGAAGGTCTTTCCATTCAGAGTGTGAAAAATCAGATTCCAGATCACTTGTCCTTTATAATTCCTGTAATCTTTTCTAGTTAAACTTAACATCTGAGTATTACAGTAAAAACCAACATTCAGGACTAAATCTCCTAGAGTTGGCAGCTATATTGTTCTATACTGGAAGGCTCAAAAGAGAACTGCACACTGTTTGGGTAGCAGACAGAAGCTGAGTGAGTCAACTGAGATTAACACAAAGACTTACTTCTACTAAGATTTTGTATAATTAAACCTACTGTATGTACTTCTTCAAGATAAATAACAGTTCTTAGCTATTATTCTTATCAACCTGGTATTTAGGACACTATCTTGGTTCATCCTTATCCTAATTTTTATGGAGCTGATAAAATTTTAACTTTTTATCTAACTCACAGCCAAAAGCATACAAATGGTGAACAACAGCAATCTTGAACTATATGTCAGAGGTATGACTTAGAACAGCAGTTAAGTTCTTTTATTCTCTCACTCAGTATTTAGATGACAACTGAATTCCAAAAACAATGGCTCTCTATATTTAATAAATCATAATAAAATAGATACCACACATATTGCCTTGTGTCCTCTGGTCTGACAGTCTATATTAAATTTTACAACTAAATTTGAGGGTTTCCCAGGTGGCGCAGATGGTAAAGAATCCACCTGCAGTGTGGGAGACCCAGGTTTGATCCTTGGATTGGGAAGATCCCCTGAAGGAGGGCATGGCAATCCACTCCAGTATTCTTGCCTCGAGAATCCCCCATGGACAGAAGAGCCCGGTGGGCTATAGTCCATAGGGAAGCAAAGAGTTGGACACAACTGAGCGACTAAGCATAGCATAGCACTCAAGTCTTCTTTCGGAAGAGATCCCAGTCCTTATTGAACTCAGCTGGTCATTTTTTTTTTTACAGATTAGATCACTGCTTTGTTTTTGTTTGCTTGTTTGTTTGTTTTGGGCTGTGCCAAAAGGTATATGGGTTCTGAGCTCCCCCAGCAGGGACTGAACCTGCACCATCTGCATTGGAAGCACAGAGTCTGGATCACTGACTGGATAACTAGTGAAGCCCCTTGTCAAATATTTTAGAAAGGAATCTACAAGACATATATTCTATCAGAGCACAATATACCTCGTAACACAAATCCAGTTCTTCAAGGACGCGCTGCTTAAAAAAAAAAAAAAAAAAAAAAGTAGTTTTCTTTCTAATTTACCAACTTAAGTTTATTATTTGTTTCCTTTGTACAGATCTCAACATTATAAAATGAACAAATCTTCACAATAAGAAGAAAAGAAGATAGGGAAAAAGGAAAATATCTTTTCTATACTCAGAAAAATGAACACAGTTCCCTAGAATATAGACTCATTTCTCTCATTCCATAAAGGATAAAAAAATGACCATAAAAAAATTCCAATTGTATCAGATCTATGGAAAATTCAGAAGACAATGAAACCAGTTAATTTCCTAAATTCCAGGCTTACAAGAATAAAAGCAAAGACCTATGAAATTTTACCTCTAAGTATCTAAGCCCAAAACAGTTGCTGTTAAAATTTGCCACACTTGCCTTAGTTTTTACATAGAGAATGTGTTTGGTTTCACAGGTAATTGGTAGCCTTGAGCACATGTAACTTACAATCACTGAATGAAAAGATTTGCTTTGGTGAATTAAAATGGAACAATTTCTCTAAAATAAAGGGGGAAAAAGCCAAAAAAAGTTAAGGGGATTAATAGGCAAGTGTTTCATCTATTTTTGCATTTAATTTGATGTTCTGAAGGCTCTAGGCATCTAAAAATATCACTCTTTTATTCTTATAAGTCTGCAAGATTTGGCTTTTGGAATAGAAACAGTTTAGGTGGAGAGGGAATTGTTGAATTCTGCGTCTATGTTTAAAAAAAAAAAAAGAGGAGGTTGACCATAACCTGAGGCCCTAGCTCCTGCAGAGTGCCTGTTGTTATGAAAGCAAGGTGCTCCACACGATCTAATCATAGCACTAAACCTTGTTACAAGCCCTTTTACAGCTCCAATATCTGGGTTACATGGAAACACGCTGGAGAGCCTCCTTGTACTATGAAATAAATGTCATTCTGACTGGCATCCTCTCTTCCAGCAAGTAATTTCCCTCCGCTGATAAATCGATACAGCAAAAACAAATGAGAACGCACAATGGGCACAGTGAGGATTACATTTTTATTCATTTCAGAGCCCCTGCAGCCAAGTTTTTTAAGCACAATAGCAGAAAATGATGCACTTGAGCTAGGAAACAAGAGAGATACAGAGACATTGAGATAAGAAAAGAAAGACCAGAAAAGGGAAAAAGGAAAGAAATGGGAACAAAGAGAAAGCCAGGAGACAGAAGGCAATTGTGTCCCTACAAAGCAGTTCAGACACAAACTTTTGTTAGAGAGTAAGATTATTATTTAAATTCCTGCCCAGCTCCTCATAGACAGGATTGGAGAAACACAATTACATCTCTCTCTCTTTTTCTTTTTTCCATTTCTTTATTCTGAAAGTTTGCAGACAATTTGAAAAGGATCTGAGATCTTATCTTTCTTTGATTGATTAATTATTGATACCAACATGGGAACCACACATGAAAACTTATCTAGTAAACTCTGAACTAGAAATGGTACAAAAGACACAATAGATCCTTATTCATCTCTGGAAGTCCCCTCAAGTCTTTTTTTTTTTTTTTTTTTGCCTTTAAGGCAAAGATGGAAAGGGCAAAACAAAAGAGAAGCCAGAACACAGTGTCTATTCAAACAGGAATGGGAAATTCCTATACAGATATCTTTTCAGATTGACTTTATAACTCCCCAATTAGTTGAACGAGTTATCATATAAAAAGAATGTGGAGCACACTTTAAAGTAAAAATCTGAAGATAGTTTGTCTTCAGAAAGGAAAATAAAAAGATCATTTCATAAAACCTTGAAAACCCTCTATTTTCCTGTAAACAGCTAGTATTATATTTTGTTATTCATCATGGGGTATTTAATCCTTCCTAAGACAATGGAAATAAAAACAAGATTATAAAGTCCTAATAAAGCTTTGTAGATGATGTGCGCTATTGTAATCCTTAAACTCAAAAATAGTTCTTTGGCAAGTTGTTCAACTATCCATGCCATATCCTCTTCATCAATAAAAATAGGGATGATGGCAAAAGGGACTATCTCAGGGTATTTGAGAGAATTAAACTAGCTAGTATAAGTATACGGAGAAGGCAATGGCACCCCACTCCAGTACTCTTGTCTGGAAAATCCCATGGATGGAGAAGCCTGGTAGGCTGCAGTCCATGGGGTTGCTGAGGGTTGGACATGACTTGAGCGACTTCACTTTCATGTATTGGAGAAGGAGATGGCAACCCACTCCAGTGTTCTTGCCTGGAGAATCCCAGGGATGGGGGAGCCTGGTGGGCTGCCGTCTGTGGGGTCACACAGAGTTGGACACGACTGAAGTGACTTAGCAGCAGTATAAGTATAGTGCTTAAACACCTCCTAACTCAGAGTTCACGTCAGTATGATCACCACCGCTACCATCACCATCACCACTACCATCATCATCATCATACCATCCACTGCTTCCCAAGATACAATTAGTTATTTGGGTGTTATCAACATTTTCTGTTTGACCTATAGGCTAACAATGTATTCATATAATATATTCTTGGTGCCACTGCACAATACTGAACTAGATAGACTCAAGGTCTCACCTGCCCACAGTTTTTAAATATTCTTAACTGTTTTGTGATATTCCAGGTCAGTACACTCTCTTGGAAGAGAAAGTTAGAAAATGCACCACTATATTCAACCCATTCTTTGAGTTTAATTTATTCTTTTCATTTTTTTCTTTACTAAAGTCTAGATGATTATGCATACTTTTTCTTCCTTAAAATATCTATGTAACTAATATTTCCTACTATCTTTACAATGCTAATTCTAATATAATATGGGATTTAATATATTATACTTTTAATGTTGTTTGTGATCGTTCTCCTTGGCTCTAATTTGATTATCCTTTTCTATTAAGTGCTTTCATTAGCATATATCTCCTTCATCATTCATCGCTCCACTCCATGGTCCAACCATGTCAGTGTTTGAGAAGCAGTAAGAAAGAGTAATAGATCACACTGGCTCTTCATTTGTATCACAAACTTCAATGACAAACGAAGAGAAACAAAAAAAAGAAAGCAAGCAAAAAGAGTGGAGGTGGGTTCTTCTGGACTCTGCCACTCTTTCTCTCTCGTATTGTCATTAAACACAGGTGTTTATAGGGCTAAATCAATGCCTCAATATTTTTTTCTCTAGCATCCTCCCTGATGAGCCTTTCTATACATTTTTCCCTTAAGGCTTCACTGTGAAATTTTCATACACAAGATATATTGTATATTTACTGTATATGTATCTGTGCTTTTAGCACTCAAAGGGTAAGTCTTTTTACCTCCTAAAAACCAAGTTTTGCCTGTTTAGCGGCAATACCATCTTGAGAATTCATGGACTCATTCTTCTTATGAAAACAGATTTCCACTTAGCAAACTGGGTCCCATGTTATTGTGGAAGGTAAGTTGAAATTCAGTTAGAGCTATGTATGTGTGTTGTGTGTTGTGTTTTGTGTTGAGCAAACCTTTAACTACTAATCTATGGCTGTATAATTCATTTTATCCCAAATCCAAAAGAGTACTCTGAAGGTCAAAGATCTATGGTAGTTCGTAAAAGATGCCTAAGAAGCTACAAAGCAGTTTAAGGACAAGAAGAAAGGGGGATGCAGAGTAGAGTGGAATTGTTTCCAATTAAAGTAGCTAGGGAATTAGGTAGGTGGAATGTAATTATCTACATTGGAGTTTGGCCAGGCTTCTGGGCTCTTTAAAAAAAAAAAAAAAAAGCTCTAAGATCTTAAGGAATAGAGTGGTAGGTCCAAGTTTAACATCTCATCCAAAACAAAAAAAAAAAAAATAACAAGATTTCTAAGTCCTTATTTCCCGGAACATAAGTTGTATTCTACTTTATGTGAAACTGCTTACACATCTCATATTTCAATTTGAAATAATTATTTCATAAAGCAATGACCTTGGAAATGGGAGTGTTGAAGAAGAAACAGTAAAATAGCTCCAGCAGTCAATGAAAGCAGAGGCACAATTTATAGCAAATAAAAATCAAACCTGCAGTGTTTTGAGATACAAGTATTTGCTAAGTCATAGCAACAGCTATCTAAAAGTGAATATGACGTCAGTTTATGCTTTTTTTTTTTTGGTTACCTGAAGAAGTAATTCTTATAGCAGGTTAGTTTTGTTCCAAGTGTACAAACCCTTCCCGAATGATGGGGCCGCCAAGGTGGTGTAATGAAAACTGATACCCTCTGTAAACTCAGGAAGCCCAAGATGTGTGAGCAATAAATGTAAGCAGACATTATACCCTTCATAATCAGGCTGAATGAAGATGTGAACTGAATAAATGCTTGAGAAAATTCATAGCGTCTATTAGATGCAAAGATCGAAGTGTTAGACACCTTTTAGCTCAACTTTCATTTAATTTGCGGCTTTCGTTTCTGGAGTCTGAAGGGAGTGAAAGATTCTTCTCTAATTTTTTTCCTCTTTCATGACTTGACCAGAAAGATGAAATTGGGGTACTTTAATTACCATTCAGAGCCAAAGCTTGCCCTTTGATATGGAAATCCCACTTCTGCGACCGCCTTTTCCTGGCCCTTCTCCTCTCAGTTGCCCACCACGAATTTTAAGTAGCTTTGTCACCAGCTGATCCTGCAAGCTAAACTGTAGCTCTTTCCTGTTAAGTTTTGTTTAAGTTACACTATGCATCCTCCACCAGATTGGAAGAGCTGAAAGCAAGGAGGAAGGAGAGAGCAGGGGAAAAAATAGAGAGAGAGAGAAGAGAGCATGAATGGAATATGACTGACTCAATCCATTAGAGTTGCTGAATTATAGTTCCTACCCTGTCAGCATGAAGCGTGGCCCATTCTGCACAAAGCCTCTCACTTTAAACATACACACGGAGCACACACTGATGAAAGCTGCCATGTACAGCTACCCCGTTATTGTCATCTGCCTGCTGCATGACTCCCGGCTTTGCTATAATTATTAATTGCACTTGTCAACTGTCATTAATTCCTCTTTAGCATCCCTGTCTTTGAGTAATTAGACAGAAAAGCCTCACTGAGCTCATTGTTTAGAGTCCCCTAAAAGAGTCCACTGGGCTTTCCTTGGAGAAAACCATCAGGAATACAATAGACCACTTCTCAGTTAACCCTTTGGAAGTGTGAAGAGAAGTAGAGGGCTTTTTTCAGGTTTGGGTGGCCAGCTTGCTTTGTGAGTACAGAAAGTCATGCTCAGCTATCATACCTTGACCCATATCCTCAATCTTACTTGCAGGGAAGAGGTATTAAGGTAATCAAAAAGTCAGAGGAAGCTCTTATGAAAAACAAAATTTCCAAATCAGCATCTTCAAATTTCTAATCATTTTCTCATTTGATTTTATGCTTTATATTTTGCAGAAATCATGTTTTTCAAAGTAATGTTTTCCTATGTAACACACGTATGTATACATATATGAATGATGCACAAAGTTTTTCCAGGTGTCTTTTGGTTTCTCTACGTCATAATTTGGTTTCTAAATTTTAGATCGACAGGATAGAAGCTCCAGTTTTTATTTAGTCCTTTTTCCAACCTTTCACGCGAGGAGTTGGGTGACAGTGCTTTTAATTGTACAACTGGTGACTCTTGAATATATTTTTAAATTTTATTTTAAAAGCCCATGGTCTCCAAAAGCTCTGTGAATTTGGCTAGATTCAGCTGATAAATGGAACATGGTTTTACATCAGAGTAGTAACTATAAATGAGAATTACTATGTTAGCATGTTGAATGACATAATGCATAAGAAAGCACTTTAAAAACTGCAAAGTGCTATAAAACATCATAACAGCATTTTATCATTATTGGCTTATAAAACTAAGTTCCTTTGACACTTTTAAATTTATTTGTAGCTTTAAATGCTTGGGCAATCAAAAATAAGTCAAGATTGAGGATTATTTAGCTGTTTTCTAAAAATGACATTGATAATAATATCAAAATAGATATTATTTATGTAAGCAAATAATAGAAACATTAAACAAACAGAAATGTTAAATAAATATTAGAAAATGTCTAAACAGTAAGGTTGATTGAACTAGCTGCTCTACTGTAAAAGAAAAATCATAAGAATTTCTCTGAAAAACAAACATGTATAGAGTTCTGAAAAATGAACTAAAGTAAGTATGATCACTAGGGATGATTAGAGCTCCTTCTTATATTATCTTAGCTATAATATTTCTTTCGGATGCCAGGTGAGTTCTTTCTACCAGTAATAATACCATTTATTGAAGTCTAGATATGTGCTCTATGTACCTTATACATCAATCCATTTGATGCTCAAATGTCCACGAAATAGGTACTATTATCTCAATTTTAGAGATGGAAAAACTGAGCAACAAGTAATTGAGGAAGTTGTTCAGGATCTCACAGCTAGTCAGAGACTGGTAAGTCCAAAAGCTCCACTCTTAATCACTCTTCTAGTCCACCTCTCCAGACGTTAAGGTACTATCCTATCTAGGTTTCCATTCACTGGGTAATGGATCTCGATTTCTGGTAATTTTTCCTAAAGAGAAAAATACATTAAAATATTTGAAATATTTGTCATAAAAGTGTGATATAAATATGTGCTGGACACCGTAGGGACCTGCCATCCCATACATTCAAAGTGGAAGCTGTGTGTGTATGTTTGTGTGTGTGTAGAGGGAAAGAGAAAATAAGTTAGGGATTACTCTAACTATCCTTGGGCACTATTATTATTGTGTGTAATTGCTAGGTTAATAGAAAAAATCCACTTTTATTTGCATAACTATATATATATATAAAATACACACATATGCTGCTGCTGCTGCTGCTGCTGAGTCGCTTCAGTCGTGTCCGACTCTGTGCGATCCCATAGACGTCAGCCCACCAGGCTCCTCTGTCCCTGGGACTCTCCAGGCAAGAACACTGGAGTGGGCTGCCATTTCCTTCTCCAATGCATGAAAGTGAAAAGGGAAAGCGAAGTCGCCCAGCCGTGTCCGACTCTTAGCGACCCCATGGACTGGAGCCCACCAGGCTCCTCCGTCCATGGGATTTTCCAGGCAAGAGCACTGGGGTGGGGTGCCATTGCCTTCACATGTGCCAAAGAATTGATGTGATCAAACTGTGGCGCTGGAGAAGACTCTGGAGAGTCCCTTGGACTGCAAGGAGATTAAACCAATAAGTACTAAAGAAATCAACCCTGAATACTCATTAGAAGGACTGATGCTGAAGCTGAAGCTCCAATACGTTGGCCACCTGATGAATAGCCAACTCACTGGAAAATACCCTGATGCTGAGAAAGATTGAAGGCAGGAGAAGAGGGTGACAGAGGATGAGATGGTGGGATGCATCACCAATTCAATGGGCATGAATTTTGGCAAAGTCTGGGAGATGATAGGGGACAGGCAGGCCTGGCATGCTGTAGTCCATGAGGTTGCAAAGAGCTGGACACAACTTAGTGACTGAACAATAACACAGGCACATAAATGGAACTATTAGTCTAGTTCAATGTACTGTTTATTGAGTATTTACTGTATATCCAGACTATGCTAAAAAGTTTGTAAGGCACTGAGTGAAAAAGGAAAGCATAAATTATAATTTTTAATTAAAATGGGTTTTCAGACTTACTGGAGAGACAGATCTCAAGAACCATACAATTAACATACTACAAAGTGCTAAATGGAATACAATCAATGAAATAGATTAAATGAAAGCGCTATGATCAATGGCAAGCCATTACTGGGAGGGAAAATACAGCTTATTAAAAGGAAAAACTTTCTTTCTAAGTATCAGAGGTTTCCAACACTGAATCTGACTGATATGAAAAGAAATTAAATACCCATGATCAAAAATATTCAAGTGAGATGGTGATTTATAAACAATGATTTGAAAGAATTTCTGCAATGGTTGTGAGGTTGAACCAGCCTAAAAACTGTCCAGGGTCATCTTGCATGTCTTAGATTCTCTAATTCCATAGGATAAGTTTTTAGCAAGGCAGGAAACTTTATTTTGCTTGTTCTCTTAAAGAAGTCTGATACTAAATTAGACTCTGAAAGAAGAATTGAAGTTTAAAAAGTGACAAAGAGAGTAAAAAAAAGAATTCCAAGTAGAATTACAGGCACAAAGATACAGAAGTAGAAATAATAAACTCTTGGGGGAAAGACAACTTGAAGAAAGCTACCTCACTGATACAAACAGTAACTTGAGGGAGTAGGACTGGTGGGATAGAGTGAGGTGAAGTGGGTAGGAAGTAACAGAATAAAAGCTGTCTCAGCAAAAAGGAGACAAACCCAAAAGGCATGATCAAGAGGCTTTTTTTTTTTAATTGAGTCTATGATAAGAGATGGATTGATTGAGGGAAAAGAATATGATGGATAAAAGGTAACTCAGGAGACAGGGCTTGGTACGAGTTGCCCAGGGACAGAAGGCTGTTTTGTCTATTAACTGTGGACTCAGGCAAATTACTTGACCTCCCTCTCACTTAGTATCCATGTCTCTGGATTGTACATAATGGTCACAGTTAATCCACAGAAATCATTTAGAAAAACCCTACCACACAGTGAGTACTGAGTAAATGTTAGCTATGATTATTATTATAAAACACTCACTGCTAACCAATATGTTTTCACTCATGTCTAATTGATGTAAAAACTATGGTAAAGGAGAGAAGAGATGTTTTAGGGTGGTATTTTTCAAACAGAGATGCTCCAAAGTAGAATGAACTTTCTGGGGATGCACTAAGCTTTTTTTTTTTTTTTTTTTTTAAAGGATCTATAATGAGGAGGGGAAATTATCTATAGTAATGTTGAAAAGAGGTTTTTGGCAATGAATGGGAAGGTGGATCATATGCCTCTTAGCTCTCAAGTGTTGGAGTTCTGATGATAAATCTGGAAAGTTAATCAAGGATTCATATTTTAATCTCTGGAGGGACATTAAATTTAGGTAATAATGTCCCTCACTTTGGGTTCATGAAATAGCATACTATTAAGAGTATAAGATCCAGAACAAGACTGTCTAGATTCAAATTCAGAAGCTGTCTTTTAATTCTCTTGTGTAAGCCTGTAGTGAAGTCGCTCAGTTGTGTCCTACTCTTTGCGACCCTGTGGACTGTAGCCTACCAGGCTTCTCTGTCCATGGGATTCTCCAGGCAAGAGCACTGGAGTGGGTTACCATGTCCTTCTCTAGGGGATCTTCCCAACCCAGGGATTGGACATTGGGAGAACCCAGGGTCTCCCGCATTGGAGGCAGATGATTTAACCTCTGAGCCACCAGGGAAGCCCTGAGCAAGACTTTAAAAAATTTTGTGCCTCAGTTCTCCCAAATGCAAAATTGAGATAATAAAACATCCCATAGAATTGTCTGAGAGCTGAAACGGTTGACACATGTAAAATGCTTATAAAGTGTTTATGAGTGTTCAACATATGTTAGCTATATTCTAGTCACTGAGATTTAAAATATAGACTGTGACAAAATGGGAAACACTAAATTTTAGAGAGAAAAAATTAACTGCAGTATATCTAAAACAAGAGTATATTTTTAACTCTCTTTTTATACTTTTACTATTGACTGTCTATAATGCCTAAATCAATGTGGCTAAAATTTTTAGAAGAAGTTAGCTGAAGGAGGTCCAAAGGTATTAACTTACAGAATAAAGAACTAAGTCATGAGGATGTAATGTACAGAATGGTGACTGTAGGTTGTACATAATGCTGTATTATACATTTAAAAGTTGCTAAGATAGAAGAATTTAAAATTCCTGGGCATGCTATGTTGTTTCGGTTGTGTCCAGCACTTTGCGACTCTATGGTCCATACCTACCAGGCTGCTTTGTTTGTGGGATTCTCCAGGCATGAATACTGGAATGGGTTGTCATGCTTTCCTCCAGGGATATTCCTAAGTCGGGGATCTAACCCACATCTCCTGCGTCTCCTGCATTGGCACTAGAGTATTCTACCACTAGCACCACCCAAGAAGCCCTAAAATTCACTATAGCAAAAAATATAAATAAATCAATATATATGGGGATGGCTGTCCACTAGACTTACTGTGGCGATCATTTCACAGTATATAAAATATCGAATCACTTTGTTGGACATTTGAAACTAATATAATACTACATGTCAATATATACCTCATTTTATTTTAAAAATGTATACTCAAAACAATGACAAAAGAGAAAAGGATGAGAAGAGAAAAAAAGAAAAGAGAAAAGATGGACTCAGCTAGACTTTAGCTGATGAATTCAGTATAACAGTTTGGTAGTATATCAGCCATAAAGCATTATAATAAAGTGTCATTCAGATGAATTTGTAGAACCACTGTGGTTATCAGCACTACTCTCATTAAATGCATCTATAAAGTTTCTATTGTGGAATGTATATTACATTTTATTTTTGGTCTCTTGAATTCCACTATTTCCCCCTCTCCACCAAAATCTATATCATGCCACACACCATATAAAGCCCTGTTGTAGGGGGAAGAGCATGCTAAATATTGACACTTTTCTTAGGAAGAGAACAAATCAATGGACTCTTACTATTTATTAAAATCAGATAAGATTAGGCATAACGTCCCTGGATTTAACAATCTGAAACTTACAGACTGATTATGTGACTGCTGTCGTAATATTTCTGAGCCAAACTGAACCTCATGGTTTTTCTCCGCCCCTCTGGTCACATCGTCTCAAGTTCTCCTCGTTTCCACCAGTCGAGGTCCACCCCAGACATCACTGTCTTCAGTTCAGTTCAGTTCAGTCGCTCAGTCATGTCCGACTCTTCGCGACCCCATGAACCGCAGCACGCCAGGCCTCCCTGTCCATCACCAACAACCGGAGTTCACTCAAACTCATGTCCATTGAGTCGGTGATGCCATTCAGCCATCTCATCCTCTGTCATCCCTTCTCCTCCTGCCCCCAATCCCTCCCAGGATCAGGGTATTTTCCAATGAGTCAGCTCCTCTCATGAGGGGCCCAAAGTATTGAAGTTTCAGCTTTAGCACCAGTCCTTCCAATGAACACCCAGGACTGATCTCCTTTAGAATGGACTGGTTAGCTATGTCTTTTGGAATTCTCACTTCTTCTCCACAGCTTGTCCCTCTATCATTCCCTGATGTGCAATATCTTCCCTCTCTGATACATGAAATATAATACAGGATACCAGTTAAAAGTATATGACATGGTGGAAATAGAAACAAAAGGAGGGGTACAATGATGGTAAATACATTCCATCAATATCTATACCTTTGGCTAGGGAGACTCTAATCTTGGCACAAAGCTTTTTAGTAGTGAATGACTAAAGGAACGTTGGTCAGTTACACAATACACAGGCATCATCAGACAAAAATAGTCAAGTAACTATAGTCATCATCCACTACACTACATCCCCACAACTTATTGTATAACAGTAAGTTAATATCTTTGGACCTCCTTCAGCTAACGTGTCTACTAAAAAATGTAGTCACCTTGATTTAAGCATTAAAGAGGATGAACAGTAAATGCATAAAATACATGAAAAGAGTTTAAATGTGTACTCGTGCTTTAGATGGGTGCTTTAGCACCAGGTGGTGCTAGTGGTAAAGAAGCCACCTGCTGATACAGGAGACTTAAGATATGCAAGTTCAATCCCTGGGTGGGGAAGAAACCCGGAGGAGGGCATGGCGACCCACTCCACCATCCTTACCTGTAGAATCCCAGAGACAGAGGAAACCCTGGCGGGCTATGGTCCATACAGTCACAAAGAGTCGGACATGACTAAAGCAACTTACCAGGCACACACACATGCTTTAGATATATGGCACTTAATATTTTCTGAGTGGATATGGTAGGTTGCAATGAAATATTTCTGCATCACAATTCTTGGTAGACATAATGAAATAGGCAACTTCATTGTGACTCAACTCTTGGTAGGCATAAAATACCCATAAGGGATTCTTCATATATCAGCCCTCAATGAGGACCAGTGATACCTCATTAAAGCATAAGTCATAAAAATTGCTTATTTGGAGTCATCAGAATTCAGGGACACAGCTCTTTGCATCTCTGTCTTAGTTGAGAGGTGGATTTTAGGGTATCACAAAAGAATTACATGTCTCAATGGCACTCCACTCCAGTACTCTTGCCTGGAAAATCCCATGGATGGAGGAGCCTGGTGGGCTGCAGTCCATGGGGTTGGGAAGAGTTGGACATGACTGAGTGACTTTACTTTCACTTTTCACTTTCATGCATTGGAGAAGGAAATGGCAACCCACTCCAATGTTCTTGCCTGGAGAAACCCAGGGACGGGGGAGCCTGGTGGGCTGCCGTCTATGGGGTCGCATAGAGTCGGACATGACTGAAGCGACTGAGCAGCAGCAGCAGCATGTATGTATAATGTATATGTATTGTCTTCATGCATGTATAGCCATCCTAAAATGTCAACATTTTAGGAATCAGAGAACTAAAATGGGCTGGAATGGGTGAATTTAATTCACATGACCATTATATCTACTACAGTGGGCAAGAATCCCTTAGAAGAAATGGCGTAGCCATCATAGTCAACAAGAGTCCAAAATACAGTACTTGGATGCAATGTCAAAAACGACATTACTCAGCCATTAAAAAGAATACATTTGAATCAGTTCTAATGAGGTGGATGGAACTGGAGCCTATTATACAGAGTGAAGTAAGCCAGAAAGAAAAACACAAATACAGTATACTAACGCATATATATGGAATTTAGAAAGATGGTAACAATAACCCTGTATACGAATCAGCAAAAGAGACACTGATGTATAGAACAGTCTTTTGGACTCTGGGAGAGGGAGAGGGTGGGATGATTTGGGAGAACAGCATTGAAATATGTATAATATCATATTTGAAACGAGTCGCCAGTCCAGGTTCGATGCTTGATACTGGATGCCTGGGACTGGTGCACTGGGACGACCCAGAGGGATGGTATGGGGAGAGAGGAGGGAGGAGGGTTCAGGATGGGGAACACATGTATATTTGTGGCGGATTTATTTTGATGTATGGCAAAAGCAATACGATATTGTAAAGTTAAGCAAAATAAAATTGAAAAAAAAATGACAGAATGATCTCTATTTCCAAGGCAAACCATTCAATATCACAGTAATCCAAGTCTATGCCCCGACCAGTAATGCTGAAGAAGCTGACGTTGAATGGTTCTGTGAAGACCTACAAGACTTTCTAGACTAACACCCAAAAAAGATGTCCTTTCCACTACAGGGGACTGGAATGCAAAAGTAGGAAGTCAGGAAACACCTGGAGTAACAGAAAAATTTGACCTTGGAGTACAGAATGAAGCAGGGCAAAGGCTAATAGAGTTTTCCAAAGATAACGAACTGGTCAGAGCAAACACCTTCTTCCAACAACACAAGACAAGATTCTACACATGGACATCACCAGACGGTCAAGATCAAAATCATATTGATTATATTCTTTGCAGACAAAAGTGGAAAAGCTGTATACAGTCAGCAAAAACAAGACCAGCAGTTGACTGTGGCTCAGATCATGAACTCCTTATTGCCAAATTCAGACTTAAATTGAAACAAGTCAGAGAAACCACTAGACCATTCAGGTATGACCTAATCAAATCCCTTATGATTATACAGGGGAAGTGAGAAATAGATTTAAGGGACTAGTTCTGATAGAGTGCATGATTAACTATGGATGGAGGTTTGTGACATTGTACAGGAGACAGGGATCAAGACCATCCCCAAGAAAAAGAAATGCGAAAAAGCAAACTGGCTGTCTGAGGAGGCCTTACAAATAGCTGTGAAAAGAAGAGAGGTGAAAAGCAATTGTGACAAGGAAAGATATACCCATTTGAATGCAGAGTTCCAAAGAATAGCAAGGAGAGATAAGAAAGCCTTCCACAGTGATCAGTGCAAAGAAATAGAGGAAACAATACAATGAGAAAGACTAAAGATCTCTTCAAGAAAGTTAGAGATACCAAGGGAACATTTCATGCAACGATGGGCTCAATAAAAGACAGAAATGGTAGGAATCTAACAGAAGCAGAAGATATTAAGAAGAGATGGCAAGAATACACAGAAGAACTATACAAAATAGATTTTCACAACCCAGATAATCACAATGGTGTGATCACTCACCTAGAGCCAGACATCCTGGAATGTGAAGTCAACTGGGCCTTAGGAAGCATCACTATAAACAAAGCTAGTGGAGGTGATGAAATTCCAGTTGAGCTATTTCAGATCCTAAGAGATGATGCTGTGAAACTGCTGCACTCAATATGCCAGCAAATTTGGAAAACTCAGCAGTGGCCACAGGACTGGAAAAGGTCAGTTTTCATTCCAATCTCAAAGAAAGGCAATGCCAAAGAATGCTCAAACTACCACACAGTTGCACTCATCTCACATGCTAGTAAAGTAATGCTCAAAATTCTCCAAGCCAGGCTTCAACAGTATGTGAACCTTAAACTTCCAGATGTTCAAGCTGGATTTAGAACAGCCAAAGGAACCAGAAATCTAATTGCCAACATCTGTCAGATCATCAAAAAAGCAAGAGAGTTTCAGAAAAACATCATTTCTGCTTTATTGACTATGCCAAAGCCTTTGACTGTGCAGATCACAATAAACTGTGGAAAATTGTTAAAGAGATTGGGAACACCAGACCACCTGACCTGCCTCTTGAGAAATTTGTATGCAGGTCAGGAAGCAACAGTTAGCACTGGACATAGAACAACAAACTGGTTCCAAATAGTGTAAGGAGTATGTCATGGCTGTATATTGTTACACTGCTTATTTAACTTATATGCAGAGTACATCATGAGAAATGCTGGGCTGGAGGAAGCACAAGCTGGGATCAAGATTTCTGGGAGAAATATCAATAATCTCAGATATGCAGATGACACCACCCTTATGGCAGAAAGTGAAGATGAACTGAAGAGCCACTTGATGAATGTGAAAGAGGAAAGTGAAAAAGTTGGCTTAAAACTCAACATTCAGAAAACTAAGATCATGGCATCTGGTCCCATCACTTCATGGCAAATAGATGGGGAAACAGTGGAAACAGTGGCAGACTTTATCTGGGGGACCCTGAAATCACTGCAGATGGTGACTACAGCCATAAAATTAAAAGATGCTTACTCCTTGGAAGAAAAGTTATGACCAACCTAGACAGCATATTAAAAAGCAGAGACATTGCTTTGCCAACAAAGGTCCATCTAGTCAAGGCTATGGTTTCTCCAATAGTGATGTATGGATGTGAGAGCTGGACTATAAAGAAAGCTGAGCACCGAAGAATTGATGCTTTTGAACTGTGGTGTTGGAGAAGACTCTTGAGAGTCCCTTGGAGATCCATCCTAGATGAAATCAGTCCTGAATATTCACTGGAAGGACTGGTGTTGGTGCTGAAACTCCAACACTTTGGTGACCTGATGCAAAGAACTGACTCATTGAAAAAGACCCTGATGTTGGGAAAGATTGAAGGTGGGAAGAGAAGGGGATAAGAGAGGATGAGGTGGTTGGATGACAACTCTGACTCAATAGAGATGAGTCTGAATGAACTCTGGGAGTTGGTGATGGACAGGGAAACCTGGTTTGCTGCAGTCCTTGGGTCACAAGGTGTCAGATGTGACTGAGTGACTGAACTGAACTGAACTGATTTGTCATCTCTGGGTTTCTCCAAGACATTGTGGAACAACACATTTTAAATTATTGTTTCTAAAGGATGTGAAGTTCAGGTTCTCAACATGGACAAACATTACAGTAAATGCCTACGATTAAACTACTGGCCAGCTGATACCATCTTGAAAAAAGTGGCATCTATGAAAGACAGCATCCAGGGGAGAAGTTCTCAGAAGTGATTTATGAATCTTTGCATTTTGCCTTTTACTAGAGGTACCGATGCACTCACCCTCAACTACACCCTGATACCTTATAATTTTTTTTAGGCCCAGTATCCCTCTTGCCCTAGTTGGGAAGATTCCCCTGGCTACCCACTCCAGTATTCTGGGCTGGAGAATTCCACGGGCAGAGGAGCCTGGCAGGTTACAGTTCATGGGGTCGCAGAGTCAGACACAGCGGAGCAACTTTCACTCACTTTCACTTATCCCGTTTAACATGTTGCTATATCCTCTGCCACCACCAGCATCATGCTTGACATGTTGATGAAAACATCTGCTACACAGAGATGTCTTCTGCTTCATTTTTATTCAACCAACTCTTGATACATTTAAAACATACTGGAATGAAAAGATGGTAGGCACATTTAAAATGGGTCTGCCATCAACACACTTGGTGTGCATCACGTATCACCTCCAAAATGTCTCATAAGGAAGGAAATTACTGAAATTACTGAAAAGACAAACCAGTACAGAAGGTGCGGTGCCATATTTCTATCCACCATCAGTAATTTTGTTGAAAGGGAACTGAAGCAGGTGGTTAAAATTTTTAAAAATTAGATTAAAACCCCAGTTAATGAATGTCTTGGAGATTCCTGTGCAAGCATTTAGTACATGTTTAACTAAGACAAGCTTGCTGAGCAACATTTATATATTTCTCAAGACTACTGTTTCAAATGAGAGTTTCCTCAAAGAAATTTTAAATCAGATTTTACCTCTGGTCACATTCTTGGACACTTATACTTTCTAGTGCCATGTAGCCTTAATCCTCCTAAAATTTTAGATTGTAATTCCAAGAGTTATTAGGTTGGAAAATAGCTTCTGGGCAAGTGATGTTATGGAGAAAACTTTTTATACCAGAAATAATAGTTGGATTATTTCTGCCTCACAGATAGTCTTAAGGTCTGGTTTTTAATGTAAATTGGGTATTCTGACATAGACATTTCTTGCTCTTAAATAATAGTACTCTTGAAACAAAAGAGAGACGTGGGGATAAAGATAATAAATACAATGGTTTGTTAAATAAATACAAATGTTAAAATTACCTTTGATCTTCCATTTCTGTTTAGTTTACTTACCCTTCTGTATTCTAATGGCATTACATAAACATTTTAATATTTTCTATTTAAGGGTCTATCAACATTGTTGGTTCTATTAAGTCAGGAACTGTTACTCCCTTCTAAAATTGTTAGTGTTAATGTATACATTTTCTTTTAAAATCATATTATTTACTGCTGAAAACATACTGTTTACTGTTGAAAAACTATTCCTAAAAGTAAAGTTTTTTATGCTTTTAAATATCAGTACATATAAAATTTAAAAACAGAGTAAATGGTCACGCATCAAAATTCATGTATCTACCAGAGGTATGTTGGATAGTGGAAGAAGATAGAATTCATTTTGTGAAGGATTTTTTTAATCCAAAGAGATGAGTTCATTAGAACAATCTATCAAATATATTTTATTTTATTTTAACAAATTGCTTTGTCTTCTGGATCATCTTATGGTAATAATCACTTTTTTATTGAAGAGTTCAGCTATGAAAGTGAGAAAAAGGGAGACATGCAGGAGAACTTTTTAAAAACCCAACTGCAGTTACATCTATGAATTCATAGATGAATTATGATCATGATAATGAGAAAACTGCTTCATTTTTTTAAAAGGGACGATGAAAATGCCTGGAGAGTGGTAGAAGAATTTAATGATGGTTTTCAAAAGTGAGTATCTTAATAAGAAGTGATTTCTATTGTCCATTACACAAAATATTCTAAAAATCTGACTTCTAGGGTATTATTCTCAGTGCCACTGGGACACCAAGTGGAATTTAAATGAAGGCAAAAGTTGGCACAACATGAATGATTGAATGACGTAACACCAGACAACTCTGAAGCAGTATAACCCCAAACCCACCACCGGCATTTTGTGAATAAATCCCAGATAAACTTGGTGGCAGTATTATAGTATATTATCCTAGCCATGTAGACATTAATATATTGAAAATTCTGAAAAACATTTGGTCTTCCTAATTTCTACTCTTTAAATAGCAAAAATATTTAGATATGTCTATATAGCAATCTACGTCTATAGAAATGACATAATTAGAAAAAAAGAAATGCTATCACTAGAAAAACATTTGGCTTCCCTGTGGTTCAGCTGGTAAAGAATCCACCTGCAATGAAGGAGACCTGGGTTGGAGACCTGGGTTTGATTCCTGGGTTGCGAAGAGTCCCTGGAGAATGGAAAGGCTACCCAGCCCAGTATTCTGGCCTGGAGAATTCCATGCACTGTATAGTCCACGGAGTCCCAAAGACTCAGACACGACTGAGTGACTAACTTTCAACTTTTTAATACAATCTCTATCAAAATTCCAATGGCCATTTTTCACAGAAATAGAAAAAACAATCCTTAAATTTGTATGGAACAACAACAACAAAAAAAAAAACATAGCCAGAGCAATCATGAGATAGAATAAAGCTGGAAGTATCACACTTCCTGATTTCAAACTAGTATAGGACAGTTCTGACAAAATGTGGTCCACTGGAGAAGGGAATGGCAAACCACTTCCGTATTCTTGCCTTTGGAACCCAATGAACAGTATGAAAAGGCAAAAAGAAAGGACACTATAAGATGAACTCCCCAGGTCAGTAGGTGCCCAATATGCTATGGAAGATCAGTGGAGAAATAACTACAGAAAATATGAAGAGATGGAGCCAAAGCAAAAACAACACCCAGTTGTGGATGTGACTGGTGACAGAAGCAAAGTCCAAAGCTATAAACAGCAATATTGCATAGGAACCTGGAATGTTAGGTCCATGAATCAAGGTAAATTGGAAGTAGTCAAACAGGAGATGGCAAGAGTTAACGTTGACATTTTCAGAATCAGAGAACTAAATGGACTGGAATACTATACTATATACTAAGTCACTTCAGTCGTGTCTGACTCTGTGTGACCCCATAGACACCAGGCTTCCCCGTCCCTGGGATTCTCCAGGCAAGAACACTGGAGTGGGTTGCCATTTCCTTCTCCAATGCATGAAAGTGAAAAGGGAAAGTGAAGTCGCTCTGTCGTGTCCGACTCTTAGCGACCCCATGGACTGCAGCCTACCAGGCTCCTCTGTTCATGGGATTTTCCAGGCAGGAGTACTGGAGTGGGGTGCCATTGCCTTCTCTGAAATGGACTGGAATGGGTGAATTTAACTCAGATGACCATTATATCTACTACTATGGGCAAGAATCCCTTAGAAGAAATGGAGTAGCCATCATACTCAACAAAAGAGTCCAAAATATAGTAACTGGTTTCAATCTCAAAAACAATAGAGTGATCTCTGTTCATTTCCAAGGCAAACCATTCAGTATCACAGTAATCCAAGTCTACACCCTGACCAGTAATGCTGAAAAATTGAAGTTGAATGGTTTTGTGAAGACTTGCAAGACCTTCTAGAACTAACACTCAAAAAAAATGTCCTTTTCATTACAGGATACTGGAAAGCAAAAGTAGGAAGTCAGGAGATATGACTAACAGGGAAATTTGGCCTCAGAGTACAAAACGAAGTAGGTCAAAGGCTAACAGAGTTTTGCTAAGAGAATGCACTGGTCATAGCAAACATCCTCTTCCAACAACACAAGAGACAACTCTACACATGGACATTAACACATGGTAAATACCAAAATCAGACTGATACATTCTTTGCAGGCAAAGATGGAGAAGCTCTATACAGTCAGCAAAACAAGACCAGGAGCTGACTGTGGCTCAGATCATGAACACCTTATTGCTAAATTCAGACTTAAATTGAAGAAAGAAGATAAACCACTAGACCATTCAGGCATGACCTAAACCAAATCCATTATGATTATACAGTGGAAGTGAGAAATAAATTCAAGGTATTAGATCTGATAGACATAGTGCCTGAAGAACTATGGAAAGAGGTTTGTGACACTGTAAAAGAGGACGTGATGAAGACCATCCCCAAGAAAAAGAAATACAAAAAGGCAAAATGGTTGTCTGAGGAGACCTTACAAATAGCTGAGAAAAGAAGAGAAGCAAAAGGAATAGGAGAAAAAAAGAGATATACCCATTTAAATGAAGAGTTCCAAAAAATTGCAAGGAGAGATAAGAATGCCTTCCTCAGTGATCAATGCAAAGAAATAGAGGAAAATAATAGACTGGGAAAGACTAGAGATCTCTTCAAGAAAATCAGAGATACCAAGGGAACATTTCAACATTTCATGCAAAAATGGGCACAATAAAGGACAGAAATGGTATGGACCTAACAGAGGCAGAAGATACTAAGAAGACGTGGCAAGAATACACAGAAGAAATGTACAAAAATCATCTTCATGACCCAGATAACCATGATGGTGTGATCACTCACCTAGAGCCAGACATCCTGAAATGTGAAGTCAAGTGGGCCTTAGGAAGCATCATTACAAACAAAGCTAGTGGAGGTGATGGAATTCCAGTTCAGCTATTTTAAATCCTAAGAGATGATGCTGTAAAAGTGCTCCATTCAATATGCCAGCAAATTTGGAAAACTCTACACTGGCCACAGGCCTGGAAAAGGTTAATTTTCAATATAATCCCAAAGAAAGGTAATGCCAAAGAATGTTCAAACTACCACACAATTGCACTCATCTCACATGCTAGTAAAGTAAGCCTCAAAATTCTCCAAACTAGGCTTCAACAGTATGTGAACCAAGAACTTCTAGATGGTCAAGCTGGATTTAGAAAAGGCAGAGGAACCAGAGATCAAATTGCCAACATCCACTGGATCATCAAAAAAGTAAGAGAGTTCCAGAAAAACATCTATTTCTGCTTTACTGACTATGCCAAAGACCTTCTTAAATGTATGGATCACACCAAACTTGGAAAATTCTTAAAGAGATGGGAATACCAGACCACCTGATCTGCCTCTTGAGAAATCTGTATGCAAATCAAGAAGCAACAGTTAGCACTGGACATGGAACAACTGACTGGTTCCAAATCGTGAACGGAGTACATCAAGGCTGCATATTATCACGCCATTTATTTTACTTATATGCAGAGAACTCCATGCGAAATGATAGGCTGGATGAAGAACAGCTGGAATCAAGTTTGCTGGGAGAAACAGCAATAACCTCAGATATGCAGATAATACCACTCTTCTGGCAGAAAGCAAAGAAGAACTAAAGAGCCTCTTGATAAAAGTGAAAGAGGAGCAGATGACATGATCCTTTACATAGAAAACCCGAAAGACTCCACCAGAAAATTACTAGAGCTAATCAACGAATATAGTAAAGTTGCAGGATATAAAATCAACACACAGAAATCCCTTGCATTCTTATACACTAATAATGAGAAAATAGAGAAATTAAGAAAACAATTCCATTCACCATTGCAACGAAAAGAATAAAATACTTAGGAATATATCTACCTAAAGAAACAAAAGACCTGTATATAGAGAACTATAAAACACTAGTGAAAGAAATCAAAGAGGACACTAATAGATGGAGAAATATACCATGTTGATGGATTGGAAGAATCAATATAGTGAAGATGAGTATACTACCCAAAGCAATCTATAGATTCAAAGCCATCCCTATCAAGCTATCAATGGTATTTTTCACAGAGCTAGAACAAATAATTCCACAATTTGTATGGAAATACAAAAAAACCTCAAATAGCCAAAGCACTATTGAGAAAGAATGGAACTGGAGGAATCAACCTGCCTGACTTCAGGATCTACTACAAAGCCACAGTCATCAAGACAGTATGATACTGGCACAAAGACAGAAAAATAGATCAATGGAACAAAATAGAAAGCCCAGAGATAAATCCATGCACCTATGGACACCTTATTTTTGACAAAGGAGGCAAGAATATACAATGGAGAAAAGACAATCTCTTTAACAAGTGGTGCTGGGAAAACTGGTCAACCACTTGTTAAAGAATGAAACTAGAACACTTTCTAACACCATACACAAAAATAAACTCAAAATGGATTAAAGATCTAAATATAAGACCAGAAACTATAAAGCTCTTAGAGGAGAACATGGGCAAAACACTCTCGGACATAAATCACAGCAGGATCCTCTATGACCCACCTCCCAGAATATTGGAAATAAAAGCAAAAATAAACAAATGGGACCTAATTAAAATTAAAAAGCTTCTGCACAACAAAGGAAACTATAAGCAAGGTGAGAAGACAGCCTTCAGAATGTGAGAAAATAATAGCAAATGAAGCAACTGACAAACAACTAATCTCAAAAATATACAAGCAACTCCTGCAGCTCAATTCCAGAAAAATAGACGACCCAATCAAAAAATGGGCCAAAGAACTAAACAGACATTTCTCCAAAGAAGACATACAGATGGCTAACAAACACATGAAAAGATGCTCAACATTACTCATTATCAGAGAAATGCACATCAAAACCACAATGAGGTACCATCTCATGCCAGTCAGAATGGCTGCGATCCAAAAGTCTATAAGCAATAAATGCTGGAGAGGGTGTGGAGAAAAGGGAATCCTTTTACACTGTTGGTGGGCATGCAAACTAGTACAGCCACTATGGAGAACAGTGTGGAGATTCCTTAAAAAACTGGAAATAGAACTGCCATACGACCCAGCAATCCCACTGCTGGGCATACACACCAAGGAAATCAGAATTGAAAGAGACACGTGTACCCCAATGTTCATCGCAGCACTGTTTATAATAGCCAGGACATGGAAGCAACCTAGATGTCCATCAGCAGATGAATGGATAAGAAAGCAGTAGTACATATACACAATGGAGTATTACTTAGCCATTAAAAAGAATACATTTGAATCAGTTCTAGTGAGGTGGATGAAACTGGAGCCTATTATACAGAGTGAAGTAAGCCAGAAAGAAAAACACCAATACAGTATACTAATGCATATATATGGAATTTAGAAAGATGGTAATGATAACCCTGTATGCGAGACAGCAAAAGAGACACATATGTATAGAACAGTCTTTGGGACTCTGTGGGAGAGGGCGAGGGTGGGATGATTTGTGAGAATGGCATTGAAACATGTATAATATCATATGTGAAATGAATTGCCAGTACAGGTTCGATGCATGATACATGATGCTCGGGGCTAGTGTACTGGCCAGAGGGACGGTATGGGGAGGGAAGTAGAAGGGGGGTTCAGGATAGGGAACACGTGTACACCCATGGAAGATTTATGTTGATGTATGGCAAAACCAATACAATATTGTAAAGTAATTTGCCTCCAATTAAAATAAATTTATATTAAAATAAATTGAAAGGAGAGTGAAGAAGTTGGCTTAAAGCTCAACATTCAGAAAACTAAGATCATGGCATCCAGTCTAATCCTTCATGGTAAATATTTGGGGAAACAGTGGAAAGAGTGACAGACTTTATTTTGGGGGCTCCAAAATCACTGCAGATGGTGACTGCAGCCATAAAACTAAAAGACGTTTGCTCCTTGGAAGAAAAGTTATGACCAATCTAGACAGCATTTTAAAAAGCAAAGACATTACTTTGCCAACAAAGGTCCGTCTAGTTAAAGCTTTGGTTTTTTCCAGTAGTCATGTATGGATGTGAGAGTTGGACGATAAACAAAGCTGAGTGCCAAAGAATATATGCTTTTCAACTGTGGTGTTGGAGAAGACTCTTGAGAGTCCCCTGGACTGCAATGAGATCCAACCTGTCCATCCTAAAGGAAATCAGTCCTGAATATTCATTGGAAGGATTGATGTTAAAGCTGAACCTCCCACACTTTGGCCACCTGATGGGAAGACCTGACTCATTTGAAAAGACCCTGATGCTAGGAAAGATTGAAGGCAGGAGGAGAAGGGGACAACAGAGGATGTGATGGTTGGATGCCATCACCAATTCGATGGACATGAGTTTGAGTAAGCATTGGTAATGGACAGGGAAGCCTGGAGTGCTGCAGTCCATGGCATCGCAAAGAGTTGGACATGACTGTGCAACTGAACTGAACTGATAGTTCTACAAAGCTATAGAAATCAAAACAGTATGGCACTGACATCAAATAGGCAGACAGCCCAATAGAACAGAAATGAGGGCCCCAAAATGGGAAAACAATAGACTTTTTGATAAATGATGTTGAGAAAGCTGGACAACTGTGTATGGGAATATGAAATTGGACCCCTATCATATACCACTCACAAAAATAAACTGGAAATGGATAATAGATTTAAATATAAGATCCCAAATCATTAAACTAGAAGAAAACATGGAGGGGGCGGGGAAGCTGCTTCATTGCTACACTTACATTTATACTTTAAAAAATATGTATTTCTTCTTAAAATAAAAATGTATTTTTATTGTAGAAAGGTGGCTAATACATACAATTAAAAAGGTAAAATTTTTAAAAAATCAGATTACAGATACTTGTGTAATCTAGCCATTGAGTATTTTATTTATTTTAGCATATATTCTGTCAGTATTTGTGTATGCATGATACAAACCCTTTGTGTGTATGTGTGCATGCACACCCATGTATCCATTCAACAAATATTTCTTGAATATTTATGATGGTTCTTTTTTTCATGTCCATATACCATTTTTACATGAAATTAATATTCCATGATACAAAAATACTACAATATTTTTAATCCAAAATCCATATGTTTTATAAATTGCTATTCTAAATTTTGTGTTACTACACACTATAGTATATATATAGTATATACTATATATATATATATATATATATATAGGAGAAGGCAATGGCACCCCACTCCAGTACTCTTGCCTGGAAAATCCCATGGACAGAGGAGCCTGGTGGGCTGCAGTCCATGGGGTCGCTAGAAGTCAGACACGACTGAGCAACTTCCCTTTCACTTTTCACTTTCATGCATTGGAGAAGGAAATGGCAACCCACTCCAGCGTTCTTGCCTGGAGAATCCCAGGGATGGGAGAGCCTGGTGGGCTGCACAGAGTTGGACACGACTGAAGTGACTTAGCAACATATATATATATATATATATGTAGTGTTAAATATATATATAGTGTGTTAAATATATATATATATATATATATATATATAAAATGTGTGTGTGTGGGGGGGGGGTAATATAAGGTAAGTCCCTAGAGCACAAGCATCAACATTAACAAATTTTAACATGCACTATGTGAACTAAATCTTTGGTGCAGCACTACAATGGACACTACTATCCTCAGTAAATGAGAGGCTTCATGTCACTGAAATTTCTTCAGTAATCAGTTACAGTGGTATTTTTAATCTTTGCCAATTTGCTAAATGAACTAGGCTCTCACAATTAATTTGCATGCCTCGAATTTTAGAAAAAAATTTTATATATCTAGCCCCCATCTGATTTCCTCCTTCTAATTCAATATTCAAGTTATACCTCTATTTTCCCCTTAATTTGTAAGCAGTTTAAATTATATTTTAATTTCATAATTAACATATTAAATTGCCAATAGTATTTTTTAATAGCAATTTATACCATTAAACCCAGTATATTGTAAATATATTTCTCAGTTTCCCATTTGTTTGTCTCTTCTATCATTTAAGATGCAAAGGTTTTATAATTTTGTGATCAAACCTATAAAAAGTTTTCCTTTGTAATTTCTGCCTTTGGTGCAATGCTTAATAATAACTTCCAAGTCTCCCTCCACTTATATAAATACTCACCAACACTCTTAATACTCTCATAGTTTCTTTTATTAAAATTTAAAACTTCAATCCTCCTGGAATTTATTTTGACAGTGGTATAGAAATTTAACTTTTCTTCTAAATACTTAGAAGAAAATTGTTCATTCCTTTCACACAGATTTGAAATGCCTAAAACAACACTGTATAAAAAAGCTTTACCATGTTAAGAGGAAATAAAATTTCCTAATTACAGGTCAAACATCATGTTTACATTATGTCATTTCATATCATATTATGTTATAAAACACCTATTATTCACTATAAAGTATGTATTGTTTTCTAAAATTCTCTAAAAGATACATAGATATATGCATCACCTAAGAAGATTAAAATTATGGCTCCTAATTACTTTAAAAATGAGAAAATACTTATTACATTTTATAAGGAGTCTCAGCAATTCAACTTCACTAATTTATGTAAAATGTATTTTGATTTACAGAATGTGACTGTGGGCAAGACTTCTTCCATTGAGAAGAGATATAACCTAATTATGCAAAAAGTTTTATGGAGATGATTTGGGTTCAAGGTTTTTTTTCTAAAATTAAATTATTATTGTTAGAACTGCTTCCTTGTTGCTTAGTATTCTAAAGAAAGATACAAAACTACTAAGGAATTGCTTGCTTATCACTTCATGGGAAATAGATGGGGAAACAGTGGAAACAGTGTCAGACTTTATTTTTTGGGCTCCAAAATCACTGCAGATGGTGACTGCAGCCATGAAATTAAAAGACGCTTACTCCTTGGAAGGAAAGTTATGACCAACCTAGATAGCATATTCAAAAGCAGAGACATTACTTTGCCAACAAAGGTCCGTCTAGTCAAGGCTATGGTTTTTCCTGTGGTCATGTATGGATGTGAGAGTTGGACTGTGAAGAAGGCTGAGCACCAAAGAATTGATGCTTTTGAAGTGTGGTGTTGGAGAAGACTCTTGAGAGTCCCTTGGACTGCAAGGAGATCCAACCAGTCCATTCTGAAGGAGATCAGCCCTGGGATTTCTTTGGCAGGAATGATGCTGAAGCTGAAACTCCAGTACTTTGGCCACCTCATGCAAAGAGTTGACTCACTGGAAAAGACTCTGATGCTGGGAGAGATTGGGGGCAAGAGGAGAAGGGGACGATGGAGGATAAGATGGCTGGATAGCATCACTAACTCGATAGATGTGAGTCTCAGTGAACTCTGGGAGCTGGTGATGGACAAGGAGGCCTGGCGTGCTGCGATTCTTGGGGTTGCAAAGAGTCGGACACGACTGAGCGACTGATCTGATCTGATCTGATCTGATACATTATTTAAAGCCTTTTGGTCAGCAATTCATGCATTATTTTATTTAGAAGGAAAAATCCTCTTAATTACAAACAATTGCTGAATAAGGGAATACTGTTCAAGCAGTTATTATTGAAGGATTTAGATATATTATCATCTGACTTTTAAGTAAAGTCATAAAATTCTAGTTTTTCTGTGATTTTTCCATGAATCTCTCTCATTATTTTTTATCAATCAAGAAGCTAAAAGCCAGCCAAAGGAATTCTACATAAACTATTATTTTCTGCCAGGCTAGTATTTTTGGTCTGCTTCAAGAGGATCAGCATCAGCCGTACCAATATCTCATTCCAAGACCAGTACAATATCTCAACAGTGACTGCATTATGTTACTTAAGCTGATGTACATTTTGAAATGAACTCTGCAATTCAAATTGTGCTAATAAAATTCTCCCACTGCATTATATGTACATACACTTGAAACACCCAGAAAACAAGCTTAATAACTTTATGCTAAACTATGCAGATGGAGCTTAGATATTTGTAGGTAGAGCATAAAGACAATCAAGCATAATTAGGCATTTAAACAAATAACTGAGTTGAGAAGAAATTATGAGTCCAGTGCTATTAGATTTAAATATGCATGGTGTTACTTATAAGGTTAACTTGAGAAAACTAGGCTGAAAGTATATTAAAAAAAGGACTTTTACTCAAGAGATCGAGCTGCAACAATAAAAGATGACCTACAGTGAGTTATAAATGGTTATGAAAAAGGAAATATAGAAATTTTATACAATTCAGGAAATATAAGACCACATAATGAGTTCTTAATTAAGAAATGAGGTTTTCATATCAAAGACCATACTTTTAGGAATGGATTCTACCATATGTCAGTAAAGAACTGTGGATTAAATTATAGAGCAAGGACCATTAGTTGCACAGGTAAGTGACATCACAAGCCTGTTATTCATATTTACTATGAAAATTGGTGTCTTCTTTTTGTGTTTTTTTTTTTTTTTAATAATAACCAGGGTTTTGATTTCAGAGAGTCATTGGATTTTGCCATGGCCTTTCAGTCTTGTTAATTATTATGTGTTCAGAGTAATGCACATTTTTATCCACAGGTGGCAGACCTTTTTTAAATCAACTTCAATCATATTCAGCATTTTGTTTTGGTGGTGTTTTTTTTTTTCTTCTTAAACTGCCACCCACATTAAAATGTAAGCATGTGCTGCTCTGAGTTCTCATTAATGTTGCACAATTTAGATGATAGATTTGTCAACAAAGTGGCTCATTCTCAAAGGCCACTGAACCCTGTCGGGATAAATGCCTTAAAAATTGTATATTGCAGAGTAATCTTTAATTATAAAGAACTCACTTGACAATTTACAATATATTGGGATTATTCTCTTTTTTTTCAGGCAGCAGAGTTTTACTTTCTAGATAAGGTTGACTAGGGGGAAAAAAAGTGAATTTGATAAACAGTTAAAGCAAAGAGCTTACTTATTTGCAAGTAAAAGAGAGGTGACCGAAGGTGTACACAAATAACAATCACTTAAGTTCACAAATTATTAACTGGCTAAGTGGTTAAAGCAAACAACTATAAATGCAGTGACATTTTAAAAAGAATGTTAAGGCAGAAGGAAATAAGCAAAACAAAAATAGCTTGCCACCAATGGTATAACTAACCACTATCCTCAACTTACCTCTGTAAAATCTTAGATTTACAAGCCTCTGTATAGAACTTATTTTTGGTCAATGCAATATAAAATCAGATATCCAACAAAGCCTTTTTGTGGGTATTGTTGATGGGTGCAAAGGTTTAACCTACCAATGCATTCAGTTCATATATAAATAACATATTTATAATTTTATAGTTCTCAAAACATTCTAGTCAATCTAATGGCAATGCCTGATACCCTTTATTACATGTCTTAGAAAAAGAACACTGAAAAGAATACATGCGTATTTTACTAGTCTATTATTCTTCATTTCCAATGTGGGAAATTCTTTACAAACACCTTCAATTATTTTACCTAATTTTGAAAGATGTATCAGTTTATGCTATTTGCAACCATAGTTGTCCTTTATGAAGATATATACCACTAAAGAAATAAATAAAACTTACTATAACAATTTGCTGTACTACTTTAACACTTATATTGAATATGTATACACCATATGTACAGTCAGGCAAATAATAAGAAAGCACACACCCACATAATTACCAGAAGGGCACACTCTCCCTTGGACCCGAAATGCTCCCTCACCCAAATTCTCCCTCCATGAGCTTAGTCTCTTTCCTCATTCCTAGAGATCAGCACTCTCTGACTCTTACAGTAATGTTTCCCTGATTTTCTTTATAGGTTTACCATCCACAATGCATCTCTGAAAAACATAATTGTTTGCCTAGAATCAACCATACATCATCCTGTTTGTATTATGTCTTTGCTTTTCTCTGCTTAATATTAAGTAGATCTCTAAAAGCCTTCCATTTTCATTGCTTCACATCATGACTCTTCTACAATTGTCCATGTTGTTCATGATTAGTGAATTATTTCTAATTTTTGGCAAATACAAGTATTTCTACTGTGAACATTTTTGTATTTCCTGATACATGTATGCACATATTTAGTTCTTGTTCAGTCACCAAATCGTGATCATTTCCTTATTGACCCAATGGATTGTAGCATACCAGGCTCCTCTGTCCTCCACTAACTCCTAGCATTTACTCAAATTCATGTCCATTGAGTCAGTGATGCCATCCAACCTCTCATCCTCTGTCACCCCCTTCACCTCCTGCCTTCAATCTTTGCCATCATCAGGGTCTTTTCCAATGAGTTGGCTCTTTGTATAAGGTGGCCAAAGTATTGCAGCTTCAGCTTCAACATCAGGCCTTCCAATGAATATTCAGGGTTGATTTCCTTTAGGACTGATTGGTTTAATCTTCTTGCAGTCCAAGGGACTCTCAAGTCTTATCCAGCACCACAATTTGAAAGCATCAATTCTTCGGCGTTCATAGGCACATATTTTGCTGGGATACACATACCTAGGATTGCTATGCTTAAGTAGGAGCTATCTATCCAAAAGTAGCTGTTCCAATTTCTGTTCTGATCAGCCCTGTATGAACATTGCTATTGTTCTGCAATCTTGTCATTGCTTTGACCTGCTAACCGTTTTAGTTTTCCCCATTCTGAGGCATATGTAGCAGTATCACACTGTGAATTCACTTTGTATTTCCTTGACTATTACTGATACTAAGCATTTTTCATATGTTTTGACATTTGGATGTATTGTTGGCCATTTGGATTTCTTTTTTTTTTTTTTAACCATTTTTCTATTGGATTATGTGAAGACTTTTCACATTGATTTGTAGTTTTAAAATATCTATTCTGGATATCAGTGCCTGTCAATGAAACTTTGAAAATTTATCCTGCCACTCCATGTCCTCTCTTTTCACTCATTTTTATGTTTCATTTTCTTGATAAACAATAAAATAAACTACAGCCTACATAAATGATGAACTGTGGGTGACATGTGTCAGTTAGAAGTTGTAAAAAATGTACCACTCTGGTGGGGGATGTTGACATTGGTGGGGGATGTTGATGTTGCGGGAGGCTAGGCATGTGTGTGTGTGTGTAGGGGGGTTGCGGGGAGTGGTATATGAGAAATCTCTACACCTTCTGCTCACACTGCTGTGAACCTAAAACTGCTCTTAAAGATTAAGTGTATTTTAAAAAATAATGTAGAATGTGTGAATTTTTATCTAAGGAATATGTCTCTACACTCAGGTCCTAAGGTTATTTTCCTAGATTTTCTTATAGGAAAGTATCTCAAGAGATTCTCTTTCTTTATATCTTATACTAACTGAAATTGATATCTGTGTGTGTGTGAGGTAGGGATTCAATTTCATTTTTTCCAATAAAGAGTCAATTTTCCCAATATTGCGTATTTTTTAAAGTATGCTATTTCTCTACTGCTTTGAAGTGCCATCTCTATTATAAATAAAATGTCCACATACCAAGAGTTGTTTCTGAGCTCTCTGTTGTTGTTCAGTCGCTCAGTCGTGTCTGTTTCTTAGTAACCCCATGGACTGCAGCACACCTAGCCTCTCTGTCCCTCACCATCTTCCAAATTCTGCCCAAGTTCATGTCCATTACATCAGTGATGCCATCCAGCCATCTCATCCTTTGACATTCTCTTTTCCTTCTGCCCTAAATCTTTCCCAGCATCAGGGACTTTTCCAATGAGTCAGATGTTAGCATCAAATGACCAAATTACTGGAGTTTCAGCTTCAGCATCAGCCCTTACAACAAGTATTCAGGGTTGATTTCCCTTAAGATTGACTGGTTTGATCTCCTTGCTGTCCAAAGGACCCTCAGGATTCTTCTCCAACACCACAGTTCAAAGGCATCAGTTATTCAGAGCTCTGCCTTCTTTATGGTCTAGCTCTCACAACCATACATGACCACTGGGAAGACCGTGGCCTTGACTATACAGATCTTTGTTGGCAGAGTAATGTCTCTGCTTTTCAATGCACTAAGTTTGTCATAGCTTTCCTGCCAAGAAGCAAACATCTTCTGATTTCATGGCCACAGTCACCATCTGCAGTGATTTTAGAGCTGAAGAAGAGGAAATCTGTCACTACTTCCACCTTTTCCCCTTCTATTTGCCATGAAGTAACTGGCCAGACACCATGATCTTAGTTTTTTTAATACTGAGTTTTAAGCCAGCTCTTTCACTCTCCTCTTTCACCCTCATCAAGAGGTTCTTTAGTTCCTCTTTGTTTTCTCCCATTAGAGTGGTATCATCTGCATATCTGAGGTTGTTGAAGTTTCTCCCTCCTATCTTGATTCCAGCTTGTAACTCATCCAGCCCAGCATTTCTCATGGTGTGCTCAGCATATAGATTACACAGAGCGACAGCAGACAGCCCCGTTGTACTCCTTTCTCAATCTTGAACAAATCAGTTGTTAAATACAGGGTTCTAATTGTTGCTTCTTAACTGAGCTCTCTAGTGTCTCTCATTTGTCTACTTGCCTACCCCAGCAGCAACGCCACACTTTCAGAATTTATAATACTTGATAAATTAACAGGACAAGTAATCCTACCCATACACCCCCTTTTCAAGACTACCTGACTCTTCTTGTCTTTTCATGTTTGAATCAACTTGTCACATTACACACCCACTCACACTCATACACATATACACACCCACTCACACTCACACACATATGCATACACATGGGTGAATACACACAAAGGCATGCAACCTTACACACACACACATACACACAGTCCAAACAAATAACAAAGAAAGACAAAAACCAACAAAGACAAAACAAGCAATTGGCATTTTGATTACAAATCTACTTGGGATTAGGGGACATTGTTACAATATTGGCTCTTTCTGTGCATGAATATGGTATATCTCACCATTTATTTCATTTAATAAATATTAAAATCTTTCTCAAACTTTCAGAATTTTCCTTATAGAGGTACTATTCATTTCTTGTTACTAAATACTAGGTAAAAATTGATGCTGATATATAGAAATATAGTTGATTTGTATATATTGTATTGTTTGTACCAAATTGAAATGCTCATATTAATTCATAACATCTGCCAATAACAATGGTTGTTTCTTTTCCAATCCCAATAGTTGCATTTATCTTGCTTTATTGTATTGTCTAGGCTCTATAGGTAAAATGCTCAATGACAAATATCCTGATATTGCTCTTGATCTCATTAGGAAAGATTTCAACATTTTACTATTTTATGATTGCAACAGGTATTTCTTATCACACTAAAATAGTTCCTCCATGTTTTTAGGAACTTCAAAAATAAGGAATAAATTATATATTTTATTAAATCCTTTTTCTGCATTAACTGAAATAACCAAGTGATATCATCATCTTTTAATTTGTATTACACTGGCTGATTTTTTTACATGCTAACAAATGCTGATTTTCTGGAGTAAACAAACTTGCTCACAATTAATGAACTTTTTAATATATTACTGAAATTGGTTTGCTAATATTTGATTGACAGTTTTTCCATTTTATTCATGAGAGAGATTTGCCTGAATATCCTTTTTTATACTATTTTTGCCAAGTTTTGTATCAAGATTATATGATCCTTATAAGATAAATTGGGGATTATTACCTCTTCTATTTTTTGAAAAAAAAAAAAAAAAAACTTTTATAGGATTAGACTTATTTCTTCCTTAAATATGCCTGTAAAGCCTTCTGGGTTTGGAATTCTTTTGTAGGAAAATTTTTGATTACTAAATAAAATTTCCTTAATGTTTACAAAATTAGTCAGGTTATCTCTTTTAAAGTAAATATTGCTAAGTTATATATTTTTAGGAATGTTTTGATCATGGATGTATTTTTCTAGGAATTTTACCACTCATCTAACTCTTCATATTTCCCAATATTAACCTGGTAATGTGAAGTTCATGATACTCATTATTAGCTGTTCAATATCTGCACATCTGTTGTGATGTTACTTTGTCATTTCTGATACTAGATACTCTTCTCTTGTCACTTGTTCACTTGTTCAGTCTCATCAGAATGTTGAAACATACTCAGCATTTGTAACAATTTTTGGCTGTCTCGCTTCTCTTCTTTATATGTTTGCTTCTGACCTCACTAATTTTGTACTTTGATTCATTTTTTTTTTTTCAGATAAAGTCTTGACGTATTAATGTCCAATTTACTTTCTCTAGTACATTTAAGGTATAAATTTCCTAGTAAATGCTTCTTATAGGTGTTCTACAATTGTTATATATAAAATGTACATTTTTAGTTAGTCTGCTGCTGCTGCTGCTGCTAAGTCGCTTCAGTCATGTCCGACCCTCAGCGACCCCATGGACTGCAGCCCACCAGGCTCCTCCGTCCATGGGATTTTCCAGGCAAGAGTACTGGAGTGGGGTGCCATTGCCTTCTCTGTTTAGTTAGTTTAAAATACTTATAATTATTATTGTGATTTCTTTTTAATTTTTAAATTTTTTTCTAGCTATATTTTTTTTATCATCTGCAGCTTAATTTCACTGGTATAATTCCAATTCTTTGAAAACAGTTGAGATCTAATTTATGACTCAGTATATGGTCAATTTTTGTAATTATTCCATGTGTTCTTCAAAATAATGTGAATTTTGCAGTTGCATGCAAGGTTCTATATATGTCTACAATGTCAAATTTCTTAGTCTTATATTTCAACTCTATCCCCCTCTACTGATTCTTTTCTATTTCATTCCATCAATTACTAAGTTAATATTCACTGCTACTATGGATTGTTTATTTCTCCCTGCTAATCTGTTAAATTTTCTTTAATCTGTCTTGAGGTTATGCTCTTAGGGACACTTAGATTTAATATCATTCTATCTTCCATTCAAATTGAAACTTTAATCACTTAAAGAGTAACTTTATCTCCAGTAATGGTTTGGTTTTTAAAGTCTATTTTGTATAACCAGTGTAGTTAAACCAGTATCCCTGTGGTATTTGCTTGAAACTATTTTCCATTATTATTTACATTTTACATGTGAGGAATTGGTGCTTAAAGAACATACCCAACAGTAGACAGCCCTAAGTGGTATAGTCAGAAACTGAACTCAAACAGCATGTCTGCAAAGTTGATACATCTCAACATTATGCTTCTCTTATAAATTCCAAAGAGTTAAGTCAGCTTAGGTTCAGAGGGAAAAAAAAAAAAAAAAAACTCATTCTAATTTCTGCCATGAACTTCTCACAAATTGCTAATTGTGGCTTTTCACTTACTTCCAGACAAATTTCCATTCCTTTAATATTCTAATACATCATAATATGGTTAAAAAAAAAAACAAAAAACTCCTAAAAAAAAAGAGAATATTCTTAATCCAGAATTGCAGTACTCAAACTCTCTCACTTACACACAAGAAACAAAAGCCTTTTAAAGCTTCGCACTTTGTCTTTGAAATCAGAATGATTAGCAACAACCTTAAGGTGCTTGTCAAATGCCACTGAACAATACCTCAATCTGTCTTAATCTAAAAATACGCAGCCAGGCCGCAATACTATCAAGATTTCTGAGAAACTGTATATGCTTCTACTGAGAAGAAAAGCTAACTGCAATCTGACTTCATGAAAAGCATTCAAAAAGGATGAGTGATAAGCTGTTTCATCTCTCCTTGAAAAGACACACATAGAGTATTTTAAAGAGAGGCACTAAGCAACTTATGTAACCATTTGGAATTCTATACTTTTAATATTTCTCAATAATTAATACTAAATACTTAATGCTAAATCGTATTTGTTAAAAATGTGCAAACTATAAAGAAAATTAAAGTTGCTAATGATTTCATGATTTCCAACCACACAAGAGAAGACTCTACACATGGACATCACCAGATGATCAATACTGAAATCAGATCAATTATATTCTTTGCAGACAAAGATGGAAAAGCTCTATACAGTCAGCAAAAACAAGACCAGCAGCTGACTGCGGCTCAGATCATGAACTCCTTATTGCCAAATTCAGACTTAAATTGAAACAAGTAAGAAAAACCAATAGACCATTCAGGTGCAACCTAAATCAAATCCTTTACTGTTATACAGTAGAAGTGACAAAGAGATTTAAGGGACTAGATCTGATAGAGTGTATGATGAACTATGGATGGAGGTTCGTGACATTGTACAGGAGACAGGGATCAAGACCATCTACAAGAAAAAGAAATGCAAAATGGCTGTCTGAGGAGGCCTTACAAACAGCTGTGAAAAGAAGAGAAGCAAAAAGAAAAGGAGAAAAGGAAAGATATACCCGTTTGAATGCAGAGTTCCAAAGAACAACAAGGAGAGATAAGAAAGCCTTCCACAATGATCAGTGCAAAGAAACAGAGGAAAACAATACAATGGAAAAGACTAGAAATCTCTTCAAGAAAAGAGATACCAAGGGAACATTTCGTGCAAAGATGGGATAAATAAAGGACAGAAATGGTATGGAACTAAGAGAAGCAGAAGATATTAAGAAGACGTGGCAAGATTACACAGAAGAACTGTACAAAAAAGATCTTCACAACCTAGATAATCACGATGGTATGATCACTCACCTAGAGCCAGACATCCTAGAATGTGAAGTCAAGTGGGCCTTAGGAAGCATCACTAAGAACAAAGCTAGTGGAGGTGATGGAATTCCAGTTGAGCTATCTCAAATCCAAAAAGATGATGCTGTGAAAGTGCTGCACTCAATATGTCAGCAAATTTTGAAAACTCCACAGTGGCCATAGGACTGGAAAAGGTCAGTTTTCATTCCAAACCCTAAGAAAGGCAATGCCAAAGAATGCTCAAATTACCACACAATTGCACTCATCTCTCATGCTAGTAAAGTAATGCTCAAAATTCTCAAAGCCAGGCTTCAGCAATATGTGAACCAGGAACCTCCAGATGTTCAAGCTGGATTTAGAAAAGGCAGAGGAACCAGAGATCAAACTGCCAACGTATGCTCGATCATTGAAAAAGCAAGGGAGTTTCAGAAAAACATCTATTTCTGCTTTATTAACTATGCCAAAGACTTGACTGTGTAATCACAATAAACTGTGGAAAATTCTGAAAGAGATGGGAACACCAGACCACCTGAACTGCCTCTTGAGAAGTCTGTATGCAGGTCAGGAAGCAACAGTTAGAACTGGACATGGAACAACAGACTGGTTCCAAATAGGAAAAGGAGTATGTCAAGGCTCTATGTTGTCACACTGCTTATTCAACTTCTATGCAGAGTACATCATGAGAAATGCTGAGCTGGATGAAGCACAAGCTGGAATCAACACTGCTGGGAGAAATATCAGTAACCTCAGATATGCAGATGACACCACCCTTATGGCAGAAAGTGAAGAAGAACTAAAGAGCCTCTTGACGAAAGTGCAAGAGGAAAGTGAAAAAGTTGGCTTAAAGCTCAAGATTCAGAAAACTATTATCATGGCATCTGGTCCCATCATTTAACATGGCAAATAGATAGAGAAACAATAATAACAGTGGCTGACTTTATTTTTGGGGGCTCTAAAATCAACTCAGACAGTGACTGCAGGCATCAAAAGACGCTTGCTCCTTGGAAGAAAAGTTATGACCAACCTAGACAGCATATTAAAAAGCAGAGACATTGCTTTGCCAACAAAGGTCCATCTAGTCAATGCTATGGTTTTTCCAGTAGTCATGTATGGATGTGAGAGCTGGACTATAAAGAAAGCTGAGCACTGAAGAATTGACGCTTTTGAACTGTGGCATTGGAGAAGAGTCTTGAGAATCCCTTGGACTGGAAGGAGATCCAGCCAGTCAATCCTAAAGGAAATCAGTCCTGAATATTCATTGGAAGGACTGATGCTGAAGCTCAAACTCCAATACTTTGGCCACCTGATGTGAAGAGCTGACTCATTTGAAAAGACCCTGATGCTGGGAAAGATTGAAGGCATGAGGAGAAGAGGACGCCAGAGGATGAGATGTTTGGATGGCATCACTGACTCAATGGACATGAGATTGAGTAAACTCTGGAAGTTGGTGATGGACAGGGAGGCCTGGTGTGCTGCATTCCATAGGTTCACAAAGAGTCAGATACAACTGAGCCACTGAAATGAACTGATAATTTCATAATCCAGAGCTAATAATATTTAATGTTCCTACTTTCAGCTAATTTTCTATGCATTGTAATATATATTTATACTTTAGTATATATATGTGTTGGGGAAGGCAATGGCACCCCACCCCAGTACTTTTGCCTGGAAAATCCCATGGACGGAGGATCCTGTTAGGCTCCAGTCCATGGGGTCGCTAGGAGTCAGACACGACTGTATGTGTATATGTGTACACCCACACTTTTGCAGATACACTCTATATTTAATGTGGATTCTACTTGTTTCATTTAACATTACATCATGTATAATTTCATATGTATTTAAAAATTATTTGAAAATATATTATTTACAATATAATATGAATACACTCAGATCTATCCAACTATTGCTCTATTGCTGAACAATTTATTCAACCTCAAATTATTTCCATTATAAATATATGAAATGATCATAATACATAAAGTGTGTCACTTTTAATTATTTCATTAATTTAGAAATTCTGGAAGTGAAACTACCAAGTAATGTTAGTTGGGCCCTAATATCTAGTCTCTATTCTCCAATAATAGTAATTTCCTCAAATTTACCTTCCAAAATAAAACTGTATCTTCTAAACTCTTTTTAAGTGTGTCATGGTCAGGCAACTTTGTTCTAGTCAATTGAATATAAGTGGAACAGCTATGGACACTTTTCAAAAGATATCCATATAGGGAGAGACCATAAATCTTCTAGAAATATTCCCTTCCTGCTGCCAGAATATTTCCTGCTGCTTTTAAAACTGGGAAAGGAGTATGTCAAGGTGGTATATTGTCACCCTGTTTATGTAACTTACAAACAGAATACATCATGGGAAATGCCAGGCGGGATGAAATATAAGCTGGATGAAGATTGCCAGGAGAAATATCAACAATATGCAGATGATATCACTCTTATGGCAGAAAATGAAAAGGAACTAAAGAGCCTCTTGTTGAGAATGAAAGGAGGAGAGTTTCAGCTAAGAAAAAGGTGGCATAAAACTCAACATTCCAAAAACTAAGAGCATGGCATCTGGTCCCATCATTTCATGGCAAATAGATGGAGAAAAAGTGGAAACAGAGACAGAGCTTATTTGGGGGGCTCCCAACTCACTGTGGACAGTGACTGAAGCTGTGAAATTAAAAGATGTTTGCTCCTTGGGAGAAAATCCATGACAAACCTAGACAGCATATTAAAAAGTAGAGACATCACATTGCTGACAAAGGTTCACATAGACAAAGCTATGGTTATTCTAGCAGTCACATACGGATGCGAGAGTTGGACCATAGGAAGGCTGAGTGCCGAAGAATTGTGGTGCTTTTGAACTATGGTGCTGGAGAAGATTCTTGAGACTCCCTTAGAGAGCAAAGAGATCAACCCAGTCAATTCTAAAGGAAATCAACCCTGAATATTCATTGGAAGGCCTGATGCTGAAGCTGAAGCTCCAATACTTTGGCCATCTGATGCAAAGAGTGGACTTACTGGAAAAGATCCTGACACTGGGAAAGATTGAGGGCAGGAGGGAAGAGGGCGACAGAGGATGAGATGGTGGGATGGCATCACCAACTCAGTAGACATGAGTTTGAGCAAACTGGGAGATCGTGAAGGACGGGGAAGCTTGGCATGCTGCAGTTCATGGGACTGCAAAGAGTCAGACACAGCTTATTGACAATACCAATAGGCAAAGAGCATAAATCTTCTAGAAATATTTTTTTCCTGCTGCTAGAATATTGACTTTATTGCTGGAATATCAATACTGGGTATCCCAAAACATTAGGTAAAAGTTTCAGGGAAACAGAGCAAAAGATGAAGGATCTGGGTCCCTAATGATTATGGCACCTCCTGATCATCTCTTTACTGAGTACACAGACTTCACATAAGAAAAGATAAAGTTCCACCTTTTTAAAACAATTTGGATTACTTCCAACCAAACCTTTCCAAACTAGCAAAGTGAAAATGCTGCATAGAATGCTTTGGAAACACTTAAGACTCTTAACAGAGATAGTTAAATCGTTTTGTGGAAAGCGGAACAAATATAAACTTTTTCCAACATTACTGAACGCACCCAACTCCCTACATTCTTGTTACAACATTATTCCAAACTACTTTTTACTAGTTTGATTTTAAGTGAAGCATAACTTTGCATTTCTTTTACTAGCCTTTTGCATTAGAATTGCATTCTTCATTAATTATTTGTTCTTATATCTTGTTATGTTTTAAATTAACATGTTACTGCCTTTCTCATAATAATAGCTCTTTACATAGGATGTTTGCTGTATTTATTAAAAGTAGTCCTAGTTTTCCATTTCCCATTTAATTTTATTTATATTTCTGTTTTTATTTGTAAAACTATAAAAGTTTCATATCTGCAATAATTCGTGACTTATTCCAGTTCCATTTCCATTCTGTTATCATTAAAGCTATACTCACAATGCTTTCTCCCATATTACTTTGATTCATTTGTCTGTGAATATACAAAGTCTTATTTATGAATATTTTAAAGTATTTTGGGGATTTAAAACAATTCCGTTTTTAAAGATGATAAAAAACTACCATTGAATGTAAGGATTTTCACAAATAAACTTGTATCTTGAAGTTCTAGAAACATAAATCATATGACTTTTCAAGTGGATTAGGAAATAAATTTTAATTCATTCTGCAGGAAGACAACTTTTTCACTATTCTCTTCAACTAAACAGAAAGGTAATTCCTTTTCCATTTTACTGGTAACAAATTTCTAAACAATAGGACGCCTTTCCTCCAACCTTTTCTGCTTTCATTCATATGATAGTCAGTCAGTCATGGAACTATAAAAGGATTTTTAACTCCAGGTCTGTGGTCAAACATTCAATTCCTATTCCCAAGAGTATAACTTTTACAAGCATTTCATAAACTCACACACAGATAGATGACCCAATAAATTTTCCTGCCAAGCAAACTGGAAAATACCTGTTTGGCCTCAGCAACTTGTACTTTTGTATGTGTTTACAAAAACATACCCTGAAATACTTAATAGCCTATGGGAAGTTTTGTAAAATCTGTGACCTACCCATTGTGACCCAGAGTATTTCTTTCAGTAACAACAAAAAGTAGCAACAAATGTTTTTTTTTTTTAAATTTCAATGAAGAAGAAAAGCTTTTGCAACTTTAAGAAATGTGTATCTCATTAAGGAAATGAAAAGAAAAGAAATGTTGCTTTCATCTGCCAGTTTAGAAACATTACCTTCATAATGAGTCTGAAAATTATAATTACAAATTCAGTTGTCATCTGAACATAAAAGACTATGTATTATAGCTTTATATGCATATGTCACATATTTTACTTATAAATTAAAAATAAGGCACATAAACTTCCATTTTTAAAATAATCAATTTTTTCAAAGGTGTGTATTATGTGTTTTATGAGTATATCTTTTTCCTACCCAGTGCAGTGCCAGAATTATCTGTTCAGGCTTCAGAATCTTGTAAGTAGATTCAGACAGGACTCATGTCATTAGCAAGAGGAATCTAGAAAAAGTAAAAGTAGACCATTAACAATGCATTGTTCCTTTTTCGTAAATATATCAAGATATAACTCTTTAGAAGCATGAGATGTCTATGGTTTTCAAATAAATTTATATAGATATATAAATATCTATTTATATAGATGCATAGTTATTACTTATTGAAAAAGAGGCATTACTTTGATATCATAATACCACAAGAATTAATCCAAAAACTATTATATACATACACATTCTGTTAAAGGCATTATAGATTAATTTGCTATTTTTGTTTAGTCACTCAGGCGTGTCAGACTCTTCGTGACCCCATGGACTGCAGGACTCCAGGCTTCCTATTGCCCTTCCTCCTGCCCTTCACTATTTCCCAGAGTTTGCTCAAACTCATGTCCATTGAGTGAGTGATGCCATCCAACCATCTCATTCTCTGTCACCCCCTCCTCTGTATGTATTAATCGTTAAGTTGTTCATTTTGTATAATTTTGGTATAAACATCCTGCGTATATGTTAGGACAGGTAGCATTAAGGTTCTTCTTTCTTGGAATGAGTTATGAAAAATGTTCAAGTGTCCTCAGAGTTCCTTTCTTTGATTGCACTCAAATGCGTGATAGCCAAGGTCCACGCAGCAACTGTCCAGTGGGAGCCATTCAGCTGTCTCTACATGGACATTCCTGCTTGTGTCTCTGGGACCGTACTGCCCAGTCCAGTTTCAAAAACACTGCTCTGGCCACCTTCAGAAGTGAATGGAACTCTGGCTGTTATCAGTTCCTTAGGTTAAACAAAAACTGTCTCTGGCAATCAGTCGAAGTTCTCAAGAATCAGAAAGTAATCTTTTGAAAGTAAGGAATCAGTATTTGGTGGCAGCCACAGCCTTGGTGCCAGTTCAGCCTCTTTCCTATCTGTTCAAAATTTATGGAGAATTGAATAATTCTTCTATAATAATCTTATAATAATCTTATTATCATCATTCTTATTATGCCATTGATTATTCACTGTTTTGGTCACAAGGCTTATGGTATTAGGGTAGTTTCATTACCATATTGTTATCCATCTAGACCATGATTAGTAGAGGGGCGTTTACTTCATTCCAGTATCAGATCTTTTGTTAATAAGCACAGAAATCCAAAAGTCACCACCTTGACAGAAGACTCCACATCATTCCATCAATTCACTAATTACTACTTTGGAAAGTATTTAAAAAGGAGAAAAGTTATTAAATTTTGAACATCAGAAGTTATGCTGCTACTTGTTTGAAACAGCCAAGACATAGAAGCAACCTAAATGTCTATTGACAGATGAATGGATAAAAAAGATGTGGTGTGTATATGCAATGGAATATTTCTTAGCCATTGAAAAGAATGAAATAATGCCATTGGCAGCAACATGATAAACCTGGAGATTGTCATATTGAGTGAAGTAAGTCAGAAAGAGAAATATTATATGATACTGCTTATAGGCAGAATCTAAAAAGAAATGATAAAAATAACATACACAGCAGAGCAGACTCAGAGACTTAGAGAACTAACTCATGCTTAAGAGAGGGCGGGGAGAAGATGGGTTGAAAGGTTAATCAAGGAGTCTAGGATCAACATGTAAATACTGCTACATTTAAAGTGGATAACCAACAAGGACTTACTGCACAACACAGGGAACTCTGCTTAATATTTTGGAACAACCTAAATGGGAAAATAATTTGAAAAAGAGTAGATATGTGTATATGCATAACTGAATCTCTTTGCTGTACACCTGAAGCTACCATAACATTGTTAGGCAACTAAACTCTAATATAAAATTAAAAGTTTTGAAAAAGAGAAATTATGCTGTTGCAGTAAAATAAAGGTTGTCTACACATGGTCTGCCAATTCTTTAAAAAAAAAAAAACTGTCTATTTTTATTTTAAAAAAATTATACTAAAAAGGTACCCCAAACTTTACATTTATCAATTAAGTGAAATATCACATCTAAGCAACTGTAAAGACACTGCCACAGTACAATTTACTTAAAAATGAAACCAAAAAATTTGTCATATCCCATAAGTGGGCAATACAGAAATACACAGCTGGTAATTTTACCCACAAGAGGGAGCCTGTATTTTTATATTTTTGTCACAGAACTTGAAAAACCTGAACTAAAACATGTTCTAAAAAAAATGTTTGTTGATACCACAGTCTTTATGTAAGGTCGAGTTCTAAGCTAATCAGATTTCAGTTGGCATATTTTTCTTTAACCATAATATATCAGTATGTCACAAGACTGGAATGATGATTGGAATTTTTAAAATTTTCATACCTATATTATAATTAGGTTTTGTTCAGATATAATAATGAAGATGTAGCTGCCAAAGCAGCCTAAGAGGAAATTCCTTTCAGGTAGTAGTAACATTAGTTGAGCGAAATTGACTAGAATTATTATAAGTGCTTTACATCCAAATTTAATAACATAGAAATGAAGTGAATTTCAGTCATGTTCTTATCAGAAAAGAGGCTTATATAAACCAGTAATTATCTATGTATTTTTGGAACAAGCAACACCCTACTTTAAAAATTCTGGTGGTCATTCTCACCAGTCTCACTTAAGACTTGCTTAAAAAAGGGTATAACTGACATGACAGCAAGGTGATCTTTCCTTTCTTAGAGTTGAGAAAAAGACCCTTTAAAAAAATCTAAGCTGTATTCTTCATATCTTTAATCTCCATAGACAATATCCTAAATGACTAAGTCTCTAAATAAATGTGCTCTGAGCTTTGGAAAATAAAATATATCCATCAACTTAAAAATTACCTTATAAAAGATAGTTTTGGCAACTCATCAACTGAGAGTGATCTGTTTTGTCACATTCAGAGACACAGTAATAATCCAGCTGAAATTTGTTTTGTGATCCCTTGTAAAGTGCAGGGAAGACAGGTGATAAAATGTCCCTGTCTCCTAAAGTCCTCTCCTCAGCTCCTTGACAATATTACATACCAGGGGCAGGAGGCTGAAGAAGAAAGGGTTAATCACCATTGTTCTTCCTTCTGAAATTCCAACCTAGCCATTAAATCATTGTTTTTTTCTCCCACTAGGCACCATGAATCTAATGGACCTAAAATCAATATCTTATAAATGACATAAAAATATATTCATTTTATGGACTAATGTACCCTAGTGTCTGAATCCTATTTACAACCTCTACTTTAACAAAGAACAACAGACCTACTTCTGCCAGTAAAAGGTTACTCAGTCACTGGTGACGTTGCAGAATGCACTGTCGTACTCAAGTGTGGTACGAGGGCAAGACCGGTGGCTGCAAATCCACCATTGTTGAAACCTGAGACCTAGTGCAGTGCACTCATGTTAGGGTACACAATTACAAAGGAGCATGCGTGGAGCTTCCAAGAGCTCCACCATCTTCCCGGGTGGATTTACACGTTTCTGTTGCATTAAATTGTTTCATAACTTACATAAAATTTTCAGTGCATCAAATCATTACAATACTGAAAAGGCAAACACAACTTCCACTTCATAGTGACTTTCTATAATGATTGAGGAGACTCAATTAAAAAAAAAACCTAAAAGACCAAAATGATCACTAGCCTTCCAGAGAGACAATGGCCAAAAAAATGTAGCGTGAGATCACACCACATTAAACCATAGTTTCAAGCAAGCTCTGGGGAAACTAAGGGCATTTCATCTCAGTGTAACAACCAAAAAAAAAAAAAAAAAAAAACATGACTGTCTGTTGGTTTTTACATAGTAAGAAAATATGCTGGGAGTTCCCTGAAGGTTCAGTGATTAGGACTCCATGTTTTCACTGCTGTGGCCCTGAGTTCAATCCTTGTTGAGGGAACTAAGATCCTGGCAAACCATATGGTATGGCAAAAAAAAAAAAAAGAAAGAAATGATGAGGTTTTACACTCATATAATATTTTTACCAATCCAAAGGACCCCCATACTTCCCTCAGAAGCCATTCTTTTTATAAAATTAATTAGCTTTGGTTGTGCTGGGTCTTCCCTGTGGCGCTCAGGCTTCCTCTAGTTGCGGGGAGTGGGGGCTCCTCTTCACTGCCCTGCATGGTCTTCTCATTGTGGTGGCTTCTCTCTTGTTGCAGAGCACGGGCGCTGAGCACATGGGCTTCAGTAGCTGCAGCTCGAGGGCGCTAGAGTGCAGGCTCAGTAGTTGCTCTGTGACATGCCGCATCCTCCCTGATCAGGGATGGAACCCATATCCTCTGCAGTGGCAGGAGGATTTTTATCCACTGTACCACCAGAGAAGTCCTCTCAGAAGCCATTCTTATGAGGGAGAAAGTCTTATGCTTAGTTTTAAAAAGAAAACTTCAGTTTACAATTTATTCCTAACTTTATTTTGAGAGGATCGTTTTCTACTTTTAATATTTTAAGATATCAAATGTAAAGCAACCCTGTACAATACAAATACTCCTGTACTACAAAGATTAAAAGTACAGCCAAAAGAAGGACAAAGGAAGAAAAAAAAAAAAAGCTAAAAACTAAAGATCTATTTTCCTGGAAAAAAGTATCTGACTTTCTGTTTTGATGGGTACAAACTGAAATAGAACATAACCAATAGGAAAAGCAACTTTAAAACTGATATTTTTTTGAGAGAATTCTAGCAACAGGTCAGTATGAGGTTTCCTGTTCAGTTTTATGGCTTAAAATCCAGAGTTATAAAACTACAAAAGAAAAAAAAAAAAACTGTTGTTCTTTTTTTTCCATTTGCCAACCAGAGTCATTTATCCCCTATTAGATAAAGTATAATAGACTCTACAGAAAGGGTCATTGGCCTTCCATTTAATGATATTGCCAGCCCCAATCTGCATTTTCCCGGCAATGTCCCTCAACACAGAATAAATGGCTGATCTCTTCACAATAACAGCTGATTTCTATTTATTAAGCTAAAAAGGTCACCATTTTCTACGGCTGGGCCGCCCTGCACTATTGATAATTTTATGCATAAACAAATGGCAAATTTGTGCCCCATAAATATGCATTAGCAATTACTTTTTCCTCGGGCAACGCTCACCGCATGCAAATGTGTACCTCACAGGGCCTGGGAGCTTTTGTTTTAGCTCTTGAACAGTGAAACAAAAGAGCACAATAAACAATTTTAAAATTGCCAATCAATAAGCAATGCAGATGCAAAGGTAAATGGCAAGAAACTTGCTTAGAAACAACTAAACAAAAAGTGAGGAGGGGGGAGGTAGTGGAAGACTTTTCCTTTTTATTATTTCATTTCTTTCTCTTTCATAGTGAAAAGGCTGAAGCCCTCTTGACACAGAACAGCTAGATAGGCTGGTGCTAAATCAGATGCCAGATGGGGAAAATAGAATATATACACATGTTGAATCAACACACATACAAGTACACACACACACATATACACACCCCTCAAAAAGGAGGTCTGAGTAAAACAGTGTTCTGACATGATTTCAAATGCATCACTGATTCAAATTTCAGATTTTTCAATTTCAGAGATTCAAAGGATTTTTAAGCTGATAAACTGGAAGGCACTACACCGATGCATAGCTAAATCTTAATGCTACTGCATTTTGCCATGCATTTTGCCATTCTCTGTTTTCTAATAAAGACAAGGGAAACACACATTATCAACAAGTAGGATATTTTTAGGGACATGAGGAAAAGGAATAAATAAGGAACATACTGAAAAGAAATAAAAAAGCAGCTCACACAATAACTACAAATCCAGATGCTTAATATTAAAAACCTTTACCTCAGAACAATTCAAGAACAGTATTGGGGGACATCCCTGATGATTTGGTGGCTAAGATTCCAAACTCCCAATGCAGACAGTTTGGGTTGGATCCCAGGTCAGGGAACTAGATCCTACATACCACAACTAAAGGTTCCCATGCTGCCATAAAGACTGATGATTCCAAGTGTTACAACTAAGACCCAGCGCAGGCAATAATAATAAAATACTAAAAAGTATAGCATTGGGTATTAGGATAGAGATAGGGAGCTAACAAGGACAGAAGCAACAGACAGGTGTAAGAAAGCCAAAGCGGAAAAATGTTACCTAATTTGAACTTGAACATAAACAAGAAAAAGTTGACATTTAACTTTTATAAGAGGTTTATTTGGCCCACTCTATCATGCACCATTCTAGGATCCATTTACCCTTGGATCTTGAGAGAAATCTCTACAGGTTGGTATGTTTCACAGCACAAGGTACATAGCAGTTAGGAAGCTGAACCAGTTAACTGAGGTGGTGCTAGGTCTGACCTTTGACCTAGTCTGATGCCTGCACCTGCCACTTCACTATTGCCTGATCTGAGTCTGCCATCCACTCATGAAAATGTATCCACTTTAACCCTGTTTAAAAAATCTCTTCCTCAATGTGTTGGTGGCTTTGCCTTTGTGTGAACAAGTCAAATTGTATTAAAAACTTTAAATTCAGGACTTAGGCCAGTTTTCAAAACTACGCTACTAAACTACTTTTGTAAAATATACAAATAATAATTCGTATATTAGTACAAAGATACATTGGGCCTCCCAGGTGGCTCAGCAGTAAAAGAATCCACCTGCTAGTGCAGAAGAGAGAGGTTCGATCCCTGTCAGGAAATTCCCCTAGAGGAGGAAATGGCAACCCATTTCAGTATTCTAGCCTGGAAAATCCCATGGACGGAGGAGACTGGTGGGCTAGAGTCCACAAGGTTGCAAAAATTGGACACAAGTAACAGAATATGCATGCATGCACACACACACACACAAAAATATATTAGTACATTTCCCCTGAGACCATGCCATAGTTTTAATAATCATTTAATATAATGAAAAGTTTTGTTCTTACACAATGGTTTAGCCAGTATTAACAAGAAAGTAGTAAAGATAAATAAAAGTATTCTTGGCCTAAATGCAAATAGGCAAACATGAAAATCTACAACCAACAATAGCTCTGTCCTGTTCAAAGTCAGGATACTCTTCACAGGGGCCTCTCTGAATCTCTGTGTGGGTAAAAACTCAACCTCATTCTTTAGAGGAGGCCGTGAAACTTCTCCTGGCAATACTTCCTCTGATAATGTCAGTGTTGGGAGATCAGGGCTGTTGCTGGCATGTCAATTGACTGTGTGAATAAGAGAGGATACCCCGAGGTGGACAATTCATAAAATATATTACTTGCACAGTCATATACGATGGCCCCAGAAGAGATGCCATTATTTTTCTTAGTTAGAAAAGTATTATTTCTAGTATTATAGAATCAAACGCCATCTTTTTTAAAGATTTTTTTTTTAATTGAGGTGTAGTGTGGGTTTTCCTAGTGGTTCAGATGGTAAAAAATCTGCCTGCAATGCAGGAAAACTGGGTTTGACCCCTGAGTCAAGAAGATTCCCTGGAGAAGGGAATGACTACCTACTCTAGTATTGCTACCTAGAGAATTCTACAGACAGAAGAGCCTAGCAGGCTCCATGGGGTCACAAAGAGTCAGACACAACTAAACAAGTAATATAGTTATTTTACAATGTTGTACAACAAAGTGAATTGCATATATATATATATATATACACACATACATATATATGTATCTCCTCTGTCCCATGCCCCCCATTCCATAGAGTTAAAGATGCTTGAGAATCAAGTACCCACTTATTATTACAAAATCAGTACAGCTGGATTCCAATAATTTATATATTAATTCAAATAATTACAAATTTAGTGTACTCCCATTTTGCTATCTTAATTATCAGTCTTCAAAGCTGAACATAAAAACTTGAGCATGGTTTTTCTTGATCAACTAAACACATTCAATGTGTGCTGAAGAGCATCACTACAGAAGAACCCGTGTTGTCATTACTATCATATCCTGCCCAAGTCCTCACTCTCCATGCAAGGTAAGGATTTGAAACTAAAACCACAAATACTCCAACTAATCTGGAGTTTGTCTGAAATTTATCAGTGCTTGTATAGTCAACCATGTTGTATAGTCAACCATGTAGACTGCATGTAAATAAAATTGTGCTGCTGCTGCATCGCTTCAGTCGTGTCCGACTCTGTGCGACCCCACAGACGGAAGCTCACCAGGCTCCCCCATCCCTGGGATTCTCCAGGCAAGAATACTGGAGTGGGTTGCCATTTCCTTCTCCAATGCATGAAAGTGAAAAAGTGAAAGTGAAGTCGCTCAGTCGTGTCCGACTCTTAGCGACCCCATGGACTGGAGCCTACCAGGATCCTCCGTCCATGGGATTTTCCAGGCAAAAGTACTGGGGTGGGGTGCCATTGCCTTCCCCGTACCATTGCCTTCCCTGAGAAAGAAAGTGAAGTCGCTCTCGCGTCCGACTTTTTGCGACCCATGGACTGTGGGCCACCAGGCCCCTCTGTCCATGGAATTTTTCAGGCAAGAATATTGGAATAGGATTGCCATTTCCTTCTCCAGGTGATCTTAACCCAGGGATCGAACCTGGGTCTCAGGCATTTCAAGCAGACGCTTTACCATCTAAGCCACCACAGAAACCCAAAATTGTGCTAGAAGTGTGCAAAAACTTGGTGTGTTATATGGACACTCCAGTATCCAAAGGCTCAATGTGACAGAGGCTGGGTCACATAATTACATGACATGTGCCCAGTCCCACTTTGATAGGAACAAAATTGTGGTAGAAGGTACCTTGTGAGGGACTGAGAAAGTCAGAGGAGCAACGAGAAATTCTAGAACTTTGTGCAAGAGGAAAGTCACTGCCTTATTTATCTTGGGTGAGGGTCTGCCAGCGTCTTTGTCTAAGATCCTTCCTTTGTCCATCTCCTGCTCTGCTGACTCCTGACATGTGGTCACTCCTGTGGGTTAAGTTTCCCTGGCCCCCCTGGTAGTTAGCTTGGAGGTGAGTTAAGCTACTGGGAGTAGGTAATCTGGAGCTCGGTGTAAAACTGTGCGTGGGAGCATGCATGGGTGTGTGTGTGGAGGGGGTGCAGGCAGCCACATGCGCACGCATGTACTCCTGTGTCTCCTCTCTCATTTACAATTTAAAAACATTTTATCATAGAGACAATTACATATTCAAAATAAAGACTTCAGAAAAACAAACTCCCATTGACTGTCTCCAAGGTTCAACACCTCTCAACCCTCTGCTGTTTGAATCTCTCCCTCTTTCTTTCCCTTGCTGTGTCTCAGGCAGCAGCTCCATTTTTACCGGGTTCCACCTCCTGCTGAACAGGCTCCCATGGTTCCCGCTTGTGTCCAGTGACCCCAGTAACCCTGCAATCATCCTGCCAAACTCATCCCTTTTGTCTCCAGCATAAGGGTGGCAGTAACTTCTTCCTGCTCCTGACCTCCAGGTTGCTTTTTCACAGTTTATTATTGTCAGTGTGCAACAATTTCTCACTATTAGATGCCCCTTTTTAAAATAATCACAGTGGCTTCTGTCTTCCTGCTGACCATAAAGAGTGCTTATTTTATTTCACTTTTATCACCTACTGGCAGAATCATGATTTATCCTTTATTCATAGTTCCCTTGAAGCAGGTCAAGGCCACCTAAGGTATAAGACCCTTTCAACAGCATGGAGCCCAGCATGCTGATCCAATATGGTCCATGCCCCAAGTATGGTTCCCTACATATAACATTCACAATGCATTCATGTACCAATCTAGTTTTATTCTGTATCTTTTGCCAATTGCTTATTCATATCTTGGTTTTTTAAAATTGATTTGTCTTAATCTATGGACCAATGAAGGAGCAACAGAGACCTACTACGGCCCCTAGAAATTCTACCCAAATGCCCAACAATTTGGGAATCTGGTCAGTCTAGTTTAAGGGGGTAGCTCAATCTGTCATGAAAATATATTTTCCCAGTGGTAGATGGCCGAAACTAGTTAACCAAGTATAGACATGTTTAATATGTAGGTATTTGTTTATTAAAAACAAAATATGACCTTCTGATGTTAGGAATGTGCATGTGCATATGCACGCACATACACACACACACACACGCACACACACCCCATAAAAATGACTGACGCTAGATGGCTCTTACAAAATTACATTTTGAAAAATTATGGGACCATGAATCAAACATATAGATTAAATTTCCCTGAAACAGACATGTGCTTAATAATTAATGGGAAAGGATACAAATAATATTTATGATTTTATCCTACTCAAAACACTTGAATAATTATGCAGTAATCATAGGGCTAGATGAAGACATACTTATCAGATTGGAACTCTAATCTGTAAGGAAATTTTAAAACATAAAAGGATCTTAAAATTGAAATAATGGAAATAAATTCACACACTGAAACTTTAACCTACTTTAACATAGTCTTTTGTTTATAAAAATTTTCAGACGAAAAGATCTGCTTCAGATAATCTTGAGATAAGTACACAAGACTTTGTAATTTTTAATGGCAGCAATCACAATGCAAGCAAGGATGAGATGTGGCAATGGAAAGAAGAGAATACAGTTAATAACTATTCAGTATCCAAATTCAAGTTAGATATAAGCAATGCTCTATATGTAATAAGACAGTATTTTAAATATGGGTTCCAAAACTGATTTTCATCCAGTAGACAGGGAACTGGAAAAGCATTCAAAACTCAGAAAAGTCAACCAGAAACACAGTGGGTATGTCAACTGTGCTAGAACAAGTACAAATAGGAGGACAAGATGCACTGAATCTGAGAAAGATTCAACTTAAGAATAAGAGAGCACTTCTCTGTTGGTTCGTTGGTTAAGAATCTGCCTGCTAATGCAGAGGACACAGATATGATCTCTGGTCCAGGAAGATTCCATGAGCCTCAGAGCAACTAAACCCATGCCTCACAACTACTGAGCCTGTGCTGCACGACCAGAGAAGCCATGGCGATGAGAAGCCCAAGCACAGCAACTAGAGAGTAGCCCCGGCTCGCTGCAACTAGGGGAAGCCCACACACTGCAAGGAAGACTTGGTGCGGCCAAAAATAAAATAATAATAAGTTGTGAAATTAAAAAAAAAAAAGACCAAGAAAGGGCACCAATCACTAAGTTCAATCAGATATTTAAAGGGCTGCCATTTGGAAAAATATAGACAAGACATATTGTCTCATGTTCCACATGAGAACAAAGTCATATTTGTGTTTTTGTTTTGATGGTAGAATTATGAGGAGGTAGTAGATTTTAGTGCATTGTGAAAACCAACTTTTTCTTAAATTAGTTGCCAGTAATATGACTGATTGGAGGGATGCCAAATGATTTAGGGTTTAAGCCAGGGCTCTGGATTCAGGGAGACTGGGATAACGTTTTGGCTTTGCTACATCCTACCCAAGTGATCCTGAGCATAGTCAGTCACTTAACCTCAGTTCTTCATTTGCAAAATCTTTCAAATATATTGTCTATCAAAGAAGGTGGCAGAGAAGGTAAAGCAAGACCATGTCTCAGAGGTCGAAGGAAAGGATTTCTGAACAGAATGTCATATTGGATCATCTAGCTTTTAAGATCCACTCTAACCTTGGACTAAATTATTCTATTTCTCAAAGTTCAGGCGTATATTTTCATACAATTTCAGGCCAGGAAGGCTCCCACTGATTTTTTAAAAGGAGGAAAAGTTTGTGGCAATTCTGCATTAACAATGTTTCAGCATCAAACAGAGAAAGGATATTCATTTTTGACCAAAGATAAAGCTATTAAAACTCACAAAGTATTTTTAGTTAATAAAAAGACACATAACGTCATAAGTCAGAAATATGGTTACTAAAATCAGCAATATCCATTTTGAATAAATTTACAATATTAACCTTATTTTCTCCTCTTTAAAGTCTCTAACTACTCAATTTATAGATACTTCTTGGATACTGAAGAAACACGAACAAAGTACTTATGCTTTTTGAACGTTGAGCGTGGCTTCCTCACTGCTGTCAGCCAAGCCTTTCCACCACTCCTTCAAGCGTGCCTTCTGTCACAGCCACTCAGCACACGGCAACCAAGAACACAGAAAAGTGAGCTAAGCAGGGCTAAAGGGCAACTTCAAAAGAAGTGATTCTCAAATCCTTTTTTGTGATGCCCCAGGGTTTCTCTAGTTATTTCAAGGAATGCTCTAAAATTTTCAAGAAGTTCTTAAAACAAAACCATTTCATTCTTCTCAGCCTAACAATTATAGAGCTCTTTAGACTTTTCAAGGCATTTTCACTTAAACTATCAGATCTGATCCTTGCAGCAATCCTTGAAGGTAGGGATGACTGGGATGATCCCTCTCTCTTACAGATTAAAACAAATTTGAAAAATAGTGATGTGACTCCCAAGTCACTAAACTATAAAGCAGCATAAAAAAAGGCAAGAGCCCAAGTCCTGTCTTCTTTCCTCTCCACCATGCTTTGTAACAGAGTATCTGCAGTACGTGTGTGTGCAAAGTCACTTCAGTCATGTCTGACTCTTTGCAGCCCTGTGGACTGCAGTCCGCCTGTCCATGGAATTCTCCAGGTAAGAATACTGGAGTGAGTGGCCGGCCTTCCTCCAGGGTATATTCCCAACCCAGGGATCGAACCTTTGTCTCCTATACTGCAGGCAGATTCTTTACCGCTGAGCTCTTGGGGAAGCCCACCTGCAGTTCAGAGAGGTCATTTTGAAATCCTTCAAATCATGGAAGCATTAATTTATTTCTGGAGCTGTGAATGCTGACCAGGATTACACTACACTCTGTATTTACCTTCTTATTTGTTGATATATGCTCCCATTTTTAAAAATGCAAATAGCACAGAGGTTCTCCACCAAGGGTGATTTTGCCCCTTGGGGGACATTTGGCCATGTCTGCAGACATGTTTGATTGTCACACTGGTGGGAGGAGGGGGACACTACTCTAGACCATAGAAGCCAGGGATGCTTCTAAACATCTCTCAGTACATCTGGGACAGCTCCCCATCACAAAGAATTATCCAGTCCAAAATGTAAATAGTGCTAAGAAGAAACCCTGGTTTAGCAGCAATTTTATTTAAGCCATCTGTTTTTGTCTCTTATTTTTGTTATATAATCATACTAATGCTTTCAGATTGTAACATTTCCTGAGTCCTAATGACTGGTTTGGCATTAGGCTATCAGCTCTTCAGTAGTCACTAATTCCACAAAATGCCCTCTGCCTTAATCTTTGCTCTTTGGCAATACGTTGAACAGTGGTTCAAGTGACAGAGGTCACCATTACTGAGATAAATGGATCATAAAATAATTCATCATGGTATTTATAACACTTTGCTTATAAGAATGTTGAAAATAAAGCGAAGTAAATGGGGAAAGTCAGAAGCATACATTTCAATAATATGAAATGAAAATGGAAATTTATTTCAACTATGTGAGTGACCTTTGACTTTCCTGTTATGTACAGCTTACATCAGATAATCACAACAATGCGCATCCAATCTTAAAAATAAATTTGGTTATCTTCTGACGTGCTAAATTATTTCAGTAAGCATCATAATAAGTAATAATATCCTCTTTTGCAGAGAATGTCACCCTTCGCCTTTACCCTGTTAAAACCTTCCCCGAAGCAATGGCTCACAACTCTTGCTTCCTATGGACAGAGTCCAGGCTATCTTCTCCGGGCTTAGTTCCAGTCTTAACATGAGCCAAATAGAGTCCCTGATTTGGAAGTAGAAAGTTGCCTCAGTCATAAGGACACATTACAGTATCTCCTATGTATTTTGTATGTAGTATTTTGCTTCCTTAGTCTTTACCTCTTTGGTGTCTTCAGATATGTCAGCATTTGAATGACGAATTAGGGTTTTAAAAGGAATCTTTTTAGTTCACATTCTGTTTAAGATTGGAAAAGACCCTGATGCTGGGAAAGACAGAAGGCAAAAGGAGAAAGGGGTAGCAGAGGATGAGATGGTTAGATACTATCACTGACTCAATGAACACAAATCTGAGCAAACTCTTGGAGATAGTGAAGGACAGGGAAGCCTGGTGTGCTATAGTCCATGGGGTTGCAGAGTTGGATATGATTTAGCGATGGGCTTCCCTGGTAGCTCAGCTGGTAAAGAATCAGCCTGCAATGCAGGAGACCCCGGTTCAATTCCTGGATTGGGAAGATTCACTGGAGAAGGGATAGTCTACCCATTCCAGTATTCTTGGGCTTCCCTTCTGGCTCAGCTGGTAAAGAATCCGCCTGCAATCTGGGAGACCTGGGTTGGATCCTTGGGTTGGGAAGATGCCCTGGAGAAGGGAAAGGCTACCCACTCCTGTATTCTGGCCTGGAGAATGCCAAGAAATGTATAGTCCATGTGGTTGCAAAGAGTCAGATACAACTGAGCAACTTTCACTTCACTTCAGTTCAGTTCAGTCACTCAGTCGTGTCCGACTCTTCGCGACCCCATGAACCACAGCCCGCCAGGCCTCCCTATCCATCACCAACTCCCAGAGTTTACCCAGACTCACGTCCATTGAGTCGGTGATGCCATCCAACCATCTCATCCTCTGTCATCCCCTTCTCCTCCTGCCCTCAATCATTCCCAGCCTCAGGGTCTTTTCAAATGAGTCAGCTCTTCGCATCAGGTGGCCAAAGTATTGGAGTTTCAGCTTCAACATCAGTCCTTCCAATGAACACTCAGGACTGATCTCCTTTAGGATGGACTAGTTAGATCTCCTTGCAGTCCAAGGGACTCTCAAGAGTCTTCTCCCGTACCACAGTTCAAAAGCATCAATTCTTTGGCACTCGGCTTTCTTTATAGTCCAACTCTCACATCCATACATGAAAAACCATGGCCTTGATTAGATGGACCTTTGTTGGCAAAGTAGTGTCTCTGCTTTTTAATATGTTACCTGCTGCTGCTAAGTCGTTTCAGTCATGTCCGACTCTATGCGACCCCATAGACGGCAGCCCACCAGGCTCCCACATCCCTGGGATTCTCCAGGCAAGAATACTGGAGTGGGTTGCCACCACCTAGGTTGCGTCCTAACTTTCCTTCAAAGGAGTAAGCATCTTTTAATTTCATGGCTGCAATCACCATCTGCAGTGATTTTGGAGCCCAGAAAAATAAAGTCTGACACTGTTTCCACTGTTTATCCATCTATTTGCCATGAGGCGACAGGACCGGATGCCATGATCTTAGTTTTCTGAATGTTGAGCTTTAAGCCAACTTTTTCACACTCCTCTTTCACTTTCATCAAGAGGCTCTTTAGTTCTTCTTCACTTTCTGCCATAAGGTGGTGTCATTTGCATATCTGAGGTTATTGATATTTCTTCCAGCAATCTGGATTCCAGCCTGTGCTTCTTCCAGCCCAGCGTTTCTCATGATGTACTCTGTATATAACTTAAATACGCATGGTGACAATATACAGCCTTGATGTACTCCTTTTCCTATTTGGAACCAGTCTGTTGTTCCATGTCCAGTTCTAACTGTTGCTTCATGACCTGCATATAGGTTTCTCAAGAGGCAGGTCAGGTGGTATGGTATTCCCATCTCTTTAAGAATTTCCAAAGTTTATTTTGATTCACACAGTCAAAGGCTTTGGCATAGTCAATAAAGCAGAAATAGATGTTTTTCTGAAACTCTCTTGTTTTTTCGATGATCCAGCATATGTTGGCAGTTTGATCTCTGGTTCCTCTGCCTATTCTAAAACCAGCTTGAACATCAGGAAGTCAATGGTTCATGTATTGCTGAAGCCTGTCTTGGAGAATTTTGAGCATTACTTTACTAGCATGAGTGCAATTATGTGATAGTTTGAGCATTCTTTGGCTTTGCCTTTCTTTGGGACTGGGATGAAAATTGACCTTTTCCAGTCCTGTGGCTACTGTGGAGTTTTCCAAATTTGCTGGCATACTGATTGCAACACATTCACAACATCATCTTTCAGGATTTGGAATAGCTCAACTGGAATTCCATCACCTCCACTAGCTTTGTTCTTAGTGATGCTTCCTAAGGCCCACTTGACTTCACATTCCAGATGTCTGGCTCTAGAGCGATCACACCATCATGATTATCTGGGTCATGAAGATCTGTTTTGTATAGTTCTTCTGTGTATTCTTGCCACCTCTTCTTAATATCTTTTGCTTCTGTTAGTTCCATACCATTTCTGTCCTTTATCGAGCCCATCTTTGCGTGAAATGTTCCTTGGTATCTCTAATTCTCTTGACGAGATCTCTAGTCTTTCCCATTCTATTGTTTTCATCTATTTCTTTGCACTGATCACTGAAGAAGGCAGCGACAGAAAAATAACAAATCTTTTCAATAATCTATGAAAGCTACAAACCTGCTGTATAGAAATACAAACTTCTACATTGAAAGACCAATCTCTACAGGTCTTTTGTGTTTCTCTACCTCTTGTGAAGTAGCTTTCTTCAGAACTACCTTTACAAGGATGCTTCTATAGAGAAAACCTTAGAAGATAGAGGCAGAGTCCCCCTCCAAGGCATGGGGCAGGTTTGTTCCACTGTACAGTATAATAAGGATCGTGTTTTATTGTTGCTGTTGTTGTTGTTGTTTTTTAGTTGCTAAGTCATGTCCAACTCTTTGCAACCACATGAACTTCAGTCCATTAGGCTCCTTTGTCCATTAATTTTCCCAGGCAAGAACACGGGATCATGTTTACTCAGTGGCAAAGTTAGGTATGCTTAAATTCCTAATATAAAAGAGTCAGTTCTATTCCCAGTTTTTTGAGGAATCTCTATACTGTTCTCCATAGTGGCTTATGATCCAGCAATCCCACTGCTGGGCATACACACTGAGAAAACCAGAATTGAAAGAGACACATATACCCCAATGTTCATAGCAGCACTGTTTACAATAGCCAGGACTTGGAAGCAACCTAGATGTCCATGTGCAGATGAATGGATAAGAAAGCTGTGGTACATATACACAATGGAGTATTACTCAGCTATTAAAAAGAATACATTTGAATCAGTTCTAATGAGGTGGATGGAACTGGAGCCTATTATACAGAGTGAAGTAAGCCAGAAAGAAAAACACAAATACAGTATACTAACACATATATATGGAATTTAGAAAGATGGTAACAATAACCCTGTTTACGAGACAGCAAAAGAGACACTGATGTATAGAACAGTCTTTTGGACTCTGGGAAAGGGAGAGGGTGGGATGATTTGGAAGAATAGCATTGAAATATGTATAATATCATATCTGAAATGAGTCGCCAGTCCAGGTACGATGCCTGATACTGGATGCCTGGGGCTGGTGCACTGGGACGACCCAGAGGGATGGTATGGGGAGGGAGGAGGGAGGAGGGTTCAGGATGGGGAACACATGTATACTTGTGGTGGATTCATTTTGATGAATGGCAAAAGCAATACAATATTGTAAAGTTAAGCAAAATAAAATTAAAAAAAAAAAAAAAAAAGAAATGTTAAAAAAAAAGAGTCAGGTTCCCTAAGCTCAGGCTTTCTCCTCCTGAACTGTATGCATTGCCAGGCTCTCTCTGAATCACTTCAGTTCTGTTACTCAGTCATGCCCGACTCTTTGTGACCCCATGAACTGCAGCATGCCAGGCCTGCCTGTCCATCACCAACTCCCAGAGTTTACCCAAACTCACGTCCATTGAGTCGGTGATGCCATCCAACCATCTCATCCTCTGTCATACCCTTCTCCTCCTGCCCTCAATCTTTCCTAGCCTCAGGGTTTTTTCCTTTTTTGTTTTTTATGAGTCAATTTTTAGAAAGCTATTCTTTTTTTTTAACTCTTTGTTTTGTTTTGTTTTGTTTTTTTTTTGCAGGGGAAAATGGACAAAGGAAAGGATCAATGAGGGTGGGAGGGAAATGGGAAGGAAGAAGGCGGGTGATGGTGGGGAGGAGTATATGTAATTTCTTAACTAATGGCTTTCTGTTTTTAATCACAAAGAACATTTTTTAAAAAATCATGTTGAATTCATCCTATATTAGGAGATTTGATCTGGAAATGAAAAGTTCAGGAAACTAAAAGTCCAGTTTGGGTGTCCTCATCTTAGGCACATCTTGGTATTTTGTATTGGTAGGTCTATCTTTACCACAATATATTATTTAGGACAGGATCACATTTGTCACTTCTTCCTCCCTACTACCCAAAGTGGTACCAGACCCATAAAATAGTCAATAAACATTTACAGAGTGAACAAATAAGTCTATTTTTTTTAACTCTCCTGAGTGAACTGAATTTTTTGAGGCTCATAAGTGAATATGTTTTCTTCTTTACTTTGTCTATTACAGCCAGATTTTATAAGTATGAGTGGGGTATTAAAGTCTCCCACTATTATTGTATTGTTGTATATTTCTTCTATCATACTAATTAGTGTTTGTCTTAGATATATCAATGCTCCAATGTTGGGTGCATATATATTTATAATTGTTATAACTTCTTTTTGGATTGTTCCTTTAAGTCGTTATGTATAACCTTGATTGTCTCCTTTTCAGGATCTTTAAAGTCAATTTTATCTGATATGAGTATTGCTACTCCTGTTTTCTTTTGGTCCATATTTGCATAAAAAATCTTTTTCCAGCCTTTCACTTTCAGTCAGTATATATATCCCCTGTTTTAAGGTGGTTCTCTTGTAGACAACATATATAGGGGTCTAGTTTTTATATCCATTTGACCCGTTTTAGTCTTTTGGTTGTCTCTTGTAGACAAGGAATGTAGGGGTCTTGTTTTTGTATCGATTCGGCCAGTCTTTGTCTGTTGATTAGGGCATTCAGCCCATTAACGTTTAAAGCAATTATTGATAAATAGGATTTACTTTATTGTTTTGGGTTTGAATTTATACACCCTTTTAGTGATTCCTATCTAGAGAATGTCCTTTAGTTTCTGTTGGCGAAATGGTTTAGTGGTGCTAAATTCTCTCAACTTTTGCTTATCTGTGAAGCTTTTGATTTCTCCTTCATATTTGAATGAGATCCTTGCTGGATACAATAATCTAGGCTGTAAGTTATTTTCTTTCATCACTTTAATTATGTCTTGCCATTCCCTCCTGGCTTGGAGAGTTTCTATTGAAAGATCAGCTGTTATCCTTATGGGAATTCCCTTGTGAGTTATTTGATGTTTTTCCCTTGCTGCTTTTAATATTTGTTCTTTATATTTAATCTTTGTTAATTTGATTAATATGTGTCTTGAGGTGTTTCGCTTTGGGTTTATCCTGTTAGGGACTCTCTGGATTTCTTGAACTTGAGTGGTAATTTCCTTCTCCAATTTAGGGAAGTTTTCAACTATTATCTCCTCAAGTATTTCCTCATGGTCTTTCTTTTTATCTTCTTCTTCTGGAACTCCTATGATTCGAATGTTGTAGCGTTTAATGTTATCCTGGAGGTCTCTGAGATTGTCCTCATTTCTTTTGATTCGTTTTTCTTTTTTCTCGTCTGATTCATTTATTTCTAGGATTCTATCTTCTAATTCACTAATCCTATCTTCTGCCTCTGTGATTCTACTATTTGTTGCCTCCAGGGTGTTTTGGATCTCATTTATTGCATTATTCATTATGTGTTGACTCTTTTTTATTTCTTCTAGGTCCTTGTTAAACCTTTCTTGCATCTTCTCAATCCTTGTCTCCAGACTATTTAACTGTGATTCCATTTTGATTTCAAGATTTTGGATTAATTTCACTATCATTATTCGGAATTCTTTATCAGGTAGATTCCCTATCTCTTCCTCTTTGGTTTGGTTTGGTGGGCATTTATCCTGTTCCTTTAGCTGCTGGGTATTCTTTTGTCTCTTCATCTTGTTAAAATTGCCAAGTTTAGAGTGTCCTTACTATATTCTGGTAGTTTGTGGAATTCTCTTTATTGAGGTGGTTTACTGGTCTTTTCAATATCTGATCTCTGCCCTGTTACAGAGGAGGCAGAGATGAACACCCAAATCAAAGCTGGCCAGGTTCAGGCACTTCAGGTTCAGAAGCACAGACTCGCTTGAGTCTGCGTTTTATGCCCTTCCCAGGTCCGAGTAGTGCAGCTGCTGCAACTTATCGCCTCCCCGCCGCTCAGTTTTCTGGGTATACAACGGGTGCACTTTCTCAGGCAGATGTTGACCATCCAGAGCCCCAAGAAGCATGAGTTAGCACAGAAACCTGTTTACAGTTTTGTAGTCAATGTCTCTCTAGGGCTGTGATTGCCTGCTTCCGGCTCTGGCTGCCTGTCATTGGAGTGGGACGGCCTGCAGCCGGCTATCTCTGTACAGTCCTTTGTTCCATACGTAGTCCTGTTGGTGTCTTAAGTTAGGGCTGGCTTTTGATGTAGTAGATAACCGACAGTCTGGTTATTTCGCTCAGATAGTGCTCAGGATAGCTAGGTCAAATCCTTTCTCAAAGCGATGCAGGCCGCACCACTCCTCCTAGCCCAGCCCCCACTTGCTAACAGCAAATGCTGGTGTCCGCACCGCTTGTCTGCAAAAGGAGTTACCACAGGGCTCATAATCTCCTTTTGAAGACAATGAATTGTCTTTCTAAGTGCCTGATGTCCTCTGCTGGCATTCAGAAGTTGTTTTATAGAATTTACTCAGCATTCAAATGTTCTTTTAATGGATTTGTGGAGGAGAACGTATTCTCCCCGTCCTACTCGTCCGCCATCTTAGCTCCTCCCCCAGGGCTTTTTCAAATGAGTCAGCTCTTTGCATCAGATGACCAAAGTATTGGAGTTTCAGCTTCAACATCAGTCCTTCCAATGAACACTCAGGACTGATCTCCTTTAGTATGGACTGGTTGGATCTCCTTGCAGTCCAAGGGACTCTCAAGAATCTTCTCCAGCACCACAGTTCAAAAGCATCAATTCTTTGGCACTCAGCTTTCTTTATAGTCCAACTCTAGCATACATACATGACTACTGGAAAAACTGAATCATCCATATATGACTACTGGAAAAACTGAATGGTGATTAGGGTTCAGGCAGAGAAGGCAATGGCACCCCACTCCAGTACTCTTGCCTGGAAAATCCCATGGATTGAGGAGCCTGGTAGGCTGCAGTCCATGGGGTCGATGAGAGTCAGACATGACTGAGTGACTTCACTTTCACTTTCACGCATTGGAGAAGGAAATGGCAACTCACTCCAGTGTTCTTGCCTGGAGAATCCCAGGGACAGAGGAGCCTGGTAGGCTGCCGTCCATAGGGTCACACAGAGTCGGACACGACTGAAGTGACTTAGCAGTAGGGTTCAGGGAACTAGTACAAATGCTAACACTCTGACTACTACTATTGCTGTGAGTGAAAACTGCCCTTTGTTGCTGATCCAGGATTTCAGTGTCTTCTGTCAACGCCTATGAAACTGTGGCAGGCTAATGCATTAGCTTGCAAATAGGGTAAAAATCTTAGACCCTTCAAAGTTCTTAAAGATGCACATAAACAACATTAGCATACTCTTCCAACAGATGGCCATTTTGTCCTATACCTAAATTCAGAAGGACCTATTTTTTTCTTAGTATACAGAATGAAATGACCATATATTAAGTTTATTTAACAAAAAGGTATTTGGCTAATAATGGTAATAGTAGTAGCGTTAATTGATTGACTTCTATAAGTCAGGCGCTTAACAAATACTACTAACTAGTTTAGTCTGACAATAACACTGATGTGCTGTATGCTTAATCGCTCAGTCATGTCTGAATCTTTGCCATGAGGCAGCCATTATTATCCCCATTCCACAGGAGGAAACAAAGACTTTTGACTTCCTTGGTGGTCCAGTGTCTGAGACTCCATGCTCTCAAAGCGGGGGGCCCAGTTTCAATCTCTGGTCTGGGAACTAGATCCCACATGCTACAACTAAGTTTGTATGCTGCACCTGAAGATCCCGCATGCTGCAATTAAGACCTGGTGAAGCCGGATAAATTTAAAAATAAATACTCTAAACAAAAAACTACATAAATTAAGTGACTTGGCCAAGGCTACATAGCCAGTTGGTATTGGAGCAAAGATCTGCATTCAGGATGGAATGTGAACTTGGTTTGTCTTTTTAATTAACTTTCTTTTACATGTTCCACTCTGAGCCTCGTATTGGTGGTGCAGAGACATGGTCCCTGGCTTTGAGGGACTCATGGTTTAAAATGGAGAGAAAGTAATAAACAACTAACTTCAACAGAATGCCATAAGTATGTACAGGGAAGGCCACCTCAGGAGTTGGCAATGTCTTCCAAATGAAAGGATGATTGAAATGAATCTTGGCTAATCAAGAGTAGGCCAGGTGAAGAAACAGGGGCAATGCATTCCCTGATTTTTACATGTGAGGAAATGGATCCCCAGACACAAGGCTAGTCACACTGCTGCATTGAAAAACATGGTGGCCCCTTGACGGCTGATTAATTTTTATTATTCCCTGCTTTCCTCAAAGATTATTTCTCACTTTTTTATCAGCAATAGGCAATGCTAGTATTATCTCATGTTTATACTTTTCTTCTTCTTTTTTTTTTAAATCTCAAGTCATTAAGCATCAGGCATTCAAGGACATAATACATGAAAATAGTGTCACAAGAGTACCGCTTTTCTAGGATAGACATGGCACATCCCTAAGTGTTGAAAGGGTTAATAAATCACTTGGAAATTTAAATGTCATTTTCTGTTAGAGTTTATTGAAGGACTTATGATTATAGACAAAGTTCCAACAAGGTCAACACCAATGTTCCAAAGGCATGAGCAGGTAAGCTAAAGAGAGATCAAATAAATTGTTTAAATGTTACAGCATAGGTAGTTCTCACGAATGTCTCTGCAACCGGTCTAACTTCCATTAACATAGTTAGAAAGTCTCTGATATGAGGAAAATTACTATAACTTCAGATATTACTCTAAGGAGATATTGCTGTAGAATAGAAATGAAGAGATGTAGATAAATCTGCTAATATTCATCTTATTCACACAAAGTGTGCATATAGGAACAGAAATCAGAAGCAAGAAATTCAGGAAAATAATGCCCAAGATTTGAGTCCAGTTGCAACACTTTCTCAGAGAAGGAAATGGCAACCCACTCCATATTCTTGCCTAGAGAATCCTGTGGACAGAGGAGCCTGGTGGGCTGCAGTCTATGGGGTTACACAGAATTGGACATGACTGAGGCGACTTAGTAGCAGCAGCAACACTTTTCTAAGTTGCAGGAATTCATATACATTTTAACAGAGATTCAGTATGATTTAGTGGACAATAATAAGAACTGGCAAGTGAGGTAACAAGGAGTATGTTTATCAAAAGAGTGAAATATTACTACAGTATGCTTGATGGATTCGAGTTTGACTTTTTTAGGACAGTTAACACCACCACCACCACCACATGTATTTTGTGTCACTATACCTGGAGAAGGAAATGGCGACCCCGTCCAGTATTCTTGCCTGGAAAATCCCATGGATGGAGGAGCCTGGTAGGCTCTAGTCTATGGGGTCGCAAAGAGTTGGACACAACTGAGTGACTTCACTTTCACTTTCATACCAAAGACAGTAGGATGGCTGCTGGGAAAAATGGAGGAGAATATGCCCTATATCTGCCAGTGGTCTAGTGAAGTTGAAGGTAGCAATATGCTATGCTATGCTATGCTAAGTCACTTCAGTCATGTCCGACTCTGTGTGAGCCCATAGACGGTAGCCTACCAGGCTCCCCCATCCCTGGGATTCTCCAGGCAAGAACACTGGAGTGGGTGGCCATTTCCTTCTCCAATGCATGAAAGTGAAAAGTGAAAGTGAAGTCGCTCAGTCGCGGCCGACTCTTAGGTACCCCATGGACTGGAGCCTACCAGGCTCCTCCGTCCATGGGATTTTCCAGGCAAGAGTACTGGAGTGGGGTGCCATTGCCTTCTCCGGAAGGTAGCAGTAACACATGGCTAAATAAGTAACTACTGTAATTTACCCCACAAACATTTAGCGAGTGTCTGCTCTATCTTTAGAGATAACTAAAGAAATCTAAATGAAAGGTGCAAGTAAGGATGGGAACTAAGGAAAAGAAAAGGTGCTAATAGCTTCCTGCATTTCAAATACAGCTGCTTCCAGTTCTTACCTGAGCCAAAAGCGAACAATAGGGACAGGGTACCAAGATCAATGACAGTCCAGGATCAGAATCACTGACATCAATATTATCAATTTTATCCAATCTCATCATACTGGGCGATAAATTTACTGTTGAAAAAGATGGGTATTTTTCTACAGAATCTGACTACAAAGGAAACTAATTCTTGACGTTTAATTACTTGAAAAACCAATTGAAGTTGCATAAATAAAACTTTGACTAGGACTTTTTAAAAAAATACTCAGAATTACACTTGGGATATTCTATTAATTCAATCAAGTCCCTAGTCATATGGCAAGTAGTTTTCAGTATTTAAAGGAAATCTAAGGATGTGGTTGATTCATCACTCTTTTAAGGGCTTCACTGGTGACTCAGTACTAAAGAATCCAGCTGCAATGCAGGAGCCATGGGTTCAATCCTCAGGTTGGGAAGATCCCCTGGAGAAGGAAATGACAACCCATTCCAGTATTTTTGCCTGGGAAATCCCATGGACACAGGAGCTTGGTGGGCCATAATTCTTAGAGTTGCAAAAGAGCTGGACATTACTTAACGACTGAACTAGGACAATGATCATTCAGTATGTAGCATTTATCCAAGTGTGATAAAATGTGTCCCTATTAAGGGAGGGTACAAGTTTTAAGAAGCCTGAAACTTAAATGATTTAGGATGTCTTCTTTAAAAAAAAATACAAAATTATGATCTTTTCACAGTAACCATAACTTCACAGAGAGGATTTTGAGTACAGAGTAGAATTTTACAAAATAATTTCATTAAGAGAATTATACATATAAGAGAAAGACAACTCAATCTTTCTAATAGCATAGTTGATAGATTTTATTTTTCTCCCTGCCGCTATAGACAGTCGAGGAAAGATTCTTTCAACTTTACAACTTGTTTTTGGTAAGGCTATGTAAAATCTTTGGACTGTACCAAATTCATGAAAGCGTTTTAAAAGTTTCTTATGAGAGACAGGATTTGGAGGAATTTTCCACAAATTAACTTCTGGCTCCATACATTCATGCTTTTGAACTGTGGTGGTGGAGAAAATTCTTGACAGTCTCTTGGACTACAAGGAGATCAAACAAGTCGATCCTAAAGGAAATCAATCCTGAATACTCATTGGAAGGACTGATGCTGAAGCTGAAGCTCCAATCCTTTAGCCACCTGATGTGAACAGCTGACTCATTGAAAAACACCCTGATGCTGGGAAAGATTAAAGGCAAGAGAAGAAGGAGGCAACAGAGGATGGGATAGTTGGATAGCATCACCGACTCAGTGGACGTAGGTCCGAGCAAACTCCGGGAGAGAGTGAAGGACAGAGTGGCCTGGAGTGCTGCAGACCATGGGTTCACAAATAGTCAGACACAACTTAGTGACTGAACAACAATGAACATACATTCAAACTCAGCTTCTGTGCCATGACTAATGTATTTCCATTCTGGTGACAGAGAAGATGTTCATAAAATAGTGTGATTCTGGCCCTAAAACTTGCAGTTACACTTAGATAAGTCAGCGGTAGGATCATTCTTAGGAGCCCTAGGGAACAGCTACGAATAATATAACCAGCAATAAGAATGACTGTGGATGATGTGAATATTTCCCACTCAACCTAAATGAACTGCATCCCCAAATCAGTTTTTCTTTACATGATCCCCCAAATACCCTAATCATTCCAACACTATATATTAAGGTGAAAAGTGATGGAGAAGGAGTTGGAATACAAATAGATGGTGATACTAATCATTTTGCAAATTTAACAAACACATGTGCCCATGTGAACACTTAACTAGGACTCAACCAGGGCCATGGAATGAACTTAAGCTTCTCTTGCTTCAGGGTAAAACTACCTCTGGTTCTCATCAAAGCTTTTTAATTTTTGTGACCTGAAAGCTCAGGTGGTTGCCCTGGCCATCAGTTAACTCAGTTAACTATTAAATGTTCTGTAAATCTTTTGCAACAATTCCTTTAACATGGCACTGGATGTATCTACAAAATGAATCATGCACAAACACCTCTGGATATGCCAGCAGAGATGGAAAAGGGTATGAACCCAAGAAGGGCTGCTAAGTGGCAAGAAAAAGCTAAATTATGAGCCAAAAAATTAGAAGAAAAGAAGCTTCATGAGTTCTGAAATTTAGAGACATACATTAATATTCCAGAAAGTAGGCTGACAGGACTGTGAAGTTTTACTGATTTTCCACTTTCACTCTAATTTTGTTTAAGCCAAGGGGAATAATACCACCACCCTGCTGACACAGCATATTGATCCTAGTTCCTGAAGATTAAATTATACTTTTCTATTTTACTATGAATTCAGACATGTCCGACTCTTTGAAATCCCATGGACTATATAGTCCATGGAATTCTCCAAGCCAGAATACTGGAGTGGGTAGCCTTTCCCTTCTCCAGAGGATCTTCCCAACCCAGGGATCAAACCCAGGTCTCCCGCATTGCAGGTGGTTTCTTTACCAGATGGGCCACAAGGGAAGCCCCACTATGAAAACAAGATTGTTTATTAAGTTCTTTAACATGCCTCCTCACAAAATAGCATACAGTATCAAATTTAGTTTATCTCTTATGATTGTCTTACAATGTATTTAGTGAAATAAATTACCACAACACAAGAAATCGTAACAGAAAAGAAACAATTACATTACATAACAAAGTGTCATTTTTAACATTAGGTCAACAACCTTCAGTTCAGTTCAGATCAGATCAGTTGCTCAGTCGTGTCCGTTTCTCTGCAACCCCATGAATCACAGCACGCCAGGCCTCCCTGTCCATCACCAACTCCCGGATTTATCCAAACTCAAGTCCATCGAGTCTGTGATGCCATCCAGCCATCTCATCCTCTGTCGTCCCCTTCTCCTCCTGTCCCCAGTCCCTCCCAGCATCAGAGTCTTCTCCAGTGAGTCAACTCTTCGCATGAGGTGGCCAAAATACTGGAGTTTCAGCTTTAGCATCATTCCTTCCAAAGAAATCCCAGGGCTGATCTCCTTCAGAATGGATTGGTTGGATCTCCTTGCAGTCCAAGGGACTCTCAACAGTCTTCTCCAACACCATAGTTCAAAAGCATCAATTCTTCATCGCTCAACCTTCTTCCCGGTCCAACTCTCACATCCATACATGACCACAGGAAAAACCATAGCCTTGACTAGATGGACCTTTGTTGGCAAAGTAAAGTCTCTGCTTTGGAATATGCTGCCTAGGTTGGTCATAAGTTTTCTTCCAAGGAGCAAGTGTCTTTTAATTTCATGGCTGCAATTACCATCTGCAGTGATTCTGGAGCCCCCAAAAATCAAGTCTGCCACTGTTTCCACTGTTTCCCCATCTATTTCCCATTAAGTGATGGGACCAGATGCCATGATCTTCGTTTTCTGAATGTTGAGCTTTAAGCCAACTTTTTCACTCTCCTTTTTCACTTTCATTAAGAGGCTTTTTAGTTCCTCTTCACCTTAAGTCCCACGAAAAAATAAGATATGAAAGTTGCTCCTCTAAAAGCATCAGAAATATACACATTTGTAACTGCAGATTCAGAATGCTAAACAGAATTCTGATTGGGGATCACACAGAACCTGATAAAACGTATCCATCTGTTTGTCTTCATGTAAATAATGCTTATGCAACCAGTGCTGGGACCTCTTCTAGGACAGGCCCTGAGACTATCATCACATCTGTCACTTCCCCTGCTTACAGCTGCCTCATAAGTAACTCAGGGGGTTTTCTTCCTTAGCACTCCAACAGCATCCTAAGAAAACAGCACTAGCCAAGAGCAATTTCTCTTTCTCCTCCCTCCACCGATGTTTGCCTCAGTAACTAATATTAATATCCAATGTAATGTCCTCTTATGGAAATGTGAACATCTACAAGCAAGTGCTCCCACTCTGAGAAGCAGGAACCTCTTCCACTTTCTAAGGCTCAGATGTGGCTCAGGAAATGAAGTCATCAATGCCCAATATCCAACTATTTGAAAAAGTCTACACGACTGACACCACTAACAAAATCTCCAAGAGAAAGACAGTACATGTTAATCTTTATCTGTTGGTGGATTAGACTGTTCCATGCCTGCATCTTACCGAAGGCAACCGAGTCCCCCTGAAAATAAAGTGATGTTCCTACATACAAAGGGGCTCTGACCTGACAGAGGCTGAAGCTGAGCAGTCAAGTAGGGAAATCTGATATCTGCAAACTAGAGGGTGCACTGCTTCTGGCCATGACACTGGCCTATTGCTCTATTTTCTGGGTTCTTTCTTCTTCCTTAAACTACATCAGGTCTTCACATTTACAAAAGGTAAAAGATGGAATTCCACTGACACAACATAGTATGGGAAACTGACAAGCATTCCCAGGCTTGCAGGATTTTAGTCATGATAAATCTATAGCACAAGTATATGATGAAATACAAAATGATAAAATATACTAGTGCTGCTGCTGCTGCTAAGTTGATTTGGTCGTGTCTGACTCTGTGCGACCCCACAGACGGCAGCCCACCAGGCTTCCCCATCCCTGGGATTCTCCAGGCAAGAACACTGGAGTGGGTTGCCATTTCCTTCTCCAATGCATGAAAGTGAAAACTGAAAGTGAAGTCGCTCAGGTGTGTCCGACTCTGAGCGACCCCATGGACTGCAGCCTTCCAGGCTCCTCTGTCCATGGGATTTACAGATATGTTTATGGAAAAGAAATGCAAAAAAGCAAAATGGCTGTCTGGGGAGGCCTTACTGTGAAAAGAAGAGAAGCGAAAAGGAAAGAAGAAAAGGAAAGATATACACATCTGAATGCAGAGTTCCAAAGAATAGCAAGAAGAGATAAGAAAGCCTTCTTCAGTGATCAATGCAAAGAAATAGAGGAAAACAACAGAATGGGAAAGACTAGGGATCTCTTCATGAAAATCAGAGATACCAAAGGAACATTTCATGCAAAGATGGGCTCGATAAAGGACAGAAATGGTATGGACCTAATGGAAGCAGAAGATATTAAGAAGAGGTGGAAAGAATACACAGAAGAACTGTACAAAAAAGAGCTTCACGACCCAGATAATCATGATGGTGTGATCACTCACCTAGAGCCAGACATCCTGGAATGTGAAGTCAAGTGGGCCTTAGAAAGCATCACTACGAACAAAGCTAGTGGAGGTGATGGAATTCCAGTGGAGCTATTCCAAATCCTGAAAGATGATGCTGTGAAAGTGCTGCACTCAATATGCCAGCAAATCTGGAAAACTCAGCAGTGGCCACAAGATTGGAAAAGGTCCGTTTTCATTCCAATCCCAAAGAAAGGCAATGCCAAAGAATGCTCAAACTACCACACAATTGCACTCATCTCACACGCTAGTAAAGTAATGCTCAAAATTCTCCAAGCCAGGCTTCAGCAATATGTGAACCGTGAACTTCCTGATGTTCAAGCTGGTTTTAGAAAAGGCAGAGGAACCAGAGATCAAATTGCCAACATCTGCTGGATCATGGAAAAAGCAAGAGAGTTCCAGAAAAACATCTATTTCTGCTTTATTGACTATGCCAAAGCCTTTGACTGTGTGGATCACAATAAACTGTGGAAAATTCTGAAAGAGATGGGAATACCAGACCACCTGATCTGCCTCTTGAGAAATCTGTATGCAGGTCAGGAAGCAACAGTTAGAACTGGTCATGGAACAACAGACTGGTTCCAAATAGGAAAAGGAGTACGTCAAGGCTGTATATTGTCACCATGTTTATTTAACTTATATGCAGAGTACATCATGAGAAATGCTGGACTGGAAGAAACACAAGTTGGAATCAAGATTGCTGGGAGAAATATCAATAACCTCAGATATGCAGATGACACCACCCTTATGGCAGAAAGTGAAGAGGAACTCAAAAGCCTCTTGATGAAAGTGAAAGTAGAGAGTGAAGAGGTGGGCTTAAAGCTCAACATTCAGAAAACGAAGATCATGGCATCTGGTCCCATCACTACATGGGAAATAGATGGAGAAACAGTGGAAACAGTGTCAGACTTTCTTTTTCTGGGCTCCAAAATCACTGCAGATGGTGACTGCAGCCATGAAATTAAAAGACGCTTACTCCTTGGAAGGAAAGTTATGACCAACCTAGATAGCATATTCAAAAGCAGAGACATCACTTTGCCAATAAAGGTTCGCCTAGTCAAGGCTATGGTCTTTCCAGTGGTCATGTATGGATGTGAGAGCTGGACTGTGAAGAAGGCTGAGCGCCGAAGAATTGATGCTTTTGAACTGTGGTGTTGGAGAAGACTCTTGAGAGTCCCTTGGACTGCAAGGAGATCCAACCAGTCCATTCTGAAGGAGATCAGCCCTGGGATTTCTTTGGAAGGAATGATGCTAAAGCTGAAACTCCAGTATTTTGGCCACCTCATGCGAAGAGTTGATTCATTGGAGAAGACTCTGATGCTGGGAGGGATTGGGGGCAGGAGGAGAAGGGGACAACAGAGGATGAGATGGCTGGATGGCATCACTGACTCTATGGATGTGAGTCTGAGTGACCTCTGGGAGTTGGTAATGGACAGGGAGGCTTGGCGTGCTGCGGTTCATGGAGTCGCAAAGAGTTGGACATGACTGAGCGACTGATCTGATCTGATCTGATGTATGAACTTATAAATAAAAGAAACATGTATATTCACATATATGACTCACACACTTACATTTCTAGTTTCTTTAATTGGCAGCAAAATTTTTCTATGCTAATTACTCTTTATTGTTGGAGGACCTCAGACCATAGTATTCTCCTCTATGACTAACTTTTTTCCTCTAATTCCCTCTTGTTTAAACACACTCATCAATTTAGAAAACTAAGTGAAGGAATAATGCACATACTGGTTACCTCTGCTGCTTCTGCTAAGTCGCCTTAGTCATGTCTGACTCTATGCAACCCCATAGATGGCAGGCCATCAGGCTCTCCCATCCCTGGGATTCTCCAGGCAAGAACATTGGAGTGGGTTGCCATTTCCTTCTCCAATGCATGAAAGTGAAAAGTGAAAGTGAAGTTGCTCAGTCATGCCCGACTCTTAGCAACCCCATGGACTGCAGCCTAACTGGTTACTTCAGGCATCCCCAAACACAAATCTTAGAATTTTAAATAATACTCATGGTTGATCTAGCCCAAAGAAATTCAAAAAGAAAGTGTGCAAACATTAAACTTTGCATCATTTGTATACACTAAAGCAAGGGTCCCCAACCTCTCAGCCACAGATTGGTACCTCCTGTCAGATCAGTGGTGGCATTATGCAATGTGCTTGAGCCATCCCAAAACTATCCTCCCATCCCTGGCTCAGTGTGTGGAAAAATTGTCTTCTATGAAACCAGTTCCTAGTGCCAAAAAAGTTGGGGTCTACTCCTCGAAAGGATATTTTGCTCTGTGAAGTTTTTTTTTTACATTCTACTTTTCATTTGGTGCATCTAGTATGCAGACTTTAGACTATATAAATCAGGATTTGTATGTGGTCCCTGGAAGACTAATGTTAATAAGCATTAAAATATAAACTTCCTTTTACCTAGTGTATTATTTTGGAAGATGTCTCTCATCTTTGAAATCTGAATCACTCATGAAAAGAATAAAGGAAAGCTAAGTCTAAGAAATAACACATCTTAAAATGATGCTGGAGAAACTTCATAATATCCATCACTAGAACCCTAGACAAAAGTTTATCTGAGACCATTCACTTCATTTCACTTCACTTCAGTCGCTCAGTCGTGTCCAACTCTTTGCAACCCTATGAATCACAGCACGCCAGGCCTCCCTGTCCATCACCAACTCCTGGAGTTCACTCAAATTCACCTCCATCAAGTCGGTGATGCTATCCAGCCATCTCATCCTCTGTCATCCCCTTCTCCTCCTGCCCCCAATCCCTCCCAGCATCAGAGTCTTTTCCAATGAGTCAGTGCTTCTCATGAGGTAGCCAAAGTCTTGGAGTTTCAGCTTTAGCATCATTTCTTCCAAAGAATACCCAGGACTGATCTCCTTCAGAATGGACTGGTTGGATCTCCTTGCAGTCCAAGGGACCCTCAAGAGTCTTCTCCAACACCACACTTCAAAAGCATCAATTCTTCGGTATTCAGCTTTCTTCACAGTCCAACTCTCACATCCATACATGACCACTGGAAAACCATAGCCTTGACTAGACGGACCTTTGTTGGCAAAGTGATGTCTCTGCTTTTCAAGAGACCATTATAGGACATTTAACTTTTGAAGAGCAGAAATATCTCTTTATAAGCTGATTTTATTTATTTAAAATATAATCATCTGCCTCATCTTTTTTCATGAAGTTTTCAGTAGCAATGCTGCAAAACAACTTCACAGGAAAAGTTAACTCTGTTACCACTTGATTCTGAGATCTCCTCACTAAGAAATTAGGGAAGTCACAAACAACTAAGACTACATTACACTGTGCCCACGATACCCCTTCTCCAGCACCACCTGCAAAACTCTGTGTCCTTGGTCAGGACCAAATACCCAACACACCCAGTCAGGCTCTACAACCACCAGTCTTGGACAGGTACTTTTCATGCTAGTTTCTCTCTTCACCTTTGACACGTTTGTCAGGGATAAGCATGACCTGGAGATTTAAATATTTATTCTGTAAAACTCATAAATAAGTAAGGAAAATACCTTTTGAAGATTTGAGAACCAACAGCTATGGCATTCTCATTGTGATTCATGATGATCCAACTTTCTAACTATAGTAACCACGTAAAACAACGGGGCAGTAAAAACAACACAAAATCATTCTTCTATGCAACCTTGCTCTCTAGATCTCCTAATGAAAGCTTGATCACTTCCCAGTTCTAGAAGGCCAATTTGTACTCATCAAATAATGTGATCTTAAATAAGAACAGTTTGAAAAAGGCTAAACCATTTTATTCCCTAGATTATATAATTTCTGCCACCTAGGACACCGGCACAACTCCACATGGGCCTACACAGACAGACACACAGACGAACACCTGCACACCAACGACTGTTGATCCCTAATCTACACATCACCCCAACTTCCATGCAATTCATTGAATTAATGATTTTTTAATATTTTAACAGAAAGGTAGTTTCACCAAGTGTTTTACAGTTTTTACTAAAAGGAGACTAAAATATAGTTTAGAGTCTTTCTTATTCATCTACTTAAGTTTCTTCTTTGTAATTAAAATTGTGGATCTAACCTATAATTCAGTCACAATCTTGAAGAGTGACTGATGCTTATTACCAAGCAGGCTTACTTAACATGATGTATATTTCAGAGGACAGCACTTATGGTTTTTAAATCACTGGATCTTTCTGTTCAAAATAATCAGGGCTGAGCTTCATCTTCTGCAGTTTTCTCATTCTCAAAAGGCTTTTTTCTCTCTTTCCAACAAAACAAGCTGTTCTTTCCTTTCTCTACGTATCACGAGCTACAAAAGCAGCCCAAGACTGTCGCATGGGTATCTGGAAATGGGATTTCATTAACTATGACACTAAATCAATTAACCAAAATATGTAAAAATTTCCTTAAACATTGCTAAAGCTATAATATGGCTTAAAATAATGAACAGATCCTTCATAGCAGGTAAATGACTCAACAACTGCCTTTTGCATTCTCACTGCAGTTCTGGTGCTTCAGGTCAGGGCAAGAACTTGAGGAACTATGGCACTGTGGAAACTCAGCCATCTGTGGGTCTGGAACTGTGCGTGAGTGCTCAGAACATTTTCCTAAGGAAAAGAATGGCACAAGGGCACAGTGTACCCGTGTCTGGCTCACAGCAACCACTGTGCGCTCCCCGGGGGTAACACTGCTTCTTCAGGCACTACCACCCAGAGGTACTCCTCAGTCAGCTTCCACTCCCCTCTCCCTTTCCCATTCCTTTTTCTTCGAATTCTCACTTCCTTATATGGATGACAGCTTTGAATACATATGCAAGTGAACAAACTCTCACTGGAAAGTCATTCACCACCACCCTGCCGTATACATTTCTCCAGTTTTCAAAATGACAATGTCTTCAGCAGTGGCAATTTTAAAAAAATTATTTTTATTTATTTATTTGGCCACACCAGGTCTCTGTTGCAAGCATGTGCTATCTTTGGTTGTGGCATGTGAATGCTCAGCTGTGCCACATGGGGTCCAGTTCCCTGACCAAGGATCAAACCCCTGCATTGGGAGTGTGGAGTCTAAGCCACTAAACCACCAGGCAAGTCCCAATATGGCAATTTTAAGTTAAAAGAAACTTGATTTTAAAATATCTTACAAAACTTTCCCAAATTTAAGTTCCAATTTCAAGCCTATTAAAATATATACATGGATTCTTAATATTTTAAAAAAGTATCAAGATATTTCATTCCATAGAGGTGAGGAATAAAGTAAAAATCAGCTACATAGAAATGGTTGTTGTTGTTCCGTCATGTCCAACTCTTTGTGAGCCCATGAATTGCAACATGTAGAAATGCTACATTAAAATAGTCTGTGGTTTTACTACTAGCAGTAGGGTCAATAGCACGGCAGAGCATTTGCTATGTGTAAAACATTATTTCCAGTATCTAACATGGTTTTATTTTTCATTTAAATCTAAGAAAAACACTATGAAAGAAGTGCTTTGACTCACCCACTTTTTACTACCCCACACAGAGGTACATTGTTAACTTTTGTGCTTCTGGTTAAGTCTTTATCCTCTCGTTTTATCTCCAGTATTCTCCTACCACTGGTCTTGGAGGAAATCACATTTCCATCATTGGCCTGAGTAGCGTTGACTCTCAATTCCTCCAGAATATGAAAGAGTAATTTCATATTAGTAATTTACAACATGCTTCATATTTGAGGTTAAACCCCTAACTTCAAATGTCAGAAGAAGTAGGAAAAAACAGACCTAAATCTAAAAAAGTGAAGGTTTACACAAAGTATCTCTCATTTTTGGTATCCAGCCAGATGAGAATCTCATATTTTAAGTATTTTTCCTTCATAACTGGAAGTGCTTATATCTGGGTACATTAAAAAACCTTAGAGATTATAACCTATCCAGGCAGGAGTTCACATTTTACGACTTATTGTCTATTGTTTAAAAGATTTAAAATTTTCTCCACAGCGTCTTCAAATCTCTGGAGAAAAGAGGCTATATAAATTCAAAATAAACAAATCCTAGACAGTTTATGTGGTCACACTTTTGATTTTCCTGATATGCCTTTCCAACTGACTCATGAACATGAATTCATTTAATAAATTAATTTCAGAAAAAGAAAACAAACCTATCCCTAGTGAATGTCATTGTTTTTTACTGTGTCAACTAAGTGCTTCCAAAGTACTGCTTCAAACAAAGGTTTATTATTAGCGGCAAAAATTTATCTCCTCTGATTTGATGCTTATCATCTTTGCCTGCCTTGATTTTACCACACAGTATTTAATTTGCTAAGACTTAAGAGGGCATAAAAACCCTTCATTTTCCGAAGACAATCTCGAAGGTAAATAAAAATCCAGAGGCGCTTTCATAAAGGAACAAAGTTTAGTACAAACTTTTCCTTAAGTGCTTCAGTGAGAAAGAAACAATGTTAGGCTTCAGGGAATACCCGAGCACCAACTCAAACACAGCTGTCATCAACAATTTAAAACTTATTTTAAAATAACTTTCACAAAAGCCACAATGCTGTATCTTTAAAGGTTGACAGAATTCTGAGACTGAAATCCTGCCAGTGGTAAGTTCTGGGTTCAGAAAAATAGAAAAACATGCCAAAAAAAAGGGGAAAACCTGAAGAAAGATGAAGGGGAGATCCTACATATAAGAATTAAAGTATCCAGGAATTCAGATATATCTTCATTGACTGTACGCGTTAGCTAGTTACAGGAAGCCTTAAAAATGGTGTTAAATGCACCATCTGGAATCCTGTAAAATGAACCTTTACCTGATGGTTAGTGGCAATTTATTACTAAACACAAGAGAGACGCATGAGCTTTTTTGGACTCATATAGGACATTATCCTTGCAACAAGACCAATATTCACTAAGCAACATATCCCCTGAACAGTAAAACAGACCACTCAAATCATGGTAAAGATCCTATAGCATAATGGATTTCAGTTTGTGAACTGAGAGACTTTTTTTTCCTTCTGTTAATCTCTCCTTACAACTTCTTTCTTCCAGGAAGCCATCCAGTAATAGTTCTTCCAAAACTTTCAACTTTCATATTTTGGGTCTTAAAATCAGTATACTGCCGATTCATATAGCCCCAAATTCCTGGGTAACTGAGAGTCTACACGTCCCCCACAAGTTGTGAGAACCCAGAGATATGATTTTAATGCTGAGGCAGGACAGGGTGGGAATCAGGCACTCAGCTGAAAATTTCTTTCTGCTATACCATCATGTGCCTGTGCATATTTTATATGTGTGTACATTAGCTGAAAGTTTATCTGTGTTTATCTAGCATGCTGACCTCCGTCTTTCAAATGATCCTGGCATAGTTTTATACAGAAAAATGTTCCTCCTCAGCCCTGCCACTACAAATGTCAGAAGTCACAAAAGCCCAGGGTCTCTAGACTTTTAGCCCAACCTAGAGGTTGCCTCAGCACTTCCTGCCATGAGCCAGCAGCAGCTGTCACCTTCTGCCACACGGAAGACGGATACACAAGAAACCTGCAGGCTTGGCTTCCTAATTCACCCCCAAATGAAAGCATGAAGTCACGGCTGATCCTGACACTCTAATGCCAATATCAGTTATTGAAAAAAGTATTCCACTTCAAAAGGCAATTTAATTCGCTGAGACATAGTCCACTTGGTACTGAGATGCCATGACAGCTGTCTTAAAAAGTTGCTCAAAATGCCCTAAGTGTCTGGATTGTTCGTTGAAAGCATCAGTCTCAGTGGCTCTATCTTATAATAACCATGAAATTTCTTATGATAATGATGAATACATGTTAAGATATATTATGCTAACCATTAATTATGCACATGCCACATCTCCACAATTAAGTAAAAGAGCAAGGGCCAAAATGTAACTCTCTAGAAAGTTTCCAGCAATGATAGAACAATTGACTAGTTAGTTAATAAAATACTGTTCTAAAGCAAAGCAAACAAACAAAAAAAATCCAAATTTCTCAGTCCCTCTAACAATGAGTGGTTCTGACCTAAACATATTTATTTCCAAAGTTATCCTTTCTCTGTTATTAAAAAAATATTTATTTTATTTATCTGTGGCTGCACTGGGTCTTTGTTGCTGCACACAGGCTTTCTCTAGTTGCTGCATGCAGGGGCTGCTCTCTGCTGTGGTGTGCAGGCTTACTGCAGGATGATTTCTCTTATTGCAGAGCATGGGCTCTACAGCACAGGATCAGTCATTGTGGCACACAGGCTCCATTGCTCCACGGCATGTGGGACCTTCCCAGACTAGGGGTAGAACCCGTGTCCCCTGCATTGGCAGGCGAATTCTTAACCACTGGACCACCAGGGAAGTTCCTGTTATTTTTTTAAACCAGTGTGAGTGAGCAAACGTATGCTCATGCAGTCTTGGGTGGAGGATGGAGAAAGAGGCATTTTCCTGTCTTACAAGAAGTCAATAACTCTACAGATCAGATCAGTTGCTCAGTCGTGTCCGACTCTTTGCGACCCCATGAATCACAGCACGCCAGGCCTCCCTGTCCATCACCAACTCCCAGAGGTCACTCAGACTCACATCCATCGAGTCAGTGATGCCATCCAGCCATCTCACAGATATTAGGGATAAAATGATTGCAATCAAAGCTGATTTTAACACATTGAAAATGTTTTTCTTCAGTGCTGTTCTTTGGGCAATATATGTCAACTGGATCAGTTTCAGCAAAACCAGAAGCAAGAGTAGTTTTTGCTATAAATTATATACATACAGTTAGTCATATCCACATATACAAATATACATTCATAAGGCCTTCATAAAGCTCAGTAAATTCAGTATAATATTTTTTCCTCTGTTAAGTCTTTCTTTGTTATTTAAGCCCCAAAATAAAATATGAAAATTCAACTGGTAGAAAGTTCTCATCTTTTTGACATGTCAGATGTCTCTTGCTTCTTCCAGTCATATGCAAGAGAGTTCAGACATGTCCTAAAATATCTCCTCAGGTATTTCTATATTGTATATATGCATTCCCATTCTCTCCCACACCTCTCTTTCTCTCTCTCTCTCATACACACACACACACACACACACACCTCCTACATATGAGCCTCTGTAGGGTTCATTCAACCAAAAGAAGATACAACAAAATAACAACATGCATATGTGAATTTAGCTTCATTGTTTGTTTATTCATAAATACCTTGATTTCTTAGACTGCTGAACATATTTGCAAAGGCCCATAGAGAATAGTTTTATACAAGTATTTTTCACTATAATTTGTACTAAAATCACTTTGTAAGAAAGGACTTGGAAAATGTTTTCAAAGAACTTCAAGGTGATGCTTGCATAAATATAAGTCATATGAGGCTTTGGGGCTTCGCTGATGGCTCAGTGGGTAAAGAATCCTCCTGCAATGCATGAGACACAGGAGACGTGGGTTTGATCCCTGGGTTGGGAAGATCTCCTGGAAGAGGAAATGGCAACCCACTCCAGTATTCGTGCCTGCAAAAGCCCATGAACAGAGAAGCCTGGTGGGCCACAGTCCATGGAGTCACAAAGAGTCAGACATGACCGAGAGACTAAGCACATACTAAGTACTACAAGGTCCTAGGCCACTGGTGTGGTTGAGAGAAGTTCCTCAGAGTATCCAGAAAAGACGCACTGCCAACTCTACTGCGAGTTTTAATGTGGCTGGGTGTTTTAAGCTGCAGCCCACAGAAAATGGTAGAGTAAAAAGAACTGCCAAGGATTTTAACACTGAAAGTGAAGAGAGGATATAATCATTGTTGCCCAGAATCAGTCTCCTAAAATGAGTGATTAACTAGGGACAGGGTCCAATGTGTCACAATGGGACATATCAAAAGCCATTATACAAGGACAGCTGATGACAACAGCGCCTGGAGTAGGGAAAATGAAATTGCTGACTTCACATTAGTTATGGGGGAAAAACAACAAGAGGAACAACAACAAAAAACTAAATTTCTAAAAACAACACACATTCAAAAATTGCACCAAATCTAAAAGGACATCAGGATTCATTATGAATTAGAAGGACCAAGGGAAAGAGCATGCGTAACATTAGACAAATCTCACAAAAGAGGCCATTTTTATATCTACTGTTATTAGAGAAAAGACATCAAAAAACATGGAACACAACAGATATATATATATATATATATACATATATATATATATATATCCATTGATATATGAAAGAGAAAGAAGTAAATATAATACCCAGGCAAATGTTGTAGCCATACATTCTTAATATCACCAAAAATATATGAAATCTATACACATCCAATGGAAACCCACTCCAGTGTTCTTGCCCGGAGAATCCCAGGGATGGGGGAGCCTGGTGGGCTGCCGTCTATGGGGTTGTACAGAGTTGGACACAACTGGAGCAACTTAGCAGCAGCAGTAGCATACACATCCAAATAAAAACCAGAAATCCCTTGAAATGACTGATTTGCCTTACCCCAAATTTAATAATAATACCATAGTAAGCTATATTAATAGTATAGAGTAAAGGAAGAAAGATGTTAGATGTGATGCTAACAAAAGTCAAAAAGTACATATCTATTTGACCACTGAAGAATGTCAACTGAAACATTCTGCCCCTGATAAGAGCAGAAGTACTCTTAATCACTGGAATTAAACTATAGTATCAAAAAAATAGGTCATTTTAAAGGTAGCATTCCTTAAAATATGACAAACTGTAAGAAAAAAATTACTTGATTTATGAATACTATAAGTATTCCAGGTATAATGATTACAGGTTAAGACAGCTTATACAATTTCTCTTATTACTTGCATTAAATGATTGTGCTTTCAGCACTGTTCAATAATATCTCATGTAAATAAATGAGAGACATCGCATTCCTTCGCTGTATTCTATTTGTGATCATTGTTTTAAGCAAGTCAGTAAGTACAGCCCACACTCAAGAGAGAGGGTTATACCTCAGTATCAGTTTCAGGAAGTGAGGATCCTGGCAAAACACATCTTAAAAAAAAAAAAAAAAAATTCACTTCTTTATCTATTCAGCTGCTCCAGGTCCTGGTTGCAGCATGTGGGATCTTTAGTTGTGGCACGCAAACTCCTAGGTGCAGCATATGGGATCCAGTTCCCTGACCAGGGATCTAACCTAAGCCCCCTGCATTAGGAAGGCAGAGTCTGAGCCACTGGACCACAAGGGGAATCCTTGTGGATTCCTCTTTAAGGAATCCGTGAGATTGTCCGTGAGAGACATCTTAAAGACCACCAGTCCCAATAGGTGGGGTTTCCCAGGTGGGTCAGTGGTAAAGCATCCACCTGCCAGTGAGGGAGACACAAGAGACATGTGTTCAGTTCCTGGGTTGGGAAGATCCCCTGGAGAAGGAAGTAGAAACCAACTCTAGTATTCTTGCCTGGGAAATCCCATGTACAGAGGAGCCTGGCAGGCTACGGTTCAAGGGGGTCAAAAAGAGTCGGACAGGACTGAGCAACTGAGCACAATCCCAACAGGTAAACTTAAAACTCAGTAAGTTCTATGTATTAACTGTTTCATTTTTGAAAATTGGGAAAAGTAAGCAATTATTAAAATCTATGTTGCACTAAAACACAACGCTTAGGCTACCGAACTAGTAGAATTCTAAAATTGTTTCCAATTCTAACACACAGAGAATCTATGAATTTATGGCACATACCATACAAAAATATATCAGAGTACATATGTTTAATAAGACATGATTAAGTGCAGGAGTTCAAAAGAGAAAAATAATTGGTAGGAAAGAATAAAGCAAAAAATATTTGGACAGGTAGATTTTAGAATAAAGAGAATTCCAGTAAAAGGAACAGCATGAACAAAAAAGAAAAGCATGGAGGTAGGGAATTGTAAGGTCTTGTTAAAGAAACTGAAAATGGTCTTGGTTTTAGTGTAAGGATGTATATCTGGTAGAGGAAAGGGAAGGATGAAGCTACACCGGGAGAATGGATTAGAATAGAGAGGATCATGAATTCCAAATCAAAGAACTCAGCTAAAAAGGAGCCACAGAAGATTTTTGAGTAAAGTGAGACTACCTGCAGAGCTGTGATTTAGAAATAAACATCTGGCAGCCACATGGCCTGAAAGAGGATCATAGCTCTTGGAATAGAAGAGGGAGTCCATTCCCCAGCAGTGGGTTCTATGGACTTCTCTGCCTGGCCACACTCTCTTCTTGCTCTCTAGTTTAGCTCAGATCTCTCTCCTGATATACATTTCCAACATGCCCATTCACATGTCTCCCAGTTTATACATGATCCCTCCTCTCCAACCTGCTCTCCTCTTATATTCCTTCTTTTTTTAAGAATTTTAAAAATATTTATTTTTTTTGGCTGCCACAGGTCTTAGTTGTGCACGCAGGATCTTTCACTGTGGTACAGAAGCTCTAGAGCATATGGACTTAGATGTCCCATGGCATGTGGGATTTTAGCTCCCCAACCAGCAATCGAACCCCAGTTCCCTGCACTGGAAGGCAGATTCTCAACCACTGGACCACAGGGAAGTCCTGTATCTTCCTTCTCATTGTTCTCAGTGCTGTGGCTGATTCAGTGCTCCAAGACTCCACCTCCCTAACCCCCAACCTTTCATTCAGCCTGGCTACCATCATCACCCATCTAACACCTACCTTCAATTTCTAACATCCCTGGCTTATGTCAGGTCTTCAGAAGGTCTTGCTACCACAATGTAAAGATAACGGAATAATGTGGAGGCATCTTCCACCCCAATTGTTACCTTTGTTTGGAAGATCCTGGAAGACTTTTGACAACCTAATCAAACGGATGAGTTCAGAAGATGCAGGAAGGACAGATATTAGATTTTCTACCACTCTGGTAAAATGGTGGCCTGAGAGTCAATAATTATGCTATTATGACTAATTATGTTAATATAAGATAATGATGTCAATAATTACATTAAATAGTAGAAAATAAAGGAAATGATATTGCTCAAACACATGAGATTGTGTTCTGATGTTTATCCACACTGTGCAAAGGGACCTCTTCAGGGATTGCTGGAAGTCCTGGAACATGCATAACTGTAACAAACAGCAACGGCAGTCCTTAGAACTGAACTCAATACACTTTGTGACAGTGATTATGATTCTGTTGGACACCTGATAAACAGAGATGGGGGGACACACATCATTTCTGAAATATCAGTGGCATGTGATGAAAATGAATCTGCTTTAAATTCCATAAACAGATAGAGAATGACCAGCAGAAGGGAGGGAGGGTGAGGCAGCCTCCTTCAGTTTGGCTTAAGAGATGAATCTTCCTGCGATTCCTAGGTGAATACATAGGAGAAAGAGAGGTGAGGAAAGCTATCTTTCAGCTCTCTACCTCAGACTACAAATTTCTTAAAAAACAAAAGACCAACAACAACAACAGAAAAGATCAAAACACTTCCTGGGAAAGGAGGGGTTCTGTCCAAGGACATTAAGAATCAGAAAGTGTAGATCTGACCTGTTTAAACAAGTTTTGGCAGGTGTGAACAGTGTACCATGCACTGCTTAAGGCACTGTCGGACTAAGTCCCACACCCAGCAAAAATTCTCCTGAAGCTGGAATTCAGGACTGGCGAGAGCTGGGGAGGGTGGGGAAAGTTGGCATGTGCTGCTCACCTCTGAGGAGCCAGAGGAGCCAGGTACAGACTGGGTGATGCCTGCACCACCAGCTCAGATCCTGGAGATAAGAAGATGGGACTTGGCACAGCAGTTCAAAGCTAGTTGTGTTTTTAGAATGCTGGGAGCAAAGTGACCTCAAAAGGAAACAAGGGTAACAACAACCCCTTACTCATGATACTTCTGTCAGCCTAAGATCATGCAAAACCTGTGATTTGGAGAACTAGATAATACCCCACAAGGAGAAGAGAGTCTTGGCCTCCTCACAGAAGGAGAATTTTTAGATGCTCTAAAGCAGTTAGGAAGGACAATCACTCTTCTGGCTTTGCTGGAGAAGAGGAATGTTTATTGTTTATAGATGGCATCCATGAATAGAAGCCATGACCCACAGGGAGAAAGGTACAGAATGCTTGGAGAGCAATCACTAGGAACTTTAAGGGGGGTTCAGAGAGTAGAGTATTTCCCCCTCACAGTTAGGACAGCTGAAACCCAAGGAGGGAAGGGAAAGAGAGAAAAGTTCTTTTGGAGACAGATCTATCCCTGGTGGGAATGTAGGCTGAAGAGAGTAACTACCCCTCCATTCTCACCCTTTAAAGTGAAAAAGCATCAGAAAGGTGCCCAATTCTTAGACTCAGGGCAAGAAAAGAACTCAGAGAAAAAAAGAGAATACAGCTGGAGATACTGGGTGACCTCCATCAAATTTTATTCTGTCCAACATCATCAACTAAGACCAATGGTCACCTTCCAAAGAGTTCAGGACTGATTAAAGATGGCAGCAATAGTTAAAATGCTGCTCAACTTCCACATGGATTCAGTTGTGGTAATGTTATAGGGAAGAGTCAATTATGACTCCAGGTTGGATCTGTTTCTTTAACCTTTGCTTCTCATTGCTTTTATTCACTAAAAGGATACTGTTTATACATAATGGCCTGCCTCAGGGAAGCCTGCTCCTCTGTCTGAATATTAAACCAATGTGCCTTTGTTCAGGATCCTGTCCACTTGTGGGTGACTACAGGAAGGGAGAAATGAACACATCCTGTCTCAGAGGCTTGCCATTCTAGGAGATATCTGCAAGGTTAATGACCTTTTTACTCTATTTCTTCACTCATCTCTGTATTCTATAAAAGAACCTGCCATTCAGACCCGGATAAGATGGTTATTTTGAGACATTGGTCTGCCATCTCAGTCAGTGGCTTTCTAAATAAAGTATTCCTTACTTCAATACCTCATCTCTCAGATAACCGTCCTGTCATGCACAGCAGAGTGCTGCTAAGTCACTTCAGTCGTGTCTGACTCTGTGTGACCCCATAGACAGCAGCCCACCAGGCTCACCCGTCCCTGGGATTCTCCAGGCAAGAACACTAATAGTAAGACCACTCTGAGGAGAGTTACCAAGCTCAGAGGATCTTGGCTGGCAAGAACTCACACAGGTAAAACACCGCAGGGAAGCATCCTGCAGGGCTGCATGTGAGAAAGTTTTCAAAGTCGATCAATATTTTTGAAACTTGTGTTCCATTCACCAAGTAACCGCTACGTATATGTACAAAGGAAACAAAAGACTTATGTTTGTCTTTAAAGACAAATGTAAATATAGCCATATATGTGTGCATGAGAAGATAATTTTTAAAACAAATTTTTGTATGATAGTATATTTACATTTTCATATAAGCATGTGTGATGTAAATTCACAGTAACTAGAATGAATGAATGAATGCACAAACAAATAACAAAGATCTGAGCAGCAACTTTTACATTACCTCTCCTCCAATCACCAATGTGGATTTTATTTATTTTTTTTCACAAACGTATAGTAGACCCTTGTTAAGTCTCTGGGAATGATAGCCTGTATTCTTCTACAACTTCCCAATTTGCAAATATAAAAATATTTTTACAAGAGCTTGTTCATGCTTCACATTTCTATAGAGAAGCTGGTATTCCCTGAGTTCAATCCCACACCACAAGCTAGCAACCTTTCCAGCTCTTACTAAGTTTGATCTTCTCACATGATGGTCATGCTTGAGAAAAGCATGGGCAGAATCCTAAAGCCTTGGCTACTGGGCTGCAAAGGCTAGTCAGAATTCCTCTCTAGTTAGTAATGAAATTGAACCTAATAATGGTAGATTCCATTGACTGGGGGCTGACCACATACCAGACACTATAAATTATTTATGTCACCTGTTTATGTCACAGCACACACAATTTTTTAGACAGGTTTCATTCCCCGCAACTTCAGATGGTGAGGTTGTAGTTTGCAAAGACTGTCCAAGTATGCAGTGGAGAACTCAAACCAGGTGTTCCTGACACCAGGGCTCAGATTTGTGATGACCGTGCTACACCATGTTCCCACTAGTTCCAGTCTCTGAGACTTCCAAAGCACATTTCAGGTGTTTGCCTCAGGAAAATTTACAATAACAATGTGACATCACAGAGCTCCAGAGACTAATGGGAATAGTCAAAACTATGAATGCTAATAAATAAAATCTCTATTGGATGATATAACAAACGTCTTCCTCACTTTGCCTTTTTTCTAAATTTGTCATATTACTCACAGTATACAACTTTCCTGAAACAAGACAATTCAGTTAACTTCTTAAGCACATACTGTGTAAGTACACACTGGGTTAGGGACTTTCATACACACAATCTCTACCATCATCCCCACCAGCACTGATGGAGGTATTATTTTTCTTATTTATTAGTGAAGAAACTGAAGCCTAGAAAGATCAGCCAAAATATCATATTCCTGAAGGACAAAGCCTATGCTTTTTTCATGTATATATTTGTATATATTTTTATGCTTATAGGCACAGAAAAGTGAAAATGTTAGTCACTCTGTGGTATCCAACTCTTTGCAACTCCATGGACTACAGCCCACCAGGCTCCTCTGTTCATGGAATTCTCAGTAAATGTTGAGTACTAAACGGATCAAACGGGGAAGGCAATGGCACCCCACCCCAGTACTTTTGCCTGGAAAACCCCATGGACAGAGGAGCCTGGTAGGCTCCAGTCCATGGGGTCACTGAGAGTCGGACACGACTGAGCGACTTCCCTTTCACTTTTCACTTTCATGCACTGGAGAAGGAAATGGCAACCCACTCCAGTGTTCTTGCCTGGAGAATCCCAGGGATGGGGGAGCCTGGTGGGCTGCCGTCTGTGGGGTCACACAGAGTCGGACATGACTGAAGCGACTTAGCAGCAGCAGCAGCAGCAAACGGATCAAATGGAGGAAATGGGTTCTGGAAGGGACAGTAGTGTCTTTCTTGTTTACCACTGTCTAGGGGTTTCCCTGATAGCTCAGTTGGTGAAGAATCCGCCTGCAATGCAGAAGACCCTTGTTAGATTCCTGGATTGGGAAGATCTGCTGGAGAAAGGGTAGGCTACCCACTCTAGTAATCCTTGGCTTCCCTTGTGGCTCAGCTGGTAAAGAATCTGCCTGCAATGCATGAGACCTGGGTTCAGTCCCTGGGTTGGGAAGATTCCCTGGAGAATGGAAAAGCTACCCACTCTAGTATTCTGGCCTGGAGAATTCCATGACCTATACATAAGTCCACAGGGTTGCCAAGATTCTAAGACTGAGTGACTTTCACTTTCACTTTATGCTAGATGCTCACTGAATGCTTGTTGAAGGGAGGGAGGAGTTCTTCACATCTCACTCTCTTTTGAGCTTAGAGCATGTAGACAATTTCTTTATCATCTTTCTATTTATAATATCCAGCACAGTACCTGACACTCGGACACACTTAACAAATGAACATTGACTGTAGAATATCTACTGAAATAACAAGTTGAACACACACACCCATACAACAACTTTTTAAGATAGCAAGAGACTTCCAAAGGCAAAAGAAACATAAGCCAATGATCAAGTCAACAACTACAAAGGAGCAGATAAAATCAAACGGAATAGAAAATCAGAGAAGCTGACTGTTGAGTGTATAGAGACACTGCCATGGAAACTCACAAACACACACATAGCGCAGTGTAGCCCCACAGAGACGGTTAAGTATTTAGATTCTTCAGGTATTCAGGTCCCATATCATTTAATACCTTAAAAGTAAAGGTCACAACACTGAATAGAATCACCAATCAGGGTGCAAAGTAGTGCTGTTAAGTACACAGAGAAACTGAATTCACACATTCCTCTCCCTTTTGGCTGTGATTTTTCTAATATAAACTGTAGAGAGCAGTAGAATTATAATCTCACCATAGATTGGATGCTCTACTTAACAAAATTGGTCATATTCTTATTTTCTTCTTCCTTGGGGAGCCTTCGTCTCAAGATAACTTTTAAATAGAAAGAACCAGCTTTTCCACAGAGCCTGATTATCAATTTGCACCTCTGGCAAAGAGAGGCCTAGAACTCTATTGTTTCGTTAATTGTCAATTTGCATCTTTGAAAGGTGTTGCATTTTCTCTTCTTTCTAGCAGGTTAAGACTAATTCTGTATGTTAATAAATATTATAAACACTTTCCACAGAAATGTAGTTTGCTTAAAAGTATGTTATTATTGTTATTCTCAATTTTCCTCTACTTAATTACACCTTAGATCTTAAAGTTGATTTTATGAAAACTAGTTAAGCTCTGATTTAAACTTTTTCTTCAAAAATACCTTTTGTTTTTCAAATAAACATTTAGAGAAAATGCTATTTAAAGCACCAGTTATTGATAGTCACGAAAAAGCTACAAATTAATTAAGAGATAATTTCACAAGGATAGCTGAGATTTTTACCTTGAATAAACGATGTGAAAATATGCCTTCCTTTTCTTCCTTCTTCAGACATAGCATAAAACATATGCTAAGAAACCAAAAATCCATTTTACAAAGTAACAGAAAAGATGGAAATAGAAGTTGTAAAAAATATTAGGAAAAGGAATACAAATAAGATACAGGTTATTCCCTACACTTGTGTTTACAAGCAGCTACTTGAGAACCAGAAGTTCTTAACATACACTATCAGTACTAGTTCCACTACTTGCTTTGGAATGATATGATCTCGTTGATATGCTTGTCAAAGCAGGTATTTTTAACCCATTGCAACATTTTCCCTATCTGACTGCTAGATATAAAATACTAAGTCAAATATTATATGGTAACTCTCAAGCCTTTGAACTGAGGGAGGTAGTGTTTAAAAAGATCAAGTGATCATTTCCCACTAAATCTAAACGAGATTTTTGTTGCTAAGAAAACAACTTCACACATAGCTTAAATTTACTAGATTTATTTATGTTCTACCTTTTTGCTTAAAGGGATTGGAGAGGGGTAACCTCTATTTGTGTTTCTCAACTTTGGTTTCTGAAGTGCAAAATCATAGAAAAACAATATCTGTGGATCAATAACAAAGATAATATATTTTAATGTGTCAGTAAAGTGCTCTATAAAATAGGAATGTCACATGTGTTATTTATTACTATCTATGGGCTTGCTCCTAAACCATGTCATCTCTCCAAAAAGCATGCACTTAATGATATAAACCTTATGATAAATATTTAAAAGCTTTCTTGCATGCATCAACACCCTGAAAAGAAAATTTAACATTTAAATTAACTTCATCAATTCAGCCTATCCAAAGGCCTCAGGATATTTGTGTCTTTTATACACACACACACACATATATGTATATGTGTGTGTATATATATATCACATTTTATACACAAATCTATTGTATAATGCCTCAACATTGTTACAAATTCCTTTTCATGAAATCTATGATATTCATCAAACTAAATCTACTACTACTACTAAGTCACTTCAGTCGTGTCCAACTCTATGCGACCTCATAGACGGCAGCCCATCAGGCTCCCCCGTCCCTGGGGTTCTCCAGGCAAGAACACTGGAGTGGGTTGCCATTTCCTTCTCCAATGCATGAAAGTGAAAGTGAAGTCGCTCAGTCATGTCCAACCCTCAGTGACCTCATGGACTGCAGCCTTCCAGGCTTCTCCATCCATGGGATTTTCCAGGCAAGAGTACTGGAGTAGGGTGCCATTGCCTTCTCCCAAACTAAATCTATCTGGGGGGGGGGAGTTAGGATAAAAATGATATTTTAGCTACTAGAAGAAGAAGCCACTGTGTACAAAGAACCAGTGAAGTAATGAAGAATTGAGTAATAAATTCTATATGCAAAAAAGTCAATCCCATCAAATAATATATCCGAGAAATAGGCAAGACTCATTAATAGCTTAAGTGGTTCTAAAGGAATTTCAGTGTTTTTGTTCTTACCTCGTTTTTTTACTTTTTATTTAAAAATACATATACTTCCCAATTTTTAATGGAGATATTCACTGTTATAGTTCATAAATTTTTTATTCAACATCTACTACGTGCCAACTTTGTTGAACTAATTTTGAAAAAAAATCAGATTGTGCATGTAGAATATTTTAGGAGTAGGACTGAACATACACATACATACACAAATGACTTCAGTTTAAGTCAAATCTGATATCTTGGGGCACAATAAATATAGTCAATTATCACCAAAGAATAATTTTAATCATGTTATGTAAATTGATTGGAATCACTTTCAGGTCAGCCTGTTAGTAAAAGTTTTGAAGATGGAAGTCCACATTTCTTTAATTCTTGAGATCATTTGTTACATATACATCCCTGAGCATGCTTAATCAAATCTCCATGAACTGTAGCCCTCCAGGCTCCTCTACCCATGGGATTTTCCAGGCAAGAATACTGGAGCAGGTTGCCATTTCCTACTCCAGGGGATCCTCCTGATCCAGGGATTGAATCCATGTCTCCTGCGCTGATAGGCAGATTCTTTACCACTGCTCCACCTGACATCATTTACTTCTTTCTAAAGGTTGAAATGGTTCCTACGAGACACCTGATCTCTTATGGAATCCCAGAATCAGAGCTTTCTTCTGTCATGAAGTTGACTATCTGCCTCCTTTTTGGTAATGAATAAAGCTGTGATTAGGAACAAGAAGTCTGAGAGATCCTTTAAAACAACAGCAACATTTCTCCAAAGAAGACATACAGATGGCTAACAAACACATGAAAAGATGCTCAACATCGCTCATTATCAGAGAAATGCAAATCAAAACCACTATGAGATACCATTACACGCCAGTCAGAATGGCTGCGATCCAAAAGTCCACAAGCAATAAATGCGGAAGAGGGTGCGGAGAGAAGGGAACCCTCTTACACTGTTGGTGGGAATGCAAACTAGTACAGCCACTATGGAGAACAGTATGGAGATTCCTCAAAAAACTGGGAATAGAACTGCCTTATGACCCAGCAATCCCACTGCTGGGCATACACACTGAGAAAACCAGAATTGAAAGAGGCACGTGTACCCCAATGTTCATAGCAGCACTGTTTACAATAGCCAGGACGTGGAAGCAACCTAGATGTCCATCCACAGATGAATGGATAAGCAAGCTGTGGTACATATACACGATGGAGTATTACTCAGCCATTAAAAAGAATACATTTGAATCAGTTCTAATGAGGTGGATGGAACTGGAGCCTATTATACAGAGTGAAGTAAGCCAGAAAGAAAAACACAAATACAGTATACTAATGCATATATATGGAATTTAGAAAGATGGTAACAATCACCCTGCTTATGAGACAGCAAAAGAGACACTGATGTATAGAACAGACTTTTGGACTCTGGGACTGGGAGAGGGTGGGACGATTGGGGAGAATAGCATTGAAATATGTATAATATCATATCTGAAACGAGTCAGTCCAGGTACGATGCCCTATAACAGATGCCTGGGACTGGAGCACTGGGATGACCTGGAGGGATGGTGTGGGAGTGGGGGAGGGAGGAGGGTTCAGGATGGGGAGCACGTGTATTCTGGTGGTGGATCCATCTCGATATATAGTAAAAGTAATACAATATTGTAAAGTTAAGAAAAATTAAAATAATAATAATAATAATAATAATAAAAAAATAAATTGAAAGGAAGAAAAAAATAAATAAATAAAACAACAGCAACAAAAATATATACTTTGTCCCAGGCAAATATTTAGCAGTGTATGAAGTTAATAAACTATCCAAAAATATATATGAAACTTAATAACTTTGTGAAATTTCCTTTAAAACAAGAGATTAAAAAATTCTATATAAATTTAGCTCAAAGAAATTGGTACTTGAGAAAAGAAATTAAAGCTTCTGGTTTATGTAGTGAATAGAATGAAAATAACTTCTTTTCAACTGACATTGAGATCATTGGTTTTTTTTCCACTCACTGATGGTAGATATATGGAAACTGGATTTAAATCACAATATAAAGGATATGAGCAATATGTGTAGAAACTTTACGAGGTTTCTGCTAAGTTTTTAATCTCAACTTTTCCATTTTAGGTCTTATGATTATGTAGCTCCCTTCTTCAAAATGTTCCAAGAGTTCCCCATAATTTGCAATAAAATCTTAAACCTTTTTCCTGAGTTAGCTAGTCCTAAAGGACTTCTAGTATGGGTATATTTTCACTGTTTAACAATTTATTGCGTTTATTTGTGCTTCAGGGTTTAGTCCTTGTATTCATATTCACATTCCTTCCCGCTCTTTCCATTTTGGTCCACGCTCATTTTCTTGCCGATGACTCTCACATTTATATTTCCAGCCCACACTTCTGTTCAATATTTCTACTTGGATATATAATTGGAATTTCAAACTTATGTTAAAACCTGATATATTATTCATCCTCAAACCTGCTCTTATCTTCAAATCTCAGTACATGAAAAGGCCCTCTTCTCGGTTACGCTGGTCCAAATCCTCAAGTCATCTTGAGACCTTTTTTTTTTTCCTTCCTTAAATACCCCATCCTCATTTGGGTCAATGAATCTTGTTGACTAAACCTTTAAAATACTGTAGGTTTTGTCCACTTCTTACCACTTCCTCTGCTACCACCCTGATTCAATCCACCATGATCTCTTGTCTGGCTTATTGTCATATCTTCCCAAGTGGCCTCCCAGTTTCCATTACTTAAGCAAAACCTGTGTCTTCTTCATACTAAAGCCAGATTGATCCCTTTAAAAAGCTCAATCAGTTCTCTGCCCCAAATCCCAATCAAGGTGTCTCATCTTATTCAGAGTGAAGGACAAAGTCCTCACAATGTCCTACAACACCTATAAGACCTGGCTCCCAATTATTTTCTGACCTGTTATTCACTCCTCCCTGCACTCTTCTCCAGCCCCAAGGACCTCCTTGTTCTTCCTTACAGACATGTTCCCATTTGCTATTCCTTGCTCTTTGATGTCCATTTACCTGTCATCCCTCATGAAGACAGAGATTTTTATATGTTTTGTTCATAATTTTATATCCTCAGTACCTAGAAATATGTCTGGAACATAACCAGTGTTCAGCAGTTATTTGTTGTTGGATACTAACTTGACTGCGTCCCTCTGTGTCGTGCTGTGCTAAGTCACTTCAGTCGTGTCCGGCTCTTTGTGACCCCATGGACTGTAGCTCACCAGTCTCGTCTGTCCATGGGATTCTCCAGGCAAAAATACTGGACTGGGTTGTCATATGCTACTCCAAGGGATCCTCCTGACCCAGGAATTGAATGCACATCCCTCATGTCTCCTACGTTGACAGCAGTTTCTTTAACACTAGCATCACCTGGGAAGCCCAACTATAGTCTCTAAATTCTTTGTTTTGTTTATCCATGCACCCTCAGTGTCAGAGTTCTTGGTCCATAACAAATGTCCAATAAATACTAATTAGTGAGTTAATGGGTTAATTAATGAACTAGTGAAACTCTTTAGCAAGGAACAAAACTTTCAGATAAAGAAAACTTGAAATCATGGGAATTACCTGTTTACCCTCCATGTAGCATTTATGTTCTCTCTATGCCTCTACAAGGATTTTTTCAATCTTCCTTTTATTTGAATCTTCTGAGCTCTTACTATCTAGGTCTAGCTAAGTTACATAGCATTTTAAGCAGCTAAATAGCTGAACTGAAGTAATAATACTTTTTCTGTTTTCTCTTCTTCTTTATACCCATCTATTAAACGTTAAAAGCTTTTGCAATGATCATATATTACTTGCTAATTAAGAGAAAAAAATGCAAGACATTAAAAAGCAAAAAGAAAAATACTGAAACGTCATTTAATTCTTTAATATTAATATGTTGAGAAAATGCAAGTTCACCATACATATTTAGAAGGTGTCTTCAAAACACAGTCATTTACTTGATTATGTAAAATGGATGAGTAAAGACAGGTCTTCCTCAAAACTTCAAATTAATACCTATATAAGTGATAATCAACTTCATTCCTCCTCATCCCTTACTGAATCTTTTATGATCTTCATCATCAGAGTCAAGAGTAGAAACATCAAAATAAAATGTAAAAGTTACCTTTAAAATAATTGTTCAGCAAATCATTTAGGAAGCTTTACTAATTTCCTCTAGTTTCAAATACAAAGGGGAAACTAGTTCAGATAAAAACCATCCTTCCTGCACCTTTCCAGCATGAGGTCCTCTTTATTCTCAAGGCCTTGGGCCCAAATGAAAGTTAAACTTTAAGTCCCAGAAAGAAATCTTGAAAGTGCCAAATATCTGTTCATCTAACTCAGCCTTTAGAAAACGGAGGCATGTGACTCTTTTTGAACCTGCCTTCAAAGCTAAGGATCTTCAGCCACAGGCTTCTCTTTCACATCACTTGGGGCCCACTGGTGATCAGACAGCTGTGCAGCCGCCTGTGTTACCACCAAAGCTTTGTAGCCTCTGCCGGCACATCCATGCTGGGGACAGGCACCCGTGTCACTGACGGTATTCTCTTGGTTGGTAATTACAGAATGAAAATCACTGGAGTCCTAACATGTGAAGGAAGTGCCGGGAAGCAGGATTCTCTTAACACCATTTGACAATGACTACTTTAATTTATAGCTATATCTTTGGAATAAGCAGAGGGACAGAGGAGGGGGTGAGGTGGGAGGTATGGAGGGGCTGTCCTCATGCCGCCCAGTCCTACCTACCAATCAAATGTTCTGAGGAACCACCACCTCTGGCATTCGTGTGAAACTTTTTCTAGTGAAATACATAACATTCATTTGCCTCTTTCTGACATTTAACAACAGACTTGACACTGGCACAATGTATCTGAATGATCTGTCGTGGGAGCACTTTTTCAAAAATTGCCAAATTCCCACACAATTGGCAAAATTTTCAGCACTTTTACAACTCACTCATCAGCAGCGCCTGGAATTCCCTACTAGGGTACTCTAACTTTTGGATGGGAAAGTAGGAAGGAAGCAGAAAATCTGCAAAAATATAAATTAGTGCACAGAAATTCACAAGCTTCAATATCCCTTAGCATATAAACAGGAATAATGAAATAGAGCTGTGCCAACTATATTTAAATTCCACATGTCGTTTTAAAACATATTTAGAGAGAAATTAAAAATTTTTAAGTTAAAAATAAGGCTTGCTTTAAAAAGCATTCCTTATTAGGTAGGAAAGCCTTCATTTTCAATTTTTTTTTTTTTTTCTGGAAGCATAATAGAGTTTCCATTTGTACAAAGCTCTTCCAGTCTGGAAGCAAGAAACTGGTATGGGCATGAGATAATTGGTTCCAAGATAAGATTAAAACAAATGGAAAGCTTTTTATAAGTTTTGGTTTTTAAAATTATAGTAACCTTTAGCCCTAGGGTCAGCATCTTACAATCTTGATTCTAGGGAACCAAAGAGCCACCAAACCGCTAATACGAAAAAGATGAAGCCAGTTCTCTAGAATCATAGAACTTCAATGTATTGTAGAGGAACTCCTAAATGAAAGAGATAAAGAAAGGACTGAGAGCCTTTTATTTCACTCCAGGACAATAACTGACAGTTGTATTGAGCAATGAGTGTCAATCATAAAATATGTTCTGTATATTATTTAAAGAAAGGAATTTTAGGAACTTTTCCATCTGAATGGTTTGCCCTGAATGAAAAGACTCAGTTATCTAAAACACTGTTAACTTCAAAGACTTAAAATTTTGAACACGACAATGATTATCTTGAACTTCACTTTGTAAAGCATACTTGAACTTTGACTAAATCTTTGTGCAAAATAAAACAGTATAATCATTATCCCAGTAATAAGAAACAATTTCCTAAACCCTTATTGATACTACTATGATATATAACGAATTAAGATTGAGGGCAGAAGGAGAAGGAGGAGAGAGAGGATGCGATGATTGGATGGCATCATTAACTCAATGGACCTGAGTTTGAGCAAACTCTGGGAGATAGTGAAGGACAGGTAAGCCTGGCATGCTGTAGCCCATGGGGTGGCAAAGAGTTGGACATGATTTAGCAACTGAACAATAAGAACAAAAGCACTCTTGGTCTGGCCATTTAAGATCTTCATTTTCATTCCTTTCCATTTGTCCTTAAGTCTCTTCACCTAATGTCAGCAAAATACCCACAAGAATTCTTTCCACTGTTGTTGGAAGTAATCCAACTTTGAAATCTTCGGCTCTCATATGAGATTCTTACACAATCTATATCTTAAGAAACTATTCATGACTATGAATGAATTCAAACTATTCACTCAGTAATGCTGACAAGACTCCTCTTTAACTTCATTAAGTCATTCAGAGTGTTCCACCCTCCTTTTTCTTTCACTATCAGCCACCTCTTGGCTTCATTTCTTTGTTGTAATTCAGCATTTCACCATGCTATTTGCTAGCACCCTCAATTCTTTGTTCTCTTCTCTTTCATCCAAGATATTCTGAAATTGTTCAAATGTAGATCAAACAAGGTAAGAGGCCTTCCCACTATTTGCTCTTATCTTATTCAGAATTTTATTTATTTGAAATAAAAATACATCACAGCCTTTTTGGAGCAGGATACAGCCACACAACCAAGTTCTAAGAGTGTAGGCAAAAACATGTGTGTAATTTCTTGGATAAGGCATTAACTGAAAAGGAAGAGGCATGCCTTTCTTGTTCTCCTCATTTTTCTCAATGTATGATGTATGACTGGAGTACCAGCAGCCATATTATATCATGAGTTAGCCTTGGAAATGTTATGCAATCACACAGAAGAGCCTGTGTCCCTGAAACCATGGAGGGTCACATTAGTTCTAAACTGATTATCTAGGGATATTTTAAACAAAGAAAGAAACTTATCTTGTTTAAGCCTCTGCTTCTTTTGCCTGTCCTATTACTGGAAGTTGAATACAAGCTTCACTAATTATGCAGATGATCCGCCTTCTCCACGTTTAGACTTCTCAATGCCTGAGTTTCCTCTTGTGTTAAAATAAGAATAATAATGATATTTAGTTAATGATGCTTCACTTCAGTTCAGTTCAGTCGCTCAGTCATGTCCGGCTCTTTGCGACCCTATGAATCGCAGCATGCCAGGCCTCCCTGTCCATCACCAACTCCTGGAGTTCACTCAAACTCATGTCCATCGAGTCAGTGATGCCATCCAGCCATCTCATCCTCTGTCGTCCCCTTCTCCTCCTGCTGCCACTCCCTCCCAGGATCAGTGTCTTGTCCAATGAGTCAACTCTTAGCATGAGGTGGCCAAAGTGTTGGAGTTAATGATGCTTAGTTCATGAATTTGTTGTGATGACTAAGGATTTATCAGTGCCTAGTACATACTAAACAATTGAAAATCATGGTTATTATTATTAGTAATACCTAGGTGCAACCCAGCTTTGTTGAGAAAATCTGCAGAACTATAAGGATTGGTATTAATATTGAGCTGTCAGGGGTAGAAATATCTTTCATTTGCTTTTAATAACTGAACCATTTCCTCCACTGATTATTCTTTACATTAACACCCTCTTTGTGGGCTTCCCAGGTGGTTCAGTGGTTAAAAAAAAAAAAAAATCCACCTGCCAATGCAGAAGACACAAGAGACATGGGTTGGATCCCTGGGTCAGGAAGATCCCCTGGAGGAGGGCATGGAAACCCACTCCATTATTCCTGCCTGGAAAATTCCACGGACAGAGGAACCTGGTGGCCTACAGTCCATGGGGTCACAAAGAGTCAGACATGACTGACTGAGCAGACACATATACATATACATAGAGTCCTTACACTTATAACTCAGGTTCCATCTCACCAGATAACAACTCATCCTACAAACTGAGGCCCCTAGGCCTTCAATTCCCTCCATACAGAGTGACCTGCCTCCATCCCTCCCTGCTTCTCACCTATGCTGCCTGTTAGTCTTCAGCCCTTTCTGAGAAGGAAGTACCCTGTCCAGGCTCATCCCTCTGCTGGGTTCTGCATGTCACGCTCCCCTCCTTCTTATTTTAACACCTCTCTTGTATTCTCAGGGCTTCCCTGGTGGCTCAGACAGTAAGGAATCTGCCTGCAATGCAGGATACCTGGGTTTGATCCCTGGGTTGAGAAGATCCCTTGGAGGAGGGCATGGCAACCCACTCTAGTATTCTTGCCTGGAGAATCCCCATGGACAGAAGAGCCTGGAGACTGCAGTCCATGGGGTCGACTCAGCTTTTGCTTTCCTATTGACTCATCTCCCCTTTGTCAATAAACATGCCCCAGTTTCTACCAGTATTAGCATGAATATCCATGCACCCGCCTTGGGCCAATGTATTTTCTCCATTCCTTTTTCATCTGCATGTCCAGTAAATCACCAACTGTTCTGAGAACATTTAAGATTTACTCTCTTAGCAACTTTCACATACGTAATACAATATTGTTAGCTATAATCATCAGGCTATACATTAGATCCCCAGAACTTACTCTTCTTATAATTGAAGGTTTGTACCCTTTGAAGAGTGGTCACATACGGTTGTGAGAACTGGACTGTAAAGAAGGTAGAATGCCAAAGAATAGATGCCTTTGAACTGTAGTGCTGGAGAAGACTCCTGAAAGTCCCTTGAATATCAGGAGTATACTAAGTATGCAAAACATCAGATATAAGAAAACAAAGTACATACCTAAATTTTAAAATAACGCTTTTTTAAAAAAAGATAATGTTTTTGGGAAAATGGTGCTGATAGAGTTGCCGCACAGAGTTGCCACAAATTTTCAAATTTTAACAAATTTAATTATCTGCAAAGTGTAGTAAAACAAAGCATAATAAAATGAGGTATGCTTATATGAACACACACACACACACACACACTATGTAGAATTAATTAATTAAAAATAGGACTATCTTATGAACTGGCAACTCCACTCTGGTTATATAGACAAAAAATGAAATTATGATATCAAAGAAATATTCACACCCCCATGTTAATTGCAGAATTATTCACCACAGTAAAGATATGGAAACAACCTAGTGTGTGTCAAGAGATGAATGGAGATATATATATATCAGATCAGATCAGATCAGTCGCTCAGTCGTGTCCGACTCTTTGCGACCCCATGAACTGCAGCACGCCAGGCCTCCCTGTCCATCACCAGCTCCCGGAGGTCACTCAGACTCACATTCATCGAGTCAGTGATGCCATCCAGCCATCTCATCCTCTGTCGTCCCCTTCTCCTCCTGCCCTCAATCCCTCCCAGCATCAGAGTCTTCTCCAATGAGTCAACTCTTCCCATGAGGTGGCCAAAGTACTGGAGTTTCAGCTTTAGCATCATTCCTTCCAAAGAAATCCCAGGTCTGATCTCCTTCAGAATGGACCGGTTGGATCTCCTTGCAGTCCAAGGGACTCTCAAGAGTCTTCTCCAACACCACAGTTCAAAAGCATCTATTCTTCGGCGCTCAGCCTTCTTCACAGTCCAGCTCTCACATCCATACATGACCACAGGAAAGACCATAGCCTTGACTAGGCGAACCTTTGTTGGCAAAGTGATGTCTCTGCTTTTGAATATGCTATCTAGGTTGGTCATAACTTTCCTTCCAAGGAGTAAGCGTCTTTTAATTTCATGGCTGCAGTCACCATCTGCAGTGATTTTGGAGCCCAGAAAAATAAAGTCTGACACTGCTTCCACTGTTTCTCCATCTATTTCCCATGTAGTGATGGGACCAGATGCCATGATCTTCGTTTTCTGAATGTTGAGCTTCTTTATCCACTCATTCATTGAATAATTCAATCTCCTTACTGTTTATTGGTCTGCTGAAATCCACTTTTTCTTCATGATTCAGTCTTGGTGGGTTGTATGTTTCTAGGAATTTATCTGTTTTTTCTAGGTTATCCAACTTACTGGCATACAGTTGCTCATAGTAGTCTCTTTATGATTCCATGCATTTCACTAGTCATGATGTCTTCTTTTTCATTTCCAACTTCATTTATTTCAGATTTCTCTTTTTTCTTAGTCTTATTACTAAAGGTTTGTAATAAATTTTTCTTATTGCTTCAAAAAATAAGCTTATATTTTCACTAATTTTTTCCATTGCTTTTCTGGTCTCTGATTTCTTTCTACTCTCATCTTTGTAATTTCCATCCTTCTGTTAATTTTGGGCTTAGTTTTTTTCTTTTTCTAGTCCATTGTGGTATAATGTTTTTATCTGAGATCTTTGCTTTTTCTAAATGTAAGTATTACTGCTATAAACTTTCCTCTTAGAACTTCTTTTGCTTCTTCCTATAAATTTCAGTATTATTTTTCTTCCACTTTTGTTTCAAGATCCTTTTTTTAAAAAAATTACTATTTTGATTTCTTCTTTAATATACAGCTTTGGGAGTGTTTTGTTTAATCTCCACATATTTGTGAATTTACCTCCTGATATCAATTTCCAGTTTTGTACCATTGTGGTTGGAAAAGATACTCAGTATGATTTCAGTGTTCTTACATTTTCTAAGAATTTTTTTGGTGACCTATTACTTGATCTCTTCTGGAGAATGTTAGGTGTACAACTGAGTATTCTGCTGCTACTGGATGGAATGTTCTGTACGTATCTGTTAGATCTATAGTTCAAGTCCAGTATTTCCATACTGATTTTCTCTCTGGATGATCTATCCATTGCTGAAAGTTAAGTTTTGAAGTCCCCTACTATTATTGTATCATTTCCTATTTCTCCCTTCAGATCTGTTAGCATTTACTTAATATATTTAGGCTCTGATGTTAGATGCATTCAGTTCAGTTCAGTTCAGTTCAGTCGCTTAGTCGTGTCCAACTCTTTGCGACCCCATGAATGGCAGCACGACAGGCCTGCCTGTCCATCACCAACTCCCGGAGTTTACTCAAACTCACATCCATTGAGTCGGTGATGCATATATACTCACAATTTTCATATTCTCTTGATGAATTACTTATCATTATAGAATGACCTTCTCTGTTAAAGGTTTGGTGAAAAGTCTATTTTGCCAAAAGAATTAATTTCCAAAATATGCAAGTAGCTCAAACAACTTCAATATCAGAAAAACAAACAACCCAATCAAAAAGTGGGAAAAAGACCTAAACAGACATTTCTCCAAAGAAGACATACAGATGGCTAACAAACATATTAAAAGATGCTCAACATCACTCATTATGAGAGAAATGCAAATCAAAACTACAATGAGATCCTACCTCATACCAGTCAGAATGGCCATCTTCAAAAAGTCTACAAACAAAAAATGCTGGGGAGGGTGTGGAGAAAAGGGAACTTTCTTGCACTGCTGGTGGGAATGTAAACTGATGCAGTCACTATGGAAGACGGTATGGAGATTCCTTAAAAACTAGTAATAAAACTATCATATGACCCAGTAATCCAGAGTCATACCCAGGCATATACTCTGAGGAAATCAAAATTGAAAAAGACACATGTACCACAATGTTCATTGCAGCACTATTTACAATAGCTAGAACTTGGAAGCAACCATCTAATCCATCAAAAAATGAATGAATAAAGAAGTGTGGTATGTATATACAATGGAATACTACTCAGCCATAAAAAAGAATACATTTGAGTCAGTTCTAATGAGGTGGATGAACCTACAGCCTATTATACAGAATAAAGTAAGTCAGAGAGAGAAATATAAATATCATATACTGACACATATATATGGAATCTATAAAGATGGTACTGAGGAATTTATTTTCAGGGCAGCTTTGGAAAAACAGACATAGAGAACGGACCTATGGACACAGCAGGGAGGGGAGGAGAGAGAGGGTGAGATGTATAGAGAGAATAACATGGAAATTTACAATACCATGTGTACAATAGATAGCCAATGGGAATTTGCTATATGACTCAGGAACTCAAACAGGGTCTCTGACGATCTAGAATGGTGGGATGGGGAGGGAGGGGACATGGCTGTACCTATAGCTCATTCTTATTGATGTATGACAGAAAACCACAAAATTCTATAAAGCAATTATCCTTCCATTTAAAAGGGTGCCAAAAAAGTCTATTTTGTCAAATATAGGTATAGTAATTCCTTCTCTCTTTTGTTTCCCACTTTCATGAAATATCATTTCCATCTTTTACTCCAACCCTATATGTGTACTTAAAGCTGAATTAAGTCTCTAATAGGTAGCATATAGTTGGATCTTATTGGGTTTTTTTTTATCCTCCCAGGCATTCTATATAGTTTAACTGTAGAATTTAATCTATTTATATCTAGAATAATTATTGATAATGCCATCTTCAATTACTAAAACTAGCAATTTTTAATTGTTATTTGTAATTCCTTTGTTTCTTTCTCCCTCTCTTACTGCCTTCCTTTGTGATGTGCTTTGATTCCCTTCTCTTTATCTTTTGTCAGTCTACTGTAGAGTTTGTGGTTACCAGGAAGCTTTCACAAAACATCAACAGTCTAGTTTATAAAATAAAAACTTAACTTTGATCACATCCAAACCCTTTTTGTTACCCACTTTAATGCTTTTGATGTCACGATATATTTTGTTATACTTTTTACAAATAGCTAATTTTTAATACTTTTATTAGCTAGTTTTAATACTTTCATTCTTTACCTTTAAACTAGAGTTGCTAACACACCATCATATTACGGTAATAGAGTCATCTGAATTTATACTTATCTCTACCAGTGTGTTGTATATTTTCATGTTTTCATGTTAAATAGTGTCTGTTCATTTCAGCATTGCTTATAATGCAAGCCTTATGGAAATGAAAACTGTCAGCTTTCATTTATATGCAAAGGTTTTTGCCACCTTTATTTCTGAAGGTCAACACAGCTAGATAGAATATTTTTGGTTAGGCAGTTCTTTTTCTTTCAGCATTTTGAATGTATCATCCCACTCTTCCCGGGTCCGTAGGTTTCTACTGAGAAACCCAGAGACAGCCTTTAACTTACAAGCGTCTTTTCTCTTGCTGCTTTTAGGGTTATCTGTCTTTGATTTTTGATATTTTTATTACAATATATCTTGGAGGAGAAGAAGAACATGTCAGGAACTTGGATATCTAAATCTTGTCCCAGATTTAGGAAGTTCTCAACTATTATTTCTTTACGTAAGTTTTCTATCCACTATCCTTCTATCCTTTTGAAACTCATAATTCACAGACTGCTTCTTTTGATAGTATCCAAAATCTCAAGCATGTTTTCTTCACTCTTCTTCATTTTTCCCTTTGCTCTCATGTGACGGTATAATTTCAAAATTCACATCTTCTATTTCATAGATTCCTTCTTTTGCTTGATCCATTCTGCTGTTGATGGATTGATTTTTTCATTTCATTTATTATATTCTTCACCTCTAGAATTTCCATTTGGTTCTTTAATATGATTTTATTATTGTGCTAAACTTATCATTTTGTTTCAGTATTATTTTCCTAATTTCACTGAATTGTCTTCTGTATTTTCCTCTAGCTCACTGTACTTCCTTAAAACACCTATTATGATTTCTTTATTGGGTATAAATTGCAGATCTGCATGTTCTGGGGTTCAATTACTAGAGATCCTTTGCTGTTGTCATGTTTTCTTGATTTTTCCATGTTCCTTTGAATTGCTGTCTTCACATTTGAAGTAGCAGTCACTGTCTCAGTCTTTAGTGACTATTTTTTGGAAAGAAATACCTCCCATTGGGTCTGCTAGGGATTCTGAGGCTTTCTCAGACCTCTATGGATATGCCTCTTCTGCGCTTCTTGCTGCCTACTGCTGCAGAATTCTTACACTTATATGTCCTCTCTGGATTCTGCAACATACTAAAACAGGTACTGACAGCTTCCCTGCTGCCTTCTCAAGAGTGATTCTAGAATGTAAGCTTGTGATCTCTCCCTGACTCACAGCTTTGGGCCAGCTTTCTGTGTATGTTTACTAGCTAGCTCCCCAAATACATCAGGAGCATACAAAGTGTGCCAGCCATGGGGTAGAGAGGGTTGTTGGTGAGATGCACAAAGTGTGGGCGCCCATGGGCCAAGTGGAGAGGCTGCAAGCAAGGAGTCCCCAGTGGTTCCTGAGCAGGCTTTTTGATGAAATACATGTCACAGTAGGATTCACAACCTTTTAATGTCCTCCAGGAGTCCTATTTTTCTAGTTTATTCCCACCTCTAGTCAAGTGACACATGATTCAGTGTTCCTCTCTAATGTGTTCAAACTTACATATATTTTTCCTAGTCATGTATTGGAACTTCTCATTCTGGAAACCTGTACTTCCACAAAGGCTTTCTTCTTCATGGGTAACTGAATGAAACAGTGTACCTCAGGAGCTTCTGGACCATGGCTGATAGTGCTAGAACCAATTCATGGCCCACTGCTGGGTCTACAGGTGGGACCAAGATCTATATGCCCATTACCAGATGCACAGAAGAACTGTACAAAAAAGATCTTCACAACCCAGATAATCATGATGGTGTGATCACTGACCTAGAGCCAGACATCCTGGAATGTGAAGTCAAGTGGGCCTTAGGAAGCATCACTAAGGACAAAGGACACTAAGTCAAGTGGGCCTTAGGAAGCATCACTAAGGACAAAGCTAGTGGAGGTGATGGAATTCCAGCTGAGCTATTTCAAACCCTAAAAGATGACACTGTGCTGCACTCAGTATGTCAGCAAATTTGGAAAACTCAGCAGTGGCCACAGGACTGGAAAAGGTCAGTTTTCATTCCAATCCCAAAGAAAGGCAATGCCAAAGAATGCTCAAACTACCGCACAACTGCTCTCATCTCACACGCTAGTAAAGTAACACTCAAAATTCTCCAAGCCAGGCTTCAGCAATACGTGAACCATGTTGAACAAGCAGATGTTCAAGCTGGTTTTAGAAAAGGCAGAGGAACCAGAGATCAAATTGCCAATATCTGCTGGATGATGGAAAAAGCAAGAGAGTTCCAGAAAAACATCTATTTCTGCTTTATTGACTATGCCAAAGCCTTTGACTATTTATTGTGGATCACAATAAACTGTGGAAAATCCTGAAAGAGATGGGAATACCAGACCACCTGACCTGCCTCTTGAGAAATCTGTATGCAGGTCAGGAAGCAACAGGTAGAACTGGAACAGTTTGTGGAACAACAGACTGGTTCCAAATAGGAAAAGGAGTACGTCAAGGCCGTAAATTGTCACTCTGCTTATATAACTTATATGCAGAGTATATCATAAAAAAACGCTGGGCTGGAAGAAGCACAAGCTGGAATCAAGATTGCCAGGAAAAAGGAATCAAGATTGCCAGGAGAAATATCAATAACCTCAGATATGCAGATGACACCATCCTTATGGCAGAAAGTGAAGAAGAACTAAAGAGCCTCTTGATGAAAGTGAAAGAGGAGAGTGAAAAAGTTGGCTTAAAGCTCAACATTCAGAAAACTAAGATATGGCATCTGGTCCCATCACTTCATGGCAAACAGATGGGGAAACAGTAGAAACAGTGACTGACTTTATTTTGGGGGGTTCCAAAATCACTGCAGATGGTAATTGCAGCCATGAAATTAAAAGGTGCTTACTTCTTGGAAGGAAGGTTATGATCAACCTAGACAGCATATTAAAAAGCAGAGGCATCACTTTGTCAACAAAGGTCCATATAGTCAAGGCTATAGTTTTTCCAGTAGTCATGTATGGATGTGAGAATTGGACTATAAAGAAAGCTGAGCACAGAAGAATTGATGCTTTTGAACTGCAGTGTTGGAGAAGACTCTTGAGAGTCCCTTGGACTGCAAGCAGATCAAATCAGATCAGATCAATCAGATCAGTCGCTCAGTCATGTCGGACTCTTTGTGACCCCATGAATCGCAGCACACCAGGCCTCCCTGTCCATCACCAACTCCCGGAATTCACTGAGACTCACATCCATCAAGTCAGTGATGCCATCCAGCCATCTCATCCTCTGTCGTCAGTCCATCCTAAAAGAGATCAGTCCTGGGTGTTCATTGGAAGGAATGATGCTGAAGCTGAAACTCCAATACTTTGGCCACCTGATGTGAAGAGCTGACTCATTTGAAAAGACCCTGATGCTGGGAAACTTTGAAGGCAGGAGGAGAAGGGGACGACAGAGGATGAGATGGTTGGATGGTATCACTGACTCAATGGGAATGAGTTTGGGTAAACTCTGGGAGTTGGTGATGGACAGGGAGGCCTGGAGTGCTGCAGTTCATGGGGTCACAAAGAGTCAGACACAACTGAGCAACTGAACTCAACTGAACCAGATGCATAAGGAGGGAGTCCTCCTAGATATGATACTGGATCTTTGCATATGATACTGGATCTATAGCGCCCACAAAGTCACTTGATCCATGAATGAATGTCTAACTGTTTTTGAGGCAGGACATGATGAAAACTATCTTGTTCAGCCATGCTCCTGACATCATTCCTGGTGCATTTACTTCCATTTCTATTAGACTGCTAAACTTCTAGTGGGCAGGTACAGGCTCTCATTAATTTTGCATTCTCAGTGCATGTATGCATGCTTGCTCAGTAACTTCAGTAGTGTCTGACTCTTTGCAATGCTATGGACTATAGCCTGCCAGGCTCCTCTGTCCTTGGGATTCTCCAGGCAAGAATACTGGAGTGGTTTGTGTGCCCTCTTCCAGGGGATCTCCCCAACGCAGGGACTGAACCTGCATGACATGCCTCTCCTACATTGCAGGTGAATTATTCACCCACTGAGCCACCTGGGAAGTGCATATCACAGTGATAAAACTCTGGGATAAGCACATAAACATATAGAAAACATTTGGAAAAAATTACACACGTTGCACAAAAGCACCAAAGGTGAAGCAGTCACTACTTTCATAAACAAGCATTCTCTCCCCTTATCCTATCTTTAGCTCTGTTGGTATTCATACAATCAAGTTAAAATTTTTTTATTAAATGTTTCTTAATTGTTCCAAGCAAACAGCTTCAGTAGTAATTTTCTTTATTAATTTTCCCTTTAGAGGTCTTATTTTCAACCTTTTTACCTTGAACCTTTCTAATAGGATCACACTATTTATGCTTTCAGAGTTCACACTAAAGTGCTCTCCTTCAACACATACCACCAATTTTTATTCTTTAGAACAAAGTCTTATCTGGTGTCCTTGTTTGTAGTTTTCATCTTTTCCATAACTAATGTACAAGCAGATTTAATCTCCTTTTGCACAAATATGGGCATATTTTGACCATACACCTAAACCAATTCACCATTAACTCATGAAACTTTTTTCTGTGACCAGTCTAATACATTATTCAGATTCTAAATTTTCTGTTCAATGTTCCATCAACAGGATGTGAGCTTAGCTTTTCTTTCTTCCTGTCTGGGTTGTACTAAGTTATACACATTTCTTTTCTCTGACTCCTCATAAGCAGGCCTGTTTATGTGAAAATATTAGCCAGTGTTAATGCTATAGCCAGAAGGTCAGACAGATTCACTCCTTGCAAAGCTGAGTGGTTCATCCATAGATTTAAAATACTTAAGAATTCAGTTCTGATACCCACACATGATAAGTGAGTAACCAACGCTTGTGAATTAATAAATTTCTTCATTAATTAATAAAATTTCATGTACTTAGGTACTGCTACTTCAATTTATGTTTGAACAGAAAAATCTCAAGTGGGTAATCATGCTGATAGAACTCTTACTAATTATATTTGCATGAAGTTTGAAGATTAAACATTAAATAATTGCAATTAAAGAGACACATGAAATATAATATTGGTATCTTCCCAAAGATAATCACACAAAAATGAATATCAGAAGTTTTCTCATACTGAAGTGTTTAAAGACTTATCACATAAAAGTCAAAGAGTACACTACATTAAATCTGGAAATATGTTTCTAGATATATATATATTTTTTAAATTTCAGGTCCATGAATATCATAGTTTCATTTCATATTCATACCATACTAGAGACTATCTTAGTTTTGCAGTGTTGACTCAACATATTTGAACACATAATTATTTGGGCCATCTAGATAGAATGTAGAAAAATAAAAATATATACTTACAGAACAAATTTTAACATTTCAAGGAAGCATCTTTAGGGTTACTATAAGTAGAATATTCACTGAGCACCTGCAGTACGTTGGCTAAAGAATCTTTCATTTAATTCAACATTGAATTAAAACAGAAATTGGAAAAAAAATACATTATATGATGTGAATGAACTTCAAAAGGTTCAGAAGTTGGCCCTGATATACTCACAATCTCATCCAAACTGGAAGTCTGAAATATTATGTTGAAAATGGCTTAAAACTGTCTTTTTTGAAAGACTACAGGACCTTTATTTTCTCCTTCCCACCAGACTATAAATGCTGGAAGAACAACCTGTCTTATGGCATTTTGGGCACACAATTTCCCTTCCCAGCAATAAATTGGAAGTACAGAGTTTATGTCTGTTTGATTCCCATCTGTCAACCAAACAGCAGTGAGATCAAATCCATCATTCAATTTCTAAGGCTGTTTATTAGTTATATGCTTGATCATGCCCTTTTAGGAATCCCATTCATAAGAGGCAGAAGTCCAGGTAGCAACCTATGTCACAGTGATAGTAAATTTAAGTTATATGTACATATGTTTTGTTATGTATGTACATCTAACTTAGTTTATTGGCTGTCACACATTGTCATTATTAGCAAAGTATACTTATATACTTCCTTAAGGTGTTATTTCTGATGTTAACACACGTGAAAAAGATCACCTCACCCAAGATGCGGACAGGCATTTACAAAGCATAAGAACTAAACAAGGTAACAAAGTCTGTGGTAACAACTATTGCCAATAAACAATGTTCACTGTAACTGGAGGTATTATGAATGGAGGTAATGGAAATAATGGCAGCTTTGAAAGAAAAACTGCCTATGTGTGTGCATGTATGTGTTTGTGAGTGTGTGTTGTGTGTCCCCGATTATCCATTCCAGTACAAGTTATTCGTTAATGCTGACCTAAATTTTCTTTCCTATAGAAAGTCTGCAACAGTTATGTCAGTGTCTCATGGAGCTGACGTTTCTCACAGATATTATACTGAATTGTCTCACATTTTCTCTATAACTTTGATAACAAGTTAAAAGTGTAAGAAGGAAAAAAAAATCACCTGCAAACAAAAATTCTTCACTGCACAGTCAACTTTTTGCTTGGGGAGGAAACCAAACTCATACTCACAAAAGGACAGGGCAGGGGTGTGAATTGTAATATATAATAAGTCATAATTATAATATGAATTATTTTATTCATTCTCAAATTAGTTCAGTGAGACTGTAGAGTCAAACAAACAGGTAAGGATGTATTAATTGTTGGATGGAGATATATATATTATTATTATTTTCTACTGGCGTATAACTGCTTTACACTGTTGTGTGTGTTTTGCTGTACAATGAAGTGAATTAGCTGTACGTATACATGCATCGCCTCCTCCTTGGACTTCCCTCCCACCCCATCCCACACATCTTGGTCATGACTGAGCACCAAGCAGAGCGCCCTGTGCAATACAGCAGCTTCCCATTATCTATTGTGCATCTCACAGTGTATATGTATCAAACCTAATCTCGCAATGCATCTCACCCTTCCCTCCCCGCATGTCCACCTATTTGCTCTCTATGTCTACATTTCTATTCTAGCCCTGAAAATGGGATTTCATTAACTACTACATAGGCTAAATCAATTAACCAAAATATATAGCTTCATATGTAGCATTTTTCTAGATTCCACATATATGCATTAATATATAATATTTGTTTTTCTCTTTCTGACTTACTTTACTCTGCGTGATAGACTATGCTGCTGCTGCTAAGTCAGTTCAGTCGTGTCCGACTCTGTGGGACCCCATAGAGGGCAGCCCACCAGGCTCCCCCGTCCCTGGGATTCTCCAGGCAAGAACACTGGAGTGGGTTGCCATTTCCTTCTCCAATGCATGAAAGTGAAAAGTGAAAGTGAAGTCGCTCAGTCGTGTCTGACTCTGTGTGACCCCATGGACTGTGGCCCACCAGGCTCCTCCACCCATGGGATTTTCCAGGCAAGACTACTGGAGTGGGGTGCCATTGCCTTCTCTGATGATAAGACTATAGGTCCAAAGAATTACCATATAACCCACCAATCCCACCACTGGATATATACCCTGAGTAAACCATAATTAAAAAAAACAAATATAACTTCAATGTTCATTGCAGAATTATTTACAACAGCCAGGACATGGAAGCAACCTAAATGTCCATCAACAGACAAATGGACAAAGATGTGGTACATATATATAATGGAGTACTACTCAGCTATAAAAAGAAATGAAATTGAACATACATATATTATTAAATTAGTGACAGAGTAGTGACAGAATTAAGGTTCAAAACTCCAGACATATATCATATTAATTTTCTGGAACTTCAACATACCCTTTGTTTAAGGTAAAATATTAAAAACTAGCAGATTATTATAATACATTAATAGTAGTATTCAGTTCAGTTCAGTCACTCAGTCATGTCCGACTCTTTGCGACCCCATGAATCACAGCACGCCAGGCCTCCCTGTCCATCACTAACTCCTGGAGTTCACTCAGATTCACGTCCATCGAGTCAGTGATGCCATCCAGCCATCTCATCCTTTGTCGTCCCCTTCTCCTGCCCCCAATCCCTCCCAGCATCAGAGTCTTTTCCAGTGAGTCAACTCTTTGCATGAGGTGGCCAAAGTACTGGACTTTCAGCTTTAGCATCATTCCTTTCAAAGAACACCCAGGACTGATCTCCTTTAGGATGGACTGGTTGTATCTCCTTGCAGTCCAAGGGACTCTCAAGAGTCTTCTCCAACACCACAGTTCAAAAGCATCAATTCTTTGGCTCTCAGCCTTCTTCACAGTCCAACTCTCACATGTCTACAGGAAAAACCATAGCCTTGACTAGACGGACCTTTGTTGGCAAAGTAATGTCTCTGCTTTTGAATATGCTATCTAGGTTGGTCATAACTTTCCTTCCAAGGAGTAAGCGTCTTTTAATTTCATGGCTGCAGTCACCATCTGCAGTGATTTTGGAGACCCCAAAAATAAAGTCTGACACTGTTTCCATCTATTTGCCATGAAGTGATGAGACCAGATGCCACGATCTTAGTTTTCTGAATGTTGAGCTTTAAGCCAACTTTTTAACTCTCCTCTTTCACTTTCATCAAGAGGCTTTTTAGTTTCTCTTCACTTTCTGCCATAAGGATGGTGTCATCAGCATATCTGAGGTTATTGATATTTCTCCCAGCAATCTTGATTCTGGCTTGTGCTTCTTTCAGCCCAGCGTGTCTCATGATGTATTCTGCGTAGAAGTTAAATAAGCAGGATGACAATATACGGCCTTGATGTATTCCTTTTCCTATTTGGAACCAGTCTGTTGTTCCATGTCCAATTCTAACTGTTGCTTCCTGACCTGCATATAGGTTTCTCAAGAGGCAGGTCAGGTGGTCCAGTATTCCCATCTTGGGGGCAGGAGGAAAAGGGGATGACAGAGGATGAGATGGTTGGATGGCATCACCGACTCAATGCACATGAGTTTGAGTAAACTCTGGGAGTTGGTGATGGACAGGGAGGCCTGGCGTGCTGCAATTCATGGGGTCACAAAGAGTCGGACACGACTGAGCGACTGAACTGAACTTAGGGTTACTGCGAACTTGCAGTGAATTAATACATATAGAAGACAACACAATGTTTAGCTTCTGAGAAATAGTCAATAAAGGTTAGTTATTACCAAAGCTAGTATATTTTGTATTATAAAAGTTATTTAATCTTTTAAGGGCCCTATTTTTCACATATGATGAAACAAATATTTATTTTTTCTTTTCTCCTTAAAATACAAACTACAAATAATAATAAATATTTGATGTACCAAGGGTGTGACAAATAGTTGACTTTGGATATATTGTTTTCTTTTTTCTTTCTTTCTTTTTTTTTTTTTTTTTACTATTTTCTTAAATCAGTTCAGTTCAGTTCAGTCACTCAGTTGTGTCCGACTCTTTGCGACCCCATGAACCGCAGCATGCCAGGCCTCCCTGTCCATCACCAACTCCCAGAGTTTACTCAAACTCATGTCCATTGAGTCGGTGATGCCATCCAACCATCTCATCCTTTGTCGTCCCGTTCTCCTCCTGCCCTCAATCTTTCCCAGCATCAGGGTCTTTTCAAATGAGTCAGCTCTTTGCATCAGGTGGACAAAGTACTGGAGTTTCAGCTTCAACATCAGTCCTTCCAATGAACACCCAGGACTGATCTCCTTTAGGATGGACTGGTGAGATCTCCTTGCAGTCCAAGGGACTCTCAAGAGTCTTCTCCAACACCACACTTCAAAAGCATCAATTCTTGTGTGCTCAGCTTTCTTTTCAGTCCAACCCTCACATCTATACTTGACCACTGGAAAAACCATAGCCTTGACTAGTTGGACCTTTGTTGACAAAGTAATATCTGTGCTTTTGAATATGCTATCTAGATTGGTCATAACATTCCTTCCAAGGAGTAAGCGTCTTTTAATTTCATGGCTGCAGTCACCATCTGCAGTGATTTTGGAGCCCAGAAAAATAGTCAGCCACTGTTCCACTGTTTCCCCATCTATTTGCCATGAAGTGATGGGACCTGATGCCATGATCTTAGTTTTCTGAATGTTTAGCTTTAAGTCAACTTTTTCACTCTCCTCTTTCATCAAGAGGCTCTTTAGTTCTTCTTTACTTTCTGCCATAGGGCACCATTACGGCAGAGACTTTTCTTAAATAAGAGGCATGATAATCCTAGCTCTAGCAATCATATAATTGTATAACTTTGAAAAAGTTCATGCCATTACATATCAATTTTTAAAAACTATTTGTAAAAAAATTCATAGAGAGTACTAATGGAACATAATAAAATTTTATATATACTTAAACTATTGACTGTGAGGATAAAAAAGTAAGCTTTCAGTTGGACTTATACTATAAAAATTTTTAAGTTATATAACCATAGATACAAAATATGAGTGTGATCTTTTATAACTGATTTATTACAGATTCAAATACCTACAACATTTTCAAACAAATCAATATTTATCAGATTTCAGATACAATATTTCAAATATATCCCAGTCACATAAATCAGAAAGGGAATACACATCTATAAGTGTATTCCAATATATAAAGAACAGTACTGAATAGCTTCATTCTGTGTCTCTTGGAGGAAGAAAAGCATTTTCATGATAATAAGATGTATTTTAGGGAATTCCCGGGTGATCCAGTGGCTACAACTCTGCATTTTCACTTCCCAGAACCCAGGTTCAAACCCTGGCAGGAGAACTAAGATCCCGCAAGCTGCACGGTGCAGTCAAAAAGAAAAGTGATGTATTTTAGATATAATACAAAAAAGAACATTCTCAACCATGTGAGGTATTACATACTGAAATAAACCCTACCCATAACTGGTAAGAATGAGGGTTCCACAATGAGATGCGTATTTGAACATACCATCTCTCAACTAAAGGTAATAAAATCTTCTTCACAGCCCAGTCATGAGGATTAAAAAGAGAGCACTTTATATCAGAGTAATAATAATAGTATTCACTCCAGAGACAGAGATGTGTGTGGGGGTGTGTGTGTGTGTGTGCACGCACACAAATGGCTGTTAGGTAAGATATTCAGTATTTGGTATTATTAAGATTTATCAGAAAATTTTTAATTCAAGTCTCCCAAGTTTAGGCTGAAATGATATTACAGTTAATCACAGTCCTAAGAATCTATAACCCAACAGGTTACCTTCATCTTTATGTTCAGTTCAGTTCAGTAGCTCAGTCTTGTCCAACTCTTTGCGACCCCATGAATCACAACACGCCAGGCCTCCCTGTCCATCACCAACTCGTGGAGTTTACTCAAACTCATGTCCATTGAGTCGGTAATGCCATCCAGCCATCTCATCCTCTGTCGTCCCCTTTCCTCATACCCTCAATCCCTCTCAGCATCAATCTTTTCCAATGAGTCAACTCTTCACATGAGGTGGCCAAAGTATTGGAGTTTCAGCTTTAGCATCAGTCCTTCCAATTAACATCCAGGACTGATCTCCTTTAGAATGGACTGGTTACTATATCTCAAGTTCCCATTTGACAATATAACCAGGAATAAGTGAGGACAGGGAAATACACATTAGGAGTTAGGAAGAAGACCTGAATTTGAAGACTGCTTCAACCATGTACTCATTCTATAATTTGAAGATAACTTCTTTACCTCTGAAAGCCCAAGTTTCACTATCTATAAAACAAGGAAAAATGTTTGTTCTTATGAGAAAAAAAGAAGATCACATGTACCAAATGCCTAGTGGAGCACATCTGGCACAGAGTGGGAACCCAGTAATATTTGCTTCCATTTTTATTTTTCCCACAAAACTAAAGAAAAATTCTCCATCATATTCATACCATTCCTTATATATTTAAAGCCATGTTAAAGTTCTTAACTTGAGCACCTGCAAAAATAAAAAGGATTAAGAATGATCTATGATACAATTTGTAGAAACAGACCTTGTCTGAATTATCTTTTGACTTTCCATATACAACTGACTTGGAGAAGGAAATGACAACCCACTCCAGTACTCTTGCCTAGAGAATTACATGGACAGAGGAGCCTAGTGGGCTGCTGTCCATGGGGTCGCACAGAGTTGGACATGACTAAAGCGACTTAGCATGCATGCATGCATTGGAGAAGGAAATGGCAACCCACTCCAGTGTTCTTGCCTGGAGAATCCCAGGGACAGAGGAGCCTGGTGGGCTGCCATCTATTGGGTTGCACAGAGTCAGACATGACTGAAGCAACTTAGCAGCAGCAGCATACAACTGACTACTTGTTCCTCAAGGGCTCACTCTGCCCTAAACAAAGTATCATGATTCCTATATATTTTATTATAGGGCTTGTGTCTATATGCTTATCAATGTCTATTTCATGAGAAAAGAAAGGACAATTGGCAAATAATTGGTGTATACTAAGCATTCTCGTGGAGAAGAAAATGGCAACCCACTCTAGTATTCTTCCCTGGGAAATCCCATGGACATAGGAGCCTGGCAGACTACAGTTGATAGGGTCACAAGAGAGTCAGAAATGACTCAGCAACTAAACAAGGACAACAAAACATTGGTGACAGGGAATGAAGCACTGCTGTTGCAAAGCCCGGCATGTTCCTGCCTAAGGGTTTTTGCATCTGCTCTGTCTTTACCTGAAATACACCTCACTCAGATGACTCTCTATCTCATCTTCTTTGGTCCGCATCTCAAATTTCACTTTCTCAGAAAAGATTTCTCTACCTACCATATTTTAAATGTGTGTGCACACACATATATTCAAACACATATACGACATACCAAGTCTCCCTTTTCTCCATCTATCACTATCTGACTGCCGTAGTACAAACTGCATTTGGTTGTGTTGTCATCTGTTTTCCCCATTAGAAGGCAAACTTCATGAAGGCAAAGCGTCGTGCCTTTTTTGTTCATTACCTAACATTTAGCACAGTGTTTGGGACATAATAAGTGCTCAATAAATATTTATTGACTGAATGAACAAACTGCACAATGAAAACATTTGGAAGAAGAAAGATGAGAACTTCTGATGAATAACAAGAGACAGATTTAGAAAAATTTAGAATGCATGTGATGAACAAGCTGATCCCTTGATATTGCATAACTTCTCAGAACTCATTTTATGTTACTTGATATACTGCAGTTTTAATTTCTTAAAGCAAAGGAGCTTTGTTTCTTCTCATGGAAAACAAACCAACTAGATTTACCTAGTATTAAGTTATCTCCATTTTTCCTTATCAACACAGATCAAAATATGCTGAAAGTATTTTTAAAGACAAAAGATGATGCAATTACATCCCCTTTGATTTACAGATGAAGAAACTATGAGCTGGAGAGATGGAGGGTTCTGAATGTCAGTGTTAGTGCTAGAACTCAGATCTTCTAACCAAACTTCAGTACACTTTGAAAACATCTACTGGTCCAGAAATTGTAACTAATAAAATCTAAGTTCTCTTTGTTGCCTACACGGTATTTGTGTCATTTGTACTATGTTTAGCGGTTACATAGCCAGTCTCAGCTATTCAAGGAGAAGGCAAAGATCTACTCTGTAGATAGCAAATCCTGTTTCCTAAATAAGCCCTCCTCTTAACGTCTACATTTGAAACATTAACAATGTGTCCACCTGGACTTCTTGGAGGGCTCTGGTTAGAAGGGACAATATATGCTTTGGTTCATCTATGGAACAATCAGCTTAAGGAGTTGTATTCAGATATTATTAATGTTTTCAAACCCACTTCCTATTTTCCTGCTGAAATCCCTGCCAAGCACACACTTCAGCAGACACTAAAATAATTTGGGTAGTTGACATTCAATCCAAATTTTCTATGGAAATCTGCCAGATTTGACATCTGTGAGAAAGTGGGTAATTTTTATTATCCACAGAGAGCAAAAGCTTGGTTTGATATTTCTCTACCTCCACACATCTCCCTGTAGTGGAGCTGCTACTCAGATATACACAAAAAGTGAGTAGCAAGGAAAATTATTTAACTCTTTCACTCTTGTCTTGATTGCAAAAGCTTAGTCAAAATTATTTTTAAAGGCACAGTATGCTGGTAGCCATGAATAAATCAAATTTCAGAGATGTGGGAGATGCAAACTAGCTTTATTATCATCAGTACATTTTCCCTAAAAAGTATTTAACTATGTTTTACCTTTCACTTTAAAAATATTTGTCTTTAAAGCCCCCTCACTTGATTCAAGAAGTAAAGTCAAGATTTCAAGTTGATTTTCTTAGGATGTTTTTAAAAAGCCTAATTAGTTGACTCTGTGGTACTGTGGTGCATGCAAAGTCACTTCAGTCATGTCCAACTTTTTGCGACTCCATGGACTGCAGCCTGCCAGGCTTCTCTGTCCATGGGATTCTCCAGACAAGAATACTGGAGTGGGTTGCCATGCCCTCCTCAGACAATCTTCTGGACCCAGGGATCGAACCCACATCTTTTATGTCTTCTGCATTGGCAGGTAAGATCTTTACCACTAGTGCTACCTGGGAAGCCCCAAGAAAGCATGTTTAAAATCATACAAAAATACTTTTATTGATATTAAATTTAATTTCCAAAGGGTAAAGTCTAAGATGTAGGCTTAACTCCTTAAGGTTTCTTTCATCTCTTTAAAAGAAAGACAAACCTAGAGATTGTCATGTTCTTACCTGTTACATACTAAAATGTTAATAAGATTTATACTTTAAAGAAAGTCACTAGTGTATGAATAATGCAGAAACATTAGTTCACTACATTAAAACAGAAATATCTCTCCCTTACTAGTCCAATCTAGTTGTTTAGCATGACTCAGATTAATAAATAAAAATGACTGTGGTATCTGATTCTACATTGACAAAAGATTAGAAGTAGGTCGGAGGAGTTGAAAGCATGTCAAACTGCTCATTTTACAAAAGTAGAATTCAAACATTGGTGATGTGTTCTTAACTTTTAACACAAGAAAAAAAAAAACGCTTTTTCAAACACATATTTTAAAACCTAAAGATAACCAGTAATAGAATTATAAATAACATATATAACTCTCAAATCACTGAAGGAAACATAAAATAAGCATACCCTGCGTTACAAAGAACAAAAAAAGAAAAGAAAGAAAGAAAGGTATTAGAAATAGAAAATTCAGATCTAAAAGAAGTTGTGACAAGTAAGATTAACACACCAATTACGACAACAAATGGAAAGTTCAATTTCCCTTTAGGGAAAAAAATATTCGGGGTGGCTTAAGAAAGAAATTCAACATTATGTGTCTATTAAGAGGCAAACCTATGAGAAATGTTTGATATAAAGAATAAAGAGGAGCAGACCATGCTTAAATGGGGATATGACCTAGGCCATCCACGCAGGAAGAAGGCTCTTTTCTAAAATGGTAATAGATGGACAGCTGAGACTGTTCAGCTGCGTATGTGAAACATAATTAGGACCTTCATTTCTCTCGGATCAGTCCTGCCTTGGTCTCCTTTTGTTGTTGTTCAGTAGCTCAGTGGTGTCCAACTCTTTGTGACCTGATGGACTGGAGCACACCAGGCGTCCCTGTCCTTCACCATCTCCTGGAGCTTGCTCAAACTCATGTCCATTGAGTCAGTGATGCCATCCAACCGTCTCATCCTCTGTTGTCCCCTTCTCCTCCTGCCTTCAATCTTTCCCAGCATCAGGGTTTTTCCAGTGAGTCAGCACTTCACATCAGGTGGCCAAAGTACTGCAGCTTCAGCTTCAGCATAAGTCCTTCCAATGAATATTCAGGATTGAGCTCCTTTCAAATTGACTTGGTTAGATTTCCTTGCAGTCCAAGGGACTCTCAAGAATCTTCTCCAACACCACAGTTCAAAAGCATCAATTTCTTAGGTCTCAGCCTTCTTTATGGTCCAACTCTCATCCATACATGACTACCGGAAAAACCACAGCTTTGACGACAGACCTTTGTTAGCAAAGTAACGTCTCTGCTTTATAATACACTGTTTAGGTTTGTCATAACTTTTCTTCTAAGGAGCAAGTGTCTTTTGATTTCATGGCTGCAGTCACCATCTGCAGTGATTTTGAAGCCCAAGAAAATAAAATCTCTTACAGTTTCTATTGTTTCCCCATCTACTTCCCATGAAGTGATATGACTGGATGCCATGATCTTAGTTTTTGAATGTTAAGTTTTAAGCAAGATTTTTCACTTTCCTCTTTCACCTTCATCAAGAGGCTCTTTAGTTCTTCTTCGCTTTCTGCCATAAGGGTGGTGTCATCTGCATATCTAAAGTTACTGATATTTCTCCCAGCAATCTTGGTTCTGGCTTGTGCTTTATCCAGCCTGGCATTTCACATGATATACTCTGCATATAAGTTAAATAAGCAGGGTGACAAAATACAGCCTTGACAAACGCCTTTCTCAATTTGGAACCAGTCCGTTATTCCATGTCTGGTTCTAACTCATGCTTCTTGACCTGCATACGGGTTTCACAGGAGGCAGGTAAGGTGGTCTAGTATTCCCATCTCTTTAAGAATGGGTTTAGCATAGTCAGTGAAGCAGAAGTAGATGTTTTTCTGAAATTCTATTACTTTTTCTATGATCCAACAGATGTTGGAAATTGATCTCTGGTTTCCCTGCCTTTTCTAAATCCATCTGGAAGTTCTCAGTTCACATACTGTTGAAGTCTAGCTTAGAATTCTTTACTTTTCTCAATAGTATGTGGCCATGACATTTTGCCTCAGCTTCACTACAGAACCAGTTTCCTAATTATATATCTACAAGGCACCAGTTAAACAAAAGCTCATGAAGCCTAATTTCAGTTCAAGGTTCTATCTTTGGAAGTAGTTTGACACATGAGAGACACGGCAAGCATATATTTTGAATGAATAAATAAAAAATGTTCAAATATGTGTGTTTATAGTTGCCAGACATGCTAGAGATCTAAACACAATCATTTCATCTGATTCATCTCCTCTATCAAAATTCCACTGAAATTAGTTAACCATTTTTTTTTTTTTTGGCTGTACCTTATAGTATGTGAGATCTTAGTTTCCTGACCAGAAATCGAACCCACACTCCTTGCATCAGAACCGCAGAGTCTAACCCCTGGACCATCAGGGAAGTTCAAGTAAAGGCATGTTTTAAAAGTTACAAACCCCAAAACTGAAGAATAAGAGAGGAAGACTATCTGTTGTCAAAAGATCTCACCAAGTTTCTAGAAGATGGAAAGCAGACGGAGAAGCAATGACTGATGAAGCTACTATACATGAAAATATAAATACACATGGTTGCATCTGGAAAGTGAGCCAATTTCTCTATCACAGCTCCAATAGGAGATACTAGGTACCATGGAGACATAGAAATGGGACAGAAAAGAAGGGTACTCTCTGATCAACAGAGTAAAATAAAATGGAATCAATTTAATATAATACTATAACCCTGGAACACCTCTTCTATGTGCAATAAGTTAATAGAAATATTATTCGACTACTGTGCTTAGTTGTGTCTGACTCTTTGTGACTGCATGGACTATAGCCCACCAGGCTCATCTGTCCATGGGGTTTTCCAGGCAAGAATACTGGAGTGGGTTGCAATTTCCCTCTCCAGATTTAACTAACAGAATGGGGAATACAGCTATTTGGGATGAATGTTATATTAATTTCATAATAAATAAAAAAGGATTAAATGAAATAAATAATTAAAAATATAATTACAAGTATATGTGAGGGGTATATGCATTTACATTTTCTGAATGCAAAAGCAACAGAAGAAATCAAAGAAATAAAAATATAGATTTCAATGCATAAACAAAAATTAACAGAGTACACTAAAAATTAAAAGTTAGATTAAAGACTGAGAATATGTTAACAAATATAAGGGAAATTTTAATATATGAAGAAGAGTTATAATCACATCAAAAATACAACCTCAAGAGAAAAGTGGACAAAGGATATAAAGGAAAAACTCACAGACTAAGAAATACAAATGGAAATAAACATATAAGCTTCACTAAAAATCAAATCCAGGCCCAAAGCTCCAAGGCCTACCTTTTTAACCCTATGCTTTAAGGAATATGTACTTGTAAGAATTCAAATATTTAATCAAATTTAGGAAAAGGTATGGAAAGCTTATCCTTTTTAAGGGACAGATTCCAACTGGGAAGAGAGTGCTGGCATGAAGGACAGACAGGTGACACCAAGAAATGTACAGAAAATTTAAATTGTGACATTGACTATAAGCCTCACTATTTTATGGCTGTCCTTAACTCCATATATAAAAAGACTGGTCACATTCTCTGTAGATGTTATTTACCACTTCTGTTTTCATTAGCCAACTTTTCAATATAATCTCAAGAATTAGGAATGTGTACAGTGAGCTCACAAGAGCCCCCCAGGATATTTTAAAATTTCAAGAGAAACACAGCAACACCTCTTGGACACTGTGCGAACTACTACTATTAGCTGGTTTGGACCTAACTACATAAAAATCATAATTTACACTGGTGCAAAGTACCAGAAAGAAATAACTGAAATACTGAGTGTGCCATGAATGAAGAAAGCTTGAAACTTTTAAAGTAGCCTATGGAATTTACTAATATGTTAAGTGTTACTGACAAATGGGATTTGTGTGCTTTACATTTTTTGCCTTTGATTTATCCTGAACTTTCTAATTCCACTGTGAACTCTTATTGTTTTAGTAAAACAAAACGTTATTAAAAAAAAATAGGAATGTGAATATTTTATCAAGTATATTTTCAATAGCTGGTTCCAGGTTAGGAATATTACCCTTTATGTATCAGTAAAATTAAAATCTTCTTGGCAAAAACATGATATTAACAACTATTTCCTAAATTTAGACTTGGGAATAAAACACAGGGATACGATTTTTTATGTCAAATGATTCAGACAATGATTCAAAGCTGTACCAAGAATTGTTCTGAAATCCAGGGGTCAAGATCAAAGAACTCCCATTTATGACATTCACTGAGAAGAAAGCAAATCAAATAGGAAATTTTTGCATGGAGACTCAGATCATTCAAATGCAACTGAATATAGTATTTAAGCACTTCAGTTCAGTTCAGTTCAGTTCAGTCGCTCACTCACTTAAGAATCTCTTAATGGCAGTAATTCTTACTTCCATAATGTATGTATAATATAAATCATTTTTCTTGACTATCTACATAGAGTATGCCCCCTAGAAAAGGAAATTCTCCTTCCTGTTAGAGGCCTAAGACATAAGAATAAAACAAAACTATCTGAGAAGCAGTATAAGAGAGAGGAGGGAACAACCTGTAGGCATAGCTATCACTCCAGAGCAGTGAGTCCAATCCTCTTTTATGAATGCCAAACCAAGTTGAGCAGAGAATGAAGATGGGGCCCAGCCATCTCCCAGTCAAATGAAAACCTCTGGGCATTTTCCAAGCAAACAAATTTTATAAAAGGGGCTGTGTCAACCAAAATAAAAGCTTTTTTCTGGAGTTACACATCAAAGGCAAGCAGGGCAAGTTTCCGGTAAGCCACACTTAGGTATTTACTGAAAGGAAAGTCAAAGAATCTGAGATTTCAGAATTTTCTGCTGCAGTTGATGATTTAAATGACAATCAGATCATCATAACTGCAAAGCTTAACCAATAATCACCCACTTAGTGTTTTGGAAAAATCAAAGATAGTTACATCTCTAGGAAGAATATTAACCAAGTTTCTTTTCTTGACATAGCTTTCAGAATCTGAGGATATGAAGGACACCTTACTTCTTGTAAGTTGTTTAATCAGACACTATTTCCAGTTCACAAGTCTCAGATGTATTAACACCGTTATCCAGTTTATTGGCCTTCTGTCTCTCTGAATCTGACTTAAAAGATGGGGGCTCTCACATTGCCTCCTTTTGGCTTGGGAGACATGTACTACTTGAGTTCTAGAAAATGATATTGCCACTAGAGCAGGAAAGCAAGTTTTTGCTAATGGGTAAATCCTTTAAGGCACTGAAACTTTATTAAACCTGTTTTTTATCAAACAAACTAAACAGGTCATACAATATAAATTGCATGTAGAATTATTTGGGATTAAAAAACGATGCAAGAACATTCCGGAATCACATGTATTTAGAAGGTAACAAAACAAAAATTTTTTGCATAAAAAAGGTGAGTTATTTCAACTAGATTGAGATGTACTTCATTTTTTTTAAACGTAAAAATTAAAGGAGTAGAACATAAAAATCACTTATTTAAAGGATGTCAAAGATGTTTCCTTTCCCTGGTTTCTGAAAGGCAAATATAAATAACGGAAGCTTTACCTAGTTGAATATAAATCCTGTAAAATCCTGTATCACTGACTCATTCTCAGCATTATTTAATATCAAGGCTGGAGTCGATAAGCATTCACATTTATAAAATTGATTTTATAGCTATTATAAATATTTTACTTTATTGATGATTTACTTAGAGACTTTGATTATTGCCTACACATTATATATACAAGTTATTTGAAATTCTTTGTTGTTTACTCACTAAGTCAGGTCTGACTCTTTTGAGATCCCAAGTACTGTAGCCTGCCAGGCTTCTCTATGCATGGGATTTTTCAGGCAAGGATCCTGGAGTGGGTTGCCATTTCCTCCTCCAGGGGATCTTCCTGACCCAGGGACTGAATGAACATCTTCTGCATCTTCTACATGGCAGGCAGATTTTTTATCAATAGGATGTGTTAAAAAGCTAAAAGGTCAAGATACGTATAAAAGAAGACTAGACCAAATGAGTGCATGATCTATCTTCACATAAAATTTATTCCCTATTCTGTACATATAGAATACATGCAGATACATGCATAACTATGTATATGTATACACATATGTATATATTCTAAAAAGAATGAGGTCAAGACCAGAAATACAGTGAAATGTAGAAAAATGAAATAACTCTTTTGGACTGATAATCAGGATATAAAAGCTGATGTTTAATTCTCTGGCACTTGAACATCACCCTGTACTTTTCAGGTTGACCAGAGTCATGTCTGGATTTTAATTTCTGGTTGACTATTCATTCTTTACTCCACAAACTCTGGATGATCAGGTACTGTGTGCCAGGCAGTATGCTTGGGGTCAGGTGTGGTGCTGAGCAAAGCAGTCAGGTTCCCTGTTCTTCTGGAACTTACAGTCTACTGGCAGAAACAGACATTATACAGATAAGCAGCCTGGGTCTTCCCCTGTCCCTGCTCCTCTCTGTGTCTGTCTGTCACACACAGTAACACAGGACACAGTGACTGAGGAAGGGACAGGACAGGAAGCAGTGCAGTGGAAAGTATGGAGGGCAGGGGACAAGAATTCCACCCCACTCTGGAGAATCAAGAAGGATTCATGGCAAGCCCTTTGGGCTTGGATGGATTTTGAAGTAGGAGCCAATGGGGCATGAGTATGTTGAGGAACAGCAGAAAGCCATCTAAGCAGATGGAGCCATTAAGGCAGAAGGTACAACATGTGCAAAGGCCCTGAGGTAAGAAGGGCATGGTGGTTATTAGTCAGGGCAAGCAACTTTAAGCTTTGTTAGAGAGTTGGGTGTTTACTGAGAGTGCAACAGGAGCCATTGAAGGGTTCTTTAGAGGAGTGATAGTGTCAGATTTGCATTTATCATTGGATAAAATGAGGAAAATGGATCACAGAAATAACTGTACAGAAGGACATCATTATGTGGTAACTGTATCAGTACAGCCTCCCAATGCTGGTAACTCACAATGGAATTTCAGAGGTGGATATTTTTTCAGTAGTCTTATATGGATATGAAAGTTCGACATAAAGAAGGCTGAGTACCAAAGAACTGATGCTTTCAAACTGTGCTGCTGGAGAAGACTCTTAGAGTCCCTTAGATAGCAAGGAGATCCAACCAGTCAATCCTAAAAAAATCAACCCTGAATATTCACTGTAAGGACTGATGCTGAAGCTGAAACTCCAATACTCTCTGGCCACCTGATGCAAAGAGCCGACTCACTGGAAAAGACCCTGATGCTGGGAAAGACTGAGGGCAGGAGGAGAAGAGGATGACAGAAGATGAGAGGTTTGGAAGGCATCACTGACTCAATGGATATGAGTTTGAGCAGACTCAGGAAGACAGTGAAGGACGTGGAAGCCTGGCATGCTGCAGTCCATAGGGACACAGAGAGTTGGACACAACTAAGCAACCGAACAACAACAACATGGCAAGTGGACATTTGGAACAAGGTAATAATCAGATTTAGGGGATGCTGTCATGCGCCACAAAGGTCCCCTTTAGGGTTCAGGCAGTCATTTGCCCAGCTGTGAGAAAAGCTGGCTGCAGAAGGCTCACAGCTGAGTCACTTCTGGAAAACAGAATTTCCCCCAGCTAAAGGAACTGCCTTAACCAGGTAATGTCCTCTCCAGCACTGTGGTGGTGATGGTTTAGTTGCTAAGTCATGTCTGACTCCTGCAACTTCATGGACTGAAGCCCACCAGGCTCCTCTGTCCATGGGATTCTCTGGGCAAGATATTGGAGTGAGCATCCATTTCCTTCTCCAAGGGATCTTCCTGACTAGGGATCAAATTCAGGTCTCCTACAGTGTAGGGAGATTCTTTACTAACAGCCAGCCAATATCCAATGTCTGGATGTGAGGGAGTGGGGCCGGTGGTACATGGGCTCAGCCCCCTTGCCTCAAAGGGAAAACTTTGAAGGGATTGGCTTGCAGAACATACCAGCCTCTGACTAATCTTGGTTGCCTCATCTCTTACAGATATTCCGAGAGCCTCCTCCATAAACTGCCTGAACATCTCCCTCTCAGTCTTTTTCTGAGGAACCCAGGCTAAGACAGCATACAAGGGGTTTCCTGTTTGTTTTTAAATCATCATATCAGTTAATTCACACTATTTCATAGTAATAAATATTATCTAATAAACTGCTTTGAAAAGTAATGTATTTACAGAATGGGTATTTTAAGATAATCTTGCATGCATGCTAAATCACTTGAGTCATGTCCAACTCTTGCAACCCCATGGACTGTACCTCGCCAGGCTCCTCTATCCATGGGATTCTCCAGCCAAGAATACTGGAGTGGGTTGCCATGTCCTTCTCCAGGGCATCTTCCTGACCCAGGGATCGAACCTGTGTCTCTTACATCTCCTGCACTGGCAGGCAGGTTCTTTTACCACTAGCGCCACCTGGCCACCCCCCTAACATCATCTTAGACTAAATAGTTAGACTGAGCCAAATAAACACAACTCCCTATGATATTACTATAGCAAAGTATTCACTACACAGGGAATTAAAACCCAAGCAAGAAACTAGCTTGACCCAGTTAATCTACCTACACATTTTTTTGTTCATTGGTTTCCCACTAAACCTGATAAACACTACCATTAAAATATCTGGGAGGTAAAGCTGGTGAACAAGTGTCTGACTCTGTGTGAACCAGTAGACACTAAATGGGCTTGTCTGATCTATACAACAGAGCGTTCAGCCCAGCGATTTGAGCACATCCTTTCTGCTTCATTGGTCACCAATGGATTTTCTGTTAAGTTCAATTGAGTCTGGCACTCTTTTTAGCCTTTCTCTTTTGAGGGAAAGGCTGATGCTGTTTAAAGGTCTTACTAAAAAGCAGAGCCCTTTGATTGAGAACCTCAAAAAAAGAGTATATCAAGAGCACACCTTTTAATACAGAGCCGCGCACTCCCTTATTTTAAGCCCAGCAAGGGAAGCCTAATTGTCGGAAAGATTTTTTATTAGTTCATTTTTACGAAGTGTGCATCCCCACCGAGGCAGTTGAATCCGGGGAGAAGACTCAGTGAGAACACTGATCCATTGTGCAAATTTCGTGTGCCTGGTGGTCCTGCCCTAATAGCCATTTAGGCAATCAAATATCAGTTTTGCTTTTTTTTTTTTTTTTTCTGGTTAGTCCCTACTAACCTAGGAAAAAGGCACAGCCTTATAGAAATGTCATGATATCAAAGTCCTTATGTTGTGGGATGATTTTAAAAGATGATTAGGAATTCACTTGCAATAGAATTTTAGTTTGATAAGCTAAAGTGGAAACAAAAGCACCTGATTAATAATTTTTAAAAAATCAAACATCGAATCTTATCGGCTCTCTACTTTTATCATCACAATTTTTTTTAAAAAAAATCTACTCAGAGATATATCTGTCAATTGTCTGTTCTCAGATCCCCTCTCTGCTCTATACCACAGGGGGTTAAATCTCACATATAATATTTCTTCAAGCTCCATTGCTGGTTAAAGAAAGTGAAGTCGCTCAGTCGTGTCCGACTCTGCAACCCCGTGGACTGTAGCCCACCAGGCTCCTCCGTCCATGGGATTCTCCAGGCAAGAATACTGGAGTGGGTTGCCATTTTCTTCTCCAGGGGATCTTCTTGACCCAGGGATTGAACCCAGGTCTCCCACATTGCAGGCAGAGGCTTTAACTTCTGAGCCACCAGGGAAGCCTCCATTGCTGGTTAATTTATTAATAAACCAGATTTGTCCAATGAGAGGAACTAGAGGAATAAAGTGAGGTGTGAGGAGAGAGACACCTTCTCTTTGCTTCAGGAAGCATCTCTAACAATAGCTGCATTTCCTCGCGGGATCTAGTTCCCACGAGGCCCTCTCTCTGAGGGGAGCTGCCTCTGGACAACCTTGGCTCCTGAGTTGTGGTAATACTGTCTTCTCCCTTGATTCTTCCATCTCTAAAGTTGGCAGCTGCTTCCTATTACTGAAAATCTCCCATTTTAACTATATTAATTCACTTTCTTAAATGTCCTCTATAGAACTATCTGACATGGACTCTTTTCCTGACTGGCGCCCAACTGACACATAGGCTACCCCAATTATTTTAAAACCAGGTCCTAAGCTACTACACCACACTGTTCGAAGGGTTGTTTTCAATTTTTTTTTTAATTTCCTTATTGAGGCATAGCTGATATATAGTGTTAGATAAGTTTCAGGTATACAACACAGTGATTCATAATTTTTAAACATTATATTCCATTTATGAATAATACAGGGCTTCACAGGTGGCTCAGCTGTTGAGAGTTCGCCTGCCTTTGCAGAAGACTCAGGTTCAGTCTCTGGGTGAGAAAGATCCCCTGGAGAAGGAAATGGCAACCCACTCCAGTATTCTTGTCTGGTGAATTCCATGGACAGAGGAGCCTGGAGGGCTACAGTCCATGGGATCACAAAGAGCTGGACATGACTGAGCGACTAAACAACATTAATAATTATTATAAAATATTGGCTATACATCTAAGGTTTGTTTTTAATTCATTGTGCCCAGAACTTGTTGGAGCTCTCAAATTCTAAACCTCAAACACTGTGATTAAGTTCTCATATCAGCTCATATCAGAGAAGGCAATGGCACCCCACTCCAGCACTCTTGCCTGGAAAATCCCATGGACGGAGGAGCCTGGTGGGCCGCAGTCCATGGGGTCAGTAAGAGTCGGACAAGACTGAGCGACTTTGCTTTTACTTTTCACTTTCATGCATTGGAGGAGGAAATGGCAACCCACTCCAGTGTTCTTGCCTGGAGAATCCCAGGGACGGGGGAGCCTGGTGGGCTGCCGTCTATGGGGTCGCACAGAGTCGGACACGACTGAAGCGACTTAGCATAGCATCAGCCCATATATTTTGCTTGATTATGTTTTTTTCTTCTCCTGACTATTTTTATTTATTTTATTTTTTCAGGTTTATGGAGGTATAATTTAAAAATAAAATCATAAGATATTTGGAGTTTACAACGTGTTGATTTGATATAGGTACATACTGCGAAAGGATTCCCCTCATCAAGTTAATTAACACATGCATCACCTCACCTATTTATTTATTTATTTTTTGGTGAGAACATTGAGGTTCTATTCTTTTAGCAAATTTTAATTATACAATACAAAATTATTAACTGTGGTCACCATGTTGTACCTAAGGCCTTCAGATCCTATTCATCTTATAATCTTAACATAACTTAAAGGCAATATTTCCTGGGTCTCTAGTTTTTATTCTCTTCTTTTCTCACTTTGTACAGTCACTCTTAGTGACATCAACCAAACTCTTTAATCACCAATTTCTAAAAAAATCTACCCTTCCAACCTAGACTTCTTCCTGAAATCCAGACCTAAATATCTCCTTTTTTTCTTAAACTAGGTATCTTCAAATGTCTTGCATGTATCACAAATTTACTCTGTCTTCAACTGAACCAGTTATATCATCCAGTCAAACTTGTTTATTTGCTATTAAAATATTAATGTTCCTCGTTACCAATATCAGATACTTTAACATAATCCTAGGACTTCCCCCTTTCCTTTGTATCCAATTGGTCAGTAAGTCTCATAGATTATAGATTTGTAATATCTCTTATATGTTTTCCCTATTATCTATTTCTCCTGCCACTGTCTTAATTAAGAAACTTGCTTCTTATTTGGGCCACTTCAAGAGCCTCCTAACTGGCCTTCCTATCCTTTCATCCAGCCCCCCTCAATGCAAACAGATTGATCTATCTAAACTATGATTCTGACTATCATTCAAATATTTTGTATTTCTTTGGAGGGAATGATGCTGAAGCTGAAACTCCAGTACTTTGGCCACCTCATGCGAAGAGTTGACTCATTGGAAAAGACTCTGATGCTGGGAGGGAATGGGGGCAGGAGGAGAAGGGGACAACAGAGGATGAGATGGCTGGATGGCATCACCGACTTGATGGACGTGAGTCTGAGTGACCTCCGGGAGTTGGTGATAGACAGGGAGGCCCGGCGTGCTACAATTCATGAGGTCGCAAAGAGTCAGACACGACTGAGCAACTGAACTGAACTGAAAGGATCCCCATAGCATTCAAAATAGAGCACTGAATGATATATTACAAAGTTTCTTATCTAAGCAATACCAAATTTTCTAGATTCATTACTTTCCCGTACCTACACTTCCCTCTATCTACATCAAACTCATCTCACCCCATGTGTTTCCCTCATGCCTGCTTAATATCATTTATGCTTGTGGTTTGAACGCCACCATTTACAACTAGTAACTCAATTGTTCTATAAAGCAAGTTCAATAGTCATCTCCTTTCATTTCAAAAAGAAAATGTAGAGAAGGAAAAGGTTAACACATTATGGATCTAAAGTGTCAGATGAAATGTGTCAGACTGATGGCTTATAGAGTCTCCTGGATTGGGCTTGGCTTCCTACTCACCATCTTTGTTTTCTACTCCCTATGACAGGTCTGCCTGCATCACTTCTCTACTGGTTCTTCCCTCTGCAACTTATCCCCTATCCCTTATAATCTTTGAATCAAGGTCATGGCAACATAAGGAAAAAAGATGCAGGATAAATCAGCCTGCTCCTTGGCTCTCCTTTCTTCCAACTCATGCCCTTTTCTATCTGAGCTGCAGTCCATTAAGGGAAGACAAAATGAGGACACAAAAGATATATATATCTTTTGAGCTAGAACTGAACTAGGGTATTATAATACGTCTTTGGCTATGCCTTTAATCTTCTCTGAGCATCACATTTGGTGGATTCTATCTTATTCACAGTTATAGCCCCAACACTAAGGACAATATAGGCATATAGCAGATACTTGATAAATATTTCCTAAAGAAATAGCTGAATGAATATTCCTGCCAAAAAACAAGCTGCTCTTGGTCACAAGTAAAAAGTTCATGGGGCTGCTTTGAGAGCTAAGGATCCCTCAAAGACAGAAATAGACCATGGAGGAAAGGAAATATTGGTGGGCACAGGGGAAGCACTATTGTGGCCAGGAAGACAACTGTATGTTGTGTACATTGTTATTAATACCTTGGCTATTATTGGCAGATCAGTTTTAGTACTACTTTATAACTTTGGAGGACTAAACAATTTAGATGCTTGAGAATAAGTTGTCAACGATCATCAAGCAGGACTCAGTGGCACCTTTAAAATCCTTTTATGTTCCTTATCCTTTCCACCCTCATTGCTCCTTGGACAGCTTGCAATTTGGTGTTTGAAATAAATAGAAACAATATAAGGGAGCAAATACAGCATCACCAAGGCTTACTGCTTCCTCTGAACAGCACGGGCCAAGTTTCCAAACTGGAGATGAGAGCAGATGGTGGCACTAGTCGTAAAAAACCTGCCCACAAATGCAGGAGACATAAGAGATGTAGGTTTGATCCCTGGGTCGGGAAGATCCCCTGGAGGAGGGCATGGCAACCCACTCCCTATTCTTGCCTGGAGACTCCCATGGACAGAGGAGCCCGCTGGCTACAGTCCATAAGGTCACATAGAGTTGGACACAACTGAAGTGATTTAGCATGCATGCATGCACAACCACTGTGTCACACAGGTTAACATGATGACACAAAGTCAGAGAGACCTGCCTCTGTGAGCTGATGAAAGAGATGGGTCCTTTTTCAAACATTCAAATAACTCTGTAGTTCTCATCAGGCTTCTGTGCTGCTCATCTTAAGTGGAATTGGCCAACTGAAAGGGATGTGCCTGGGTGGTCTTTTTTAGAGCACACCAATGTGCTCAGAATAACAGAAATATTCTGTTTATTTCTGACAAAGGTCAAAAAGGCTTCAGGCGGAAACACAAAACAAAGGCTTGTACTTTAACAAGCAAAACTTGGGAGGATGTTGATTTTCTACCCAATCATACAGCATAGGATTGAAAGGTACTCTTATCAGCAAATGAAACCATCTGGGCCCCAGTTTTACCGTATAAAGAGGAAACCTAGGCTTCTTAGAGAGCCCGTCAAACTTGTACAAAAGAATGTGTACACATACCATATGGTAAGAGAGTCTTTTAATGACTCAAGATACTCCTATTTACTCAGTCTGATAACATGCTAATGGCTCTTCTGTTTAAATGCACTGTGATTCTATACAGCTATGCTTCTCCAACTGGAGTGTCAGACTCCTGAGGCTGTGTGGAGCTGGGATGGGGTAAGAGAATACCATGGGTGAGATGGGCCATAACTTCCTGGTGTATCAGACAAGGAAAACAAAGTAAAATAATCTAAATAGAATACAAACATTATTTTATTTTAGCATGAACACAGTTATATTGTAGGAAAGAATGCAACATTCACAGACAAGTTATAAATACTAAAAGTTCACAGAGCTTTCACTTTCTTTCTTATACTTCAGAGGACCAAATCCTCAGCACTTATATCTGACCACACAGACCCCAAGGCCCAGCTCAATTTCTAAGTGCCTGAACCCCCTCCAGGGACTCCAGCCACTAAACCTAAACCCACTTTCTCAGCTACTTTCCCTCTGCACAGCCAGCCAAAGAGTACTTCCTTGTTCTATTGTTTCACATTTCAATTGGATCTTCCAAAGTATTAAAAATCTCATTGAGAACAGGGTCATGGGCTTTACAACCCTTTACCTATTATTGATTATATGAATTATTACCAGAAGTAGTTTCAATAATAAAAGTATAATATTGACACTCGAAATGAAAAAATGCAAAATTAATGTTGATAATTCTAAAAGAATTATTGATAATGATTATTGGACTTCACCACTTATTCTGTGACCTCAAAGTACTTTAAAATATTAAATATTTCCATCCTCATTATCTCTTTTGAAATACTTACTGTTAAATTGCATATGAATACTAAAATAATAAATATGAATGAATAAAGACATGAATAAAACTGCCATGAAGGATGATGTATAACCCTCAGGTTCTTCTAGCTTGATATGGAGTTTACTCACATTAGTTGCACACTTGTTCTGCTGCTCTTTAAGCCTACCTATTCCTTCTGTTCCAGTATTGCACATTTAGTGTAAACAAGGCAGACCAGGAAGGTATTCTGTTTATTTAGCTCTACAAATCACTCGTACAGCCCTATCTCAGTGTTTGGTCCAAACACAGTTACTCTTCATCAACTTCAAGTTTCCATGTACATCTCATCCCGTTACACATCTATTTCTGCTTTTCTACAAAGTCATATAGGTCCAGCCTCCCAGGTTCAGGTCTCCCAGTCTCATAGGTTCAGGTCTCTCTACTGAAATGTGGAGGAATGAACATCATCAGTGAACTGGCTTAATTTTCCCAGAATTTTCCACATTATTGATAATCTGAGACAAAATCAGATAAGAACTGGGTGAGATAGGTCAGATGAGATGCTTTGCCATTCTGAACTCTGAAGAATAGAGAATAATAATTCAAAGTAGGACTCATTTGAAATAGAAAAATATATATATGATGTAGAATATAGTATAAATGTATTATTCTATTAAAGTAAATAAACATATTTTTAGGACTATGAACACTTTAACTAATGGCTTCTTCCATCAAAGAAAATCAACGTATAAGGGGTATTTAACAATAGAACATGTTTTAATTTTAGCAACTTCTGCTTCCCTTAAGAAAATGTATTTAAATGATGACAGCTACCATTTGGAGAAAGCAATGGCACCCCACTCCAGTACTCTTGCCTGGAAAATCCAGGGACGGAGGAGCCTGGTGGGCTGCAGTCCATGGGGTCGCTAAGAGTCAGACACGACTGAGGGACTTCACTTTCACTTTTCACTTCCATGCATTGGAGAAGGAAATGGCAACCCACGCCAGTGTTCTTGCCTGGAGAATCCCAGGGACGGGGCAGCCTGGTGGGCTGCCGTCTATGGGGTCACACAGAGTCGGACACAACTGAGGCGACACAGCAGCAGCAGCAGCTACCATTTTGATAAACTTAAATTCTGTATGTTAACACTTCTAGGATGTGACTACAGTATTAAACTATTTGTCATGAATTGGCACTGCTAATTGCAGTGCTAGACAATTTTCAGCAAAGTTAGCAATAATAATTGCTTAAACTCTGGAGTTTCTCAAATCCCTGTGGTGAGGATTGATGAACTGATCTGGCCACAGAAAACTTCCAGAGACACTTTGAAGTAGTTTCAAGTATAAAATGTATGCACTGTTTTATGTAAGGGTTCACTAGTATTTACCAAGGTAGTCAGGTACAAAGGGAAATTCTTTCAGGTTGCAGTTGTTCCAGAAATAATACAGCTGATAAATAAAGATGAAATCTCACCAAATTAGCATACCACTTCTGATAATTTTTTTTTAATTGTGCAATAAGAGATCCTTGAATCATGACATTAATTTTGTTGTCGTTGTTCAGTTGCTAAGCCATGTACAACTCTTTGTGACCTCATGGACTGCTATGTGCCAAGCTTCCCTGTCCTTCACTACCTCTGGGAGTTTCCTCCAACTCTTATCTATTGAGTTGGTGATGCTAATGACACTAATAGGTATGCCAATTAATAGTTTTGAAACAAAATGAGTACTCTAAAGTTTGTGATAGGGACTTCCCTGGTTCTCCAATGGTTAAGACTTCACGCTCCCAGTGCAGGGGGTCCAGGTTCCATCTCTGGTCAGAGAATCCACAACTTAGAGTTCGCATGACACAACTGAAGATTCCACATGCTGCAATGAATAACATCGAGGATTCTGCATGCCACAGCTAAGACCCAGTACAGCCAAATAAATAAGTACATAAAGTCTGTGATCTCCTTTCAAATGAAGCTAAAGCATAATACTAATAAAGCAGTCCAAAACCTTTCCATGTCCACTGGTTCTTCTATGACCAGCCCCAAGTATATCACCCACTACAGTGTGGCTGTCACATTGACTTCCTTTTCATTCAACACAGCTCTTCTTCAGCCTGGGGATTTATATGTGCAAATCCCTCTGCCTGCAGAGCTCTCTCCATGGCTTTGGGCAGGACTGGATGCAATGCATTGTTCATATCTCAGGCACGTCTTTGTTGAACAACTTAGCAATTAAGGTCCTTGCCTGGGCCCAGGTCTTCTTTGTCACCTAATCCTCCATAATTTCTTTTTAATGGTTAATGTAATGAAGTACATACATAACATAAAATTCAGCACTTTAACCATTTTTCAGAGGGCAGCTCACAGGGTTAGATATGTTCACAATATTGCACCTGTCATCTCCAGAATCCTTTGCATCATGCAAAACTAAAACTCTATGCCCATTAAACAAGCTCCCTTCCTTCTGCGCCCTAGCCCCTGGCAACTACCACTCTACTTTCTGTCTCTATGTTTTTAACTACCCTAAGTATCTCACATAAGTGAAATCCTGTAGTGTCTGCCTTTTGGTTAATGATTTATTTCACTTCGCATAATGGCCTCAAGAATCATCCATGTTGTGGCATATGTCAAAACTTCCTTCCTTTATAAAGCTGATAATAATTCATTATATTACATATATCAGGTTTTGTTTATTAATCTATCAGTGGATACTTGAGTTGCTTCCATCTCTTGGCTGTTGTGCTTAATACTATTATAAACATGGGTGTATAATTATCTCTATGAGATCTCACAGAAGTGGAATTGTTGAAAGTGAAAGTGAAGTCTCTCAGTCGTGTCCAACTCTTTGTGATCCCATGGACACCAGGCTCCTCCGTCCATAGGACTTTCTAGGCAAGAGTACTGGAGTGGGTTGCCATTTCCTTCTCCAGGGAACTTCCCGACCCAGGGATCGAACCCAGGTCTCCCACATTGTAGACAGATGCTTTACTGTCTGAGCCACCAGGGAATTGTCGGGTCATATGCAATACTTTGACCACCTGACGCAAAGAGCTGACTCACTGGAAAAGACCCTGATGCTGGGAAGGATTGAGGGCAGGAGGTGAAGGGGATGACAGAGGATGAGATGGTTGGATGGCATCACTGACTCAGTGGACATGGGTTTGGGTAGACTCCAGCAGTTGTTGATGGACAAGGAGGCCTGACGTGCTATGGTTCATGGGGTTGCAAAGAGTCGGGCATGACTGAGAGATTGAACTGAACTGATGATAAATCATATGTTTAATTTTTGAGAAACTGCCATTCCATTTTTCATAGCAAATATACCATTTTACATTCCCACAAACATTGCAATTTCTCTACAGCTTTGCTGACACATTATTTTCTGAGTTTTTTTTTTTTTTATAGTAGTCTTCTTAATGAACATGAGGTGACTCCAAACTTCCTTTCTAGCATATATCTACTTTTTAAAATTTATTCATGTTTTAAATTTCTTACTGCAACAGTTTTTGAGATATAATTGCCAAAGAAGATTAAGATGTTGATCTAAAAGATGTGATAGATTTTTTCTGAAATGTTTCTGGTATAGTCTATCATTAAAATAGAAAGCAGAGTCGATTAAACTCGAATACTCTGTTCAGTGAGCAGTAGCTTTGAATGCAGAGCTGAAATGGTTCTCAATTATTTTTTTCTGCAGAAGCCTTAGAATTTAGTTCAGTCAAATCTGGAGATGGGTCTATTCTTTCACTCACTTACTAAGACAACCTTTAATCAACTACTTAACCCTAATTTCCTCATGCAAAAATGGAAATAAGAGAACTCACTTATGGAGTTGGGCTATATATTTGTGTGAATATTAAATGACCATATCTGGGACATGGAAGGCATTCAATAAACCGTAGATATTGTTTTTTATTATACAACTGATTATCCACTACATTGTTTAATTAGAAGACCCTTGCACAGAGTCATGAAATTTAAACACCGTCTATTATATCTTTTACAGGGTATGAACTAAATGAAATCTAAAAATTTATAAACTTGCTCATTAATCATGATTTCCTGCTTTATAATCTGTATCTCTATTCTTGTTTTAATTACCATTGTATCCCCAGGTCAAACAGAAGATTTACCACATAAAAGACATACCACCTAAGAGTTAATATCCCTGCCAGTGGTCCTAAGTATGCCCCTGGCTAGGATTCCACAAATTGTCCACACTTCTGTGTGAGGTTCTGTGTGGGAATATTCCAGCAACTTCTAGAAAAGAGTTAAGAGATTGAGAGACATCTTGAAGTCTTTCTGTCTAAGAAGTAGTCCCAGATCATTAGCAGTTTATAGAGAAGCACTGAATAAGAGTGGCCTTTTGGTAACTAGGTTGAAAGAACTGCTTAATTTCTTTCCACTATACTTAAAGTATCATTTTTATTGTTATTAAAAATTGCTAATGTCAACTGAATGAACATGTTACCCAGTTCAAAGCAGCCTAAACTGCTGAGGTAAGAAATTATAATGATTAGTTATTAGAGGGAAAACCATTACATGAATGCAATGGGGAGTTACGGAGCAACAAGTAGATAATTTCTGTCTAACTACTGGGTAATTAATGCAGTAAGAAAATAACATGTACATATTGGGAATGAAGAATTATAGATTATTTGCACTTATTTTCTTTCTGTGGCAATTAAATTAACTATCTTTGATTTCTCACCTGTTACCATGGTTATTTTCGGTGATTTGGGTCATTAATGTCTTGAATATAACAGTTACATTAAAATTACAGCTCTTTCAACTTTGCAAAAAGATTCTGAAGCTACTGTGAAAGAGAAAGCTGTAGGCTTATGGAAAAAGAGCTGCCTGTTGAATGAAACTGTTTAATCATCTTAAAGCTAAGAAGTCCCACCCTTTGTTCCTTCGTGATTTTCCCTAGTAGCATCACCGAGATTGTGTTCACCTCAGACTGCAATGAATTGGCAGGTGTTCTTGGGACAATGAGTTCTAACGATGCCTACTTGTTGTTAATACTTCCTTCAATAATTAGAATAAGTTTTCTCCACCTCACTCTCAAAAATTTTGGAAAAAATAATATATATTTATTATATGATGAAAAACATATACAGAAACAAAATCAGCCCTTAATTCTCTAAAAATAAATGTGAAAAACAGACTGAGCTCTGGTGGAGCCATAATAACTAGCTCCTGTTCAGGACGTGGAACAATTGCCATGAGCTTTCTCTTTAGAACAAATATCCCAGTATCGATGGCTTGGTGCTGACTAGATGTGAGGGAAAATCCTAAAAAAAATCAAGGCTCTACTTTACTGATTTTAGTCATATGTTCGAGAGTTCTCCTTCACCCACCTCTGGCTGTGCCCTTCACCCCTGGGCTTAGTGGATGTCTCATTCACCCAGGGGTGAAGGGCACAGCCAGAGGTGGGTGACAGAGAACTCTCAAACATATGAGGGACATGACAGGGGCTCCACTTTCTCCAAACACATTTTATAGAGAACATGTTATCCTTGAAAAGCAGACAATAATAAATACCCTGCCTTAACTGAACTCCAGGTCTTAAATCTTCTCCAACAGCTGTCCTCCAATAACCTGGGTGGACAGGTTATATGTGTTAAGACAGGAATCTGACAGTCTGATTCACCACATCAAATCAGAGATTTGTGTACCCTCTGTGGAGCTTTACTTGCATAAACAGAGGAGCCCAGAAAATGGAGTCTTCATTTTCAGTAAAGAAACTGGAGGGGCTTCCTCTCTGCCCATGTTTCTTGCACCATGCTATGCACAATTTTAGACCTCATCTCAAGAATGCAGCAACACGTAAAGCAACTGCTTTTACACTCCTCTTTGACCTCATACATGCTAAGTCACTTTAGTCATATCTGACTCTTGACCCTATGGACTGTAGTCTGACAGGCTCCTCTGTCCATGGGATTCTCCAGGCAAGAATTCTGGAGTGGGTTTCCATGTCCTCCTCCAGTGTACCTTCCCGACTGAGGGACTGAATCTGAATCTCTTACGCTTCCTGCATTGGTATGCGGATTTTTTACCACTAGCATCCTCTTTGATCTCAGGAGAGTAGAGAAAAGGGTTGAAGCCAGGCCTTGAGATATTGCTGGAACAGAGAGTGAGATATGGTGGCAGGCTGAGAGATTATCATGCATTACTGTGGAAAGGAACATTGTAAGAAAAATGATAATGCTCTACATATACCTGTAGAACTGGAAAAAGTGTATATGGGAAGAGGGTAAGTGCTTTTGCATAAGTGAACACTTTTATCCTGTGGATTCATTTATTCTTTTACACAACAAATATTTCTTAAGAACCTACTACCTGCTCACACTGTTCAGCAAGTTAGGAAATCAATGGTGAACAAAATAGACAAGGTCCTTACTCTTATCAAGTCTACAGTCTCGCAGATGAAAATAAAATTAGCCAAACCATTGTATTAATATCAATTATAAACTGTAAAGATGTTCTGAGAAAACATTTAGGATACCCAAGCTTAGGCTATCCAAAGTAAGTGAATTATTCTATACAAGCATTTAACAGACAAAATGATCATATCTGGAACATCAGAAAATACACTCCTCAGCAAATGTCATTTTAGCTGATCTGAAAAATATGAGTCAGAAGTGAAGGGCTTCATAAACAGATAGAAAAGGAAACTCAGTGACCCAAAGATGAGAAGGGAGAGCACCGTGGGTATGAAAATGAAGGATGGCCGTTCTGTTGAGAGTGCAGAAAGTAAGGAACAGAAGGATAGAATAGATCATACAGAGCCTTGCAGGCCAGTGTAAAATTGTGGCCTTTATCCTAAGCACAATAGAAAGCCATTGATAGGTCTGCACTAGGGAAGACTGACAACTGTATGTGCATTTTTAATCTCTTTGCAGGTACCGAGTACCGACTAGAACACAAGATGGCAAGAAAAGAATGGTGAAGGAAGATTCTCAACTGGGAGGTTACTGCAGAACCAGGAAAGATGGCATCTTGGCCCAGGATAGATGGTGGTGGACATATTAATAAAAAGAAGCTGATGGATGAACAATTAGGCATAAAATTAACCTAGGATATCCAAAGTAAGAGGGAGGGTGACTCCTGGTGTCTGGCTAACACAAGATGTGGATGGTTTCATTTGTTAAGATGAGGAGCATCAATGAAGAATCAAGTTTGGGTAGATGAAAAAGAGTTAAGTCTTGCATTTGAAGGTCTAAAGGACACAGGGGATTTTTTTTTTTCATTTTCATGATTGAGATCATGAAAAGAAAGGTCTAATCAAAAACTCATAAATCAAACTCAGGGTGAGAGAGGAGAATCTCTGACTTTGTCTTATTGTTTGCTTGTGAGTATGTGTGCTTAGTGACTCAGTTGTGTCTGACTCTTTGCAACACCATAGACTGTAGCCCACCAGGCTCCTCTGCCCATGGGTTTTTTCAGGCAAGAATCCTGAAGTGGGTTGCCATTTCCTCCTCCAGTGGATCTTCCCAACCCAGGTATTGAACCTGCGTCTCCTGGAGTTCCTGCATTGCAGACAGATTCTTTACTGCTGGCCATTGAGGAAAAGTGTTGTTTGCTTACTTTTATTAACTTTAAAAATAAAAACTAATAACTCTATGTCTGTTATTTTAATTTGTTTTTTAAGCTTAAAAGTTTTTAAAGCTTCATTCATGTAATGAAATTACAGGACTTTTAAGCTGGAACAGACCATATATTAATAAACGGTATCAGTCGAAAAACATGGTCTCTCAAAGCTTGCAATTTACTCAGTGAGTGAATGATAATGTTAGAAAGCAGCCAGAAGTCTAGTGAGAACCAGAGAAGCTTTCTTCCTCTGACAGGGACAGTGTGGCTCCTAGCCTGGCTGCCAGCCCACATCACCAGGGTAGTGGGAATTGGGAGCAGGGGAAGAATCTTATACACACACACGCTTGTCCCCCACTCCTGAGCGTTGGGTCTGTACTTTTCAATGCCTTCCAAGTGACTTGATGACTGACCAGATTCAGTACTCCATAAATACACCAGGTATCCCATACCAGCTCTCCTTGGGGCTTCTCAGGTGGCGCTAGTGATAAAGAACTCACCTGCCAATGCGGGAGACACAAGAGACATCAGTTCAATCTCTGAGTCATGAAGATCCCCTGGAGGAGGGCAGGGCAACTCATGCCATTGTTCTTGCCAGGCAAATCCCATGAACAGAGGAACCGGGCGGGCTATAGTTCACAGGGTCACGAAGAGTAGGACACGAATGAAGCAACTTAGCACACGGGCACACACCAGCTTTCCTTAGGCCATTTTATAAGATTTTTAAAAAACAAATTGATATTTATAAGATATTTAAAAAACATTTATAAGATATTTAAAAAACAAATTGCTTTTTTCCCCTAAGTAAATGCTTCCAGTTTAGTAAGGTAACTAAAAGTGTTCATTATGAAAAGTATTCATCACTGTAGTGAACTCCAAGATTTTAAATTCATTTTGAGGTACATGTGAATGATAAGAGGCTTCTTCATTTCTGTGGAAAAATAAATTATTTCCAGTACAAAAAATGATCCAATACAAATATCTCCCTTTTATAAAATAATAATCCCTTGGCTATATTAAGACTCTTCTAGAAGCTTAAAATAGTTCAATACTCCTAAGAGTAAATGTCTGATTTTGGTATTTTACTTTAAGTGTTTGAGTTTTTTTTTTTCTTTTAATAAAGATACAGTAGGGCTAAATCAGGTCCAATTTATGTTTTGAGGATAATAAAACACTCAGAAGTATAAAAAAGGCATATTTTATAGGCAAGAATGAACATTCATGAATACCAGATTTTATAAACAATACAAATGATAGTAACTTGGAAAACTGAGCAAAATTCAACAACGACAACCAGTATAACAGAAAACAATCCCTTAGGTATTGATAATCATCCTAGACTTTGGTGAAAGGAGTCATAAAAATCAAAGTTAAGTGAACCAGTTACACAGGACTTGGAGAGTCGCTTGAAAAAGGCATGGGGATAGTAGGTAGGGACTGGCACATCTGGCTTTAGTAGAGAGATGAATATGGTGAGCTATTTTCGTCTGACTGACCATTATGCCACAGAAACATGCAAATGCTTTCCTGGTTTCTTTCTCTTCAGATTCCATAGTACCTTTGTTTCTCTCTGTTCCTCCTCCTCCCTCTCTCTCTCCTTCTCTCTTGGTGGCCATTAACTACACTGACAGTTTGACAGGCTGAAATAAGGAAATAAAACACTTAAACATTGTTTCCTGATGTATGCATTCATCTCTCCTGCCAAACACAGATATTGAGGAGATACTTCACTCCTCCTGTCAGCTTACTAAATTACACCCCAGCTTGCAGGTCTCTCAATCTCAGTGAAGCGCCCTTCCTTCCAGAAGAATATGCAAGAGCTTCCGTCTTTTCGCCAAAATCCTTTCCTTTATCATTTTTAATAGTGAATTTCCTTAAGCTATGGGTTGGATCTCTGTAAGGGGCTGATTATCTTCCTACCTTTTAAAAGCTGTCAGGGTTCAGTTTTATTTTTTAGAGCGCTTTCACTTAAGCAAGGGCAAATGGATCCTGAACCTGGTTAAAGGTTTCTTTCTCAGAACCAACCAAGAGTTTCAACTTTTTTTTTCCCTGCTTTGCTTTTCATTTTTTTCTTTTAAGTTAAATTTTATTTTGCTTAACTTTACAATATTGTATTGCTTTTGCCATAAAACTAGATACTCATTAACCTAACACTGATTTAACACTAATTCTCTTGCCAAGTCCAGTGATAGAAAAAAGGTTGATCAGGTTTCTGACATCCCCAGTACATGCCCGACCACAAATAATAGAAGCTTCTGCCATTATTATTTGCATGGAGCAACTAGATTTTTCTGTTCAGCAAACTTTGAAAACCTTACAAATTAATAATTAACTACTTTCAGAGGTGGCTGTTGTAGATTAAATTTTGAGAGAATAGTAGCTAAGAGGGAGGCATTAAAGGAGAGAAAATGACTTTCAATTGGTCATTTACCTCTTTTTCATCACCATTAACATGAAGAAGAAATTTCAAGGTGAAATATTCAAGAATTTGAAACAAAAAGAATAATAGAAGTTAACCTGTAAGACTTTTTCTTTGCTTCATTCTTTTAACTGCATTTATCCAGTACCTACGCTACGCAGTGCTCAAGTATATATTCTCTGAAAGATGCTGAGGACAATCCCACATCTCCTGTCTGGTTCCTAAGATACTTGCAGTCTAGAAGAGATGCCACACTTCTAAGTAAGTAGAACACAGGTGGAAACTATTTCCAAGTGGAGCTAGAAATAAAATGTGATGGAAATTCAAAGAACAAAGAAAGCAGCCCTACCCCCACCACCCACACTGAGAAATTCACAACACAGTCTCCCTAAAAGATCAAAAAATTTCCTCTACAAGACTTACATATTTTACTGTAATTCCTTGTGTTTTTGTTGCTGTTGTCGTTATGTATGTTGTCTGTTAGGTCATAAAATCTGTGAGGCCTTGTGCTTCGTCTAGTCTGTTCATGAATGTATTTTCAAGAACCCAGTAGGCTGCATGTAATGTGTTCCCAATGAATACCTGTTGAATGGGTAAGTGAATCATCCTGTGATAATAAATAGTGAATGAATCTGAATCTTCTAAGGAAGATTTTCTGAATTTCTGATTGATATTAATTCCCTATCTTATTGAAGATCACCAATAAGACAGAAGACTTGTGTAAAGTTGCTGGACACTCCAATGATCATAGATACCATATTTAATTAGCACAATTGCCAAAACAACCATGAACAAATGACAATTTTTATAGAGCTGACAGGCTTCCTTTTACTTACAAGGCCCCTCTTTTGCAATATGACCACCTTCAGTGATTACAAGATTAATCATAGAGGTGAGTAAATCTCTCTGCAGTGTTTCTTTCTCCTCTTGGCTTCATATTTTTCCCAAAAATTATACTTTCAAAAATAGTCTTCCACCATCTTCCAAGAATTGTAATCCAGTTATTGCTAGTATAAATTATCCATAGAAGTGAAAGGTTACTATAGTAAAGATTATAAAAATGTAAAGATAAGTCACTCAGAAAATCCACTTGCAGAATAGCTTCACCAGATGAGATTAAATTCTTTTACAATAAACTATTTGGTATCCAAATCATTTTGCTTTATCAAAAGTTACCTGAAATATTAGCTACTATTCATTAAGCATTTATTTATAAGCAAAACACATGGTGCTACATGAATATTTCTTCACTAAAGCCCCACAATTACCTTATAAAAGAGAAATTTTATCCCTACATCACAGATAAAGAAATTGAGGCACTGAAAGATTACTCTGAAAGTTGAGGAATCCAAGTCCACCCTACTCTGAAACTCCAAATCATTTATATTCTTTGCTCAGCACTCATTATATAATGCAGTGATTGTGTTTATTTTGGCTTAAAATTCACAAATATTTCACAAGAAAATTCTTCTCAGTAGTGGTCATAACTTAGCTCTTTAGACTTAGTATCACATGCAAAATTCAGACTTAGTTACCTGGCTTGAAAAAATATACAAATTATAGCATTTGCTATCTCATGAAAAAGTCTTAAATGTCTGATTAAAAAAGGCCATTGTGATTATAAGGTGGCAAATTATGCATGAGGCTGGTGGCGGCGAAGCTCTGAGAACTGGGTCTTGGCACGGGTTTCATGGGTAAGTTAGGACATATGCAATAGGATTTTTTGACTAATTTCTCCTATGTGCCTCTTGTCTTGTTTTCTCCCACTGTTTTCTCCAATGTCTTGGCAAGATATTAATATATTACCCCTTAAAATGTTAGAAAGAGTACTTTGGGGAAAATTACTCTTCTTGTTCTTCCTTAACCATACATCTGGGGTGAGATATGAATAATTCTGATCTCCAAAACTGCACTCTTTCTATTATAATATATTGCCTTCCAGTAATTTCTTCTGGTTTTATGAGTCAAAAGAAATTCCGTTTTTGCCATACTCCAAAACCCTTTTCTAAATTTAATTCATATATTTGATCAAGGGATTAAAAAAGGCTAAAATTTTTGTCCTCAATCTCTAAAATACCAAAATGATTCTATGCATATCCTACCCTTGACCAAAAAAGACATCTGAAACGCATTGAAACAAAAGAACTATCTCTTTTTACCACACTTACATCTTTCCTCAATTTTATTTTAAAAATATTTACTCATAATAACACTAGATCTTAATATCATATAATATGAAAAACGAAAGTAGGAGAGTGAAAAATAGAGAGAACTAGTAGAATTGCAGGGACAAGAAAAAGAAGGAAGAGAAAAAGAGAAGAAAGAGGATGTTTAAAAAATGAGCAAGACAGATTCTTTTTGTTTTGTCCACATCTTTTGGTAAAGTTAGAGGTTTGCTTTAAAATAAAATAGTTTCTTTCAATGCTCAATGATATTTTATTTCTAGGTAACTTCCTTCTGAAATAGGTTAATTACAGAGGCAATTAGTCTAGCACACACAGGATGTCACTATTCCCTTATATAAATAGAATTGGCACGCATGTTTCAGGCAGAGAAAAATATCTGTAAAGACCAGATTTCAAATGTAATAGAATTTTGTGCTATTTTGCCAGTTTGGGTTAAATTTCCCTATTGTCATCATCCTTATTTACTGAACAGCCTTTATGTTTTATTATCATCCTAGAAGCCCTCTATGTAACTAGGAAGGTCTACTCAAATCATAAAGAAAAAAATCCAAAATGAAAAAGTATTATGACATAAAGTAACTGAACAGGAATAAGTAAGGTCTTATTAGCAAGGCAAATATAGATAGGAAAGAGGGAGCTGGAACTGAAAAAGCTAATTCTATATTAGTTTAAACAAATGTTCTAACCTATGCAGTCTCCTAGGTTTTTTGTACAATGACTTTATTTTACATATTCAGACTTTGGAAACTAGTAACTAGAGTCCTTCTGACAACCAAAGGCATAGCACAAGAGCTTTTCTGAAAGCTGAATATATGCAGCACTGAGTATCATGATCCAGTCCCAGGGACACACGTGGAATTCACAGGAAAAGTTGTTAAATCATTAATAATGGCATCCATTTTAGCCTGAAACTCCTAACTACTGATTATTGCTTGCCTATTTATCAAAACCAAAATGATAAAGTGCTCTTCAAAAGAATAAATTGCCATATCTAGTACTAAATACATATTCATAGAGGGCACTTTGTCCTTCTTGATGGTGGCTACCCAGGGTGACAAAACTGCAAGACACTGATGACATGCTAACATCTACGGTTCATTAGCTCCCCGTTTACGGCGGTAACAGTGAAAGCAAGGTCTTCGGGGCAGACCCTCATATTAATCAATACATTCCTCTCTCTTCTGTGACCATAAAGTAGTATCATCAGTTTGAGCGGCTGTCTCAAATAAGGTTTGCTATGGGTCACAGCAGTGTCTGAGAGAGATACATAGTGACCATGAGTACAAGGGAAAACACCCACATTTTATTTCCTAATAATGATGGTCACCTTGCATTCGTCTCCTGCACAAAGCACTGCATACTGCCTACAAATAAACCTAGGAGAGTATGTGCTTCAGCCATGGGTTATTCCACCTGGGTTTAAAAATTGGCGCCACCTCTTACAAGCTGTTGAGTCATAGTAAGTTACTCAATTTCTCTCAATTCCCTCAGCTGAAAATGAGTATATGAGGACCTACTTCACGAGGTACTTAGGAAGCTTAAATTAGATACTACATGCAAAGATCAAGAACAAAATCTGGCAAAACGAAAAGTCCTCAGTAAATGATAGTTATTATAACATTCTGTAGCTTATAAAAAGTGATGGAGTTTTTCTGATTTTTACATCTGTGTGTGCATATTTAAATCAGGAAAGCTTGCATTTAAATTTAAGCTCCTGTAAGAAAATGCAGACTTTTCATTGGTGGTGAAAGTCTACAGGATAAGTTAACTGAGGTTTATAAAGCCTTCTATCAGCAACAGCATCGTCCCCTAGGCTAGTCTGTACAGCAGTCTCTTTGGGGTTTCAATCTGGCTTACCTGAGTACACTGCAGCAGCACAGCAGACACAGGCTTTCTTCTACAATGAGTCCAAGACTACCGCTGATGACGTAGGGATGGGCAGGGGATGAAGTGATCTCCCTTCCAGAAGGTGAACGGTGGCACCAAGAACTTCTTAAAAGAACTCTTTTTGGCAGAAGATCATTGGCTTTACTGCTTCTATCTGACCTTTCTGCCCTATTTCCCCAGGGAGTTTGCTAGTGGGTGGGTAAGGGTAAGTCAGCTTTGCAGCTAAGCCAGCTAGGCAAATAAGTTGTTTTGACTATAGTGCCTACAAATATAGAGATACGTGCATACGTATATTCTTTCCATGCATGCACCAGGATAGCTCCAGAAAGTATGATAATTCAAAGTATATTACAGAAATTAGAGAGAAACATATTAGGACGTTTCCTTCTCTGTAACAACTAAATAAACCATGTTTGTTATTACAAGTCACACACACCCACACATACACAGTGGTTTCAAGTCTCAAAATCTTTTCACTTGGGGATTGCCTGATGAGACCAAGTCCTTTTGGGCAGGAGAGGAACCTCTAGGTTTTAAAATTACTGCTCTTGTATCAATATTTTCAGCTACTGTAACAGGCTGATTTGGACTGACTTTACGGGTAACCAGATGAATCGTGTAGACATTAATACTTATGAGGGCATGTGGAAAGGGAATCAGCCAAAACAGCCTATGAAATGGACTATAAAATCACTGTCAGAATGGACATTATCAACACAATAGAATTCTTCACAGCCCAGTTCTTCTTTACACAAACAAGGGCATAGAACAATTCAAATCAGCTTTGATGCCAGGACTGTGTGATCAGGTAGCGTTAATAACCAGGAGTAGCAGAAAATTGCCGTGAATCTGGCTGGTCAGTTATATGAGTGTTACTCTTTCCTTCTAACTCAGCATTTTAGATGACTTTGGTATTTAGTAATTAGTCGGACCTAATATGACCAATTATTCTGAGACATTTTTCAAATTCTTTAGGATCTCAGAAAATCACAGCAAGTTATCATGGTGAAAATATAAGGGCTATTAATATAACAGCATTATACATATAATAAAATGTCCTGCTCCACTAGTAAAACCAGATGATTTGCAAAACTCCGTTCCTCACATAAATGCAAAAAAGTGTAATTAAATACTATTAATTCTATTGTGCCAAGTCACTTCAGTCATGTCCGACTTTGTGCAACCCTATGGACTGTAGTCAGCCAGGCTCCTCTGTCTATGGGATTCTCCAGGCAAGAATACTAGAGTGGGTTGCCATGCCCTCCTCCAGGAGATCTTCCCGACCCAGGGATCCAATTGATGTCTCTTATGTCTCCTGCATTGGCAGGCAGGTTCTTTACCACTTGGCACCACCACATCATATAAATATATTATTACAAAAGTATACACATACAAATAGTTTCTATCCTATTCTTAACTTTATCTTTACCTAATACTATCTAAATATTGAAAAATTTACCTGTGAAATGATTTTCTGAGTTAGTTTTACTAATTCTTTTCTGCTATTTGCTCTGCTTTTTCCCCTTCCCTCTCTCACTTGTTTCTTGATTTTACTGGGCAAAAATTAGTTATAATTTAGCCTCTTTTTTTTTTTGCTACATACAGTTTCACTTTCCCCTCTCACTCCTTCTTTTTTCTGCCATCACTCCTGGAAGATAGCCATAAGCCACGCTGGAGAAATGCCAGGGTGTCCTGATCTTGCACGGTTTGAGTGCCTCCGTGTATACCTCAGCGAGGCTTACCTAAGTCACCACTTATAATATTGAGTAGAAAGTGCAGGTTGGAATAGTCAGCATTTATAAGTCAGCTGGTTACATGATACAAAAATATATAGCCAACTTCAGAATTTATAGCAATAACATTTATGTATCGTGTTACTCCTAGAACAATCCAATTTATAAAGTGCCTATTGTGTATACATAAGGAACAATCATAAATCATTTACATTAAACAGTGTCAACTAGCAAAACATGACTTTCCCCCTAAATTCTACACACTGAGATTAATGAGGTTTTTGAAAGGAAGCACACTAAAAAAAATAGAAAAAGAAAGAAAGAAAAAAAAAAAAACCCAACCAACTCTGATTCATCTTAGGCAGATAACATATCCATATAAAGGAGCAGGTGTCTGTAGTATGATTTAGAAGACCTATGGAACATCTCTGGAAAATATTAACCTTCTCTGAAGTAGAGAGCCGTCCATGAACTGAGCTAGAAATATGGCAAGAAACCAAGTCCGTCATCAACCTCAAACTTTCTTTTATTTCCTACTCAGTAAAGAATGGAATTACAACAAATAAACAGAGAACACTTTAGGCCCTATTTGACCAGTTGTCTGACATGTTTTCATCTACAGGCATTTTGAGAAAACCTGAGGAAGAGCATGTAGATTACCTGCTTTGTCTTTTTCATTCCTAGTTGGAGAAAAATTTGTATCAGTGAGGAAAGCAATCAAGAGTTCTAAAGTGAAAAGCAAATATGTATGCAGATTTTTCTTCCTCTGTTCACTCCCTAGCTTATCCCCTTCAGACAAGCAGTCTAAAGAACTCTGTACTTTAGGGTCTTGAATTAAAACTCATTGCTTCTCTCTAAAAAGCCCTTCAAATAAATAATATGGAATGTTTTGACTGTTCACATCTGTCAAAGTATTTAATCTTACCTGAAACTTCATACCTACACAACTGAATTGGACATTATATAAGACAAACACAATTTGAATTTCTCTTGCAGAAATTTGCTTCTCTATCTTCTGTCTTTTAAAAGGATTACATGAGTTATATTTTCTTCCTGCCTTAACTCACAACTTTAAAAATAACCATTGATTTATTTTAGCCAAAATGGAAGAGTAACATTTTTATTAAATGTAAAAATGTTTATTCCTTTAGGAAAAAAACTTCATTTCTCCAAATCTATTAATGACTAATTTCCCTATAATTAAAATGAAAACTGAATCTGAAAAAGAGACAAATGTATAGCCAGAAAATCTATAAACTAGTTTTCATTGAATAAACTACCTGCTGTTTCCTGTTCACAGATAATTGACACTGTGTAGATAGGTTGTAATCTAGAAAGCAAAGCAAAACAAAAACCATACAGAGAGAGAGAGAGAGAGAGTGGTAACTGATCTACAAGCTTCTGAATTGAAATAAGAACTGATGGTAAACTGAGGTTTCCAGGAGAAGGGTTTTAAAAATAACATGCTAATCTGGAAAGGCAGATACACTATGGCCTTTGTAGAAAGATTCTGAAAACTGGGCACCCTCCCAAACAGCTGTATTTCACTAGTATTAATTGGTAGGGGGAAATACAATGCATTTCTTCACTACTGAGAGTATCAAACTTAACAAGGAGCAGTGACAACTCACTTCAGTCATAAGTAGATTTCAGTTAAAAAGCTTATCCATTCATGAGGAAGGGTGTTCAAACTTCAGAGGGTTTTGCTTGTGTAAAGAGACAAAAGGGAAGACAGAGAACTTTTCTTCAGTTAACATGTTTATTCTCTAAAATTATCTGGTGATCTCGGAATTCTTTCCTATTTTTGATTCACTTGAGAAGAAAAACTCTTGTGCTCAGTGAAGCAATTTTAAAATCCCAGGCTAACCCCTTCTTCTTGTCAATACACTGAGAAAACTATGTAAAAATAAAGCATAATTATGTCTCCCATCTGGGTGGCTGCCACTGTAGTTCTCTGCATTTTAACAAGTTGTTTTCTTCCCAATATTAATGAAAAGTAGACAATGATTATGTAAGCATTTTTAAAGTACTGGTGTGTCCTATGATTGACTTACCTATATTTCCCACCAGTTCTCTCTAGATTTTTCTAATAAAATAAATTTTAAGGAAATAACTGACACTTCACCAAGATGTTCTAAAAAATATGACTAGAAAGAAAAGAAATCAGCAACTCAAAAGGATTTGGGGTCAATTATCAAAAAAATTTTTCCTTTACAAATTACTTTCATAGACCTGGTTAACATTTCTCAACTAAACTGACTATACGGAAAGGATTTAAGATACATGTAAACGAAGACTCCCAAAACAATAAAAATTGTTGATTCAACATTGAAAATGTTCTTTTTTCTCTAATGGAAACCTAACATTGCCAGTAGGAAGTTCTTGAGTAAAAGACTTTTCCTCTTCTCCTTATACAAAATAATAGCTAAAGAAATAGCTTCAGGCTGATCTATTACATTCCCACTTTAGATAATAAGAAAATATAACTTCTTTTCCATTTTTAACTTGAAAACATCATTTAAACAATTAGCTAAGGATGGGAAACGCTGGGCTGGAAGAAGCACAAGATGGAATCAAGATTACCCGGAGAAATATCAACTTGAGATAGGCAGATGACACCACACTTATGGCAGAAAGTGAAGAGGAACTAAAAAGCCTCTTGATGAAAGTGAAAGTGGAGAGTGAAAAAGTTGGCTTAAAGCTCAACATTCTGAAAACTAAGATCATGGCATCTGGTCCCATCACTTCATGGGAAATGGATGGGGAAACAGTGGAAACAGTGTTAGACTTTATTTTTGGGGGCTCCAAAATCACTGCAGATGGTGACTGCAGCCATGAAATTAAAAGACGCTTACTCCTTGGAAGGAAAGTTATGAACAACCTAGATAGCATATTCAAAAGCAGAGACATTACTTTGCCAACAAAGGTTCGTCTGGTCAAGGCTATGGTTTTTCCTGTGGTCATGTATGGATGTGAGAGCTGGACTGTGAAGAAGGCTGAGAGCCAAAGAATTGATGCTTTTGAACTGTGGTGTTGGAGAAGACTCTTGAGAGTCCCTTGGACTGCAAGGAGATCCAACCAGTCCATTCTAAAGGAGATCAGCCCTGGGATTTCTTAGGAAGTAATGATGCTAAAGCTGAAACTCCAATACTTTGGCCACCTCATGCGAAGAGTTGACTCACTGGGAAAGACTCTGATGCTGGCAGGGATTGGGGGCAGGAGAAGAAGGGCACAAAAGAGGATGAGATGGCAGGATGGCATCACCGACTCGATGGACATGAGTCTGAGTGAACTCCGGGAGTTGGTGATGGACAGGGAGGCCTGGCGTGCTGCGATTCATGGGGTTGCAGAGAGTCAGACACAATTGAGCGACTGAATTGCACTGAGTATACACTCCAGTGTTCTTGCCTGGAGAATCCCAGGGACGGGTAAGCCTAGTGGGCTACCGTCTATGGGATCACACAGAGTCGGACACGTGACTTAGCATAGCATAGCATAGCATACACAAAATGAAGAAATTGTGTTCCTTTATTCAGGAAATGCCAGAAACAACAAATTTTCCTATACGGCTATGGATATCAATGTTGGGTTTTGAGGGGTACTTTGGTTCTAGAAGGTATTGATTCAATGTCACTTTCAGAATATCTTAACCTGGAGTCTATATATTGCTATTAAATCTATAGGTTTTGGGAATTATATGTAAAATTCCATGTAATTATATGAATTATATGTAAAATATACACACCATTGTGATTTTTCCTACAGCCAATCATTCTTTTTGACTACCTAGCATCCATGCACCCTCTATCTGTGAACAGGACCCCATTTTCCTCTGTAATTCAACCTTAATGGCTAATTCATGGAAAATGATGAAGCTGACTCTATCTCCTCCTCCAAGAGAGATGCTGTTGTTGTTTAGATGCTGTCATTTCTGACTCTGTAACCCCATGGACTGTAACCCAGCAGGCTCCACTGTCCATAGGATTCTCCCAACAAGAATACTAGAGTGGTTGTCATTTCCTTCTCCAGGGGATCTTCCCAATCCAGGGATCGAACCCGCAGCTCCTGCACTGGCAGGCAGATTCTTTACCCTTGAGCCACCAGGGAAGCCCAACAGAGATGCACAGGATTATTCTGTGATCTAACCAACGCGAATCAGTACAAACAGATTTTGATAGGTCTTCTGGGAAAGAGTCTCTCTTTTTCCTGTTTGGTCTGCAGCCTGAGAGGATTTCATAGCTGAAGCTATGCTGCCGCCACATCCTGTTACCAAATGAAGCCAGAGACTGGGGCTGCATTAGTGGAAGCTCAGAGATAGAGAAAAAATGAGTCTTGTTTACAGTATTTTAATCCAGAAGTTGGTTCTGTACCTACAGTTTCTTTCATTTCTTAAAGGAAAACAATAATTTATTTATTTTTTAACTATGAAAGTATGATAGCATATTTATAAATAGATTTTCTATATTTTAATAAATAACACACACACTTGCACATTCATACCATCTTACTCCACATATTAGCAGAGCTGACTTCAACTTAAATGTTACTGGCCTTCTCTGACCTTTTCAACCTAAGGTAAATTCCCCGATCTGTATTCTTCATTCTGTTCATCCTACCTGTCATTAATCTCATTACCTATTGTCATATACCATATATGTGCCATATACTAGTTCTAATTTTGGTACATAGGAATTCGGTCAGTTTTCCAGTCCTTTTCAGTCAAAGTTTGCACAGTGCAAGATTACTTTTCAGTAGATAGAGACAGGGAGAGAAAAAAAAGAGAGAGACAGACAGACTGAGAGAGACAGACAGACAGAGACAGACAGACAGTGAGGGAACAAGGGGAACAAGATTTTAAAAACTGAAGGTTCAAGTAGAGAACCATGTAGTAAGTTTCATCAATGATGGAACAAATCAAAATTCTGATTACACACATATAAGAAAATACATTTAAGCAAATATCTATAGCATAGATCAGAAGGAAAAGATTTCCATGCATTTTGATCTCCATTTCAACCAAACTTAGCTGACATAATTATGGAGCCCCCCAAAGTAACTGCTGGGGTTTAGTAGCACTTACCACTTCCTTTGAACTGGCTCTATAAATGCCAAGAGTGAGTATTTTAGATTAAATGAATAGATTAATAAACATCTTTGGAATATCCATTATTAAGGTTGATTTATGTTCTCTTGCCAGCAGTAATTCAAGAAAATGCCACGCTATGCAAAAAATACTGCATGTCATTCTCACTACTTTGCCAATGTTATGACACCATGCAAGTGTGACAATATCTATATTCTTTCACTGAACTAAGTATACACAAAGCTGATAGATATTAAACCACTTTAAGTTTGCATCAGCACAGGAACCACTCATATTTATAACTCTGATAAATGGCCTTTCATTTGTAAATTTATAGTGTATCCATAATTTCTTTAGGGAACCAAGAGGTTCATTCAAAAAATTGCCACAACATTTATCTATCTAAAGATGATAGATATGGTTTATGAAATTAAATGCTTTTAAAAATTAAAATGATATTGCTAAGGAAAAGGACATGTTCTTTCCTGGTTTGCTCACATTTTTAGATGATCACAACTGCACTCTCAGCAGTTACAATATTTAATCTAAATAGAATATTAATATATTTATTAAATACACCCAAATATATTGTTGTTAGGGTTGTAAGGCATCAGTATGAACTACTGGGCATCAAGTTCACTTAAATTTATTATTTTATTTTCTAATGCCATTCCTCTGCAGTAATGAAATATATAAAGTATCATTAGAATGTAATATTTCTTATTTATATTCAGTACTAATTACTGTATTTAGTTTTTCAGGACTACTCCAAGCAAACTTCATGGCTTATTGTAAGCATAGACTATTAAAACTATAACAAATAAAATTACTTAAATAAAATGTATATTTGCCAAAACATCAATGTTAACTAAATAAAGAGTCCTGTTTTTAATCCCAATATACACTTTGTTCAATTGAAGAAATCAATGAAGGAGAAGATGAAAGATAACAATTAGCACTAAAGTAACCAATAAGAACACAGAGTAGTCAAGGTTCTAAGTGCAAAAAGGCAATGTACTTTGTTACTACCTCTGATTCATTTGTCATCATTTACTACCATGAGTAGGTAAGACACACAAATCTCAGTACTTGTTTTTTTCTAGAGTCATTTGCTTCTTTTTAATTTATTCTTATAGAATCTACCAGACAGTGAACCTTAATTATGTGATTTGGCTACATGAAGAACAGTCTCCAAATTGCAACTTTCTTTAGCATTAGTTCATCCACTCCAAAAAAATTGTTTCAAATGCTTACAAAATTTCTATGCAACATATTTCTTACATATTGAGTGCTCTGTATTCTGCTTTAAAAACAGATAATAATCAAAATAAGAAAAAACAAGCAGTTTACCTACCCCTGTGGACTGCTAGCTCCTTGTTGGCAGGAACATCCTTATCATCATCTTTGGGTCACAGGTGGCCAGCACAGCACCTGAGATATAACGTATACCTGTAAATGTGTTTGAATGAATTAAATGATACAGTGGTGACTAGAATCCACTTGGATGGTATGAATTCAATAAAGCAACCAATCTATCTACCTAACCTTTTCCTCTATATCCTATATTATTAAAATTTCAATATATGAGAACATTATGAGTATATGAGCAGTATATATTATTAAAGTAGCAGTATTAATGAGCATACATACTTCATATATATACATATATATTTATGTATGTATGAATGTGTATATCCGTGAGAGCTGGACTATAAAGAAGGCTGAGTACCAAAGAATTGATGCTTTTGAACTGTGTTGCTGGAGAAGATTCTCGAGAGTCCCATGAACTGCAAATAGATAAAACCAGTCAATCCCAAAGGAAATCAGTCCTGAATATTCACTGGAAGGACTGATACTGAAGCTAAAGTTCCAATACTTTGGCCACCTGATGTGAAGAGCTGACTCACTGGAAAAGATTCTGAGACTGGGAAAGATTGAGGACAGAAGGAGAAGAGGGTATCAGAGGATGACATGATTGAATGGACATAAAATTGGGCAAACTCCGGGAGATGATGAGGGACACAGAAGCCTGACGTGCTGCAGTCCATGGGGTCACAAAGAGTTGGACACAACTTGGTGACTGAACAACAACATATATTCTTACAGCTTCCAGGGTGCCTCAGTGGTTAAAGAATCCGCCTGCCAGCTAGGCAGACACAGGAGACTCAGGTTCAATCCCTTGGTCAGGAAGACCCCCCGGAGGAGGAAATGGCAACCCAGGCCAATATTCTTGCCTGTAAAATCCCACGGACAGAAAAGCCTGATGAGCTATAGTCCATGGGGCTACAAAGAGTCAGACATGACGGAGTGACTGAAAAAGTGAAAGTCAAAGTCTCTCAGCCCTGTCTGACTTGTTGCAACCCCATGGACTGCAGCCTGCCAGGCTCCTCTGTCCATGGAATTCTCCAGGCAAGAATACTGGAATGGGTAAGCTGTTCCCTTCTCCAGGGGATCTTTCCAACCCAGGAATCACACCCAGGTCTCCTGCATTGCAGGTAGATCCTTTACTGTTTGAGCCACCAGGGAAATTATGTACGCATATATTCATATACGTTTGAATGATAACTTTATCCTGAAAACTCAATTCTCAAAAATAATTGTTTCTAAATGCTTTGTTGTTGTTGTTTAGTTGCTAAGTCTCGTCCGACTCTTTTGTGACCCTATGGACTATAGCCTGCCAGTCTCCTCTGTTCTGGGATCTCCCAGGCAAAAATACTGGAGTGGAGTGGCTTGCCATTTCCTCCTCCAGGGGATCTTCTCAACCCAGGGACTAAACCAGAGTCTCCTGTGACTCCCGCATTGGCCGATGAATTTTTTACCACGAGTCAACAGGGAAGTCCCTTCAAAATGCTTATTCCATTACATATTCTTATTGTCTCTGGTTCTGGTGGAGGCCATACAACCCAGTGTTTGAGATCATGTACATCAGAGTTATGCTAACACATGTTCCAACAACACAACAGAAGATTCTACACATGGACATCAACAGATGGTCAACACCGAAATCAGATTGATTATATTCTTTGCAGCCAAAGATGAAAAAGCTCTATACAGTCAGCAAAAACAAGACCAGGAGCTGACTGTGGCTCAGATCATGAACTCCTTGTTGCCAAATTCAGACTGAAATTGAAGAAAGTAGGGAAAACCACTGCACCATTCAATTAAGACTTAAATCAAATCCCTAATGATTATACAGTGGAAGTGAGAAATAGATTTAAGGGACTAGATCTGATAGACAGAGTGCCTGATGAACTATGGACGGAGGTTCATGACATTGTATAGGAGACAGGGATTAAGACCATCCCCAAGAAAAAAAAAATGCAAAAAAGGAAAATAGCTGTCTGAGGAGGCCTTTCAAATAGCTGTGAAAAGAAGAGAAGCGAAAAGCAAAGGAGAAAAGGAAAGATATACCCGTTTGAACACAGAGTTCCAAAGAATAGCAAGGAGAGATAAGAAAGCCTTCCTCAGTGATCAGTGCAAAGAAATAGAGGAAAACAATAGAATGGGAAAGACTAGAGATCGCTTCAAGAAAATCAGAGATACCAAGGGAACATTTCATGCAAAGATGGGCTCGATAAAGGACAGAAATGGTATGGACCTAAAGGAAGCAGAAGATATTAAGAAGAGGTGGCAAGAATACACAGAAGAACTGTACAAAAAAGATCTTCATGACCCAAATAATCATGATGGTGTGATCATTCACCTAGAGCCAGATGCCCTGGAATGTGAAGTCAAGTGGGCCTTAGGAAGCATCACTACGAACAAAGCTAGTGGAGGTGATGGAATTCCAGTTGAGCTATTTCAAATCCTGAAAGATGATGCTGTGAAAGTGCTGCACTCAATATGCCAGCAAATCTGGAAAACTTAGCAGTGGCCACAGGACTGGAAAGGGTTAGTTTTCATTCCAATCCCAAAGAAAGACAACGCCAAAGAATGCTCAAACTACCACACAATTGCAGTCATCTCACACGCTAGTAAAGTAATGCTCAAAATTCTCCCAGCCAGGCTTCAGCAGTATGTGAACCGTGAACTTCCAGATGTTCAAGATGGATTTAGAAAAGGCAGAGGAACCAGAGATCAAATTGCCAACATCCGCTGGATCATTGAAAAAGCAAGAGAGTTCCAGAAAAAACATCTACTTCTGCTTTATTGACTATGCCAAAGCCTTTGACTGTGTGGATCACAATAAACTGTGGAAAATTCTGAAAGAGATGGGAATACCAGACCACCTGACCTGCCTCTTGAAAAGTCTGTATGCAGGTCAGGAAGCAACAGTTAGAACTAGACATGGAACAACAGACTGGTTCCAAATAGCAAAAGGAGTACATCAAGGTTGTATATTGTCACCCTGCTTATTTAACTTACATGCAGAGTATATCATGAGAAACGCTGAAATGGAAGAAGCACAAGCTGGAATCAAGATTGCCGGGAGAAATATCAATAACCTCAGATATGCAGATGACAACACCCTTATGGCAGTAAGTGAAAAAGAACTAAAGAGCCTCTCGATGAAAGAGAAAGAGGAGAGTGAAAAAGTTGGCTTAAAGCTCAACATTCTGAAAACTAAAATCGCGGCATCCCATCCCATCACTTCATGACAAATAGATGGAGAAATAGTGGGAACAGTGGCAGACTTTATTTTGGGGGGCTCCAAAATCACTACAGATGGTGATTGCAGCCATGAAATTAAAAGACAGTTACCCCTTGGGAGAAAAGTTATGACCAACCTAAACATCATATTAAAAAGCAGAAAAATTACTTTGCCAACAAAGGTCCGTCTAGTCAAGGCTATGGTTTTTCCAGTAGTCCTGTATGGATGTGAGAGTTGGATTATAAAGAAAGCTGACCATGGAAGAATCAATGCTTTTGAACTATGGTGTTAGAGAAGACTCTCGAGAGTCCTTGGACTGCAAGGAGATCAACCAATCAATCCTAAAGGAAATCATTCCTGAATATTCATTGGAAGGACTGATGTTGAAACTGAGACTCCAATACTTTGGCCACCTGATGCCAAGAGCTGACTCATTTGAAGAGACCCTGATGCTAGGAAAGACTGAATGTGAGAGGAGAAGGAGAGGAGAGAGGTTGAGATGGTTGAATGGCATCACTGACTCAATGGACATCAGTTTGAGTAAATTCAGGGAGTTGGTGATGGACAGGGAGGCCGGGTGTGCTGCAGTTCATGGGGTCACAAAGAGTCAGACACGACTGAGTGACTGAACTGCACTGACACCTGTTCAGATCTTATTTCCACCATTGACTATTTACAAGGTTTTGGATAAGGCACTAATCTTTGTAAATATCAGTTTGCCTTTAAAACAAAGACAATGGTAGTGACTTTTTAATGAGATTCAAAGAATCAAAAGAAACAATGCATACACACTCAAGAAGTAACTATAAAGTACCATTTGTATTCTTTCCTCCTTCCCCACCCGCCGACCCACCCCACCCCTTGTGAACAGCTAACCTCACCCACAGAGAGGGCCTTTGCCTTTGGCTATTAGGGAAGTGATCTCTAGAGCCTGAAAATGTCCTGTAGGACAGGCATGTCTTTTTTTGCCTGAGGGATTTGGCCACAGGGCCTCTCAGGTGGCGCTAGTGGTAAAGAACCTGCCTGCCAATGCAGGAGACCCAAGAGACACAGGTTTGATTCCTGAGTTGGGAAGATCCCCTGAAGGAGGAGATGACAACCCACTCTAGTATTCTTACCTGGAAAATTCTGTGCACAGAGGAGCCTGGCAAGCTTTAGTCCATGGAGTCGTGAAGAGTGAGACACAACTGACGACTAAGCACAAAAGAGTCTAATAGTGTGATTCTATGATGGGAGTCGTGGGTCATGTGGTATCAATTTTGCCTCCAAAACTACTTGGAGACTGAAGGTACTAGACGATCAGCCCCACGAGAGGTATGTGATCAAATCCCAGTAAAAACTCTGGACACCAAAGGCTCAATGTGTTTCTCTACTTGGCAATGCTCCATGCATACTGTCACATGTCAATGCTGTGAGAGTAACACGTCCTGCCTCCAGAGGGCAGGACAATGAAAGCTCTGTGGTTGGGTCTTCTAGCCCCAGATTCAGCATTTATATACTGCTTTTCCTTGGCTGTATCTTTTCCCTGTAATAAGCTGTAACCATGACTATAACAGCTTTCACTGAGTTCTGTGAGTACTTCCAGAGAGTTTTCAAACCTGAGTGTGGTTTTGGAAAATCCTCAAACGTGCATTTGGTGTCAAAAATGAGGGTGGTCCTGTGTGGAGGACTCCTTGGAACTCTGTAGCTGACTAAATGTACAGTTGGTTAAACTCTCACATTTTCTTTCTTTAGATCTAGAAACCCCAAAGCTTTGAAAGATATCTTATTTTATTACTCAAGTAAACTTAACAAAACCCCATTTAACAGTGAAAATCACTTTAAATTGATGGAGTTTATGTATAGATTGTATGTTGGTTTATTTTTCCATGTATAAACAATAAAATCCTACTCCAGTAATAGAGAAATATTCTGTTTGTTTTAGTTACATAAACAGCAATACTATTTAGAAATAAATGAGTCCCATACCAGTAAAATTTCTAAAGATCAGTAATAGTAGCTCTGTTAAGTTCAGATATTAGAAAGTTAACTTAAGAGGTACACTGGTTTTCAAACAAAATATTATTTAAATCACATGCTCCTTTTGCATCTCCTAAACACAGTACTCAACACAGTACCCAAGAGGCTATTTACAACCTTTTTTTTTTTTTTTTTTCCCAGATATCAATTTGGTAGGCAAGGCAGAATTTTTAAATGGTCCCCAAATTCCCCTCAACTTGTGAACACATTTCTTGGCACAATATCCAGAATTGTGAATATGCTGGGTTTTATTACCATGAATAGGTTGTATTATATACCACAGTTGACTGTAAAACAGGGAGATTATCTGCATGGGTCTAACCTAGTCACCCAGGTTAAATCTTGGTCTAGAGGGACTTCCCTGGTAGCCCAGTGGTTATAACTCCACCTTCCAGTGCAGGGGACATGGGTTTGATTCCTGATCAGGAATGAAGATCCCACATACTATGGGGCAACTAAGCCCATGCATACCACAACTAGAGAAGTCCGCTTGCTGCAACTATAGAGTCCTGTGTTTCTGCCGCAGGAACTGAGGATTCTGTATGTATTCTACTGACTGCTCTTCAGTCTTTCACTCTGAAAACAGTATCAGTTATGTGCTAGGTTTCATTAACCATATAAATCCCAGTTACCATTACCAATACTGAAAAGTCATAGACGCACTCTGAATAAGAAACCCAAAAAAAGGTACTATGTCACGTGCTACAGACTGAATATTTGTGTCCTTCCCAAAATTCATATGGTGAAACCTAATATCCAGTGTAACACTATTAGGAAGTAGGGCTTTGGGGAGGTGCTTAGTTCATGAGAGTAGAACCGTCACGAATGGGATTAGTAATCTTATCGAAGATATCCCGAAGAGCTCCCCATCTGTCTCCTTCCACCAGATGAGGGCACAGTGAAAAGACAAACACTTAGGAAGCAGGCTCTCACCAGAAACTAACTGTGCTGGCGCCGTAATCATGGGCTTCCCAACCTCCAAAGTGTGAGAAATAAATTTCTGTTGTGTTAAGCCACCCAGTTTATGATATTTTTGTTATAGCACCCCATATGGACTAAGACAAAAATGTATACATTGTCTTTTCAATAGATCATTTGGAAAACTCAACTCTCTATCTCCTATATGGAAGGTGTTGAGAAGGTAACTCTTAAATATGCTGTGAATTATCTCTAAATTTTCTTGGGCCATTTTAAGGGTAGGAGTAGGCAGTGACTGTACCTTCTTGAGGCTTATGTGGGAAATCAACATATGTTCAGTGCAGAAGACACAGAATCTCGAAGTATCTGAAGTGAGATTGGGGGTCACTTAAAAAGACTCTCAGAGTCTTTGTAAAACATGCTACTACAATTGCTCCCTGTCTCACTCCCTTTTTATTCATTTACTATAATGCTGCCACATTATTTTTTATAAAACACAAATCCTATGTTGTACCTTTACTGAAAATGATCAATTTCAATTGTCTTCAAGATAAAGGCATTATTTCACAAATACATTAAATATTTTAGGGTTTCTCTGGTGGCTCAGACCGTAAAGAATCTGCCTGTAATGCAGGAGACCTGGGTTCAATTCCTGGGTTGGGAAGATCCCCTAGAGGAGGGTATGGCTACCCACTCCAGTATTCTTGCCTGGAAAATCCCATGAACAGCCTGGCAGGCTACAGTCCATGGGGTTGCAAAGAGTTGGATGTGACGGAGCATCTGAGCACTCACTCAGAGATTATGAATGGTTAGGTCCTCTTGGGAGAAGCTGACACTAGACCTAATCCCTTCTGTGTAGCAAAATCTACAGAATATATACCCCATGGAGGGAGAGTGTTCTAAATTGAGAGCAGGAACCAGGCTTGGAAGTGAGGACTAACCTGTGCTACCCACATATCTTAGGTCTGCTGTGTGATAACAACTCCTTTCTCTCGAACCCTCTACCTCAGTTATGAGCTCCTGGGCACTCAGCCTAGAGGTGACCCTCCAGAATGCAACCTGGGAGATGAGATACTAGTTAGAATATAGGGGCTGTTAATCAGCTTACTTAGTGAGACCACAATCTTGAATGAGAGAATTTGAAAGTGAAAAGCAGTTTCAAGATTTTCAAAACATCTCCAGTGAAAATGCAAAAGCAAAATGTAGATGCTAAGGAAAGAGACAGTATGGGAACTCTCGTGCATCTAGAGAGGGAGAGAAGAGACATCATGAGCAAGGAGAGAGATAGAGCTCAGAGGGGGGCCAGGCTTTTCTGTATCATGGTATCTAACCTATAAGGAGGTGGGGCTGGAGAATATCAGCTGGACAAAAGGCATCCAAGGGTCTATGGGCTGTCAATCCTCTTTCACGGACATTACTTGCTGGGGAGGGGACAGGAGTGGACACAAGCCTCTCAGGAAATCCCTCTTGTAAGTCTTACAGCCATGGAACCTGGTGAGGGAGAAATGGAAAAACAGAGGCTGTAGGAGCAAGGAGCCTCAAAATGTCTGTGCTCTGGTCCATCTTCCCCAGTCCCAACACAAACACGGGCACACACACAACACAGAGGAGGACGGGGCAAGGAAGAGGAACCTCAAGTTGAAGGCCATGGGAGGCCCGCAGCAGCTGCTCCAGCTCATATCCAGGTGGGGCTAATTGCATCAGCAAGGACAGAGGCCCACAATGGCCGAGGGGAGATGCTAAGAAGGACACAGGGGACAACGCCAGGGCCAGCATGCACACATGTGACCATGTGATGCTCCACACTCCCGTACCAGCTGCAATGATACACAAATTCCCCAAGGATTTGTTGTGTTTTTTTTTTTCATTTTGTTTTGTTTTTAGTGGGGCCGGAGTGGGGTGGCAGCAGAAGGCACAGATGTGAGCAGTCATGCTTCTTGGGGTCATGTTAGTACAGGGTTTTCATCTGAGAGGACTGTGGCCTTATATTTTATATCCATGGTGCCCCTCTCACCCTACCCCGTTCCTGGGCCTGGACAGGGAAACAAAGACACAAATTAACAAACATGATTTTATGAGAACAGCTCCATTTTCTTTGTATATTAGAGTAGAAATGATAAATTTTGAGCCAATTAGATGTGTCCCAAACTTATTATAATATCATATCATATTATTTTCCTATTTGTGTGTCAGTTGCTCAGTCATGTATGAATCTTTGCTATTCCCATGTACTGTAGATTTCTCGGCTCCTCTGTCCATGGAAATCTTTAGGCAAGAACACTGGAGCGGGTTGCCATTCCCTTCTCCAGGGGATTTTTCCCAACCCAGGGATCGAACTGGGGTCTCCTGCATTGCAGGTAGATTCTCTACTATCTGAGCCACCAGGGAAGCCCATTTCCTTATTTAAATTACTCAAATTGCCATAAAAAGCTTTTTTTTCTTTATACCCTCTCGAAGCAAATCCACTTATTCACATACTGTTGAAAGTTATATGTTAGCCCTCTCAACAAACAAAGCAACCAAGAACATCACTTTTTTAAGGGTTGGTAAGAAAGATGACCACTCAAACTCCCCTGCCAGCCCCAAGCATCTTTCCTAGTATCCTCTTGAGAACTCTGCCAAAAAGACACATGATCTAAAATCTTAAACTGCTATAAATCTGAAATATTAGGCTAATTTCCATCATTTAAACCCTTAAGATATGTTTTCTTTGTGGTTCCTTCTACACATTTCAAGAACTCTCACATGTTCCATTTAATAACTCCATAGGTACATGCATGCTAAGTCGCTTCAGTCGTGTTTGACTCTTTGTGGACTGTAGATCGCCAGGCTCCTCTGTCCATGGGATTCTTCAGGCAAGAATACTGGATTTTTTGGACCCAGGGATCAAACTCAAGTCTCCTGCAGCTCCTGAACTGCAGGTGGACTCTTTACTGCAGAGCCACCAGGAAGCCCAGCTCCATAGGACTTGGTAGCAGCACTGTGCTGACACCGGCACTGTACTGGTGACTACAATTAGAATCTGGAGGCTTTAGCTCCAGCTCTATCTGCTAGCTGAGTGTTCTGGGTCTTTGGGGGTACTTTATTCATCACATTAAAGCGTGGCCTACACAATTCCCAGAGTTCCACCCTTCTCTAATATTTCCACCAAAGGTAGATGGTAACTTCTCATGCTATCTTATTAACCTTTCTAATTCATGAATGTAATCACAAACAATGTTAACTGATTTGCCAATCATGGTAGGAGATTGATAGTTCTCCTACCGTGATAGGATTGTTCTCCTATCATAGATTGATAGGAGAGTTCACTGTAGGAGAACTGATAGTATGAGGAGCAAGAAACAAGAACTTACAAGAAGACTTGGATGATACATAGTACTCATAATCAAACACTGATCATTTGCAGTAGTTCCTATGAACAGACAATATACAGCCTTCAGGTACTCTTTTCCCAATTTGGAACCAGTCTGTTGTTCCATGTCTAGTTCTAAGTGTTGCTTCTTGACCTGCATACAGATTTCTCAGGAAGCAGGTCAGGTGGTCTGGTATTCCCATCTCTTTCAGAATTTTCCACAGTTTGTTGTGTTCCACACAGTCCAACGCTTTGGCATAGTCAATAAAGCAGAAATAGATATTTTTCTGGAACTCTCTGTCTTTTTCAATGATCCAGCAGATGTTGGCAATTTGATCTCTGGTTCCTCCGCCTTTTCTAAATCCATCTTGAACATCTGGAAGTTCATGGTTCATGTACTGTTGAAGCCTGGCTTGAAGAATTTTGAGCATTACTTTACTAGCATATGAGATGAGTGCAACTGTGTGGTAGTTTAAGCATTCTTTGGCATTGCCTTTCTTAGGGACTGGAATGAAAACTGACATTTTCCAATCCTGTGGCCACTGCTGAGTTTTCCAAATTTGCTGGCATATTGAGTGCAGCACTTTCACAGCATCATCTTTTAGGGTTTGAAATAGCTCAATTGGAATTTCATCACTTCCACTAGCTTTGTTCATAGTGATGCTTCCTAAGGCCCACTTGACTTCACATTCCAGGATATCTGGCTCTAGATGAGTGATCACACCATCATGATTATCTGGATCCTGAAGATCTTTTTGTATGGTTCTGTGTACTGAGCGACTGAACTGAAAAAACAGACACTGTGCTAAGTGCTTTACATGTTATTGTTATTATTCAGTCACTATGTCATGTTTGACTCGTTACCACCCCATGGACAGCAGCACTCCAGGCTTCCCTGTCCTTCACTATTTCCCGGAGTCTGCTCAAACTCATGTCCATCAAGTCAGTGATGCCATCCAAACATCTCACCCTCTGTCTGACCCTTCTCCTCCTGCCCTCAATCATTCCCAGCATTAGGGACTTTACCAGTGATTCAGTTCTTTGCATCCGGTAGCCAAAGTATGGAGCTTCAGCCTCAGCATCAGTCCTTTCAATGACTGCTGCTGCTGCTGCTGCTAAGTCGCTTCAGTCGTGTCTGACTCTGTGCGACCCCATAGACGGCAGCCCATCAGGCTCCCCCGTCCCTGGGATTCTCCAGGCAGGAACACTGGAGTGGGTTGCCATTTCCTTCTCCAATGCATTAAAGTGAAAAGTGAAAGTGAAGTCACTCAGTCGTGTCCAACTCTTAGCGATCCCATGGACTGGAGCCTATCAGGCTCCTCTGTCCATGGAATTTTCCAGGCAAAAGTACTGGGGTGGGGTGCCATTGCCTTCCCCGTTTCAATGACTATCCAGGGTTTATTTCCTTTAGGACTGACTGGTTTGACCTCCTTGCAGTCCAAGGGACTCTCAAGAATCGTCCCCAGCACCATGGTTCAAAAGCATCAATTCTTTGATGCTCAGCCTTCTTTATGGTCCGACTCTCACATCTGTACATGACTACTGGAAAAACCATAGCTTTGACTATATGGACCTTTGTTGGCAAAGTGATATCTCTACTTTTTAATACTCTGTCTAGGTTTGTCATAGCGTTTCTTCCAAGGAGCAAGTGTCCTTTAATTTATTACATGTCATATCTGGGTTAATTCTTAAAACAGCTCTATGGGAGGGGTACTTTTATTATACACATTTTACAGATGATAAAATTGGCATAGGAGATTCAGAAATATGCTCAAAGTCACAAAGCTAGAAAGTCTCTAGTTAACCATGAAAATCCTACTAGTTGTAGTCGAAACAACCCAAACAAACACAGTGAAAAGTGCAAGACCAAAGAAATCCCCAAATCATTGTATATTAGAAATGTTCAACATAACCATTTCTGGAACTAGTTAAATAAGAATGCAGAAAAGTTATTGCTCAAAAATTTTATTTTCATGAGGTAGTAGTAGTATACAAATACATGCAAAGTTAAAATTGGAAAGGACACAATCATTTTTCATTCCTTCTACAGGTAAGGAAAATTAGTTAACTAGGGGAATGGCAGGACTGTGCCCAGACCCCAGGTCTCCTCTTTTTTGACCCAGTGCTCTTTTTAGTGTGTTCCTAATCCTTTTTGGAAAGCCAACAGTGGTTGACATTCTGTGATGTCAGCATGCTGTCTGAATTCTTGTTCTCATTCACCAAGTGTGTCATCTTATGCCTCAGTTTCCACATCTGTAAAATGTCATAATTCCTACCATACAGTGTTGTGAGGATTACACTAATTAACACATACAAAATACACAGAACCATCCCTATGGACTGTAGTCTACCAGGCTCCTCTCTCCATGGGATTCTTCAGGCAAGAATACTGGAGTGGATTTCCATGCCCAAGAACTTAAGTTTGGTCTTTATTATTATTACAGTAGCGCATTTGGGGGTGGGCGGGGGGATGGGGGATGCGGTGAAAGGGAAGCCAAAACATTAATCAGCACCCAGAAGTACACAGAAGAGAATAGAAAAGGCATGTTAATACCATTTGAGATATCCCACTCTTTCCATTTAAGAATTCTATTCCTTAGCTCTCCCCAGCACACCACACAGACAACTGGGAGTACATTTTTGTCAAGACTAGAGATAGAGGAAACACTGAACGAAGTAATTTATGAGCCAAGTTTTAAGGAGGATTCCTAGCTTCCAGACTTAACTTTATCATTTTCAACTGGATTCTAGAAAGTCAGGTCAGGTCTCCAACTCTCAGTTCCCTTCTCAGAACTTTCCTATAAGCATGATACTTCTGGAGGGTTTGCAAGTTTTCATTAATCGTTGCAGCCAAGAAGGAGATTTCTGATCTTAATTTTAATCATTCTAACCCAGTGAACAATATATAACCTTTAATTACCAAATCTTTTGTTTTCTTGTTTTGCATCAGATTTCCTGCCATTATTAACTTAGGCATGATTATAGGAAAACACGTGTAATTTGCAATTCAAAACAGTCTCTAATCTTAAAAGAATTTCCATGGGTGGAAGAAATGGCGCACAAGTCGCCTAGCTCTGTCCCTTGCATAGCCTACCACTTGCTCAAGGGATCCTAACTCATAAAGGAGGAGTGCTGTACAGCTTTAAAATGACTTCATTCCCATATTTACATATTTTTAATAGGGCTATGATGAATCTCCTTCCGCTTGACTCCTATTTTGAGCTGTGATATTTTAATCTCCATTCTTGCTGCAACTTAGCAGATGAATGTGCAGTGTGACAGAGCTCAGAGGAAATAGTATAAATAAAGCAAAGTGGAGCTATGACATCTCACATTTTATAGCTTTTTTATTGTAGCCGAAGCATAAACAGAGCACAGCTGTGTTATACTTACCGCTGTGAGCGCTCCCTCCATCCTCACCCCCTATTGCTTTTAAAAAGACAGAGCTCTTATTCAGAAAGCTTTGGCTGTGGGTAGCATGGCCCCACCAGGGACAGCCTCTACCCCAAACCTCTACCTTTGACTCATTTCTGCTCTTCCAGATGTAGATTTGTGGAGTTCCACATCATCCCTCTGACTGAAAAGCAACATGCCAACCCCAGCCCAGACTGCACCCAGCAGAAGCACCCTACTCCTACATATTAGAAGACGGCACCAGAGCCAAAGCTATAATGTTCACTCAACACATGCATGGGCTTCCCAGGTGGCTCAGTGGTAAAGAATCCGCCTGTCAATGCAGGACACGCGGGTGCAAACCCTGGGTCAGGAAGATCCTCTGGAGAAGGAAACGGCAACCCACTCCAGTATTCTTGCCTGGGAAATACCACGGACAGAAAAGCCTGGTGGCTATATCTATGGAGTCGCAAAGAGTCAGACATGATTGAGCGACTAAACAACAACGACACATACCCAGGGATTGAACCCAGGTCTCCTTCACTGTAGGCAGATTCTTTACCATCTGGGTCACCAGGGAAGCCCAAGGCAGGGGATAATAATTCATCAACACTCTCTTAATAGGAGACACACAACTAGCTGGAAGTATTCAAAAAAGTACACTCTCTTAGTGAAAGCCCCTTTTGGAGTGAAAAAGCTGTATTTTTCACTTTCAAATGAACTATTAGTCATGTTTGGGTGAAGGTCGTAAATGCCAAGAAGACCACAGTGAGAGTGAGAAGAGCGGTATTAAGATGCACAAAATCAATACACGTGCTAACGTAATAATTTCTCAGGCTGGTTACATATTTCACAAAGGTCAAAGCCAGAGGAAAAGACAAATTGCAAGCCTCTTCTACACTCTGATGTATACGAGGTTATATACGCAGGGTTGATTGGTCCAAGACAAACAACTGATCTAACAGTAGCCAATCAGAGTTCTTCCCAGAGATATTTTATTTAAGTAAAATGGAAAAAATCATCAGGCTTTAGAATTCCCGTGCTGTCATCGATGGTTGCATTCCCTCCCGTACTGAGAAATTTCTACTGCAGCAAGAAAGAGCAAAGTTCACATCCAAAATGACACAGACACAGGAGAAGTGTATTGAGCCGTGACAGAGTATGACTTCCTGGTTCCAACCATTCCTGAGGCCCATTCAAACTCCTGCATCACCCTGAACATCATCATTTACCTTCCTTGTATTCTTTTACCCAACCAATTCCAGCTTTTTTTTTTTCCCTTAAGCTGCCTCGAATTGAGTTTTATCACTTACAAAAAAAGAATCCTATTTCACCTTCCAGAAGAAGATTCTTTTTTCAGCTGGGTTAGGGTTTATTCTTTCTTTTTCAAATACCACCACACTATTTATGGGAAGGAAGGAAAACCCTCTGGGCTTGTAGAGGAATATGTAATGAAATTCAAAAGACACATGCATCCAAGTGAAAAGAATATAGGGGCATAGTAGCCTCTACACCAGTGAAGTGAAATGAGAGACGGGAGAAAGAAGATTGATTTGCATCATCATTAACATGGAAGGAGAAAAGAGGGAGAACACAATGACCGCGAGAACCACCTCCATTGACATACGTCATTGTTTCAAAACAACAGGCCCAACTAGGCTAACACAGGAGCAAAGTTGGTATCCCAAGCTCCCCAGCTATCTATCCGCCCAGAGTCACTCTTCTGCCAAGCTCATTGTTTACCAAGCTGCCAGCCCAGCCCAGGGATCTGATTAGCAATTTGCACTTTTGTGAGAGGATTAACAGAATTCCTTTGTTTTGATGTCGGATTATCAAACTGCATCTTTAAAGAGGTGTGACCTCATCCAGATTCATAAGCCTGCTCCCTCGAGAATGACTTGAATTTTCCTCCACTTGTGTAACATATAATTTCATAAAGGAGTTACTGTCAAAACATGGTACTCAATTCTTGATGTGTGCAAAGAAGCACATTTGTAATGTAAATAACCTCAGAAGTTTTGTGATATTTTAAAATAACCCATCTGGTGGGAAAACAAGGATTTTCAACCCATTTGGTTCCAGCACTAGTAAATTAGTGTGCATCTAGCTCTGATAGAACCTGCAGATAAACCCCCTTCCCCAACTAAGACTCATGATGCTTTTATTTTTAAGGGTGAGTATTTCTAATCAACTCATACTCTCGACAAATCTTTTAAAAAGAAAGCAGAACACACACGAGAGTAAACTGAGGCAAACCAAAGAATTTGATGGCTACAGCCAAGATGGTAATGATCTCAAATTGTTTACACTGCATGGTTTATACATCCAGCTTTACCCAAATATAGAGATGAAGGAGGGAAACACAATAAGAGTTTTGCATTTCTCAGTCTGTTCAGTAACAGGCAACTCATCAGAAAGAAAAGTCCCTAAAATTTCCACCGAAGTTTGAAACCAGTAAAACATCCAAGGGGCAGGACCTCTATAGGACAGTATGCAACAGGTTGTGGAAAAGTAGCCTTCAGACTCTGCGCTAGTATAATGCTTGCTTCTGATGGCAATCACACATGAAATGCACAAGAGCAATCCAGCCTCTGAAAGGCACGCATTACTGGTGAGAGAACTGCGTCTTGGGAAATACATAAATTCCCTTTCAGCTACAAGTGGCAAAAGGGCAGTCCAGCCTCAGCTAATGACCCCAAAGCCAGACACTGTTGCAGATCAAGGGGCAGTTTTATCCCTTGACAAAGGAACGAAAGCATTCTGTTTTATAAAGAGGAATCAAGAGTAATAAAGGTGTTTATTTTAAATATTAATATAGATTTGTTACCCCAAATTTGATAGATTGGGGACTGTGTCTTTAAATTAGGGAACTTTCAACTGTAAGAGTGGCTTGAGGTAAAGCCAATGCAGGACATGCAGGAGACATGGGTTCAAGCTCTGGGTCAGGAAGATCCCCTGGAGGAGGAAATGGCAACTCATTCCAGTATCCTTGCCCAGAGAATTCCATGGACAGAGGAGCCTACGCAGCTACAGTCCATGGGGTCACAAAGAGCCAGATACGACTTAGCGACTGACCACGCAGGCACACTCTAGGCAAGCCCTGATAAATAAGATGTCAGGTGTGCTGATCTGTTTGTAAATACAGCATATACACACAAGACTATTAAATCTATGGTTATTAATGAGTGGTTGTGTGAATTAACGAATTCACTTGGAAAACCATTTTTAATACAATCAAGTCATGCACCCCAACTTACAGCCTGTAGGTGGAATGAGAATATATTTTTCTGGAAAAAAAAAAAAAAAACTCAACTGTGACTCTGTGAATGCCTCTTAAATAGCCCTCTCTTATACTTGGAAATAGGTCTTCTATGTGGATTATTTGCAAGTCTTGCCTTATTAACTAAACTGAAGTGTTCTTAAAAAGGAAGATCACTTATGAGCTTCCTACAGTAACCTGTGGGGCTTCCCTGGTGACTCAGCAGTAAAGAATCGGCCTGCCAATGCAGGAGATGTAAGAGACACGAGTTCCATCCCTGGGTCAAGAAGAGCCCCTGGAGGAAGCATGGCAACCCACTCCAGTACTCTTGCCTGGGAAATCCCATGGCCAGAGGAGCCTGGAGGAATACAGTCCATGGGGTCGCAGACAGTCATACACAACTTGGTGACTAAATAACAATAACAACAGTGATTTGCACAAAATTTGGTTCAAAAAAGTTGGATAAATAAATTCAAAAGACTTGTGTTTAACTAATAGGACTGTGATAGATGTTATTAAAGCAGACAAATTCTTTAGGGAGAGCAGAATGAAAAAAAAATTTTTTTTAAATACCTTGATTTTAACCCCAAAGCTACCTACATGGAATTCAAGAAGAAAACAATGTGCATTATTTATGCCTTCTCCAGCCATAATTACAGAGCACCAGCCATAAATAACCTTGAAATATTCATTCATTCAATATATATTTTATTGAATGTCTCCATTTGCCAGGAACTATCCTGGGCTCTAGAGATACAGCAGTAAAGAAAACAGACCAAGTTCCTTGCCCTCGTGCAGCTAATATTCTAGGGAGGGAGACAAAAAATTAACAAGAGAAATGAACAGATGCATTACTGTTAGCTGTTGCTATTGTTTAGTGACTAATTTGTGTCCAGCTCTCTGAAACTCCATGGACCTCTGTCCATGGGATTTTTACAGGCAAGAGTACTGGAGTGGGTTGCCATTTTATTCTCCAGGGTATCTTCCAATCCAGGGGATTGAACCCATATCTCCTGCATTACAGGCAGATTCTTTACCAATGAGACACCAGGGAAGCCCACTAGGTAAGTTAAGGAAATGCTAAAGAGAGAAATTAAAGCAAGGGATGATATAACAACATAAAGTGTTTAAGGGAGGATTAGACGAAATTTTACAGGAGAGACAAGGCCGTCACCTAGGAGTCATTTGAGTTGAGACCTAAAGAAAGTGCTAGAATGAGTCACCATCAATAGCCTGAACAAGATCACTGAAGACAGATGGGACCTCGCAGGGGTGCAAAGGTCCTGTGGGGCCAGTGCCCAGCTTGTTAGAGAAAGAGCAGTGGGCAGAGGGAGGGAGGGAGGCAGGACAGGAGTAGAAGGACAAGCCAGCAAGGAGAGGTGGCAGGGCTGCCTCTGCTCTTTGAGCATCATAGTTAGGACCTCACTCAGGAAGAAAGCCATTGGCCTGTTCTGAGCAGAGAAGACATAATCTGACTGATGTGATTTTTTAAATTAATTAATTTTTATTGGAGTATAGTTGCTTTACAATGTTGTGTTAGCTTCTATTGCACAGCAAAATGAATCATTCTTACATATAAGAATGATTCTTATATGTCCCCTCCTTTTGATTTGGAGCTATATGTCCCCTCCCTTTTGGGTTTCCCTCCCATTCAAGTTACCACAGTGCATTAAGTAGAGTTCCCTGTGCTATACAACATGTTCCCATCAGCTCTCTATTTGTGTGTGTGTGTTCAGTCGCTCAGTCGTGTCTGACTCTTTGTGATCCTGTGGACTGTAGCCGCCGGGCTCCTCTGTTCATGGGATTTTTCTGGCAAGAATACTGGAGTGGGCTGTCATTTCCTCCTCCAGGGGATCTTTCCGAGCCAAGGATTGAACCTGTATCTCCCATGTCTACTACACCTCAGGCAGATTCTTTGCCACTGAGTCACTGAGGACACGGTATCCATAGTGTATATATGTCAATCCCAATCTCCCAATTCCTCCCACCCTACCCCTTTCCCCATTGGTATCCAGACATTTGTTCTCTACGTCTGTGTCTGTTTACGCTTTGCAAATATGACTAACGCACTTAACACATTCAAGGCTCACCCTGGATGCCCTATGAAAACAGACTCAAGGGAAATAAAGTTAGAAGCCTAGTAGGAGACTTTGGCCACAAGCAGAAATAACGGTGGTTTGGAGCAGACTAGAAAGCGGAGATGAGGAGAGGTGGTCAGAATCCTGGAAATATTTTGAAAGTAGGGCAGACAGAGTTTGGCCCAGGGATTAGATGCACTATAAGTGAAAGGAGTCCAGGATGATGAAAGGTTGGGGTCTAAGCAATAGGGAGAATGGGTCTAAGCAATGGGGAAAATGGGTCTAAGCAAAGGAGCTACCTGGCAGCTCCTTTCACTGAGCTGAGGAAGACTTCAAGGGGAACAGGCATGAGGTCCATGTCCATAGCTCATTTCATGCGCCAAGTGGAGCCGTCAAGTGGCCATTTGGGTAGGATGTATATGGAGCTCAGGACAGAGGTCACAAAGTAAAATAAATTTATATTACAAGACAAATTTTCCTATCTCCGACCACTAAAAGTGGTTGTTTTCCAATGAGTCTGTATTTAAAAGATGTGGCAGAATTCGCAGTATCTTTAATAACAGTCTTTCAAAAAGTACAGAAATGTGTATATAGCCATTTGATTTTAATAGAGACAATTCCTTAAAGTTCAACATACACTGGTAAATCATAGGCAGCTAAATTCATACAGTCAACGTATGTAATAGATGTTAAGGTAATGGCCTGGGTTTGCTGGTCTGACTTGATATATGACTAGAATTTATTTAGATATTCCAGGACAAATATGTAGAACCATGGCTAAATAGGTAGGTCTCACTTTTTGGGTTTTTTTAGGAATAACAAGGAAACTTACACATGTGCTTCTGAGGGTCTGTTGATAAGAGCTCATGCTGAGTATATTTTAAGTTTCATGTTTTATCTTTATGATGTATGTGGAATTTTAAAAATAAATCTAAAAGATTAAATGTTTTAAAGTATTTCCTAAACTACCTGACTTTCCCCCCAGATCTTTCAGTAAAGTTGACTTTGATAATAGTAAGATACTTTGCAATCAGTATCATCACTACCATCATCAAAGCTTTTTAACTAAGCCCTGCCAGGTGTTAGGCCTTGTGCATTGGTTTTACACTATATACCAGGCCCTGTATATTGTTTTGTATGTGTCAAATCATTTAATTCTAAGGACAAGCCTATGTTATTCATAAATATTTCTTACACTAAAGCCACATGTCTCCTGACAAAAATTTATAAATAGAGAAATGTCTTCTCCTTCAATTTGAAAAAGCAACAGAAAAGACTAAAACAACATACATAAATATATGAAGTCAGAAAAAATTGAGAAAGCTGTACTCCTGTATACTTATAATATATATAACTAGGAAATGCCTATCTGAACAATTATCCTATACCGAATGTCCTATACCAAAACAAATGACCCATACCAGTGAAAAGCCATCCATCACAAGGAACTAAAAATAATCAGAGTTGCAAGTTAATAAAAATTAAATAGCACTTGTAGAAGTAAAAAACAAGCATTTTTAAAATTTAAAACTATTGGATTTTAGGGACTTCCGTGGTGGACCAGAGATTAAGACTTCATGCTTTCAATGCAGTGGCTGGGGTTTGAATCCCTAGTCAGGGAACTAAGATCTCACATGCCATGTGGTGCAGCCAAAAAATAAATAAATAAAACATAAAACTATTTGCTTTTAGTAAATAATAAGTTTTACTGTACAAAATATTGGGGGATATAAGGCACTTTCTTAAAAAAAAAAAAAAGAAATTTTTAATCAAGTATTTATCAGATATAATGTTGATGTCCAGAAATAAATAGATAGAAAAATATACTTCCACAGTCTTCAGTAGTTCCTCCAAATCCTTCATCCATCTAAGCTGGCAGAGCATGTCAGTGGTTTATCAGACACTGTCCACATTTGTAAATGAGCCTCCTCCTCGTGGTGTTTTAACACTGGACTATGTAAATGATTACACTGCTATATATTTAATGTACTAGATATAAAACATGGACCCAAGTATCAACTTTAGAAAATGACAAAACTCATCAAATACCTCCTCTAAAGTCATCCCAATAAGTAGCCTGCAAACCACGGGGTTGCTAACTACGGCACCTCTATTAACACGGCCATTCTAGTCATTCTCCACTCTCCTAATATCCTGTTCATCATACCTAGTGGATCCTGTCTCTGCAAAGGGAGACGTTTCAGAATGCATGCTTCTGGGTGGGCACAGGGTCAGATGTGGGTTACCTGGGGCTATCACTTGCTTATAAATCCAGAAAGGGTCCTGGTGAAACACACAGGGGAGAAAACACACACACTTCTTTGACATCTTTCGTGCATCATGAAAGCCGACTCTAATTTTCTTCAGATAAGATAAGTCGCTCAGTCGTGTCCGACTCTTTGCGACCCCATGAACCGCAGCACGCCAGGCCTCCCTGTCCATCACCAGCTCCCGGAGGTCACTCAGACTCGCATCCATCGAGTCAGTGATGCCATCCAGCCATCTCATCCTCTGTCGTCCCCTTCTCCTCCTGCCCTCAATCCCTCCCAGCATCAGAGTCTTCTCCAATGAGTCAACTCTTCGCATGAGGTGGCCAAAATACTGGAGTTTCAGCTTTAGCATCATTCCTTCCAAAGAAATTCCAGGATTCTAATTTTCTTAGGAAGACTATTAAAGGGCAATCTTTATACTGGCATTTTAAACTAAAAACAAATAGCAGGGCTAATATATAATATACATCCTCAGTGAAATTAAGTAGGCAAAATTTATTTCTCCAAATCCTACAATCTTCTTTGAGGACAAGCTTCTTTCTTGTTCTTCTGCCACTTCTTTCCCCAGACTGTCTCTGACCACATTATAGTCCAATTTATTTGTTCAGTGAGATTGAACTCAAGTACACAGATCATATTTACACTATCCCTTTGCTTTCTCTTCCTCATCAAAAGGCACCTACTCTTTGTTCTTTTAGTCAATGCCCAAACCTTAAACTTCCAAGATCACAGCTGCCAAATGATAATACAATCAGTGCCAAAATGCCAGTGGTTAAAGACAGAAACTTGGAATTGCAAGGGAATCTTCAGAGGTAATTAATTCAATCCTTCTCTTAAAATTGGAGTCCTCTTCACTATGTCACTATCATCATCTCGGATTCAGGCCAACTCTACAGCCAGAAATCAAAATTTACTTAATTTTCAGGAAACATATCCAATTTTAACCTTCCTTTCCTGGTCTCAGTTCTCCAGCTACATAGAATATCTTATGTTTTACACACCAAGATGTACCCAGCTCTGTGCCCAGGGATACTGATTTCAATGAAATCACATCAAGAGACTTCTTTGTTCCCAAGCTTCTGGTTGGGTTTTGAAAATGAGAGTCACGCGCAGGAGATAGAGAATAAGATGAGTGAGGTCAGGATACGTCTTTCTGCAGCTCTCTCCTTACAGGTAATGGTCACAGTCTGGAGGTGTATCCAGTCAGGTGGGCCTCTCCAACCTGCCCCCCTCTGCTGATCCCCTCAGGCCCAGAGATGGTATCAACCCTGCAATTATTACCCCCATAATATCAACCCTTGTCAGTTCTTTTTATTAACAACTTTATTGGATATTCTACATATACCATACGGTCCACCCATTTTAAGTGTACAAGTCAATGGTCTTTAGTATGTTTGTAAAGCTGTTCAACTAGCACCACAATCAATGGTGGAACATTTTTATCACTCTAAAAACAAGCTCCACACTCATTAGCAATCATGACTCCACTCTTTCTTCCCAATCCTTCAGCCCTAAGGCAGTCACTAAATCTGCCTTCTGTTTTTATAGATTTGGCTATCTGGACGTTTCATATAAGTGGAATCATACAATATACATTCTCTTGTGACTGGCTTCTAATTCACTGAGCATAATGTTTCCAAAGTTCATTCATGGTGAAGCATGTATGAATACTTCATTTCTTTTTGTTGCCAAATAATACCCCATTGTATGAAGAAAACTCGTTTTACTTGTCCATTCATTAGTTGATAGATATTTGGGTTGTCTGTTATCCCCACTTTTGGCTATTGTGAATACCTCTGCCATGAACTTGGTGTATACATTTTTGTGTGGATGTTTTTATTTCTCTTGAATTAACCTCAGATTGGAGTTGCTGGATTATACGGCAACTCAACCTTTTGAGGAACTGCCTAGACTCCTTCAAGCAACTATCCACGTAACATCGCCATCAGTGATATATATGGCTTCTAGTTTCTCCATATCCTCACCAACACTTGTGATTATATCTGTATTTTATATTGTAGCTGTCTTAGTGCATGTTAAGTGGTATCTTACTGTGGTCTTGGTTTTTTAAAAATTCTATTTATATCCTTATAACAACTACTTTTATTAAATTCTCCTCAAATCATTTAAGTCCACCACGTTTCCTGCCAGTCCCTGAATAACTCAAAGGCTAATCATTTTCCATATTTTTGAAAGTTGTTTTGAATCCTCTTCAAGTTTTTTCTTCAAGCTAAACAACTCCTCTTTATATGAACTCTGTTTCCAGATTATTTATCCCCCTAACTCACTAGCTTTCGACATTAAATTATCAATGTCCTTCAAATTATTTCACCCATGAGTGACATATACGAACTGACCAGTATACATTTTACCAAGTGATTATCTCATTGCTTATGGACACTACATTCCTTCTATCAATGCTGTTAAAGATGACAATACCTCTTGTTTGAGCAGTTAAGTCCTACCATTGGCTTATACGAAATATAAAATCAACCAGATTATCTTGATAATGTATTATCAATTCAGAGAGATTTAAAAATTAAATAGAGAATTACTTTAACACTATTAAATTTCATCGCTCTAAGTTTTAGCCAACATCAAGCTTATCACTGACTTCTGAGTCATTTGCTTCACAGTGGCAAATGAGATAAAGTGGGCTGACATGCCAAATATTTCTTTGCCAGAAAAGGTAATAATGAGACATAGTTATGAACGAGGATAAGCCAACAAATACAGTGAGTGGCACCTGACTATAGACCTCTCTTGAGGTTGATAACTATATATTCATCTATATCTTTTACATATGGTTCTTCAACTGCTAATTCACATTACCACTCTGTCAAGCAAACTAATTTCCTTTCTAATCTCTCAAAATTTTACAAGATATTGTGAAACTATATTTTATAAAAGATGATAACTGACCATAGGGATTGTAGCTCTATTAAAAAAAAAACATTAAGGTAATTTTGTACAGTTGGCTCTTAGAGAACCCATACTGGCTTCTTGTGAACATTGTTTTCCTTCTGTGTTCAGAAATGATCTACATTATAACACAATCTAAGATTTTACTGCAATCCTTAAAACCTAACATTTTAAAAATATAAACTTTTCTTTCATTTTAAATTCAGAATAACATTTATTCATCCTGAGTCTTCTAAACATCTTCTTTGTCTTCTGTGTCAAATTTTACCAAAAGTGCGTTTTTTAAAACAATGTCTAAATAGTAACCACTCCCATCATCATATACCTCCTTCCCCAACAGGTATAATTATGGGCACTCTGACAATTTAATACTTGAGATTTAAAAAATCTAAATATGTATCACCCTGGATTGTTCTCCTTTCTGTACCTCCAACAACCAACATCCAAACCTTCAGCTAGAACTACTCATAGTATATGAAATCTATACCTTTTGGTTGCTTCTCATTAACTCTACTACTGTGTCTCTAGTCCAAGCCAGGAGCACATCTGACTGAACTGCTAAAATGATTTCCCCAGTGACCTCTCTACTTCCATTTTTTGTCCTCCTTCATCTACTCTCCACCCAACAGCCAAAGCAGACTTTCAAAAATGCACATCTGACCAAGTCACTCCCTCACTTACACCAGCTTCTCATCACATTTAGAATAAAATGTCCATTGACAGGTGAATGGATAAGTATGTGGTACATATAAGCAATGGAATATTCCTCCACCATAAAAAGTGACAGAACTGGGTCATTTGTAGAAATGTGGATAGACCTAAAGACTGCTGCGAAGTAAATCAGAAGGAGAAAAGCAAATATCATATATTAATGCATATATGTGGAGTCTGGAAAAATGGTACAGATGAACCTATTGGCAGGGCAGGAACAGAGACGCAGACATGGAGAATGGACATGCAGACATGGTGGGAAGAGGACAGTTAGACAAACTGGGACAGTAGCACCGACGTATCCTCACTATCCTGGGTAAAATAGCTGGTGGGTAGCTGCTGTAAGGCGCCCAGAGCTCAGCTCAGTGTTCTGTGATGACCTAGAGGGGTGGGATGGTGGGGGAGGGAGGCCCACCAGGGAGGGGATATATGTACCCCTAGAGGTGATTCAGTTCACTGTAAAGCAGAAGGTAACACAGCACTGTAAAACAATTATCCTCCAATAAGAAAAATTTAAGTAACCTGCCAGTGCCTTCCTCTCCAACTCCATCTCCCTAACGTTCCCTCCCACCCTCACCATCGACCACCTGCTTAACTACACTAGCTTTTCTGCTGTTCCCAGAAATTAACACGCTCAGTGTCTCTTCTGGGACCTTACCTTCACCATCTCCTCTCTCTAAAGTCTCCCCAAATGTCCTCACATGACTTCTCACCCCCCAGGTGTCATCTCCTCAGAGAACTTGGCCTGCTCTCTTTATCTAAAATAACACTTTCAGTCCTACTCTCTGCTCTACTGTATTCCCCTCATTCAGTTTATCACTGTCTTGAAGTATTGTACGTGTATTTGTTTATTTCTATCTCCACATTTAGAATCTAAGTACTTTCGAAGCAGGGCTTTTTCTATCTTGTTCACCAATACACAATCAGCTGCCTATAATAATAACCAACACCAAATAAGCCCCCGAAACACATTTTTAAAAATAAATTGAATAAGAATCCCCAAGGAAAAATTCTAATAATATAAATTCTGATCTTGGTAGAAACCAGGAGAAACACGCAGGGCTGAGAGCAGTTTTGGTAAATCTTCCCATCACACTATGCTACAGGATACCCACGTGATAGCACAGTCCTCCTTCACAAACTCCATCAATCAAGAGACCAACAGGTCCGGTCTGAAGCCGCCGATATCAGGGGACCGCAGCACACGAGAGCCTTCAATCTCGAATGTGGGCCGTAAGTATTTTTTTCCCCTATCTCAGCCACCACTCTCCCAATTATAATAAATGAATAAAGTAGATTGAAGCTAAGGAAAAATAAAGCAAAATTAGAAGCTGGCAAAAAGCAAACCCATTGCCTGGGGCAACCTGGGGCTGATGGATGATGACAGCTAGCAGACAAATCCTGTTCCCCATTCTAAATTCTGTCTACTAAACAAATTAGCAAGCTCATCAATAGCTGCACGGCATTTACCTTCTGCGGCAACAGCTGCTGCAGAATCGCGATGCTGACTTTTGGGGTTGTGGTCTGGCCGATGGGACGCATTCATTGGCCAAGCAGGGTCAGAGATGACAGAAACACAACCCAATATTATAGGAGACAGTGTGGCAAGGGCTTGGAGGATAAACAGCTTGAGAGTCCCCTACTGAATCTACTAGTTGCCCCTGCCCCTCCCCCAATAGCTAGATGTTTGCATGATGAGATGTGAAAAGTTCATTCTTGTGCTAGTAATTAAGTGTAAAACTTACAATAAAGACATTAAGTAATTAAAAAGAAACTTGTGACATCCATAATCTTGTATCTGGACAATGCTTTAAAACATGATCGTTTTCATGAAAACATGATCATTTTCATTCAGTGTAGAAATTATATTCTAAAATGGCAAAAGTCTTCTCTTTTAAAAAAATATGACATTATACTGTTTTCTATTGTAGCATAAGATAAACTTTGTGCCTCATCTTCAAAGAAGAAGGGATAAGACCAAACACAAGATATTCGCACATGTTCAGTCATGTTCGACTCAGCGACCTCATATACTACAGTCCACTAGGATCCTCTGTGCATGGAATTTTCCAGGCAAGAATACTGGACTGGTTTGTCATGACATCCTCCAGGGGATCTTCCTGACCCAGGGATTGAAGCCACATCCCCTGCAACTCCTACACTACAGGCAGATTCTCCACCTACTAAACCACCTGGGAAGCCCAAACGTAACATATACAATACAATCAGTACATCTTACCCTAAAAGTTTCAAATGAAAATAGCAAAGGAGGAAATAAAGGGCTTTTATGATTAATTTTATAGGCAATGTTTTCCATGCACTTACATGAAGTTAAGGATAGCAAAAGATTCTTAAAACACCCTGCACTGGGAAAACATAAAACTATGAGTAGCTTAGTTAATGATACACAATAGCATTTCAGAATTGAGACTCTGACCACCATTAATTCATTAGGGGAAAGGTAATTGGAAGAAATGGAAGACGGCAGACTGCTTGAATCTATGCCCAAGCATTTTCTCATTAGAGTCCTGAAATTCTTCAAAGTGTGTTTTATCACTTACAACAAGGGAAACCCTGCGTCTCTTCTGGCAAACCATACCCCTTCATACTAAGTGACAACAGGGGTAGAGACATCCGAGAAATGTCTGTCGAGAGAAGACAAGCCTGTTCTCACCTGAGAAAGAAAAAAAGAAGGTCATCAAGACTCTTTCTATAGCTGAGCGAACCCAAGACACAGGACAGAGAATGCCAGGTACATATTAGCTTCCCACTCACTGTTGGTAAACTCTACTGATTTCAGTAATCTGCACAGAGGCTGTCTCCCAAGCCTTATTTGTGTAGGCACCTCCCTCCTCCCATGTAGCTCAGTCAGTAAAGAATCTGCCTGCAGTGCAGGAGACCTGGGTTCAATTCCTGGGTCAGGAAGATCCTCTGGAGCAGGAAATGGCAACTCACTCTAGTATTCTTGTCTTGAGAATCCCATGGACAGAAGAGCCCGGTAGGTTCCCAATCCATGAGGTTGCAAGAGTCAGACACAACTTAGCGAGTAAACTACCACCTCCCTCCCCCAATGGCATTGCCATTCCCAGCCAATACCTGTTGACTGTCCAAATCAAACAGAAGAAGTGGCTGCTACTGGGGAGAGATGTGAAGGTTCTTGTCATTTGATGAGATGAGCCCAGGACAGGTGTGGTTATTCCTACCTCTCCTCTGCTCTCAGGCATTGGGTAGTGATGTTGTTTAATCGCCAAGTCATGTCCAACTCTTTGTGACCCCATGGTCTGTAGCCCACTAGGCTCCTCAGTTCAGTCACTCAATCGTGTCTGACTCTTTCAACCCCATGAATCGCAGCATGCCAGGCCTCCCTGTCCTTCACCAATTCCCGGAGGTCACCCAAACTCATGTGCATTGAGTCAGTGATACCATCCAGTCATCTCATCCTCTGTCGTCCCCTTCTCCTCCTGCCCCCAATCCCTCCCAGCATCAGAGTCTTTTCCAATGAGTCAGCTCTTTGCATGAGGTGGCCAAAGTACTGGAGTTTTAGCTTTAGCATCAGTCCTTCCAATAAACACCCAGGACTGATCTCCTTTAGGATGCACTGGTTTGATCTCCTTTAGGATGGACTGGTTTGATCTCCTTGCAGTCCAAGGGACTCTCAAGAGTCTTCTCCAACACTACAGTTCAAAAGCATCAATTCTTTGGTGCTCAGCTTTCTTTATAGTCCAACTCTCACATCCATACAGGACTACTGGAAAAACCTTAGCCTTGACTAGACAGACCTTTGTTGACAAAGTGATGCCTCTGCTTTTGAATATGCTATCTAGGTTGGTCATAACTTTCCTTCCAAGAAGTAAGCGTCTTTTAATTTCATGGCTGCAGTCACCATCTGCAGTGATTTTGGAGACCAAAAAAATAAAGTCAGCCACTGTTTCCACTGTTTCTCCATCTATTTCCCATGTAGTGATGGGACCAGATGCCATGATCTTAGTTTTCTGAATGTTGAGCTTTAAGCCAACTTTTTCACTCTCCTCTTTCATTTTCATCAAGAGGGTCTTTAGTTCCTCTTCACTTTCTGCCATAAGGGTGGTGTCATCTGCATATGTGAGGTGATTGATATTTCTCCCGGCAATCTTGATTTCAGCTTGTGCTTCTTCCAGCCCAGCGTTTCTCATAATGTACTCTGCATATAAGTTAAATAAGCAGGGTGACAATATACAGCCTGACATACTTCTTTTCCTATTTGGAACCAGTCTGTTGTTCCATGTCTAGTTCTAACTCTTGCTTCCTGATCTGCATACTGGTTTCTCAAGAGGCAGGTCAGGTGGTCTGATACGCCCATCTCTTTCAGAATTTTCCACAGTTTATTGTGATCCACACAGTCAAAGGCTTTGGTATAGTCAATAAAGCATAAATAGATGTTTTTCTGGAACTCTCTTGCTTTTTCAATGTTCCAGCGGATGTTGGCTCCTCTGTCCATGCCAATTTCTTTGGCAAAAGTGGGTTGCTATACCTACTTTATTAAGGCACTCACCAAGCTGTACAATTGATATTTATACAAATGGCAATAACCCGATCAGACTTGAGAAAACATGAGTAATTCTTTTGTGGACACATCTGGAATAGTAAGTACCTGTAAGAGCTGATCAATGCCCATGAAGTGTCCTTCATGGGTGTCCTCTTGTTCACATTTCCCTGAAGTTAAAAATGACTATGTAAACACAGTAAACGTGCATTACGGCAAACAGCAAAAATAGTATTTTTATTTCTCCACCATCATGAATTCTTACTGGCTTTCTATAGAAGTCTAAAATTTTTTTCCAAATTATAACAGATGTTTTCACTAGATAGTGGGCTTCCAGAGGTCAGAAACAGTCTTCTCTCGTCTAAAATAAAGCTTGATGATCTCAGGGATTCTCAATAAATGCTTGTTGATTAATGAGTATTCCACTAAGGCCAGCTAGATGCTGATGATCCTCCCATTCTTCTTCCTGTCACTCACTGTACCTTTCCTTAAAATGAAACTTGTTTTTAAATGATCAGGCCCTTTCTTCTTCCGTAAATAAGAGCTTTATCTAAAATGTACCACTATAGGGGTGGAGACTACATGGATATTCACTCAGGCACAAAGACTGGAGGATGAAAACAGATAACACAGAACTGGATTTTTTTTTTTTTTTTTTTTTTTGAGGGAGAGGGGGCCCACACTGAGTGGCATGTGGGATCTTAGATCCCCAACCAGAGATCAAACTCACAATTCCTGCATTGGAAGTGCAGTCTTCCAAGTGGAGAGTCAACCACTGGATCCCCAGGGAAGTTCCAATAACTGGAGGGTTTTTTTTTTTATTTTTAAAAACAGAGCTACTACCATCTCATCAGCAGCCTCAGGTCTTTGGAACCCAGAAGCCACAAGTCAGTATCTGGTATCAGTCTTCTAGCAGGCTTAATCAAGGGAAATTTTAAAATAGTCATTTTAGAGATGAGAGCATTAATGATGACTCAAAGGAAGTAGAAATGATCAGAAAAAAAAATTCTTTCCCTTTTGCACTCTGACTTTTCTGTGTGATGTCAGGTGTATGAGCAAGTTCTCTGGGTCTTACTTGCCTTATCTGTGAAGCTGTTGGATAAACCACTGAACTTCATTAACTCTCAATAATCCTAATAGGATTAAAGTGAAATATTTCTACATTTTGTGACCCTTAAAAGCCCCAGAGGGTGCCTAACATGTGAAATAACACTATAGCATCCTCTTTATGGAAATAAACTGTCAATAATGTGTATTCAGGACTGCTATTCCCTCATTCCCTATTCTGAGGTGCTAGAAATAACTTGTGTTATTTTGCAGACCCTGACAGGCTGGTACTTTGTCACACTCCTGCTTCTAATCTTCTAGAACTCTCAAGCTGAAACCCTCTTTCAAACAGGCATTTCCTGGGTACCACCAGCACTGACATCAAACCTTCAGTTCAAAGGTCACATCTCTCTCCCACTCCCCTGCCGTCTGTGTCTGGCCTGACCTCACCAAACGTAATGCCCTCTTTATCTCAAACAAGTATAGGCTGCTATGAGAAGGAGTCTGGAGAGGGAGATTATTGGTTGCAATTGTTTGGAAGATTCTAATAATTGCAAGCAAGGGATCCATCCTCTCGTGTCACGTAAGTTGGAAAATGGGTCAGACATAATGCATTTGGTTAAGTGTCTAAACTGAAAAGGTGCTATTTTATTTTAAATGGCATAGTCTTTACAAAGGCTAAGGTTACTGGTGCAATGCTCTCTCATTTTAAAATGTATCAGGGACATGCCCTCTGAGGGTCAGGCTTTCATTTGCGGATGTTAATTCTCAGCTGCCTGCTTCTCGTCCTTCATTGTACCCTGTGTCTTAGCTGGGCACGCTCCTGACTCCCTGCGCGATCCAGACGGTCCATGTAAATAGTGTTTATGTTAAGGAAGTCATGTTCAGTGTGACTGGAGCACACAGAAACTGATGTTGTTGTCACTTTAGATTAAGCTCTTATTTTAGTAAAGGAGGCAATTGGAGCAGGCAGCTGAGTGGCCGAATGAAATATTCAGCTCATTTCATTTAGAGCTGCCCGGTTTCCATTGTTCATGCTGGCAAGTCTGGTTAACCCTGCCAGTGCTGGCACATAGCAGCCCCCGACTCACTCACACACTCTCCAGCTAACACATTTTAAGTCATCCATCAACACACCTAGAAGTAATCAAGTGCAAGAGGTAGGCACAGTCACCCCTGGTGCATCGTGATGAACTCCTGTCCATTTGGGTGCCCCAAATGAATGCTTTCAAAGGGGGATGTATGTGCACAGAGTCTAAATTTCCAGTTACAACTGGGAAATGGGTGAGCACTGAGATGCTTAGGACACCAGGTTTTCTTTTTTTGAGTCAGCTAAACTGTTAAAATGAAATAATGTGTTTACCAAGGGAAGATGTTGGGCTTTAAGTCCTGGGAACATGTTAAGTACTGCCCTGAGACAAGGAGCTGTTGAAAACACAGGTAGACACCAGCATCATCCCCAAACCAATGCCCTAGCTACATAAATTATTGTTTGAAATGTACTATTTGGAAGGACTTGTGTATAGAGAGTCTTAACAATACTTTGCTACTTTCCTGGGAGTGCTGATTGTGTCCTGGCCATTTTTTAGAATTTAAGGCATCTGTTTAGAGACTCTCCCAGCATTACAGAATAATTCAGCCCAACCAAAAAAGTCAGCTTTCTCTTTTTCTCCCTTTGCCCATCTCTCCTTCCCTCCCTCTCTCTCTTCCTGTCCCTACACCTTCTCCTTCCTCCTCCTCCATCGTTCCTTTTCTGGACAACTTAAATCAGAAAAGGTGGTTGAGGGAAATGATACAGTAAATATCATTTTCATATGACAAATTTCTGGTTAAGTTTTTCACCCATAAGAAAATGCTTTGTAAAGTGAATGACCATCATTTCAAGATCCTGGGAAAATAGAAATTCTTCCTAGCTATAACTTAATGATATTACTTTATGTCCATATAAAGTACCAGTCATCAATGAACAGAAATAACTAATTGCTCTTATGGAGTCTGACTCAACCCCAAAAACACAGTGAAGGACAAATACACACTAGGCTCTGTGCTGGGCTAACAGTAACTTTAAACTTCATGGTATCTAAATATTTAATAATTACTCTTAGATCCAGGTTTTCTGGAGCCTGAAAGCTTATATGATTTTAGAAAGAGAAAACAACTTGAAATGTTTAACATGAAAGTGAATATTTAGTTACAATGGAAAAATCCTAACAAATTAGTACTTGAAAATGCTGAGATGTATCACAAACATCATAAAATCTGGGGGGAAAAAAACACATAATACTCATATTAATTAACTCCCTGACCGTATTTCGCTAATGCTTTTCTCTCCCACAGTTGTTAGCTGCATACTCTGATTGCCTCTTTGTAAATATTACTTTCTATAGAGAAAATGGAAAGATAATCCATTCTTTTATCTAGTATGCTTACTTAAATTGTATCTTTAAATTCTTATTGAATTTGCTTTTATTTATTTACTTATTTATTTGCTGAGCAGCATATGGGATCTTAGTTCCCTCACCAGGATCGAATCTCCACCCCTTGCATTGGAAGCACAGAGTCTTAACCACCGTACCACCAGGGTAGTCCTTTAAATTTTATTTTTAACTATTCATAATTGTGATTCAGAAAATATGCAACCACACAATGCAAGATGCTTGCTGCCTATATTACTGCTATAAGTTTGTACCGTAAAAACACAGATATTTGAGAAACTCTACTTATGCAATATTCATCAAAAAAGAAAAATTACACAGTGCATTAACAATACTATGAACTGCATAAGTCATTAAATTCCTAACAGGAGAGAACTTCTATTGTGACTAAGCATTGAAACAAACCAAAATCCAAACTATTTATAACATTATACATCTAGTAGCAAGAAAGGTTTTCCATAGGGTAGCTTCTGGCTCTGTACGTTTCAAATCCAGTTACAACAGATGTCAGGACTGTAGAACGTGTCCATAGGATAATATGGCCTCTGTTTCCTTACTTCTGTGTCACACGGCTCCAGTACATTGGCAAAGTGGAGCAGCATCAATAGTGTCACTATACATGGAAGAGTAACATAACTATGTCCCATTTAATTTAAAATCACTGTATCACCAGCTTGATCCCCCTTTGGTAGACCCCCACTACCACCACCTTGGAGAAGGAAATGGCAACCCACTCCAGGATTCTTGCCTAGAGAACTCCATGGACAGATTAGCCTGGCAGGCTACACTCCATGGGGTTGCAAAGAGTTGGACACGACTGAGTGACTAACACCACCACCAAAATAAAGCCGTTATCTCTCCAATGCCTTCACAAAACAGAAAAGGAATGGGGGGAGGTTAAAGTGAAGGCACTGGTCATAAATGATTGTAGTAAAAACAGCTTAGATTGCAAACTTTACAAAATATATGGTTCTTTGAATACATGGCCTATACAGCATCTCCAAGCCTGAGAAAGAACTCATAGAAATGAAGGGCCCTGAAGCTTAGATTTCCCTCTAGTGAAATAATTTAGTTCTTTTCTGATTAAACAAATTTTTAAAATAATAAATATCAGATATTTGTCAATAACTGTAATTATAAATATCTATTAAAGGAATCTTATTTTAAGACATAAGAGTCCAATTGGTAATTAACAATAATTGAAGAATTCAAAAAAAAATACAAGAGAATGGTATTTGGAGCAAATTTTGTTTTTGGAATTATAAAACTGTTAGTACCAATTTTCTAAAAAAACAAAGACCTTCTGCATCTAAAGCATAAACAAAATGTGGCATTAAACAAAAAAATTTTTTTTAATTGCCACATATTTCAGCTGCTAAAAAACAAGATAGCTGTTGAGAAGAGCATGCTGAGTTAGCCACTGGCAGGAAAACTGTGGAAATACACATTTGGAACTCTGTTTTCCAAAGAGCCTATGGAATTAAATAAGAGAAGAAAGCAATTCCAAAATTTAATTTTGATAGAATTTTCTTCTCTGCTGACTCTCAGAAATGTACAAATTGCAATCTTATAACACATTATCTCTAAAAACTGCAAATACCTTATGTGTGTTATATAAACAGTTATAGCATATTTTTCCATTAAACAAAATATTAAATCAAAACATTCTATGTACTCATAATATTAAAAAGCTTTCTTTATTTTTAATATAAGGTTTTCATAGTGAGTTCATTCATTTGAATTATCTTTGAATATGCATTAGAAAGATACTAATTCTGCACACTCTTATTGACTAGAAAGATAAAACATAAACTTGGAGTCCAATGATCAATTCTTAAATCCAATGCATAACTCAGCATGTTAATTAAAGCAGCTAAACTTACTAAAGTTTTTACAGACTCCTCAAACTATCCATTAAGAGTTTAAGGGAAAATTGATCTTAGATTTAGGAATCAAATTCCATTTGAAACTTTTGAGATGGATTCCCCGATCTCTAAAGTGGGTGAAATGATTGGCTTATTAGCTTTTCAAACTTCCATGTCTTTCTAGTTTGTTTCTTTTCTTCCTTCTTCCTCCTTTACTTTCTTGAAACCATAGGAACTGGGTGGCCCTGCCACAAAATTCTTAGCAAATTAAATGTGAATTATATAAAAAAAAAAAATTTCAAGACATCAAGTTTTTGAGGCAGGGTAGAAGAAGAATTAAGACTTTTTTAGAAAGTTGCTGAGGAATTGAACCAACTATATTTAATTCAAAGTCAACAACAGGGAACATTCAAAGTCATTTCAATACATATACCAACAGACCAAATTCTTAGCACATGAAATGTGAATTATAAAAAAAATATTTCAAGACATAAAGTTTTTAAGGGAGGGTAGAAGAAGAATTAAGGCATTTTAAGAAAGTTGCTGAATAGCAAAGCTAAAACCAAAGCACAAACTCTCAAAGGTTAGAAGAAGCAGATGTTAATGAACAGTACCAATTATAGTCAACTCAAAGTCAACAACAGGGAACATTCAAAGTCATTCCAATGCGTATACCAACAGACCAAATTTGTACCTGCCAAGTCTAGTTTCCTGTTTCACTTCTCTGGTATCTTAATCTAAATAGACAAAATGCTTCATTGCAATAGTATGGCTACCCACATATATCCTAAATTCCATTTGCTATAAAGAAAATAACAGCCAATCCATTCACATGTAACACACACACACACATACACACACACATACACACACACACACACGTGCGTGCATTTTGATGAGTTTTTTGTAAGTTGTAAATTTCCAGAGGTTCAAATAATGTATGCAACAGAAATGAAACTTATTATCAGACAAAATATTTTAACAAAGCCTAAAGACTCTGATGCTGCGAGGGACTGGGGGCAGGAGGAGAAGGGGAAGACAGAGGATGAGATGGCTGGATGGCATCACTGACTCAATGGACCTGAGTCTCAGTGAACTCCGAGAGCTGGTGATGGACAAGGAGGCCTGGCATGCTGCGATTCATGGGGTCGCAAAGAGTTGGACACGACTGAGCGACTGAACTGAACAGAAAAATGACACTAATGTCATTGTCTAAACCAGGAGCATGGCCTGTGATCCAAATCAAGCTCACTAACTTTGAAATAAGAATAGTGTAATGAAAGAACATTTATAATCAATTTGATGATAGAGAACATTACCACTAAACTGTGACTAGGTGCAATGTCTCTGCTCTCAAAAACAAATACAGTTTTTCCCATTATTAGACGTCTATATTAAAAATTTACTCAATCATTGTATTTTGAACTATGTCAATAAAATATTTTTGGAAAAAAGTTTTCCTGCTCTTAAAGAGGTTACATAAAAGCCTCAATTTCACCTGCTAGCCTACAAAATCTAGAATATTTACTATCTGGTCCTTATAAGAAAAGGTTTGCGGATACTTAGTCTATCTAAAACAATCTAATCTACAAAATTGTTTTAGCCTCATCTATTCCAGCTCTTATAACATAGGTATGTAGGCATGCATTTAGAGTGCATAGTATAACTACTCTCATAAAAGACTTACAACTATCTCCTGTGTGTGTGCTTAGTTGCTGTCATGTCCCACTCTTTGTGACCCTTTGGACTATGGCCTGCTAGGCTACTCTAAGCATGGGTATTTTTAGGCAAGAATGGGTTGGCATTTTCTCCTCGATGGGATCTTCCTGACCCTCCCAACTACGTCCTGCTGCTGCTGCTAAGTCGCTTCAGTTGTGTCCGACTCTGTGCGACCCCATAGACGGCAGCCCACCAGGCTCCCCTGTCCCTGGGATTCTCCAGGCAAGAACACTGGAGTGGGTTGCCATTTCCTTCTCCAATGCATGAAAGTGAAAAGTGAAAGTAAAGTCACTCAGTCATGTCCGACCTTCAGCGACCCCATGGACTGCAGCCTACCAGGCTCCTCCATCCATGGGATTTTCCAGGCAAGAGTACTGGAGTGGGGTGCCATTGCCTTCTCTGCAACTACCTCCTGCTGCTGCTGCTGCTAAGTCGCTTAAGTCGTGTCCGACTCTGTGCGACCCCATAGATGGAAGCTCACCAGGCTCCCCTGTCCCTGGGATTCTCCAGGCAAGAAACTGGAGTGGGTTGCCATTTCCTTCTCCAATGATGAAAGTGAAAAGTGAAAGTGAAGTCGCTCAGTCGTGTCCGACTCTTAGCGACCCCATGGACTGGAGCCTACCAGGCTCCTCTGTCCATGGGATTTTCCAGGCAAAAGTACTGGGGTGCTCCTTAAATCATTACCAGGAAAAGACCACAATAACTACCCCTGAAAAGTAAACTTCTATGGAGAGTTCACAATTACAGATCACATTTATCTCATCTTCATAGTAAAATGAAAAAGAAGCACTGATTTTACCCTATAATTTAGTTTAAAAAAAATAAAATTATAATGTCCAATGTTAGTGGAAGTGTAGACCAAAAAATCCATTTCTGTATAAGCTATAGCAGTGTTGGATGGCACAGTCTATCTGGAAAGTCTATCTAGTAACAGATAACAAAATGCATTAACATACTTACACAATTTGATATAGTAAATAAACTTTTGTGAATCTAAAAATATGAAAACATACATAAAGATGTTCAATAAACCATTACTTGCAACTGTGACATGATGTTACCATTTTTTTCTTATCAATAGCCCTACTATCCATCAAGTTATAGCAGGGAGAAATCTTGGCCCGATTCTTTCCCTCACACTAGGAGCCAATAATTTCCCCCGCCTAGTCTTCCACATCTTTTCTACTTCATCTTTATAGCTACTATGTTGGTTTAAGAACTTGCTATCCTATTCTGGATTCCTGCAGTATCATCTTGGGACTAGATCTGGAAAATCAGATCTAAGCTTATACAATTTGGGGACCCTTTAAAGAAAAAGAAGGTAAAAATGTAAATGCAAAAGGTGCGTCACCAATGCTTCTCTCTATGAGAGAAGTGTAACAGAGGGGTTCAGTTCAGTCGCTCAGTCATGTCCGACTCTTTGTGACCCCCATGAACTGCAGCACGCCAGGCCTCCCTGTCCATTACCAACTCCTGGAGTTCACTCAGACTCACGTCCATCGAGGCAGTGATGCCATCCAGCCATCTCATCCTCTGTCGTCCCCTTCTCCTCCTGCCCCCAATCCCTCCCAGCATCAGAGTCTTCTCCAATGAGTCAACTCTTTGCATGAGGTGGCCAAAGTACTGGGGTTTCAGCTTCAGCATCATTCCTTCCAAAGAAATCCCAGGGCTGATTTCCTTTAGGATAGACTGGTTTGATCTCCTTGCAGTCCAAGGGACTCCCAAGAGTCCTCTCCAACACCACAGTTCAAAATTATCAATTCTTTAGCGCTCAGCCTTCTTCACAGTCCAACTCTCACATCCATACATGACCACAGGAAAAACCATAGCCTTGACTAGACAGACCTTTGTTGGCAAAGTAATGTCTCTGCTTTTCAATATGCTATCTAGGTTGGTCATAACTTTCCTTCCAAGGAGTAAGCGTCTTTTAATTTCATGGCTGCAGTCACCATCCGCAGTGATTTTGGAGCCCAGAAAAATAAAGTCTGACTCTGTTCCCACTGTTTTACCATCTATTTCCCATAAAGTGATGGGACGGGATGCCATGATCTTTGTTTTCTGAATGTTGAGCTTTAAGCCAACTTTTTCACTCTCCACTTTCACAGAGGGGTAGTAATATAGAAATAAAAGTGCTCATAATCAGCTGAAGCTAAAAGCTCATACTTTTGGCAAATTTTATGAAAACACAGGACCACAAAAATACATTTTGTAGTCTCCACCAAAACTGCTAGAGGTCCTTGCAAGCCAAGTGTTTGTCCCCCCGCTTTTTTTAAGCTTTTTGGTATATCTGACCCCTTACCAAACACATAGTTCTTGAAGCTTGCAATTTCTAAGCCATCCATCCCACCATATTGCTGATAATCAATTTTTCTAAAATGCAATTCTAAACATATTCCTGCCCCATTTGTAAACCCTTCTTGCCAAAAGGACAATTAGTACAAAGTATTCCATGATATAACCTTCACCTACTTCTCCAACTTCATTTTCTAGACATGCTGCATTATTTACAGTTCCTTATGATGTTATTTCAGTCATACCATACCTTAGCAAATGTTCCTCTCTAACTGTAATGTATTTTCTTCTCTTTTCTGGCTAAAAGATTTCTTCTTTTTTTCTGTTAAGATTCTTTACAGATCTGAAACTAGAGTTGAAAGCAATTTCTTTGGCCCATTCTCCTCCAGCTTTGTACTTACCACGCATTACAAGGACTTATCATGGTCTGTTTTCCCTAATAAATTACATTCTCCTTCAAGGTGGAACCCTTGGCCTAGCCATCTTTATTTCCCAAGTGCCTGCATTAAGCACTCAGTAATCCTGAGCTGAACAAATGAATAGAAAAGGAAGAGAAGCAAATATACTGAAAGGTTACTATTATTGCTTTTGGTTATTGGTATTGTTAGTAATTTTTTACCCTCATTTTAAAACATTTTTGCTATTTGGCTATATTTGTTTTATAGTGGGAAATCTAATTTATAATAAAATATTTCTTTGAGGTTTCTTCTGATTTTCATTAGATCTAGTATCTAATTCTCTTAACTCTTTGCACACCTGTGCCAGGCTTATTTAGAGGGCCAACAGTCTACCTTACTTGAAATAATGTTTAGATTCCTATAAACAATTAGCTAAATAAGTATCATTAGCACAGCTTCATTAAAGCGTATTTTTCTTAAATATTTCTCAGTATACATATTTCTCAGTAAGTGAGCATCTATTAGAGTTTTGGCAAGAAAAATCTTAAAACGGACTTATTTCCATAGGTATATATTTCAAGCACTAACTGAAAGGAATAATAAAAATGTTTTGCCATCTGGAATAAAACAGCACTAAATACTACAAGACTCAAATTATGTTCATATTCATGAAGACACATTTCCGAATCACTATTATAATTCCTATCTTCCACATAAGATGCACTAAAGAATTGTTTTTATAAGGAAAATATCCAAAACAATCTGATAATTTTCCTAAATATAACCCTCTTTGAAGCTGAATATATTTTAGTAAAGCTATCATTATCATTATCCAGTAAATGCCTGCAGGAACTTCAGAACAAACATTTTATTCATTTTCTTTTGCATGATCTAAATATGTTGCTTTATTACACATTGTTTAACTATGCTCTACATGAAACAGACCACATACACGTGGCATATGTAGATATGAATACAGGTCAAGAACACAAAATGCAAACCACAGTTCACAGGCATAACATCACCAAACTCACACTGACACCATTTTAGTAGTTTCAGATCCAGTTGAATTCTTCACAGTCTATAACTCTAGTTCAAGTACAAATTCATTTTCTAGTCCAGAGTATTACAGTTTTAGATTGAACTTCTTCACAAACCTGTTCCTTTGTGTAAGGTATAAAGTGTAAAGTTACTCCTTTGTTCAAGGTGTAAGGTTATTACAAGTTCATGAGATAGTTTGATCTATGTCTTAGACTGAGCTCCTTCTTTGGGTGGATCCATGCCCCAGCCAATCTGATTGTTGTTTAAAGGAAAACTAGCATTCTCCTCTTTGCAGAGGACTGCACGCAAGAGTTGGAGAAGGCAATGGCACCTCACTCCAGTACTTCTGCCTGGAAAATCCCACGGACAGAGGAGCCTGGTAGGCTGTAGTCCATGGGGTCGCTGAGGGTCGGACACGACTGAGCGACTTCACTTTCACTTTTCACTTTCATGCATTGGAGAAGGCAATGGCAACCCACTCCAGTGTTCTTGCCTGGAGAATCCCAGGGACGGGGGAGCCTGGTGGGCTGCTGTCTATGGGGTCACACAGAGTCGGACATGACTGAAGTGACTTAGCAGCAGCAGCAGCAGCACACAAGAGTTGCCTGAGATGAAGTGTGGTACAGCAGAAAGAACTCAGCTATAGAGTCACAGTGTCCTGGCGTGGAACCTCCACCATGGCATTTCAAGGGCTGTGTGACTTTCAAGTTACTGAACTTCTTTGAACCCTAGTGTTATGGGCTGAATGGTGTCCCCCTCTACCCCAAATTCACATGATAAAGTCCTAGCTCCAGGTATCTCAGTCTGACATTTGTTTGCCTTTTTTTTTCCTTTTTATTTTTTTAAACACTATTATTTTTCTCATTAACAGACTTTATTTCTCAGTGTTAGGTTTATGAAAAAATTGAAAAAACAACACAAAGAGTTCTCAAATACTCCTTTCTCCCCACCCTCAGTTTACCCTGTTATTAACATCTTACACTGGTATGATTTTTTTTTAAGTTGATGAACCAACACTGAAATGATTACTAACTAAAGTTCATTGTTTACATTTGAGTTCTTTTTTTGTGTTGCACACTTCTATGTACTATGACAAATACAGAATGGCATGTCTCCACCATTACAGTATCATGTATGATATGATAAAGCTTAACTGCCCTAAAAACCCCCTGTGTTCCACATATTCATTCTTCCCTTTGTTTCTGCTTTCTCTACCTCTGTAGTTTAGGTAATATAAATGATCCTGTGTTTTTAATTTCAAATTCCATTTGTTCATGTGGTATATGGGAAATCGATTTACTTTTGTATATTAGTCTAATCTAGAAGCAAGACTTATCCAGGAGTCTTTTTATAAATTATTTTGAATTTTCTACATAGACAATTATGTAGACTGTCAACAGTTTCATTTTTCTCTTTCCCTATCAGAGAAGTGAAGTCGCTCAGACGCGTCAAACTCTTTGCAACCCCATGGCCTATACAGTCCATGGAATTCTCCAGGCCAGAATACTGGAGTGGGCAGCCTTTCTCTTCTCCAGGGGATCTTCCCAACCCAGGGATCAAATTAGGTCTCCCACATTGCAGGCGGATTCTTTACCAGCTGAGCCACAAGGGAAGCCCCTTCCCCATCTGTGTGTATACATACATATTTTTTCTTGTCTTAATACATTAGCTAGGAATTTCCAGTATGATGTTGAATAGGAGTGGTAAGAGGAGACATCATTGTCATATCCCACAGTGACAGGAGAAGGAATCTAGTTTCTCATCATGGTGTATGCTTTTAACTGTAGGTTTCTCTATTCCTAGATGATTGAAAGTTTATCATGAATGCATGTTGGATTATGTGATAATGCTTTTCTTATCTATTGTTATAATCATATTTTTCTTCTTTCAGTTCAGTTCAGTCATTCAGTTGTGTCCAACTCTTTGTGACCCCATGAACCACAGCACACCAGGCCTCCCTATCCATCACCAACTGCCAGAGTCTACCCAAACCCATGTCCATTGAATTGGTGATGCCATCCAACCATCTCATCCTCTGTCGTCCCCTTCTCCTCCTGCCCTCAATCTTTCACAGCATCAGGGTCTTTTCCAATGAGTCAGTTCTTCGCATCAGGTGGCCAAAGGATTGGAGTTTCAGCATCAGCATCAGTCCTTCCAATGAATATTCAGGACTGATTTCCTTTAGGATGGACTGGTTGGATCTCCTTGCAGTCCAAGGGACTCTCAAGAATCTTCTCCCAGACCACAATTCAAAAGCATCAATTCTTCTGCACTCAGCTTTCTTTATAGTCCAACTCTCACATCCATACATGACTAGATTTTTTTCTTTAGCTATTAATATGATAGATTACAGCAACTGATTTTTGAATGATGAATGAGAGTTGCATATTTGGGATAAATCCTGTTTGATCATGGTGCATATTTTTTATATACAATACTGGATTCAACTGCTAGATATTTTGCCTACTTTTGATATTAGGCTAATTCTTTGCCAACAACGGTCTGTCTAGTCAAGGCTATGGTTTTTCCAGTGGTCATGTATGGATGTGAGAGTTGGACTGTGAAGAAAGCTGAGCACCGAAGAATAAATGCTTTTGAACTGTGGTGTTGGAGAAGACTCTTGAGAGTCCCTTGGACTGCATGGAGATCCAACCAGTCCATTCTGAAGGAGATCAGCCCTGGGATTTCTTTGGAAGGAATGATGCTGAAGCTGAAACTCCAGTTCTTTGGCCACCTCTTGCTAAGAGTTGACTCACTGGAAAAGACTCTGATGCTGGGAGGGATTGGGGGCAGGAGGAGAAGGGGAAGACAGAGGATGAGATGGCTGGATGGCATCACTGACTCAATGAACCTGAGTCTCAGTGAACTCTGGGAGTTGGTGATGGACAGGGAGGCCTGGCGTGCTGGGATTCATGGGGTCGCAAAGAGTCAGACACGACTGAGCGACTGAACTGAACTGAATGCTAGCATCCTAGAATGAGTTTGGAAGTGTTCCCTATGATTCTATTTTGTGGATCAGTTAGTATAGAATTAGTATCACTGTGACATTTAAAAGTAGGTCATTGCATATATAATTAGTTATGCAAAGATGAGGTCATTAGTCTGGGCCCTAATCCTATATAGGATATTCCCAACCCAGGGATCAAATCCAGGTCTCCTCCATTGCAGGTGGATTCTTTACCAGCTGAGCCACCAGAGAAGTACAAATAATTAATTTAGTCACTAAGTTGTGCCCAACTCTTATGACCCCATGATGGCTATATAGCACACCAGGCTCTTCCGTCCATGGGATTTACCAAGCAAGAATACTGGAGTGGCTGTCATTTCCTTCTCCAGGGGATATTCCCTACCCAGGGAATGAACCTAGGTCTCCTGCATTGCAGGCAAATTCTTTACCAACTGAGCCACCAGGGAAGCCCAATCCCATATAACTGGTTTTCTTAAACTACAACAGCTAGCTTCCTCAAATGTTAAATCCTTAATATAAAGGATGCAGTGCCATTATACGGATTTAAACCCAAAACACAGATATTCAAAATAGGGTAGGCAATATTTTTTATCACACAGGATGTAACATTTGAGGTATTTCATTTTCTTGAATCTTACTTCTTTCTCCATTCAGTCACACAAGTTGCTAAATTACTGGCAAGAACTGGGAGATTGGAATTGACATGACATATATATATACATATATATATATATACACACACACACACACACTACTATTTCACACTATGTATAAAACAGACAATTAATGAGAACCTGCTGTGTAGCAATAAAACTCTACTCAATGCTCTATCTTGACCTAAATGAGAAGGATATCTAAAAAAGAGGGGATATAAGTATATGTACAGCTGATTTACTTTGCTGTATAGAAGAAACTAACACAGCATTGTAAAGCAACTACATTATAATAAAAAGTTTTTTAAAAGAAAGGAAAGAAAATTGTTGGCAGAGGAGGGAAGCATGAGGAATATAGGGGTGTCAATGACTGATTTTTGAGTTTCAAAAGTCTAAGACCCTCTAGGAAATTAGAATGACTCTCATACATTGAAAATAGACTTAAAAGAGATCCTCCTATTTACTGAGCTAAAATCATATTTAGATACTTTTGAGTGGAAGATAAGGTAGTCAAGCCATGTACAGATATTAGTGAAGCTGCCAATGGGGTAGCTAAACCTTTACCCCTCCCCCAACCACTCTCACTCTTCCTGCTGCTGCTTAGACGCTTCAGTTGTCTCTGATTCTGTGGCACCATATGGACTTCAGCCCACCAGGCTCCTCTGTCTATGGGATTCTCTAGGCAAGAGTACCAGAGTGGGTTGCCATGTCCTCCTTCAGGGGATCTTCCTGACCCAGTGATTGAACCTGGGTCTCCTGCATTGCAGGTAGAGTCTTTACCACTGAGACACCAGGGAAGCCCCTAACTCTTCCTAGTGAAGCTGAAATGATCAAATGTTAAACTAGGAGATTCAACTAAGGCACCTTCATTGAACAGGCATGAAATTCCCAAGAAAAGGGCTAGACCAAAACCAAAATTTTTTTTAAAGTCCTAAGAACTGGCTGCATGCATGCTAAGTTGCTTTAGTCATGCCCAACTCTTTGCGACCCTATGGACTGCTAGGCTTCTCTGTTCGTGGGGTTTCCCAGGCAAGAACACTGAAACGGGTTGCCACGCCCTCCTCCGGGGGATCTTCTGAGTCTCTTTTGTTTCCTGCATTGGCAGGCAAGTTCTTTAACACTGGGAAGAACAGGTTTGGATGGCTCTAAAACCCAACAAAACAACATAAAGGATCAAAAGAACAGAGGTGAGGAGAAGCATGATGACATGGTTCTTGGATTGAGCTGCCGCCCTGTGACAAGCCCCACCGCGCTGAAGCAGGTGGGATAGAAGGGGCTATGTTCTCTCTCAGGTCTTTAGGGGGGCCTCAAAAGAACAGTTTGGATAGCCTGGATGTGTCCCCTGGAGCTTAGGAAACCTGACAGATTGCAGACTGGCTCCCACCTTGGGAATCTCGAGGACAAGAACGAGGCAAGGAACAGCTCAGTAATTTGAGAAGTACCCTTCAGCCCTTGGAGGCTCACGAGATGCGTGTTTTCATGATGCAGGTGTGGGCCGAGGGTGACAGAGCCAGCCTGAAGCCCAAGATGGCCACCTGGAAGTATTCTTTATGCACTCAACATGAGTTCATGTGGGATGGACTAGCCGAAACCAGGAGGTGAGTAGGGAGTGGACAACTACAGGAGAAGCCCTGTCCAAGCCAGGAGAGTTGAAGACAAGTGGGCCAGCAGGGGAGCCACCAAAGTCCCCCCAAAGTAGTCAAATGACTCTCAGTTTTAAATATCTGCCAGGCCCTGAAAGCTGGAGCCAGGTTAACACAGTACCTGTTCGCATAAAAAACATCCCTAAGCCACTCATTTCCTTTTCTTTCCCTCGTTTCAATCCCTTAGGATTTAGCGATAGCAGCTAGCAAATGGGGGAGGAGGTGACAGACAGAGAAAGAAAACAGCACACCCTCTCCCTCTGCAAGAGCCCAATCCAAATATGGACCTCAGAGAGGAGATGAGAGATGATTCGATATTAAATGAACTTGCAAGCTACTATTATAGCCTGAGATCGGACCATTCTAATTTCTGAATGTAGACAATGTTTGTGATTTAAAGTGTAGATAGAAATTTTTTAAATCTAAGAGTAATCTTACTAGGTATGGAGCCTCCTTGAGGCCTAAATTTCATCCAGAGGAAAGAGAATACCCACTTCCCTTTTCTCAGTGCATTTTAAAGAAACAACAGGAAAAAAAATGTAAATTGTGTTTTGATTGATTTCCTAAGTTGTGCTGTTCAAAATACTATAACAGCGTTGTTCAGTCGCTCAAAGTTATGTTCAACTCTTTGCAACTGCATGGACTGCAGCACACCAGCCTTCCCTGTCCTTCACTATCTCTTAGAGTTTGCTCAAACTCATATCCATTGAGTCGATGATGTCATCCAACCATCTCATACTCTGTCGCCCCCCTTCTCCTCCTGCCCTCAATCTTTGCTAAATACGATGGTAGAAAATAATGGCAGATGGAATGGGTTTTCTTTATTGGATGAGGTCTGCACCTTTGAAATGACTAAGTGATATATCGCAGGTGGACCTGACCAGGTCTGCCAAGGACTGCCTGGAGTAGCATGACCAGGAGCAACAAAACAAGGCCCAGGGGTTTCACAGTGTCATGCAAGGACCACAGAGCTCTATGCCACCCCAGACTTTCTTCTGGTTCAGCAGCAGCACACCCCCATGCATCCAGGGAGTATCTGGAAGAAGCCAAGAGAAGGAAAGGAAAAGATCCTCAAAGGAAGATCAAGGTGTGCCTCAGCAGTGGCTCCTGAGTCCTGACGAAGGATAAGAGGACAACCATGACTCGTGGAGAGACTTTTGTATAAGTCTAAGCCTAGGAGCAGATATGTCACCCCTCACCTTCAAAATCTTACCTACAATTAGGATGCAACCTCAAATTGCTTCCATGTGGCCAGATGAAGGGTTAATATATAATTTAGATCTAACTGTAGAAAATAAAACAAGTTACATTCCTTGCACACTCAGTTGCGTAGACACATACCTGCCACGCGTGGTGAAGTTTGTCCAAGACTTCTAAGGATCCTCTTGAAGTGTGTCTTTACACCGTGGATGATTAAGAAGCCTACAAGAGAATCAGAGCTAAGTCACTTAGAGGCAGTTTCTTGGGGTGAGGAGGTTGACTCTTAAATTTTGGCTATTTGGGGAAATGCCAGTGGATGGTGTTCCACTGAGCCCGACAAACCACACAACATCCACTACTACAGAACTCTTAAATTCCATCTAGAACATTATAGAACCATCAGAGAAGGGGAAAAAAAATAGAATGAACCAGCTTGTTTGGTCTGATTTTGAAAATCAAATGTTCCAAATCCCAGGAGAAAACATAGGAAAGGGGAGGTAAAATGGGGAACTTGAGGTTCCTATCCTAAAAACTCTGGAATTTTTAAAAGCATCAAGTCCATTTCTAATGAGAAAGTGAAAGTAGCTCAGTCGTGTCTGACTCTGAGACTCCATGGACTGCAGCCTGCCAGGCTCCTCTGTCCATGGAATTCTCCAAGCCAGAATACTGGAGTGGGTAGTCATTTCCTTCTCCAGGGGATCTTCCCAACCCAGGGATCAAACCCAGGTTTCCTGCATTGCAGGCAGATTCTTGACCATCTGAGCCACCAGGGAAGCCCAAGAATACTGGAATGAGTAGCCTATCCCTTCTCCAGAGAGAAGAGTCCAAGCCAGGACTCAAACTGGGGTCTCCTGCATCGCAGGTGGATTCTTTACTAGCTGAGCTACCAGGGAAGCCCATTTCTAATGCGAGAAGGAACATAAATCCAAGTAAGGGAATAGATTGTGGTAGGGGATCCTATTTTAGAGACAGTGTTCAAGGGAAAAGTCACTCTGCTAAGGGAACATTTGTGAAGAGACCAGGACAAAGTGAGCAACTAGACTGTGGGGACAGCTAGAACAAAGGCACTGTGGTAAGAGCCCAGGAATAGCAAAAAGGCCACTACGCCTGCAGTGGGATATGTCCAGGAAAGACAAGCAGGGTGTGAAGGAAGTAGGAAAGGGCTGAGGAAAGGCTTTGAATTTTAATCTAGAAGCCATTAGAAGGCTGTCTTCTTCTTTAATCAAATATTATAACGTGACACCACTGTGTATTTGCATGCATTTCTCAGAAATAATACAGAGAAATCCCCTATATCTTTTACCCTGTTTCCCTCAAGGGTAACATCTTACAAAGCTATAGTCCAATACCAAAACCGAGAGATCAACATGGGTAGAGTTAAGATACAGAATATTTCCATCACCAGAAGAGTGCCTAAGATTGTCTTTTTATAGCCCTCCTATCCCACCTCCTTATTAAACCCTGGAAACCACTAGTGTACAATTTCTATAGTTTTGTCATTTCAAAATTATCATACAAATGAAATCATACACAAATCCCTGGTGATTCATCCAGGTTGGGTATCAATACTTTGTTCAATTATACTGCTCAATAGTGTTCTGTGGTCTGGATCATTTAACCATTCACCCACTGAAAGCTACTACAGTATTATGCTTTTTCTAGTTTGGTGTTATATAAGCAAAGCTACTATAAACATTGGCACACAGGCTTTTGTATGAGTAAAAGTTTTCCTTTCTCTGAGATAAATGCCCACAAGAGCAACTGCTGGATTCTATGGTCATTATAAGTTTTCTTTAAAAACCTGTCAAACTGTTCTGAATGTTCTATATCATTTTACATTCCATCAGCCATGCATGAGTGAGCTAGTTACTACAATCCTTGCCAGCATTTGGCATTGTCACTATTTCTTATTTTAGCCATTCTGCTGTTCTCTAATGATTAATGATGTTGAGCATCTTTTCATGTGCTTAGATGCTAGCTGTATATATCCTTTCCCATGAAATGTTCCTTCATGTCTTTGGTCTATTTTCTGATTGGATTGTTTCATTTTTTTTTTTTTTTTTATTGAAGGGTTTTGAAAGATTATATTCTTAATACTAACCCTTACTATAAGTCTAAATATATAGTCTGAAACTACTTTCTCACAGATTTTAGTTTATCATATTCTTAACAGGGTATTTCACAGAGCCCAGTTTTCTGATTGGATTGTTTCATTTTTTGTACTGGTTTTGAAAGATTATATTCTTAATACTAATCCTTACTACAAGTCTAAATATATAGTCTGAAGCCACTTTCTCCCAGCCTGTAGCTTATCATAGTATTAACAGGGTATTTCACAGAGCCCAAAGTTTTTAATTTTGCTAAGTTGAATTTATCAATTTTTCATTTTATGAACTATGGTGTTGATACAAAGTCTAAAAATGCTCTCTCTTGCCCTGGATCCTGAAGATTTTCCAATTTTTTTCATAAAAATTTTATTTTTGAATTTTATCAATACATTTAAGTTCTTAATATATTTTGAGTTAATTTTTGTATAAGTCTAAGACAGGTAAAGTTTCATTTTTTGCTTATGGATGGGCAGCTTCAATACCATTTGTTGAGAAGGCTATGCTTCCTCCACTGAACTGGTTTTGCACCTTCGTCAAAAATCAGTTTATATTTGTGTGGGCCAATTTCTGGGTTCTGTGTTCTATTTCATTGTTATACACATGTACCCCTCTGCCAAACTCACATAGTCTTGATTACTATAGCTGTATGATAAATCTTGAAATTGAGTAGATTAATTCTTCCCACTCTATTCTTCTATTTTAAAATTCTTATAACTACTCTGATTTCTTTGCCTTTCCATAAAATTTTTAGAAAAATCTGATCTACAAAAAAAATTGTGCTGAAATATTGATACAAACTGTATTAAACCTGTCCATCAGTTCAAAGAGAATTGATATGTTTGTTATGGTGAGTCTTCTAATCCATTAACATGGTATATACCTATTTATTTATATTTTCAATCAATACTGTATGGCTTTTAGCATATAGTCCTACACATGTTCTGTTAGACTTATAACTAAATATTTAAATTTTTGAGTGATTATACATGGTATTGTATTTTTAATTTTGGTGCCCAGTTGTTCCTTGTTATTATACAGGAATATAGTTGATTTTTGTATGCTTATCTAATATCCAACTACCTTGCTGAACTCACCTATTAGTTTTGAAAGGTTTGTGTTTTTTTAAGTCCCCTAGGGTGTTCTACATAAACAATCATGTCACCTGAAAATAGGGACAACTTTATTTCTGATTCCAATCTGATCTCTATGATTTTAATTTCCTTCCCTTATCCTTTTGTACTGGCTGGAAGTTCTAGCAATATATTAAGTAAAATTGGTGAGTGCAAACATTCTTGACCTTGTTCCTTATCTGAGGAGAAACAATTCAGTCTTTCATCATTAAGGGTAATGTTAGTTATAGAATTTATGCAGTCTTTTTCAGATGCTTGATATCAAGGTGAAGTTCTCTGTTCTCATTTTTCTGAGAATTTTTATCATAAATGGTTGATTTTGTCAAATGCTTTTTTCTGCATGAATGGATAGGATCATATGGTGTTTCTTCTTTAGCCTGTTAACAAGGTGAATTGCAAGTACTGAACCAACCTTGATCCCTGGAATAAATCCTACTCAGTCATGGAATGTATATATTGCTGAATTCTATTTGTTATATATACTGCTGAATTCTATTTGTTAATATTTTATTAAGGATCCTTATGTCCATGTTCATGAAGAATATTATCTCTAGTTTTCTTTTTTGTTCTATCTTTATCAGGTTTTGGTATCTTGGTAATGCTATGCTATGCTATGCTAAGTTACTTCAGTCGTGTCCAACTCTGTGTGACCCCATAGATGGCAGCCCACCAGGCTCCCCCGTCCCTGGGATTCTCCAGGCAAGAACACTGGAGTGGGTTGTCATTTCCTTCTCCAATGCATGAAAGTGAAAAGAGAAAGTGAAGTCGCTCAGTCATGTCCGACTCCCAGTGACCCCATGGACTGCAGCCCACTAGGCTCCTCTGTCCGTGGGATTTTCCAGGCAAGAGCACCGGAGTGGGGCACCACCACTTTCCTAAAATGAATGGTTTTCTGGAAGAGACTGTATAGAGCTGATGCTACTTCTTTCAATGTTTGTTAGAATTCTCTAGTGAAACCATCTGGGAGTGGACATTTTTTAATTGTTAAAATTATTTGTTCAATCTCCTTAAAAGTTTTAGGTCTATTCAAACTATCTATTTAATATTGAGTGAGTTGGGAGGGATTGGGGGCAGGAGGAGAAGGGGACGCCAGAGGGTGAGATGGCTGGATGGCATCACTGACTCGATGGATGTGAGTCTGGGTGAACTCTGGGAGTTGGTGATGGACAGGGAGGCCTGCCGTGCTGCGATTCATGGGGTTGCAGAGTCGGACACGACTGAGCGACTGAACTGATGTCATTTGAGGAATTGGTCCATTTCTTCTAAGTTGTCAAATTTGTATGTATAGAACTGTTCCTGGTACACACATATTATCCCTTTGATGTCTGCAGAGTCTATAGTGATGCACTTTATTTCATTTTCCACATTGGTGATTTGTGTCTTCTCTGTTTTTTTCTTTGTCAGTCTTGTGAGATGTTTGTCAACTTTATCAGTCTTTTCAAATAACCAGAATTTTTTCATTGTTTTTCTGTTTTCGATTTTATTAATTTTTGTTCTTATTATGACTTCCTTCATTCTGCTTGCTTTGGACTTCAGGTATATTCAGCTCTTCTTTTTCTAGGTTATTGAACTGTGAGTTTAGATTATTGACTAGAGACTTTTCCTTTTTTCTAATGTATGCATTTAATGCTATAAAACATGCCTTTCAGCACTTCTTTACCTGTGACCCACAAATTTCAATGGTGTATTTTTATTTTCAATCCATTCAATGTACCATGTTCCTTGAGACCTCCTTTACGGCCCATGGATTATCTGTAATGTGTGTAGTTGAATTTCCAAGTGTTCAGAGATTTACATGTTATTTTTCTATTACTTATTTCTAATTTGATTCCATGGTAGTCAAAGAATACATTCTTTAAGATTTTAATTGTTTTCTGATCCAGGATATGGTCAAATATATTACATGTTCCATGGTCACATTAAAAGAATATGTGTTCTGTTCCTGTGGGGTAGAGTGCTCTGCTGCTACTGCTACGTCGCTTCAGTCATGTCCGACTCTGTGCGATCCCATAGACAGAAGCTCACCAGGCTCCCCTGTCCCTGGGATTCTCCAGGCAAGAACACTGGAGTGGGTTGCCATTTTCTTCTCCAATGGCAGAGCACTGAGAGTGCTCAGTGAGTACCAATTAAGTCTGTTGGTCACTGATGCTGAGTTTTTTAATATCTTTGCTGATTTTCTGTCTAGTTTTCTACCTATTGATAAGATAGGGATATTAAAATCTTCATTTATAAATCTATTTCTTTTTAAAAAAATATGTCATTTTTTTGCAACTCAGTAATTTAGGGCACACATCAGTCATCTCAGGATGATTGAGTCTTATTGATGGTGCAACTCTTCTATCAATATATAATATCCCCCCTCTATCACAAGTGTCTACTGTATCTGATATTAATATAGCAACTCCTGATTACTATTCTTAATGTTTGCAAGATACTTTTTACCAATTCTTTACTTTCAACTTGCCAAAATCACTATATTTGAAGAGATTTATGCTTCCCTGGTGGCTCAGAGGTTAAAGCGTCTGCCTGGAATGTAGGAGACATGGGTTCGATCCCTGAGTTGGAAAGATCCCCTGGAGAAGGAAATGGCAACCCATTCCAGTATTCTTGCCTGGAGAATTCCATGGAGAGTGAAGCTTGGTAGGCTACAGTCCAGTTCAGTTCAGTTCAGTTGCTCAGTTGTGTCCAACTCTTTGCGACCCCATGAAGTGCAGCATGCCAGGCCTCCCTGTCCATCACCAACTCCGAGAGTTCATTCACTCAGACTCACGTCCATCAAGTCAGTGATGTCATCCAGCCATCTCATCCTCTGTCGTCCCCTTCTCCTCCTGCCCCCAATCCCTCCCAGCATTAGAGTCTTTTCCAATGAGTCAACTCTTCACATGAGGTGGCCAAAATACTGGAGTTTCAGCTTGAGCATCATTCCTTCCAAAGAAATCCCAGGGTTGATCTCCTTCAGAATGGACTGGTTGGATCTCCTTGCAGTCCAAGGGACCCTCAAGAGTCTTCTCCAACACCACAGTTCAAAAGCATCAATTCTTCAGTACTCAGCCTTCTTCACAGTCCAATTCTCACATCCATACATGACCACTGGAAAAACCATAGCCTTGACTGTAATGTCTCTGCTTTTGAATATGCTATCTAGGTTGGACATAACTTTCCTTCCAAAGAGTAAGCATCTTTTAATTTCATGGCTACAGTCACCATCTGCTACAGTCCATGGGGTCACAAAGAGTCAGACACAACTGAGCAACTTCACTTTCACTTTATGAAGATACAGCACTGTAGTTGGGTGCTATTTTTTTAATATGCTCTAACAATCTGTCTCAATTGCTGTATTTAGACCATTTACATTTCATGTAATTATTGATATGTTAGGCCAGAAGCCAATAATTTCACTTTGTTTTTGGTTTTTCATTTCTCTGTTTTATTTATCTTGTTATCCTTAAACATTTTTTATAATTCAATTTTTATTTATCTATAATATGTTTGAATGTCTTTTTTGTAGTTTTTTTAGTGGTAGCTTTAAGTATGACATCAAACTACATAATATATCACAGTCCGAGGATGTCATCATATTAACAGTTTGAGTGAAATGTGTCATGAATCATGTCCTACTGAATATTTCTGCAAAAATGTGAGATTTGGTAAATCAAAAATCTAAACATCAGAATAAATGTAGCTATGTGAGATATGGTAGTTTTCTCCCTAGACACTCCTATTTCCCCCTACCTAGAACTACATACACATTCATACCTCCACTAAAAAGATAATTGAAATGTGAATTGGGATTAGTCAGGGGGAAAAAAAATACATCACTCTGAATTGAAACACCAAGATTTCTGTCATTTGATGTATACTTTTTTGGATAGACAACTTTAAAGATAATGTTTAAGAGAATGTGTTTTATAATACAGTAAAGTGGATAGAAATCTGAAAAATTGTTGGAAGTCTGAACAAATGCATTTAGCAAGAATGCAGACCATCAACCAGTCATAATCTGTTTCAATTTTAAGTAGGCTTAAAACAGTTACCTAGGCTATTGTTCACCTTTTATAGAATATTCATTTCAGAGAGATGAAATTAACTTGCACAAGGTTATGAGAGAGTCAGTGACAAAGTTGAGCATAGCGCTAAGGTCTGATAACACTGAATTACAAAATCAGGAATAAAAATATTAAATTTTTATCTGTAGTATATCAACAGTCTGCTTAAGAATGAAGTTATGCTTCATTTCCTTAAGGAAGGCAAAATCAGAACATGGCAGATGGAATATCATCACTCATCTACATTGGAATTTAACCAAGACTCGGGTTTAAATGTACCCAAATGTAGCAATGTGCCAGAAGTAGCAACTGATAGCAAATAAATGGCCCAACCATACATATTATTGCAGGCACTGGTCCACAAGAAGTTCCCAACATGAAATTGTAAGAGCTAGCATGTCCTTTTCCATTGTGTATCAGTGAGTTTTCTCACGACTGAGCAACTTCCCTTTCACTTTTCACTTTCATGCATTGGAGAAGGAAATGGCAACCCACTCCAGTGTTCCTGCCTGGAGAATCCCAGGGACGGGGGAGCCTGGTGGGCTGCTGTCTATGGGATCACACAGAGTCGGCCACGACTGAAGTGACTTGGCAGCAACCAGACTATCACAGAGGAACAAATCTGAAGGACACTGACATATTTTCCACATTATGCAGTTTTTGTTCACTTCAGATGTAAAAACACTTGAGTATGTACAAAAGGGACAGTCCTCAATTCCCAAATATTTTTTATACTCCCTGATTCATTTAAAGAAAGATCAAACCTCTAGTTTGTAGCTCTCAGTGACAGGTTTCCTCTTTTAGTCACGAAAGCTTCTATGATCCAAACTTTGGAAAAAATTCTTTCTCTACATCTCCCATTTATATTCACAGTTAGATACTATAATTAAATAATAGAGTTTTGCTTACTTGGGCTCAAATCCATTAATTTTTTTTCTTATTTTTACTCATCTCTTTCCTCTGAAATGTCTCCCAGTATTATTATTATCCTTGAGCACACAAATACACAGATGTGTGAATCTATAATGAGGTCTTCCTATTTTTTTTAGGATAGATTTTGCTTTATTAAATGTCTAAATTGCCTCCACTTAGATACTATCTAAATAGGAACAAATATCCTATCCTACTGATAAAAAAAGTCATCTTTTAACTGCTGACCTCCTAGCCAAGTATATGTATTATGTTTACTCCAGGGAATAACTTGGTTCACAAGCTGACTTGGATTCCTTGACCTGATGCCAGCAAAGGATGAATGTGCTAATGGTCTACACCAAAGTGAGAATTCAAATGCCCTTTCATTCAAGCCCAGTGGACTGGCCAGATGATAAAGCACCATTCAGCATCTTACACAGACAGGCATCTGCCCTCCTCTCATGTGCTGAGGATCAGGACAAGAAGAAGTGAAGGTCCTAAACACTCCAAGAGGGAAGGATGTGAATCAGATAGTAAAGGTAAGTTATACAGCTGCCACTGTGTCCAGCTCTAACCAGACAGAACTTTTTTTCACAAGAGGAGACGAAGCTTGCAGAGTTGGTATTCACACGTCCAATGTTGTGCTCTCGCCACATGCCTATGAAACTCCCTTGTCAACAGAGCTTTTACCCTTGCCTTTCTCTCCTTTTCAGGATTCCTACTCCAAATCCCCAGCACACTTAGAGCAATGACCTCAGAGACATTGCTATAGCTGATGCAAATTATATTCCTTTGTTTACCTCCTGGAGTTGGGGTGGGAAAGAGAGAGAAGTGTAAAAGCTCCAAAGTGGCAGCTAAAACCAAACCAGATGAAGAAAGCTGTGGCTTCACATTTTTCACTAGTTTGCTGTGTCAGTGCCCCTTGCTAATTTAGAACAGCCTTTGTGATGTTTTACATGAAAATGTTAAAAGGTAAACCCCTATGCTGATGGTCTTGGACTGATGGTGAAGTTATACTTTTACCAGTGAAAAATCAGTGGGTGAGCAGACAACCTATAAATACACTGTTCGTTGTTAACAGGCCACATTTCTACATAAGAGGACTTACTTTCCTTTCCAGCCAGAGTACAGCAAAGATCAAATATATACACTATAAAATAACTGACATCTAGTGTGGATAAGATAACACATAAGATTGTAATACTTTTTACAGCACAAATTATTCCTGATTAGAAGCAAAATCCTGGAAATACTCTAAATTCTAAATTTTGAAAACAGAGTAATCCCAAATCATCCCTCCACAGATATATTAATGACTGAATGGATAAAGACATAAAGACTACATACCAAGCTGTGGATTAGGCTGGTAAACTGTGTCTCATCCTTTACCTCTGCCCACAGACTGAAAGCGCAGAGTGAACATAGTGTTCAGGCCACCTCTACAAATAAGGTGAAACTCTTGGTTCTAATATTAGTGTCATAGACAATTCACCCCATCTCTGAGGACTCAGTCAAACTAACTATATATTGTTGAGTAATATCTGTAATGAACTTTGTTAGAGGATGGGGGAGGCGGGGGAAACAAAGTCATTAAAACATATTAATAAAGAAGCTGTGATCTAACTACTTCAAAGTCAGAAAAGTCATTAGTAGAGAAAGAAGTAAAACAAGGAATGCATTCCTTGGGAAGGAGTTGTTACTGCAAAACATGCATTTATGTGTCAATATGTAACACAGTAAATAGCACCTAAAATACAAAAACGTCAAACATGATAGAAAACTCATCTTAGACATTGGAAATTCTTGGATCAGAAGGAAATGAACAGGAAGAGTTAGAGTCAAATGGTGGGTGGTCTGTCCTAGAAACTGAGAGGACAGGAAGAACCTGAAGAGCAGGGTCTGCTGGCAGGCCTAAGCAAGAGCAGGCAGGCACTGGATTGTGGAAGGAGTCAGAGATAACAGGGGCCGCACACTTTCATTGCAGGAGCTCAAGAATCAGGGCTTCAGCATCCACAGCTCAGTTTGTCCTGGCTCAGTCTCCCCAGGTTGACCAAGGGGCTTTCTGTTGACAGATCTTGGATTAGTCCATGTAACATACTCATGAATCTCCAGGTTCTACCCAGGTACCTCCCCAGGCAATGGAAGGAGATTTCAGTGGCCATTGTGTTTTTCCTCTGCAAATTTCTCCCCAAAGACATCGAAAATTTCTTTGTCAGGTGTGCTGTCTCTGGAGCCACAAAAAGCTATGCAAGTATTCAAATGCAGAGATCTGGGTGAAAAAAATATACATATGGTGCCCGAAACACAACCTTAGGAAAGCAAATCCAGTTACTCAACTAGCGTGTAATAACTTCAGATGATGGTTCATTTCCTGACTTGGTAAAAAAGATGAGATTCTATGAAGCACTGAGTATCTGAAAAAGACTGCTCCTGAAGATACATAAAATAAGGTCAGCATAGAGGAAGCTATTTTTATGGTAATCACTGATACTCAAATACAGTTTAATAAAAAATACTACAATATAGAAAAGGGATTACCAGCATAAACTCTGGCATTTATGCTGAGTTGAATCTCTCTATGTAGGTGATCTTGGACAAGCTACTTCATCTCTAAGCCCAGGTCTTTTCTGTAAATTAGAAATAATATTGGCACTTACCAGAGTCATTGTCTACTCAGCATCTCACTGAAAAAACCATGCTGCTCCTATTCTACGGCTTCATGGTTCAAGTAGGTTTGGCCCACACTTCACTGTGCTGCATTTTAGGGATGACTGTTCAGGCCTGAGCAATCACTGACCACTTTTGAGAAGCCATGGAGTTCCCCATCACCCCAAAAATGGCCAGAACACATTCTCTATCTCCTTTTCCTTCTCTCTCTCTCCATCTTTTTCACTTGTGTGCACTCTCTCCCTCTTTTTCTTCCTCTCCCTCTCTACCACCCGCTCTCTATTTCTCTTTTTTTCTGTGACTGACTTTACTGAGGACTATTCAAACCGAATAATGTTACACAAGATGAATGCAATGCTAAGACATGAGATGATAGAACAAGATGAATGCCTGGAGATATCCTGAGAGTTTAAAGGTTATTTCCTGTTGCTACTGCTGCTGCTGCTGCTGTTAAGTCGCTTCAGTCGTGTCCGACTCTGTGTGACCCCATAGACGGCAGCCCACCAGGCTCCCCCGTCCCTGGGATTCTCTAGGCAAGAACACTGGAGTGGGTTGCCATTTCCTTCTCCAATGCATGAAAGTGAAAAGTGAAAGTGAAGTTACTCAGTTGTGTTCGACTCTTAGCGACCCCATGGACTGCAGCCCACCAGGCTCCTCCGTCCATGGGATTTTCCAGGCAAGAGTACTGGAGTGGGGTGCCATTGCCTGCTCCTATTTCCTGTTAGAGTACCAATATACTCGCTTTCTTACTTCAACTATTTTGAGATAGTTCTTTGTCTAACCTACTACATGGAGTTTTTCAATATGTATGTGAGGAAGAAATGAGATAATGACCATAAACACATATTACTGTGTTGGGCATATAGCAAATGCTTAACAAATGTAAGCTATTTTTATGTCCAGAATGAGAGATTCATAAACTTGCTTTTCTAAAATGACCACAAGAAAAGAAACAATTTTCACGGGACTCATTAAGATATCAAGGGTTTCTATTTTCAAAAAGGTCATAATCAATAATAAAAGATGTTAATAATAGCTCAAAGACATAGAAGTCTCAAAAGACAGCAGATGACTTGACCTGAATAGAAAATACTTAAAGTACTCAGAGGAAAGAGAAAAATGAACCTCAGGCTGGCCTGGTTGCCAAAAGGCATCACAGACATAGTATTGAGCTGGATCTTGAGGAGCTGGAAAGATCTGAAAAATTGGAGGGAAGAACAGACAATATTCTAGCCATGAGTCTAGAAAAATCTGAGTGATGATGCTAGAGCCCAGGACACTCTTTGACCTATAACCCAGGGCTTGAGAGGAAGGAAGGAAGAAGCCATCAAGGGAAGCTTAATAAAAAAACCCAACACAGATGACAGTTCTTAAGGGCAAGTTTAATCATATTTCAAAAACATTGCTTTCCACTGAACTCACTGGAGGTAAAAAGGTATAACATTAGGTTGCTCATGCAATTCACACTCATTTAAAAAATCAGTGAAATTTTTGGAAAGATTTTTACAACCAAATCACACCTCTTTGGATATATCATATTGATTTTTTTTTCCAACTGTAATTGCTCATTATTTTACTCACATTCTACAGCAAAAAAAAAAAAAAAAAAAAAAAAAGAACATACAAATGAACAAATAAGCCCTAAGGCATAATATAAGAGATATTGTCGTTTTCTCCTCAGTATCCCTTCCTTAGCATGTAAGAGCTGTGCAGTTTGAGGACACAAGCCAACTTCTGCAGTAGGTCCTATTAAACGTAAGGGAACCATGGTTAATCCCATCCTCCTTGCCAGTGATGGCTAGGTGAACCCACACCTATAGTAACCTATGAATGGCATTCTCCTGCAATCATGGTTTGAATACAGGAATGGACACATGACATAACACGAGACAACGAAACGTAAGCAAGATTTGCTTCTGGGAAAACATTTCCTCGATTTCAAGAGAGAACCCTTAAAAGAGATAGTCTCTTTTCTCAACCTCTATGGGTGTCAGAGCTGGAACTGCAGATGCAACCTGCTTTCAGTTTAAGAATAAATCTGACATACAGGGGAGGGCAGAGCTCAGGGAACTGCAGAGATAAGATGCTGAAAGCACAGGACAAGTTCAACCCAATTATCTGCCCTACCTCTAATGTCTGACTATGTGAGATACTGTGTTTCTCATTATTAAATCTGGTTGGGCTTTTTTTAAAAAAATACTATCCTAATTTCTTTAAAAATACTTCCAATGACATGAGTATCATTTGCAAATGGCTGTGATCCAACAGGGCTTCCCAGGTGGTACTAGTAGTAAAGAACCCACCTGCCAATGCAGGAGATGTAAGAGAGGTGGGTTCAGTCCTTAGGTTGGGAAGATCCTCTGGAGAAGGAAATGGCAACCCACTCCAGTATTCTTGCCTGGAGAATCCCACGGACAGAGGAGCCTGGTGGGCAACAGTCCATGGGGTCACAAGGAGTAAGACACAACTGAAGTGACTTAGCACGCAAAGGTGCAGGTACGCACACATGATCCAATGCTACATCTCATTTCATGGGTCTCTGGTTAGTCTTAGAGCTTCTAGAAGACCTGAAAGAGCAGAATCAGGACAGGTAAACAGGAAGAAGTGAGGTTCTATATGTATCTGTAAGCACTAGTTGAGGTAGTCCTTTTCAGATGGCAGAACACCATCCTCTGAAATAACGGAGTAGTTAGTTGTCAGAGTCCCACAGATTGGGCCAGGCATTCTTGTCAAGTGAGGGTCCAACAAAACTGAACATAAGCAAAGTTCTGATAAACACAAAAACTTTAGATCTTACAGCTCCACCCTTCCTCTTTCCTCCTACACAGCTGCTAAGAGTAGGGGCATTTTATTCCCTGGTCATATTAGGAAAAAGAGTTCTGTATGGATGATGCACGGCCTAAAAAGGGGTTTCTGAGCAAGCAAATGTTATAAAATCTGTAACATTCTACATTTCGCTGCCAAACAGTGCTGTGGGGTGCAGAATCCCAGGACTACAATTAACTATTTAAGCCAAATATGACATGGGCATATTAGCTCAGGAAAATGATGTTTGCTCCCTAATTTTTTCACTCCTTCATTTAAAAAAATCATTTTAAATGTTAACCTACAGAAATACATAAGTAATATAATGTATAGGACAACTTCTGAGGAAATTAGAGTAGCAGATAAACACTGGTAAGTAGTGATCAAGATGAAGCAGTTAAGCTAAAAAAAAAAAAAAAAGAAAAGCAGAACTCAGTGTGTAAAAGGCTGTAAAAACAGTCACTTGTAACAGATTCGATCCTCTCAAGCCAAAGAAGAGCCAAACAGGAGTACAAACTGTGAAAGAAGACTCTGCCCACAGGATTAAGCCAAAGAAATAATAAGATCAGAACGATTCTTAATGTATACATTGCGATTGATAGCTAGAAAACAATACTCATCGATGGTTGAAACACAGTTCTCTAAAAATATTAGTAAAACTTCTGATGGACTTCACATATGTTAAAACAACTTTAAATGTATTTTTAACGTGAAATTTGAGAACCCCCAAAATAATAAACACTTCAGTACTAGAGGTGAAAATTCTAAGCACATAAACTATCACTGTCTGTTTAGGCTTAAATAATGACCAAATCAATAGAAATAAACATACGAACATATCTAGTGCTCAAAACACAAGACTGCTTATAGAAATAGATGGGGGCAGGATACACACAAAATTCAGAACATCTTGACACACCATATAGAAAAGAAGCTAACAAAGATGACAATAGTTATGTCAAAAGTACTCAGAAGCCAGTTTGAAGACGTTTGCACTGGTCAAAGATGAGACAATTTGAGCTTCAGAAATTCTAAGAACTGCAACTGATTAAGCCCATTAAATATGCTTAAATTCTTGAGTTCACAGTGATACTTAAAGGGAATTACTTGGTTATATTCTAAGGATGACAGAGAGTTGTTCTACCTAAGTGGTAAAATATTCCCCACCTTCAGATGAAATGCATTCCTGTTCTCTTCTTGTTTGATACCCCCGAAAAGCTAAATAAGATACAAACTTTTGTTACTGTTGTTAAAAATCTATTAGCTCCAAATATTTGACTTTGTTTGGGTTTCCCAGGTAGAGCAGCAGTAAAGAATCTGCCTGCCAACCCAGGAGACACAAGAGATCAGGCTTGATCTCTAGGTCGAGAAGACCCCTTGGAGTAGGAAATGGCAATCCACTCCAGCATTCTTGCCCGGAAAATCCCACGGACAGAGGAGCCTGAAGAGCAACAGTGTATGAGATCACACGGAGTCCGACATGACTGAGCACGCATGCATTTTGCTTTGTTTATAAAGATAATGGGGCATTCATTATACTAAAATAGTCTCTTTTCTCTGTAGATCCTATCAAAATGAGTAGACAAATGTACTGCTTCTAATATTTCTTTTTTTCTGCAAATCAAATAACCCCATTTCCAACATGAGAGACTGTTGGCTACATTTTATGCCACCAATCCTCATCAAACCTGGACAAAGGGCATTCTTCTACAAGGTTTATCATTGTTGCAGGTTGGGTCACGGCTACAAATTTAAAAGCTCACTGTAAGCCTATCTGTAAAGGTTGACTGCATGCAGACCTTAGTCAAGGTAACATCTGTTCTATCAAACCCAAGAATGGGTCCACAAAAGTCTAGACAAATAGGTGCAACAATGAATAGGAGGAAGATGTTTACTGCTTTTAATGAAAATTATTCATTACACTCCTTGCTGAGGTTTCTTCACCCACACATCACAAGTGGCATGTCAAATTTCAAAGATATTCTCAGAAAGTGGTCTATATAAATAATGGATATGATCAGAGTACTAGTTTTGATCAATATCTGGTTGTCCTCTGTACTTTCCATCCCAGTGACATAAGGAATGGCCAGATGATTAGTTCTAGCAAAGAAATATGAGAAGGGATGTTTGTCGTTCTGGAATAAAGTATTTAATTGCCAGTGTTCAACTTCTCAGCCCTTTCTTCTTTGACTTGGGAGTTCATGGAAACAGATGTATATAAAAATGCTATAAAATTGAAATTTGAACAGCTAAGCCAGTCTATGGTGTAAAGCTGACCTGCAGAATCACCTATAATCACAACAGATCTTGTAAATGAGATTTTAGGATTGTTTATAACAGCAGCATACTTATTCTAACCTAAATGATGTGCTAGAATACCGCATTTTCCCCAAATATCCTTCTCACAGACATCTAATAAAAATTACCCACATACATCAATTTACTGAAGCCAACCAAAGTAGCTAAATTCTAAAAATGTAAGGATTTAGAATTGATATTTTCAGGACTGTGAATTGTTCACAAATATTGTCTATATTTTATGAATTTATTCTAAGATTTCTCTACTAAACAGAGAATGGCATGAATATAATGTGCAGCAGCCATTCTGAGCCAAGTTCTACCTTAAGAAGTACAGAAGAACATAAGGTAAAGAGCAGTGGCTGGTGACATTTTACGAAGTCACTCAAGACTCAACTGATTCTGAAATAAACTGAAAAGGCCTATATTTTCTTGACTTCCTAATCCTTGGAACCGAAAGCACTTGGTAAATGCAATTTTTCTTTCATGATTTCCTCAAATCTACTTGCTCTGATTAATCTAGTATATACTACCAAAGAGCACTGAAACGACAAAAGATTCATTGTGAGATTTCAGCAAGACTCAATCCAAGACTTTTGTTTGATGTTTTCCCTAGGTAGGACTACTAGAGAAATTTTAAAGTGGAATTTTGTATCCTTCCATATTCAGAGAGCATTTCATATAACAAGCGGGGTATAAAAATCATACAACATTTCTAGGAAATACAATTATCTTTTACCCAAAGCCCCAGCAATCAACAGTTTGCAATACCATTCCCTTTTGAACACCCAGGTATTTACTTGGGTCATGAACCAAAATGGCAAATGCCCAAATAGTTCTATTCCAATATTTCTATTGATGGATGTCACAGGAGCGTAACTGGACGCAGTGGTGACAGCAATGGACACATCACTAATTTGAGGACGGCTGAGGACTAATGGGCTCGTTTCCTCAGCCATAAGGGTGTCCTGGGAGGTCTGTCCGCCCAAGATGACCTGGTGGCTTTTGAGAGCCCCAGGTACCACCTGACACTGCACAATGATAGAGCGATGTGGAGAGTGGAGATAAGGGCTCCAGCCCAAACCTGTGCCAGGGAAATTCACAACATTTCACTTTAGGAAAAAGACAGTGGGTAATAATTATATAGTTTAATTATTTCCTTGGGCTCCACAAAGAACTAAAAAATATATAAGATCAACAGCCACTGATCCACTACCTGTGGCACCTAAAAAACATTTTAGTGGAATTCCAGGAGCACAGAGTATGAGCATCTCCAAATTGTTGAGAAAAGGACCTTCAGTCTAAGAATTGACAGCACAGCTTTAAGAACAGATAAAGGACTGCCTCAAGGATCTGTCTTGCTTCCTTACTTTTTTTAAAGTAATACCTTCATTTGCATAGTAATAACCCAATTATTGTAAGATTAGGTGACAGGAATCTCATTATTGCTATTTCCACAAAACAGTCAATATTCTATTCAATATCTTTTAATGTTACACACCTTAAAACATAATTATTTCAATATACTTTCATTCATCTTTAATGTAATTTTCTGTTTTAAAAACCTTGCCGTAATTGTTGGTTTCTGTGGAATATATTAGTGTTTAAACAAGCACTTTTCCCCTCAAGCTGCTAAGAGAACAAGCAAAAGCAACCGATAGCTTGGGGATGTTTCTGCCATTCTTCCCTGCCTCCCACTCTAACCAAAAGTACATCCACCAAAAGACCAAAGATCAAAACATTGCTACTGAAAACCTACTGTAACAACCTCGGCACTCCAACATTATACTTTCCCCTTCCTCTCTTTTACTTCAGGCTCCACAAAAGATGCTTCCATAATGAATTTTGGTCTTAAAGCTACTTTGAAAGTGTTAGCAAATACATTCTGTTAAATTTCAATATGATCTGGGCTCTTTACTTTGTGTTTTTTATTTTCCAGACCACATTGTCATACATCAAAAAAAAGAAAAATACCTCCCACATCCAAGACAGCTGACATACTGGGCCAACCATCTGCCTGGCATAGGTTTACCTGCCATAGGCTTTTACAGTTTCAATTACAAGATAATCAGTACAATAAGTGGCTGGTTACTAGATTAACGGTGGGAACAAAGCAAGGGAAATAGAGGAACAAGAGATAGGACTGTCTACATTAAGAGACTACAGAGCCATGCATGCTATTACTTCAAAATGATATCAAAATTAATGTAGAGTGAAAATAGCAGTTAGATTTTGTCAAGAGAGGAAATCATATCAAAGGGCTGTGGTTTGGAATCTGGAGTTAACGCTCCTTGACTAGTGGCCCTGCCGACTACACATTCTTCAGGATGTTAATCTGTCTGTACATTGTGAATGAGCACGCGTTATTCACAAGTGTAACAATTAATTTGTAGAAAGAAGTACTTTATTCTTTAGTCGATACCAACCAAGTTTTCTCAAGAGATAAACTTCGGCCACCATGAACATGATTCATTGGTAGGTTTGACATGTTCTGATGCACAGAAGCTCAACAGGCTGACATGCTCCTGAGAGCTGGCCTAACCACAGCCTCACCACCGCACATCCACACCAGCAAACCACACCCTGCTCTTCCCATTCTCAATCTCTGAATGAAACAGCAAGGCTGGCCAAGCACCCTTCTGCATGCTTAATGAACTTCAGGGGACACTAACTATGCATTTGGTCATTTATTTTACAAGAATGGGGAAACCACCATTTTTTAAAAGGAGTTTGGCTGCTGTAGACCACTTTTCTCCCCAAAGAGAAACTGTAAAAGCAAATTTCTGATTTAGTAGGGCTTTACTGGAATAAGGATGTGTGGCTGATCTCTTTCAAGTCGCTGAACTGCTCCTCCGAAACTACTCATACCAACAAGGACATGAGTCAGACATTGACTACAACCCCCACACCCACTTCCTCAGAGAAGGGTAAATTCAGGGCACATTTTGAGTCAAGATCACCAGTCTTGGTTTGTGGCTAAGGTAGAACCAGAATTCAGGTCTCCACACTGCCATCCCAGATCTCTTTCCATGCCTTATCCCATGTTATTTACACTCCAGACTTCATGGGAAGAAAGGCAGCTACACTGGACTGACTGAGTGCGGCTGTGTCCGTCTCCCAGGAACACCACCCACAGATGGTCAATCAAACCAAAGAGTAGTAATTAAAGTCAGCATTATATATGAGGTATCAGACAATGGGCTGTTTTTTATTAAATGTCAGAACTTCAATTTACCTTTGAAAAGCTGAGGTCTGAAAGATATAGAAAATTGCTCAAGACCACAAAATAATCAGTACCAGAGTTAGGAACCAGACCAATCAAAACCAGGTCCATCTTTAAAAGGAAGCATGTAAGTTGCTGTCATAAAAAGTTTACACGTACAATCTACTTTGCTTTGGGGCCGGACTTTCATGACTTTGTCGTTACTTACTACTCCAGACACCCTCTCGTGGTGCAGAAAGACTGTACAGGGTGAAGGTGGCCACAGACCATTCAACCTCAAGCCACCCTAGCTTTGGGCATGATATTCCCTTTTTCTGTAATGCCTCCCCCTATTCTATTGCCATTATCCTCATTATTTATTTACTAAACTGTTATTCATGCCTCAGGGCTTCCCAGAGCCTGCCTGCCAATGCAGCAGACTTAAAAAGGACGCAGGTTTGATCCCTAGGTCAGGAAGATCCTCTGCAGGAGGGCAAAGCAACCCCATCCAGTATTCTTGCCTGAGAAATCCCATGGACAGAGGAGGTTGGTGGGCCACATTCCATAGAGTCGCAAGGAGTTGGACACAACTGAAGCACCTTAGCATGCATGCACACACATTCATGCCTCAAAATCCTGATAACCTCAGCTGTGAAGCCTTGTCCTACCCCCCAACACCTTCCAAGAGAGCTAACCTTTCTCTCTTCTGCTACTTCTGAACATTTAAAAGCTATATTCATTTATTGAATGTCATTTTCGTTGATGTGCCCTCTCCCTTGAGGAAGGTTCTTTGAGGACATTTATTAATTTAGATTGGTATCCATAATACCTATTAGCAATATACCTGAAATGGAGGTGTTGTTTTACAAATATTCAACTAAAGATGATTAGTTATTAAACTAAAGATACTTGTCAAAATTCACTTATAGCAACTATCACATCCTATCCTGCATAGTAAATTCTTAGGTACGCTCTTTCTATACAAGAAATAGTTCATATCTTTTTACTTTCACCACACCAAGAGCACCTTATATATTATATTATATCAGGTGTTCCAGAAATGTTTGTAGATTTGAATTCCTTACAGGGTGAAAAAAATGGAGCGGGGGGAGGGCAAATAGGTGAAATCTTACAGACTGCCTTAAACCCAGTTGAGAACAATAGCAAAAATTTCCCTTCCTGAGTCACCTTCAAAGCATGAGGTTTTATTAATATCATGTGAGGGTGTAGAATAAGTACATTTAGTTAAAAATCCGATGACTGAGTCCATGGCAAAAGTGCTACTTTTTTGAAGATTAATTGAGTGCAATCTTTTATCTGTTTCTATTCAGCATATGTACTATGTATCTGCTATGCATCCAAGGACAGCTGCCATTCTATTTACGGCATTATCTAAAAATGGTAACATTAAATCCATCTTCCATCTCTTTGAGATCTTTTTCAACCACAGAATCATCTCAGATGTTCTGCTTTTAGAGCAAAATATATGAGGTGTGAATGTGTATAACAGTAAAAGACTAACAGGCAGAAATCCACGATGAAATTATCCACAGGGGCTTGATAAAACTCCTCCTTTTCCTATCTCAAGAAAAGTGAGGGCAAGGAAACTAGAAAACATCAGGGAGCACATTTAAAAGTAGAAACCCCTGCCCTTACACCCCTATCAGGAGTCAAGGAGCCTAAATATTGATTTTTTTTCAGGGCTTTGCTACTATAGGGATTTTGAACATAGGCTGAAAAACAAACAGCAGAGGTGTGTGCTAATAAACCTTCCAAATACCACAGTGCATTCCAGATTTTTTTGAGAAAGTTAATCTTTCAGCTATTGTGAAGGGGAAAAAAGCTATTACAATGCTAATTATTTATTGTAACTCCACATCAGACATCTCAACACAAATCCTCTTGTTAATTTCACTGACAGAGATTCTCAAAGGAGGCACATGCCTGGTTTTACACAGGAACATATAGCACTGACTGTCCTGATCAATCTGGACAACTTGGAAAACTTTTAATTCTTTTAATTTCTCTTTTACTGAAAATTAAAAAGACATAAACTGTTCTGTCATTTCCCAGCTTCAGGTCCACTTTCAGAATCAATGTGGCAACTCTATATGACAGGACAGGAGAGCCGCTGTCCTTTAATGATAGGGATCAAGTAGACTTGGCAAAAAAGTAAAAGTTCATTTAAATTCTTCCTTTAAAAATTTAAGAGCTTCCCTGATGGCTCAGAAGGTTAAGAATCTGCCTGCAAAGCAGGAGACCCAGGTTTGATCCCTGAGTTGGGAAGATCGCCCGGAGAAGGTATTCTTCCCTGGAGAATTCCATGGACAGAGGAGCCTGGTGGGCTACAGTCCATGGGGTTGCAAAGAGTCAGATACAACTGAGCAACTGACACCTAAGAAGTTAATTTGCTCATAATGCCACTGGTCTGATGAGTGTGGAAGTCATCATTCTAAACATATCTTGCAATGTGGAAGCAGTATGGTGAACTGGTTAATAGTGTACAGGTGGAGCCAGATTGCTTGGATTCAAATACTTATGCTACCATCTACGAGCTGTGTGACTTTGGACAAGATTAATAACTTTCTGTGCCTTATTTGTGTGGTTCTGAGGAATAATTGAGTCAGCGCACGTAAACAGTACAATGCTGGAACAGTACATGCCATGTAGCACAAAATCAAAAGTTGTTACTTATTTTTATTATTAGACTCATGCTCAAAACTCAAAGATAAATTAACTGGTTTCGACATTTCTCAGTAGGGATGGGGTAGAAGAGATGCACACAAGAGCTTCCATAAAAGAAATCACAATGATTGATTTGCTAGGTGTTGCTTTCTCATCTAGCTATTCTCTTGGAACAAAAAATATATGTATCTGAACATGGACACCAATCTCTCCATTTCAAAATCCAAGTCTTTATAAAAAGGCATGTTTTGTAGATCATCCAGTATGTTCTTTAACAATGTCTGAGGCAGGTAAATATACAAGTGCTTCTCTGTCAATCAACTTCTAATCTTTTTTTTTTAATTAAACAAGCAAAAAAAAATGCTAAAGGATCATCAGAATAAATTCCAGTGCACATGTTACATATATATGTTCACAGTTTGACAAATGACAACTCAATAAAGGAGACCAGTGTGGTAATGAGACATATATCCTATATCTGCCATTGGCATTTTCACTTATTCCACAAGTTGCTGCTGCTGCTGCTGCTGCTAAGTCGCTTCAGTGGTATCTGACTCTGTGCGACCCCATAGACGGCAGCCCACCAGGCTCCTCCATCTCTGGGACTCTCCAGGCAAGAACACTGGAGTGGGTTGCCATTTCCTTCTCCAATGCATGAGAGTGAAAAGTGAAAGTGAAGTCACTCAGTCGTGTCTGACTCTTCGCGACCCCATGGACTGTAGCCCACCAGGCTCCTCCATCCATGGGATTTTCCAGGCAAGAGTACTGGAGTGGGTGCCATTGCCCCATTCCACAAGTTAGGTCAGGTAAAATTGAAATGACTAGTTATCAAATTTTCACTGACATGAAATTAAAAAAAAATTTTTTTTATAAAAACCAACATTATTCCCAAAAGCCAAATCCACCAACACCATTTTTTACTATGTGTTTTACTCTAAAATTTACATCATTCATCAAATCATTTTTTGAAATCTTGGAGAAGCAATTCAAATACACAGCAATAGTCTATTTGAAACACGGGCTAAAAGTTAAATAATTGAATGTGGAAAATACACATTATGCCTCTTTTAAAAAAATCTAATGAATAATTTCTGCAAGACACCCAAATCATCAAATCATTCCTGTTATTAATCTTAGGGCGTTTTCCGACTGGCAGGGCTTCCAGAGTCTGTCTCTAAAGAACCATAAAGCTTTCAAAATACAGTTACCCACACTTTTATTACCACTAAGACAAAAAGGTATGTTTTCAAAAACTAGTATAAAAATTTAACCATAACAAGATTATATTTAAGGAAATTCTAAAAATATGTATATAGTATTTATGTGTGTATTCAAGATCTAAAATTCATTAAACCTAAGAGTATCAATAAAATTAAAATGATTATTCACCCTATGAGGTAAAGCAAAAAAAAAAAAATATATATATATATATATATATATATCAGCTATACAAACATACGGGCTTCCCCTGGTGGCTCAGATGGTAAAGAATTCACCTGCAACGTGGGAGACCTGGTTCGATCCCTGGGCTGGAAAGATCCCCTGAGGAAGGCATGGCTACCCACTCCAGTATTCTTACCTGGAGAAGCCCCATGGACAGAGAAGCCTGGCAGGCTACATACAGTCCATGGGGTCACAATGAGTTGGATACGACTGAGCAACTAAGCACAAATACATACAAGTATGACCCCTTGCTGAGGAAAACAACAGTGCTTCATCACGAGGACCCCAGTCCTAGGAGTTAAGAGACCATTTTCTGTCTTTATTGTATTCTCCTTGTTGATGCATTATCAACTGCATTTCCAAGAATTTTTATTTGGATTATAGAAGCTAATCTTGCATATAACTCATTTTCAAGGACCACTCACAAAATAAACTTTGTAAATCTTACTTCTTTTGTCAGCCATCAGTAGTAACTTTACAATTTATGTGAAGATATTGGACAAGATGGTAGCATCTTGATTCTACTTATTTCTCAGTTCTGGTCCTCAATCTACTCATCCTTAAAACCAGAATATTGCACTGGATTATATCAGAATTCTCTTTACACTTGAAAAATTGTATGGTTAGATTATCCTTTTCCATATAGGAATTTAACCAAATTTGGCTTTGCTAAAGAAAAAATGGTCAAAATGTGCTCCCCATCTCACAGAATAGATACAAAAATGTTTAAGACTTCAGACTCATCGATCACCTACTATAGACAAGACAGTGTACATCTATATCTCAGATGATAAAACAGAGGCTCAGAGAGATTAAGCAATATACTCAAGATCACAGAAGTAGTAAATGGTAAAACTGGGATTTCAAGTCAGGCCTTTCTGCCTATAAGGCTTGTATGCTTTCCATCTCAGCAACAGGTTCATTGAGCACTGTGATAAGTGAGAGGAAGTTGAGTTGAAAATGTTAGTCACTCAGTCATGTCAACATGGGGTCAACTCTTTGTGACCCCATGGACTGTAACCAGCTTCCTCTGTCCATGGCATTCCCAAGGCAAGAATACTGGAGTAGGTTGCCATTTCCTTTTTCAGGGGATCTTCCTGCCACAGAGACTGAACCCAGATCTACCACATTGCATGCAGACTCTTTACCATCTGAGCCACCAGGGAAACCCAAATGAGAGGCAACTCTATTGTTAATGCTACTAAGCAGTCCACTGATGCTAAAGTCTCCATTTCTCCCTACATTTCTTACAATAAGTTCTATCCATTCCTTGATACCCAAGATGAGAGTTTATATGTTTAATAGGGAAGTAAAATTCAAGTATTCCACACAAGCTAATGGTGGCTGGATAGAGAAGCAGGAATTAAGGTGAGTGACTTGGTAGCTGAAAATGCATTTTTGATGATAATACTACCTCTTGAAAATTACTTGGAGAGTTTGCCGAAGCACAGAGAGGAAATGGAAAGTGTACTTCCTAGTGCTTTTCAAATTGGACTTCAGGATCTTCTCTATGAATTGCCAGAGGAAAATTATTTTTCTCTTTCCACTTGGCTTAGGGTTTCCTCGCAGCCTCATGACAATATTATTCCATCTCGGGAATCTCAAAGATTGATCAATCCGACATTAAGTGAGGAGGTCCTTTCAGTGTGACATCTTCCTGTATATTAATATACTCTAAACGTCTTCGCTGCATTGTGTTGCACTTTTCAACAGAGGCTGGAATCCAAAGACTTGGGTTTGAACTCTGGTTCTGTCAATTACTAGTGCTGCATATTTGGACGAACTAATAAACCTCTCTGTGCTTCAGGTCCTTGTCCATTAAAGAAGGATCCTGCTAGGAAGCTCAAGGAATTGTCGGAGTCAAATGATACATGTTAAACATTGAGAATAGTACTCGTCACATTATAAGCCCTCAATAAAATTTAGCTGATAATATTATTATCAAAAGGCAATAGGATATGAGAACTCATATTTTTTATATTAACAGCAAGTCTGATGATAGGATACTGTTCCTAGCAGTAGTATTCTTAGTGGATGGAAAAAAGTTGTATTCTAACAAGCTGCACACAAAATCCAAGAAATGCATGGCATTTTGTTAAAGAAAGAAAACACACACACACAGTCTGATTCAACTACTCTTTTTATTAAAAAACCCAAAAAGTTTGATATTCCTAAATAAACACATGGAAGGTCTAGATGCATTTAACAGTGGTTATTTGTGAATGAAATTTCATTTGCTTATTTTTTGCTCACCAGTATTTTCTAAATCTTCTACAATGATTATGTATTTTGTAATAAAATAAATACTTTCATTCATTAAGATAGGGGTTATAGGCTGTTTCAAAAATTAAAATAAAAACCAATCTGCATGAAGACAGAATGCCAGGTAATAAAATATTATGCCCTGATATGATTTTATGACTTATTGTTTAAGTAAAGAAGGGCTGAGAATCGAGAGGATTATTCTCAAATGGTCGAAATGATGCTTATTCCTTTCACTTAAGCAAAACAGATGATAAAACAACCCTAAGTATTTCTTTTCCATGGGGATGGTCTTGATCCCTGTCTCCTGTACAACATCACGAACATCATTTCCATAGCTCATCAGGCACTCTATCTATCAGATCTAGGCCCTTAAATTTTATTTCTCACTTCCACTGTATAATCATAAGGGATTTGATTTAGGTCATACCTGAATGGTCTAGTGGTTTTCCCTACTTTCTTCAATTTCAGTCTGAATTTGGCAATAAGGAGTTCATGGTCTGAGCCACAGTCAGCTCCTGGCCTTGTTTTTGTTGACTGTATAGAGCTTCTCCATCTTTGGCTGCAAAGAATATAATCGATCTGATTTCGGTGTTGACCATCTGGTGATGTCCATGTATAGAGTCTTCTCTTGTGTTGTTGGGAGAGGGTGTTTGTTATGACCAGTGCATTTTCTTGGCAAAACTCTGTTAGTCTTTGCCCTGCTCCATTCCATATTCCAAGGCCAAATTTGCCTGTTACTTCAGGTGTTTCTTGACTTCCTACTTTTGCATTCCAGTCCCCTAAAATGAAAAGGACATCTTGTTTGGGTGTTAGTTCTAAAAGGTCTTGTAGGTCTTCATAGAACCGTTCAACTTCAGCTTCTTCAGCGTTACTCGTTGGGGCATAGACTTGGATTACTCTGATATTGAATGGTTTGCCTTGGAAATGAACAGAAATCATTCTGTCGTTTTTGAACTTGCATCCAGGTACTGCATTTCGGACTCTTTTGTTGACCATGATGGCTACTCCATTTCTTCTGAGGGATTCCTGCTCACAGTAGTAGATATAATGGTCTTCTGAGTTAAATTCACCCATTCCAGTCCATTTCAGTTCGCTGATTCCTAGAATGTCGACATTCACTCTTGCCATCTCTTGTTTGACCACTTCCAATTTGCCTTGATTTATGGACCTGACATTCCAGGTTCCTATGCAATATTGCTCTTTACAGCATTGGACCTTGCTTCTATCACCAGTCACATCCATAGCTGGGTATTGTTTTTGCTTTGGCTCCATCCTTTCATTCTTTCTGGAGTTATTTCTCCACTGATCTCCAGTAGCATATTGGGCACCTACTGACCTGGGGAATTTCTCTTTCAGTATCCTATCATTTTGCCTTTACCTACTGTTCATGGGGTTCTCAAGGCAAGAATAATGAAGTGGTTTACCATTCACTTCTCCAGTGGACCACATTTTGTGAGAACTCTCCACCATGGCCCGCCCATCTTGGGTTGACCCACGGGCATGGCTTAGTTTCATTGAGTTAGACAAGGCTGTGGTCCTAGTGTGATTAGATTGACTAGTTTTCTATGAGTATGGTTTCAGTGTGTCTGCCCTCTGATGCCCTCTTGCAACACCTACCATCTTACTTGGGTTTCTCTTACCTTGGGCGTGGGGCATCTCTTCACAGGGATCAAGACCATCCCTATGGAAAAGGAATGCAAAAAAGCAAAATGGCTGTCTGGGGAGGCCTTGCAAATAGCTGTGAAAAGAAGAGAAGCGAAAAGCAAAGGAGAAAAGGAAAGATATAAACATCTGAATGCAGAGTTCCAAAGAATAGCAAGAAGAGATAAGAAACCTTCTTCAGCGATCAATGCAAAGAAATAGAGTAAACAACAGAATGGGAAAGACTAGAGATCTCAAGAAAATGAGAGATTCCAAAGGAACATTTCATGCAAAGATGGGCTCAATAAAGGACAGAAATGGTATGGACCTAACAGAAGCAGAAAATATTAAGAAGAGATGGCAAGAATACACAGAAGAACTGTACAAAAAAGATCTTCACAACGCAGATAATCATGATGGTGTGATCACTGACCTAGAGCCAGACATCCTGGAATGTGAAGTCAAGTGGGCCTTAGAAAGCATCACTATGAAAAAAGCTAGTGGAGGTGATAGAATTCCAGTTGAGCTATTCCAAATCCTGAAAAATGATGCTGCAAACGTGCTGCACTCAATATGCCAGCAACTTTGGAAAACTCAGCAGTGGCCACAGGACTGAAAAAGGTCAGTTTTCATTTCAATCCCAAAGAAAGGCAATGCCAAAGAATGCTCAAACTATTGCACAATTACACTCATCTCACACACTAGTAAAGTAATGCTTAAAATTCTCCAAGCCAGGCTTTAGCAATATGTGAACCGTGAACTTCCTGATGTTCAAGCTGGTTTTAGAAAAGGCAGAGGAACCAGAGATCAAATTGCCAACATCTGCTGGATCATGGAAAAAGCAAGAGAGTTCCAGAAAAACATCTATTTCTGCTTTATTGACTATGCCAAAGCCTTTGACTGTGTGGATCACAATAAACTGTGGAAAATTCTGAAAGAGATGGGAATACCAGACCACCTGACCTGCCTCTTGAGAAACCTATATGCAGGTCAGGAAGCAACAGAACTGGACATGGAACAACAGACTGGTTCCAAATAGTAAAAGGAGTGCGTCAAGGCTGTATATTGTCACCCTGCTTATTTAACTTCTATGCAGAGTACATCATGAGAAACGCTGGGCTGGAAGAAGCACAAGTTGGAATCAAGATTGCCGGGAGAAACATCAATAACCTCAGATACGCAGATGACACAACCCTTATGGCAGAAAGTGAAGAGGAACTCAAAAGCCTCTTGATGAAAGTGAAAGTGGAGAGTGAAAAAGTTGGCTTAAAGCTCAACATTCAGAAAACAAAGATCATGGCATCCATCACTTCATGGAAAATAAATGGGGAAACAATGGGAACAGTATCAGACTTTACTTTTTGGGCTCCAAAATCACTGCAGATGGTGAGTGCAGCCATGAAATTAAAAGATGCTTACTCCTTGGAAGGAAAGTTATGACCAACCTAGATAGCACATTCAAAAGCAGAGACATTACTTTGCCAACATAAGTTCGTCTAGTCAAGGCTATGGTTTTTCCTGTGGTCACATATGGATGTGAGAGTTGGACTGTCAAGAAGGCTGAGCACAGAAGTAATGATGCTTTTGAACTGTGGTATTGGAGAAGACTCTTGAGAGTCCCTTGGACTACAAGGAGATCCAACCGGTCCATTCTAAAGGAGATCAGCCCTGAGATTTCTTTGGAAGGAATGATGCTAAAGCTGAAACTCCAGTACTTTGGCCACCTCATGCAAAGAGTTGACTCATTGGAGAAGACTCTGATGCTGGGAGGGATTGGGGGCAGGGGGAGAAAGGGACGACAGAGGATGAGATGGCTGGATGGCATCACTGACTCGATGGATGTGAGTCTCAATGAATTCCAGGAGTTGGTAATGGACAGGGAGGCCTGGCATGCTGCGATTCATGGGGTTGCAAAGAGTCGGATATGACTGAGTGACTGATCTGGATCTGGAACACTAAGTATCTTTAATATCTTCAGTGAATTTATAATGCTTTTCAATATTCAACATTCATTAGCTTCTGATGATGCTCATACAGGTAAAATATTACAAACTCATCTTTTAGCCCCCCCAAAATACACATTTTGGTTTGAATGTTGAATATTGAAAAGCATTATAAATTCACTGAAGATATTAAAGATACTTAGTGTTCCAGATCCAGATCAGTCACTCAGTCATATCCGACTCTTTGCAGTATACACCTCATACGGGGAAGGCAATGGCACCCTACCCCAGTACTTTTGCCTGGAAAATCCCATGGACGGAGGAGCCTGGTGGGCTCCAGTCCATGGGGTCGCTAAAAGTTGGACACGACTGAGCAGCTTCACTTTCACTTTTCGCTTTCATGCATTGGAGAAGGAAATGGCAACCCACTCCAGTGTTCTTGCCTGGAGAATCCCAGGGACAGGGGAGCCTGGTGAGCTTCCGTCTGTGGGGTCGCACAGAGTTGGACACAACTGAAGCGACTTAGCAGCATACACCTCATATGTGGCTTATTATCTATTCAAAGAAGCTGACCACAGTGAAACATTTTCTACAAGATTTTGCTAAAATTGTTGTCAGTCAGACTGAATAGAAAGTAATGTTAAATGGACCTTTGAAACATGCTTTCTGTAGCAGTCAACAAGTGCTATTCTTTTTGATGAAAATAGCAGAAGTTAATTTGATCAGAGGACCTGCCTGACTGAAGATGAACTATGTTTATCTTGATTTGGTCACTACAGAGCTCTAAGGATGGACATTTGCTTAGAGGTAGCAATATGGTCATCACTTGAATTCTTTTATGTTTCAGAGGTAAGGATAATCTTGCAGAGAAAACTGAAGGGGGTGGGGGGGAATGGCAGCAGTGAGAATGAAAGCTCATTTTGTAGCCATAGGCTTAAAAATGTAGCCTTGCATCTCATCATCTTCCTGAAACTCTGTAACCTCTCTGTAGTTCTGCATTAGACAATCTCTGAATCAGGCACATCAGGCTGTATGCCTCTTTATCTATATCCTTCTCCCAAAGTTTAGTTCTCTCATTACTAATCTGTCTTGTTTCCTGTCTAAGTAGTAGTGTTAGGGCTCAGTAATGTCCGACTCTTTGTGATCCCATGGACTATAGCCCATAAGGCTCCTCTGTCCATGGGATTTTTCCAGGCAAGAATACTTTAGTGGGTTGCCATTCCTTTCTCCAGACCCAGGGATCAAACCCAGGTCTCCTGCATTGCAGGCAGATTCTTTACCAAACTAAATCTTAAGTATTAGCTTTTGGCCTTTTAAGTGAAAATGAAGGCATAATCTACAATGTTCAATGTCACTGACAGTATGGGATTATCCAGACATAATAGCTAGAATAGGGAATTAAGGCCTAAACCTGGCCTGAAGCAACATTAAATCTTCCTTAATTGTTGGTGAGATATGAAGTATAAATTAAAATGTGGAGTGGCAGCAGTGAGAATGGTAAGAAACATCATAAGGTACATGTTCAATTCGTGATCTTCACGGATCACTGAGTCTGGGATACATGGTGAGGTATTAGAACTCTAGCAGGGTTTTTGATACAGATGAGCATAGAGGTGGTTGTAGAGGCCCTAAGAATGAATGAAACTGACCAGAAGGGAACATATATGATGGGAAAAGAGCTAGGCTTGGGCTCTGGGGAAGCCAGACAGAGGTCAGAAATAAGGGCAAACAACAGTGACTCAGGAAGCATGCTTAGGGGGAGAGAAAAAACCAAGAGAGAGCAGACTCTCAGAAGTCAAAAGAGGGGAAATTTTCCAGCAGAAAGATATGAATCACAGGGTCAAACACTCAGAGATACCAAGTCAAAGAAGGCTGGAACAAGGCCACAGGATTTGCAAATTAGGAAGTCACGAGTGACCTCTGCCAGGAGTAGAAATGACAAAGCATGAGTGACGGGTGACCACAGTGGGAGGAAAGGGAAAGACAGAAACTGAAAAAAGTATTATAGAGAGTGGATTACTATTAAGGCACTAAGATACATACAGAAAGACAGTCACAGGGCATTGTTCGAATTATTTTGAGCTTTGTAAATGCCATGGTTTGTCCGAGAGGGAAGCTGAGCTCCGCATCCCACCAAACCCTCTACTGAAATCTCAAAAGCACAGCTATTGGTACCAACTGCTTTTTGTGGCATCTGGTCCCATCACTTCATGGAAATAGATGGGAATAAATGGAAACAGTAACAGACTTTATTTCCTTGGGCTCCAAAATCACTATGGACAGTGACCGCAGCCATGAAATTAAAAGACGCTTGCTCCTTGGAAGAAAAGCTATGACCAACCTAGACAGCATACTAAAAAGCAGAGACATTACTTTGCCAACAAAGGTCTATCTAATCAAAGCTATGGTTTTTCCAGCATTCATATATGGATGTGAGAGTTGGACCATAAAAAAGGCTGAGCATCAAAAATTGATGCTTTCAAACTACAGTGCTGTAGAAGACTCTTTTTTTTTTTTAATTTAAATTTATTTATTTTAATTGGAGGCTAATTACTTTACAATATTGTATTGGTTTTGCCATACATCAACATGAATCCACCACGGGTGTACACATGTTCCCCATCCTGAACCCCCTCCCACCTCCATCCCCGTACCATCCCTCTGGGTCCAGAGTCCCTTGGACAGCAAGGAGATCAAACCAGTCCTTCTTAAAGGAAAACAACCCTGAATATTCATTGGAAGGACTGATGCTGAAGCTGAAGCTCCAATATTCGGCCACCTGATGAGAAGAACTGACTCACTGGAAAAGACCAATGAGTCATGGGAAATGATGAAAAGTCATGGGAAAAGACCAATGATGCTGGGAAAGATTGAAGGTAGGAGGAGAAGGGGACAACAGAGGATGAAATGGTTGGATGGCATCACTGACTCAATGGACACGAGTTTCAGCAAACTCCAGGAGATAACGAAGGACAGGGAAGCCTGGAGTGCTGCAGCCCATGGGGTCACGAAGAGTCAGACAAGACTGAGTGACTGAACAACATCTTCAGCAATTACCAGAGAGACCACTCCCATCTCAGTACTGTCCCTCAGCTACCTAACGGGATGTGGGTTTTCCTTGCATGCTTTCTCTTCTGCTCTCTCCTGGTGAAAAAACATCCCTTCGACCTCTACTTCCAAAGAGGGCAGCTTTTAACCAAGGGTGGCTCCATCTCCCTGGCCACAGAGGGTGATTCAGGAAGCACAAAGAATCCAAAGTGTGCCAGCCACAAGAAACCACCTGGAATGACCAGGGGAAAAAGAAGCATCACCTTTTCCTTGGGAGATGTTAGTTAAAAGAGTGGCATAGCCTAGAGCTGCTTCTGTAAGTAGCAAACTGCCTGCACATGAAGTTAATTCAGGAACGAGCAGAGCAGAGCAGAGCAGACTAACAGGAAGAGGGAAGGGCATTCTCTTCTGAGGACCCTAGCTAGCTGTGCCTGCTGTGAGTATCATTTCCTGAACTTTCTAGGTATATAAGCCAATAAATCTTCTCTTTGGCTAAGTTTTTCAAATTGAATCTTTATCATTTTTAATAAAAAAAAATTCTTAACATCATTCACATCTTACCAATCATATGCTCCTGAAGAGGACAGTAACTTGTCCTGATAAAATCTCTCTACCCCTACTAGACTGTCCATTTCTTTTTTGTTAATATGTATTTGTTTGTTTCTTTGTTTTTGGCTATCTCAGGTCTTAGCTATGACATGCAGGATCTTCACTATGATGCAAAAGCTTCTCTCCAGTAGTGGCAGGCAAGCTCAGTAGCTCAGGCTTAGTTGCTCTACGGCATTTAGGATCCTAGATTCCCGACCAGGGATCAAACTCGTGTCCCCTGCCTTGGAAGGCAGATTCTTAACCACTGAATCACCAGGGCAGTCCCTGTTACACATTTCTTGAGGGCTTTAAAGACCTATGTCTACCTCAATGCCTTATACACAGAATGTGTCCAATAACTCTTTATTAAAGAAGCAAATGAGCAAGAGAAGTTCTTTTCCTTCATAACATCAAGAGCTAAAATTAAACAAATCAGCAACTGAAAGAGAGAATGTCCATTAATAAAGTATGGTTTGCTGCTCTTATTTCTCTGTCTAAAGAGACTGTCCCAAGCATGTTTATTCCTGCCCATCTTCTCAGCTCAATCTCCTTCTTACCTTATTCACTCAAGTGAAAGTGGAGTATTCATAAACTATGTTTACAGACCTGGAAATTATCTATCAAAGCAATTGTCAATTTTTTTTAGCAGACTAAAATTGCATTAAGAACAAGAATGGGGGAAAACTCATTGCCAGACATGTGCCTTGGGGTCAGGAAATCCATATTCTAATATGATGCCTTCCGTGTGCTATCTGTTCAATAAACATCTACCAAGGTTCAGTCATGTTCAGTAACTAAGTCCCGTCTGACTCTTTTGTGACCCCATGGACTGTAGCCCACTAGGCTCCTCTGTTCATGGATTTTCCAGTCAAGATTATTGGACTGCGTTGCCATTTCCTCCTTCAGGGGACCTTCCCAACCCAGGACTGAACCTGTAACTCCTGCATTGGCAGGAGGATTCTTTACCACTGAGCCACCTAAGAAGCTACTAAATAAGCCAAAACTTTAGTTGGGGACCATTTGAAATTTTAGCACAATTCCAAGTCCAATTTTGACTGCTGACTTAATAAAGATGAGGAGAAGGGGAAGAAGTAAGAGGTGGACAAGATCTCTCTTGGCTGAGACAGTCATATTTTGCCACTGAACAGTGTCCAGACCTGGCTCTTTCTTTTTTATATATATTTTAATTTTATTGGAGTATAGTTGTTTTACAATGTTGTGTTAATTTCAGGTGTACAGCAAAGTGAGTCAGTTATATATACAGTCATTCTTAGATTCTTTTCTCATGTAGGTAAACACAGAATATTGGGTAGAGTTCCCTGTGCAATACAGTAGGTCCTTGCTAATTATTTATCTAGTTATTTATCTTATATGTAGTACTGTGCATATGTTCATCCCAAACTCCTGACTTATCCCTCCTCCCCAAACTTGGTTCTTCCTTGCAGTGTGCTTATGGGTTCCTCAAGATTCATGTCCCCAAGGTCCTCAGACTTGGGCTCTTGGGCAGTGCCCATGCTATAAATGGTGATTAGAGGCTTCCCCCTCAACTTTTATATCAGATTATCAAACTCTAGACCCTTTCTGCCTAGGCTGTCTTCCTCCTGGCAGGAAATGTTTCAGTGGGCAAAGGAAGGGAGGCAGTGGCTGGAGATCCACATAGATCTCCAAGAAACCACACCGTTTTTCCTACTGCTTGTGGAAATGGGATTTATTTTCACTCCATCATTGTCTTTTGGCCATGGCCTCTTGCCCTTTGATTTTTGCACTGCAGTTGTTGTTCAGTCCCTCAGTTGTGTCCAGCTCTTTGCAACTCCATGGACTGTAGCACGCCAGGCTTCCCTGTCCTTCACTATCTCTCAGAGTTGACTCAAACCCACATCCATTGAGTTGATGATGCCATCCACCCATTTCATCCTCTATTGTCCCCTTCTCCTCCTGCCCTCAATGTTTCCCAGCAACAGGGTCTTTTTCAGTGAGTCTGCTCTTTGCATCAGGTGGCCAAAGTATTAGTGCTTCAGCTTCAGCATTGGTCCTTCCAATGAATATTCAGGAAGGTTTTCCTTTAGGATTGACTGATTTCATCTCCTTGCTGTCCAAGGGGACTCTCAAGAGTCTTCTCCAGCACTGTAGTTTGAAAGCATCAATTCTTTGGCACTCAGCCTTCTTTATGGCCCAACTCTCACATTTGTACATGACTACTGGAAAAACCATAGCTTTGACTATACGTCAACAAAGTTATGTCTCTGCTTTTTAATATACCATCTAGGTTTGTCACAGCTTTTCTTCCAAAGAGCAAGCATCTTTTAATTTTATGGCTGCAGTCACTGTCCGCAGTGATTCTGAAGCCCAGCAAAATAAAGTCTGTCACTGTTTCCATTTTTTTCCACTTCTGCATGTTTCTGACAAGTACCAGAACCTATGTCCCCAGAGGCCAGGCTCTATTCACCAAGCTCCCTGTGGGGCTTTCTGACTTCCCTTCCATAAGCACTTGTTTTTTGAAGGAGTGTGAGTAAAGGAGAAAATGAGAGAAACACCTCGCATTCTTAATTCTCTTTATAGGACTCTACTACCACACCCTTCATCAATATTATAGTCAACCTTCTTGTACCTCTCACTCAATGAGAAGTTGAACAAATGAACAAAAAAAATCCCAAGATTTGTTAATTCCCTAGCAAATCCTGAATAGATGAATCAATCCACATGAGTCTTGTCCTCTGGAGCCCTGAAGTAGCTCTGATGCAACACAGCAATTCAAATGTAACACCCTGTTTTATAGGGAAAGTTACTGAATATCCTGGTTTTATTAAAAAAAAAAAAAAAAGGACTTGGGTCACATCCCACAAACTGAGTTCATGGATCCCCTTTTCCCAAGTAATCACCTGAGGAGGCAGATGGTGTAAGAATTCATACAGTAGGGCATCCCACTCACTTTTATCCAGCGGTAGGGCCAGGCTGAGAACCTGGGATTTATTTCCCAATCCAAAGCCCCTCTCATAACACATTGATAGAAAGGACAATAATTTTCTAACATAAGCCGAGGAATCATCAGAAATCAAAGAAGAAAGAATCCCTCCTCCTGTCCTTCCGTATAAAACAAATAATCTTCTATATGATCCTACACTGCATGTGTGATAAGGGACTCCATCCTCTCTCTTGTATCATATTTGGTATTTATGCAATCCTTCTCCTCCTACAGTCCACCTAATCTTATGAAACATAATTCTTTTCCCTCTTCCTCCTCCCTACACAAATTTAATTCCTGATTCTCTTCAAGTATGTGCAAACTATTACACTAACCATCTTGCAAAGTAAGCATCATACTTCAGCCTAAAATAGCAGCTGGACAAGTAAACTTACTATTTTATATTATCTGAGTTTCCTTTAGCACCTTTTACAACAAAAGTGTAGATTTTTTTCCCCCTTTTATAAAGTGGCTGTGGCATTCCGAGGCGGCAAGCTACAGGCACAAGTTCATGGTAAGTTCAGAGGAAAGGAATGTTCAAAGAAAACCGAACCCAGAGCATTGTGGGTAGTGATATGGAAAGTTGACAAAACAATGATAAACAATGGGGGGAAAAGAAATAATTAAGTGTTCTGAAGCCCTGTATCAGCGTTTTATGCATTGTTAACTTTTTTTAGGAGACTGTTTTATTGTGTGGGTTTCATGAAGAGATACTAACCCAGTCTACTGGCACAACACTCGGCAAGTATAATGATTATAAAACTTTATTTTTTTAATGAAAAAGAAAATGGGCAAATATGTCTGCCTGAGATAAGGCTTTCTGAACAAAATATAATACATGGAAATCCTTTCTTGAAGTGCTTTGTGGATTGAAGGAGGTAGGAAACTTAAAACAGTAGAATTGCAGTAAATACGTAAGTCTAAACAAGGTGTGAAAAATCGGACCGTATGCAGCAATGGGCAAAGCAAGAAGTAAAAGAAAAGCAGCTAACAGCGTGAGGTAAATGCTTTATAGATACACTTTCTAAAGTGTATCTTTTTTTTACCTCTGGAAAACTATTTGAGCTGCTGAGATCTGTAAAAGAGACAAATTTTTTATACTGTTAGAATGCAATCCGACCTCAATCATAGCTCAGTCTACCTTTGATGTTATGTATGTTTTAATGTAGATTATGTGCTTCTACTTTACTTCCACTCATCACTGCAACAGAAACTTTATTTCGTTTCAGGCATTCCTTTAGGCACTAGCAATTTGTGGGTGGAAAAAACACAAAAAGCTCCCTGCACTCGAGAACGTTATATTCTAGTGAGCGGAGAAGACAATAAACACAATAGATAAACATACAGTATATTGGAAGGTGGTACATACCAAGAAGAAAAATTAAGCAAAGAAAAAAGATGACGTTCAGAGAGTCCACTGTATTGGACTGTAAAAGTCCAATGTCCCTTTACTGTAAAAGTCCAATGTCCAATGTCTCCCATTGTAGAAGGAGACAATAAGAAGGCTGTATCTGGTCAGATTTGAAGGAGGTAAGAGAGCAAAGCATTGATTTAACTGAGGAGAGTATATGAGAAATGAGCACATTCAAAGTTCCTGAGGTGAGAGCTGTCCCAGTAGCTTGGACAAATATGAAGGAAGCTAGTGTGGCGGAAGGCAATGGCACCCCACTCCAGTACTTTTGCCTGGAAAATCCCATGGACAGAGGAGCCTGGAAGGCTGCAGTCCATGGGGTCGCTAAGAGTCGGACACAACTGAGCGACTTCACTTTCACTTTTCACTTTCATGCATTGGAGACGGATATGGCAACCCACTCCAGTGTTCTTGCCTGGAGAATCCCAGGGACAGGGGAGCCTGGTGGGCTGCCGTCTATGGGGTTGCACAGAGTCGGACATGACTGAAGCGACTTAGCAGCAGCAGCAGTGTGGCTGATGGGGAAGGAGCTAGAGATGGGATCATTCATAATGTGTTAAAGAGGTAATCAGAAAGATTGGGGCATCTCAGGCATTGTAAGGACATTAGCTCTTATTCTAAGGGAGATGGGAGTTTTCTACAACATGGCATGATCTGAGATATCATACGTTAACCATTTCTTTCCAGAAATAGTTATAACATGTAAGTTTTTAAAACTTTTAAATTTTTAAACATTTATTTTATAGAAGTATGATTGATTTACAATGTGTTCATTTTTGCTGTACAGCAAAGTGATCCAGATATACATATAAATGTTCTTTTTTATATTCTTTTCCATTCTGGTTTATCATTGGATATTGAATATAGACCCCTGCGCTCTAGAGTTAAGACCTCGTTCTTTGTCAAAATTTGTAAATTTACGGTATGTTTTTGAAAGAATCTTGCAAGCCTCAAAACCCAAATGATAAGATGGGCCCAGAAGTAAAGATTGAAATGAGACTGTGGTTACAGTCACTTTACTCCTTTCAGTGAATACCTAAGATGCTATATGGATTCAGCGATTTCCATCACTCCCTGTTGAAAATCACTGACTGGATTCCTGGTACCAGCCAAAAAATGTAAACTGGTGTTCATCACACCAAATCAATTTGAGTCTGTCATATCTTAGAGAAACAATTCACTTTTTTACATAAACCAGGTTCCTACAAAGACGAAAAGGGACACATATTGTTGACATCAGTCAAGTGTCTGCTTGTTTTGTTCCACACATGTGAGATGCTAGAACAAGAATGCATTGTCATAGCTTTAGGGGTTTGATAAAGCAGCAGAGACCAGTTAACCGAAGGAAAGGTAGTATTGTCTGGCAGATTAAGCTGCACAATAATCAGTATTGACTCGAATCAGATGTAACTGTGCATTATCAATGTACCAGGTTGAGACTTGTGTTTCCTTTGCAGGAAAAGCTGTTTTGAAGAACAAGGAAAAGTAGCTTTTTCAACATCCATTCAAATATAGTACTATGTGTAAGAACTGCAAAAATGTACTGCTTTCTTGTCAACTATGAATAAAGAACTTGATCAGTAAATCCTTAGATTATTACTCCACTAAATGTTAATATTCAGCAGTTTGAGAAGCTTCCATAAACTTACAGTCATTAAACAGGTATTTCACAAAACAAGCAGGCTGATATGAAGGAGGTGGGAGGGGCTGAGCTAGTCCTGGATAGGGGATGCTAATTTTTGAAAGTTCTCTAAACACCTTTTATATTTCAATGCTACATCCTTCTTGAAATGCCTACATGATGCAAGAAAAGGGTGCTATTCTATTTCAGAGGGAGGAACAGGGGTCTATGAAACCTAATTGCTATGCCTTTAATCCAGCTAAAGATGTATTTCATAACTCTGACTAGAAGAAACTAACATCTATTAAGCTTTCAACTATAGGTCAGGTATTTGTGTACGTGCATGTGTGTGCATGCATGCTAAGTCACTTTAGTCATGCCAACTCTTTGCATGACCCTATGGACTGTAGCCTGCCAGCGTCCTCTGTCTATGAAATTCTCCAGGCAAGAATACTGGAGCAGGTTACCATGCCTTCCTCCAGGGATCTTCCCAACCCAGGGATCAAACCCATGTCTCCTGCGGCTCCCACATTGCAGATGGATTCTTTACTGCTGAGCCACCATGGAAGCCCATGTGTGCATATGTGCATATTTTTATCCTCACTTTATAGATGAGAAACGGAGAAGGCGATGGCACCTACTCCAGTGCCCTTGCCTCGAAACTCCCATGGACTGAGGAGCCTGGTAGGTTGCAGTCCATCGGGTCGTGAAGAGGCGGACACGACTGAGCGACTTCACTTTCACTTTTCACTTTCATGCATTGGAGAAGGAAATGGCAACCCACTCCAGTGTTCTTGCCTGGAGAATCCCAGGGATGGGGGAGCCTGATGGGCTGCCTGGATAAAACTGGGGTCGCACAGAGTCAGACACGACTGAAGTGACTTAGCAGCAGCAGCAGCATAGATGAGAAAACTAAAGAAGGAAATATTCACAGGAGATACAGAACCTTGGGCAAGAACAAGAGTGTACTAATGTGAGAGTGAATGCAAATAGCATAGAAAGAGGAAGTTGGGAATGGAACCTGAAATCTATTTGAATTCACCTGTAAGTAGATGCTGTCGTATATTCTCCCCATAACTGAAGATCCTCCCTTCAGACTGAGGCTCTCCCTGCCCTAGCTGCCAACAGTACTGAATGTAAACAGCTCACGGCTGAGCCCTCTCTTAAGCCTGAGCTGAAGGGAGCTGCCTTACCAAAGGCTACACTCCTCTCCAGGGGCAGCAGATATCTAATGAGTACTCAATGAGGAAGTACAAAAGAACCCCGCGACTTCAATTCAGGATAGCTCCAAAGGGCCATCTCAACTCTAGAACTCCCCATAGGACTGGCTGAGGCCCCCGTTGCCACTGCATCTCAGTTCAACCTCTCCATCTGCCCCTCCTGCTTCCCCTCCTCTTCATAGGCATCATTCCCAAGAGCCCACAACAGTAAACTTTATAATTGCAAATATGAGAGGCTCGGAGTGTGATCCCAAAGGAAGCTGACCAAAGATAACATCACAGCAAGAGTCGATGATGATCTGTTCCATGCCATCTGAAAGAGTTGAGACTGAAAATGGTAACTGATTCCATCACTTTGGGCTACCCGATGGACTAATGTTAGTTTCTAAAGAAATTCTCTATAAAACAGAAAGCAAATCACGAGTGCTCACACTGTTAAGAAGTATTTATCTTTATGTCAGATAAAACAATTATGAATCACTGAATTAAATGACCAACTGTCAATTAGTCATTTTACAGTGACTGCAAAGTGCATATAGCCCATGTAGGCTATATGATGGCCAAATCTGCATGGTATCAGGCATGTCTAATTAATTTACTCCTTATCATGGCAAAACATTATGCTTCTTTGAGAAGATTGTTAAATGTTTTAATTATGTAATTGTGTGTGAGTCCAAGGAGAGTTTTTAAAAAAGTGGTACAAGGAAGCAATGTATTTCATAGCAACAGACAATTGAGTTTTGTGTAAATCCAAAGACAGACTCTCAAATGGATTATTAAAGAATTGGTTTTTGAGCATTAAGACCAGGAAATAGGGATCATAAGGACTCAGAATGGGTTAAAGTGGTAACACAAACAATGTATCAGATATATCTGGGCTTTGGTTAGGATACTGACTTCATGCTGATTTTGGTGAGGTCAAGACAGAGATATGGGCTTCCCTGGTGGCTCAGATGTTAAAGAATCTACCTGCAATGTGGGAGACTCAGGTTTGACCCCTGGGTTGGGAAGATCTGCTGGAAAAGGGAATGGCTACCCACAATAGTGTTCTTGCCTGGGAAGTTCCATGGAGAGAGGAGCGTGGTAGTCTACAGTCCCTGGGGGAGTCACAAAGGGTTGGGCACTAAGCAACTTTCACTTTCACAAGACAGAGATATAAGCTGGATAATAAAATAAAAAACCGAGGTAATAAAATGTTGATCAACCATATTTAGAGGGAAACACTACCTTAATTGATATTAGTTGGCAGGATACATTTTGGTGGCTCCAAGTTCTGCCTCTCACTCAGCCTCTAGTGATCTGCAGAGGAATGGGGACATATAGAGAGAACTTCGCTTTCCAGGATAGAAGCAAATGCTAATGGGAACAAGGGTTAGCTTCATTTTCTAAGGAGCAAATTCACCATGACAGTCACAAGATGTTATCTGAAGAATTACTATAAGATCTTAATCAGAATTGCAGAATACAACCCTATAAAAATCATATGAAGTAACAAAGATATCAAAGCACAGGGGCAAACAGATTATGGAGACCCCAGAGGTAACTGTTACTCAGAAGAAATAACCGAGGCTTTAGCAGTCAACATTTAACAAATATTTATTGAGCATCTCCTATATGCCAGGAACTGCTTTATGCATTGGAGATACAGCTATGAACATTCTCATAGTGAAAAAACAGAAGATAACAAAGAAGCTAATAAATTATGAAGAAAATATACTATTATGATGATTGCTACAAGATAAATCAAACATGGCAATATGACAAGAAGAGACTGATGTGATTCAAGAAAAGGCCTCTTGACAAGGTGTCATTTGAGCTAAGGTCTGAATAAGGAAGGAAAATCAACAATTGAAGGTATGAGGAAAGAACATCCCTAGCAGAGAGGCCCAATGGTAGAAAAGCCTTGTGTGGACAAGCTTGACATTTCTAAAAAACAGAAAGCACAGTCCTGTGGCTAAAAGAGACTGAGTGACAGACATAAAGATTAAGAGTTGAGATCAGAGAGATAAGCAAGAGTCAGCTTATGTAATTATGTACTGATACAAGGGAGAGTAACATAATTGTTTAGAAAGATCACTCTGGTTGCTATTCAACAAACCAAATACAGTGTGGGTTGGGGTAGTTAGAACTGACATTCAGAGACCAGATAATACTATTGCTATAGTCAGCAAAAGTGCATACGTGTATGCATTCTCAGTCGTATCTGACTCATTGTGACCTCATGGGCTGTAGCCTGCCAGGCTCCTCTGTCCATATGATTATCCCAGCAAAAATACTGGAGTGGGTTGCCATTTTCTCCTCCAGGGTATCTTCCTGAACCAGGGATCGAACTCCCGTGTCCTGTAACTCCTGCATTGGCAGGGGTATTCTTTTATCACTGAGCCACCTGGAAAGCCCTACCGATGATAGTAATGAGAGACTCTGAAAAGATGAAATTTAATAAGGATAATCATAACACTTGTTTTTATGCCCATAATCTCCCCCTCTAAAACAAGGGCACAATGTAAGACTGCAGATTCGTGTGCTAGTAGTAGCACAGATTTTTAAGCACAAAAAAAGCAAACAAAATAATGGGAGTATGTCAAAGACACATAGAGGTCAACGTTGAAAAGCTTTAAAGGCCAAAGCTGAAGCAATTTATGCAACAAAATAAATAACGTATTATTGGATTATAATCCAAAGTATCAAATAAATATCTATGAGACTAACTGATATAAATAAATGATTGAATAGATAAACAAATGGGGGAAGGGTCAAATCTCCCATACAGAAGTTCCAAGTAATTTATGTATTAATACATACCTTACCTCTTGACTGTGGGCTTGTTTTCCAAAGACTACAGTACAAAAAGGGGGAAAAAGGTAAATTTACAATGGAAAGTTGGGCCAGGGGGTCAAGGTTAATGTCATCAGTGATAAGCCGTGGTGACAGCATGTGCCTTGACATGATGTGATGAGAATGACACTTCACCTTTAGGATATTCCTCCCTAAAACCTGTAACTCCAGTCCAACTATAAGAGAAACATCAGAAGAACACAGATTGGGGGACATCCTTCAAAACACCTGATGGTCAAGGTCACAGAAAACAAGGAAAATCTGAGAAGCTGCTGTAAGGCAGGAGAAGCTAATGAGACATGACAACTAAAAGCAGTATGTATCCTGGATGGGATCCCAGAGCAGAAAAAGGACATTTTCCCTAAAAACTAAGGAACTTTAAATGAAGTACAGCATTGGGTTAAAAGCAATGTACCAACATTGGCTCACCAGCTGTGCCAAACATGTTACAACAATATAAATGTTAAAATAGGAGAAACTGGTTAGATAGTACTTGGAACTCTCTACTATGAGATTTATAACCCAAAACAATTGTAAAAATAAAGGTCTAGGGGCTTGGATAAATTCCCACTGACAGAAGTATAGAATGGAGGAAACGAAAGCCAAAGTCACCTCCGTTTAGTCTTTTTTGAACATAGCCATCATGCTTCAAGGAACGCAGGAATGCCAGGTCTTGGGAGATGGGGGCAGGAAAAATGCTCTGGAAACAGGAGCGACCAAAACAGGTGGAGAGTTTAAAGTCAGGTCACATGAGAAGCAACGCAAAGTGCTGTTTGTTGTTGTTTAGTCACGTCTGACTCTGTGCAACCCCGTGGACTGTAGCCCGCCAGGCTCCTCTGTCCTTTCACTTCTCCAGGCAAGAATACTGGAGTGGGTTGCCATTCCCTTCTCCAGGGGGTCTTCCTGATCCAGGGATTAAACCTGCATCTCTTGTGTCTCCTGCATTGGCAGGTGGGTTCTTTACCACTAGCACCTGGGAAGCCAAACTCAAAAGTATGGGAGATGCTTAACTTAGAAAACACAAAAAACACAGTAACTATCTCAAAATATACGGAGGAGACAGGAGCTCTTATAAAGGGTGACGATTTGACCTAAGTTTCCAGTTGCAGTATTTTGTGAAAATGGAGGGAAGATTACAAGTGGTAGATTGTCTGCTGAAGAAAATGAAGAACCTATCATAAACCTTCCAGGCACACAAGCAGGGTTTCAAAGAGGCAGAGGAACCAGAGATCAAATTGCCAACATTCGTTCGATCACAGAGAAAGCAAGGGAGTTACAGAAAAACACCTATTTCTGATTCACTGACTAAGCTAAAGCATTTGACTTTGTGGATCACAACAAACTGTGGGAAATTTTTGAAGAGCTGGGAATACCAGAACATGTACCTGTCTCCTAAGAAACTTGTATGCAAGTCAAGGAGCAACAGTTAGACCAAACATGGGAACAACTAACAGATTCCAAATTGGGAAAGGAGTACAATGGTGTATATTGTCACCATGCGTATTTAACTTATATGCAGAGTTCATCATATGAAATGTCAGACTGGATGGGTCACAAGTTTGAATCAAGACTGCTGGGAGAAATATCAACAACTGCAGATAGGCAGATGATACCACCCTTATGGCAGAAAGTGAAGAGGAACTAAAGAGAGGGTGAATGAGGCGAGTGAAAAAGCTGGCTTAAAACACAACATTCAAAAAACTAAGATCATGGCATCTGGTCCCATCACTTCAAGGCAAATAGATGGAGAAAAAGAGGAAGCAGTAAGACTTTATTTTCTTGAATTCCAAACCACTGCAGATGGTGACTGCAGCCATGAAATTAAAAGATACTTGTTCTGTGGTAAAGCTATGAGAAACCTAGACAGCATATTAAAAAGCAGAGACATCACATTGCCGACAAAGGTCCATTTAGTCAAAGCTATTGTTTTTCCAGTAGTCATGTATGGATGTGAGAGTTGGACCATAAAGAAAGCTGAGTGCCGAAGAATTGATGCTTCTGAGTTGTGGTGCTGGAGAAGACTCTTGAGAGTCCCTTGGACAGCAAGGATATCCAACTAGTCCATCCTAAAGGAAATCAACCCTGAATATTCATTAGAAGGACTGATGCTGAAGCTGAAGCTCCAATACTCTGGTCACAAGATGTGAAGAGCTGAGTCACTAGAAAAGACCTTGTAGCTGGGAAAGACTGAGGGTAGCAGGATAAGGGGGCAACAGAGGATGAGATGGTTGGATGGCATCACTGACTCAATGAACATGAACTTGAGCAAATACCAGGAAATAGCAAAGGACAGAGGAGCCAGATGTGCTGCAGTTCATGGGGTCACAAAGAGTCAGACACAACATAGCAACTAAACATTATAAACTTAGCATCATCTGTCCTGGGAGGCAACAGAATGCCATTCCAATACTGGGCATTTGGGCCTCTGCTGGAAAGATACTGTCCAGAACACTGCAGAGGGGACTGATATTTGAACTCCAGGAGACTGTTGAGGTATGAAATACTAAAACTTAATGCTTTCCTGCTTTTCTACCAATAGTTAATAAACGATGAGAAAGCTGATTGTACCCAAAACCCATGTTCCACTATAGTAATTTGCATACTGTATTCTAAATTTTTTATAACAAAATATTTTATATATTTATTTGAGGGCCTTTTCTACCTTTCAAAAGGCATTTTAACCATCGTAGACCTTCTTGGGGGCTTCCCTGGTGGCTCAGACAGTAAAGAATCTGCCTGCACTGCAAGTGACATGGGTCCAATCCCTGGAGAAGGGAATGGCAACCCACTCCAGTATTCTTGCCTGGAGAATCCCATGGACAGAGAAGCCTGGCGGGCTACAGTCCATGTGGTTGCAAAGAGTCCGATAGGACTGAGTGACTAACACTTTCACTTGGCTTCCCACGTGGCGCCAGTGGTAAAGAAGCCACCTGCCAATGCAGGAGACACAGATTCAATCCCTGGGTCAGGAAGATCCCCTTCTGTTAATGGAAAAATGTGGAATATCATATCCCTGTACCTCCAGCACAGACCTCACTCCTGAAAACAAGACTCACCTATTCAACTGTTTCTTTGACCTTTCCACTAGAATAATAGGCATTTCCTACTTAAAAGGTCCCAAATAAAACTTCTTATTTTCCATCCAAACCTGCATCTCCCTGTCTTCTTCATCAGTGAATACCACCAACCTACACCTGATTTCCTTCTATGCACCCCTCCATGCATTTCAGTAGTACACCCTTTAAAATCTATATGTAAAAATGTCTACTCTCCACCCCAACTACCTCCCCTAATCCAAGCTAGTCCTTGCTAGACTATTCAGTCACTTCCTTAACTGCCCCCAACCCTCACTCCTACTCTCTTCATTACAGTTTACTCTTCACAATCAGCCAGAGATTGCACACATACAGTCAAGGCCCTTTCTTTTTTTTTTTTTTTGCTGTTCTGCATGGCGTGTGGGATCATAGTTCCCTGACCAAGGACTGAACCTATGCCTCCTACAGTGGAAGGACTGGAAATGCAGAGTCTCAACCACTGGACCCCCAGAGAAGTCCCCCTTTTTTTTTCCCTTTTACTTTTCTCTTCTGAAGCCCTTTCCCATGTATCTCCAATAGTTAACCAACACACTTGGAAAAAAAACTCTAACTCTTTAATCTGTGGTCTTATCAGTCTCTCTGATCTCTTCTTACCACTTTCCTCCTTGCCAATGCTGCAACCACATTAGCCTCGTCCCTATTACCCAATAACCTGAAGTTCCTTTCTCCTCAGGGATATATTGCACCAGCTGTTCTTTCTGCCTAATATGTTTTCCCCAAGATCTTCAAATGCCGGCTCCTTCTTGCTATTCTAAAATAGCTACTAATTCACTCTTCATCACCGCAGCCTCGTTTATTTCTCTGCGTAGCACTTATCACCAGCTGATATTTTTTCCTTGCCTTGTTTTCTATGATACTGCTTTTGTCTCTGCATTGTCCGAGAACAGGAAGGCTGTATACCTTAATTATAGCTGTAAACGAGGCACCCAAAACAGGGCCTGGAATATCACAGTCAGTAAATAGTTGTTCAACGAATTAATAATTTTAATGATACAACTAAGGATGACATCCTGTAATTTGACTTGAAATCTTAAAGTGAGATTTTCTAATTCCTGAAGAAATAGACCAATATTTTACGATATAACTAAAAATAAGATTAAGACATGATAAACACCAAAATACACTCATCTTCTACATTCCCCAAATTCAGCACTGTGTATTTCTGTTTCTACATGTATCTTTACACTGTTCCTCTGACTGAAATTATTTCTCCTGGAATTTTTTCTAATCTTCAAGATCACCTAAGTAAATATTAACATCTCTGAAAATATTATCCACTTTTAGGACCCAATCACAAACATTTTGGACCCAAACACAAACTTTCTTGCATTCTCTGACTGCGAATTGAAATCTTTGCACCCCTAAATACTTCATGCCTTAAAGACAACATATCTCAGTGAGGGGTCTAGTTATTATAGGTAAGAATTTTCCAAAGTTCATTCCATAGAACACTAAGACTTGAGATAATCTGTAAAATGCCCATTAGCTTGAAAAATGTACTATAAAATATACTCACTTTGGAGGATTCACAACAATATTTTTTTTCTACTTATTTATTTGGCTGAACCAGGTCTTAGTTGGGGCATGTGAACTCGGCATGAGGGATCTAGTTTCCTAACCAGGGATCAAATCTGGGTCCCCTGCATTAGGCGCGTTGGGTCTTAGCCACTGAATGACAAGGCAAGTCCCACATGACACTATTATAGACTGTGAATAAAGTAAGCAATGTATGGGGTTTGCTGTGGTTGTTGTTCAGTCGCTAAGTCATGTCTGACTCTGTGACCCCAAGGACTGAGGCACACCAGGCTTCCCTGTTCCCTGTGTGGGGTTTAACTTTCCACAACTCAAATTTTGTTTTCCATTATTTGACTATAGAATTGACTGTCCTTTCTTTAAGAAACATATGTATTAACATATCACAGAAAATAGCTTGAGATACACCTGAACAGTGGCTTAAGAGCATGTGGTTGGGAAGTTAACAAGTTGGAGAGCTTCAGTTTTCACCTGGGCGCCAAGAGTTATCAGAAGAGACCAGGAGCAGGTAACTGATCCTCAATGAGCCTCCACTTGCCCATCTTTAAAATAGAGTTGAGTATGATTACCACCCAGGATTTGTATATGGATTGAATAATAGTGGCATGGTGCCTGGGGCCTATCCACCATGCTATAATGGTTACTGCCATTAGAATGATAATAACCTTTATTATTCTTGTACATCAGTGAGGTCAGGAATTGGAGGTGTTCACTTGTGAATCTCCCACAAGATCCAGCAGATACTAGGCAAAGAGACTTAAGGGTTTGCCAACTGAATGCTTGGAGCACAATGTAACTAAAACACATGTTATGATTGGCTGGCACAGGTCTTGACTGCTTCATTGCTATTGCCTCATATTGGGCTCAATCCTCTATTTCTTTGCACTGATCACTGAGTAAGGCTTTCTTGCCTCTCCTTGCTATTCTTTGGAACTCTGCATTCAAATGGGTATATCTTTCCTTTTGTCCTTTGCTTTTTTCTTCTCTTCTTTTCTCAGCTTTTTGTAAGGCCTCCTCAGACAGCCATTTTGCCTTTTTGCATTTTTCTTGGGAATGGTCTTGATCCATCTCCTGTACAATGGCATGAACCTCTGTCCATAGTTCTTCAGGCACTCTGTCTATCAGATCTAAACCCTTGAATCTATTTCTCACTTTCACTACATAATCATAAGGGATTTGATTTAGGTCATATCTGAATGGTCTAGTAGTTCTCCCTACTTTCTTCAATTTAAGTCTGAATTTGGCAATAAGGAGTTCATGATCTGAGCCACAGTCAGCTCCCGGTCCTGTTTGTGCTAACTGTATAGAGCTTCTCCATCTTTGGCTGCAAAAAATATAATCAATCTGATTTCGGCATTGACCATCTGGAGATGTCCATGTGTAGAGTCTTCTCTTGTGCTGCTGGAAGAGGGTGTTTGCTATGACCAATGTGTTCTCTTGGCAAAACTCTATTAGTCTTTGCCCTGCTTCATTCTGTACTGCAAGGCCAAATTTGCCTGTTACTCCAGGTGTTTCTTGATTTCCTACTTTTGCATTCCAGTCCCCTATAATGAAAAGGACATCTTTTTTTGAGTGTTAGTTCTAGAAAGTCTTTTAAGTCTTCATAGAACCGTTCAACTTTTTAGCTTCAGCATTACTGGTCAGGGCATAGACTTGGATTACTCTGATATTGAATGGTTTGCCTTGGAAATGAACAGAGATCATTCTGCCATTTTTGAGATTGCATCCAAGTACTGCATTTTGACTCTTTTGTTGACCATGATGGCTACTCCATTTCTTCTAAGGGATTCTTGCCCACAGTAGTAGATATAATGGTCGTCTGAGTTAAATTCACCCATTACAGTCCATTTTAGTTCGCTGATTCCTAAAATGTTGATGTTCCCTCTTGCCATCTCCTGTTTGACCACTTCCAATTTGCCTTGATTCATGGACCTAACATGCCAGGTTCCCATGAAATATTGCTCTTTATAGCACTGGACTTTGCTTCTATCACCAGTCACATCCACCACTGGGTGTTGCTATTACTTTGGCTCTGTCTCTTCTTTCCTTCTGGAGTTATTTCTCCACTGATCTCTAGTAGCATATTGGTGCCCATACACAGAGAGTTCATCTTTAAGTGTCCTATCATTTTGTCTTTTCATACTGTCCATGGGGTTCTCAAGGCAAGAAATAGAGGAAAACAATAGAATGGGAAAGACTAGAGATCTCTTCAAGAAAATTAGAGATACCAAGGGAACATTTCATGCAAAGATGGGCTCAATAAAGGACAGAAATTGAAGAAGCAGAAGATATTAAGGTATTAAGAAGAGGTGACAAGAATACACAGAAGAACTATACAAAAAAGATCTACATGACCTAGTTAATCATGATGGCATGATCACTCACATAGAGCCAGACATCCTGGAACATGAAGTCAAGTGGACCTTAGGAAGCAACACTACAAACAAAGTTAGTGGAGGTGATGCAATTCCAGTTGAGCTATTCCAAATCCTAACAGATAATGCTATGAAGGTGCTGCACTCAATATGCCAGCAAATTTGGAAAACTCAGCAGTGGACACAGGACTGAAAAAGGTCAGTTTTCATTCCAGTCTCTAAGAAAGGCAATGCCAAAGAATGCTCAAACTATGGCACAATTGCACTCATCTCACACGCTAGTAATGTAATGCACAAAATTCTCCAAGCCAGGCTTCAGCAATACGTGAACCATGAACTTCCAGATGTTCAAGTTGGATTTAGAAAAGGCAGAGGAACCAGAGATTAAATCACCAACATCCATTGGATCATTGAAAAAGCAAGATAGTTCCAGAAAAACATCTATTTCTGCTTTATTGACTATGCCAAAGCCTTTGACTGTGTGGATCACCACAAACTGTGAAAAATTCTGAAAGAGATAGGAATATCAGACCACCTGACCTGCCTTCTGAGAAATCTGGATGGCGATCAAGAAGCAAAGGTTAGAACAGGACATGGAACAGTAGACTGGTTCCAAACAGGGAAAGGAGTATGTCAAGGCTGTATATTGTCACCCTGCTTATTTAACTTATATGCAGAGTACATCATGAGAAATGTTGGGCTGGATGAAGCACAAGCTGGAATCAAGATTGCCAGGAGAAAAATCAGTAACTTCAGATATGCAGACGACACCACCCTTATGGCAGGAAGCAAAGAACTAAAGAGCTTCTTGCTGAAAGTGAAAGAGGAGAGTGAAAAAGTTGGCTTAAAACTCAGCATTCAGAAAACTAAGATCATGGCATCTGGTCCCATCACTACATGGGAAATAGATGGAGAAACAGTGGAAACAATGAGAGAGTATTTTTTTTTTTTTGGCCTCCAAAATCACTGCAGATGGTGATTGCAGCCATGAAATTAAAAGACACTTGCTCCTTGGAAGAAAAGTTGTGACCAACCTAGGCAGCATATTCAAAAGCAGAGACATTACTTTGCCAACAAACGTCCATCTAGTCAAGGCTATGGTTTTTCCAGTAGTCATGTATGGATGTTGAGAGCTGGACTATAAAGAAAGTTGAGCACCAAAAAATTGATGCTTTAGAACTGAAGTGTTGGAGAAGACTCTTGAAAGTCCCTTGGACTGCAAGGAGATCCAACCAGTCCATCCTAAAGGAAATCAGTCCTGAATATTCATTGGAAGGACTGATGCTGAAACTGAAATTCCAATACTTTGGGCCACCTGATGCGAAGAACTGACTCATTTGAAAAAACCCTGCTTCTGGGAATGATTGAAGGCAGGAGGAGAAGGAGACGATGAGGATGAGATGGTTGCATGGCATCACCAACTCAATGGACATGAGTTTGAGTAAACTCTGGGAGTTGGTGATGGACAGGGAAGCCTAGTGTGGTGCAGTTCATGGGGTCGCAAGGAGTCGGACATGACTGAGCAACTGAACTGAACTAAACTGGGCTCAATCCATAGATTTATGTTATCTGCCTTGTCCTCCAAGGCATTCAAGTTTGCCTGGGCAGCATTCCTCAATGAATGTTTACTGATTTGCCTGCTCTCTGTGGATTGGAACTTTTAAAAATTCTCTTCCACTGGAAGCACCAATCCCTCTCAAAACAACACCCAGACATTAACATAGATCTCTTTCAGAAATGTGGCTCACTAAAGTAATGATTTATACCCTGCAGCCTAGGTTAGGAGGAAAGTATAATGTAGAGTTTTAAAAATTCTCCAATCTGATATGCACCTCATTTCCCAACTTGGTCAGTGAGATAGACCACAGTGGCAGAGAAGTCCAGAGAAAGAAGAGGTTCCCTGTGACTGTTAACATCAGCTCCAGGAGGTAGAAGGCATTCTTACATGGAAGGAGCTACATTGATGACCTCAAGAGGGCCATTTCACCCTTGAGTTTCTATGAAACCTTTGGAATTTAAAATAGAGCACTAAAAAGAACTTTAACAGATCATCAAGGCCATCCCCCTGCCTGTTATAATATTTTTATATTTCCAGGTTCAATGTGGAAGTGCAAAGGCTCCAGCTGCAAGAGAAATTGATGGGTTAGAGGGCAAGAAAGCTTAGGGGGAGAGAAGAGAAAGGAAAAGAAAAATCTGAGGATAAAGGAATTTATGCCCTCCCAATTAACCTTACTCAGGACCTCTAAATTCCCAAGGCAACCCTGATTCTACCTTTCTTTCTTTTGTTTTCAAATATGGAATTTTCCCCAGGACTAATGTTAGAACTGAGCATATTCTTCCTTTGATTTATGAGAACATTCAGGGAATATAAGGTCATGAAAGTTACCAAACCAGCTGGCTTCAATGCAAAGTAATTAAATAGAAAGTCTTAAAAACTTAAAATCTTTGCTAGACTTATTTCAGAAAAAAAAAAAAAAGTTACATTTATTTTCCTTTACATTTGAAGTACCCACTTCTTATATTTTTAAAATATTTATTCCAAGTTTACATTAACCTTCCTCCTGATGACAGGAGTGGATCTAATTAAAAAAGACCTATAAAAGAGCAGAAATTAGAGCATCTGTATTTGTGGTTAAAACTATTAGTAGACAACCACATTTCAGGAAATACGTGGTTAAAGTAATTAGATAACCAAAAATGCCTGTTCAGAAAAGCAAAGTTAAATGCTGGAATTTTTTTTTTTTTTCTAAAAAAAAAAAGCCACTATGATTTCAAATAAGGAGGAAAAAAAAAGCCTAACTGATTTCTTAAGAAGTTGTGCAGAAATGCATACTTAAGTGGTTATGCTCTAAACATGAAAGCAATCTAAGAGTGGTGTTAAGATGTGGGTTTATGAGTTATCCATATATTAGGTAGAGCACCTACCCCAAGCATTATACTATGCTACTTGTTGTTCAATTCCTTTGATACTGTCCTTAAATTGTCCTTAATAGTACCTTACAGATCAGGGCCCACCCAAAGGCTTTCATGATTCCTCTACTCCAATATTATCTTTAGGAAAAGTCAGACTCTGAAAAGCCTCTCAGGTTCTCGGTTGTGTGATTCCTTTGCAGTAGGCATATTCAGATACACATGCTTAGTAATTTTTCTAAGGAAAATTATGTTTGAAACTCTGTTCTTACAGGTGTAATCCTCAGCACACTCACACAAGTAAATCACTCCTGCATCTAGGATCTAAGAAAAAGAGCCAATTTCTGGTAAAGGGACAAGATAGTCAATTAAAAGAAACCAACTGGTAGCAAACTTGGATGGTGAGCCATGAGGCAATTTTCTCTGGCTTTAGCTTGCAGTACCAAAGTGTGCTTTGATAAAGAAGCTTCAGGTACTGATAATCTATCAGTGTCTACATCTCTCTGAGCGTGACATACAGTTCTCTCATTTCTGAAGGCTGAGTGTTTCCATTTTCTTGTATCCTGTAGATATCCAAGAGCAAAGAGAGTTGCCACATTACATTTCTCCAAATAAAACCATAGGGTAGTCAAATTAATCTAATTATCTGTGACCCAATTTGATAACACTGCTAAAAGTGATGTTAGAGGACTTCTCTACAGTTAAGTTCTTTGTTTTCTCATTCATTTTCTTGTTTTATTAATTTGGCTGAGAAAGAACCCTTTCACAGCAAGAGCACACCTGCTTAGAAATTTTATGCCTGTACATGACCTACTGAAAAAGTGTACTCTGTCTACCAGCACTTGGAAAATGCAATGAGGAGAGAGTCAAAATTGTCATGAGTTTCAATAAAGATCTGACAAATTCTAAAGATTGATCCAATGCCATTTTCACATTTAGCAATCCAACTCAAGCACATATTTCTCAGGTGACTAATATAACAGATTCAACTGTTGTTTCATCAAAATCAGAAATATTGCTTGTAGCTCTTTTCATGAAGTTGGACACTGTAAGTTTTCCATCTGCTTCTTTCTTATATCATTTTTAGCCCTCATGAAACACTATTCACTTCAACCTCTTCCTCAAAGATACAAACATGTGGCTGGTTATGGTACTCAAGAAAATATTTTTGTATTCCATAGGCACAGAGATGCATAATTTTCTATGGGAATCACTTTCATTTCAATTTTTCCAGTTACAAATTTATTGTCTTAATTCAAAAAGATTTAATTCAATAACCTTCATGTGATTTTAAAATTTCTTCTCCAATATACTCTCATTCTGAATTTTTAATGTTTATAATGATCAAAATTATACACTTGGAATATACCCTTCAACATAACGGCACTACAACTAAATTTTTATTTGAATTATGTTTATGGTAATAATAACTAATATTTTTTTCATGACATAGGTTAAAAGTCTATAGCCTCTAATTTGACAAGAGCTCTATTATCACTTTCTGCAAAAAAAAGAATATTAAGACATCTAAAATCTGACACAAATAGAAATCGCTTTCTCTCACTCTCTTTTTTAAACAAGAATAATGATTATATATTTTGCTTGACATCCCATTTTCAGGGCAACTAAAGGGATATAGAGGTTCAAGCTTTATCTCTTCAACCAAATAAGACCACTGCCAAGTATGCACTGGTGTATTTCTATACACTGAACTGCTTTAGATAATAGATAAAGTTAGCTTTATCTACTTCATGGTCTTATCCATTCAGGGCCCTCTGCTTCAACTAACATAAAAATACCTTCACTGCAGGGTCCCAGTCCAGAGGGCTAATACACAGCACACCTTCTATAAAATATACCATTCTAAAACTTGAAAAATGGTCAGCTAATTAAAGACCGGTGAACGGTTTTGAGATAGGAAGAATTCTCCTATTCAAAACTGAAACAGAACCTGAATAGAATCAAAAAGTTCCAAAGTAGGCTGATTTTCTCAGTGACTTGTAAGACTATCTATTATCATTTTTCAAATGTCTCACACTGTACCTGAGTTTTTTTGTTTGTTTGTTTTGGTCATAACTACAAATGGAAACTTCAAAAGCCAATGCTGTTTTACGTGTGTGCCTCTGGAGAGATGTGTATGAGAGAGATCCCTTAGAAATAATACAAAAAGTCTGTCCTTCTGCAAAGTTCAGCACAGATTTCACACCAGAGTATTTTGATTAATTCTACTTGAGAAATTCATAAATGGAGTGTATGCTCAAAATAACACCACCAAATACACTCAGAAATTTTAAAGCTTAGCGTGCTTCCCAAAACATCTCTGAAAAAGACAGCACTCCAATAAAGACTGGTTTTCTGCTGGGTCTGAGTCCATGACCCTGGGATGCTAGGAAACCAGTCTAACCTCAGAGAGTAGAGGCTAGGTCAGTACCCCTCCAGGACTGAAAAACTGAATCTAGCTGCCAGGAAGTTTGGTTGCTGTAACCTCCCAAGTGATCCCTCCTCAGGACCTGCTCTAAGAAGAAGAGGGGCTGCCTTGCCCAAAGTTGTGCCCCTAGTAAGGGTCTGGAGAGATAGAAGCCAAGCACTCTTTTTAAAAATTTTTTATTGGAGTATGTTTGCTTTACAATGTTATATTAATTTCTGCTGTTTATGTATAGCACAATGAACCAGCTATAATATACACAATGTCGCCTCTTTTCTAAATTTCCCTCCCATTTAGGTCACCACAGAGCAGAGTAGAGTTCCCTGTGCTATACAGTAGGTTCTCATCATTATCCAGTCTATACATAACATCAATAATGTGTATATGCATCAATCCTAATCTCCCAATTCATCCTACCACCCCTGTCCCTTAGTATCCATACATTCGTTCTCTACATCTGTGTCTCTATTTCTGCTTTGTAAATAAGATCATTTGTACCAATTTTCTTCAGCTTCCACGTATAAGCATTAATATACAATACCTGCTTTTCTCTTTCTGATTTACTTCATTCCGTAAGACAGTCTCTAGGCCCATTCACACCTCTACAAATGACTCAATTTCATTCCTATTTATGGTTGAGTTTTATATATATATATATACATATACATATATATATATCACATCTTCTTTATCCTTTCCTCTGTCAATGGACATTTGGGTTATTTCCATGTCTTGGCTATTGTAAACAGTGCTGCATTAAACTTTGGAGTACATCTGTCTTTTTGAATTATGGCTTTCTCTAGGTATGTGCCCAGTACTAGGATTGCTGGGTCATATAGTTATTTCTATTTTTAGTTTTTTAATAAACTTCCATACTACTCCCCACGGTAGCTATATCAGTTTGCATTCTTATTAACAGTGCAAGTTCAGTTCAGTTCAGTTCAGTTCAGTCACTCAGTTGTATCTGACTCTGCGTCCCCATGAACTGCAGCACGCCAGGCCTCCCTGTCCATCACCAACTCTTGGAGTCCACCCAAACCCATGTCCACTGAGTCAGTGATGTCATCCAACCATCTTATCCTCTGTCATCCCCTTCTTCTCCTGCCCTCAATTTTTCCCAGTATCAAGGTCTTTTCAAATGAGTCAACTCTTCACATCAGGTGGCCAAAGTATTGGAGTTTTAGCTTCAACATCAGTCCTTCCAAAGAACACCCAGGACTGAGCTCCTTTAGAATGGGCTGGTTGGATCTCCTTGCAGTCCAAGGGACTCTCAAGAGTCTTCTCCAACACCACAGTTCAAAAGCATCAATTCTTCTGTGCTCAGCTTTCTTTATAGTCCAACTCTCACATCCATACATGACCACTGGAAAAACCATAGCCTTGACTAGATGGACCTTTGCAGTGCAAGAGGGTTCCCTTTTCTCTACATCCTCTGCACTAACAATGAAAGATTAGAAAGAGAAATTAAGGAAATAATCCCATTTACTATAGCAACAAAAAGAGTAAAATACCAGGAATAAACCTCTATAAGGAGACAAAAGACCTGTACTTAGTTTAGAGAACTATAAGACACTGACGAAAGAAATAAAAGATGATGCAAACAGATGGAGAAATAAATCATCTTGGATTAGAAAACCTATATTGTGAAAATGACTATACTACCCAAAGAAATCTAGAGATTTAATTCAATCCCTAACAAATTACCGGTTACCAGTGGCATTTTTCACAGAACTAGAACAAACAATTGTACAATTTATATGGAAACACAAGAGATCTTGACTAGCACAAGCAATGTTGAGAAAAACAAAACCAAAAATGGAGCTGGAGGAATCAGGCTCCCTGACCTCAGACTATACTTCAGGGCTACAAGAATCAAGACAGTATGGTAGTGGCACAAAGACAGAAATACAAATTGGCAGAACAGGACAGAAAGCCCAGAGATAAACCCACACACATCTGGCCACCTAATCTATGACAAAGGAGGCCAGAATATACATTGGAGCAAAGCCCCAGCCTCTTCAATAAGTGGTGCTGGGAAAACTAGACAGCAATATGTAAGAGAATGAAATTAGAACATTCTCTAACACCATACACAAAAATAAAATAGATTAAAAACCTAAATGTAAGGCCAAATACTATAAAACTCTTAGAGGAAAACATAGGCAGAACACTCTGACATAAATCACAGAAAGATCTTTTTTGACCTACCTCCCAAAGTAGTGAGAATAAAAACAAAAATAAACAAATGAGACCTAATTAAACTTAAAAGCTTTTGCACAACAAAGAAAACCATAAACAAGATGAAAAGACAACCCTCAAAATGTGAGAGAGTATTTGTAAATAAAGCAACTGACAAAAGATTAATCTCCAAAATACACAAACAGCCATGTATCTCAATATCAAAAAAACAAACAACCCAATCAAAAAAAGGGCAGAAGACCTAAACAGACATTTCTTCAAAGAAGACATATAGACGGCCAACAAACACATGAAAAGATGCTTAACATCACTCATTATTAGAGAAATGCAAATCAAAACTACAATGAGGTATCACCTCACACCAGTCAGAATGGCCATTATCACAAAATCTACAATCAAGGCCAAGCTCTCATACCTCAATTGAGATCAACTCTAAGGGCCCAAGTGTCACGAATGGTAAAGAACCTGTCTGCAGATGCAGGAGACATAAGAGAAGCAGCTTTGATCCCTGGGTTGGAGGAGGAAATGGGAACCCACTCCAGTATCCTTGCCTGGAGAATATCATGGACAGAGAAGCCTTGCAGGCTACAGTACATGGGGCTGCAGAGTTGGACACAACTGAAGTGACTTAGCACACACAGACTAAGGGCCACGCAGTGCCCACGCTCCCTGCAGGATGAGCTGAGGCCTTAGCCAAGGTTGTATCTCAGCCTACCTCCTCACTCTGCCTCCTGCTGGGGCCTTTTTTCCCTCGTAGGTGCTGATCCAGAACACACTCCCAGACTCTGACCCAGCACCTCAGGAAACCTGATGTACCGAACAGTATAAAAGGAGCAGGAGGGCAACAAATAAATATTACAGTTCAACCTTACTTCTTTTGTGCAAGTAAAGAAACTTCAGCCAAGAACAATTATATCATTTGCATTGAATTAAATATCTAGCTAGTCCCAGGGCCAGATCCTCTACTTCTTGACTTAAAAGTGGGCATTCTTTATTAGAAATTATTTTCCTTAACAGACTTTAACTATACTTCACCTAAGAAAACCACAGCTGAGCTTAAATCTGGCAAAGTAACAGTTAATAGTTGATCTCTTTTCAGCATCCAACATGCCATATTGCATTTCTAGAAACTCTACCAAAGGAGAAGAATGGTCCTAATGAATTGGAGGGATTCAGAGGACCAGGGTGACTGAGGTGGAAACTAACTTTTTTCTAAATATCTACCAGCACCATGGGCTTCCCAAGTGGTGCTAGTGATAAAAGAACCTGCCTGCCAATCCAAAAGATGTAAACAGAAGTGGGTTTGATGCCTAGATCAGGAAGATCCCCTGGAGAAGAGTATGGCAACTCACTCCAGTATTCTGCCTGGAGAAGCCCATGCATAGAGGAGCCTGGTGGGGTACTCTGTGGGGCTGCAAAGAGTTGGACACAACTGAAGTGACTGAGTGAGCAAACCAGCTACCAGCACCACGCTAGGAGCTTTCCATGTTACTTTACTAATCTTCACAATAACTCAATGATAGAATATTCTCTTTCTCATTTTAGAAATGAATGAACATGCTAAAAGGAGGTTCTGTTGGCTCACATGAGATTTGACTATGACGCGGTTGATGTGTCCCTTTACCCAAGGCCTCACCAGGACTGCAAATAAACAAGGTCTGTCCTCCCTTGATTCACCATGTTTGCAAGTGTGAAGCTCTCATTATCATTTGTCTTTCCGATTCTCACTAATTAGGTAGAGCTTCACTACATAATATATCTGTTAACTTGACTCACTACAAATAAAAATCGACAACGCCACAAGTTTCAGAATGTTGATTAGCATTCATGATTTCCGAGTGTCAAAATAAATCAATTATTTTGAAGGACTAGTAAAGCTAAGACACATTCTTATGGTGCTTTCATCAGTACAAAAAATTTACAATGACATCTCTTAACTAGGCACTTAAGAAATCATTTGGCAGTTTACTTTTGGCCAAATGCCATACATTGTTTTAATGTCAGAAAGGAAGCAAAAGTTATTTATAGATTGATATACAACACTATTAAAGCTCAATCTTATATACAGCAACACATTCCAAATTGAGTTCTCAACACTACATTTTAAAGCACAAATCACTGTATTCAATGCAAGCATACGAATATCTTCTTAATAAAGTACCAGATGTGTGACAAAGACTCCAAAAGGGGATGAGACAATTAAAAGAAAAATCTAATAATGTCAACATGTATTTTTCACCTTAACCCGAAAATTAATTTTTGTGACCTCACTTCTATATCCTGTTTTTTCAATATCTGTGATTCATTGAAGAATGCTAGTCAATAGGAGGAGAAGGCAATGGCACCCCACTCCAGTACTCTTGCCTGGAAAATCCCATGGATGGAGGGGCCTGGTAGGCTGCAGTCCATGAGGTTGCTAAGAGTTGGACACGACTGAGCGACTTCACTTTCACTGTTCACGCATTGGAGAAGGAAATGGCAACCCACCCCAGTGTTCTTGCCTGGAGAATCCCAGGGACAGGGGAGCCTGGTGGGCTGCCGTCTATGGGGTCCCACAGGGTCAGACACGACTGAAGTGACTTAGCAGCAGCAGTCAATAGGAACCCAGTAAAATGTGAGTTTATAACACTGAATGCTGTTGTTAACAGTGCTAGACTTTGACATTTTAGTTAATCTAAGTAATTTTTTAAAAGATTAGTATTTCTTATTTGTGTATATAGACACAGCATTTTTTTAGCCTTGTGGGATTGTGTTTTCATAGTAAGATAAGCCTTCAGATAATTCTCTCTCTGCAGAATTCTGGTATTTGTAGTTGTGTGAGCATAACCAATTGGCATAATTTAGTCATAATAAAGTGACTTCTGAATTCCATAAATAAAAGGACATTTACATCTGTGACAATTTTTAAAATAAACTTAAAAAACTTTTTAATTTACACTAATTATTACCGTTTTAAAGTGATACAGCAGCCTCTCACTCTTGCGACACAGAACAATATGTCTTATTGGTTCCAACTCAGCATGACATCTTGAGGTCTATCAGCTGGTTTTATTTTATGTTAGGCTTAAAAAACAGGAGGCTTTACAGACACAAGAAGACGAGGTGAAATGAGAACTAAGAGATTAAAAATACTCTCTAAACTCAGAATGCCACTTTTCACTTTGAGTCTATAATGAAATAAAAGTTAATTCCTTCCTCAAGAGGGCTGTGAGATAAAATACAAGACACCTAAAGAAAATCTGAATTTTAGGTAAATAGTTTTTTAATTGTGTCCCGTGCAATATTTGTATTGTGCATATGAATCTCCAGAGTGTCTTTTTAAAATGCAAGTTCTGTATCAGCAGGCCTCGGATGGCACCTCAGAGTCTGTATTCTAATTTACTAAATCTGGCAACTTATCCTAAATTCCTTGCAAAACAAGAAACTGCTGAAGATAATAGTGTTAAACACTCACTTGTGGACTAATATTTGCAATTAATGAATGGAATGAAGAATTGGGTTTTATTTACATATTTGTTTCAGTGTTGTCTCTAAAAACTCCAGATTAGTAGCAAAACTAAAAGCCTGAAGGAGAGTTTTGAGAATATTATTTATAACATTATCATCTATGTGTATTTTCCCCCATTTTTACAGATTTATTATCTAATCAGTGGTATTCAACCTTGGCTGAAAATCAAAATCACCTTCAGAGCTTTTTAAAATCCTGATACCTAGCCACATTCTACTCAACTAAATGCTAATCTCTGGGGGTCACCCAGGCATAGATGGTTTTACTCTCCCCAGGTGATGCCAACATGCTGCCAAGACAGAGAATTTGCCCTAAGTTCCTAGGATACAAAGTGTGGTCTGGGAACCACTAATATCAGCCTCAGTTGGCAACTTGTTAGCAACAGAGAATCTTAGGCCCCACCCTAGGCCTTCTGAGTCAGAACTTTAACAAGATATCCAGATGATTCATATATACATTACAGTCTGACAGACAATACTCTGAATCATTTAGTGATAACAACTAAATGGAGCCACACATGAATATCACTATATTATTAACTGGAATTCTATAATATCCCAACAGAGCAAAACTTGTCTGGTTTACTACAGTCACTATCGTTAAATCATCAGTACTCCGTCAATGCGAATCACTTTGGGCTTCCAAGAGAAACCATATGACCATCCAAAGGGACCCTGGATAGAATGCTGGCATCAATTCCCAAGAGACAGCAGGCCAGTCTACAACCATACCACCTTGAGCACACCTGATTTCACCCAAAGGACAGCAGACCTGATCTTGGCCATTATTCCGCAACTAAGATATCAGCAGCAACACTGCTTCCTTTTCTCTGCTAATCCCAATCCTAGTTAGTAAAGCTAATTGATAGAAACATGAAACTACTAAGACCTACTCAAGACCTGACTCATTGGAAAAGACCCTGAAGCTGGGAAAGATTGAGGGTAGGAGGAAAAGGGGGCAACAGAGGATGAGATGGTTGGATGGCATCACCAACTCAATGGACATGAGTTCGAGCAAACTCCAGGAGACAGTGAAGGACAGGGAAGCCTGGTATGCTGCAGTTCATGGGGTCACAAAGAATGACCCCCAGTCACAACTTAGTGACTGAACAATGACAACAATAAAAGTGCTTTGCCCCAAACTGCTGGCATATCTTTGGTGATCACTGTATGTTTTCAACCATAAACTCACAGGTTTCCTGTATAAGTTCCATCAAGCAACTGAGTGCTTTTTTCCCACATGATGGTACCTTTTAAGAAGCCCGACAAAGTAACCTCCTAAACACAACAGAACCAAGTATTCACTTTGAGGCTGGAATCTAGGTGCTGGGATTTGGAAATTGTCTGGAAGACTTCCTGCCAAACTGTCTTTCCCACTTGTAACTGGAGTTCTCCTATGAACAGTAAGCTTTTTTGTGTTAAATAGGTCGGTTTTCACTCCAATCCCAAAGAAGGCAATGCCAAAGAATGTTCAAACTACCACACAATTGTACGCATATCACACACTAGCAAAGTAATGCTCAAAATTCCCCAAGCCAGGCTTCAACATGAACCAAAACTTCCAGATGTTCAAGCTGGATTTAGAAAAGGCAGAGGAACCAGAGATCAAACTGCCAACATCCATGGGATCACCAAAAAAGCAAGAGAGTTCCACAAAAACATCTACTTCTGCTTTATTGACTACACCAAAGCCTGTGTCTGTGTGGATCACAACACACTGTGAAAAATTCTTCAAGAGATGGGAATACCAGACCACCTGACCTGTCTCTTGAGAAATCTGTATGCAGGTCAGGAAGCAACAGTTAGAATTGGACATGGAACAACAGACTGGCTCCAAATAGGAAAAGGAGTACGTCGAGGCTGTATATAGTCACCCTGCTTATTTAACTTATATGCAGAGTACATCATGCAAAATGCTGGATTGGGTGAAGCACAAGCTGGAATCAAGATTGTTGGAAGAAATATCAGTAACCTCAGATATGCAGATGACACCATCCTTATGGCAAGAAGTGAAGAGGAACTAAAGATCTTCTTGATGAAACTGAAAGAGGAGAGTGAAAAAGCTGACTTAAAATTCAACATTTAAAAAACAAAGATCATGGCATCCAGTCCCATCACTTCATGGCAAATAGATGGGGAAACAGTAGAAACAGTGACAGACTTAATCTTCTTGGGCTCCAAAATCACTGCAGATGGTGATTGCATCCATGAAATTAAAAGACACTTGCTCCTTGGAAGAAAAGCAATGACAAACCTAGGCAGCATATTAAAAAGCAGAGACATTACAAAGCTAACAAATATCTGTCTATACACTAATAATGAGAAAATAGAGAAATTAAGGACACAATTCACCACTGCAACGAAAGGAATAAAATACTTGGGAATATATCTCCCTAAAGAAACTAAAGACCTATATATAGAAAACTATAAAACACTGGTGAAAGAAATCAAAGAGGACACTAATAGATGGAGAAATATACCATGTTCATGGATTGGAAGAATCAATATAGTGAAAATGAGTATACTACCCAAAGCAATCTCTAGATTCAATGTAATCCCTATCAAGCTGTCAATGGTATTTTTCATAGAGCTAGAACAAATAATTTCATAATTTGTAATGGAAATACAAAAAACCTTGAATAGCCAAAGCAATCTTGAGAAAGAAGAATGGAACTGGAGGAATCAACCTGCCTGACTTCAGGATCTACTACAAAGCCACAGTCATCAAGACAGTATGGTACTGGCACAAAGACAGAAATATAGATCAATGGAACAAAGTAGAAAGCCCAGAGATGAATCCACACACCTATGGACACCTTATCTTTGACAAAGGAGGCAAGAATATACAATGGAGAAAAGACAATCTCTTTAACAAGTGGTGCTGGGAAAACTGGTCAACCACTTGTAAAAGAATGAAACTAGAACACTTTCTAACACCATACACAAAAATAAACTCAAAATGGATTAAAGATCTAAATGTAAGACCAGAAACTATAAAACTCCTAGAGGAGAACATAGGCAAAGCACTCTCCAACATAAATCATAGCAGGGTCCACTATGACCCACCTCCCAGAATATTGGAAATAAAAGCAAAAATAAACAAATGGGACCTAATTAAAATTAAAAAGCTTCTGCACAACAAAGGAAACTATAAGCAAGGTGAAAAGACAGCCTTCAGAATGGGAGAAAATAATAGCAAATGAAGCAACTGACAAAGGACTAATCTCAAAAATATATAAGCAACTCCTGCAGCTCAATTCCAGAAAAATAAACCACCCAATCAAAAAATGGGCCAAAGAACTCAATAGACATTTCTCCAAAGAAGACATACAGATGGCTAACAAACACATGAAAAGATGCTCAACATCACTCATTATCAGAGAAATGCAAATCAAAACCACAATGAGGTACCATTTCACGCCAGTCAGAATGGCTGCATTCCAGAAGTTTACAAGCAATAAATGCTGGAGAGGGTGTGGAGAAAAGGGAACCCTCTTACACTGTTGGTGGGCATGCAAACTAGTACAGCCACTATGGAGAACAGTGTGGAGATTCCTTTAAAAACTGGAAATAGAACTGCCATACGACCCAGCAATCCCACTGCTGGGCATACACACCGAGGAAACCAGAATTGAAAGAGACACGTGTACCCCAGTGTTCTTTACAGCACTGTTTATAATAGCCAGGACGTGGAAGCAACCTAGATGTCCATCAGCACATGAATGGATAAGAAAGCTGTGATACATATACACAATGGAGTATTACTCAACAATTAAAAAGAATTCATTTGAATCAGTTCTAGTGAGGTGGATGAAACTGGAGCCTATTATACAGAGTGAAGTAAGCCAGAAAGAAAAACATCAATACAGTATACTAACGCATATATATGGAATTTAGAAAGATGGTAACGATAATCCTGTATGTGAGACAGCAAAAGAGACACAGATGTATAGACCAGTCTTTGGGACTCTGTGGGAGAGGGAGAGGGTGGGATGATTTGTGAGAATGGCATTGAAACATGTATAATATCATATAAGAAACAAATCGCCAGTCCAGGTTCGATGCAGGATGCAGGATGCTTGGGCCTGGTGCACTGGGATGACCCAGAGGGATGGTACAGGGAGGGAGGTGGGAGGGGAGTTCAGGATGGGGAACACATATATACCCGTGGTGGATTCATGTTGATGTATGGCAAAACCAATATAATTTTGTAAAGTAATTAGCCTCCAATTAAAATAAATAAACTTAAAGTGAAAAAAAAGAAAGAAAGAAAGAAAAATAAAAAAGCAGAGACATTAGAAAGCTAACAAATTATCTGTCTAGTCAAAGCTATGGTTTTTCCAGTAATCATATATGGATGTGAGAGCTGGACCATAAAGAAAGCTGAGCACCAAAGAATTGATGTTTTTGAACTGTGTGTTAGAGAAGACTCTTGAGAGTCCCTTGGACTGCAAACCAGTGAATCAGGATATCAAACCAGTGGATCCTAAAGGAAATTAGTCCTGAATATTCATTGGAAGGACTGATACTGAAGCTCCAATACTTTGGCCACCTGATATGAAGAACTGATTCACTGGAAAAGACCCTGATGCTGAGAAAGACAGAAAGCAGGAGAAGGGGACAAGAGAGGATGAGATGGTTGGATGGCATCACTGACTCAATGGACATGAATTTGAGCAAGTTCTTGGAATTGGTGATGGACAGAGAAGCCTGTCATGCTGCAGTCCATGGAGTCGGACGCGACTAAGCAACTGAACTGAACTGAGTGTCCTCTGCTTCTCCAGTCAAACATACATGCTATATTCCCAAGAAGTTAGCACACTCATTTTCTCAAATCTTAGTATTGAATTAGTTTATTAAATTACAGGGTAGTTACCTAAAAGAAGAGATGGATGAGTTATTGGTTACTGAAGGATTATGAGTTAGGGGAGGGATAGAGAAAGAAGCAGACAGAAGAAATATGAGTACCAAAGAAAACCTTTGTCTACAGCATAATTTTGCTTCTGATCTGCCTTGATTAATACTTAAGGATGGCATTTTCAATACCTATAAGCAAAAATTAATGCTTCATATTTGTAAGTTGAATTTGTAACTTATTTTTAAATCATGTGAACTATAAAAGAACTAATGCAAGAGGGTAGCCAACTGTTGAGTTTATCTTTTAAAATAATTTAAGGGAAACCTAAGACATAGTAATTTTTAGTTTTCATACACTATATACCATACCTTACCGAAACATGGAGCTCAAACAGAAAAATTGAGGTTATCTAAAGCTTTTGCATATATAAGTATTTCTGAGCCTAATTATAGTTTTATTACATTTTATGAAGTGAGCAAGAGAAATTGTGTCTGCATCAATGTAGTGAAGGAGTTTCTCATCTCAAAAGCCCATCTGTATTGATATCAGAAAAGGGTAGGGGTGCAAAATGACAGCCGCTGGCTTGCCCTTTTACCTTTCTAACAAGGCTGGTGGCAACAATGAAGCTTAATCAATGCAATGGAAGTGGCATTTTGCAGTCAAATCAAATTAAATGGAAATGAAAGGAAAATCTGAGGTCCAACCTAAAGGCTGTTCCTCTTACCACTGAGGTCATCTCCATGGCAACTAAATGCTACAAATGTGTAGAGTAAATCCTTAACAAATCTGCAGAAAGCATGTCCAATTGAATATGATAGTGTCTGTCACTGTACTTTGTGGCTTTCTAAAAGCTTACATTAGAAGTAACAGAAAGGACTTCGGCCAGCGAGCAAGGAGAATAGCACAATTAATCTGACCACCCTCAGTGAGAGGGGTGCTCAACTTCTGAAAAACTGAACTCTACATAAGTGGGCAACTTAAAAGACAGACCAAGTTAAGTGGATTAGGTTCAAACTGCAATGTTTTCCACAACTGTTTTTACTTGGACTTACTCAGTTCAGAAATCTCCCTAGTCCTTCTAAAAGCCTTTTCACATCATGAGGAATAATTTGAATGGGGCTACCCCTGTCCATTCCATTTCCTTTTCTCAAGTACTCCCTTGGAGATGCATTACCCTCTCCTTTTTCAGGATGTGTTGAGAGCAGATGGATTTTAGGGTTGTGAGAAAGCAGTCTGTACTGGTACCAACAGGACAACAGCAGTGGCAACAGAGCTTCAAGGTGGTTTCCTCTCCACAGATGCTTCCAGAAGACTGCAACTCATCCCTATATGCCCCTAGATAATTTTCTATACCATGTGGGCAATGCCAACTGACCTGGGTAACTTGGAGTTGGTTTTCTGTTGTAGGCCACATTTTGCTGGAGGAAGTAAATCGATATCACCAAAACACGCACGTGCTCGGTCATGTCCAACTCTTTGCAACCCTATGGGCTGTAGCCCACCAGGTTCCTCTGTCCACGAGATTTTCCAGGCAAGAATACTGGAGTGGGTTCCCATTTCCTACTCCAGAGAATCTTCTCAACCCAAGGATCCAACCCATGTCTCCTGCATTGGCAGGCGGGTTCTTTACAGCTGAACCACCAGGGAAGCCCCATCATCAAACACACTTGCCCTACAAATGAAAAATCATTAGAGGCTTGCTCTCCTGAGAAAGCATGAATGTTCAGGTATCTGTGTGTGTTTGGCTTGAGACGTGGGCTCCTTCTACCAAATGACAACATATTTACAAAAGAAAGAATAGGGAAAAACACGTAAGTATACCAGAGTAGCCCAGTGATACGTATCAAATTCACTGTGTGAGCTGTACAATGAAAAATGTTCTTTTGAAGAAAGACACACCACACTGAGTCTAATATGCTCTATGCCAGTCATTTAAGTAAGCCATGAATGTGGCCTCTACAATTTTTTTTTTCGAAAACACTTAATCTGGAGTTTGCTCTCGATGCTGTCACTGTGCAGTATGAAAGACGTCAGCAGATTTATACCTTAGGTAAGAGAAATGGGGGGATGACAATTTGATGTGAAGTGACAGTTTTTGCTCAAATGCATAAAACCATGGGTCATTACATTCTATCCCCATTAAGATAGCAATTCACACTAATTAATTAATTCCAAGTAAGAAATTCTTATTCTCTGAGTGGTGGTGAAAATAGCAACAATGTGGCTAATGCAATAACAATAGTCCTTTATCAAAAATACATCATAAATTATCATCTTTTTGCAGTAGCACCAATTTCCTTTGGTTCAGGTAGTATATTTAATGATTTTTCACAATCTGTATAATAATAACAATAAGACCTAACCTTCACTGAACACTTATTCTGACAGTGATGACAAGCCAAGCAAAACAAAAACTGTTGTTCCTTGAAGTAAGTTTCTCCTGTGTAGCGCCAATGTTCTAAGGTTTACGATAACTACATACCAATTTTGTTTCATATTATCATCCCCGTAAAATTACACTTCAGTGTTAATGGAATATTACACTTTAATTATAAGGAGTATCCTCTGCTCTTGAAGACTCTCATGCCAGCTCAGTTATTAATCAGTAGCATTTAGGGTCACATCTCTGACCTTTCTCTTGCCAATATCCTTCAACTGTAAAATAAAGCTTATTCTATAGCTTCTTACCTTACTGGATTACCTGAGCAGTGAGATAATACACATGGAAAAGCTCTGGGGAGTATCCAACAATATATAGTCTATATATGATTATATTATTATATTGGAAAGACTTCTGTTACTTGTTCACACAGATCATTTTTGTAATGTTAAGAATATAGTTAAGTATCCATATTTACATTCATGCCAAATAGATAAGGAAACAGTGACTGACTTTATTTTCATGGACTCCAAAATCACTGAGGATGGTGACTGCAGCCATTAAAATTAAAAGACGCTTGCTCCTTGGAAGAAAAGCTATGACAAACATAGACAGCATATTTAAAAGCAGAGACATCACTTTGCTGACAAAGGTTCCATATAGTCAAAGCTTTGGTTTTTCCAGTAGTCATGTACGGATATGAGAATTGGGCCACAAAGAAGGGTAAGCACCAAAGAATTGATGCCTTCAAACTGCAGTGCTGGAGAAGACTCTTGAGAGTCCCTTGGACAGCAAGGAGATCAAACCAAACCATAATGGAGGTCGACCCTGAATGTTCACTGGAAGAACTAATGCTGAAGTTGAAGCTCCAATATTTTGGCCCCCTGATGTGAAGAGTCAAGTTACTGGAAAAGACCCTGATGCAGGAAAAGGTTGAGGGCAGGCGGAGAAGGGGGTGACAGAGGATGAAATGGTTAGATGGCATCATCGACTCAATGGACATGAGTTTGCGCAAACTCTGGGAGAAAGTGAAGGACAGGGAAGCCTGGTAGTCCAAGGGGTTGCAAAGAGTCGGACACCATCGAGTGTCTGAACAACAACAAATTACAGTAAGCCGGAGATTAATTGTAAACTTACATTTTCTTAACTCTATACCTCTGTAGAGTATACTTCATAGTCAAAATTAATTTCTTTTAGTCCAAGTATAATATTTAAAAGAAAATATTATATAATAACCTAAATAAACACTCTAAAATTTGCTTTTCAGAAACTGTTACGTAGCATGAGGTTATTTCCTTAGGATTAGCTTCTATGGGCTGGGGCTGGGCTTAGTTGCTCAGTCGTGTCTGACTCTTTGCAACTCCATGGACTGTAGGCCACCAGGCTCTTCTGTCCATGGGAATTCTCCAGGCAAGAATACTGGAGGGGGTTGCCATGCCCTCCTCCAGGGGATCTTCCCAACCCAGAGACTGAACTCAGGTCTCCCGCTTTGCAGGCAGATTCTTTACCGTCTGAGCCACCAGGGAAGCTCTAGCTTCTATTCCTAAAGTCAAATGCTAGAAGAGAAAAAAAAAAGGATTAGACCTTTGAATACTGAGGTCTGATAAGTTTTTATTGCATTAGACCTTTTTGACCATCTAAATGAGACAGAATAATACATTAAAGAGGATTCTTCCCAGCCCCCAAGATTGCTTTCTCCTCTGATTTAGTGCATTATACACTTAAAGCTATATTTACATTTTTCCATATAAGACACAGATGGCCAACAGGAAAATGAAAAGGTGCTCAATGTCATTAGGGAAATGCAAATCAAAGCCACAAGATACCATCTCACACCTGTTAGAACGCCTGGCATCAGAAAGACAAGAAACAAGTGTCAGGGAAGCACAAGTGGAGAAAAGGAAGCCCTTGCTCAATGTTGGTAGGAATGTAAACTGGTGCAGCCATATGGAAAACCGTATAGAGGATCTTCAAAAAACCAGTTAGAACTAATTGATATCTATCAGACATTTCATCCCAAAACAATGAATTTCACCTTTTTCTCAAGTGCACATGGAACCTTCTCCAGGATAGACCACATCCTGGGCCATAAATCTAGCCTTGGTAAGTTCAGAAAAATTGAAATCATTCCAAGCATTTTTTCTGACCACAATGCAGTAAGAGTAAATCTCAATAACAGGAGAAAATCTATTAAAAAGTCCAACATATGGAGGCTGAACAACACACTCCTGAATAACCAACAAATCACAGAAGAAATCAAAAAAGAAATCAAATTCTGCATAGAAATGAATGAAAATGAAAACACTACAACCCAAAACCTGTGGGACACTGTAAAAGCAGTCCTAAGGGGAAAGTTCATAGCAATACAGGCATACCTCAAGAAACAAGAAAAAAGCCAAATAAATAACCTAACTCTACACCTAAAGCAACTGGAAAAGTAAGAAATGAAGCACCCCAAGGTTAGTAGAAGGAAAGAAATCCTAAAAATTAGGGCAGAAATAAATGCAAAAGAAACAAAAGAAACCATAGCAAAAATCAACAAAGCCAAAAGCTGGTTCTTTGAAAGGGTAAATAAAATTGACAAACCACTAGCCAGACTCATCAAGAAACAAAGGGAGAAAAATCAAATCAATAAAATTAGAAATGAAAATGGAGAGATCACAACAGACAGCACAGAAATACAAAGGATCATAAGAGACTACTATCAGCAATTATATGGCAATAAAATGGACAATGTGGAAGAAATGGACAAATTCTTAGAAAAGTACAACTTGCCAAAACTGGATCAGGAAGAAATAGAAAATCTTAACAGACCCATCACAAGCACGGAAATTGAAACTGTAATCAGAAATCTCCCAGCAAACAAAAGCCCAGGTCCAGACGGCTTCACAGCTGAATTCTACCAAAAATTTAGAGAAGAGCGAACACCTATCCTACTCAAACTGTTCCAGAAAATTGCAGAAGAAGGCAAACTTCCAAACTCATTCTATGAGGCCACCATCACCCTAATACCAAAACCTGACAAAGATCCCACAAAAAAAGAAAACTACAGGCCAATATCACTGATGAACATAGATGCAAAAATCCTTAACAAAATTCAAGCAATCAGAATCCAACAACACATTAAAAAGATCATACACCATGACCAAGTGGGCTTTATCCCAGGAATGCAAGGATTCTTCAATATCCACAAATCAATCAACGTAATACACCACATTAACAAACTGAAGAATAAAAACCATATGATTATCTCAATAGATGCAGAGAAAGCCTTTGACAAAGTTCAACATCCATTTATGATAAAAACTCTCCAGAAAGCAGGAATAGAAGGAACATACCTCAACATAATAAAAGCTATATATGACAAGCCCACAGCAAACATTATCCTCAATGGTGAAAAATTGAAAGCATTTCCTCTAAAGTCAGGAACAAGACAAGGATGCCCACTTTCACCATTACTATTCAACATAGTTTTGGAAGTTTTGGCCACAGCAATCAGAGCAGAAAAAGAAATAAAAGGAATCCAAATTGGAAAAGAAGAAGTAAAACTCTCACTATTTGCAGATGACATGATCCTCTACGTAGAAAACCCTAAAGATTCCACCAGAAAATTACTAGAACTGATCAATGAATATGGTAAAGTTGCAGGATATAAAATTAACACACAGAAATCCCTTGCATTCCTGTACACTAATAACGAGAAAATAGAGAAATTAAGGAAACAATTCCATTCACCATTGCAATGAAAACAATAAAATACTTAGGAATATATCTTCCTAAAGAATCTAAAGACCTATATATAGAAAACTATAAAACACTGGTGAAAGAAATCAAAGAGGACACTAATAGATGGAGAAATATACCATGTTCATGGATTGCTAGAATCAATATAGTGAAAATGAGTATACTACCCAAAGCAATTTATAGATTCAATGCAATCCCCATCAAGCTACCAACAGTATTCTTCACAGAGCTAGAACAAATAATTTCTCAATTTGTATGGAAATACAAAAAAACCTCGAATAGCCAAAGCTATCTTGAGAAAGAAGAACGGAACTGGAGGAATCAACCTGCCTGACTTAAGGCTCTACTACAAAGCCACAGTCATCAAGACAGTATGGTACTGGCACAAGGACAGAAATATAGATCAATGGAACAAAATAGAAAGCCCAGAGATAAATCCACACACATATGGTCACCTTATCTTTGACAAAGGAGGCAAGAATATACAATGGATTAAAGACAATCTCTTTAACAAGTGGTGCTGGGAACACTGGTCAAACACTTGTAAAAGAATGAAACTAGAACACTTTCTAACACCATACACAAAAATAAACTCAAAATGGATTAAAGAGCTAAATGTAAGACCAGAAACCATAAAACTCCTAGAGGAAAACATAGGCAAAACACTCTCTGACTTACATCACAGCAGGATCCTCTATGACCCACCTCCCAGAATATCGGAAATAAAATCAAAAATGAACAAATGGGACCTAATCAAACTTAAAAAGCTTCTGCACAACAAAGGAAACTATAAGCAAGGTGAAAAGACAGCCTTCAGAATGGGAGAAAATAATAGCAAATGAAGCAACTGACAAACAACTAATCTCGAAAATATACAAGCAACTTCTACAGCTCAATTCCAGAAAAATAAATGACCCAATCAAAAAATGGGCCAAAGAACTCAATAGACATTTCTCCAAAGAAGACATACAGATGGCTAACAAACACATGACAAGATGCTCAACATCACTCATTATCAGAGAAATGCAAATCAAAACCACTATGAGATACCATTTCACACCAATCAGAATGGCTGCTATCCAAAAGTCCACAAGCAATAAATGCTGGAGAGGGTGCGGAGAGAAGGGAACCCTCTTGCACTGTTGGTGGGAATGCAAACTAGTACAGCCACTATGGAGAACAGTATGGAGATTCCCCAAAAAACTGCGAATAGAACTGCCTTATGATCCAGCAATCCCACTGCTGGGCATATACACTGAGAAAACCAGAATTGAAAGAGACACGTGTACCCCAATGTTCATAGCAGCACTGTTTGCAATAGCCAGAACGTGGAAGCAACCTAGATGTCCATCCACAGATGAATGGATAAGCAAGCTGCGGTACATATACACAATGGAGTATTACTCAGCCATTAAAAAGAATACATTTGAATCAGTTCTAAGGAGGTGGATGGAACTGGAGCCTATTATACAGAGTGAAGTAAGCCAGAAACAAAAACACAAATACAGTATACTAACGCATATATATGGAATTTAGAAAGATGGTAAAAATAACCCTATTTACGAGACAGCAAAAGAGACACTGATGTATAGACCAGACTTTTGGACTCTGGGACCGGGAGAGGGTGGGATGACTGGGGAGAATAGCATTGAAATATGTATAATATTATATCTGAAATGTATTAATTGTTCAAACTAAACACTATCATGTTACAATTTATTCATACTAGATGTTTGTAATGTTTCTGATAATCAATAAAAGAGATTCTTGATTAAAAAAAAAAATTTAATAAAAGAACTATCATATAACCCAGCAATTCTACTTCTGGGTATTTATCCAAAGAAAATGAAAACAGTAACTCAAAATGATATATGCACCCCTATGTTCACTTGGTTAATTCACATTAACCAAGATATGAGTAAATAAAGGAAATGTGATATACACAGACAATATTATTATTATTACTGAGTCATAAGTATGAAAGTCATAAGAATGAAATCTTACTATTCATGACAACATGGATGGACCTTGAGAACATTATAAAAGTGAAATAAGTCAGACAGATAAAAGACAAATACCTTATGATCTCACTTAAATGTAGAATCTAAAAAACAAACCAAAAAGCACATAAACAGCCAAACAAATAAAAACAAGCTCATGGATACAGAGAACAGCTTGGTGGTTGCTAGAGGAGGTAGGGAGGGAGGAAGTGAAGGGGTTACAAAGTATAAACTTCCAGGGTTAAAAATGTCATGAGGGAGCAATGCAAAGCATGGTGACTATACCATAATATTGAATTCCATATATGAAAGTTTCTCAGAGAGTATATCTTACGTGTTTTCATCACAAGAAAAAAAATGTAACAATGTATAGTGATGGATGTTAATAAGACCTACTGTGCTGATCATTCTACAATATATATAAAACTGAATCATCATATTGTACACCTGAAACTAATATAATGTTATATAGCAATTATATCTAATTTTGAAAAATAAAGCCTTATTTTTTTTCTTTTGTAAAAAAAATTTGCCCCACCTTTATCTCCATAGAAGCATATGGGGCAACTGGAGGTGTATCATCCATTGCAGAGTCTAAGTTTCAGCATTTCAATTGCTAACTCTCTAAGTACTGCTGAATCTGAAAACAAAGACAGGAAGCCCTGCCACAGATTATCACACATCATGCACTCTCAAGGAAACAGAATGACAAGATTTAAAAGTTACTATGTCATATTTACTTTGGAAATTGCCATTAGAACTGAAATATGGTTTGACAACACAGTTTTAAATTTATCAACGCTTAGAGATTTCATCTAACTAATAAACTTGTGGCTTCATAAACCCACAAACCTCCGGCAAGGCTATCTGATTTGAAAAGGGTGTGAGCTTGCCAGGTGGAAGGAAGCAGATGCCATCTATGGATTGGTGAACCGCAAAGTGTCTGTCTATTTTCAGAGATTACAGGGATGGCTCTGGTGCCATTGGTTAAGATAGCAAATTGATTTCTTCAATAAACCAGTGCTCTCATTCACTCACCACAATTTTCGAAAATTGCCCCTTTGATCTGAAGTTTCCAATCCTGGTCAGGCGTCATTTTTTATTTTGGAACACTGAAATCTACACTCTGTGGCTATTTTTTCCTTACATGACCAGAAACACAAACCTTTCTCTCCTCATTCACTCCACTGAAACTGAATGTGTTTCTTTAAATTGGCTTACATATTTACTGACTTTTTCAAATAAAAACTTTAAAACAAATGTAAAATTTCATCAGTTTAAAAGTGTGTTGACACAGAGGAGTTGCCAACTTAGTGGTATCTGTGAACAGATTAAGGACTGCTTCAGATAAGAAGTTTTGATCACTGATTTTCCTCTAATGGAAATTAGAGGAACTGTGGAATCTGCACCCTGGGAAATGATGGAATATTTGCAGAAATATTCATATCTATGTGCGTTTATATATGTTTATATGATATGTGGGTATAAGGACACGTGAAAAGTGAAAAAAGCGAAAGTGTTAAGTCACTCAGTTTTGTCTCATTCTGCGACCCCATGGACTGTAGCTCAGGCATCCCGGTGGCTCAGAGGTTAAGAATCCACCTGCAATGCAGCAGATGCAGGTTCAATCCCTGGGGTCGGGAAGATCCCCTGGAGGAGGGCATGGCAACCTACTCCAGTATTCTTGCCTGAAGAATCCCGTGGACAGAGGAGCCTGGCAGGCTACAGTCTATAGGGTTGCAAAGAGTTGGACATGACTGAAGTGACTTAACATGTCTGTGCATGGAATTCTCCAGGCAAGAATACTGGAGTGGGTAGCTATTCCCTTCTCCAGGAGATCTTCCCAACCCAGGGATCCAATCCGGGTCTCCCACATTGCAGGCAGATTCCTTACCATCTGAGACACCAGGGAAGGCCTAGTACACATGTACCGATACTCAATATTATGGAATGTGGAACCTGTGTTTGTTTTGTTTTGCATTCCCTACTGCTACTTCTAGTAAAAGCTAATATTTTTTGAGAACTTAATATAATGCAAGCATTCTTCTAGTTACTTTATGTGTATTAATAAAAATCCCATGAGACAGGAACTATTATTAGTCCCACTGTACATATGAGGTGCAGAATTTAAAACACTTGTCCAAGTCTCACAGCTAGTAAAATGGGCTAGTAAGCTGGGTGTGTTTTCAACAAGAACCATGTTCCCATGAACCCTGAAATAAGAAGCATTTAGAAAATGCTCCTCTTCTGACCTTCTAGTCGATTAAGCCTTTAGGTTATGGAGTACCACTGATAATTCGAAGGTAATTTTAGGAATGGTGGTGAGGCTAACTGCATTGATAGAGATGACAGGACTGATGATAACAATGATCTACTACTGAATGAGCTCTTGGTGTTAGTAATTGTGCTCAGGGCTCTATACCTCATTTAATGCTCAGAAAGCACAGTGTGAGGCTCCTACACAAAGCCCATTAAATCAAATCATTAAGGATGAAGTCCAAGAAACGTATGCTTTCTAAACCTCCCCAGGGAATGTGATAGAGTCAGATGGAGACTGTAACCTACAGTATTCCACAGTGCTGGTTTTTTCCACAAGCCATACATAGGAAATGCAGCCCATTTCACTTTTTAAAGTGCACCAAAGGTATTTGCTTTGTTTTTAAATGCATTCTCATTACCAAAACCGCCAGGAAAGTCTTACTTCCTTCACTTAATTCGTCCCTATGTAATCTAAAACCATTCCCTTTTCTGTCTCCTTAGTAAAGGTAAGGAGCTAGCCCTCATATCTAGTTCAGAAAATTATAAGGGATTAAAGTCTGATGATGATCTGATACTAAATCATCTCACCTGAAACTCTAGGGCAAAAGTATTTACACTGTCAGATGCCTTCATTCGTTTCTCTGCTCATTCATTCAACAAGCATTAGTTGGTACCTACTCTGTGTCGGTCCCTGTGAGAGCCATGGGCACATGAACCCTAGACTTGCACAGTTAACCATTTGGCAAAGAAGACAGAAACCAATGAACGCTCTTCAGCATGTGTGTTATGATGGAGCTATGCACAGCATGCAATGAGCAAACAGAGGCAGAGACTTAACTCATCCTACAGAACCAGGGAAGGCTTCCAACAAGATGTGCTGCCTAAAGTGAATCATGAATGAATAGAAGTTATCAGCCAGGCTGAGAAAGGAGGAAGAAAACTGTGGGCAGAGAAAACAATAGGTGCAGACAAACATAGGTAGAGAACCATGGGCTACATGCAGGAAACCACAAATAATCCACTCTCTGGAAAAGATGGGCTGTACATGTGTGTTTGTTCAGTCGCTCAGTGGTGTCTGACTCTTTGCGACCCCATGAGCTGTAGCCCACTAGGCTCCTCTGTCCATGGAGTTTTCTTGGCAAGAATACTCAAGTGGGTTGCCATTTCCTTCTCCAGGGGATCTTCCTGACCCAGGGATCAAACCCACATCTCCTGCATGAGCAGACAGATGCTTTACCCCTGAGTTGTACATGAGGGGAAATATGGGCCCATGATCAGTTCAAAATGGCCCCTTACACCACTCTGGGAGTTTGGAGTTTACCCTGGTTATGACAGAGAAACATACAACAATTTTAACAGTAGGAGTTTTATGGTCAGATTTATATTTTAGAAAAGCTGGCCCAATGCAATGGGCAGGAAGTTTGGAAGAGAGCAACACTGGGGCCCAAAGGAACTGGAGTCACTGAATTCATGACAACCTGTTAATAAGAAAGCACACTGTACAGATATTTAAAGAGGAGTTGTCAGGATCTGGTGGCTGGCTGGATAGAGCAGGTGAAGGGAATAAAACCTCATAAAGCCTGCAGGGCTCTGAAAAGAGCTCAGGTAGCACAGAGACAAGAGCAGGGCTCTGGGCCAACGTGCTTGCAAAGCCTGGTGCTGTCTTTGTCTAGCAGTGTAATCTTGGGCAAGTTATGTAATCTCTCTGATGTCTTCTCACCTGTAAAATACGGATACACCATGGTATACCTTCCTCACCGGATCATTATGAAGATTTTATTAGTTAACATAACAATATCTAAAGTACTAAAAACAGAGTTTGGAACACAGTAAGTACTATGTCAGTATTACTAGCTTTTATAGATGCGATTATCTAGTGGGATTTGTTCATTTTCCAGGCGCAGCCCCAAATATTAGAACTGTGTTAAAACTGATCCTGGACCTCAGAGAATCCAGAAATTTCTCACATGCACTCAGGTCAGAAATGTGTTTGCATTTGGTCAAAACACAACAGAACAGTTCTCCCGGAGTCCCCTCCTGTTCCCACTGTTGAGCATGACTTGGATGTCTGGTCTCTCAGTTCTTGAAGTCTTTATTATGTTTGTGTTGTCGATCACCTACAGCTTTACCTTTTATTTTAAATATTCACATTGTTCTTCCTTTGCTTCCATTTTCTTGGTCTTTGGAGATTTTTAATAATGTTTCCAAAAGAGATGAATTATTTCTCTACTGAGCTTCACAATGCCTGGCCTGTTTCCGCCCTAACTTTTGTAATTTAACCTTTCTCTCCTTTGTTTCTGCTTTGGTTCCTGATTTTTATGTTAGGGTTTTCTTGGCTTCTCTTTTTGGTGGCTTTTTATTTCTAGGTTGGGTTTCTCCCCCTTGCACATTCATGTTCTAGATTCACCATTTTGTGATGCTTTTTATTTCACTCGTGCCTTTTGAGCTTTCAATTCTGTACTAAAACATACAAAGGACCACTCACTCTCTGTGATACCCCCGGTGAGCGCATTATGAAAATGTTAAACAAAACAAAAAAAAAAAACAAAAATTCCCTAGACATATGCAGCTTATGAATAGATATCTATTCTCTGTGGAATGAAGAAATCTGGTTTTACTTTGCAACGCTCACTTTGTGGGTGCTTGATACACTAAACTCAGCTTGTAAATTACTAGACCGGGTATCCACGGGAAAGGATGAATGCCTCGTACCAAAATCCTTCCCTCCATCAAGCTAACTGATTACAACTGGAGTTTCCTCAAATGAGCTTGTTTGATAATTTGTCTCATTACTACTGAAAAGGAAATGGAAATCAAGGACTTGAGGGCAGAAAGCAGTAAGCAAATATGATCAAAGGTTATACTGTAGAAAGGCTGATTTAGTGTAAAATAATTTAAAAATAAAAATTAGTGTCATAGCCAATAAGATATAGATAATAAACTTTTCAACTATTAATTAGGCTAGTATATGCTATACAAAGTCACTGTATGTGAGAAGGCTTTACGGCATCAAGTACAGATGGCTTTAAATGCAAACCAAAGTACAGATGATATACAAAACCCACACTGAGTGCCATTTATTACTTTCCTACTAATTCTAGGTTTAGACTGTACTTTGAATTTGATTGCCCAATTACCCACATCTATATTATATCATCTCTAAGCATCATTACAACATCAGCTTCAATCTTGTGGGAAGGACTGTAAACAAAGGCCAGTTGGCTAAAGATAGATCATTACTGACACATCCACAATAAGGGAGGTAACTAGGAGTAATGAGTATAATCAAGAGAAGTAAATTCAGGCTAAATACCAAGAAAGAATGTTCAACAGTGAGGACAGATTAAGGCAGGAACCTTCCAAGATAAGTGATGGTGATCACTGAAACATTTACTAAGAACAGCTTTTCATTCGTAAGGGTGCTTGATAAAGGATTCCAAACAGTTAGAGAACTAGAAATGGGGGAACTCTCTGTTTTTAGCTTGGAAAAGTTAAACATAAAGAAAACAGGGTGATGATGTGACTTCCTCACAAACTAGGAAAAGGTGCCTTTACAAAATCATCTATTATTGTGAAATACTGGGAAACACTGTTGTCAAAAGCATTTTGGAGTCTGAATGATCTGAGATAAGTCTCAGATCATTTACTAACTGATGAACTTTCATAAGATACTTAATCTGTGGGAGCCTCAGTTTCCACAACCACAAATGAGTATACAAAAGCCTGATTTGCAGGGTTACTATACAATTAAAATACAATAGTATATAAATGAATCCAAGCATTAATTACCTGGAATACTGAAAATATTAAATAAATGGTATTTTATTTAATAAATAAATTATTATTAGATTTTTAATTCTCAATAATTTTTGTGAGGCATTTTGATCTATTACCATTCACAAATAAGCATTTCTTTTTCAAAATAGTCAATAAAAACTCAACTTTCAGGGCTTCCCTGGTGGCTCAGTGGTAAAGAATCCACCTGCCAATGCAAGAGACACAGATTTGATCCCTGTTCAGGAAGATCCCACATGCCACAGAGCAAATAAGCCCGCGCACCACGACTACTGAGCCTGTGCTCTACAGCCCAGGAGCCACAACTACGGAGCCTGTGTATATCATCTCCTGAAGTTCACACACTCTAGAGCCCATGCTCTGCAACAAGAAGCCCACTAACTAAAATGAAGAGTAGCCCCCACTCCCTGCAACTAGAGAAAAGCCCAGGCAGCCACAAAGACCCAGCAGAGCCAAAAATAAATAAATAAATGTTCTTTAAAAACTCAAGTTTCATTGCTATTTCACAGATGATCTGGGGCAAGAGTTTTAAACCCAGTTTTCTCAGACATCTAGCAAAACCAAGTTATGATTGGTACACCTATCTTAACTCATAAAGTTTGCACACATCCAAAGAGCTGGGTCTTTTGACCTCTGATACTCTTGTCATCCTATTCTCTTCAATGTGATAAATAAATGATGAATTTTAAACTTCATAATTAATCAGAACAATTAAGGGCTGGCATTTTCTGGTCAATTATATTTTATCTTTCTGACTACCTAACTAGAAATTTGTTTTTGTCTAAATTTTTAATATAAAAAGTTGTTAGTATATATTACTATGACGTTCTACCTTAGAAGTAATACATCATGAACATAATCTAATATTTCCATTAAGGAGACTCTTATACTACTCCCATCATCATTATTCTGAATATTAATTATCATTGAAAAACACAGGATATTAAAGATGTATGAGATTGAGTCATCTCAGATTGACCCATGCTCTTGAAACTGTTTATATTAAATAACTGAAATCTTCTTGTTTCTTCAAAATGATAAATGTGGGTCATGGAGGTGGGGGAGTGGTGCCTGGGGTGCTGACAGTTAAAGATGTTTCTAGAGTTCTGGTAAACTGACAATAAAAAGAAATGTTAGTGTGTGTTACTGATGAAATAAATAAGCATACGTTATACTCCAACTTATAAAATCATAAATGAACCAATTAAATGAAAATGGTGTAGCTTTCACACATCAGTTATGTTATCAAAAAAAGTTTTTCAGTAAGTTTTTGCACTTTTAATAAGCAACAGCATTAGTCAGTAAAAAATAAGAACTCTGATGCATTCAGAGAGACTATAGATCTAAACCAGACAAAACAAAGCCTCATAAAGGTGTTTGTTCATTAATTTTTAAAAGGGCAGACTTCGAGTTGTTATCAAGTCAACTGGCACCAAACCGTACTCAATTTAGTGCAACTACAAAGTGGAACTCATAGTCTACAATGGCAGAGTTTTTGATCACACTAATTAACAGCCATTTTGTTTAAAATAAACAGATACGAGTCTAATTGCCTTTTTTACATAAGAAAGAGAAGATCTTAAAAGTAAAAACATGTAAAAAAAATTTTTAAAGATCAGACAAATGCCACTCAAATAGGTAAGCGAAGTTGCCTGTGAAAGGAACCCAGAGGAAGTCAGACTGTTCACTGACTGACAGCCCAGTGAAGCAAAAGGAACAGGAGCCCAAACAGGTTAAAGGGAATCACAAGGGCATGGCCTGTAACTACTCATCTTTTCATCATATTTCCTCACAGAGGCGTGTACCTTAGTTCGTAATGTAGTAGGCAATAGCAGGTCTGATACTCCTAATTAGGACAGACCTCTGCTAATGGACAAATCATTCCTTCTACCCTAGCATACATTGCCAGTGGAGGATGTACTGCAATAAAATTCCAAAGATAAATTGTTAACTAAGTTCCAGATATTTTATTTGAATTTGGGTTCAGATGAATAAGCTATATATATATATATATATATATATATATATATAGCTTCCCTGATAGCTCAGTTGGTAAAGAATCCACCTGCAATGGAGGAGATCCCAGATCAATTCCTGGGTCAGGAAGATCCGCTGGAGAAGGGATAGGTTACCCACTCCAGTATTCTTGGGCTTCCCTGGTGGCTTAGCTGGTAAAGAATCTGCCTGCAATGCAGGAGACCTGGGTTCGATCCCTGGGTTGGGAAGATCCCCTGGAGAAGGGAAAAACTACCCACTCCAGTATTCTGGCCTAGAGAATGCTATGGACTCTATAGTCCATGGGTGGCAAAGCGTCAAACATGACATTATATAACACACATATAAAATGTTATATGTAATGTAACTTAAGCCATGAACAAAATAACATAATTTAAAAACAATACCTATGGTGTCATCTATGGTGACTTATTAATACATATAGCAATATAATAGGTACATCGTTCTGCAATACATAATACCAACAAGTATATGAAATAATCTTTTTTAGAGCATCACCTGATTTTAGCCTCTGCAAAGAATTTCCCCCCCTTTAGTTTACCCACAGTACGAACTATTCAAAAACATTCATCTTTCCATTACTTTTTATATCCTCTGTTGCTAAGACAGTACTATGCAGAAAGTGCCTTTCCAAAGTGTCTGGGGGAACCACTTTTAAAACTAAGTAAATATGATCAGCCTACACTATTATCTGCATTCAGAATAAGATTAAGGCTGAAACCAATGCTGTGTTCGTATATGTTTAACAATCAGCTCTTCAGGAGGGGGGGAAAAAGCCCTGACTAAATAGCATTTGCAAATTTCCTGGTGAAATATTTCCTGATGGCCGATTTCAAGGTACCACCCCACCGCGAAATCACTGACCAGGGAGGTGGGAAGAGAAGCACACACAGGCTCACAAGAGCTGGTGCAAGGCTACAAGGGCCAGTGAGGTCACAGCACTGGTTGAACACAATAGCAAAACCCTGCAGTAAGACTCTGGTGTTTTCAATCATCTACATTTGTAAAGCTCCACCATTTAAATTTACTTTTCCCATACTTGTTTTTTACTTTTTACTCTTTTTTACTTTTTAAATGATGAAAGTATAATAACACATTTACAGGAGATTTGGAAAATACAGGAAAAAATACATATAGTTCCACCATATGTTACAATTATTTTTAAGTAGCTAAATGAAGATTTTTAGTTAGAGCATCAATATTAAACTCTCAAAAATTAATAGAATAAATAGACAGAAAAGTAGAAGGATATATTAAGAGTAGACCTGAAAAGCACTATGGACCAATTCAACGTAACTAAGATTTTTTTTTTTTTTTTTTTTTTTATCAAGAATCTCTTTTATTGATTATCAGAAACATTACAAACATCTAGTATGAACAAATTGTAACATGATAGTGTTTAGTTTGAACAATTAATACATTTCAGATATAATATTATACATATTTCAATGCTATTCTCCCCAATCATCTCACCCTCTCCTGGTCCCAGAGACCAAAAGTCTGGTCTATACATCAGTGTCTCTTTTGTTGTCTCGTAAATAGGATTATTTTTTACCATCTTTCTAAATTCCATATATATGCGTTAGTATACTGTATTTGTGTTTTTGTTTCTAGCTTACTTCACTCTGTATAATAGGCTCCAGTTCCATCCACCTCCTTAGAACTGATTCAAATGTATTCTTTTTAATGGCTGAGTAATATTCCATTGTGTATATGTACCACAGCTTGCTTATCCATTCATCTGTGGATGGACATCTAGGTTGCTTCCACGTTCTGGCTATTGCAAACAGTGCTGCTATGAACATTGGGGTACAGGTGTCTCTTTCAATTCTGGTTTTCTCAGTGTATATGCCCAACAGTGGGATTGCTGGATCATAAGGCAGTTCTATTCGCAGTTTTTTGAGGAATCTCCATACTGTTCTCCAAAGTGGCTGTACTAGTTTGCATTCCCACCAAGAGTGCAAGAGGGTTCCCTTCTCTCCGCACCCTCTCCAGCATTTATTGCTTGTGGACTTTTGGATAGCAGCCATACTGATTGGCGTGAAATGGTATCTCATAGTGGTTTTGATTTGCATTTCTCTGATAATGAGTGATATTGAGCATCTTTTCATGTGTTTGTTAGCCATCTGTATGTCTTCTTTGGAGAAATGTCTATTGAGTTCTTTGGCCCATTTTTTGATTGGGTCATTTATTTTTCTGGAATTGAGCTGTAGAAGTTGCTTGTATATTTTTGAGATTAGTTGTTTGTCAGTTGCTTCATTTGCTATTATTTTCTCCCATTCTGAAGGCTGTCTTTTCACCTTGCTTATAGTTTCCTTTGTTGTGCAAAAGCTTTTAAGTTTGATTAGGTCCCATTTGTTCATTTTTGATTTTATTTCCAATATTCTGGGAGGTGGGTCATAGAGGATCCTGCTGTGATGTAAGTCAGAGAGTGTTTTGCCTATGTTTTCCTCTAGGAGTTTTATGGTTTCTGGTCTTACATTTAGCTCTTTAATCCATTTTGAGTTTATTTTTGTGTATGGTGTTAGAAAGTGTTCTAGTTTCATTCATATGGAGGGGTCTTGTTTTTGTATCCATTCAGCCAGTCTCTGTCTTTTGGTTGGGGCATTCAACCCATTTACATTTAAGGTAATTAATGATAAATATGATCCCGTTGCCATTTACTTTGTTGTTTTGGGTTTGAATTTATATATCCTTTTTGTGTTTCCTGTCTAGAGAATGTCCTTTAGTATTTGTTGGAGAGCTGGTTTGGTGGTGCTGAATTCTCTCAGCTTTTGCTTGTCTGTAAAGGTTTTGATTTCTCCTTCATATTTGAATGAGATCCTTGCTGGGTACAATAATCTGGGCTGTAGGTTCTTTTCTTTCATCACTTTAAGTATGTCTTGCCATTCCCTCCTGGCTTGGAGAGTTTCTATTGAAAGATCAGCTGTTATCCTTATGGGAATTCCCTTGTGTGTTATTTGTTGTTTTTCCCTTGCTGCTTTTAATATTTGTTCTTTGTGTTTAATCTTTGTTAATTTGATTAATATGTGTCTTGGGGTGTTTCGTCTTGGGTTTATCCTATTTGGGACTCTCTGGGTTTCTTGGACTTGAGTGATTATTTCCTTCCCCATTTTAGGGAAGTTTTCAACTATTATCTCCTCTAGTATCTTCTCATGGTCTTTCTTTTTGTCTTCTTCTTCTGGGACTCCTATGATTCTAATATTGTAACGTTTAATATTGTCCTGGAGGTCTCTGAGATTGTCCTCATTTCTTTTAATTCGTTTTTCTTTTTTCTCCTCTGATTCCTTTAATTCTGCCATTCTATCTTCTAATTCGCTAATTCTATCTTCTGCCTCTGTTATTCTACTATTTGTTGCCTCCAGAGTGTTTTGGATCTCATTTATTGCATTATTCATTATATGTTGATTCTTTTTTATTTCTTCTAGGTCCTTGTTAAATCTTTCTTGCATCTTCTCAATGCTTTTTTCCAGACTATTTATCCATGATTCCATTTTGCTTTCCAGATTTTGGATTAATTTCACGATCATTATTTGGAATTCTTTATCAGGTAGGTTCGCTATTTCTTCCTCTTTTGTTTGGTTTGGTGGGCTTTTATCCTGTTCCTTTACCTGCTGGGAATTCTTCTGTCTTTTCATCTTGTTTAAATTGCTAAGTTTGGGGCGTCTTTACTGTATTCTGGTAGTCTGTGGAGTTCTCTTTATTGTGGCGTTTCTGCACTATATGTGGGTTTGTACCGGTGGCTTGTCGAGGTTTCTTGTTTATGGAAGCTTGTATCGGTGTTCTGGTGGGTGGAGCTGGATTTCTTTTCTCTGGGGTGCAGTGGAGTGTCTAGTAGTGAGTTATGAGATGTCTATGCTTTTGGGGTCGCTTTGTGTAGCCTGTGTATTGGAGCTCAGGCTGTGTTCTTGTTTTTCTGGAGAATTTGCTTGGTATGTCTTGTTGTGGAACTTGCTGGTCTTTGTGTGATGCTTGGTTTCAGAGTAGGTATGGAGGCTTTTAATGAGCTCCTGTCAATTAGTGTTTCGTGGGATCAGGGTATGGACTTAAGCCTCCTGGTTCCAGTTATTGGTCTTATTTTTACAGTAGTCTCAAAAACTTCTTCTTCTATAATGCATTCCACAACTGGACTGCTCAGAGATGTTCACGGAATTATACATAGAAGGAAAAAGGGAGGAAGGAGACAGAGGTGGTCAGGAGGATAAAAGGAGGGAGTGTGAAGGAGAGAGACAGATCTAGTCAGTAATCATTAAAGAAAAGAAAAAAGGAAAGGAAAAAAGCAAAGGACAAAAAGGAAAAAGGAAAAAAAAAAACAGGGTCGCAAAAGTTATATCTAAACGTGGAGATTAAAGAAGTACTAGAGGATAAAAAAAATAATAATAATAAAAAAAAATAAAAGAAACAAAACAAACAACAACAAAAAAAAATTAAAAGGGAAAAAAAAATTTTTGTTTTCCTTTTTCCAATTAAAAAATAATAAAAATTTAAAAAATATATATATATATTAAAAAAAGAAAAGAAAAAAAAAAAAAAGGAAATAATGATGGGAAAAATAGTAACAATATATATAAGAGTTTCTCTATTATTGTTGTGGGTTCAGTTCATTTTCAGCTAGTTCCTTGTTCCGGCTTAAATTTCTCAAGATCTATAGGCCCCTTTCTCTGTGGTTGTTCTGTATAGTTCTTTGTTCTGTGCACGGTTCGGCGGTGTTCTGGGCCAAGGCCCGCCACTCGTGTGGTCGGTGCTGCACAATCTGGATTGCCGGCCCAAACTACTCCAGTTAGGCAGCACTCCAGACAATCAGGCAAACGAAGTCTGCGCTGAGGCCCGCAGAGGGGGAGGGGGTCGGCGACGGGAATGGCGGGCGGGCGCGTGGGGGAGGGGATGGGGTGGCCCTCGTGGGAGCCGCCGGCACAGCGGGCGGGGGCACGCCTGCGCGGGAGTGGCCGGCGGGGGAGCGTCCAGTGGGGGAGAGTCCCGCGGGGGAGCGTCCCTCTGGGGAGCGCCGGCAGCGGAGCGTCCCGCGTGGGAACGGCCAAGGCGTCTCCCTGCCCAGCCCCGGCTCCCCAATGGCAGATGCGGGCGTTTGCAGCGGTGCTTTTCCGCTGCGGAAGTTACCGCAGGGCCCGCAGTCTGTGGGTTCTAATTGCTCAACTGTTCTCCTCCCTGTTATGATAGTCTCCGTGTTTCCCAGGTTCGGCGCAGATTCCGCAGGGAGAGTGTTTCCTGGTGTTTGGAAACTTCTCTTTTTGAGACTCCCTTCCCCGGACAGAGGTCCGCCCCTCCCTCTTTGTCTCTCTCTGGCTTCTATATTCTTTCCTACCCCTTTAGAAGGCAGTGAGTTGCTTTTCTGGGTGTCCGACGTCCTCCGCCAGCACTCCGAAGCTGTTTGTGGTATTTACTCGGCGCCCAGATGTCCCATTGATGAATTTGTGGAGGAGAAAGCGTATTCCCCGTCCTAATCCTTCGCCATCTTAACCGGAAGTGGTATGTCAATTCAACGTAACTAAGATTTATGTAATTTTCACACAACAGTAGGAAATAGATTCTATTCAAGTTTCCATGCACTATAAACTAGGAGACACTGGAGCAGATCCAAGGACATAAGACAAGGTGCAAAAATGTCACAGTCTAAAGGTATTGAAATCAGTCTGTTCTCTTATCACTGTGGAATTATGTTAGAAATCAATATCAAAAGATTTTTTAAAATAACCCACATATTATCAAGTGCAGAGTGACATTTACCAGGAGAGATCTTTGACTTAGCCATTGAAAACCTCAATAAAGTTAGAAGACTGAAAAAAAACACAGAGGATGATTGCAGAGAAGAAAACATTTAAATGAGAAATTAATATCAAAGTAAGAAATTAATATCAAAGATACTTTTAAAAAGCCCATGTATTTGGAAATTAAACGTCCATTTTTAAATGATGGGTGTATCTAAAGACCCATAACAAGGAAAACTAGAATATATTTGTAACAATAATAATGAAAAGAGAATTTACTATAATTTGCTACATGCAGCTAAAGTTGCTCAATGCAACTAAATATACTGAGGAATCTTGAATAAGATATGAAAACAAATAATGGACACTGGCATAAAATTTTGTGAAATTTGAACAAAATCTATAGTTAATAAAATTGAATCACATGCTAATTTCCTGATTCTTTTTACAACATTTTTCTTTATATTCTCAGAACTGGATTAGAAGTTTCAAGCCTTAATTTTTAAAAGAAAAAAACCACTAAGATAATGAACTTTCTAGACTTTTAGCAGTAATACTAGATGCCAAAATACATGGAACTATATCAAAGTTTTTGAGGGAACAGAAATTAGAAATCTAGCTAGCATTCTACTCATACTAAGTCAAACAAGTGGAATCAAAATGTCACAAATTTTTTAGCTAGGCAAAAATTCATGTTTTCTAAAATATATGTATTTTCTCACACATACTATTTACATATATATGTGTGCGTGTAAATATATATATATATACACACACACATATATATACACACAAAAGCTTTTCTACTACATTTGATGAAGGCTTGAGAAAGAACAAAAACAAAAAAGAGAAAGAAATTGGAAAATATAAACTAAATGAAATGGGAGCACTCAATATGAAATTTAAAAAGTGAAACAAACTAGATAAAAGTAAAAGATCATCATATAGTCCAGTTATTTTTAAACATGGCTTCTCATAGAAACACACATGGAGCTTTGGAGAAAAAAAGCAATACCTGGGTATTTGTATTTTTCAAAAAATTCCAAGGTAACTCTGATATGCATCTGGATTTTAAAAAACTGATTACAGGTTTTTCCTTTAAATAGTAGTTTCAGTGATATTGGAGAAAGAAATGCAACCCACGCCAGTATTCTTGCCTGGGAAATCCCATGGACGGAGGAACCTGGTAGGCTACAGTCCATGGGGTCACAAAGAGTCGGACACGCCTGAGCGACTTCACTTTCTTCCTTTCTTCCTTTAGTGATATAGAATTCTATTAGTTTCTGTTGATAAATCATGATGCAATGGTATTAAGTGAATAATATTAATAGTTATATAATCACAATATTAAAAGGTGTTATCAGTTTTCACAATCAATAGCCAGGAGAAAAAAAATAAAAGATAATGATAATTGTAAGCCATAATGCAAACATGATTGACCTAACAATATAAATTAACTACATATACTTTGGAGGGTTAAGTAGAGTGATGTAGTAAGTAAAAAAGCATACATACACATGTTTTCATCTGCCCAGCCGATCTGTGTTTTTTGGTTGGTGCATTTAATCCATTTATACTTAAGGTAATTATCAATATTTATGATCCTATTACCATTTTCTTACTTGTTTTGGGTTTATTTTATGTAAGTCTTTTACTTCTCTTGTGTTTTGTACCTAGTGAAGTTCTTTTAGCATTTGTTGGAAACTTGGTTTGGTGGTGCTGAATTCCCTTAACTTTTGCCTGTCTGGAAAGTTTTTGATTACTTGCTGGCTGGGTGCCTGGAGAATCCCAGGGACGAAGGAGCCTGGTGGGCTGCCATCTATGGGGTCGCACAGAGTCGGACACAACTGAAGCGACTTAGCAGCAGCAGAGTACTCTTGGTTGTAGGTTCTTCCCTTTTATCACTTTAAATACATCATGCCATTCTCTTCTGGCTTGTAGAGTTTCTATTAAGAAATCAGCTGATAACCTTATGGGAGTTCCCTTGTATGTAATTTGTCACTTTTCCCTTGTTGCTTTTAATATTTTGTCTTTGTTTTTAATTTTTTTCAGTTTGATTACTATGTATTCCTTAGGATAAACCCACTAAGGGATATCCCGCCTGGCATAAACCTACTAAGGTCCTGCATCTACTGGACCTGGTTGACTATTTCCTTTCATGTTAGGGAAATTCTCAGCTATTCTCTCTTCAAATATTTTCTCAGGTCCTTTCTCTCTCTCTCTTATCCTTCTGGGAACCCTATACTATGAATATTGGTGCATTTAATGTTGTCCCAGAGGTCTCACAGGTTGTCTTCATTTCTTTTCATCCTTTTTTCTGTATTCTGTTCCGCAGCAGTGATTTCCACCATTCTGTGTTCCAGGTCACTTATCTGTTCTTCTGCCTCGATTATTTTGCTGTTGATTCCTTCTAGTGTATTGTTCATCTCTGTTTGTTTGTTCTTTAGTTCTTCTAAGTCTTTGGTAAATATTTCTCATATCTTCTCTATTCTTTTTCCAAGATTCTGTCTCATCTTCACTATCGTACTCTGAATTATTTTTCTGGAAGGTTGCCTATCTCCACTTCATTTAGTTGTTTTTCTGGGGTTTTATCTTGTCCTCTCATCTAGAACATAACCCTCTGCTTTTTCATTCTGGTTGATTATCTGTGATGTGGTTTCCATTCTGTGGGACTGTGGTTCTTCCTACTTCTTCTGTCTGCCCTCTGGTGGATGCGGCTAAGAAGCTTGTGTAAGCTTCCTGATGGGAAAGACTGGCAGTGGGAAAAACTGGGTCTTGCTCTGGTGGGCAGGGTGTTACTCAGTAAAACTTTAATACAATTATCTGCTGATGCGTGGCCTTTTGCTCCATCCCTATTAGTTGTTTGGCCTGAGACAACCCAACTCTGGGGTCCACAGGCTCTATGGTAGGGTTAATGGCGACCTCCAAAAGGGCTTACACCAAGGGGCACCTTCCAGGACTGCTGCTGCCAGTGCCCCTGTCCCCACAGGGAGCCACCGCTGACCCAGACCTCCATAGGAGACCCTCCCACACTAGCAGGTATGTCTGATTCAGTCTCCTGTGAGGTCACTGCTCCTTTTCTCTGGGTCTTGGTACACACAAAATTTTGTTTGTGCCCTCCCAGAATGGAGTCTCTGTTTTCCCCAATCCTGTGGAAGTCCTGTAATCAAATCCCACTGGCCCTCAAAGTCAGATTCCCTGCGGATTCCAAGTCCCTTTGCCAGATCCCCAGGCTAGGAAGCCTGACATGGGGCTCAGAATCTTCACAAGAGTAGGAGAACTTCTTTGCTATTATTGTTTCTTCAGTTTTTGGGTTGCCCACCCAGCAAGTATGGGATTTGATTTTATCATGATTGCATCCCTTTTACCATCTCATTGTGGCTTCTTCTTTGTCTTTGAACATGCGGTATCTTTTTTTGATGGGTTCCAGTGTCCTCCTGTACATGGCTGTTCAACAAGTAGCTGTGATTTTGGTGCTCTTACAGGAGGAGATGAGTGCATGTCCTTCTATGCCATCATCTTGAACCAAATCTCCCACAGTTAGTTTTTACTTTATGTATCCATTTGTTTCCCTTCATTATATGAGTCTGGCTCTTAAGAGTTGGGTGAAGGTAAAGGCTTGGCAGTCAACAATAGACAGCTTCTGCTTGCAGCCGTGGGAGTGCATGTGATCACACAAAGACAACATGCGAAGTCTACCATTTAAATTTAAATATTTAAATCTGTTGTTTTCAGATTTCACAAAACCATGGGAATGCCTTTAGGTTTTCTTTCTCCAGATCAAACAACCAAAAAATATAATCCAACAGCTCTTGAAAGAATCCATATGATACACACAGGCATAATACCCTGTATAATACTCATAATACCCTGAGATGCCCACAAATGACTGGCCCTCAGTCAGAGAGGAGTCCACAAAGGCCTACCTCTCTAGTTCTTACCAAATGCCCTAATGTACTTTCTGAGATTCAGAGACTCAAGCCTAAAAAGGAGTTAGGTGATCTTAGTGCTAGTTTATCTAGCTACTCTGCATGCTTGATTGCTATTTCTGGACACATAAAACATAAAAAGCAAGCAATGCTCAGGAAAACTAGAAAATCACTTAATACGTGATAAAAATCCTGAGTAATCAAGAATTTGCCCAATAAAGTTTGACCATTTTGTAATGTACTAGACTTTTAAAGAAACACTTACATAAATATATTTTTATACAGGATGCTGTAAATTATTGTCCTCTTAAGGACTAAATGACTGGACAACATCAAGCAGATTTATGAGAAATGAAGTTAGCAGATTTGAAGGATCCTTTTTAAATTTAAAATAAAACAATGAAGCTTCATACAAACTTTGTTACATAAATAATACTATATGAATATATTTAATTTTGCCTTAGTCAGAAGCTTGGTTTAACAAGCCTTATTAGGCAGAATCCTTCTAGAATGACTTATCTAACAAAAATAACTTGGCTTGTAAACTAAGAAAATTGGTTGCCTTTATTTGGTGTCTTAAAATCATGTTTGAATAACTCTATCTGGATGACATACCCAATGTAATGTCCTTTTTAAGTCTTGATATTTATCATGGGGTTTTAAATAATTTTATTATGAAAATTATTAATAAGAATTCTGTATGCACTAACTTAAACTGCCATGTGCTTTACCCTATACTCCACATTAAAAAACAATTCTACAATTCATTTGAGATGAGAAGTAGTAAAATTTAAGAAGTGATCAAGTTAATAACATCTATTTTATACCACTTTATCTCAAAATTTAGCATATTAAACATATGTAAAAATAGAGTTTGGTCACAGTCTCTCCCATAGGATCATAAGCACTTCGAGGGTAAGAATCATATACCATTCATCTTTACAGCCTCAGTACTCAGCATATCTTATTAAAAAGTAGGTACAACAAAATGGTCATGAACTGAGCTAAAGCTGGTAGTGATGAGTGTGAGGTGGAAAAAAGTGAGAGTCACTCTTGAACTGATTATGGGAACCAGTACTGTCACCTCTTGTTTCTTGGCTCTGGCCATCCTGTGTATTATCAGGGAACTGAGTACCTGGCAAGAGATAGACTACATTTCATAAAGCACAGAAAGAATGAATTTCATTAGAGGAAAATCAACAGGCTAATTCTAAACTTTAACTAAAAGCAGAGGAGAAAATTTTACAATCAACTCTCTGGAAAGATAGCTAAAATATGTACTGAACAGAGCTACCCCATTTGTGTGTTCTGAGGGCCACTGTCCCTTCAAAAGCTGGTTTGCAAGGAGAGGTGGAGGTTAACCATTAAAGCAAAGCAAAATGAAGCAAAAGAGCCTTGCAATGATGACAACTGACCAAGAGCAGAAGTGGGTAACCTAAAATGCAGTGAACCAGCCCTCAGTGTGAACTATTTAAGAAGAAGCTGGATGGCTAAGAAGCTGAGGCTCCTCCTCCAGCCTGGACTTAGGAAAGTTCCCTCTGCTTCCCTCTTCTTGGTTATCACCCTGCAGTGACCGCTGGGAGTGCCTTGAGAACAAGGACAGTCTTTTATTCTTCTTTATTTGGTCCCTGAACAGAATGAGGTTCACAAAGTTTAAAGCAAAAATAAACCTCTGCCATCAAAATAAAATTAAACTGATACTGAAGATCTAGTCTGTGTTTTAATGATTTACAAAAATGAGAATTCCAATCTAGAGAAAACTTCAGGACACATCTCAAAAATAAGGTTAAACACTCCAAAATTAATTGTTTCTATTTGTAAACTCATACTTAAGATCTAGGATGGAGATTTAAATATTTTAATATATTGCTATGTATTCAGTTCAGTTCAGTTCAGTTGCTCAGTTGTGTCCGACTCTTTGTAACCCCATGAATTGCAGCACGCCAGGCCTCCCTGTCCATCACCAACTCCCGGAGTTCACTCAGACTCACATCCATCAAGTCAGTGATGCCATCCAGCCATCTCATCCTCTGTCGTCCCCTTCTCCCCCTGCCCCCAATCCCTCCCAGCATCAGAGTCTTCTCCAATGAGTCAACTCTTCCCATGAGGTGGCCAAAATACTGGAGTTTCAGCTTCAGCATCATTCCTTCCAAAGAAATCTCAGGGCTGATCTCCTTCAGAATGGACTGGTTGGATCTCCTTGCAGTCCAAGGGACTCTCAAGAGTCTTCTCCAACACCACAGTTCAAAAAGCATCAATTCTTAGGCGCTCAGACTTCTTCACAGTCCAACTCTCACATCCATACATGACCACTGGAAAAACCATAGCCTTGACTAGATGGACCCTTGTTGGCAAAGTAATGTCTCTGCTTTTCAATATGCTATCTAGGTTGGACATAACTTTCCTTCCAAGGATGTGTATTAGATGCAGTCAAGTAATTTTATGCAATCACAATTTCACCACTGGAGTGTTGAAAATTACCACTGTTCAGCAGTTTTTAGAAATATTAAATACCCTCAGAATGAGGGACACATATTGAGAAGATAAATTCTTCACTACTGTACAGGAATGACAGTCTCAGTTTAATTATAAGGAACTACTTTTAAAGAAACAGACAAATTCCTTAAGTTTCCTGGGTTTCAGGTTCCTTTGGAATGAGATGAACATTGTTGTCAAATGCTATTATAAATTGAAGAGCTTGGTAAACACTATTTAGTTGTAAGTATTTTTGTATCATTTATTAATTATTACAGTTATACTTTTTTATATTTACATATACAACAGTTAATCATATGTATGTGTGTGTGTGCACACACATACACATATACTGGACAATAACTGATCGGCATAGTTTGTCCTTTAAAGCCTATTTCAAAAAAGAAAACAGCTAAATAAAGTTGACTTTAATGGAAGCCAGCAGTTAATAAAATAACTTGTCTAAGAGTCATATTTTAATAAGAGGTTTTTTAAAAAAGCCAGAAAAATTTTCCAAAAAGAAACACTAAACATTCAAAAATAAAGGTGAAAGTGAAAGTCACTCAGTCATGTCTGACTCTTTGCAACCACACGGACTATACACTCCATAGAATTCTCCAGGCCAGAACACTGGAGTGAGTAGCCATTGCCTTCTCCAGGGGATCTCCCCAACCCAGAGTTCAAAGCACTAAAAAGTCAATTTTTCCAATACCTCGGGAATCTAGAATCAAGAACTAACTACTTACCATATCCCAGAATATGTTGTGGTAATATATTGAAAGAGTTTTTTACATTACTACTGAGGTGTTAGAATTAACCTTGAATTTTCTTCTTTCACTTGACTTATCATAAAACCTTACCACTATTTAAATATAGTTTATTATATTTGACATTAAAATCCCAAGTTCATAAAGGATCAGATTTCCATTTATCCACTAAGATCACTGAAGAACATATCTACACTTTTCTACTTGACTTCTCTCATTTTATCATTTTCTGGAAAGAAAGAAGAGAAATAAAAGTGCTCTTCTATAACGTAACTCAATACCTTTATCAGAACAGTGCAATATTTAACTTCTACCCACAAATTTCACAGTTTATAAAAAGAACTATAATATATTCCTTCCAATCCACTTCAGGAAAGACCTCTCCATCCAGGTGACCAGGATGGAGGCCAATACCTCAGGTTGGATAAATTCTAAATGGAGCTTGTTACTGTTCCTATTCAATCCACTCCATGTCTGGTGTTCCCTACTTTTGTTTATGGCAGCAGCACCCTCTTAGTTATCTGAAGCCAGAAGTCCTTGGGCATTATTTGTCCAGTCTCTTACTTTCCCTCTGCATCTAGTTGCCAAGCCCTGAAAATTCTTGCACTTAACTCTTTTTCCATCTGCTCCCTCCACTGCATTCCCACTTATGCTAGCTCAGGACCTTATCATCCCTTGTTTGAACCATCACCCAACTCTCTGCTTTCTATCTTACTTACAAATACCTTTGCTCCCAATATTTTCATCTCTGTTCCATCCTACTTTTATATGCAAAATGAAACTTTCCTGAATGAACTCAGAAAAGTTCCATTCATCTCCTGCTCAAAAATCTTAAATGTCTTTCAAACGCCTGACAAACAACACCCAACTTACTCAAGGACTTCTATTACCTGGTTCAAATTTACCTTCCCAACTCATTCTTCTCTACTAATACTATGAGAGGATGTCTCCTGTGGTCTAAACAAGCCAGGCCTCTGATTTAGCAACTGATTCCCTCCCTTATGCTGTTCTCCCTATCTGAAATGTCATTTCTCTGCATAAAGGATATCTAAGTTTCAAGCATTCTTCAATGTATCAGTGTAAGTCAAACACTAGTTCCTCCTAACTATCCTTGACAACTCCTCTCCGACTCTACTACTGCCCCTTTGGACATATGCACAACTAACACTTCAGTCTCTTACTACACATGTCATTTTCTACCCTGAATGTTTGTTTTATACATATTTTATACTAGAAAGTACATTCATTATGTATTTTACTATAACCAGGCACTAGCTAAGCACTCTAGATTGATGGCAAAAAAAGAAAGGGTGGCAGAGGATGAGATGATTAGATAGAGAGCATCACAGACTCAAGGGACAAGAATTTGAGCAAATTCTGGGAGAGAGTTTGTGAACCGTGAACTTCCTGATGTTCAAGCTGGTTTTAGAAAAGGCAGAGGAACCAGAGATCAAATTGCCAACATCCGCTGGATCATGGAAAAAGCAAGAGAGTTCCAGAAAAACATCTATTTCTGCTTTATTGACTATGCCAAAGCCTTTGACTGTGTAGATCACAATAAACTATGGAAAATTCTGAAAGAGATGGGAATACCAGACCACCTGATCTGCCTCTTGAGAAATCTGTATGCAGATCAGGAAGCAACAGTTAGAACTGGTCATGGAACAACAGACTGGTTCCAAATAGGAAAAGGAGTACGTCAAGGCTGCATATTGTCACCATGTTTATTTAACTTATATGCAGAGTACATCATGAGAAATGCTGGACTGGAAGAAACACAAGTTGGAATCAAGATTGCTGGGAGAAATATCAATAACCTCAGATATGCAGATGACACGACTCTTATGGCAGAAAGTGAAGAGGGGCTAAAAAGCCTCTTGATCAAAGTGAAAGTGGAGAGTGAAAAGGTTGGCTTAAAGCTCAACATTCAGAAAACGAAGATCATGGCATCTGGTCCCATCACTGCATGGGAAATAGATGGGGAAACAGTGGAAACAGTGTCAGACTTTGTTTTTCTGGGCTCCAAAATCACTGCAGATGGTGACTGCAGCCATGAAATTAAAAGACGCTTACTCCTTGGAAGGAAGGTTATGACCAACCTAGATAGCATATTCAAAAGCAGAGACATTAATTTGCCAACAAAGGTTCGCCTAGTCAAGGCTATGGTCTTTCCTGTGGTCATGTATGGATGTGAGAGCTGGACTGTGAAGAAGGCTGAGTGCCGAAGAATTGATGCTTTTGAACTGTGGTGTTGGAGAAGACTCTTGAGAGTCCCTTGGACTGCAAGGAGATCCAACCAGTCCATTCTGAAGGAGATCAATCCTGGAATTTCTTTGGAAGGAATGATGCTAAAGCTGAAACTCCAGTATTTTGGCCACCTCATGCAAAGAGTTGACTCATTGGAGAAGACTCTGATGCTGGGAGGGATTGAGGGCAGGAGGAGAAGGGGACGACAGAGGATGAGATGGCTGGATGGCATCACTGACTTGATGGGTGTGAGTTTGGGTGACCTCCGGGAGCTGGTGATGGACAGGGAGTCCTGGCGTGCTGCGGTTCATGGGGTCGCAAAGAGTCGGACACGACTGAGCGACTGATCTGATCTGATCTGGGAGAGAGTGGAGGACCGAAGAGCCTGACGGGCTGCAGTCCTTAGGGTCACGAAGAGTCAGAACATGACACAGTGACTGAACAGCAACAACAAATACATATTTCTATGGAGAGAGTCTCCTCTACTCTTTGCAACAATCCTTTCATAGTTGAGGAAAAGGAGCCAAAGAGACCTTAAAGAACTTACTCAAGACCATATCCTTCTTCAATGGCATGTATAATGTATCATCAACTCTGAAGCGCTTAAGACAATATTTGCACATACTATAATTTTCAACAAAGATATATTAAGTGAAAAAGGAGTTCCATAAAATTTTACATCAGGAAATACTAAATGGGTATCCAGTTATTTATTCAATTTTATGTATATTTACTTAATAGGTAATTACCTAATATGAGATAAGTCTGTGCTAGGTGGAGATTTCATTTTAAAACAATGCATAATAACTAACATTTATTGGATACCTACAAAAGGCAGAATTCTAAGAACTGGGCCAGTATTCACTCTTTTAATTCTGGAAGCTACACGATTCTTATTTTCAAAAAAGAATAATTTAAGTACAAAGATGCACCTAACTAACTTGCCCAAGTTCCAAAAGCTAGCGAAGATACAGAGGAAGAATCCGGGCTGAGGTGGTAGGGTCCTAGAGCCTGCATGCTGAAGGACAACGCCATACTGTTTTCTCCACAACGGGATTCTGTCTATCCTCAAGGGTCTCAGTACAATCTGGACTATCTAATATGCATTATGGAACCATTTACCTAAATTCAGAACTATTTTGAAATTCTTAAAATATCCTTTGGTAAATCCATCTAATGTGATCTGGGAGAACACTTGATTATCATAATCAACACAGTTACTATAGTCATCAAAAGCCTTATAGACTAAGAGATCTTCAGTAGAAAAAACAAAACATGTGAAGAGAAGAACTATCTTTAACTCCAGACATTAAAAGAAAATTGCCATTCCCCCTAGTATCCATCCTACGCAGCACCTCTCAACAGCAACAACTCCTAAGACAACGGGAGAAGTAGCTAGTGCTGCCATTTATGCATGAATAAACTGTACACGCACACTGAGAGAGATTCCCATATGGGAAAAGAAAGAACATAAACAAAAGAAATATGCCAGCAGAGGAACAGAAATTGCCCTTAAATGACAGTTTCTCCTGACACAGAATGAAAGATAAGTATAATTCCCCAGAGGAGAGAATGGGGAAATCAGGACAGCTTTCATTTGGCAATGATAAGACATTAAGAACTATTTTACTCATAGATTTTTCAGTCTTTGAAATGCTGGCACTCAGTATTACCAGAAATTACATTCTCCCTACTACTATTTTCGGAGAAGGCAATGGCACCCCACTCCAGTCCTCTTGCCTGGAAAATCCCATGGGCAGATTAGCCTGGTAGGCTGCAGTCCATGGGGTCACTAAGAGTCGGACACGACTGAGCAACTTCACTTTTACTTTTCACTTTCATGCATTGGAGAAGGAAACTGCAACCCACTCCAGTGTTCTTGCCTGGAGAATCCCAGGGACAGAAGAGCCTGGTGGGCTGCCATCTATGGGGTCGCATGGCAGCAGCAGCAGCCACTACTATTTTATATATATATATAAAATACACATATATGTATCACTACATGCCCAGAGTGAAGATGTAAGTAATCCTTGATCAGTGCAGAATGTTAGTATGTCCTAAGAAATAATCTCCACACTTTTTCATTGATATTCAATATCAGTATGTCCAACCCTCCTACAAAGAGGGTATTATGAACCAAGTGTATCCAAAAGATAGACAGTCTAAAGGTCTTCATTCTAGAAAATTTATATTTCAGGATAATTTTTCATTCTTATGATTCCATTTTATAATACTACTGTTAAATATGAATACAAAGTATCTTTAAAGGACCACATAGAGCAGAGGAAACCACATAAATGTGGATTACTGACACATTATAAAAGCACACTTAAAAATTTACGGTAAGAGTATTATAAAAAAAAAAAAAGTTGCTCAAAATCATCTCATTGATACATGCTACTTATGTCGTTGCTGCTGCTGCTAAGTCACTTCAGTCGTGTCCAACTCTATGCGACCCCATAGACGGCAGCCCACCAGGCTCCCCAGTCCCTGGGATTCTCCAGGCAAGAACACTGGAGTGGGTTGCCATTTCCTTCTCCGATGCATGAAAGTTGAAAGTGAAAGTGAAGTTGCTCAGTTACATCCGAGTCTCAGCGACCCCATGGACTGCAGCCTACCAGGCTCCTCCACCCATGGGATTTTCCAGGCAAGAGTACTGGAATGGGGTGCCATTGCCTTCTCCGACTTACGTCGTTGTTATCTGTCCTTTAATGGAAAATCAATCTTGGATGTTTTTGTTACTTAATGTGTATTGTGCAAATATGTATACATTCAAATGCATGTAAATAAATATACCTTCTCATCAATACCATGGCAGTGTAGCAGATTGAAAAATACAGAGAACCACAGTGAAAATACGGTTAAAAACAATGTTTAAGACAACTCAAATTCAGTTACAATATTTATTTTCTCAGTTTAACTAATGAGACAAACATTTCAAATAGATATCTCAATTTTCCTTTAAAAAACATGAGACTTTTCTAATCTTCAAAAATAAAATCGTGTGTTAAAGACAATATTTCTTTTTCTTTTACCCAAAACAAAACAGAAGAGAATAACAACATGCAAAATGTTTCTGGAAAGTGAAAACACCAGGTGAATTAACTTAGCTCTACAGCAATTTTCTTTTTCAGTGAAAGTTCTTACGGCTTTTCTGAGTCATCCACCACAGAAACTAAATCTTGCACTGGGCATCCCCATTCTTTGTCATTTTAATTCAGTTATTTAAATGCACCGTAAGTTTTCCTCTCAGATGAGATGCTAATCATGAAGGAAGTCTTCTTAATCAAAACGGAACAGCAAATGAGTACTTGTGTATTTTACCATGATTTCAGCTTGCAAGGGTAGAGGAACTCCTCTGTTTTACAGAAGCACAGAGGACCATCCACAGACTCTCACACTCTTTGCATAGGTGTCTGCCCACAGATCATTCCCAAATTACCTACACTTTTATTTAGCTACCAGGTGATAACAGTTTGGCTTTACAATGAGCCTACACTGGCTATAAATTGGTTTTCTAAACAGTTTTCATATTTTAAGCTCCACACATAAAACTCACTTTATAATCAAACTGTTGCATTTTATTAGTTCTGTCTCTAAACAATACATGAAGTCCTCAAACTGCTTTTGCTAACTTTAAAAAAAGTAATTCATGAGAAAAGTGTACTGAATCAGACACATATTGTGTCACAAAGGCAGAGATTAATTAGATTCACACTGTCCATTACATGTCAAGTTTGTATATGCTGCTGACTTAAAAGAGCCGCAGGTAATGAACAAAGTTTATAGTATTAATAAACATCATCCTGCATGTATGGAGTCTTTGGTTTCAAAAGCCTTACAAAGGAGTAAATTTGGCTATTTATCATGTCTCCTTCCATAGTACTCATTTCACCAAACTACCCATATTTAGTTCTTTTAATCTTTTCTCATGTCAATCCCTTCAACTCATTAGTCTTCTTGCCCCTTGTCTCTGATTGTTTACATTTGGTTTACTACAGAGGTGGCATCTTACTAAAGCTTTCCCTTTGCTCTTAATTTCTATGCAAAGGATTATAAACTTCTTGAGGGTAAGGACCATGTTTTCTTGAATTACAAATGAGTTACGGAGACAAGATGCCTTATTGAAGATAATCTTGAATCTCCTTGCCTTTTGATAACTGACAGTGTTTTAAATCTTATTAAGAAAGCTGCATTCTTGTGTGTGCTCACTTCATCTAGGAAATACCCTCAGACTTTTAAACAAGGGGGTGTGTGTGTGTGTGTGTGTGTTTGTTGGGATAAGTTTCTACAACTGTATAGGGTGTGTGTGTGTGTGTGTGTGTGTTGGGATAAGTTTCTACAACTGTATAGGGTGTGTGTGTGTGTGTGTGTTGGGATAAGTTTCTACAACTGTATGGGGTGTGTGTGTGTGTGTGTGTGTTGGGATAAGTTTCTACAACTGTATGGGGTGGGTGTGTGTGTGTGTGTTGGGATAAGATTCTACAACTGTATGGGGGGTGTGTATATGTGTGTGTGTGTGTGTTGGGATAAGTTTCTACAACTGTATGGGGGGTGTGTGTGTGTGTGTGTGTGTTGGGATAAGTTTCTACAACTGTATGGGGGGTGTGTGTGTGTGTGTGTGTTGGGATAAGTTTCTACAACTGTATGGGGGGTGTGTGTGTGTGTGTGTGTGTTGGGATAAGTTTCTACAACTGTATGGGGGTGTGTGTGTGTGTGTGTGTGTTGGGATAAGTTTCTACAACTATATGGGGGTGTGTGTGTGTGTGTGTGTTGGGATAAGTTTCTACAACTATATGGGGGGGGGTGTGTGTGTGTGTGTGTGTTGGGATAAGTTTCTACAACTATATGGGGGGTGTGTGTGTGTGTGTGTGTTGGGATAAGTTTCTACAACTATATGGGGGGGGTGTGTGTGTGTGTTGGGATAAGTTTCTACAACTATATGGGGTATGTGTGTGTGTGTGTGTGTGTGTGTGTGTGGGATAAGTTTCTACAACTATATGGGGTGTGTGTGTGTGTGTGTGTGTTGGGATAAGTTTCTACAACTATATGGGGGGGGATGTGTGTGTGTGTGTTGGGATAAGTTTCTACAACTGAATGCCCTGTGATAAAATGATTCTCTCAGAGAAACTGAATTACATTTTCCCAATGGGAATTAACATTATATGTGCATCATAATAAGCAGTCTTTTGTTTTTATTTTAAAAATCCTTTAGAAAAATTCTGAAATCTGTTTCCAGTGAATATTCTAGACCTTTTCCCCTAAACAGATAACATTCTGCCCATCAAATGATGAGAGCCATAAATAACTTGTATTCGTCTCAACCCACTACTCTGTATAAGACTGAATCAAAAAAGTTTAAATCTTGTGGTGGAAAAAAGTGAGCAAAAGAAAAAATAACAGAAGGGCCTTTACTCAAGTTAATGTTAAAAACCTACAGGAAAAAATGCCTTTGAGTTCAGAGGGATGAGAAACTTAGAGTAACAGAAAGACTTAAAGCAGATTCAGGAAATGGAATTTCAGGAGAATTCACAAGATTCTGACAAATGGAGAAGGGAATAGAGCATTTAGGTGCTGGGGAAATGGCCTGTAGAGAAAAACTAAGGTGGTTCAACTAAAATGGACTTCCCCTCTACTTATCAGATGGTAAAGAATCTGCCTGCAATACAGGAGACCAAGGTTCAGTCCCTGAGTCATGAACATCCTCTGATAAGGGAATGGCTACCCACTCCAGTATTCTTGCCTGGGAAATGTCACTGACAGAGGAGCCTGGTGGCTCCTCCATCCATGGGTTCACAAAACAGTTGGACATGACTCAGTGACTAAACAATAACTATAGTTTTTTGGGGGGGTACCTCAAGCAAAGTGAGAAATATAAAACTTTTAGCTCGACTGAGCGACTTCACTTTCACTTTTCACTTTCATGCATGGGAGAAGGAAATGGCAACCCACTCCAGTGTTCTTGCCTGGAGAATCCCAGGGACAGGGGAGCCTGATGAGCTTCCGTCTATGGGGTCGCACAGAGTCGGACACGACTGAAGCGACTTAGCAGCAGCAGCAGCAGCAGAGTCCCTTAAAACTATTAAACCCTTTGCCTTGCAGTACAAGGAAATCACTTTTCTCCTTGGGTATAGAGACTTTATATTCACCCCAAGACCTATTCCACTCTGCTGAGATGAATTTGAACCCTGATACTGCCAACCAAGGGGTTGATTTATACCAGTCCTGAGGTCTTTTCAAATCTGATCCTCCTACCAGCAAGGTGCTCATTAAGAAAGTGAATTACATACTCTGATCAGGGACAGAGCCCTCTGGAAGGACTGGAATTTTCCACTGTTACATGGTTCTTTATTCCTTAACTCTACTGCCACCATTTTCAATGTTATAAATAGATACCTTTCTGATATCTAAATTTAATATATTTAGATAATAATACATTACATTTACTATATTCCCCTCATCAGCTATGTTTGTTTTCTCTTAATTAACAAAAGAAACATGAAACATCTTATAGGATGTCTTGGCCTCTTAATAAAAAAGAAAACTAGGTATAATTGCCTATAGGCCACCTAGAGAAGAATATTAAACAAACTTCTATGCCATAGGCATTTGTAAAATCAGGAGTTTATGAAAAATGTTGATCAAAGTTTATCTCTGACCCTCATAACTCTCTATGCCCTCCCTAAGATAAGCAGACAAATTATTCATTGAAAACATTGTGACAGGTTTTCAAATAATCTATAATTAGAACCAAAGGAAGATTTATGCCTTGCTTCATTTACTTGAAGACAAAAATTTACATTTAAAAATGGTTAGAAATTTCTTCTTTATATTTTATATATGTCATAATATTTTATATCTTTATATATTTTTAATAAATGTTTGCATACAATATTTTAACATTCAGATCCACACCCACATTCTCTGAATATTATCCATATTTCTTTATAGAAATCAAAAGGTAAATACCATAAGGAGACCTTATATACTATCTACAACACAGAATATTTTATGAATATTTATTGAAAGGAACATAAAGCAGGTATATGAGGAGACCAGAGCTACAAGAAAAAGCCAAAATGTTTCCCTATTTCTTTGAGTAGCCCATTTCTTCATCTAGAAACATGCAGTCCTTCTTAATGCTCCATTTAAGGCAGGAAGTTGCTCCAGAACAACAAAACTTCTCTCTGTAATTACCAACACTCTACTTTCCAAGCTATTTCTCCCAGAGAAAACGGTGAATATGTAATTCAGGATCTCATTCAAACAGGTTGTCATCATCACACATTCCAGTGTCCATTTTGCTAAAGAAGCAGCTGCCAGGAAATGTAGAAATGCTTCTGTCCATTGGGTTCATAGAAGCCAGTGGCCTCCTTTTCACCAAAGAGGAAAACTTTCAATAGAGTTTTAGACTCAGGATGACATTAGGATTCAGTACATTTCATACCCAAGGAAGAAAAGATAATAGGAGTTTGACTCTCATTCTTCCCCCATAACAGAATGGGAGACACCTTTCTCCCCTCTGTTAAAACACAGTAAAGGAAAAGTAAATGCCTTATTTCCCTGGAAAATGTTGAGTTTTTAGTTTGCAAAACTGTCAAAGGTATGGACTTTAAGAAGAGGAGAAAAATGCAGATAATTGAATGATTCGTCATGGATCTACTCAAGCATGACTTAAAATGTTTGCTTTTCCCTAAGCTTAAAAAAAAAAAAAAATCCTCAGTCCCTTATACTATGGGCCTATCCTATTATTTATCTGTTACAATGTATTGCCAAGTTCCCAAATATAAATCATGTTTGATCAGTATGCTACAAAAGGACCTACGATATCACTAAATCTGCAGTTAGATATGACTAGAAAATTTTGCACTTAATTTTGAAGATGTTCAATATTAAATCTTTTATGTTGCCATAAATACTTAAAAATCCTCCTGTAACCCCAACCCCATTCTTACCCCAATCCCCTCTATTAACCAAATTCAGAATGTGTTCTGAAGTATATAGGTGATATCAGACAATTTTCATTAATTGGTGTTATCACAAATCTACACAAAATTCAAAAGATAAAGTATCACAAATTAATTTTAATCCATTAGATATTTCAAGGATTCTACACTTTTAAAATATTCTGATAGAAAGTTAAAGCCAGTGCATGATGAGAGCCCAGCAAACTATATTTACTGTGTTAATGTACCATTTGTCTTCTGGGCAAGTAACTAAAGGTCATTTGTTCTTCATGGCAAGTGTTGAAAATAGTTTACATGGAAGGTCTAACTTAAAGGAACAATGTGAAACCCCTCAGGCCTAAAATGACCTTTTTATGCCAACACAGATGTCCAAGCCTCTTAAAGAGGGGAGCTGTGATGTTTGCACTCTGATTTCCAGTTACTTCCACTCCCTTTTCCTAAATGCCTCTGATGGAGAAATTAGAATTCTTTCCTGCTTGTAGATCTCGGTGTACTTGAGCAACCATCAGAGCCAGGCATCAAAGTTGAATGTTGGTCTGAAAAGGAGCAAATTCCCCAGACTACATTTGTCAAGTGAGAGGGAGACTGCAGGAGAGAGAAGCACACGGTAAAATCTGTCTGGGGGGACTTCCCTGGTGGCCGAGAAGCTAAGACTCTGATTTCCCAATACAGGGGGCCCAGGTTCAATCCTTGGTCAGAGAACTAGATTCCACATGCCGCATCTAAGACCCAGCACAGCCAAAGAAATAAATAAAAATGAAATCTGTTAGAGGGTAGGGAGTTATTCCCATACCCTGAGGTCTGAGAGGGCTTCTAGGAGACTGGACAGTCACACAGTGCCTGGCAGAAACCCAAGGCTGAGCATGCCTCCTTCAGAGGCAAGAAGGTATGAAGGAAGAGGAATAAAGATAAAAGAAGATAAGGCCTGCAATTAAGATTATAACCTATTTCACTTGACCAGAAACCTTTGCTTCCAAATAGCTGGGAGCTTTTACAAACTCATGCCTCCAGACCTGCCAGTAAAAATCAGAATTGTCAAGTAGTGAAAAAGAAACAACCATCCAATTAACACTTACCCATTTTCATGGTCAAGTTGGCCACATTTCTCATTATCCCAGGGAGAGATCCGGGGGAAAAACACACACACACACACAACTGATAGAAACAAAGGTGGGTATACGTATTCACTTTCTCTTCCAGATCAGCTGGAGTTGATCTTTCCCTCAGGCTTTGCTAACTACGCATCAGGGCTTCTGTCTATGAAATGCACAGAAAATGCACCTAAATGCACCTAAAACATCCAACTTTTAACGCGATGTATAAAGACACCTAGATTTGAACTCACTCTGTACTGCCCACAGGGACAGAAGGCAAAATAGATGTTGAAGCCCTAAGAGCAAACTTTTCTTGGGTTCACAAGTCCTCCTGCTGTTTATGGCAGACTTCACACTTTCAGCATGCTGCTTCATCACATTTGGGTGGCCAAACAATAGCACCGAACAGACACCGTGATGAGCAGAAGAGAAACCATTTGTTCTCCACTGTGATTTTCTCCAGTTACATATTTTATCACTATGCGGGGCAAGAGAAGCACCTGGGGCACCTAGAACAAATTCTGATTTTAGATTGAACTTGTATGCAATTCTTAATTAAAGAAAAGAATTGCCTCCTGTAATTTTGCCCTGTGGCTTCCCAAACTTGTTCATGAGATGGGCAGTGGACAGTTAAGAGAGAAAAAGAGGAAAGAGATGGCTTTCATAGTACTTTTGAATCAGCTTCCTCCTGTTTACTATCAAGTAAACTAGCCTGTTGTCCTTTTTGATGAAGACATATTTGTCTTTAAATATGACCATTAGTATTATGCCTGCACATTCTGAAACAGGTATGAAGCCAGTATACCCAAGTGTGGCTGAAACTCAAATAGTTATTTTTTTCCACTTACACAGGAAAATTCAGGGAAAAATTGGTTACATGGGCAACTCACAGTTTCTTTTGGAATGCTTTCATGGAAATTCAGGCTGCATTTGATACACACATCATATTTTTTAAATGGCGTTGTGTGGGTGGGTTGGAGGCACATGAAGAGCTCCAAAATCCATATAAATATCAAAAATGGGCATGGAGAAACTCTCTCATTTCCTTTTTATTGTCTATTGCTCACTTTTGAACTTACTTGTAGCATGATACTCTAATATTCCTTTCTGCCTATTTTAACTTAAACATTAGCACCAGACTTCTAAAACACATGGCTCGAAATGACATCACTCTTTCAGAAAAAGTTTTAAAATAACTAAAACCAAAAGAAATTGCCACATTCAAAATAAGAGGTTGGACCAGCTCACTCTTATTCTCTTCATCCCAAAGCCAACCAAGACAGACAAACAAACCAACAAACAGAAACCCAACATCTCTCTTTTTTTTTTCTTCGTGTCAGAGCTGCTGCCTGGGTGGTAGCCATTCATTCTGGCTGGCGTGCACTTGAAGTGAAGGGACTAGTTAATGGGGAAATTACAGATGACTCTGTATGGTGGGCTCTCTGATTTACATCTGTGGTAAAACCCACGGAAACTGATCTGTAACTCTGACTTGAATCGGCCCCTTACATGGAAATTTTTCCAGCCTGTGGCAGCACCCGAAAAGGCTTTCTGGGAAGGGCTCAACAGTCTCCTCTTCCTAGGTAGCCCCTATCAGAGTACTTTAACCTCCTTTATAATACCAATCATGAGTGTCCCTAACACCCCTCCAACCCTCATCACCAAAGCAATGCTCACTAAAGTCACATGCTGATGTTCGGCTAAAAACAATTTTTCTTCACTCAATGCAAAATGATACATTTGAGATTCTGAAAGTTAGAAATAACACTTGAATCTAAGTTTTCAAAGTGAGCATGTACAAAACCTTTCTGAAGTACAGGAATAACCAAAGCATACTAAATGACCCATATAGGAAACCATAAAGGAGAACAAGGGGATAAAGGCTGATGAAGGGACAAAGAAATGGATGTAAGATAGATAAACCTCCATTATGATAAACGCGGAGATCACATTTCAAATCCAGGGCCATCCAATGCAGTTAACACTCTGAAAGGATGTAAGTAATGGATCTCAGTCCACCTTCCTTGTACTGTTTTCCCTCATGGCATAAGAAAATGCTTTGCCTTTCCCATTATAGAGATTTGCTGTTTCACACTCCTAGTAAACAAAAAACTGGGGTAAATGATGAGCCAACAAGTCCCTACATGTTCAAATGCATTTGCTGAATTAGGAATCCAGCGTCTTCACTCCATTTAATTGCTTTGAGGCAATGAAGTATAAACAGCTTTGGTTAAAGCAAGAACTACAGGCACATACTCACCAAATTCTTGGTCATATTGAAATTCTTAAGCTCAACCCAATCAAAAGAGGAAGGAAGAACTACCATCTGCCTCCCTTTCATAATAGCCTGTTAGATTCACACATTTCAGACTGGTTAAAAAAGATTTCACAATTCAAAGTCCAAATGTAGCAACAATGAACACTCAAACACTGAAATAGCTGTTGATTTTGGTTACTAGCTAAAAGGCAAGTAATAAAGGACAAAAATACCTTCTGACTGATTGTTTAATCTCATCCCACCTGATTTAAAAGTCTATGAAGTCTCACTCTTATTGGTGTGAAGCAAAGATACCAAAATTTTCCCCCATAGGAAATATCTTACCAAGTTTAAAATACATTGCATACTGTGGTACATCTATCTCAGGACATTTGGTAAAACTGGACAACTGCAAAAAAGTGAAGGATGGATTCTAGCCCATGCGGTACGAGACTCAGTAACAATCCCAAACGATAAAAGTAATCATTTCACAGACTTTGGTAAAGTTGCTTTGAAAAGTCAATGATTCAGTCCCCTCAAGTATTAATAGAAACAGAGACTCAGGGTTATAATAAACACTTAAGGCCATCTTGTCATTGGCAAGTGATGCTAAACAATGTTACCATAACTGAATGACTTCTTGGAATCGACAAGGATACTTATGTATTTTGTTCTTGATACTTCTGATGAAAATTGCCCTTTTATGAAAGAATGGACTGTAAAACAGTTTAGATTTATTGCTATACACAAGGTCTCAGATATTAAGTTTAAGATGTGAGTTTTTATGCATTAAATTTTTTTGAAGAAAGAATTCGCTAAAATAAGAAAATTCAAAGGAAAGGGCTACCCACTCCACTATTCTTACCTGGAGAATCCCACGGACAGAGGAGGCTGGCAAGCCACAGTCCATGGGGTCACAAAGAGTCAGACATGAGTGAGCAACTAACACACATGCACACACACAAATACATATAAACACTATTGAAGCTTCTTGATGACTTCTTTCTCTCTTTCTGCTTCATTAAGTAAAATATTTTCACTGCCATGAGCACAACTGTTAAGATAACATGGTCTTTCCTGGTGTCCAAACCCTATACCTACTTCACAAGCTGGTTTGCCAAAAGGGCACAGTTTCCCAAAGGAATCCCATGTTTGTTAGACATCTGCCCTATCCTATAGTTTCCAATAAATTACACCCTTCTTCACACTATGAGGTTTTGTCTGTGGGCTGGGAGTGGCTCTCTTACTTTCTTCTAATGAGTTAGTTTCAAATCTCTGGCTAAAAGTCAGTGTCCGTGGTACTCAAACTTGTCAAGATCATCAAAAACAAGGAAAGTCTAAGAAACAGTCACAGTAGAGAAGCCTAAGGAGATATGATATTACATGTAATGTGGTATCCTGGATGAAGTTCTGGAACAGAAAAAAATGATATTAAAGAAAGATTAAGGAAACAGGAATAAAGTACGGGTTTTAGTTCATAATAATGTATCAATATAGGCTCATTAATTGTAATTAATGTGCCATGTTAATATAAAACATTAATAACAGAGGAAACCAGAGGGAGAGTGGTGTATGGGAACTCTTTGTACTACAATCTTCCTGTCTATCTAAAACTCTTCTAAAATAGAAAGTATATTTTTTAAAAAGTCAGTGTCAGTAGTGATGCAACTGAGTCCTCTTTAAATACAAAAGTACTTGTATCAATTGATAACATCTTCAATTGTAGAATGCATTGGCTGATGTGAAAGAGCTGAAAACATTGACACAGGCTCTTTAGAAATAATAGTATCTATTGAGATTCCCTGCCTACAGTGAAAACAACTTCAAGGTTTTCATGTTTTAAAAAGAGGGAAAATGTTTGGGGAAAGCATACTGACATATAGAATGTATACATGGAATGGCTGCATAGGAAAGTCATTCCATTCCCTTCTCTTCTCCCACCAGCAGACAGCACTATGCAGGGTATAATAAAATATGGACACAGCTCCTCTTGCACTTACCAAGTATATAAAGGCAAGATAATTGTGGGACCCGAAGGGTTTACTGCTCCCCGTAGATCAGTTGTGAAGCGAGAAACTGAGATATGTTTTCTAATCCAGGACATCCAATAAAAATGATAGCAGATAATAATACCTTTGAAAGTTTCAAAGTGCTTCACATTTATTATTTCATTTTACCCTCACAACAACTGTATGAAACAGAGAGCAAACATTATTATTAGCAGAGTTTATTAACAGATAAAACAAAGACACAAAAAGGTTACTAAAACTTATAGGAAGTCAAACTATAAGTAAGTAACCAAATTCAAATGGGGATCCAACTCTCCCAACTTCAACCTCCTACTTTAACTTGTACCTGGGAATAATGTGCTTTCAGGAAAAGAACTTTCTTATCTTAATGTTGTGTTTTATAGTGTAATGCATAGCAGTCTAAGAACAAGAGTCTATGGTGAGACAGTTCCCATGTACCACAATTTCATATAAAACATAAATGCTAAATAAAATGAGAAAGGCATGGTAGCACAAACTAAAATTGATTATTTTTTTCTATCAGTATCAGTGTAATAAAAACAAACACCAAAAAACTAGTATTGCTTACAGAACCAACTAAAGAACTTATTATTTACAGAATTCAACTTTATCTCCAAAGATACAGACTAAAGGGCCAATAATTTTAGATCTTATTATTGCATGTCATTTTTGCCTTAAAAAAGTAATTGTGTTCTGTGATATTACGATATCATGACAACTTGGAATATTCACTGCTAATGTACCATCAATAGCAACTTTTGCTATGAAATTGCTATAGCCCATCTTGCTTTCAATGAACCGGTGTCACCTAAAGGATATCTAGTTATAACCTGACGTTTATTCAACAAAAAGTGAAATTTAGTTCTTGTTCCATTTGGCTACAACTAGAAAAGTATCAGAGTGGTTTCGTCATTCAATGACTATGCAGTGAGTGTCTGCTATGGGCCCTGTGCTAGAATATGGATCCAGTATGAATAAAACAGACTCAGTGCAGTAAGAACTTAGTTTAATCAAGAGAGGCCAGTATTGTATAATTAAATACAGGGTCAGAAGACTTGAAGAGAACATCAGAAACACAGTTATTTTTTTTCCTTCCACCACTTACAACTACAAATGAGTTCACAAGGTAGTTAAAATACTAGGAAAGTTATTTGGAAAAGATACTTCACAAAATGACCCTCAGGAAGTTAATTCTGGAGAACTTAACCTGGTTTTAATAATGAATCTGGGTGCTGGTTTCTTTTCTGTTTAAGTGAATATTTGAGACCAATGGTAACTTTGAGGTCAACTTCCAGGACAGTAACATCAAGACACAGTCATTTGTAGTTTAGGTTCAAAAATCTGATTAAAGAAAATGTTTTAAGTTGTAAAGTATATATCTCATGACACACTAACATCCAAATCTTCACTACTTATGAGTAACTATTTATGAATTAGTGTAACCAGAGAAAGTGTAGATTTGAGAATAAAAATCAAAAGAACCAAAGGGTAACGGGAGGGAGGTGTGTGGTAAAGCAAAGAACACAGACCTACATCTAGAGTGAAGTCTAAGAGAGTCCTTTCCTGGCCAAGTTAAAGTTGGGATTTGACTCTGGATAACTTCTAAGTCTTATAAATCTCTTAGGTTTTTAAACTATATTTGAGAATTAAACATGAAGTGAATCCCATAAATTTATTTTATGACAATAAATTCAGTAGAATACGCCACAAAGATGTAAATTATTCAAGGGAGAACAAATTTGAAACAGTCTAATCTCAAAACCAAACAGTGCTGAAGCTGAAGAACAGTAGTCTCTATACTCCTTGATCCAAAAATGTGTGTTTTATGGGGGGAGTGGTAGAGGTAGAATTCCAGCATCTTAACAACTGCAACTCCTGTTCCTTTTCAAACAAACTCCTACACAAGCAAAAACACCTATAAAGAAGAGTGATGCCTAAATAGAGAGAGGTTACTCAAAGTTTACCCAAACTTTTTGAAAAAAGCCAAGTTGGGCTACAAATCCTCGGAGACATGGTTTGCCTCTGTCCTTTTTGGCTTTGACTATATGGAAAAGAACAAAAATTAGAAAAAGCATCATTCACTTTTAACACTTCTCCCAGATCCTTCCTTATCATCCAAAAATTTTTCAGCTTCACCCTTATGTCTGAGGAAGTGAAGATTCCAGGAATTCTGACTGTCTGGCTCCATGTACCAAGCTTCACAATTTCCAGGTAACTTATGTAATGTTACTGGGAGTAGCAGAGAGAAACAAAACAACTGTGAAAAAGCCTTGAGGGATTTTTGTATTTGGCTGGTTAAAATGTTCAGAATTATTTAAGAGTTGGAAAAGGAACAATAAACCACACCCTCAAAGAGCTCCAGTCTGGATTCCACCATTGGTTTATTGTTTTCCAATCCAAAATTTCAGTGTATTAATGAGAATAAAAGAAAATAGCACCCCTCAAAATGGGGTGATATACTCTGAAGCCGCCCAAAATATCAAACTTCTAAAACACAATTTGGTTAAAGCACACTGTCTGAGTTGATTACTTTACACCTCACTCTTTGTGGATATACAAGTTCTACTGGCTTCTTCCCAAGGTAAAAAAGCTCATCTCTCCACTATTTGTGGTTTTTAGAAGCGCCACTAAGCATGGAATTTGTTATGACACAGAGCTGTCCTAGACTTCATACCCGAGAAACCAAATGACCTCACCTATAACACAGTCCTTTAGCAGAGATACCAGGAATAGTGCCATGAATCCACAGCAAGATTTACCTATAAATATATATAAGCATAGGAATTCTAGAACAAAGTATAATCAGCGCTAAAACCAGGGTATAGCTTCTCACACAATTTTACAGTTAAATCAGTTATAAAAGGAAACTAACCAGATGTATTTAGACCATTACTGTTTACCAAACAACTGTAATACCTCTCTCCAAAATATTATTATTTCTCAGCTGCCACAAGAAAAAAAAAAAGTGGAAGTATTCATTTGAATCTGTTTACTTTTTATAAACAAAGTTCTTCTGTTCTACCTTAATAACTACCAACAGACTCATTCTAAAGTTCCAGATAAAGTGGGCAAGGAGGTTCAGGAGTGGTGTGCAAGACTTGGAAGAACTTCAACAATAGCCTTCCAACAGTGACACTGTGGAGAGCCTCTGTGCTAACATTTGGGGGATCTGTTTATTGGGTCCTTTTGTCAAATGTCAGCCATGCTTAGTGTTTTAGAAGGATGATTTCAGTTAAGACTCATGACTGACTAACCAGGTAACTATTATCAATATCATTATCCACTTTACTGGTGCCACGGTCACAGATGACATGCTGTTCATGCTCAATTTCTTGCAACCCCACGGACTGTGGTCCACCAGGCTCCTCGGTCCATGGGGTTTCCCAGGCAAGAATACTGGAGTGGGTTATTGGTGCAGATACAGAGGTTAAGTAACTTTCCAAAGATCCAGCAATGTGGTGACAGAGCTGGGACAATGCGACTCCCAAATTCATACCTTTAGACCTTTTGTTGTCCCGCCTCTATGTTATTAGACTACACTCTTTCGACTTCTGAAAGTGAAAGTCGCTCAGTCGTGTCCAACTCTTTGTGACGCCATGGACTATACAGTCCGTGGAATTCTCAAGGCCAGAATACTGGAGTGGGTAGTCTTTCCCTTCTCCAGGGGATCTTCCCAACCCAGGGATCAAACCCAGGTCTCCTGCACTACGGGCAGATTCTTTGCAGCTGAGCCACAAGGGAAGCCCAAGAACACTGGAGTGGGTAGCCGATCCCTTCTCCAGCGGATCTTCCCAACCCAGGAATCAAACCAGAGTCTCCTGCATTGCAGGTGTATTCTTTACCAACTGAGCTAGGAGGGAAGCCCCCTTTCTACCTCTACCTTCCTCAAAATACCATCAGCATGGCCACGAGTGAGGAGCCATATACGATCATTATTCTCTCTGCTTCAGTAAAATATTACTTCCAAATACCTAAAAAATAATTTCTAAAAATCCTCCAAGCTTCATTCAGTCAACATTTTGACCAATATTTAGTGACTGCCTCTTATTAATGAATAAAACTGACTAACACGTAATTTCTACCCAAAGAGTTTATAATCTATTACTTTAAAAGCACTGTACAAGGACTTCCCTGGTAGTCCCATGGCCAAGACGCCATGCTCCTAATGCAGGGGACCCTGGTCGGGGAACTGGATCCCACATGCCACAACTAAGAGTTCTCATGTTGCAACTAAGATGTGCCATAGCCAAATAAGTAAATATTTTTTAAAAAGTAAAAGCACCATACAAATAATTGAAATAAATGAATTACAACGAGTCAAATGACTCCACTCTTCTGCCTAAATTTTTACCAAGAGCTTAGAATCAACACACATCGAACGTGCTTTTGTTCACAAATCCCTGCATGAAGTGGCCTCTCCCCATCTCTCCAAGAGCATCTTACTATGACCCCCTCTCTTAGTGTGCTCCACATACTCGACATTCCTCTTCTGGGAGCTCACCAAGATTTCTCCTGCCTCAGTATTTTTGTGCCTTTCCCCTCTTCTCCCAGCTCTTCTAATCGCTGGCTCCTTCTTTGCATTCAAGTCACAGTCTAATGCCACTTTCTCAAAGAAGCTCACCCTGAACCACTCAACCTAATCTGACCTATACTCTTGTCCCTCCCCAACTGCCTGAGTGTAACTATATTATCATAATCTAAACTGTATTTACAGAATGCATCACCAATATAAAATAAGTACTTTTAAGTTTTACTTTCTTGCTTACAGTCTATTTCCTCAACCAGAAGGGAAGCCTCATGAGACCAGCGAGCATGTTCTGGCAGCTCCTGGATGGAAAAGGTTTCACAAAGTCAGCAGTAGGAGATGCAGACGTTAAGAGAGATGTGGCATCTCAGCAAAGGTGGGTTCTACAGACACTGCTAGACAATGCAAGAGCATGAACAAATAAACCAGGAGACCAATCTAAGGCCCATTCATGAAAGACAGAATAGTCCATTCATTTTGAATGCATTGGCATATATCCAAACACAGGAAAACAAGACTGAGTTGACATCATGGAGGGTCTGCAGGATCAGAAAGAAGAATTCTGTGGGTAGTAGGGAGATCAAACCAGTCAACCCTAAAGGAAATCAACCCTGAATATTATTCGAAGGACTGAGGCTGAAGCTGAAGCTCCAATACCTTGGCCACCTGATGCAAACAGCCAACTCATTGGAAAAGAGCCTGATGCTGGGAAAGATTGAGGGTAGGAGGAGTAGGGGACAACAGAGGGTGGAATGCTTGGATGGCATCACCGACCCAATGGACATGAGTTTGAGCAAACTCTGAGAGATGGTGAAGGACAGGGAAGCCTGGCGTGCTACAGTCCATGGGACTGCAAAGAGTCAGACATGACTTAGCGACCAAACAACAACAATAAGAGAGCTACAGAAAGTTTCTTAGCAAGGAAGTGACACAAGCAAAGTGGATAGCGTTAGGAAGATCAAAGGCTGATTTATTAGTTCAGGCAGAGGACACTATTAACATTTTAAGTCACTCTGACAAAACACTAAAAAATCTCTGCCTTATTTTTTTTAAATAGAAAACTCTCAAGAGAGAACAGGAAGAGAAGAACTGTGGACTTAGTGCTGTTAACTACTGGAACAGAAAGTACAATGTTATGAAGTATAAAGTTGAACATAATGATGAAATTTGTTTCTCTAATATCTGTTCAAAAGCCTTTTGCAAAATAAACACAGATTTTATTATATCAAACCACCCAGAGTGACTCATCTCTTTGGAAATGTGTCTCTGGCATCTTCTTTCCTCGGGCCTCAAATTCTTTCAGAAAATCAAGCAGATTAGTAGCCTGATGACAGGGCAGAAGTCAGAACTCAAAATCCTAAATCCACTTCTGCCACTGACTTGCTGTCTGACATGGAGCTTTATGTCATGTGTGTATTTATAAAAATATCTTTGTGTGGCAAATGTTTTATAAATTAGCTAATCCACTACTAGGAAGTAATATAAATTTTCAAAATAACTGTATTAATACACTGCAATCAATATAAACTTCTAATGGAATCCCTTAAAAGTATTCTGGAATTATCTTATACTTATTTATTTCTTAATCAGGCAGGGAAAACAGACGTATTCACATTAACACATATATGGGAGAGTGTGTATGTCTTACAAACAGTGGCTCTGTCTTAAAAACTCCCAGATAACAAAAATTGAAAAAACAAAGTTTTTTTTCAAAAGACATGATGATGTAAACATAAGGAAGTTTAAAATAACACTTGTATAAACTGTTTGAATTGAAGAGAAAAAAACACACCCCAAAAGAGTTTTGTCAGAATAAAAAGAAAACAAATCCCAAATCCTGACAGCAACATAAAAGCCAAATTCTCCCCCTTCCTTTCATAATGGCTTTTCTATTGAGCTTCATTTTGACCTTCCATTACTTTCCCAACATTGAAGAATATTGCCTTTCAAAACTCTCCATTTCTCTGCCGGGTGTACTATTATTCCTCCTCCCATTGTTGAGAGTTCTTAGCTACCGTGGTTCCTATATGAAATGCACCACCTCTGGTTTCTGCCAAACAAATATAAACCAGCACTTCTGCACACGTTCCACTTTAAATTCATACCCTGCATAAAAAGAAAGATAATCATAAAGCTATAAACATGCCAAGAAACAGAAAACAGGAAAGTTTGTTATCTACTTGCTATAAGACAAACAATCTATCCTGTAATCAATCTATAGCCAAGGCACCCTCCCTGCTCCGCTGCAACAGGATGGAACACCAACAGCCTTAATTCATTAGTCAGAGCTGGGAGGGTGGACCAACTGCATGATCTGATTGATAAAGTTTCATTACAAATTAGCCCATCTCTTTGATGAAAACAAGAAAGGCAGAGACTGTACCATAATTTTATCCTCATAAATTAGTCAACCAGACAAACACTAAACAGAGCTTGCCACATGAGGGGCAAACTAATTTAATTAATTCATACACAGCACCTCATTAAGAGCGGTTTTAGCACCAAGGTTGTGATCTTGTTGATTCTGCGTTATTTTCCACAAAGATGCCCACTTAGTTGTCAGGGATGAGGGGCCAGGATAGGGGCAGGATCTATGCCTTTGTGTACTTGGGAAGATCCAGCGCAGGGAAAAATAACAGGAACAGGCTGTAAATTCCTACAACCCAAATCAGCACAGACAAGACTTTTTAACCTAAGTCTTCATTTTAATACACAGACTACATTTTGCTTTCGCTTTTTTTCCATGTTCCTTACTTCCAAGTGGTAGTGGAAAACAAATACATTTCCTCACTGGCACAGCATAATTTACAGTCAGTATACCAAACAGAAAAGAAGAAAGATCACAGGTTTTTTTGTAAAAAGTAAAGATTATTACAAATGCTTCTAGGTCATCTTGGGAAAAGACACAGATGCAATGCTTTTTAATATCTTCACATCCTGAAAAGAATGCTGTAACTTCTATGGGCTCCCAAGACCTAATACTTGGAAATAGACTTCTAGCTTACAGTTACACATGTCTAAATATTCTGATTTATTTATTTACTATTTCTTTCTTTTTATATATCCTCTTAAAAAGCACAACTCTTGAGAGGGGATAAAGGATAGTTAGGGAGTTTGGGACTGACATGTACACATTGCTACATTTAAAATGGAGAACCAACAGGGACAGTACAGGGAACTCTGCTCAGTACTATGTAACAACCTAAATAGGGAAAGAATGTGAAAAAATAAATACATGTATACGTAAAACTGAATCACTTTGCTGTATACTTGGAATTAACACAACTTTGTTAATTAAGTATACTCCAATTTAAAATAAAAAGTTTTCAAAAAGACAAAACGTACGTCTTTTTCATAAATTCATAGGGCAAGAGTTTTATTAGTTTTTAAATACCATTAGTCAATGGTATAGGGGAAGGCAATGGCACCCCACCCCAGTACTCTTGCCTGGAAAATCCCATGGACGGAGGAGCCTGGTAGGTTCCAGTCCATGGGGTCGCTAAGAGTCAGACACAACTGAGCAACTTCACTTTCACTTTTCACTTTCATGCGTTGGAGAAGGAAATGGCAACCCACTCCAGTGTTCTTGCCTGGAGAATCCCAGGGACGGGGGAGCCTGGTGGGCTGCCGTCTATGGGGTCGCACAGAGTCGGACACGACTAAAGCGACTTAGCAGCAGCAGCAGCAGCAGTCAATGGTACTTAGCTACAAGTAAGGAGACACTTTGAGGGCTTCCCTGGTAGCTCATCTGGCTGCAACACAAGGAGACTGGGTTTGATCCCTGGGTCAGGCATATCCCATGGAGAAGGAAATGGTAACCCACTCCAGTGTTTTTGCTGGAGAATTCCATGGACAGAGAAGCCTCAGGCGGCTATAGTCCCTGGGGTCGCAAAGATTCGGAAACAACTGAACTACTGATACTTTTATTTTTTTTATTTTTTATTATTATTATTATTTTTTTATTAAATAAAAGAAGATGCTTTGAAGTACTAAATTCCAGTGGGGTGGCAGGGAAAATATCAGATGAGGCTGGGACATCTTGTGGTGCCAGAAGATGAAACAGTGCTAGAAAAAAGGATAAGAGCACCTGAAAAGGACATAGGAATCAACTCTAAAATGTTGCCAATGGCATTAAAAAAAAAAAAAGCAATGAAATTATAAAGACATTAGATCATAAGCCAAAAAGTAAACATATAAAACATACATGAGCTTCCAATGATGATATTAAAGAAACTTATTAATGACAAACACAAATCACTGAATATGCAAACAAATAACAGAGGGAGAAGGAACAGCTCTTCCTTACAGAAAAGTTCTAAATAATTATAAAAGAAAAGAGGGAAATACAAAATCAACAGTAGATCACTACAGTATTAATTGCTGCAAGTGAGATCTACCAATGAGTATTACAATCAGTGGGCAAAATGCAAGAAGAAACAAGGGATTTGAATAGTCTCATATTTCTCCCCCAAGATGTCTATTAATTTAATGGGAAAATAGTAAATTTACAATGAAGAAGCACAGCAGACATCATTCTAACCAAGTATCAAGATTAACATAACAACACAACAGTGGTATAAAACTGGAGAAGGAAATGGCAACCCACTTCAATATTCTTGCCTGGAAAATCCCATGGACAGAAGAGCCTGGCAGGCTACAGTCCATGGGGTTGCAAGAGTTGGACACGACTTAGCGAATAAACCACCACTAGTGGCATAAAACATGATACATAAAACTCATGTGACACCCTGAGAAAAACATATTACTTCTGTAGTATTCTCACCAAAAATACATTATCTTCAATCTGATCATGGGCAATCAAACCCAAATCCAGAGACATTCAACAAAACAACTGACCAATATGCAAAAAAGTTGTCAAGGTCATGAAAGAGAAGGAAAGACTTAAAAACTATCACAGATTGGAAGAGACGAAGGAGATACAATAGCTAAATGTAATATGGGATTCTGGTTTGGGTCCTGGATCAGAAAAATTACATTAGTAGGAAAACTAGTGAAATTAGAATAAAGTCTGTATCTAGTAATAATATTGTATCAATGCTGATTTCCTGGGTTTAAACACTGAATTATGGTTCTGGAGGTTGTTAATATTAGCAAAAGCTAGATGAAGAATGCTAAGTAAATTCTGCATTATTTCTGCAACTTTTTCTAAGTCTAAAATCATTTCCAAGAAAATTTTTAATCCAGGTCAAAAGTAACAGAAAGTAGAGTAAGGCATTCTACAATGACAACTCATCATAGAACTGCCAGAGTCTACACAGTCATCAAGACTGAACAGTCATAGTGTCCTCAGATTAGAAATTCAAGGTTTTTTCCAATGAAATTATAGGGAAATGCCGTCTATGGGGTCGCACAGAGTCGGACACGACTGACGTGACTTAGCAGCAGCAGCAGCATGCAGCAAATGTTTCCCTTTCTTCAACTTGAGGGCTATTTCCCCATGTCTCTCTTTCATGGCAGTATTTTTTAATTTAATTAAGAGTTCAGTTAATTTGGCCTTTTTATAGTCTAATTTTCTTAGAGAACTATCCTGATCACTAGTGTAAAATTTAATAATTCAACATCGGGGCTTCCCTGGTGGCTCAGAGTTCAGAAATACACCTACCAATGCAGGACACAAGGGTTCAATCCCTGATCTGGGAAGATCCCACATCCCATGAAGCAGCTAGGCCAGTGGCCACAACTACTGAGCCAGTGCTCTAGAACACACAAGCCGCAATTACTGAGCCCACATGCCACAAATGCTGAAGCCTGCTCAACTAGAATCTGTGCTTTGCAACAAGAGAGGCCACCACAATAAGAATCCCATGCATTTCAACTAGAGAGTAGTCTCCGCTCACCACAACTAGAAAAAAGCCTGTGCAGTGATGAAGTTCCAGGACAGTCATACACAAATAAAATTACTTTTAAAAATAGTGATTGCTGCTGCTGCTACTGCTGCTAAGTCGCTTCAGTCGTGTCCGACTCTGTGCGACCCCATAGACGGCAGCCCACCAGGCTCCACCATCCCTGGGATTCTCCAGGCAAGAACACTGGAGTGGGTTGCCATTGCCTTCTCCATTGTGTGAAAGTGAAAAGTGAAAGTGAAGTCGCTCAGTCGCATCCGACTCGTAGCGATCCCATGGACTGCAGCCGGTGTTAAAAAATAATTCCAACACTTTTGTCTTTAAACTATGAATTTATCAGACTCCAGGCCACATGAACAGTTCCACTATGCTTATTCTTACAAGACTATGTTTAGTCTTCTAAACATGGGCTCCAAAACAAACTTTAGGTTCTTGAAAACAATGTCTTCTGTATATACATGTGGACATTTAAAGTTCTTTAAGTCACAGGTCACTGAAAAGGCTTTTCAATTAAACCTATACCTAATTTACGTGGATCACAATAAACTGTGGAAAACTCTGAAAGATGGGAATACCAGACCACCTGATCTGCCTCTTAAGAAATCTGTATGCAGGTCAGGAAACAACAGTTAGAACTGCACATGGAACAACAGACTGGTTCCAGATAGGAAAAGGAGTACGTCAAGGCTGTATATTGTCACCCTGCTTATTTAACTTATATGCAGAGTACATCATGAGAAATGCTGGACTGGAGGAAACACAAGCTGGAATCAAGATTGCCGGGAGAAATATCAATAACCTCAGATATGCAGACGATACCACCCTTATGGCAGAAAGTGAAGAGGAACTAAAAGCCTCTTGATGAAAGTGAAAGTGGAGAGTGAAAAGGTTGGCTTAAAGCTCAACATTCAGAAAACGAAGATCATGGCATCTGGTCCCATCACTGCATGGGAAATAGATGGAGAAACAGTGGAAACAGTGTCAGACTTTATTTTTCTGGGCTCCAAAATCACTGCAGATGGTGACTGCAGCCATGAAATTAGAAGACGCTCACTCCTTGGAAGGAAAGTTATGTCCAATCTAGATAGCATATTCAAAAGCAGAGACATCACTTTGCCAACAAAAGTCCGTCTAGTCAAGGCTATGGTTTTTCCCGTGGTCATGTATGGATGTGAGAGTTGGACTGTGAAAAAGGCTGAGCGCCTAAGAATTGATGCTTTTGAACTGTGGTGTTGGAGAAGACTCTTGAGAGTCCCTTGGACTGCAGGGAGATCCAACCAGTCCATTCTAAAGGAGATCATCCCTGAGATTTCTTTGGAAGGAATGATGCTAAAGCTGAAACTCCAGTACTTTGGCCACCTCATGCAAAGAGTTGACTCATTGGAAAAGACTCTGATGCTGGGAGGGAATGGGGGCAGGAGGAGAAAGGGACAACAGAGGATGAGATGGCTGGATGGCATCACTGACTCAATGGACGTGAGTCTGGGTGAACTCCAGGAGTTGGTGATGGACAGGGAGGCCTGGCATGCTGCAATTCATGGGGTCACAAAGAGTCAGACACGACTGAGCGACTGAACTGAACTGAATTTACAGATATATGTTGAAGAGTAAAAGTAGTTAACAAAACATGCAAATATAACCACTTTAAGAAGAACTAATAATATCCCACAAAGATACATGCATATCACAGTCTCTTTCATAACAAACCTAAAAGTTAAAGCACAGGCACCTTATTTTCAAACTACCTACCATGTTTCCAAAATGGATGTTAAATGCAAAAACAGTAGAGAGCTAAATAAGCAAAGAGTACACATAAACATTCAAACATAGAACATAGCCTTCCTTTTTTCTGCTCATGATAGCTAATGGTAAGAACTCTAACTCTAGCTTTCTCTTTTTTAAACAAAACTTGATCTCATTTGAGTTTGTATCTACCTGGGTGAATGGATTGTTTTAAAACCAAACCAACTGAGCCTCAAGCTAATCCAAACAAGGTGCAATTACAATATAACCACCCTGGCTAGTCTTTTTTTTTTTTTTCATGTTGCATCTGAGATAAGATGAGGTGCATGTGAGAAAAAAAAAAGATCAAAACTATTTAAAGTATTACCTCTCAATCCTGGGGTTCGCAAATTATATAGAGAGAGGGGGTGATACAGACAAGAAGGGACTAAAAAAAAAAAAACAGAGTCTTTGTGGGAGACGTTAGGATTCACCTGTAGCACTAGTAAAACAGTTCTGAGATCTGGTCATGTTTGCAAATTTATGCCTAAATCTGGAAAAGACAATAAAGCTTCATTGTGCCCTGTTTGTTGCTGTTGATTTTTTTCTTCTGAAGCTTCAGAAATAATGGCTTTACACTGCTAAATTAGATCAATACCCCTATAATATCAATGTCAGGCTTGAACTGAAAGTTGCAATGTAGAAACCCTTGAGTTATATCTAGAAAAAAGAAAGAAGCCATAGAAACAAAAGAGGCAGTGAAGTGGAAGCTTGTTGGAGGAATACGATCAATGTAAGAGAACAGATGTCAAAGAAATTAAAAATAAGAAAAAGGTGGTAGTGTCTTGAGATGTTATTGAATTATGTAATAATTGAAAAAATAAGAAGTCAGTATGTGTCATGCTTTTAGCATGGACCTTCTTTTGAATATGTCCATATTTAGCTATAAGGTACATAAATCTAACCATAAGAACTTTGTAAACACACCCAGAGAAAGCAGGTGTTCTGATAACAAGAAACTATGCAGTGTCCCACCACTGTTGCACAGATAAGTTTGTCATGGCAACCAACCAGCCAAGTGGGTCAAAAAGCAGGCTTTTTTCCCTTTATTTTACAGGTAATTATTACACAACTTCTCAAACACAAACGCACCATGAGTCCATCAACTTTATGTAAAGCACTACCCTAATAGTATAAGTCATTAAAATTAAGCTTTTACCACTCCCATACTTGGAAAGCCAATGGTAGGGTGTCTCTGTGTGTGTGTGCATGCAGAGCTGGGGGGCAGCAAGCAGAGGGCAGATAATTTCTTCTCCAAACACGCGCCACTCTCTTCATAGTCATGTCTGACCCTCTCTTTTTCTCAAACCCTTTTCAGTACTCTGCTCAGGATAGCTGATGCACACATCACAGCTCTTCATTCTAAGCACTTTATATAGATTTATTAATTTAATCTGCAAAAGGATATTATAAGATTAGTTCAATTATTACAGATGAGGAAACTGAGATGTGGAGGAATTAAGCAAATCATCCAAGAATATAGATAAGGTGGGATTGAACCTGGGGATTTGGGTCCCACATCTGATATTTGTCAATCTCTACTGTCTATAGTAGTTTGAGGATGTTCTAAATGTTATCTTTTAGAGTACATGAAAGGTACCAACACATGACTCATTTAACTCAACATGAATCTGAAATACTAACAACACATCCCACTTCTTTCTCTGTCTTAAATAAAAAAGCCCTGCAGCTCCTAGACCAAAGGGCTCGGAACCTTTGACTCACTGTCACTTCTGGTTGGAACTTTCCCTCCTCCATGGTTCTACTTCCAAAGAACGGAGCTGCCTATCTCTATCTCCTAGATCCCTGAATTAGTGTGCTATTTTTCTTACCCCATCTGCTTAGTTTCCATGGATAATTAAAGTAATATAACTCACATAAGAAAACAAAGAGTTAGTTATTACTCACTGGAAAGCTCAGAACTAGTAAAGAAGAAAAAAAAAAACTGAAGTGTTAATTGAAGTGGTTTAATTACTTCAAGCAGCAAACACATAAGATATATTTTCTAAATGTGTGTATCGTATTTCATGTGCCAAAGAAAGGATGTATAATTGGGGTTTGTTGGGATGGTACTCTTACAGTAAATACTTCTGACTCACACCATAAGTGGAAGTTATGAGAAATCAGAATATATCTTACTACATGCCCAAGGCTGACCTGCTAATCAAATTTCAAGTCAGACAGATGTTTCTGAAATTCCATATAAGCAGAAATCTGTTTTATTCCACTTTGGGGCACAAAAAAAAATCTAAGGATCTTATTTTGAGTAATGGACACTTTTAAGAATCTGATTTCTTTCCATACACAAGAAAAGCACATATACCTAAAATTTTACATTCAATTTCACAGAATCCATAAATCCTTGAAAGTTATCCACAACTCTAGTTTAAGAACCCCTATTCAATACATATACAGAGGGCTTCCCTGGGGCTCACTGGTAAGGAACCCACCTGCCAATGCAGAAGATACAGGTTTGTTCCCTGATCTGGGAAGATCGCAAATGCCATGGAGCAGCTAGGCCCGTGAACCATGACTACTGAGCCTGTGTTCTAGAATCCATGAGCCACAACTAGTGAGCCCACGTGCCACAACTACTAAAGCTCGAGCACCCTAGAGCCCACGCTCTGCAATGAGAGAAGCCACTGCAATGAGAAGCCTTCACACTACAGAGAAAAGCCTGCGCAGAAATAAAGACCCAGCACAGCCCAAAACTAATCAATAAATAAAAGATCTATACAGAATACAAAAGTACACACTTCAGAAGGACAGCACTTACCAAGTTCAGCTGTGTATCATGGTCTTATCATTTAATATAGGCCACATACTGTGGCAGATTCATGTTGATGTATGGCAAAACCAATACAATATTGTAATTAACCTCCAATTAAAATAAATTTATATTTAAAAAAATAATAATATAGGCCAAAATTCTTCATAGATATAATTTTATTAATTATTCTTTGAGGATGATGTCCCAAATCTAGTCTTACTGATACTGTATAGAGCACAACCATTTAGTTTTTTCATATAGAAAACTTATTCCATGTTCAGTCTGGGACCTAAATCCAGCCCATCCAGGGAAACACCGTTCTCTTTCTAGTGTGTGTCTTTCTGGAGTGTGTAAACATAGGCAGAGGAGCAGCATCAGAATGCATTCCCCTCTACTGCCTGCAGCCACCCAGAGGGCTTGTGCTCCAAACCACGGAGGTAGACAATGTGGGCCTACTGTTCCTCCAATCAGTGCAGCCTCCTGAGTGTTCCTCCTGGTATAAACATCCTGCATTTTTATTTATGAGAATATTGGAAAACACCATAATGCTGGGAAAGACTGAAGGCAAGAGAAGAAGGGGGCGACAGAGGGTGAAATGGTTGGATGGCATCACCAATCCAATGGACATGAGTTTGAGCAACCTAAGGAGACAGTGAAGGACAGGGAAGCCTGGTCTGCTGCAGCCCATGGGGTCTCAAAGAGTTGGACATGACTTAGAGACCAATCAACCAGTATTTTGAGAGTAATTTTATTCTAGACTAATTTTTGCCTTGTTAACAGACTTGTGAACTTTTCCTCATGGTATAACAACAACATAATAACAATATGACAACATTCCTATATGTAGCCAAAATATTTAATAGTACCATAGCATATTTTTGTAATCTTTCTCTGTAACTGCATAATAGAATATAAAAATCTTTACATGGTGATGGTTACATGTTCATGATATTATTTGTAATGACTGCATACTATTCTATTGCTTGGGGGTCCTATTATTTAAGCAATGTGCCATTTCTAAACATCTTCACTGTTTTCAACTTGTAACTATTATAGGTATACATATGAAGCAAGCCCAGCTAGCTGACAAACAATTCAAAGTTAAAAAGAAAAAATTTTAAAAATCTGAAATGGACAAAAATGTTCCAAGATGCATGTAAGTTCACAAAAACTGCCTCAGAGAAAAATGAGATGCAAGAATGATTCTGAACAAATTATTTGGGAAGACTGTGTTCTACCAAATTGCTTTCAGTAGCACTGCTTTAGGCCATATCATCCACAATGAAATAAAATTTTCAGTGTTAAAAATACAATACTTTCAAGATACTATGAGAAACCTAACAGCAGAAATAAGTATGGAATTTCATGGAAGAGGAAAGTAACATTTAGTTTGCCTCTATAGGGTTACCAATGGCGACCAACAAATGAAATCCCCTGAACTGACCCTTGAAGGATGATCAAGATTTAGCAAGGTTACCAAAATGAAAACTAGTATTCTTACTGTCTACTCCTTATGACTCACATTTCAGGGTAACCAAATGTTCTTACTACTTTGGCCACTTGATGCAAAGAGCCAACTCATTGGAAAAGACCCTGATGCTGGGAAAGACTGAAGGCACGAGGAGAAGGGGACAACAGAGGATGAGATGGTTGGATGGCATCACCAACTTCATGAACATGAGTTTGAGTAAACTCTGGGAAATGGTGAAGGACAGGAAAGCCTGGTGTGCTGTAGTCCATCAGGTCACAAAGAGTCAGACACAACTGAGCAACTGAACAACAATAAACATGTTCTTAGTTGATGAAATAAAATTCTTCCTTACAGAAGAGTTCCATCCCTTCTCTGTCTTTTGGCTAAGATTATGTGTAGAAGAGTTTCAGCCAGTAAATGTGGAAGAAATTATGGAATTATGCAATTAACATTTTGTAATCCTTAATGAAATAATTGATTTAAGCAGTGATCATCAATGGATTAAACCATTAGCTGCACAATGACTGATGTGACTTTTTTATAAGAGAGGGATGAGGCTGTCACCACTTGAACCCACTGATCTATCTTATCCTAAAAGACAGCAAGACAGACACATAATGGAAACTGCATCTATTCAAGCCTCTAGAGCTAATTTCTATTGATAAGAAATACAGTGGATACAGAAACAAGTTAAGGAACACCAGAAGAAAACAAGTAAATAAATCCAGAGTATGGAACATTCTATATGACCACTACCTTGGTTTCTGCAATAAGAAAATAGCATTAATAAAAGAGAATGGGAAATATTTCTTATTAAAAGAGAATTAGAAACTTAACCACACTTAATATGTAGTACTTATTTGGATCATGATTCAAACAATCCAGTTGTAACAAGATTTTTTGCAACAACTTAGAAATTTTCATTATACACAGGTTATTAGATGAGCCCAAGGAATTATTGTCAATTTTGTTAGGTTTCATAATAACATTGTTGTAATGTATGAAAATGTCCATACTTCTGAAGGTGCATATTCAAGCACAGCTATCTTGGATTTGCTTTTAAATACTTCTACAAAAAAAAGAAGAAAAAGGTGGGTGGTAGGGGGTGGGGGCATAAATGAACCAGAGTGTCAAAATCTTAAGAATACAGAACTTTTTTGTATGTTTCCATCTCCTTCTGTGATCCTATGAAATTATTCATAATAATTTTTTTAAGTTTAGCCAAGTATTAATAATACAGAACAGGAAACCAAGAGTTGGGATGTATAAGGAAGAGAGAACAGTATAAGGAAGAACTCTGAGTCAACAAACATCGCTGAGAAAAAATCAGAGAGCAGCAAATAGTTGGATAGGAAGGACAGGCAGTCTAGCTGGGGCCGGGTCCCAGATGACCTTTAGTCCCATGCTAGGAAGCTTAGGTTTTACCCTATAGACTATGGGAAGCCAAACAAGGGTACCAAGCATGGTTCGACTACCACACCATTTCTAAGGTAAAGAACCGGCCTCCCAATGCAGGAGACATAAAAGAGACGTGGGTTCAATCCCTGGGTTGAGAAGATCCTGGAGGAGGGCATGGTAACCCACTCCAGTATTCTTGCCTGGAGAATCCCACGGACAGAGGAACCTGGCGGGTCACACAGGGTCACAAAGGTTGGACACGACTAAAGTGACTTAGCATGCATGCTAGACCATCACTCTGGCGACCCTGTGTGGAGTGGACTTCAGGAAGATGATGGAAAAGGGAGCAAGGCTGGAAAAATAAAGTCCTGTTTCGAACCTACTGCAAAACTAAAGACAATGAATGGCAAAGGAGTAAGAGAGAGTGAGAATAAGGCAGAGGGACCAGGAAGTAGTCATAGGATGAGAAAGACTGAACAAGTATCAAAGCAGGCTTTCAACTTTCTGCAGGTACAGCTAAGTGGCTTTGACACTGAAATGGGGAATTCAGACGGAAAAGCATATTTGAAGATAGGAACGTGGAGAAAAGGAAATTATAAAAGTCCATGTTAAGCATCCTGAATTTCTGTGTAAGATAGCCAAGCTCATTATACATGGAGAACTCTGGGCATCTATCACAACTCCTCAGAATATGGGCAGCAAATGAAGCCCCAAGAATGGATAAGATCACTCACTCCACAGTCCAGGAGTCAGACATGTCATTATTTAGTATCCAGCACAGTGTTTAGCATGGTACGGGACGTCTACAGAAAATCAACTCTGAACATTCATTGGAAGGACTGATGCTGAAGTTGAAGCTCCAATACTTTGGCCACCTGATGCGAAGAGCTGACTCATTGGAAAAGACTCTGATGCTGAGAAAGACTGAGTGCAGGAAGAGAACTGATGAGATGGTTGGATGGAATCACGGACTCAACGGACATGAGTTTGAGCAAACTTCAGGATAGAGTGAAGGATCGGGAAGCCTGGAGTATTGCAGTCCATGCGGTCAGAGTCAGACACAACTTATCGACTAAACAACAGCAATGGGGCTCCTGCTGCTGCTGCTGCTAAGTCGCTTCAGTCATGTCCGACTCTGTGCGACCCCAGAGACAGAAGCTCACCAGGCTCCCCCGTCCCTGGGATTCTCCAGGCAAGAACACTGGAGTGGGTTGCCATTTCCTTCTCCAGTGCATGAAAGTGAAAAGAGAAAGTGAAGTCGCTCAGTCATGTCCGACTCTTAGCGACCCCATGGACTGGAGCCTACCAGGATCCTCCGTCCATGGGATTTTCCAGGCAAAAGTACTGGGGTGGCGTGCCATTGCCTTCCCCGAATGGGGCTCCTAGTAAGTACTAAATAAGTGGTGAATGATATTGTCCAAGGGGAACATGAACAGTGTACAGAACAGTAGGCTAATGGCAGAACTCGGGAGGCCTGACACTAAGGGGTGAAAGCATAAAGAGGTCCTCGAAGGAAATAAACAAGTAAGCTTAAGGAAGAAGGCAGAGACCACACAGGTACAGAAACAGAAGAAAACAGAGATTTCGAGGAAGGATGAGGCGTCAACGCTGTCAAAGACAAGGAAAGAGGAAAATAAGGTTTGGAAAATGCCCATTCACTGGGCAAAATGGAGGTAGCTGATAATCTTAGCCTTCCTGAGGCTCTGAGGCAAATGACCTACTTTGCTCACCCTAAAAATAACGATAAGTAAGCAGCATGATGGCCAGTGAGTAGACAATGTCACTGTTTGTGTGGCCATGACTGTGTCATTTAACCTTTCTTATTCTTTTCTTATTTTAAAAATGAAACCTATGAACTATATTATCTCTAAGGTTACATTCAATTCAAAAATTCTACAAAAGCAAATCCTTTGGATTAAAGTGTTCCAAAGATAGTAAAAGTCAAGTACCTACTGGTATCCATTGCATTTTATGCTGGACTTCCACTCTTCTCACTTCTGCTTCATCCTCCTCTTCTCTCCCACCATTTTCCCCCCCATAAGTGATCTTTAAATTGCTTCAAGGTAAAAGTGATGGACCTTATAGGAGCATAAAAATGACCATGATATTTACTGCAAAAAATAAAAGATGACAGATGAAGAGACTTGCCAGGCCCAGAATTTAAGTCAGCAATTCACAAACATAAGAAAGACTAAGAGATAAACTCCTAAAATATTCTTTGGGGATAAAGAGTAATTAACAGTGAGGGCCCAAATGCCATCAACCCAGTAAGTAAATATGAAAGCACACACCATCGAACCTCCTACCCTAAGGGAAGTTAGAGAGAGGCCCTGATGTGGAATGCACTCGCCTCTAGTCAGCAAGCTATAAAAAGGCCCTCACTTTTATTTGATCTGTGCTTATATATGGTCGTCATGCTCTGGGCCTGGCAAATAACTAAGAAATTCATTCATGTTACCCCAGCAAATCCGTTAACTTGGGTCTTATCTACACTAAATATTTAAATCATGTCAGACAGGTTGTACTTTAACATTGGAACCAAAAATTCATTTACAGTCATAAAGGCCAGGCAATGAATCTGACACTCCCAATCTTACTTTTATTGATAAATGTTGAGAGTATCAACCACAAAATATCTGACACTCCCAATCTTACTTTTATTGATAAATGTTGAGAGTATCAACCACAAAATATCTGACACCTTATTTAAAAAAAAAAAAAAAAAAAAAAAAGAAATGATCAGATTTCTTTTCACTTTATCTGTATTAATGGCTTCACAAACCATTTTAAGAATAAGAAGAAACTTGTCATTTGAATAACAAGTTTTATGTTTACTACATCAGACAAATTATTCATATAGGCTGGAATCACTTTCCTCAAATTAATCTCATAATCAGGTAGTTAACAGAAACAAGTATAGTTTCATGTTCCAAACAGACATTTGCTCATATTGCTATCTACAATCAACACACAGGTGAGCACAGTATGTTTTGGAAGCAATTTTTGGAACACAAAATAAACAAAAAAATAGGATATTCCACACAAAGATGATGGAGTGGGTAAACACATAACTACTGACCAGGAGAGATGCTATGCATACAACAGAGATTTTTAACTGAGGTCTGGTTCTCTATACTCAATCAACTGGTTCCAATTTTCAAATGCTTAATGGTCTTAAAAGAGTTATGCTCCCCCCCCCATAATGTTGGTTAAGACAAATCAAATTAAACACCTAAAGGAGGGGTCATTATACAGGCAGGAAAAGACCAACCAGGCAGGAAGTAAAGACCAGGTAGATAAGCAAATGAGATGCAGATCACTGGCCCCAGAAGTTAGATGGTTAAAAGTTATCAGAAACACATGCTCAAGTCTTTTAAAAATACATTTGCCTAAGCCACAGCCACCGAGGGTCTGTTAGTGCCTGAATGTTAAAACTCCACAGGTGACTCTGATGATGAGCCAGGATTGAAATCAAAGGGTCAGAGGCACAGGGTAGATGATCTGAACAGAGGGAACACGTGCCAGGTACAAGCATGGTTCTGAGGTGAGGATGGGGCCCCAGCAATTTCTTATGCCATTAAAGTCATGAATCTCAATCAGGAGCTGGTCCCAGGTCTGAGAGCTCACCATGAGCAGCAAGTAAGTATCCCTGGCTGGAAGGGGCACTGAAGGAAGAGACGCCAATCTTTAGAGCATATTCTGCGTATTTTCACAGTAACACAAATCTTAGGTAGCTGTAACAAACTGTTTCACATGTGAATGTCTTATCCTTTTTCTACTCCCAAAGAAGGCAAAATCTGCAGAACCAAGGGATGTGACTTGTTCTTGATTGGAATAGACAGTCTACAGAAGACAAGGAAAAATTACTAAAATTACTTCGTTGCAAGGAAATCTCTAAACCACTCCCCTCTACCTTCTCTCTCGGTCTTCCTCCCTGAAGTCACAGGAACCAGAAAAATTACTTCTCTTTTGATTTTTTACTTTCAAATATCCTAAAGTATTTCTTAATTCAACCTTTAAATTCATGTGATTTTAGTTTTCTAAACTAACTTTAATTTGGTTATCTGTTCACCTTCCCCATTCAAATAGGTCCACTGGCTTATTCAAGTATTTTCCCCACAACACCCAAGGTTCCATAATTATGTTAAATCTCTGTTAAATTCATATGGTAAGAACACAAGAATTACTGATCAGGAACTGTCCAAAAAACATTCAGTCACTTCAAATTGCATCAATCTGATTATTTCTAAAGATATATAAATATCTATATAAATATATATAGATATAGATATTTTAAGGAGCTTCCCTGGTGACTCAGACAGTAAAGAATCTGCCTGCAATGCAGGAGACTCAGGTTCAGTCCCTGGGGCAGGAAGACTCCCTGGAGAAGGGAGTGGCTAGCCACTCCAGTATTCTTGCCTGGAGAATTCCATGGACAGAGAAGCTTGGCGAGCGGTCCCAGGGTTACAAAGACTTGGTCCACGTCCCAGGGTTACAAAGACTTGGACACAACTGATCCACAGGGTTACAAAGACTTGGACACAACTGAGCGACTAACACTTTCACGTATTTTTAACATTTATGGGTTCATTATCAAAATCTTAATGGAATTAACAAACAAGGAACATACCTTACTTTTTTCATAAATTTTAGTGAGTCAGATACACAGGAGTTTGTTCCATAAAAGCTCCATTAAAATTAACACTGTAATACATTTTAATTGATAAGCCATTATGGTGATTAAATCCAATACTGAGTCAATTATTGTTGAAAACAAGTACCCAATCAATTACCTAAATCTATATTCCAGAGGGAGGTGGGAAGGAGGTTCAAGAGGGAGGGGACATATGTATACCTATGGCCAATTCATGCTGATGTATGGCAAAAACCATCACAATATTGTAATTATTCTTCAATTAAAGTAAATAAATGTTTTTTTAAAACTCTATATTCTAGTCACGAGAGAATAAACAAAAGGATCGTCATTACAAAATGATTTTTAACTCTTACAGACTTTGTAGCAAAGTGCTCAAGCATGCTGACTTTCCTCTCTGCTAGAAGTTCAGAAGCCTGAATTAACTCTAAGTAAAGTGATATTCTGTTCACATGTCTTAGATTTGCCCAGCTTAAAAGCTGTCCTAAAACACAGTATTTGATCTATCTACTACTAGAATGGTAATCTACATAATGTAGGGAAGTTGCTAAGACTGGCATAAGCTCTAAATCCTTTTTGAAATTAACCACAGAATTCTATCTCCAGCCCTTCTGTTTTCATCAGAACAGAATTTTAAATGGACTCTTATTTTATTTTCAGAGATCAAAGTTTAATAAAACTGAAAAATACTTAAGACTTAAATATAACACCTTTATCTTGATGAAGACAATGTAGATGTATGTTCTTTTTTTTTCTTTTGTATCTTGAGACACTACATACCTTCAGCTTAGAAGGTGTTTCAGCTCCTGAGTATCTGACTCACTAAAGAAGCAGCAGAAGAGACTATGGTAGTCCAAGGCCATACCACCCTGAACGCACCCGATCTCATCTGATCTTGGAAACTAAGCAGGGTCTGGCCTGCTTAATAGTTGGATGGGAGAGACTATGGTATAATAGAGATGTGAATTCACTGAAATTAGTAAGGGCTGGGTTCTCAACCTTGTTTCTAACTAAAGAGAATTGCCTTGGGCAAGTCAGTCAACAGCTCTAGAACTCAACTTCTGCATCTATAAAATAAGGAACTTGATATTAGGTCATCTTTCAGGTCTTTTCCAATCCAGGATCCCAGTGTACATACAGAATTATCACTAAATCCAAGTAGACTCTGTTCAGCCAAGGATTATAATCCATCCAGAGTCTTTTGTGTTAACTTGATAGAAAAAAGTATCAGGTAGACCTAATGAGGTTAACTTGAGCAACACTAGAAGTGGTTTTTAGGTACTGAGGATCCAACATGGTGTCTGCTTACAGATGAAACCTCCATGTTGAATTTAATACAAAGGCAAGGATTGTTGGTTTCCCAAATGAAACCTCTTTGCAACCTGGCAAGCATGTCTGCTAATCAATGGAAAAGCAGAACACTAGGGAATAATTGGCAATGGCACCCCACCCCAGTACTTTTGCCTGGAAAATCCCATGGACGGAGGAGCCTGGTAGGCTCCACTCCATGGGGTCGCTAAGAGTCCGACACGACTGAGCGACTTCACTTTCACTTTTCACTTTCATGCATTGGAGAAGGAGATGGCAACCCACTCCCGTATTCTTGCCTGGAGAATCCCAGGGACGGGGGAGCCTGGTGAGCTTCCGTCTATGGGGTCGCACAGAGTCGGACACGACTGAAGCGACTTAGCAGCAGCAGCAGGGAATAATTAAAGGGATCTCCAACATAAGTCTACCCTCTGTGTGCTCAGCCGCTGTCTTGTTGGACTCTCTGCGACCCCAGAGACTGTACCTTTACCCCCCAAACCAACCAGGGGTCAAATTCACACCATTATGTTTCTTTACATACTTTTGTATTTATCTGTAAACAGCCCAAGAATGTTTGAGGGAGAAATGCTATAGCCACTCCCCATTCTGACTTTAATTTCTAGTCTTCAGGATTGCCATTTGTTTGATCTTTTTTTTTAAAATGCCCCCACTCATATGCAAACTATTCCCCTGGAGCAAATCCCTCTTATCTTCTCAAATTGTCATAACAAGCCTGTGAAATTATAGAATTATGCAATTCTAAAGAGAGGAAACGTAGAGATTTCCTAATACAATTCTTGTCCTGACATATATGACCCACTTCTTTCTCTACAACAAGACTTTCTCTACTTTACACGGTAGTCCTCTTTATTGTTGGAAAACTCGAATTTTTTGGAGGTTTTCCATTTCACAGTACCGAAATGATCTTCATTTATCTCTTACAGTTCTTTGAGAGCAACGCAAAACCACTAAACTATCTTTTCCACATGCGAGATATTCAAATATTTGAACACAGTTATGATGTTCTGAGTTAGGCCTCTGGACCTACTTAAGTTTATCAATAAGGCCTTGCAACAATTAGCCAATTACTTCCTTTTTAATAGTGAAATCGAATTTCTGGCTTATTAACCATTTAAACTTCACATTCTCTTTTCCTAAGGAATCACTCTCACATGTCTACTATTTTAGCCTTACATACTAATCTGACATTTATCTGAATATTGGATCATGATTATTTGATTCAGCATACAAGCTACCCCTGTCAGATACTTGTCATCTAAAGATCTGCTAAGCACACTTTCTACTGAAGTTTTGTCAATAAATGTTCAAAGACAAGGACAAGGTGGCAGTCCACACTCCATTGGCACTCATCCATCAATCTATGAATTCAGTTGTTCCACCTGCCAAAAGTCTGCCTAAATATCTCAAGCTACTATTTACCCATCTTTTTTTTTTTTTTTTTTTTCAGAATTATATGAGCAAGTTCTCTTGTAAGCTCAAATATACATTTGTCTTGGACTAGTACTTGGAATTCACTTCTAGAAGTCTTACTCTATTGTTTGTCCCAGGCTAGATTTGAACTTCCAGTGAAATATGTTGAATCTAAAGGCTTCCCTAGCGGCTCAGTGGTAAAGAATACACCTGCCAATACAGGAGATTCAAGTTCGATCTCTGGATCAGGAAGATCCTCTGGAGAAGGAAATGGCAACCCACTCCAGTATTCTTGCCCGGGAAATTCCATGGACAAGAGAAGCCTGGAGGGCTACAGTCCGTGAGGTCACAAAAGAGTTGGACGTGAGTCAGTGACTAAAACAACACCAACAAATATTGAATCTCCACTTTGCATTTAGGAGATAAAACAGGGGTTGAAGAGTTCTCCTTGCAAGAAGATCCAATCAGTCCATTCTGAAGGAGATCAATCCTGGAATTTCTTTAGAAGGAATGATGCTAAAGCTGAAACTCCAGTATTTTGGCCACCTCATGCGAAGAGTTGACTCATTGGAGAAGACTCTGATGCTGGGAGGGATTGAGGGCAGGAGGAGAAGGGGACGACAGAGGATGAGATGGCTGGATGGCATCACTGACTCGATGGGTATGAGTCTGGGTGACCTCCGGGAGCTGGTGATGGACAGGGAGGCCTGGCGTGCTGCGGTTCATGGGGTCGCAAAGAGTCGGACACGACTGAGCGACTGATCTGATCTGATTCATTTTATACCCCAATATTATCATAATAATTTTTGAGAGCAAAGACCTCATTATATTTTAGTATCCACAGTGTAAACAAGATAATTTAGCCTAATAATCCTAATAAATGTTTAAGAATTAATGAATGACCATGATCATTGACTTTGCAAAAGTCCCTGTCTTTCTTATAAGCCTTAGCTTTGTACCCCTTCTTCTATCTTTGATACCCCTTTAAATTTTGAGATTATCAAAGAGCACCTGATACAGTTACACTTTTATTTAACTCCTTTTCTTTCTCAGCAGGATTATTCCCAATTATACAGTCAGAATTGCAATTTTAGAGCATCTCATCCTTCTTGTGCTATATTTCTTCTTTATAATCTCTGTACACGGAATTATAAATCAGGCAACATTCACACTTAATTGGTATTTTCAATGTAGTTTTTTGTTTCTTCCTCTATTCTTTATGCTTCAGCTTCAAAACATTTAGGCTCCTAACACTCAAAAAGATAAAAATAATAATATAAATTTGTTCTTTTGTCTCTTCAAAGCTTTTATATTTCAGTTCCAGTGCTTTAACTCCTTAATCTGTAGAATGATTTAAAATCTTAATACTTACTAAACAATAAACAAGATTAAAAAACTTATTCTAAGGAACTTAAAGACTAAACCTAACATTCACATTAGCTTTCAAAAGCAGGCATATCATAACTGATCCTTAAAAATCACACTTAGTAATTTAAATTAGAAGAATGCCTTCTTTAGGTAGCAAGTGTTCTGCAAACCTCAGCCATCTGAAACAGTTATGACACCCAGTTCTACCCTTCCCTTGACTTCTCACCAACCTCTTGAGCAGCAAATTAATAAATTCTGAATAGCTTTGAAAACAGAAGTCTCCAAGAAGACCTAAAATCATGCATGACTCAACATGTCCATATAGCTTATGAGAAGAGGGTCATCACTTGTTGGGCATGAGTCTAATGGTCAAGTCAACAGGCACTAACCTCAGAAGCATAGAAAACCCAGTGGAGGAAGGCAAAGATAAGATAGGGGAGGTGGGAAAGGAAGAAAATAGCAAACGAGAGAAGTGGAGGAAGTTGAATGTAGTAAGTAGTTGTAAGTAGTACAAAAAAGAAAGCCCCACACCCCCTGCAGTCCTTGATACTCTCAAGAGATGACAGTTTGGGAGAATAATTCATGTCCTTACCGATTACCCTAGAACACCAATGAATGTTTAACAGTGACCATACGTGTTGTCTAGTAACAACTGAAACACATTACTGTCAAACAAAACATTTCTATGTCTTTTATCATCTCTCTACCCCCGGATTTTGAAATCAGCAACAAGTAGGTAAACTTATATTTGTATCAAACTCTCTGAGCAGAACTCTAAAAAGCTGATTTTTATCAGAATTCAAAAATTAATAAGAGGGACTTCCCTGGTGGTCTAATGGTTAGGACTCTGCCTTCCAGAGCAGACAATGTGGGTTCAATCCCTGGTCAAGGAACTAAGATCCCACGTGCCTAGGGACCAAAAAATCGAAACGTAAAACAGAAGCAATGTTGTGACAAACGCAATAAAGAATTTAAAAATGGTCCACAACAAAAAAAAACTTTTAAAAAGTAATAATAAAATCCTATAGTAGCTATACCTCTTCAAAAGTTTTTAAGTACTCTATATACACCAATCACCACTATTTTCAAGCAGAAAACACTCCCATTTCACCACAGTGAATCAAAAATTAGTCTCCACATACAGAAGAAAAGTGCTATTTAGGATTCTGAAACCCTCATAAATCAGTTTCTCACACCCTCCAGTGTTATATTATACATGATATGATGATCGCAAATTTTATTAACCAGATTTTGAATGAACCAGATTTTAAATCAGCTTGGAAAAGTTCCAGGTAGAAGCTCAAATTCTCCCACAGTTACTCAATCATGAAATGTTGAAATGAAGAAGTGATAAGAAATTAAAAGGTAGTTTTTCTTTCCTCCACAGAATACACAGAATCACTTACATCTCAGACAATTATATTTAGAATATTGGCAGCTCAAATTGTCATGATTGACACAAGTAGATAACACTCGAAACAAACCCCAGGCAAGGGAAAATAGTTATCATAAGCAGTTTTGCGATCCATTTTTTTTACCTCTGTGAAACAGGTAAAAGAATGCTCCAAGATATTGCACATAGTCATTTACATACAGTATCATTTTATGGAATTTTCCAAGGTGTTAATTGAAAGTTTTAATGAATGTTAATCATCTGTCAATTTCATTGGCAATCTCTGTTCAACCATATGCTTCTCTTTTACACCTGTAAGTTATTTTCTAAAACCATTACTTTAAATTATTTTACTTCCTTAACATGTTATTTGTATTAGTATTTAGGAAATAAAACTTCTGTAGGATATACAGCAATCTTCTACAGCTTTTGTGTATTTTCTAACTTCTTTAAATAAGGTATGAGTTTGTAGGATTTGCATGATCATTATACTTCCAAGACAGAATCTAAAAATCTTCATTCTTTTTTTAAAAAACTTCACTCTTAAAAAAAAAAAAATCTATTATTTTAAGTTAAACTGGTTTTATGCCCAGGAAAGAATGCTGAGCTGGAAAATGGAATGTGGTATTGTATCCTAGAAACCTAAAATTGAAATTTTCATTAAGTCATTGTACAACTTTGCTCCCTTAATCTTTCCCCAGTTCAGTACGCTCTTATATTCAATCATTCATTTGTTTGTTTAAACACATTTACTGAGCACTCTTCTAAGTTCTGGGGATACAGCAATGGACAGAACAAGCAAATATTTCTCTTCCGTGAGCTTACAATCTAGTTAAGGAAGCAAGAAAAATCAAGAAAATGTATAGTAAATTCAAAATGGTAGTAAGGGCTAAGGAGAAAAAGAAGAAGGTAGCAACAGGAAAGATGGAAAATATGTATGTTCTTGGGGAAGGGTGGAAACAGAGGTGGAATTCTAAATAGGGTGGCCAGGGAAGAACTCACTAAGAAAACACACTTGAATAAAGATCTGAAAAGACGGCAAACCATCCAGGTATCCAGAGGAAGAGCGTTCTGTGGAGCTGCAAGTGCCAATGCCCCAGGGTGGGAGGGCATGGCAAGTGTTTGATGAACATCAAGTGTGGATGGAGGGACCTCCCTCATGGTCCAGTGGTTAAGAATCCGCCTGCCAATTCAGAGGACACAGGTTTGACCCCTGGTCCAGGAAGATCCCACATGCCTGGGGGCAATTAGGCCCATGTGCCACAACTACTAAGTCCATGCACCCTAGGGCCCGTGCTCCACAACAAGAGAAAGTGAAAGTCACTCAGTCGTGTCCAACTCTTTGCGACCCCAATGACTATACAATCCATGGAATTCTCCAGGCAGGAATACTGAAGTGGGTAACCTTTCCCTTCTCCAGGGGATCTTCCCAACCCAGGGATTGAACCCAGTCTCCCGCACTGCAGGCAGTTTCTTTCCAGCTGAGCCACCAGGGAAGCCCAAGAATACTGGAGTGGGTAGCCTATCTCTTCTCCAGGGGATCTTCCCGACCCAGGAATCAAACCGGGGTCTCCTGCATTGCAGGCGGATTCTTTACCAACTGAGCTCTCAGGGAAGCCCTACAACAAGAGAAGGCACCTCAATGAGAAGCCTGTGCACCTCAGCTGGAGAGTAGCCTCTACTCGCCACAACTAGAGAAAAGCCTACACATAGCAACCAAGACCCAGCACAGTCAAAGATAAAATTAAATAAATTTTTTAAAAAAAGATTGTGGATGAAGCAGACTAAGCAAATTACGAGGTCCAAGATGTAGGGGACTAACAAATCATTAAGGCTTTGTCGGTCAATGTAATGACATGGTTATTGATCTGTAAGAGGAAGGGACCCACTGCAAGCTTTGATCAGAGGAATAACACGATACATCTACATTTTAACATGGTCACTCTGACGGGCTAGAGACAGGCAATGGTGGGAGCAGTTAGAAGGTCATGAAAATAATCTACGTGAGAGATGACAATAGCATGAATTATGGTGGTAGCTCAGGAAGTGATAAGAAACAGGCAGAATCTGGACACATTTAGAAGGTGGAGAAGATAGAATTTCTGAGAGACTAGGATATTAAAAAAAAAAAAAAAGAGTTGTCTAAGGATGACTTCAAGGATTTGGCCTGAGCCACTGAAAGAGTGGATTTGCCATAACTGAGATGGGAAAGACTATAGAAGCTGGGGGTCTCAGGTGGGGAGAGATCAAGAGTTCATGTCTATAACCATTTTATTCAAGTCCCTATGAGTCATTGGAAGAGATGTCAAACATGCAGTTGTATATGTGAGTTTAAAGTTCAAGAGAGAGCTCTGGGAGCTCTGGCTCCAGGCATGTATTTCAAAGTCATCACTACATGCATGGCATTTAGGGCCATGAGGCTGGATAAAGACTAGCAAAGATTTTTGTTTTTACAGAAAAAAAAAAAAAAGGTCAAGAACTTCCCTGGTGCTCCAGTGGTTAAGAATCTGCTTCCCAATGCAAGGAACATGGGTTTGATCCCCAACTGGGAAACTAAGATCCCACATGCCAAAGGACAACTAAGCCCACACTGCAACTGCTGCATCCATTCGCCACAACTCGAGAGCCACATGCTACAAAATTCAGAGCCCATGGGTTCTGGAGTCCACAGGCCACAAGTAAAGAGAAGCCCAAGAAACACAAAGAAAAATTTTGCATGCCACAACTAAGACCCAATGCAGACAACAAATAAATAAGAAAGAAAGGAGAAGGGGTCCAAGAACTAAACTCTCCTGCTGCTGCTGCTGCTGCTGCTGCTAAGTTGCTTCAGTCGTGTCCGACTCTGTGCGACCCCATAGACAGCAAACTACCAGGCTCCCCCGTCCCTGGGATTCTCCAGGCAAGAACACTGGAGTGGGTTGCCATTTCCTTCTCCAATGCATGAAAGTGAAAAGTGAAAGTGAAGTCGCTCAGTCGTGTCCGACCCTCAGCAACTCCATAGACTGCAGCCTTCCAGGCTCCTCCGCCCATGGGATTTTCCAGGCAAGAGTACTGGAGTGGGGTGCCATTGCCTTCTCCAAACTAAACCCTAGGGCACACTAAATGTTTGGAGAGTACAACAATGAAGAGGGACCAAATAAAGAAGAGAAAAGCAGCAGCTCGTAGGGAAAAGGAAAATCAAAGAAATGGAAGTCAAGTCAAAAACTTGTTACCAGACAACAAGTGTAAATAACAGTTTCCAATGTTGCAGACAGGACAAGTAAGGTGAGGACTGACAATTAATCACTGGCATAGCAATGTGGAGGCCACTGTTGACTTGTTTTGGTGGTGTAATGAAGACAGATGCCTCTTTGGAGTGGTTCCAAGGGAAAAGCAGAGGGAAGAATTTGGAGGAAAAAAAAATTTACACAACTTTTTCAAGGAATTCTACTTGAAACAGATGGAGACAAATGTAGAATAGCTGGAGAGGAGTGGCACCAAAAGAATGCTTTTCCTCTTAAAATGGAAGAAATAAGATTTTAAGAGGAAAATGTTGATGGTAGGTTGATGGAAAAGGTCTAGTAGAGGAAAAAGTTGATGTTGCAGAGAGAGAAAGGAGCATGGGTGAAGGAATAAAGGTGAAATTTGCTCAGTTGCATCTGACTCTTTGCGACCCCATGGACTATATAGAATTCTCCAGGCCAGAATACTGGAGTGGGTAGCCTTTCCCTTACTCCAGAGGATCTTCCCAACCCAGGGATCAAACCCAGGTCTCCCGAATTGCAGGCAGATTCTTTACCAGCTGAGCCACAAGGGAAGCCACGTCTGAGCAAACCAGAGGTAATAAGACTGCAGGATCTCATGCATAAATGGGTTGTCTTTACTAGAACCACCTAGAGTTTATATATAGGAGCAAGGAGAAGGCAGAGTGCATGCAGGCAGGTACATAGCTACGTGATAGAAATTTTAAGAAGTCCTATTCTGGTTCCTTTAATTTCTAGAAGAAATAGGAAGCAAGACCATGAGCTGGAAATGTAGATGGAACAGGAGGCATGACAAGTGTGAGACGAGTGGGCCCTTCCCCCCAGAACAAGCTAGGCTCTCTCCTGTCACTGGACCCAGTACGTGCTTTTCCTATTCCTGAGAAGTCTGTTCTCTTAGGTCATCACAGAGATTCTTCCTTTTCATCATTCAGATCTCAACTCTACCATCATCTTCTTCCTTCTGCTGCTGCTGCTGCTAAGTCGCTTCAGTCGTGTTCGACTCTGTGCGACCCCACAGACGGCAGCTCACTAGGCTCCTCTGTCCCTGGGCTTCTCCAGGCAAGAACATTGGAGTGGGTTGCCATTTCCTTCTCCAATGCATGAAAGGGAAAAGGGAAAGTGAAGTCGCTCAGTCGTGCCCGACTCTTAGTAACCCCATGGACTGTAGCCTACCAGGCTCCTCCATCCATGGGATTTTCCAGGCAAGAATACTGGAGTGGGGTGCCATTGCCTTCTCCAAACTTCTTCCTAGACCACCCCAACCAAAGCAGATGCTGGAAAGTACTTTCCATCATATCACGCTATTTATTCTTCTTCATATGAAATTACCACATTTCTTACGTATAGTTTATTTTCTATCACGCACACTAGATTTTAAGCTCCTCAGTGGCAAGGGCTGTCCATTTTGTTCACCACTTTATCTGCAATGCCCAAAAGAGGGCATGGCACCTGCTAGGTATTCAATTACAAGTACCATGGACTACACTCTGGAGATCTTATCCTCCTCAGAGAAACGTCATCTACATGGGACATCTGCTTAGAGCAGGCTTCTCAAAACCACATAAATATAGGATCTAGGAGAGAGGTGAAATAGTAAACCTAGTTGTGTTCTTGTTGTCAGCATATGAATAATAAAAATTAAAACTCACTGCATCCCTACCCTTGCTGAGATTATCTGGAAAAACACTAAAACCTGTGACAACCTGGTTTGGGACATGACTTGCACTAACCTGTAGCTATGACACTGAAACAACAATTCAGTTTTCAAAGCCTACCCAAAAAACATGATTAGTAATGAGGACTCCAATTCTGTATCTCTTTTCATTTTCTCTCTTGTAGGATTATTTTTGCCTCCTTAAATGTTGCTAAATAGACACTAGAGAAAATAAAGGGAACGTTCTGACATTCTGCAAGCAAATCAAGGCATATTACCAGCACTGCATTCAGTCATCAAGGGCCCACTCTTCACCTGGGAGCAGCCAGGGCACCCAGACAGGAGCACTTACCCAACTAGGTTCTCAGGGGAGCTCAGTGTCGCACTGATTTCCTAAGAACTTCTTTTTTTCCTTTAAAGAGAGTGAGTCATTGCAAGTTGTAATGAGTGCAAATGTCAATTATTTTAAAAATGGTGAATTAAATTTACATGATTTTTTAAAGTTGCCTTTGGAGCAAGTTACATATTTGACTTATATGGATGACCCTAGTGAAACATTCATGTATACAAAAGCTGTGTTCAACCCATTTCTGTAAATGCATATTCAAGAATTTTTATCATTTTTGTTTTATTTTGGGGCAAAACACTGGGAAAGAAGAACCTCCTGACGGCTCACTACACAGCATTTTCACGAGAAAGAAGCCAACAAATTGGAGGGGACGTTGTGTTACTGTGAGCCGTGACTAACATGCTCTCTCCATAGCCATTTCTCGGTATCTCATTTACCCAAAGTGCCAGAGTCGGATTTGCTGGGTTTTGAACTAACTGTACCCTTTTATGAAAAGCATCAACAGGGATTTTTTTTTTTTTTTTTTCATGGCTGGAGGTCTTTTCCTTACCTAAATATTAAAGTCTGGCAAGTCTTTCCAACTTACTTGGGGCATAATCATGCTTGCTACTTGTAAATTAGGAGCAGGGTGATAACTATTAAAAGTTGAAAGAGTTTCCTGATGCTTTCAACAAGTTTCAACATGATCCCAAGCTTTGTCAATAACCACAAGGGAAAAAAGAAAGCAAAAGGAAAATGCCTCTCCTGAATCCTTTATTTCCGAGAGAAAGATGAATTCTACTGTTATTGTATCACTCTCACTTGAAAGACATCTTACCCTCAAAAAAGCAGGCCAAATGATAGAGCCAATCATGTTCAGAGAGAAGAATACAGCCCAGCAAGAGAGCCGGGAGACCTGGGTTCTATGAGCAATTCTATTACTCCCTGTGCCTTTAAAAGTCTTGTCTGACATCTCTGGACCTCGGTTTCTTTGGGACTGGAGGAAGGATTACAGGCTATGAAATATGTCCCAGTTCTAAAATTGTATTTTCACTAACCAATTTAAATTCTTGAAAAAAAATATTTACAAAACACTCCTGAAAGTCTGGGCATTATAGTTTGTCTCTTACAGTAGGCAAATAGCTCAATAGTTTGATAGCTACTATCAAATAGTGTTGATTTGCCACTTCTCAAGTTTAAAATGTTTGAGCTTTATATATATTATCTCATTTCATCGTCCGAACAGTCTTGCAAAAACACATTATCACTGTTTTCTTGACAAGCTAGAAAGAAAGAGAATGAAGGAGACAGATGAAGTGACTTGCTTAAGGTCAAAATGGAGGTGTTACAACCAACACCCAGGAGAAGTATCTGTCCCTATCGCTTCACTTGGAATTAAAAGTTACCAGTACAAGCCAGTTATTAATACTACATAGGAAACACAAACAAGCAGTGGCTATGGAGAGAATTTTTTAAAAAAAAAAAAAAACCCAAGTAAAGAAAGATTACAAACGGTTCCCATAAATCAGATAATATATCACATTACTTTACTATGTTGGGATTTCCCCCCACAATTAAATTCACTGTTCCTCAGAAGAGTCAGTCCAAAATAAATTTGTCTGCAGTGGCAAATTTCCAAAACTAAATATTAAACACAACTACTGGAATCTTTGTAGTGTGTTCTCAAAATAATGAGATATAGATACTCAATTTATATACCACATACCTATTAACACAAAGAAAACACACACAGCATCCCCAGGCCTGAAACATAATTTATATTACTCAAGAAAAAGAAACAAGAAGTAGAATCTTAGGAGAGTTTAAGTATAAAGGTTACTGTCAACACTCAGTGGTACCATCAGAAACCTTACTCCAAACTGTAGAATAGTCAAAATGAACATAACCCCAAAGACAGACCTTGTATTTTATTTCCAGGAGTTATAATTTACAGGCCTAGTACCATTCTAGTTGAAAAGTGATAAAGTTTGAACTTGATCAAAAAGCATAAAACATATTTTTAAAAGACCATAAAACCATCAACAAAAATAACTGCAAATCAAGCTGCAGTACTTGCTGCTCTGCATCGCACCAAATCAAAGAATGAACAAGTAACATCTAAATGCCAAAAAGTTCATATAACTGACTCATTTAATTCTTGCAAAAATCCTGTAAGTTAAACCCAACTGTACAGGTGAGGAAAGAGAAATTCAGAGAAATTAAATGGCCTGAGTACAGAAGACCTGGATGGTGGGTTAGCTCCTTGCTCCGCTACGTTATTTCTGAAGCAGCAGCACAGAAGCAAGGTGTATTATGGGACTAATAAACAAATATATTTAAGCCATTAAGAACTAGGAGAAATCTTAGAAAAATAATATGTGGAACTCTCCTAGAAAGCCAATTTTTATTGCCCTCTTCCACTCATATCCAATACGCAATAAGAACTTCAGAATTTAATATTAACACACACAAACAAAAAAAAAGGAGGGGGGGGGAGGAAAGACATAGGGAGAGAGAGAAAACAGAGAGAAAACACATTTCCTAAATTAGTTAAAAGAATCTGTTCTCTTCTCTGGACTAGAGATTGTGATGGCAAAATGCAACTCTAAGGAGTAGGTTAAAGAATGAAGTCTGGGAATCCAGTTAACCACTGGACTCTGTGCTTCCACTGCCAAGGGCAAGGGTTCAATCCCTGGTCCGGGAACTAAGATACCATAAGCCATGCTGTGTGGCCATAAATAAATGATAAAAGTGAAGATCAAAAAGAAAAAAAGAATGAGGTCAGAAATACTAAGATCAGATCAGATCAGAGATCAGTCGCTCAGTCGTGTCCGACTCTTTGCGACCCCATGAATCGCAGCACGCCAGGCCTCCCTGTCCATCACCAACTCCCGGAGGTCACTCAGACTCATGTCCATCGAGTCAGTGATGCCATTCAGCCATCTCATCCTCTGTCGCCCCCTTCTCCTCCTGCCCCCAATCCCTCCCAGCATCAGAGTCTTCTCCAATGAGTCAACTCTTTGCATGAGGTGGCCAAAATACTGAAGTTTCAGCTTTAGCATCATTCCTTCCAAAGAAATCCTGATCTCCTTCAGAATGGACTGGTTGGATCTCTTTGCAGTCCAAGGGACTCTCAAGAGTCTTCTCCAACACCTCTCAAGAGTCTTCTCCAACACCACAGTTCAAAAGCATCAATTCTTCGGCGCTCAGCCTTCTTCACAGTCCAGCTCTCACATCCATACATGACCACAGGAGAGACCATAGCCTTGACTAGGCGAACCTTTGTTGGCAAAGTAATGTCCCTGCTTTTGAATATGCTATCTAGGTTGGTCATAACTTTCCTTCCAAGGAGTAAGCGTCTTTTAATTTCATGGCTGCAGTCACCATCTGCAGTGATTTTGGAGCCCAGAAAAATAAAGTCTGACACTGTTTCCCCATCTATTTCCCATGTAGTGATGGGACCAGATGCCATGATCTTTGACTATTAAAATCACCTATTAAAACTGCTAGGATCTCATGGTACTTTAAAGAGTGATCTATAGTTTCACTGGTTATGGAGGTAACAGAAAGTATTTACAAAACCAACTCTACCTTAATTTAAATTTGAAAGAAAAAATTGATTCCTAATCCAAACTAGTCTAAATCTCATTTCTAGTAGACACATGAATTAATATTCCCCTTGAGTCACCTCACTATGAAAATTGTTTTCTTAACCCTCCTGAAGAACATGGCAGTTCCCTAAGTAATCTGAGTTTACAAATAATCTACAATAAGATAAAATAGACTCAACTATTTCCTCTTACCCCAACATTCTTTGTTAAACCTGCTCTTGCTTGTATCAATCCTTCCAACATGATTCCCTCAGTGGAGCATTCTGAGGAGTATCAAAATGAGGAATGTGGACATATGGTATCTGAGTGTATGCTGTGCTGTTCTAAGTTGCTTCAGCTGTGCCTGACTCTTTGTGACCCCGTGGACTATAGCCAGCCAAGCTCCTCTGTCCATGGGATCCTCCAGGCAAGAATACTGGAATGGGTTGCCACACCCTCCTCCATCCCAATCCATGGATCGAACCAGCGTCTCCTGTGTCTCCTGCGTTGCAGACAGATTCGCTACTACTGAGCCACCGGGGAAGCCCGGAGGTATCTGAGATCCACCCCTAAATGAAAGTCATATTATCTGGACTAGTTTCCCTGTTACTAGATAGATCTCCAAAATCATGGTCTGTTTATATAATTACTATGGAAGTTAGTCATGAAACTCTATGTGTGTATATATGAATTGTGAATGTTTCTTACTGTTTATCTATGGAAGTGATCTGTTTGCAAGCAACTGCACCAGTCTACAAGCAGCTGAACTGGTCTTGAAGAGTCAAGAAGTAGACTCAAGTAAAGAAACTCCCTGAAATAAATTGTATTATTATGAAACTTAAAGCAACTGCTGACCAAAATTGAGCAGAAAAAAATAAATCTACATTTAAAATACTTCAATATGGAAATACTAAATTACTAAAGGAAAAATTAATCTGAAACACCAAAAAGGCATACAAAGTATTCTCCCATTTAGACAACTTATTTGAGCTCAGAATTTATGGCTTTGAAAGACTGTGCATTTTTCATAATTTGGAAAGAATAGGCACACCAATCTAAAAATGGACACAGTTTTGCATGTCAGTTATAACAGAAGAACACAAAAAGACATGAAATTTATTGTGACTATGTAAGGTATAACTTCAAAGTAATGTAACATCTATTTTAAACCATATTTTAAACTTTTGCAGACAAATAAGTATGGTTCTCAAAGAACTAAGCTTAAGAAACTGTATACTTATCTCCCGGTTGCTATTATTGCTTAAAAGACTTCAGATGCCCTGTTTTGTAATCCTCCAATTTATGACTGACCCAAGAAAACAGACTGGTTACTTCAGTTCCACAATTTGTGCTGCCCTCCACTTCCACTCCCCTTTTCACTACCTGCCTGTTTTATTTGCCAGACTTGGCTCAGATACATCTTTCAACTATTCTGAAATATAAAGACTTGCTTCAAAGTTAGAAAATTTGCCCACTGAGGTTATCAAAAGAAGATGCCTCAGGCTCTCTGGCAACTTCCCATGGAGGCGTTCCTGAAATATTCTGAACAATTTCATAATCACTGAAAGAAGTATATACAGTCTTGAAAGTGACTACACTGAATTAGATTCAACACTTCTTTATATAAAAAGTTTTATTTTTTAAATCTGAATTCGTTTCTAGCCATCTGATTTAAAAATGTATCTTAATAAGTAAAGATATAAACAAAACATTTTCAGGCATTCCATTTAATCCATATATAGAGAGGATCAATAGCTTTTCCAAAAATTTGGAAAAAATAATCTAAATTAACAGGTTGAAGGAAAAAGGGTAAATGAGGAAATTAGGATTAAATATACATACTACTAGATATAAACATAATCAACAAGGACTTACTGAATAACACAGGGAATTCTACTCAATACTCTGTAATAACCTTTATGGGAAAATAATCTGAAAAAGGAATAAACACATATGTATATAAAACTAAACCACTTTGTTGAACACCCTAAAATAGCATAATGTTGCAAATCAACTATGCTAGGTCGCTTCAGTCACGTCCAACTCTTTGCAATACCATGGACTGTAGCCCGCCAGGCCTCTCTGTCCATGGGATTTTCCAGGCAAGAATACCAGAGTCGGTTGCCATTTCCTCCTCCTGGGTATCTTCCTGACCAAGGGATCGAACCTGCATCTCTATGTCTCCAGCACTGGCAGAGGGCCAATGCACTGGCACTAGCGTCAAAAGAAAATAAAACACTTGAACCACTTTTAAAAATTAACATGAGGACCTTATTTATGTAGAGCAATTATTTACATCGACAACAAAAAGTTGGACAAAGCAATCAACTTTGTTAAGTAAGGAGGAAATGTCAAATAAAAGCAGAAGGAATATAGCTTGTTAAAACAGCAGCCTGAAGCTCCAATACTTTGGCCCCCTGATGCGAAGAACGGACTCATCAGAAAAGACACTGACTCTGGGAAAGACTGAAGGCAGGAGAAGAAAGGGTGACAGAGGACAAGATGGTTGGATGGCAGCACCCACTCGGACATGAATTTGAGCAAGCCTCAGGAGATGGACAGGGAAGCCGGGCATGCTGCAGTCCACGCGGTCTCAAAGAGTCAGACATGACTGAGCAAGTGAACTGCCTGAACTGAAAACAGCAGCCAATGAGATCCTTTCTTTCCACTATATCAGAAAAGTATCCATTTGAGAAAGTATACCTTCTTTTGTCTACTTCTCTAACACTCATCTATTATTTCTGTGAAAAATTCACATTACACCAGAGAAAAAATTATCTAGGTTTTGGTGAGTACCATATAATTCTCTGTCCTACTTGGGGTCTGGCTACTTGGAAATCAACCCATCATATCTGGAACTATGTCTAAAACCAGAAGATGGGACTCTACTGTCTTTTCAACATGCAGACATGACTCAAACAATTATGTGAAAGTCACCGAAGAAACATACAATAATATACCGAGACAAGTAGATAAGATATTAATCAGATTTTGCATCAAGTCTAAATTTCCCTTCAGATTTCCAAAAAATATGTACAGTACTGAAAGGGCCATTTTAACTAGATGATATCAAACTTGCTGAAGAGAGAAAGCAAGAGGAGGGTGGTTTACAATGTTATCAAATGGAGATACTTCAAATTTTCTGCAAGATCATTTATCGGTAATAAATTCATCAATAATGTCTAGCAGAAAAAATAAATTTCATAAGGCTGACTGCAAAGTAAACAGATTAATGATAAAAGTATCATTTTCAGTGAAAAGACTCTTCACACTAAGACTACCATCTTCCATATGCTTTTAACTCCAAATCTGTTCCAATAAAGGGTTTAATAAGAAGTGGTCATGTGCAAAAGCACTAGATTTGGAGGACATTAAATGAACTGTAGGGTTCTCAAAATGAACATTCTAAAATGAGTTTACTGGTCACTAATGAAAATGAGATGACTTCAAAGTATTAAAAAACCACCAATAACCCTCTCATAAGATATAATGTCAAGGAATCCTTTCACCATATTCTGTACCTAAAATTTCCATTACAGCATAACTTTTCAGCAAATTATCATTTCGAGTTTTAGATAATTTGTTTTCTTCATACCTGCAACACATAGGCATATTTCTAGATTTTTTTCTTTCTGATTCAAATTACTATTTTTTAAAAAGACAATGAATCTCATACCCAATTGCAAGTAAGCAATGGTCATTTCCATTTTGTAAGCAAGACGTCCAAAATAAAAAGATAAAGTGCCAATTTCTTAAATCAGTGAGTCATGTTCACTTTAGAACTCAGAACTTCTCTATCCTGGAAATGGAAGATGATATTAATCATCTGACGTTAATTTCTCACATACATAACAGTTCTTGTCACTACATGGAACACAGGCTCTTTACAACAAACACCCTACAGATCTTTAATTGGTAACTAGGAAACATGCTTTTCCTAATTATCGAGTCTCTCTTAAATATTATAGTTTTAAATACTCATTTAGGGAAACTAATGAGGGAAGCTATGAGAGGGATAAAGAAGGTATGTTGTTTTCAAAATTAAAAATTTCAGGACATTCGTCCAGCAGGCATAAAATAACATAAAACAAATAACTAGATAATCAAACAATAAAAGCAAAGTAGAAAGAATATGAAGGCTTTTTTAGAAACTATTACTGCACATATGCAATAATTACTTCCATCAAGACTTTTATTATACATTTGTTTTTATGGAATCATAATGCACAAGTGCATGCTATTGTTTAAACACATTCACCGCATACCCCATAACAGAATATGATGACAATATGTATTAAGGATAATACAGAAAATGTGACTAAATGCATTCTGTATTATGGTTCCATAATACAGCATGCAAATGGTTCTGACTAAGCAGACACAGGAGACGGTCGTTAGTGTACACGCTGTGAATGTATATTATGAATAATGCATAAAACTTGGCTAAATCCTAATGAGTCCATTGACATCCTATGGGGTCCAAAAGAGGCTCGGATCCCAAAGCCCTGGCACATTTCTACCTACCAATCATTATAAAAAAACAATACCATGAAAACAAAGGACGTTAAACTACACAAATGCACACTCATTCTAGGTAAAGGGTTTGAAAGAAGCGCAAAAATGGAAAGAAACTTTGAACAGAGAGTTAAAAGTCCATCTTACATCATCACCCCACTTACAGTTTTTCAAAATTACCCATTGCAATTTAAATGGGACAAAAGCTGCAGTTGAAGGTTTGATGTTCTTTCTTTTCTCTGGGTTTCTTCAAGGAGCTGCTATTATAAGGGAGCTCTGAGCCATCCCTAAGAAGTGACCAAACTCTTAGACCATGGCTATAGCAAGTCTTCCTGCTTTGAAAGAGTAAACATTTACAAAATGAATTATGATCCATTAAATAAGGAAACGACAGAATGTGTCTGAAAGCAGGCTTTATGGTAGAAACACCTTCAAAATCTAGTTTTACACAGCTTTTGAAGGAATCAAAAAGAATGCCATGAATATGTTCTTGCACATATTAAAAAATTAATGTTTTTTGCAATAGCCACTAAAAACTCTGAAAAACTGAGTTCTTGCACAGAGAAAACATATGGATTAACCCTACAAGAGTATACTCCAAGATGAACACTTATAGGAACATGATCGGCATGATCACTGAGCCAAGATCCAGAGCTGAGCAAGCTGTGCTTCAGATGCACAAATTAGGTATATGCCAAAGGCCAGGCCACCCAAGCCTCTCCTCGGAGTGGGAGTGGCAAAGCCAGACAGCTGCTCTTTCGTGGTGCTCCCAGGGGCGGGTGGGAAACGGGCATTCTGAGAGCACATCCCCAGGGTACTGTGCAGAAAAGAGGAGCAGGCTGGTCACTTGGGGAAGCAGCCAGCCAAGAAAAACCCTGAACTCTCAGAAAACACACAAGGGGGAAACATTGCAGTGGGAGCCAGAGTTAAAGTTCTGGAATGGAGTTCTTGACAATTTGCCCAGCTGCCTGCCATTTTCCCAGCTGTTTTCCAGGTAGGAGGACCAGGCATGGTCAAGGCCAAGGCTGAAGCAGGAAGCTGCCACAGAGCCGAAAGCCTATTAATGCAGCCATACCTCCATCACTGAATTCTAAAACGCAGTTCATTTACCATCCCACATTTGGGCTAAAATCAGCTCATGGCTTTGCTGTAATGATAATTTTTTGCCTCTGTTGACTGAGGATTCCCAGGAAGACCCCTTCTCAGTGATAGCATTGCCAAATTTTCCATTTCTCACTACCAGTACAGCCAGAAATTCTGACTCTGAACAATTATGAAAAACAGCCCTTCCTAAGTTTCTATTTAAAGTACAAATACTCCTGGGTGTAGTTAAATAAGAAAAATTATGATGATAAATTTCTGTTTGCTTGACGATCTAGGACAATGGAGGAGCCCTGCATGTTTTGGTTAGACACTGAGCGATTTAAGGATAAGGGTAAAAGGTGAATGATGGGACGTGCTGACATTCACTCAGGTTTTCTGATCAGACTGCCTCTAGCCCAGCCAGGGATCCTGTGATGAGGAACTAAGACTTTCAGTAGAGACTGAAAAGTTTAAAACTTTCTGGGCACTGGGTTATTGTTTGTATTTACACCTGGGTAAGCACTGTCATTGCTGCTAGAGCATGAAGTATGAAAATCATACAGAAATATAAGATATCTGCTATAACCACTTCTGCTGTTTTCCTTATTCTGAAATCTGCCTCTTATCAAGTGCAATAGAACAGAGTTCAGTTCCTGATATAACAATTCCATCAAGCTATTCTGCCTCTGAAAACCATTCTCCACCACAGCTTGTCCCGGCGGCGACACTATAAGCGATGGACAATTGCTTGCCTCCCCCACCCCCACCCGCCAGTGTCGCTTCACCCCTCCCAGCTGCCACCAAAAAGAAAACAGAAAGTCTCTCAGTAGCACTTTGCTTCTCAGCAGGAAGCCGGTACTGTTTGTGATATCCATTTTGATACAAACCTAAATTAGGCCTCTGGAAATAGGTAATGCATAAAAAGAAGCATTTTGTGTCACCAAATTATTATTATAGGTTACTGTTAACCCTTGGAAGATAGAGGTGAGCCCGGCAGCTCCCCACTGAGGTGGCGATTTGACATGAAATCACAGGCCCTACCTCAGAAGATGGTTCAGGTGAGCTTGCGATGAGGGGAACTATCTGGTTGACCTAGAGGACTGTGATAGCTGGTTTAAGTGGGGAAGCTGAGAGCGATGCCAGTTAAACAAAAGGATCAGCACAGCGTGTCCAGCCAGCGGTCTGCTGGCACAAGTTTAACAGCTGACAGAGCCTGGAGATGCAGGAAAACAAGAACGGTCACGATAGTTTACTATCAGGCAGACTGAAGACTCTTCTCTTCCAAAGTTCTCCTCGCAGAGACACGTAGAGGGGCCAAGGTTCAGAGCAACACTATTTTTTAAAAGGTCGTTTGTGATAAAACTGTTAACTAGTCCTGTTGAAATAGTAAATTAGAATATTGCATATACTGAGGTTTCTGTATTTCTTCATATAGTTTGTCTTTTTTAAAACTTTTTATTTTATATTAGAGTATAGCAGATTAATACTGTCATGATAGTTTCAGGTGGACAGAAAAGGGATTCAGCCATATATATTATTAATACACGTATCTATTCTTCCCCAAACTCACCTCCCATCCAAGCTGCCACATAATATTGAGCAGAGTTCCTGTGCTCCACAGTAGGAACTTGTTGGTTATCCATTTTAAATGTAACAGTGTCTTCATGTCTATCCCAAACTCCCTATCTCTTCCCCCAATTCTTCCCCACCAGCAACCATAAATTCATTCTCTCAATCCATGAGTCCGTTTTGTTTTGGAAATACCCTGCTCAAAAATTTAAATTGCTGGTCCATAATTAAGATTTGAAGAAATCTAAGAACTTAGCCTAAAACTACTCCTACATTAAATCATGTTACTTTTCCTATTTAACCTCTGCAATATTTGACTCCCTCATTCTTCTTTCTGTATTACTACATTAAAATAAGCAGCAGTTATCATGTTAATAATTATAAATATAACTGAATTCAAAGATCCAAATCAAAGACCACTTTCTATCAACCTTGATTAGTGAAAGAAACACAAAGAATCATGCAAAACATCCTCTCATCTTTCAGCTCAGCTCAGCTTACTTTCCAATTAAAAACTATATGACAGAGAGTCATCATATCATACAATAACTTGGATTTTCCTTCCTCCTTATGCATTTTTATTCTATGTTTTGATAAAAATTATCACGTGAGACTGGCTTATCTCATTAAAATAAACGGACATGACTGAGTTCATATCTCTTGAGACAGTCAAAACAATGCAAAATGTAATTCCTCAAATTGGGATAACCAGTATTTACTGAATAAATAACTAAACAAGTAAAGCTTTTTCAAAGGGAGTATCTCAGGTTTATGATGAAGAGTAACAGAAATATTCTGCAACTGGTTTCATGGAAAAAGAAAACAGCTAATACGGACAACCAAAGTTTTATAGGAAGTTGAGGAGACAATGGATACCAGCCAAATTTCATAGTTGCAGTTTTTAGCTGAGTCTCTAAATTTGAAGGCAGAGTAAATGTTCCTTTCTCCTTTCCTAGACACAACCCATAAAATGACAGGCTCTTTTTAATGTCTAAGAATGCTGTTTAGGTCTCATCGGAGTTAGCAACAAGATCTTCAGACTGAGAAAATACCAAGTCAATTGCATTTAGCTGCAGTGCATAACATGGTAATATCAAAAGTGCTGGAATCACACACTTCAGGGTAAGGGCACCATATGATCCCAGTACAATCTCATTCAGGGAATTCTGACTAGCTAATTCCTTGGCATCCTCAGATATCTACATATCATCTGAGCCAGTTACTGAAATTAAATCTCCTATCTTTCCATTTTCTAAAATAATTCCTCAATTCAAATATTCAACAGCAGTACATCTGGTTATAGTTCAAGGACCTCAATGTTGATGAGGCACTTTCTTCCAAGTTTCTGCAGGCTATTTGCCACAAGTCGTACATACCTGTGCAGTTCACTCCCTGGGAAGTTGCTTTTGCTGTAGCTTCCGCCTTAAAAATATTCCTACACCCATGCTGATTTTGTATCTGTTCAGTTCAAATTTAGATTCATTGGTACTTTTCCATAGTTACATTTCTTGTTCAGTTGATTTGTCCTTTTATTTATTCTGAAGTTTTTGATGTAAGACAAACAGGAATACCACCTTCTAAAATTACTACTATCCTACCATCCTCCGATGGAACATTAGCGGGAAGCAATATTCTCCAAAGCTATGAAGCATACACTGCCCTAAATTACATTGCAGTCGCTGCCCTGAGCTCACACATTTTTGAATAGAAAGGCTCCCAGGGATCTCTCTGTACTGACTGCATTTACTGCTTTAAAATATTTTTAACCCAGACGCTGAAGTGCCAGCCTTGCAGTTCCTCATGCTAATCCCAGCCTGGGTGGCTGTTCTTAAGGGAAAGCATTCAAAACATTGTAACAGTGCATCAACTTTGACCCTTTTCACTTAAACATGAGACTCTTTTTAAAAGTTTGAATTCCAGAGGGAATCACTGAACTTTGACCTGCTTAAAATTAGTTTTGTTTTAGTGCCTTCATGGTGACTCAACAGGCCAATTTTCCAGACACTTAAGACGTTTCTGCCCCTGAAGATTCCAGTTCAAGTCCACAACTATGTTTGCTGGTCAGAGCAGAACACTTTGTCCCAGGGTTTCAAGCAACAAATTCCCAGATCGCTCCATCTCTCTGCCAGATGTTGGCATTAGTTGGTATTAAGATAGATCTAAATACACACACACACACACACACACACACACACACACACACACACAACACAGTCAGAGGACAGGCTTTTTTTTTTTTTTCCACTTAGAGCCTTTTAGGAAAGAAAGTTTTCCACTCAAAATTCAGTCATGGAGAAATGTTTATCAGGATTATATAAACATTACTTAATAGCCTAACTCCTACAAGAATAAAACTCCTAACTTTTGGTAAGCAGTACAATGATACATTTATAATATAAGCCTTCTGAATCTACTTTTCTTAATGAGGAACAAAAAAGTTACTGGGGTTTTATTTTCTAATTTATTACAGATTTTAGAAATTGTCAATGAATAATTACATTGTGAGTAAACATTATCACAATGTTATACTTTCCTTCAATGGAATTTCCAATATGACATTTGTTGTCAAAAATTCATGACAGTTAATAGGTAAAATAAAGTTTCCAAAGAACTAAAGGGACAGCACATGTTAAGCTTGATTCAGTCTCCAAAACTACTCCCCCTGTTGGAAAAAGGAACAAAGCAGTACCCAATTTCATTAATGCAAACTAACTAAGGTGTTTAATCTGAAGGAAGTAGCTATTAGTCTGGAACAATTTCTGCATAAACTGTGGACTTTAGAATTTTTAGAACAGTCAAAGATAAAGGCATTTAGCAAAAGAAAACCCATTCAGGATCACAAAACCAGAAAAAAAAGAAATGTGGACATAGTTAACTAAGATAAAAGAATCACTATAATACAAATTGCATACCATGTTAAACTAGAAGTCTTTACTGCCTCTGAAGGGTGTGCTAGATATACTGAAAAGTGGTGCAAACGTATATACCAGATCTTCATATTCAAACACCAGTTTTTTTTTATTTTTTTATTGAAGGATAATTGCTTTACAGAATTTTGTTGTTTTCTGTCAAACTTCAACATGAATCAGCCAAAGGTATACATATATACCCTCCCTTTTGAAGCTCCCTCCCACCTCTCCTCATCCCACCCCTCTAGGTTGATAACAGAGACCCTGTTTGAGTTTCCTGAGCCATACAGCAAATTCCCATTGACTATCTAGTGTATTTATGGTAATGTAAGTTTCCATGTTACTCTTTCCATACATCTCACCCTCTCCTACCCTCTCCCCATGTTCATAAGTCTATTCTCTATGTTTGTTTCTCCATTGCCACCCTGAAAATAAATTCTTCAGTACCATTTTTCTAGATTCTGTGTATGTGTGTGTGTGTGTGTGTGTGTGTGTGTGTGTGTGTGTGTGTGTGTGTATTCTGTATATCTTTCTCCTTCTGACTCACTTCACTCTGTATAATAGGTTCTAGGTTCATCTACCTCATCAGAACTGACTCAAATGTGTTCCTTTTTATGGCTGAGTAATATTCCATTGTGTATATATACCATAACTTCTTTATCCATTCATATGCTGATGGACATCTAGGTTGCTTCCACTTAAATCTATTCATTTTCAAAGAGTTACCAAGTGACGCCCAAAGCCGGAAGTCAAAAACTACCTTTGGGCTTCTGCTGAGCCTTATGACCTAAGGGGCAGAACTGTTTGCACTAACTCCAAGCCCAGACCTGCTATAGGGTCCACTCTTGCTTTGAGTTTCTCTTAAACCTTGCATCATTTTATATCTTCTGACAAATGGATCATAGCCATCTTCCAAATATTCTGTGGCTGCTGCCTCTAATTTCCAAACAGCCTCTCTAAATGCTTTGGAGTTTTCATAAAGATGGGGAGGTCAGGTACAACTAGTGGTCCTTGATCTTACAAGTCCAGCTATTTTTTTCTTAAAGGACCACAGGGTAAATATTTTTGTATACTATCTGCCACAACTATTCAATTCTGCTCTTACAATTTGAAAGTAGTCATGGCTAATGTATAAATGGATGAGCATGGCTGGGTTCCAATAAAACTTTACTCACCAACAAGAGTCCTGCCCAAACTCAGAAAGCTGTCCTAAACTCTCTGTGACCTTTGGACATCTAATCTTCACTTACCTTTCACGGTCACAAAAACCAACCATAGCAAAATTATATTTGAGCTGTTTGCTTTCCTTCTAATATCAATACCAAATCTAATACTCGGAAAATAAAAACTATTCAACTGAGTCTCTCCAGTGATTGCTTCTTTCATTTCCTACCCACTGAAGAACACAATAGAGATGTTCAAACTGGAGGTAAATGGTCATTCTGGATCTGTACATTACTGATTCATTTTCATTTTATTCATAAGTCATTTAACACACACACTATGTGTGAGCTGTCCTTAATGATCACAGGTTTCTTGTAAACTAAGAAAATACTTAGAAGTCATTCCAATTATTTTACATTTCAAGCACATGGGACTATTTGGGTTTTTACTGATGGTTAAGAAAATAGCACTAATAGTTCTGAAAACTGCATCAATTACTTACTAGGAAGAGGTCAACTGAGATGAAAATTTCACATGCTACCAACTAGTACATTCAAATGACATGAAAATAAGTATGAATTACGTAAGATGCTAATGGAAATACACATACGTAAGGATCAGGCAGTAAAGGACAGTATTTAAATAAAGTAAAACTATACAGAGACATTCTTATGGAAAGACCAATATCTGAAGAATCTGCCAACACATAATTAACATTGTAGTTGCTTAATTCTTTAATTGTCTTACTAATAAAATATGCTACTAATTATGTAAGATATTTTGGCCTTGCATTCCAAAAGGCATATTTGCATTTTTCTTTGTATACACTGTGAAAACTAATATACAGGGTCATTAAAAAGTAATGTGACTGGTTTTTAAACAAACATACCATGTCATCCAAATGTGCCTTCCCTTCACAATGGTCACCTGAGAAGGCCACTTACTCACTCTAAAGCTCAGCCATTATTCAAAGTATTTCTCCCTCCTTTAGAAACTGCTTTCTAAGTCTGTACCACACACATGCATACACATTTCTAAATATCCTCAATGGTGACAAATTTCATAATTTGAAAGTCAATTTTAGCCATTTTCATCATTTCAGAGAGACATTTATAGCCAACTCTGGTGAATAAAAAAAAGCATGATGAATCTTGGTATAAAATGCGAATAGAAAGTAATGAGATGGATGTTTTTAGTCAGGCTTGCAAATGATTCAAAAGACAATCCGGAGAGGAAGTTTTCCAAAATGTTTTGAACAAGGGCATCAATGGAATCAGGGTTCTGCTTCTTTGGGTGACAATTTTGAAAAACAACATTAATATGAATGCATAAATTACAATGTGATCATTGTCTTTAAAAATCACACTCCGTACTTTTCACTCATACTCTGCAGATACAAAATAGGGCAGATATACATCTTCATTCGGAAGGTTATTTATGCATATTCTGAAGCTTCCACGGGCAAAACTCACCATAGGTTGATTTATACATATCATATCATATAAACTGAACTCTTTTGATCTTTCAAAAAAATGTAATTTTTAAAATTTCTTATTTTCATAGTTGGATATTTACACCCGACCCCAATCTGTAGCCTGCTCTAAACTTTCTTCTCCCCTGTGCAGTCAAATCCTGACAAGAGCTTACTGTGGGATTATGTACAAAAACTGCAAATTTAAACAAGGTGCGATCGTATACTTTTTCACACATTAGTGTATCCTGCTGCACAAGAACACTAATGTATGCACAGTTCCAAAATAGCTTGGGCTATTACTGCACAGCCTTGAAAACTACTAAAATCCCAATAAGAGCACCTTTCAAAAGCTGTTCCTTCATTATCGCACACAAGGAAAAGCTTGCTTTAGCTATTTGTATTTTACAGTAGAAAAAAAAATAATACAGAAATGTCTATGACATTGTCTCATAATTCTGAGGTCTTATTTCTTATTAGAGTCTTTGCAGTTATAAAAGTTGTTTCATCAATATGAATATGACAATGGGGCTCAATACTATTTAATTGACTCAATTATGGAACAAGTGTGCTTTTTTTCCTCGTGCTGCCCTAGTTTCTTTTAAGTTGCATTTGAATTATTGATGAAGTTGCAATAAAGCATTTCTTTGTTACACATAGTTTAGAAGTAGAAAATGATGTTTCATGGTTAATTTTTAGACCCACAGTGATAAAATAAACACACTTGTTGTCCTTTCAAAGAAAATCAATAGTGTGGTACAAGCTTAAAAGAATGCCTTTCCCTTTTTTTCTATTGTCTTGAAAACATGACGTGCTGGAACTGTGAATATAAATACAAATATAAAAGGAAAAATGGTAAGCAAAGTACACTATAGAAAATACTATTCCTGGTCTTTGGGGATACTGAAAGATTTATATGTATGATGAATTTAGGTTCTGCTTTTCCTCAAGTATTTCAAGGACCCGTTTAGACTTGTAGCAGGATAAGGCCCTGAAAAATGGAAGAATAGGTTTGGAGACAAGGACAAGGCTTCTTATTTAGACTACTCTAATCACTACAGAACTGATGCCCTATTCATTCCATTTTCCAAACAACAGCCAGAATGATCTTTGTAAAAATACAAATATGAATCCTTTAACTACTTGCCCTTACTTTTATGATAAAAACTCAGAACCTTAGCAGCATCTACAAGACCCTACGTGACAGGACTCCTGCCTCCTCCTCCAGCCTCATTCTTCATGACTTTTGCCCTTCTTTTCTGTGCCCCAGCCACTCTGGGGCAATAGGAGAAGGGGAGGCAGAGAGTGAGTAGGTTAGATAGTATCACCGACTCAATGGATCTGAATTGGAGCAAACTCTGGAAGATAGTGAAGGACAGGGGAGCCTGGTACACTTCAGTCCGTGGGGTCACAAAGAGTCAGACATTCCTTAGCGACTGAACAACCCTATAATATATCCTTAAAGCTCCCCACATTCATCTCCATAATACACTTCATAGTACTCCTCCGGACTCATAGAGTAAAACCTTCACAGCCAACCTACATTCACCTAATCACCAGAGTAACTCATGTGCTCCATCCCCTCTGTGAAACGTAGAATTATCCATGGTACCCTAATGGCGAAAAGGCTACTCTAGCACACCACACATACCTACTCTAACTGCTTTACTTATCTGCTTGATCCAAGTCTCCTTATATCATTTCTGTTACTGTAATTGACTAAATTCATTAAATATTACATAAGTGAGAGAATATGAGGGCAAAAAGGATGTTATTTGTAATACTAGATTGAATGCTTTGGAAGGAATAAAGGTAAATTTTAAAAAAAAAACTCACATTAGGTTTCAAATAGCTTCATAAAATTAGAATAAAAATTTTTTACAAATTTAAAGATCAATTTCAGCACTTAAACTGCTTGCCTTTTAGCTCTCCTATCATTTTTAGCAAATCAAAAACCATAGAACATATATCTCGAGTGTGACTTATCCAAGATAACAAGCAGTGGCACTCGAGACTCATCCTTAAAAGTCCCAACTATACATCAGTTAATTGGTAAATTAATAGATATTGATAAACAATGGAACAGCAATAAACAAACTGATTAAATACTGTTTAAAATGCTAAAATATATAGGGAATATGTAATTTCTCTTTGATTCTATGCTTTAGCAATTTTTTAAAATTAACAATCCAGTTACCAGTCACAATTACACTAGACAAGAGAATGTCTCTCAAGTATGATTAGCTGATTAACCTCCATTTTTCTCAATAAATTGGAAACTCCATAAGGGCAGGGACCATATCTCTATTACTCACCATGGTAACCCCATTAGTCAGCATATCTCATATGTGACAAAGAACAGACTCACAATAAACACACTTTAAATTAATGAATAATAGTTAATCCCAGTCAAATATAACAACATTGTAAATTTTAAATTACTATTAAGATCAATATCCAAATAGTTATAAACAGAATAAAAATATGGATGGAATTACCTGAAAATGTCAGGGCACAATATTTTTTGAGAGACAGTATTGTCCTTCACTCAATAATTAGAAAGATCATTTGAATGTATATTTAAAAAGGAATCAATTCTTTATTATTTTAAAAAGTACCATTGTCTAGCATAATGAGGTTCTACCTTATAACTTATGAACTTTAAGATTATGTGATTACTTTTTCTTGGGAATCCAACCATGATTACTATATCCTTATTAAGACCTCTATATATTGATTGCAAATCTGGCTACCTTTTAATCTCTAATGAAAAGTAATAATAATGCTACCTGAAATGTATTTATCCCCTTTCTTCCAAGAAATTCAAAGCAACCAACGTTTTGTAAGCAGAAACTGTTAAATATAAAAATGAAAACACAACTAAAATGAACTTTGATTAAGAAAATAAAAGATGTTAATAAGGAAGCCAAGCTATCCAAAGTTCAGGCACAAGACAAATCTAGAATAATTCTTTAAAGTAAGGCTGAGTTTTGCTATAAACGTGTTTATAAACATTTAAAATTTCAAAAGGACATGAAGAAACTTACTACATTTATGAAAGGTTTTCTCTTCTCAGGTTCTCTACTGCTGAGAGACACAAATAAAGACATCTTTTCATTGCTGCATGTAACTGATTTATAAATCTATGACTCCAAGAAAAAATAAGCAATGAGAGAACATTCAAAAGCATTCTGGCATATTAGGCAGGATATGGCTCATAAATTATAGCCAGATATTCAGAGGGGTAATGGTGTCAGTATGGCCCCAACCTTTGAGTTAATTATGAGAAATTGCTAGACATGAGGAAATGCTAAGTCATCATGACCCTGGCTAGCACGTGCACACACACACACACACACACACACACACACACACACACAGGTTCCCTTCATGATTTTTAAAATATTGTAAAGTACCACAACTGTGTTCTAAAACCTTGTGTTCATGTGTGCTCAGTTGCTTCAACCACGTCTGACTCTTTGCAACCCTATGGACGGTAGCCCACCAGACTCCACTGTCCATGGTTTTCTCCAAGGAAGAATACTGAAGTGGGTTGCCATGCCCTACTCCAAGGGATCTTCCCAACCTAAGGATCAAACCCACATCTCTGCATCTCCTGCACTTCAGGCAGAATCTTTACCACTGAGCCATCGGGAAGCCCATTCTAAAACCTTATTTTTTAATACCTGTAGTTCATGCTATCACATTTAAAGAGTTGCACAGACCAAACTCATAAAACCATCAAAGTTTGTCACCAGTACTTTCTCCCCTATTTAGTATATAACTTACACTCGAGAAAACTAGCTGAAAAAGTCTTCAAGAAGGGTTTTTTAAAAAAAAAAAAATCCACTAGCATGCTAAAAGAAAATATCATAACTTTTGCTTACATTTTTATTATATATTCTTTATTCCCTCTTTATCTCAGGCCTTTTAATGTCTCTTTTTGTATGCTTACCATTAGTAAAGCAATATTTTCTTTTTTATTGATGGTGTATATACATGATCAAAGGAAGTTAGGAGAACACTGACTTAGATGCCCATCTGGGAACCCGGAAAACCTAGGCTACACTCCTGTCTGCATACTGGGCAAGAATTCCTCCTCCTTTGTCAATACACAGAGACACCATCTCCACCACCATATGCCTATGTCCAATCAGCTATCCTACCTCCAGTTAAAATGTTCTCTTGGTCTCATTTCATAGACATTTTCTCCAAAGCTGGAAGTTCCAGATGATCCACATGTTTCCTTTTTAAATCTAACTATTAATAGATTGCCACAGGGCCCTTCATTTCACAACTAGACGAACTAAATGTTAATGCCACTGTCTTCTTTGTCACACATTGTGGCATTATGGACTACACCCTCTAAACATTTAGCTAAATTAATTCACATAAAGCTAACAAATGATTTTTAAATATATCCTACAAAAGTCCAGAGGTTTTCAAAGTAATACTAATAATGCAAATACAAGTGAACATGGGAAAATGGCAGAACTGCATCTCTAAGACCCACCACTTACCCTTTTGTCAGCCATATTTCAAGGAAAATCTATGGGAATTCAAAAAAGTAGAGTCTCAGAAGGTTGCATTTAGTGGATACTGTAGTATGCTACTTAGTGGCACTCACTTCCCAGCTTCCAAGAGTGCTGGCTGCTGAATACTCACATCTAAGCCCCCTCTGAAGAACTACCCTCATACAAACTTCCCCCTGCTCCCCAGAGATGGCTCACATCCAGAACCAACATATGGTTACAAAGGCCTGGCCCACTTGCCTCAGTTCAGGACATCTCTGAGGAGCCATCCAGTTCCAGAGTTATGCATAGGCTAGCTGAAGCCTCAGCTGCATCACAGTCCTTAGGCTCATCCTGCCTTCCTCAGCCCTTCATGGCTGTTGTCCCCAAGAGCTTTCCCAATAAACCCAATGCATGCAACTCTACATGTCAGAGTTGGTCTCCAGGGAACTCTGATGTACTACTACTACTATTACTTCAACTGTCATTTAAACTGAACCTCGGCCTTAGTGTTTACTGCAGGCTGAGTGTTAGGTCCAGTACAACACATGTACATAAATTATGAATACATGTGCATGCATGCATGCACACATTCTAAAGGATTGTGTGCTCTAAAAACTTTATTGGTGGGGTACCCCTAAAGTACTAACATGTCACCAAATATGGATTTTAATTGCTGACTTAAGGAGACAGTTTTCCATTTTTTTGTCCAATATGCCATCAGTTCATTCACAAGCAAAACAGACCATATTACTCAACACCATAAGGTTCCTCATGACCTACAAGACAGAATTTGTGGCCTTTGGGTCTGTGACAAAAAGGTCATCTTGATCCGACTATTGCCAACATCACTGCCTCATCTCAGCTGGCTCCTATCATGTACTTAATGTTCTACCAACACCACACTGTCTGTAATTTCACAAACACACCATGCTATTTCTCACCTTCTTGCCCTTGTAGTCACACTGTCCAGTCTGGAATACTTTCGTCCCTTCTCAGAGTACCTCCCTCTGTCTTTCTAAGCTTAATTCAGAGCCTTACCAAGGGCAGGTTGGCAGGAGCAGTGTGCCCAAGTATAGGCAATAAGTGGATGCAATGTATGCAGAAATTTTAAGAACAACAATATAACTAACTAAAAGTCAAAAGTCATTATCTAATTCTAAGAATAATTCTAAATGATGTCAGTGATAAAATGATCTTTCCAACCACAGCTGACTGCCCTCAAAGTCTACCCTGGTTATGCTACTCCCCCTTTTTAAGCCTGATTCAGAAATTCCAGTAAACATTGAACACTTTTACTAAAACTTGTAGGTTTGAATAGAAACCATTATTAACTCCAGGAAAACCAAAAAAGTTCTTTAAAAAGTAAAAGTAATCAATATACAATATTCTCAGTGGTCAACAACACTTACAGAGTCAAAGTAACTGTGTGTTTGTTTGTTTGTTTGGGTTTTTGTTTTGGGGGGATTATTTTTTTGGGGGGGTGCCTCACAGCTTGCAGGATCTTAGCTTCCCAACCAGGGATCAAACTGGTCCCAGCAGTGAAAACACCGAGTGCTAACCACTGGACCACCAGGGAATTCTTGTAACTGTGTTTACTGAACTGATTTAACTCTAAAAAAGGAGGGAGATGAAACTACATTGAGATAATGGGAAAAGGAATATGTGTGATGTTAGGAAGCAGGGGTGGGGGAAGAGTAGTATAAAAAGGCCAGCTAGTAGGAAGTCAATCAATAACTCACATTTTTTGGAAAATAGGGAATAAACATTTTATTCAGAAATACAGATACAGACTTGGAAGTAATAGAAGTGGCATGATCATCAATAAGACAGGTGTCCTATTTTGTTAGATAGCTTTGAGTTTTACACAACATATATACATTATTTCAATATACATTTAATTAATAAAATACTCAGCTCATACTTCAATTCACTTAGAAAACCTTCCCCAACCTCTCTTACTTGCTCTCAAAATACTCTAACACTATACCTATCACATTGATACATAATTACCAGTTTATGTTACTAACTTCCCTATCAAGTAGAGGTTTGTGCAGACAAGAACCAAGATGTACTTATATTTGTATCCCCTGGCAGAAGTGATACATAAATTTAAATTTAAATGTGAACTCAATAAATTTTTACTGAGCTCCAAGTAGATAAAAGTAGTAATAAGACACAGGTTTCTGATTTCAAAGAATAACATTTATGACCATAAAATGTCATCATGTAGCAGAACTCATTATGGCCAAGGATTGTTTTATAGACTTTATACTCTTTCTTTCATTGATTCTACACAACTGCTTTATGAAGTACATATAATTATCCCCATTCTGCAGATGAGGAATCACAGACTGAGAGGTTAAGTAGGCTGCCATACTAAAGATGTAAATGAGGATCCACTGCTGCTGCTGCTAAGTCACTTCAGTCATGTCCGACTCTGTGTGACCCCACAGATGGCCTCCTACCAGGCTCCTTTGTCTCTGGGATTCTCCAGGCAAGAACACTGGAGTGGGTTGCCATTTCCTTCTCCGATGCATGAAAGAGAAAAGTGAAAGTGAAGTCGCTCAGTCATGTCCGACCCTTAGCAACCCCATGGACTGCAGCCTACTAGGCTCCTCGGTCCATGGGATTTTCCAGGCAAGAGTGCTGGAGTGGGTGCCATTGCCTTCTCCAGAGGATCCACAATAGGAGTATAATACTGGAACTACAAATCCATATCCCTAGGCAAACTCACAGGATCTCTCAAAAGGTAAGACATGTTCACAACATGCTTATAACATGGAACAGTCAAAGCTTTAAAAGTGGCTATAGATGTAAATACCATCAGATCACAAGGAGAAAGCATCAGTTAGTAGATTCTGTAAGGATGCTGTGAAAAAAGCAAACTTCAACTTGGAAATTAAGGGATGGGTAGTGTTTCAGGATGGAGAATGCTCTGCTTGAATGCTGCTGATGTGCTCAGTCGTGGCCGACTCTTTGCAACCCCATGGACTATAGCCTGCCGGGTTCCTCCATCCATGGAATTTTCCAGGCACAAATACTGGAGTGGGTAGACATTTCCTTCTCCACTATGCTTAAATACTCAAGGGCTAAAGGAGGTATAGATACAGTCAGCAGCGTCCCTGGGAGGCATATGGACTTACACATCTTTTTCCCAAACTTATGAACAAGAAAACAATGATTAATTATCAGATGGAATATTCCATTAGGTTGGTAGAATTGGGGCGGAAGCAAATACAAAGCACTGAAACTGGGTGATCTCCCCTCCGTGTTTGCTTGTAAAACCTTTCCTCTTGTCTCCATCTCTGATACCACTGCTAAAGTCCAAAATCAAAGCCACCATCTTTATCTTGTGTAAATCACTACAACGGCTTCCTTACAAGCTTGCTAAATCCATTCCTTCTTCTCTTAAATTTGGTCTACATGCTCTGGCCACAGATTTTATCAGTCTCTTGCTTAAAACTATTCAATGGGTTTCTTATCACTCTTATTTGAAGATTCACCTTTGAAGACTCACCTTTGCAGGCCCATCAATGTCCATTTCCCAGTCACTCTGCTCCAGCAATGCTGGCCTTCTAATTCTAAGAACACACCCACCCATCTCTCTCTGGAACCTTTGCATATACTACTCATATGTCTCAAAGGTTTTTTTCTCTTTTCCTCTTTTTCTCATTAAAGTGTTAGTCACTCAGTCATGTCTGACTCTTTGTAACCCCATGGACTATAGCACACCAGGTTCCCCTGTCCATGGAGTTCTGCAGGCAAGAATACTGGAGTGGGTTGCCATTCCCTTCTCAGGGGATCTTCCGAACCCAGAGATTGAACCTGGGTCTCCCGTGGGTCTCCCACAGTGCAGGGGGATTCTTTACTATCTGAGCCACCAGGGATGAGACCTCGATGAGACCTCAGTAACCATCCTTCAAATGTGACTTCCTCATGGCTGCCTCCTCTGGCTGTCCTGCCAAAATAGCAGACATTTCTCCTCCATGTTGCATATACTCCTGCAAAATACAGTTCTACAGTTTACAGTCATAAATGTAGGTGATATACAAGGATTTGTATATAAGGTATGTGCCTGTTCCACACATCACAGACACTCTAGCAGTTAAAGTGGGGTCTGGCTCATAGAAGGTGCTCAACAAATATTTGTTGATTACTGAAAATCATTGCAGATGGTGACTGCAGCCATGAAATTAAAAGACGCTTACTCCTTGGAGGAAAAGTTATGACCAACCTAGACAGCATATTCAAAAGCAGAGACGTTACCTTGCCAACAAAGGTCCATCTAATCAAGGATATGGTTTTTCCAGTGGTCATTATGGATGCGAGAGTTGGACTGTGAAGAAAGCTGAGTGACGAAGAATTGATGCTTTTGAACTGTGGTGTTGGAGAAGACTCTTGAGAGTCCCTTGGACTCCAAGGAGATCTAACCAGTCCATTTTGAAGGAGATCAGTCCTGGTGTTCTTTGGAAGGAATGATGCTAAAGCTGAAACTCCAATACTTTGGCCACCTCATGCAAAGAGTTGACTCATTGGAGAAGACTCTGATGCTGGGAGGGATTGGGGGCAGGAGGAGAAGGGGACGACAGAGGATGAGATGATGGCTGGATGGCATCACCGACTCGATGGACGTGAGTTTGAGTGAACTCCGGGAGTTGGTGATGGACAAGGAGGCCTGGCGTGCTACAATTCATGCTGCAAAGAGTCGGACACGAATGAGCAACTGAACTGAACTGAACTGAATGAATGAATAGACACATCAAAAGAGAAAGTTTAAACCCAGAGTCAAGTGGATTGGGAACCAAGGAAAGTCAGACAATGAGGAGGTCTGAAGCAGATGGGAAAGCAACTCAGAAAAAAATCCCTCGAGTCAGAGAGTTCAGATGCAAGCACTGGCTTTTCATGAGATACCCATGGAAGGCCCCTGACATGAGCATTCTGAGAGGAGTTGACAAGGCTTATGTGTTGCAAACACTTTGAGAGCCATTTCGGAAACCATGCTCAGCTTGAATCCAGACCAGAAGCAAACTGGTCTCAAAAGGACAGTTTCCAATATAAGCCTGAAAAAGTAGAAGGCTTGGAGAAGATGGTAAGCCCCTTAGAAAGCAGACTTAAAATCTGGATCCCATTGGGGTATGGTATTCAGGCACCATGAATGTTCAGGAAAGGGGCAACACAATCTAAACAGCATGTCAGGAAGACTGACCTGACAGCGGTAAACAGTGTAAATTTTAAGGAGAGATCCCACTTTGGGGAACTTTGCCAAAGTTCAGAAACAAGCCAAAAAGAGCCTGTCCTAGAGTGATAAAAGTACATGTATAGAGGAAGAGGAAAACACGAGCATCATTTTGAGCCATGACTCAACTGGACTTAAAATATACTTCCCATGTTACAGTGGGCAAGAGCCCCAGCCTCTGAATCAGACCACTCTGTGTTCAAGTCTCAGCTCCACCAGATGCCAGCTCTACTACTTGGGGCCAGCTCAGTTTCCTTATCTGTAAAATGGATCAACATGTGTATCTACATCAGAGAATTCCTAGGAAGAGCCAATAAAAATAAACTGCTTAGCACAATGCCTGGCAACAGTAAACTATCAATCAACATCAACTGTTATTTCAAGCTAGACAGGTGAAAGAGCACGGTGATGGCACGCCGGGGAACCTATGTGGAGGGCTTCTCTTCATATCACAAGAAGATAGTCATCTCTGTTGTAAAGGGTTAACTCCTGTCCTGGCTTCTGCCTGATCTTCTTTAGGACGCATCTGCCTTTCTGGCTTCTAATCTGGATCCATGCCAAACACAAGCTCTGTGAACTCTTTCAGAGACCTTATTCTTCAAGCTGCTTGAGCCATTTCTAAACTTATGCTTTCGACATTTATTTCCAACTTGCCCTCTTTCTCTAATGCCGCCCCCTAGAAGCAATCCTGGATACTAAACTTGGAGGCAAAAACCCCTCCATAGCTACATGCACTACTTCTCTCTTCCCAAGAAATGTCAGAAGGATTATGTTGAAAGCCAGCACAATGCTAAACTCGGTTTTTAAGAGTTAACAGAGAGTGATTTTTTTTTTCTCCAAGGATAGGTAATAGCATCAGATTCTGAAATTAAGCACAGCAGGAAGAAAAAGCCTGCATAGATTTCACAGAGTATCACAGGCCTCTGCAATAAAGCACTTAAAAATGCCTTGTATTGCTAATTCTTTACACAATCTCCTTTTATTTCCAAAGCAGGATGCGGGGCTTGAGCCACGAGACGCACATTGATGTTAACATTACACCGCTTGAATTAGAGCCATTTTTCTACTGAAACTCCTGTTAGGTTTAGAATTACTTTTTTACCGTTTCTCCCCCCAATACATTTTCCAGCCTGACATTCCAGATCAAATGAATGGCTGCCTCTTTGAACAATGCTGAACCCACCTTTGCAGTCTTTACCTTAGCAAGCATCCTTCTTCCCAAGATTACAATACCCAGGCTTTGAGTTATATGGGAAATCTGCCTGCTAAAGGTCACTGGACCACAGGCCACTCTGGGAATTCTAAGTGAAGGAAGGCAACTCTCTTCTTCATCTGCTTTCGATTTCCCCCCTCCCCCACTCCAAGTCAATATCCTTCAGTCACGGATTGAACTCTTTAGCAATTACTTATTCAATAGCCAACATCAGCAAGGCACTGTACTAGGCATCACAGTGGATTTTCGACACAGCAAAATGAAAGTGACATGAACAGCAAAGCACTGTCTGGTGACAGGCAAACCATCAGACAGAGATGCTCCTAAATTCCAAATAGACTGCCTAAGAACTTGCCGTTTTTATGAAGATTTGCTATTTTCATCATCATCCATTACTGGTTAGCATTCATCAAGATTCTTCTTCTCTTTTTACAAGATATTTTTGTATCATCTAAAAGCTTTCTTTTCCAGCCCATGTGGAAACCCGGTCACTTATTCAATAAATATTTATTAAGGACTCTGATCATTTGGAGAACAAAACAGACTCAGTCCTTATCCTCATGTAGTAATTGCTGCTCCCAAGATAATACACACAAACAGCAGCTGGATGATTTGATCCCATACAAACCCCAGGTTTGCTTTTGCACTGTTTATTTGTTTGTCTGAAGGCACTCTCCTGTAAGGACCATATTAGTCTAATTATAACTTGTCCTTATCTGGTCTCACTAGGATTCCTTCCCAGCATCTTCCTTCTCTATTTCTTTAACCACAATCATCATAATCAAGCTATTCTAATCTATTCACCACATTGCTCTCTCCCTCCACCTGTTTTTATTCATTTGTTAAGCAAAGGTCTTTAAGCACCTGCTATGTTCCAGACACTGTTCTAAATATTTGGGATAGGGAACCGAATAAATAAATCAACCCCAGGTCTTCAGTTTACCTCTCCATCTGTCCTGGAAAAGAAAGATCTTTTTAAGTCTGGAATGCACATAACTGCCATCCTTCCCCCGCCCCAACCCACTCTGTAGCGGGTCTCATCACTCTTGACCTTCAGCACGCTAGCATTCCATATACTCAAACTTAGGTTCTTTAAAACCTAAATAAATAACCAAAAACCTAAATCCAAATCACCAAAAAGTCTTTCTAGCAATCCAACAATCACCTGTGCTTTATTCTGGCACTTCCACTACTCGAGCATCTTTACTTTACCTCTATAAGCCATTTATATAACTTACTACCAAAGTGAATCAATAAAAAGTTTTTATCACTGGTTCTCAAACTTTTATGTGCAAAAGAATCACCAGTCATGCTTGTTAAAAATTCAGGGTTAGAGGGCTTCCCAACCACAGGGTTTCAGGTTTCTGAGAGGGGGACAGAAAAGCATATTTTCAAAAACATCCCAGGTGGTTTTCAGCAAGATGACTGGGTGATCACCTTTGAGACACACTGCTCTATAAATTCCTTTGATGTCAGTTTTTATGTATTCAGGATCTCTGCTTCAAGTAAAAATATTTCCTGTTAAGTATAGCTTAAGCAATATCTATCTGTGTGTTCAATAAATATTCTTTGGCTTAGTAAATGGATCAGTGGGTACTTGATAATGATAAGTGATGTTTAGAAATTACACTTCTCACCTGCTCCTAACTGTCCCCTGTGGTAGACAGGAAGGCATGGTTAGTGCTCGCATCATGGATAGGAACCCACATCAGTATCTTGGCCACGGCATGATGGAAAGAGTATACGAGGGGTTGAGTCAAAAAGACTGAAATCCATGCAGTGATTCTCCTGTTTACTAGTTGAGGAGACCAAGTAGGCACCTGACCCCTTGCAGTTTGTTTGTGGAAAAGAGATAATAGCCACTTAATGTGTGGGCTGTGAGGATTAAATGGGATTATCCATGTAAAGCACCTAGCAGGTGCCTGGAACATGGTTGATGCCTAACCTCTATTAGTTTTCTCACCTCCCCATCACACTGGGCGCCTTGAATCAGAATGCAGCTTAGTTTGCAAGACAAGTTGGCTCAGCCATCATGGATTCTGTGGCTGCCTTGTTCTAAGTACTGGGATTGAGCTGGAAATACAATGCTGTGCCCTCAAGGAGCTCAGCTTCCAAATGTTTGTCACCTATGGCTATCCCCTTTCAAATCAGGCAATTGTGTATTTAGCAAACTCTCCACTTCTCACTTCCTCTGGTGAGGTTAACTTTATGCATGTGGCGATGGTGCAGGAGGAGAAAGACCTTGTGGGACGAGAAAGGTTGAGAAAAGCCCAATAAGCAGTGACAGAAGGGAGGCAGGTTTGTGGGGCTGAGGAGGTCCCTAGAAACAAACAGTGAGCCCATCAACTTTTCCTAATGGCTCCTGATGGTAAAGAATCTGCCTGCAATACAGGAGACCCGGGTCCAATCTCTGGGTCAGGAAGATCCCCTGGAGACGAGCATGGCAACCCACTTCAGTATTCTTGCCTGGAGAATCCCATGGATAGAAGAGCCTGGTCGGCTGCAGTCCAAGAGTTGGATACAACTGAAGCAACTTAGCACATATTAACTTTCTTTACAAACTTAGAGGAGACTTCCCTGGTGGTCCAGTGGTTAAGACTTTGCCTTCCAATGCAGTGGGGCTTGGGTTTCATCCCTGATCCAGGAGCTAAGACCCCACAGACTGAGTGGCCGAAAAAACCAAAACAGAAAACAGAAACAAACTTGGAGATTTGTTTGATTAGTTAGTGTGCATTAAAACTATCACTTCACTTCCTGATTTAATGTGCAAAGACACGACTATTCTGCTAGCCATCAGGGCACAGTAGAGATGCGGCTGAGAAAGTGAAGTAGGAAAAGTCAAGACAGAATTCTAAGAAATGGTATGTACTTGTTCCAGAGCAGCTCCAAGTCCAAGAGGAAAGTAATGAGACTGCCTGTGCCAGATACATGTGACAGGCTGCCAATACGGCATACTGACGGCGGGCATCACAAGAACGTCCATGCACATCGCAGTCAGCCCCTGCTACCACCCATCAAACAACTTCAGCTTTCAGTAGCCATGAAGGGCACCAGGGAATCCCAGGAGACATCCAAAATGAGGGCAGGTTCTAACCCAGAATGGGAATGGACCCGAAACTGCAGAGAATACAGTGTCGGGCTCAGCAGAGGGGCTCTCCAAACGTTCAGTTTGTCAATCTTTTTAACAAGTGACATGGAAGCAACCAGCACTCACTATTTGGGGAAAACTATGCCAAAAGCCTCACAGTAAGCAGTCCTTATCCTGGGCACAGATTCCCTAGAGGGGGCACTCGTCAGAGGAATGTGTCAAAAATTAGCTCCCTCTTCCTGCCTCCCATCCTCCCTGGATTCTGAAGTTGTCCCAGTGCCAGTTTCCCACAGTACAATACACAGAACCACCTAAAACTCAGGGGCAAGACACCAGTGATCTCATTATCCCAAGATGCTAAATCAATGTCTTCCATTCCCCAAAGGCTCCCCAGCAGGCACCGAAGAATCGCCCCCCACCCCCCATGACATTAACTGGGAGCCAGATCCCCCCTCACAACTGCCCCACCCTCCACGTTGGCCCAAAAAAAAAAAAAAAAAAAAATAGCAACAACTCAATTCTCAGTCCAATAACGTCTTTTCTCAGATGTTGTTCTCCCAGTGGGTAGAAGAATGAACTGCTGCAAGGCCACCAGCTCCTCTACAGTTTCTTTTAATTTAAAGTTACAACAGGAGGGAAGAAAAGAGACTTTCTATTAAGGGACAACTCCCTGAAGGGTCTCTTAGCTGACAATCGAAGGACTGCTCATGGCAGTGATCAAATCTAACGAAACAAAGTGCGGGTGGCTCTGTGACTCATCACAGCAGTAGCTCGCGCTGAGGGCCACTTGAGTTCAGTGCTTTGTGGTGCGAGAAAAGTTGGTTTAGGAGCAGAAGCATAGGGGAGCAAAGACTCGCAAGGTGTTTGAGGCTCAAGATAAAATGCAGACTTACAGTGCAAGTTGCTTCTTAGCTGAATAGGAAGCCTAGAGGGGTAAGGAAATGAAGAGAGAGTGCTGTCTACCTCGCGCTTTAGGGTAAATTACCTGAAGATGGTCAAGGTCAGCAGCTGGTCTATCTGTTGCACGGTTGACAGCCTCATAAAAATAAGGACTGAAGCCTGAGAGCTAAACTGGGTGACTCTGAGAAGGCAAACATGAAGGATGCATGCTGGCAGAAACCATACCTTCTAATTACATGAACTACCTGTTGTTAAAATAGATTTACAATCTCATGATACAATTTACCTATAACTCTCAACTGCATTTTATGAATACATTAAAAAGAGAGAAATACATGTTGAACATGTCCTCTGTGCCACACGTGGTACTGTGGATTTATATAGAATCTCATAGAATCTCAATCTTGACTAGCACTCTGTGAGGTATGCTTCATACATTTTTGTGATACAATCATTTTTCTCATTTTACAGTGGAGGAAAGTAAGGTGTCAGAATTCAAAAAAATCACCAGGTCTGTTTTTTAATGGCAGGTGCACCCAACCAGGGGCTTCCCTGTTGGCTCACTGGTAAAGAATCTGCCTGCCAATGCAGGAGATGTGGGTTCAATCCCTGGGTCGGGAAGAAACAGCAACCCACTCCACTTCTTGGCTGGGAAATCCCATGGGCTGAGGAGCCTGGCAGGTTACAGTCCATGGGGTCACAAAAGAGTCGGACACGACTTAGCGACTAAACCACCACCACTATCACCACCCAACTAGAGCCAGTACTCAGGGCTATACTTCCAAATCACTATCCCACTCAGATCTCCTGTGGTCAGGATATAACAAACTCAGTGTCCCCACCAGCTGGCCCTCTATGACTTCAGGGTCATTTGTGCTCCAAGGCCCTGTTTCCAGGGGCTGCTCCTGGCCAAGGACTGAGCACAGTGAGGGTTGTGAATGCAGCCATTCCACTGAGACAGAGGGCTCCTCCAATGGCTGACTCTCATCTCTCTAGCCAAACTATCTAGCTACCATCCTGCTTCTTTCTACTCAGTCCTCTTTCCTTCCCTCTCTCCTTGCGTAAGTGTCAAACCTGGATCACAGCTTCTCCTATGCCTTCCCTGCAAAATACTTCTTACGTGTCAAATCACATCTTGATGGACTCTAATGCAGTAACCAAGTTATTTGCTTTTTTTTAAAGTCTTTTTCTTATCTTTGGTCAGTAGACTCACAGAGAAATTCTCTGAATCATTGGGAAAAGAAAACAAACTAATTTTCGCAGGTTCTGTATACCATCTATTCCAGTAGGCAATGGTACATTATATCTTTCTCCTTGCACCCAATTCAGACAAACAAACCTATGAGATTCTCTTTGAAGAAACTGTTGACTCTATAGGACAAAACAATGCAAAGGCAGACTTATTTCTTTTTCCAAGTGGAACTTCTCTCAATCCATGCATGCTAAACTTAATATAACCCAGAGGCAGATGACTCTCCATGGATAAAATCACAATAAATCTTCCCTAGTTTATATCTGCAACAAGAAATCAAAAATTGTAACAAGAAGAGAGATCTATAGTTAGGTCCTAAAGCTTTTGTTTCTTTCACGAAGGAACATTTATATGAATAAAAGATAGAATTCACACTTGCACCAGATACAGCATCTTAATAAAACCACATTGTCAGAGATCATACATAGATGTTAACTGAATCACCATTTTGAAGTGTTGATCTCAGCCTCAAGAAAGTGATATATTTTTCTTCTTGGATTCAAATAAGTTCAAAGCAAGTACAAAATGAAGCTTTGAACATTATTAATGATCAAAATCTAGCTTTGATTGAAGGAAGAGAGGAGTGCAGCTAACAATTACGGAACACCTAGTTCATGAGACACCGTATGTTAGGAATCTGATATACAATATCGAGTGTAATCCAGGCAATATTCCTACAAGAAAAGGATTATAATTTCCAGCTTTAGAGGTTAAGAAAAGGGGCAGAGCACTGAATGTTCAGAACTCCAAGTGAAGTCCTGGAAGAATTATAAATAGACCTAAATTGAAAAGCTCTGAAGGCTAGTGGGCTGGCTTCTTTTGCATTCTGGTTCCCTCCTGAATTCCCTAGCTCCCAAACTTGAACTGGTGCTGCAGGGACAAGGCACTGAGCTTCCAAGGAATGCCAATAGTGCATCCCTTTGCTGTTTTATTTATCCCCTTTGGACAAGGGGTAGCATATAATCATGAGGTAACTGAATAGAGCATCAAAGATATAATCAGGTGGCTCATTTTTTAAACTTCTAATAAACTTTCAGCAATGAAGAATTGATGAATTGGGGCTTTCCCAGTGGTTCAGTGGTAAAGAATCCTCCTGCTAATGCAGGGAACACAGGTTCGATCCCTGACCTGGAAAGATCCCACATGCACAACTAAGCCTGTGGACCACAGCGACTGAGCCTGTGCTCTAGAGCTCAGGAGCCACAACCACTGAGCCCATGGGCCACAACTACCGAAGCTTGTGTGCACTGTAGAGTCCATGCTATGCAACAAGAGAAGCCTTGCAATGAGAAGACTGCGCACTGCAACTGGAGAATAGCCCCTACTCACAGCAACTAGAGAACAGCCTGCGCAGCAACAAAGACCCAGAACAGCCAAAAAGTAATCAATCAATTTTTTTTAAATGAATGAAAGGATCTCTACCTGCAGCATGCAATGCCAACACCATCACCACCAGTGCCACTTCCTGGAGATGCGTTTTTTTCTCAGAAATTTTAAGACTCAATTTTTAAAGGCTGGCTATTGCATTGATTTTTTAAATGCATTCATTTTCCCCCTGATTTTATTAATATGCTTCCCCCACTGAATGTCACTCTTACTCAAAAGCAGAGTAATTACTTCCCTGTAAGGTATGATTTGAGTGGTACAACAACAAAAAGAATGCCTATGTTAATAAGTATTTCTTCCTGGGAGCTTCACTTGATACTCCATGTTTTTCTCTAAGGCATTAGATGGTACCAATAAACTTCAATATTAATAATAACAACATTTAGTTGGTAATTAAACCATAATAAGCTATTGCCACTTTTGAATCCATTAGTTGATGAGCCAGAGGTTAAACTGGGCAAATGAGGCAAAAATTCAAAAGAGTCCATTAAAGCAAACTGGGCTGCTATCAAGGGCCTATCCTAAATCCAGGCCCCTGATCAGGACAGCATTCAAGGGCACCCATGAAGGCGGCTAAAGGCATAGGGGTTGGGAGAAAACAACCCCAAAAGCGCATATTCCCCATTCTTAAAACAAGGACACTGAATAGAGCAATGTTTATTTAAAAATACCATAGAAACTTCGCAATATGGCCCAGCTGAAAGTGTCTAAGGTAGCTGAGTATCTGCCCTGCTACTGGGCCTTAAGTGTTCCATTTGCCCCGTTTTAATATAAAAATCACTATATTTAAGCAAAAGGTTAAATCCTGGCTTCACAGTCTTAAAAACTTCATTTTACTCTTCCATTTAAAGCAACTTTACATGCAAATGCACTGTTGGTTTAACTGAAGGTGGTTCAAGTATGCTTCTTCCTCTGAAATCCTTCTAAATCCTAGGTATGAGTGATTATATCACACACAGAAAATAAACAACAAAGACCCCACTAACATTTGAGAATCATTTACCATCCCCACTCCCTAGGCACCCTCAAATAGGAAATGGAAATAACAAGACTTATCATAATTGGATTAAGAACTATAATTCTTTAATTCATTCATCAAATTGAGGCATTTGGAACAGTTTATTTACAGAGTTGTTTAGACAGTTTTGTGTGGTGTTTTTTAAGATAAACCAAAATGCCTTTCTGAAAGAAGTTTCAGATCCCAAATCATTAACATATGAAAACCAAATGTAGACAATTTACAAATGGGTGTTTTAAAACAACGTTTGGAACAAAATTAGGCTTTTATTTTATTAACTATCTACAAATCTAAGCTCAGGATATAGCTTATTTGAAACAGCCAAGCACTTTCTTCGCCTTTCAAATAAACCTCCACTTCTCAGGCTAAAGAAGTGTGATAAGCATGTGAGGGAACGCATCAACTTCTGGCCTAGACAAATAAGTTTTCCAGGCTACTCTCAAAACTCTTAATTACAGCACTCTGCTACCAGAGGTGATCAGACACTGGGTGAATCATCCAGGTTATGGCAATCAATCATAACAAACAATTCTACCTGCTGGAAATCTAAATAGTGTTCAATGTTAGAACTCTAAGTTATTTGAAATCCAGTATATTTTAGAGTAATAAAAACAAGTTTTATACTGCCCTGATTATTATATTTTTTATATAATCTAGTTGCACTTATTTGCTTAGTCATGTCCGACTCTGCGACCCCATGGACTGTAGCCCGCCAGGTTCCTCTGTCTATGGAATTCTCCAGGCAAGAATACTGGAGTGGGTTGCCATGCTCTGCTGCAGGGGATCTTCCCCACCCAGGGACTGAACACAGGTCTCCGGCAATGAGGGTGGATTCTTTACCGTCTGAGCCATCAGGGGAGCCTATATAATCTAGACATACCTTCAGAACAATGATTGCCTATCACTCAATAAAGGGATACAGATTTTATAAGAAGACAGTTTGTTTTTTTAATCATTAAATCATATTTTTCATTTGCTTTAAAAAGAAAAAAATTCTCCAAGCATTCAAGTTTTTTAACTGGAAAATGAAATTTTAAACTCTCCCTACAGCTTCTGCCTTATGCCCAAAAAGGATCAAAAAATAAAAAAGAAGAAGCTATATCTCAGTATAAACTTCACTCTTGTTATTTACTGTTTACTCCATATACTCCACAGATAACATCTTTATAAGCATATATTCATTTTTCTCTTTTATAAAACCATGTGTCAGTCTAAACAGGATGTGCATTTACATGTATAGAACTAAGTTAACTTGAAATAACCACTGGATCTCAAATGCCTGGTTATTTACCAAATAAGTTTGAGTTTTGAATCCTGTCTGCCATTCAACCAGAACTGTTCAATCTCAACAACAAAACTGTATAAAGTTTCTGTATGAAGAGTTCAAGCTCTTTTTTCCTGTATTAAGAGTACTCTTTCAAGTCTGTATCAGATTGATTCAATACTGCCCACTCAAAATGGCTACAAAAAGATTTTTTTTAACCCACAAGCAAACAAAAACTCTCTTATTTCTGCATGTACAAGGCTGTTAGAAAGACCACTGGAAAGAAAGGGAAAAAAAGAATTTCAAGGGAGTATGCTGCTATATAATTAACACAAATAACTAAATAATTATGCACATCCCTTCCCATCCCCACAATTAAATGTTTTTAAACAACTCATGTGATGAAAGATCTACCTTTTAGGCAAACAAAAGCCATCCCTACCAGTTTAAAGATTTAACTGATGCTGTATTGCATCAGTTTTAAGTGATGCTTATGATTTTTATCTTGTATACTTCTGAGGAATAAACAGTTAATGACATAATCTGCAGGAGAACTTTACACAATGCCTAAGAGAACTTTCAGTGTAAGTACTTATGATTTTAAATCATTGTGGCTGGATTTATCTAAGCTTCAGCCTCAGAGCTATATTTAAATCAGGAAGAAGCACCCCCAGAAACTCTCTCCCATGTATCAGCGTTGGAAACCAGATTCCTTTCCTATCAGAGTTAATGGCAGTTCACCGTACAGCTGAATTCTTTCAAAATTAGACAGATCAAAATTCAGCAGTTCTGTAAAGACTCTAAGAGATCGTCCTCCTTGTGAATGCTATAAAAGTCCAAGTTAAAAAACATTTCCGTATACTTTAAAACCATCTGGCCCTTAACCTAATCACTTCTGGCAATCGAGCCTTACTCCTGGTAATCCTGATCAAAAAGTCTGCTCTGGTTTTTCTGATTGAAATGTCCATTGCCTACAAATCTCCCACACACCTTCTTGATTGGCCTGTTTTGTTTGTGTGGTTTTGTTTTGTTTTGTGTGTGTGTGTGTGTGTGTGTGTGTGTGTGTGTGTGTGTGTGTGTGTGTGTGTGTGAAAGATACTATGGGCCATTATTTAGGAACAGCAAGGAAACAAATCACTCTGTCTAGTCTCTCTGCAGATTCCCACACTTATTACCCAAAATCCCCCAGCTCTTCCTCGGTCTTGCCCTGAACGAAAGAACTGTGCTGGGCCTGAAGGCAGTCTCTTGGGGAAACCGGCTTCTGCTTTTCTTGAGAAACTACTTTGGATATCTGGTGGATATAGTGAGGATCTCAACTGGGTTAGAACCAATCCCTAAACTTTTCTCAAAAAGTACAGCTGACTGCCACCCTGAGTGCCTGGGCTGGCTGGCACTGAGAATATCGTTTTGCACAGTCACAGAATTTCTCATTTTGACCCGCTTTCAGTTGGGAAAGGAAGATAACGACATGAATTCACATTCGCCACCGCTCTGCTTTTGGTCACAGAGGCCAGCGTCTTTAGATATTCACCAGGGTCCACCTATGTATGAATAGATTCGCCTTGTAACGTGGAAGGGAAGTTACATTTAAAATATGTAAACAGTGCTTCGTGTGCATCCCATGCCAGCCGATCAATACTCAACCAACTGCTGCTAACAGACGCAAACATTTCCAAATGCAATTTGATCTCAACTCGTATAACCTCTTTTCCTGGATTTAGGACTGGAGCCCAAAGTGCAAGCGAGGTTTCCCCAACCCGCGCTTCAAGTGACACAACACGTGAGCGGTCTCCACTTCGTACTCGGAGCGGGGTGGGGGGTGCAAAACTAGTTGCAATTAAACATTAAAGCTTCCGGTGTCTGAAATCCCTGGAGTCCACAAGGATGAGGCTCCTTTCCGAAATTCCGGGCGGGAGGGGCCAGGAGTGGGGGTGCTGGGGAGGAGAAAGACTGATGCGGAGAGGGATGGCAGAAAGCGAAACAAAAAGACAAGCAGGGGAGCGGTCAGGTAGTGGGGTGGGCCGGGGGTCGCGCGTCCGTCCTGGGAAGGATCGGAACCACCCCGCCCCGACCAACTTTGAGGGGCTGCCGCGGGGCGCCGGCCGAGACACACGGACCAGCCTTAGCGTTTTCCCAGCGCTCCTCCGGCCCGCTTCGCTCATCACCATCTCCACCGCCACCACTTGCAAAACAATACCGGCAGCGGCACGCAGGCTCCCCGAGCGAAATATATAAAGTTAGCCGTTTGCTGAACTGGGTCCAAGCCCGCACTCCGGGGTCCCCGGCGGACGGCCGTTACCCGGGGGAGGTGGGGGGACGGGGCGGCTGTCAGCCCCGAACCTCCTCCCGCCTCCCCGCGCCCCCACCCTGTCCCCCTCCCTCCGTACTTGAGGAAACTCCGCCGGCGGCCCCCTCCCTCCTTCGCCGGCTCTCCAGCTGGAGCCGCGAGCGAGTGCGGCGAGGCGGGCACGGGGAGAGCGCTGCGCCTTGGAGGGCTGCCCGCAACCACGTCGGGACCCACAACAAAGTTAAAACGCTGCGATTCACGCACCTTACCGGCTTTCCTCTGCGTCTCCTCGGGCGCGGGATGCAAAGTGGCACAGTGGCGGGCTGGGGGGCCCCCGGGAGGAGACTGGAGATGGGTTTGGTGGCTCGCCTTTTTCACTCTGTATGTGTGTCTGTGTGTGTGTGTGTGTCTGTGTGTGCGCGCGCGCGTCCCTCTCCCCCAGTCTCTGGCTCGCTCTCTCGCGCTCCCCGTGTAGCTCTCAAGGACGAGGTGAAATCCCTTGGCTGGTCATGAGGCGGCTTCAGAGACAAACAACACAATGCGAGTGCAAATAACAAAAGGCAAAAAGACAGTCGGAACAATGGGGGAGGCGAGGGCAGCGCACCCGCCGCCGGTCAGCTCGGCCCGGCGCCCGCCCCGGGGTGGGGGGGCGGCCGCGGGGGCGGGGGCGGGGCGGGGGCTCGGGCTCCCTCCAGGTCGCCCCCAGGGCGCCCGCAAACCCACCCTGACCTCCTTCCTGCCGCGGGTCGCCCGGTCGCCCTCTCTGTCCATCCGAAGGGGAAAGAGCCCGGAGTTGGCTTCCCCGTCTGCTGCCGAGTAACTAGATTGTAAATAACGCGGCGATGACCCACACCGGGCAGGAATGTTTTTTTTTTTTTTTTTTTTAAAGAAAACAATCTGCCCTCCACTTCAAGGAGCGATAAAATGAAATGGCAGGAGGGGAAAGAGGCAGGGAGAAGGAGACTATCTCTAGATCTTGATGGAGCTCGCGTCTGTAACTGTGCATTCGTGTTTAGTCAAGTCCCCTTTGTCAACTTCTTCCCTGCGCTGGAACCTCACCGGCTGTCCTGGAAGCATCACCTGGGCCCCTTGGCGCCCCCCACTCCCGTTTGCACGCGGGAAAGCCGGCGCGGAGGGCGCGCGTGGGGGTCTGCGGCTGTCCGCGGAACCTTCTGGGAGGCGAGCCGCCGTCCGCCCAGCGCCGAGGCTGGAGCGGCGAGTGGTTTGGTTTTTAAAGCGACCACTGCTCCCCCGAAGAGCCGCTCTGCGCCCGCGGGTCCCCGCCGACGGCACTCCGCACCTACCTACTCCTTGACGGGTCGGGAGGTGGGTGAGGGGGAGAAAAGTTTTGAGGCGCTCTCATCTCTGCCTCTGGGGTGGTTGAAGTGGTTTGGTTTTGTGTGCCTAAAGCCCCAAATCCCAATGCCCAAGAACCAGAGAATGATGTTTAGAGGGGTCTCAACAAGGCTTGGCGGCTGGGCTTTGACTCCTAAATCTGCGACCGTGGAGACGGCGCAGGAAGGCGAGAGCAAGCCTCCCCGGAGTCTCATCCCCATAGGAATAAACTCCGAAGGTAATGCCCCGAGCAGGAGCTGTGGGGGCTGATTTGTGTGTGTTCTGACAGCTCCCGGGCTGCTCCGGCGCTTATCTCTACTCATCTTACTTTCATTGACTTAAAACAGCAGCCGGTTTGCCAGCGGGGTTAAAAAAAAAAAAAAATCCTATTAAATCTTAAACCTAGTATGGAGCGGGGGAATCCTGACCGCTCTCCCCGGATCTGGTGTCCAGAAAGGGAAGGCAGGGGGATGTCTCGAGGGAGGTCACGGGTCCGAAGGAGAATGATAGAGCAGAAGACTAAGACACAATACGAGCAACACGTTTCTTTTTCTCGCTGTCCCCTTTCCTCTTGTTGAGCTGGATGCCAATTTGCATGTTCTGTCTCCACTCCTGGGCAAAAAAAATTTTTTTTCAGGCGCGCATCCACGGACTGAGCCGCGTCCCTCGGCACCCCCAGCATTTCCCAGAGAGCAACACCACCACCCGGAGATCAATGACCAGCCTGTTTATTCTTCACGCGCCTGGAAGGGCAGAGCACTGAAGGAGCAAGGGAGGGAGGCTTGGGGCTCGCCTGTGCGCGATCTCGCGCAGACTTTTTTTCTAGCTGGTTTCTAAACGGCAGCGAACAAGCAAAGAGAGTTCCTTAATGCACGCAACACATACCAATCACAATATATTCGCCTAGAAAAGTGAGACATTCTCTCTCCCCCTTTCCACCCTTTGTAGATTTGTCTCTGGAGGTGGGTTGCTAATACCTGAGATTTTTGCACTTGTCTAGGGCGGGAACTTTCTGGGGTGTTTGACAATTGATTATTTGGTACCTGCTTTCTAAAAATGGCTAAACACCTTTCCTTAGAACTAAAAGTGAGAAATGCAAATCTTAATAACTCAAGGCAAAAATTGCCAAGTGTAAGCAAGGTTATAATCCACTCCCACAAAGAAAAACTTCCTCTTCCACAAATATTTGATAGCATAGAGCCCAGTAATTAAGAGAACAATCAAATAAACTCAAGGCTTTCATGGGGACTCTAAATTATCATCTGCCTAGAATTTTTAAGCAGTGTTAATCACTTGCCAACTTGAATAGAGCTGGAGCTATAGCGTTCTAAATGTGTAACCTTAACAATTTTACTATGTTTTCTTAAATATTTAATGAGAGAGACCACGGATAATAATAATATTCAAATTGCTGGATCAATGTGGTCTCACCAACTGTGTGAAAAAATTCTCTGCCTGTGTGTATAAAACATCTTGCTGTATGTTAGTTTTCCTCACATGGACTGTATCACACAGGCTTCAGGTCTTGAAGCACTTGCATAGTAATAATATAAGAATTCCTAAGAATGCACCAATAATTGTACTGTGCACCTGGAATTTAAGTGTAATTTTATTCCAAAGAGTTCTTGGCATTTATTAAATGATTTATTCTCATAATACATATGTAGTTGGTTTTCACAGTTAGCTTTCACTACTGAGGTCCTTATATAACTTGCAAGAAGCAGATCAGGCCAACTGCACAAAACAAAACAAGCTCCTCCCCTCACTACCCATTATATGAAAATAAGTAACATTTGACAGGGGGCTGTTGTTTACAGTGAACTTTTACTTCCTCTTGGCCGAAACTCAGTGTAAACAAAGGAACAGAGTGCTTTTCCCCTAGTTCTCTATCCAGTGAGTGACAAGTGTGCTTGGCTGGCCTAACCCAACCAAGCAGAACAGAGCCACCTTCTCAGGGTTTCAGCGTAGCAGCTCCTGGGACCCTTGGCTTTCCTACTTGAAGGAGATGAGAGCCTTGGGCAGAAGGAAGAAAGCGCTGTCTCAAGCTGCCTGGTGAGATATTGGTGAAACTTGAATTACACCAACCTCTTCTTTTCTTTTTTTTGCTCGTACAGGCAACAGAACTTCCAACCATTTATGGTTATTGAAACCACATGGCCTGAAGACTAACCCATGATCATTATAGAGCTACAGCATAGCTGATCAAAAACCTCCAGTGCAATGTTTGTTTGTGTTGGGCTTTTAAAAAAATACCCATATTTGAAGCGGGACTGACACATGGAAGATCAGTGTTTCCATTTATCAAGCATTTACTATGTGCCTGGCTTTTGGCCAAATGCTTTTTACCTATTTTGTCCCTATTTTTTACCACAAACCTTCAAGAAATATTACATCCCTGTTTTGCAGATGAGAAAACTAGAACTCAGAAAGGTTAAATGACTTGTGCAGAATCATATGGCTTCTAAGTGGTTGTGCCAAGTTGCCAGTCCTGTCTGCTCCACCTTTAAGCCCTTCCACCGCACCTGGATACACTGACATTTTATATTAAGGTCAGTCTTTCAGTGAGAAATATTATTTCTTTAAATGCAGAGATTTAAAATACCAAGTTTGTACTATGTACTGTTCAGACATGATCTATGTTGATATTCTCACACTGCTTAACAGATAACTGTGAAATTTCTAAGAAAATCTTATGTGCCATATAAAAGAGTGTCCATATATACTAAATATAAAAGGTACCTAACAATATATGAAATTATTTTATAGGCCAAGCAATTATGTACTATATGTATATATCCATATGATATAAATGGTAAAACAGTAGCTGAAGTTTTGGAATCCATATAATTTTACAAGCAATGTTCTAAATGCATTGCATGTATAAACTCATGTAATCTTCACAACCATAATTTTATAATATCATTTTATAGAAGGGAAACTGAAGCAGAGAGAGGCTTTATAATTTGTCCAAGTTTACGCAATTAACAGGTGATGGAGCCTGGATTCAAACCAAGGTACTCTAGCTTTAAGACCTTATCTACTTTATTATGCTACCTTTCAATATATATACTCAGATGTATAAACAGTCTGCATACTTATAGGCCTATGTGCTACAGTTGTTCCTTAACATAGATTTCAACTGTGCAGGTCAATTTATAGGAAGATTTTTTTTTCATAAACACCACAGTTCTACTCCATCTATAGTTGGTTGAATCTCCGGGTGCACAGGGCAGATGACAGGACTTGAGAATCTGGGGATTTTGGTATGCAGGCATGTCCTGAAAACAGTACCCTGTGGATGCCAAGGGACAACTGTGTAGATTTAACTCGCAACTTTAGGGGAAAATAAAGGCACATCAACTGAGATCTGTTGCATCCCCATATTCAAATGGCCTCCTGTAGCGCTAGAAGTTATCGATGGGAGAGGCATTTACATTTGTCCAAGGTATTAAAGATTCTCTAAAAATTGTTGAGGCCATCTCAAGCCCCCAAACATACTTGGAGGCATTGTTTGGTTGCTGTTGATTTAGTCATTAAGGTGTGTCTGACTCTTTGCAACTCCATGAACTGTAGCCCGCCAGGCTCCTCTGTCCCTAGAATTTCCCAGGCAAGAATACTGGAGTGGGTTGCCATTTCCTTCTCCAGGGGATCTTCCCGACCCAGGGATCGAACCCATGTCTCCTGCATTGGCAGGCAGATTCTGGGGGAGTGCTAATGAATATGACTTAGGAGTATACATACACATTTGACCCCAGTTGATTTGTATTAAGTTCATTTGAGATTCCTTTGGTCATACTTGTTAAAAAGAGCAGAGATAGGGTACTTGGGAATCCTAAAGAAGATAGTGAAGGAGGCTAAGAAATACAAAAATCTGTGACCTGAGAAGTAGAGGGAAATTTAGAGGATGCAAGAAACCAAATATGTCATGTCATCATAATGGTTATGAATAATCCATTTTTATTCGTTTTTTAAGTTAGGGTAGTTTGTCAACTCTCACTCCATTAACAAGAGTATATTATATAGTGGTTATTTAACATAACGGTTATTTATGTTTAACAATTATGGACTAAATTACATCCCTCAAAGGAACCTTAAAATATTTGATAAGAACCTCAGAGCAACTGATCTGATCTGATCAGATATATGAGTGGTTTATCCCATGTCCATTTTTCTATATGCATATCAAGTTTGCTTCTCCAGAAACTAACACAACTTTGTAAATCAATTATACTCCAATAAAAATTAATTTTAAAAAACTTTAAAAAATAAAAGTTAGCTTCTCCAAATCAGTCAACTTTGAAAAATTACTGTGAGATCTCTCTTTTTTCTTCTCTCCCTAAATACAATTATGGATTATCTGTGAAAGGAAAAATAACTGATGACAATCTTCCTTCCTTGGATCCTCTTAATGCTGATAACAACTGAGATACTGACATCTAAACCATTAACTTTACTGGTTCTAATGTTCCTCTTCAGAAAAACTGAAAAAGACACCCTATACCTAACAGATGCCACACATTAAGCTCTTACTGAAAAAAAACTTTTAAAGCCCTATTACAGATACATATGTTTTCATTTAAAAACTACTATGAAATCGAGTGTTCTTTTATTTAAACATTCCCCTGTGGTTCTACGAATTAAGGATCAGTAGTACTATATTAACTGAGAGCCAGACCCAACTGGTTAAAGACAGTTGGTAAAACTGCCAACACTGGTTTTGTTGCTGAAGTTGACTGAAATGTGAGGCAGCATATACATTAAAGAGTGAATTCTAATTTTTTAAACTTTCTCATTTTGGTAAATATTTAGAATGAATTTTTTTTTTTTTTTTAATTTCAGCCACAGTTTTGAAAAGAGGAAATAATGTATAAAACCCAGATACTTTACACAATCAAAACCACAATTGCATTGCTTTTATTAGTAAAGTGTGTTTATTATTCTGATTGTTAAATTTTCCTTTCCTGGGAGAAAAACCAAAAGAACAAGATTGGGTAGATTCAAGAGAAACAACTTGCAGTTCCCACATCTTGTCTCTTAATTTTACTGTTTTTCAGTTTGACTTCTGTCCTTTAATTTTAAATAATGAGTATAAAATGTGGGAGGATTTAAACATGTAAAATTCGGTTTTTTTAATGTGTGGATTCCTTTCAAGTGTAGCTTTCACAATATAGTCTGTGTTCTCTATTGCTACAAATTTTGTATCAAAAAATATGAAGGTTTACATGCAATGGGACACATTGATTTAATTTATAAGGAAAAGGGTAATGACATATTTTGCTGATTTAGAATTGGTAGCAGAACAAATTATCAAGTGAGGCAATAATATTTCAAGCTTGAATCCCAGTAAGCTTTAGTTATTTGAGTCTGTGAACTCATGATTACTCCTGTTTCTGTTTCTTCTTTCAGATTTTTGATCACATGTTACCAAATGCGTCGTATAGTATGTGAAATGTGGAGGGCAAATGAAGGAACGAACAAAATGAAAGGTTAACAAAAGCATGTAAAACAAGGAGGGTGATTAAAAAGCATTGCTTAAAAATGTCCTTTGTATTTGAACTTCAGTAAATTATTGGAAGGAGGTAAATAAAATTTCAATCTCGAGGTATCTGACACTTCTACTCTATGCTGTTGTTAACTCATTAAGTTGTGTCCTACTCTTTTGTGATGCCATGGAATTCAAACCTAATTCTGATTCAACCACCCAGAATACTTCTTGGGATTGATGAGGTCTTGATCCTAAAGACGGTGACAATTTGATTTAGTACATTGTTCATTAAGCGTCTCCACATGGCCCTCTTTGGTCAAAGTAGGGGACATAATAGGTCTTTGTAAGTTTTATAAAAATACCATGTTTCAGGTGCATCATACCTTTTGAGACAAAAGGTCTAAGTCTAAATTAGAGGTGATCAGGAAAAGGTGAAGTTCCGTCTAGTCAAAGCTGTGGTTTTTCCAGTAGTTGTGTACAGACAGATGTGAGAGTTGGACTATAAAGAAAGCTGAGCACTGAAGAATTGATGCTTTTGAACTGCGGTGTTAGAGAAGACTCTTGAGAGTCCCTTGGACTACAAGGAGATCCAACAAGACCATCCTAAAGGAAATCAGTCCTGAATATTTATTGGAAGGACTGATGCTGAAGCTGAAACTTCAATACTTTGGCCACCTGATGCAAAGAGCTGACTCATTTGAAAAGACCCTGATGCTGGGAAAGATTGAAGGCGGGAGGAGAAGGGGATGACGGAGGATGAGATGGCTGGATGGCATCACCAACGCAATGGGCATGAGTTTGACTAGGTTCCTGGAGTTGGTGATGGACAGGGAAGCCTGACCCCATGGCGTGCTTCAGTCCATAGGGTCACAAAGAGTTGGACACGACTGAGGGACTGAACTGACTGACTGATAGCTATAGGGATGAATGTACCAATTTCATGACTGGAGGGAAAGCAACAATCCTGGCCCTTGGAGAGTCAATATCACACCTTTGGTGATGGTAAGAGTGGGATGGGAGACAAGGATATCCTTGTGTCCTAGATCCAGCACCATAGTCTGGCAAAAAACACCTGCAGCTGGCAGTCTGATTACCTGCTGAATCATCAGCTCCATCTACATATTATAAACACATGAAAACTCAAGTGGACCTGATTGGCTCCAAACTCTTCTGCTGCACCTGATGCCATCAAGACCAGCTTCAAATATGGGTCCTCAGCAGCAAATAAGTGTAAACACACACATTGACACACTCCTGCTTCATTTTAATGGTTACAAATTCAAGTGCTTCCCCTTGTGCCCTAGCTTTCCTTGGGTTAGGTCATGAATAATCCCAAGGCTGTAACTACTTGCTCCTGTGTCTCAAACAAAATAATGTGATGGTGAACCAAACCAAGTTCCACAGAACATCCCTGACTGGAATGACTTGGAACATGAGCATGATGCTAGAGGTTAGAGCATCCATTTTGTATTCAGGAGTGACAAAAACATACTAAGGGTGGCTCAGAAGAAATAAGGAAGTGATTTGGGTTCTAGAAGTGATTGGGAGGACTCCCCTGGTGACTCAGTGAGAAAGAATCTGCTTGCAATGCAGGGGACCCAGGTTCGATCCCTAGGTCAGAAAGATCCCCTGGAGAAGAAAAGGGCAACCCACTCCAGTATTCTTGCCTGGGAAATCCTATGGACAGAGGAGTCTTGCGGGCTACCGTCCATGGGGTCACAAAAGAGTCAGACATGACTTAGCAACTAAACAACAACAACAAAGTGATCAGGAGGTTTCCCAAGACCACGTGACTGCCTACCTCTGGATTTCTCATTATGTGACACAAATAAAATCTTTATTTTTATGCCAAAATTTTGCTGTCTTCTGTTACTTGGAATCGAGTACAGTTACTAAGTAAACATTTTTCTTTGGGTCCAGTATCCTTTACCGTCTTCTGGAAATTGCTCTACATTCTCTATGCAAGCAATTCTTCTTAATGCTTTAGTTATATGGTCCTTTTTTTTCATGCTCTACCTCCTAAGAGTCAAGTGTAGCTAGGCAAAATAGCCTTATTTTCTACCTTGGGCCTCATTTGTGAGAATGTAAGCCCAGAAGCTGATTTCAGCCATGAATCCAAGTTTATGATGGCACACAACATGAGAGAATGAAATAGCAACACAAAAAGAGACTGAGGATGGTTTTGAGCCCAGTCGAGGCCATTATTCCAACCTGAGAGGTCATCTGAGCCAGCCTAGTTTCTACTGTTTACTTTTTTCATTCTTCTTCTTTTGATCCACTCTAGTATCTTTCCACGGAGAAGGCAATGGCACCCCCACTCCAGTACTCTTGCCTGGAAAATCCCATGGGCAGCGGAAATCTGGTAGGCTGCAGTCCATGCGGTAGCTAAGAGTCAGACACGACTAAAAGACTTCACTTTCACTTTTCACTTTCATGCATTGGAGAAGGCAATGGCACCCCACCCCATACTCTTCCTGGAAAAATCCCATGGATGGAGGAGCGTGGTGCTCCAGTCCATGTCGCTGCGACACTGGCGACTTCACTTTCACTTTTCACTTTCATCATTGGAGAAGGAAATGGCACCCACTCCAGTATTCTTGCCTGGAGATCCCAGGGACAGCCGTCTATGGATCGCGCGGTCGGACACGACTGAGCGACTTGCAGCAGCCAGTGTTCTTGCTTGGAGATCCTAGGAGCAGTGGAGCCTGGTGGGCTGCCGTCTATGGGGTCACACGGTTGGACCGACTAAGAGACTTCACTTTCACTTTTCACTTTCATGCATTGGAGAAGGCAATAGCAACCCACTCCAGTGTTCTTGCCTGGAGAATCCCAGGAGGAGTGGAGCCTGGTGGGCTGCCGTCTATGGGGTCACACAGAGTTGGACACGACTGAAGCGACTTAGCAGCAGCAGCAGCAGTATCTTTCCACAGAGAAGGCAATGGCACCTGACTCCAGTACTCTTGCCTGGAAAATCCCATGGGCAGCAGGAATCTGGTAGGCTGTAGTCCATGGGGTAGCTAAGAGATGGACACGTTTGAGCGACTTTACTTTCACTTTTCATTTCATGCATTGGAGAAGGAAATGGCAACCCACTCCAGTACTCTTGCCTGGAGAATCCCAGAGATGGGGAAGCCTGATTGGCTTCCATCTATGCGATGGCACAGAGCTGGACACGACTAAAGCGACTTAGCAGTAGCAGCAGCAGCAGTATCTTTCGAATAAATTTCAAGTTTATTTTGCTTGAATTGGTTTCAATTCAATGCTTATTTGTCACATGAAAAACTATAGTAACTAATACAGGAATGAGAGTTCAGTTCATTTCAGTTCAGTTCAGTGGCTCAGTCACGTCTGACTCTTTGTGATCCCATGAACCGCAGCACACCAGGCCTCCCTGTCCATCACCAACTTCCAGAGTCCACCCAAACTCATGTCCATCGAGTCGTTGATGCCCCCCAACCATCTCATCCTCTGTCGTCCCCTTTCTCCTCCTGCCCTCAATCTTCCCCAGCATCCGGGTCTTTTCCAATGAGTCAGCTCATCGCATCAGGTGGCCAAAATATTGGAATTTCAGCTTCAACATCAGTCCCTCCAATGAACACTCAGGACTGATCTCCTTAAGGATGGACTGGTTGGATCTCCTTGCAGTCCAAGGGATCTCAAGAGTCTTCTCCAATACCACAGTTCAAAAACAGTGATTTTGGAGCCCAGAAAAATAAAGTCATCCACTGTTTCCACTGTTTCCCCATCTATTTGCCATGAAGTGATGGGACCAGATGCCATGATCTTAGTTTTCTGAATGTTGAGCTTTAAGCCAACTTTTTCACTCTCCTCTTTCACTTTCATCAAGAGGCTCTTTAGTTCTTCTTCACTTTCTGCCATAAGGGTGGTGTCATCTGCATATCTGAGGTTATTGATATTTCTCCCAGCAATCTTGATTCCAGCTTGTGCTTCATCCAGCCCAGCATTTCTCATGATGTACTCTGCATATAAGTTATATAAGTAGGCTGACAATATACAGCCTTGATGTACTCCTTTTCCTATTTGGAACCAGTCTGTTGTTCCATGTCCAGTTCTAACTGTTGCTTCCTGACCTGCATACAGATTTCTCAAGAGGCAGGTCAGGTGGTCTGGTATTCCCATCTCTTTCAGAATTTTCCAGTTTATTGTGATCCACACAGTCAAAGGTTTTGGCATAGTCAATTAAGCAGAAATAGATGTTTTTCTGGAACTCTCTTGCTTTTTCCATGATCCAGTGGATGTTGGTGATTTGATCTCTGGTTCCTCTGCCTTTTCTAAAACCAGCTTGAACATCAGGAAGTTCACAGTTCACATATTGCTGAAGCCTGGCTTGGAGAATTTTGAGCATTACTTTACTAGTGTTTGAGATGAGTGGAATTGTGTGGTAGTTTGAGTATTCTTTTGGATTGGAATGAAAACTGACCTTTTCCAGTCCTGTGGCCACTGCTGAGTTTTCCAAATTTGCTGGCATATTGAATGTAGCACTTTCATAGCATCATCTTCCAGGATTTGAAATAGCTCAACATGAATTCTGTCACGTCCACGAGCTTTGTTCATAATGATGCTTCCTAAGGCTCACTTGACTTCACTTTCCAGGATGTCTGGCTCTAGGTGACTGATCACACCATCGTGATTATCTGGGTCGTGAAGATCTTTTTTGTACAGTTCTTCTGTGTATTCTTGCCACCTCTTCTTATGAGAATGAGTGTAACCCTCCCAGTTACTATCTTATAGGAATGAGAGTAATGTCCCAGTAATAGACTGAATGCTTATGTCCCTTCAAAATTCATTATGTTGAAATCCTAATCTCCAATGTGATCAGATTAGGAGGTGTGGCTTTGGGAGGTGATTAGTCAGTTCTTATGCATGAGATTGAGATTTAGCACCGTTATGAAAGAGACACCAGAAAGAGCCCTTCTCTCTGAGGTACCCACATCCAGATATCTTCACACATGTCCCATACCAGAAATTGTCTTTTCCTCTTTGGAAATGAGAATCCTAGAGATATAAAATGCAAATCCTCTGTGCATCTCTCCAGGAAACATCAGACTAGTTCTGTAAAAAATTTCTTTCTAGAAGACTGCTTAAGTATCCCCAACAGTTCTAGATGAGCTTACAGATTTGACTACATCAGAATTATAGCAGCAGCTGCTTGCCTTCCTTATTACACCTGTTGTTTTAAAGATCAGAAGAGATGATGGTTACAAATGTATTTTATAACCTTCAAATATGATTACATCAAGTATTATTGAACCATAAAAATAATCTCTTTGTGCCAAATAGCTGGGGGAAAAGTGGAAACAGATTTTATTTTCTTGGGCTCCCAAATCACTGTGGATGATGACTGTAGGCATGAAATTAAAAGGTGCTTGCTCCTTGGAAGAAAAGCTATGACAAAGCCTAGACAGCATATTAAAAAGTAGAGATATCACTTTGCCGACAAAAGTCTGTATAGTCAAAGCTGTGTTTTTTCCAGTAGTCATGTACAGATGTGAGAGTTGGACCATAAAGAAGGCTGAGCACCAAAGAACTTACGCTTTCGAACTGTGATGCTGGAGAAGACTCTCAGGAGCCATTTAGACAGCAAGGAAATCCAACCAGTCAATCCTAAAGGAAATCAACCCTGAATATTCATTGGAAGGATTGATGCTGAAGCTGAAGTTTCAATAATTTATCCACCTGACTCAAAGAGTCAACTCGTTGGAAAATACCCTGATGCTGGGAAAGATTGAGGGCAGGAGAAGAAAGGGGCAACAGAGGATGAGATGGTTAGATGGCATCACCAACTCATTAGACATATCTGAGCAAACTCCAGGAGATACTGAAGGACAAGGAAGTCTGGTGTGGTGCAATCCATGGGGTTAAGCGACTTGTCAGTTGAACAACAACAACAAAAAATCTGACAAAATTATATATCTGTAAACTCATCAAAATAATAAAGGAGTTCTAGAATTCCATTCTTGTTTATTTTATGTTTTAAATTTTGGCTACACCCCACAGCATGTGGGATCTCAGTTCCCCAGCCAGGGATTATACCTGCTCAAAGAGGTACAGTCTTAACTACTGGACCACCAGGGAAGTCCCATTCTTGTTTATTTTAAAGGAAAGCCTATAAATCTATCAGTCTTTGATAAACTGTTCAGTTCAGTCACTCAGTCATGTCCAACTCTTTGTGATCCCATGGACTGCAACACACCAGGCTTCCCTGTCTATCACCAGCTCCCAGAGATTGTTCAAACTCACTTCCATTGAGTTGGTGATGCCATCCAACCATCTCATCCTCTGCCGTCCCCTTCTCCTCCTGCCTTCAACTGATAAACTGTTAGATTGTAACATACTAGGAGCTAGGCAAGACAAACCTTTGCTGTTCCTTCAAGTGACCCACTGATACTACAAAAGCATTAAATATAAACATTTACATTTGTATAAAAATTTACTGTCATTTTCATAAAGAAAATGATAATCTTATTTTAAAAAGTAGAATAGACTCAATGAATTGAATATACCAGAACAGGTAAGAATTTATGACAACAAGGCTAGATTTCTTCTCTCTTCTACATATAAATGCAGAAAACCTGCCTGTTGAAAGTTCATGTAAAGACTTTTTAAGATTCAGGCATCCTTTCAAGTTGAATATCTTTAAGTGTGCCCTGGTTTGTACTGGTATTCATCATTTTTCAATGCCACAGTTTTCCAGGGAGAATCTTCTCTAAGGCATTGTCAGAACTTCCAGCCTTGGCCCCTCTGTAAATGGAGTTTTAGAAATAAGCTTACAGTTATGCAGTCCTGATTCATGCAAGACCTTTTTGGAAATTGCTCACCTCACCTTCCTTCCATCACCAATTCCTCAGTATAATACATGCAAAATGAAGAAAGAAGAGATGACACCCTGGGAAAAATAGAATTAAGATAAACCAGTTGAAATCTTACAAGAAACAACATTTATATCATAATTGAAATCTAAAAACTTTTTTTTTAATTTCAAAATTTTGCAAGAGACTAGCAAAGGAAAATACTGAGTGCCTTTCTCTGTGGGCCACTTTCCTGTTGATCTGAGGCTATTGTCTATGCCGCATTATGCTGCCCACATGTGCAAGGGGACAGGAGAGCTCAGAAAAACTCTTTCAGTGATTTGTGACCCTCATACACAGTTAGGATGGTGACACTTCATCTGGCTGTTCCAGTGTGAAGTCTGCAGTTACCGCAGGTCTACGACCAGCTGTGGATCAGGAATCCAGAAGTAAGAACTGTGTTAAATTTTTTTAAACTTCATTTTCCCTATCTGGAGAATGAGATCAATAATGAAAAGCTTAACATTAATGTTTGGTATTTCCCTGGTGATCCAGGGGTTAGGAATCTGTCTTACAATGCAGGGAACTGGATTCGATCCCTGGTTGGGGGACTGAGGTCACATATGCCAGAGCTACTGAAGCCCATGCAGCCACAACTAGAGGGTCCATGTGCCACAATGAAAGATCCTAGCTGCATGCCACAACTAAGACCTGACACAGCCAAATAAATATTTTTTTTAAAAAAAGAGGTTTTTATTGAGAACATGTGCCAGATATTTACTGTATATGTATGTATATATATATGTGTGTGTGTGTGTGTGTATTCTCATTTAATTTTCATAGTGATCCTAAAAGACAAGTACCATCCATACTCTATCTTACCAAAGAGGAAACTGGGGCACAAAGAGAATAAGTAACTTTTTCAAGGTCACCCAGCTAACAGCTGCCTCCTGGAAATGCAAAGACAACAACAAGCCCCAGTGATGTGCATTGATATCCCCCAAAGAAACCAAATATGTGAAGAAAATGTTAAATTTTTATGTCATATTTTTAAAAGACTTTAGGCTTTGGCAAAAACAATACAATATTGTAAAGTAAAAAAATAATAATAATAATTTAAAAAAACTAAAAAAAAAGAGCAAAAAGAAATGTAGACTATGAATAAAGTATTAAATATATGTCAAATGGACTTCTTGCTTTAACTCAGACACATAAAGATCTTGGAAGCAAACACTCCAAACCTTCTTAAGACAAGAAAACGTTGGGCAAACTGAAATTTAATGACTTTTCTTGACCCTATTAGAGAACTAAGGTCATGAGGTACACCATCACTCCAAAACCTTGAGAAATGGGCACATCCCCAGTGTCACAGTCAAGGTCTGCTTACCTGGATCAGAAGATGCTGAAGCCATAAACTTGCAGGAACACTTCAGTGGTACTTTGAATGAATTGCTGGAGGCTGTATAGGAACTAGTGTGAGAGTGAGAAACTCCTATCTTAAGCAGCATCCACCCTACTTGGGTGGACTTCACTTCCAGGTAAAGTTCTCACGAGGTAGATCCATTGCCTCATGGCTCTGGCAGGGGAAGGACATAAGTAATCATTGTGAAATAATACACATGGAGCCTTCTCCATAACAAGGGTCTATCGTCCACGGGAAAAGACTACCAGAGTTTTATTCCAGCGGGAGGAAAGGCATTCCTCCCATTCAGCCTCTCTAGCCTTCTCGTCTCATCTGTCTCACCTAAGTAAGGGAGAAAATGTAACCAGTGGGACTTCAAGGAAACAAAAGGGGAACCCTGCAGCTAGGGAAGGGCGCTGGGAGGAAAGGCTATACCACAAGAGAAGCACTTGTGAAGGTCACTGCCCAGCCCAAGTCACCAGCCCACTGAAAACTGAGATTTAATTCAGATTACCAAGTGTTTCCTCTTCCCCTATAGCCTACCACCACTGTAGCAGGGCTTCAGTATAATAACAGCAGATCAGAGGTGAAAGAACTGCAAGACACTGATTCTCTCTGAGGAGGAGTACTTACGGAAGCCCAAAGTAAAGAAGGGAGATAAAAATAAGAACACCAAATAAATTTGAAACCTCTGACATCTATGGCTACAGCAAACATAAACACAGTCTGAATACTACCCATGTTAATAGAAAGTCTCACAGTGATGCCCTACTTACCCCAGTTTTTAACATGTCTAGGTTTCAACAAAAAAGTTACAAGGCATGCCAAAAGGCAGGACAAAACAAAGTCAGAAGGGAAAGCAACCATCAGAATCACTCAGATATTAGAGATATTAGGATTTTCAGATTGAGATTAATACAGTTTTTTTTTACTTTTCAAATATTGGCCATATGTCACTTCACTTTTACGTATCACACATATTAGTACCTGTTTTCAATAACCAAATGAAATCCAAAAAGGATTTTAACTTCTATGAAAAAAAGGAAAATAGTGAAAATAGCAATCAGCATTTGTTTTTCAGTGCCCATAAGACAGACCACACACCCTGAGCTAAGACTGTGTCACTGACAGGCTCTTTCCCTACAAAACACACTCAGCATCTGAGCATCAAGCCGCCATAGATTTGAACTGTGTCTGTGAGCATCTGTGCTTGAATCTCAATTTATTTTATGCATTTATTAACATGATGCATCCTAAGGTAATTGTTACCTCACTTTACACCATTTCAGCTTACAAAAGTTTTCAAGGGAACGCTACTTTTGGATAGCAGGGGAAACCTTTATAACTATGATCAGTATGTTAAGTGCTGTAATGGAGAAAGCAAATAACATACAAGAACAGATGGGTATATGTAAGCAGAGAGGTAGAAACTATAAGAAAGAATCAGAAGGAAATGTCAGAACAAAAATATGCTATAACAAAAATGAAGAATGCCTTTGATCTGTTCGTCAGTAATTAGAATGTCTGATGACAGAATCAATGAGCTTGAACACAGACCGATAGAAACCTCCCAGAGTGAAATGCAAAGAGAAAAAAAGAAGGAAAACATAGAACAGAATATCCAAGAACTGTGGGATCATTTCAAAAGGTGTTTCCTATGCATGGTCTTGGAATACCAGAAGGAGAAGAAAGAACAAGGCAGAAAAAAATATTTGAAGTTAATATTGGTATATGTAGTTGTTCAGTTGCTCAGTTGTGTCTGAGACTCTTTGCAACCCCGTGGACTACAGTACACCAGGTTTCCCTGTCCATCACCATCTCCTGGAGCCTGCTCAAACTCATGTCTATTTAGGAGGTGATGCCATCCAACCATCTCATCCTCTGTCATCCCCTTCTCCTCCTGCCTTCAATCTTTCCCAGGACCAGGGTCTTTTTCAGTGAGTCAGCTCTTTGCATCAGGTGACCAAAGTATTGGAGCTTCAGCCTCAGCATCAGTCCCTCCAGTGAATATTCAGGATTGATTTCCTTTAGGATTGACTGGTTTGATCTCCTTGCAGTCCAAGTCCAATATTGGTAGATAACGTTCCAAAATTAATTATAGACACTGTACTGAGTTGAATTGTCTTCTGTCAAATTTCATCTCCACCCAGAACCCCAGGATGTGATCTTACTCAGGAGCAGTCTTGACACATGTTTTTCATCAAGAAGAGATTATACTAAATAAGGATGAGCCCCAAATCCAAAGACTGCTGTTATAAGCAGTTTATGTGGGGACACAAGCATACACAAAGGGGAAATACACATGTGGAGATGGAGACAGAAATTGGAGTGCTTCAGCTGAAAACCAAAGAATGCCAAAGATGGCCTGTAATCACAAGAAGTTAGGAAGAAGCATGAGAGAATTCTTCCCTTTGAGCCTTTGGAGGGAGCATGGCCCTGCTGACACCTTGCCTCTGACTTCTAGCCTCCAGAAGTATGAGAGAATAGTTTTCTGTTTTATCAGCAATCCAGTCTGTGGAAAATTGTTATGGCAACTCCAGAAGCTTAGGAGACATCAAACCATAAATCTAAGAAACACAGATAACACTAACCAGAATAACACATACATACGTAGGCATACTGTATTCAAACTTCAGAAAACTGAAGTCAAAGAGAAAATCTTGAAAGAAGCTAGAGGGGAAAAATAAAACTTACCTACTGAGGAACAAAGCAAAGAATTATAGTGGACATCTCACCAGAAAAGAGGCAAAACAAAAAGAAAATGAAGTGAAAATTTTAAAGCCTTAAAAGAAAAAAATTCACTATCCTAAAATTCTATATCCAACAAAATTTACTCTGCATATAAATTAAATAAGCAAAGTGACAATATACAGCTTTGACATACTCCTTTCCCAATGCTGAACCAGTCAGATATTCTATGTCTGGTTCTAATGGTTGCCTCTTGACCCACATATAGTTTCTTAGGAAATAGGTAAAGTGGTCTGGTACTCTCTTTTTTTTAAGGATTTTCCAGTTTGTTGTGATCGGAGAAGGCGATGGCACCTCACTCCAGTACTCTTGCCTAGAAAATCCCGTGGACAGAGGAGGCTGGTAGGCTGCAGTCCATGGGGTCGCGAAGAGTCGGACACGACTGAGCGACTTCACTTTGACTTTTCACTTTCATGCATTGGATAAGGAAATGGCAACCCACTCCAGTGTTCTTGCCTGGAGAATCCCAAGGATGGGGAGCCTGGTGGGCTGCCGTCTATGAGGTCGCACAGAGTCGGACTCTACTGAAGCGACTTAGCAGCAGCAGTAGCAGCACACAGTCAAAAGCTTTAGCATAGTCGATGAAACAGAAGTAGATATTTTTCTGGAACTCTCTTGCTTTCTCCATGATCCAACAAACGTTGGCAGTTTGATTTCTGGTTCCTCTGCCTTTTCTAAACCTAGCTTATACATATGGAAGTTTTCGGTTCACATACTGCTGAAGCCTAACTTGAAGGATTTTGAGCATAACCTTGCTGGCATGTGAAGTGAGCACAATCATACAGTAATTTGAACATTCTTTGGCACTGCCCTTCTTTGGGATTAGAATGAAAACTGATTTTTTATAGTCCTGTGGCCACTGCTGAGTTTTCCAACTTTGCTGACATATTGAGTACCACACTTTAGCAACAGCATCTTTTTGGATTTTAAATAACTCAGCTGGAATTGTCACCTCGACTAGCTTTGTTCATAATAATGCTTCCTAAATCCCACTTGACCTCACACTCCAGGATGTCTGACTCTAGGTGAGTAACCACACCACTGAGGCTATCTGTGTCATTAGACCTTTGTTGTATAGTTCTCCTGTGTATTCTTTCCACCTCTTCTTAATCTCTTCTGCTTCTGTTAAGTCCTTACCATTTCTGCCCTTTATCGTGCCCATCCTTGCATGAAATGTTTCCTGGATATCTCCAATTTTCTTGTAGAGATCTCTACTATTTTCCATTCTATTGTTTTCCTCTATTTCTTTGCATGGTTCATGTAAGAAAGTCTTCTTATCTCTCCTTAGCCAACCAAATAATATTTTTAGCTGCTGAACAGAAAAATAAAAAGGAAGAATTGGGTCTCTTGCTCAAGATAATTAATATAATTCTGACAGATGAGAAGCTTGGAGGAAAATATCATCATTTCTATGTTGTGGAGGAGAATATCATCATTTCTATGTTGTTTTCATCTTTTTAATAAAAAGAAGAATATTTAAAAATAGGAAAGAAAAAGGTAAACACAGCCAAAAGACAGCTGAAGTCCAAAATATGCAGAAATAATGGGAAAGTATCTAATGCATTAAAATAATACAGCTCTTCCAGTCCAGGGCACTACAAGAACTAAGAGATAGCCGCTAAACTAGTCCTAGTAATCTTCAGAAATCATGACAACTGATATGTGCATATCTATGAAGATCTCTAAAGCAAGTCACCAAGTAAAACAGGAGTGAATACGTGTTGCATGATCTTATATATGTGAAAAGGTAATAATATGTATATGTATATATATATATATATATATCCCTCTATATTCATTAAAAAATAACCAGAAAGATGTACATGAGGTATTCCCTACTGGTGTTATTTTTAAAGAAAAATTAAAGCAAAAACTAAATAATGAGACACACCTATTAAAGAAAAACATGGGGTAGAAGAAATGGAGGTGGGAAGAAACGTTCAATTAGAAAACGGGTTGGTGCCTTTCACATTTCAGATTACACACACACACACACACAGAGATGCACATGTTTCTATATACTGAATTGGCAGGACAAAATGGATATGAGTACTCTATGTTAAAAAATTAAGAATTTCAATACTCTAATGGCAGGGCATTAAACTAAGTGCAGATTCTTCTAAGTCTGAGTCCTGTGCAACAATGAAAGTGAAAGTCACTCAGCTGTGTACGACTCTTTGTGACCCCATGAACTATACATTCCATGGAATTCTCAAGGCCAGAATACTGGAGTGGGTAGTCTTTCCCTTCTCCAGGGGATCTTCCCAACCCAGAGACTGAACTCAGGTCTCCTGCATTGCAGGCACATTCTTTACCAGCTGAGCCACAAGGGAAGCAACAGTAAAACGGTATAGTTTAGTTATTCATTAAGCTGGTCTTGTATATGTACATACACATATATGTATACATACATACACATTTTTTTCTTGAATGCAAAGATTGTATCTTTAAAGAAAAAGATAATGCATACTACAAAGTGTGGTTCCATCTATTAAAAAAAAAATTTATTTATTCATTTGGCTGTGCTGGGTCTTAGTTGTGGCATGCAGGATCTTTAGTTATGGCATGGGATCTAGTTCCCTGACCAGGGATGGAATCCCAGCCCCCTACAACCGGAGCACAGAGTCTTAGCCACTGGACCGTGAGGGAAGTCCCATGGTTCCATTCTTGAATGCTCAGATGTTTCCCCTTGCACACTAGTCTGAATGCATTGCCTGTCTCTGTCTTTTTATCAAGACATCTCTTCCTGTTGCTTATACCTCACCCTTTGAGAATTCTAGCTCCTGCATGTAGTTCTCTTTTATTGAAAGCAATGATAAAAAACACTTTTAATTAATGGGGTGCAAATTATAAGTGAGGAGTTTGTCATAGGTTGAAATCAAGACCTGTAAATTTACTCTTTCTCTTTTGCATTTTCCCAAGGTAACAATACACACAGGAAGTAAAAACTTCCCAGGCACTTAATAAGCTATAACTATGGGCCCAGCAAGTAGAGAGTAATGAGTTCTGGTCTGTCTCATGCTAAGTGGAGGAGGGAGGAGGGACGGTGAGGAAAAGGAGGAGGGAGAGACGAAAGGAAAGGGAATGAAAATCACATATGGCAGCAGTAGAGAATATAGGAAAAGGATCTCATGCAAAGAATATCCAAGTCAAATCCAAACTTTTATTACGGATGACTTCCAACTGCCACAGTTGGAAAGGACTTAAATCTTAAAACAAAACATCATGTACTAAATATTTACTCTGTACTAATCACTTTGTTTGAACTTCTCATTTAATCTTCTCAATAACCCTGAGTTAATTTCTATTATTTTTATTTTATAGATAAAGCAACTGGGGAACAAAGAGATTGTATTCTTTTCAGTGTCACATAGACACTAAATGTTGAGTCTGGTTTCCTTGACATTCATAGTTACAACCTCACTGGCTGTATTATCTTGTGTCCCAGACCTTAAGTATTACCTAATACATCCATTCTTCTGATATTGAATTCTTTAACATCCACACTAGTAGTTTTACAGACTATACTTGAATTTCCCCCACATGAGGAAATCCTCTCTAACAACCTATTCTAAGTTCAGGTGGACAGCATTTCTTCATATTGAGCCAATATCTCTCTCTTTGAAACATCAACTTATTAATTTCAGCTCTACCATGCATAAGAAAATGTCTGATTTCTTTTCCACTTAATACATTTTCAGATATCTGGTGAATAATTGGAAGTTAACTACCATTCCCCAAGAATAGTCTCTTGTCTTGGCTAATATTTCCATTTCTTCAGATGAAACTCACGGAAAATTATTGTGAGTTTCCATATCCAAGAATTGTTCCCTTTTGAATATAGTCTAATTTGTCTATGTTTCTCAGATCCTCCGAGCTGAATATAACACACCAAGCTTGTTCAAACAAGCTCCCAGAGCAGGACAATCACTTCCCTCACTCAAACCATTATAGGTCCTATTACCACACTCAAAGGTGCATTAGCTTTCTCAGCAGCCACATCACTTTGAAATAAAATTCATAAATCTTTGTTACACAGTCACCAATAAGTCAGGCTTTCCTTAGCTGATAGGAATGCAGGTGTGTATGTGTGTGTGTGTGTGTGTGTGTGTGAGAGAGAGAGAGGGAGGGAGGGAGAGGGAGAGAGAGAAAGAGGGAGAGAAGAAAAAGAGAAGGGGTGGGAAGGGAACCGAAGGAATAGGCAAGACATTGAAGGGAAGGGCAGGGACACCCAAGTGTTAAGTTCCAAATTTTTATCAATTAAGTTTCTTATTGTTAGATTTCACCCTTCTTTGCACATGTTGGAGCTTTTTTTTGGTGTGTGGATCTTAACTCTTAACTCCATCATACATGGAATTTCTCAACTCGCAAAATCATGTTCAAATGCAAATTTGATAAGTAACTTTTTAATATCATCATCTAAGTCTCTGACCAAAAAAGATTAACTAGACAAGACAAAGCCTTTTGGTTTGCTTCTAGAAACCATCCTCTAGGTTAGCATAAAAACTTCAGTCCTATTTTTTTGGACATATAATTAATAATGTATATAAGTACAAAGGTATGTAGCCCAGAATTCTTCACCCTAGCTGGGTTTGGTAAATGTTATGCATTAAAGATAAGTGGAAGACAGAGGAAAACGGTAGTTTCTTTCAGGGAAATGCTGTCTGCCAAAACAACTGATTTATGTGACAGACGAGTTTTCAAGGCAGGACAGTTGAGCAGCCCTCCTGCAGGTTCCTAGAAAAGCAGGTTTTCTCTCTTTGAAGTTGAACTGAAAACAAACTTGGACCATCAGGGCAGGTTTTCTTTGTTTTTCATTAGTTTTAGAAACAAAATAGTAATATTTCTCCTCCCTCTGTCCCTCACACATATTTACAAAATACATGTCAAGAATGAGAATTATAAGCAAAATGTATTTTCAATATATTCTAAATTAAAAGAAATTCTTCAGATTTGTTAGTGTGGTATGACCAAGAAGCCATTGAACTAGGCAGAGAACTACTTGGCGAAACAAGTTGTTGGCTTATAAAATTATCCAACAAGCAGTTATCTAAGATGTTGGAGAAAAGTCACGGGATTTTGAAGTAGATTAGTGAATAGTGTTACTTATCTATGCCCGTCTCATGCCTCAATAGTTCCAATAGTAAGGAAAAACAAGTCTCCCAGTCCACAAAAAGCCAGAGATGACAGTTGGTATTCAACCCATGCAGTTTGTTGTTGCTGTTGTTTAATCACCAAGTTGTGTCCGACTCTTTTGTGACCGCATGAACTGTAGCTCACCAGCCTCCTCCGTCCGTGGGATTTCCCAGGCAAGAATACAGGAGTGGGTTGCCATTTTCTGCTCCAGGGAATCTTTTGGACCAGGGATGGAACCCTGTTCTCCTGTATCACAGGTGGGTTCTTAACCATTGAGCCACCAGGCAAGCCACATATTTGGTATACTGTGTTCTTGCCTGTGTAGTTAGAGAAGGGAAAAAAGTGTCTGAAAGGATTCAGGAAGAGTTACCATACAAATACAGGTAGTAATGTTATCAATTGGACATTTTTATTCTCCAGTGTATAATTTTCATGATCTATAATATTTTTTATTTTATATATTTTGGTAAACATATTTTGATATATTTCGGTAAGAGATCTAATTGCTAAGTGTGCAATATAGTATTGTTGATCTTATCAACAATTGTTGATCATATCAATTATATGATTGATAGGTACCTTGTTTGACAGATGTCTAGAACTTACTCATCTCGCTTAAATTAAACTTTATACCTGTTGATTAGTAACCCCTCTTTTCTTCCTCCCGTCAGCCTCTGGCAACCACCATTCCACTCTGACTCTATAAATTCGACTATTTTAGATGCCTCGTATGAGCTGATTCATACAGTATTTATCTTTTTATGACAGGCTTATTTCACATAGCATAATGTCCTCAAGGCTCGCCCATGTCGTCCCACCTTGCAGAATTTCCTTCTTCTTAAAGGTTGAATGATAATCTATTGTATATAATTTTAATTTATTTTAAAAAGACATTTATTCTTAGCCCATGATCCTTCCCTAGAACTTATTCCTGTGACACCATCCCAGTAATAAGGCTTTTTTCCTTGTGTGTATGTGTGTGTGTCTGCTTCTCCTCATACTTCCTCAATCCTCATTCTATTTCTTCATCTTTTGCTTTTTATCTGTTTATATTTATCAACTTTTCATTTTTTCCATGTTTAAATTTTTTTTTGCTTTAAAAAAAAAAAAAAACCTTCCCTCTACTATCTCTTTCTGCATTTAAGTTATTTCCCAACCCTTCTTCCTATCTAGATCTTTAGACATCTTTCTCCTCCATTCTGTATCACCTCCAAGGCACTGTAGACTCCGGGCTCTCATGTTCATTGTTTCTGATACAATCACTGAATTTTGTTCATCCTTTCATCTTCAGTCACTGGTCTTTAGATGAAAATGTCTTTTATTCTTCTTAGTTTATGCAGTTCACTTATTCTGAGAACAACTAGCCTCCAAAGAACAAAATAAGTGAGTTTATTATTGGATAAAAGGTCAGGATTTGACATTCAGTGTACTGGAAACTTTGACAAAGCCATAAAAAATATGCCACTACCTAGGGCTGCCAGGTTACACACACACACACACATATATATATATGTATTTTTATATACATATATATATATGTATTTTTTCCTCCTAAATGTGTGTATGTATGTACACATATATACATGTAAATTTGATTTTCAATTTCAAATAAACAAGAAATGATAGTTTTAGTACACTTGTTACTTTAGTTGCTAAGTTGTGTCCAGCTCTTTTGTGGCCCCATAGACTGTAGCCCACCAAGGTCTTCTGTCCGTGGGATTTCCCAGGCAAGAATATTGAAGTGGGCTGTCATTTCCTTCTCCTTAGCACCGCTAAGATCCATCAATATTTTTATTGTTTACCTGAAATTCAAATTTAACTGGTTTTCCTACATTTTTGCCTGGCAAGCCTACCACTACTATATCTAGTTATATTATCAGCTAATAAATACTAGATTTAAACTATGTGTCTAAATAGGATAATAAGCAATGAGAAAGATCACATGTGTATAAAACCAATCCCCGTCCTCAGAAAGTTTAGTAGAGAGTTAAGAAGTTAAAAAATACAATGAACAATTAGAAAACAATGAAAAATAGCACATAATTAATTGTTTAAGTTGCTCCAGTAATAAGTCTAGCACAAATTCAGGTGTTGATCTGAACAGAACAGCTCAGAAATTATTCCTGGAGTAGAGAAGGATGTGATTTCTGGTGGCCTTGGCCTGGTGTGGCTTGAAGCAGGGTTTCAGTTCCCGGCCAGAGACTGAGGTAGGGCGGCATCAGTGAGAGCACTGAACCCTAAGCACTAGACCAGGAGGGACCAGTGGCCAGCGACCAGGCCCTGGTCCGTCAGCTGTGTAGAAATGGATTTCCACAGAGGGACGGAAGTGACAGAAGAAAAGTGTTCTAATAAACACCCCTCCTAATGGAAGAAAAAGTACGTGTGGACAAATGAGGTGGTTTCAGAAAGACAATCATGTCCTCAGGGTGGTTTGAATCACTTTTAGGGACATTTCTTCTGGGTTTTCTTTGGCCAGTCATCTTGCCTTGCCTGGTTCCAAGTCCGTATTTGGTGTATCTCAGGGTCCTCCCACGTGTGCACACAGCTCTTAGCAAAGATGCATTCTATCAAAGGGGGCTGGTGTATAGGTTGACGTCACTTACTATGAGGTGACATCCCCCTCTGTTTTGATCTCCAAGAGCCTTGTGTAGTTAGGGAGGTCTCCTTGACTTCAAAAATGAGGAATATGTGGTCTCTATCTCTTATCTGGGCTGGGCTCAGCTCCTCCCTTGCTCCTACTATTTCGGAGTATGTGTCCACAAAGGAGAAACCAGCTGTTCACCCTGGGGCCCATCTCGCTCCTGCCTCAGATATGATCTGCTTTTAGGGGACAGAGTGCACTCTTCAAGCAAACTAGAGGAACAAAGCGTTCCCAGATCGTAGCCATGTTTTCCCACCCATGCCTGCTAATATTATTCCTTTCTCCAGAAACAATCTTACCTGGACTATAAGGCCTTGTTCACTCCACCTACGTCTTTAAGGCCTTTCCTTCTTTAAACCTGCTACATCGACTGTCATTCATCATACTCTGCAGTGTTCTTCTGGCTAATTTTCAATGTATCTTTCAAGGGTTATCTGCTTTTTGAAAAAGGAATGCTGCGTCTGCCCAGAGTAAGTATTCTAGATACTTTGATGGAATGAGTGAATGAATCCTGAAACTATTTCCGACTTTTCAATGATAATCCACAACAGCCACCCTCACCACATCTGGACTTCTTAAGGGCAGAGTTGGACCTTTTACCATCTGGACACCCATAGCTCCCAACATCTTTAATACATGCAGAATATACTATTGCATTGTAAATGGATACATATTAAGTCCTTCTACTGGTCCTGTTGCTCTTTGTAACCACACTGACTTTTTAGTGAGTTTAAGAAAAGACTTTCTAAAGAAAAAAATGAATCTTTCTCTGTTTTACAGTGTTTGTTCTTACATTGATTAAAGTAAATCATGTAACATAAATTAAAAATAACCATCTATAATATATAGAGATCTTATTTATAATGAAATAAATTATAGGCGGCATATATTTCATTGTGAAAACAGGCCAAATTCAGTTTAAATGGATATAATTTAACTTCTCACTTTTTATAAAATCTTCCTTTGTGATGCAACCTCACTGTAATTTGTTTTAATGTGTATTGTAGATTAATCTATTGCTTACTTTTCAAATAACTGTATTATTATGGTCATATATTTATAAGAACACAATGGTTATTTATAGGGCTTTAGGTCTATTTGGAATTATTGTTTGTAAATATTTGTTCTTGTCTATAGCTAAAATTTTTCCATGATGTTGTAACTCTTTCTACAAGCCTTTGTTAGCTATATTTGGAAGATCTCCAGGCAGCACAAATTACAAAGAAACAATACAGAACTTCAAAAGCATGTTTATTTGCACTATAATGTGGAATTCACTATCACACATAGGTATTTTGAGGCCTTTACCCTCATTCATACAATAGGCGATTTTCCTGTAAAAAGTCATAATAATTCACTATAATTTTCTTCTTTTGCCTCCAACGACTTTTTAAATATATATACCCTCCTAGGGAGTCGAACACAAGGAGAAAAACCTAGTCAAGTATAATTAATTCCTTGGGCAGTACAGTGACACTCAGCTAAGCCTGCAGTTTAGAATATGGGTTTTTTTTTTTTTTAAAAAATGCAGATATCCCATCCCTGAACCCGCTGAATCAGCATTCCTACGGGGTTGGGGGGAGCGCTTGGCATGAATATTTTCAAAAGTTGAATGATAAGTATGGTATTCACCCACCATTTGAAACCACCACTGCATCTATTATTCAAGGGGAATAATCTCCAGGAACTAGAAATATGCTTATTTTGGAAAATGATTAGGATTACAAAAAATATGGTTGATGTAATATACTTGCTTTTCACAAATTATATCTCTTCTTTGAATTGAACTAATTATTCTGCATTTTGATTAGGCTTTTTCTTATTCACACAAATAACTAGACAACTGACCTAATAGCACAGTTAATTATAATTATGATATCTCATCAGTTTGGCAACTAGTTATTTCTGACCAATTATTTTGACTATCTTTTAACAACCAAATATGATTGGCTATTCTGCCAATTCAAGCTATTTTTCAGTAGGTTTAAAGAAAAAATATTCTTGTCTTATTGACTTGGAATTTATTAAATGAAAATTGTTACCATGATAAACAGTGACCATTATATAGTTATATGTGAAAAACCAGTTCTGTATATATGTTATTGATCTTTAAGTATTCTGAAACCTGTACCACTATTCAGCCATGTTATATCATGTCTAATTCATGTATCTATGATGTTCAATAAAAACTTTTATAAATTTAATTAGCTATTTAATTTATTTCTTAAATGCATCCTTAAAACTAAAGAGGTGATTTGCTTCCTTGCTGAACCAAACAGACAACAATCCAATTACCAATTCTAATAAGTTGAAATTAATCACATGAAAAAGTACACAGGTCACAGAAAACATTATGTAAAATTTTCTTCTCTCAACTGAAACACATTTACTCATCCTTACAACCACAGATTTTGCAAAATTTTAGGATGGACAAAAACAGTAACTATTTCTGATTTTTGTGTCACAAATGTTTTTGAAGGAACTTTCGTTGGTATTTTTGGCAACCGTTGTGTTGTATTATTTAATTAACCTGGTTTCAAAAGAAATAAGGTCATTGTGTGCATTTAAATCTCATTGGGATAATTCCACGTTCTTTTAGGATGGAAGAACATTACCCCCTCTAGTGGATAAAGGCAAAACTCATGGTCCTGGGTTGAAAAAGACGGTTTCCTCAAAACTGTCATAATTTAATAGATTGATGGGTTAATTCTCCTAGTCATCCTTCATTTCAAGCACATTGTCTTGGAAAATGTGCTATGTCACACATATTCTTATATGAAGATGTGTAACAGTATTTGGAATTTAACACAGGGCAATAAAAGAAATGTAGTTCATGCCAGGCATCCTGTTTCACGTTAAAAATATGAATTTTATAGGAGTTTTACTTCTACTGAGCAAAGCACCATGAAAACACTTTCTTTCTAATTAAAGAACAGGAAAATAACAGTAGAAATCAAACTCAACTTTTTAAAAAGTTTTTTTTTTTTAATTTATTTCCTTGAAATTGAAGGACAATTGCTTTACAATGCTGTGTTGTGTGTGCTCAGTCACTTCAGTCATGCTTGATTCTTTGTGACCCTATGGACCTCAGCCCTCCAGGCTCCTCTTGCCACTGGATTCTTCAGGCAAGAATACTGGAGTGGGTAACCATGGCCTCTTCCAGAGGATCTTCCCAGCCCAGGATTCAAACTCTTGTCTCCTGCATTGCAGGCAGGTTCTTTGCCGCTGAGTCACCGGGGAAGCCCACAGTGTTGTGCAGGTTTCTGCCATAACATCAACATGAATCACCCATAAGTATACGTATGCCCCTTCTTGAACCTTTGGCCCACCTCCCATCCCATCCTGCCCCTCTAGGTTGTAACAGAGCACTAATGCTATGCTAAGTCACTTCAGTCGTGTCCGACTCTGTGTGACCCCAGAAACGGCAGCCCACCAGGCTTCCCTGTCCCTGGGATTCTCCAGGCAAGAACACTGGAGTGGGTTGCCATTTCCTTCTCCAATGCATGAAAGTGAAAAGAGAAAGTGAAGTCGCTCAGTCATGTTCGACTCTTAGCGACCCCATGGACTGCAGCCCACCAGGCTCCTCCGTCCGTGGGATTTTCCAGGCAAGAGTACTGGAGTGGGGTGCCACTGCCTTCTTCAGTAACAGAGCACTAGTAAACTCAAATTTTTTAACCATGAAGTTTTAATCATTAGGTATACCTAAAGTACATTTTAAAAAATTAAGTTGAAAGGGCCAGCCATTTGAGTCTAGCATTTTTGTTTATACAAAAAGTTGTCCAGAATTTATCATTTTAACTTTTCTACAAAAGAAACATTTGTGTTTCTAGAGTCGAGTAGCAGGAGGAAAAGTGTTAGCTGTTCAGTCGTGTCCAGCTCTTTGCAACCCTCTGAGCTGTTAGCCCTCCAGGCTCTCTGTCCATGTAATTGTCCAGGCAAGAACACTGGAATGGGTTGCCATTTCCTTCTCCAGGAGATCTTCCTAATCCAGGGATCAAATTTGGGTCTCCTGAATTGCAGGCAGATTCTTTACCATCTGAGCCAACCAGGGAAGCCCAAAGTAGATTGTACACACAGTACACACAAATTTGGGAGCTGGTTTATTTCCTTAAGTTCATCTACCAGCAAATGGTCCATTAAGTCCTGCTCAGATATGGAGATTCAAGATCATTCAACTTACTGTCATAGTTGGCTTTAACTTTAGATGGACAGAATAAACAAATTCCTGCTCAAGCATTGACCAATTTTACTTCTCTAAATCATCAAAGGCACATTTCAAAGGTAGAGTGTGACAAATGACCATCATTATCTTGTATTTAACACTAAGGAAGTGAAGTTATCCTCGGTTGACTCATCACTAACAGATCTTTTATTTATTTATTTTTTATTAGAGTTTAGTTGCTTTACAAGGCTGTCTTAGTTTCTTCTGTACAGCAAAGTGAATCGGCCATACGTATATATATATATATCCCCTCTTTTTTAGATTTCTTTCCCATTTAGATCACCACAGAGCACTCGGTAGGTTCCCTGTGCTATACAGTATTCTTATTAGTGATCTATTTTATACCAAATAGTATATATACGTCAATCTTAATCTCCCAATTCATCCCAACCCCGCCATTCCCCTTGGTGTCCATATGTTTGTTCTCTACATTGGCGTCTCTGTTTCTGCCCTGCCAATAGGTTCATCTGTACCATTTTTCTAGATTCCACATATATGCATTAATATATGATACTTGCTTTCCTCTCTCTGACTTACTTCACTCTGTAGACGATCTCTAGGTCTATCTGCTGCTGCTGCTGTTAAGTCACTTCAGTCAACATCTCTGTAAATGGCATAGCTTCATTACTTACTAGTAGATAGTTTAAAAATATGCAGCAGATAGTTTTGAATTACTCTTAATATTTTCCCTTCATTAGGTCATATATGATTAGCTCACTGAAATACATTTGAAATATTTGCAAATAGGAAAAATCTTAGTTATACTTATGTATAATAGCCTGAGGCAGCCCACATAAGAGAGGCTTATCTCTTTTTCTTGGTAATCCCCCCATAGCCTCTCTGATATCAGGTATGTGGGTGCCAACTAATAGGAAAAATAGAGGAAAGAAAATTTTAAGCTCCTCTAATGGAAAAGCAAAAATCATCAATCAACTATCACATAAGCTGTGTTTCAAAATAAACTTGAAAATATTTACAAAGCAATTACTCACTCTAGTTAATTATCATGAGAGGATATACTCTAAAGAAATGCATAAAAATAATTTATACCTTAAAATAGCTTAAAATGTAGATGGAAAAAATTGACTACATAAAATGGAAGATTTATTAAGAGGTCACAAATAGATAAAAATACACATTTTCCTAATAGTTTCTCAGCTTTTAAAGTATTTGCACACAAATTATTGCCAGAGTTTCCTTATCTGTAAAATCAAAATAAGACCTACCTATATCACAGAGTCATTGGAAGGTTTTAATAGGATAGCAGTTTATTGAAACTAGCAAAATGTTTGACATATAATGAAGCAATAAAATATTAGTTTCTTTGATCCTCAGAAAGACCCAAAAGTTTGAGAGGTTAGATATTTTAAATTTCATTTATAAAGTTTTAAAAAAATTGATTTACATTTGACAATCAGATTCAGAGACATTCCAAGAATGGCTGAGTGTGGCATAAAGCCTAAATCTGTAGTTCTCTCTGTCTCTGTCTCTCCTGTGTGTGTGTGTGAGAAACCATTATGAGTAAAATATGAAAGTAGAGAAAGAAAAGTGGTTAAAGAGTGGTGAGTAAACCATTTGGACTGAAATAGAAGTGTTAAAATAAGTGGTTATACATAAGATGGTAAAGATACACTGGAGACAAATTTAATACCAAGCTAAGGGGTTCAGGGGCTTTCCTGGTGGCTCAGACGGTAAAGAGTCTGCCTACAATGCAGGAGACCTGGGTTAGATCCCTAGGTTGGAAAGATCCCCTGGAGAAGGAAATGGCAACCCACTCCAGTATTCTTGCCTGGAAAATCCCATGGACCGAGGAGCCTGGTAGGCTACAGTCCATGGGGTCGCAAAGAGTCGGACACAACTGAGCAACTTCACTTCAATTTAAGGGGTTCAGATTTTATCTGCAGCACAGCATGGTAAATGGTCCGCTATAGCAAAATTTGAGGTATTTACAACAAACAAACGCCTCAAGCTAAATTTTATCAGTGTTTACATGGGTGACTCAGACAGTAAAGAATCTACCTGCGATGCAGGAGACCTGAGTTCAATCCCTGGGTTGGGAAGAACCCCTGAATAAGAAAAAGGTTGTCTACTCTAGTATTCTTGTCTGGAAAATTCCATGGACATAGGAGCCTGGTAGGCTACAGTCCATGGTGTCACAAAGAGTCAGACACAAATGAAGGACTAACATTTTCACTTTTCACATTGCACCGAAAGCAGGAATAATCTGATCGAAATGATGTTACAGTGGCAGTTTTCAGGGTGGATAGAAGGGATAGAAATGCTGAAGGCAGGGAGCTGAGTTAAGTTGCTGATACACTAGCGCATACAGACAGAACATAAAGAAAGAAGGGACTCTAAAGGGAGAACAAAAAGAACAGGACTGAAATGGAGTATGGGAGGTGGGAAAGAGGACTGGAATGTGTAATTCAAGGTGATTTTGTGGTTTCAGTCTTATGTCTGGCCCTATTTACAAAAATAGGGGAGTTGAATTGATCAGGAAGCTGAAATTTTCCATTTTAGATGTGCTGAACATATGCATCTTAATATGTTAAACAGCTTCTTTGAGAGACTAATTGGATTCTGCCACTAAAGCATTTACAGTATAATATTTTTTAAATGCTAAGGAAAACTTGTTCTCAACCAATGAAATCGTGGACTCTAGGGAATCCTGCATTTCCGAAGTCAACTTCCCTTTTTCAAGACAGCTTTTTGCATGCTTCACGGGTTGTGGTTGAAGTTGGACACCTGTGGGCACCACCAGAGCTAGCTTTAGGCAAAACCATGAAGCAGCAGTGTAAACTTGGTGAATCTCTTTTTCCTTTTCCATACCTCTCTCCCTACTTTGGGTACTCTCATCAGCTCAGTTGTCTGACTTCAAATGGGAATGAGCTCTGGTCAAGATTTCTATCACCTAGGAGAGTGCTTGGCCCATTTGAAGGCTCTCTAAAAGCTGTAGGAATCAGTGAGATGAGTGAAAGAAAGAAAAAAGTAATGAATGAATAAAATACCTGACAAATGTATTCATTCTAAGATTTGGGGATTTGATCTGGGGCTCTCTACTCAAATTATTTCTATTGAAGTGTAGCCATCCAGAGAAGCATTTATATTCTCCAATGGGAGGAGTTATTGCTGATAGATTTCAGACAGCAGAAGAGACTAAATTTTGAGAGCAAGGGCTACCACTTACCACGTAAATCACACAATAAACACAGTCATTCACTCATAAAATTGGTTCCTTTGGACAGTGGTTCTCATTTTGGTTGTCATCCACTTTTTTAACAACTGTTGGTGAAATGAAATCATATTATATGTAAAGAAAATTCTGTATCACAGGTAGGATTCATTCAGTATCACTGTTGCTGCTGCTGCTGCTAAGTCGCTTCAGTCGTCCTAAATAAAATATGACTCTCCTCTCAATAGTTCTTACAGTAGGCAACCTGAGCTTCAGGCTGAATGTTCATGTTGGTTTTGTCCTCTCTACACCATATGCCAGGAGGCTCCCCTTGTCAGAGCTGCAAAGCTGCATGAATATGATGATTTAATTTGGGCTTCATTTGCTTTAGTCATTGACAAGAGAGCCTTGACTAAACATGGAACCAAATTTCAAGTGTGCACTGTACATAAAAATAAATTATAATATTCATGCTCAATGATTTTTATTGCTTTCATATAAATATTTGAGTAACATTTCTTACAATCAGTGATGGATAAGCACATAATAAATATTTGAAAATAGAGTCTAATGAATATTCTCTGAGTCCCTCTAATTTTGATTTTGTGGCTGGAAGTCTGGAGAAAGTCTCAGTTTCCAACTCTTCTAAACAATGGCTTTCCTCAGAGTTTTTTGTGCTTCCGCTCACAGCTGTGCATTTGGCTGAGAACCGGAAGCACTGTCGAGAGAGGAGACGGAAAGAGCTTGAACCAAGTAGTCTGACTCACTGAAGTATTAGAATGAAATTTTGCTGTGAGGTATGTCAGATTGCAATAAAATTCCCTGGGTGACTATCTGGTTCTTATTACTCATATTCTTCATTAAATTCATATACTTAAAATAATCTATTCACGTAGTATTAGTATCCAAACACATACAAGTTCAGATTTTCTAGTCTGAAAAAGTAAGTCAAAAATGTGAATAGTAAAGTAACATATGAGGCTTATAACTCACAAAGTTATGTATCAGTTCAGTTCAGTTGCTCAGTTGTGTCCAACTCTTTGCGACCTGATGAATTGCAGCACGCCAGGCCTTCCTGTCCATCACCAACTCCCGGAGTTCACTCAGACTCACGTCCATCGAGTTGGTGATGCCATCCAGCCATCTCATCCTCTGTCGTCCCCTTCTCCTCCTGCCCCCAATCCCTCCCAGCATCAGAGTCTTCTCCAATGAGTCAACTCTTCGCATGAGGTGGCCAAAGTACTGGACTTTCAGCTTTAGCATCATTCCTTCCAAAGAAACCCCAGGGCTGATCTCCTTCAGAAAGGACTGGTTGGATCTCCTTGCAGTCCAAGGGACTCTCAAGGGTCTTCTCCAACACCACAGTTCAAAAGCATCAATTCTTCGGCACTCAGCCTTCTTCACAGTCCAACTCTCACATCCATATATGACCACAGGAAAAACCATTGCCTTGACTAGATGAACCTTTGTGGGCAAAGTGATGTCTCTGCTTTTTAATATGCTGTCTAGGTTGGTCATAACTTTCCTTCCAAGGAGTAAGTGTCTTTTAATTTCATGGCTGCAATCACCATCTGCAGTGATTTTTATTGATCAAGCCCCTTACTAAAATTAGGGGGGGGAAGATAAATAAGGTGCACAAGTAAAGGCAAAGAAGAATGTTTAAAGAGAAAATTCAGGTGTCTGTATTACAAATTTATAAAATAGAACCTGAAATTTCTTGCAGTTTTATGGCTATTTATGTGTGAGAAACATAAAACATATATATGGAAAGTAAAAAAAAATGTAGGGAGAAATAAAAATATAAGGAAAGTTAGAGACCCAGTGACTTGGGGGGAGTGACTTCGAGAAAAGAGAGAGTGACCAACACACATGAATAAACTGTCAGAGCATAATATTCTCATTGAATTGTTTTAGCTATAAAGACTCAAAAACCACACTGCAATTACATAACCTTGAACTTAAACACATAGATTTCACCTAAAGTATTTCTCCACCCAGATGAACTAGCTCAGAAAAAAACGGAGACTAGAAATAGCTCATAGAACTGAAGTTCCCTATCACTCTTACCATTAAAAAAAAGTGATAGCCCAACCTTCACTAGAAGTTGGGAACTAAGGTTATACAAACCTGAGAGCATTGGTCTCTCCTGGCATTAAAGTGAAAGTGAAGTCGCTCAGTCGTGTCCGACTCTTAGCGACCCCACGGACTGGAACCTACCAGGCTCCTCCGTCCATGGGATTTTCCAGGCAAAAGTACTGGGGTGGGGTGCCATTGCCTTCCCCGGATTCCCAGTGGGGGTGCCGCTATCTTGTTCTCCCTCTTTCCTACTGATTCATTACGAAGCCATTCATCTCCATAAGCAACCGCTTTTCCCAAAACTCGAGTCTTTGACTCAGGAGTCAACGTTTGTCCCAAAATATACATCACATCTTTCCAAGTGAGGTCATAAAGCAGAGTAACACCTTTAAAGGCTCTAATATATTTTTCTGGGTCCTCTAAATAGTCTCCCAGATCCTCCTTGATTCTTTGTATTTCTTGATAAGAGAAAGGCTTATTAACTCTCACAGACTGATTATTTCTCTCAGTGGGTGTTTCATAAAGAGGCAACAGCTTGTGTTGCCTCTCCTGGCATTAGGTAGGCTAAAGCAAAAGGACTTCTTAGTGCTGTCCCTTTGAAGCAGAATGACTTTGTATTGTATATCTATATGTACCGTTGGTTCCTCAAACCCTTGGTTCTCTCCTCTGTGACTATTGAACTTATTAGGGCACTTCAGGTGACAGGGTGGTAAAGAACCTGCTTACCAATGCAGGAGATGTAAGAGATGTGGGTTCAATCCCTGGGTCAGGAGAATCCCCTGGAGGAGGAAACAACAACCCTCTAGTATCCTTGCCTGGAAAATTCCATGGACAGAGAAGCTACAGTCCATGGAGTTGCAGAGTTGGACACAACTGAGAACGCTTGCATGTGTGCATTTGTTATAGGCCCATCAGAAAACACAGAGGATTTTCTTAGCATCCAGGCAGAGTTTAGGCAGGACTGCCAGACATCAGCACACATCATTGCTATGATACTTCTGATTAAAAGTGTGATGATGCCATTGAAGTTAATCCAAAAATCAGCCATGCAAACACTGTCAAAAGGTTGACACATTGACATTTCTATTTAAAAAAATCTAGGAGGACTGTACCTTCAATAGTCTTCAGAATTATAATTAGTTTTGCCTACTTCCTAATTTGCTGGCTGCCTATTTCTTTATTATAGCAGATATTTTTAACCTAGAATCTATTTAAAGCAACAAGATAGGCAAAGAGTGGAAAATCATTACCGGAACGTTTGGTTGTTAAAAAAAAAAAGATTTGCATCTTCTTTTTTCTTTAAGGCATAGTGCTAACAACTTTTTAGAAATTCTAATAATGTCACTGACCAACTCAGGGTTGATGGAGTATGGTAACCATTTCATGGATTAAAAAAGGAATCTCACATGTTTTCCTATGGGACTTCATGTCCACTTAAAAAACAAAATAGAAAAATATACCCTAAGTGAGCATGGTATTGAGAGGAACCGTTTCTCATTTCTAAAAGTTAAACTGAAAAGATATAGTGACTAAACCAGTCACTCATTTTGGGTGTGGCTGCTCTGACAAGTGCTTTTCCAAATGATAGTCTAGCATTTTCTACCCTTCTGCTCAATGGTTTCTGTGAGTGTTGGTGTTTATATGATGTACTTTAAGGGGACAATGTATTATAATTGATATTTTAATTTTTCTAAATATTTAAGCATTTAACTTTTCAACCATTGATCTGCTCTAAATTCATAATCATTCATCATCATATGTGGTAGATTATATTATTCTTCTTAATTGTAGCTGCCAAGTATTATAAATCCATGCTTTTCCCCTTGTGACTTCCCATGTTCATGGTTGTTAGCATAACTGACACCATCTTGGCCTCTTACACTTTTCCTGTCCTTCCCACCTAGTATTGTACTGTGCAATCACTTCTCTGTCATCAGGCACTTTGAAGTTAATAGATACTGTTTGATAATCATTAAGACCAGGTACCCTCTATGCTCTGCTAGTCCCCAAACAATGATGAAACTTTTCACTGACTAATTCCTGGTGGCTATGAGACTAGTTATCCATTTATAAATCTTGACTTAGGAATGTACATCCTGCTTCCAAGTACTTTCCCCATTCCCTAGGTTAACTATAAAACTGTCCCAATTGTCTTCCCATCAGTGGTGCAGAATGTGGCTATGAACCATTGTTTGCTTGATCTTGATGTCATCCTGGCATAACTTCGGTACCCTATTATACACTGGTCCAAGAGCCTCTTGATGAAGACGAAAGAGGAGACGGAAAAAGCTGGTTTAAAACTCAACATTCAAAAAACAAAAATCATGGCATCCATGCCCATCACTTTATGGCAAATAGATGGGGGAAAAGTGGACACAGTGGTCAGATTTCATTTTCTTGTGTTCCAAAATCACTGAAGATGGTGACTGCAGCCATGAAAGTAAAAGATGTTGCTCCTTAGAAGAAAAGCTATGACAGACCTAGACAGCATATTAAAAAGCAGAGACATCAATTTGCTGTAAAAGGTCTGTATAGTCAAAGCTATGGTTTTTCCAGTAGTCATATATGGATGTGAGAGTTGGACCATAAAGAAGGCTGAGCACTGAAGAATCTATGCCTTTGAACTGTGGTGTTGGAGAAGACTCTTGAGAGTCCCTTGGACAGCAAGATGAAATCAGTCAATCCTAAAGGAAAATAACCCTGAATATTCATTGGAAGGATTGATGCTGAAGCTAAAGCTCCAATACTTTGGCCACCTGATGCAAATAGTCAACTCACTGGAAAAGACTCTGATGCTGGGAAAGATTGAGGGCAAGAGGAGAAGGGGATGACAGAGGATGAGATGGTTGGATGACATCACGGACTCAATGGACATGAGTTTGAGCACACTTTGGGAGATGGTGAAAGACAGGGAACACTGACATGCTGCAGTCCAGGGCGTTGCAAAGATCAGACATGACTGAGTGACTAAACAACAGCAATTGTTTATATGGAGCTTTCTGCCTCTTTTCTCGGTATCAAGACACCCTTTCAGTTTGGTGGGTAGTTTTTGTTTACTCTGTCCAACACCAAGCCTCTTTCGGCAGCATACATTATCCTGTCTCATTGTTGGCTAAGTGATTGTTTTGTCCAATGTAATGTGAAAGGACATGAGTATGCCACATCTGAGCAGAAACTATAAATGCATTTGGATGAATAAGTTTGGCCTCTTGTCTTCCTGTTTCTGCCATGAGAATAGCATTTCCAGCTAAGGACAGCATCTTTAGTTGTGGTCCTCCAGCCTGGGATGGGAGGGTGCATAGAGCAAAGCTGAACAGACCTGAGAAGTGTATAGACAAGCCACAACAAACTGACAGACTCATGAACCTAATATAATGTTCCGTGTTCAAGGCCACTGAGATTTAAGGATGTTTGTCACCACAGCAAACATTTAATAGTTAAATGGACCATACCATTAAAAATAAAAGAACCAGTGATTCAAGTTCAGTTCAGTCGCTTGGTTGTGTCCAAATCTTTGCGACCCCGTGAACCGCAGCACACCAGGCCTCCCTGTCCATCACCAACTCTCGGAGTCCACCCAAACTCATGTTCATTGAGTCAGTGATGCCATCTAACCATCTCATCCTCTGTCACCCCTTTCTCCTTCTGCCCTCAATCTTTCCCAACATCAGGGTCTTTTCAAATGAGTCAGTTCTTCACATCAGGTGGCCAAAGTATTGGAATTTCAGCTTCAACATCAGTTCTTCCAATGAACACCCAGGACTGATCTCCTTTAGGATGGACTGGTTGGATCTCCTTACAGTCCAAGGGACTCTCAAGAGTCTTCTCCAACACCACAGTTCAAAAGCATCAATTCTTCTGCACTCAGCTTTCTTTAAAGTACGACTCTCACATCCATACATGACTACTGGAAAAACCATAGCCTTGACTAGATGGACCTTTGTTGACAAGCAATGTCTCTGCTTTTTAATATGCTGTCTAGGTTGGTCATAACTTTCCTTCTAAGGAGTAAGTGTCTTTTAATTTCATGGCTGCAGTACCATCTGCAGTGATTTTGGAGCCCAAAAAAATAAAGTCTGACACTGTTTCCCCATCTATTTGCCATGAAGTGATGGGACCAGATGCCATGATCTTAGTTTTCTGAATGTTGAGCTTTAAGCCAATTTTTTCACTCTCCTCTTTCACTTTCATCAGGAGGCTTTTTAGTTCCTCTTCACTTTCTGCCATAAGGGTGGTGTCATCTGCATATCTGAGGTTATTAATATTTCTCCTGGAAATCTTGATTCCAGTTTGTGCTTCTTCCAGCCCAGCGTTTCTCTTATATGTACTCTGCATATAAGTTAAATAAGCAGGGTGACAATATACAGCCTTGATATACTCCTTTTCCTATTTGGAACCAGTCTGTTGTTCCATGTCCAGTTCTAACTGTTGCTTCCTAACCTGCATATAGGTTTCTCAAGAGGCAGGTCAGGTGGTCTGGTATTCCCATCTCTTTCAGAATTTTCCACAGTTTATTGTGATCCCCACAGGCAAAGGCTTTGGCATAGTCAATTAAGCAGAAATACATGTTTTTCTGGAACTCCCTTGCTTTTTCCATGATCCAGCGGATGTTGGCAATTTGGCCTCTGGTTCCTCTGCCTTTTCTAAAACCATCTTGAACATCTGGAAGTTCATGGTTCACATATTACTGAAGCCTGGCTTGGAGAATTTTGAGCATTACTTTAATTAACGCGTGAGATGAGTAGAATTGTGTGGTAGTTTGAGCATTCTTTGGCATTGCCTTTCTTTGGGACTGGAATGAAAACTGACCTTTTCCCGGGCTGTGGCCACTGCTGCGTTTTCCAAATTTGCTGGCATATTAAGTGCAGCACTTTCACGGCATCATCTTGCAGGATTTGAAATAGCTTAACTGGAATTCCATCACCTCCACTAGCTTTGTTCGTAGTGATGCTTTCTAAGGCCCACTTGACTTCACATTCCAGGATGTCTGGCTCTAGGTTAGTGATCACACCATCGTGATTATCTGGGTCATGAAGATATTTTTTGTACAGTTCTGTGTATTCTTGCCACCTCTTCTTAATATCTTCTGCTTCTGTTAGGTCCATACCACTTCTGTCCTTTATCGATCCTATCTTTGCATGAAACCGTCTCTTGGTATCTCTAATTTTCTTGAAGAGATCTCTAGTCTTTCCCATTCTATTGTTTTCCCATATTTCTTTGCATTGATCACTGAGGAAGGCTTTCTCATCTCTTCTTGCTTTTCTTTGGAACTCTTCATTCAGATGTTTCTATCTTTCCTTTTCTCCTTTGCTTTTCACTTCTCTTCTCTTCACAGCTATTTGTAAGGCCTTACCAGACAGCCATTTTGCTTTTTTGCATTTCTTTTCCATGGGGGTGGTCTTGATCCCTGTCTCCTGTACAATGTCCTTAATCTTAGCAGTTTGCAATAATAAGTATTTATTATTTCACAATTTCTGTGGACTGGAAATCCAGCTCTGGCTTAGCTGGGTATCTCTGGCAAAGGGTATCTTAGGATGTTGCTGTCAAGCTGTCAGCAGAGACTTGGTCTCATTCACGGGCTGGACTAGGGATTTAAGGGGAAGATCAGTTTCCAAAGGCACTCGCATGGTTGTTGGCAGACCTTCGTCCCTCCCCATATGAATTTCTCCATTGGGCTGCCTTACAACATGACAACTCTTTTCCCTCAGGGCAAATGATTCAACAGAAAGCAAGACAGAGCACAAACATGAAAACTATGGACTTTTATAATCTTACTTCCAAAGTGACAATCCATTAGTTCTGTCAAATTCTATTCATTAGAAGTCAGTCAATAAGTCTCATGCTCAAGGGAAGGGGAATACATAAGGACGTGAATTCTAGGAGGCAGGGATCGTTAAGGACTATCTTAGAGGATGCATGGACTTTTCTGATGGCTTAGATAGTAAAGAATCCACCTGTAATATAGGAGGCCCAGGTTTGATCCCTGGGTCAGGAAAAGCTCCTAGAGAAAGGAATGGCTACTCACTCCAGTATTCTTGCATAGAGAATTCTGTGGACAGAAGAGCCTGAAGGGCTACAGTCCATGGGGTTGCAAAGAGTCGGACACGACTGAGCTACTAACACTTTTTTCACTTTTCACTTTAGAGACTGCATACCATTGATACAGCATTTGATCTCTCTGAGCTTCAATTTTCAAACCTGTAAAATGGGTATAATTGTACATACCCTACTTACCTCACAGAACTCTGGGAAGATCAAATGAGCAAATATATATGACAATGTTCTGTAAATTGCAAAGCACTCTACAAACATAAGATGCTTTTGTTAGTCTGGGTCTTACAAGAAGCAGAAGCCTAGATGGGATTAAAGGTGCAAGGATTTTATTAGGCAAAACATCTGGGAAAAGAAATGAGGAGGAAGGGGAGTGGGAAAGAGCTGTCAGCTCACAAGTGATGCTGAGTGAAGAGAAAAAAGAATGCTATGTATGCCACCTAAGGAAAGTTTAGGGCTTCCTTGGAGGCTCAGTGGTAAAGAATCCTCCTGCCAATGCAGGAGATGCAGGTTCCGTCCCAGGGTCAGGAAGATCCCCTGGAGAAGGAAATGGCAACCCACTCCAGGATTCTTGCCTGGGAAATCCCCTGGACAGAGGAGCCTGGCGAGCTTCAGTCCATGGGGCCACAAAGAATAGGACACAACTTGGGGACTAAACAACAATAAGAAAAGTTTGGCAAGACTTCTTCAAACCAAATCATCTATCAAAGAGTCCCAGAGTCCCATATGTCTCAGGACATGCTGCTGCACTCGGTCATTAGCTGGGAGCAGCCCAGGGGAGGTTGAGCCTTGGTGCAAACATTGTGGCTTCCGTCCCATCAGTAAGGATAACTAGATGTCTTTCCTGTTTTCTTCACCTAAATTCTATCTTGGTGCCATTTCTAGTATTTCTATTAATAGTTCTAGAACATGGACCATATTAACAACTGTTGATTTCTCAATGGTCTTGTTCAACCTTTTGCAAACCCCAACTTCAGGCTGAACCTTCTTGGCTTTGACTACTGGACTGTACCACCACTTGTTAAATATTACTACACCCCTTAGACACCATACTCTGCCACAGGACTGAGCTCCCTGGATCTGCATGTGAATCTGTTCTTCCAGGGATCAACTTCATCCTAAGGGAAATTTTCACTCTAGATCTGAGTCCCTCCCTGGCTTCTCCTTTGGCCTGTGGTTGTTAACAGCAGTTGAAGCCAGATTTCTTGGATTTTCACTCTTGCTCTGTCGCTCTCCTCTCAAGTTCTGTAAACTTTGGCTAGACATTTAAGCTTTGTCATTGTAAAATGGGGATTACAAGAGTATCTATCTCATAAAGCTTTTTGATTTGCTTTGTTTTGTAAAGTGCTTAAGACAATGCTAGGCCCCTAGAAAATATTTTATAAATGTTAGTCATTATTATTAATTATTACCCAAAGACTCCCCAGTGTACAAACTAAAATATCTGTGTAGTTTAGAGCCCTGTGACCACTCTGAGTTGTGTCAGTGCGGTTTCTGATTTGGATAAGGAAAGAATTAATTGCAGGAAGAGACAGTGAGAGCAGAGAAGAGAGAGAAGATGGAAGAGAAAGAACATTCTTAAGTACATTAGTTCACCTTCTGAAAGCCTTATTTGTTCACTCCTGGTGGTTGTGCTTACTTCATTGTTCAGTCACTAAGTTACGTCCAACCCTTATGACCCCATGGACTGTGGTATGTCAGGCTTCCTTGTTCCTCACTGTCTCACGGAGTTTGCTCAAACTCATGTCTGTTGAGTCGGTGATGCCATCCAATCATCTCATCTTCTGTCCTCCTTCTCCTCCTGTCCTCAGTCTTTCCCAGCATCAGGATCCTTTCCAATGAGTTGGCTCTGTGGTTACTTACTAACTCTGTTTGAAACTCTAAGGTTAGCTGATTGAACTCCCCATCATCTTCTCTTTCAGCAATGGTTGGATCACTTCATTGGCTAGCTGCTCACTGGTTTGGTTCAGGCCCTGCTTTCTAATGCCAAGTTCCCATTTCCAGGTCCTGGAGCTGAGACTGGGGGAATCAGGGAGTAGGAAAAAGCAACATTCATCCTTAGGTGTGTTTGTGCAATCTGGTCCCTTCATCTGCTTTCACGATAGGTTTGTTTTCTTAATTGCTCTATTACTCTCTGAAATAGGACCATCAATTAAAACAAAACAAAACAAACAAACAAAAAACAGTGTAGAAGTTGGTCTGGAAAAGATGGAGGTGCTTTTGCTGGTCCAATTTGTTACAGTTGGGTTTGTTTTTTTTTTTTTTAATGTTATACCTGTTCCCAAGGGCACTAATTCAGTATTGTGCTTAGGTTTCGAGAACACTGGATGGAGAGGTTTAATTAAAAACACTTTCCAGAAACAGCCTTGTAGCTTAACACAGAACTTCCATTGCCTCCTCCTCACTCAGAGCTGTGCCCCACCCCCTCCTATTCCTTTTATCACTTCATTATCTCAAGCCAAATGTTGATTTGGTCAATTTCCTGTTTGAGTGTAAGCCAATCTCTTGAAGTTATTTCAGTATCGTGGCTCCTAAAATACAAGGTTTCCCTGTTACACTTCCACCATTTTAACACTTCATCCATTGTTTCTTTCTCTTTTTTTCTTACTGACAAGCACCATTGGACATTTTCAAGTCTACCACTTAATAACCCCATATGTTTTTGATACCCTAAACTCCTCAAGTCTGTTGATAGTGACTAATCCTCAGAACTGTTAAAATATTCTGTGCAAAAAGAAGTACATCAGAGGAATTTTTTTATATGAAAACTGGATTTAGGGAGTCACTTTCTTTCCTGAATTTGTTTATTCAACCTTTCCATTTCAGCTTGATTTGAAACATTGTCAAGCTACATAAATCAGAGTTTCCTTTTTACAATTGTATTAATACAGTCTGATAAAATGGAATAGAGATTCTTGATTAAATACTCCTCAGAATTGGCTCGGAGAAGGCAATGGCACCCCACTCCAGTACTCTTGCCTGGAGAATCCCATGGACGGAGGAGCCTGGTAGGCTGCAGTCCATGCGGTTGCTGAGGGTGGGACACGACTGAGTGACTTCACTTTCACTTTTCACTTTCATACATTGGAGAAGGAAATGGCAACCCACTCCAGTGTTCTTGCCTGGAGAATCCCAGGGACAGGGGAGCCTAATGGGCTGCTGTCTATGGGGTCGCACAGACTCAGACACGACTGAAGCTACTTAGCAACAGCAGCAGCAGCAGAATTGGCTATCCTTGACATAAGAATCAGATCAGATCAGTTGCTCAGTCGTGTCCGACTCTTTGTGACCCCATGAACTGCAGCACGCCGGGCCTCCCTATCCATCACCAGCTCTCGGAGGTCACTCAGACTCACATCCATCGAGTCAGTGATGCCATCCAGCCATCTCATCCTCTGTCGACCCCTTCTCCTCCTGCCCCCAATCCCTCCCAGCATCAGAGTCTTCTCCAGTGAGTCAACTCTTCGCATGAGGTGGCCAAAAAACTGGAGTTTCAGCTTTAGCATCATTCCTTCCAAAGAAATCCCAGGGCTGATCTCCTTCAGAATGGACTGGTTGGATCTCCTTGCAGTCCAAGGGACTCTCAAGAGTCTTCTCCAACATCACAGTTCAAAAGCATCAATTCTTTGGCGCTCAGCCTTCTTCACAGTCCAGCTCTCACATCCATACATGACCACAGGAAAGACCATAGCCTTGACTAGGCGAACCTTTGTTGGCAAAGTGATGTCTCTGCTTTTGAATATGCTATCTAGGTTGGTCATAACTTTCCTTCCAAGGAGTAAGCGTCTTTTAATTTCATGGCTGCAGTCACTATCTGCAGTGATTTTGGAGCCCAGAAAAATAAAGTCTGACACTGTTTCTCCATCTATTTCCCATGTAGTGATGGGACCAGATGCCATGATCTTCGTTTTCTGAATGTTGAGCTTTAAGCCAACCTTTTCACTCTCCACTTTCACTTTCATCAGGCTTTTTAGTTCCTCTTCACTTTCTGCCATAAGGGTGGTATCATCTGCATATCTGAGGTTATTGATATTTCTCCCGGCAATCTTGATTCCAGCTTGTGTTTCTTCCAGTCCAGCATTTCTCATGATGTACTCTGCATATAAGTTAAATAAACATGGTGACAATATACAGCCTTGACGTACTCCTTTTCCTATTTGGAACCAGTCTGTTGTTCCATGACCAGTTCTAACTGTTGCTTCCTGACCTGCATACCTAAGCCTTTCTGTCAGTTTCAGAGTTGTAAGGAATTGAACTTTATTTAATCTCCTCATTTTGTCTGGGAAAACTGAGGCTCAGAGAAGTTATGTGATTTGTCCAAGGTCACCTGTTTAGTTAGTGAGACAATGATATTTTTGCTCCAGCAGGCCATCTCCCTCAGCTTAAAGCATGACAGTATCTGGTCTCTTTAATTCCTTCCTTCACTGGTTTTGTTTCAAGTTGAATAACTTTGAGTCAATTTAAAAAAATCAGATTTAAGTGTAATTTTCCTGCAGTAAAGTTAACGAATTTTAAGTGTATCTTTTGGTAAATTTGCCCAATGGATACAGTTGTATCAATACCACCACAATCGAAACAGTTACCCCCAAAAGTCCCCTCACATCCCCTTATTTTTAGCCTGGCTACTGGCAGTCACTTTTCTTTCTCTCACTGTAGTTTTGCCTGTTTCAAAATTTCATAGAACTGGTATCTTTGCAGCATTTAATTTTATATCTGGCTTTTTTCACTCATGTTGTATATATCTTCAGTTTTTTTATTTTTCTTTTTGCTAGTTACTACTATCCTATTTTATAAATATACCATAATTTGTTTATTCACCAGTTGATGAACACAATAGTTTCCAATTCTGGTCTTCAGGAATAAAACTTTTATACACATTCATGTGCAACTCTTTGGATGGTTAAATGCTTTTAGTTCTTTTCAATAAAAACAGGTATGGGAATAGAGGACTGTACATTGTGTATGCTTACTTATATTAAAAACTGCCTCATGGCTTATCAAATTGGTTATACCATTTTACATTCTTACCAACTGAGTATGAGATTTGTAGTTGCTCTGCATTCAACACTTGGTATGGTCAATTACTATCAACTTTTTAGCCATTTTAATGAGTATGTAGTGATATCCATCGTGGCTTTAATTTCTAATGAGTAATGACACTGAGCATCTTATTTTTTGTGCTTCTTTTTCATCTGCATGCTTTCTTTGGAAGAAATATTTATTCAACTCTACTGCTGATTTTTAAAAATTGGGTTGTATGCCTTCTAGTTAAGATTAAGAATTCTTTGTGTATTCTAGATTTAAGTTCTTTATCTGATATAAAACTTAAATTTTTTTTCTCCTAGTCTGCAGCTTGACTTTTTCTTAACAATGTCTTTTAAAGAAGAAAAGATTTTAGTTGATGAAATCCAATTTATCAAATTCTCTTTTATAGTTTGCAAAACCTTCTCCTATGCTTTGTGGTTTTGGGTTTTACTTGTTTGTCTATAGTCCACTTTAAGTTAGCTCTTGTATGTGGTTTTGAGTCCATTTTGAGTCTTTACTCTTTTCGTCACAACCCTTACCTCTGCCAGCTCTGTATCCTGCTTTATTTACTGCTTGAAACAGTCTCTTTCTCTGGTTGTACCGTGTTCAAGTCATAGATCCCTCATCCTTAGGTTCCTGAAGTCAATTCTAGATGGTTTCTGCTGCTGCTGCTGCTAAGTCGCTTCAGTCGTGTCCAACTCCTAGCGACCCCCCGGACTGCAGCCTACCAGGCTCCTCTGTCCATGGGACCAACCCTCCAGGCAAGAATACTGGAGTGGGATGCTATTGCCTTCTCCAGATGGTTTCTGCACGTGATCAAATTATCCCCTGTTCAAAAAGTTCATCCCTTTTGCAAACTTCTCTTTACATTTATTTGTTCTCTAACTATTACTTGCTTGTTACAGAGCTTAGGTAAGTGGCTACCGCCAATTCCATTAAGTGAAAATAGTGAAAGTACAGTAAAAGCCTAGTTTTAAAACTTTTATAGAATGACATTTCTTAGTTAAGTTGGCTGAAGTTCAAGGAGTATTTTAAAATGTGTCCTACTTCTTCCTCTCATGGAAAATGTTGTTCTCTCAAACAGAAGGAGCTCTGACTTAGATCCCACACATGAATGTGGAAATCTTTGGGGATCCCATGCAGCTTTGTCCCCATGGTTTTGCTTGGCATCCATAGTCCCTCAGTGAGTGATGAACCTGGAAAGAGTGGGAACACTCCTTACAGAGACTTAGAGGTTTGGCCACATACAGCAGTATCTTTCTTACCACAGGTAAAAAGAGCAAGATGGTACCCTCTGAGATGGTGAGACAGGGATCTACAAATCTACACTGCAGCGCACCTCCCTGTGCTCTTAAAAAACATTTAGTTTTGTAACATGCATTCTGACTTAAAGAGGAGTTCATGAAACCATACTAGATGTCCCATGGATGGCCACTTTTTCAAGAAAGGGATTCTAACTTACTCTTATCCCAACTTTGGCGGCTGTAGTGCCAGCAGTTTCTCTTGGGGAGGTGGAGATAGCCAGGACCGTCACCACAGGGGGTTGGAGAGAGGGGAATACACATCTAAAAAGTGGTAAGAAGCCACTCATCTACTGCAGAGGAGTTTATCAACACCTCACCCTACAGGCATTGCATGCCCAGACTCACCAAAACAAATGCTGACTTTGAGAAATGGGAGATGGGTGCTCACTCAGTTCAAGGTTGTTTTCTGAAACACACTAGGAAAATCGCATGGTTTCTCCTCAAACTCACCATGCCTCTCAAAAGTGGGATTTTTTGTGTCCCTTAAAATGATTTTTCATCACTGAAATCTCAACTCTTAGAGATTCTCCTTGGATGTACAGTCAGAATTATATTGTAAAGCAGGTATGGAGATTACATTTAAATATATAAAACATGATTTAATTTGCAAAGCTCTAAATTTACATGTATTTTTCAAGGAATACTATTACATTAAGCCAACGTCCCTGGAACAGCCTCAAAAGATCTTTGTCTCTTTTTAATAGAGACACTTGAACACAGGAATCACATTCTCGTCTGACCGTCTTTTCCAAACATTTTGAAAGTGTTCAATAAATACTACTAGACTAATCTCCCTAGAGGTACACAAATCATAAACATAGATTGCAACTCAACTTGGAATAAATGGAGAATAACTATTCTTAAAGCTTCTCTATTCATACACTATTATTTTTCTGTCTCCAGTAGAATTACTTTTTTACAGGTAATTCTATGTAAAATTAGTGGATGCTTCTAAAACATGATGTTAATATCACTTCCCTTTCGGTGGAAGCTGAGCACCAGCATGTGCAGCTGAGTGAAGAGGAAATTCTTGCCATCTGAGTGATTGGGATTTAATATTCTTATTCTAACTGGCCCTTAGCCAATATAATTATTTAAGGCAAGATTGTATTTCGTCTTTCTATATTAGTTTTATTGTAAGCAAGGGAGAAATGACATTATTCTAAACTCTTCAACACTTTGTCTTTTGATATAAAGAGTAAAGCCACATCAGAATAAACATTTCATGATTTCATGAAAATAATACTGAAAATAGTATGAGGCCTGGCGTGCTGCAGTTCATGGGGTCGCAAAGAGTCGGACACGACTGAGCGACTGATCTGATCTGATCTGATCTGATTCATAAATAATCACCACCCCCTCAAAAACAAGATCCATCAGTTAGCAATAATATGTTTGAATGCTGAAATTTAGGAGCGCATAGGTTAATTAAGTCAATAGAGCATCTCTGGAAGTTGTTAGTATTATTGCTCTAAGTTAGGTTGCAAAAAGGCAGAGGGATTAATTAAATCTAATACAGGACAAGACTAGAGCTGAATTAAAAGGCTCCTAACTGTAAGTCCACGAGGAACACTTACTAGTTGAAGGTCATGCAGCTGGTCACACTGCTCCATTACTCACTTTCAACTGCAAACTAACCAGACTACGGCGAGTCAGGTTTGTTTCCCTTCTCTTCTGGCATCCCTGGGGGGCTTCTCAATTCAAAGAAACTCCAGGAGAAACTGGCCACTTACTGTGAATAATCTGAGACAATCTATAAGTTCAAAAGCACTTGAAATTCCTAGAAGAGATTGAATGCTATAGGAATAAACGGGTAGTATTTTAAAGACAGAACTGCCCTTTTCTAATATCAAGGGAGTATGAACAGGACATAGGTTTTACAGTTACTTTCATTATTTATGTAGCGGTCTATATCACTCTACACTTCAGGAAATAGAGTCTATGCACTCAGTCTAAGCAACTTTTAAAACAAAGGGTTTTTTTGTTTCCTTTCATTTTTTTTTGAAGATAACAATAACAGTGTCTGTAAGTAGTAGTTTTTCTACTTATGCGACCGATAAGGCCAAATACACATAACTCTTTATTAGAACATTTTTAGACAATTCAATCTGCTACTCCAAGAGGAAAAGATAATGTGTATTAGGACATATTTCTTAAATTCAAAAGTAGAAACTTTGTCATTTATCAGAAATAAGAAGAAAGTTATACATGCTGACTGTATGGAGAAAAAAGAATTGTTTTGCTCTAGATGAGTCTAACAATATTTTATTTCAATATTTCATTTTCTAAAATATAGAGATAGCACCCTTCTAAGACTCAAATCTACTTTCAATAGTAAAGAAAGACAATTGCATGTTTGTGGTATGTTTCCAGAAACTTTGGTTTCCAAGGATGCCATTAAAGTTTTACCCTCACAAGAATTAACATCTTTGAATACATATTATCATTGAAAGAGGGAAAACGTCAAATTCTATATTTATTTTTTAAATTTGTACAATGGACATGCTCTTTCTCAAGACAACACACAAAACTCAAAAAAAGTTGGGTACTGGTAGAGACCAAATCAGAGAAATATGCCAAATTTAATTCATCTCCCTTCTAATATATATTGAGATTTTACTTTGTATAAATTACTGTCAGTGGAAAGCAAGCAAAATGTAGTTCCTACTCTATTAGAACTTCCAATATCAATAAAGGTGAACAAATGCTAAGGATAAAAGTGTTAATTTTACAGGAGTAGGTACAAAATATTTAAGAGTGTAAAGGAGAAAGCTCCTGTTTAATTGGGGATATCAGAAAAGGTTTTAAGAACTGAGAATTAATTTAAATGATATGTATTTTCAACATGCGAAGATCACATAGGGAGTGAATGTGTGCATGCTCAGTTGCTTCCGTTATGTCTGACTCTTTGTGACCCTATGGACTACAGCCGCCAGGCTCCTCTGTTCATGGTGTTCATGGGATTCTCCAGGCAAGAATACTGGAGTGGGTTGCCATTTCCTCCTCCAGGGGAATCTTCCCAACCCAGGGATCAAACCCATGTCTCATGTCTCCTGCATTGGCAGGCTGGCTCTATACCACTAGTGGTACCTGGGAAGCCCAACATAGGGAGCACAGGTGGGAGGAAAACAAACAAATGTCCAAGGCAAAGGACTCTGCTCAGAAAGTCGGGCCTAATTTGATTTCCAGAAGGATAAAAAAGAAAAATGTGGGCAAAAATTGTAAAAGTAGTTTGAGATCAAATATGGCTTTGAACATCATTCCACAGAGTTTGCTTAACTTGGTAGGTCATCGAGAGCCTGTATTTTGAGCAACACACGAAGAACAGTTATCCATTCCTGGATTTTAGTTGAACTGGGTATCTGCCTTAGTACAGAGCATGAATATTCATTTGTAGGCAGAGATGACTAATCTAGTAGTCATCTATTGGGTGACAAGCATAGTAGGTCAGCAATATATTGAATTAACAAATGACTAATAGTTAATCATGGTTACTGCAGCCATGAAATTAAAATATGCTTGCTCCTTGGAAGGAAAGCTATGACAAACCTAGACTACATATTAAAAAGCAGAGACAGCACTTTGCTAACAAAGGTCCATATAGTCAAAGCTATGATTTTTTTTCTAGCAGTCGTGCACAAATGTGATAGTTGAACCATAAAGAAGGCTGAGCACTGAAGAACTGATGATTTCACATTATGGTTCTGGAAAAGACTCTTGAGAGTCCCTTGGACTGCAAGGAGATCAAATCAGTCAATCTTAAAGGAAATCAACCATGAATATTCATTAGAAGTACTGGTGCTAAAGCTGAAACTCCAGTATTTTGGTTACCAGATTCGAAGAGCCAACTCATTGGAAAAGACTCTGATGCTGGGCAAGATTGAAGGCAAAGGGAGAAAGGGGAGCAGAGGATGAGATCATTAAATAGCACCACCAACTCAATGGACATGAATTTGAGCAAACTCTGGGAGATAATGGAGGACAGAGGAGCCTGACATGCTGAAATCTATGGGGTCACAAAGAGTCAGATATGACTTAGCAACTGAACAACAACAATAATTAATGAAACTCTGTAGGAAATTACCATTAATCAAGATGACTTCTGAAGGTGCCGAACCAAAAGGAAAGGTGAAAAGAAGCATCACTCAGACCTCTACTCACTCAACCCCACCCTAAAACAGACCTTGAAAATGAGGCAGCCTCCCCTCTTCTATGTCCTGGAACTGATTCATGAAGAGGCTACTCTCTTTCCTGTCAGCAGTCCTCTCCCCACATTTGCTTGAAGTCTATGACTGTCAGAATTGCAGCTCAACCCAGGAAGGGGAGAGAGGGCAGAGTGGGCCTTGCATTCTGGGAAATGAAATTGTCAGAGACAGGAGCGTCCTGAAAACAATGCATTTGTGGGTTCTAAATTTACTCTTCACTCTTTTTGGCATAAAAAAAATGATGACAAATGCTTCATGTTACCCAGAAAGAAACCTTTCCCTCATATACTATGTACGTGTGTGTGTGTGTGTGTGTGTGTGTGTGTGTGTTAGTCACTCAGTCCTGTCTGACTCTTTGCAACCCCATGGACTGTAGCCCACAAGACTCCACTGTCCATGGGATTTCCCAGGCAAGAATAGTGGAGTGGGTTGCCATTTCCTTCTCCAGGGGATCTTCCCAACCCAGGGATTGAACCTGGGTCTCCTGTATTGCAGCCAAATTCTTGGCCATCTGAGCCGCCAAGGTGATGCAGCCTGTATTGTTAGTCTGTGGAAACAGGAGATGTCTTCCTGTCCACAAGAGCTGCAGCTGTGCATTTCTGTCCGATGTTTTCTTTTTTTTTTTTTTAATCTCAGAAGGCCCTGTGCACAAGAATGTGCCTTCCTGTTTAAGATCTGAGAAGATTCCAGCAGACTCTGGAAAGAGAATAAAGAGAACCGAAGTAAATCTGTGTGCCCTCTCCACTGGCAAATAGCATGCCTGGATGACTCTGTATTTTTGAGAAGTAATAACAGCTGGGAATGCGAGGAAAGTCAACAAGGAGTCTATATAGTGATTGATTCTTGAAACACCTTGATAAACTCACTCAACTTGTCACCTTCACAAGTTAGCCTCATCCTCTCCTTTGGCTCAGGAGAAAAGCAAAAAGGATCATGGATAGCCTTGTGATGGTCATATATTACTCATTAACTTTTCATGCAAGTTGCCGTATCAGTAGGAATTATTTTTTTTTTTAATTTTAAGATGGCATTTATTTTTCTAAATATAGAATCATTTTAAAACTAGTTTAATAGGAGAAATTAACATTTATGGAGAATACCGATATATAGAAACTTTATTACTGGGAAAAATCTTGTATTTATTAATGCTACTTGGTTTGAATATTGCTATCAATGTTTGCATTTAAAGTTTTATTTTTCTTTGCAATTGGGTTCTAAAGACTCTCCCTAATTCTTTTGAGCATTGCTAGTTAAACCTATAGCAATTAAGGCAAATAGAACAATGGGAATTATTTTTAAGAAGATAAAAGTTCAGTTTTTAGCCAAAGGTTGCCCCTGAATTTGGAGGTCTCATTTGTGTTATGCTTAACCTATCATGAATATCCTGGCAGACCCATTTCCCAAGTATGTTATCCCAGAAGGGCAGTATCTTCCAGAATGACTGTCAGTAGATCTGGCTGCATTGACTCAAAAGTCCTCTACTCACAGATATTCAAACTGAGGTTCTATCATGTAGGTAGATAGGGAACTAAATGTGTTAAAACCCATTATTTAAGTAATATTGATATTTCCCAACTAAGTGCCCTTTTATGCACTGCAAGGAACCTTGATAAAAGCATTCCTTTTTCTCTTAGTTAAAAAAAATCATTTGGAAGCAGGAAAATTTAGATATGACTCTCTGATATAAGATGCTGTACCTTATTCTCCCTTTCCATGAAACATAGCGTTTTTCTGCTGGTACATATACACAGAACAACATTCTAAGACAACTTCATTTCATATTTGGTGTGTATACTTATTTAGAGCAAGCATGTAAATTAATTCTAAGCCAAATGAGAAAGTTTTCATAACCTCAATAAGCCTATTCCAGATAGAGTCCTAGAAAAATTCATGGTCTTCCACAAAATCCTATATTTGCATTTAATTTTGGAAGGTGAGAAGGTTAGGACAATCTAGGTCAGATATAATATTTGCTGATGTAGCTGCATTTTATGTTAAATGATTCCTCTGCTTTGCAGCTTTCTGGCCAACACTCCCTACATTTTTCCATGTGTGTTTGTTTTCTTCCGTGATTTCTTTCACTGTGCACCATGGTTTCCTCCGTAATCTTTTCTGCATGTACATCATCTTCAGCATTTTTTTTTTTTTTGCCTGTTTGTTTTGTTTGTTCATCTGCTCTACTCTTTCCAGTGCATGCACATGCCTGTGGTGAAGCAATGTATTTGTGTGTTTATATGTCCATGTGTAAATTTTTGTCTGTTGAAAAACATGTATACATGTGGTTGCCCAGGACAATATAATATGTACATATTAGGCTATGTACAGATACTAAGAGACCAAAAAAAGTAATTATTTTCTAAATCCATCATGTTTGATTTAAAGTGTATGCCATGATGGAGCAACTCATAATTTTCTTCCTCTCCATTACCTTTTAAAGGACAAGATAATTTATTTTATTTACACTTTTAAAATATACTTTATTTAAAAGACAGTATATGAATAGTCTTGTAATGCCAAACTTTGGCAGAATGTTGAAGCATTTAGACCATTATTGTTTCATGGCTCCATGTAAAAGTATATGGCCTCCTATTCAACAACTTTAAGAAAAATATCATTGATCAAACACACAATTTACTTATTGTTAAGTGATTAACTCATTTAGATGTTCCCACTGACTTAACACATCAAAATGTTTGGAAATTCTTATAAAAATAAATTTAGATTTAATATTGGATTTCTACAGAACAAAATACAGGAAAACAAATTACAAGTAGATTAAGCAAAAATGAAAATGTTAATGAAAATATTAGAAGAATGTGCAGGAGAAAAATTTTATAAACCTAGGATATTATAGACTTTATAAGGCAAGACTCAAATCCAGAGGCCATAAAGATAATCAGATTTGTTTACATAAAAATGTTAAACCTTTATATGCCCAACACTATAAGAAAGAAATACAATCAACAAAGTAGGAAAATATGATAAACTTATATAATCCACAAAGGGTTAAAAGCCAATATCAATAATAAATGAACAGTTTAGTAGAAAAGTAAGAAAAGAATACATATAAGCCAGTTATAACATATGTAGACAAAAATATGTATTTATATAATACAACAATAAATTGTAATTAGCAATTGTGAAAATTCAAGTGAAGCAATTATATATATATATATATATATATATACACACACACACACACACACATATATAATCTCAAGTGCCAGAAATTTAGAAAATACTATCTAGTATTGATACCTAGTTTTGTTAAAGATGTAGTCCCAGGTGGCTGTGGTAAAGAATCTGTCTGCTAATATAGGAGACACAGGTTCGATCTGTGGGTCAGAAAGATCCCTTGGAAGAGGAAATGGTAACCCACTCCAGTATTCTTGCCTGGGAAATCCCATGGACAGAGGAGCCAGGTGGACTTCAGTCCATGGGGTCATAAAAGTGTCAGACACCTGGGCTAAAGCTATCCCTATGCTACAGAAATGAGCCTGAGTATTAATTCTTGAACTGCATTGTTGAAAGGTAAACTAGAAGCATCACTGACCTTTTTGGGGACCACTGAAGTAGATGTGTTAGAAGACATTCAACAGACTGGAAACTCCACGAGGGCAGGAATTTTGTTTTATATGTGTATCTCCAGTCTTTAATATTGTATTGAGTATTTAATAAGGTATTTCTTTAATGAAATGAATGAATTCACAAAAGAACAATTGAAAGAATGAATGAACCAACGCATACTAGTACCTTACAAGATAGTTGCATCAGTTATATTCATTCCACAATTTGCCAAAAGAAAAAAAAAAGGACCTGAGAGAGAGGATATAGTACATAACAAAAGAGAGTTCACCAATGTTTTCCTGGTGAGAAGCCATGGAAATCCTAAATCTTATCAAAGATCTTTCAGTTATATATTCTCAGTGTCTCAGAACATTTATGTGCTTAGAGTGCAAAATTTTGCAAACTGCACAATCCATTCTCCTTCTTAAAATACAGTCAAGGTGGCGCTAGCGGTAAAGAACCCACCTGCCAATGCAGGAACCGGAAAGGATGTGGGTTTGATGCCTGGGTCAGGAAGATCCCCTGGAAAAGGAAATGGCAACCCAGTCTGGTATTCTTGCCTGGAGAACACGTGGACAGAGGGGCCTAGTGGGCTACAGTCCATAGTGTTGCAACAGTCGGACATGACTGAAGCAACTTAACACACACAGAGTCATGAATGTTTTTTTCAAACTAAACTCCTTCAACTGCTAATAAGCTAGGTCAACCTAACTCTAACCTCTAGCTAAAATTCTTAAGAATAATATAGTCTTAACATCTAGGGATGGACTATAAATTGTACTCTTCCATCAAAGCCCCTGATTGCTTTTGCATACATATTTGTGCTTTCATAATTTAGAATTTATTTCCCTCTCTTCTCCTCTCCTCCAGGACAGCTCCTGTCTATTTAAACAGAAAGAGCTTTAATCTAAGTCAGAGCCAAGCCTGGAGAGTCGGGGAAAGGCAAATCTCCTGAAGTTCAAAATCAATTGGGTTGCTATTAACAGCCTTGCACTTGTACCCGTTTCAGCACTCAGTGCTGAAGCTTGGAGCTTTTTTATCTAGAGCTGCTTATTTTGTCTCAGAGTATGGTGAGGGTCCCCAAGAAATGACCCAGAATCAAGTGCCGGGGAGGTACTGGACTTTTATAGCCTGAGACGAAACACAAACTTGAAAGTAAATTTCATCATTAAAGATAGAAGAAATGACAATAGGATTCCTGTTTCTTTTAAGAGCCAACACCAGAACACCCACTGGCAGTGAACACCAGGTATTGAAGATTTTTTTCCTTTTAACAAAGGTCATCTTCTTTATCCAGCTGCCTTTTTGTGTGGTAAGACAAAAATCGACTCAGCTCACACAAGATTTACTTTATGTTTCTCTTGAATAATAGACTTTAATGTACGCAACAGAAGTCATACTTGCCATTCCTGAAACAAATGACTGTTTGTGATTTTGAAGCTGTTCTGATTTCACCAATAGCAAGTAGAAGGTGGCATATGTTTTGCAGTTTAGGATGGATTGCACCAAGAATTTGCACATTTATTTTCACAGATCAAAAGATGCATGTGTCTTACAGACATAAAGTAGTTCCTATTAGGTGTGTATTTGAAAAATTAAACTTAGGAGCTGCCCTTTCCAGGTGATGCTAGTCGTAAAGAATCTGCCCGCCAATAAGAGATGCAGGTTCGATCCCTGGGTTAGGAAGATCCCCTGGAGTAGGTAGTGGCAACCCACTCCAATGTTCTTGCCTGGAGAATCCCATGGACAGAGGAGCCTGGTGGGCTACAGTTCATGAGGTCACAAAGAGTTGGGCATGACTGAAATGACTTATTACGCAGAAACTGAGGAACTAGGAATCTGGCTTACCTTCTGATCATCACTTAAGAGCAACAGAAAATTTTAAACTAAAACTCTGATTATTTTAGTCAACAATAATGAGGCCACATTTGGAAAACAAAAAGCTATAAGAAAAGAATAATAGAATCAACAAAATCATAGATATTTGGTTGAGAAAAACAGGATGCATGCCATCCTATGCTTCATGTACTGGTAACCACAAAGTGTCCATTGAAACTCAGGTTTTTGTGCCTGTGTGCTCAGTCCTGTCTAACTCTCTTGCTGCCCCATGGACTGTAGCCTGCCAGGCTCCTCTGTCCATGGGATTCTCCAGGCAAGAATACTAAAGTGTGTTGTCTTGACCTTCTCTAGGGGATCTTCTCCAACACAGGGATCAAACCTGCATTTCTCATGTCTCCTGCTTTTTCAGGGAGGTTCTTTACCACTAGCACCACCTGGGAAGCCCCCTTCCAAGAGCTTGCATGCTTTTGTGCTCAGTCGTTTCTGTCGTATCTGACTCTTTGAGACCCATGGACTGCAGCATGCCAGGCTTGCCTGTCCTTCACTATCTTCCAGAGTTTGCTCAAACTCATGTCCATTAAGTCTGTGATGCCATCCAACCATTTCATCCTCTGTTGCCCTCTTCTCTTCCTGCCTTCAGTCTTTCCTAGCATCAGGGTCTTTTCCAAGATGAGTTGGCTCTTCACCTCAGGTGGCCAAAGTATTGGAGCTTCAGCTTCAGCATCAGTCCTTCCAATGAATATTCAGAGATCGGGAAACTGGGACTTGGTGGGGTTAATTGACCTTCCCCAGATCCAACCAGTCCATCCTAAAGATCAGTCCTGGGTGTTCATTGGAAGGACTGATGCTGAAGCTGAAACTCCAATACTTTGGCCACCTCATGCAAAGCGCTGACTCATTGGAAAAGACCCTGATGCTGAGAGAGATTGGTGGCAGGAGGAGAAGGGGACAATAGAGGATGAGATGGCTGGATGGCATCACCGACTCCATGGACATGAGTTTGAGTACACTCTGGGAGTTGGTGATGGACAGGGAGGCCTGGCATGCTGTGATTCATGGGGTCGCAAAAAGTCGGCCACGACTGAGCGACTGAACTGAACTGAAATCACACAACTAGTAGAAGTGGAATTTGAAATCATGTGTGTCAGACTTTAGCATCTGTGCTCTTAACCTTTCCATCTAGATAAAGATTTAAGAAGTTTTCATCTCTTGACTCAGGAATTCCACTTTTGGGAATCTATTCTAATGAAATCATCTTTATTACTTGTGATGGAATTAATTTTCTTAATATTGGAGGGTTCTTAGATTTCTTCCTGTGTAAAGAGACATCATTTTCAGCTCAGTCCCTATTCCAACCCCTGAGATGGGTCTCTCTTGGCCAGACTGCTGCTAATGTTATAAAAATCTGAGCAAAGTAAAAGAAGCCAAGAATTGGAGGTTAGCAGGAAAGTGGAGGGGAAGAGAGAGACTGGCAGAGAGTAAAAGCTACATAATTTACAGATAAAGGAAAGTTTGGGGAGCCAAAAATTTGGGGGAAGATATTAGCAAAAGAAAGATAATTTGGGGGTTGAAAACTGGGGAGAAGAGGGGTATTAAAATATATGGGAGGACATGAAACAATCTTTTCTAATGTCTTTAAAGACCATGACTCTAAAAGCATCAACATTAACTGAGCATGTGTTACAAGTGCAAATTCTTAGGTCCCAATCCATATCTACTGAATCAGAATCTTCAGGATAGGGAGAGTAACCAGCATTTTAATGAGCCTTTTAGTGTATAAGCTTGAGAAACATGGCTTAAGACACACATTTAGAAAGTACGATTGTACTTTCTAAATGTACCCAGATCTGGAACCAAACTATGTGATGCACAATTTAAATAGGGTGATATACCTAATCCTTCCTATTGCTGTATTATATCATCAGTTATCACTGATTCAATGGACATGAGTTTGAGCAACTCCGAGAGATAGTGAGCGACAATGAAGCCTGGTGTTCTGCAGTCCATGGGGTCACAAAGAGTTGGACATAACTTAGCAACTGAACAACAACAGTCATCAGTTAAAAACCTAAATACCCAATAGCATGTAAATGGTTAAGTAGCAAATGCTATTCCCACTCAGTAAAGTATAACATAACCATCAAAACATTTTTTAATCATCCTTTAAGAGGAAAAAGGCAGAATACAAAATCATATGTGCAACATACATATGCATTATAGAAACTCAGAGAAAAAGACCAGAAGTAAATATATCAAAAGATTAACTATAGTTATTTTTAGATAGAATATGGGTTGTTTTCTCCATTTTAATTTATTACTTTGTTTCCTTTTTTAGAAGCATTTTATTACTATTTTGACTGTGTTGGGTCTTCATTGTCATGATAGGCTTTCTTTTTGTGGCGCACGAACTTGATTTTCCTGTGTCCTGTGGGATCTTAGTTCCCCCACCAGGGATCAAACCCACATCCCCTGCACTGAAAGGCCAGGGAAGTCCTTTCTTACTATATTTTTGAGTTTCATACATTTCCTATAATGATCATGCAATAATTTTATAAAGAAAAATATGTGATAAACTTTGTTTCTGTAATAAAACACTATTTAGAACAATACTTCCTCCCGATTGACTCTAGACATAGACTAAAAGGTTCCGATTAGGTTTAGAGAAAAGTTTCAGATTGAGAAGAGTCGTCAGGGATGCCCCAGGACATGCTGAGATTCTGATTTTGTTTATTTATAGCCTCCTTGAGAACTTGCTTGTAATCACTATGCCATATTGTTATCAGTTAGCAATAGTAGGTTCAGCTGCATGTAACAGAAAATGACCCCCTGACCCCGCAAACAGTGGCAATTTAAACAAATTAGTTTATTACTCTCTCACAAAAGAGAAAAGAAGAGGCCAATAATTTCTAAGCTGTTCACTCAGAAATCCCACAACACAATTATGCTTATACCTCATTTCCCAGAAGTTAACCACAGAGGTGTACCTTAGGTAGAAAGAGGTTGGAGAATGTAATTTTCTGGCTGAAAATACAAATACATTGTCTTCCTGAAAACCTTGAGTTTCTGTTATAAGAAAGATACGGAGAATAGATACTGAGTAGCCAAAGTATCTGTTTGCTGCCCTGAAGAAGTTATAAAGGAATAACAGCAAGGATGTACTTTTTGCCTTTGTGCTTTCCCTGGCATAAGGGACGAGCAGGACTATGATGGACAGAGGACCATTGTGCTTATCAGCAAACCTCTACCAAAATTAAATATAATTTGGCAAATTAATTCAACTGAACAAATAATTGCTTGATGCTAATTTGCTAGTCTTGAGTGTACATAAATCATTTTTATACATAAGAATTTAACTCTATAAAGTCTTTCCCCTCCGTAGTCTCCTCTAATCCATGTTTCATTTCATGTCCTCTTTGTTACCCAAAAATCAAGCAATTCATTTTATAGGTAAAAGTATTACTCAAGATAAGACTGAATGCAATTCCAAGACATATATCTGTTCAAGACAGAGAATGACAAAAGACAGAGAAGGACTCCAGAGATGGGAGAGGTCATCTTTTTCTTAAGAGCACATAACCCTGCTGGTTACATGCAAGCTAGATAAATGCCCCACCAAATTTAGGATTCTGAGATACTTTTGGAAATTTCCATATATTCCAAAAACCTCTCTAGGATTTCCTAGGGGTCATGATCCCAATTTTAAATAAGGCGACATCAGCCATTATTCTAAAAAGAACTCTGGTAGCCTATCTTTCACCTAGTTAAACATTTAATTATAAAGATTAAACTACAAAGAAGAAATCTATGGGGAACAATGGATATGACAGTAAGTTATCTTTTTTTTTTTTTTTTGAAAAGATGCTATCTCCCAGCTGAAGACCAATATAAAGGTGAATTTATAGAACTCAGGCGAATCTTTTTTCTGAAAAATGGAGTAAATGAATTCAAAGAAAACTCTAAAGTATCACCCCAGACATCAATTAGAGTGTCAAATAGAAGGGATGGGCTGCCCAAAGGAAACTCATGAACTTTTTAGTGGATTGGGGGAAAACCCATGTTTCTTGTCTTTTCAAGCAGATATAACAGTACCAGTGAAAACTTGAATGAAAATATGATCTGCTGCTGCTAAGTCGCTTCAGTCGTGTCTGACTCTGTGTGACCCCATAGACAGTAGCCCACCAGGCTCCCCCATCCCTGGGATTCTCCAGGCAAGAACACTGGAGTGGGTTGCCATTTCCTTCTCCAATGCATGAAAGTGAAAAGTGAAAATGAAGTCGCTCAGTCATGTCCGACTCTTTGTGACCCCATGGACTGTAGCCCACCAGACTTCTCCATCCATGGGATTTTCCAGGCAAGAGTACTGGAGTGGGGTGCCATTGCCTTCTCCGGAAAATCTGATCTAGTAACCTTAAATTATGTGAAATTCCTCATCTTGTGAATTTCAGGGGTTTTAGCTTACTTGATATGATCAAAATTATTTCAGAAAAACAGGCAAAGAATCAGAAAATAGGCAAATGGCATTACAGAAAGCATACCCAGTTGGTGCTGTCTTCTGCATATGCAGGGCTGTTGACTTAATCAATCCCGTGATTTTTTTCCAACTGTGTTGAAAATGACTCCAACAGAGCAATTCCCACTACTCTTCTTTTCAGACCATGCCACAAATAAATTGGAAAATTTATCGGATACTAAACTGAGACTTCCTTCACAATATACCAAAATTAACTCAGAATGGATTATAGACCTAGGTGTAAAATCTAAACCCATAAAACAGCCAGAAAAAAACAGGGAAACCCTTTGTGATCTTGGATTCGGCAAACATTTCTTAGCTATGGCACGAAAACACAATCCATAGTGAAAAAACAAAATTGATAAATTAGACTACATCAAAACTTAAAACTTCTGCTCTTTGAGAGATATTGTTAAGTAAAATAAAAAATGAGGCAGGGATAGGGGAGAAAATATTTTCAAATTGTATATTTGATTAGGAAAAACCTGCATCCCAAATATGTAAAGCATTGATACATCAATAATAAAAAACAACAATAAAAATATTAAAAAGTTTTAAACACGTACTTTATCCAAGAAGATATACAGATGGCAAATAAGAAAAAGGAAAAGACTCTCATATCATTAGTTCTCAGAGAAACACAAGTTAAAATCACAATGAGATTTTATTATATATCTGTTACAATGGCTAAAATTAAAAAGACTGACCATACCAAGTGTTGGTGAGGATACAGATGAATTATTACTCTCATATAATGCTGGTGAGAATATAAAATGGTACAATCCCTTTGGGAAATGGTTTGGTAGTGTCTGAAAAGTTAATGCAGCCATTCTATTCCTAGATATTTACCCAAGAGAAACAAAAGCATACGTCCACACAAGGAAATGAACAAAAATGTCCATAACAGCAATCTTTGTAATATGTGAAATCTGGAAACAGCCCCAAAGTTCACCAACTGGATATACAATATATGTTATACCTATCCTATGAAATTACTACTCAGCAATAAAAATGAATGAACCATTGATATAGGCTATGACAGGGATAACTCTCAATAACACTATGCTGAGTATGACAAGCCGGGGGCGGGGGGGGGGCATGTGTGGAAATATTCAGTGTATGGTTGCATGTATATAAAATTATGAAAAAGCCAAGGTAGTCTATAGTGACAGAATACAGATCAGTGTTTGTCTGGGAAAAGTGGGGAGAGGGTGGGAAGGAGCAGAAGCAAGAGATTGCAGAGTTTATTAATAAATAATGTTTATTATTTTGATTGTGATGATGTTTTGTTATATATATGTCAAAACTCATCAAATCATACAATAATTTAAAAAATTGAAGTATAATGACATATAACGGTATACTAATTTCATATGTATAATACAATGGTTTCATATTTGTATACATTGTGAAATGATCATCATAATAAGTCTAATAACATCTTTTATCACTTTAAATAGGCACAATTTATGTCAGCACAGTGGTAAAGAATCTGCCTACCAGTACAGGAGACTCAAGAGACGTGAGTTTGATCCCTGGGTCAGGAAGATCTCCTGGAGGAAGAAATGGCAAGCCACTCCAGTTTTCTTGCTTGAAAAATTCCATGGACAGAGGATCCAAGTCCATGGGGTTGCAAAGAGTCAGACATGATTGAGTGTGTGAGCATGCACACATGTACAGTCACTACAATAAAATTGTTTTAAAAAATGAAATGAGGATTTCCTATTTTGGTTGACCATGCTATCATTTTCTTTTGCTTTATTTTTTCATTTATTTTTTAAAAAAGTTGGCCACACTGCATAGCATGTGGGGTCTTAGTCTCCAGTCCAGGGATTGAACCCATGCCCTCTCATTGGAAGCGTGGATTCCTAAGCACTAGACCATTAGGAAAGTCCCACTTTATCATTTTAATACTGTATATCTGCTCACATTCAAATTTCTTGCACATTACACTCTTTCAGTGTTGTTACTGTAAGATTGTCCTTGTTCAATTTGCTATAAAAATTCTCATTTTTAAACAATTTCCCTCAGATTGATGTTACTCTACATCTCTATTAGTTTGTGTCTGTCTGTCACTCAAAGATTCTGCTGAGGCAATCTTGTTTCATCACCACTAAAATGAAAGAAACAGCAGTTTACATAGGATTAAGAGGATAACTGAGGTTATATTTTGGTAATCTCTGGAGTGCTATACCTGTCTGACAAACACATTCAAGGTCAGGTAATGCCCACCCAATTCTCTGAACATGGGTGCCTAGACACTGACCACCCTCCCTGCTGGAGAGGGCAGGAAAAACCATCCTGGACTCTTGAAGAAGCCTTGCTGCTGCAGCCAGCAACAAACAGTCATGAAAAATAGGGTTCCTGTACAAGATGGAGGAATAAGAAAACATGGAGCTCAACTTCCCCGATGAATACATCAAAAATACATCTACACGTGGAATGATACTCCTGAAAACTAACTGGAAACAAATGAGAGATTGTATTATGATTATTATAATTATCATTAGCATAATTATTATTTCTAGCCCATAGTTTTTCTATAATCAATAGCAACAATGCAATAAATTCAAGGCTGACAGGAATACTTTCTTTTTTTGTTTTTTGCATTTCTCATGACCTCTCATATAATTCTCACAGCATAGTAGAGATTCAGTAAATACTTGCATGCATGCTAAGTTGCTTCAGTCTTGTCTGACTCTTTGCAACTCTATGGACTGTAGCCAGACAGACTCCTTCGTCAATGGGTTTCTCCAAGCAGCAATACTGGAGTAGGTTGCCATGCCCTCCTCCAGGGCTCAGCCCAGGGATCGAACTCATGTCTCCTGCATCTCCTGTATTGGTAGGTGGGTTTTTACCACTAGTGCTACCTGGGAAGCCCAGTAAATACTTGAGTGATCAATATTTTCTCCTCTCACTGTGTGTAAGGTAAAATATCAAACAAGGCATAGAAAAACTTTCTTAACACTTTTGCTCTAGAAAATTTAGAATTATACTGAAATATTGGGTATGGTTGAAAGTATGCTAGAACAGGTGTCTAAAAGTCTAGACTGCTTTTCTAAAAACAATGTTATTTGACAAAATTCTGTTTGGGGCTCTCTAGATTTCAAATTCCTAACCTAAATGAATGGTTAAGTCCCCTAAACTCAAATGCATATGCTTCTCATCAGTACAAATTTTCACCACCAATAAGAGGAAGATAGAAAGTTAACTTTATGATGAAAATTTTGTCATTTTTAGTTCTAAAAAAAAAATGCACTTTTCATAGGAAGGGTACCAGCAGAGCTGAACCAAACAAATAACAAAATAAGTTTGTGAAAATGTTTTATACTGAATAGTTTTTAAAAATTCAAATTTGTATCATAGAAAAAAAACAGAACTTTGTTATTATTCCTTTTGTTTTCCTGTTTGGTCCTTGAAAGAAATCTGTGCATTGTATTTCTGGGGAGAAGAGCACTCTGAATTTTTTAGAGCACAGAACCTGTACTGAACTGACTAGAAAGGTCATTTATACAACATACCCTACTTCTTGGATGGAGGGAGCAGCATGCCATAGGGCATATGGATTTAACAATTATATTTAACTGGCCCTAGGATCAGAGGGTCCTATGTGTGTCTCCCCAAATCTCCTGTTGTAATTGTTTGCTGTTTCATAGTGTTGAATCATATTAGAAGATCCTCTGATTTATTTTCCAGCAAAATTAGCAGCAACAAAGTGGCATTAGTTAAAGAAAATTTGGGGGCTTCAGTGGTGGATCAATGGAAAAGAATCTGTCGGCCGATGCAGGCGACATGGGTTCAATCCCTGGTCCGGGAGGACTGCACCTGCCGCAGAGCACCTAAGTCTGTGCGTCACAACTATTCAGTCTGCGCTCTAGAGCCTGGGAGCCGCAACTGCTGACGCCCGCTTGCCTAGAGCCCATGCTCCTCAACAAGAGAAGCCTCGGCAATGGGAAGCCCACGCACCACACCTGGAGGGTAGCCCCCGCTCACCACAGCTAGAAAAAAATCCCTGCACAGCAATGAAGACCCAGCACAGCCAATACCAACCAAATAAATCAATAAAATTATTTTTTTAAAAAAAGAAAATTTTGTATTGAAGTGTTGATGACGTTAAAGGTTTAAGCACTTCAGGCTTGCTAAGGGCACAGCTGTACAGATTTGGGGGACCACCTGACTTCCTCATTTGTTAAATAAAACACTTCTATTTTCAGCTCAACAAATATTTATTAAATATCTATTATGGGCTAAGAACGTGGAATGTAGAAATTAATGTTTTAGCCCCTCTCCATTAAGGATCTTATAGAAGAGATCAAAGAGCTTGATAAACAAAGTGTAACCCTATGGAAACCATGATCTCATGTGGTCCAGGCTCGGAGCAATTACAGAAGCAGAGTCAGATAATCAAAAAAGTACTTTTGAAGAGTCAGATAATCAAAAGTACTTTTGAACGTATGTTTCTCAAACTCTAAGAAATGAAGCACAATCTTTGTTTCTAAAAACCCCATTCTCACCCATTTTACTTTCACTGCAGGCATCCCTGCCTTTCTTCCCAACTCAGAGAATATTCTTTCTCCCCCTCCCCCAACTCCATAATCCCCATGAAATTTTGCTTCAAGACATCCTTATCTCCTGATTCTGCTTTAAATCTGCTAGAGAAAGTCTTAGAAGTAAGGAAAGAAACAGATCTAGCTGGGCCAGTAATCTCTTTAGCAGCCAGGAGAAAATGTTTGAGTTATGCTATTTTTTTTTTTTTTTTTTACCTTGCACAAAGGAATCAGGAAATAGTATGAAAGGTCTTGTGATGAAAATATGTACAAGGATGAAAACTAGTTCGAAGGAAGTAAATGGAAGACTTTACCAAAGACCTCTTGCCACTTAGGTTTTGATGGGTCTTAAAATTTGTCAGAAAGGCAAGTAGGGATTGTGGTGATAAACAGTGTTTCATTTACAAGCATCTTTGGATGTGGGTAAACCGGGAGACCAATAAGGGCCCTGGAAGATAATGAGGCATTTCTTCCAACACGAAGTTTACTCCTTGGTGAAGGATAAGGCAGAAATGAACAGGATAAGGAGCTGGATATTTCCTTTGTAACAGCTAGTATTTTATAGGATGACATAGAAGAATGATGATGTGTACATAAAATAGTTCATGGTAAGTCCCTTCAGTCATGTCCAACTCCTTGCAACCTGTGGACTGTAGCCCACCAGACTCTTCTGTCCCTGAGTTTCTCCAGGCAAGAATACTGGAGTGGGTTGCCATTTCCTTCTCCAGAAAATCTTCTGCTCCCACGGATAGAATCTACATCCCCTACATCTCCTGCATTGGCAGGTGGCTTCTTTACCACTAGCGCCACCTCAGGAAAGCCCAGATAATGGGAAGTTTTAAATAACACAGGGAGCCCAGCCTAGTGCTCTGAGATGATCTAGAGGGGTGGGATGGGGGAGGAGTGGGAGGGTATATAAAATATTATGACTGATTGCGTTGTCAGCAGAAACCAACACAATATTATAAAGCAATTTTCCACCAATTAAAAAATTAAAAAAAGAAAAGTGATGATGTGAGGATGTTTTGGACATAATAAAATTAAAAAGAAAAACAAGGACAAATAAAATATTTCTAATTCTAATATGCTAAATTCACTTAAATATAATTCTAACCCACATAACATAACGGCAAGGAGGTCAAATGTGATGGTATTGAGACTTCAGTTATCAAGGAAGCTGCTAGTAAAATCATTCTGCTAAAAGTGGGATGCCTGACAATTTCTTGGCTTGCTTGCTGACTGTGTCATTTCACAGAAAGAGGAGGTACTGACAGAGGGAGCTGCATCTCTGGAATTAATTCTGAATATAAGGGAGGGTGACCTGGTCAGGCGGACATCACAGGGAATTTGGGAGAAAAGAGTTAAGAGAATTATGTCATTTTAGAATTCATAACAACCAAATAAAATATTTCTGGACATACTTATCTCCATGTCCTCCATTTTAATGATTTTATTCAATCAGAAATATTTATCAAGTACCCACTGTGTGATCTATTTGCCTGTTCACCAGGGTCATGTATGTGTGTGTCTATCTGGATGTGTCTGTGATTGTGTGTGTAGAGAGATAGAACTCGCTCCTGCCCCAGATTCACTGCTCTTGTCAATTCAAAGGTATCACGTTAATGACGATAACTCGTATGTCTCTGGGTCTGACTTCTAAGCTTCTTGCAAAAGATTTTAGGCTCTGCAGCTGCTCCCTCAACACACACACACACACACACACACACACACACACACACACACACACACCCATGCACGCACGCACACTTCTTGAAGTATTCAGAAAATGACCCAATTCTAGGAATTTACAGAAAATTTTTAAAAGAGAGATTTGGATTTTCTCATGTCATGAAATTGGGAATGTGAGCCAAGTTTATCTATATATCTGATAGGCCCAGCTAAGAGCTCTGTCTCTCCCTGAGAACTAGATAAGGACAGGAATGAATTCATGTGACAGCCACCACCCTACATCGTCCTCAGAATCGCTCTTCCTTTTCTGAACAGAGTCTGTTTCATGAGAGAGTTTTTCCTGGGCCAAGCTGACATGCAAAACTCCTCAGTCTGACGCTAAATAGACTTCCAGCCAGCTTGTCACCCTGGCTTACAAGACTTGTTCTAGAGGCAGCTTATATTCTGAATGGCAAGCTCACAGATTAATCTGTTTCAGTGGCTCAAATTGGTGAGGATGGGGACATGCTCAAATGTAAACATTTCAAATTTAATATTTAATTATATAAGCACAACTAGTTAGGCTGCATGCGAAGTTTTGTTGGGTTCATGCTTAAAACCATGTAAAAGTTTGAGAGAAAGACACATAACCAAAAATGAAAACAAAACAGAAAAATAAAGACAGAGAATTGCATCAAGCAAATCGAGCTTCAGAGTAAGTTTGAGTGTAAAATAGCTGAGGCTAGGGGCAAAAGAACCCTTTCAAATCTCTCTTAGAGTGAAAAAGGAACAAGGTAAAAATGGGCTCGGTGTTTGAATTTCATCTTATTATGCTAATAGATTACAGTAAGAAAAAAAAAAAAAACTACTCATCTCCTAATTTGCTTCTATTTTCTCTATCAGGGAAAATGATATTTAAACTGAAAAGAGTAGAACAAACATGGTTAAGAGGAAAATAATGCCCAAATTAAGTGAAGAGATAATGAGAGAGCGCCTAGCTGTTTTGAATAAATTCAAGTCCCTAGATTCAAGGAAATTATCCCCAGGGACCTGGGGGAATTTACAGGTGTGATCTCAGAAATACTGTCAGCAGCAGCCGTTGAGTATTTGCAGAAAAGACATATGATGACAGAAGACTGGAAATAGGTAAATGTTCTGATTTTATACAAGTGGAAAATGGTGTATTACAAGCACAACAGAACACTGAGCTCATCCATGATCCCCAGGAAAATGTGAGATTTTAAAAGCTGTTTTGAGGGAGGTTCAAGAGAGAGGGGACATGTGTACACCTATGGCTGATTCATGTTGATATATGACAGAAACCAACACAACAGTGTAAAACAATTATCTTTCAATTAAAAATAAATTTTAAAAATGGAAAAAAAAAAAAGGTATTTTGAATGCACTTAGGGAATAACACGGGGAAGGCAATGACACCCCACCCCAGTACTTTTGCCTGGAAAATCCCATGGACGGAGGATCCTGGTGGGCTCCAGTCCATGGGGTCGCTAAGAGTCAGACATGACTGAGCGACTTCACTTTCTCGTTTCACTTTCATGCATTGGAGAAGGAAATGGCAACCCACTCCAGTGTTCTTGCCTGGAGAATCCCAGGGACGGGGGAGCCTGGTGGGCTTCTGTCTATGGGGTCACACAGAGTCGGACACGACTGAAGCGACTTAGCAGCAGCAGCAGCAGGGAATAACATGGAGAAGGCAATGGCACCCCACTCCAGGACTCTTGCCTGGAAAATCCCAAGGATGGAGGAGCCTGGTAGGCTGCAGTCCATGGGGTCGCTAAGAGTCAGACATGACTGAGCGACTTCACTTTCACTTTTCACTTTCATGCATTGGAGAAGGAAATGGCAACCCACTCCAGTGTTCTTGCCTGGAGAATCCCAGGGACGGGGAAGCCTGATGGGCTGCCGTCTATGGGGTCACACAGAGTCCGACACGACTGAAGTGACTCAGCATAGCATAGCATAGGGAATAACATGGCAATCTTTGGGATTCAGTATGGATTTGTGCTGAAACCATACCAAGGTGCCTCTTGGATCTTGTTAGGAACAAGATGAGGCAGGGAAGTGGGATTGATAGTGATTTAAAGAAACAAAGTAGGGAATTCCCTGGTGACCCAGTGGTTAAGACAAGGCAATTTCACTGCTGAGTGCCTGGGTTCAGTCCCTAGTCAGGGAACTAAGATCCTGCAAATCATGCCAAGAGGCAGCTGCCCCAAAAAATGAAAGTAAAGAAGCAAACTAAAACAAAAGCAAGATCAAATCAGTACTTGTCCTCCAGTTGTATGTATCTACTTGCTAGGGGTGAAATTAGGATGAACTGAAAAAAAGAACTTCAAAGCAAGCAGCCAACTTGAATGATAAAAAGATACAAGACTCTGGGTGTGTGTTAGCAGGAATGTTAAAATTAGCAAAAGCCTGCTAATGTCAGACTGAAAATAGAGTGGATGCAAGCAACTATCAGTAATTCAGAAAAACAGTGTATGTGTACCGACCTTGGTCATTATCATGTGCTAATAATGTAATGCAAAAGGCATATTTTCCTCTGACTATTTGGTGAGGAGTGGACTATAAGCAATAATCAACTGGACCAGAGCAACAAATGGTCTGATCCTATAATTTTTGTGCTGAAAGGATCTTTGTAATACTTGAGGTAGCAAAAACTGATCAGGAGGCAGGTTGATTCAATAGGTTGAATGCTAGACTTACTAGTTTTTGTTTTTTGGTGTGTTTACCAATTGAAGTTCAATATGATGTCATAGAGACATGATTTCAGGAGAACATCTAACAATTCTCTCATTTTAGCCATTTATGGACAGTATGCCACACACTATGGCAGGAATTTCTTGTTCATTTATCTCTAATATTTCCCTGATGGTTCAGCAGTAAAGAATCTGCCTACAATGCAGGAAATATAGGAGATGTGGGTTTGATCCCTGGCTCGGGAAGATCCCCTGGAGGCAGGCATGGCAACCTACTCCAGTATTCTTGCCTAGAGAATCTCATAGACAGAGGAGCCTGGAGGGCTACAGTCCATAGGATTGCAAAGAGTTGGACACAACTGAAGCGACTGAGCACACACATCTCTAATGCTTACAAAAACCATGATGATTCACAATATCTCTGAATTAAGATGAGGAAAGTGAGGCTCACAGAGGTTAAGTCACTTGCCAGAGTTGTCAGCTAGTAAGTGTAGAGATGAGATTTGAATACAGCTTGGCTCCTTGCCTATACTCTGCTGCTATACTGCACAGCTTCTTTTATGAACTGTATATATACACTTGGGTCAGTTGCTTCCCTTGTGGCTCAGTTGGTAAAGAATCTGTCTGCAATGTGGGAAACCTGGGTTCGATCCCTGAGTTGGGAAGATATCTTGGAGAAGGGAAAGGCTACCCACTCCAGTATTCTGGCCTAGAGAGTCCCATGGACTGTATGGGGTCACAAAGAGTTGGACAAGACTGAGCAACTTTCACTTCACTTCAGTTTATAATACAGTCAGGAGGATTTCTAAATAAATAATTGTTCTAAAATAATTTTGGCAAATTTCAGATATAAAACCAAGGCCAAGGTGCTTGTGTCTGTTTAAGGTTATTGTCAATGATTTGGGTAAATACATATGTCATGAAATTGAAAAGGATAGCTAATGCTTCATCCAAAAGAATTCATATTGAATAGCATGTACAAAGTGTAACAACAGACCACACTTCTTGGGTAAAGTTAACTAGGGATTAAGTACAAATCATGCATTCAGAACTTAAAACTCTAATCTTCCAAGCATGTATTAATATTTGGCTTACTGGCAATCTATGTGAAAAATCAAGTTTAATTAATAGCAACATCAATAGGAGTCAGCAGAATGATAATGTGGACAAAAAGAAGTGGGAGGAAGAAGAAATCTTTTTTGTAATTAATTTATTTTTGGCTGCCCTGAGTCTTAATTGTTGAGTATGGGCTTTTTCTAGTTTCTGAAAACAGGGGCCATTCTTCATTGTGGTGCTCAGGCTTCTCAATGCAGTGGCTTCTCTTGTTGCAGAGCACAGGCTCTAGGTGTGGGCTCAGTAGTTGTGGCTCAAGGGCTCTAGGCTCGTGGGCTTCAGTAGTTGTGGTTTAGTTGCTCGGTGGAACGTGGAATCTTCCTGGACCAGAGATCAAACCCGTGTCCCCTGCATTGGCGGCAGATTCTTAACCACTGGACCACCAGGGAAGTCTCAGAAGAAATCCTAAGGCTGCATTAATATTCATTTATTTATTCATTTTTATTTAATGTACACTAATCAAGGGAAATAAAAGACCATTTTTCTCTACCTACTTTGTACAATTCCTCATGTATGGCTCACAGTGTTCTAGACATACCATAGTTTAAAATGAACTTTTGAACAACTGGGTGGGACCCAGGATGGATCTTGGAAAGAAGACAGGAAAAAAGTTCTAGAGAACATGTTTACTGAGGGTGATATGAACATAAAATATTTAGCCTGAAAGTTCCTCAAATATTTGAAGAGAGTAGATTTCAAAGCTAGTCATTCATTTATTCATTTTGAATTCATTAAATATATAAATAGTTTTACTTATTCTTTCAAGATGGTGGAGTAGAAGAACTTGTGCTCATCTTCTGCAAGAATACCAAAATCTAAATTAGCCACCGAACAACTATTGACAGGAAGATGTTGGAACCCACCAAACTTCTTGGATAGCAAGGAAATCAAACCAATCAATCCTAAAGGAAATCAGCCCTGAATATTCATTGGAAGGACTGATGCTGAAACTGAAGATCCAGTACTTTGGTAGAGCCAATCATCGAAAAAGACCCTGATGCTGGGAAAGATTGAAGGCAAATGGAGAAAAGGCCAGCAGAAGATGAGATGGTTGGATGACATCACTGATTCAGTGGACGTGAACTCGGGTGAACTCTGGGAGATCGTGAGGGACAGAGAGGTCTGGTGTGCTGCAGGCCATGGAGTCACAAAGAGTCAGACACGACTTAGTGACTGAACAACAGGAATAAATAATTAGTTTTGGCTGTAAGATAAATATTTCAGGCACTGTCCTTGGTACTAGGAAGAAAAAAATGGAAAAACATGATTCTTGGTCTGAAAGACTTTTTAGTCCAGTGAGAGAGACAGAATTAGGAAAACTGAGACTCACAGTGTATGCTATATACTAGAGGTATTCCTGGTGCAAAGAAAAAGAGCACCTGGACGAGGCTGGAGGGGGAGTGAAAGCCCAGAGAAAAGTGCACTCCAGATAAGATTAGAAAGATGAATAGGCATTACCTGAAGTGGGAGGTAGGGGGTTGGCAGGAAGGGCCTTTGGAGCAGAGAAAACAGCATGTGTGAATTTATGGGAAGATCTAATGAGTACAGAAGAATTGGTGAAAACTCAGGACATTCTGCTAACTGGAAGAAAGGATAATGTGTGTGGTACCTTTGATAAGAAATGAGGCCTGTGTTGTATTCTAAACTAAGGAATTTGAGCTTTATCCTGAAAGCTATGTGAGCCTTGAAGCATTAAAACTAGGCAATGACATCATTAGATTTTCATTTTAGAAAGATCCCTCAAGCAACAGTGGGGCCAGGCTGGGGGCATTAGGACTGGTTTTCATTGTTTGCAGTAGTTTGCTCTAGAAAGTCACTGCAAACAATAAATTAGTGAACCCTGAGTCATTGGCTCATGGTTAAGTACCGGGTTAGGTTCCTTACAAGCCTCTGGTCACAACATTTTCACCAAGCAATCAATAAATAGCCTGGCTTTATATGTATTTATATTTAAAGATACCTTATATAATACATATCTTAAAGATACTTAAATATATATATATGTATGTATGTATGCATGTATAACGGAATCACTGTGCTGTACACCTGAAACATGGTATTATAAATCTATGAAGAATTGATACTTTTGAACTGTGGTTTGGAGAAAACTTTTGAGAGTCCCTTGGACTGCAAGGAGATCCAACCAGTCAATCCTAAAGGAAATTAACTCTGAATGTTAATTGAAAGGACTGAAGCTTCAGTACTTTGGCCACCTGATGCGAAGAGTCAACTCATTGGAAAAGACTCTGCTGCTGGGAAGGATTGAGGGCAAGAGGTGAAGAGGGCAACAAAGGACAAGATGATTGGATGGCATCACTGACTCAATGAACATGAGTTTGAGCAAACTCTGGGAGATGGCGAAGAACAGGAAAGCCTGGCATGCTGCAGTTCATGGGATCTCAAAGAATCAGACACAACTCAGCAACTGAACAACAACAGCAAATACTGCAATGTAAAAAAACTCTCACCACAAGAGGGGAAAAAAGCTCAATTATAGGCAGCATTTCTAGCTGAGAAGGGTTTAACACTTTCCTGACCCTAATGTGACTATTCTTTCTTTGGCTTTCAGCCTCACAACATTGTTGTCTACCATGCTTTTTTAAAATTGTAAGGCTTCCCTGATGGTCCAGTGGTTAAGAATCCATCTGCCAATGCAGGGGATGTGGGTTCGATCCCTGGTCAGGGAACTAGGATCCCACATGCCGCAGAGAAATTAAACCTGTGTGCCACTACTACTGAGCCTGTGTTCTAGAGCTTGTGAACTGCAACCACCAAGACCACACACTGGCACTATTGAAGGCAGTGTGCCTAGAGCCTGTGCTCCACACCAAGAGAAGATACCACAACCAGAAGCCTGCACACCCCAGTAAAGAGTGGCCCCCGCTCACCGCAACAAGAAAAAGCCCACATGCAGCAATGAGGACCACCACAGCCAAAAAATAAAATTAAAGAAATAAATCTTTACAAAATAAACACATAAAATTGGTCATCATCTCATGAATCCACAAATATATCCACTTTACCATCTTTTCCATAGCCTCATCATGTACTGTAGATGGTACTGTAGCACTTTCTGGAGGACCTCCTGTATAGATCAACACATTTTGTCTTCCTTTTCTGAATGTACCCTGCTGTTGATTGATTAACATTGAAATGATGGCCAACAGCAATGTTACTCATGCCTGAATCGTGCTTGTTCTAACACCAGAGCCCTCCTGGTGCTTGGGAATACTAGACAGCACTTCTGAACTACACTGGTCATTTTAAACAGCAGAATCACACACACAAAAAAAGAAGGCACAAAAATGCAAAAACTGTGGCAGTGAATAGACTGCCAAAAAGACACTTGTTTACAGTCTGAGAAGAACTCTGCTTCGTTCATTCTCTGCTGAGAAAATGCTCACTGCTCACTGGGAGACTCGAATTTTTCACCACCCTGAGTACATCCAGGAACAACTGTGAAAGCCTGGAAATATTTATTTTAGGGGTTATAAACAAATTTGGGCAAGGAGGGTAATTTTCAAATAAAGAAGTCACAAATAATGAGGATCAACCATACTTTCAGTCTTCCAAGTTATAGCTGATGCACGTACACCTGAATTAAGGCAGGTGCGGACAGGGGAGGGGGATGGGTCCATCCAATCAGAACATTTATTTCAACTATGTGCAGAGTTTAGCGCTAAGAACCAGGGATATGGTGAAACATTTCAACCTGAGGTATGTAGATGACTAAGAAGAATTGCAGGGTTGGTGCAGAATTGTAGGGAAAGGTATATACTTTAGTAAGAGATAGATTTCAGATACGGCAAAGGAAGGATGGGAAATACTTTCTGAAGACCTTGGTGATGTCTTGAAATTTTTTTCTTTATGACGCTCAGTCCCAGAGGGTAAAGTGGGAGGGTTTAGAGCAGCAATCTCCAACCTTTTTGGCACCAGGGACTGATTTCGTGGAAGACAATTTTTCCATTGATGGGGGTGTGTGAATGATAGGCAGCAGCTATAAATACAGATGAAGTTTCACTTGCTCACCCACCACTCAGCTCCTGCTCTGTAGCCCAGTTCCTAATGGGCCACATTCTGGTACCAGTCTGTGGCTCAGGGTTTGTGGAATCGCTGATTTAGAGGATAGGGGAGAAGTGAAGGTCTGAGTTAATTCAAGAAAGCATAAGCCAATATGGGAGTGATAATAAGACAGAAAATCAATGACTAAAGGCGTAACTATGTGTTGGGCATTGACAAAAAATAGTTTTGAGGCGTAATGAATTTACTTCTAAAAGCCTCCATTTTAAAAAAAGAATAATAAAAAAATCTGTGAAGTGTGAATCCTGACATAACTGAGTACAATTTTTTTTTTTTTTTTTAGGATTTAGAATCCTTTGGAGGTTTACATAGGCAAGAGAAGAAAAACATCCAGATTTTTTTTTTCCCTAGATCTTTGATCTGGGTAGATGGTTCCCTAAGAAACCCACTCATCAAAATATGGAAACAGCAGAAGATGGGATTGGAAGGAAAAGAAGATGGGGTTTGTTTGGGATATATTCCATTTGAGGGGCCTATGTGACATCCAAGTAAAGATGTTCAGCAGAGAATTGAAATCACAGAGCCGGAGTTCTCTGAGTGCTCTGGGTTACAGATGAAGAGTTGGGATCTGGTAGTTGACGTCAGAGGTGTCAGAGGTTTATATGAGGACACACAGCACCTATTTATTGAAGGAAGAAAGAACAAGATGACCAAGGAGGAGCCTTGGAAATATGGTAATTTAAAGGACAAGTTGATGAAGAGGAACTGACAAAGGATACTGGATAAGAAGGAGCCATAGATGATGGGGGGTGGGGTGGGGTGGGGAATCCAGCCAAGGGTGGACAGAATTCTAAGAAAAGGCTTCAGACATGTGAAAATGTTAAGTGCTAGGTAGTATGATGTGCGAAAATAACAACAGACTAGGGGCGTGGAAGTGCAGACCATGATTCAGTAACAGCCATTCGGTAGGAGATTGTATCAACATCTTGGAGTTAGGGTTAGATCTGAGCGAATGTTCTGGCCAACCCAATATTAAACAATATTTTTAGATAATATTAGGCTTCCCTGGTGGCACCGGTGGTAAAGAATCTGCCTGAAATGCAGGTGACCCAGGTTCTACCCCTGGGTCAGGAAGATCCCCTGGAGAAGGGACTGGCTACCCACTCCAGTATTTTTGCCTGGAGAATTCCATGGGCAGAGGAGACTTGCGAGCTACAGTCCACAGGGTTGCACAGAGTCGGACATAACTGAGTTACTAGCACTGTCACTCTCACTTTAGATAGTATGTTCTGATTTGGGGGGAGAGAAGGAGAATTGGAAGGGGTAGAATATAAACCTTAACACGGGAGATTTTATTGGCAGGGATCATTTAGGATTCAATATTCTGTTAAGGATCCCTGGAACCAGCCCTAATAGTTTATCAGGATGGCTCCTTGAAACTTGTATGTAATGATGATCAACAGGAAATGAAGACACCAGATCTTCCTTGGCATGGTAGGGAAGAAAGGACTAGAAGGCTCATGACTGTGGGAATGTTCGAATGAATGTATGGTCTAAGTACTGAAATGGTACAGCCTGGCTGCGTTTCCTGAGAAGGTCTGAAGGAGCATGGTCCCATGGAAAGAGCAATCAATTGCATACAGCAATAGCCTGCTCAGTAACATACCATAGTATTGTTTTTCCTGCCTTCTGTTCTTCCCTCTATTTATGCTCACTCCTGCTGTCTGGGATTGCACTAGATTTCAAAATAACACCACAAAGACTTTTCTTTCTGGAAACTCAAACAATAACAGTTTCAGAGACTACAAGAATAGTCTCTGAAAAGTATCTTCTCCTGTGATGTGTTGTAATAATAATATAAATATCACCCATAAGTGATGTTTCATCCAATATCCTTATATAATTTCTTCTATAATGTCATTAGTAACAACAAGTTATACTATTGTTTATTATTTCACTATAATCTCACGACCACTCAGATTTTCAGGGCAGGTATTAGGATTTCTGTTAGCATTATCTGGCAAATCCAAATTGAGTCTTAATTTTATTTCCTGTTTTTATTACCACCCTAGAATTCTCTGTAGTATATCTCTTTCTTAACTGGTGTTTTCAGCACCTTCCAATTTTGTATTGTCTGAGAACTAAATAAATGTGAGCACAGTGGAACTCAAACAGCTGTATGTATTTAACTACAAGGTTCAATGCCCAATTCGTGCTCTGCTTGTGCAGCCATCAGGAGAGCTCCGAAAGGAAAATCTGCAAAGCTTCCAGCATATTTTATTAATGACCAGCCAGACACCATAACCCACACCAGGGAGATGAGGACCTAATTAATTAGGCATAATACTACTTAGCACCTACCATTTTCAATAAATATTACTACATGAATGAAAGAATCCTCAAAAGACTCCCATGAAGCCAGAACTATTAATCCTATTTTACAGCTGGGGAAACAGAAGCAGAAAGGTTCTTGGATTCACCCAAAGCCACAGGGAGAGGTGGTATCAATCCCCAATTCGGTTTTCTCAGAGCTGGCCCTCTAGACTATTTTTAGAGCATGGTTTTCTCAAAGGTCAAAAGGTACTCACATATAAAACTTTAAGAAATGTGTGGGAATACCGATAGCCTAGGTGCATGGAAGTGCAAAAACAGTGTCAGGGGCTTTATTAGGAAATTGATCATTTGCTTCTCCTACTTCCCTTTATGGGGAGGGGTTTGTATGTTATATACAGGGGTTAGCAAGTAGCACAGTCCCTGGCACATAATTGGTGCTCAGTGTGTGGATCACAATAAACTATGGAAAATTCTGAAAGAGATGGGAATACCAGACCACCTGATCTGCCTCTTAAGAAATCTGTATGCAGGTCAGGAAGCAACAGTTAGAACTGGTCATGGAACAACAGACTGGTTCCAAATAGGAAAAGGAGTACGTCAGGGCTGCATATTGTCACCATGTTTATTTAACTTATATGCAGAGTACATCATGAGAAATGCTGGACTGGAAGAAACACAAGTTGGAATCAAGATTGCCGGGAGAAATATCAATAACCTCAGATATGCAGATGACACGACTCTTATGGCAGAAAGTGAAGAGGGGCTAAAAAGCCTCTTGATGAAAGTGAAAGTGGAGAGTGAAAAGGTTGGCTTAAAGCTCAACATTCAGAAAACGAAGATCATGGCATCTGGTCCCATCACTGCATGGGAAATAGATGAGGAAACAGTGGAAACAGTGTCAGACTTTGTTTTTCTGGGCTCCAAAATCACTGCAGATGATGACTGCAGCCATGAAATTAAAAGACACTTACTCCTTGGAAGGAAAGTTATGACCAACCTAGATAGCATATTCAAAAGCAGAGACATTACTTTGCCAACAAAGGTTCGCTTAGTCAAGGCTATGGTCTTTCCTGTGGTCATGTGTGGATGTGAGAGCTGGACTGTGAAGAAGGCTGAACGCCGAAGAATTGATGCTTTTGAACTGTGGTGTTGGGGAAGACTCTTGAGAGTCCCTTGGACTGCAAGAAGATCCAACCAGTCCATTCTGAAGGAGATCAATCCTGGAATTTCTTTAGAAGGAATGATGCTGAAGCTGAAACTCCAGTATTTTGGCCACCTCATGCGAAGAGTTGACTCATTGGAGAAGACTCTGATGCTGGGAGGGATTGAGGGCAGGAGGAGAAGGGGACGACAGAGGATGAGATGGCTGGATGGCATCACTGACTCGATGGATGTGAGTCTGAGTGACCTCCGGGAGCTGGTGATGGACAGGGTGGCCTGGCGTGCTGCGGTTCATGGGGTCGCAAAGAGTCGGACACGACTGAGTGACTGATCTGATCTGATCTGAAACTTGTTTATTCATTTTTAAACCAAATATGTGTTCAATTCCTGCAGCATTTCAGGTATTCTCCTTGACCTCCTTAGCATCTAGGGACAAAGAATATATAATAAACCTATAAATAAGTAAAATGCATGTTATCATAGATAGTGAAAAAAGCTATGGAACTGCTACTGCTGCTAAGTCGCTTCAGTCGTGTCCAACTCTGTGCGACCCCATAGATGGCAGCCCACCAGTCTCCCCCATCCCTGGGATTCTCCAGGCAAGAACACTGGAGTGGGTTGCCATTTCCTTCTCCAATGCATGAAAGTGAAAAATCAAAGTGAAGTCGCTCAGTTGTGCCCGACTCTTAGCAACCCCATGGATTGCAGCCTACAGGCTCCTCCATCCATGGGATTTTCCAGGCAGGATGACCTAAAAAGGTAAAAAAATATATATGGGAAAATGGTACTCAAGGTGATAGGAATAGCAAGTTCAGACTCCTAATACAGAAGCATCTTTGACATGCTCAAGAAATTTTTGATAACATTGGTCATTTACTCTGCAAAATTGTTGTTGCCATTTATCGCTAAGTCACATCTGACTCTTCTGTGACCCCATGGACTGTAGCCCACCAGACTCCTCTGTCCCTGAAATTTTCCAGGCAAGAATACTGTAGTGGGTTGCCATGTCCTTTTCCAGGGGTCCCTCCTAATGCAGGGGTGGAACCCAAGTCTCCCACATTAGCAGGCAGATTCTTTACCACTGAGCCACCAAGGAGGCCCACACTGCAAAGATAGGAATATGCTAAAGAGTTCTGAGTGTGCTTGTGCTATGGAATGAAGTGACTGACCATTTTAATGGGCTTATTCTTGCCTAAGGGCAAAGTGTGGAAATAGAGCAATAAATTAGGAGATTATTGGAATAATCTAGTTGAGACATAATGGTGACTTATATCAGGATCATGGTGATTGAAGTGGTGAAAGGTGGTCAGATCCTAGATATATTTTGAAGATAGAGCCATAAAAATTAAATGTGATGGACAGAATTTGGGGTCTGGAATATAGAACAGAGTCAAGACTTGTTCCAAGGTTTTGATATGAGAAACTGGAAGGGTGGAGTTAGTGTTTATTGAGATTAAGAAGACTATGTAAGGAGAACATTTCAGAAGGGAAATCAACAGTCCATATTTGAACATGTTAAATATGAGTGGACTGGACTCTCCATGTGGTGATGATGAGTAGAAAGGGATGTGTCCCAAAAGATAAAGGAATGAAGTATTTCAAAAAGGAGGGAGAGGAATCCACTGTGTCAGAAGTTTCTGATATGCTGAAAATAATGAAAGACTGAAGATTGACTATGGGATTTAGAAAATGGGACATTGGTGAACTTTAAAAAAAAAAAAAGATTTATTTATTTATATATTTTTGGCTGTGCTGGATCTTCACGGCTGTGTGGGCTTTCTCTAATTGCGGTGAGTGGAGGTTACTCTTCTTTGGAGTGCGAGGTGGGGGCCTTCTCATTGAGGAGGCTTCTCTTGTTGTGGAGCATAGGTTCCAGGGTGTGCAGGCTCAGTAGCTGTGGTGTACGGACTTAGTTGCCCTGGTGGCATGTGGAATCTTCCCAGAGCAGGGATCGAGCCAGTGTCCCCTGCACTGGCTGATAGATTCTTAACCACTGGACCACCAGGAAAGCCCACTGATGGTCTTAATAATATAAATGTTGGTAGGTAAATAGGGTAAAAAGTCTGATAGAGTGGATTCAATAGAAAATAGCATGATTCACTGTGTATCTAGATATAGCTATGGGTGAAGGGAATATATTCACTGTGTATCTAGATATAGCTATAGGGCTTCCCAGGTAGCGCTAGTGATAAAAAACCCACTTGCCAATGCAGGAGACATATGAGTCATGGGTCCCAACCCTGGGTCAGGAAGATCCCCTGGAGGAGGGCATGGCAACCTACTCCAGTATTCTTGCCTGGAGAATCCCATAGACAGAGGAGCCTAAAGTCTATAGGGCTAAAGTCTATAGGGTCACAAAGTGTTGGACATGACGGAAGCGCCTTAGCACAGCACAGTAGATACAAACATAGACTGAGCTTAGTCCAGGGAACTGAGAGGATTTTTGCTCTAGAAACAAAAATAACTCAGTAGCAACCAATTCCTCTCATCATGATGGTGGCCTTAAATTCCATTTTCCATAAAGGAGTCAGGGTTTCTTAGAGGAAAAAACAAATGCCAGAACTGCTGCCAAAAATTTACCAGATTAACCTGGGACATCTTGCCATACCAGCTGGAAAAGAAGTCTTCAGATTTCGAGAGTCATGCCATGATAGGCTAACTGATACCATAATAAAATTAATGCTATGAACAACTGAAAAACAGAACAAAATGTTTGAACTGTTGTTTTCAGTCATTGGACAGTAGCAACTGGATCTTCTACAGGAAGGATGGGCTTCCCAGGTGAATCAGCGGTGGAGAATCCTCCTGACAATGCAGGAGATGTAGGTTTGATCTCTGGGTTGGAAAGATCCCCTGGAGCAGGAAATGGCAACCTGCTCCAGTGTTCTTGCCTGGGAAATCCCATAGACAGAGGAGTCTGGTGGTCACAAAGAGTCGGACACAACTGAGTACCTAAACAGCAGAAGAAGAAAGGTATAAGCAAAGTGAGCCTCACAAGCCTTCTTACCTAGAGGCACAGTCCCTAGGTAAGAAAGGGAGTTGCAGGAGTCTCTCTGCAAAAGACAGAGTTTGTTGTTTAGGTAGATGAAAAACAGCTGGAATTTGATGGACAGAGTACCAGAGAGCAGTTAAGTAGACAAGAGCTCCAGGAAAATTCTTAGTGTTCTCTTTGAGTTAATAACTGAAAATTAAGCTGCACATTCATAGGGTGAGACCCGGAGGGGCCAGGGAAAGAATACATGTTGGGGAGTTGTGACCTGAATATTTCTGGAACTTGAACACACCTAGGAGATACTCAAAGTTTGAACAGTCAGAGTAGAGCATGTGCTAGACATTCTGTGATAGTAAGTTTTGATTTCTGGTGGAGAAAGTCATTTTAAAGGTGTTTAGGCTATTCCTTACTCTTTTTTCATATTATATATATATATTTATGTATATGTATGTGTATATGTGTGTGTGTGTATATATATATATATATGAACAGTTTGCCAAGTCTTATGAAAACACATAAGGATTTTGATTAGAATAATATGAAATCTGTATATTGAATAGTACATCTTAGGATCCAAGAACATGATGTGTTTCTATATTATTTACATCTTCATTAGTATCTTTTGGCTCAGATGGTAAAAAATCCACCTGCAATGCAGGTGACCCAGGTTCAATCCCTGGGTTGGGAAGATTCCCCAGAGAAGGGAATGCCAAACCACTCCAGTATTCTTAGCTGGAAAGTTACATGGACAAAGCAGCCTGGCAGGCTACAGTCCATGGGGTTGCAAAGAGTCAGACACGACTGAGCGACTAACACTTTCAGTTTTCACTTTAGTATTTTTATAAAGTTTAAATTTTATCTTCTTAAAATTATCCCCACCCCTCCCCCATGATGAGGAGGGAAAAAAATGCCTTTATTTTTTTAAACACTTTTAGATTTATTAGTGTATGACTTACAATTTAGCTACTATTCTAAATAGTTTTTTATTCTATTGCATTTTCTAGGTGCTTCTACATAATTGATAAAAAGACTATTGACCTTTATATGTTAGTTTTATATCTAGAAAGTTTTCTAAGCTCTCCTATTAATTTTAACAAATTGCCCATGGATTATTTGGGGCTTTCTACTCCTTGGAAGGAAAATTATGACCAACATAGATAGCATATTCAAAAGCAGAGACATTATTTTGCCAACAAAGGTCTGTCTAGTCAAGGTTATGATTTTTACAGTGGTCATGTATGGATGTGAGAGTTGGACTACGAAGAAAACTGAGTGCTGAAAAATTGATGCTTTTGAACTGTGGTATTGGAGAAGACTCTTGAGAGTCCCTTGGACTGCAAGGGGATCCAACAAGTCCATTCTGAAGGAGATCAGCCCTGGGATTTCTTTGGAAGGAAAGATGCTAAAGCTGAAACTCCAGTACTTTGGCCACCTCATGCGAAGAGTTGACTCATTGGAAAATACTCTGATGCTAAGGGGACTGGGGGCAGGAGGAGAAGGGGAAGACAGAGGATGAGATGGCTGGATGGCATCACTGACTCGGATGTGAGTTTGAGTGAACCTCCGGGAGTTGGTGATGGACAGGGAGGCCTGGTGTGCTGCCATTCATGGGGTCGCAAAAAATCGGACACGACTGAGCAACTGAACTGAACTGAACTGAACTGAGAAGGTTTTGAATATTTTACAAAACCTCTAGCTTTGTCTCTTTGCTATTGTATTAAAAAAATATCGTATTGTTTTCTGCCCCTTTCTTTATTATTTCCTTCTTTTTAGTTTCTTTGGGCATATCTGCTTCTGTATTTCTACTTTCATAGTAGGATGTTTAGCTTATGCATATCAAAAATATAGTAAGGTTCCACTTCATATCCACCACATTTTTGAAAAGGCTGGTAGAAATATTGGCAAGCATGTGGAACATTCTAGTAGAAATGTACATTGGTACAATGACTTGGGAAACCAAACTGAAGTTTAATATGCACATACTCAATGCGTCTTCAATTATATTCATGTATATATTTCCTAGAGAAATTCTTGCACAAGTGGATCAGAAAATGTGGTGGTTGATTTTATCTGTTGACTTGACTGGCCACAGGGTCCCCAGATATTTGGGCAAACATTGTTTAAGTATGTCTATGAGGGTGTTCTTAGATGAGATTACCATTTGAATTGGTAGACTGAGTAAAGCAGATTGCCCTCCCTAATGCGGGTGGTCCTCATTTAATCAGTTGAAAGCCTGAATAGGAAACAAGGCTGGCCCTCCCATGGGTAGAAGGGCACTCCTTCTGCCGGTCCACTTGAGCTAAGATGTTGGTCTTTTCCTGCCTGCAGACATGAGATGAAACATGGATAGTTTTTCTTCTGTCTTAACATCTGCCAGCTTTCAGACTGGATCTCCAGCTTACTGACTTGAGATCTTGGGATGTGTCAGTCTCCATAATTTCATGAAATTGCATGAACCAATTTCTTTTAATCTCTTTCTCTGTGTGTTTCTGCCTCTCTCGCTCTTTCTCTTTCTGGTTCCAGATAGCCACAATAAAGCAAATCTTGCAATAAAGCAAATCACATGAATTTGTGGTTTCCCAGTGCATTTAAGTTATGTTTACACTACACTGTAGTCTGTAAAGTGTGCAATAGTATTATGTCTAAAAATGTAAATACATATCAATTTAAAAATACTTTATTGCTAAAAATGCTAACAAACATCTGGCCTTCAGTGAGTCACAATAGTAGTAACACTGAAGATCACAGATCACCATAACGAATATAATAATAATGTAAAAGTTTGAAGTAGTATGAGAATTACCAAAATGTGACCCAGAAACAGGAAACCAGCAAATGCTGATGGAAAATGGTGCCAATAGACTTGCTCAAGGCAAGGGTGCACAAACCTTCAATTTGGAAAACATGCAGTATCTGCAAAGTGCAGTAAAGCAAAGCACAGTACAATGAGGTATGTCTCTGCCCGTATCCCACTGGTTCTGATTCTGTGGAGAACTCCGACTAAAATAGGAAGCGTGGATTAAAACATTCATAACAGCATAGTTCATGACAGCAAAAAAAAAAAAATAGAAACACTCGTATGACCCCTAACAGAAGAATGGATGTACACACTTCATAACACAATGGAATAAATAGATGGTGATAAGAATATAGTAAATACAGCTTATAAATGTCAGCGTGAATGAATTTTAAAATATTGTTAAATGACAACAAAAAAGCAAGCCTGAAAAATAGAAAGTATGATACAATTTATGTACAATTCAAATAAGGGGAAAATGAAATATTTGTAAACTGCAATTGTAAACAAATATACTATATGTATACAATATTATATAGGCTTCCCCAGTGGCTCAGCAGTAGAGAATCCTCCTGCAATACAGAAGGTACAGGAGATGCAGGTTCGATCTCTGGGTAGGGAAGATCCCCTGGAGAAGGGCATGGCAACCCATTCCATTATTCTTGACTGGAGAATCCCATGGACAGAGGAGACTGTCTGGCTATAGTCCATAGTGTCGCAAGAGTTGGACATGACTGAAGTCACTTAGCATGCACACATGCATGCATATGATATTATACTAAAAATACTATACTGTATATTTAGTATATTATACTAAAATATTTTATTTAAAATAATTTAAATACACTAAATATTATACAATGTATTATATATATTATGGTCAGGAAGCAACAGTTAGAACTGGACATGGAACAACAGACTGGTTCCAAATAGGAAAAGGAATATGTCAAGGCTGTATATTACCACTCTGCTTATTTAACTTATATGCAGAGTACATCATGAGAAATGCTGGACTGGAAGAAACACAAGTTGGAATCAAGATTGCTGGGAGAAATATCAATAACCTCAGATATGCAGATGATACCACCCTTATGGCAGAAAGTGAAGAGGAACTAAAGAGCCTCTTGATGAAAGTGAAAGTGGAGAGTGAAAAAGTAGGCTTAAAGCTCAACATTCAGAAAACAAAAATCATGGCATCTGGTCCCATCACTTCATGGGAAATAGATGAGGAAACAGTGTAAACAGTGTCAGACTTTATTTTGGGGGGCTCCAAAATCACTGCAGATGGTGACTGCAGCCACGAAATTAAAAAACGCTTACTCCTTGGAAGGAAAGTTATGACCAACCTAGATAGCATATTCAAAAGCAGAGACATTACTTTGCCAACAAAGGTCTGTCTAGTCAAGGCTATGGTTTTTCCTGTGGTCATGTATGGATGTGAGAGTTGGACTGTGAAGAAGGCTGAGCGCTGAAGAATTGATGCTTTTGAACTGTGGTGTTGGAGAAGACTCTTGAGAGTCCCTTGGACAGCAAGGAGATCCAACCAGTCCATTCTGAAGATCAGCCCTGGGATTTCTTTGGAGGGAATGATGCTGAAGCTGAAACTCCAGTATTTTGGCCACCTCATGCGAAGAGTTGACTGATTGGAAATGGCTCTGATGCTGGGAGGAATTGAGGGCAGGAGGAGAAGGGGAAGACAGAGGATGAGATGGCTGGATGGCATCACTGACTCGATGGACGTGAGTCTGAGTGAACTCTGGGAGTTGGTGATGGACAGGGAGGCCTGGTGTGCTGCGATTCATGGGGTCGCAAAGATTCGGACATGACTGAGCGACTGAACTGAACTGATATACCCATATTGTGTATTGTGTGCCCCTCTTGTGGCAGCCCTAATCCATAATATATATAATACATACTTTAGAGTATATCCTCTATACTTGAGAGAGAAAATAGAGTATATACTCTAAAGTAGATATATTATGGGGCTTCCCAGGTGGTGCAGTGGTAAAGAATCCACCTGCCAATACAGGAGATGCAAGAGACGTGTGTTCGATCCCTGGGTTGTGAAGACCCCCTGGAGTAGGAAATGGCAATCCACTGCAGTATTCTTGCCTGGAGAATTCCATGGACAGAGGAGTCCATGGGGTTGCAAAGAGTTGGACACGACTGAGCAACTGAGCACACACACAGATAAATTATATATAGTATATATAGTATGTTATACTATAAACAACTATAGTAGAAGTAACCATATATAAACAAATGTAAGTAACCACACAAGAATATAAAAACTAAAGGGAAAAAAAGCAAGGGAGATATTTTCACACAATTCAGGAGTTACATCTGGGCAGGAGAAAGGGATGCAATTGAGGAAAATCTTCACAATGGTCTGTTTCTTAAGGTGGGAGGTGGATGGATAAGCATTCATTTTATTATAATTCCTTAAACTTCATGTATAGTGACAAGTGACTAGTGAAGTCACTCAGTCATGTCCGACTCTTTGCAACCCCATGAACTGTAGCCCACCAGGCTCCTCTGTCCATGGGATTTTCCAGGCAAGAGTACTGGAGTGGGTTGCCATTTCCTTCTCCAAACTTTATGTATATGCTACATATAATCCTATATGTGTGAATATGTCTAATCCTAATGTGTTTATTATTTCTTAATAAAAAATTAAATCGCACACACTAGAATCAAACTGGAGAACCCAGCAGCCTGGGGAGGATTCCTGTCTAGCAGTTTCTCACATAGAGCAGGCACTCAAAAAGACTGAATATTCAGATGGGAAGCCCAAGGTATCTGTTTCCTACCTCAAGCCCTGGAGACTGGGTGGTGTCTGTCTTTCCGCATGGTCCTAGTTCTTCCAGGCTTCGGATGATATCATCCCCTCTGCCTGTTTCCATCTCTTGAATCTCCCTCAGCTCCGGTCACTTCCTTGTTATCACTGGCTTGTGCTCTAGAGACACAATTCTGAGTTTAGAGTCAGACTCTGGGAGTCACAAACCATTCATCAATGAACTAAATATAATTCCTGGCATATTTAATTGAGCCTAATTACATTTTAAAATCTTTGAACATAATGAAAATATCAGAAGATTTCATGTAAAATTTCTGACTTCCAGCTCCTCTTGAAAAATAGGAGGATCTGGCAACAATGAGCTCATATTCCTCATGCCAGAAAGTAACTGCCCATCATAGGCTGATATGTTCTACAGCGTGGTCCCCACCACATTGTTCTCTCCAACACAACAGTAACCATCTATCATCTCTCTTCCATTGTTTATTTTCTTATTATTATTTGGAGAAATATTTCTCAAGTCACTTACCAAATAAAAAGTAGGACAAGGTGGCTGGGTGATTTTTCTTTAATAGAGGTCATTTTACTTATGAAGTGTGTTACTTGCCTGGCCACAGCTCTTTCCCAAGCACCGCCCCCCGCCCTGAATTTTTTTTCATTGGAGTATAATTGCTTTACAATGTTGGGTTGGTTTCTGCTGTACAATGAAGTGAATCAGCTATATGTATGCATATATCCCCCTCTTTTGGACATCCTTCCCATCCCCACCCCCATCCCACCCATCTAGGTCATCAAGAAGCACCAAGCTGAGCTTCCTTGCTTTATAGCGGGTTCCCACTGGCTATCTTTTTTACACTTTATCTTTTTATGGTAGTGTATATATGTCAGTCCTACCATCTGACCCAGCAATCCCACTGCTGGGAATATATCCTAAGAAAATCATAATTCGAAAGAATACATGGACCCCAATGTTCATCAAAGCACTATTTGCAATAGCTGAGACGTGGAGTCAGTCTAAATGTCCAATGACAGATGAATGGGTAAAGGATATCTGTTCCATGTCCTTATGTAACCATGTTTGAGGAGATTCGCTTTTTCTTAGGCGTAAATTTTGATAATCCAGAGTATTGCTTTCCCCTTTCTGGCATCAAAAGGTGCTGAAGAAATTGCCTAGATTTATTCTGCTGAAAGAGGACTAATTTCAACATCTAAAACTCTAAGGAGGCCCACGAAGGTGAGTTGGCTTGACCTGGTGTGGGCAGGCACTTTCCAAATGAGAGAGCCGGGAAATCACACCTCAGTCTGTTTTCTTTCCCTTTGCCTTGACTTTCCTCTGTTTTCTCCACCCTGTGTTCTCTTCTTGGCAGAAAACTCAAGCCTTAGAAATCTAAGTCTATTCATAAATGCACTTCTTTCAGTTACTATGGCAATGCTGAAGGAATCTGTCACGGCCAAACAGGATCACAAAAGGATCACTTTTATTTTTATTTTCAGTGTTTCCACCAACAAACAAATAAATAAAATGGTGCAACTAGCCAGAGTCACATTCACTTCTTGGAAAACAGCTCCCAAGCACTAACTCCCTACTTTCATTCCTGAATTTTTTCCCCTCCTAATTTAGTGCAGTTTTATTTGTTTTCCTAGACATTCATTAGAAAGGACCACAGTGAGTGGCATTCTGTGAGTTTGGGTCTTTTCCCTTCCCTTTTGCCATGCTAAAGACAGCTAAGAATCACAATCATGTTTAAGAGAAGCCGTAGAGCTTCCCAAGATTATATGGTTAGAATTCACTTATTAAAAGCATAGGTTGCAAATCCTCCATGAGCTAGGGCTAAGTACCCCCAAAAAGCTGGTATTTTGTCTTTAGTTTTATCTTTGTGTTTCATTTCGGTCATTTGGGAATGCCATAATTCAGATGCCCTAATATAAAGAAAGCAAAGCAAGACGAACTCCCCTGCCCCATTTTTAGGGCAGGATGACAAGTTAAGTTGACATCAAGATCAGCAGATGAACATTCAGCCACTTTGCCAGTCACTGCTACTACGCGGACTGTAGCAACAGAACATTTGCTCTGAATAACCTACAGTCTGTCAAATTCCATGGCAGTTTCCAAGGCAATGATATGTTATTGGTCTTTTCTTTATGTATTGCACAATGCTTTAGAAATTGCACAAAGAAGAGGGAAGGCCTTTGAACCCAGTGGGGGGAAGATCCCCTGATTACCAGAAAAAGGTTACTTTGCAGAAGGAGTCAAATTATTCCTACCTTTGTGAAAGCCACGAGCTTCTCATCCTCTGGGTGAGAGGTTGACACTCAAGTCTCTTACATTGATGCGTGTTTCCAGAGAGATTTTATTTGAAATTTTACTGGTGATTGAATGGCATTGATAGCCCTATGTTTATTGGTAAAGGGAGGAGGAAAAAAATTTAACCTAGGAAATAAACATAGGTGTCTTTCATTGGCTATGACTCCCCACACTGGTCATACTGATGGGCTTTCAGCAACCTCAGTGTAATAACAGTACCTATAGTAGAGGATGATTGTTGGGATTAAGTTGGAAACTGTATGTAAATCACTTAGCACTATGCCTTCTGAACAACTGTAAGAAACTTTTCTGGCCGTCCAGTGGTTAAGACTCTGCACTGGTTTGATCCCTGATCTGGTAACTAAGATCCCAGCAAGCTATGCCATGTGGGAAAAAAAAAGAAATTAGTAATGCTTTCCACTGAACAGAGAAGGCAATGGCACTCCACTCCAGTACTCTTGCCTAGAAAATCCCATGGATGGAGGAGCCTGGTGGGCTGCAGTCCATGGGGTCGCTAAAAGTCAGACACGACTGAACAACTTCACTTTCACTTTTCACTTTCATGCACTGGAGAAGGAAATGGCAACCCACTCCAGTGTTCTTGCTTGGAGAATCCCAGGGATGGGGAAGCCTGTTGGGCTGCCATCTATGGGGTCGCACAGAATCAGACACGACTGAAGCAACTTAGCTTAGCTTTCCACTGAACAACTGTAAGCTGTAAAAAATGTCAACAATTGTCATTGTTTTTCATTTCTATATTGTATTATTGTTTCAACAAGAGAATGTATATTCCTATCTCCAATTTTCTCTTCTTTTGTTTTACATAATTTATACATGTTTTCTATTTATTTACTTATATTTTGGGCTTCTGTGGTGGTAAATAATCTGTCTGCTATGCAGGTGAACTGGTTTGGATCCCTGGATACAGAAGAGCCCCTGGAGTAAGGCAACCTACTCCAGTATTCTTGCCTGGGAAATCCCATGGACAGAGGAATCTGGCGGGCTACAGTCCAGGATCACAAAGAGTCAAACACGACTGAGCAACTAACACTTTCACTTTTCACTTATATTTCAGCAACTCATTGTGCCCTAGAATATTCTGAAAAAAATGGAAAGAAATTATTTTCCTCAGCATAAATGGTATTTATAGTTGTTTGATATAATCTAGAAATAGTTATCTCCTCATTTGCTATGAATTTATTGGGTAAGTAGTATAGTATACTCTTTTACAGACTAAAAAATTATGTTAAAGATGAATCTACCTAAATAAATCTAGAAATATGAAGATATTTCTAATGTGAGAATTCTTAGCCTACATACTGATGTTCAATGTTATCCCAGAACCAGAGGTTGAATAACAAAACCAGTCATAACTGAAGGAATAATTGTATTTGATTTAATAAACTTTAAAAGTAGAATTCTAGAGAAAATATTAGAAAGCTAATGTAACATATTTTCCTTCATCCTTTCTTTTATTTGTATGCGCTTTAAGACACTTCAGTTGTATCTATTTGCATCCTTTCTTTTATTTGTATGCACTTTAAGACACTTCAGTTGTATCTATTTGTGACCCTATGGACTTAGCGTTCCAGGCTCTTCTGTCTATGGGATTCTGCAGGCAAGAATGTTGGAGTGGGTTGCTATGCCCTCCTCCAGGGGATCTTCCCCACTAGGGATTGAACCCATGTCTCTCATGCCTCCTGCACTGGCAGATGGGTTCTTTACCACTAGTACCACCTGGGAAGCCCCTTGTTTTATTCATCCAACAGATATTTATTGAGTAGATTTCATGCTAGGTGCTGTGAGACACAGTGGCGGGGATAGAAACATAAGCAAAAGTCCATAAACAAAGGACTAATAGAAATACAGTTGGAGGTATGAACACGAACACTGAACCAAGCAGAAAGTGGCGAGCATCCCAAGGGAAGAACAGAATAAGTACCATAAGAATCAGGGCATGGGAATGTTAATACCAATCCTGCTTTGTGATTGAAGCGATTTTGTATGGGGCAATAACTTTGAATTTGCAAGTTTTAGCCGTACCAACTAACTTGGAAATCTGTGGTCGGGTATAACATCATTTAAGCAGAAAGAAGTTATCAGGAAACCTAATACTTCATAAGCAGCTATCATATTTTTAACACGTTCTTAAAAGGAAATGGACTTAAAAGCAATAAAATGCATAAAAAATGGAAGCAGCTTAGTTCTGATCCTTGTGCCTGAGTTCTACTTAGTGTGTCTGTGCAGCTGAAAGAGACTCAGGGTTTTTTCTTCAAAAAAAAAGTAACCTTGAGTTTTCTTTTCATATTAAAGAAAAAAATTAGTGGAAAGCTGACATTTAGGTGAATTCTGAATAAAACTGTGAAACAAACTGAGTCAGTAGCACTCTAGTCTGCCATCTAGGATTTTGCACTATCAGTCAGTTCTAGAAATTAGATTAATACAGAAGAATTCGGACAGGGGAATTAAAAGGCTCACCTACTAACAGTGAAAAATCTACAATAATTTTTCTCCTCCAGTCAGATAGATGACCTCAAATGAAATGCAACCCCAGAACGTTTTTTCAAAATGAGACTTTTATTCCAATTATCAGTGGGCATCACCATCAATATTATTTGGAAATGCCAAAGTATAAAGAGATTTTCTTAGACTATTATAAAGGCACAAGTCAAAATATCAATCTGCTCTTCCTCAAACCATTTTGAAGTTAAGATTTTTGCTTCAATATTTTCACTTACTCCTAACAACTTTCTTTATCCCCTAAATGAATTCCTGTGAATCCTGTAAAATTTGAATTCAGAAACACTGGTTCTGGCTTAAGATTTGCACACTCAGCATTGCTCTCAGGTTGAGGGGCTTTGGAATGGCTTCTCTGGACAGCAGATACTATGGCTAGATGCTTTTGGACCAATCAGACTCTAGATGGCTCAGCTGATGGTCTCCAAAACCAGACTGACCCCAGTGTCCATCCTCTCCCCCTATTCTTGTTGCCAGATCCTTGAAACAGAGGATATTAGAACACCTATGGTAGTTTCATAGACATAGATCCCTTTTCAAATAAATAACATGCACAGTCTTTGACAGGAAACAAAGGATACAGTTATTTCCTTAGAAAATGTAGAAGTAAACAGTTTGGTGTGTGGAATATTTTCATTCCTTTTGAAACTTTGGAAATTACAGTCAAACAACTTAGGATGTATGTGTTAATCAAACATCTTTTGTCTAATTTATGTACATCGCTTTACTACAGATCTATGGAATTTAGGTTACATTTGTGTAATTCCATAAGGGGTTTTTGACTGCTTAAGCGCCACCTGTTCTTTATAAATGCTGTGACTGACATCAAGTTTTCCTCCATATGGTGATGACATTTTTGATTACTATTTGTCTTCTTACATTTTAATAGTGATTTGAGTTAAAATAATTTAAAGTCTGTTTCTCAATAGCTTCATATAACTGAACAGTTCTGTTTATGAGTTTATCTTTATGTATTTTGAGTCCACATAAATGTATAAAAGAGCTTAAACTAGCTACAGAATACAGCTTTGTAGGACTAGATGAGTAATATTTCAGTTGTGAGTTAAAATCAAGAGGAGAATCAATATGGGCATCTCTGTAATTGAAAACCAGTGGGTGATAATTCTGTACCGAAAACAAGATAATAAGAATAAAAATGAGCCATTGGTGGGAGAAAGATAAGATTAAAGCTGTGATCTCAATTAAATACGAACTATTATTAACATTGCAATAAAACTTCCACTTCTAATATGTCCTATACATTCCTCTTTTGGGGTATATTTATGAAGATATGTAAAAATAATTTAAATCAATAATGGTAGAATCAGTTTATTATTGCCTGATAATTAAATATTTTCAGCTTTGTTAAATTCAAATATTTTGGCAAGCAGAAACAGTGCAGGTTTTTTGGTATGTCAAGATCTATTTCCCTATTTGTCTGATATACTATTTTACTCAGTATGCATTAATTTCAAAGATAACAAAAAAGGCCAAGGCAAGTCACGTGGCTTTCAGATGAACAGTGGAAGAAGTCAGTTTCTCTCACCTTCATGCCTGACAGGGATTTAAAAAATAAAAAAGCTGTTAGAGCCCTACATGTGTGTATATTAAAAACAAAATAAAACAAAACAAAAAAGCCCAAGAAAAGGTATGATCATTTTCCTCTTTATGATGATGTCTCCCCCCTTTTCTAAAAGTTATAAAAGTTTTCAATTAACTTCTAACCATTTATCTGGTGCTGAAAGACACTCGAGGCTATTTTTCATCTCCCCTGAATTTTGAGGGAACCTATTAACTTTTGTTTCTTCTATTTCCTACATAGATTTTTCCAGACTCCAAATTCTCTCCTTGTTCAAGTGCATCTGACAACCTCACATCATCTGTAACCCAATAGCATACAAATAACTCAAAGCCAGTATATAAGAGACAAAACTTTTGTTTTATTCTACTAAACATTAATGACTACAAAGTAAAATAGAAATTCTGAAACATAAAGTCTGACTGAACTTCATATATTTTAATATATTTTATTTTGAGGGCATTCTTTGTTCTTATATGATATGTTAACTTCACATATGTTAAAGATAGTGAAGACTAAGCATTTTGGCCTTCCTTATCTAATACTATTAGACTAACACTAAATAAAGAATTAGTAGCTTATACAAATAAATCTTTAAATCTAATAAAATTGTTCTAACTATATAATCTGTAAATTCTAATCTAATTTTAAAAAAATTCTGATTTTTTTTTTTCAGAAGCAAAGCACTTTTAACTTCTTGATATATAATCTTCCAGAGTCGCCATCTGGCAAAAATTTTATTTCATCTATATTTGCCAATTAAAAAGAAAAGAGTATATGTACATACATATATATATGATTAAAATATTACCCATGGTTAAATCTAAATGGTGAATATTTTAGTAACTATTGTACTTAAGAAATAAATTTGTTAAAGTGTAAGCACTCTTACAATAACGTACTTAGACAAAACGAAACATTTGTCAAATGTTTGATTTTCCCCATGTAAAGTGTAGTTTGACGTGGTCAAGGAAACAGATGAGGGTAATCAAACTACTATTATGAAAACAAAGTTCCTACCACCAATTTAAATTTAATCAGAGTCATGGTTCTGTTGTCTTTTGTACAATCACAATATTTCATGCATTAAAGACTAAAATTATTGTTGTATTACAAACATAAAAAGTCATGTTTCTACAACTCTTACTTAACTAGAAATGAAAGAATATTTCCCTGAATGACAAAAAAAAAAAAAAAAGACAACTCAAAATTTCTTAAATCAATATGCAATATGGAACTTAATGTTGAAAAAGAAGATGCATTCCCACTAAAATTAAGAGCAGATAGAAAGTAAAACTGCTATCACTGATGTCAAATAAACCTATTTTCAAAGTCCTAGATTGTATAACATCGAACAGAAATAAGGGTAATAACTATTGGAAATATATTGGAAAGAAAAGGATAAAATAATCATAATTTTCAAATTATAAAATTGTCTGCCTAGAAAAAAAGTGAGAATGAAACACAACACTGGATAGTGTTGTGTTTCATTCTCACTGTCTTGCTAGTTGGGATAACCAGCAAAATAATTTAGAAGAAAGATTAGATATGAATGTGTGCAAAAGCAATAGCTATATCATACATAAGCAATAATTAGGTAGAAAGTATATTTTTTATTTAAAAAAAAATCCCTTTAACAATAGCAACAAAATTGAAAAATCCTCAAATATATATTTAAAGGAAATATATGGGATTTAATGAAGAAAATTATGCTATCTTAATGCATTCTTACCTGAAGTTCTCTTTATTAAGAGATATGATACAGGGACCAGGTACCAAACAGACTTTTTGCTGACATAATGAGAAGAATTAAAAGACAACTAAAAGGGAACAAACATTCACACTGGTTGATTCAATACCTTTTATTTCTGAGTGTAAAATAACTCTTCAGTATCCTCACAACAATGTGTTTCCCATTTGGGGAAACACTGACTCACCAGACAATAAAACAAACTACAAAGATTAAAAAAATATATAAAAATATGTCAAAGATACATACATAAATCATTGGAAAAGGGTGTGGCACATAGGAAGCATCCAATAGATATTTATTGACTTAATTCATGAATTCACACAAATATATTGTCAAGAACACTTGCTGTTTCAATTTTTTTAGTATATACAAAACACATTTGATGATCCAATAAATGATTCTGGGAAAATGGTTAACAGTTTAGGGATAATATCTCAATTTTCCGTTTGAAAAAATCATCCTGTAAACAATTCCAAATTTCTGCTGGGTTTCTAGGGTCACACACAGAGTGTAACCTTAAAAATGGAACCACCACTGAGGAAAGCAGATCTGAGAGATAGAGACTGATTCTTCTGTGCACTTAAACTCAACGATGTTCAAAATAATTCTCATGGTTCTCAAAATTATCCAAGTCAACAATTTGACCCTACTCCAGTACTAAAGGTTTTTTAGACAGGCTAGCAAATAAGATTTAATAAAAGGTAAACAGGAAAACAGCAAATATCCTTTAATGAACACTCTGTGTTCCAGGTATCACTACTTGCCTGCATCAAAACCCAGTGCCTATTTTCCTCTTCATCCTCCAGCAAATGCTTCCTTATCCTTCAACACTTTCTATTCTTATGAATTCTTCCTTTACAAAAGCAGATTAAAGTATTTTCTGCTTTCTGCTTCCATCACATTTTGTATAAAACTCACTCATAATTTCCCCCTGTTTTTATCAAAGTTACTTGTTAATGTTTCATCTCTGAGTGTTAAATTCATTATTTGTACTGCCAGCAACCAATGTAACACCTGACACAAAGTGGATGACCAATTGATGTTTGAAGAATGGAGTGAATGAATAAATGGATGGAGCAATGAAGCACTAATGATATTAAAGAAAATTACTGATGTATCTGCCAGGAATTTCTTTACTGCCTAAGTGTTTGAATTTTCTTGAGGTCTAAAGTGACAAGTTGTGTTTTGTATATCTGGAAAAGCGAGATGATGTTTTCATTGCTTTCATATGAGTGTCATGGCCCATTTTCAGGTAAACTTTGTTAAGACTCAAACGGTCTTTATTGTACACCAAGTTTATAAAGCCAATTAATTACAATTCTGAACAGTTCATCATAATAAGATCGTGTATGTACTTCCTGTGCTGCTGTTGCTCTTTAGTCACCAAGTCATGTCTGACTCCACAATCCCAAGGACTTATAGCCTACCAGGCTTCTCTGTCCATGGGATTTTCCACACAAGAATACTGGAATGGGTTGCCATTTCCTTCTCTAGGGGATCTTCCCCACCCAGGGATTGAACCTGAGTCTCCTGCTTGGCCAGTGGATTCTTTATCACTGAGCCACCTGCGAAGTCCCATACACTTCCTGTACTGGTCTTTTTATGAAAGGAGGGATTTTTTTTATCATCCTTTTAAAAAATTCATTTATTTATTGAAGGATAATTACTTTACAGAATTTTGTTGACTTTTGTCAAACCTCAACATGAATCAATCATAGGTTTACATATATCCCCTCCCTTTTGAACCTCCCTCCCATCCCCTTCCCCATCCCATCCTTCTAGGTTGATACAGAGCCCCTCTTTGAGTTTCCTGAGACATACAGCAAATTCCCATTAGCTGTCGATTTTTCATATGGTAATGTAAATTTCTATGTTATTCTCCCCACACATCTCACCCTCTCCTCCCCTCTTGTCATGTCCATAAGTCTGTTCTCTATGTCTGTTTCTTCATTGCTGTCCTGCAAATAAATTCTTAGGTACCTTCTTTCTAGATTCCATATACATGCATTAGTATACAATATTAATCTTTCTATTTCTGACTTACTTCACTCTGTATAATAGGCTCTAGGTTCATCCACCTCATTAGAATGGATTCAAGTGCATTCCTTTTTATGGCTGAGTAATATTCCACTGTGTATATGTACCACAATTTCTTTATCCATTCATCTGTTGATGGACATTTAGGTTGCTTCTATATTCTAGCTATTGTAAATATTGCTGCAATGAACATTGGGGTACATGTGTTTTTTTCAATTTTGGTTTCCGCAGGGTATATGCCTAGGAGTAGGATTTCTGGGTCATATGATGGTTTTATTCCTAGTTTTTAAAGGAATCTCCATACTATCTTCCAAAGTGGCTGTATCAATTTAAATTCCCATCAACAGTGCAAGAGGGTTCCCTTTTTTCTACACCCTCTCCAGCATTTATTCTTTGTAGACTTTTTGATGATGGCCATTCTGACTGGAGTGAGGTGATATCTCATTGTAGTTTTTATTTGCATTTCTCTAATAATAAGTGATATTGAGTATCTTTACGTGTGTTTGTTAGCCATCTGTTTGTCTTCTTTGGAGAAATGTCCATTTAGGTCTTTTTCCCACTTTTTGATTGGGTTGTTCATTTTTCTGGTATTGAGTTGTATGAGCTGCTTGTACATTTTGGAAATTAATCCTTTGTCAGTTGTTTGCTTTGCTATTATTTTTTCCCATTTTGAGGGTTGTCTTTTCACCTTGCTTATAGTTTCCTTTGCTGTGCAAAAGCTTTTAAGTTTAATCAGGTCCCACTTGCTTACTTTTGTTTTTATTTCCATTACTCTAGGAGGTGGGTCTTAGAGGTTCTTGATTTGATTTATGTCATCAAGTGTTCTGCCTACATTTCCTCTGAGATTTTTATAGTTTCTGGTCTTACATTTAGGTCTTTAATCCATTTTGATTTTATCTTTGTGTATGGTGTTAGGAAGTGTTCTAATTTCATTCTTTTACATGTAGCTGTCCAGTTTTCCCCACACCACTTATTGAGGCTGTCTTTGCACCACTGTACATTTTTGCTTTCTTTGTCAAAAATAAGGTACCCATAGGTGCATGGGTTTATTTCTGGGCTTACTATCTTGTTCCATTGGTCTGTATTTCTGTTTTTGTGCCAGTACCATACTGTCTTGATGACTGTAGCTTTGTAGTATAATCCGAAGTCAGGAAGGTTGATTTCTCCAGCTCGATTCTTCTTTCTCAAGACTGCTTTGGCTATTTAGGGTCTTATGTGTTTCTATATGAATTGTGAAATTTTTTGTTCTAGTTCTGTGAAAAATGTCATTGGTAATTTGGGCTTATCATATATAAAAGGGGCTTATAATTCATATATAAAAAGGGCTTCCCTGGTAGCTCAGATAGTAAAGAGTCCACCTGCAGTGCAGGAGATCCAGGTTTGGTCCCTGGGTCAGGAAGATTCCCTGTAGAAGGGAATGGCAACCCACTCCAGTATTCTTTCCTGGAGAATCCCATGGACAGAGGGCTACAGTCCATAGGATTGCAAAGAGTCGGACACGACTGAGCCACTTTCACTTTCTTCTTTCTTTCTTTCAAATAGAAAGAGTACTGGATTGCTACAGATGGTGCAATAGAATTGGATATGGATGGTAAATAAATCTTCAAATCTGCTTGACAAAATAAAAGAGTTTACAGGGTTTGTTTCCAAAGTAATACACATTTTCTCATCTACAATGTTGAGGATCAATTCATTTCTCTTTTTGAGGAGATGCATATGAAAACAAAGCCCGATGTATTTGCCTCTGACTGTGGAAGGCAGATCCTATTGTCTACTTTGCTCTTCTCAGTGAAATCTTGAAGTGAATGAGTAAGGAGTTTTGTTCACACCTCAACCTTCCTAATAGTAACAAGTCTTTCCGCCAACACAACTGTTTCCTTTCTTTTTAACAATGGCATATGGTTCAGATGTTTACAGCAAATCTATACAAAATGCTTTTTTGTTTTTATAGAAGGATAGACGGTTATGAACTCTAAATCTGCATTTTACTTCCTACATGCAAAAACAAGCGTCCTTGGGGCAGCACAAGCTATGGACATCTTTGCAATGAAAGCCCTGCAAAGGCAAATGGAAATTTATTTCAATGAGTTTACTGTAAGCACACTGGTTTTTTTTTTTTCTTTTAATTGGTAGGTTTTAAAATTAGTATTGGTAGGTTTTAAATGCCTAATTATCTTCATATAAATGGCACCCTATCATCCTGGTAGTGTTGTACTCCTGCCTTGTGCTGTTTATTATTTTGCATTACAATTATCATGCAAAGCAGAGAAGGTGACTTTAAGCAGCTCATTTAAAGTGCTTTTTTTTTTCTTAAGTGTAAAATCTTTGGGAGGCTATTTACATAGATGTTTATCATTGGGTGTTAAAAATCAGTCCAATTATAAGTACACAAAAGTTTTTATTAGGGGTTTAATTTTGAAATGTAAATGGCCATTGTAAAGTGCTTGTTGAAAATTTCATTTGTGCTTGTATTTTTGTCTGTGGATTAACAAGCCACCTTGTATTGGAATTAACTACAGAGATACACAAAACATTCAAAGATCACAGAACCTGTAGGGCAAAATTGCCTGAAGGTGTGTGGTGCGATCCTGTCTTTGGAGCTGGACATTAGAGATGCTGTAAGAAAGTGCTCCTCCAGACACCCAAGCCACTAGCAAAGGCTGGACCAATGATAGGATCCCACTCCATGTTGCATTCTGTTGCCATGGCTATGATGGCCCTAATATTGTGTGCTCACAGCAAGGTTGCAATTAGTATTTGGATTTAGAAGAGAAACATAATGATCTCATATTGAAGAAACACTTGGTTAATACTATTTTGGATCTAGGCATTCTTTCAAGTTGTTAACGAGCAGCTCTGTTGGTCAAAAAAAAAAAAATCACTCAGCCATTTTGTACCTGCATCCTCAGTTTCTTTCCAACCAAGTTCACTGAGATAGAGAGGCTGAGGATGTTTCTGGTCTGTCTACATGTGCACTCTGCCAGGTTGCAAAAACACACTCCTTGCATACTTTTAAATTGATAGCAGGCTTTTATATGTTTTCCTACACAGTGAGTGGTGATGAAGCTGCACTAGTTTAATAATCAAATGAACTGTATACTGAAGTGAAGTCGCTCAGTCATGTCTGACTCTTTGTGACCCCATGGACTGTAGCCTACCAGGCTTCTCCATCCATGGGATTCTCCAGGCAAGAATACTGGAGTGGGTTACCATTTCCTTCTTCAGGGTATCTTCCCGGCCCTGGGATGGAACTCGGGTCTCCTGCATTGGAGGCACACGCTTTAACCTCTGAGCCAGCAGGGAAGCCCGAACTGTATACCAGGTACCCCAAAAAATGCATCCAAGGGATGAATAGTAAGAGGTTTAGAGTTTGATACATGCACAGTCAACTTTATGACATACAGATGTTTTGGGTGATTTTAAGGTTTTTACTTACTCATGAAAGAATTTGGAGACAAACCAATAGGTAAGAAGTGGATTCATTTAAAGAGTAACATACTCCATAGAGTGTAGGCCATCTCAGAAGAAGAGGGGGAGCCTCAAAATATGACATGGTTGGTTTTTAACAGTTGAGTAATTAGATAGGCTAATGAGTGGGAGGATTATTTCAATTATTTTGAGGAAGGGGTGATAATTTCCAGGAATTGGGCCATTGCCCCCCAAAATTGAGCTTTTATGGTCAGAACTCAGAGAAGGCAATGGCACCCCACTCCAGTACTCTTGCCTGGAAAATCCCACGGACGGAGGAGCCTGGTAGGCTGCAGTCTATGGGGTCGCTAAGAGTCGGACACGACTGAGCAACTTCACTTTCTCTTTTCACTTCCATGCATTGGAGAAGGAAATGGCAACCCACTCCAGTGTTCTTGCCTGGAGAATCCCAGGGACGGGGAAGTCTGGTGGGCTGCCGTCTATGGGGTCACACAGAGTCAGACATGACTGAAGTGACTTAGCATAGCATAGCATAGCATAGCATGGTCAGAACTGTCATGGCACTGATGGGTGTATTATTTAGTATGTCAAGTCTTATTGCAATAAGCATAGGTCTACAGGAAGTGGAATCTTCTGCCATCTTGGACCCATTTGTTTCTAACCAATCTTTGTCACATCTGTTGGTTCTGTCGTTCTTTTAAACATTGTATCCTTCCCCCTTTCCTCCTGTTTCATAACTGTGGATCATCAGCCAATGAGAAGGGCTTATCGTTTTTTGAAGCAGAGATTAGTTTTTCCATGGTGTTCAGTGATCATCTATTCTGGGTCTTTTTACTTGGTCACTTATTCATAAAGAGTTCAGTTTCACATTATTCACTTAGAAGTGATAAAAGGTGAAGAGACAGGCTTTGACATGATTGTAAGTGAGGAAAGGAGATGAGAAAGGAAGAGTAGTTGTCCTACATTCTTAGATTATAAACTTTAAGTAGTCGGAGCCAGAACCCCAGGGTTCCAGTCATGGAGCACAGAGAGAAAGTCATGAGCTAAAGCTAAGGGCTCAAGTTGGGGAGAAAGGCACTAGACAATAGAAGTTTTTTTGACAGCAGCTCAAACAATAAAGGAGGCAGAATTGTGGAGATCAGCTTTGCTTTGCTACAAAAAAATTTTTAAAGACAGATTTACCTAAGACGTGGATCTGTTGCTGTTGTTCAGTTCAAGTTGTGTCCAGCTCTCTACAACCCCATGAACTGCAGAACTGCAAGCTTCCCTGTCTTCACTAACTCCCTGAGTTTGCTCAAACTCATGTGCATTGAGTCAATGATGCCATCCAAATATCTCATCCTCTATTGTCCACTTGTCCTTCGGCCCTCAGTCTTTCCCAGCATCAGAGTCTTTTCCAGTGAGTCAACTCTTCACATCAAGTGGCTAAAGTATTGGAGCTTCAGCTTCAGCATCAGTCTTTCCAATGAGTAATCAGGGTTGATATCCTTTAGGACTGACTGGTTTGATCTCCTGGCAGTCCAAAGGACTCTGAAGAGTCCTCTTGAGCACCACAGGGAAAACATCAATTCTTCAGGGCTCTGCATTCTTTATGGTCCAATATATGGGGTGGCAATTGCAAATATATAAAAGGCAAAATACCTCATTTTGCATGCTAGAAACAGAAACATCTCTAAGACTTTCAGCTTCATAGTCTTATAAATGCTTAAATCAGATCCTCTAATCTATCTGATTGTTTTCATGGAATCATATTATTGAAACTCAGAGCCATTTATAGGATTCCTCTTGCAAATATCTTTGGTTAACCACAGAATAGTCATGATTTTCCTGCCGTTGGTATTGTTTGAGTTCTGTTGATGAGCTCATGAGAGAGATGAGGAGCTATCTTACAGGGTAATAATCAGGAGATATGCTGGGGGCCAGGCAGCTTGGAAGGGACAGTATCAATAAGGCATTATGTAAAACCAGCAAGCTGAAAGTATTGAAAGAGATTAAAGTGACGAGATGAAAGCAAGAGCCTGGAAGTGGAGTGAAGGAGGAAACTAAGAGAAACCAAACGGATCAAATTTCAAAGAAGTGGAGTTGTAAACAAAAGCTAGAATTAGTGTTGTGGCATAAGAAAGGAAAAGGAAAATAATGATATTGATAATAATAATTGCTACTATTTATTGAGTTATTTTGTGCTGGCCAGATACAAATTTCCATATACCATCTCATTTAACAACCCCCTCCCAGTTGTGAGCAAGATATGATCATTCCCATATTGCAAAGGAAGCTTTGATATTTCCATGATCAGCTCTCTGCAGTTCTTAACAGTATTCATTTCAAAGACTCTCCATGCTCTCTCCCCAAACTTCTACTGCAACCTCACCACTCAATAACAGATTATCTCACCTCCACTCCAAAAGGACAATAGCTACAGGATAACTCCCTTAAGTGTAGACTACCAAACCCAGAAATTTAACCATTTCCAGAGCCATCCTTTCTGCTTCCCTCCAGTTATAATGGAAGAGAGAAACCCTAATGTCTAATGTTAATCCCTGCACCCATTCCCTCTTGTCCCTTTAAGAAAATCCTTCCATCTGCTTCCTCTAGATCATCTACCTATCTCTTTAACAGTAAACTGAAATTTCCTTGAGCCTATATCTCCTTTTCCTCTCTCTCTTTTCTTTCAGAGCTTAGTTTCTTCAAAGAACTATGTATATTTATCCTCTTCACTTCTTTACTTCTCTTTTACTCACCAACCTACCATAATCTGATTTTTCCTACCATGGTCCATTGACACTATGAGCTCCAACAAAAGCTTCCTAGGTTGAAAAATCTAACAGAAATATTTTGGTCCGTAACCTATATAATCTTTTAACACTAGTCTCTGAAACAATCTCTTTCCTATGGTCTGAGACCACACTCCTCTGGGGTATCTTTTCTCTGATACTTCTTGGTTTCCTTCACAGGTCTTTTTCCTGACAGGTCCTTAAGCATGGGATGTTTTCCTTGCTTCTGTCCTTAATCATGCTCTCACCATACATTCTACATGCTATCAATTGCTCATAGGGTTTCAATGCCCATGTCTATGTTGACTCTCAAATTAATACCTTCATATTGTGTTTTTCTTGATCTTCAAGTCACCACTCTGTCTCATCTGACTGTCTAAAACAACTTCCTTACTTCTGTCTCCCAGTCTTGATCCCACCATCTTGATGCAGTCAAAGTGGTCATTTTAAAATGCACATATTACCTTGTTACATATCCCCAAATTTTTAATGGTTTTCTATTGCCTTTGAATAAATTTAAACATTTTCACGTATCTTACAAATCCTTCATGCTCATGCTTCCATAAAACATTCCCCACCTTACTTCTTTCCACATTCTCCCTCTTCTTGAACATGGTATTGCAGAAAAAAAAATCTTGAATGCATTAAGCAATGTTGTATAAAGTATAAATGTTGCTTAAAGAGAAAGCATCTCACTTCAAAGTACATGCTTTGATATTTTAAATGTGAGCAAGGACTTTTACATTTTGGGGAAAAATTTTTTTTTAAGTACCTAACAGTGGAAACAGTGTCAGACTTTATTTTTCTGGGCTCCAAAATCACTGCAGATGGTGACTGCAGCCATGAGATTAAAAGACGCTTACTCCTTGGAAGGAAAGTTATGACCAACCTAGATAGCATATTCAAAAGCAGAGACATCACTTTGCCAACAAAGGTTCGCCTAGTCAAGGCTATGGTCTTTGCTGTGGTCATGTATGGATGTGAGAGCTGGACTGTGAAGAAGGCTGAGCGCCGAAGAATTGATGCTTGTGAACTGTGGTGTTGGAGAAGACTCTTGAGATTCCCTTGGACTGCAAGGAGATCCAACTGGTCCTTTCTGAAGGAGATCAGCCCTGGGGTTTCTTTGGAAGCAATGATGCTCAAGCTGAAACTCCAGTATTTTGGCCACCTCATGCGAAAAGTTGACTCATCGAAGAAGACTCTGATGCTGGGGGGGATTGGGGGCAGAAGGAGAAGGGGATGACAGAGGATGAGACGGCTGGATGGCATCACTGACTCGATGGATGTGAGTCTGAGTGACCTCCGAGAGCTGGTGATGGATAGGGAGGCCTGGCGTGCTGCAGTTCATGGGGTCGCAAAGAGTCGGACACGACTGAGCGACTGATCTGATCTGATCTGATCTGAACCTGGACTCAATTGGGAGGGTGTGGTTTTTTAAGTAAATCTTCTGGTTGAGATTAAGTCTCTTTCTTTGAGTTCAGGTCCTAACACAAGAAAATATTGGTATATAAATTTCAACTCCTTGGACGATGATCTCTGAGGGAGTTGGACAATGAACTAAGAAACAAGGAAAAATCTGTAGAGCATGGGGCCCATGATTCATTTAAGAGCAGAGCAGAGATATTATTAAATGATATGGTGATAAAAGCAAGAGCATTTGCTTTTCCCACTAGCTCACTGGACCTACACTTGCTACCAGAGCAATGCTATAGGCAAACATTCAAAAGATGAGCTAAAATCTTTAAAAGAGCATCTGTTCTTTTAAAGCACTTCAAATTGGCTCAGTGGAGTCAGTTGGGTCTTGTGACTGACTGAGCATGGTGAGCAAATATGACTTCTGAAGGCTAAGTCTTTGCTTAGAACCATGACCAGGAATGGCACCCCACCCCAGTACTTTTGCCTGGAAAATCCCATGGATGAAGGAGCCTGGTAGGCTCCAGTCCATGGGGTCGCTAAGAGTCGGACACGACTGAGCGACTTCACTTTCGCTTTTCACTTTCATACGTTGGAGAAGGAAATGGCAACCCACTCCAGTATTCTTGCCTGGAGAATCCCAGGGACAGGGGAGCCTGGTGGGCTTCTGTCTGTGGGGTCGCACAGAGTCGGACACGACTGAAGCGACTTAGCATAGCATAGCATAGCATATGACCAGGAAATGGAGCATCAGGGAACCACTATCAACTTCACAGAGCTTGAGGCTCTCTGAATCAACCTCAAGCTGCCACTAGGAACCACAACCAGGCACTCCAGAAATCCAGACTGGGGAGTAGCACATCATCTTACCAAATGGTATTCTTTTTTTTCCCCTGTGGCAGCTCTCCATTTCTCTTGGGAAAATAAGGAGAAAATCTTTACTGTTCACTTAGTATCTGGTGAAAAGGATAGAGATTGTGGGTGTTTTATTATTGTCCTCATTGATGAAGGAGAATAACATGAACCTGAGGAATTACAAGTTGATTGAAAGTTTAAGATAGTGAAAGTCACTCAGTCATGAATGACTCTTTGAGACCCCATGGACTATATCAGTTCAGTTCAGTTCAGTCGCTCAGTCATGTCCAACTCTTTGCGACCCCATGATTTGCAGCACGCCAGGCCTCCCTGTCCATCACCAACTCCCAGAGTTCACTCAAACTCATGTCCATTGAATCGCTGATGCCATCCAGCCATCTCATCCTCTGTCGTCCCCTTCGCTTCCTGCCCTCAAACCCTCCCAGCATCAGAGTCTTTTCCAATGAGTCAACTCTTTGCATGAGGTGGCCAAAGTATTGGAGTTTCACCTTTAGTATCAGATCAGATCAGATCAGATCAGTCGCTCAGTCGTGTCCGACTCTTTGTGACCCCATGAATTGAAGCACGCCAGGCCTCCCTGTCCATCACCAACTCCCGGAGTTCACTGAGACTCACATCCTTCGAGTCAGTATAGTCCATGATTACTCTCCAGGACAGAACACAGGATGGGTAACTGTTCCCTTCTCCAAAGGATCTTCCCAACCCAGGGATCAAACCCAGGTCTCCCACATTGCAGGCAGATTCTTTACCAGCTGAGCCACCAACAAAACCCAAGAATACTGGAGTGGGTAGCCTAACTCTTTTCCAGAGATCTTCCCAACCAGGGAATTGAACTGGGGTCCCCTGCATTGAAGGTGAATTCTTTACCAGCTGACTTACCGGGGAAGCCCAAGATAATAAAAGGTTTACATTTATTTTTATTTTTGACTGTGCTGGGTTTTCATTCCAGTGCATGGGCTTTTCTAGTTGTGGCGCATGGGCTTAGTTGCCCTGTGGCATGAGGGAACTTAATTCCCTGAGTAGGGATCGAACCCTTATCTGCTGCATTGGAGGGTGGATTCTCAACCACTGGACCACCAAGGAAATCCCATAAAAGTTTTACATTAACTCAGATCTCAGAATAATTTGGTAGGTATAAACTAAGAAAAAGACTTCACTGGGAAATTGACTTACTTTTGGTTTATACAGCAGCTATCATCATGGCTTAGACACAATAGGTGCAATGAAATTACATTCCAGCTGGATTGCAATTATAGAAAACAACATGAAAATCCCAATAGTTTCAACCAACAAAGAAGTTATTTCTCATGTATGCTATATGTCCCATGCAAGCTGGCAAGGAGGCTCAAGGTTGCGACCAATTGAAAAGTGATTAAACACTCTGGTATAGAAGTAACACATGTTGATTCTGCTCATCACTCATTAGCCAGAAGTAGCCACTGGTCCCCTCATTATCCAAACACAAATGTGGCCCAGAAGTGTATGTGCTTTGAAGACAGAGTATCCAAAAGAAATGGGAGACAAGCATGAATGAGGGCTACGATAAACATGTTGAATGGCAGATGAGTTTTACATTGTGAACATTTATATTATGGCCTGTGGCACATGTATGCTTCAGGCTCCAAAATAGTATTTTTCAATCTTGAAAAGTTTTGTTCTCAAGAATATATGGAATCCCAGTTTGAGAAACTAGAAGTTAAACATTATCATATTGGGTGATCACTCAAAGCAGCTTTAAGTGTAAGTGCAAATATGGGCACTGGAATTGCATGGTAGATTTCCAAAATAAACAAACTTTAATATTTAAAATTTTTTTCATCAGAATAAAAACACAAAATGTAAAATTCTTATACAAACTAGAATACTTCTAAGTAAATTCCCAAGAACCTTATTTGTTTAGAGTCCAGTTGGAGAAATAGCTCTCTAGTTAAAGAAAAAAATCTGACATTTATTGAATGCTTGCCATATGCCATGGTTTCTTAAATGCTCTGCATGAAATAATTCTTTGAATCTGCATGACAACTATATCACAGAAGCATTTGTTATCCACATTTTCCTTGTGGGTGAACAGAGGCACAGAGTGTTGAAGTCACATGGCTATGCAACAGCTTTACTGTGGTTTGAACCTAGGAAAACTGGATGCAGGGTATTCATTGTTCTTAACCTTTGCATTATACTGCCTCTTTAAGAATCTCAGGAATGCTTTTAATTTTGTAATAGTTGTGCTTACTAAAATATTCCTGTAAAGCCATAAGCCATTCCAGATATGTAGACAAGTTAGAGATTTTCTTGCATTTGTTCATTTATTTATTCAACAGATAGGTTTCCTAATTTGTGCAATAGTGATCTTGACAAAAGATAAGAACTTTTCATCTCATAGAAAATTAGATATATACACAATTATCTAAAAAACAAAACAGAGAACTATTATAAAACACATGCAATTATTTAGCTTATTTGTTTCTGGTTTATTAAGACACCCCTTCCTTCAGACTGTACATTTTATATAAAGAGGTACTTTTTGTATCTTGCCTACAATTGTTTTCTCCAAGCCTAAAAGCCTAGGAAATTGCAGGTGATCCTCCATAAATATTTGTGGGAATGAATGTATGAATGGATGATAGGAAATGTCGGTGTCAGATAGATGGCCAGCACAGAAGTATGTGCTTTATGTAGTTTCTCTCATTTAATTTTCAAAACAAATTTACAAATAAGAAACTGAGATTTAAAGTTCCATAAGTTGGAAGGACTTATTGTATAGCACATGGAACTCTACTCAAGGCTATGCGCCAGTCTAAATGGGAAAGGGTTTGGGGGAGAATGGATACTTGTAAATGTATGGCTGAGTCCCTTTGCTATTCACCTGAAACTCATGACATGGTTAATCAGCTATGCGTGTGTGTATGCTCAGTTGCTATAGTCGTGTCCAATTCTTTGTGACCCAATGGACCATAGCCCTCCAGGCTCCTCTGTCCATGGAGACTCTCCAGGTAAGAATCCTGAAATGGGTTGTCATGCCCTCCTCCAGGGGATCTTCTCCACTCCAGGATTGAACCCGAGTCTCCTGCCTTGCAGGCGGATTCTTTACCGCTGAGCCACTGGGGAAGCCCTAATTGGCTATATCCCAGTAAAAAATAAAAAGTTTAAAATTTGAAAAAAAAAATAAAGTTCCATTAGTTGGAAATAGCCAAGCCAGAATTTGAACTGAGCTCTTAACGATTTTGCATTCAGTATCTGCTCTCACTGGAAAACACTGCCTCTCAGCGTGGGCCAGAAGAATATGGACATAGTTCTATAGGAAATTGTTTTCTTCCAAACTCCCGCCTGATGATTAACAGATCATATATAAAAAGAAACATTTCCGATGACTCCTACCATTTTTGTCTAAAGCAAGGACAAAAGGAGATATTGCAAAGCCAGATGACTAGATATTTATCAGTCAGAAATGTCTCAAAAATACAGCTTGATTAGTGGATTGCAGTATGTTCAGTAATTAATTAAGAGTTTGATTTGTAAAAACAAAGCATGATGGCTCCTACACACACCATGTGTCCCTTGAGCAAATGAAGATAGAGCTCAATGCTGAGGCTCCCAGTTCAGCTAAGCAGTCACAGATGTGACTCAAATTAGAAGGATGAACTCTGAATAACAATAACACCATCCAAATTAGCAAGTAGTATCTAAAATTTCTCCCTGAAAAGCTGGAGCTTGTGTCTAGGGTCCAAGTGTGTGAGCATTATATTCCATTCAAACTGATTTGGGGGTCAGTTTGGGCCCATGCCACATCTCATGAGATCTCTTGGAGAAATGAGAAAGGTGTTCCTGCAAGTTGTTCAGTGAAACAGCACTGAGAGAGCTCTAAGGGCGGAATCTATAGTTCACATGGGAAAACCTGCCTATTCCTACTCCCAGGTGTGTGTGTGTGTGTGCGCGCGCACGCACATGCAAGCTCAACAGACGTGCATTAGCATTTGTGGAAACAGATAAACTCCCTGTTGAAAGTCATTGTCTCTGTGGAAAGCAGAACTTGAATTCCTAGAGCAGACATTGTTTTATTTTAAGCTTTGTTGTAAGCCTATGCAGGGCTTTCCTGGTGGCTCGGTAGTAAAAGAATCATCCTGCCAATACAGGAGACTTGGGTTTGATCCCTGGGTCAGGAAGATTCCCTGGAGAAGGAAATGGCAACCCACTCCAGTATTCTTGCCTGGAAAATCCCATGGACAGAGGAGCCTGGTGGGCTATAGTCCATAGGGTTGCAAAAGAGTTAAACACGACTTAGCAACAGAACAACAATAAGCCTACACAACTTCTTAAAGTATAAACATTTTATTTTACAAAACTGTCACCATAGAGGAGGGTACAAAATAAGACTCTGACAGATCTTAACAAGGATTCAAAGATTATGGCTCTGCAACCAAAGATGCCTTGTCTTTTAGGGGATATTTATGCAATAAATACAATTAGAATTAAAATGTACTTAACAAACAAGATCTTATTTCTTATCAAGACATGTAGAACACACATTTTGGATACTCACAGAAAATAAATACTCTGCATTGGAGTCACTTATTTTCATTGTGAAAAAAATGAATATTTGCCAAAATATTCATATTATTTTACCTTCTACTATGATAGAACACAATAAAGAGAAGGTCTACATCAGTTCATCTCTTCCCATGTTACCTATTGCCTATGTTACTCAATTCCCATCTGGATAAATGCTTTGCCTTACATATTCTTTTTAAAATTAATTTTATTGACGTATATTTGATTTACAATGCTGTGTTAATTTCTGCTGTACAGCAAAGTGACTCAGTTATAAATATATGTATGGTTTTCATATTCTTTTCCATTCTAGTTTGTCACAAGATATTAAATATAGTTCCCTGTGCTATACAGCAGGACCTTGTTGTTAATCCACTCTATATATAATAGGTTGCATCTGCCAATCTCAAACTCCCAATCCTTCTCTCCCCTTCCTCCTTCCCCTTGGCAATCACAAGTCTGTTCTCCATGTTTGTGAATCTGTTTCTGCTTCGTACATGGGTTAATTAGTGTCATATTTTACATTCCAATATATGTGATATGATACGGCATTAGTCTTTCTCTTTCTGACTTACTTCACTTAGTAGGATAATCTCTAGGTCTGTGTCATATATCATTCACTGCTGTTTATTCCTTCTTGCAGCCTTTCTATGTCAATGGAAGAAGAGCAAATACTTGCTTTTGGCTGCTACTCCTCTGTTTTGGTAGGCTGCCCAAACTTCTTCCTTCATCATCCTGACTTTTTATACTAAAATGGCATGGTTGGCCTGTCATTTCAAAAGGTATTAGGAAGACTGCCTTCATTTCATTCCTTTTGTATTGCGTTTTTAAACAATCACTTGGCCTTAGCTGACTTAGAAATTTATTTCTTCTACATTTTTGATAGACACATGAGTTCAAAATATTCAGTTGGCCATTTTGTAAAGAGAAGAAAGTTCATGGGCTTCTGGAATGTGTAAATAGCATTTATTCCCGGCCACGCCTTATGAAACTGTTTTGAAAATTGAGGACAAAAGTCCATCAGAAAGTTGCATTCCATTCTCTGAAGTTAAAAGAATATTCCACAATGTTAGTTGTAAGAAAAATGCTTATTCGAGTGTTTTCTATAATTTCCTGCTTCAAAAGGGTGAAATACACCTTTCAAGACATTTAACTCTTGTACTTCTGAATTAGTCTTGCTGACTTGTACCTAGGGTTCACAAGTTAGAGTGTATGATCCATGATCGGTTTGATGACCTGGAAATATTCTCTTAAGGTAAATGATACCAAGGTCAATTTACCTGTAGGAAACAATTTTTTCTTTGCTTTTTAACAAAGATCTCACCATTAACCAAAGCCTCGCTCTCTGGATTTCGTCTCACTTTTGATGGAAGCTGACAAGATCAGTAATATTCAAAACATCTTTCTTGGGTTGTCTTTTAATTGACAAGCCTTGATGTGATTGTACATGTTTCTGGTTCTAACTTCTTTTTAATGATAGAGATGAGCTGTTAGCATATGTATGTGTTCTCCATTAGGCCAGGGAAATTAAGAGAGAAGCTTATCCTCAGTCTTTAGTCATTTAAAAATTAGTTTCCTTATTTTCCTGCCCCAGATGAATTCTGCATTGTTTTAATGAATTCATTCACAGTGTGAGGGCACACAGCACTGAAGAGACCTCAAGCAGTTTCACATTACAGACACTGACATAACTTGCTAGCAATCTTCAAAGGCTTCTGTACTTTTATTGCTTCATCATTTCTTGAGAAAATTATTTTTAGGCTGTTGCCCCCTCCTTTCTTTTTTAAACAACTACCAAAAAAAGAAAAAAGAAAGAAAGAAAGGGCAAGCAGGGGACATTATCTGAACTATATCTATTTAGAAAGATTTACATAATTTGTAACTGATGTAGATGGCTGAAAATAGATTTATCTCATTTATAATTGAAGCAAATGAATTATCAATGGCTTTCTAATATTTTTTAGCAGTAGCTACATTTTTTTAAAAATGCCATCTTATACAGAAGAGCAATAGATGAAAGGGAGGCCACTCTAGCTGAAATACAAGTAGGAAACTCCCAGAAATCTGCCTCATCACCCTACTTTTGGTGATCTCTAGGTCACCACTATAAGCCTCTTAGATACTACATTTCCAAGTCTAACACTCAAGGATTCTGTGCTATGCTATGCTAAGTCACTTCAGTCGTATCCGACTCTGTGTGACCCCACAGACGGCAGCCCACCAGGCTTCCCCTGGGATTCTCCAGGCAAGAACACTGGAGTGGGTTGCCATTTCCTTCTCCAATGCATGAAAGTGAAAAGAGAAAGTGAAGTCGCTCAGTCATGTCCGACTCTTCGTGACCCCATGGACTGCAGCCTACCAGGCTCCTCCGTCTGTGGGATTTTCCAGGCAAGAGTACTGGAGTGGGGTGCCATTGCCTTCTCCGCAAGGATTCTACTCAATTCAATTTGTGGGTGTACACATGCTAAATTGCTTCAGTTGTGTTTGACTCTTTGTGACCCTATAGACTGTAGCCCACTAGGGTCCTCTATCCATGGGATTCTCCAGGCAAGAATACTAAAGGGGCTGCCATGCTCTCCTCCAGGGAATCGTCCCCTCCCAGGGATTGAACCCATATCTCTTATATCTCCCGCAATGGCAGATGGGTTTTTTTATCACTTAGTACCATCTGGGAAGCCCCAATTTAATTTGACAAAAATGTAATTGAGTGTCTACAATATAACTGGAGATACAAAGAAAAATGCAGGGTAGTTCCTACTTCAGAAGCCCACACAATTCTGTGGTTTGAACACAGTAGCTGATTCTATTCCTATCAAGTTGTTTAAACCCCCAAACAACCCAAGGGTCTCTCAGACAGTAACATGGACCCCAGTGCCTGGTGCTGGTTACTATTCAAATAATGCTCACTGAGCAAATTTATTGAGAGAATGAGAGAATTTGAGTTAAATAAAAGAGTTGGATGATTAAATGAAATAATGGATAATATGCCAAGAGTAAATGAAAATATAGTCTTAGGGAAACATTTATGTTCACTAACAATAGCTTTAAATAAATGTTATCCTTTTAAACCCTTAAATCAAGTTTCTATATGGTTAAAAAATAATGAATGCCATTTCTTGTCAGTTCCCCTGTAAAAAGCAGTGATCATATATACTTCAAAGGAAATCCTATCTTTTACTTAACTATAGAATAGTACTCCATGAGAGGAAACACTTAATTCCAACTGATGATTAGCATATGCCTTGAAAAATAAGGAAAACGACTCAATGATTCCTAAATGTTAACTGATTTTAATATCTTGGGCCTCTTAAGGCTTTTCAAGGCCTCAGCTAATATCCTGTAACCTGAAATTCTCTAATATTGACAAAGCAAATAAGCAAATGTCCTGTACATTTTAAGTTGCGAGCTCAAGTATTTCTTTGCTCTTTCTTTTCCTCATATGAGACATTCTGCTTTTTTTTTTTTTTCTACTGGAAGCTTCACAGGGCAAACTGTCCCAGCACCTTTGATTTGCGCTGTGGACTGAAGAACAGAGTGGAGATCAATATCACTGGAGACTGTCAGAAAATATGGGAGAACAATGAATAATAACATGTAGGTGAAATTTTCAAAAAATCACTATTTTATATTCACTGGTTGCTGCCTCATCCAAATAAATAATATCTCTATGTACCTTTGCCAAGTACATGCATAACTTTTTGTTCTTTTAGGCTAAAAGACCCACTTTTACAGACATTTTCTATTTTGCTCACTTACTTTAGAAAATAAAAATACAAATGATTAAATGAAACCATATAGAAACTCACATTTAGAGAAATAATAACTTTTATAAATGGCTATTTTAATACAACCAACTATCCTTTGGGCATATAAATAAATAGTTACTTATTATAAAGAGCATAACAAATTGACCACCAGAGAGAGAAAAAATACACTATTACACTATGTCAGCTCTAGCCAATAAACTGGGCTAAGAGCTAACCTAAATATTAGGTGTAGTCATCAGCATAAGATAAATCAACTTAGAATTCATTTAAAACAAAAAGAAAATAACTACATATACGACGCTAGGTCCACTTGATGGAATATACTGAAGTCATTTAAAATCAGTGTCATAAAAAGTATTTGGGGAAATAAAGGATATTTCCGCAAAGCCATTTTGATGTAGCTATGGTAAAACAGCAAATTTAAAATAATTCATTTTTTAAAAAATCTCCAAATAATGGTTTAAGTTGACACTAATGAGCCTATTCATCCTTAACCTGATTAAAAGAGGCTTGGGGTTTCCAGTTCCATTATTTGACCCTTAAAGGTATATAAATAATCTTTATATCCAGAAAAACTGTGTGTACCAGTGTTCTAGAACTAGATTCTAAAAATACTATCACATCTATTTTCCAATAGAATACTAAGAGAGCTATTTAAAATTTAACTGAGGATTTTCTATAATTGAGACTAAGAAACATATCATGGCCAAATCTATTATTTAGTATGTGTGCAAAAAAAATTGCCCCAAAGAGAAAGCTTAAAAAATACAGAGTTGTCTGTTCAATTCAGTTCAGTTGCTCAGTCACATCCAACTCTTTGCGACCCCATGAACCACAGGACGCCAGGCCTCCCTGTCCATCACCAATTCCCAGGGTCCACCCAAACCCATGTCCATTGAGTCGGTAATGCCATCCAATCATTTCATCCTGTCATCCCCTTCTCCTCCTGCTCTCAATCTTTCCTGGCATCAGGATCTTTTCAAATGAGTCAGCTCTTCGCATCAGGTGGTCAAAATATTGGAGTTTCAGCTTCAATATCAGTCCTTCCAGTGAACACCCAGGACTGATCTCCTTTATGGACTGGTTGGATCTCCTTGCAGTCCAAGGGACTCTCAAGAGTCTTCTCCAGCACCACAGTTCAAAAGCATCAATTCTTCGGTGCTCAGCTTTCTTTATAGTCCAACTCTCACATCCATGCATGACCACTGGAAAAACCATAGCCTTGACTAGACGGACCTTTGTTGGCTGTGTTTTTTAAAGAGAGAGAATAAAAATGATTATTATACAGATCTATATATTAACTGAAAGTAGAGTGATATCACCTTCATAAATTTATAAAAATCAGAGTATTTAATTTGTGGACCATTGTAGTCCACACAATGATGTGGACCATTCCAAATACTTCCAGCAATGTAGAAATGGCAACCCACTCCAGTATTCTTGCTTGGAGAATCCTGTGGACACAGGAGCCTGGAGGGCTGCTGTCCATAGGGTTGCACAGAGTCGGACACGACTATTGAGACACACAGCAGCAGCAGCAGCAGAAGAAGAACATTCAAAATGCTTTGAGAATACCTCACACCATATATAAAAAGTAACTCAATATGAATCAAAGATCAAAATATAACAGCTAAAGATACAAAATTCATAGAAGAAAATATTAGGCAATGGTTTCTTAAATATGATCCAACACACTAGCAACAAAGAAAAAACTGATAAATTGAACGTAATCAAAGTTTAAAATTTCTGTGCTTCAAAGGACACCACAAAGAAAGTGATAATACAACCTACAGAAGGGGAGAAAATATTTACAAATCCTGTATCTGATAAGTAATTAGCCTATAGAACACACAAAGTGCTCTTACAACTCAACAAACAAAGATAAACAATGAAAAAAAACAGGCAAGATTTAAATGGACATTTCTCCAAGTAAAATATACAAATTACCAATGAAAAAGTTCATTGTGAAATGTAAGTCAAGACTTCAAGGAGGGACTTCTCTGGTAGTACAGTGGATGGGAATCTGCCTGTCAATTCAGGAGACACCAGTTCGATTCCTGGTCTGGGAAGATCTCGCATGCCATGGGGCAACTAAGCCTGTGTGCCACAACTACTGGAGCTGGCATGCTCTAGGGCCCATGAACCACAACTAGTAAGCGCCTGTGCTGCAACTACTGAAGCCCGTGCACCTAGAGCTTGTGCTCTGCAACAAGAGGAGCCCCTGCTCTTTGTAAAGAGAAAAGCCCACACACAATAAAGACCAAGTGCAACCCAAAATAAATAAATACACTATTAACAACAAAAAAGGAAAAACTTCAAGAAGATACCACCTCACACACATAAGGGTGGCTATAACCAATTAGAAACGATTTAGAGAAACTGGAACTCTCATACATTGCTGATGAGAATGTAAAATGGTATAGCCATTTTGCAAAACAATTTGACAGTTCCTTAGAAGGTTAAACATAGAGTTAAGATATAACTGAACCGTTTTATTCCTAAGAGAAATGAAAACATATGTCCAGACAAAAACTTGTACATGGAGGCTTATACTATTCATAAATAAAAAAAATGGAAACAATTCAAATGTCATTTAGTTGATGAATGGATAAGCAGAATATATATCCATACATTGGAATATTTTTCAGTCATAAAAAGATATGAAGTACTGATACCTGCAGGAACATGCACAAAGCTTGAAAATATGGTGCTAACAACAAAGGAAACTCTAAGCAAGGTGAAAAGACAGCCTTCAGAATGGGAGAAAATAATAGCAAATGAAGCAACTGACGAACAACTAATCTCAAAAATATACAAGCAACTCCTGCAGCTCAGTTCCAGAAAAATAAATGACCCAATCAAAAAATGGGCCAAAGAACTAAACAGACATTTCTCCAAAGAAGACATACAGATGGCCAACAAACACATGAAAAGATTCTCAGCATCACTCATTATCAGAGAAATGCACATCAAAACCACAATGCCGGTCGGAATGGCTGCTATCCAAAAGTCTACAAGCAATAAATGCTGGAAAGGGTGTGGAGAAAAGGGAACCCTCTTACACTGTTGGTGGGAATGCAAACTAGTACAGCCACTATGGAGTACAGTGTGGAAATTTCTTAAAAAACTGGTAATAGAACTGCCTTATGACCCAGCAATCCCACTGCTGGGCATACACATGGAGGAAACCAGAATTGAAAGAGACACGTGTACCCCAATGTTCATCACAGCACTGTTTATAATAGCCAGGACATGGAAGCAACCTAGATGTCCATCAGCACATGAATGGATAAGAAAGCTGTGGTACATATACACAATGAAGTATTACTCAGCCATTAAAAAGAGTTCATTTGAATCAGTTCTAATGAGATGGATGAAACTGGAGCCTATTATACAGAGTGAAGTAAGCCAGAAAGAAAACACCAATACAGTATGCTGCTAAGTTGCTCAGTCTTGTCTGACTCAGTGCTACCCCATAGATGGCAGCCTACCAGGCTCCCCCGTCCCTGGGATTCTCCAGGCAAGAACACTGGAGTGGGTTGCCATTTCCTTCTCCAATACAGTATACTAATGCATATATATGGAATTTAGAAAGATGGTAACGATAACCCTGTATGCGAGACAGCAAAAGAGACACAGATGTATAGAACAGTCTTTTGGACTCTGTGGGAGAGGGAGAGGGTGGGATGATTTGGGAGAATGGCTTTGAAACATGTATAATATCATATATGAAATTAAAAAAAAAAAAGAAAATACTATCTGAAAAAAAAAAAGAAAGAAAGAAAGAAAGAAACTACCTAGACAAAGTATTGTGCTAAAGGAAAAAATCCAGACACCAAAGGCCATGTATTGTATGATTCCATTTACCTGGAAAGTCCAGAATAGGCAAATCCAAGAGACAGAAAGCGAACTGGTAGTTTCCAGGAGTTGGGAGAGAAGGGGAAGTGGCAATGTTCTTCAAATGAATACGAGGTTTCTTTTTTAAGTGTTGAAATATTCTCTAATTAGACAGTGATGATGGTTTGTGAATATAATAAAAACCACTGAACTGTACACTTTATTATTTTTAAAGCATTTATTTACTGTTTACTTTTGGCTGCGTAGGATTTTAGTCACCTGGGCTCTTTGTTGAGGGACACAGGCTTCTCTCTAGTTGTGGCTTATGGGCTCAGTAGTTGCGGCAAGTGGGCTTGGTAGTCCTGAGGCATGTGGGAATCTTAGTTCCCCAACCAGGGATTGAACCAGCATCCCCTGCATTAGAAGGCAGCTTCTTAACCACTGGACAACCAGGGAAGTCCCCTGAATTGTACACTTTAAAAAGGTGAATTCTATGGTATGTGAATTATATTTCAATTTTTAAAAAATCTTAGAGAGATTGATGAACTTTCTTAAATGAGCAAAATGCAAATAAAAATTTTTTATTACATTTGTTTCATCAAATAGATGTTCCTTAAATCTTGCTCCACCATTCACTCTATCCCTGATGTCCACCCCATTTTTTCAAGCTGTTGGCATCCTTTTCTTCAGCAATAAGGGGTATATATGATCAAGATCATGGCATCTAGTCCCATCACTCTGATGTGGGGAAGTGGAACGGGACGGCGACTTTGTTTTTCTGGGCTCCAATCACTGCAGTGGTGAGTGCGCCATGATGGCACTCCTGGAGGAAGTGAAACCTGATAGCAATTCGCAGAAACAGGTCCTCAGCTTGGTCTTCCTGTGGTCTGTGGGGGGTGCTGGGGGGCGGCGCGGATTGAGCTCTGTGGTGTTGGGAGCCGGTCCCTTGACTGCAGTCCTCTGGGTCTGTCTTTGGGGCGCGCTCAGTGGCCACCTCTCGGAGTGACTCATTGGGAGACTCTGATGCTGGGGGGATTGGGGCGGGGGAGGGGACGACGAGGATGAGATGGCTGGATGGCATCACTGACTCGATGGATGCGGTCTGGGACCTCCGGGAGCTGGTGATGGACAGGGGGCCTGGCGTGCTGCGGTTCTGGGGTCGCAAGGTCGGACACGACTGAGCGACTGATCTGATCTGATCTGATGATCAAGATTGCTGGGAGAAATATCAATAACCTCAGATATGCAGATGACACCACCCTTACGGCAGAAAGTGAAGAAGAACTAAAGAGCCTCTTGATGAAAGTGAAAAAGGAGAGTGAAAAAGTTGGCTTAAAGCTCAACATTCAGCAAACTAAGATCATGGCATCCAGTTCCATCACTTCATAGCAAATAGATGGGGAGACAGTGGAAATAGTGGCTGACTTTATTTTTTGGGCTCCAAAATCACTGCAGATGGTGATCGCAGCCATGAAATTAAAAGATGCTTACTCCTTGGAAGGAAAGTTATGACCAACCTAGATAGCATATTCAAAAGCAGAGACATTACTTTGTCAACAAAGGTCCATCTAGTCAAGGCTATGGTTTTTCCAGTAGTCATGTATGGATGTGAGAGTTGGACTGTGAAGAAAGCTGAGCGCTGAAGAATTGATGCTTTTGAACTGTGGTGTTGGAGAAGACTCTTTAGAGTCCCTTGGACTGCAAGGAGATCCAACCAGTCCATTCTGAAGGAAATCAGCCCTGGGATTTCTTTGGAAGGAATGATGCTAAAGCTGAAACTCCAATACTTTGGCCACCTGATGTGAAGAGCTGACTCATCTGAAAAAACCCTGATGCTGGGAAAGATTGAGGGCAGGAGGAGAAGGGGAAGACAGAGGATGACATGGTTGGATGGCTTCACCAACTCAATGGACATGGCTTTGGGTAGACTCCAGCAGTTGGTAATGGACACGGAGGCCTGTTGTGCTGCGGTTCATGGGGTCGCAGAGAGTCGGACACGACTGAGCGACCGAACTGAACTGAACTAATATGTGCATGCCCAAGATGAGGTGAAGATATCTATATATTCCTGTTGGTAATGCTTGTGCTTAGTTAGTCGTATCCAACTCTGCGACCCCATGACCTCTAGCCCACTGCAATGCTCTGTCTATGGGGTTTTCCAGGCAAGAATACTGGAGTGGGTAGCCATTCCCTTCTACAGAAGATCTTCCCTACCCAGGGATCAAACCTGGGTCTCCTGCACTGCAGGCAGATTCTTTACCACTGAGCCACCAGGAAAGCTTGGTAATGCTTAAATAATGACAAAAATCTGTAACTTTGATGATTTTATATTGTATCATGTCAAAGAGCTCTGTGAAAATAGCTTCTTCAAAAATGTCATAGGCTGAGACTTCTTTTGCTAGTCATGGGACTAGATCCACTTTCCCATCATGAGCAACTAGGGACAAATCGATGCAATGATAGTTCTCAGACAGCAGGCAGGCAAGAACTATGATCCTTGAGAGCAGGGAAACAAATGAGGTGAGCCCAGTGATCACCTTGGCTTTCTGCCTAGAGATACTTTCTGGACAATGATGCAGAAAGGGCAATCCAAACACAGCACAGTGGACTTGCTGAGCTAAGACAGGTGTAAGTTTAAGGAGGCCAGTGTAACTGATGTTTGTGAATCACAGAATCAGAGAGTAAAAGAAGGTAGGCAGAGAAATGGCTCCAGAAATCTTTGGGGCTGGGTGGGAGATGGTCCCCTTGCGTCTATTGATGAAAAGGAGCTATGGGTGCTTAGGCTGAAACTCTGTGAGTCTGGGAGAAAAACAGCAGCAACAACAACAACAAAAATAAAAACAATTCTCAGAGTTCAAAGAGGGTTGAAGTCTGGGACTTCTGGAGATTTCAGAAGGCTCATTCCTTAGTAGTATGAGTATTCTAGTCCTAGAGAATCAGTTCAGTTCAGTCCACTCAGTCATGTCCGACTCTTTGCGAACCCATGAATCGCAGCACACCAGGCCTCCCTGTCCATCACCATCTCCCGGAGTTCACTCAAACTCACGTTCATTGAGTCAGTGATGCCATCCAGCCATCTCATCCTCTGTCATCCCCTTCTCCTCTTGCCCCCAATCCCTCCCAGCATCAGAGTCTTTTCCAATGAGTCAACTCCTCGCATGAGGTGGCCAAAGTTCTGGAGTTTCAGCTTTAGCATCATTCCTTCCAAAGAAATGCCAGGGCTGATCTCCTTCAGAATGGACTGCTTGGATCTCCTTGCAGTCCAAGGGACTCTCAAGAGTCTTCTCCAACACCACACTTCAAAAGCATCAATTCTTCAGTGCTCAGCTTTCTTCACAGTCCAACTCTCATATCCATACATGAACACTGGAAAAACCATAGCCTTGACTAGACGGACCTTTGTTGGCAAAGTAACATCTCTGCTTTTGAATATGCTATCTAGGTTGGTCATAACTTTCCTTCCAAGGAGTAAGCATCTTTTAATTTCATGGCTGCAGTCACCATCTGCAGTGATTTTTGAGCCCCCAAAAATAAAGTCTGACACTGTTTCCACTGTTTCCCCATCTATTTCCCATGAAGTGATGGGACTGGATGCCATGATCTTCGTTTTCTGAATGTTGAGCTTTAAGCCAACTTTTTCACTCTCCTCTTTCACCTTCATCAAGAGGCTTTTTAGTTCCTCTTCACTTTCTGCCATAAGAGTGGTGACATCTGCATATCTGAGGTTATTGATATTTCTCCCCACAATCTTGATTCCAGCTTGTGCTTCTTCCAGCCCAGCGTTTCTCATGATGTACTCTGCATATAAGTTAAATAAGCAGGGTGACAATATACAGCCTTGACGTACTCCTTTTCCTATTTGGAACCAGTCTGTTGTTCCATGTCCAGTTCTAACTGTTGCTTCCTGACCTTCATATAGGCAACTCTCGAATCAGAGAAAGATTCAATCCTGAACAAGAAATTTTGATTGATATAATAAAGTCCATTACCCTTTTCAGGAAGAAACAAAATCTAGAACAGTGTAAAATTCAAGGCATCTAGTACTCTCCCCAAAATACTAGCCATGTGAAGAAACAGGAAAATATGGCGCATGGCCAGAAGAAAAATTAGTCCATAAAAACATTCCTAGAGCTGGCCAACATGATGAAACTAACAAAGATGTTTAAAAGCCTATTGCAAATATGTTCAAGTATTTAAAAGAAAATGTAAATATAACATAGAAATGGATAATATCAAAAGATTGAAATAAAACATCTAGAGATTAAAAAATATAGTGTCTGAAATTTTTAAAAATTGACAGAAAAAATTTACAGCAAATTAGGTACAACAGAAGAAGAGGTCAGTGAGCAAGAAGACATACCAAGAGAAATACTTCAAAATGAAACATGAAAACAAAAAAACTGGAAAAAAAAAAAAAATGAACAGAGCCTCTGTGGTCTATAGCAAGTGGCTCAACACATTTGCAATGGACTATCAGAAGAAGGGTATGTGTGTTAGGGGGAAAGTACAGAAAAATATTTGAATAAATAATGGCCAAAAATTTAAGTTCAGTGAAAACTATAAACTCATGGATTTGGTAATTATAAACAGCCCCAGATGCTATAAATGCATAAGAAAACTCACTTTGCTGTACGCCTGAAACTAACACAACTTTGTTAATCAACTATACTCCAATATAAAACAAAAATTTTTTAATTAAAATTAAAAAAAGAAAATACTCACCAAGACACAGTATAATTGCATTGCTGAAATCCAGGAATAAAAAGAAAAATTTTTAAGCAGCTAAAATACAAAACACACTTTGTGTCCTCTGCCATAATACGGGTCTGAATAAAGGAAAAAAGATAAGATTGACGGAAGATTTCTTGGCAGAACTTTGTAAACAATAAAACAACATCTTTAAAGTGTCAGGGAAATAAAGACAGAAATCAAAATCTTCCCTCTCAGCACTCTACATCCAGTGAAAATAGTCTTTAAAAAATGAAGGCAAAATGAAACTTTTTTTAAAAAAGCAGAATTTGAGAGGATTTGTCATTAACAGACATGCACTGTAAGAAATGTTTCAAGGTAGTTCTTTAAGTGGTAGTTCTTCCACATGGAAACTTACCTATATAAGGGATGAAGAATGTTTTAGAGTAATAAACATACGGTTAAAAGTAAAAAAAAAAAAAAAAAAACCTGGCCTCATACCATTTGATACCTTGGTTGTGGTGAAGGTTGCATGAAAGTAAATGTTTTTTAAGTCTTCTAGTGTCTTTTGGCGGAGAAGGCAATGGCACCCCACTCCAGTACTTTTGCCAAGAAAATCCCATGGATGGAGGAGCCTGGTAGGCTGCAGTCCATGGGGTCGCTAGAGTCGGACACGACTGAGAGACTTCCCTTTCACTTTTCACTTTCATGCATTGGAGAAGGAAATGGCAACCCACTCCCGTGTTCTTGCCTGGAGAATCCCAGGGACGGGGAAGCCTGGTGGGCTGCCGTCTATGGGGTCACACAGAGTCGGACACGACTGAAGTGACCTAGCAGCAGTAGCAGCAGTGTCTTTTGGAGAAGGCAATGGCACCCCACTCCAGTACTCTTGCCTGGAAAATCCCATAGACGGAGGAGCCTGGTAGGCTGCAGTCCATGAGGTCGCTAAGAGTCAGACAGGACTGAGCGACTTCACTTTGATTTTTCACTTTCATGCATTGGAGAAGGAAATGGCAATCCACTCCAGTACTCTTGCCTGGAGAATCCCAGGGATGGGGGAGCCTGGTGGGCTGCCTTCTATGGGGTCGAACACGACTGAAGCGACTTAGCAGCAGCAGCAGTAGCAGCTAGTGTCTTTACTCTTCTCTGGTGGCTCAGACGGCAAAACGTCTGCCTGCAACGCGGGAGACCCAAGTTCAATTTCTGGGTTGGGAAGATCCCCTGGAGAAGGAAATGACAATCCACTCCAGCACTCTTGCCTGGAAAATCCCATGGACGGAGGAGCCTGATAGGCTACAGTCCATGGGGTAGCAAAGAGTCGGATACGACTGAGCCACTTCACTTTACTCTTGGATATGTAATAGTCATTTAAAGTTATGTCTCTGGGCTTCTACTTTCTGCTGCTGCTGCTGCTACGTCGCTCCAGTCGTGTCCGACTCTGTGCGACCCCATAGACGGAAGCCCGCCAGGCTACCGTCCCCAGGATTCTCCAGGCAAGAACACTGGAGTGCGTTGCCATTTCCTTCTCCAATGCATGAAAGTGAAAAGTGAAAGGGAAGTCGCTCAGTCATGTCCAACTCTTAGCGACCCCATGGACTGCAGCCTACCAGGTTCCTCCGTCCATGGGATTCTCCAGGCAAGAGGACTGGAGTGGGGTGCCATTGCCCTCTACTTTCTACTGCCTTTCAAATAGGCAATCATAAAATTGTATCCAGGAGTGACAGTTGGTGTATCTTATCTTCCACGCTCAAACATTCCAGCTATGTAGGCATTCTCAGTCTTAGGATCTGTTACTACTTTGGGCTCTTAACTTCTGAAAATTATACTGGTTTTAACATAGGTCACTATACCATGTATAGTCATATAAATATCATTTTTCATAAATTAGTGTTAATCTGAGGTTTATAAGTGATGATGTTTGAAGAGGACAATAGAGAAATATATCAATGCATGAACTGGTATTTTAATGTCTTCCACCAAATACAAGTTGATTAAACTTTCAAGCTAGCTAAAAAAATTAACTTAAAAAAGTTATACTGGTTTTATCCCAGTCTCTACCAAAAAATGCATCATATTATGAATCACTATTGTATAGAAATATAATTCAAAAATACTGTGAAATATTATTAATACTATGAAAAAAGTATTTCATTCCCTTATGATAGGGAACTCCAGAACTGGGTATTTTGCATCTTCACCCTTTATTTATCTTATTTTTTCCTGAAAGATTTTATTTCAGACTTGGAAATGGAAGCAAAACATTTAGTGGAGACAAAGAAGTCGGATTGATGAGTTACTGTTACATAATATTCTGGTGCTCTATAGTCAGAAAATAACTAAGAGTGCTGTTCTTTTGGCATTTGGAGTAAAACTGGTTCCTAACATTTTTTTGAGTGAACTTACATCGCAGACACCAAAGAACAAATGAGAAGTGTAAAAAAAAAAAAGAAGCACTGACTGTACCAACTCCCACTACAGTTTTCTGTCTTTAAACACTTTTTTAAAGTTCAGTATAAATTGCTTGACAATGGCATTCACAGCTGTGGTAAGGGGATGGGAAGTGGATTTCTATTGCCAAGTTTCCTTTGAGCGGTGCCTGTAGCAGTCCTTTCTAACTCTGTGGTTACACCCAACCCAACATAGATAGTCCCCAGGAACTGCACATTCTTTCCTTTCTGCAAATTTACAGTGGCAGCCAAGGAAAACAGAAATCAGTGTGGCTTGATGGGAAGAAGGAGACGATTGCCAACTGGAAGATGGCAAAGGAAAGACACACTTTTTCAAAAGAAATAGATCTAACTTGTCAGGAAGGCATGCAGTTGTATGAAAATTCATGAAGCAAGGTGTAGAAATAGGTGGAGACCATTCGGCCCTTTGGGGCTTCCCTGGTGGCTCAGAGGTTAAAGCGTCTGCCTGCAATGCGGGAGACCTGGGTTCGATCCCTGGGTTGGGAAGATCCCCTGGAGAAGGCAATGGCAACCCACTTCAGTATTCTTGCCTGGAGAATCCCATGGACTGAGGAGCCTGGTGGGCTACAGTCCACGGGATCTCAAAGAGTTGAACACGACTGAGCGACTTCACTTTATTGGACCTTTGATGATGAGAAACAGAATTGATATTTTAATGCAAGTAAATGTCACACCAAATGGCCAAAGACTGGAGAGGCATAGGGCTTTCTGCAGGCAGCCAATGCCACTGACAAAGCAACAGAATCTAGAAGCGATGGGGGAAGGGCTGAAGTTTTATCTAGACAGCACTGGAAGTTTTGTTCTGCTATTGATAAAAGCATGTGTGTGTGTGTGTTAGTCGCTCAGTCATGTCCAACTCTTTGAGACCCCATGGACTGTAGTCTGCCAGGCTTCTCTGCCCATGGGATTTTCCAGGCAAGAATACTGGAGTGGGTTGCCATTTCCTTCTCCACGGGATCTTCCTAACTCAGGGATTGAAACCAGGTCTCCACATTGCAGATAGACTCTTTACTGTCTGAACCATCAGGGAAGATTCCAGGAAGATGAAAGCAAGTATCTGATCAATTCTTGACTTTCTTTCCCAGTAGTTTCATGTCTCAGATGGCTGAGAAAGCAATGAGAACTAACGACACAATTTCACGATGAATTTCAGGGGAGGACTATTTGGTGATGTGCCACTGCCAGGGAACTTGTGAGATTAGCATCCCGATATTTAGGAGATTTGTAAGCATCAGGGGTGGGAATTTTGGAAACAATCAGAAACATACCCTGGCCTTCAGGAAAACAGATCTCCAAGAAACCAGACGGAAATAGTTCACATTTTTTAAAAGCAACGTAGCTCAAGAGGGAAGGGTAGCTGTGAAAAGAGGGAACAGGGAGAAAGTTTAACTATGCAGTTATTACTTCCAATATGAAAGAGTTTTCAAAGACTTTTGAACTTTAAAGAAACAAAAAGGATTCATTTTTTTGGATAGTGAACTCCCCAATCATTGGATATATTAAAGAAAATCTACCCAATTGCCTCTAAGTAATGGAACCATGGGGATTCCTGTATTACATGTGAATTTGGACTAGCTCAAGGTTGTTGTTGTTGTTGTTTTACTTTTTTTTAATGTGAATCTTGATTCCTTTGGCAGTTTGGATGCCTATGGATCCCTTCTCTTGATTAAAAAAAAATTTTTTTTTTGAGAGCTTGAGAATAGGCTATTTTATTTTTATTTATTTATTTTTGACTACACTTCATGGCATGTGGGATTTTAGTTCCCTGACACAGGATTGAATCCACAGCCCCCTGCATTAGAAGCATGGAGTCTTAATGACTGGACTGTTAGGATAATGATTTTTAAATGTAGAGGATTATAGAAGAAACCAATGATACTGAGAGACAGTTATCAACATTTAAACAGCAAATTTGTGATATAATAAATATGTGCCTTCATTAACGCATTAAATAATGAGATCTAGCAGCAGATCTAATCACTATTGTAATTTTGAATAGAGTGCCTGATGAACTATGGACAGAGGTTTGTGACATTGTACAGAAGACAGGGATCAAAACCACCCCTAAGAAAAAAAAATGCAAAAAAGCAAAATGGCTGTCTGAGGAGGCCATACAAATAGCTGTGAAAAGAAGAGAAGCAAAAAGCAAAAGAGAAAAGGAAAGATATACCCATTTGAATGCAGAGTTCCAAAGAATAGCAAGGAGAGAGAAGAAAGCCTTCCTCAGTGATCAGTGCAAAGAAATAGAGGAAAACAATAGAATGAGAAAGACTAGAGATCTCTTCAAGAAAATTAGACATACAAAGGGAACATTTCAGGCAAAGACAGGCTCAATAAAGGACAGAAATGGTATGGACCTAACAGAATCAGAAGATATTAAGAAGAGGTGGCAAGAATACACAGAAGAACTGTACAAAAAAGATCTTCACGACCCAGATAATCACAATGGTGTGATCACTCACCTAGAGCCAGACGTCCTAGAATGCGAAGTCAAGGGGGCCTTAGGAAGCATCACTATGAACAAAGCTGGTGGAGGTGATGGAATTCCAGTTGAACTATTTCAAATCCTAGAAAATGATGCTGTGAAAGTGCTGGACTGAATATGCCAGCAAATTTGGAAAACTCAGCAGTGGCCACGGGACTGGAAAAGGTCAGTTTTCATTCCAATCCCAAAGAAAGGCAATGCCAAAGAATGCTCAAACTACCACACAATTGCACTCATCTCACATGCTAGTAAAGTAATGCTCAAAATTCTCCAAGCCAGGCTTCAGCAATATGTGAACCGTGAACTTCCAGGTGCTCAAGCTGGTTTTAGAAAGGCAGAGGAACCAGAGATCAAATTGCCAACATCCGCTGGGTCATCGAAAAAGCAGGAGAGTTCCAGAAAAACATCTATTTCTGCTTTATTGACTATGCCAAATCCTCTGACTGTGTGGATCACAATAAACTGTGGAAAATTCTGAAAGAGATGGGAATACCAGACCACCTGACCTGCCTCTTGAGAAATCTGTATGCAGGTCAGGAAGCAACAGTTAGAACTGGACATGGAACAACAGACTGGTTCCAAATAGGAAAAGGAATGCATTAAGGCTGTATATTGTCACCCTGTTTATTTAACTTATATACAGAGTACATCTGGAGAAGACAATGGCACCCCACTCCAGTACTCTTGCCTGGAAAATCCCATGGATGGAGAAGCCTGGTAGGCTACAGTCCATGGGGTCGCTAAGAGTTGGATACGACTGAGTGACTTCACTTTCACTGTTGACTTTCATGCATTGGAGAAGGAAATGGCAACCCACTCCAGTATTCTTGCCTGGAGAATCCCAGGGACGAGGGAGCCTGGTGGGCTGCCGTCTGTGGGGTCACACAGAGTCGGACACAACTGAAGTAACTTAGCAGTAGCACCAGCACAGAGTACATCATGAGAAATGCCGGGCTGGATGAAGCACAAGCTGGAATCAAGATTGCCAAGACAAATATCAATAACCTCAGATATGCAGATGACACCACCCTTATGGCAGAAAGTGAAGAACTAAAGAGCCTCTTGATGAAAGTGAAAGAGGAGAGTGAAAAAGTTGGCTTAAAGCTCAACATTCAGAAAACGAAGATCATGGCATCTGGTCCCATCACTTCATGGCAAATAGATGGGGAAACAGTGGCTGACTGTTTTTACTTGGGGCTCCAAAATCATTGCAGATGATGACTGCAGCCATGAGATTAAAAGACGCTTACTCCTTGGAAGGAAAGTTATGATCAACCTGGACAGCATATTAAAAAGCAGAGACATTACTTTGTCAACAAAGGTCCGTCTAGTTAAAGCTATGGTTTTTCCAGTAGTCGTGTATGGATATGAGAGTTGGACTATAAAGAAAGCTGAGCACCAAAGAATTGATGCTTTTGAACTGTGGTGTTGGAGAAGACTCTTGAGATTCCCTTGGACTTCAAGGAGATCCAATCAGTCCATCCCAAAGGAGCTCAGTCCTGAATGTTCATTGGAAGAACTGATGTTGAAGCTGAAACTCCAATACTTTGGCCATCTGATGCAAAGAGTTGACTCATTTGAAAAGACCCTGATGCTGGGAGGGATTGAGGGCAGGAGAAGGGGACAACAGAGAATGAGATTATTGGATGACATCAGTGACTCGATGAGTTTGAGTGAGTTTGATGACATCCATGACTCAAACATGAGTTTGAGTGAACTTGGGGAGTTGGTGATGGACAGGGAGGCCTGGCGTGCTGCAGTCCATGGGGTCGCAAAGAGTCAGACATGACTGAGTGACTGAACTGAACTGAGTGTAAATGATTTTTCAAGATACCTGCAACAGATTTGATGTGTCTGTGAAAATATCTCAGCCACAGGTACTATTGAGGTTTGTTACCTAAATTCATAATTTAAGGAAATGCTGCACCACACCTAGACATTTGTATAGCTAAAGATGTAATTTTTCCATCCAAATTCAAAGATCCCTTGAATTCTATCCAGGTAATGTGTGCCCAGTCACTCATCTGCATCCGACTCTTTGCAACCCTATGGATTGTAGTCTGCCAGTTTCCTCTGTCCATGGGCTTCTCCAGGTAAGAATACTGAAGTGAGTTGCCATGTTCTCCTCCAGGGGAGTTTCCTCATCCATGGGTCAAACCCACATCTCCTGCATCTTCTGCATTGCAGGCAAAAGTGTTCTATACAATTGGACCACTGGGGAAGCCCATCCAGGAAATAAACGAATCCTAAATGATAATAATAAATGATTCAAGGATCCTGACAGTCTATGAAAGTGATAGCATGTGAAATTTCACCAGATCTCCATTTCCTGTAGATTAAAGACCAAACTTTTAAGAATTGCATCAGAAGCCTTCAATGTGGCATTGGAGGGATAGGACTCAGAGCTGGTTTGCCTGGATTTAAATCCCAATTCAGCCACTAACAGGTTTGTGATCTAGGGCAAATGACTGCAAATCTCAATGCTTTAATTTCACATCTGCAAAATGGGGTAACAATAGTTTCCATACCATTGTCTGAAACTTTAAAGAAATCATTTTTGCATACAATAGTTATTACTAATACCTAGATGAAGCACAAGCTGTAATCAAGATTGCTGGGGGAAATTATCAATAACCTCAGATATGCATAGGACACCACTTTTATAGCAGAAAGCAAAGAAGAACTAAAGAACCTCTTGATGAAAGTGAAAGAGGAGAGTGAAAAAGTTGGCTTAAAACTCAACATTCAGAAAACTAAAATCATGGCATCTGGTCCCATCAGTTCATGGCAAATAGATGGGGAAACAATGGAAACAGTCTTTTCTTGGGCTCCCAAATCACTGCAGATGGTGACATGCAGCCATGAAATTAAAAGACACTTGCTCCTTGGAAGAAAAGCTATGACCAACTCAGACAGCATATTAAAAAGCAGAGACATTACTTTGTCAACAAATGTCCATCTAGTCAAAGCTATCGTTTTTCCAGTAGTCGTGCGGATGTGAGAGTTGGACTGTAAAGAAAGGAAAGCTGAGTGCAGAAGAACTGATGCTTTTGAACTGTGGTGTTAAAGAAGACTCTTGAGAGTCTCTTGGACTGCAAGGAGCTCCAACCTGTCTATCCTAAAGGAAATCAATACTGAATATTCATTGGAAGGACTGATACTGAAGCTGAAACTCCAATACTTTGGCTACCTGATGCGAAGAACTGACTCATTTGAAAAGACTGTAATGCTGGGAAAGATTGAGGGCAGGAGGAGAAGGGGACGACAGAGGATGAGATGGTTGGATGCCATCACCGACTCAATGGACATGGGATTGGGTGGACTCCAGGATTTGGTGATGGACAGGGAGGCCTGGTGTGCTGCAGTTCAAGAGGTCACAAAGAGTCAGACACGACTGAGCAACTAAACTGAACTGAACTAATCTCATTTCTCATTTCACTCACCCTCTACCTCCAAATGTGCTCAGGCATACTAATTGCCATGTCACAATTGTACCAAAATTGTTTCACTCCTACATGCCCTCACTCATAGCACGCCTTCTGTCTGAAGATGCTGTCCTAAATACCTTGCAGCCTTCCCTGTTCCTTTTTTCTATGTTTGTACTTTAAGACTCTATCAAGCCAACATGGCAATGTTTCTATGAAGCAATTTTATCTCATCTGGAACAAATTATCCAATTCCTTCTTTGAACCCTGTAACACTTCTTCTGACCAACAAATTCCAATATGTATTGACCCTGGCACTGTGAGGCATAATACACTGATGTACGTTTATCATAGCAAATGTTGACCTTGTAGACTTTTGAGACTTTTTCATTTCAACAAACGTCTCTTAAGGATAAATCCCATGATTTGATGATGAAGCCCCTGTGACAAGCCTAAAACCAGATGTATAGTGTAGTTACTTCTAAGGAATGAGTGAGTGGATGATGAATGAATAGATGAATGCATGGTATAGATACAATACAGGATTTTTCAAGTATTCACATGAAGACAGAGGTCAAAGAGCTGTGCTAACTGAAAACAAAAAAAAATTTTTTTAATCTGTCAGATGATTGACTCATAACTGCAATCTTTGCCCTGCCTTCTTCAGGAATTGCCATGCAGATGTATGTCTTCTTGACACATTATAATGATTTCTAACTGACTGGATTGCTGGGGAAATCAAGTGATATTATGCTGTATGAAATGTAACTCTGCATATGTAAATAATTAAACCATGACTTTAATGTGTTCTCTCAAAGTATTTCCCCTCACGCTGCCTTTCCTGGCACTTCCCCCATCAGTGTCACGGCCCTTCTCTGGATCAGTAAACATCCACACATCACTGGCTTCCAGAGGTCACTGAGCATTGGTTACTCAGAAAAGAAGGAATGGGGTGACTGGGTATCACTTCTATCCTTTTTCCTGACACAGACATGAGTTCCGAGTCAAGTTTTGAAGTCAGGCCCCTTAGGTTCTATTGCTGAATTAAGTTCAAATTCTGAACATGTTTACTCCATCCTTTAAGCCTTGATTTTTCTGGCTATTTCCATTTCCTCAGCTCCCATTCTCTCTAATCAAGCTTTAGTCTCTTTGGCTTCCATGTTGTTTAATGGTCATTCTCTGCTGGTATCTTAACCAACCTCTCAGCATCAACAGACACAGGAAAACACATTGTCCTTCTTAAGACACATTTTCCTCTCAGCTTCCTGTGACTTCACAATTTCTCTTAAATCCCTACCTGCTTTACTGGCCACTCTCTTTTAATTTCCTCTGCTGGATCCTTTATCTCTACCTAAACTTTAAATCTTGGAGAGACTTACAACTCAGGCCTGAATTATCTTTTCTTCTTTTTCTGTATCTAAGAATATCTCATTCAGTCCCAAGACTTAAACATCACCTGTAAATTAAAATGCTAATAACTCCCCAATTTATATGTTCAACCCTGACTGTTCTCCTGAATGCTAGACTGGTCTCCAACTTGACATGTTTACCAGGTGTCTAAAAGGCATGCCAAGCAAAACTCTGGATTTCCCTCAACTCAATCCCAATTAAGAAAGAAACATGCAAAAACCCCACTCTTCCCCCTGTTCATCCTCGTCTTAAGCATGACAAAACCTAACTGCTCAAGCTAAAAGCTATGAATCATTTTTCATTTCTCTTCCCATCACTCTCACCCACATTCATCCTACTCCCTAATAGCTCTACTCTCAAAACTTCTGTTTTATCTGTGCTGAAGACTGAATTGCTTTTGCTTCTACCACTAGCTTCTGAACCACTACTATCTTTCTTTTGGACTACTCATGATCTTGGACTCCTGAGATCTATTCTTTACGGTAGTCTTTTAAAATGATAAATCAGACCATGTCATTCTCTTATTCTGATCTCAGAATATATGCCAAATGCCTTTCCATTGCTTAAATGGCTTTATAGGTGCTGGCACTCAGCCATGATCTTATTCTCTAATTGAATACTGTCACCTTTGTTCACTCAGGTCCAGCCCAATTAGTGTTTTCCCTGTTACTCTTAGTTTATTTACATTTCCAAGATTTTATTATCACTACTCCTTTTTTTCTAGAATATTCTTTTCCTAGATATTTAGAAGTCCAAGTTTTCTAGTAGTTAAGTTTGAACTTAAAAATCACTACCTCTAAGCTTCCCTGGTTGTCTAGTGGCTAAGAATCTGCCTGCTGGGTGGAAGGGACATGGGATTGACCCCTGGCCAGGGAGCATCCTACATGCTGTGGGGCAGGTGGGCTTATGCACCACCATTACTGAGCTCACACGTGCCTAGAGCCGGTGCTCAGCAACAAAGAGTAGCCTCCACCCTGTGCAACTAGAGAAAGCTCAAGCGCAGCAACAAAGACCCAGCGCAGCCAAAAATCAATCAATCAATCAATCAATCTTTTTAAAAATCACGGCCTCAAAGAAGTATTCTCTCATAATTTTGTTTAATGTCCATCTTTATTGCACAACCCTATTTTATTTTCCATATGCTGCATATTACTATCTAAAATGATCTAATTTGTCTCCTTGTTTGTTATCCATGTCCCTGTCTAGACTTTAAGCTCCATCAGACCTGTGTCATGTTAAAAGCTGGAAAACTACCTCACATATAGTAGACATTCAGGGCTTATTGTTTAAATAACTAATTGATTGAAAGAATCAATGGCTGAATTTTGTTGCAGTATATGAATGACTATGAGGACTAAATGAGACGACACGTGTAAACTGCTTAGCATGCTGTCTACCGTATTATAAGTACTCAAAATGCTCAATAATAAAGCAAAAAAGTTAGCTTTTATTTTTAAGCTTTTTTTTAGCTTTCATTTTTAATAACTAGACTTTTTTTTTCCCCTCAAGAAGGGTCAAGTAATTCTACAGGAAAGATGGAAACATAAGGGTTCAAGTTTGAGAGCAAGTTAACTTTTGCAGTAAGGAAAAAGACCAGGTTGGAAAGGGACAGAAAAAGAAGCAAAACAGTGAGCCAAGATAGAGAGTTCTCAAGGCATTGATCCAGGAGATTAATTCTAGGGCAAAAAATGTTCACAGGGAAACCTTAAGGGAGCTGAATTACTGAAGACAAATCTGCCAACTTTTTAATTTTCTTAGCAATCATTTCTTCATTTCCCATCACCTTCTAAGAAAATATCAAATAATTTTAATCCAATTCTCCAACTTTGGCTTTAAAAAAAAAGAAAAACACTCCTTTTCTCACAGAAAGCTAACTTTGGTAGAGAGAAAGGGATGGGGGACAATGGAGCCCACAGAGAGGAGAACTTCTATATCTGATGATATCAAACACAATGTTTCACACTCTGGGAGTTTGCTTTAAAATACTTTCTACAGATTTGTGGTTTTCAAGGGGGAGGGCATTGAGGGAGGGAAGCAGTGAAATCTAAACAACAAAGTCCTACTGTATAGCACAGGGAACTATATTCAATATCCTATGATAAACCATAACGGAAAAGGGTGCAAAAATGTATCCATAAATGTAGAATGGAATCACCTTGCTGCACAGTAGAAATTAGCACAACACTGTAAATCAACTATTCTTCAGTAAAAAATTAAAAACTTAAAATGATTTTTCTAGTATGGTTTGCACCAGGCCTTCCCACATATGCAACTAAGCAGGCAATGATGGACACTGTGACCTTTCCCTACACTTTCCTGACCATATTTGAAAAGAACATGGAAGGACTTCCCTGGGGCTCTAGTGGTTAAGAATTTGCCTTGCGATTCAGGGGATGAGGGTTCAATCCCTGGTCGGGAAACTAAGCCCACAGACATACTGCAACTACTGAGCCCACTTACTCTAGAGCCCATGTACTGCAACGAAGACGCAGCACAATCAAAAAAAGGAAGAAAACAGATGGTCCAAGCTCGTGACCATTATTCATGGAAGTCCCATTCAAGCAAAAACACGTGGGAGGTGTGAGAAGCAGATATATTTTTCTTATTAATTGCCTTGAATCAGGCCACAGGGACCCATGAAGGAGCCATGAAGGGTCAGTATAATATGAAGGAGAGCAAAGTTTATTTAGGCATCCATTGTGCCATATTTGCCAGAGAAATAGCTACCATGAATTTTGCAAATGATCTATCAAAACTCAAGACACATTTAAGTCCCAGTAACAACATAACTAAAAGTGCCAAGAATTAGATCTCTCCCACCGAAACCTGTCACACATACATTCTGCCCAAATAGAGAACTGCACCCAAGCCTGGATTAGACTGTTAGCGACCTCAGCAGGCTTGATGTTAAAATACTAGGAAGTGCAGGTGAGACGCTATCTGCACCTTGTAAGTCTGAAAATATCACAGCAACACAGTGTTCCAAAAACTTTACTTGTTCTATAAGGTAATGTTTCTCCAAAGCTAAACCAAGTGAGATGGAAAAGGAAAACAGTGTAGGGATAAGATTAATCTTTTGACTCAAGACATATGAGAGTTCAGAATTCTACTCTGTTGAGTGGCTTGGAAAATGTGCTGAATTAGCACAGTGCCTGGCACTTAGTAGGGATGCTGTAAATGGCTGCTGATTGAAAGAACTTCTTTCAGTTCAGTTCAGTTCAGTCACTCAGTCATGTCCAACTCTTTGCGACCCCATTAATCGCAGCACGCCAGGCCTCCCTGTTCATCACCAACTCCCAGAGTTCACTCAAACTCATGTCCATTGAGTCAATGATGCCATCCAGCCATCTCATCCTCTGTCGTCCCCTTCTCCTCCTGCCCCCAATCCCTCCCAACATCAGAGTCTTCTCCAATGAGTCAACTCTTCGCATGAGGTGGCCAAAGTACTGGAGTTTCAGCTTTAGCATCATTCCTTCCAAAGAAATCCCAGGGCTGATTTCCTTCAGAATGGACTCGTTGGAAATCCTTGCAGTCAAAGGGAATCTCAAGAGTCTTCTCCAACACCACAGTTCAAAAGCATTAATTCTTCAGCCCTCAGCTCTCTTCACAGTCCAACTCTCACATCCATACATGACCACAGGAAAAACCATAGCTTTGACTAGATGGACCTTTATTGGCAAAGTAATGTCTCTGCTTTTCAATATGCTATCTAGGTTCGTCATCACTTTCCTTCCAAGGAGTGTCTTTTAATTTCATGGCTGCAGTCACCATCTGCAGTGATTTTGGAGCCCCCTCAAAATAACTGTTTCCCCATCTATTTCTCATGAAGTGATGGGACCAGATGCCATGATCTTCGTTTTCTGAATGTTGAGCTTTAAGCCAACTTCTTCACTCTCATCTTTCACTTTCATCAAGAGCCTTTTTAGTTCCTCTTCACTTTCTGCCATAAGCCTGGTGTCATCTGCATATCTGAGGTGATTGATATTTCTCCCGACAATATTGATTCCAGCTTGTGCTTCATCCAGCCCAGCGTTTCTCATGATGTACTCTGCATATAAGTGAAATAAGCAGGGTGACAATATATAGCCTTGATGTACTCCTTTTCCTATTTGGAACCAGTCTGCTGTTCCATGTCCAGTTCTAACTGGGGTTTCCTGGTCTGCATACAGATTTCTCAAGAGGCGGGTCAGGTGGTCTGGTATTCCCATGTCTTTCAGAATTTTCCATAGTTTCTTGTGATCCACACAGTCAAAGGCTTTGGCATAGTCAATAAAGCAGAAATAGATGTTTTTCTGGAACTCTCTTCCATTTTCAATGATCCAGCGGATGTTGGCAATTTGATCTCTGGTTCCTCTGCCTTTTCTAAAACCAGCTTGAACATCTGGAAGTTCACGGTTCACGTATTGCTGAAGCCTGGCTTGGAGAACTTCAGTAAATCTATCTACATAATGGAGATAAAAATCTACCCTACAGGCTTATCCCGAACATTAAGGGTAGGGTGGATAAGCTATTAGCCCCAAATGTATACCCAGTATATTGTTTCTGTAACAATTTTTCCTTACCCTCTTAATAATTATCTCCTTGTGATATACCCTTCTACTACTGTGTTGCTTAGGATTGTTAGGCCCTGCTATTTGTTTGAATTCTTTCATCTCCTCTTATGGATTCCTTAGGAGAGAAGACCAGAAGAGCTAGTATTACGTATTTATATCCCTGCTCTTCAGGCTTTACTGGAGACTTTGCCTGATTTCAAAGATATGTTTTTTCAAGTGTTTCCTGTCTTTATCCATAAACTGACTAAGCTAGGGATATAAGAAATTAACTCTTGGGACTTCCCTAGTAGTCCTGTGGTCAAGACTCATGTTTCCAACGCAGGGGGTGTGGTTTCAATCCCTGGTTGGGGAATTAAGATCCCACATGCTATGCAGTGCAGCCATAAAATAAAAAATAATAAAATAAAAAAATTAACTATTAATTACAGACAGCTAGAAATACAAGCATATAGAAATGTTATATGTCTCCTCATAGTTTACAAATTTCTCCAAAATATCTTTTCACTTAATGTTGCTCTTAAGTCTTTATAAGGATCAAAAATAACTCTGCAATCAAGGGAATTTTAGAGAATTCAGGTAGCTGGGTGCAAATCCAGTTGTGATGGTGATCTGCTTACATCATCTGTCACCCTTTTGAGCCTCAGTGTAGATTCAGTGAACCTGGCCAGTCAGGAAGCCAGTCCGTCTCTTGCCCAGCTTCATTCTTGTGAAAACTGGGCACTTAGACCGGAAGGAGGTAGGTCAGAAGTTCAGTTCAACTTTGTAAATATGCACTCAAACCTACTGGGGGTTGGGGACTGCAGACATCAAAGTGGGGAGGAAGAGGTCTCAGTCTTTAAGAGCCTTACTTTTCAGTGGGTGAAACACAGCCAACAAGGCATTGCACTGTAATAAAATAAATGTCAGCAGATAGGTGTTGACTGAGTCCTTGGGAGCCTAGAGGAAGGCATTGGACCGCATCACAGAGAAAGAGACACAATGGAAAGAAGGAAAATAGGAGTTAGTTCAGAAGATTCTGCTGATGGGAAGGGGTACTTCGCTTGGCAGGAATCAGGAAGCGGAGCAGCTTAGACTGGGGAGCCAATATGTACATATTGTGGTTCAGAAAGAAGAAGCCAGAATGTGTGGAGCTGGACTTAGACGTTCAGGCAGGAGTGGCCTGTATGTCCCTCTTTTTGCTTCCACTGCCCTGTTTTACTGTTGGACGCCTGACTCATCTCTAGGCTCCAGTCTTATCTCATATATTGCTTCACTGCACAGTGTAATTCTTTTTATTAAAAAAATTTTTTTAATTTATTTTTAAATTTTATTTATTTTAATTGTTTTTTTAAAATAAATTTTTATCTGAGTTTATTTGCTTTACAGTATTGTATTAGTTTCTACTGTACAGCAAAATGAATTAGCTATAACGTATACATGTATCCCCCTCTTTTTGGACTTCTTTCCCATTTTGGTCACCACAGAGCGCTGAGCAGAGCTCCCTATACTATACAGTAGGTTCTCATTAGTTACCTATTTCATACATAGTGTAAGTATGTATCAATCCCAATCCCCCAACTTGTCCCACCTCCCCTTGGTATATGGTACAAAAGTGCAAGTACCTTTCCCTGCTTGGTATCTGTGTTTGTTCCCTGCATCTCTGTCTCTATTTCTGTTTTGCAAATAGGTCATATATACTATTTTTTTCTAGATTTCACAAATATCCGTTAATATACAGTATTTTTCTCTTTCTGACTTACTTCACTTTTTGAAAGTTTCCAGGCCCATCCACATCTCTACAAATGATCCAGTGTCGTTCCTTTTTATGACTAAGTACCATAGTGTAATCCTTACGTGACCTTAGGCTGCGTCTCTTGCCTCCTGAAGATACTTTAGTGGATATCTATTGTCTCTAGAATAAAGCTCAGGCTCCAAGCATATCCACCCAGATCAGATCAGATCAGATCAGTCGCTCAGTCGTGTCCGACTCTTTGCGACCCCATGAATCGCAGCACGCCAGGCCTCCCTGTCCATCACCAGCTCCCGGAGGTCACTCAGACTCGCATCCATCGAGTCAGTGATGCCATCCAGCCATCTCATCCTCTGTCGTCCCCTTCTCCTCCTGCCCTCAATTCCTCCCAGCATCAGCACGGTCTTTGTTCTCTTTTCCAGCTTCATCTCCTACCAGCTATCATTTCCATTATACGGTCCAGTATTTGCATTTTACAATCAATCTCTCATTTCTTGGCCTTGTTTATACTGCTCCATCGGCTCTAACACTCCCTCGCCCATCTCTGTTATAGACTCAGTGGAGGTCAGGCTTCCTCTGAGAATCCTTTGATGTCAGTGCTCCCCAACCTCACCCCCTTTCCCTGCCACTGCAGTTCTCAGTCTGGTTTAAATCTCCCCTCCTCTCTGTGGCCACATTGTGATCCTGCGTCACGTTTCCTACTGTCCCCTCCAGGGATGTAAGTTTCTTGAGTAGTAGGGCTTCCCCTTGGACATGTTCATATCATCAGCTGTGCTCCATTTCCAGTTGGGCTGCTTCTCCTCTGTTTGTCCCTCGATGCCCACTCTTCACCCCCTCCTGGCCTTGTACCTTGGGAGCCTGTGCTGTATTTTTTTTTTTTTTTTATTGGAGGCTAATTACTTTACAATATTGTAGTGGTTTTGCCATACATTGACATGAATCAGCCATGGGTATACATGTGTTCCCCATCCTGAACCTCCCTCCCGCCTCCCTCCCCAACCCATCCCTCAGGGTCATCCCAGTGCACCAGCCCTGAGCACCCTGTCTCATGCGTCAAACCTAGACTGGCGATCTGTTTCACATATGATAATACACATGTTTCAATGCTATTCTTTCAAATCAGTCGACCCTTGCCTTCTCCCACAGAGTCCAAAAGGCTGTTCTATACATGTGTCTCTTTTGCTGTCTCACATATAGGGTCATCGTTACCATTTTTCTAAATTCCATATATATGCATTAGTATACTGTATTGCTGTTTTTCTTTCTGACTTACTTCACTCTGTATAACAGGCTCCAGTATTTGACTGCCAGTTGTGTGGGCCTATGGGAGGCCCCTGCTGCAGCGTGAAAGTTAAGAGGCTAAGATCTAAAAAGGAATCAGGCTGCTGTGAATTGTCCGTGTCCCTCTCTTTAAGGCCATGGTTTCCTCCCAAGAGGTCTCCATATAGCTCCCTTTGTGGGTTCTTGTAACTGCTTCTGACTGTCATCCCTTTAGGACTAGGAGTGGTGATGGTGCCTCACTGTGACTAAGATCCAGAATTTTTTAAAAATGAATTTATTTATTTTAATTGGAGGCTAATTACTTTACAATATTGTGCTGGTTTTTGCCATTCATTGACATGAATCAGCCATGGGTGTACATGTGTCCAACCCTCCCTGAACCCTCCTGCCACCTCCCTCCCTACCCCATCCCTCTGGGTTGTCCCAGAGCAGCAACTTTGAGTGCCCTGCTTCGTGCATCAAATTTGCACTGGTCTTCTACTTTACATATGGTAATGTACATGTTTCAATGCTCTTTTCTAATGTCGTCCCCTCGCCTTCTTCCACATAGTCCAAAAGTCTGTTCTTTACACCTGTGTCTCTTTTGCAGTCTTGCTTATAGGGTCATCATTACTGTCTTTCTAAATTCCATATATATGTGTTAATATACTGTATTGGTGTTTCTCTTTCTGGCTTACTTCACTCTGTATAATAGGCTCCAGCTTCACGCACCTCATTAGAATTAACTCAGATGCTTTCTTTTTATAGCTGAGTAATATTCCATTGTGTATATGTACCACAACTTCCTTATCCATTCATAGGACCCAGAAATCTACACTATATCTTTTTAGTGTCCTTGTCCCAGCCCATATCTTTGTTCATGATCCCTTTATCAAACTCTATGCAAATCACCTCATTTAAATGTACAGTCAGCTGACACACCAGCACATATTAATAGAAGTGACTTTAATAGACCTTTTATTTATTTAAAAAAAAATTTTTTTTAAGTATGAAAGTATGATAACATATTTACAGGAGACTTGGAAAATACAAAGTTACATATAGTTTCACTACATATTACAGATTTTTTTAAGTAGATAAATTAAGATTTTTAGTTGAAGTTTCAATATCAAACTCTCAGAAATTAATAGAATGAATAGACAGAAAATTAGAAGGAAATAGTAGGCTTGAATAGCTCTATGAACCAATTCAACATAATTAAGATATATACAATTTTCACACAATCTCTCTCTCTCTCTTTTTTTCTCTCTCTTTAGTTGCTAAGTCATGTCCGACTCTTGCCACCCCATGTACTATAGCTTGACAGGTGCGATAGCAGGATATAAATTCTGTTCAATCTCCCATAGACTATAAACCAAAGGGTATATCCTGGAACAGAAGGAAATAGCAATCCACTCCAATATTCTTGCCTGGAAAAATCCCATGGACAGAGGAGAGCCTGGAGGGCTACAATCCATGGAGTCACAAAGCGTCAGACACAATATAGCTACTAAATAACAAGAACAGACCTTTTAAAAGGAAGAAAAGAAAGAAGGAAGGAGGGAGAATAGGAAGGAAAGAAAAAGGAGAAAATAATAATATCTTTAAGGGAGATATTTCTTGAGCTGGCCTCCCTCTGCACTTTTCATATTCGTGATAATTTACTCTGTTAAGTTGGTGCTTTAACTCTTCTTTGTCATCTCTAGTGGTGTGGTTTGTGAAAACTTCCCTGAGAAGATGCTGCAAGTTCTGACTTCCCAAACGGAGGAGAAAACGAGAAGGTCAGAACCTTCAGAGAGAACTTCACATGCTCCAGCCTGAGTGCAAATATAACCCTGGTGCCACCACGGAGCAGCTCCTACAAGAAAGGAGGAGCCACAAGGGAACTTCTGAGAAAGACAGAATCAGACCTGGAGGGCAAAAGGGAAATGAGGGTTCATGCAACAGAAGGAAGGATTCATGGGACCGGAAGACTACACTGCTAACTGAAGCTGGGAGAAAATGAATTAACCACAGACCAAAATAAATTATTAAAAACTAGTCACCATTGTTCCTGTTCAACTTTTCTGAAGATGATGAATGTTTTTTATAATGGCTGCATGTGAAGAATTTGACTTGCAACTCCGAAGCCTCTGAGCTATGAAACCCCCAGGGACCCCCAGCTTAGGCGGGCAGCCTGGCAGGAGACCATCCATGACACAATGATGCTGCTGTTACAGGGTCTCAGGCCTCAGGGAAGAGGAAAAAGCATGAGTTATGGCCTTGTCATTCTCTTCTCCCCAAAGACTACAGCAACTACTTCAGCACCATTTTCTCCCAATTCAAAAGCCCAGTGGTGAGTTTGCAGTTCAACGTATCATTCAACTTGCCATAAAAACCCTCATTATTCATAATTTTTATACATAAAAAGGCAATTGATATTGCTAAATAGGAATATGAAGGCATATTGTCACATTTTGTTCACCACTGCAGCTGAATGATTTATCACTGTACCTGTGTGTCAAATCCCTTCAGTTGTGTCCGACTCTTCGCGATCCTGTGAACTGTATCCTTCCAGGCTCCTCTGTCCATGGGACTCTCCAGGCAAGAACACTCGAGTGGGTTACCATGCCCTCCTCTAGAAGATCTTTCTGACCCAGGGATCAAACCCAGGTCTCCTGCATAGGTGGCAGTTTCTTTACCACTTAGCGCCACATCATTGCTGACTTAAAATCACCACTCCTCAAAGTATTACAAAGGTGAATTTTTAACATGAACCTGGGATTTTTCTACACTACATATCCTTTGAACCCTGACCTTCTCGGCTGAAACATGCCTGGAACAGATAGAAAAAGACCCAAAGCCCAGGATCCAAGTATCACTGGGAATTCCAGCCCACTGAGAAGTGTTTGCATCTCTGTTCCTTGACCAGAAAGCAGCTGAAGGGAACTGACTTGGAGCAGTAACTACAAGTTTTTTAAATGCTATCAAAAGTTGCACATAGATCCATGTTAAAAACACCTAAGGGATGTTCACACTTTTAGGCAGGTGTGTAAGCCTGGGGCTCTAACAAATCAGGGACAAGGGCCATGGAGGTTGCTCAGGTGGTCTTGAACATGTCTCTCTCAGATTAATTTGAACATTCCTTCCACATCTGTATGGCTTGGCAGCAAGCTGAAAATATGTTTCTGTCATCCAGTCCTTCAAGGGCTGCTATCTTCCCATAAGCTGTAATGAGTCCCACAGTCAAAGACTGCATGGTGTGCAAACTTCCCAACACCTGCACTCTTCAAATCCTGCCTTTGACTTCTGCAAGAGTATTTGTCACTTCATTGGCATTGAATAATACAAACATTCTTGTGACCTGGAAAGTTTCAAACAAGGGCCCAAAAAAGAATGAAAGTAAAGGAAACTCAGCCTAAGATGGAGAATTAAGAACTTTCTCCCTTTCAAGATATTGAAAGGACTTCACTCATTAGTGGAGGAAAACTAGGCTCGCATTCGGATATTACTTTAGTCTGGAAAACACTATTTTGTTACATTAACATCTGTGCTAATTATTATAATAGCCCTGCATTTATACAAGTAACAAATCAATTGTAATGAGCTGAACAAAAGAATCGAGGTAGAATTCTTCCCTATAAATATGCTCCTGTCAGTGCAGTCAAAACACAGTGCCAACACACCGCCAGGGTCAGGAAACAACAAATTTTAAAACGAATCTGTCCTTTTCATCTCTTTCATTGGTTGTGTGTGTAGGAAATCAGATGAAAAGCGAAGTCTAGGTCCACCTGGATTTTTGAAGGATGGTTATACTTACAGCCCTGGCAAGCTGTTGGTATTTTGTAACATGTCCAAGTCTGATTAGGTGGAGAGGTGAAGAGTTTTGAGTGTTACACAAGGGGCCTCAATTTGAATCTTGGAATGTAAACAAAAGGATTTTATAGTGGCTCATATTTTTCTTTTAAAAAGAGTGATGGATTGTCTTAGAAGTTAATCAATCCCCATTTTTAAAATGGTTCACCAACTGATAAACTCAAGCACGGAAGAAACAGTTTTCATTGTAAAGGAAATCCACAGACTTAGATAAAAGGGACCTTAAAAGATGTCTCTGCAGAGGGTTAAGTTTGTTCAAGTTGCTTACACATGCATTTCTCTATTTCGTCCTTGTAACCTGGGAAGTAGGTATGAAAGGTAATAGTCTGCTTAAGAGGTTCAGAAAGGTTACAATCTTTGTGATCTCCAGAAGGTCACAGTACTAATTAGTAGTTGAACTATTTCTAGAACCTAGATCTTTATGCACCTTGTTTATCGCAGTGCGTTTTCTCCTGATAGGTTATTTATCTGTCAGGTCATTTCTGGTACTTTATGCTGAGAGGACCCTGGGAAGATTATTCTATATTTAGGCTGTTGGCATGTGTTGCTGTCTATACAAACACATCTTTAGAGTCTCTCAGAAATGAGGAGTTGCTTCTGTTCCACCAGCAAAATGAATAGTGGAGGGAGAGGGAGAGATATCATTCAAGTTTGAGAACTGTTGAATATAAGCATCTCAGTGTGTCTGTGCATGCACATGTGTATGTGTATGTGTGTGTGTGTCAAATGTGTGCAAGACAGAGGGGGAGACTCTTAAGAGATTGCATCATAACACATTACAGCCTATAATAGATGATGTAGTGCCGTATGTCTCACAAAATGTGAATTACCCAGATGTCACAGGTCAATCAAAATCAGGGTGGCTGAAATGTGTGTTGAAGTATAGGAGATTAAAATATTATGCCTAGCACTGTATAATACATCATGGAAAAAATCCTTCTAAGTATAAATTAGCTTTACTGCTTGAGTATAAAATCTTCCTTTTGGTTATTTATGAAGCTTCATTTTGAAGATTGCCTTCACTGACTAACAAGCAAATCAGAACTTGTCATGTGCAAATCTTGTGAAGACTGCAAGGCCAATCTATAATTAGCCTCAAAGGAGTGTGACCAAATTGTGTAAAAGAAAGAAAGAAAAACACTATGAAAAGGAAATCAGAGGACCGAAAGAGGTCAGGGTGTGGTCAAACCATGGGAACCCTTTAACTTCACATTTTTCCTGACATGGCTATGTTCAAAGTCTCTAGAAAAAGTGAAATTATGAAACAAAGATTCCTATTCTGCTATTCAAAGGGCTGCTATTGTTCCTAGATCAAAGAATCTGGTGATGAAGAGAAGTTTATACTGCTCTGAGTATGAAAAATATTCAAATTGGGAACAACAACAAAAAAAGCTGGCAGCAGGAACAAATAAGAGTGAGGAGGAGAAAGGTCTAGAACAGTGACTTTGCCCCATAACAAGGGCTTCATGAATACCTGCTGAGTGAGTGACTGAGTCAGTGAGGCCACAGCTCTGTTCCCTTAGAGGTATCATCCACCCCACCCTTCAAGAGACCTTTGTTCTCTCTCTTCCCCTAATTGTCTTTCTACTTTAAAAATCTGAAGCAAGATTCTGGCGCTACAATTTACCCTTTGGCTAATCATGTATGGAGTGCCCTGAAGTCATTTTTTCATTTCCTGCAAGGCACATACCGCCCTTTCCACCACAGAGAGTCTGGCTTATGAGGTCAGATGGTTCTCACAGATGACATGTAGGAGAAAATTCCCAACTAATTGCCCTTGTTTAAACCCTCCCCCGTGTCAGTCTCCAGAGATGGGATCCTGATCTCCATAGGGACCATGACATAAGTAGGGTCTGTCAAGGCTGTAGTTAATGAACCCTGTTGAGATCATCCCCTGGCAGGGTTGGGTATGAGCAGACCCTGGGTGTGAAGGCTTCAAGGGGGAAAACCCAGGAAGTGGTCAAATGACTCAGTGGTGGCACTTTGTTGAGTCAGGCCAGAGAAATGATACTGTGATGTTTTAATGTACAATGGAAGACACCAAGTTTCAAAAGAGTTTTTTTTTTTTAATGTCTATTGTCCACGAGGTCCTGGGACCCCTCCCTTCTCTTTTCTATCTTTTCATCATTTAATGGTAGAATTTGTGACTTCAGACTGGCTGATACATTCCAACCAGTGTGTCCATAAGAAATTGACAAAGAAAGAAAGAAATTAGCTGCTCAGTGGAACTGAAAGGATCCCCACTTTACCCTCATTATCTATAAACGTGTAATTAGTTTAAAAATATTTATTGAGCACCTAGAATGTGTCAGGAATTCTGCTGATTATTCGTTCATATTGAGGCAATCTGCAACCCATATTCTCCTGAAGATGTTTTCAGGGATTATCATATGCCCTTTTAAATTATCAGCTCTCTGAGAAGCATCATTAAACGAATATCTTAATCTTGACACTTGAGTGAAGTTAGTTTCTATGTAATTCATATAGAGAAGAGGAAAGGCGATGGAGAAAAGGAAATAAGTCCTTAATAATAGAGCATTTTGAGTGTCTCCCAGAATTGAACAGGCAATAAGTAAAGACCTGATAAGAGCGCAGTGATGGGACTCATATCTATGATACATTCACTCATCTGGATGTTAAGTTGCTAAAACAAAGAGGGCCTAACCACAGAGCCAATTTTCCTAACATCTGTACTACTTCTTGGTATGAATATATACCTTTTTGTGGTCCTTGTGTCCAGTAAATCTTTCTAGATGATAAAATACTTAAAATATTTTTTTCTACGTTAGTAAAAGAATGGTTTCAATGAAGACACACTAGCTCAGAAGGTCTAAACTGTGTTGGTTCTAATAATTGTTCCTAGGAAAACAAATATTCTTGGAGTGATTTTCTTACTCATTTACTAGACAGGATAATGGTTCTCAGAAATATTTACATCCGAAGCCTCCAAACCTGTGAACACTTAAACTTACATGGCAAAAGGAAATTTACAGATGGAATTAAGTTAATGATCTTGAGACGGGGAGATTGTCCTGAATTATCCGGGCAGATCTAATGAAATCTCAAGGGTTCTGATAAAAGGGACACTAGGATCAGACTCTGGAAGAGGAGATGGGACGAGAGGATCAGAGGCTGGAGGACGAAGATGTACTTTGAAGATGGAGGATGGGGTCATGAGCCAAGGAGAGAAAGAGGCCTTGAGAAACTGAAAGAGACAACAGATAAGACTCTTTTTGAACCTAACCTCCAGAATTGTGAGACAATAAATTTGTGCTATTTTAAGTCACTACGTTTACAGCAATTTATTACAAAAACAATGGGAAATTTGTATTAGTATGTTCCGTAGCAGAAGCTGGATAATTGATATCCTTTAGGAAGAAACACAAGCTGGAATCAAGATTGCCGGGAGAAATATCAATAACCTCAGATATGCAGATGATACCACCCTTATGGCAGAAAGTGAAGAGGAACTAAAAAGCCTCTTGATGAAAGTGAAAGTGGAGAGTGAAAAGGTTGGCTTAAAGCTCAGCATTCAGAAAACGAAGATCATGGCATCTGGTCCCATCACTACATGGGAAATAGATGGAGAAACAGTGGAAACAGTGTCAGACTTTATTTTTCTGGGCTCCAAAATCACTGCAGATGGTGACTGCAGCCATGAGATTAAAAGACGCTTACTCCTTGGAAGGAAAGTTATGACCAACCTAGATAGCATATTCAAAAGCAGAGACATCACTTTGCCAGCAAAGCTTCGCCTAGTCAAGGCTATGGTCTTTCCTGTGGTCATGTATGGATGTGAGAGCTGGACTGTGAAGAAGGCTGAGCGCCGAAGAATTGATGCTTTTGAACTGTGGTGTTGGAGAAGACTCTTGAGAGTCCCTTGGACTGCAAGGAGATCCAACCAGTCCATTCTGAAGGAGATCAGCCCTGGGATTTCTTTGGAAGGAAGGGGGATTTCTTTGGATTCCAGTATTTTGGCCACCTCATGCGAAGAGTTGACTCATTGGAGAAGACTCTGATGCTGGGAGGGATTGAGGGCAGGAGGAGAAGGGGACGACAGAGGATGAGATGGCTGGATGGCATCACTGACTCGATGGATGTGAGTCTGAGTGACCTCCGAGAGCTGGTGATGGATAGGGAGGCCTGGCGTGCTGCAGTTCATGGGGTCGCAAAGAGTCGGACACGACTGAGCAACTGATCTGATCTAATCTGATCTGAATCTCATTCAGGCTTCCCAGATGGCTCAGTGGTAAGGAATCCATCTGCCAATTCAGGAGACATAGGTTTCATTCCTGGGGCAGGAGGATCCCCTGGAGAAGGAAATAGCAACCCACTTCAGTATTATTTTCTGGAGAATTCCATGGACAGAGGAGCCTGGCAGTCTACAGTCCATGGGGTTGCAAAAGAGTCAGACATGACTTAGTAACTAAACAACAATTTTATTCATTTGTCAAATATTGCTATGCTGTCTGCCATGTCTGCTAATACTCTGAGAGTTGAGGATATAGGACTAAGCGGCTAACTGCTAAGTCGCTTCAGTCGTATCCGACTCTGTATGACCCTATAGACGGCAGCCCACCAGGCCCCGCCATCCCTGGGATTCTCCAGGCAAGAACACTGGAGTGGACTGCCATTTCCTCCTCCAATGCATGAAAGTGAAAAGTGAAAGTGAAGTCTCTCAGTCGTGTCCGACTCTTAGCGACCCCATGGACTGCAGCCCACCAGACTCCTTCGTTCATGGGATTTTCCACGCAAGAGCACTGGAGTGGGGTGCCGTTGCCTTCTCTGGAGAACTAAGCTAAATGGACACAATTTCTGTTCCACTAAGTTTACAATCTATATGGGGATAGGATTATGTTCATTTACAGAAGTGAAAATATGGATTTCTCCAATGCAAACATTAAAGTGGTTGTTTGTGTGGGAAAACGAAACAACTGGATAACAATTTTTTTTCACTTTTTAACAAGTTGGTGTCCCTTGGTGACTCATTACATTTTAATGTCATAATTAAGTTGTATTATAATTATGACTGTGGGTGTCTGCTTGTCCAACTCTGACTCTGCTTTCTTTAAAATCTAGGGCCAGAGACCTACTGTACAGCATGTAGAACTCTGCTTCATGTTATGCGGCAGCCTGAATGGGAGTGGGGTTTAGGGGAGAATGGAGTATGTTATGACTGGGTCACTTCACTGTTCACCTTAAATTATCGCAAAGTTATTTGTTAATTGGCTATACCCCTACACAAAATTAAAAATTGAAAAAAATCTAGGGTCAGAGAGATAAATTAAGTATCTTAAAAGTCTTATGATTCTTTACTTAATTCTCCTGAAGCTATCTATATGCAAAAGATACCTTAACTAATAGTTGGCTAAGTAAATCTTGAGCACTCAAGGCTTTTGTGACGAGACATTCAAAATTAAAAGAAAGCATATTATGATGGATGGAAAGCATTCCTGTACTCAAAAATGTTCGTAAAGTTAAGTTTCAGGGCCTCTCACTTAAACAGCTTACATCCAAGGCTCTGAGAGAGGTTCTAGAAAGGTGTACCCATGGCCACCAGTCTTTGTAAAGTTTGAAACAATTAGATATTAACCAAAGATATTTTGGATAAGGCAGCTCTTTCCACTCCAGTTCCCAGTCCTGCCTATTTGTGTGTTCAGTCATGTCCAGCTCTTTTACAACCCCAACTGTAACCCAGCAGGCTCCTCTGTCCATGGGATTTCCCCAGACAAGAATATTGGAGTGGGTTGCCATTTCCTTCTCCAGGGAAATCTTCCTGACCTAGATTTCAATTCTGTATCTTCGGCAAATCCTGTATTGGCAGGAGGATTCTTTACGCAGTGAGCCACCTGGGAAGCCCATTCTTGGTTTTACTTTCACCCATTCATATGGTGTTGATGTGGTCATGGGGACTTCTTGGATCTAGCTCAGGTGAATCTGGGTAATAGATGCATGTTTTTGATTCCATGGGATCTATCAATGTCGTTCAAGGCAGATCCATGTGTAACTGACTTCCGACATTCATCCCAGCATAGTATTGGGTTCCAGGTTTCCTCCCTCCCACTGTGTTGACCTTCCTGGTGTTATGCTCTGAAGATACAGGGTCAGAGGTTTTATTTGATATGAATATATCCCTCAAAATATCCTTTGGGCTTCCCTGGTGGCTCAGAAAGTAAAGAATCTGCCTGCAATGTAGGAAATGTGGGTTCAATTCCTGGGTCGGGAAGATCCCCTGGAGAAAGGAATGGCTACCCACTCCAGTATTCTTGCCTGAGAAATCTCATGGCTGGAGGAGCCTGGCAGACTACAGTCCATGGGGCCACAAAGAGTCAGACATGACTGAGCGAGTAGCACATACACATATATACATATTCCTCAATACTGATCACGGGCTGTATGTGGAAAAGAAAGGACAGCCAAGGTTTGAAATGTATGGAATCCAAGGGAGATGGGGTGGGGGGGCAGCTCAGGATGGGGAACACATGTACACATGGCTGATTCATGTCAATGTATGGCAAAACAACTACAGTATTGTAAAGTAAGTAGCCTCCAATTAAAATAAATAAATTTAAAAAAAAGAAATGTATGGAATCCAAAGTTACTCTATGAGTAATTCTGTAACATGTAAATTTCTAAATAGGAAACTGAGTTCTCCTTGTTGTTTAGTCATATAGAAGCTCTCTCCAGTAAAGAATATACCTAATAATGGTGTGTATACAACTACAAATACACTACACATTTTGTCTTTCTTGATGTGAATTTCATGAAATAGAATTTGTCAGAATTCCTGTGCTTGTATGGCACAAACTGGTAGTGACATTACCCAGATTTGTCAAGTTGTTGATGTTTTGTGCATTTCAGCTATTAATTAAAAAATCAATCAACTACTCTAAAAGAATGGTTGACTTATTTTTGAATTAAAAGGCAATCTGAATTATGTAGGGGAAAATGGAACTAAAGTATTGTGGAGATTATCAGATAGTTCATTAAGAAAAATATTACCTGGCTTCTAAGGATTTTAGGATATTTGTGGTACTTACCCTCCTGCCACTTATTATTTGACATGATTTCGTTTCCCATTTGAAATAAATAAATATTTCTGACATCGAATCCACAATTGTGTATTTTTAGAAGTGGTACCCTCAAAATGTTTGAGTTTCAGGGCCCATGGAGACACCCTACAGGGCAAGTAAGTGGAGAAAGAAGAGAGGTATTTACTTGATTGGGGAAAGCTTGTGGTATGTGTCCTCATTCATCACAGAGAGAGCAGGACTGCGTGATCTAATGGAGTGAGGCTGTGCCAAGTGTGTCCCTGAGTGGAGCTGGTACTTTTCCTGTCCAGTGCATGTTTGAACTTGACCAAAGAAAATGGGATGGAGTTCTGGATTGAAGGTCAGGAAACAATACCTTGAATGAGCAAATCTTCATTTGAGAACTTTGAATGAGTTCCCAGAATCTTTTCATGTCTTAGTTTCCTTATCCATAAACTGTTGTGTTTAAGAGCATAAGTTCTAAAGTCAGAACACCTAGGGTCAAAGTAGTCATTTTGCCACTGACAGAGTGACTGTGGAGAAAGACACATTTTTGCTAAGGTTTGGCTCCATCATCCATAAGCAAAATAAGGAAATAGTAATCTTACCTGACTTGATAGACGTGAGTTTGAGTGAACTCCAGGAGTTGGTTATGGACAGGGAGGCCTGGTGTGCTGCGATTCATGGGATCTCAAAGAGTCGGACACGACTGGGTGACTGAACTGAACTGAACTGAATCTGACCTCAGGGAAGCCTTGGCATGCTGCAGTCAATGGAGTCGCAAAGAGTCAAACATGACTGAGCAACTGAACAACAACAACAACCTTATCTCGGAGGCTTTTGCAAAGATCAAATGGCATAGTGACTGTAAAAAGGTCAGCACAAGGCTGAGCAAACAGTAAGTGCTCCATCAATAAATGTATAAATAATATTGTCAAATAATAATTATAAATAAATTATAAATAAAGACTATTTTTCTACATAAAGAAACTCACAACTATTATCTGATGTCTTTCTCACTCAGAGAAATGATAGAAGGGAGAAGTAATTAAATAGCATCAAAAAAAAAAAAAAAGGAATAAGACTAGAATTAAATTGTACCATAAGTATCATAGGTTGATATATGTGGAGGTTAATTGTCTGCTAAAGTGCTCATCTGTTGTTGCAGGTCACAGGACTTGGCCAGCGTGTGTGTGTGTGTGTGTGTGTTCGTGTGTGTGTATCTGTTGGGGGACAAGTGGACCGCAGACAGGGAAGGGCCAGCAGCTGGCCTGCTGGGGATGTCTGGTCCACTTCTGTTGCCGGACTCCTGCTGCCCCACCATGTGGGCATCTGCTCAGGTGTCTAGGACCCTACCTTTCAGGACCTATTATTTGAGGAAGTTGTCTTGTACTCCGTGCTGTGCTGAGTCCCGAGGCAGGTGCAAGCCCTTAGCCCCATCTCCTCTTCTCAACCAAAGCTGGCTCAGAAACCTCCACACACTATCCCATCCATCAGCCCTGAAGATGCTACAATATTCTCAGAGATGTGGGCAAAATTATGCTCACCCCAGCCTACCACTGGTGTTAAGAAGGAAATGAGCAGAACAGAAGAGATTTATGGTGTGGGCAAAGAGAGGAATCTCTAAGGGTGAGGTTTTCTACTCTTTTGGGGAAAAAGAATACAAGCGGACATTTTACCTATCAAGTCTAACGATTCTGTTTCTTCACTAGGTTTACTACTTTTGAAAACAAAGGTCTCTTGAAATTCAAAACCGAATTTTGAACTAAAAACAGAATAGTGTTTTTGATACTGTTACAGATGTGTCACGTGCATAACGATTAACCACCTTCACGCAGTTGCCTCATTTAAACCTCACAATCATCTCCCAGTTAGGAACTGCAGGCTGAGTGTCCACTGTTTATATATCGGGAAACTAGTGCTGTAAGGTTAGAGTAGTGGCCTGAGGTTGCCCGATGGAGGCCTGTCACCTTGCCTTCCCACAGATAACACAGAGGCTCAGATGAGTGAGGACACTGAGTCTGGACACAGCTTTTATGTGTGTGAAATTATGTGAACATTCATGAAGCAGTAACTTCTTTCCTCTTCTGATCTTTCTCCCTTTCCCTCCAGTGGTCAGAGCAGAGAAGAAACTGCAGGGCCCTAGATCAGAAGGGCTCCACAAGGGGACAGAAAACATCTTCTGATTGTCCTAGAGCCCCGCTCCTAGGAGTATGTGGATGGATGTTAGGATATTCAGTTCAGTTCAGTTGTCACTCAGTCGTGTGCAACTCTTTGCAATCCCTTGGACTGTAGCAGGCCAGGCTTCCCTGTCCATCACCATATTAGGATATCAGGATATTAGATCAGCTGGTGAAGAAAACACAGTGGCAGAAAGATTTCCCTTCTAGACTTTGGAAGGGTTTCTTTGGGATTGTAGGGAGGAAACACAGAGAGGACAAGTTAGCCCTGAGGGGAGAGTGGCTGAGAATGTGTAAAACGGCAGAGCCAGGGAGAGATAACAGGAAGCTGGGTAGGGAATTAGCATTCAGGCATATGGGACAAAGAGCGGCCCAGCCAGGACTCTTCTGGCCTTAGCAAGCCAAGGAAGCAGCAGCAAGTTCCTGCCCCTCAAAGGTGTCACCCAGCCAGCAGGGGAGCCACAGGCCTGAAGGTGTCTCAAGGACCAAGAGTTGACAGTCTCCCCATGGGTGTCTATGTGGAGCCGACGCCAACCCCCACAGGGCCTTGGACTTCATCCTGACCTTTGCAAACACTTGCCACAACTTCAGGAAGGAAGGGCCCCATTATTCAGCCATTTAAAGGAACAAAGTTGGGTCATTGTAGAGACCAAGAGTCTCTACAATGGAAAGATGGACCTAGAGTCTCTCCTACAAAGTGAAATAAGTCAGAAAGGGAAAAACAAAACTATTTGTTAACGAATAGATGTGGAATCTTGAAAAATGGTACAAATAAATCTATTTACGGGGCAGGAATAGAGATGCAGATGTAGAGAAAGGATGTGTGGGCACAGGGGTGGGAGGAGGGTGGGATGAAGGGAGACTGGGGTTGATGTATACACACTGCCATGTGCAAAAAGATAGCTAGTGGGAAGCCGCTGTATAGCACAGGAAGTTCAGCTTGTTGCTCTGTGAAGACCTAGAAGGGTGCGATCAGAGGGTGGGTAGGAGGGAGGTCCAAGAGGGAAGGGATATATGTATACATAGAGCTGATTCACTGCATTGTACGGCAGAAACTAACACAGCATTGTAAAGCAACTACACCCACCCCATCAAAAAAAAAAAAAAAAGAAGCCCCGAAGTTGGATAAATGACAAGGTCCTATTATATAGCACAGGGACCTATATTCAATGTCTTGTGATAAACCAGAATGGAAAAGAACATGAGAAAGAATATATGTATGTGTAACTGAGTCACTTTGCTATACAGCAGGAATTAACAATATTGTACATCAGCTGAACTTCAATGAAATTTTTTTAAAGTCCCAGAGTTTTCTGTCGTGCTAGTGATGTCTGAAAGTAGAAATTAAGTTGAATTCTAGAAAAATAAATGGCAGCTTGCACGCCTAAAGTTATTATGGTAGAGCTCCAAAACCACCATTTTGTCTTAAAAAAAAAAAAAGGAAAAGATAACTGTAGTGACAGAAGTGTACCTTCATTTAGTTACAGTTGAGCATGTCAGATTCTGCTTCCCCAGAACAATCAAGGGACAGTTTTCCATCCCCTTACTGAGCCCTACTAAAAGTTTAAAACCTGGAAAAAGTCATCAGGTAGAATCTCATGAGCCCTGGTGAAATCACTCATAAAAGAGATTTACCCTATCCATTGTCCAGATCTCTGGTATCTAAAATTTAGTGCATTCCAAGGTGGACACTGCAGACAGGGAGCCTTATCTCAAAAGCAGAAGTGGCATTCAGAAAATATAGGGTGCTCAGTTTTCCTATCTGTCATCTTAGGCATTTTGAACTCAAGGTTTCCTAATCCCAAAGCTATGGGTTTCCCAATATCACATATTTCTCTGAAATGGAAAACAGAATCACATTATTGGTTAAGATGACTGCACATATATGGCCAGTTAAATTTTTTTCATGATTTGCCTCAATTAAAATGCTGAGCCTTCCCACCCGTCCCCCACCCCTCCAAAATGAATCTGGAAAAATCATTGTTTTTGTTTTTCCCAAAGAGATATAAAATAAAGTTGTAACAAGACCGTGATCGCATGTTGGTCCCATTCACCATTTCTTTCTTTTTTTTTCTCTTTTTGCTTCTCAGACAAGCACATCATTAGCTTTTATGCCTCTATGGCTTTGCTCCTGCTGTTCTCTCCAGCAGGAGTGCCACTGTCTTCCCTTGGTCCTGTGGAAATTTCCCTTCTTCTGCAGAGTCCTCGTTAGCTTCCCCCAAGGGGTCTCTCACTCCCCTTTGCTGCCGTCTCATTTCACACAAGACCCTGAGGTCGCACACCTTCCAGCAGTGACTCACTCCCACGCCAGAGCCTTTGTACTTGCCGTCCCTACTGCCGAGGTGCTCTTCCCCAAGATAACTACACGGCTCACTTCTGTACCTTCTCTAACTCTTGTGCAAAGTCTCTCTTCTTAGAGAGGCCTTCCCTGACTACGCAAAGTCTAGCCACTCTCCTTCCTCCCAGTCCTGGCCTTTTCTCGGCTTTATTTTTGTCTTTATTTGTAAAGATTTTTAAAATTGGAGTAAAATTGCTTTACAGTGCTGTGCTAGTTTCTGCTGTACGGCAGCGTGAATCAGCTATATGTATACATATATCCCCCCTCTCTTTTGAGCCTCTCTCCCATACCCATCACCCCCAAACCACACCTCTAGGTCATCGCAGAGCACTGAGCTGAGCTCTAGCAAGTGCTATTTTCAATGCTATTGTGTATTTCACTCATCTTATTAGTTTATTGTTTGTCTTCCCCACTCTAATGCAAAATTTCTATTTTATCACTATTCATCGTCCATAACACCTGACACACAGTAAAAGCTCAATAAATATTTATAGAAAGACCAAAGGACTGTATGACGATTACACTATCGCAATTATTTACCCACTTATCTGTGTTGTGTGCGTTCTCACTTGTTCTTTAGCAGTTAGCTCAGTGCTGGGTATAGACAGAGCATCCACAAATGTTTACTGAGGAAAAATGTACACGGGTAAATTGGATTAACCATACCTTGCTTACAGTTGAGATAGAATGGAAATTTCATCCTAATCCATAACTTACTTTTGTAATATGATAAGACAACAGTGCTTCCTGGGCAATGGAGGTAGATTTTTTTCACCAGCAAGTAAACTATTTAAAAGTATCCAGAAATTATTCTGATGATATTGAGTATTTGAATACTTTTCCCCATAAGGCAAGTCATGAAATTCCACAGCATTGAGTGCCTAGCAATTACTAGCATTATGATAAGCATTAAGCATTATACAAAGCCAAAGAATTTAAATTCAGCTCCAAAGTGGACTGAAACAATTAAAAAAGACTGAAGAGTTTTACTTTAATGTCTCTATTTGTGAAAAATATGTCTTACTCTAGAAATTCAAGCTCTGTACATGAGCTGCAAGCATGGGAAAAATAAAACTATAAAGTGAAATTCAAAACATTAATAAAAGAAAATCTATAATAGAGCAGCAACTAAAGTAGAAATAAACCAAATGAAGCTGAATTACACAAGAAGGCCATGCCACCTTGTGGGTACTGGGTGTATTTTACCACCCTCCACGTCAAACTAAAGAAAGAGTGACCAATTAGAGAAGTAATTGGAAAATATTTCAACAATCTTTTTTTATGGTAAATAAAACACAAGGAACTTTTTTTTTTTTTTTTGATGCTGGAACTGTCAGAAGCACTTTTTTAACCAAAATACAATACATCTTGAACCACTTTGATGAAGGAAAGAAACTCTAAGTGATGAAGATGCAATGTTTTAAAACAAAGATTATTTTCTTTATAAATGAACTTGAACATCTATTTAAAGATTCAGGCATGAACTCTTTCCTGCTCTTTTCTCTGAACAAAAGGCGTAGATTATTTGACTAAAAAAAATGTTCAAAAAATGAGTAAAATCAACAGCACCTATATTTTGATATAATTTCCTGAAAAGTAACCAGAGATTTTAATACCTGGGTACATTTGTATCAACATAGAATCTAAAATTTAATAAAAGATATTATGTAATAAGAAATAGGCTTTTTCAGAAGCACTGAAAGTACTAGCCGTGAGGTGACAAAATGTCCCTGTTGCGTGTAGGTAAAGTTATTCTTGTGTTGAAATGATAATTTAGGCTGAGGGAGAGTAAATACTTGTGTACGCTAATAGGTGTATCAAATAACATAAGGCTTTCTAGAAGGTAGAAGTACAATTAATTTTTCTTATAGGAAGAACTGTCCCTGATCTCAAATTAGAATCTTAGAATCATAAACTTTAATCCTGGAAAGTACCTTAAATAAGGCAGAGGGACCAATGACTCATTCTAATGAATCCTTAGGCAACTAAATTATTTCCTCTCTTGTTATTCTTTATCTGGGAAATTACCAACAATGAACAAAGAAACACACTCCTATTGGCAAACTATAAAAAAAAATAACAGAAGCAGAGTAACGGGTACCATTGAGTGTTAGCTGGAAGGGTGTCAGAGATTATTGAATTCAGAGTTTCCTAAAGGTATTTGTTATACTCTGTTCCCAACATATTTTAAGATGTGTCACTAGAAAAAACTTTTTGGAAAATACTGTACAAAGTATAGCTGGGACCATTAACTGCAGAATCTTCCACAGCCTTTACCATGCTAATGTAAGTTTGGAGGGTACAGTGTGTAGCGTTTCTAATTTATTTTATTTTATAATTTTACTTCTATAGACAATTTCATGAGTCTACAGTACAAATTTTGAGAATTGTGGTCTAAACCAACTCTTAATTTGATGGAGAAAGAATTAACACCATATTGTTATGCAATTTGCCCAATGCAATAAAACTGAAAAAACAGCCCCTGGTCTGAGTTTATTTTAATTCTTAAATTTAGTGGTTTGTTCTTTGCTTGATGTCACACTGCATTCATTCTTTCAAAATTGTCACAATTCAAAATTACTACTCTGAAAAAAACAAATGTGTTAAGAAGAAAAATTCACTAAAAATCTTTTTTCACAATTTTATGTTGTGTGTTATACAATCAGTGACCACCAGAAGACCAACACCTCTAACTCAGCCCCACCCCTAAAGCTGCGACTTCCCAAAATGACATCTTTGTGGTTTCCTCAAAGTGAGACCACCAGATAAGAATAGTAATACAAATTAGTTTGATCAACTATAGTGTTTCTGCCTTTCTTAGGTTCAAACCCAGATGTATAGTCAAATTGGTTGGCTTTAAAATGTTCATTTTGAGAAAGTGTCTTTGACTATAAATGAAGTGATTCAAATATTTAGAGAGAAATTTTCATGCTTACTCAGTGATGTGAAAAACCATGACATTTACCAAAAATAGGTCTTCATATGTTCTAGCTCTTACTTTCATGTGGAGGAGTGGATAGAAGGGGAAGAGGTGGGGGTCATGGCGTTGAGTACAGCAGAGGCAAATTTTTCTCAAGATCGTGGAGCAAAGGGATGGATGAATTCAGTGACATACCTACAGGTCCTTTGGTGGTTGAGGCACTGCCCTGGGGGCCAAAGCCTCATGTACAGACAATTTCAGAATGTCTTGGATGGGGAAACAGTAGCTCTCCTGTGTATTGGAATCCTGTTCTGGTGAAAATATTGTCAGTTCTATTTGGTAAAGCAATTTTATTGCTTTATCACTGCTCTTTAGCCAAAAAAAAAAAAAAAAGGCACCTTGAACTTCATAAATCACTTAAAGTACCAATGACATAGAACTCTGAAATATAGGAACATAACCTCAATGTAAGACCTTAAACACCCATTTTCAAGATAGGCTCCCATCCACAGATGCCATTTATTCCCCTGAGGCATCCTTATTTCCTTCTCTTGTTCTCTGTTGTTTTTTAAAGAAATTCAAGATTATGTTGGCAACACTACTGGAGTTGTTAAAAAAAAAAAAAACAGCAAAAACAAGAAACTAAATAAAAAGGAGATTTAAGGCTCTCATTTGGACAAATTGAGCCCTAAATCCCAGCTATTGGGAGCAAGGTTGTGGTTTTGTTTTATTTTAATGTGTTTGTAATTGTCATCTTAATAGAATGCATTAAAGTGGACAATTGCTCGGTTTTCAGAGTCCATTTTTGGAGCTCCTGTCAACTCAACTTTTTATTAAAAGGATGCAAAAAGAAATAGAAAGGAGAAGTACTGAATATTAAATCTTTCTTCAGCCCACTGTCTGATTCTCTTAAGGTCTGTGCTGATATTTTTAGGCTTTGAGCACATATAAAATTTCATGGCTGTTTTAATATACATACAGGCTTGAAACAGATGAAAGCTTCCATCTGAGTGATATACATTCCCACTCCCACACGCAGTACTCAGACAAAACACATGAAACTAAGTTTAACTACTCCAGAGGAAAAAAAAAGCTAATTCAATCCTGCCAGGATCTGAAGCTGAGATTCTAAGGATTTTAGGCTTTTTTAAATCTGTTCTTTAGCTTTTTAACACACTCCGCTCTGTTAGGAGCTCTCACATGGAATCAATCCCAGGACTTGTCTGGTGTCTGCAGAGTGAGCCTTCATTATTCCACATGGATATGATCTGGGGACCATGACAAACAACAGAATAGGAAGTCAGTGAGCAGAGAGATTTGTTCTCTAGTAGAAGGAGACAAGGTCCTTCAGGGAGGATTCATTTCTGTTCCTGGATCAATGAGGAATCTAAGGAGCAATGAGTAACATGAAAATGAAGAATGATGACCTTCTCTCCATATGGAATCAAACCACATAAGAAAAGAGGGAGCAGACTTTTACCAAGCACTTATTATGTACTATGCAATGTTCAAGGTTTTTTAAAGATATTTAATTTTATGCCAGGAAACCTCATAAGTGAGTTTTCTTCTCATTTTTTTAACAGAAAGAAAAAACAAGATGGCTTAGGGATTATATAACTTCATGTCTATATATTCTTCAAGGAGTGCCAGAATTTGAAAGACTCAGAACTTCCCTGGTGGTCCAGTGGTTAAGAATCTGCCTGCCAATGCAGGAGCCTTGGATTCAATCTTTGGTCCAGGGAGATCCCACATGCCACAAGGTAACTGAGTCTGCATGCCCTAGAGCCACGGCAATGAGAAGCCAAAACACTGCCACTGGAGAGCAACCCCCACTTGCAGCAACTAGAGAAAGCTCATCCACAGCAATGAAGACCCAGAAGAGCCAATAAATAAAGTAAAATAGAAGACTTGAAAAAAAAAAAGAATTTGAAAGACCCAAAATCCGTTAGAACTGTAAGAGTAACTCAGTGTACCCCAGCAATGGAAAATTCCTTATAATCTATGGACACAAAATCCACCTATACAGCAAACAAACAATTGCTCTACACTTAGCCATTATCCAAATCTTGCACAACTGTTTGGTAGCACTAGTGGTAAAGACCCCGCCTGCTAAAGCAAGAGACGTAAGAGATGTGTGCTCGATCCCTGAGTTTGGAAGATTCCCTAGAGGAGAGCATGGCTACCCATTCCAGTATCCTTGCCTGGAGGATCCTATGGACAGTGGAGCCTGGTGGGTACAGTGCACAGAGTCGCAAAGAGTTAGACACGACTGAATAGACTTAGCATGCGCGTACAACTGTTCCAGCTAGAAGACCTTTCTGAATGGAAACTTATATATGTTTGCAGTCTCAGGATGAGAAAAAGATGTCACCACTGACTCGATGAATGTGAGTCTGAGTGAACTCCGAGAGCTGGTGATGGATAGGGAGGCCTGGCGTGCTGCAGTTCATGGGGTCACAAAGAGTCGGACACGACTGAGCGACTGATCTGATCTGATCTTATTAGTAAGTCAAAGTTCTTTCTTTATTATTTTTTTAAGTTTTATTAGGTTACAATTGACAAAATTGTAGCCTATCTTATTTCCTATGAAGAAAATAAAGTAGCCAGATTGCCCCCCACTGCCCTACAGGCCCAGTTAAATCCATCCAATGCCAAACATCTATCTATTTCACTTTTGTTGTCAAGTTTCATGGCTCTGAAGCCTAAGGAATACACTAAAATGGTATGAATCCAGGCCCATCCACTAAAAGGCAATGACCTTGTCTTTCCCAGGCTTCCCTGGTGGCTCAGACAGTAAAGAACCTGCCTGCAATTCAGGAGACGAGGATTTGATACCTGATTTGGGAAGATCCCCTGGAGAAGGGAATGGCTATCCACTCCAGTATTCTTGCCTGGAGAATTCCATGGACAGAGGAGCTGTACAGGCTACAGACCATGGAGTCTCAAAGAATCAGACACAACTGAACGACAGAAACCCCAGTGGGTATCTTTTATAAGCCTGTAAGCTTAATATAACACTTGATAAACTGCTAAGTATACTGCTCACTGAAATGCACTTTCCAACCATCAAAAAAGAAACAAAAGCTCAATTGTTCATATTTCCAAACTTACTCTCCTGTGCTATTGTTTTCAGTTGGGTTCTTACAATCATAAAACAAAGGCTACTTGTAGTTTCACTATTTCCCCTTCCTTCCAAGTATGGGGAAACAATTCTGTATCCTCTATGGGTCTACTGTATTTCTACACATCTTGAAAGAGAAGCATTGATTAACCTTTGTTCCAGACTGTCTTTTCAAGGAAGCTTGTACCACAAACAGGCTTTGTATATAGAGACAGTGCCTTGCTTCAGAGCAAAGATGAGGCTTGCTTAGAAGCTTTAGAAAGTGGAAATAGTGTTTCCCCTTGGAACAAAGGGCAGGTATGCTTACTGACTATTATAAAAGATTTTGGTTCCCTAAGCTCTGAATTCGTCTCCTGTAATGCAGCCCACTGTGTGCGCAGGTGTCCTCCAGCCCTCTTTATATCAACCGTACAGACTGACACTAGAGGAACGGACGCAAAAATGCTGACACTCTGACTGCTTCTGCTGCTGTGGATAACAAATTGTTCTTAGCCTCTGACCTAGGAGTCCAGTGTCTTTTACCTGCATCTCTGGTACTGTGGCAGGCTAACATTGTTGCTTGCAGGTGGGGTAAAATCTCACGCCCTTCACAGAGTTTGGCAGTTTTGAGAGATGAGGATAGGAAGCTGACCGATCATGGTAACTTGAAGAAGAAAGAGTGCTGGTCTCATAGGCGAATTAAAGGGAAAGAGTCCATACAACCAGTCGTGAATATGCTGGTCAAATAGTTCGTTCCAAAGTTCATTCGGGTTTTTCCATTACATCTTATGGAAAAACCTGAGCATATGTTTTGGCCAACCCAAATGGATGTACTGGGCAGTAAGTTTTTCTCCTCCTTATTGCCTACTTCCTGTGTCAGGAAGATCCCCCAGAGAAGGAAATGGTAACCCACTCCAGTATTCTTGCCTAGAAAGTTCCATGAACTTTCACAGACTGAGCCTGGTGGGGTACAGTCTGTGGGGTTGCAAAGAGTTGGACAAGACTGAGCATGCATGCCAGAAGAAGGAGGTATTTGGAAAGTGATTGAAGACTGAAAGTGGGAAGCAGTTCAAAGACAGCTGCCTAAATGCTGCTCTGGCTGTTGCTAACTCTCCTCCAGGTCAGCAGTGGGAATGGCAGGGGTAGGGTGGAGGGAGTACTTCATTTCCCATCTGGCAAGCAGTCTCAGGGCCCCCACATTATAACACATAACCAGATTCATCCCAGTATGCTCCCTCTCAGACGAAAGTTGAAGAGACATAACCTACCTTGCACATTAAAGGAGAGAAAATTCTGACCCTACAGGTAGAACTTGGCCCAGCAGGTTCAAAATAGAAGGGTGCATAATACTTATTAAGGAAGAATGGCAACTGTTGACCCATCAAATGACGTAGACTCTGTCATCACATCAACCTTAAATCTACTTGGAGAAGACAATAAATATCTCAAAAGTTTGTGTATGTACAGTCCTGGTTGATAAAAGGAATCTTTGGCCTTTTCAAGGGAGAGTTCTCCTAAGAAAGACTCCAGGAAGAATTGAGTTCTTTTTGTCCGTGGTTGGCTTTACAGCTGTTGAAGATGACCCACTGAAGAGTGATACACTAACCCAAAAAAATGTACGTAAATTCTTGTGGTCAGTATTGCTGCCCTGGAAAATTTCAGCTAACCCTTACAATGAACCTGGGCAAGAATGTAAGATTTTTCTTAGTAACAGCCAGCAGTTTACCCAGAATAAGATGGATCTAAGAAAGTTGATTGTGTGTGGTCAAGCCTGAATTACCCAGAGATAGCAAATCTTGCACCTCCAGCTAAAAAACAGTATGTCTGTGGCTGCAGAGTCAAGGGGTTCCCTATTAAATATAAGGTATCAGGAAGGATGGACTTGCCACTGAATACAGGGTTTTTAGTATAGAAAAATCATGAGAAATTGGTTTGGTGGAGCCACGAGTTCAGCATAATAAACATAATGTCTCCCTCTAAAACAAAGAGCATAAATACTTACTGCCTACAGTGAAAGATCCAAGTTCCCTATGTGCAGCAGGTCCCTCTTCAGTAATACAACCCACTGCGCTGAAGGTGTGACCTGGTCCTCTGCATCACTTTGTAGGGATTGGGGCTCAAGGGACCAACACAAAAATACTGATGATCCAGCTTCTTTTGTTGCTGTGAGTATTAAACTGTCCTTCGTCTCTGACCTTAGAGTGTCGTGTCTTCTACTTGCATCTATGGAACTCTGACATCAAGTTGTTAGCTTGCAAGTAAAATAAACTCTCAGATTCTCTGTAACTCTTGACATCAGCAATTTTATCACCTGAAATTATATAAGAATTTGAATAGATGAATGCTTTATGTGTGTGTTTTCTGTTTTCTAGAAAAATATTTAAGATAGGAAGAAATATTTCATGAAGGTAAGTAAAATGTTAAGAGGGAAAATGACAGTAAGTTTGATTTAAAGCTTCTCTTGTTCTATTGTCTAGGAATCCACCATGGAGCCTACCTATTTTAGGTTTAAAAGTTTGACTTGTAAACATAAGTGCTCCTGGTGGTGGAATACACTAGCCAACTAGTGGTCATTCTCAGTTCAGGGTAATCAAAACAATTCCCTCTCTCCATTTAATTAGAATCATCACCCAGAAACGGTGATAATTTGATGTGTTTATAGAGGGATATATGAAAGTAGGCAGAAGAAAAACAAAAGGACAATGAAAGCAAAAGTGAAGTCGCTCAGTCGTGTCCGACTCTTAGCGACCCCATGGACTGCAGCCCACCAGGCTCCTCTGTCCATGGGATTTTCCAGGCAAGAGTACTAGAGTGGGGTGCCACTGCCTTCTCCAGGAGATCTTCCTGACCCAGGGATTGAACCCGGGTCTCCCACGTGATAGGCAATGTAGGCAAACGCTTTACTGTCCGAGCCACCAGGGAAGATCAAAAGGGCAATACTGGAGTAATATTTTACCTGTACCATCCCACCTGCTTTTGGCAGCTAGAATGAAGTACAAGTATAAGACACACTAGAGGAAAAGGCCCAGAAAGGGCATGACAAAAATGATAGTGGAGAGTCACTAAAAACAAACTGCTTCCACACCCCCAGAGATTATGCAGAGATCAGAGATATAAAGTCACTGGAAGTTTCATCAATATTGCTCCACTACATTCTCATCTATGACCCTCAGAGAGACTCTTGACCAGGTTTTGGAGAGGAGTCATTTGTAAATTTGGACAGTCTAAACATTTTTTATCACCTTCAACTTCACTTTTGAAGTACTGACATAATCAAGGAGTTCAATTTTAAGACGTTTCAATAAACATTTGCTGCTTTCATTAGAAAGACCGATCTTAAGAAACCACACTATTATGAAGTTAAAATACCTGAGACTTCATGAAGCGAAATCAACTAGTACAATTGTTAATAGAGTCACTTAACTTCTCCTCAGCTGGGTAAAAATAAAGTATAGTATAGCTTAGAGACTTTGAAAAATATTGCTGGAAGGAATAGGTTTACAGATCTGTCATATAAATCATCACTTTTTCTATAACTTAGTAGTATCAAAAATATATTTCTTTCAGACAATTGAAAAAGACAGTTTGTAAAATTACTATATTTTAAATTTAGTAACATTTTCCCTGGTGGCTCAGACGGTAAAAGCGTCTGCCTACAATGCAGGAGACCTGGGTTCAATCCCTGGGTCAGGAAAATCTCCTGGAGAAGAAAATGGCAGCCCACTCCAGTATTCTTGCCGGGAAAATCCCATGGACGGAGGAGACTGGTAGGCTACACTCCATGGGGTCACAAAGAGTCGGACATGGCTAAGCGACTTCACTTAACTTACTTACTTTCCCCAGAGATTAAAATAATATAGCCTTGCACATAGTCAGTCAGTCAGTTCAGTGGCTCAGTCGTGTCCGTCTCTTTGAGACCCCATGAATCACAGCACACCAGGCCTCCCTGTCCATCACCAACTCCTGGAGTTCACTCAGACTCACGTCCATTGAGTCAATGATGCCATCCAGCCATCTCATCCTCTGTCGTCCCCTTCTCCCCTTGCCCCCAATCCCTCCCAGCATCAGAGTCTTTTCCAATGAGTCAACTCCTCACGAGGTGGCTGAAGTACTGGAGTTTCAGCTTTAGCATCATTCCTTCCAAAGAAATCCCAGGGCTGATCTCCTTCAGAATGGACTGCTTGGATCTCCTTGCAGTCCAAGGGACTCTCAAGAGTCTTCTCCAACACCACAGTTCAAAAGCATCAATTCTTCGGTGCTCAGCCTTCTTCACAGTCCAACTCTCACATCCATACATGACCACAGGAAAGACCATAGCCTTGACCAGACGAACCTTTGTTGGCAAAGTAATGTCTCTGCTTTTCAATATGCTAACTATGTTGGTCATAACTTTCCTTCCAAGGAGTAAGCATCTTTTAGTTTCATGGCTGCAATCACCATCTGCAGTGATTTTGAAGGCCCCCAAAATAAAGTCTGACACTGTTTCCACTGTTTCCCCATCTATTTCCCATGAAATGATGGGACCAGATGCTATGATCTTCGTTTTCTGAGTGTTGAGCTTTAAGCCAACTTTTTCACTCTCTACTTTCACTTTCATCAAGAGGCTTTTTAGTTCCTTTTCACTTTCTGCCATAAGGGGGAAGTCATCTGCACATCTGGGGTTATTGATATTTCTCCCGACAATATTGATTCCAGCTTGTGTTTCTTCCAGTCCAGTGTTTTCCATGATGTACTCTGCATATAAGTTAAATAAGCAGGGTGACAATATACAGCCTTGACGTACTCCTTTTCCTATTTGGAACCAGTCTGTTGTTCCATGTCCAGTTCTAACTGGGGTTTCCTGATCTGCATACAGATTTCTCAAGAGGCGGGTCAGGTGGTCTGGTATTCCCATCTCTTTCAGAATTTTCCACAGTTTATTGTGATCCACACAGTCAAAGGCTTTGGCATAGTCAATAAAGCAGAAATAGATGTTTTTTCTGGAACTCTCTTGCTTTTTCCATGATCCAGCGGATGTTGGCAATTTGATCTCTGGTTCCTCTGCCTTTTCTAAAACCAGCTTGAACATCAGGAACTAAATATGCCAGCAAATTTAGAAAACTCAGCAGTGGCCCCAGGACTGGAAAAGGTCAGTTTTCATTCCAATCCCAAAGAAAGTCAATGCCAAAGAATGTTCAGACTACCGCCCAATTGCACATAGTAGGCTTTAGTAAACATTTGTTGGTTTGAATTGAATTCAATATGGTAGAGAGGAGGATACGTTAGATCAATTTCTAGGTTCAAATTACTTCTTAAACACACCTTTCTCTGAGTGTTTTGTTCTCTTAAAATAAAACAACATTAAGATTTTCTTAAATCAGTGTTCTCCTCGAATCTATCAGTAATATTTTGTTGCCAAAGATCTTTTAGTATTGTTGTGGATTTGATGCCTGCCACATCAGTAACTAAATATGGCTATTCTCTCGATTTTCAGAGTCTGTCTGCCCCATGTTTTAAATATAAAATGAAAATATCTCTTCAAAGATAAGAAGTGGGTATTAAGCCTCTCATTCATTATGGTAAAACAACCTAGTTTAAGTAACCAAAATTGGGAGAAGAGTGGGAAGTTATCAAATGTAGTCCCAGAATTCCCTCTAAATTCAATGAACTTTATGTTACTGCTGCATCTTTGAAAACCAGTGGCTGTGGTCTTTTCACAATGCATAGTAGTATTATTTTCCACAATATTATGGAAGGAAGAATTTTTGGTGTTTATGTTTGACAGAGAGAGAGAGAAATAGAGGCAAGGAGAGACAGAGATGGACTGAACATCAAAGGTTAAGAACTATAGCAAATACTCTGCTCAGGAAACCCAATGAATGTCCAGCTCTTATACTTCCTTTCTTATGCAATAGGACAAAATCTCATCAAGAATTTTCAGTTATATTCTTTAATCCTACAGATAATCTGCTGCAAACACACATAGACACACACAGGGTACATATACAAATACAAATTTGTCTCAAGAATTACTTTGTTGCTCAAATAGGATATTGTTATGAGAAGCACTTTTTATAATCCACAGCTGCAGCTGAGGCTCAGAGCTCAGACTGTAACATACGCTTCAGCCCCTAGATAGCTGCTATTAAGTTCTGATGATTGGCGTCATGTGTGTTAGTAGGGACAAAACTGGGCCTCTTATGAACAATCGCCACTACAACTTCTCCTCCCACAGTTGATATTAAAAAAGTGACTGAAGATGAAAGGAGGGTAGGGACAGTCAACCTCATGGAGAGAGCATTGTACTGAAGTTACTTCTTCCCCGTCTGTTTTCTTTTTTACTGTAGACAAATCAAAAGAACTAAACTTTGAAGAGGGAAGAGGCTGTCCAATGCCACGCCATGCCTTCTTCTCTACTCCAGACTCTTTACTTCAGAAATCTAGGCTGCAATGAAGATGGAAAGAGCATTGAATTGAATATGAGATTGAAATTTTAATTAAGTCTGGACACATTTTTAACAACTGTAATTGAATGGTAAATCATACCATGTGTCTAAGGTGCTATCAGGGATGAGAAAAGGAGAATTGCCATAGTATAATGAAGGGTGTAGTTTGACAAAGTAAAATTGTTTTGTGTGTCTGCCATAAACATTTTGAGATTCCTCCATTAACTATCTCATACTTCACGTGAGTCAAAAAACATATGCTAAATTTTGTGCAAGCCATAATCGCTGCACACACAGAAAAAGGGCAAGAGGAAGCCCCAAGATATCTGAGAAATACAATCAATTTACAAATGCATTTCTCTGCCTGCTATCATTGAAACATTTTTCTAAACATTTGCTGCTGTTTTTATGAGGATACTAAGAGCTAGACAATCTCATGTGGTTCCAACTTAAGGTAGGGAAAGAACACATTCATTTGCACTTTCTAGGGCATGGGTGGGCTGTAGGAAAGAGGGACTTTAGTGTGTGCTTGTGTCCACTAGGGCTGTTGAGGTTGCTGTAGTTGCTCAGTCATGTCTGACTCCTTTGCGACCCCATGGACTGTACTTCACCAGGCTCCTCTGTCCATGGGATTTCCCAGGCAAGAATACTGGAGTAGATTGCTGTTTCCTTCTCCAGGGGATCTTCCCAATCCAGGGGTCAAACTCATCTTTCCTGCATTGGGAGGTGGGTTCTTTATCACTGAGCTACCGAGGAAGCTCTTATGCTTACTAGCAGACATCTTAAAAATGTGATCCCATTTCTTCTTTCAAAGTGCTATGGGTAGATAGAATTAATTATCAAAATTAAATATCAGGAAGTTTCAACTAAAACATCCCACTATGGAGAATTTTTTCTAAAGTAAGGACTTGAAAAAAAAATCTGACAGTTTTGTGGATATAAGAATTCCCTATCACAGTCACAGAAACCTAAGATGTGCTGCCAGAGTCACCTACAAAGTCAATATAAAATGGGTATGAAAGAAAATCTGACTTCTATTTCCCCTTCTTGACAGTTTCCTCAACTAGAGAATGATGGGAGCAGATTAAATCTCTAAGGTATACTCCAATTCCTACAGCCTAAGATTCTTACATAATAAAACAAGTTGTTTTACAACTAAAAAATTCAATTGTTTGTATAAAGCAAATCTTAATTAGCCAGGTCTAAGGTTATGTCCACACAATGTCACTTAATCAGTTGAAATGTGAGCATTTCAGCCAAACCGTAAACTAGTTATTACATAGTGAACCATTGGTCAATGGCACTACAAAAAAAAAAAAAAAAACTCATACTAACCAAAAAACTCTACTCTGCACTTAAAAAAGAAAAAAAAAAAAAACTATGTGTGCAGATATGCCTGAAAATCTCTTAGGAATTTCTCAAGTCCTGCAGTCTTCTTTCTTATGAGAAACAATACCCTCAATGCACTTCCTTCTAGAAGTGTGGTGGCCATGGACACCAAGTGGCATTTCCTCTGGAAAATTTTCCCCAAGGAGGCCTTTGAACTTCAGTCTTTTGGGATTTCACAATCTTGAGTTAACCGCAGTGAATGCTAAGGCTTGGACAGACTCTATTCTGACACCCTCATTTAACAGATGAAGAAACTGAGTCCTGAGTTCTCATCTCTTACTCTGTACCAGTGCAGATTCTAGAATGTTGGCCACTACATTTTTCATCTCTTTAAGGTAATTGCCTTAGAAACAATGCAATGATTTGTGTTTCTCCTACTAAAGATGAAAGCCCAAACTAGTAAACCTATTTCAAAAGAAAGAAGTCTTTTCCATAAAGACTAGAAATGATATGATGCAGTGAAGGGGAAAGATGGGGAAAGAGGAAGTATGATAAAGATAGGGGATTTTTTTTGGTGGTTTTGATAAATTTCTCATCAGGTGATTTGTCATTTGTTATGCTGAAGGCAATGGAAGCATAATTTCAAACTCCTCTAAGGCTTCACATTTGATTTAAAATAAACCAAAATGGACTTTAAAAAAAATAAGTTCCCAAAAGAATACTTTGTTCTTTTTCTCTGAAGTGAATCCAAAATCAACAACAACAAAAATGAAACTGCTAAGGGATGGAATGTCTTAATCTGGATTAGTTAGGTCATTGTTTAATTCAATTTAATTTAATTCAACAAACTTTTATTGGGTATGCAATATGCGTAAGACACTATCTTTTTAATTTTCCTGTCTCATTACCTTGAATCTCTGAACTTTAGAAGTGAGTTGAATGGGAGGTGACAGAGTGTGTAAATTAGAGCTCAGGATTATATTTGGTCCTTAAAACCTAAACTCTTTGTACTTTCTTAACTGGCTAGTTCCTAGTGGGGTTGTGATATTGGGAAAGTACTTGGCAAACCCAAATGAAAGGCAATGCTATTACTTATATTATGCTACTTACATTTACTGAGTTAATGAGCCCTTGCCTCCTCAATATTCCAATGGAATTTCTGTGTATATGTGTGAGTGGTGGGGTGGCCCCTTTCTCTTGGTTGACTCAGAGTTATGGTTTAAAAACTACATTTAAATTACTTAAAGAGAGAAGTGATCATCATTTTCTCTTAATGTATGCAGAACAATAATTCTAGATGGTCTAATGTCAATGTTTCAGCTTGCAAACCAGTAGAAGCATAAGTTGTCTTCCCAATGGACTCACGGCAAATAGCTGGTAACTCTATACAGTCTGTGAAGAAAGATCTAACCCAAATGTTACTAAGGCTGGGAACCTTACATTCCAATCACTGCAACTTTTAGTTTACAAACACAAACAGCAAAAGCCAGAAATGCAAATATTAAATGTCTTTTAGCCCTAGGTTTTCAAAGTTGATATTAATCATCTATACAAATGTTTCATTCATTAATGTAGGTGAGCAAAGATTGCCATGAGACTTTTATTAGAGTGTTTCATTTACTCCCTAGAGAAACAGTACTTTTTAATAAAATGCTAGATTCATTTAACACTTTGGCCCCCCTAAGATCTTCAAAGACTTTATAGATATTGGCTAATTAAAGCTCACCACAGCTTAGGTACAAGAAGACCTAGGAAGTATGGCTCTCATTTAAGAGATGGAGACAAAGAGAACCAGAATATGATGATTCATTCAGGTCTGACAATAAGCAGATGGCATATTTCAGAGATGTTTGGGAACAAAGAGAGAGAAGCCTCAAAGTTTCCTACTCCAGGACACTAATATTCCCATCCAAATATCTGCCTCTTGTGTCACTGCCACAGATTCAAGAGTTTAACTTGGACTGAGGAGTTTGAGAAGGATGCTCTTCCAGAAGAAATCCTTTCCAGTGTGATTCTTCTGCCCCAGAAGATAATGATAGAAGAAACCTAAGCCCAGCCTGACGTGTACTCCCAAATAATGCCACGCAATGTGCTGTGCGGCCGTGGTATTCTGCAGATGGAGAGGACACAATTATGATGGTGTTAAGCTTCTGATAAAAGGCTTTCTGTGCTATTTGTTTTGTTCTAGTGTTATTTGTGCACACGGCATCATGGAAAATGAACTCCAAAATCAGAAAAACAAGCCAAATCTTGACTATGCTCTCTACTGGCCACACGAAATGGAGTTATGGTACCCCAAGAAAATTCAGTTTCCTGATCTGAAAAATTGACGCACTAAAAACTCACATCACAGTATTATTATGAAGAACCAATGATAAAATATTAGACATTTTTGGAACTTAATGAACTAAAAAAATGTTATTTTCCCTTCCAAAACAGGAGATGTTTTGGGGGGCAGGGAGGTTGGCTGAGAGGAAGTGAGGGAAGAAGTGGTTGGAAGTGCTGTGTTTTTGTAACTGGCTTTGTTGTTTGCAACCGAATCCAGATTTATCTGGGCAAGATCCCTACACAGAACTCCACTTAGTTCAAAAGTCAAAAACTAGTTTAGATCATTAGAAAAACAAAGTAACTCAACTTGAAATTTTCTTTGTTCACATTACTAATTGAGAGATTATCATGAAGCCAGTGGTTTGATTCAACTGGAGCTTAAATAAAGGGGAAATTGTGTGCTTTTTACCCAGGGCTCAGTGTCTAAAACCTAAAGTCAAGTTATGAGATGCCTCACACAGTGATGAAGCCTTAAGTGGAAACTGCTGACCCCATAAAACTAGTTCTTACTGGCACCAAAGGGAAAAATTCTACTCACTGATGTATCTAGACCCAGAAGGGCTGTCAAGGCCAGTCACTGCTTTTTCTAATGGACTTCACATTTTTCAGTCAAAATTTTTTACATATCACTACCTTGCTATATCTCATCTGATTTTTCCCATGTCTCCTCACATAAAAGAATCTTTTGACTTGAAATAAAACATTCCCAAATCTCTCTTTTCTTCACCAGTTCTAAAACAAAACACAATGATTATGGAAAGGAAGAAGGAGCACCAAGAAGGAATCAAACCTTTGATTTTTATTTACTTTCACATAAATCTCCATTTGGGTGTTCCTATGGGATTAGAGGTCCTTGAAAATTTCAGGGGAAAGTAACATTCCCAGACTGACAGCAAAAAATACATATTCCTTGACAAAAATTTCTTGAGAAAAATGAAAACTAATTCTGAAATTTCCCAAACACCTTGAAGCCTGATTCTGATTGCAACTAACCTAAACATAAATATATTTCAATTGCTTCATTATAAATATTCTTTCTTCAGGATGGATGCTCAAACTAAATGAAATGATTGTTTAGGTTCAATGTTCGGATTTAGTTCTGGTTTATTAGTTTAAAAAAACCAAAACAAAACATGTGAGCATAGGTCTGGCTCAAACAAGTTCTCTAGGCTTACTTTGAAATGGTTTAAATTCAGTTCACAGCTCAGTTAAAAAATAACAATAACATCAGGTCCATATCAGGTTTAGCAAGCCTTGCAGTTTCATATGATTTGCGATTGAAAGGTGTGTTCAGGTCACATCTTGGCCTTGGAGACTCAGTAGATTCATCAGGATGGACACATGTGAAGAGATAGCAAGCTGAATTTTATTCAGAGCCTCTTAAGCATGGGATGGGAAGGGCAGCAGTGGTCTACTTTGTGAGGAGGAAAAGTGGGGCCCCAGTCCTGTGTAATTCAGCCTAGAAGTCGCTGGGCCATGATACCTGAGATGCTGACAGCTGAGCCAATAGACATTGGGGATTGGGTAGAGAGTAAGGAAAGGTGGTCACAAACCAGTTTCTTCTCTTTACAATCCCTTCTGTGTTACCTGCGGCCAGTCCCAGGAGCCACACCTACTTCTGCTGCTAGCCAGAGTCACCTGCCACTCCACCATCTCTTCCTTGCCTAACTCAGATGGCATTTTGCAGACAAGCTTTTCAGAACTTCGATTTTGAAATTTGATTATGGGCTTCCCAGGTGGTGCTAGTGGTAAAGAATCAGCCTGCTAATGTAGGAGACATAAGAGACCAGGGTTCAATCCTTGGGGTGGGAAGATGCCCTGGAGGAGGGCCTGGCAACTCATTTCAGTATTCTTGCCTGGAAAATCCAATGGACAGAGGAGTCTGGTGGGCTATGGTCTATAGGGTTGCAGACACAACTGAAGCGACTTAGCGCACACATTATGCACACTCATATCTCCCTTTATTTTCCTTCATTGCTCTAACTACAATGAGGTTATACAAGTACTTGAGTGATTAATATTCATAGCTGGTTTCCTTCATTAGATAATTTGTTCTATCAAGTTAAGAACACTGAGTGCTTTTAAGTCTTCTATTTCCAGCCCTGAAGCAGAGGGTTTGGTTCACAGGTTTAGTTCAGTTCAGTTCAGTCGCTCAGTCATGTCCGACTCTTTGTGACCCCATGAATCGCAGCACGCCAGGCCTCCCTGTCCATCACCAACTCCCGGAGTTCACTCAGACTCACATCCATCGAGTCAGGGATGCCATCCAGCCATCTCATCTTCTGTCGTCCCCTTCTCCTCTTGCCCCCAATCCCTCCCAGCATCAGAGTCTTCTCCAATGAGTCAACTCTTCACATGAGGTGGCCAAAGTACTGGAGTTTCAGCTTTAGCATCATTCCTTCCAAAGAAATCCCAGGGCTGATCTCCTTCAGAATGGATTGGTTGGATCTCCTTGCAGGGCTGATCTCCTTCAGAATGGACTGGTTGGATCTCCTTGCAGTCCAAGGGACTCTCAAGAGTCTTCTCCAACACCACAGTTCAAAAGCATCAATTCTTCAGCGCTCAGCCTTCTTCACAGTCCAACTCTCACATCCATACATGGCCACAGGAAAAACCATAGCCTTGACTAGACGAACCTTTGTTGGCAAAGTAATATCTCTGCTTTTGAATATGCTATCTAGGTTGGTCATAACTTTCCTTCCAAGGAGTAAGCATCTTTTAATTTCATGGCTGCAATCACCATCTGCAGTGATTTTATAGGAGATGCCCAAAAAATAGGTGTTGAACAGGCAACACTCTACTTTCAAATGTCAATCCTATCCATTAATTGTCAAGTACTATTTTACATTCTCAATATTCTTGGATGGGTTACATCCTTAGCAGTTGGCAGAACTAATAAGAATCATTGAATATTGAGGCCTTACTGTGTGCTAGATATGAAATTAAAACATCATAGAAATTATTTAACTTTGTAATCTTCTCAACACTGTGAAGTACATAAAATTATTATTTCTGTGTTACTACAAGTGAAGAATTCAAGGTTGGGTTAAGCTGGAGAGTGAGGCACATCTAGGTGTGGAGTAGGGGAAAGGGTGTTGGGGTGATGTGTGGAGATAAAGGACAGAAAGGTAGAGTGAAGGTAGGAATGTGCTGGTGAACATTCCTTACATCACAACCTGCTCAGAGTCAAGCCTATCTATGCCACTTAATAGCAACGCAGAGCCCATAAGTGTGGCTGCTATCTGCAGTGTTAGACAAATATTCCATAGCTGAATCCCTTTTCCTGGTACTTAAAGGAATGAGAAAATAGCAGATCAAAGGCAAATACTGAAAAGAGATTTGACTCTGTGACCCTTATTGTTTAATATCTATGAAGTATGTCCTTTCACTCTGCTTCTAAAAAATTATGGCTAAGACCTGGGTGGTCAGAATAGATAAGTTTCTGGCCTTCTTCCAACTCTGTGATTCTACAATTCTATGTTGCAATAATAATCCCCCTGCCCTTGGACTGCAAGAAGATCCAACCAGTCCATTCTGAAGGAGATCAATCCTGGGATTTCTTTAGAAGGAATGATGCTAAAGCTGAAACTCCAATATTTTGGCCACCTCATGCGAAGAGTTGACTCATTGGAGAAGACTCTGATGCTGGGAGGGATTGAGGGCAGGAGGAGAAGGGGACGACAGAGGATGAGATGGCTGGATGGCATCACTGACTCGATGGATGCGAGTCTGAGTGACCTCCGGGAGCTGGTGATGGACAGGGAGGCCTGGCGTGCTGCGGTTCATGGGGTCGCAAAGAGTCGGACACGACTGAGCGACTGATCTGATCTGATCTGATCCTGTCAATAGGCTTTTACTTCCCTCAGACTGAAGATTTATTTAGCAATCTGGGTCATTCCTGACAACATCTAAAATGTTGTCTAAAATGGACGGTGTCTCAAAGATATCTTTTGAACCTCTATTTATGTACCACCAAGATAAACAAGCAGGAATTTGGCAGTTAAAAAGTTAAATGGGTCAGTTTTGACAGCAACAGTTTTTCGGCATCTTGTTGCCATCCTCACAGCCATGATGCGAAGCACTCCTCTGAATTTTATTGTATAGCACTTTAACTCTTCAATGACATCTGGTCGACCCACAAAATTGCTGCCCGTGCCTTTCTCCTGAACCTCAGCATCCCTCTCCTCTGCTCTTTATTTCTAGAGTTGTGTACAACTGCACTGATAAAACACTGGTTGAAAGCTTGACAACTATACATATTTTTGTATCATAAGTTTGTAAGAATGGAGGGAATGGTTCTGCTAGTGAATAGAGTAGAAGTGCCTCAGAGGGTTTAAGCTACACAGACTAAATATCGGAGCATAATTTGAGATTGTTGGATTAGAGACAGAGTTGAGACATGACTATTAATATATGAGAAATAATCATGGTAAATTTAGATGGTTGTGCAGAAATAGAAAGAGATGCTCATTTTGGGCAAGATCCATAACCTGGATTTTTCAATTTATGTAGAAACAAGTGAGGACAATAATTATCTTGTTCAGGTGCTCTCCTACTGCCCCAGGTCTTTCCCACTTCCATCTCAACTCACTTACTTATCCCCAGGAGGAAGCAGGAAAACACAAAGTGCTCTCCTTTGGGCCACATAGCAATCTTTCCTCTCTTATTTTGCAATGATTTCCTCTCATAAACCTCTAGTTATTTAAAGTGATATGTTTTAGTAAAAGAGAAACAAGAAAAGAAGTGATAACAATACAAAGATATTACATCATCATATCTGTTTTTAAAAGAACTTTGAAAAAGAAAAATCATAAATAGGCCAAAAGAAAAGGTTAATGAGTGAATTACTTCCATTTTGACTGTTATTATCACACACACACACACACACACACACACACACACACACACACACAAAGAATGGAATGAATTAGAAGAGAAAAAAAAGGAGACATAGTCACAATATTAAATTCAATAAAAAGAATTTGACAAGCCAGAGCTACAGGCTTAAGTGAGCCTCTTTAAATATTTTTATTTCATTATTAATATTTTATCAAAAAATAATAGTTTTAGCACAAATTCCACTTTTCAAAGCTTTCACAGCTCCAACACTAAGGTTATCTTGTTTGGCATTAGAATAGCTCATGTCTACATTAAAGCTGGAATCTTAGAAGTGACATAAACAGGCCTTTTTCTATAAAGATAAAAGGCTAAGCTTTAAAGGATTTTATATTTATAGATAAATGTTTCCATAGTAATCAGTACTATAAAACTTGCTGGTGTCAGCAGTCCTTTGCATATAAAAATGGCTCATATTAAAATGAGCTAGATTCGGAGAATCAAATGTAGATTCTTTTACCTTAAAAAAAAACCCAAAACTTGTGAGAAAACCAGAAGTTTTTTTGAATTTTGTTGGAAACTACTTTTGGTCACATGCACCAAGTCCTCCCACAGAACACAAAAGTGATGAAGGCCTGACCTTTGAAGGCAGCATGGAACATGATGGAAAGTAATTTAAAACAACACACTCATTATTATATCCTCAGATGATGAGCTTGGAGCTATGCATTTTCGATTTTCCCAGTGTCTGAAGTCAGTTTTGTTTTAGGAAGAAATAAATTTCAGGAAGAGGGAAACCAAAGAAGGAGGCAAAGTTAAAAAATAAAAGACAATTGAATTGCTTTAATAATAGAGTTAGAAATGCATGGACTAAATATTACCCAGAAGAGTACAAAACAGGTAAGAAATCTGTTTTTAACATTTAACATTTTAAATGTTATCTCAGCAGAAGCAGTATCTTCCCTGGTGGCTCAGTGGTAAATAATCCCCTGACAAACCAGAGATGTGGGTTCTATCCTTAGGTCGGGAAGATCTCCTAGAGAAAAAAATGGCAACCCACTACAGTATTCTTGCCTGGAGAATTCCATGGAGCCTGGTGGGCTACATTCCTTGGGGTTGCAAAAGAGACAGACATGGCTGAGCAAATAAAACAACAGCCACAGAAAAAGAATATATGTTTACCAAGAGACGTGTACAAGATCATTCACAGCAGCCCTGTTCATAACAGCCTCAAACTGTAAACTATCTAAGGGTCTACCAACAATAGAATTGATAAGTTGAGGTGTGTTTACAAAATAAAATATCATAAAACAAAAATGAATAAACTATTGCTACATGCAAAGAAGACAGGCACACAAAAAATACATACTGTATGACTCCATGAATGTAGAATTAAGAAATGGAGAGAGCTAACCTATGGGTTAGAAGTCAAGAGAGTGATTACATATTTAGGGTAGGCAGAGACTGCGAGGGGAAAAATGAGTTTTAGTGGCCCTGCTAGTGTTTTCCTCCTTAAACTGGTTACTTGTTACATTTGTGTGTTGATTTTGTGAAAATTTGTCATGCTGACATTCAGAATTCATGCACTTTTTTGCCTGTATGTATATAAAAAGGAAAACTACAATGTTGAGATGGCCTGAACATTTTTCAATAAATAAACATATATATGTGTGTGCATATATATATATGTATATATATATAGTATATATAGAGAGAGATGTATATTTATATTGGAGAAGGAACTGGCAACCCACTCCAGTATTTTTGCCTGGGAAATCCCATGGACAGAGGAGCCTGGCAGGCTATGTCCAGGGGGGTCACAAAAAGAGTTGGACACGACTTAGGGATTAAACAACAGCATATATATATATATATATATATATATATATGCTTATATATACAGCATATATATATTTTTAAATTTTTTATTTATATATATGCATATATCTGGAGAAGGAAATGGCACTCCACTCCAGTATTCTTGCCTGGAAAATTCCATGGACAGAGGAGCCTGGTGGAGTACAGTCCATGTGGTCGCAAGAGTCGGACATGACTTAGTGACTAAACCAACCATGCATATATATAAATGCTTATATATACAGTGTGTATATATATACATACTTCCATTGTTATCAGCTCATTTCAATCTGACCTGGATACTTCCTCATTGCTGTTTCTCTCAGTCAGTAACCGTTTGAAAATTTTAAGAAATTACTTTCATAAGGCCAAGGATGCACGTACATGTGTGCACATTCCAACCCTGGTTCCCCACATTTTAATAATATCTTTGGAGATACATATTTGGTTGTTTAGCTATCTATGCAAAAGCCACAAAAGTCTGGGACTCTTCTGGCGTGGGGGGCAGTGGAGAGGAATTTTTAAATAAATAAGGAGTCGGTAACAGAGAAGGTCACAAGAGTGTTGAGTGTGTGAGGGTAACGTGCTTCTCTTTCCAAGACGCGGTCCCTGGCTGCACACAGGCTCCTCTGGGACCGTGCTGTGCTCCCAGGGGTTGGCAGGTGTAGGTGAGAGGGCTCGAGTTGGTCATTCTTTTAGGTTTCCACTTGGAACTCAAGGGTCTGATAAATGGAAAATTAATTGGGAAATTTTACAAACATTTCATTCCAGGAGTTGATACTTCTTGTTCTGTAAGGCTTTTAATGGAGACAGATGCTACTCTTTGAAAAAGATTCTTCAGAGTCAGAGCAGCTGGCTATGAAGACAGAGCGGTGAGGGAGAGTGGTTAGGCATGTAGGCGCCAGAGCCTCTTGGTGACTGTGTGTCTTCAGGCAAAGTGCTATGTTCTCCGGGAGCCTTAGGTTCTTTTCATTTGTTTCATTAAGCAATATTTGTATTAATTAAATGACTGATGCTTTTACTTTTGATGGTAACCAGCATCAAAAATATCAATTATGTATAGTGTATCAAGCTGGTTGGAAAATGGAAAGATATTAAACTATCTTCTCTAATACAGCATATATACTTACTTATATGTTGCATTCTCTTTTTTTTTCTTTTTTCCCTGGCCTCTCCACCCTGATTGTGGGTTCTTAGTTTCCGAACTGGGGATTAAACCCTGAACCCTGGTGCCCAGCAGTGAGAGCTCAAAGTCCTAACCACTGAACTGCCAGGGAATTCCCTTTTTAAAAATTTTTATTTCATGTTGGACTATAGTTGATTTATAATGCTGTGTTAGTTTCAGGTGTACAGCCAAGTCACTCAGTTATACATATACACATATCTATTCTTCTGTAACAGTTAGCATGCTGTACTCTTAGCCTGAGTATCTTGGTTGTGAAATTGGAGAGTAGGGGATGACAGAGCATTGCTCCAGTGATTCTTGTACAGGTTAAATGAGATAACAGAGTCAGCAGGTCATTATGTTCTGGTGCAAGGCACAGTGAGCACTCAATAGCTGTTAGCTCATTGTTACTGTTAGGTCACTGCCCTTGAGAACTTTGCTGCTTAAAAATCTAAATTTTTCCAAAGCACAGGGTTTCTTTAAAAAATGGAATCGTGGCTGTTCATAGTAGAAGGTCACCAAATATCACACATAATCTTCAAATAACCACAGGTACACTGGTAATTCTTTTCATGGGTCAAAGTTGAACCCTCAGTTTCAGAGCCCCTGTGACACAGCGGTTACATGTGCCAGAGGCCAGTCTCCACAATGACCACAGGAAAAAAGCCTTTCAAACCTCAGTTTTCCCTTTGTTTCTCATTTTGTTCCTTTTGGTCTTTCCCATCTTCTGCTCTTACCCCTGCACCTTTTCCATCTGGGCTTGCTGCCTGATGTTGGTATACATTAAGGAGTTAAACATACTCCAATATCAGGAGGCTGAACTGACACTGAAGGAATTAGTCATGAAAGGAAGGACAGAAGGGGACCAGACGAAGGGACGGTGCATGGGCAGGATTCATTTGTGTGCACACATAATACTTTTGGACTGTCTCTTGAGACGGATTGCATGGCAATTTTGCTGCCTGTATTCAAATACATTTAATAGCCCTCATTGCATTTCTAATCATGTTGCTCAGAAGGGAATTTCTATCCTGAGATATGACAGAGGCACAACAGCCATAAGGAATAAATATTGGCAAAACAAAGAGTAAAATATTTTACCTGCAGTGCTGGCCTTCACCTTCGACAAAAGCAAAGCAAAAACAAACAAAAACACAAAACCAAATGTGGCCAGAAGTTTCCTTAGGATCCAAGAAAATGCTACTCGCTAGGCTGGCAGGTTTTCCAATATTTCTTTTCACTTCTTTCTCCATTTCCCTTCCTCAAGGAAAATAGGAATTATAAATGCCAGAGTTCCATAAAAAGAAAGTTGCTTTTTTTTTTTTGTAGCCACATATTGATGAGAGAGCAGATCAGCAAGGTTTTGTGATGAAGTTATGGTTCTTCAGTTTTATATCATCAAGAAATCTAGGTAATTTAGATCCATACTCAGATTTGCCTGTATCTGTGAAAATTAACAGATTGTAGAGGTAGGGTCATGGTTTCTTGTTATGGCTTCACATGATTGAGACTTGGCAAGAGATTGCTTAGCTGAAAAATACCACGTTGCTTTTTCAGGCATATCTTTCAACATGTGTGATGAGTTCACGCCTCATGGGCTCCTGAAAGCTTACCATGCTCTGAACCAGTGGTAGCTCCACAAATCCTTATCACAGAAGTGAAACTTCTCCCAAGCCCAATTGCTCTTCTCCTTTTCTTTGATTTTATTTATTAATTTATTTTCGGCTTTGCTGGGTCTTCGTTGCTGCATGCGGGCTTTCTCTAGTTGTAGTGTGTGGGCTTCTCATTGCTGTGGCTTCTCTTATTGCGGAGCATGGGCTCTAGGGCTTAGGCTCAGTAGTTGTGGCGCCTGGGTTTAGTTGCCCTGCAGCATGGGGGATCTTCCAGGACCAGCAATCAAACCAGTGTCCCCTGCATTGACAGGTGGATTCTCAACCTCTGTACTACCAGGGAAGTCCCCAGTTGTTCTTCTAATGTGGTGGTAACACCTGGATGGAAAATAAAATGCAGTTAAAATTGGAATTTGGAACAAATATGAGATGTAACTGAGGCTAACATTATAGAAATATGAGATGAAATGAATGACCTATATTCACTGTTTAGCTTCATTCTCTAAATTTTGATAATTCATGTAAAAGAATATCTGTAAAGTTAAAGATAGGATGAGTAAAAGTAGAGAAAGATGGAGATCTTTTGCAAACAAGCCAAACCATGCTTTTACAGTATTCTACATCCATATTACACAGGAAGTTCATTTCATTGAAGAGCCAGCTGGTCCACATTGTGGCAGATTAATGTTTTGATATATTAATCAAGGTTTCCCAATGTGCATTTTCTTTTACTGCTTATTTTTTTCCTCATTCAGGAACCTTTCCAACACATCAGGAAAGGTAATGAAAAAAAGCATGGAATCAAACCATTGGCTTTATAAAGTTTCAAAAGTTTAGGTTAGAAAATTTGCTGGTGGTTGCATAACTCTACAAATACACTAAAAGTCATTGAATTGTACACTGAAAATGGATGAGTTGTATGGTATCAGAATTATATCTCAATAAAGTCATTCTTTAAAAAGTCACAAGTTTAGATCAGGCATAAACCGCATATTTGAGAGAAGAGAAAGAATTAAGCTACTCTACATTCAAACTAAATAAAGGTTCTTTTTTGACTCTTCGAAGAAGAGGTGTGGTTAGTAGCTCAGTTGTGTCTGACTCTTTGCGACCCCCATGGACCGCAGCCCACCAGACTCCACTGTCCATGGGGATTCTCCAGGCAAGAATACTGGAGTGGGTTGCCATGCCCTCCTCCAGGGGATCTTCCCAACACAGGGATCAAACTCAAGTGGAGTTCGAAGTAATAGGGTTTATGATGTAGAGTGCTAGAGAGGGGGCTTCCTGGTATGTCCACCTCCCTAATCACATGCCGACTCTTAGGAAGTGGGTAGAAATTTCCAGATAGCTTTGAGAAATGTGAAAACAGTGAGAAATCTGCTTTTTTTTTCTAGTCATCCAAGACTCCAGAGCAGAAAGTCTTACAGAGGTGTTCAGGCAGTCAGTAATGAGACAGTCTCCCTGAGTTTACTGCAATCCACAGTTCTATGATATCTGTGGAATGTTTCCCAATATCCAAGAGAACACAGATATTGCACAAAAAGCCCAGAGTTTGAAGGGACAAGAAATTTACAGCAATAATCTGTGTGGACTAAGGACCAAATATCAGATAACAATGAGGGCATCTCAGCAGGTGACAATGTAGGTACATTGCAAAGGAGAGAAGCATAGGTCTCCTTCCATCCCCATGTGTCAGCAGCACATAATCCCTCCAAATTTCAAATAAATAAATAAATGCTGGAGACGGTGTGGAGAAAAGGTAATGCTCCTACACTGTTTGTGGAAATGTAAACTGGTACAGCCACTATGGAAAGCAGTATGGCAGTTCCTTAAAAAATTAAAACTAGACCTACCATATGACCCTGCAATTCTACTTCTGGGCCTATATTTGGAGAAAACTCAAATTCAAAAAGATGCATGTGCTCCAATATTCATAGCAGCACTATTTAAAATATCCAAGACATGGAAACAACCAAAATGTCCATCAGTGGATGAATGGATAAAGATGTGTTCTCTATATGTGAAGGAATATTACTCAGCCATAAAAAGAATGAAATAATATCATTTGTAGAAACATGGATGGGCCTAGAGTTTCTCATAGTATGTGAAGTCAGACAGAGAAAGACAAATATCATGTAATAGCACTCGTATGTGGAATCTAAAATAGTGATGTAAATGAACATATTCACAAATCAGAAACAGACTCACAGACATAGAAAACAAACCAATGGTTACCGAAGAGGAAAGAAAGGGGGAGGGATAAATTAAGAGTTTAGGATTAACAGATATACACTGCTGTTGCTGCTAAGTCACTTCAGTCGTGTATGACGGCAGCCCACCAGGCTTCCCCGTCCCTGGGATTCTCCAGGCAAGAACACTGGAGTGGGTTGCCATTTCCTTCTCCAATGCATGAAAGTGAAAAGTCAAAGTGAAGTCTCTCAGTCATGTCCAACTGTCAGCGACCTCATGGACTGCAGTCTTCCAGGCTCCTCCATCCATGGGACTTTCCAGGCAAGAGTACTGGAGCGGGGTGCCATTGCTTTCTCCGCAGATATACACTGCTGCTGCTGCTGCTGCTATGTCGCTTCAGTCGTATCCGACTCTGTGCGACCCCAGAGACGGCAGTCCACCAGGCTCCCCGTCCCTGGGATTCTCCAGGCAAGAACACTGGAGTGGGTTGCCATTTCCTTCTCCAATGCATGAAAGTGAAAAGTGAAAGTGAAGTCGCTTAATCGTATCTGACTCCTAGCAGATATACACTACTACATATGAAATAGATAAACAACAAGGTCCTACTGTTGGCACAGAGAACTATATTTAGTACTTATAATAATCTATATTGGGAAAGAATATGAGAAAGAATATATATGTGTGTATATGTGAAGCTGAATCACTTTACTGTATATCAGAAACTAACACAATATTGTAAATCAACTATATTTCAATAAAAAAATTTCAGGAAAGCATTCCTAAGGCAAATGGAAGCAGTCTTCAATCGACTGAGACTAAATCTTTTGCCTTTTGTGCAAATGAAGGCTCAGATTCAATTTTAAACAAATTAAGAAAGTCTTAGTGATTGAGCACTGAAATTGGAGATGAAAATTTTGACTAATATAGGGTATTTTAAATCAGGGTATGAAATCACAAGAGCCTGAGGTCCTGAGTGCCACAAGCTCTAGTGGACTGGTTTTTACAGAGGGTGGGGAAAGATGTTTCTGCCATCTATGTCTCTTGAGGCAGATCTACTGGGCATGCCAGACTCAGGAGGGAAGAATCAGGAAATTAAAGATACATTTACATTTTCTTTTTAAGAAATACTATAGTTGAATTATTTCCTCAGTAAAGATCTCTATTTCCCTGAAAGATTACCCCACAATGACATCAAGTCATTTCATGGGTTGAGTTATTCTATTAAATCTTGAACGATCTGTTTAGAATGGCTTTGAGTTAGAAAGGGAAATGTATCTTAGAATGTTTATTATAGGGTTTTTCCACGTGAATCATGTTACATACTGCCATTCAGTTTATCCATGTGCTCTTGACTCTTTCTCTTCTTCTGTCTCAAGTCTTACTTCTTGGTTCTTTCAGCTATATTTTCTTATGAACCACAGGTCAGTGCTATCAGAAAATGTACATGCTTGGTATGTGTTAGTCTCTCAGTTGTGTCCAACTCTTTGTGACCCCATGGACTGTAGCCTGCCAGGCTCCTCTGTCCATGGAATTCTCCAGGCAAGAATATTGGAGTGGGTAGCCATTCCCTCCCCCAGGAAATCTTCCCTACTCAGGGATCAAACCTGGGTCTCCTGCACTGCAGGCAGATTCTTTACCATCTGAGTCACCAGGGAAGCTGTTACCTACCATTAATACAATCACATCTCTCTCCTGCAATTACCCTATCTGAATATAGAGTATTGTATATACCTTCATATCTGAATATGAATCTCTCAAAAGAAAGATCTATATACATAGATTCCTTATCTCCATCTCCCATCTATACTTGAATTTTCTACAATCTAATTTCTACTCCAAGCACTTTTTTTTTTTTTTTGCTCCACCTCAATGCTCATGGCATCTTAGTTCCTCACCAGGGAAGGAATCCATGTTCCCTGCAGTGGAAGAGCATAGTCCTAACCACTGGTCCACCAGGGAATGCCCAATTCCAAGAACTCTCAAAGAGAGGATATGAATGCTTATCAACATCACCATTGACCTCATGATCCCCAATTCAATAGACTCTTTGCTATCCTCAATATATGCACTTTTACAGCACTATTGTAAATACTGCTTTTGTATATTTGTAAATACTGCTTACTGTAAATAAGCAGGTAAATACTGCTTCTGTCTTGACATTATGTCTTTCCTTGGCTTTTGTAAAAACACAGTGTTTTGATTTTCCTTTTATTTCTCTAACATTTTCTTGTGCTGGAATCTTCTCCTATAACTAATCTCTAAATAGAACTTAAGGCTCAAATAGGAAGTCTCTTATCTTCTTTAAATAATCCACTCAGAAATCTCATCATTCCTATGCGTTTAAATACCATTTAAATTTTGATGACTCCAGAACGTTACCTCATTTCCGAGCTCCACACTCACGTACCACATCATTTATTTAAATAAGATACCTTACAAGCATTTTGAACTCAGCATTTCCAAAATGGAATTCTTGATTTCCTCCTCAAACCTGTTTTCCCATCAGAAACTCCAGTCTTCCCTTTCTCAGTAAATGTCACCACCAAACACACTCAGTTCCTCGAGTGAGAAATACAGGTTTCATCCTTGATTTTTCCTTCTCTTGCCCCACATCCATACAATAGCAAGTCTCATCAAATCTATCTCCAGAATGCATCTCAATCAGTTTGTTTTTCTACAACTCTTCTGTCCCTAGCATAGAATAATTCACGATCACCTCACTTCTTGGTGTATTTTAGAGTTAATTGACCTCATTTCTTCCATTCTTACCCCTTGTCGAGTCAAACTCATTATAACAGCAATAATCAGCTTATTAAAATATAAATTTTTGTGATGTCACTCAACTACTTTAGTATCTTCCCATAGGTCTTAGAATGAAATCCAAAACCCTTATCATGGCCTGGGAGGTCCTGTTCACATTTCCAGTCTCAATGCACAATGTCCCTGCTTTCTCTCAGTATGTGAAAGAAAAATCTCTATTCTTTTTTTAATGTCTCTATTCTTTTAAAGCCTCAGATCCTTCTTTCTGAAAATGCTTCACATGACTATTTTCTCTGCCTTTATACTCTCATCTTCTGTGCTTGGAGCTAAGTATCACCTTCTCAGAGATCTCCTTCTTGACCTGTTATTTCCTTCTGTTGTTTTAAGTAGGTCTACCATGGTCTAACTTATTTCACATAGTATGATAATTTCTAGGTTCATCCATGTTGCTGCAAATGACATTATTTCATTCTTTTTTATGGCCAAGTAATATTCCTTTGTATACGTGTGTGTGTGTGTGTGTGTGTGTGTGTGTGTGTGTGTGCGCGCACGTGTGTGTGCATTCCACATCTTCTTTATGATATCACTTACATGTGGAATTTTACATGTGGGAAAAAATGATACACATGAACATATTTACAAAACAGAAATAGACTCACCAGCATAGAAAACAAATTTATGGAATCTTAGTTCCCAGATTAGGGATCAAACCCACCTTTACTGCATTGACAGGTGGGTTCTTAACCACTGGACCACCAGGGAAGTCCTACTATCCATTTTTAGTAGTACCATAGAAGCTATTAATCAGACTAGGGTTCATCATGTTTCCTGCTTTAAACTTTCACAGAGTAAGACTCACTGTAATTTGGGTAAATGGAGACACTATTCTCCATGGTGGAGCACATTAGATTCTGTGGCTTCAAGGCTCACGCTGATCATCCTTCTCACCAACTTGAAGGCATCAGATTTCATACATGATGTGGTAGCAGACAGCTGGACAAGGCAAGTTATCTGCTCCTCTATTGACAAGTCATACTGACTTTGACCAGGTCAAGAACTCTTCACTACTTCAATTTTCCCAACTGTTGTTATAACATTTCTTTCTTCAATATTCGGAACCCCTTCCATAAGCAAGTGCCCCAGAAGAGCAAGTGTGGTTATTGTTCTGATCCTTCAGTCCCAGAAAGTCTCAGAATAACACGCCCAAACCCATCACCCTGCTCTGTCACATGTTAAAAGACTGGCAATTACCAGAAGTATTGGGTTTGTGTTGTTCTTTGAAAGATATGACTGTTCCCACAAATATGCACAGCCTACTCGTGGAGGACTCTTGAATCACAAAGGCAGGTCCTTCCTTCTCGCCACAGTCTTTGATGGTGGTGAGGAATGTGTTTACTCAAGTTCACAAAGGAGAACTTGGTTTGCTCTGTTTTAGCAACAGATTAGAATTTTCAAAGAAATCCTGGCATGGGTCATTTTTTTTTGGAATAAGCTTTGAAGCCATGCTGAAATCTTATCAGTGTGTCAAGATTTAAAAACTCCCACCTGTACGTCTCCCTCCTGAGAGCTCTCTTGAGCAGCTGCCACCTCCTCCTTTGTTTGTTGATTATGTGTGAACAGAAACAGAGCAAACGCCCAGCGCTAGGCACTAGAAACAGTCAGCCATTTCTGTCTCCTTATGACCTATCTGGTAGGCAGATTCAAAGCAAACAGGGATTCCTAGGGATAGTTTATAAATATGTGATTAAAGTGTGCTGGCTCACCTGCGATGCATTTGTTCTCAATCTCTCTCACCATCCCTGTTTCTCCAGTTGTAATCTGCCTAAACGGAAGGCCATGCTCACTTGCCTCTTTTTAAAAGGCGCACAAATCTCAACACAGCGGCCATTTAATGCCAACGAATGTGATTGTAAAGAAAGCACAACAGAATGCAAGCATTTTCTTTTCATTTCTCCTCGACAGAAGGAAGGCTTATGTTTAATACACCCTTGCTGGAAGGTTTAGTGTGTATATTCTTTTGTTCAAGAAACATATCAAATCCCTTCACTTACAAAACTATGGAAAATAAGGTCAAAAGTCAGCCAAAAAGTAGTGCTTCCCTGGTGACTCAGACAGTAAAAAGCCTGCCTGCAGTACAGGTGACCCAGGTTCGATATCTGGGTAGGGAAGATCCCCTAGAGAAGGTAATGGTAACTCACTCCAGAATTCTTGCCTGAAAAATCCCATGGATGCAGGAGCCTGGAGGGCTGCAGTCCATGTGGTTGCAAAGAGTTGGATATGACTGAACAATTTCACTTTCTTTTTTTCAGCCAAAAAGTAGCTTGTGAAAGAAAGGTCCTCCAGAGAAGACTCTGATTCCCTCTAACTTGACCATGATAGCTTTTTCTTCTAGGCAATTTCTATACAGACCAATCAAAAACCTCTGTGTGTTTTTTTTTTTTTAACAATTCAGCTCATGTTGGGATGATTATATATTAGGGCTTTAGTAGAGTATCTCTCACATTTTAATTTCAGAGCCTTCTTTTGGATGAACATGATTTCTCTCAGTCTCTCTAATTGCATCCAACTCAAGCTGCAGACGGGCTTCCCTGGAAGCTTAGACGGTAAAGAATCTGCCTGCAGTGCAGAGGACCTGGATTGCATCCCTGGGTCAGGAAGATTGCCTGGAAAAGAGAAGAGCTACCCACTCCAGTATTTTTGCCTGGAGAATTACATGGAAAGAGGAGCCTGGTAGACTACAGTCCATGGGGTTGCAAAGAGTCAAACAGGACGGAGTGACCAACAAGCTGCAGGCGGCTGAACTTCATCCTGTAAAACTCTCGCCACCAACACATGAAAACCAGAGCACTAAATCCAAAGAGTGTCTGACAGCGGGGCTGGAGGACAATGAAATCAAGTCACACCTCTGATCTAACTTAAGGCTTACATATATTTTGAAAAGCAAGCACAGCCTAGATTTTACTTTCTGGCCCACACTGCAACACTTCTCTACCACTCTCCTAGAAAGCTGGAGCAAAATCTCTTTCACAAATAATACCCAATGAGAACTTGCTATCTAAGTGTTACTTTCTCAGCTCAATGTCACAATTATTTAGTGTGCTGAGCACTATACGTCTTTTAATTTTCTATAATCCCTACCCATAGTATAATGTGGAATTCCATTTATTCTATTTTAAAAGGGATGAAGTCATCCAGGGTGGAAACTATGACCTGATTGAAAGTCCTGAAATGCTGCTATGTCTCAGACTGGGCTCTGGCACATGCAGAAGTATAAATTAAACTCTTCTGCAGACATTTGATCTCTTGCTATGAAAAGGGATACTGTGTTTCCTCTGTTTAACGGTATTCTCTGTCCGCTGTGAAAAGAAGCCTGTTTGCTTAAAAAAGTGTGGCATATTTTTTCCACTATGAGTGGCACGGCAAATGAAATCACAGCACGCCCTGAATATAGTTCCCATCGTCTATATGAATTGTACCTCTGTCAAGAGAAGCCTATGTTGAAATTGTGGTCACTTAATATGAGAGGAATAATTTAATAATATCATGACAGATCACAACTGCATCTCTGGATGCTAAGACTGGCAGCTTCTGTTGAGTGCCCACCTGCAGACAGCTCTGTGCAAAGCAACTTAAACAGAAACAGCCATGCCTTCTAATTCCAGCCCATCTCCCTGCACCCCAGAGGCTGCCCACACACAAAGTTAGGATATCACCGTTACTGGTGGGACATTATTCTAAACGAGCATGCCAATATTATCAATTCAGCCCAAATGTTCTCTCTTCTATTTTCATCTGCAGGTCCTATGTGCTTTATTAAAATCATAATCATTCCTTGTAAAAGGATGTAAACTCAAAATTTCTCTGATAGCATGTGATGAAAATGCCCTAAAATAAACCTTCCGTGAATTGCTGGCATGTGGTAGACGTGGAATGAGTGAACCAGGCTATCATCCTTGAGGAAAAACTCTAGCAGAAGTTTTCCAACTCTGTTCTGCCTTGTCTGTGGAGGTGTTTCAGGAGTTGGCAAAACACCATTTTTCAATGAACATCAACTCTTTGTTATCCTAATGCCTTGAACTCTCCAACCACAGGGAGGCTGGTGATAGGAAGGTGCTGATTTAGAGCTGGGAAGACCTGCTGACCCGTTTCTTCCCCCTGTACTCTAGCCCCTGATGAAAACATAGCTGCTCCTACTTGTTTATATACTGCGGTTTTAGAAAAAGTGTCCAGCTGCTAGAAAAATAGTTTGAAAACCATTGCTAGCAAGCAGGGTTTCGCCTTGAAAAGTGAAAGTGTTAGTTTTGTCCTACTTTTTGCAATCCCATGAACTGTAGCCTGCCAAGCTCCTCTGTCCATGGAATTCTTCAGGCAAGCATGCTGAAGTGGGTAGCCGTTTCCTTCTCCAGGGGATCTTCCTGACCCAGGGATTGAACCCAGGTCTCTTGCATTGCAGGAAGATTGTTTACCATCTGAGCTACCAGGAAATTTATTTGTAATACTTTGTATGGAGAAATACTGTAGAGGAGAATGACAACGTTGCAAGTACCACAGACCCAAAATTGAGCTCAACACAGTCTGGCTTTTCTCATTGTAAAGATCACCTTCATTGTCATACGAGCATATAATCAACTGTATCTGGAAGAAACAAAGGATTTATTTTTCTTAACTGAATCACCAATAACAAATTTATTTCACTTAGTAATGAAAGGAAAATATCACCTGACCCACAATTTTTTCTTACCCCCAACTAATTGGCAGTACTTATTTTAGTAATCTGGAGACCCAATAAAAAATTTGGCACAGTTGCTTTTTATATTGCTTTCATTCCTCCTACTAAAGCAGCTTGCAAGATTATAGAATGTGTAACCCCAACTATTTCTTCATTATTTTAATGTTTAGTAAGTTCTCACAGTGTTTCTCTTAAAACTTAATGCTACATATATGATGAATTAAAGAATGCTGTTTAACTCAATTTACTCAATCATTTTTGCAATGTTCCCTGAAGGTCAGGAACACCTGGTGACTTTGACAAAGATCCCTGGACCCAAAACAGACCTCCTGAACCAAAGATTACCAAGGGCATGTCTAGTAATCCTGCACTCCTAACAAGCAACCCAGGGTAATTCTTATCCTCATAGAAGTGGTGAAAACTATAGGTAGAGATAAATAGAGTCCAGCCTTAATTTTAATGGCAATTTCCCATTTCACTCTGTATGTAGTTCTCCCATTGTAGAGTGATCATTCAGTTCGAGAGGTTAAAACCTGGGAGTCTTGGCGAATGCACGCAGCTGTCTGCCAGCAATTAGACTAGATGAAGTGACCAGTATGGGATCAAAAGTTAAATACTTTACATCTGAATGACATACCAGATATGTAAAGAAAATATGTTTTTCCAATCTATGTAACTATTTGCTTCACCCAAATATCCCCTTCATCTTAATGCACTGTAAACAGAGAACAACTGCCAGAATATGGTGGCTGATTCGAAAAGCCAGACCGTGTTGATCTCAATTTTGAAAACTTTTATGGTGTAATTTTTACATTACCCCATGACCCTGGGGGATGCTTCTGAGATTCCTTTAAACTCCTCAAGACTACCACTCCTCACACTCTAAGGAACTGGTATTATCACACTTTATTTTTTTGCATGTCCTTCAATAAAATGATTGGTATGTGTCTCCGTGGGTGACAAATGACTTCTCTCAAGGAATGATACATTAACTTTCTAAGAAAAGTGAAATATTGAGTGGCTATCTGTGAATTCAAACAGTGTAGACAATGAAGTGAGGAGAGGCAGGTCAAGAAAATATATATTACCAGTATGATGAGATTCACTTCAGGATCCCAAAAGCACAACTAAGCAATTCATCACTTTGGAGTTGGAACTGCGCAGACCTGTCAGTTTCATCTGCCTCCCTACCCTTCGACAGCCTGCAAAGCCTCTGAGTCTCCTACAAGGTCAAGTTCAAACAACTTAGCGTGGCACAGAAAGTGTTCTGTGGACCCTGCTTCCTCCTTCCTCTTCATCATCTTTCAGTCCTAACCTCCACTTGTGATTCAGCATCAGTTACCTCTTATGGATTCTTGAACGGATATTCTCACTCTTCGCTGGTACAATCAACTGTCTGGAGTTGCTGCCTTAGTCCCTGTCCTTAGGATCTAGCTTAGGGATTATCTTTTTTTTTTTTTTTTTTAATTGTATTTGCTGGGTTACAGCGAGTGGGGGCTGCTTTCTAGTTGCAGTGCACGGATTTCGTATTTCAGTGGCTTCTCTTGTTGTGGTATATGGGGTCTAGAGCCTGGGCTCAATAGTTGTGGCACACAGGCTAAGTTGCTCTGAGGCATGTGGAATCTTCTCTGGCAGGGACTGAATCTGTGTTCCCTGCATTGGCAGGCTGATTGTTTACTACTGGGCCACCAGGAAAGCCCAAGGATCATCTTCTTGAAGAGGATATTCCTTCTCTGTGCTCCATCTTTATCCTTGAAATAATCGGTGTCACAATGCTGTCCAAACCCTGGAATGTGAGTCATAGGACATAGGAGGTTGATTGGCTTTTATGCCCCCAACACCCAGTACAGAGCCTAGCCCATGGAAGGTCCTGAAAAAGATGGTTATGGACTAAAAGAATCTTAATCAATCCTGAGAGTGTTTGTGAGCAGTTAAAATGATGAGACCAGATTGTCCCTGCCAGTACTGCTTTTCTATTATATGATGTCCTTAAAAATGACCACAGTCAATTTTTATTCCAGCCTTGGAAAGGCCAACAATACAAACTAACACTCTGTGCACTTTTGATAGAATATATTGTTTGGTATGCAATGCGATTCCTTTTCTGCCTATTATGTGTACATTTAAAAAATTAGTTGCACCTTTTCCTTTCGAGGTGCTTAGTAACCATGTTGTTTCAGATACAAAGGCCTATAGTGCAATGCCTACTGCCCTGTGAATGGGGCCTTTGTTCTCAGCACTGTTTTGGTAGGAAATGGTTGCTATTTAGGTCTCCAAGAGGGAATATAAACCATGCTCACCTAATCAAACAGACCAGTAAATACAGCAGTTAATCTGACAACTTAAAATTCCTGAGTTGCGTTCTGAGAAACAATCTTAACACCAACAATCATTTCAAGCCTATGTAAATTGTAAGCCTTTGGGTGACTAAGAGGTTTATTGCATTTTATTTCATTTCATTTTATTAATTACTGCCAATGCCTGGTTCTAAATCATATTTCAGCATGGAGATTTCTTGTTGGTGGAAAAGAAAAGAAATCACGTTGGAAAATACAGCATGAAAGCTAACAAATAAAACCCGTTATCCAGATGTTAAGAGAGGAGAGAAACAGGACGGGTGAAGAAGGAAAGCATGCCCTTTCGTACTGGTGTGCTGGAAAGGAGACTTGATCCTGAAGACAGAAGAAACCTAAGTGCAGGTCTGGGTTGCCTAATGAACTGGCTTGCCCATTGTTCTTGTCTTTTCAGATAGTTAGTTCAAACTAATCTGCTCTGTGGTTACAGAAGAAAAAGCAGTACTTGTTTGTTCAAGTTATTAACAGTTTTTAAATGCCCTCCCCAACTCACCTTGAAAGTTTAGTCACCACTTGAGAAACAAAAGCTCTGAAACAATACTTGCATTAAAAAAAAAAAAAATCTCCTGATTCTTAAAGGCAATATTCAGTGATACTTTAAACCCAAGCGACAACAACAAAAAGAGCTCTTTGTTTGAGGTATGGGTATAAATATCACCATTTAGATCCTACCTGTTTGCTAACAATGGACATAGCCTCTTAAAACTATGTCCTTGCAATATATCAGAGAGCAGGGCCCATTGTGCACACAGCACATGTTAAAAGCTCTATCTGAACTATTTCTTTCCTCTTGAAAAAAAAATCTAGCATTTCTGGTTTTTAAAGGAGCCATTGTCACTTCTGGTAGAATGTTTATTTTACTGTCTCCTGCACAGCGGAGGGCATTTCACATATAAAGAGTGATTATAGAGCACTGGGACAATTTGAATACTCTAATCAATGCTAGTTAAAATGGGAATAAATAAACTTTTATGGCACCAGGGTTCCAACCCTTCATGGAAATTACTGTTAATTTATTGAATCAATAATCTTAAAACAATAAATTATGATGCCCTTTGTTTTACTAAGCCCTTCTTCCAGTGTGTTAAAAAGCCCGGGCTTTATAAATATTGCAACAGCCTGGGAGGAGGTTTTGTAACCAAGTCTTTGTTGTGTGGTTGGTTATGCAAGAGATTAGACTATAAAAGTTAAAAGTGTGTGTGTGTGGTGGGGGTGGGCGAGGTGAATTGAATATGAGTAGACACTAAAAAAAAATAACAATAACAATAATTCCTATAGTATTTAAAGTGATGGAGCAAAGAATTTTGATTCTTTTTCTCATGAACTCTGTCACTGAGATGATTTGGCTTTCCTCTTCAGCTGTTTAAGAGTTATTACTCTAAGAGCACATTTATTACAAATCTGGGAGATATGGGGTTGGTGTCAGCTAGATGTTGCCTTTCCAGAAGGAATACTTATCTTCAGTATTTTTGTCTTAGCCTTATTCCCAAGTTTTCATCTGTTATCCATCAAAATCCCTAGGCAAACCAAAACTCCTGAATTTACCAGAGGGTATATAGATGGGGAAACAGTGTTAGACTTTATTTTGGGGGGATCCAAGATCACTGCAAATGGTGATTGCAGCCATGAATTAAAAGACGCTTACTCCTTGGAAGGAAAGTTATGACCAACCTAGCTAGCATATTGAAAAGCAGACATTACTTTGCCAACAAAGGTCCGTCTAGTCAAGGCTATGGTTTTTCCTGTGGTCATGTATGGATGTGAGAGTTGGACTGTGAAAAAGCTGAGTGCTGAAGAATTGATGCTTTTGAACTATGGTATTGGAGAAGACTCTTGAGAGTCCCTTGAAATGCAAGGAGATCCAACCAGTCCATTTTAAAGGAGATCAGTCCTGGGTGTTCATTGGAAGGAATGATGCTAAAGCTCAAACTCCAGTACTTTGGCCACCTCATGCAAAGAGCTGACTCATTGGAAAAGACTCTGATGCTGGGAGGGATTGAGGGCAGGAGGAGAAGGGGATGACAGAGGATGAGATGGCTGGATGGTATCACTGACTCGATGGATGTGAGTCTGGGTAAACTCTGGGAGCTGGTGATGGACAGGGAGGCCTGGCGTGCTGCGATTCATGGAGTCGCAAAGAGTCGGATATGACTGAGTGACTGAACTGATGGGGGTTTCCTTGGTGACTCAGTGGTAAAGAACCCTGTTGCCAATGCAGAAGATATGGGTTTGACCCCTGGATTGAGAAGAGCCCGTGGAGGAGGAAGTGGCATCCCACTCCAGTATTCTTGCCTGAGAAATCCTATGAACCGAGGAGCCTGGCGGACTACAGTCCATGGGGTTGGACACAGTCGGACACGATTTAGTGACTAAACAACAACAAGGTGGGGAGGGGTAAATTGTGAGATTGGGATTGACATATAGACACTACTATATATAAAACAGGCTTCCCAGGTGGCCCTAGTGGTAAAGAACCTGCCTGCCAATGCAGGAGATGTAAGAGACGGGGGTTCTATCCCTGGATGGGAAAGATGTCCTGGAGGAGGGCATGGCAACCCACTCCAGTATTCTTGCCTGGAGAACTCCATGGACAGAGGAGTCTGGTGGGCTACCGTCCATAGGGTCACACAGAACCAGACACGACTAAAACGACGTAGCACACACACACCTATATAACACAGGTATCTGATAAGGGCCTACTGTGTAGCACAGGGAGCTGTACTCAGTACTCTGTAATGGCTGACATGGGAATAGAAGCTAACAAAGAGTACTTACATGTATAGGTACAACTGATTCACTTTGCTGTACAGCAGAAACTAACACAACACTGTAAATTAACTATACTCCAATAAAAATTATTTTTAAAACATTAAACAAAGTGTGCAATTCAGAGGTTTTTAGTAAAACAAACAAGCTGAATTTGAATTTCACATCTCCTACTAGCCTAACTTACTGAGGACAAGATAAAGTGCCTCAAACTATGCTAGCACATGGCTGTGCCAAGTTGCTTCCTCTTTGCGACCCTTTGGACTGTAGTCGCCAGGCTCCTCTCTGTCCATGGGGATTTTCCAGGCAAGAATACTAGAGTGGGTTGCCATTCCCTCCTCCAGGGGATCTTCCTGACCCAGGGATGGAACCCACGTCTCTCAAGTCTCCTGCATTGGCAGATAGGTTCTTTACCACCAGCGCCACCTGCGAAGCCTGAATGGGAAGCCATTAGGCACACGGCTGACTCTAAAGCAAATCCAGCATTGCCTCTCTGGGGCCATGCTGGGCCTGTCTCTCCACCCCACACACAAGTTTAACAGGTCATGAGAATTGTATCTCTGTGATCTTTATTAGTTTTCTCATTACGTTTTTACCTTTTACAGCAATCAAAATATCTTTGGGGTACCTATTCATCCTGTTACAAAACTGTACCCAAATGCAAACTCTCTGGCTTAAAAAAATATATATATAATGGAGAAAAGTGCACATTTGGGGTAATATCTGCCGATGAGACATTACTGTAGATGCAATGTCCCAGAAGCACCTAATATCCAAAGCTTTCTGTATAGATTAAGCTCCTCTAATGGCTCTACAGCTACTATATACAATTATCTTCTCACTAACAGCATCCCTTAAAACAGACATAAGGGATCTTTGAAGCCGAGCTCTGCATACCTTAATTATGGAACCAATTTGGGACACTATTTGTTCCAACAGTTTTTAAAGGCCTTCCCCAGATTATAAGAACATGTTGAATTCACGATTATTTTTTTGTGCTTGGAGACTACAGACTTGAATGCAGGCAGCAAGAATGGCCCCCCAGGGTGCAGGTGTTTCGCCACAACATTCTGCGGGGGGTTTTACAGTTTTTGTTACAGGACTGACCTAAAACCAGAAATATTATTCCCTGGAGCTGAGCATGTGACTAGAGTTCCTTGGGATCCAACTCTGACTATGAGACTGTAATAATTTAACACCTGAAGGGTGCAGCCGGGAAACTAGAAGTTGATGATCTATGGAATTTCCATTAATCATTGGTATACTGGTTTGAAAAACTCCCAGCCAGTTCAGTAAAATCTCAAGGAATCTTCCTGGAATTCTGAAGAGTTCAAGAGGTGTACCTGGACCAAAGGTGGAAAAGGAAATCCAACATGTATTGAATATCTGCAATAGCCAGTAAGTGATGCTAATTGAAAATTAGCAATTTGCAGTTCTTTTAGAGCTAAGCACTGACAGAGGCCCTCAGTCTGATCCACTTGGGGGAGAGGCTCCAGGCAAGGAAGTTCCTGTGCCAGGTGTGATTTACAGGAAGGCTCTGGCTAAAGCCAGGATTCTAGTCCATTCCCAAATACACATTCCCAAAGCAGGTCCAAGGTCCCTGGAATCTGGTTGCGAGATAAGGGAGAACTGATACCATGTGTATTTACACTCAACTGCCAACAAGACTACTTGGTCAGTAAAAACTGGCTCTAATAAACATAGAGGAATGGACACCGTATACAGACTGGACTAGAGGGAGAGCACTACTACAGGAGATGTGGGTGTGGTTCACTTAGTTCTCACAGCAATTCTTTAATGTGTGGCCACCTCAATTTTAGAGACAAAGAATGCATATTTCCAGTGGAGTTGAGGGTACTGCCCAAGGAAACAATGGCAGAAACGGAAGTCACATCTGGGGCTTCTCACATTCAAGGGCCATCCTTATGTCAGTAGGTTGTGTGGACAGACATCTCCTCAAATTATTTCATATCTTTGGGGACTTGGTAACTTCTGAGAATTTTCTCTTGTACTCATAGAAATGAATCCAAATCTTGCCCTCATGGTATTCCATACTCAAATTCTCATAAAGAAAGAATCAATATCCATTATGGAGGTACAGGACTGACAGATTTCAGTGAGCTCATTCACAAATGGAAAGGTTCAATATTGATTTAAGATTAGTGGGTCTATTAATATTAAAGCTCATTAATTGTATTCTTCTGGCATAGCCCTTTAATGTTCATATTTTCCTCTTCAATGATTAATGGAATAGATTCTCCCCTCATGAGATTCAAACTAGCTCAATAAATAGGAGGAGAGGTTATTATATGTATAATTATACACAGAAAACATATTATATACATATAATGTACTGTGTTATGTACACACAAAAACTGAATTTTGGAGGGCCTCCAAGAACAGCTATACATCTGGGCTTCACGGAAATGAAAGCATACTTTAAAAATAAGATAGAAGGTACTTCCTTGATGTTCTAATGGTTAAGACTTCACCTTCCAATTCTGGGGATGTGAGTTTGATCTCTGGTTGGGAAGCTAAGATCCCACACACCTCTTGGCCAGATAAATAAATAGCAGAAGCAATACTGTAACAAACTCAATAAAGGCTTTAAAAAACAAGATGTATGTGAGATAGCCACAGAAATTTAGTTATTCTGTCACTCCGTGTTGTAGATACTGGGCTCACTGCCTAACTGCCCCCACCCACTGTAGGAATGAGGTTCTCATCACTCTTCAGGGTGCATTGGCTCCTGGTTGCTGGGAATTGGGTCCATCTCCAGGAATCCCCCTTGGTGAAAGGGAGCCACCTAGCTCAAAGTTACTCATCCTCACACAACCCTCAGGCCAGGACTGGTCCGTGTGAGGGTACAAAGGCTCTGCCCCTTGCCCTCTTGGGCCAAACATTGATGTGCCAGTCCAGGTCCAGAGCTCCCACTGGATCAGATGGTGTCATGCTGCCACTGCATCTGACTTGTCTCTCTCTCTCTCTCTTTACCCAATACTACTTTTATTTCCCCCTCACAACTGACTTTCCAGAGAACTGACCCCACTAAAACTCCTGCACACAAATCTCCATCTCAGTCTATTTCCTGGGAACCTGATCTAAGATTCTCCCTCAGGAACAGAAGTCTATAGAAGCTTTGCCAGAAGTCACTCAACCCTTCTCTCTTTGTTTCCATCTTTCTTATCATTGCCAACCAATATTGTCACCCTCAAACAAATGGCTTTCCTTTCTGTCACATGGTTTCTATTTTGGATGGCTCCCGCATATAAGTAAGTTTGGTTGACTCAGCTTTAGTTTTCTCTTGGGGGTGCTTCATGGTTTGCCCACTACCAACTGCCTTGGGGCTTCCCTTGTGGCTCAAGTGGTAAAGAATCCATCTGCAATGAGGGAGACCTGGGTTCAATCCATGGGTTGGGAAGATCCCCTGGAGAAGGAAAAAGCTACCCACTCCAGTATTCTGGCCTGGAGAATTCCATGCATTGTATAGTCCTTGGGTTCACAAAGAGTTGGACACAACTGAGTGACTTTCACTTTTTCAATGGCCTTTAAACAGAGATTTTGTACCAGACCATCAGCTGAACAGTTCTATGAAGACCTACAAGACCTTTTAGAACTAACACTCAAAAAACATGTACTTTTCATTGTAGGAGACTGGATGCAAAAGAAGGAAATTAAGAGATACCTGGAGTAACAGGCAAATTTGGCCTTGGAGTACAAAATGAAGCAGGACAAAGGCTAACAGAGTTTTGCCAAGAGAACACACTGGCCATAGCAAACACCCTCTTCCAACAACACGAGAGAAGACTACATGTGAACATTACCAGATGGTCAATACTGAAATCAGATTGGTTATATTCTTTTCAGCCAAAGAGGACAGGCTCTATACAGTCAGCAAAAACAAGACCAAGAGCTGACTGTGGTTCAGATCATGAATTCCTTATTGCCAATTTCAGACTTAAATTGAATAAATTAGGGAAAACCACATTTATGTCATTCAGGTATGACCTAAGTCAAATCCCTTATGATTATACAGTAGAAGTGAGAAATAAATTTAAGGGACTAGATCTGATAGACAGAGTGCCTAAAGAACTATGGACGAAGGTTTGTGACATTGTACAGGAGGCAGTGATCAAGACCATACCCAAGAAAAAGAAATGCAAAAAGGCACAATGGTTGTCTGAGGAGGCCTTACAAATATATGAGAAAACAAGAGAAGCTAAAGGTAAAGGAAAAAAGGAAAGATATACCTACTTGAATGCAGAGCTCCAAAGAATAGCAGGGAGAGATAAGAAAGCTTTTCTCAGTGATCAATGCAAAGAAATAGAGGAAAACAATAGGATGGCAAAGACTAGAGATCTCTCCAAGAAAATTACAGATACCAAGGGAACATTTCAGGCAAAGATGGGCACAATAAAGGACAGAAATGGTATGGACCTAACAGAATCAAAAGATATTAAGAAGAGGTGACAAGAATACACAGAAGAACTATACAAAAAAGATATTCATGACCCAGATAACCATGATGGTGTGATCACTCATCTAGAGCCAGACATCCTGGAATGAGAAGTCAAGTGTGCCTCAGGAAGCATCACTACAAACAAAGCTAGTGGAGGTGATGGAATTCCAGTTGAACTATTTCAAATCCTAGAAGATGATGCTGCGAATGTACTGCACTCAATATGCCAGCACATTTGGAAAACTCAGCAGTGGCCACAGGACTGGAAAAGGTCAGTTTTCATTCCAATCCCAAAGAAAGGCAATGCCAAAGAATGTTCAAACTACCACACAATGGCACTCATTTCACACACTAGCAAACTAATGCTCAAAATTCTCCAAGCCAAGGTTCAACAGTACACAAACTCTGAAATTCCAGATGTTCAAGCTGGATTTAGAAAAGGCAGAGGAACCAGAGATCAAATTGCCAACATCCACTGGATCATCAAAAAAGCAAGAGAGTTCCAGAAAAACATCTACTTCTACTTTATTGACTATGCCAAAGCCTTTGACTGTGTGGATCATAACAAACCATGGAAAAAAATTTTTTAAATGGGAATACCAGACCAGGTGATCTCCTTCCTGAGAAATCTGTATGCAGGTCAAGAAGCAACAGTTAGAAATTGACATGGAACAACAGACTGGTTCCAAATAGGGAAAAGAGTACATCAAGGCTGTATATTGTCACCCTGCTTATTTAACTTATATGCACAGTGCATCATGTGATATGCTGGTCTGGATGTAGCACAAGCTGGAATCAAGATTGCTGGAAGAAATATCAATAACCTCAGATATGCAGATCACACCACCCTTATGGCTGAAAGAGAAGAACTAAAAAGCCTCTTGATGAAAGTGGAAGAGGAGAGTGAAAAAGCTGGCTTAAAACTCAACATTCAGAAAACAAAGATCATGGCATCCAATTCCATCACTTCATGGCAATTATATGGGGGGGAATCAATGGAAACAGTGACAGACTTTATTTTGGGGGGCTCCAAAATCACTGCAGATGGTGACTGCAGCCGTGAAATTAAAAGACGCTTGCTCCTTGGAAAAAAAAGCTATGATCAAATTAGACAGCATGCTAAAAAGCAGAGACATTACTTTGCCAACAAAGGCCTGTCTAGTCAAAGCTATAGTTTTTCCAGAAGTCATGTATAGATGTGAGAGTTGGACTAGAAAGAAAGCTGAGCACCAAAGAATGAGGCTTTTGAACTGTGGTGTTGGATAAAACTCTTGAGAATCCCTTGGACTGCAAGGAGATCCAACCAGTCCATCCTAAAGGAAATCAGTCCTGAATATTCATTGTAGTGACTAATGCTGAAGCTGAAACTCCAATACTTTGGCCACCTGATGTGAAGAAGTGACTCTTTGGAAAAGTCCCTGATGCTGGGAAAGATTAAGGTGGGAGGAGAAGGGGACAACAGAGGATGAGATGGTTGGATGGCATCACTGACTCAATGGACATGAGTTTGAGTAAGCTCCGTGAGTTGGTGATGGACAGGGAAGTATGTCATGCTGCAGTCCATGGGGTCACAAAGAGTCAGACACAACTGAGCAACTGAATTGATCATCTCATGAGTCACTGGGCTTCCAATACTATGATGTGACTAATTTTGATTCAGGTACCTATCTGTGGTCTGTCTAAATGGAAGGTAGGAGAGCACTAAGGTACAAAATATGACCTGTCCTGCTTAAGGAAAAGCTCAAAGCATCTTTCTTGATAGAGGAAACTATAGGTTTTACAGTTTCTTTTAGAATAGAAGGTGGACTTGCCTGGCACTGTCACTAGCATTTCCATTGCATTTGTTATGAACTGAACATTGGTGTCCTTTCCAAATTCATATATTGAAATCCTAACCCTCAACAAGATGGTATTAGAAGATTGGGTTTTTGTGGGATAATTAGATCATGAGAGTGGAGCCCTCATGAATGGGATTAGTGCCTTTGTAAGAAGAGATAGGAGGAGGCCTTACAAATAGCTGTGAAAAGAAGAGAAGTGAAAAGCAAAGGAGAAAAGGAAAGATATAAGCATCTGAATGTAGAGTCCCAAAGAATAGCAAGAGATAAGAAAGCTTTCCTCAGCGATCAATGCAAAGAAATAGAGGAAAACATCACAATGGGAAAGCCTAGAGATCTCTTCAAGAAAATTAGAGATACCAAAGGAACATGTCATGAAAAGATGGGCTTGATAAAGGACAGAAATGGTATGGACCTAACATAAGCAGAAGATATTAAGAACAGTTGGCAAGAATACACAGAAGAACTGCACAAAAAAGATCTTCACAACCAAGATAATCACGATGGTATGATCACTCACCTAGAGCAAGACATCCTGGAATGTGAAGTCAAGTGGGCCTTAGAAAGCATCACTACGAACAAAGCTAGTGGAGGTTATGGAATTCCAGTTGAGCTATTTCAAATCTTAGAAGATGATGCTGTGAAAGTGCTGCACTCAATATGCCAGCAAATTTGGAAAACTCAGCAGTGGCCACAGGACTGGAAAAGGTCAGTTTTCATTCCAATCCCAAAGAAAGGCAATGCCAAAGAATGCTCAAACTACCACACAATTGCACTCATCTCACACGCTAATAAAGTAATGCTCAAGATTCTCCAAGCCAGGCTTCAGCAATATGTGAACCGTGAACTTCCAGATGCTCAAGCTGGTTTTAGAAAAGGCAGAGAAACCAGAGATCAAATTGCCAACATCCGCTGGATCATCGAAAAGGCAAGAGAGTTCCAGAAAAACATCTATTTCTGCTTTATTGACTATGCCAAAGCCTTTGACTGTGTGGATCACAATAAACTGTGGAAAATTCTGAAGGAGATGGGAATACCAGACCACCTGATCTGCCTCTTGAGAAACCTCTATGCAGGTCAGGAAGCAACAGTTAGAACTGGACGTGGGACAACAGATTGGTTCCAAATAGGAAAAGGAGCACGTTAAGGCTGTATATTGTCACCGTGCTTATTTAACTTCTATGCAGAGTACAACATGAGAAATGCTGGACTGGAAGAAGCACAAGCTGGAATCAAGATTGCCAGAAGAACTATCAGTAACCTCAGATATGCAGATGACACCACCCTTACGGCAGAAAGTGAAAAGGAACTCAAAAGCCTCTTGATGAAAGTGAAAGAGGAGAGTGAAAAAGTTGGCTTAAAGCTCAACATTCAGAAAATGAAGATCATGGCATCTGGTTCCATCACTTCATGGGAAATAGATGGGGAAACAGTGGAAACAGTGTCAGAGTTTATTTTTCTGGGCTCCAAAATCGCTGCAGATGGTGACTGAAGCCATGAAATTAAAAGACGCTTACTCCTTGGAAGGAAAGTTATGACCAACTTAGATAGCATATTCAAAAGCAGATATATTACTTTGCCAACAAAGGTTCGTCTAGTCAAGGCTACGGTTTTTCCAGTGGTCATGTATAGATGTGAGAGTTGGACTGTGAAGAAAGCTGAGCACCGAAGAATTGATGCTTTTGAACTGTGGTGTTGGAGAAGATTCTTGAGAGTCCCTTGGACTACAAGGAGATCCAACCAGTCCCTCCTAAAGCAGATCAGCCCTGGGATTTCTTTGGAAGGAATGATGCTAAAGCTGAAACTGCAGTACTTTGGCACCTCATGCGAAGAGTTGACTCATTGGAAAAGACTGATGCTGGGAGGGATTGGGGGCAGGAGGAGAAGGGGACGATAGAGAGTGAGATGGCTGGATGGCATCACTGACTCAATGGACGTGAGTGAACTCCAGGAGTTGGTGATGGACAGGGAGGCCTGGTGTGCTGCGATTCATGGGGTTGCAAAGAGTCGGACACGACTGAGTGATTGAACTGAACTGAACTGAAGAATAGACAGAAAGCTTGCTCCTCTCTCTGCTCTCTGCCATATGAACATACAAAGAGAAAGCAACCATCTGCAACCAGGAAGGATTTCCTCCCTAGATACCAGGCCTGCAAGGACCTTCATCTTGGACTTTCTGGCCCTCAGAACTGGAAGAAATGAATACTGTGGTTTTAGCCATTCAGTCTATATTACATTGTTACAGCAGCTGAAGCTAAGACAACTTTCATGAAGCAAATCTAAGTCTAGTTAATATACCATTATGTGGGCGTGCATGTACACGTGCACGCCCACACACTCAATCTCTTCAGTTGTGTCCAACTCCTTGTGACCCCATGGACTGTACCCCACCAGGTTCCTCTGTCCATGGGATTCTCCAGGAAAGAATACTAGAGTAGATTGCCATACCCTCCTTCAGGGGATCTTTCCAACCCAGACATGGAACCTGCATCTTCAAATTGCAAGCAGATTCTTTACCACTAAGCCAGCATAACAGTAATATGTAGGAAATCATTCAGCAAAGATTTATTGAGCACCTATTAATCAGACTGTATTTTAGGTAAAAGAATAGAGCAGTAAAGAAAACAGCAAAAACGCCTGCCCTCATGGAGTTTACATTTTAGTCTGAAGGACAGAAACAAAGATAAATAGTTGAAATTCAAAGAGAGTAACAATCTCAGTAAATGTTTACCTTTTTCTTAATAAGACTCTCTTCCAGATCCTTAAAAAAAAGTCCAGACAAGTATACCTTTCACCTCCTTTCTCTGATCATCTTCTCCTGCTTGGCAGAGAAATGGCCAGAGTGATAGAAGAAGGAAGAGAAGAACACAAAGGCTTAAATAATCTACTTCATTAATACAGTTAGCTTTACAACAGGGCAATAAAAGTCTTAGTCTGGGAGAGAATTCTTTTTTCTTTATTCAAACTGTTTTATCAGTCATGTATAATTTTAAACAACATTTATACAGCATCTTTATGGTTTAGAAAGCATTGCTATTTAATCATGCATTTGGTCACTCATACAGCAAGCATTTACCATTTAATTCTATGTGTCAGGCACATATATCATCTCCTTTCTCCCAAATTCTGCTCTGAGAGGAGAGTAAATATTATTAGTATACCTGTTCGCCAGATGAGTTTGGAGGGAAAATAAAGCCCAGGGTAGATGACAAGCATAATAGAAAACTGACTCAGGTTTGTTTGTATATATGTATATACATATACATATGTGTATATGTGTGTGTGTGTGTGTGTGTGTGTGTGTATGTGTATATATATATATTAGAAATCTCAGAAAAGCTGACTTATTTTTGGTTACACTGGATCTTTGATGTGTTGGGCAGGCTTTCTTTAATTTCAGTGCAAGTGTTTCTCTCTTTTTGCGGCCACAGGCTTTTGAGCACATGGGCTCAGTAGTTCTAGTGCACGGGCTTAGTTACCCTGTGGCGTGTGGGATCTTACTTCCTTGATTAGGGGTCGTCCCCTCAGGGACATCCCTGTTTCAGCATTTTTTATCTGTAGGAATATACCTGCACATACAAAGAAAAATGGAGGTGTTTTACAATAATAACAGGTAGTACAATAGGAGGAAAATATAAATGGATTGAAAGAAACTTAATGAAGGGACAATAGGAGTACAGTGGAAAGATGACAATAAACAACAAATTAGAAAACAGGTCTGCAGGGAACTCAAACAGGAACTCTATATCCACTAGAGGGGTGGGATGGAGAGGGAGATGGAAGGGAGGTTCAAGAGGGAGGGAACATATGTATACCTATGGTTGATTCATGCTGATGTTTGACAAGAAAAAACAAAATTCTGTAAAGCAATTATCCTTCAATTAAAAAGTAAATAAAAAAAAGAAAAGAAAACGGGTCTGTATGTTAACTATGCTAAAAAGATCTTGCATAATTACTAAAGTTGAGCCTCAAGTCTTTTATGAGCTTTGTAGCTGTTAGAGAGAAAATGGAAACACAGAAAAAACCAATGGCTTTTCAATGAATAAATTTCAAGGGAGAATGAAAAGGAAAGAGGTAGAACACACAGGGTTAAAAGAATTAAGAGACACATCATCCAAATGCAAAACATGTACCCTATTGGATTCTGACTCAGACAAACCAGTTGTAAAAAATGAACAATTGGAGAAACAAAACAGTTTGAGAAATTGACTTTTTTTTGTATATTAGGGAAATGTTAATTACTTTAGATGTGATAATGGTATTATGTTTATGTTTCTAGAAGATATTAACTATAAGACACACACTGAATTATTTACAATTGAACTGAAAAAGAAGAAAACACAATAGATATGCCATTCTTTTCCACATATTAACTTGGTGTCTCCGGCCAGTTATCTTACTTTCTTCTCCTATAAATTGGGGGAAATGCAATATATTACCCAGAGTTTTAGGGAAGATTAAATAAGATGTGCATAATCGATCCTCACTATTTGTGACTTCTCTACTGGCCACAATTTATTTGTAACTCCAAAGTCAGTATTTGCAGTGTTTTTGTGACCATTTATAGACAAACACAGAGCAGCAAAAAACCGACACACGCTTGACACACATGTGAGATCTGACAAGGCACACTCTGCCTTCTTGTTCAGCTCTCAGACTGCAAATACGTCGTTTCCACGTTTTCAATGCCATGTGTGTGTATGCTTTCGCATTTTTGTGTTTTTTCTTGGTAATTTCACTGTTGATAATGCCCCCGAACTTAGTGCCGAAATGCTGTCTTGTGTTTCCTAAGCACAAAACAGCTCTGATGAACCTTATAGAGAAAGATTAGATAAGGTTAGATCCATGTGTTACATAAGCTTTGTTTAGGCGTGAGTTACGTGGTATGAGTATAGAACCATGAGTTCCACGTTAATGACTCAACAATACACATTTAAGAAGATGTCTTTAAACAGAAACACACATAAAACAATATTAATATGTATTTATCAGTTGAGAAAAATGTGACCAGAGGCTTTAAGGAATCTAACACTATGTTTCAATCTAAGAGCCGTATTGGCTAATCCAGTATCCATGGTAGCTATAATTCAGTGTCCACAGCAGCTACAAAATGTAAATACAGCAAATGGTAAGAGTTAACTGTATATAAAATGTTTAAGCTAATATGCCTTCCTTAAAGCAAGTGCTCAGAAATGTTTTTCCTCTGCCCCTAAGTAATAAAAATCAGGCCCAAACTCCCTTGTTCAGACTCATTTCCTAAGTTCTTTATTCTTGACATAGCTTCCTGAGACTGTGAATGGATTGTAATATGTATTACACACTCTTTGACAAAATAGACCCAATCTGAACATAATGTTTCCACCTTTCATCTGATTTTTGTTTCTCTTGGGTTGCCATGGTTAACTTGGCTTAGAATTAGAGAACCCAGGCCAAGTTTCTGTTCTACTATGAGCTGAGTGATCCACAGTCATGTCTCACACACCTAGCAGGTCTCAGCGATAACTGTTAATACATAAAGAAATGCTAAGATTTGGTTGGGCTTCCCAGAAAGAATCTGCCTACAATACAAGAGAGGCATGAGACACGAGTTTGATTCCTGGGTCAGGAAGATACCTGGAGTAGGAAATGGCAATCCACTCCAGTATTCTTGCCTGGAAAAAGTGAAAGTGAACGTCGCTCAGTTGTGTCCAACTCTTTGCGACCCCATGGACTATACAGTCCATGGAATTCTCCGCCAGTATACTGGAGTGGGTAGCCTTTCCCTTCTCCAGGGGATTTTACCAACCCAGGGATTGAACCCAGGTGTCCTGTATTGCAGGCAGATTCTTTACCAGCTGAACCACCAGGGGTTCCCTATTCAGCCAGAGCTACTACTATATTTGCTTATTTAATAAACTTCAAGTTCTATTCTTCTAGATTGTTACTAGTATTCTCAAAGACTTTTCTCAAAATTTTGCATTTTTGGTTTTCACTTTTGGAAAATGTAAGATGAATTCTACTGCTCTGAACACCTACTATTGTTCTAGATAAGAGATCTACTGTGAACAAAACTTCTTCATGTTTGTGCAATAAAATGAATCTTGCTTGTTTAGTTTCTCCATCTAAACAGTAGCAAAGTAAACTACCAAAAATGTAGGAATTTCCCCCTAAAAATCTAAGTTAAACTTTTCTGTGACTTTCAAAGCCAATAACTTCCAAAACCAGTATTAAGTAACCTTAAAAATAAAGAAGTCATCCTAATACCAAAATCTCTAGATTAAATAGGCAAAAGAAACATTTCCAAAGTTTTAATTTAGAAACTTTTTTTTTTAAAACTTCAACATTTAAAATACCAAAAGTCAATCATTTTGATTCTCTTGACTTCAAACCTACAAAATAGGTTTTGGAGGATAACCTACATTTCATGAGATGAAAAATGAAGATATTGATAAGAATGAAAAAACTAATAGAAGAAATTAATCTTAACATATCATAATTATCTCTACTGACTTGTTTTGAGGCATTTTTACCACAAATTACTGAAGTCCTCACAAAAGGAAACCTTCACATGGGGTCACAAAGAGTCTGACATGACCGAGCACACTGCAGCCAGCCAAGGCTTGATTCTACAACAGGAGATAAAAGAGAAATTAATATAATCCAGAGAAGCTAAGGGAACAGATGGAAAACAAGTTTGAAGCTCCCTTCTCTTCTCTTGGGACCACTGAGTGCTGTCGTTCCTACCATACTGGACAACTTGCCAGCTAGTTGCATGTCTCCCACTATGATTTCCAAATTAGCATCTGTTTCTGGGCTTCTGGATGGGTAGACAGGGCCACTCAACACCGCAGGATGAACATGTTCTCCAGAGCACCAATTTTAACAGAATGTTCAATGAGAAAAATGTGTAAAATAAATGTATCCATGGGGTCATAAATGATCCAGACGGGTCAACAGTGCTGCATCTGAGAATGAAGTGCCTGCCTCTGGCATTCCACGCTGTATTCTCTCCATCACCTCGGATTTCATCTGCACTCGTGCAGGATCGTTCTCAAGCAAGTTCACAGCATCCCAGCCTGAGTGCCCACCCCATCTCTCATTTTTCTATCTCAAGCACTTTCCCCTATGCCCCTGGATCTTAATCAAGCTGCCAGAAGGGCAGACCCAGAAGTGTGTGTTAGTCGCTCAGAGGTGTCTGACTCTTTGCAACCCCAAGGACTGTAGCCCATCAGGCTCCTCTGTACATGGAATCCTCCAGGCAAGAGTAATGGAGAGGGTAGCCTTTGTCTTCTCCAGGGGATCTTCCTGACCCAGGGATGGAACCCAGGTCTCCTGCATTGCAGATGAACTCATTACAGTCTGAACCACCAGGGAAATCCAGAAGAGCTACCATTCTTGGGCAGGATCTGCAACTAATGGGGGGTAAGTGTCCCAGCTTCTATCCCTCAGAGCAACAGTTCTGAGGCACAATGTATTGAGTTGGCCAAAAGATTCATTCTGATTCTTCTATAAGATGTTATGGGAAAACCTGAGTGACTTTCTTGGTCAACTTAATACATAGTTCTGGAGGCTTGAACCCCAGTTGTTGGCAACAGCAAGCAGCTCAGTGATGCAGTCTCTCTTGGCTTTCCTCCTTCCTTGCTCCCTCTTCCTACTCTTTCACCTTCCAAATAAACTACCTGTAACCAAGTCTTTGTCTCAGTCTCTACTGTTGAGTTTAAGGGAAGTCATCTAGTTGGAAAAATGGATTTGAGCTACATTTGCCCAGTACTTTAAACTAAAGAGATATAATTGCTTAAGGACACCAAACTGCCAACAGATATATGACAGACTGGAAAGCAACATTTTTGTCTATTAAATTTTAAAAGATATCAGAAAATTTATCTGATGTCTGAGCTACTTTGAACCAAGCTCTCAACTGTAGTCTATTCTTCTCTGAATAAGGATCTAGAGGGGAAAAATAAGAATAATTCTAATTTTAATTACCAATATTCCCCACTCATATGACCTGTCAGGAGTTGATTATAACTGAATGCCACTCCCAAGTCTATAAAACTGCATTTAAGCAGGTGGGGCTCAGGATGTTTAAGTATTTGGTTCACTTGTTACTTTACTCATTATTAAGCTGAAGAGGAACCATTTCACAAGGAGATTCTGCCCTGTTTCCCAGGCAAAAGAAAATGCATGGCTGATTCAGTAGCTGGGGCAACTGTGGCTACATGAACCACATTATCATAAAGTTAACTTCCTTGCAAATCTGACCCAAAAGTTGTATACATAGGGCATGCTGCTGTATACACAGGGAACTATTGAATGATTTAAAAACTACAATCACAATTAAGGCTCTGCCTTAACATAAAAAATATTCATTGCATCCCAACTGCATATATATTTATGTGCTTCCCTCGTGGCTCAGATGGTAAAGAATCTGCCTGCAATGTAGGAGGCACAGGTTCAGTCCCTGGGTTGGAAAGATCCCCTGGAGGAGGAAATGGCAACCCACTCCAGTATTCTTGCCTGGGAAATCCCATGGACAGAGGAGCCTGGCAGGCTACAGTCCATGAGGTCACAAAGAGCTGGACACAACTGAGTACAACACAGCACAGCATATATATATTTGGACACTTTCCCTTATTGATCATTTCTCTTGGGGAAAGCATTATTGATGCCATTTCAAGTTGAAACTGAAGAAAGGAGATGAATGGAAGGAAATCAGTGGCTGGTATTTAAATCTTTGTTGTGTGATAGAACTTCAATTTACATCTATCAAGGTATTCCTCAGGATGCCCTGTGCTCTGATTCACATCCCCCACTTAATCCTGTAATCCACACTGCACATTTAGGGTCTTCTCTAAATTTTATGAGGGAGATGCAAGTGCTGACTTCGGCATGGCATCAAGGGTGCTTTGGCTCCACTGAAATTCAAGAACTGAACTGTTTGTACAAGACTTCCATCCTCATCCTCACTGGCTTTAGTTTTGTTTTGTTTGGAGAGAAGTGACAAATAAACAAAACCCTCTATCAAAAGCAATGAGGAAGTCACAGTTTACAACAGTTTTCCTTTTAAAAATTTAACATCATTACTTTAATTCCTTTTATGGCCAGTGATGTGTGCACCCTTGCATCCTCTGAATGTGGAACTTGGTGATGAAGTCAAACTGAACCCCTGTTGTCGAGATCAGGCTAAAAATTAATGGTCTGGTTATGGACATATTGTATGTGTTCTGTGAGCTTGTTGTAAGTTAAGGATAGATTGTTTTTGTCTTCTCCTCTTTAAAATACAGAAACTGGACCCAAACACTTTTATCTGATGACCAAAGAAAACATGGCCACACCTGTCATTCATCCATCAGTTTCTTCCAATATGCCCTGATTTCATGGAGTGTCCAAGTAATTTTATTGTTATTCAGTCGCTCAGTCATGTCTGACTCTTTGCAACCCCATGGACTGCAGCACACCAGGCTTCCCTGTCCTCCACTATCTCCCGGAGTTTGCTCAAACTCATGTCCATTGAGTTGATGATGTCATCCAACCATCTCATCCTCTGTCCAAGCAATGACCATTCTGAAACCTGGGGGATGTAATAAAATTGGTGACGCAATAAACTCTGCTGAATTGCATCACTCTTATGTTCTAATAGCATGACTCCTTCACCAGAAACCATGTGTCCTTGGCACAAATTGGTCCAGGAAGAATTATACAAATTACTTTGACTTTTCCTTCTCTGAACTGAAGGAGAAGTCATCATAAGCCTGATGTTTGTGCAAGAATATGTCATTCATATTGACATACACCTGAACATAAACACTTTCCTCTTGACAGAGCAGTTTAAAAATGGTAAGGTTTCATGCAATTTGGTAATTTTGTTTCTGGAATGTGTCACTGCCTTGTTGGTTGTTATGCAGTAAATTAAGAAAATTTAATTTAAAAAAATCTACCTTTTTTATACTCCGAGGCCTCAGTGTAGGGAAGAAAAAGAAAATGATCGATTTTTGCTCACATGGCTGCTTGATGGGCCATCATTGTGACAGAGTCAAGTCTGCAGCATAACTCACAGTTCTTATCTCTGCAGCTACACACAGGACCTGAATGCTCACATAGGAAGCAAAGGGATGAGAGAAATCACTTTCTAAAAGTAATGTGGGCTAGATGAGCTTTCTGTAACTTTAGATTTATTCTCCTTTTGGGGACAAATTCTAAGAAGGATGGACTATAGGCTCTTTGAAAGACACTCATTATGCAGAAAGAACATTTGAGAAAGACTGGAAGGAAGGGAAGCAGGGTAAAGGAAGTGAAAAAGGAAGAGAGAGAGGGAAGGATGGATAGCCAGAGAAGAGAAGAAATAAAGGCATACAAACTAGCTATAAGAGATTTTTTTCTGCTACAAAAAATAACAAGTCACACAACATCAATTAACACAGAAAGAAAAGAAAGATTGGGGGATAAAATCTAGCCCACAGTCCTGTAAACTGACTTTATCACTGGACAGTCATCTGTTTTTTAAATTTTTATCAGGGTATGGTTGATTTACAATGTCATATTAGTTTCAGGTGTACATCAAAGTGAATCAGTTTTATATAAGCATATACCCACTCCTTTTTAGAGTCTTTTCTCATACAGGCCACTACAGAGTACTGAGTAGAGTTCCCTGTGCTATACTGCTGCTGCTGCTGCTAAAGTCGCTTCAGTCGTGTCCGACTCTGTGCGACCCCATAGATGGCAGCCCACCAGGCTCTCCTGCCCCTGGGATTCTCCAGGCAAGAACACTGGAGTGGGTTGCCATTTCCTTCTCCAATGCATGAAAGTGAAAAGTGAAAGTGAAGTCGCTCAGCCGTGACCGACTCTTCACGATCCCATGGACTGCAGCCTACCAGACTCCTCCGCCCATGGGATTTTCCAGGCAAGAGTACTGGAGTTGGGTGCTATACAGTAGGTTCTTATTATTTATCTATTTACATATAGTAATAGTGTTATATGCCAACCCGAATCTCCCAGTTTATCCCTCTTTTCCCTTACCCCTGGTTATTGTTAAATATACTGAGTTGATTCATACTTTGTCTATCCTGTTAGCAAGATACGTGTTACTATCTTATATAACAGAATTCAGTGCAGATCATCAATCATGTCTGTCCCATAACTTTTCATTTTCCTATGACCAATACCATCATGTGGAGCATACTAGCCCCAGTGGAAAATGACTGAGTCTTTGAAAGCAAAAGCTGAATGATCACAGCCTATAATTCTCCCATTCTGGAGAACACAGTTCACATGAATGGTGGAGGTCACAGATAATCACAGGAACTCCTGGTAAGAAGCAAGGAGATCCAAACACTATCTCTGCAAGCCCTTTCAGAAGGGAGAACAGTCCACTGTGTCTTGGGCCCAGACTGAGTACACCTCCCTTCTTACACATTCTTTTGCACCATAACTTTTCTTTACTATAGTCAAGCAAAACAATAAAAGGTCATTAACACGCTGTAAGAAGGGAGATTCTTGCTCCATTAAAACAAGAGACAAGCCTCCTTTTTTGGCTTAATATTGATTGAATGTTTCCTAAGACAGGCAATTTGCTACAGCTCTCTCATGTTTGTCACGGTGATGAATTAATACAGTGTTTAAGCACATCAAATAAGATTTTCCTCCTGGACGGAAATCACAGGAAAGGAGGATTGTTAGGAAACTATTTTGGAAGCTCCCACTAAATTGAAGTCATTTACTGATGCTAGGCCATTAAATAATGGTAAGATTTTTTTCAGTATTTCCCTTAAACTGGTATTTTATTTTTGGAAAGCTATCTGGAGGATAATTAAGATAATAATAAAATGTATAGATATTTATTGAGAACCCACTATGTGCAAGGTATTGTTCTAGGCTCTGTGGGAAAACAGGGGACAAGATTGCCCTTCTAGATAGGGAGTTTGGGATTTACATGTACACACTGCTATATTTAAAATGGGTAATCAACAAGGTCCTACTGTATAGCATGAGGAACTCTTCTCAATGTAATGTGGCAGCCTGGATGGGAGGGGAGTTTGGGAGAGAATGGATACATACACACATACATACACATATGTATGGCTGAGTCCCTTTGCTATTCACCTGAAACTATCACAACACAGTTAATTGGCTATACTCCAACATAAAATAAAAAGTTAAAAAAAATTGCCCTTCTATATGGAGTCTGTTTCACCAGGAAAGATGGTCAATGCATAAATAAACAAATAATTTTATAAGATTATTTCAAATATGTATAAGTGCGAAGAAAAATACTAAAATATAGCAAGGAGACAGAGCATGACAGTGTCAATGTAGGACATGGGGATCTCTTTTGTGTGGTCAAAGAAGACTTCCCTGTGCTCATTCAAGAATGATAAACTGAAGGGAGATATGCAAAGAATGAGGGTCAAATTATTCCAGGCAGAGGGAACAAGAAGTACAAAGGACTTAAGGTAGTTAATACTCTTGATTATTAGAGCATGTTGCATATAGTTCTTCATAACTTGGAGCACTTCCAAGTACATGGTTCCATCCGATCTTCACAATAATCCTGGAATAAGGGCACATGGGTAATTTTTTTTCTCACCTTACAAATGATGTTTCACACCCAGTGGAGGATCAGACAGGGTCCTAAGATGCCCATGCTTTGAGACTTCCCTAGTGGTTAAGACTCTTTGCTCCCAATGCAAGGGGCCCAGATTTGATCTCCAGTCAGGGAACTAGATCCCATTTGTGGCAACTAAGAGTTTGCATACCACAACTAAAGATCTTCTATGCTGCAACTAAAAAAATTTTTTTAAAAAATGCCCATGCTTTCCATCACATTTTGATGCCTCTCTGAGTTTCCCTGATTAGGAAGGGTACATGGATTATCTAGGTGGGCAGCTTAATGTCATGATTAGCTTCATTTCTTTCTTCCCTGTGCACAGAAGATAGAGCTTGAGCTCTGAGTCCAACAGACTTTCATTTGAGTTCCAGTCCTGCCACAGTTCCATAGGCTACCTTCTTGCTGGTTACCATGGGTAAATTGTCTCCTCTCCTATTAAAGCCTGAACCTCCACTTGGACCCTGGATCCCAGTTCCTCTAGCCTACTAAAGACATCACTGGAGAAATCCGCCCCTCCATCCTGCATCATTAAATTTTCCCTCTCTAATGGATCATGCTATTTCTCCCACCTGAAATAATGTTCTCCTGACCCCTTGTCTCCTGTTATTGGTATGTCATTTCTTGGATGTTCCCTTTACAAACACTGTCTGAAAAAGTTTTTTATGCTTTTTGTTGCCAAGTTTTTTCTTCCTATTTGCCATATTTCAGCTGATCAGGTAAACCTTAAGGAGGGGTAAGCAACTGAAAGTCACTTAGTTGTGTCCAACTCTTTGCGACCTCATGGGCTGTAGCCTGCTAGATTCCTCTCTCCATAGAATTCTCTAGGCAAGAATACTGGAGTGGGTAACTGTTCCCTTTTCCAGGGGACCTTCCCAACCGAGGGATGGAACACAGGTCTCCTGAACTGCAAGCAGATTCTTTACCATCTGAGCCACCAGGGAAGCCCAGGTAAACCTTAGCACCGCCTTTCTCTCTCTGTCCCACTGTCTGTCTCTCTCTCACACACACATACATACACAGCCCTTATGTAATTTAGCAGGAAATCCTATTAGCTCTACTCTCAACGTATATCCAGGTTCCAAAACATTCTTGCTATCCCCACAGTTACCGCCCTTGTCCAAGCCACCATCCTCTCTCACCTGGATTACTAACATCCTCCTAATGCCCTGCCTGCTGTTCCAGGCTATGCCCAACACAGCAGCCAGAAGGACTGTTTTCAATAATAAGCCAGACTGTATTACTTCTCTGCTCAAAACTCTGCCAGGGCCTCTCATCTTGCTCAGCATTAAAGAAAAGTCCTCACACTGGCCCATGAGGCCCAGATAACCTGCCCCCCACCCAGCCCCTTTGACCCTGTTTCCCTTTCCCTCCCTTCTGTGACCCAGCCCTTATTGTATGTGCTTCTATCCCCTGAATCCTTGGCTAGAAAGTGAGCCCCAAAGAGGCAGGGATCTTTGGTTCACTCATGAATCCCATGAGTCTGGAACAGTGCTGGCTCATAGTAAGCATCCAATGTGTGTGTGTGAGTGTGCTCAGTCATGTCCAGCTCTTTGCAACCACCATGGACTGTAGCCTGCCAGGCTCCTCTGTTCATGGGATTTTTCCAGGCAAGAGTACTGGAGTGGGTTGCCATTCCCTTCTACAGAGGAAACATCCAATAGATACTTGGTAAATGAATGGTCCATGCCTACCTGGCATCAAGTTAGTTGTAGACTTGCCTGGTTTTCACTTAATCTCATTTGGGCTTCCCATGTGGTACAGTGGTAAAGAATCCGCCTGCCAATGCAGGAGATGTGGGATCAATCCCTGAGTGGGGAAGATCCACTGGAGAAGGAAATGGCAACTCACTCCAGTATTCTTGCATGGAAAACTTCAGGGACAGAGGAGCCTGGCAGGCTACAATCCGTGGGGTCACAAAGAGTCAGACACAGCTGAGCGATTGAGCATGTACACACAAGCATGCACCTAATCTGATTAGTGCATAGGATGCCACCAAATCACATTACAGTCTTGATTACTGAATATGGTTCTCTCTTGAATATAAGTATATAAGGTCTAAAATCTCATCTCACTTTGTATCACGTAGATTTAGTCATTTGTTAATATCTCTTTTATATAGAGAACTGCTCCACTGGCTGCGACCTCAGTTTGAAGATCCAATCTCTCCAGCGAGGGAAATACTGCTTGTTTATTGCTCAGATTATTGGTTCACCACTACTTGGAGGCCTAGAGTATTCTTGCCTGGAGAATTCCATGGACAGAGGAGACTGGTGGGCTACTGTCCATCGAATCACAAAGAGTCGGACACAACTGAGCAACTAACACTTAAGGAATAGAAACAAAAATATTTCCTTTTAAAATGTTTTATGACTAAGTAATTGGACTCGAATTTCACAGAATTAATCAAGAAGCTTTCCATACACTTCAGAGGTGATGATAAAAGCAAGAGTACTCAACTTACTCATTTCATAAGATTTACCTATATTGGGTCACTATGTTGTACACCTGAAACTAACACAATGTTAAATGTCAGTTACATTTCGATTAAAAAAATCAAGGTGCTGAAATATCGTCATGACAGAGGGGAAAAATAGTGTGCCTTAGACAAATAAAAAGATGGGGAAAAGTAAAAGCATTTGACATAATAAATTATGTCTCTGACTTTGATTTGAAAAACTACTGCTTTGATTCTCATAATTCTTTTTGTCTATGACATCTACAAAAACTGTTATGGTAATTTTATGGAGTTTCTGCTTAACATTCTTAATGAGTTCACAATATGAGTATGTCCTGATATCTCTTGTTATTCACATATCTAAGAATAAAAAAATTATTCTCAAAGTGTACTTTATGCTCCTCCAAAGTTCTTCCTTTGTGGAACTCTCAGAATATTGTGATTTGGTCATTAGTCCAGATACTTTCCCCTTTTTTATTCTTTCTTAAAGAAGAAATCAATAAAGAGATCTCAAACCCTAGATACAACCTTGCTGCCCTCTTCTGAAGCCACGTGGCCCACAGGACAACATTCCAACAATGTGGGTTCAAGCCTCCTAAAACAGGCCTATCCTAGCAGGGTTCTGTCTTGCTTCTTCTTCTTTTTTTTTTTTAAAGAAGTAGTTCTCAATTTTCCACAAAGCTCTATAGAGGTCTTCATAATTGGGAATTGAAGGAAACCCAAAACTGACTGCCGAAGAGCAATTTTTGGATTATCTAGTCTTAATTAGTTTCAATTTAATTCAGTCCTACAGATATTTATCCAACTTGCAGACAGAGTGCTAAGCATTAGACCAGTGAGGCTTGGCCTTCCTTCTAGCACGGTTCCTGTAATGACGTGAACTGGTTCAGAGTGCTCTGTAATATGCACAAGGAGCGCTTGCCTAGCCCTTGGTTCAGATAAAACTTTCTGAACAAAATCATACCTGGGCCAAATTTTCGATTCGAGCAAAGTGAAAACTGGGAAAAACAAGGTGGAAATGGCGTTCATTCCCAAACTCCCATGACTCATTTTTACCAATTTGGTTTAAAAAAATCGGAGAGGGGTGATGTCGAGACAGTTGGAGGCTGTATTATCTATGTGCCTTAGTTTATCTTTGGTTTGTTCACCTGTGCTGAACAACACAGCTGGGGTCAGCTGTAGTCCCATATTTTAAATGCTTCATCTATTTTGCCTTGCATGGTATGTGTGTGCTGTGTGCTAAGTTGCTTCAGTCATGTCTGACTCTTTGTGACCCCATGGACTGTAGCTCGCTGGGCTCCTCTCTCCATGGGATTCTCCAGGCAAGAACACTGGAGTGGGTTGCCGTGCCCTCCTCCAGAGGATCTTCTTCATTTAAAAAAATGAGGTGACTTGGTCTGAATTTTGAGAGTAAAATTTCCAGTATATTCTGGATTAAGTCTGAGTGAAAATACAGTTTAACTCAGTGAAAAGACATTCCTTTTAACAATTATTTTAAAAATCTTGACTGATCGTGTGAGATTATTAGAAGTATTCAGTTTGTGTTTTGTTTGCCAATATTGGAAGAAATCCCAACTTTTTAAAAAAAGAGGACTGAATTCCAGTTTCTTCAATTCTTTGTTAGTTTTTCTTCCTTTGTGCACCCACTGTGCTTTCTATAAAATACGGGACTTAATACATTAAAGCAAAGCTCTGTTTGTAAAAAAAACAAAACAAAAAAATCTGCTGGTTTTAAATTCTAGTTTTTATTCCATGCATGCTATACCCTGTTATAAAAAAGTTACAGATCATTGCTATTTTTGCCCAAATTTCACCCTACAGAAGTCCCTTTATTAAGAAATGAGAGTTAATGAAAAGAAAAGTAGGGCTACTGTTTCTACGGCTGCAAATATCACTGGGGAAATATTTCATGTTTACATTTTGCTGAACTATTTATAGCAGGACACATACTACAGTAAAGCCCTCTTTTCCCCATATAATGGATATCTTTGTGCCTGAATTCTATATACTTATATGGTTTACATTTTCACCCAGTCTAACCACATTTCATTCCATGTGACTTTGTCCTTGGAGCCCAGCTAGATTATAGCAACACCTTCTGGCAAAACAGAGACACTGGAAACTGAGGGAAATAAAACAGCATCTGAAATCCAGACTAAACGTAGCTGTTTAACAAATCTCTCATATCAATTATTACAGTCTTGTCTATCCCCACTGGTGGTCCTTGAAAACTCTCAATTTTAAGCATTTGAGTTTCTTCCTCTGAATTAATGGCTAACACCTATTGCTGTATTTTATCCATACTTTAATGATTTAGCATGGTGTATTCATAAATCTAAATCTTACAAATGTTTCTTGCTTGAAGTACGATATTGATGAGTGAACTTTGGAGTCCCTCTGGTGGTCATTTAAGTCAGTTTTAAATGAGACTGATTTTTTGTCACCTCTCAGCCTCATCCATATGTACCCCTCTTACCTCTGTGCCTCCAATTCCATCTGCTCTGTGCCACCCATGCCCCTTGCCACACACAATTTCTCACCGCATTCCTATCAAGTATATAAGTACACTGCTAACCATTTTATAAATTCTCAGTATTGGGTTGTGAATGCTAACGGCATTAGATTTTACAATAAAATGTTCACATGTTTTGGGACACTATCAAAAGTTAAAACGATTGCCAGTTCCCTTTTCCTCAATTGAAAATCATAGCTCTTGCTTCTTCTTTACTGAAACAGACTTTAGAAATTGATTTTAATTTTTAAAGAATAGCTTTTTTGGGACTTCCCTGGTGGCTCAGAGGCTAAGACTCTGCACTCCCAATGTGGAAGACATGGGTTCAATCCCTGGTCAGAGAACTAGGTCCCACGTACTGCAGGTAGAGACCCAGTATGGCCATATAAATAAAAGTATCTTTATTCATGTGTGTGGCCCTTGATGGCTAGTCTTTCTTTTTAGTCACCTGATTTAGTCCCTTTAAACATTTCTTTAATTTCAGTAATTCAATAGCTCAAGCCGAATACAATTAGAATACACAGTGGCATGGGGCGGTCAGTATGCATAAGTACTGTCTCTCTCTCAGCTCCTGATTCTTAAATACATAGGAGCAGAGTCTTCCAGGGACTGGCCCTTGAGTGATGGAAGAGGCTTTCAAGTAGATAAAGTCTTGAGTTGTGCATAGAGGAGATTAAGAAGTTATTTACCTAAACAGAAATGAGATGTCTCCTTGACATTCCATGCTGTCCCCTTGACATTTCTGTCATTATCTGTTTCCAGTCAATGGTCTCAGACTTTCAGAGCATTCATCGTTCAGTTCCCATGAGTTCGTGGCTTTTCTAAGTGGGTATATATTGCCTGCCTTCACTCTCAGTTGAAAGATATTCATCCTTCAGGATGTTTTTGCTTTTATTCAGAAAATGAGTCTCTTTAATTTACTGTTGGAAAAAAAGAAAGGGATGGAAGCAGTGATTGTACTGATACTGAGATCATTGAGTGCTCCTAAATCTTTCTATACATGTAGCTCCCCAAAGACCTCTGAATGCATACCTTCCCCCTCTTATTATAGGAGGGTTTACTCGAGGCCCAAAATGATACACTATACAACACTAGTCATCAAATCTAAGATGCCAACCACCCATATTATTAAATTAGACTGAAGAGAATTGAATACAGAGCTGTGGTTGAAAATATTATTGTGTCCCAGATTAATTTTTTAAATTACAATCAAGTATATATCAAATATATTATCAAAAATACTATAAAATATATTTTTATTATATTATCAAATATATTATCAAAAATTCTGTTAAAATCAACATTATAGATACTTTAGACTATTAAAAAATAGTTAAACTGATAAATGCCCACTAGGAATTAAATATAAACAATGTTGCCTTTGTTCAAAGTCAGCACTAATAAGAAAACGTATAGTGAACAGTTTGCAAGAAAAACCTGACTGCCACTGCCTTTCTTAAATGTTGTATCGCACCACATATGAAAAAGCCAGCAACAGCCGCATAACTTCTTCTGCAGGCATTTTTTTCCTGTAGTTTCTAATCTCCAATTCACTTTCATATACTGTGTGGCCTCAGGGTGTTCCGTGTCTCTGAAGGGGGGTTTGCAGTTCATGTTTTAATATTTTTAAGGGATGTAAGCCATTCGATATAGCAAACTGAACATGTATTTTATTTTACTTTGAGTTTTTAATAAGTAGTTACTTTTGAATTATAGCAACCCAATCTCCAAATGCTGGTGTTCATCACTACTCTGATGAAGATTTTCTGAATCCCAAACTATGTGATTTGTGGATTTCCATGAATAACTGTTTTCAACTGTTGTCATATGGTCCCAATTATTTCAAAGTGGAGGAGCTGGCTGACAATATGAGAAACATGGATGCTTAGCACCATCTATTGTCCAAGAACAAAACAACTGTATGAGAACTAAAGGGGGAAGTCATTCTTGAGGAAGGACTTTTAGAGACAGGATTTTTTTTTTCTATTACTGCTGTAACAAATTATTACACACTCACTGACTCAAAAGAACACAAATTTATCACCTTTGTGTTCTGGAGGTTAGAAGTAGGCAACAGGGCTCACCAGGCTAAAATCAAGGTGTCAGCGGGACAGCGTTCCCTCCTCAAGAAGAATCCTTGCATCTTCTAGCTTGTAGTGGACACAGCTTTTAGCAGCTTCTCTAATTCCTTGGCTCATAGTCCCCTTCCTTCATCTTCAAAACCAGCCATATCACATTCTTCCAGCTAATCTTACATGGTTATATCTCCTTCTGATTCTGACCACAGCTGGGAAAAGTCATGTGATTAGGCTGGTCACCCCACCCAATCTATCCAGAATAACCTCCCCATCTCAAGTTCCTTAATGAGATCTGTAAATTCCTTTTTTCCATGTAAAGTAACATATTCACAGATTCCATGGATTAGGATCCAGACATCTTTGGGGAGCAATTATTCTGCTTACTGCAGGGTCTGTAAGCTAGAGCATTAATTAAAAACCTTGAGCAAACATCCAAGATTAAATCCTTGACTTTTGGTGGTGTCAACATGTTGGCAGAGGTTTATTATCACTTGTGTTGGAGGCAAGGTAGAGAAAAGTACATTCTGGTGTTAGCAACATTTTTTTTTTTTTTATCATTTTAGTTCTTATAGACTCAAGGTACAATTTGTTAATTTTCTTTCACTAATACATGGGGAAAAAAAAGTGAAAAGTGAGTGTTAATCCCTCAGTCATGTCTGACTCTTTGTGACTCCAACGATTATAGCCCACCAGGCTCCTCTGTCCACGGGGTTCTCCAGGCAAGAATACTGGAATGGATTGCCATTCTCTTCTCCAGGGAATCTTCCCAACCCAAACCTACAAAGCAGGTTTCTTTACCATCTGAGCCACCAGGGAAGCCTAATGCATATTAGATAAGTATTCTTAAAATGGCCATCTCTTATTAAATCTCCAACTAAGTTTAATATTCTTTGGAGGAAGGGTCAGTCCTATTTATTCTTATCTTCCAACATCCAACCTTTGTCCCTCACCCCATTCCACCATTGAACCTGGTCACCAGTGCATGTATGTGTACAGAGAGGCATACAAACATCTACAGATATCAGTGCATTCAATAAATGTCATTATTTTCTAATGTTAATTTCTGTTCTATGGTGGGATTTCGCTTTGAATGCCTCTTTTAAAATATATAGATCACTTTCCCACCTACCTTACAATATTGAAATGCCATTTATGTTAATTACTATTATTTCTCTTCTGTAGAAATGCTATTGATAGGTTAGAGACAGAGGATCAGTACTCAACACCCAGTTCTGTTGTATTTAAAACAGCAATACAGACCATGAGCTATGGAGGCTTAGCACTCTGCTAGCATTTTACGAGGAGAAGGCAATGGCACCCCATTCCAGTACTCTTGCCTGGAAAATCCCATGGATGGAGGAGCCTGGTGGGCTGCAGTCTGTGGGGTCGCTAGAGTCAAACACGACTGAGCGACTTCACTTTCACTTTTCACTTTCATGCATTGGAGAAGGAAATGGCAACCCACTCCAGTGTTCTTGCCTAGAGAATCCCAGGGATGGGGAAGCCTGGTGGGCTGCTGTCTATGGGGTCGCACAGAGTCGGACACAACTGAAGCTACTTAGGAGCAGCAGCAGCAGCAGCATTTTATTACTAATCTAGAAGACAAGGCAAAAGGGACTTCACTGGTGGTCCAGTGGTTAAGAATTCATCTGTGAGACAATTAACCCCATGTGCTGCAACTACTGAGTCCATGAACCACAACTACTGAAGCTCACACACTCTAGAACCTGTGCTCCATGAGAGAAGTCACTGCAAAAAGAAGCCAGCACACCTCAACTAGAGAGTAGCCCCTGCTCACGGCAATTAGGGAAAACCCAGGAGCAGCAACAAAGACCCAGCGCTACTATAAATAAATAAAGAAATAAATAAAAGGTAAAGGTAAAGGGCATGAACTAGAAGAATATTCAACAGACTCGTTCCATCCAAACCCATTCTCTTTGTGACCAGATTCACTGGTGGCAGTTGTAAAAAGAACTATCTTTTGGCTGACCACACTGTTTGTGTCCTTGTTGACTTATGACCTGTGACCATCACTTTAAGATTTCTTTGGGAGAGGAAACACCTAGAAAATAGTTTGCCCTGGCCTCATTTACTCCCACATGTTTGATGTTTCTCACTTCAGGGTGGGGAGAATGGACATTTTGGAAAATAGCAGTCTTCTAAGATAATTTCTCAATTTGGTAATGAAAGAAAGGCAATTCATTTTTGAAAGGACTTGAAAATGAAGGTAGCCATTCAAGGTCTACCAGAACATCATTCTCAAAATAACTAGAATTTATACAGAGATTAAATTTTATAAATTGTGTTCCCGACTGCCTAACTTGATGACACCAACCCTAAGGGACAGATATCACTTTACAACTGAAGAAGCTAATGCTCATTTCTAGTTGACTAGGATTCTCAAAGAGCATACTTGTTAGCAAAAGTATGGAAAAATAATTACCATTACATCATGCAAGCGAATAAGACTTATTTTTCCCTCTGTGAAATAGTCAGTTTTTTTAAAAAGAATATTTTAAAAACTTTTTATTTCGTATTGGGATATAGCCAATGAACAAAATTGTGATAGTTGCAGGTGGCAGCAAAGGAACTCAGTCACACATATACGTGTATCCATCCTCCCTTGAACACCCCTCCCATCCAGGCTGCATAACATTGAGAAGAGTTCCATGTGCTATATAGGAGGCCCTTGTTGGTTATCCATTTTTAATATAGTACAGTGTACATGTCCATCCCAAACCTCCTAACTATCCCTTCCCCCATCCTCCTCTCTGGTAATCTAAGTTCATTCTCTAAATCTGTGAATCTGTTCTTTAAGTAAATTCATTTGTATCATTTCTTTTTAGATTCCACGTATACGGGATGCCATACGATATTTCTCCTTCTCTGTTAAAGTCATTCAGTTTTAATAACAGTAGCCCACATTTATTCCATGGTTCCATGGCTACAACTGAGACTCCAAATAACAGAGTTACACTGGTTGGAAGTCTATTTCTCTGACATGTAATGGCAACTCTCACATCCATACATGACCACTGGAAAAACCATAGCCTTGACTAGACAGACCTTTGTTGGCAAAGTAATGTCTCTGCTTTTGAATATACTATCTGCTGCTGCTGCTAAGTCGCTTCAGTCGTGTCCAACTCTGTGCGACACCATGGACTGCAGCCCACCAGGCTCCGCCATCCCTGGGATTGTCCAGGCAAGAACACTGGTGTGGGTTGCCATTTCCTTCTCCAATGCATGAAAGTGAAAAGTGAAAGTGAAGTTGCTCAGTTGTGTCCGACTTAGCAACCCCATGGACTGCAGCCTACCAGGATCCTCCATCCATGGGGTTTTCCAGGCAAGAGTACTGGAGTGGGGTGCCATTGCCTTCTCCGGAATATGCTATCTAGGTTGGTCATAACTTTCCTTCCAAGAAGTAAGCGTCTTTTAATTTCATGGCTGCAGTCATCATCTGCAGTGCTCAGTCAGGCAAAAAAAAAAAAAAAATACTGATGTCTGGCTTCACCCCCAGACATTCTGATCTGGCTTGTCCACAGTGTAACCTGGGCATTGGGATTTTTAAAAGTTCCCTGAGTAATTCTAATGTGCGGTAAACTGATTCAACTTTTCAGAAGGGCAGTTGACTATATCAAAACTCAAAAATGTGTTTTAAAGTAAGTCTTTGGCAAAATTTCCACTGCAAATAATGTATCGTAAGGAAAAGTCTAAGAATGTGACCAAAGATTGAAATAAAGTCGTGTTCATCTCAGAGCTGTTTATGATAGTAATAAATTGGAAAGAATCTATGGCAGAAACTGCTAGATATTCAGCAAAATCTATTTCCTGGTTACATTTCCCAGGCTCTCCTGCTGGCAGAGAGGATCATAAGACTATGTTCTGGGCAATGGAATGTGGGCAGAAGTGATACTACTCAATATTCTGTAATAACCTATATGGGGAAAGGATCTGGAAAAGAATTCCTATATGTATGTGTATAACCAAATCACTTTGCTGTACCCCTGGAACTAACACAATATTGTAAGTCAATTATATGCCAATATAAAATTAAAAATTAAAAAAAAAAGAAGTGATACAAACAGCTTAAAGTTCTTGTCCCTAAATATTCAATATCTTTGGAGTGATGTTTCAAGCTCTCTTTTCCTTATGTTGGTGAGATAGACAAAACCCAGTGAATTATCTCAAAGTCCAAGATGACGTTAACACTCCTAGAGAAAGGAGACTGGGTCCTTTCCTGAAATGATCACATGGAAGACCATCCCTTATCAGGAACACTATGGTTCATGTGAACAAAAATAAATTTTTACCAAAATTTTAGGACACAGAATTAGAGATGACTTTAACATAAAATTTAGATGTCTGATAATAGAGAAATTTGTTAAAGACGCTTAAGTGACTTTCTTGCAGCAGACTTTCTTTGAATGACTTACGGATCACAATCTGGGCAGAAGCCAAATCAGAAGAGATATAAAAAGTATGTGCTTCCATTCTACTTTATAATCATCAGTTTTAATAGCAGGCTGTTAAATGAATGCACTACCATTCACTTGACCACAGCCTTTGTGTGGCTGAGCTGGGGTCATTTAGTTTCTGCGACTGTAAAAGGTAACCAAAAAAAGGCAGTGGGGAGGAGGTAACATGCCCTAGTGGGATAAGCACTGCCCCCGTCACTTTGGCAGATGCATGAACTTCTCAGATGTATCTATTTCAACCCTATGAGCTTCAGTTCTTCCGAAATATGGGCATGTCAACCCTATAGGGGCTTCCCTGGTGACTCAGATGGTGAAGAATCTGCTTGCAATGCAGGAGGCCTGAGTTCAATCCCTGGGTCGGGAAGATCCTCTAGAGAAGAGAATGGCAATCCACTCCAGTATTCTTGCCTGGAGAATTCCATAGACAGAGGAGCCTGCCAGGCCCCTATAGTCCATGGGGTCGCAAACAGTAGACACAACTGAGTAACTAACATACACACAGCCCTATAGGGTTGCTGTGAAGATGAAATAATTTGTATAAATGTGCTCTGCCCAGGGCCTGGTCAGTGGGTGTTTGATTAAAGAAACAGAAAAAAGTAAGTAAGAAGACAAGCCGGCATTTACCAAACGCCCTCTTTCTATCTTTGTTATGAGTTCTACAAAAACAAAGAGACCTAAGTTGCTTTTTTATTCTATGTTCTTTGAGTCCCCATAATTGGAGGTGTTCAAGGGGAAAAAAGTGAATGACTCCTTGATGGAATGCTGTGGCTGGAATTCAGGCCACAGTTACCCAGAGTAACTGCTTCACCAACTCTTAACTCTCCATTCCTATATCTCCATGACAAATCACTCATCAGAAAGTATCATTTTATTTTTTAAAGGATTTAGTTACAGGTGGAACTCATAACAAAGATAGAAAGAGGGTGTTTGATAAATGCCAGCTTGTCTTTTTACTTACTTTTTTCTGTTTCTTTAATCAAACACCCACTGACCAGGCCCTGGGCAGAGCACATTTATACAAATTATTTCATTTCATCTCCACAGCAACCCTATAGGGCTGTGTGTATGTTAGTTACTCAGTTGTGTCTACTGTTTGTGACCCCATGGACTGTAGGGGCCTGGCAGGCTCCTCTGTCTGTGGAATTCTCCAGGCAAGAATACTAGAGTGGATTGCCATTCTCTTCTCTAGAGGATCTTCCCGACCCAGGGATTGAACTCAGGTCTCCTGCATTGCAAGCAGATTCTTCACCATCTGAGTCACCAGGGAAGCCCCTATAGGGTTGACATGCCCATATTTCGGAAGAACTGAAGCTCATAGGGTTGAAATAGCATACATCTGAGAAGTTCATGCATCTGCCAAAGTGACAGGGGCAGTGCTTATCCCATTAGGGCATGTTACCTCCTGAACCTTGAAAGAAGGAAGTAGGAAAAGGCAGAGGACTGAAGAGATTTGGCTAATGATTGGTAAGCTGACATTTGACATTCATTTCACTGGAGAACTGGGAAAACAGCATCATGGTAGGCACTTGGCTACTAGGATTTACATCCAGCTTCCTCTGGCCCTAGCAATAGAACCTTGGGAAAGTTTCCTAACATCTCTAGGCCTCAGCTTCCCAATCTGTACAATGGAATAATATATGATAGCTACATCCTGTCATTACATTGAGATAGTTTGAGATGATTCACATAGAGCGTTTTGTCTGATGTTTCACAAATAATGGGTCAAAGGTGCAGGGTATCATGCTCAGAGAAGGGAAGGTGGCAATAGTTGCAACAGTTTAGAACTTAAAACACTTCAGGGTGTCTGCAGTTTTCTCTGAGACATATAAATATATATGAGAGTGACATAAATGCATATTAAACATTTAAATAGTATATTTTATTTCAAGTTCACATCTTTCTCTTCAGGCAAAAATTCTGAAATACCCTGTGCTCTGTATGTGAATGTGATATGGTTGGCGTATGCTTTGAAATTCATCTCTAGCCATCATCGCTTATTTTACATGGTATTGTTCACCCTCTTTCTCTAATTCCTTCGACTTACAACATGTTTAGAGTCTATGGTCTATAAACATGGGGAGGGACTTTCCTGGTTGTCCAGTGGTTAAGAATCCACCTTCCTGAAACTGGAGCCGATTATACAGAGTGAAGTAAGCCAGAAAGAAAAACACCAGTACAGTATACTAACGCATATATATGGAATTTAGAAAGATGGTAACAATAACTCTGTATGCGAGACAGCAAAAGAGACACAGATGTATAGAACAGTCTTTTGGACTCTGTGGGGTGGTGGGGATGATTTGGGAGAATGGCATTGAAACATGTATAATATCATATAAGAAACGAATCGCCAGTCCAGGTTCGATGCAGGATACAGGAAGCTTGGGGCTGGTGCGCTGGGATGACCCAGAGGGATGGTAGGGGGAGGGAGGTGGGAGGGGGATTCAGGATGGGGAACACGTGTACACCCGTGCCGGATTCACGTTGATGTATGACAAAACCAATACAGTATTGTAATTAGCCTCCAATTAAAATAAATAAGTTTAAATTAAAAAAATAAAAATAAAGAATCCACCTTCCAATGCAGGAGATGAGGTTTGATGCCTGGTCAAGAAACTAAGATCCCACACGCCTGCCTGCCTGCTTACGTCACTTCAGTCCTGTACAATTCTCTGCGACCCTCTGGACTGTAGTCTATCAGGTTTCTCTGTCCATGGAGTTCTCACGGCAAGATTACTGGAGTGGGTTGCCATGCCCTTCTCCGGGGGATCTTCCTGACCCAGGGATTGAACCCATGTCTCCTGCGTGTCCTGTACTGCAGACGGATTCTTTACCTCTGAGCCACCAGGGAGGCCCCAAGGTGCCACACACTGCGGGGCAACTGAGCCCAACTGTGCTGCAACTACTGAACCTGCATATTTTACAGCCCATGAGCCTCAGCTAGAGAAAATCCATGAAGACCCGATACAGCCAAAGTTTTAAAATCATACATGGGGAAAGAAGCTAATAGTTTCGTTTAATGACAGAAACCATTACTTTAACACAGTGATCTGGGCTTTTAAGTACACCTGATTCAGATTTTGAATAGTATGTCAAGCAAATTAAATACTCCTTTTGCTTTCAAAATGTATTAATATACTGACAAACACAAACAAGGTCACATAGATATGTGGAAATCTGTCCAAAGAAAAACCAAGGAGCTTTCCTCAGGATTTCCATTGTGTAATTATATGTATGCAATGATTTCATTCGTAGGAGAAAAGTAAAGGGCTGTGTTTCTAACTGGGAATATTTTCAGCTCAATTACAGTTGTCTATGAGACTCAGGATGAGATAGAATGCAAAATGGAAAGAAGTGTCCCGGTGAGCTGGGAAAGCGTTTGGAACTTTGTGCAACTGCTGACGACTTAAACAGGAAAACATATAGAGTTGAGGACAGCTATTCACCTGACAGAAAGGTAGTAATAAAAAAAATAATAAAATAGTGAAACTCTTTTAGCAAACAAAACCCAGTGGAACCCCAAAATGTAAACAAGCTAAAAATGGATTTGCCCTGTTTGGAGCAGGGTATGTAAAACTTCCTCCGATAAACCTCTCCTCTGTTGAGATAAACCTCTCCTCTGTTGACACCTGAGTATCTTCAGACCACAGGCTGGGGATCAGCACCTACCTGAATGCATGATAATCACCTGTGGATGCTTATGAGAAATGCAGATGTTGGGGTCCCAACCTCATGGATTCTGATGCAGGAGGCCTGATGTGGGACACAGGGGTGCTTGTTACTGAAATGTCCTCTTAGAGACTGGGGTGTACAACCAGGTCTGGAAAGTGCTATTAATAATAAAGCTACCCCAGTGCAATCTCTCTAAGTGAAGGCTATTACATAAATCCTACAAATAAGCTAGCTCTCCAGGCTTTTAACAAAATAGAGCCATGTTATAGGTTGATGAGGCTGGCAAAAAGGATAAACTCTATTGCTCTGTTCTGTTGCTCTCTTTGGCCTTAACAGAATAATGGAAGCAGTGGAAATGGTTAAAGCTATACAGTCAAGAGACGGTCAAAGCTTGGCCTGAGGATTTGTCAAAGATGAAAATACAAGAGCACTTGAAGACAGCAGAGTAGCATCCCATCTCCACTCTGCAGCAGACACTATGGAGAGTGGCTGAAAGCATCGGCTCTGGAGTTCAATTCCTGAGCTTGAATTCAGGCTTTTTCACTTAGCTATTTGACCTTGGCCAAGTTATTGAATCAGGAAATACAGGGATCACAGGAAAGCTTCCACTGGAGACCTTCAGCCACCTGAAGGTGGCACCAAAGTGGGTAACTCCCAGGAGGACCCCAGAAGGCAAAGGAAGCCACCATGGATAATCCCAGATGCCCCTGGAGAGAATAATGTTGCTCCCTTCATGCACCTTCCAAAACTCATGGAAATGTCTACCATTTAGCAGACGTGAATCAAGAAACATATTAGAGGGACTTCCCTAGTGGTCCAGTGGTTAAGAATCCACCTTCCAATGCAGGGGACACAGTTTCCATTCCTGGTTGGGGAAGTAAGATCCCACATGCCATGGGGCAACTAAACCAGTGTGCTGCAACTAGAGAGAAGCAACAAAAGATTCTGAGTGTAGCAGTTAAGGCCGGACACAGACAAATAAATAAGGAAATACTAAAAAAAAAAAAGAAACATGTTGGAGAGAGATTCTGCAAACTGGAGTCCTTCCTTGCAGGAGGAGAATGCTTAAGGGAACACGGGTGAAGCTGAGTTAACACACAACCCAATACACCCATGTCTATCTCCCACGTTTCAGTGTCTTCTCACATTGCTCGATTATCCACCGTGTTCCTTCTTGCTGGTTCCTCCCAGGCTATCAGGAGCCCAGAATTTGCCAGTCAGGTGTTCGCACATTGCCTACCACAAATAGAATGCCACAAAGGTCTGGCAAGAAGACAGCTGAAAGCAAGAGATAACATCACACTGTTTTAAAAGGGCTTACTCCCTGAATTCTGTGAAGATGACCTGATTTCTCTTAGGGCTCATCAGATCAGATCAGATCAGTCGCCATCGTCCGCCGCGACCCCTGAACCGCAGCACCCAGGCCTCCCTGTCCATCACCAGCTCCCGGGGTCCTCGCTCGCATCCATCGGTCAGTGTGCCTCCAGCCATCTCATCCTCTGTCTCCCCTTCTCCTCCTCCCTCTCCCTCCCACTCGGTCTTTCCTGTCAACTCTTCGCTGGGTGGCCAAATCTGGTTTCAGCTTGCTCTCCTTCTTCGGTTGTCTCCTTCATGGACTGGTTGGATCTTCTGCAGTCAGGACTCTCGGTCTTCTCCAACACCACAGTTCAAGCATCTTCTTCCGCTCCCTTCTCCTCACTCTCTCCTACCACAGGAAAGACATACCTTGCTGGCGACCTTGTTGGTAAAGTAATGTCTCTGCTTTTGTATGCTATCTGGTTGGCCATACTTTCCTTCCAGGAGTAGCCTTTTAATTTCATGGCTGCAGTCACCATCTGCAGTGATCTTGGGCAGAAAACAAAGTCTGAATGTTTCCCTGTTTCCCCATCTATTTTCCATCAGTGATGGGACCAGTGCCATATCTTCGTTTTCTGTGTTGGCTTTGCCCTTTTCACTCTCCACTTTCACTTTCATCGAGGCTTTTAGCCCCTCTTCACTTTCTGCCATAAGGGTGGTGTCATCTGCATATCTGAGGTTATTGATATTTCTCCCGCAATCTTGATTCCAACTTGTGTTTCTTCCAGTCCAGCATTTCTCTGTGTCCTGCTATAATAAATAACATGGTGACAATATGCAGCCTTGGCTCATGGGCACAAGTTAATTTTCTGAGTTAACTTACACTATGTGTAAGTTACTCTTCTCAGGCAAAAAGAAGTCAATTTTGAGAAAATGGTTATAGCAACAATGTCTTGGACCACTTGAAATATGTGTCTGTGTTTCCTTGACCACGTGTAATTGGTGCTAACTTTAACTCACTCCTCCACGCCCCCCTACCCTACCCTATCCTATTCAGGCACACAATATCAGCCTATTATTACACAAATATTACACAAATATTACACAAATATTAATACACACCTAAGCAGTCATATTTGGAAATGAAACAGACATTATTACATCATTATTCCATGTGGTTAATTAAAGTCCAGATTCTGGGGCTTCCCTGGTGGCTCAGTAATAAACAATCGGTCTGCCAGTGCAGGGTTCATGGGTTCAGTGCAGGAAGATCCCACATGCTTTGGAACAACTGAGCCTGTGCACTGCAGCTGTTGAGCCTGTGCTCTCGAGCCCGGGAGCTACAACTACTGAAGTGCATGCACCCTAAGTCAGTGCTCTGAAACAAGAGAAGCCAGTGAAATGAGAAGCCCACACACTACAACTAAAGAGTAGCCCTTGCTCACCACAACTAGAGAAAATCCCAAACAGCAAAGAAGACCCAGCACAGTCAAAAATAAATAAATAAAATTAATTATTTCTCCTTCATATTTGAATGAGATCCTTGCTGGGTACAATAATCTGGGCTGTAGGTTCTTTTCTTTCATAACCTACAGCCCAGATTATTGTACCCAGCAAGGATCTCATTCAAATATGAAGGAGAAATCAAAACCTTTACAGACAAGCAAAAGCTGAGAGAATTCAGCACCACCAAACCAGCTCTCCAACAAATACTAAAGGACATTCTCTAGACAGGAAACACAAAAAGGATATATAAATTCAAACCCAAAACAACAAAGTAAATGGCAACGGGATCATATGTATCATTAATTACCTTAAATGTAAATGGGTTGAATGCCCCAACCAAAAGACAGAGACTGGCTGAATGGATACAAAAACAAGACCCCTACATATGCTGTCTACAAGAAACCCACCTCAAAACAGGGGACACATACAGACTGAAAGTCAAGGGCTGGATAAAGATTTTCCAGGCAAATAGAGACCAAAAGAAAGCAGGAGTAGCAATACTCATATCAGATAAAATAGACTTTAAAACAAAGGATGTGAAAAGAGACAAAGAAGGTCACTACCTAATGATCAAAGGATCAATCCAAGAAGAAGATATAACAATTATAAATATATATGCACCCAACTTAGGAGCACCGCAATATATAAGACAAATACTGACAAGTATGAAAGGAGAAATCAACAATAACACAATAATAGTGGGAGACTTTAATACCCCACTCACACCAATGGATAGATCAACTAAACAGAAAATTAACAAGGAAACACAAACTTTAAACGATACAATACACCAGTTAGAACTAATTGATATCTATAGGACATTTCATCCCAAAACAATGAATTTCACCTTTTTCTCAAGCGCACACAGAACCTTCTCCAGGATGGACCACATCCTGGGCCATAAATCTAGCCTTGGTAAGTTCAGAAAAATTGAAATCATTCCAAGCATTTTTTCTGACCACAATGCAGTAAGAGTAAATCTCAATAACACGAGAAAAACTATTAAAAAGTCCAACATATGGAGGCTGAACAACACACTCCTGAATAACCAACAAATCACAGAAGAAATCAAAAAAGAAATCAAAATCTGCATAGAAACGAATGAAAATGAAAACACAACAACCCAAAACCTGTGGGACACTGTAAAAGCTGTCCTAAGGGGAAAGTTCATAGTAATACAGGCATACCTCAAGAAACAAGAAAAAAGCCAAATAAATAACCTAACTCTACACCTAAAGCAACTGGAAAAGGAAGAAATGAAGCACCCCAAGGTTAGTAGAAGGAAAGAAATCCTAAAAATTAGGGCAGAAATAAATGCAAAAGAAACAAAAGAAACCATAGCAAAAATCAACAAAGCCAAAAGCTGGTTCTTTGAAAGGGTAAATAAAATTGACAAACCACTAGCCAGACTCATCAAGAAACAAAGGGAGAAAAATCAAATCAATAAAATTAGAAATGAAAATGGAGAGATCACAACAGACAGCACAGAAATACAAAGGATCATAAGAGACTACTATCAGCAATTATATGGCAATAAAATGGACAATGTGGAAGAAATGGACAAATTCTTAGAAAAGTACAACTTCCCAAAACTGGATCAGGAAGAAATAGAAACTCTTAACAGACCCATCACAAGCACGGAAATTGAAACTGTAATCAGAAATCTTCCAGCAAACAAAAGCCCAGGTCCAGACGGCTTCACAGCTGAATTCTACCAAAAATTTAGAGAAGAGCTAACACCTATCCTACTCAAACTGTTCCAGAAAATTGCAGAGGAAGGCAAACTTCCAAACTCATTCTATGAGGCCACCATCACCCTACTACCAAAACCTGACAAAGATTCCACAAAAAAAGAAAACTACAGGCCAATATCACTGATGAACATAGATGCAAAAATCCTTAACAAAATTCTAGCAATCAGAATCCAACAACACATTAAAAAGATCATACACCATGACCAAGTGGGCTTTATCCCAGAAATGCAAGGATTCTTCAATATCCGCAAATCAATCAACATAATACACCACATTAACAAACTGAAGAATAAAAACCATATGATTATCTCAATAGATGCAGAGAAAGCCTTTGACAAAGTTCAACATCCATTTATGATAAAAACTCTCCAGAAAGCAGGAATAGAAGGAACATACCTCAACATAATAAAAGCTATATACGACAAACCCACAGCAAACATTATCCTCAATGGTGAAAAACTGAAAGCATTTCCTCTAAAGTCAGGAACAAGACAAGGATGCCCACTTTCACCATTACTATTCAACATAGTTTTGGAAGTTTTGGCCACAGTAATCAGAGCAGAAAAAGAAATAAAAGGAATCCAAATTGGAAAAGAAGAAGTAAAACTCTCACTGTTTGCAGATGACATGATCCTCTATGTAGAAAACCCTAAAGATTCCACCAGAAAATTACTAGAACTGATCAATGAATATGATCAATGAATATAGTAAAGTTGCAGGATATAAAATTAACACACAGAAATCCCTTGCATTCCTGTACACTAATAAAGAGAAAATAGAAAGAGAAATTAAGGAAACAATTCCATTCACCATTGCAATGAAAACAATAAAATACTTAGGAATATATCTTCCTAAAGAATCTAAAGACCTATATATAGAAAACTATAAAACACTGGTGAAAGAAATCAAAGAGGACACTAATAGGTGGAGAAATATACCATGTTCATGGATTGGTAGAATCAATATAGTTAAAATGAGTATACTACCCAAAGCAATTTATAAATTCAATGCAATCCCCATCAAGCTACCAACGGTATTCTTCACAGAGCTAGAACAAATAATTTCTCAATTTGTATGCAAATACAAAAAACCCTGAATAGCCAAAGCTATCTTGAGAAAGAAGAACGGAACTGGAGGAATCAACCTGCCTGACTTCAGGCTCTACTACAAAGCCACAGTCATCAAGACAGTATGGTACTGGCACAAGGACAGAAATATAGATCAATGGAACAAAATAGACAGCCCAGAGATAAATCCACGCACATATGGTCACCCTATCTTTGACAAAGGAGGCAAGAATATACAATGGATTAAAGACAATCTCTTTAACAAGTGGTGCTGGGAAAACTGGTTGAACACTTGTAAAAGAATGAAACTAGAACAGTTTCTAACACCATACACAAAAATAAACTCAAAATGGATTAAAGAGCTAAATGTAAGACCAGAAACCATAAAACTCCTAGAGGAAAACATAGGCAAAACACTCTCTGACTTACATCACAGCAGGATCCTCCATGACCCATCTCCCAGAATATTGGAAATAAAATCAAAAATGAACAAATGGGACCTAATCAAACTTAAAAGCTTCTGCACAACAAAGGAAACTATAAGCAAGGTGAAAAGACAGCCTTCAGAATGGGAGAAAATAATAGCAAATGAAGCAACTGACAAACAACTAATCTCAAAAATATACAAGCAACTTCTACAGCTCAATTCCAGAAAAATAAATGACCCAATCAAAAAATGGGCCAAAGAACTAAATAGACATTTCTCCAAAGAAGACATACAGATGGCTAACAAACACATGAAAAGATGCTCAACATCACTCATTATCAGAGAAATGCAAATCAAAACCACTATGAGATACCATTTCACGCCAATCAGAACGGCTGCTATCCAAAAGTCCACAAGCAATAAATGCTGGAGAGGGTGCGGAGAGAAGGGAACCCTCTTGCACTGTTGGTGGGAATGCAAACTGGTACAGCCACTATGGAGAACAGTATGGAGATTCCTCAAAAAACTGGGAATAGAACTGCCTTATGATCCAGCAATCCCACTGCTGGGCATATACACTGAGAAAACTAGAATTGAAAGAGACACGTGTACCCCAATGTTCATAGCAGCACTGTTTGCAATAGCCAGAACGTGGAAGCAACCTAGATGTCCATCCACAGATGAATGGATAAGCAAGCTGTGGTACATTTACACAATGGAGTATTAGCCATTAAAAAGAATACATTTGAATCAGTTCTAAGGAGGTGGATGGAACTGGAGCCTATTATACAGAGTGAAGTAAGCCAGAAACAAAAACACAAATACAGTATACTAACGCATATATATGGAATTTAGAAAGATGGTAAAAATAACCCTATTTACGAGACAGCAAAAGAGACACTGATGTATAGACCAGACTTTTGGACTCTGGGACCGGGAGAGGGTGGGATGATTGGGGAGAATAACATTGAAATATGTATAATATTATATCTGAAATGTATTAATCGTTCAAACTAAACACTGTCATGTTACAATTTGTTCATATTAGATGTTTGTAATGTTTCTGATAATCAATAAAAGAGATTCTTGATAAAAAAAAAAAAAAGAAAAAAACCCCCCAAAAAAATAAAATAAAATTAATTATTCTTAAGGGTTTTTTTTTGTAAAAAAAAAAAAAAGTTCAGATCCTGATTTGTGTGTTTGTGTGTGTTGGGGCTGGGGGGAGTGGATTGAAAAAAAGTGAAAGCATTAGTCACTCAGTCCTCTCTGACTCTGTGTGACCCCATGGACTGTAGCCCACCAGGCTCCTGTGTGCATGGAATTTCCCAGGCAAGAATACTGGAGTGGGTAGCCATTCTCTTCTCCAGGGGATATTCCCTGACCCAGGGATCAAACCTGGGTCCCCTGCATTGCAGCCAGATTCTGTACCATCTGAGCCACCAGGGAAGCTGGGAGTTGGAGAGGTACATTATCCATATCCTAAAATAAAATGGAGTTTTAGGTTTCCCCACTACCTGAAAGTATTAGATTCTTCCTATGAAAGCTTTCCTAAGTTGAAATGGTGTAAAGTAAAGCAGCAATTACCTCAGAACACATCTAGCTAATGGATGAGCAAAATAAATTGAGATAAAGTACAGATGCTCACAGACAGTTCAAAGCTATGGTGGCTTGATGCTGAGATGTTGCATGTATTTCTTTGGGAAGGAGCTTGGCCCAGCCACTCAAGCTACTAGACCCGAGATGCCTCTATAACAACTCTGCAAAACAAATGATGATTGCTATTCTCACTTTCTACCTTTTTTTTTGAAAGTGGAATTCCTCTTTGAATTTAGCTAATGGATTTGGCCATTAGCAAAAACAGAGACTGATACAGGTCTTCCCTAAAAGCAAAAAGGTGTAAAGCAAGCTTTTTTTCCTTCAGTAACTAATAATTATCAAAGTTATAATTGTACAATATTGTTAGGTATCCATGTGACTACATTGATATCCCGTGCCTTTTGGAAGATGATCACTGGGCTTGCTGACATAATGAAAGTGAAAGTGTTAGTTGCTCAGTTATGTCCGATTCTTTGTGATGCCATGAACTGTAGGTCCATTCCCTTCTCCAGAGGATCTTCCCCACCCAGGGATGGAGAACGGGTCTCCTGCATTGCAGGCAGATTCTTTACCGTTGGAGCCACCAAGGAAGCCTGTGCTGACATAGAGTGCTATGTAAATACATTTTAGAAATACATGCAGGAACTTATAAAGCCATGTTCAATTTTTACTTAGGTAGTTAGTTGGCAATTAAGTCGTAGTGGGAAATAAATAATTCCCTACAGATATTTTTGAGTATAGACACAACAAATAGATTAAACCGAAACATACCAGTATTAAAAAGAGTTTCAAATGCACAGTCATCTTTCAGTTTCCTCGGGGGACTGAAGCCAGAATCTCCCTGGATACCAGAAACATTGAATATTCGAGTCCGCTGTGTAAAATGGCTAGTACCATCGGTTTTCCATGCCATGCATAAGCAGAATTCACAAATGTGGAAAGCCGACTGTACTCATGAACCTCATGCACAAAGTGCCCATGTGAAAAAATTCTAAGATATATTTCTTTCTAAACTTTTCCTCTAAATATTGGAAAAATAGAAGGCACTTCTACAGCCATGTACATGTGGATCCTGGGCACTAAAACTACTAAAAAAAATTATAATGTCATATGAGATGCTTCAAAGTGCTGCTGCTGCTACTGCTGCTAAGTCGCTTCAGTCGTGTCCGACTCTGTGCGACCCCATAGACGGCAGCCCACCAGGCTCCCCTGTCCCTGGGATTCTCCAGGCAAGAACACTGGAGTGGGTTGCCATTTTCTTCTCCAATGCATGAAAGTGAAAAGTCAAAGTGAAGTCGCTCAGTCATGTCTGACTCTTCGAGACCCTATGGACTGCAGCCTACCAGGCTCCTCCATCCATGGGGTTTTCCAGGCAAGAGTACTGGAGTGGCTACATCTAGTTAAAAACATTTAAGAAATTTAAAATGATTCAAAGGCTGCATAATTAAACAATAATAGAGGACACACCTCTCTTGAAAAATTAGCTAGTAAGAGGAGGATTCAGAAGATATAGTTCTTACTTGTGAGCAACAGAGTGTATATGCTAATTTTTAAATGTTTAACTTTCTACAATAAGAAAAATTGCAGCACTCTTCAACTTAAGAAATACTCCTTTGCATTTAATCATTGCTTGCTTTGAGGAGATTGGTAACGACATTTTCTTTGGTCAAGTTGTTCTTGTTTCCATCCCAAAGGTTAAACTTTATTAAATCACTTGGGAGATATAATTATACTCTTTTCAAATTTGCTTTTTCCCCCTATATTCTTACAGGTGTAGTGAGGTTATGCAACTTGGTATATATAGTATTGTCGGGGACCAGCCCCGGTTGGGTCCAGGGATTCCCTCAGGATGACGGTGTCGGCGATAAAAAGGGATAGCAAAGGCTGAGAGATTTATTAGATGCTCAATAATAACTGGTTTACGTGGAAAATAAATAAAGTTCGTGACACCAAACTTGCTCTGACCACGGAGGCTTCAGGCACTCTCTCGAATAGCGGAAGGTGCCCCACCTTAGGCACCTTCTTGAGTGGGTCTTAGAAGCCCAGGCAAATAAGTGGTCGCAGAGGACCCCACGCTCCAAATTATTTTGGCATGAAGGAAGAACAGAAGAGAAAAGGAGGAAAAGGAAACAAAAAGAATGACACGGGGAGACCAAGCTTCGGTGAACAAGGCCTGCACTTTATTTTCTAAAGTAGTTTTTATACCTTAAGTTATGCATAGAGGATAATGGGGGAAGGGGTAGTCATGCAGTAAGCCAGGCTTTCTTCCTGTAAACTTATTGTATACACATGGTTCAGGTGTTCTACATCATCTTCTGGACAGAAGGCCTATTAACATTTTATGACTCTTGACAAAGGTTTGTCAACTGTAAGACTTATTTTCTCTAAGAACAATTATTTTAAGGTTTGGCGCCATCCTCCAAAGATATAGTTGCATTCCTATAGGGCAAAGGCGCAGTGGGTTTACAACAAAGGAAAGAATTTCTTACCTTAAGGGTCTAAAGTTGCTAACACCAAGGCCACTACTTATTTTTTCTACATACCAACTATATTAATTAATACATGTTCAAGGATACAATACAGGGGATGTGGAAACTTGGCAGCAAGCATTGGCTCATTAATGAAATCTTTTAGTTTTATTCTGACAGTTTCTAACTTTCTGAGAGACTCTAGGCTATTTGAATATCTTAAGCTTCCCTTGCCTCTCGAGGCTGAGAGACTGTAGACAATCCCATGCATGGCTGTAGGAGTCCGGGTAAACTTGTCAGGCCAGTTAAAGAGCTATCTGAGGGGTTTGGATTTAAACACTCCTAATGCCCAAAGTGAAAGTGGAGAGTGAAAAGGTTGGCTTAAAGCTCAACATTCAGAAAACGAAGATCATGGCATCTGGTCCCATCACTACATGGGAAATAGATGGAGAAACAGTGGAAACAGTGGCAGATTTTATTTTTCTGGGCTCCAAAATCACTGCAGATGGTGACTGCAGCCATGAAATTAAAAGACGCTTACTCCTTGGAAGGAAAGTTATGACCAACCTAGATAGCATATTCAAAAGCAGAGACATTACTTTGCCAACAAAGGTTCGTCTAGTCAAGGCTCTGGTCTTTCCTGTGGTCATGTATGGATGTGAGAGCTGGACTGTGAAGAAGGCTGAGCGCCGAAGAATTGATGCTTTTGAAGTGTGGTGTTGGAGAAGACTCTTGAGAGTCCCTTGGACTGCAAGGAGATCCAACCAGTCCATTCTGAAGGAGATCAGCCCTGGGATTTCTTTGGAAGGAATGATGCTAAAGCTGAAACTCCAGTATTTTGGCCACCTCATGCGAAGAGTTGACTCATTGGAGAAGACTCTGATGCTGGGAGGGATTGAGGGCAGGAGGAGAAGGGGCCGACAGAGGATGAGATGGCTGGATGGCATCACTGACTCGATGGATGTGAGTCTGAGTGACTTCCGGGAGTTGGTGATGGACAGGGAGGCCTGGCGTGCTGCAATCCATGGGGTCGCAAAGAGTCGGACACGACTGAGCGACTGATCTGATCTGATCTGATCTGAATGCCCAGGAACTTAATTAATTGGAGCTGTAAGTTAATTCTTTATTAGAGAGAGCGAGATAGTGGTGGGGGACAGCCCCCAGTAAAGTCAGAGGTGAGAGCACAAAGCAATAAAGTAGGCAGACTTTGGTTTTTGGGGGGTAGATGCACGAGAATATCCAGGGGGGCTCCTGAGGCTAGATCCCGCCTTTGCATATGCCAAGCCTCCTTCCTCATGACCTTTGCCACAAGGGGAGCTCTCCACCCTTGCTCCCAACATAGTATCATCAAAATTTACTTCAAAAATAGTCAAATGTTGAATCTTATATGTAAAATCATTTCTATGATACAGTATTTCAATTTTGAATAAATTCCCTTTTATTTCTCCATCAACTAGGCCAATGGCTATTTCACAGCAATGAACAAAATTTACATTTCTTCAAAACCAAAAAGGAATCTCTAATACTTCCTTAATAAAAATAATCGAATGGATTTTGTTTTTATCAACCTCCAGAAATTAATCAATGCTCCTGGCTCTTAGCTGAATATTTCTAAAGTTCATCCATGATCCAATTATTCATTAAAAAATTAAGGCAAAATGAGGGCCATTTGATGATTGAGGTTATATAGTTATAATCTTTGGGCTTGTTCAATATGTGTTATTCAATTTAGAAAGCAAGCAAATAAAACGGTATGGCCCAGAAGTTCGTGATAGACAGGGAAGCCTGGCGTGCTGCAGTCCATGGGGTCAGGTCACAAAGAGTCAGGCACAACTGAACAACTGAACTGAACCAGAAGATGCAGGAAAAGAAAAACACTAAGAAGAGAATATTTTTAATCTCCATAAGTAGACTCCTATATATCTCAAACACACTTTCATCGAAGACCCATTAGAGATAATACTTCTGTATTGAAGTATTTATCAACAAAACTTGTCATTTATAGGTTTTAGCCAAGCATCCTGTATAAGAACTTGCTCTCTTATTTTGCATGGAAAGAAAGAAAGAAAGTCGCTCATTCGTGTCCGACTCTTTGCAACCTCCATGGACTGTAGCCTACCAGGCTCTTCCATCCATGGGATTTTCCAGGCAAGAATACTGGAGTAGGTTGCCATTTCCTTCTCCAGGAGATCTTCCCAACCCAGGTATTGAACCCGGCTCTCCCACATTGTAGGCAGACACTTTACCATCTGAGCCAATAAACACACAGTAATTAAGTGAACATCTAAACTTAGCCTAAACTAAGGAAAAGTAAAAATGCCTTCCCTTTGAAATTCCTCAACCACCTTTTTGAAAGTCTTTTCACACACATGGCCCTACCTCCTCCTTCCCTTGTTTCATTTCTGCTTTGCCCATTCTGGCATCGTCTCATTACATTGCACCATCTATGTGTGTTGCATATGACACCTTCTTGTGTTCCCTGGTTTACTGCTGAGAGTTTCAGGTGAACACATGTTGCTCAGATGTTCGGTTCCTTTCTGTATTAATCACCTCTCAGTCAAACCTTAGTAGCAAGGGAATTCATTTCAACTTACATGAAACTACAAAATCACATTGATAAAACTGGATCTTCTAAACTTCTCTGCATTTCTAGGAGGAAAAATATGGATATACCTTAAATTAGAAAGTCCGCACATCCAATCCACTAAGCAGAATCATGTCAGTTATCTCCCACACCATATTAAGTTTGTAAAGTCAATATCGATACATATAAGAAATAAGCTCAACAAGTCTTCAAATATTTTGAGTAAGTCAGAAATCTCAGGGAAATTATCCATCCAGTTATACTCCTAGACTGCAGCTGTAAATCTGCATACTGTTAGATGCATTTCCAAATTAATTCTAAATCTAATCAATTAATTATTAACTGGTTCTTACTAAACTATCAAATCTAAATTAAAATTATAATTTGATTATTCATTATTAATTAATAATGATTGATTATTAATTTCTGATACATTCTAAAGTAAGAAGCCCTAAATTAATCTTACTCTCTCCTAACAAGCTAAGGTAATATCTGATACCCTCTTCCATCTTCCCCATACTAAGTAATCAAATTTCCTGAGAAAAGGACATGATTTCCTGTGACTAGACTCAGAATTCTCAAGGATTGGTAGTCAAGGACCAGAGCTGAAAGATCCAGAAAGAATTTTCAGGAAAGTCACTGATTAGGAGGTGTGAAGATATCCAGCAGAAGCAATATTCCTTTGTGTTGGATAGAAACAGATCAGACCTCTAAAGCTAATTTAAGACAGGAAGAAGAGGCCTGCATAGCTTCTGGAAAATAAAAACATTAATTGTGTCCACTTCAATGAAATGGAATATAAGTAAAGTCTGATGTGAAGAATAATCTGGGGTGACTCTGGCAACTTAAATCAACAAAGACCTCCAATCACTGGAGACAAGACATGTTTTAAGTGTTAAGTGAAAGGAATAAGGGTTGGAAAGTGCCTTTTATCAGGGAATGTATGCTCAAGTTACACAAACCATGGAAATGAGATTATTTTAGGAAAACCAAAATAAGGACAAGATAAAAGTGAAAAGAACAGGGGTTACCTAGAAAGGTTGGAGAACATAATGTTAGTTTAAACTTTAGTTATTTTAAACTCTTATGGAGTATAGCAGCTGTAATCCATAAAAGTACTCATCTTTTTAAAAAGTACTCATTTTTCCCACATTAAAGAATCCAAATTTCTCTACTAAAGGACTGACTTTGTATGAAGGCAGATTTTGGTCTTTGTGGAGAACAATATTACTTGTTTATCTTGAAAAAGCTCAAAATAATGAGCAGTGAGATAACTTTCAGCTGTACCGAGCATGGTTTATTACACTGCTTCAAGTGCAAGCTTTTAGTTGCTTATATTCAAAACCAAATTAAATGAATCTAGTAAAAATGACACAATGGGGGAAAAAACCCCTAAAACCTACCTAATAATGAGTACTCACACATGCGTGGTGCATGTTAACTAAGTCACTTCAGTCATATCCGACTCTTTGCAACCCCATAGACTGTAGCCCGCAGAATCATCTGTCCATAGGATTCTCCAGGCAAGAATACTGGAGTGGGTTGCCATTTCCTCTTCCAGGGGATCTTCCTGATCGAAGGACTGAACCCGTGTCTCTTATATCTCTTGCATTACCAAGCAGGTTTTTTTCCCATTAGCGCTACTCAGGAAGTGCCAATGTGTGCTCAGGTATAATTAACTGCCATATAGCTATGACAACTAAAGGCTAAATGAGATCAAGCCATCCAATTAAAGTCATAAAAGGCTTTAGAGAGACAAGTTTGTCCATTTGTTTATTTATATTAAGGTATTTGGCCACCTCATGTGAAGAGTTGACTCATCGGAGAAGACTCTGATGCTGGGAGGGATTGGGGGCAAGAGGAGAAAGGGATGACAGAGGATGAGATGGCTGGATGGCATCACTGACTCGATGGACGTGAGTCTGAGTGAACTCCAGGAGTTGGTGATGGACAGCGAGGCCTGGCGTGCTGCGATTCATGGGGTCACAAAGAGTTGGACACGACTGAGCGACTGATCTGATCTGATAGTTAGCATGGTCCATATTTTAAAAACTATAAATGACTTTCTGCTAGGTTATATTTATCTATCTATCTTCTTAACTATCTATGCAGATTCATTTTAATCCAGGTATTTAGTTTCTAAGTGATACTACAGAAAGGGTGTGCGTGTGTGTGTGTGTGCGTGTGTGTGTGTAAGGAAAGCACTCAAATTAATGCCCTAAATGAGACAATCTAAGAGAAAACTATACTTATTCTACTTACTTTCTTCTTCCAAAGATAGATTTGCCTTAAAGAGCCATATTTTTCTTCATATACCTAATGCTGTTGCCTTCACTAGACAATTTATCAAAAACTTTAACAGAGTATAGTTGTAAATTTCACCCTTTCCATCTCTCAGAGTAATGTCTCATGTCCATTCACTCAGAGAAAAAATAACTATTTATCAGCTTCAATGCGTTTGAAGGCGAAGTAAGCTAAAATTTACCAAAATTGCTCTGATTTTGTGCCAGGAAAACATCGGGGAAAAGCTAAATCAACTGGGACATTTCAAGTTGAGAAGATAGAAAATTATCTTTTTAAAACAGGTATTAGATGCCACAGCTTTGTGGGTATTCTTCTGAGCTAATAATGACTTGAATCATAGGATATGGAATCTGAAGGGAAACTACTTGCTAGCAATTCCTACCACTCCCACCTTTTTTGCAAGAGAGAAAATTGTGATGTCTAAATCATCACCTAAACAAACACTTCTCCATTTTTGGAATTTAAAAAACAACAAAAACAAAACACTTTAATGCATAAGACAGTATCTTCATTGTGAACAAATGAGAAGTAATCCATAATATATTGGTCATGCTATTCTATGCTATGCTAAGTCACTTCAGTCATGTCTGACTCTGTGCGACCCCATAGACGGCAGCCCACCAGGCTTCCCCGTCCCTGGGATTCTCCAGGCAAGAACACTGGAGTGGGTTGCCATTTCCTTCTCCAATGCATGAAAGTGAAAAGAGAAAGTGAAGTCGCTCAGTCATGTCCGACTCCTAGCGACCCCATGGACTGCAGCTCACCAGGCTCCCCATCTGTGGGATTTTCCAGGCAAGAGTACTGGAGTGGGGTGCCATTGCCTTCTCCTAATATACTGGTTAAGCTGCTGACAACCCACTCCAGTATTCTTGCCTGGGAAATCCCAGGGACAGAGGAGCCTGGCTGGCTACAGTCCATGGGTTCACAAAAAGTTGAACAAGACTGAAGCAGCTTAGTATGAAGCTTCTGAAAGAAATAATACTAAGCAGGAGAAAAGCTAAATTTGATACCCCAGGTTTCTCGTATGTGATTGCTGCTGCTAAGTTGCTTCAGTCGTGTCCGACTCTGTGCGACCCCATAGACGGTAGCCCACCAGGCTCCCCTGTCCGTGGGATTCTCCAGGCAAGAACACTGGAGTGAGTTGCTGTATGTGATTAAGTGTTAGTATTAGTTGCTCAGTCGTGTCTGATTCTTTGTTACCCTATGGACTGTAGCCCACCAGGCTTCTCTGTCCGTGGGATTCTCCAGGCAAGAATACTGGAGTGGGTAGTTATTCCCTTCTCCAGGGGATCTTTCTGACCCAGGGATCGACTGCTCCATTAATATTTAGTCTATTAAAATTAATTCCACGAGCATTAACAAGCTACTATGTGGGGAGGGTGTGGATGGTACCTGTTCTAAATATCTGATCTGTGAAGCTTATAGCTAAAGACACATTTTATAATAAAAAAAATAAGAGTAGAAATACATATGCTTATACTCAGTAAAAATTTCCCACAGGAGCTTTTTCTCCTATTTGAATCCAAAATCCCTTTAAAAATCTGGTTTAACATAACAGTTCCAAGAATACCACAAGCATGTTCATACTGGTAATTTTCTATTAGAAAGGATCAGAAAGAGAAGCCTGGTCTACAAAAGATCTGGAGAGGGGGAAAAGATGCATGTGTTATTATAATTCTTTGAAGCTGAGATAGAACAGTTCTTTATCTAAAGCTTCTAAGCAATGTGAATATCTTCAGTAAGTGAAAAGGCATTCTCCAAACTTTCATGCTTAGAAATGCATCAATCAGTTTCAAGAACTAGAAAGCTAGACAATAAGGAAATTTCCAAGATCTAGCTGTTTATGAGAACAAAATGTTTTACAAACAGGGACATTAAACGCCTCTGCTAAAATTTAAAGGACACTTTCTAAAACATACAGTCTATCACTGTGCTGAGTAATAATTACTCAGTCATTTTTCTTGCTGGAAATACATCTGCAGCATTTAAATTCAAGGAAGCTGAATCCTCAGTAGAGCCATTTTGAGAAGAAGCCAGCACATACTGTACGATTCATAACGCTTTGTTGAGAATATGTCTTGTAGAGCTAGTGACCCTCTTAAAGAAAGGCTTTTGATTTGCAGTAACTAGAGGCTTAGTGAAAGTGAAAGTGTTAGTCACTCAGTCATATTTGATCCTTTGCCATCACATGGACTGTAGCCTGTCAGGCTACTCTGTCCATGGGATTCCCCAGGCAAGAACACAGGAGTGGGTTGCCATTCCCTTCTGCAGGGGATTTTCCTGACCCAGGGATTGAACCCCAGTGTCCCGCTTTCAGGCAGATTATCTACCATTTGAGCCACCAGGTCTTAGGTCTTGGGCAAAATAATGGCCTGCTGTCGCTTATTGAGTTTCTCCTTTAGAAATTTTGAGCAGACATTGAAAGTGTGGTGGTGATTATAACTCAAGTAAGGAATTATGCAGCAGCAGCAGCAAGGTGTTATGTAGGGAGGTTTTCTAATAATCAGTTTGTCACAGCCTTGCAGGTTCAGGCCATGGAGAGTTGAGGCACTAAATTTATTTCTTCTTTCTATAACCACAATGAAAAAAGTGAAAGTGAAGTCGTGTCTGACTCTTTGTGACCCCATGGACTGTAGCCTGGCAGGCTCCTCTGTCCATGGGGATTCTACAGGCAAGAATCCTGGAGGGGGTTGCCATTCCCTTCTTCAGGGCATTTTTCTGATCCAGGGATGGAACCCAGGTCTCCTGCATTGCAGGCAGATTCTTTACCATCTGATCCACCAGGGAAGCCCTATAACCACGATACCCAGGCCAATTCTAACCAAAATAAAAACACTTAATCCTCATTCTATATCCAAATTTCTCCAACTTTCCCCAAAGGCCTTAACAACCATTTTTGGCTCACAAATTGAGCCGTGAGATGTGCCGTTGCTCCATCTCTAACAGGCAACCCCTGCAACCCTGCCCTTCATTCCCTGCTTGAATTTTTTTTGGCTTTTCCAGAATATCATCCAGGTGGAATCATACATTATGTAGCCATTTCAGATTGGCTTCTTTCACTTACTAATATGCATTGAAACTTCCTCCATGTTTTTCTTTCTCTTTTTAAAAATGTATTTATTATTTTTGGCTTCTCTGGTTTTCATTACAGTGTGTTGGCTTTTCTCTAGTTTCAGTGAGCTGGGTTACTCTCTATTGTGGTACACAGGTTTCTCACTGCAGGGGCTTCTCTTGTTGAAGAGTATAGGTTCTAGGGATCATGGCTTTCAGTAGTTGGAGTGCACAGGCTTAGTTCCCCTGCGACATGTGGGATCTTCCGAGACTGAACCCATATCTTGTGCATTGGCAGGTGAATTTCTAACCACTGGACCATCAGGGAAGTCCTTGAATAATTGAAATTTTTATTATTGAGACCATTGGAGATTCACGTGCCACTTCTAAGAAACAATAGAGATAAACTTTGCCCTGTCTCCCCAGTGACAACTAATATTTCACAATACCATAGGATTCTGTCCCACCCAGGATACTGACATTGCTGCAACCCACTGAGCTTATTCAGATTTTCCTAATTTGTATACATATTTGTGTGCATGCGTTTAGTTCTACGCTTGTGTTCATTTTTGAATAATAAGTTTACCTATAATAAATGGAGTACTTGCTATCTGCCTGGCACTGTTCTAACTTCTTTATGTGTATAATCTTGTCTATTACTCATGGATTAAGGACTATACTGGGCTGACTTAGTGGCTCGGATAGTAAAGCATCTGCCTGCAATGCAGGAGACCAGAGTTTGATCCCTGGGTTGGGAAGATTCCCTGAAGAAGGAAATGGTTCCCCACTCCAGTATTCTTGCCTGGACAATTCCCCGGACAGAGAAACCTGGCAGCTACAGTCCACGGGGTCACAAAGAGTCAGACAGGACTGAGCGACTAACACTTTCACTTTTTACTTAGCCGTGTTTTACAGATGAGAGAGTCTAAATAATGTGGCAGTGGCAAAGCAGGGCCAATTCACTTTACCACCAGGCCACATATCTCTCGTTACTACAGAGCCCCTTTCGGTTACAATGTTCAGCCCTGTAGAACCAGACAGTGTTCAGAGAGCATGAGGCCAGGAACATGCTTCTGAAATAGCTATAAAAGTCAGTGTCAGTTGCACTCGCTCTCTGTGATGGCCCACACTGTGTCTGTGGAGTGTGCTTCTCTCTGACTTAAATAAATCCATTTCTTACCTATAGAAAAAAAAAGTCAGTGTCTCTTACAGAGGATTTTTAGAACAGTGAAATTATTCTATCTGTTACCCTAATGGTAAGTGTCAGAATTTATGCATCTGTCAAAACCCATAAAACTGTAGAACAGAAAAAGTGAACCCTAAGTGAAGCATGGGCTTTAGTAAATAATAATGTATCAATATTGGTTCATCAGTTGTAATAAATATACCACACTATTGCAATATGTTATTAAAGAGGGAAGGAAGTAAATGGGAACTCTGTTCCTTTGCTCAATTTTTCTGTAAACCTAAACTAACTCTAAAAAATACTCTATTAATTTACAAAATAGTAATAGACTCAGAAACAGAAAACAAACTTATGGTTGCTGTCGTTCAGTCACCCAGTTGTGTCCAATTCAGGGACCCCATTGACTGAAGCACGCCAGGACTCTCTGTCCCTCACCATCTCCTGAAGTTTGCTCAAGTTCATGTCCATTGCATCAGTGATGTTATCCAGCATCTTATGGTTACCAGAAGGGAAAGGGAAGGAGGAATAAATTAGGGGTCTGGGATTAAATTATACACACTACTAAACATCAAACAGATAGCCAACAAGGACCTACTGTATAGTCTAGGGAACCATGCTCAATATCTGTAATAAGCTGTGATGGAAAAGAATCAAAGAAAGAAATATATATATATAACTTAATCACTTTGCTGTACACCTGAAACTAACACAAGATTGCAAATCAACTGTACTTAATTAAAATTTTAAAAATAATAATCTATTAATTTGTAAAAAGTTTTTAAAGAGTCAATGGCTCTTTCAGATGGACCTAATGACAAAGTGACTGAAAATGCTTTTATCTTTGGAAATCTCCAAACTGTGGTCACTGAGCATTTATATTTCGTGAGCTCTCTTGGATTATCTGAAGTGGCAGGAAAAGAGTGACAAAAACTCAGGCACTTAGAGGGTGCCCTGGGGATCTCTGCAGCCATTTTCCCCTTCCACATCTTTCCCTGCATGGACCTCAGTGGCTGAGCAGAAGGAGGGCGGGCAGAGTAAAGTGTCTGTAATTCCCATCCACTCCTGAGTCCTGTGGAATCTGAACTTATGCTTACTGCATTGTCACTTGAACATTCAATCTTAACTGTCAAGATGTTCTTCAAGGCAGAGAAAAGACTTCAACATGGTATGCCAAAATCTCTTTTCCATACACTTTTTGGCAGCTATGAAAGAAAATGCTGCTCCTATTCTCAAAAATACTGTTTTTATGTTCCTTTGGAAATTCACGAAGGGGATATTATATTTAATCTTTACCACAAGAAGAAATACTTATTTCTGATGGAGATAATACTAGACATGGATATCATGGAAAATATTATATAAGCTTTTATATTGAGTGGGGAATCCACTCTGTACCTCTAGAATATTGTACACCCACCAATCAGGAGGATGGCCAATGATTACCCACTGTGGAATTTGTTCCTTTGACAAACACACTGTGTTCCAGCCAAACTGTACCTCTACACATTATCATATAAAACCTGAGACACAGATTAATCTTAGAAGCTATTTGGAGGAAGATAACTGAACATACCTCACCCTCCTCCACCCCAAATCACAATCCAATATTAATTAATAATCTCTTTTATTGGCTTCAGTAATTGTAGCCTTTAAAGACAATCTATGAATATGTGTAGAGCCCTTACTCACCTTAATTGCTATTTCATCCTATTAACAAGTTATTAAAAATGCTTTGTGTGAGTACCTCTTCCCTCTTCCTTTCATCAGCAAAGAGTGAGCATAGCCTGTAAGGATGAAGGGCAGGAAGCAGTCACAGCAATGGCAGATAACAAAGGTATCAAAAACAAACAGCCAACTTCGTCCCATCTCACTTTTTTGAAAATATCTTTTTTTTCAATGTTTTTAAAATTTTTGGCTGCACCATATGGCATGTTGGATCTTAGTTCCCTGACCAGGGATCAAACCCACACTCCCTACATTGGAAACTTGGAGTCTTAACCACTGGATCACCAGGGAAGTCCATAAAAAATATTTGTTTATTTGGCTGTACTGGCTTTTAGTTGCAGCATGCGGTAATCTTCCATCTTCATTGCAGCATGCAGGATTTTTTGTTGTGACATGTGGGATCTAGTTCCCTGCCCAGGTATTGAACCTGGGCTGCCTGCATTGGGAGCTTGGAGTCTTAATCACTTGACCACCAGGGAAGTCCTCTCCCATCTCACTTTGTCACTTGACCCACTAGGTTTAGGTTTTAATGATCAATTCTTATCCTTTACTAGTTCTTAGGGGACTAGTCTGGAGAAGGCAATGGCACTCCACTCCAGTACTCTTGCCTGGAAAATCCCATGGACGGAGGAGCCTGGTGGGCTGCAGTCCATGGGGTCCCAAAGAGTCGGACACGACTGAGCGACTTCACTTTCACTTTTCACTTTCATGCATTGGAGAAGGAAATGGCAACCCACTCCAGTGTTCTTGCCTGGAGAATCCCAGGGATGGGGGAGCCTGGTGGGCTGCCGTCTATGGGGTTGCACAGAGTCAGACAGAACTGAAGCAACTTAGCAGTAGCAGGGGACTAGTCATGAGATGTTCCTGAAGTTTCAGTATGTTGCTAGAGTCATTTTTATGTAGAGCGTCATGGACAGATTATTTTCAGAGCAAATGAGAAGCAGATCATACTTACAGCTAAATTGGCAGAGAGATCCATTTAATACTGCAATCAGCTTTTTTCTCACTCATCCATGGAAGAAAATGGGCATAGTTAGCCTCAAGAAAAGGAACCGACTTGGGAGAACAATCAAATAAATATATTTTAAGGGACTTCTATTTCCTATAACAACCAGGATGGCTATCAAATTAACCTATGATAATGAACAACCCTCAAATCTCCATGACTCCATCCAGGTTTATTTTTCTTCATGAAATGTGTCCAACATGGGTCAGCAGAGTCTCCACTTCATTTAGTCTCCCGGGTCCCAGGATGATAGAGACTTCATGCTAATTCATGATCCCACCATCTCTGAGGCTTCCCTTGTAGCTCAGTCAGTAAAGAATCTGCCTGCAGTGCAGGAGACCCGGGTTCAATCCCTGGGTTGGGAAGACCCCCTGGAGAAGGAAATGGCAACCCACTCCAGTATCCTTGCCTGGAAAATCCCATGGACATAGGAGCCTGCTGGGCTGCAGTTCATGGGGTCTTGAAGAGTCAGGCACGACTGAGTGACTAATACTTACTTATTTACCATCTCTGAAGCAGGAGAAAGAAATGTGCAGTCGGTACCACCAATTAAACACTTCTACTTGGAAGTGGCACATGTCACTTCCACTCGTATTTTATTGGCTGAAGTCAAGTCATCAGCCATACTTAACTTTAAGGGGCCAGGAAATTGCAATCTTAACAAGGACCCAGAAGGAGGAAAATCAGAATATTTGTGAGTAATTATTACCATACTGCCTATTCCTTGTGACTGACTCAGGAGTTTAATGATACAGTGTGGTTTGAGAATTTAGCGTTGAGTGTGTGACTCTATGAAAGGGGACTCTGAAGGTCTATGATACGATCTAGTGTCTTGTGGGAGAAAGCTATTTAACTAATAAATTAGCTTTGTGGTCCCCCACTTGTTGTCACATTTGCTGTAATTCAAGGAAGCTGATAAAAACTGTATCTCTTATAAGCATATTTAGTTGTCCCTTATGAGAACTTTCTATTGTTTTAGGAACTAAGAAAAGCTTTGTCTTCCACTGACGAGTTGGCATGTTTCCAATTGGAAATTAATTAGAATCTGTTGACTCTGCAGAGAACTAGGTTATAAGCTTTGAATTAGCCCCAAGAGTTAACCTATTTTCTTATCTGCTTTTAACCTTGTTTCCTCCATTGTAATTAATTGTAAAACAATGGTATTATATTTGTCCTTCAGATAAACTACCTCCAGCCCTTTTGTGAGAGATGGAGAATGAACAAAGAATTGGAAGTCGGGGTGTGGGGGGCACGGGGTGAACTTGTCACTTTGTTAAAAACAATAGCTTTCCTGGTGGTGATGTTGTACTATAGTAATGGGCTTTCCAGATGGTGCTAGGAGTAAAGATCCCTCCTGTCAAAGAAGGAGATGTAAAGAGACGTGAGTTCGATCCTTGGGTGGGGAAGGTCCCCTGGAGGAGGGCATGGCAACCCACTCCAGCATTCTTGTATAGAGAATCCTTTGGACAGAGGAGCCTGGTGGGCTAATAGGGTCGCAAAGAGTCAGACACAACTAAAGTGACTAAGCATGCATGCACTATAGTAATGCAAGATGTTGCTACTGGGGGCAACTGTGCAAAGGATATACAGGGTTCCTGTGAGTTATTTCTTACAACTGCATGTGAATCTGTAATTATCTTAAAGTTAAAAGCTTTTTTTAAAAAAAAAAAATCTACAATAGCTTCCCAAAAATGCTGCTAGTACATGTGCTTTAAGTTTTTTTAAAGGACTTGAAAATGCCAAGATTCTCTTTCAAACAAATAATGTAATGAAATTCCCAATTTACCGTGCAATAGGAATCATTGTGGCAATGACTTGAAACCACAGACAAGGGATATTTCCATGAATTACTTTAAAAGAAAAGGCACAAGATTCATATATTTAAAAAGTGAGAAGCATCGCTGAAGTCTCTCCACCTCCACGGCTGCCATGTCAAAGTCAGAGTTTCCCAAAGAACTCAAACAGCTACAAAACTCTCCGTCAGACATCTGAGCTTTGAAACAACTGATGAGAGCCTGAGGAGCCATTTTGAGCAATGGTGAACGCTCACAGACTGTGTGGTGATGAGGGCTTCAAACACCAAGCACTCCAGAAGCTTCGGGCTTGTCACATGTACCACAGTGGGGAAGGTGGATGCGGTCATGAAGGCAAGGCCACACAAGGTGATGGAAGAGTTGTGGAGCCCAAGGCCGTCTCAGGAGAAGATTCTTAAAGACCTGGTGCCCACCTAACTGTGAAAAAAAGACTTTTATGGGTGGCACTAAAGAAGACACTGAAGAACATTACCTGAGAGATTATTTTGAACCATATGGGGAAACTGAAGTGTTTGAAATCATGACTGACTGAGGCAGTGGCAAAAAGAGAGGCTTTGTTTTTGCAACCTTTGATACCATGACTCATAGACAAGACTGTCATTCAGAAATTCCACCCTGTGAATGGCCACAACTGTGAAGTAAGCAAAGCCCCATCCAAGCAAGAGGTGGCTAGTGTTTCATCCAGCCAAAGAGGTGAAAGAGGTTCTGGAAACTTTGGTGGTGGTTGTGGAGGTGGTTTCAGAGGGAATGACAACTTTGGTCATGGCAGAAACTTCATGGTGAAGGTAGCTTTGGTGGCAGCCATGATGATGATGGATACGGTGGCAGTGGGGACGGCCATAATGGATTTGGTGATGATGCAAGCAGTGTTCAAGGTGGCAGAATCAATGATTTTGGCAATTACAACTATCAGTCTTCAAATTTTGGACCCATGACAGGAGGAAACTTCGGAGGATGAAGTTCAGACCCTTGTGGTGGTTGAGGCCAGTACTCTGCCAAATCTTGAAACCAAGATGGCCGTGGTGGTTCCAGAAGCAGCAGTAGCTATGGCAGCGGCAGAGGTTTTAATTACTGCTAGGAAACAAAGCTTAGCAGGAGAGGAAAGGCAGAGAAGGGACAGATAAGCTACAGATTACAACACATTTGTGAACTCAGCCAAGCAGAGTGGTGACAGGGCCTAGCTGCTACAAAGAAGACATGTTTTAGACAATACTCATGTGTGTGGGCTAAAAACTTGAGAACTATACTTGTGACTAATTGTATAACAGCTTATTTTAGTTCCTGTTCTGTGGAAAGTGTAAAGCATTCCAACAAAGGGTTTCAATGCAGGGTGTTTTTTTTTTTTTTTGGCACCCATGCTATAGATTGCTAAATCTAATAATCTGAATCAATGTGTATTTTTTTCAATGTGCTGTGTAAAGTTAGTCTACTCTGAGGCCATTTTGGTAAATTACCTCCAGTGTGAAGTTAGAATTCCTTCAGAGTAATGCCAATTTCCATTTGAAACTTATTTACAACCTGCTTTGATGGAGAAGCTGCTGTCTTCAGAACCTTGGCGTAGTTGAACTGACAGTTATGTGTTGTGACCTGGAGTTCATTGTTAGAAGGGTCACCCATTAAAAGTTATGGAGTTTCTGGGTTCTTTTGTTTGATCATTAATGATTGTTGGCAATATATCTAAATTGAGTAGATATGTACGCAATATATCTAAATTGAATTATGATACCAGATAAAGTTATAGATGGGAATGAAGCTTCTGTATCATCCATTATCATGGGTAATCAATAAAAGATTTAATACCCTCTGAGCTCTGAAGAATTGATGCTTTTGAACTGTGGTGTAGGAGAAGACTCTTGAGAGTCCCTTGGACTGCAAGGAGATCCAATCAGTCCATTCTGAAGGAGATCAGCCCTGGGATTTCTTTGGAAGGAATGATGCTAAAGCTGAAACTCTAGTACTTTGGCCACCTCATGCGAAGAGTTGACTCATTGGAGAAGACTCTGATGCTGGGAGGGATTGGGGGCAGGAGGAGAAGGGGACGACAGAGGATGAGATGGCTGGATGGCATCACTGACTCGATGGACGAGTCTGAGTGAACTCCGGGAGTTGGTGATGGACAGGGAGGCCTGGCGTGCTGCGATTCATGGGGTCGCAAAGAGTCAGACACGACTGAGCGACTGAACTGAAAAAAAAAAAAGTGAGTACTCTCTGCCTTCTTTCCTTTCTCTCCTCTCTCTCTGCTCTCTGTCCCCTTACTTTCTTTTCTCCTTCCTTCTCTTTCTCCCTTTCTCCTTTCTTTCTTTCTTCTTTCTTACATTTTCCCTTTTGAAACACAATTGAATCCCTCCTATTGCTAAAAACTATGGTAAGCAGTTGATAAAGACAGAAAATGTGTCTGCCCACATAGTGCTTATAATTTAAAGGAGGAGACAGTAAAATTGTAGTTGTGATGCATGCTTAGAGTAAAACTAAGAGAGGGCTGAGATGAGGTAAGAGGAGTGAGGAGCTGCTCTAGACAAGGTCATCATCTGAGAAGAGAAAGGAGAGAGACAGAGAGTTTTGCATATTTTTGAGAATCCTTAAAGGTGACCAGTTTGGCTAGAAGATGGTTGGCAAGGAAAAGACAAAGATTATCTTGGAAACATTGTGGGCAAAGCAAAAGTGTAGTAACTCCAAGCATTGTTATAGGTGACTGTCAGCTCAGACTGACATAATTACTGATATCTGTTCTAAATTAAACAAGTTCATTGTTGAACCAATGGAACTTTAAGTAGTCATTGTCTCTCTGATATACTGTTCGCATATTCTTCCATATTCATTTTCCAAAGAGAAAGCTAATGAACAAGAAGGAAAGTGATTACAAAATGGGATAGAAAAGTTAGCATTAGTACTATTTAGAGAGCCCTAGGTATGTAAAGTCGGAGAAGGCAATGGCACCCCACTCCAATGTTCTTGCCTGGAGAATCCCAGGGATGGGGGAGTCTGGTGGGCTACCGTCTATGGGGTCACACAGAGTTGGACACAACTGAAGCGACTTAGCAGCAGCAGCAGCAGGAGGTATGTAAAGTACCAGCAATAAGGAAAGACCTTTTGTTGACACACATAGGTCACAATGTAAATTTATTATGATTCTAGAGCCAGCTCTTTCCATGAGGATGGATATTTTGCTCCTAGCATCTCGTTCCATCTGCCCAACATTCTGCTAAACATGTTTGTAATCTATTTATTTTATTATTAGAAATATAAGGCCTAAATCCCTTGCAAATATAACACTATGACTTAAATTTACATTAAAGACCAAAAGACTATTTTGGAGAGAGATTACTTCCTAGGTGTAGAGAAGGAATGGCAATAGATGAGAGGCTATTAGGATATCAAGAGAACTAAACTTTTTTTTAGGGCATGTGGCATCTTAGCTCCCCAACCAGAGATCAAACCTACATCCCCTGCATTGGAGGCATGGCGTTTTAAGCACTGGCCTACCAGGGAATTCTCGAGGACTAAAATTTCATGGTAACATTTTATTTATTAATATTGTGAGATGAGTACATGGATGATAAAGGTATTAATCTTTATAATGTTTTGGATTTTTGTATATATTTCTTAATATTTCTCTTTTTAAAAGTAGATAATTGCTTTCTCTTTCGAAAAGTTTTTATTTATTTATTTATTATTATTATTTTATCTTTGGCTACACTGGCTCTCTGTTGCTGTGCCTAACACTTTCTCTCGTTGCTTTGTGTGGGCTTCCCATTGTGGTGTCTTCTCTTGTTGCAGAGCATGGGCTCTAGGATACGTGAGCTTCAGTAGCTGTGTCACACAGACAGGCTTAGTTTACTTACAGCATGTGGAGTCTTCCCAGACCAGGGATCAAACCCATGTCCCCTGCATTGGCAGGTAGAGTCTTAACCACAGGACCATCAGGGAAGTCCAGATGATTACCTCCTGACTGTGTCCTAAGAGTAATCTTTAAGCAAGTTAGCTCTTAAAATAGAAAAATTAAAGCAGAGGGGACAGATGGAAAGAGCTATGGGAAAGACTGAGTCTACCAATGAGAGATTTCTCAGACTTGAAGAAACTTAGAGAAGAGATTTAAACAGTCGACTAAAGGAAGCCCTTCTTTTTAGAGCAGTGAGTCTGTTCACGGTCATGGGGCCAGTTGGTGGAGCTAGTGGAGGAAACAGGGGGTCAGAGCTTCAAGCCAAGAACTCCTGGCTTCAGGCTGTTGTCCAAGAATTGCACCACAACTGCCTGGGATTTCCTTTTTGTTTTATCACTGTTGACACCAAATTTCATTTTAGTGACACAACTCCTATCTGGAAGTTAGAAGTAGATTTGTTATTTAATGGAAAACTGGAGAAAGTATTTTAAACAAGGATGACAAGGGACCCTTTGGGTCCAAAGTAGGGTTTCCCAGGTGGCTCACATGGTAAAGAATCTGCCTGCAGTGAGGGAGACCCGGATTCGATCCCTGGGTCGGAACGATCCCCTGGAGAAGGCAATGGCAACCCACTCCAGTATTCTTGCCTGGATAATCCCATGGACAGAAAGGCCTGGCAGGCTACAGTCTATGAAGTTGCAAAGAGTGGGACATGACTGACTAACACATGCACAGTAGAGAGAGGAACATGTTTCTGGTAGGAGCCAAACCCAACTGACTTTGCCTCCCAGCACCCTAGTCTTTGGTTCTGAAAACCTATCACCCTCAGAACTGGGGAAGGAAAACTCATTGGGATCTCTTGGGGTCAGCACTGCAACTCCACTGCCCCCCAAGAATACTCGAGTTCCTCAGGTTATCAGACAACCAACTGTCACTGGCAGAGAACTTACTTTGATATAAAAGGAAGAACTTAATCAGGTTAGTGTTCCAAGAAACTTCAGAACAGCTGCAACTTGGCTGAGAATCTTGTTTATCTTGTCTATCTCTTTAATTATGCATATAAGCCCAGGGGCTCTCAGATGGCGCTAACATAAAGAATAAATGGTGTGTGGGAGTCCAGTCTCCTTTTGTTTCCTGGGTGGTAATTTTTATAGAGACCACCGTGATAACTTTCTCTCATGAGGCTGAGACAGAAAGGAAGTGCCAGGAGAAAACTCAGGAGAAATGAACAACTCAGGAAGTGCATCAATTTCATAATCAAACCTGCACATGTTGGGTTTCAAGCAGACTCAAGACTAGCTAGAGCACAGTGATACAAAATCACTTCAACTCCAGAACAAATGCCTTTGTTGATAAAACTGATCATGCCTTTCACGTGAATCTTTTTGCGGAAACTCCTTGATGGTCTGGTGGTTAGGACTCTGGGCTTTAACTGCTGAGGGCTTAGGTTCAATCCCTGGTGGGGAAACTAAGATCCCACAAGTGGTGTGATATGGCCAACAAACAAATAACAATATCAGAGGGAAGAAAGAGATATAATATAAACAAAATAAAGAATATCTATATAAAACCAACAGCAAATATTTTTTAAAAATAACCTAAACAAATGAAAATTTTTTCTAGCCCCACAGTAGTTTCTCAGTAGTATGCAACTCTATTTGATGTTTACTGAGAAATGTTTTGATCACCACTTTCAAATGTGAATGAGCAAATGAATTATCGGGTTAAAATGCAGATTTTGATTCAGTAGACAGAGAATGAGATGGTTGGATGACATCACTGACTCAATGAACATGAGTTTGAGCAAACTCCAGGAGATAGCAAAGGACAGGGAAAGCTGGCGTGCTGCAGTCCATGGGGTCAGAAAGAGCCAGACACGACTGAGTGACGAACAACAGCAACAAGATCTGAGAGTCTGCATTTCAAGGGGATGGCCTGAAATTCTGCTTTCTTTCTTTTTTTGGCCACACTGTGAGTCATATGTGGGATCTTGGTTCTCCAACTAGGGATGAACCCATTCCCACTGCAGTGGAAGTCCAGTCTTACCACTGGACTACCAGCAAAGTCCCAGATTCTGCATTTCTAGCAAGTGCCTAGGAGATGCCCATGGTGCTGGCCTAGGTTTTAGATGCTCTAAACTCATCCAAAGTTACTTTATTTTTAGATAAAAGCTCTAAAATCATCCAACAGTTACTTTATTTTTAGATTTTTTAAAAAAAGACATTCTTTGAAAATAATAAATTAATCCAAACAACTGGACACTAGGGTGAGTTTCAATGCTAAAGGCTCATGTCTCTTTGGGCCAAGAAGAAACTTTTGTGAGTTGAGATCAAGAGCAAGCTAGTAGACAAAAGCAGTGCCAGGCAAGATGCCACCTGATTGGGAAGTAAGGCTTATTTGGAATTATCTTGTCCATGGGTTATGGCAAACTCAGGTCTCATCAACGTCGTTTTCAGAATGAATGGTTACAGTCTGGTTGATGGGGTCCAGCAATAATCATAAAGGAGCAAGAGGCAGTGATTTGGTTCCAGAGGTGTCAATCTGGATGGAAAATAGATCCATCTGTGTCTCGATGGGAAGAGACAACGTACAGGCTTAAGAAGGTAGCTGAACCTCAGTCAGATGGGCTGTGGCTGTGAGCACGACTCCCACAAAGAACTGTACCAGCGCAGAAATCCAGTCAATCAGGAAGAGTGGACATGCATGTTGAGGGTTAGGGAAAAAGCACAGTTGGATCCAGGGGGTCATCTAAGAGACACCAGATGCTAGGATTAGGACAGCAAAGCTAATTTCATGCCCCTGAATTTCAGATGTTAAATACACTTTGAGACCTGTTTCCAATTAACTCATGAATTAGATGAGATTAAATTAATTGATGCTTTTGAACTGTGATGTTGGAGAAGACTCTTGAGAGTCCCTTGGACTGCAAGGAGATCAAACCAGTCAATCCTAAAGGAAATCAGTGCTGAATATGCATTGGAAGGACTGTTGCTGAAGTTGAAGCTCCAATACTTTGGCCACTTGATGAGAAGAACCGACATTTGAAAAGACCCTGCTGCTGGGAAAGATTGAAGGCAGGAAGAGAAGGGGACAACAGAGGATGAGATGGTTGGATGGCATCACCAACTCAATGGACATGAGTTTGAGCAAGCCCTGGGAGTTGGTAATGGACAGGGAAGTGTGGTGTGCTGCAGTCTATGGGGTTGCAAAGATTCGGACACCACTGAGCGACTGAACTGAACAGAAAATTAGATGAGATGTCTTCAATGCTTGGAGGTAAGTGGTGTTTCAAGAAAAAGTGGGAGCTGCCAGATATGGTATACCTCCTAGATGCTGAATACTACATAGAATGTTTAAGACCCACTACTTTTATATGATTAAAGAATTTTGCTCTGGGAAGATAAGAGAATGAAGAAGATGCAATTCTTTGAAGAGTTACTGGTCGAGTGGGAGTGTAACTTTGACATAAGTAAGTTCTCATGATCACCTACATGAAAGGGGAGAGTTGAGAGCAGAGCTGTCTGTGGCCTTCATATGCTCAACTGAATAGTAGCCATTCAAATCATTAATTACAGGACTTCCCTGGGGTCCAGTGGCTAAGACTCCGAGCTCCCAGTGCAGGGGACCCAGGTTCCATTCCTGATCAGGGAACTAGATCCCACATGCTGCAACTAAGAGTTTACATGCCCCAACTAAAGACCTGGTGCAGCCAAATAAATAAATGATAAAAACGAAGTAAATAAAAGAATAAGTAAATTTTTAAAAAATCAGAGATTAGCAAGAATAATTGTTGAATTGAGTCAGGAGAATTACTGACATTAAAGAGAGGTTGCATCGAACTAGGGTGGGGGAAAACTCTTGCAGAAAATGCAAACATTTACCTCGTGATTATGACAAAAGCCAGGCCAAGAAAAATACTGTTTCTTTTCATAGGAAACATGAAATTACCTTTTCCTATGTGAAAAACCAAACTGATGAGGAGTTCTTTTAGAAGTTCTTTGTCCCCATCACTTAACCTCATCCAGCTTCTTATTGCCTTTTAGATTGCCTTGTCAAATCTTACTGGAGAAGCAGACTCATTGATTCTCTTTACTCAGGAATTTACAAAGACTGTCTTGCAAAATATAACTTTAATATATGGCGTATATTCCTACCTATCTTGGTAAATAAAAGTCCAAACGACTACAAAGATGATTCCTAAATTGAGCGTGGTAGTGAAAGCATCAGTAAGTATGGGGTTGAACCTGGTTGTCATGCTGTGGAAGGTCAGCAGGGTCCAGGTGACTCTGTGATGTTCATCATAGCCTAGTGAATCTGTGAAACTGATTTTTATCCTCAGGGTGGTTGTTTACCTAACAAAATAACCCCATCACTTAATTATACCAAAAAGGAAGTTCGTACCATCTACTTTCGGCCACATTGCATTCTCAGGACATTGATTCAGGTCAAAAACACTAAGGTAACAGTATTTTATGGGGTATTTAATGACCCACCACTAAAAAAATAGTTTCTTCACTGGTGCCTGAGATGTCACTGGTGAGGTCTGTCTTCATTTAGTCAGTTTAGGTTGTATAACACAACTAGTCCTGAAATTCTTAAAAAACTATTGCCAGTTCTTTATGCAATGAACAATTTTCTGAAAGCTAGGCATGCCTTAGGTTAGATACTTGAGTCAAAAGAAAATAATACAGTAAGCCCCCTATATACAAACAGGTTTCATTCCAAGAGCTCGTTTTTAAGTTCAATTTTTTCAACAAAGTTAGCCTAGTACCCAACTAACACCACTGGCTTTCTAGTACTGTACTGTAATAGGTTTATAATACTCTTCACATAAGTAACACATAAAAGAAAAACACAAAAAAGAAAGAAAACGTTTTTAACATTATAGTGCAATTACCTTGAAACGTACAGTAGTATAGTACAACAGCTGGCTTAGAGGGGCTGGCATCAAGTGAACAGGCAAGAAGAGTTACCAACTGGAGCAGGGAGAGGAGATGGGAGATGGTAGAGTTGAAGGATCATCAGCAATAGGAGATGGAGGGCAAGTGGCAACTTCATTCACCCCCTGACCCTGATGTTGATGGAATGCACATTCACATCTTTGAAAGATTGCAACTTGAAGATTCAGGGGACTTACTGAATAGTACATGGTTTTCTTCTCTAGAAGAGGGAACCATAAGAGTGTTAAGAATATTGTTTATTATTGTACTAGTCAGGGTTCTACAGAGAAACAGAACCAATATACCTAGCACCTATACAGTACTTATACATAATGCATGCATGCTAAGTCATGTCCAACTCTTTGCAACCTCCTGGACTATAGCTTGCAGGCTCCTCTGTCCATGGGATGTCCCAGAAAAGAATACTGGAGTGGATTACATTCTCTTCTCCAGGGAATATTCCTGACCCAGAGATCGAACCAGCATCACCAGTGACTCCTGCACTGGAGATTCACTGAACCACCTGGGAAGCCCTGTGTGTAATGTATCAGTTCAGTTCAGTTCAGTCACTCAGTTGTGCCTGATTCTTTGAGACCCCATGGACTGCAGCACGCCATGCTTCTCTGTCCTTCACCAACTCCTGGAGATTGCTCAAACTTATGTCCATCAAGTCAGTGATGCCATCCAACCATCTCATCCTCTGCTGTCCCCTTCTCCCACTGTGTACTATTATCAAGGATATTGATGAGAAATGTTTAATAGATTATTGTAACTATCTTTGAAAACAAATGCAGCTTAATCTCTTTTTAACCAATTCTGTTTAAAAATAGGTATATTGCATTCAGGACACAATCAACCTGAATCCTGAAACTCTAAAGTGTTTCTGTAAGTGAATCTCATAGATTTTTAAAAAATCCTTAGTGATGAATGAAGACCTTTGAAGAGAATGAACCATGGTTTCAATCAACACTGTCCCTTCTGCCTACAGACACAGTTAGAGAACAAACATACATGGAAGAGTCTATATCTTGGCTGTGGGTTTTTTGGTTGCAGGAATGTGATCCTAAGTTGTCGCTATTTTAAATAAAGTCAGGCTATAATAGAATATTTCATCTGAAGATATGGTGTCAAGCAACTATGAAAGGTCTTATATGTGGAGTCAATTCTTGATTCAAAAAATATGCTTAAGATCAAACTGAATCAGTATAACAGAAAAATAATTACAAAGGCTGAAAATTCTCCCCTATTTTTTTTTCCTTCTGTTAGTAAACCAATGTAGAAGAGACACTTTGTACCCTGAAGGAGACTGCTGTCGCATCTGATAAATCATATAAGCTCGTGAATGTATGTCATCACCCTCAGGAATGACAGGTCTATCTTTGTCACTCTTGTGGGATTTCAGCACTGACACTGTCAGAGAACTTGATGAATAACCTTCAGCTGGACCTTTCAAACTCTGCACTTCGTGATAAAGATCGTGATAAAGGACAATATTTTCACAGGTTGACAGGGTCGGAAGAAGAGGGTCACTGAGGACTTTGACACTTTTAAATTCAGTTTACAGTACTCTGAGAAACCTTAAGTTTTGCTGCACTTGCAATTGTCAGGGATGGATCACAAGAAAATGAATATGTGATCCTCAGAGATACTGCATTGGCTTTATTCTCTCAAAGATACGTGCATATGAGGGCAATTATAAACATCATTGCTTGACAAGAAGGACACATTGTTGACATTCTCTAAGTTTAAATCGAATGCCTTCCACTTTATATTGTGCACTTTAGGGCATGTATTGTTTTATCCATGAGAGATTCATTATGACAGTGAATGGGAAGAAGCAATTCATTCCCCTTATGTTCAAAATGCAAAAACAAAGGTAAATTTTGATAAAGATGGAGCCATACCCAGGGGAAAGGACAATTCTGAAATGCTCATTGCATTTTTTAATCCACATGTTTGAAAATATGAGAAAATCTAGACTCTATCCAGGGGAATGTGCTCAATTCCTTCCTTCTCAATGTCATTTTGGTTTAAAAACATCATACTACGTTTACATCATGACCAAAAACCTTGGAACATCATAAAACGGTAACTAAGCATGATTATTCTGTGCATTCAATAATGCCGATTTCAAGAGACTACGCAAACAGGAATCCTTGAAATTGCTTTATTGTTGACAAAAACAGTGTATAATTAAAGATTTGATGAGGAACCTGCAAACAATAAAGAATGTGACTATTGCCAGCAAAATACAATTATTCCAAGTCCTTTAGACATTACAAATATAGTTCTTTCACACCAGATGGTTCACATGTAACAAAGCCATTTTAGAATGCTTAATTGTGCTTTGACAAAACCTTCAAAGAATGAGGTAGTTTCCTTTACCCACCATATCATCCACATTACCATTGTTACACCTTTAGTGAGCTTAAATCCTTTTAACGTGATCTTTAAATAATTATTCATAAGAGCCAAGCCTTATTTACAAAGTATTTCTTTCTACTTGATTATTCTTAAAGATAATTTCAAGAATCACTTCATAACTGGAAAATTTTGAGACAAGCAATTGTGGGAGCTTTTTCTTTACAATCAGACTTAGATGCAAGAGAATAAGTTCTAAAAATTTCATAGTTAAGCTGGTATCCTCCCATTTCTATCCATAAATGCTGATTTTTAAACTATGTCCACAAAAAAACCCCAAACACTACTTCCTCACACTCTGATTTTCTCTCAGCCATCAAGCAAGCACAAATTCTTCAGAATAGGGAGTTAGGTTCCATGTGTAGGCTGATTGGGCAATTCATGGGGTCATTCATTCTTACTCATCAATAGGGGACCATCTGCATAATTTATGAATGCATACAAATTAGCTAGCTTATTTAAAGACTTCATTCAAAATCTACTTACAGCCATACTCTTGAGAGAATACTAACACTCTTCAAAAACTTATCAATGATGTAGAATTTGAGGCAGGTATTTGCAATCCTTTCTCGACCCTGAGAATGACTTTAACAACCACTATGAAATTAGCTTGAGGACATCACGGCATGTTGTACAATTTAGTTAAAAACAAAATGATAACATTCAACTATTTTCCAAGTCAGTTAACCTTCAACAAGGAAAGGGGGAATGGTGGCAAATAGTATTCCCAAGGGGAAAAAGAAGTCGTGATTTACTCCAAGCTACTTATTTGTCTCAAGATGATTCACAAATCTTAAAATAGTTGAAGAAAAGACATAATAGACCTTATAGATATGCAATTATGAACTCTTGACCAAATTGGTAGTAATTCGAAGTGGTTCCCATGGAACATGAATGTCAGATTCCCATGTAACATGACCTCAAGGTCATGGTAAAATTCTAGTATCTGATAACCTGACCACTATATTTAGTTATCTCCTAGCTGGCAATGTTTGTACTTGGCACCTATATTGAACGCTGGAGATCCCTATGGCTGGCACAAGAAAAAAAAAAAAGCTGTTTTGGACAGCACAGACCCAAGTTTGAGATTTTCCTTTCTTTCTCTACAACTAGTTATTCTTCCTCTAATATAATATAATAACTAAAATTGTCTTCATTCAGTGATGGGTAACAAGGAGTCTAGCCATTGAAACAGTGAGCTTGAGGAGAAATCTGTCAGTGAAAATACATTTAAATTCATTTCCATATCACAGTTCACAATTTTTACCATCCCAACAGTGGATTCCATAGGTAAACATGATGTAACTCAAGTTTTAGACCTTATTAGTTGGGCCTACTGGGATTTCTTTGGAAGGAATGATGCTAAAGCTAAAACTCCAATACTTTGGCCACCTCATGCAAAGAGTTGACTCATTGGAGAAGACTCTGATGCTGGGAGGGATTGGGAGTAAGAGGAGAAGGGGATGACAGAGGATGAGATGGCTGGATGGCATCACTGACTCGATGGACGTGAGTCTGAGTGACCTCCCGGAGTTGGTGATGGACAGGGAGGCCTGGCCTGCTGCGGTTCATGGGGTCGCTAAGAGTCGGACACGACTGAGCGACTGATCTGATCTGATCTGATCTGTGGTATGAAAAATATACTTACTTACCTGAAACTTCAATACTTGAATCCAGCAGACTCATTTGCTAAGACTGAACTTCATGCCTTTATCACTCACTAAAGCAAATATATTTATGTGTATCTGGATTATTTATTCCAAACTCTTCTATATTCTTGTTTCATTATCATATCCTCAGATGAATATCTGGTATATATGCTGAAGATGGAAAATAAATCACTTTCTTCTATCTTTCATTTTTTAATTTTTTTCTTTTTTGTCTGTACAACTTTCAGGATCTTAGCTTCCCAACCAGGGACCAAACTCCAGCCCCTTCAGTTCACTGCACCAAGTTCAAACCACTGGAAAACCAGGGAATTCCCTACCTTTGTGTTTTTAAAACAGCTTTCTGGCAATGATTTTTTTTTTAATAAAAAAATATCTTTGCAATATTTTAAATGGCCTTTCTTGTAAAACCTCAAGCTGTGAAAAACTGTTAAGTCTTCCACCTGCTATTTTCTGAGTAGCTGTAATCCATCATTTTCAAGCTAAGTCTAAACAGTTTGATTCATAATTGACATTTTCCAGAAAAACTCACTCTAGAAACATTTTGTTTATTTTTATACCTGACTTTGAGTTTAAGAAATCAGCAAGGATGCTGTACTTTGAAGTGTTCTTTTGTTAGATGTAACCCAGCAGCTTGACATTGCTCCAAAGGAATGCAGTTAACAAATATACCAAGTTGGTACCACAATTATACCAATATGCAGTGTACCGATTTGTGTGTGTGCTCAGTCGCGTCTGACTCTTTGAGAGCCCAGAGACTCTGGCCCACCAGGCTTCTCTGTCCATGGAATTTTCCAGGCAAGAATATTGGAGTGGGTTGCCATTTCCTACTCCAGGGGATCTTCCACCCAAGGATAGAACTCTTAGCAGATTCTTGAGCCACCTGGATAGCTCAGTAGGCAGTAAACCAGGAGGTAATTCCTACCAGTAACTCCTAAGTACTCATCTACTCAGCAGTTCCCCATGAGAGGAAAGAAAGGAATGGAAAAATAGGACATATTTCTTCTAGAAATGAGATGAAAATGTTCATTGTGATTTCTTGATGACAGATGTGCTCTGGCCTTTGCTTCATTATCTAACTTATTATTAATAAATACTACTTTTATACCTAAAACTTTAAAGAATACAAATGCCATGAGGGTAATCTCTATATACTACTTATTTTCTAATCCCTACTGTGGGTTGTTAGGCACATTAATCATCAAATGAACTCATCATCAAATTAACTATAAGCTTTTGTGATCTTTATCAGTCAATATGTTAAGCTTATTGAAAGAGTGACTCCTTTTGTGGGGAGGTATTTAGAAAACAGACACCTGAACAAATTCTACCTGTGGCAAAACAAAATGATAGGTGTCTCTGTCATTGTTTAGTCACTAAATCGTGTCCAATTTTTTGTGACTCCATGGACTGTAGCCCTCCAGGCTCCTCTGTCCATGGGATTTCCCAGGCAAGAATACTGTAGTGGGCTGACATTTCCTTCTCCTGTGTCAAGGATCTTGCCGATTCAAGGATCAAATCTCCTGCACTGGCAGAATTCTTTACTGCTGAGCCACCATGGAAGCCGGATAGGTGTTCGAGCTACTAAAATTACTTGCCAGGATTACTATTTATAACTTAGTTATCACATAGCCACAGAAGAAACCCACAATCCAGGAATATCAGGGATCCTCCTTATAACGTTTCTCTGTGCTGTGTGCTGTGCTTAGTCACTCAGTCATGTCTGACTCTTTGGACCCTATAGACCACTAGCCCCAGGCTCTTTTGTCCATGGAGATTCTCCAGGCAAGAATAATGAAGTGAGTTGCCAAGCTCTCCTCCAGGGGATCTTCCCAACCCAAGGACTGAACCCAGGTCTCCCTCACTGCAGGCAGATTCTTTACCATTTGAGCCACCAGGATAGCCCAAGAATACTGAAGTGGGTAGCCTATCCCTTCTCCAGGGGATCTTTCCGACCCAGGAATTGAACCAGGGTCTTGTGCATTGCAGATGGATTCTTTACCAGCTGAACTATCAGGGAAGCCCAGTGTTTCTCTAACCCCTGTCTAAGCTTTAGAGCACCCCATGAATATTTACTGCTCTCAATATCATAAAAACTATCACTGAAAGTAAACAAACATTGTTTTCTGCTTAAAATATTCTTTTCCCAATCGTAAGAGTAAACTGAACATATAATTTTAAAAAGGAACTTTTTAAGGAAAAAGAATACAGTGATTGAGTGGGAATGGGGAAAATAAATAAGCTTATGGCAGCAACTGATTTTATAGCACAAATTCCCTAAAACAGAGCTGAAACTGCAGCTTTAATAAAAGGTTCCTACTTTTGATCAAGATATATTCATTAATTGCCTTCAAGTGGCCACCCAATGGGAAGAGCTGACTTGGAAAAAAACCCTGGTGCTGGGAAAAATTGAAGGTAGAAGAAGGGGGCAGCAGAGGATGACATGGTTAGATAGACAGCATCACCAACTCAATGGACATGAATTAGAGCAAACTCTGGGAGATAGCAGAGGACAGAGGAATCTGGCATGCTGCAGTCCTTGGGGTCAGAGAGAGTCGAACATGACTGAGAGACTGAACAAGTGCCCCAAAGTGCTCTGATTTGAAGAAAGCCAGACTCCGATACTTTGGCCACCTGATGCGAAGAACTGACTCATTGAAAAAGACCCTGATCCTGGGAAAGACTGAAGGCAGGAGGAGAAGGGGACAACGGAGGATGGAGATGGTTGGATGGCATCACTGACTTGATGGACGTGAGTTTGAGCAAGTTCTGGCAGTTGGTGATGGACAGGGAAGCCTGGCGTGCTGCAGTCCATGGGGTTACAAAGAGTCAGACACCACTGAGTGACTGATCTGAACTGAACTGAGACCACTTGTTTGGGTACAACTGTATCAAGCAACAAAACTGATATGATGAATTCTCATCCAGGGTATATAACATAAACTTCTAAGATCTTCAGAAGGCTGACACTGCCAAGTCATATAATCAATGTGACACTGCACTTTCTTGTAGCTACTGTAGATCTTTTTTTTTCCTCCCTAGTGACAACCTTTTAAGAAAAGAATAAAGGGGGTTTACTAGGTAGGAAAAAAAAAGGTGATTCTCAAACAATGTTTCCCAGGCACTTATTCCTTTTTCCCTTTTATTTTTCCCCTGTACTTTTAGAAGAAAAGGTTTTATTATGAGCATATTCATTCCTGCAAGTTCTGGGAAGCATAGTACCTGTCCCTGAAATGGACTTGTCTTTTGGTGTATTGTGAGCTGAATCCTTGATAAATGACTGCAACAGAGAAATTCCTAAAAGCAAAACAGCTTTAGGAAATGCTCTGGTTATTTCTAATGCCTGAACACTTTGCTTTAAGATCTTGGTTTCTACTGATTTTGTTTTGAAAAAGGCTGACAAACTTGGTCTGAAATGTAAAAATGGGGGAAAAAATGGAAGGAAGAGAACATGCAAAATAAGCTAATCATTATCATTTTAAGTGCCACCAGTTCTGTTTATAATCATGCACATGTGAATTGCTGAATCTCATTTGATCAACCCAATTAAACATTAAATAATTGCAGCCAATTATGCAAATATCAGCAACAATATTAATTTGTTGATCTTTTTGAGCAGATTAGTCTCACATGTTCCTAATGCTAGACTATCTTACGCCTTAAATGATCAATTAGTGTTACGATAACTAAGTCTTGAAGAATGGATAATTGCCTAGTTATAATGTGCCACTCTTGCTGTATTAATCCACTGCAATTAAACAAACAGTGCACAAGGAAAAAAGATGTGCAGATGTTCCTTTTAAATCTATTTAACAAGTTAGTGTCAAGGTCAATTTCCTGTCTTATTACTTAAATGAGAATGGCAGACTGTGTTCGCTGTTTTAGGAGACTTGGTTCCTTTAAATGTATATCCTTCGTCTTCACAAAGTCTGGTTTTTAAGGGCTTAAAATGCTCTTAAGGTTTGATGAAAGAAATCACATAGACATAATGTCAAGACATATTGTTCTCCAACTTTTACAAGGAACATGTCTAGCCATACTAAATTTAGAGATGCAAAGTATAAAATGTATTTGTGGCAAACAAATGACTTCCATTTCTCATAGGAATGTTGAGTCTGGTTATTATGTGCTACTTGACAGGTTAGAATTACCTTAGGTCATTTCTAGACTACAATATTGAAAGTGAGGTCACAAGGTTTAGCAAAGGCAAACGCATAGCCTTAGAATGCTACTTGGTGAACACTGTGCAGGCAGGACAGTTAAAGCATGTCAGACCTGAAAAGAACAGACTCTCCCAAGACTTCAGATTGCCAATTAAGAGCCCCCTAAAAAAGATATTTTTACCATTCCTTTTCATCTTCTACTTTCCTCATTTTCATTTTACCATTCCTATCTAAAAAGACCCTATGGCCAAAAGTCTTGGAAAAGAATCAAAGCCCCATTTGCTATGTGCTGCTAAATGCCTTAAGGAAATTTTTCCAGCACGTCAAACTTTTAGAATTTTTTTCCTTGCTCTGAAAAGAGAATGAAATATGATCAGCAAGATGAAAGTTATTAGGACTGAAGGAAACCAAAATAAAATGTCTGAGAGTTGACCTTCCAAGGGTAAATGTTTTCTATCAAGATTTGACTTTCCCCTAGATAAACCAGGACACTACAGTTTTAACTCACGGCTCCCAAACAAGGAAAATATCATCTATAATCACTCTCCCTATACCCTAACCATGTGCTTATCCAATCCACATTCAACAGGAAAGAGCACCTATAAACCCAGAGTATAAAATCCAGAGTATATTCCTCTTTGCTTTCTACCAGAAAACTAAATATGATTTATTTTGTATTTAACACTTTAACATTTATGTATTTGACATATAACATATAACATGTCATTTCTATTTGGTTGATATGATATCACCATCTTTTTAGAATTATTACTTTAATTCCCAGACACTCTTCAAATAAGAAATCATTCCTCCAACAAACTACAATCAGTATCTCTAATGACTTGGCAGTCCATGGAAACTAAAGACAACATGAGGTAAATAGAGACAAAGTCAGAATCAATCACAAATTCTAGTAAAGAGGTTTCATAATATAGAAACAAAGAAGGTACACTTCTATAGAAGCTAAATGTTCATTCATTCCTTACTATAGGCCAGGCTAGGGGATGCAAAGATCTATAAGGCACAAGACCCTCAGTCCTGTAGTGAAGCCTGCCCACAAATTACAACACAATCTAGAGACAGCAGGGGTGGTCTTGATGTACCAGTGGAGCCTGGTGCAAACTGTGATATCAGGAAGGAGGAGAGATTCTCCCTAAGATGGACTTAGGGGACCTGGAAAGAAATGTAAGGAAAAGAAATCCAGTTTCTCTAAGTCTTGATTTATAAACAACAACAACACACTTTTCTGAGAACGGAGATGTGGCCCAGGAAATGGTACCTATGACATGTACTCAGATGAGCTTTCAAACACAAAGACACTCATTGGTTGAGAAGCAGAACATAACTTATGCTAAAGAATAAACATTTTTTTAAAAAAAATCTGAGTGAAGCCCTAAGTGAGGCACTAAGATTATGGAGGAAAATTCTACAATTACATGGCTTCCATAATCAACTCTCTAGAGAAGGTAAGGAAAACTTCTAGGAGCAAGTTTAGAAACTATCATTGGACAACTGCTATTTGTCTTCTCTGGCATGAGGAAACAATCGCCCTGGTAACACAGATAATATGAACAACATGATGCACAACTAAAATCAGGTAGTCAAAGACATCTCCCATAATTCAAATGCCACAGTCTGTCCCAAGCGCACACGAATGATATCCCATTCTTTTCCATTCAGGCTACCGTGATTGTCCAGTCGCTCTCTTCTCTTCCATACTACAAGAAAAGCAAGAAAACAGGTTTCAGTGTAAAAGCTAACAGCACAGGAACAGCTTATAAATAAACTTAATGATATAACCAACGTTGAACAAACGGTTCACTTCTGTTTTGTACATTAAAAGCAGGTTCATATTGAAAATAAGACTATGTATAAATAGTCAAATACCTGGGAAGAATCATAGATTTTATAATTATTGTTGAGCTCAAATTTAGAGCTGGTATAGGTTCCTTACATATGCCTTTTCATCGCTATTCTGTATTTAGTTTCTCAGATCATGTCCCGTTTTCGCTTGAATCGCCTCTTTAGTACTAATATAACTTCAGTTGAAATGAATACAAAACATTAGAATTCCTGAATTGGAAAGAACATTACAAATCATCTAGGCTGCAGGGAGTGAGCCAAATAAGTGTGGCTCTGGATTTAACTTCAGAGCAGTTCTACTTCTACTGGTTTCATATACTGGGATTCCACGAAGGTCTCTTTTGCAAAACGTTCTAAGGCTTAGAAAATCAAGTGTGAAGAGCAATAAACTTTTAAGTCCAGCTTCTCATTTAAGGACACTAAGGCTCTAGGAAACTCTGTTTTTAAAATTTTCTTTTACTGAAGTATAGTTGATTTACAATGTAATGTTAATTTCAGCTATGCATACATATATATATATATGTGTGTGTGTGTGTGTATATATATACATACATATACATGTCTATGGAGAAGGAAATGACAACCCACTCCAGTGTTTTTGCCTGGAGAATCCCAGGGATGGGGGAGCCTGGTGGGCTGCCATCTGTGGGGTCACACACAGTCGGACACGACTGAAGCGACTTAGCAGCAGCAGCAGCATACATGTCTATATATACATGTTGTTCAGTTGCTAAGTTATATTCTACTCTTTGAGACCCCCATTGACTGCAGCACCCCACGTTTCCCTGTCCTTCACTTATGTCCTAGAGTTTGCTCAAACTCATGTCCATTGACATGGTGATGCCATCCGATCATCTCATCCTGTCGCCCCCTTCTCCTCACAGTCTTTCCCAAAGAATTGGTTCTTTGCATCAGGAGGCCAAAGTATTGGAGCTTCAGCTTTAGCCTCAGCCCTTCCTATATATACAGAAGGGCCTAATATATATAGGCTTCCCTGGTAGCTTAAGTGGTAAAGAATCTGCTTGCAATGTAGGAGACACTGGTTTGATTCCTGGGTCAGGAAGTTCCCCTAGAGAAGGGATAGGCTACCCACTCCAGTATTCTTGGGATTCCTGGGTGGCTCAGAAGGTAAAGTATCTGCCTGCAATGCTGGAGACCTGATTCGACCCTTGGGTTGTGAAGATCCTCTGGAGGAGGGCATGGCAACCAACTCCAGTATTCTTGTTTGGAAAATCCCATGGACAGAGGAGCCTGGCAGGCTACAGTCCACAGGGTTGCAAAGAGTGAGACATGACTGAACAACTAAGCATAGTACAGCACCTATATATATGTAAATATATATATCTATGTTTCCATATTCTTTTCCATTATGGTTTATCACAGAATATTACATACATTTACCTGTCCTACACTATAGTTTCTGTTGTTTATACATTTTCTATATAGTTTACTTCTGCTAATCCCAACTTCCCAATCCATCCCTCCCCTACTCCCATCCCCCTTGGCAAGCATAAGTCTGTTCTCTTCTAGGAAACTCTTAACTACAGCCCAGTTCTGTCTCTGTGCAATGCTATTTCTCCTCCATCACACTGTCCATGTCCTGGGTGCCTCTTAATGGAGCTTTAAAGACTTCAGAGAGCAGAATCTATCACATTGGTAAAGATACTACATTTAACTTATATGCAGAGTACATCATGAGAAATGCTGGACTGGAAGAAACACAAGTTGGAATCAAGATTGCTGGGAGAAATATCAATAACCTCAGATATGCAGATGACACCACCCTTATGGCAGAAAGTGAAGAGGAACTCAAAAGCCTCTTGATGAAAGTGAAAGTGGAGAGTGAAAAAGTTGGCTTAAGGCTCAACATTTAGAAAGCGAATATCATGGCATCTGGTCCCATCACTTCATGGGAAACAGATGGGGAAACAGTGGAAACAGTGTCAGACTTTATTTTTTGGGGCTCCAAAATCACTACAGATGGTGACTGCAGCCATGAAATTAAAAGACGCTTACTCCTTGGAAGGAAAGTTATGACCAACCTAGATAGCATATTCAAAAGCAGAGACATTATTTTGCTAACAAAGGTCCGTCTAGTCAAGGTTATGGTTTTTCCTGTGATCATGTATGGATGTGAGAGCTGGACTGTGAAGAAGGCTGAGCGCCGAAGAATTGATGCTTGTGAACTGTGGTGTTGGAGAAGACTCTTGAGAGTCCCTTGGACTGCATGGAGATCCAACCAGTCCATTCTGAAGGAGATTAGCCCTGGGATTTCTTTGGAAGGAATGATGCTAAAGCTGAAACTCCAGTACTTTGGCCACCTCATGCGAAGAGTTGACTCATTGGAGAAGACTCTGATGCTGGGAGGGATTGGGGGCAGGAGGAGAAGGGGACGACAGAGGATGAGATGGCTGGATGGCATCACTGACTCGATGGATGTGAGTCTGAGTGAACTCCAGGAGTTGGTGATGGACAGGGAGGCCTGGCGTGCTGCGGTTCATGGGGTTGCAAAGAGTCAGACACGACTGAGCGACTGATCTGATCTGATCTGAAGAATGGGTCCCCCTACAACCTTCTGGTTTACATGAAAAGGAGAATGAAGGAAGCCAATGTCACTAAGTGACTTACTTAATCCACATCAGAAAGTGCTGCCTACGGAGTATGGCCTCCTACTCTTCACACTGTTGATTTCATAATGAATGCCAGACAAAACATTCCCAAATTCTGCCTGATTTATATATAGAGCGAAATACACGTTTTATTTTTCCTATTTGAATTTCCATTAGTACATTAGACACTTTAGCCATTAATAATAATTGAGTATCAGACTACTGATATTTTGTATGCTAAGTGGGTTTCCACATTTCCTATTGGGTATGTGTGTGCTTGGATACTAAGTCGCTTCAGTTGTGTCCAACTCTTTGTGACCCTATGGACTGTAGCCTGCCAGGTTCCTGTCCTTGGGATTCTCCAGGCAAGAATACTGGAGTGGATTGCCATTTCCTTCTCCAGGGGATCTTCCAGAACCAGGAATCAAACCCGCATCGCTTGTGGCTCCTGTACTGGCAGCTGGGTTATTTACCACTAGCGCCATCTGCGAAGCCCTATTAACATTTTAGCAGATCTACAAACTTATGATTCATGACTATAATTTCATCATGAATCTCACCAGTTAAAATGAATTTGCTTTCAGTTACTAATTTTAGTTTTATCAATAGGCAAGATCAGTTTTGAATATAATGACAGTCATAGGCCGTGTAATTCTAGGAACCTACAGAATATGTATAAAGGTTTTTCTCTCTTGTCCTGCAACTCATACTTTAATGTAAAATCATAGCATCTTGAGATGTTATTCAAGGGATGTGATAATACAGCTCATTCATAGTATCTAGACCTAGGTGATTATCACCTTTCATTTCAATGATGAATAATGTACTTTAATTTTCCAAGCTGAAATAATTCAAAGTAGAGATGACAGATTTTAGCAGGAATAGAAATATGCTGCCTTTAAAAGGTATCCAGAGAAGGCAGGGAAAGAAAACACTTGTCTGCATGGACCAGGCTGTCCTTATACTGTGGTCAGTGCTTTTAATGGGCTTCCCTGGTGGCACAGTGGTAAAAGAATCTGCCTACCAATGCAGGAGATGAGGATTTGATCCCTGGGTTGAGAATATCCCCTGGAGGAGGAAATGGCAACTCCAACATTCTTGCCTGGGAAATCCCATGGAGAGGAGCCTGGCAGGCTACAGTCCATAAGGTTGCAAAGAGTCGGACATGACTTAGTGACTAAACAACAAAAATGCATCCTTAACACTACCATAGCAACAGCCTTTAATGTCTGCAGTGCAGTAAATCAAATCCAGCCTGTGGGATGGTACTTTGAGTCCATGTGGAAGGCTCAGTGTGATGTGCAGAATTTTTCAACTTTTCATCAATTCCTATTAGAACACTGAACTAAAACGTGACTAATAATGACAATCTTATTACTTGCACTCAATGCACATTTGGCAAAATTTTACAAGGCCTTCGCTAAAACGTGTCTTTTACATTTGGCAGAAAATTCTAAAACATAAAAGGCCAAGCTGCAAGTTAGGCACTTAACACTCAACAAGGCCAATAAAAATAGAACCAGTGCTGCCCACCAGTTAACACTTCATCATCCTGATTGTAGGTAATATTCAATGGCCATGCAAAGCTCTGATCTGAAAACAAGGGGTGAAGTGTGAATTAGGGATCAAGGAGGGGCTGGGAAGCTGGGCAACGAACTGCAGCATCAAGGCAATCTAGGATGTTCACCAAGTCTGCACACACACACAGAATAGCTCAGGACTTCTCCAGGGAAAGAACAGTTATTTATTCTCACAAAGCTGCAGCCACTGGTGGGAAAAGAGATTTTTAAAATTCTATCTGGTGATGGGCTATCAATACAGATCATGCTTTGATCCCACTCATCTTCCTTTATTTTAACTACTGAAGATGTCCACCTCTGGGCCTTGACAATCACTCCTCCCACTTTTTGAAATGGCAACAGCAGCACTGCTAGTTACTCAAACATGCTACCCTGATATTTACGACCTGGGCTGCAGCTTTTATCTGATCTTGACAGCAGTTTCGATGTATATCTCACTTTGAAAAAAATCTAAATCAGATTCTATTTTTTTTTCTTTTTGGAAAATAATTTGACATTTTTATCTCTTCTCAGAATGTGTTAATACACAAGGGCAACATGTTTCTGTTCTTCAGTACTTGCTTGGTGTGTCACTCACCCATTCATTCCTTTCTCAACATTACTGAGGTTCTTGCCTGGCGGTCCAGTGGTGAAGAATCTGTCTTCCAATGGAGGGGACGTGGGTCCAATCCCTGATCAGGGATTAAAGATCCCACAAGCCACAGGGCAACTAAACTCACATGACACAACTAGAGAAGCCCACGTGCTGCAATTACTGAGGATGCGTGCCGCAAGAGAAGCCTGCAGGCACCACAACCAGAGGAAGCCCCTGTGCCACAATGAAGAGCAATCACAGCCAAAAATGAATTAATTTTAAAAAATTTTAATTAATAAATTAATTTTAAAAATTGAAGAATATAGTACAAAGAGAAAATATTAGCAGGAGTCAGGGTAAAAAAAATAAAAAAAAAAGAAAGAAAGTAGCATTACTAAGTATGTACTATGGCACAGATGCTGTGAGAATATTGGAGTTACAAAAAGAGAATAAAATAACACCCACACTCAAACAACCATAGAACAAAGGCAAGTGTGTGACTCATCAGAACATACTTTAAAAGTCCTAAGTGATCATCCAGGGGCTATGGAAAATGGGGAAGAAGCAGCATTTAAGTGGGTGAATGTACGTTTGTACCAAGGAAAGGGGATGTTATTCTAGAGATTTAAAAGATTCTTCAAGGAGATGCATCTTGAAGAAACAACCAACATCTTATCAAACAGGCAAACTGTAGAAGATACAGGAAGGCAGGAAGGAAGCAAATAGAGCACAGCATACTGGAGGACAGAGAAGACCCCCATATGGTGAAGCAAAGATGAGTATGATGGTAACGGGAATAGCAAAGAGCAACGGGAAAGTGAGGGATATGGACAGCATGGTGATGTTCTCCAAGTTAAAGCCTGGTTAAGTATGAACACAGAAATGCTTTTTTTTGGTACATTGCTGCTGCTGCTGCTGGATCGCTTCAGTCATGTCCGACTCTGCGAGACCCCATAGACGGCAGCCCACCAGGCTCCCCCGTCCTTGGGGTTCTCCAGGCAAGAACACTGGAGTGGGCTGTCATTTCCTTCTCCAATGCATGAAAGTGAAAAGTGAAAGTGAAGTCTCTCACTCGTGTCCGACTCTTCGAGACCCCATGGACTGCAGCCTACCATGCTCCTCCGTCGTCCATGGGAATTTTCCAGGCAAGAGTACTGGAGTGGGGTGCAACTGACAATAAAAACAACAGCTGTAGTTCTACCACTTAATGAGAGCCTGTCATGTGCCAGTATTAAAAAAAATAAAAAGAAGGGACTTCCCTGTTGGTCCTGAGGTTAAGAATCCACATAATAGTTCAGTCCTTGGTCAGGGAACTAAGATCCTACATGTCTAGGAGCAACTAAGCCTACAAGCTACAACTAGAGAGTCCATGTGCAATGAAAGGATCCCGAATGACAATGAAGATCCCACGTGCCACAACTAAGACCAACCACAGCCAAACAAATAAATATTTAAAAAAAAAAGTCACAAAATGAGTCTGCATTCACTGATTTAAAAAATTGGAAAAGAAAAAAGGGGAAAACTATAAAACCTTGTCATTTCAAAAGTTTCCCCCCAAGAGGTAATTTGTAGGGCAATAAGACCCAGGGAACTATATGTCTAATTAGCCAAATGGGATGAACACTCAGGCTCAGAGATTTTTGCTCATATACAGAAATATACAAGTTAAATAAAAATCAGATCTGTGGTGAAGAAGGAATTCTTCCTCCAGAGAAAGAACTGGCAAGAACCTTGAGGATTCTTTGGTTGCTATTGCGCTCCTTTTCAATTTCAGAGCACTTGGGAGGAAACATCATGTTTCCATGTAACGTCAAAGAGATCAAATGTAAAACATGGTGCAATTCTATGCTTTTTCTTCAGTAATTACTTAAATTATTTTTCTTGGAGAGAAACAGACAATTTAGTCAGCTTGGCTGACAGCATCAATTTGCCATCTTGTAAGAGAATAATTTTGAAACTGTAGGTTTCATGCCCACAGGCACAAAATAATTGAAGAAGAAAAGAGGTGGTCTTAGATTCCCAAGGGATGGTCCTGGGTTACTTAACAATTTGGAGCAGATTTGGTGCTTGGTTTGTGGTTTAATTCAGAATCTCATGTAGCCCTGCACTTCCCAGGTGGCTCAAATGGTAAAGAACCTGTCTGCCAGGAGAAGCAAGAGACAAAGATTCGATCCTTGGGTCAGGAAGATCCCCTGGAGGAGGGCATGGCAATCCACTCCAGTATTCTTGCTTAGAAAACTCCATGGACAGAGGAGCCTGTCAGGCTATAGTCCATGGGGTCGCAAAGAGTTGGACATAACTGATCACATGCATGCTTGCATCCCTGTGTTTCTTTGTTCAGTACAGAGCTCTTGAACATATCATTAGTTTTTTAGTGTTATTACCATTATACTCTACTACCTACGGTAAAAAGAGAAATTACTAACTTCTCAGCCAAGTTATAAAGAGAATACATACAGGTAAGAGAAAAATGATTTCTCCTCCTTTTCTACTTTATATGTAACTTTTATTTTTAAACCTTTTGATATGGTCTCAAATTTAAATTGAATAAATCTGTCCTTCTATACCAGTTTGCTCTGACTGCTCCAATTTCCTGGTCACTTTTTTCACTACTCTATTCCTGGGCATCTGAAACAGCCTCTGGCATATAGTGTATGCTCAATATAATTGTTGAACGAATCAAAACCATTCACTTCTGTCACCTACATTCCTGCATTCTGTAATCTTACTTCTAAATATGCACTTTCTCACAGGGAACTCTCCTCAATTTTATGTGGCAGCCTGAAAGGGACTGCATTTGGGGGAAAATGGATACAAGTATGGTTGTGTCTCTCTGCAATCTACCTGAAACTATACAACATTGTTAACTGTCTATACCCCAACATAAAGACTTCACATATATACACTGCTGCTGCTGCTGCTAAGTCGCCTCAGTCTGTCCAACTCTGTGCGACCCCATAGATGGCAGCCCACCAGGCTCCCCCGTCCCTGGGATTCTCCAGGCAAGAACACTGGAGTGGGTCGCCATTTCCTTCTCCAATGCATGAAAGTGAAAAGTGAAAGTGAAGTCGCTCAGTCGTGTCCGACTCTTTGTGATCCCACGGACTGCAGCCCACCAGGCTCTTCCGTCCATGGGATTTTCCAGGCAAGAGTACTGGAGTGGGGTGCCATTGCCTTCTCCATATATACACTACCAACTGTTAAATAGACAGCTAGTGGGAAGTTGCTGTATAACACAGGAAGCCTTCCAGTGAATATTCAGGGTTTCCTTTAGGATTGACTGATGTGGAAGCTGAAGCTCCAATAATTTGGCCACTTGAAGAAAACAGCCAACTCACTGGAAAAGACTCTGATGCTGGGAAAGACTGAGGGCAGGAGGAGGGGATGACAGAGGATGAGATGGTTGGATGGCATCACCAACTCAATGGACATGAGTCTGATTAAATGCCAGGAGATAATGAAGGACAGGGAAGCCTGGTGTCTTGCAGCTCACAGGGTTGCAAAGAGTTGGACACAACTTAGTGACTGAACAACAACAGGACGTCCAGCCCAGTGCTCTGTGGTGACTCAGAGGGCTAGGGTTGGAGGGAGGAACAAGAGTGAGGGGATACATATACACACACACATACTTATGGCTGATTTGCATTGTTTTATGGCAGAAACCAACACAACTTTGTAAAGCAATTATCCTCCAATAAATAAATACAAAGGCTCTTTCTGAGATCTTTGCAATGGCTTCCCATCTGTCCCAAAGTTGCCTCTGGACTTCTTTTATTCGTACTTTAGGGTTTTGGGTCATATATGTAGTCACCATCTCAATGGGGATGATACTCATTTCTGCTTTGCCTTCCAAAGTTTCATGATTATGCTGGCTGAACACCTCTACTTAGCTTTTTCTTCTGATTCATATTTAATAGAATTTAATTTTCCCTCCGTCATTTTCATGACCCAGATAATCATGATGGTGTGATCACTCACCTAGAGCCAGACATTCTGGAATGTGAAGTCAAGTGGGCCTTAGGAAGCATCACTATGAACAAAGCTAGTGGAGATGATGGAATTCCATTTGACCTATTTCAAATCCTAAAAGATGATGCTGTGAAAGTGCTGCACTCAATATGCCAGCAAATTTGGAAAACTCAGCAGTGGCCACAGGATTAGAAAAGGTCAGTTTTCATTCCAATCCCAAAGAAAGGCAACACCAAAGAATGCTCAAACTACTGCACAACTGAACTCATCTAACATGCTGCTGCTGCTGAGTCACTTCAGTCATGTCCAACTCTCTGTGACCCCATAGACGGCAGCCCACCAGGATGCCCCATCCCTGGGATTCTCCAGGCAAGAACACTGGAGTGGGTTGCCATTTCCTTCTCCAATGCATGAAAGTGAAAAGTGAAAGTGAAGTCGCTCAGTCATGTCTGACCCTCAGTGACCCCATGGACTGCAGCCGTCTAGGCTCCTCCATCCATGGGATTTTCCAGGCAAGAGTACTGGAGTGGGGTGCCATTGCCTTCTCTGATCTAACACGCTAGTAACGCTCAAAATTCTCCAAGCCAGGCTTCAGCAATATGTGAACCGTACACTTCCAGATGTTTAAGCTGGTTTTGGAAAAGGTAGAGGAACCAGTGATCAAATTGCCAACATCCGCTGGATCATGGAAAAAGCAAGAGAGTTCCAGAAAAACATCTATTTCTGCTTTGTTGACTATGCCAAAGCCTTTGACTGTGTGGATCACAATAAACTGTGGAAAATTCTGAAAGAGACGGGAATACCAGACCACCTAACCTGCCTCTTGAGAAACCTGTATGCAGGTCAGGAAGCAACAGTTAGGACTGGACATGGAACAACAGACTGGTTCCAAATAGGAAAAGGAGCACGTCAAGGCTGTATATTGTCACCCTGCTTATTTAACTTCTATGCAGAGTACATCATGAGAAACGCTGGGCTGGAGGAAGCACAAGGTGGAATCAAGACTGCCGAGAAATATCAATTACCTCAGGTACGCAGACGACACCACCCTTACGGCAGAAAGATAGGAAGAACTAAAGAGCCTCTTGATGAATGTGAAAGAGGAGAGTAAAAAAGTTGGCTTAAAGCTCAACATTCAGAAAACGAAGATCATGGCCGCCAGGCCCATCACTTCATGGCAAATAGATGGGGAAACAGTCGAAACATGGCTAACTTATTCTGGGGGCTCCAAAATCACTGCAGATGGTGACTGCAGCCATGAAATTAAAAGACGCTTACTCCTTGGAAGGAAAGTTATGACCAACCTAGATAGCATATTAAAAAGCAGAGACATTACTTTGCCAACAAAGGTCCATCTAGTCAAGGCTATGATGTCTCCAGTGTTCATGTATGGATATGAGAGTTGGACTATAAAGAAAGCTTAGCACGGAAGAATTGATGCTTTTGAACTGTGGTGTTGGAGAAGACTCTTGAAAGTCCCTTGAACTGCAAGGAGATCCAACCAGTCAATCCTAAAGGAAATTAGTCCTGGGTATTCATTGGAAGGACTGATGTTGAAGCTGAAACTCCAATACTTTGGGCACCTGATGTGAAGAGCTAACGCATTGGAAAAGACCCTGATGCTGGGAAACATTGAAGGCAGGAGGAGAAGTGGGTGACAGAGGATGAGATAGTTGGATGGCATCACCGACTCAATAGACATGAGTTTGGGTAAATTCTGGGAGTTGGTGATTGACAGGGAAGCCTGGCGTGCTGCAGTCCATGGGGTCGCAAAGAGTTAGACACGACTGAGCGACTGAACTGAAAAAATTATTCTTTATCAACATAGTGGAGTTTAATTAAACTTTATATCAGTTCAGTTATACATATATATTATATATATATATATATAAAGCAGAATCACTTTGCTATACACCTAAAAGCTCATAAATCAACCACACATCAATTAAAAAAAAAAAAAAGACTCACTAGAAGAGAAGTACCTGAACCATCCATGCAGAAAAGTTTTATTAAGTTTCTTCAAATTACTTTTGATTGTTTCTATGTACAAAAGTAGAAAACAACTCTAAGTTTTAAGTCCTCTAATATTAAGATATTCCTTTAAGGTTACAGAAAATTCCTATAGAAAACTTCTATTGAAGAGTAGAAGACAACGTGTAAATTCAAAACTCACAATCTTTCTTTTATTGTTTTAATTTTTGCATAAAAGTTGCTAAGTCATCTAAAAATAACATATTGTATCCAAAGTCTTCAATTGTTCTGTAGGGACCTGCTATTTTCCCTCCCGATTTTAAATATTTGCTTAGTTTTTAAGACCACACACCATTTGATGTCACCCATCAATTAAACTTCACTTTACATTTCAATATGAATCTCGGCTCCCTTTTCACCAACTGGCAATGATGGCATCTAGGCTCACCAAATTTTGGAAAAATATCTTTTACAGGTGAGCCAGGTTTACTGAGTATATTATCTGCCTACCTAGAGAGATGCTTAACGGCCTGATGATATTACTGTAGATTGTTGCTCAGAAAAAAATAGACAAAGTTAGCAGTACTAAAAAACAGGTGTACATGCTCTTGGACCCAATAATTACAATTTCAGGAATTTATCCTAAAGGAACAAAACTAAAAATACACTGTTCATAACAATGAAAGAATTGCCAACAACATAAATGTTCAACAAGAAGATTTCTTTAAAAATTATTCTTTATCAACATTGTAGAGTTCAATTAAACTTTATACATGAAATTTTAAAATTTACTGATATCAAAAAGCAAATGATTTATTAATTAAAAAAAGCAGGTTAACAAAATTATATGTGATCCCATTGTTAGAAAAACATCTATCTAAAAATATAGAAATGCTTACAAAATACTGAAAATCAAGGTATCAAAAATTAACGGTGCTTTTATCTGTGATGGAATCACAGGTAATATTATTTTTTCTGTGCTTTCTTCTACTTTAAAGCTTTTTTCTTTTATAAAAGTATGTTACACTTTCCAATGAGATTTTTAAGTGTTATCAAAATTTACTGAATATATTTATTTTTTAATGTTAAGTAATTGAGTCTCTGACTCTCTGACTGTGTATGTATGTATTTGTATCTTTTCCCACTTCTTTCCTTCCTTCATTTTTTTTTTTTAAATATGCATCTTTTTTCTCATTTCCTGCTTTGCTCATGCCCACATACACTATCAGCAACATCTTCCTTAAATTTAGTTCGTTGACCTCAAATGGCAGTACTTACTCTCTTCTCTCCACAGAGGTAAGATTTGGTTCTAGGCTTTGAATGAAATAAATAACATCTTAAAAATAGATGCTCTTACCTGAATATCAGTCAGTTTTTCTAAGATGCGGCTTGCAAGCTTAGGACCATTCTCCATAGTTGGAATGTGTATAGTCTATAAAACAAAACCAGACATGAACTAATTTGAGGATATTCATGTACACAGTGACAACAAGTAAGAAACTAAGCAATTTTACCAAAATAGAGAATGGGACTATGATAACCTTGTTACATATGCTAACTTCTATGCCAAAGATTCTTTCTTATTCTTAATTTGAAGAAACACAATCTAGTCAATGCTAGGTTGTTCATCTCCTACCAGTTGATTTCAGGGTACAACTGGTTTATATGCCAACCTCCAGGCTGATTTGAAGAATGAACAAGAAGCCAGGGGTACCTAGAACTGTGACTAAACTTAAAGAACCCTACTTCCTCCAGCATCCTGAGAATCTACAAAGATGAAATATTAGCCTCCACATCTACCCTTTTTGGCAGGGAATGAGAGCTCAAAAGATATTCTGCCATGAATTAAAGCAAGCCATTTCAGGGACATAAGTTGTTTTTGTTGTTGTTTGTTTTCTGGCCTTGTTGTATGGCATGCGGGGATCGAACCTGTGCCCCTTGCAGTGAAGCATGGAGTCTTAACCACCAGACCACCAGGGAAGTCCATCAGTAATATAAATACAAACAAGTCTATGTCTTCACAAAAGGGGTTGCTAAATCTGTCTGTTCTAAGCCAAGCTTCCAAGGGCCACGAATTCCACAAAGTTGCACAGATGGTTAAAGTCAGGACCAAGAGATTTTATGACCCTAATCTGTATTTCGAGTCATGCCTATTCATGCCTTGCTGGCTTGAGGCTTTTGATAGTTTAATTTTAGGAGACAGTCTATACTCCTACTTTTCTTATTATACACTTTAGGATAATAGGATAATTAGATATGCCTTTTGGCTCTGAATGCTGCCCTAAAACAAGGCCACAAACTTTATAAACTTACTTCAAGAGATGAAGTAACAACTGGACTTTAAAAATCTGACTCAGGGACATCCCTGATGGTCCAGGGACCAAGAATCCACCTTGCAGTGCAGGGGAAGTGTGTTCGATCCCCGGTCAGGGAACCAAGATCTCACATGCTGCGGAGCAACTAAGCCTGTGAGCCACAACTACTGAGCCCATGAGCCACAACTAGAAGGACTCTGTATGCCACAAGGAAAGATCCTGCATGATGCAGCGAAGACTCGATACAGCCAAATAAATAAATATTAAAAGAAACATGTGCTTTAAAAAAAAACCTGACCTAATGACAACTTTAGTTCATTTAAGTGTAGACCAATAATATATTATCTAGTTATTACCACAGTAAAATGTGAAACAGTAGCTTTATAATCAGTACAAGTATCCATATAAAATAGAATAATCTTTTTCCCTTGAAATCATCTATCTGTTCATGCAATTAGGTCAAGTTTTTGAAAATCCCAAGCAATGAAGCAACCACCATTTAAATCAGTAGAAAAAAAAAAATCAGTTCACCCAGCTGAGGAAACATAATTATAATGTTGAATTTAAAAACCAATAGAATTTGCATTTACTATTATGAATTATGAATAATTTAAGCCAATTATATTATAAAAATAATGCCCCTATACCTCTGAATTATGAAGTTAGATGAGGACAGAGCTATGTTGTTATAAAGAAGAAAGCAAGAAAGAACAACAACAACAAAAAAAAACACTGACAAGAAATGGAAGTACAGCATATATAAACAAGATTAATTTAATAGGAGAAAATGTCTTCCAACTAAAAGCTTCTGGAAGTAAATGTATCATGTTTGCCAAATGCAAATTTTTTATGAAGTGGTTTAATTAATGATGATGATGAAGATAGAAAAACTCAATCATCATTCAAATGAGTTTTCCTTAACAATTTGCTATTCCTCCTACAGTAGTTAGGAAGTACTTTTGGAGGCCACAGACTGAACTATAACTCCTTGTAAGTCCTCCTTTATGGCTTCCCTGGTGACCCAGTGGTAGAGAATCAACCTGCTAATGCAGGAGACTCAGGTTTGATACCTAGTCTGGGAAGATCCCCTGGAGAAGGATATGGCAAGCCACTCCAGTATTCTTGCCTGGAGAATTCCACGGACAGAGCCTGGCAGGCTACAGCCCATGGGGTCACAGTTCAGACACAACTTAGCGACTGAGCAACAACAACAAGAAGACCTTCCTTAGAGAGATGCAAGATAAGTGTAAGCCTCCTGGAATACTTAAGGCAGGGATGATAACCAAGGATTAAACTGTTGGCGCTTTCAGGAAACCACTGGAAAGATGAATAGGTCATTTCCTAACATAGGTTCATAAAGACAACTGCCACAATTAACAGAATATCAAGTTATTTAAAAAATGCTCTGCATCCTGAGGTCAACTAGCATTTTGTCCATATATATATCCAAAGAGTTAAATTATAGGCAAATGTTTGAAAATGAGAGGAAGTGAAGAAACAAGGTCTTACTTACCTCATCCTTGTACAGTATAGTTGAAACAGGGCAAACAACACAGGCGGTGCCGGAGCCAAACATCTCCCTCACCCGGTTCTCCTCCACAGCTGTGGTCAAGTCATCCATGGTGAGGTATCTCTCTGATACCTTAAATTCACCCTGTTTGGAACAGAAATAAAAACAAATATAATTCAAGAGGGACGGGACATATGTATACCTAGGGCTGATCCATGTCATTTTGCAGAAAAAAACAACAAAATTTTGCAAAGCAATTATCCTTCAATTAAAAAATAGATTATATATATACATATATATTTAAGGAAAAGACATGCAAAAAAATGCCCTGAGGTACAGATCTCTCTACTTTACCTTCTGACTGAACTGAAACAATGTCATAACCATGTTTAGAAGAAAAGCTGGAAAGAGTGACATCATCTTTTGGGAAACACACCAAAATGCTAAGCAACCTACTCCAAGGTCACACGATCTCTAAATGAGATGATCACAATATAAAATATAAGATCAGCATGATAGAGAACACAGTATATTTTAATACTTGCTTTCTTTTCTGTCTTTTGTTTGTTATCATGGGCAAAGTTTCACAAGCTGATGCACTCGAGTGTTACTTAATGTGTGTTCCAAACCCTTTTTATCATAAGACAAAGTACACTATTATCTAATAATAATAATTATAGCCACTATTTATTTAGCATCAGTTACACACCACGTTCTCTAATTTTTAAGGTGGGTCAGTTCAGTTCAGTCTCTCAGTCATATTCAACTCTTGGTGACCCAATGAACCACAGCACGCCATGCTTCCCTGTCCATCCCCAACTCCTGGAGTCCACCCAAACCCATGTTCATCGAGTCAATGATGCTATCCAACCATCTCATCCTCTGAAGTCCCCTTCTCCTCCTGCCCTCAATGTTTTCCAGCATCATGGTATTTTCCAATGAGTCAGCTCTTCGCATCAGGTGGCCAAAGTATTGGAGTTCAGTTTCAACATCAGTCCTTCCAATGAACACCCAGGACTGATCTCCTTTAGGATGGACTGGTTGGATCTCCTTGCAGTTCAAGGGACTCTCAAGAGTCTTCTCCAATACCACAGTTCAAAAGCATCAATTCTTTGGTGCTAAGCTTTCTTTATAGTCCAACTCTCATATCCATACATGAACACTGGAAACATCACAGCCTTGACTACACAGACCTTTGTTGGCAAAGTAATGTCTCTGCTTTTTACTATGCTGTCTAGGTTGGTCATAACTCTCCTTCCAAGGAGTAATCGTCTTTTAATTTCATGGCTCCAGTCACCATCTGCAGTGATTTTGGAGCCCCCAGAATAAGTTAGCTACTGTTTCGACTGTTTCCCCACCTATTTGCCATGAAGTGATGGGCCTGGCAGCCATGATCTTCGTTTTCTGAATGTTGAGCTTTAAGCCAACTTTTTCACTCTCCTCTTTCACTTTCATTAAGAGGCTCTTTAGTTCTTCTTCACTTTCTGCCATAAGGGTGGTGTCATCTGCATATCTGAGGTTACTGATAGTTCTTTTGGCAATCTTGATTCCAGCTTGTGCTTCTTCCAGCCCAGTGTTTCTCATGATGTACTCTGCATATAAGTTAAATAAGCAGGATGACAATATACAGCCTTGACGTACTCCTTTTCCTATTTGGAACCAGTCTGTTGTTCCATGTCCAGTCCTAACTGTTGCTTCCTGACCTGCATACAGATTTCTCAAGAGGCAGGTTAGGTGGTCTGGTATGCCCATCTCTTTCAGAATTTTCCACAGTTTATTGTGATCCACATAGTCAAAGGCTTTGGCATAGTCAACAAAGCAGAAATAGATGTTTTTCTGGAACTCTCTTGCTGTTTCAATGATCCAATGGATATTGGCTATTTGATCTCTGGTTCCTCTGCCTTTTCTAAAACCAGCTTGAACATTTGAAAATTCATGGTTCATGTATTGCTGAAGTCTGGCTTGGAGAATTTTGAGCATTACTTTACTAGCGTGTGAGATGAGTGCAATTGTGCAATAGTTTGAGCATTCTCTGGCATTGCCTTTCGTAGGAATAGGAATGAAAACTGATCTTTTCCAGTCCCGTGGCCACTGCTGAGTTTTCCATATTTGCTGGCATATTGAGTGCAGCACTTTCACAGTGTCATCTTTCAGGATTTGAAATAGCGCAACTGGAATTCCATCACCTTCACTAGCTTTGCTCGTAGTGATATTTCCTAAGGCTCACTTGACTTCACATTCCAGGATGTCTGGCTCTAGGTGATGATCACACCATCGGGATTAGGTCATGAAGATCTTTTTTGTACAGTTCTTCTGTGTATTCTTGCCAACTCTTCTTAACATCTTCTGCTTCTGTTAGGTCCCTACCATTTCTGTCCTTTATTGAACCCATCTTTGCATGAAATTGTTCCCTTGGTATCTCTAATTTTCTTGAAGAGATCTCTAGTCTTTCCCATTCTATTGTTTTCCTTATTTGCATTGATAGCTTAAGGTGGGTATTATCACCCTATTTTACAGATGAGAAAATTAAGGTTCAAGGATGTTCAGTAACACCCCTGAGGCCTCACAGCTAGGAAATGGCAGAAATTGGATTTGAATTCAGGTCTGATCTGACTGACTCCAAATCTAGTCCTCTTTCTACTGTGTCTTTTATGGAGTAGAAACGGGACTGAATTTAAATATCTGAAATATTTCATTATTTTAAGACATACATAGATAGAATATTTGAGAAATTACACTGTGTATTTTTTTTCCCCTAATTTCACTGATTTAATTGATTTTACAGCAGTAATCCTCTTCTTTCTCTCTGATGCCATTTCAGGTTGAGTTTCATCACAGAATTATTGGTACAACCTCTCATCAACTTCCGCTGAATTATTTGAACATCTGCTCAAGGATAGGAAGTGGGGAAAAAAAAAACAAAACTCTGATGCTTTTAAGCTGTGTTTAAACTATCCGTTTCATACTCATTCTTTAATCTGTTTAATTCTTATTCGTTATTAATAGTTAAAGCTCAAAAAAAAAAAAAAGTTGGTCAAGAGGCTATTTGAATTAAGGGCAGCAAAGAATGGATACTTTAAGTAAGAAGAGAGCATTTTTTTTTAATGTACAAGTCCACAACAGGTACAAATGGAAATCACTGCCCTTGGCAAGATTCAAACCATTAGAAGACTGCTTTGTGCTGTAAGTATATTTGGAAAGATAAGAAAAAATATGCCTGCAATAGAAATGTGGATTTTTATTAGTTTCAATTTATCTCAGTCTGCAACTGCAATTAAGTCGTACAAAGGTAAGTAAATAAATAAATAAATAAACTCCAGAAAATCAGCCAAGTTAAAGCTGAGTTTTGTGTTCTGGAAAAGAAAAAAAAATAATCTCCTGTAAATAAACAGAATTGTTTTTCCTCTCCTCACCCTCCTTTATCTTTGGACAATTTTCCCCTGTCTGGCAAATACTGGTAACCCCCCACATGCCTCTTGGCGTGTATGTCTCACAGTTTTAAAAATAAATTATAGCTAAGAAGTCAAGAAAAAACTTCCTCCATAATAACCTATTTTTCATGCTAGCAAATCATTAGTGTGGGAAAGCATTTCCACTTGCAACTTGTCATCAAACCTTCTGTACTTGGTTGATTTTTCTCTTTAATGAAACAAAAATTACTGAGCTTGGAAAATACATCTTTCCAATTGCAAACATATTTAGGACAGGGCAAGCTGTTTGAAATTATACCAACAGTCTGTAAATGTCATGCCCAATGTGCCAGCCAGCATGTGGCAGTTGGGTCTTGTCTACTTCAGGGTTTTGTAGAATTATTTATAGCACATTTTCTCTACTTCCAAAGCCTTTTCCAAAGAAACTGTACTCTCCTAGATATGTGTATTTCTAAACATTTGTCCTATTAACACTGTTTGACCACAGTATGTTCAAAGCCTTTTCTTGTCCCCTGGAGACCATTTTAACACATGGGTCAAAAGTCCCATCCAAGAATCTTTGCCAGCTTAACCAACTTCATTCAATATTCATCTTGAATATGCGAAGTCATTTCCAACACCGAATGGTTTAACAGACTTGCCTGTGTCATGTGAATCAGAAAGGCTACTGAAAACAACTTTACATTTACTTGAGTGTTTAAGATTTTAAAAGGCTGGCAAAAAGGAAGTACACGGAGGATAAACCAGGTGAATTAATAGGAGACACCTGGCATAAAGCTTGAGTCTAGTACTAGAATACTTCTTCACTAGGACAACTTGCTAAACTGGTTTCTGCCTGCCCTTCCCTATAAACAGTACTTATTTGATAGTCTTGCCAAGACAGTCCTTCTAGAAGAGTTCTTTTCACTCAAGTTATGATTTAAAGATAAGATAACGTTGGTTGGAACTACAGGAGATTATTTCAAGACTAAGCTGGACTTATTCTGATTACTTTTTATTTCATGCTTTTATAAAAGGGGTTCATGCCTAAGGTACTCACCCACTTGTGTGCCAAGTCCAGGATGCTCTGCCTCGTCACTCCTGGAAGAATGATGCCATCTAGCGGAGGAGTTGCCAGTTCTTCTTCTATCAATTAGAAATTGGGAAAGTTTCAAACTTTATTAGATGCTTTCTACACAACAAACACTTCTTGTTATTTTTAAAAACACTTCTTGTTATTTTTCTGGTAACAAACACGAAAAGGGGGCCACTGTTCTGTACTGTCAAATTTTCCAAAACAACTCACACTTCAGGTAGATCCTTATAGCTTCTTTAAAAGAAAAAAATGCAGAAAAAAGAACAAGAAAGAAAATCAGTCATCCTTCTGCTGTTCAGTCACTAAGCTGGGCCGGACTCTTTGCAACACCATCAGCTATAGCCCACCAGGCTCCTCGAGGTCCATGGGATTTTTCAGGCAAGAACACTGGAGTGGGTTGCCATTTCCTTCTCCAAAGGATCTTCCTGCCCAGGGGTTGCACCTGCATCTCCTACATTGGCAGGTGGATTCTTTATCACTAAGCCACCAGGGAAGCCCCATCAGTCATTCTACCCCCTTCAATTTATCCTTAACCAGAAAAATGAGATGGTTTTCCACTAACAAACAATAAGAGTTATAAAATACTCCAAAGATCAACATTCCAAAAGTCAAAAACCATTCCAACTGAAGAACAAGCCAAAAGTCAAAAAACATTGCAAAGTCAAAAAGATTAAAGCTGATTGTGATTAGGTAAATGTAGGTAGACTCTTATCTAGAAGCACTGGGCATTACCAAACCTTCTCAGAGTACTGTGGGGTAACCCTGTCCTAAGAGGTATGCATGCCCACTCAGGCTGTCCCTGCTCCCACACTGGCCTTGACAACTCTATCCAGGGTGGCATTCAGCCACGGAGGAGCATCCACATCAGATATGGAGATGTTGACCTCGGCCTCTGAAACGTGAATGTAACGCATGCAGGGTGGGCTCAAGCGTGTATATGCCTAACAAAGAAAACACAAAGAAAAAAAGAAACCCAAACAATAAAATAACACTCCCATGGGTGACCCACAGGGCCAAAGCCAAGACACTGGTCTATTAGGAGAATGACTGCAGACACTCCCAAGCGCAGTGCAAGTGGGCATGATGACCTGTCTACAAGACTCAGTGTGGGGCTTCCCTGGGGGCCTAGCAGTTGAGAATTTGCCTGCCCATGCAGGGAACATAGGTTCAGTCCCTGGTCGGGGAAGATCCCACAAGCTGTGGGACAATTAAACTAAGCCTATGTGCCTTAACTACTGAGTCTGACTGCCACAGCTGCTGAAGCTCATGCGCCTAGAGCCTGTGCTCCACAACAAGACAAGCCATCCCTGGGAGAAGCCTGTGCACTGCAACAAATAAACCCCGCTCGCAACCACAAAGACCCAGTACACTCAAAAATAGATAAATCTTACAAAAAAAAAAGAGTGTGGCACACCAGCCATACAGCCTCCTTACAGAAGGATGCCTCTGGTACTCAACATTCCCCTTCCTCCTCACCTCTGGCACCCAGGAAGCTGAATCTAGTGAGAAATTGGAGCCTTAAACAATCACTTTATATAGATGTGGAACCTTAGAACAGATGTGTTGCTTGTCATGTGTCTGCAGGGGACTTCACAAAGGATGCTGGAAAGGACCACTGGGTAGCAAAGGTTGGGTAGAAATCAGTCTTTGAACTCCAGAGCCACTTGATGCAGCCTGAAAGGACTTTAGAGATCACCTAGTGCAGTCCTGTTTTCCAGAAGGAGAAGCTGAGGCTGAAGAAACATGTGACTTCCCAAGGTTGGTGACACTGGGGAACACTGTCAGCGCTCAAGTCTCTCAACACTGTGGCCACCGCCCTTTCCTTTTGTAGACTGTGCTCTGGACTCATCCACTCCACTGTGGCCACATGAGACATCCCCAACAACACAGCTCTCTGGAATGCCAAGACTCTATGTTTACTCCTGTGTCCCCAAAACTCAACAACATGCTGGCCCGGAGTGGTATGTAATACATGTTTTTGAGTAAAAAAAAAAAAAAAAAAATCCTCTTTGTTAGGGTATAGCAGTATGATTTCTTTGAATTTTGAGTCAAAAATCATCGGCTGAAAACCACTGTTTCAAAAGAAGAAAATTTGTTTTTGGCAATGTTTTGGGGGCTACTTTGATCTCAAGATAAACACGTGTTTTACAATAGCAAGCAAACTGGATATATGGATGTACAGATCTATATGTGTATGCACACATACACCCCACACATATAAACAAACAATTCTAGTGCCCCCAAACTGGACCTCCTCTAAAGCTTGCTGGGCTCTAAGACCATGTGCTAAGTCACTTCAGTAGTGTCCAATTCTTTGTGGCCTCATGGACTGTAGCCCACCAGTCTCCTTTGTCCATGGGACTCTCCAGGCAAAAATACTGAAGTGGGTTGCCATGCCCTCCTCCTAAGACTGCATAGAGTTCAATGAAAACAGTGGCCCCGCGTGTGCAAATGCAGTTTTGTGAAACATATGTAACACCCAAATCTGTAACCACTAGCCTGAGGTCAAGGAACAGAACATCTGCTTCTCTGGTTGCCAGACAGAGATGATGACATGACAACATTTGGGTGAGAAATATTCATTTTCCTCTGCAACCACAAACAAGCTTACAAGAGCCAGAATGAGCTCCAGATTGCTCAACAGGAGGAAAACAGAGCCTACGAACGCAGCTTGTTTTTGACAGAGAAATCATTTGGGGGAGATGAAGAGTTTAGAAGCAATAACGGCAGGATTCATCTGACTTCCCAAATTCAAGCACTAATGGGAACCAGGAATGTGGGTTTGTGTTAATGACCCAAATACCAACAGCACAATCATTCATTCATTCAACAATATATACTGAGCATCTATCAGTATGTGTCAGCTTCAGTGCCACTGGCCATTCTAAGTATTAGGGATACAGCAAGGAACAAAATCGATGTAACTCCTTGCTCACTTTCTAATGGGCAGAGGCAAACAATTATATTAAACAGCATGTTAGGCAATGGAAGGGGAAAAAAAGAAGGTGATGGGGAGTGTTGGGGAGAGAGTTTAAGATTTATATTAAGGTATCCAAGAAAACCTACCTAGATAGCATATTCAAAAGCAGAGACATTACTTTGCCAACAAAGGTTCGCCTAGTCAAGGCTATGGTCTTTCCTGTGGTAATGTATGGATGTGAGAGCTGGACTGTGAAGATGGCTGAGCACCGAAGAATTGATGCTTTTGAACTGTGGTGTTGGAGAAGACTCTTGAGAGTCCCCTGGACTGCAAGGAGATCCAACCAGTCCATTCTGAAGGAGATCAATCCTGGAATTTCTTTGGAAGGAATGATGCTAAAGCTGAAACTCCAGTATTTTGGCCACCTCATGTGAAGAGTTGACTCATTGGAGAAGACTCTGATGCTGGGAGGGATTGAGGGCAGGAGGAGAAGGGGACGACATAGGATGAGATGGCTGGATGGCATCACTGACTTGATGGGTGTGAGTCTGAGTGACCTCTGGGAGCTGGTGATGGATAGGGAGGCCTGGCGTGCTGCGGTTCATGGGGTCGCAAAGAGTCGGACACGACTGAGCGACTGATCTGATCTGATCTGATCCAAGAAAAGGCTTACTGAGAATTGGGTGTGTGGCAAAGACTTGAAGGAGGTGAGTGAGCAGCCACTCAGCAAGAGTACTCTGAGCAGAGCTGGTGTAAATGCATCCCAAACTCCCTGTGAAACTCAAACCATGACAATCCCATCTTACTTTCACAGTAGTTCCAGTGTCTAGTATTAGATAATATTGCTTTCTCAACAGTGAACAGTAAGTGTGTATGTCATATGACTCATCAATGAAATAATACAGAACTGGGGGCCATGATCTTACAATCAGGGCTGCGGTTATGGAATCAAAACCCACATGAATAGACACTCAAAAAGGACCTACTGTATAGCACAGGGAACTCTACTCAGTGTTGAGATAACCTATAAGGGAAAAGAATTTTAAAAAGAATATAAACATACACACACACACACACACACACACACACACACACACACTGAATCACTTTGATATACACCTGAAACTAACACAACCTTGTAAATCAACTATACTTCAGTTTAAAAACAAAAAAACCCATGAGTTCCAAGCCAAGTGCCACAAAATAGGGCACAGAGCTGTGGCAGCTACCTTGGCCCAAAGGAATGGTGAGTGGGTGCTCATGGAAAGAACTCTGCTTGTAACTCTTATTGGAAAGCTTTTAGGGAAACAAACTCAGTATTTTGTTGATTTTCAATGCATTATTCTTTGTCTTTTCCTAAAGCCACATAGTATAAATCAAAGTTACTAGGTTGCTGCAATGTCTGTTTCCTTTTTAAGCCCAAAGATTGTTTCTGACATTTCCCTCACTTCTCTCAGAGTACTGTTCAAACATTTGTTCCATTTCCTTTCTCCTTACTTTAAATTTTATCTGATCTGTCAGTGAACACCCTCAGATTGAAGGAGCATCTTCACATTAAAACTATACTTATCTCAGGCAACCGTAGCCTGAATAGGAACTTTCAAGGTCTTGTATATTTTATAAGAGCCAGAAGACAAATTCATTCAATTCTCTTCTGACCTTTAAAAGCCATGGAAATGGTTCATGATTATTGTTTGCATAACGCGTCATTTTTCACCAGGACAGTTTCTGGTGTTTCTGGTTAAATGTAGCTCTGATTCAGACTGTGCTTAAATCCTGACATCTCCCATCCATAAATAAGGATGGTGGCACTTCTGTATGATGTCACTGGTTTTGTTTGGGATTGCGTGGGTTTTCTTGGCGATGGGGATGGCAGTGGGTAGATGGAAAGAATGAACTGAATCAATTTATTATCTCCTATGTACAGAGTTCAACAGTGGCTGTCAACTTTCAGGCACAGCTTTTGATATATGTCATATGCAATAACTCCAATTTAGAAATCACAAATATTCCAGTACAAATTTTGTTTTTCAAGAGTGTCAACTACAAATAGCCAGGTATGGACGGACAAACATAATCTATATCTGGCCTTTCATATGCCAAGGGTTACCAAGGATCAACCCCAGAACATGGTGTACTCACCACACCTGTTTATTCTCGCTGTGACTGGAATATAAGGCTCATCTTGTAATTCTCTGAAAGCAATGCTCAAATTAGCTCTGAAGTCAGCCACATCTGAATCACCATTTCCCCTTATTTGTAGCCAAATAACAAAAGAGCAAGAGGCTACTATATCTGCTTTAAAAATTAAAATTTCATTTAAAATCTGAATTAAAACCAATCCCAAGATTTCAGCAGTATTAGGTTGGTCAAAAAATTGTTCGAACTCAACTCAATCTTTGTAAACTTATCATTTTACATTTGGGTTTTCGCTGATGGCTCAGACTGTAAAGAATCGCCTGCAATGCAGGAGACTTGAGTTCGATCTCTGACTTAGGAAGATCTCCTGGAGAAGGGAATGGCTACCCACTCCAGTATTCTTGCCTGGAGGATCCCATAGACAGAGGAGCCACATTTGGAAACTCATTTTACAATTCTAGTTTGTGGTTTCTGCCAACTAATTTAAAAGAAAAGAACTGCAAAGAAGAAAAGTGAGCATTCAGGATATTAAAGGTAATAAAGAAGTACTGATTTTTGTAGTAGACATATATTAATGGTCTTAATCCATTGTCTAAACTGTCTAAATACAATCCCCAAATAAGACCAATTTGCCCTAAAAATGGTGTCCTTTATTCAAATAGAGCTCCAGTGTAAATCTGGAAGGCTTCTAATGTATTATCAAAATACGTAGAAAGGGCAATGACTGTTAAATGAATTACAACAAGAGAGTGCACTAAATTTCATATCAGTAGAAAGAGTAGACTATGTTTATCACTACAGCGTCTTATACATAGTATATGATAAATGACCACAGGCTTCCCCAGTGGCTCAGACGTAAAGAATCCACCTGCTACGGAGGAGAGGTGGGTTCAATCCCTGGGTTGGGAAGAGTCCCTGGAGGAGAACATGGTAACCTACTCCAGTATTCTTGCCTGGGAAATGCCATGGGCAGAGAAGCCTAGCGGGCTACAATCCATGAGGTCACAAAGAGTCAGACACGGCTGAAGCAACTGAGCATGCATGCATGGTAAATGACCACTGAAACAATCAGATAGGAAAAATGATAATAAAAAGGATAAGGCAACACATTTTCAAATAGTGGAGATATAAATTCCTTAAGTTGACAACTCAAAAGTAAGTACATCTAAAGCCAAAAAACAAAGCCAAAAATCTTTGTATAAATACTGTAAACTTAAACTCATGTCTATTTGGACAGCAAAAGCACAGAAAATCTTAAGGTCTTGGAAGTGTGCAACTTGTTCTCTTGTTCTAAGGTTTTAGTTCTTTTCTCTCCAATCCCACTGAAAACGATGGAAAACTAGCAGAGAGCTGAAATCTAAGTGGATTACCTCCATCTTCATTTATCCAATAAAGAAAAAGATTCATAGTTCCAACTTCAGTTATTTGATTATCTTCTCCATAGAGCCACAGAACCTGCTGACATGCATTTTCCAGTGCTTCACATTGGGCAAAAAGAGATGAGCCATAATTCCTTTTAAGAAAGAGGAAACACATGATTATGAGTATACTTCAGCCCCTACCTCCCAGCAAGTCTTTAATTCAAGCATGGATACAGTCAATGTACTAGGTTCTTAATTATATATCCTCTCCAGTTAACTGTATAATATTAGAGGAAACACATTAGAGAATCTACATGATCTAACTGCATTCATTTGGGAGAGACAGATCAAAGAAAAATTGTGCAATTCTAACTTGAAAAGGGAGAACACAGGTGAAGAGCCAAGTCAACAACACTTAAAAGTTATTGAGTATTTTTTTCACAGGCCAATCAATTTTACATGAATTACTTCATTTTGGAGGCATGCTATTTTTCCCTTTGTTCTAAGGTTCTAGTTCTTTTCACTGGAAAAGACCATGATGCTGGGAAAGATTGAAGGCAAAAGGGGAAGAGGGCAGAAGAGGATGACCTGGTTAGATAGCATCACTGACTCAATGGACATGAGTCAGAGCAAATTTTCAGATACGAGTTAGCTACGATCATTAGTTCCATGGTTCAGATGAGAAACTGAGGCTTAGAGAAGTAACTTATATCAAGTTATATCTATTAATCAGCAGAGCACCAACTCCATGCTCTAACTGGTACCTTTCAATATAATCAAGAAATACCTATTGTTCAATGTCTAAATTCCCTAAAAGTGAGACAAAAGGCTAAAAATCCTGGTTTTAACCAAAAAATATTCCAAAATCCTGTTTTTCTCAATCAATACTATTCAGCTTGGATTATTCAAAGCAACATGACGTATCTTCCTGGAATGACAATGTAGTTTCTAATAGTAATTTGTTTACTCATTCATTCATTCATTTGTTACCTGACTCCTAGAAGTTTAAGTAAACTCGGTAGGAGAGCACTTTCCTCTGTGAGTCAGAGTGTAAGACACAATTGACATTTAACACACACAGACACACACACACACACATACACGGCTTGTGGAGAATAAATTCAAACTACTACTACTACTAAGTCGCTTCAGTCGTGTCCGACTCTGTGTAACCCCATAGACCTCACTATCCTCATTAATGAGTACTCCAATTATATGTTGCCTTAGGAGAAAAGGATTGGGGCTTCCCTGGTGGCTCAGAGGGTAAAGCGTCTGCCCACAATGCAGGAGACCTGGGTTCGATCCCTGGGTCAGGAAGATCCCCTGGAGAAGGAAATGGCAATCCACTCCAGTACTCTTGCCTGGAAAATCCCATGGACAGAGAAGCCTGGTAGGCTACAGTCCATGAGATCGCAAAGTCAGACACGACTGAGCGACTTCACTTTCACTTTAGGAGAAAAGGAAGTAATATTTTAAATTTATCCTTTATTAAATAGGAAAAGTATTCAGTAGAATACAAAATACGAATCAATGCTTTAGATAAAACATGAGAGTCCTCAAATATATATGTGATGCTTGTTTGCTTTTCTATACTCCTGGCTGTATAATTCACTTTCCTTGGCTTTTAGAAGATATCAGCAAACAAGTTTGAAAGCATTCCTCTATGACAGTCAGGACTAGGAAAAAACCCTAGACCCATCCTTGGACTATGAAGCCCCAAGAAGTACACAGAAACAATCAAACATACTACCAAAAAATTAATGTTATTATTACCTTCCACAAAATACCCACCTAGGCCTTTTAAATGATCTCTTTTATATCTGGGCAAGATTAAATTTTTAGTATTTCCTAAGTCAAAGTGTAACTTAAACACAGAAGCCATATATCCCAGTGGCTACATGCCACTCTCATCTGCACAGCTTCTCTTCTCTTCCCACTATATTCTCTTGGGCCCTTCTTATGCAGCCAAGTCATTCTGCTTGGGTTGACAATCATAGCATCTTGCCCCTACCACAACTGAAGAAAAGGGTGGGCAAGTAACTAAGTTGCTCATAAGTTCTTCTTTGAGTTTACTCACTCATTCATTTCAGTGTACAAAACCCTTCGAAAGATGTATTTTCTCCCTTTGAGAATGGTGGCAGCTTGTCTGCTATGATGCTGGGTCTCTTATATCCATGATCACCAGCCTTCAAAGCAGAAGACATCTGAATTAGGAGAGCCTTAGGCTAACGCATAGCCAGAAGCTTTGACAAGAGATGGGGGAAGGATGGAAAGAGAGGGAAAAGGAGAGGAGAGAGAGACTGGGGTGGAAGTAGCATAAGCAGGACATATGCAAGGGCAAAGCAATCTGGTGACAATGATTCGAGCTCTTATTGGTCCACGGCTACCATCCTACTAACATGAGCCAGTCAATCCCTTCTCTACTCAAGATGGATTGAGCGAGTTTTCTGATCTGTAACTCAAAGACTAGTGACTAATAACTGAAGTATTCTAGAAAACTATGGGAAGTAGACATCATACAATCTGGGGAATGATGAGATTTACCTACACCAAGGTGTTCAGATTCCTTTAAAAGACCCTCAACATGTATATTTCAAAACACAGGCAATGAAATGTAAATTACTAGTCAGTCTGGAGATGACACAATTCTAATATTCAGGAGGCTTTCATTTTTAATGACCATAAAACATCAGACCACCCATATTCAGAACTAATGGCAAATACGCAGTAACCGGGTTCAATTATGCATACTTTTTAAGGAGTATAGACCAGCCTGCAGGGAGAGTTTGGTAGACAGAGCATGGGTTTGGAGCCAATAGGCCCAGATGCAGCTCTTTAAGGTCTACTTATTATTATTTAGTTCTAAGTTATATGCGACTCTTCTGTGACCCCATGCACTGTAGTCCGCCTGCCTCCTCTGTCTATGGGACTTCCCAGGCAAGAATACTGGAGTGGGAATCTCCTCCAGAGGATCTTCCTGACCCAGGGATTGAACCTGCATCTCCCTCACTGACAAGTGGATTCTTTACCACTGAGCCCAGGGAAGTCCATTTATAGGTGTGTTTTTCCCCAAATACAAATGTGTATCAAAATTTTCTCTCAGGTGTAAACTGTATCATTAATGTCCACTGGGTTATGGATACTTCGGTAATATACTTGGGCTTCCTTCCACATGCTGCCAATATTAAGAAGGAAAACACATGTCCTTGGAAGAAAGGGGAAAAAGAAAAAGTGGGAAAACTGTCTACATATAATTTTAATGTAGAATCTGGGAGACTATGAATATTAAATACATCCCTCTAAACAAGTAAATCCTATTGTGTGCAATCTAACTGATTGCTCCTAGGAGAGAGTCCAGGAGATAAAACCAGAAAGAAAGAGAGCCTCATAATATAAACTATTGTCTGTTGAGAGAGAACCACCTACCAGGCAGGGTACTAGGTTCTGAACCCCATTATTTCAACAAACTGTCTTAACACAATCCTAGATGTTATTATACTTTTGAGGATTTGTAGGAGAAAGGACTTAGTTGCATAAGATCATGCAGATATATGCACGATTTGTGGGTATCTCTTATTCCCAAGTCCACGCTGGAAACTGCTAGGTTCTAATTCCATACTTGTTGAGAGCTCCCTAAGTGCCAGCCAGGATTCTAGGCACTTCACATTATCCTTCTTCATCCTCACAGGTAAAGTGGGCATTATTATCCTCACTTTATCAATGAGGAAACTAAGGCTTAGAATTCCAATTAATCTAAGTTTAAAAGTTGTAAAATTAAAAAATTTAATCTTAGAATTTAAAAAATACATATATTCTCTCTCTTCCTCAGATTCACTTAGACAGAAAGCAGAAAATTCTTGAGCTTGTGAAAGTCAATAGATATTTAATAACTACCAATTGACGACAGAGGTACTAAAAAAAAGATTAGAAGGTAACTATTGAATAAGTTGGAGGAGGGCATGGCAACCCACTCCAGCATTCTGGCCTGGAGAATCCCCATGGACAGAGGAGCCTGGAGGGCTACAGTCCATGGGGTCGCAAAGAGTCGGACCCGACTGAGCAACTAAGCGCAGCACAGCACTGAATAAGTTAGGTCTAGAAAAGAACAATAATACATAAATCTAAGGTTGCCGCCAAATGTCTTTTTTAACTAAACTGAGTGACGGTAGATGCAAAATCATTTGTTTCCCTGTGCTCCTCCAGGCTGGGAGTACAGGAGCAGAGAGAGCTTTGAAACTCTTGGCAACAACAGGCGGGTTTGTGACGAATCCACTCTCTGCTTCATGCCTGCCCTCTTGCCAGTTTTGCTTTTATGTATGAGGTCCAATTCTCTCTTCTCTAAGAAATTTCAAGTCAATGGCCACTGATTTTGGTCCACGTGAGCCTAATGAATCAAACTAGCAATTTTTTTATAGTTGGCTGTATTTCTTAGAGAAGTTTCAGATTACAGAAAACCTGAGCAAAAAACAGAGCTTGTACAACTCTTATTCCTCAATTTCCATCTCCCTTCTTATTAACATCTCACATTAGTGGGGTACACTTGTTATAACTGATGAGACAATACTGAAATACTAGTTGATCATAGTAACACCGGAGTTCAGTCTTTGTGTTGGACAGAAAGTAGTGATTTTTAATTGCTCTTTAATGATCATATATTCTATGAGACTGCCTCAAAATCCTCTTTGTAACAAATAACCATCTGCCCAGACACCAAACTGAAGGATTCCCTGCAATTTGCGTCCCCATGTTATCTTTTCCCTAAGCAGGTAGGGGGAGCTAGAGAGTATGATTTAAAGAAGAAAAAATTTTACATTCTCTCTTCATCAAGACTGTTGCTTTACTGCAATGTGCACTGAGAGAAGTTTTAATAGAGTAATACAGATATGCTCTGTGAATAAGTCTGAAAAAGTAAAAAATCCATCAAGAGAACAAACAAAAAAAGTTTTTGATCTGGCTAGCTTAGGACTCAGGAAGGAGATCTAACACGGAATAAAGTGACTTAGTTTAGTTAATGAACTCCATCAGAATTTTTTTTTTTTTCTGGGCTTCCCTTATAGCTCAGTCAGTAAAGAATCTGCCTGCAATGCAGGATACCTGGGTTTGATCCCTGGGTTGGGAAGATCCCCTGGAGAAGGAAATGGCAACCTATTCTAGTATTCTTGCCTGGAAAATTCTATGGACAGAAGAGCCTGGCATGCTACAGTCCATGGGGTTGCAAGAGTCGGATACAACCTAGAGACTAAGCCACCACCCTCAGGATTTTTCTGACCCGATGAGGGAATGCAGTTAGTGAGCGAATGCCAATAGGGATGACAGGACATAGCATTTTACCACCGTGCCTTTTTGGGGATAGAAAAGTGAGAAGTAGAAAAAGTCTACGGAGGGTTCAAAGCCAGCTGTCAAGGTCTCTCTGGCTTCCATATCCTTTCTCTTTCCCAGGGCTCTGAGACTCTACAGTTTGCACCAGGGCCCAGAAGACTGCACTCAGTCACCTGGCAGGCCAGCTGGTGCTCTTCCAAAGGAAGAGCCACGCTGGGTAACCCGGCTATTCTTGTTCACCCGTCGGGGCATTCCCGATTCACGGCCAAGTCCACCCCTGAAATTGTCTAACACTTTCAAATGCTCTTTTATTTCCAGCCAGCTACATATGGCCTATGAGACTGGCCTGACCAAGCCAAAGCAGGGCTGTCCCACAGCCAGTTGGCAGCAGTTATGGTTGCAATCTGCGGGAATGAAGACAGCACTTCAGTGAAGCAGGCACCTTCCCCAGACAGGGCTCCTTGGAGCCGACTGAGAGCTTGGGCCCCAACACCAGATGCTCTCGAATGCCAACTGTCAGCCAGCAGCCAGGGACCAGCATCCCGGGCAGCTCATCCAAAGCGCTGATTTCATTCCTGGTCTAGTTACTTTAGTTCTTGCTTATGTGTAACAGTCAATGTTTCTCCCTTACAAAGGGCCGCAGAGGTTATCTTTCAAACAGCTAGCACATTCAAACCGCCGAAGGCTAAACACAAAATAAAAACGAACGTTCCAGTGTGAATACTAAAATATATATATATATATATATTTGTATTGAAGTGAAATGGCCATAACTAAATGGTCACAAAGGACTCTACCCTTTAGACAGAAACACAGACCAACTTACCCTCCCATCTTGCAGTCTCCGGTCCCACCTTTCCAGGCTCTTACATACTTCGGGTTGGCCCACAGGGACACAGGATTAAAGCTACCAGTGGAAAAATAAGGTCCCACTGGGCTCAAGATTACAAAGAGCAGGGCTTTAGTCGGCTTCTTGACTCCCAGAGAAGGCTGGAATATAGTAAAAGTACACACAACTGTTAATCTAAAATGCAGATGCCAGTCTCAAAGTCTAGAACAGATCTGTAACGTCTCCCAGAAGCCACAAATGACAGCTGCTACTTCTGAAGCTGAGTTACACAAAGCCTGATGGTCGTCTAAGGAGAAAACACCAAGACTGGGTTCCATCTTGCTTTGCTGTATAATTTTAAAGGAAAGGAAAATGTGTCTATTGTTTTATTAGTAGGTTTTTTGTGCATGCTCCATTGCTCAGTCCTGTCTGACTCTTTGCAACCTCATGGATGGTAGCCCGCCAGGCTCCTCTGTACATGGGATTATCCCAGGCAAGAATACTGGAGAGGGTTGCCATTTCCTCCTCCAGGGGACCTTCCTGACCCAGGGATTGAACCCACGTCTCCTGGGGCACCTGCATTGGCAGTGGATTCTTTACCACTGAGCCACCTGGGAAGACCAGTACATTGTCAACTAGCCATATATTTTTGACAACTAGCCATATAACACCTTTCAGGATTGCACTGATTGGGGACTGAAAAAGGAAAGAACCTAGACATGATTTCAGTCTTTGGGGGTGAAACCTAATATTAGCTTCTCTAACTTGCCCTCTACTTCGTTCAGAACACTCTGGTGCCAGCAGACTTGGGTGGAGAAAGTGCCATTAGCGCATCCGACTGTGACAGATAACAGACACCAAAAGTGTAGCTTCACTAGAAGCAAAGACATCAGACAAGACAAATCCCCGCCACCCGGGCCCCTGCCCACAAAAAGACAGAGGACGTAGGACTCAGGAATTCATATTAGGAATGACAAAGAGAGAAAACAGCCTTCCTCACAAACACTGAGAAAATCACAAGCCAACAATGCAATCATAAATTTTTTCAGCACAAAAGTAATTACTCTCAGTTGTTTTTTAAAGAGGAAAATTGAGAGACTAAAAAGTTTTGAGGGCTACATATTTTAAAGGCATTAAAGGTTGCTGGGCTATCCTGTACAGTTTAAGGCCACGCAGGTAAGAAAACAAATTAAGACTATTATATTAAATCTTGGGCAATAAAATACATACACTGAGTCTTCAAAAAAGAAGCCTAGTCTGCCTGGATGGGGTAGCAATCTGGTGTGAAAATAATGAGAGGAGACTCAAATTCAGCGAATCCATGACTTTTGTAATATTTAATGAAACTGGCCAAAAGTGGAGCTGGGGATATATTTTTTTTTCTGAATTTCAATTAAATCTCCTCTTCTGCTACCTGTTAGCTCAAGGGGCCTCACCCACTACTTATGCCCAGATGAAGAATGAGGTAGGGAAAAGATGTGTGAGCACGATACAGTGTGTTTGTATACGTGCACTCTGATGCCAACAGAGAGGCTTAAGAAATGGGAAGCTGAGTCCGTGCACACAGCATGTGAACCTGAGGGTCACACAGGGCTTGGCTGGCCCCAGAGGAAACGGATAAAGAGTGACATACCAAGTTAAGGAAATGAGTCCGTTCACAGACTTAAATAATGAACTTAGGGTTGCCATGGGGGAAGGATGGGGTGAAAGGAGAGTTTGCTTGTTTAGGATCAACAAGAACACGCAACTGTATTCAACAAGGATCTGAAGTGTAGCACAGGGAACTCTGCTCAATGTTATGTGGCAGCCTGGATGGGAGCGGAGTCTGGGGGACAATGGACACACGTATATGTGTGCCTGAGTCCCTTTGCTGTCCACCTGAAACTGTCACATCATTGTTAATAGGCTATACTCCAATGCAAAATAAAAAGTTCAAATTAAAAAAAATTTTTTTAAAAAATCATAAAGAAATGAATCAGCATTAGGGAAATTAAATAGTCTTGTTTAGGCTTCAGAGACAAAGCAGAGCCGGCCTCTGATCTTGCTTCTGACCTACATGGATACAGCCTGACTACTGCTGTGGGTGCCAGCCAAACCTGCTGTGAGTGTTAGAAGAGAAACACAATAGACAGATAGGGAGCAGATCTTGGAATTTGTCAGGTCCTTTGAGGAGGTGTGGCCTACCACTCTTAGGACTTAGTAACATTCCAAGATTTGTGTAACAAAGCAAGTGTTGGTTGCTCAGTCCTTTCAGCCTCTGTAGCCCACCAGGTTCCTTTGTCCATGGGATTCTCCAGGCAAACCTACTAGAGTGGGTTGCCATTTCCTTCCCCAAAAAAGGAAACAGCATTGTAAAAAATTAACATAATACCATTGTTGCAGTTTTGCTGGCAGACTGATGATGATATATCAATAACCTCAGATATCCAGATGACACCACTCTTAGGGCAGAAAGGGAAGAATAAAGAGTCTCTTGATGAAAGAGAAGAGTGAAAAAGCTGGCTTACAACTCAACATTTAGAACACTAAGATCATGGCATCCGGTCCCATCACTTCATGGCAAATAGATGGAGAAACAATGGAAACAGTGTCAGACTTTATTTTGGGGGCTCCAAAATCACTGCAGATGGTGACTGCAGCCATGAAATTAAAAGACGCTTACTCCTTGGAAGGAAAGTTATGACCAACCTGCTCCTGCTGTGTCACTTTAGTCGTGTCCGACTCTGTGCGACCCCATAGACGGCAGCCCACCAGGCTCCACCATCCTTGGGATTCTCCAGGCAAGAACACTGGAGTGGGTTGCCATTTCCTTCTCCAATGCCTGAAAGTGAAAAGTGAAAGTGAAGTCGCTCAGTCATGTCTGACTCCTAGCGACCCCATGGACTGCAGCCTACCAGGCTCCTTCATCCATGGGATTTTCTAGGCAAAAGTACTGGAGTGGGGTGCCATTGCCTTTTCCTGACCAACCTAGACAGCATATTAAAAAGCAGAGATATTACTTGCCGACAAAGGTCTGTCTCATCAAAGCTATGGCTTTTCCCAGTAGCCATGTATGAATGTGAGAGCTGAACCATAAAGAAAGCTGAGCACTGAAGAATTGATGTTTTTGAACTGTTGTGTTGGAGAAAATTCTTGACAGTCCTTTGGATTGCAAGGAGATCCAATCAGTCAATCCTAAAGGAAATCAATCCTGAATATTCATTGGAAGGACTGATGCTGAAGCTGAAGCTCCAATACTTTGGCCACCTGATGCGAAGAACTGACTCACTGGAAAAGACCCTGATGCTGGGAAAGATTGGAGGAGGGGATGACAGAGGATGAGATAGTTGGATGGCATCACTGACTAGATAGACATGAGTTTGAGCAAGCTCTGGGAATTGGCAATGGACAGAGAAGCCTGGGGTGCTGCAGTCCATGGGGTTTCAAAGAGTCAGACACGTCTGAGTGACTGAACTGAACTGAAATGATGAGGATTTATCAGTTTGCATCCTGGGGTTATAAGTGGGAGAAATGAAATCTTTGAAGTCTCACCCACAAACCGGATGCGCTGCCTGGGACCTTTTCCTAATTGGAACTTCAGACTGCTGTCACACAAGACTTCCCAATACTGTTTAAGTACGGATGTTGGCAAATCCAATTTGGTGATGTATGTACTACTGCTTCGGAGAAGGCAATGGCACCCCACTCCAGTACTCTTGCCTGGAAAATCCCATGGATGGAGGAGCCTGGTGGGCTGCAGTCCATGGGGTCGCTAAGAGTCGGACACGACTGAGCAACTTCACTTTCACTTTTTCGCTTTCATGCATTGGAGAAGGAAATGGCAACCTACTCCAGTGTTCTTGCCTGGAGAATCCCAGGGGCAGGAGAGCCTGGTGGGCTGACGTCTATGGGGTCAAGCAGAGTCGGACACGACTGAAGTGACTTAGCAGCAGCAGCAGTACTACTGCTTTCCTCTGCTGTTTCTATTTCTTTTTTCTTTTATGTTAGAATATTGAAAGTAGACTAGACAGTTCTCTAAGAAATATTTGTATTGCTTATTTGTATATAACGAGTGGCTTATTTTGTTAACAAATCCTCTGGACCTGAGACAAAAGTGAAAACTTTCAGCAAAACAGCCAGCAAGCAGCAACATGTTTTTTTTTTTTTTTTCATTTGGGTTTGTTCTTCAGTGGGGGTTGAAAAGGTCACCCCTACAAAGAATGAGGAGACTTAAACTCCATTTGCTTTTACTGGTTTCATTATTTGGAAAAAGAAATTCCCAGAATAACACACGTATCTGCTTTTCTTCCCAACTTTGATAAAAATTGACTATCTTATCTCTGCACTTTTATTTACTGACTATCTTATCTCTGCACTTTTATTTATCTGTCAGTCAAGTAAGTACACTTCATATCAGGGGTGCTTTGAAGATTTACATTAAAAAAAATTATTGACCACTGTAATAAGGAATTAAGCTTCTCAACATAATTTAGAAATACAATATGCAGGACACAGTATCAATAATTTACCTAGCTTCTAATGTTCTAAATAAAATACCTTATTTATGGATAAGCTGATAAGTATTTTATTATTGATATCACATGAATGCCTGGACTTTTTTCACTCTTGTATTTTTTGCAACCTACACTTTACTAGAAAAAAGTAACAATTACTCATCAGCATGGATAAATTTCATGTTATTCATTTCCTTCCCTTGATTTTAATTGACAGGTAAACTTGCATTTAATCCACTAGGTGGCAGTAGAGAGAAAACAGAGGAAAACCAGACTAACACACTAAATCTACTTCTAGAGAAGAATATCTTGATAAAACTCTTTAAACAATATCTTTATCCCTGGGTCAGCAAGATCCCCTCGAGGAGGAAATGGCAGCCCATTCCAGTATTCTTGCCTGGGAAATCCCATGGACAGAGGAGCCTAGTGGGTTATACAGTCCATAAGGTCTCAAAGAGTTGGACATGACTAAGGGGTTAAACCAGCTTCCCTGGTGGCTCAGAGGGTAAAGTGCCTGCCTGCAAAGCAGGAGACCCAGGTTCGATCTCTGGATCGGGAAGATCCCTGGAGAAGGAAATGGCAACCCACTCCAGTACTCTTGCCTGGAAAATCCCATGGACGGAGAAGCCTGGTGGGTACAGTCCATGAGGTGGCAAAGAGTCAGACACGACTGAGCGACTTCACTTCACTTAAGGGATTAAACCACCACCATCATTCTTAGCAAGCAGGTAGATTATAGACTAAAATTTTTCAATGCTGAGAGAAAATGTTTATGTGTACTAACTTTTATTTCTGAAATTTAAGCAAGGTCAATTCATATTTTGCAAGCACGTTAAGTACTGGTGTCACCTTCATCCTTAAATAATTATTTATGTCAAATATCTTTCCATGAAAAGAACTATGACCTTACTGAAAATGATCACACTGTTTCATAAGTGAGAGTAAATAAAATGTAACTTTTTGGATCAGGAAGGGAACTTGGTGATTGGATCTGTTTCTCACCTCCACATTTGTTCCTCAGTTCTCCTTTCTTTCTTGGAAAGCAATTTAAATTCTGCACTATCCCTACAGTAAAGAGTAGTTTATGACAGCATAATATTAATCAAATGGCAATGAACAACATTCTATGATCACAAGATCAGGATTCTGGTTGAAATAAAATAAAAGCCATATACATACAGAAAAATATGGATAGTAACAGCTGATAAGTTACGTAGACCAGTTTCACTGTCTTATTTTGATTGATTTTTAAAAATTCTCCTCTACTAGTTTCTTGAATTATTTCAATACATAAAGAGCTGAAAGGGGCTTTTAAGAAATCCCTCGGAAAATGAGAAATACAAAATTTTACATGCAAAGTTTATAATGTCTCAAGGGACCACATTGACTTTGAAGTTGAAATTCTGATATGTTAAAATATATACTCTTTTAAGTTATACCCCACAAATAACAAATAAATATATATATGAGCATTAAATGTGGGTACATTTTGCACAAAATAACAGGACAGTTGAATGTGATGGAAAATAAAGACACATTTCACAGTGGAAATGACCACTTCTGTGTCATTTAGAAAATTACTTTATAGAAAGGCAGGACTTCTAGGGCAATCCATCTGCAGCGGGCATTCAGCAAAATGAGAAATGTACTACATAATGGTCCATGTTTGGCCTGGAAGGCAGAGAAGCACTGCTGCCAGGTAGAGGCTTGAGAACAATTCTGCTGGGCAAGGCAATTAAGGGACAGAAGAAAAAATTAATTAGAAATAATTGGGGAACACTTTTCAAAAAGAAATTTTTAGGGTGTTCCAAATTATTTTTTTGATCCGATCAGATCAGATCAGATCAGTCGTCGCCATTCCCTCTGCGACCCCGCCGCACCCCCTCCCTCCCCCTCCGGGTCCCCCTCCTCCTCGGTCAGTGTCCTCCCCTCTCCCCCCCTCTCCTCCCCCTCTCCCTCCCTCTCTTCCCTGTCACTCTTCGCTGGTGGCCAACTGTCTTTACATCTCCTCTCTTGTTTCCCATACTGGTATCTTCTTCACTCTCGGTCTTCACCTTCCATCCCCGCCCCTCCTCCACTCTCATACACAGGAAGACTCCTACCCTTGTGGGGTCTCTCGCTTCTGGTTGGTCCGTGCTCCTTACTCCATCTTGCCAAACATCTACACTGTTCACTGCCCCATCTTCCCTCAGTGATGGGACGCTCTGGGCTGCAACCTTTCTTCCCTTCACTTTCTCGGCTTTCCCCTCTTCCCTCTGGGTGGTGTCATCTGCATTCTGAGGTTTGCCTCTTTCCAACTTCTTTTCTTCCGTCCACATTTCTCTTTGTACTCTCATATAAGTAAATAATGGTGACAATATCGCCGTCTCCTTTCCATCTGAACAGACTGCTGTTCCTACATTCCTTTCTTCCTCTGCTTCTTGGCAGATCAGGTGGTCTGGTATTCCCTCTCTTTCATTTTCATAGTTTATTGTGATCCACACAGTCAGGCTTTGGCATAGTCAATAACAAATAGATGTCTGGAACCTCCTTTTCTGTCAGCGGATGTTGGCATTGTCTCTGGTTCCTCTGCCTTTTCTAAACCAGCTTGAACGTCAGGAAGTTCACGGTTCACATATTGCTGAAGCCTGGCTGGAGAATTTTGAGCATTACTTTACTAGCGTGTGAGATGAGTGCAATTGTTCGGTAGTTTGAGCACTCCTTGGCATTGCCTTTCTTTGATCCGAAGAGTAGACTAATTAAAAAAATTCTGCCACTTCTTAAAAAAGATTAGTTAGAGGGAAAAATGACAAAGAATATTGAACTGAGATTCCTAGTAGGCAGGTGGTTAAGAATCCACTTTGCAATGCAGGGAACATGGGTTCGGTCCCTGGTTGGGGAACGAAGATCCCAGATGCTGTGGGACAACTAAACCCTCGCACCCCAACTAGAGTCCATCTGCTGCCATGAAAAGTCCCCATCGGCCTCGACTAAGATCCAATGCAGCCAAGTTGGTTAATTAATTTCTTTTGTTAAATTTCTATCTTAAAAAAAAAAAAAACAAGAACAATGAACTAAGGGGATGCTGTAAGAAACACAGGACTGACCAGTGACCCATTTAGGGGTTTCAGTGTGAGTCACATAGGGGAGGGACACCAAATTCATGGAATGTGTTTATGGGGAAAACTAGTTGGCCTGATTTAAGATTAAAAAAATAATTAGCAACCCTCAATAATTACACGGTACTTTCAGGTTTCCAAGACATTCCATAGCCATTATCTCAGAAAATCCAACAATCCAGGAATATTTCTAAGTTAAAGAAACTGAGGCTCAAATGATTCACCCAGAGTTTTCATTATTAAGCTCTGGACATCCCTCTACTCTTAGTCCAGAGCTCTTTTTTTGATATCAGAAATTGAGAGAAGGGGAAAAAAATAAATAAATAAATCGGTGAAATTCTCGAAATTTCCTCAGGTGAAGAGAGTTCAAACCAGACCTTCCTTCCACCCTCAGCCTTCACCACACTCTCATGTTCTATGCATCCTCTACTCAAACCATATGGAATCTTTTTGGATTCCTCCTTGCTTTCCTACTCAAAATATATAGGTAGAAGGCCTAACCCCCAATGTGAATGCATTTGGAGACAAGGCTTTAAAGGGGGTAAAGTTAAATGAGGTCAAAAGGCCAGTGTCCCAATCCTGTTGGGACTGTGGGACTCTGTGTGTGTTCAGTCATGTCTGACTCTTTGCAACCCCATGAACTGTAGCTCTCCAGGCTCCTCTGTCCATGGAATTTTCCGGGCAAGAATACTGGAGTGGGTTGCCATTTTCTCCTCCAGGGGATGTTCTTGACCACAGATCATACCCGAGTCTCTTGTATCTCCTGCACTGGCAGGTGGATTCCTTACCACTGAGCCACCTGGCTAGTCCTGTTACCCTTATAAGAAGAGACACCAGAGCACGACTGCTGCTGCTGCTGCTAAGTCGCTTCAGTCATGTCTGACTCTGTGCGACCCCATGGACAGCAGCCCACCAGGCTCCCCCGTCCCTGGGGTTCTCCAGGCTACAGAGTGACAAAGTGGACACCTACAAGCGAGGAAGTGTGGCATCACCAGAGACCCACCCTGTTCACACTCTGACTATGGACTTCCAGCTTCCAAAACTGAGAAAATGAATTCTGGTGTTTAAGGCACCTAATCTGTGGGCCTTCCGTGGTGGTCCAGTGATTAAGATTCTGCACTTCCACTGCTGCTGCTGCTGCTAAGTCACTTCAGTCACGTCTGACTCTGTGCAACCCCATAGACAGCAGCCCACTAGGCTCCCCCATCCCTGGGATTCTCCAGGCAAGAACACTGGAGTGGGTTGCCATTTCCTTCTCCAATGCATGAAAGTGAAAAGTGAAAGTGAAGTCGCTCAGCCATGTCCGACTCTTAGGGACCCCATGGACTGAAGCCTACCAGGCTCCTCCATCCATGGGATTTTCACTGCAGGGGGCAAGTATTTGATACCTGATTGGGAAACTAAGATCCCGAGTGCCTCATTTTTGAAATTCTGTTGTGGCACCAGGCTTCCCTGGTGGCTTGGGTAGTAAAGAATCTGCCCACAATGTGGGAGATGTGCGTTCAATCCCTGAGTCACGAAGATCCCCTGGAGGAGGAAATGGCAACTCACTCCACCAGTATTCTTGCCTGGAGAATTCCAAGGACAGAGGAGCCTGGCGGACTACAGTCCAGGGGATTGCAAAGAGTCAGACGACTAACACTTTCACTTTCTGTGGCAACACAAACCAATCGAAACATCTCTCTAGTTAACACAAACCCTTCAATCTCTATTTAAATGTCATCTAACTGTCACTTCAGGAAATGAGCTCCAGTTACAAGCCTAGGTGCTTGTATTACACGGTATTATAGCATCCAGCACTTCCTCAAATGTAGACAAAATACCCATCATGCTTTCTTACAACTGCTTATCTAATTCTCCACCACTCAGGCATCTGTGCACTCCATGAAGGGCGGGACCTTCTTTGCCCCCTACACAAAGCATCCTCTGTTGTTTATTATACCAGGTACTGACTAGACATCGGTTGAACTGTTAGTCATCTTAATAAGACATTTATGGAAAGGGCTATGAAACCAACCTAGATAACTACTTAGCAAATTTGAATTATTTTATTTAATAAAAGCTGATTTTAATCCTTATCTGTTGAGTTGATGCCATAGAGAAAATGCTCCTGTCTCCTGCTTGATTTCCTTTAGTGCTGACCTTCAGACCAGTGGGTAGTTAATATACAGACCCTGAAAGAATATCATGGGGAAAACAAAAGCCGAGAATTTTCTGAGACCTGTTATAAAACAGGTAGGGGACAGGGCTGAGTTTGTTTCTCAGTCCTGTTCAAAGAGAAAGACAACATACATTTAACATTAGACAGAAAGGCTGACCACTCAGCTCTTTTTTTTTTTTTTAATTTTTCAATAAAAATGATGTTAAAATTTAAAAAAGAAAAACACAGTTAAAAGAAAACTAAAGCTCAAGCAAGAAAGACTAAAAGAACACTTTACAATCTAATATTATGTAAAGGCAGTGATAATATACTAATAGCTCACCAGGATAGAATAAAGATTAAATTAGATACCTGTCAAAGTTCCCAGGGTCTGATCTTTTTTATGCATCCAATAAATACAAATTTTTAAATAAATAATACATGATAATAGCAATAATGGTAAATAAATTCAACATATACCAATTTATAGGACATTCGGATGACATTAAAATGATTATAGATCTGAGCAATGAACTAGTCAACACTCAGTGTTGGAACTGTGGAGAATGCGTTGGTCCTTGGAAAAAAGACAAGGATTCCTGTACTGACGATGTGGAAAATATAGGTTGGTAAATGTGAAACATAAATAGAAATTTCAGCATGAATTATTAAGCAAATGGCTAAGAATATGGGATGAGGAAGTACCCAGGGAGATCCAAAATGAATCACTCTTAGGAAAGCCATGCTTCATTTCCCTTCTAAAGTAACTCAGGATCAAGGGTCAGCAAATTTCAGCCTGCTGCCAGTTTTGTTTTTAAGTTTCCCTGGAACACATTCTTTCATTCATGTGTGGCCTATTGCTGTTTTTGTGCTACAAAGGCAGAGGTGAATAGTTGGAAGGAACGCAAAGCCAAAAATATTTAATTACCTGGCTTCCTAGGTGGCGCTGGTGGTAAAGAACCCACCCACCAATGCAGGAGACATCAAGAGATGTGGGTTCAAGCCCTGGGCCAGGAAGTTCTGGAGAACATGGTAACCCACTCCAGTATCCTGGCCTGGAGAATCCCATGAACAGAGGAACACGGCAGGCCATGGTCCACAGGGTCACAAAGAACTGGACACAACTGGAAACACTCAGCACGTACACACACACCTGGCCTTTGACAGAAAATGTCTGCCAGCCCTTTCTCTGGATGCCAGGAAAATGCCACAGGATGGTATCACCTCAGAACCAGGGTCCCCTCACTGACCTAGCCTCATGCTCAGACCTGGACAGTGGGATTCCATCCAGATTGGTTCAGTGGACTGGGCCAAGCAAGGCACTGGGCTTGGAGCAGAGCAACAGGTAAGACCAACACAGGGAGCTGACAACTGCAGCAGTTTCAGCCTGTGAGTTGGCTGATGAAGGGGCAAGGCTGCTACACTCACGAAAGAGCCCTCTCAGTGACATGAATGTCAGGTGGAGAACCACAAGCCAAGGAGCAAGGCAGGGGATGTCCTGCCTTGGATGTCCCTCCAGCCTGTACATGTCACTGCCTGGTGACACTGTCACCTTCAGAAGTAGATGCATGATAGAAGTAGAATTTGGGAAATCTTGTGACTATTTGATCAGTTTCCTCTTCCTTCTACATCACTGAAATCAGCTTAGAAACATGCCATAACACCTCCAGTCTCAAAAAAAACACTGTCCCTTTACCACCTGCTCCACTGCCAAGTACCCACCCATCTCTGTTGCACTGCAGAGCAGAATTCCTCACAAGATTAAAGCATACTCACAATCACAACCTCCCTCCTCTCATCCTCTATTGAGTCCATGACATTCAGGCTTTCAGTCCCACTACCCCACTGAAAGATGTTTAAGATCACCAAGGGCTCCACGTTGTCAAAGCCAATAATCAGGTCTTAGGCTTCATGGCACTGGTCCTGTGGGTGGGATTTGCCACAGTTCACTGCGTCTCCATGTTCTTCATTTGGCTTCCAGGACACTAAGCCCTCTTGTTTTCCTTTCTACTTTCCAGGCTGCTACTTCTCAGACCCCTTAGCTGATTCCTCTTCCTCTCCCTTTCTCTACATGCTGGCCTGCCTCAGATCTCATTCCTTGCCTTCCTTTCCTCTCTCTCTACAGCTATTTCCTTGATAACCTTATCCAAGCCCCGGACTGTAAAGGCATAAGACAAGAATGTAGCACTTAAACTCCAAATCTCTCCTGAATTCCAGTCTGGTGTATCCACCCACCAACTTGATATCACTGGCTGAAATTCCCAGGTCCCAGACTGAACTCTTGATTCTACCCATCGTCACTCCAACAAATAAAATCCTCTCCTTCACTTTCCGTCATCCCAACAAATGGTCACTAACCAGCAGTAACGGCCCCAAAGCAAAACTGGACAGCTTTCCTCTTACTCTCATAAAAATCTAAGCAAATTTTGTGAGCTGTAATGAATATTCTTGAATGTCTGTCTTTATGTGCACTAGGGGATATGTCTATAGCATAAATGCTGTAAAGAAAGTCTGCATTTTTTAAAGGTCCAAATTCAAATTTTCCTACGCTGCACACTAAATTAAGTGCAGTTCTTATGTCTGTTATATTGACAACATAATGGTTGATCAACAGGACACTGGTTATATAAATGACACTACTCTTTCACAGATTCTAAGATGTCTACTTTTTCACATTTAATGTGTCCGAAATCTGGGCACAATATTTTATAATTGCTATTGGCTAAACAGCAATCATGGGAAAGTTGTTCAGACTTAGAAATAGCTGATGCCATACTGATGGCAGTTCCAATAGTCTATGGGCATTGGTGAGGCTACAGATGTTGAACAGGCCATATAAAATGTCTTAAAAAAAACTGCATCTGATTTAGCACCAAAAAATTACTACAAAGAAAGAAGCAAAACAGGAATGGGACATGTATTTGGTATTAGTGAAACAAATATGTGTATTAATGTTAAACAAGTGCAATTCAATATTTTCTTGCAAAGCAACAACCAAGTCTTCTAATGGGACCTATGATAAGCAGAAACCCATAAGATAATCCTGTTAGCTTTTGTTATTAAGATACATGTAAAAATAAATATGCCTGTCACAAGTGGAGCAGTGCAACTGATGGCAGGAGAAACTACAGATTTTCTCAGAAAATAATATACATTTCAAAAAATAAAGAGACAGGTATGACTCATTCACAAATCACTCAGGACTATCTAGAAAAGTGCTGTGTCATGGTGTAATTGGCAATGTCTTTCCATATCAGTGCATAAAACAGTGCTGCCTCATAATTTATGGCATCCTGTATTTAACTAAGTATGGCATAATGTACAATGAAATAGCTTGCAGTTAGGAAAATGAGAGCAAAAAGTGGACCAACTGATTTTTTAACGGTAAAAGACTCGTAAAGGTACTTCACAAAAGGATTTCTGACAGTCAGTATGTGAAAAGGTACTCAACATAATTTGGCCTCAAAGAGAAAATTAAAACCACAAAGAGATAAGGCTGCTGAATGGGCAAAATTACTAAGATAACACCAATGTTAGCATGAATATGAGGCAAATGTAACGTTCACACATTGCTGGTGGGAGTGAAATGGTACAAACACCTTAAAAAACTGGCAGGGTTTAGTAAAGATATAGATATATTTTTATATATGATATATATTATATGTGTGTATGAATATCACCTCTGGCCCAGCAATTCATCTCTGAGGTTAACGCTAAAGAGAAGTATGTATGTATATCCACCATAAGATACATTCGAAGATGTGCACAACAGTTTTATTTAGAACAGTTGGAAATAATTCAAATGTCCATTTGTAGACATTTGGCCCCAGGGAAGTAGGGATGGGTGTGTGACTGTACTGGGGAGGGGAGAAGAGGTGACAGGAAAGGATATAAAAAAGCGTCGTGTCCTAGCTATATTCTAATCTTAACAGGGTATAGGGTCCTCAGATTTTCATTTTTATCCTTTAAAACCTTGCGTGTGTGGGGGTGGGGGCAGGGTGGGTGGGAGTAGGTGTGTTTTATGTAGTTTTTTAAAAATCTTGATTACTGGCAAAAATTGAAGAAAGAATTACTGCCATTTTGAAAAAAAGAAGGCTAATACTTAATGTACAAACACATGTAAGCAGGTATGGGTGTGTATATTTATCAATATAGACAGCATATTCAAAAGCAGAGACATTACTTTGCCAACAAAGGTTTGTCTAGTCAAGGCTATAGTTTTTCCTGTGGTCATGTATGGATGTGAGAGTTGGACTGTGAAGAAGGCTGAGCGCTGAAGAATTGATGCTTTTGAACTGTGGTGTTGGAGAAGATTCTTGAGAGTCCCTTGGACTGCAAGGAGATCCAACCAGTCCATTCTGAAGGAGATCAGCCCTGGGATTTCTTTGGAAGGAATGATGCTAAAGCTGAAACTCCAGTACTTTGGCCACCTCATGCGAAGAGGTGACTCATTGGAGAAGACTCTGATGCTGGGAGGGATTGGGGGCAGGAGGAGAAGGGGACGACAGAGGATGAGATGGCTGGATGGCATCACTGACTCGATGGATGTGAGTCTCAGTGAACTCCGGGAGTTGGTGATGGACAGGGAGGCCTGGCGTGCTGCAATTCATGGGGTCACAGAGTCGGACATGACTGAGCGACTGATCTGATCTGATCTCAAGAAGGATATGAGAAAACTGGCAATAGGAATTGCTTAGAAGAAGGTGAAAGTGGACTCTGAATCAGAATGAGAGTAGGAAGGAAACTTTCTTTTCATTGTATACTTTTGATACTATTTTAATTTTTTACCAAGGTTTTCCTTCCCTCAAATCCCTCCCCGTTTGAAATTTCAGAAACACACTGGCAACTTGCATGTGAAAATTGATATTCTTAAACTCAGAAGCATTGTGAATGAACTTTAGACTTAGTGTGACTGTACATGTGTGTTATTGGATCAGATCAGTCGCTCAGTCATGTCCGACTCTTTGCAATCCCATGAATTGCAGCACGCCAGGCCTCCCTGTCCATCACCAACTCCCGGACGTCACTGAGACCCACATCCATCGAGTCAGTGATGCCATCCAGCCATCTCATCCTCCGTCATCCCCTTCTCCTCTTGCCCTCAATCCCTCCCAGCATCAGAGTCTTCTCCAATGAGTCAACTCTTCGCATGAGGTGGCCAAAGTACTGGAGTTTCAGCTTTAGCATCCTTCCTTCCAAAGAAATCCCTTACATATTGTAAAATACTCAGTACAATATAGAAAATGTGCAGTGTTTATTGTCAAATATAATTGGGAGCAAGAAAGCTGATAGCTCAGGGAAGGAAACAAAACAGACACAAAGACAGACTTCACATTATTACAGATGGGGGCAGGGGGCGCTTCCTTGGTGGCTCAGTGGTAAAGCATCTGTCTGCCAATCAGGACACACAGGTTCAATCCCCGATCCAGGAAAATCCCACATGCCTCGGAGCAACTAAGCCCTTGTGCCACAACTATTGAGCCTGTGCTCTAGAGCCATTCTCTGCAGAAGCCAAGGCAACGAGAAGCCTGTGCATTGCAACTAGAGAAAAGCCTGTGAAGCAACAAAGACCCAGGACAGCCAAAAATAAATAATTAAAAAAAAAAAAAAAAGATGGGGTGGAGGGTTAAACTGGAGATTGGGATTGTCATGCTTGTCAAAATAAGTTACCATAAAAAGGAAAAAAAATAGGAAAGAAATTATTAGTCCCATCTTAGTTACATTTCTGTAAGCACTCTTATTGAACCACACCCCCATTTCTTCACAAAAGTGACCTCCGTCTACCAATACATTCATTCATGGATCTGACACTCCACAAGCTCCATGAGACACTGAGCTCCACGAAGGCAGGGAGGAGGTTTTGCTTAGCACCGCGTTCCAAGACCAGCACGTAAGGGATGCTGCAGAACAGAGCAAAGGGGTTCTGATTTCACCTCGGCAGGCTCAGTTTCTTCATCTCTAAAGTGATGCCAATGGCACCTCCTCACGGGGCTGCTGACCCTTTGTGCAGGAAGAGCCCTAAGCGTAGCGCCCAGCACTCAGGAGAGCCTCACAATGTCAGGGGGTGGGTGTGACAGCAGGCTGGACCACTGGGTTTCATCCAAGAGAACCAGGATTTCCCTGAACGGAAGGAGGCAGGACTTTCTTGAGACTGAAAAGTAAGATGAGCCTAGGGTATCTTTCAGGGAAATAGTAACTCTTTCAGCAATTCCCTAAGTTCTGTATTTTCAAACTGCTCACTGCAGTATCATATAAGGGGGCAGGGAAGTGGAATCCCAGTAAGAGAACTAGGATAAAGTGTAGTACATGTCCAGCATGGGGAACTCTATTGCAGTTAGAAGTCATGGACTGTCTCTTCCAGAATAATAGGAATAAAACCAAAAATAAACAAAAGGGACCTACTTAAACACAAAAGCTTTTGCATAGCAAAGGAAACATAAAACAATAAAGACAACCCACAGGCTGGGAGAAAATATTTGCAAATGATATGACCGATAAGGGATTACTCTCCAAAATTTACAAACAGCTCCTGACACTTAACAGCACCGAAACAAACAACCCAATTGACAAATGGGCAGAAAACCTCAATAGACATTTCTCCAAAGAAGACATACAGATGGCCAATAGGTACATGAAAAAATGTTCAACATTGCTAATTATTTGAGAAATACAAATCAAAACTAAAATGATATATTACCTTACACCAGCCAGAATGGCTATCATCAAAAAATCCACAAATAATGCTGGAATGGGTGTGGAAAGAAGGGAACCCTTCTCCACTTTTGGTGGGGATGTAAACTGGTACAGCCACTGCTGCTGCTGCTGCTGCTAAGTTGCTTCAGTCGTGTCTGGCTCTGTGGGACCCCAGAGACGTCAGCCCACTAGGCTCCTCTGTCCCTGGGATTCTCCAGGCAAGAATACTGGAGTGGGTTGCCATTGCCTTCTCCAGGCACAGTCACCAGGGAGAACAGAATGGAAGTTCATTAAAGAAATAAAAATAGACTTACCATATGATCCTGATATCCCACTCTAGGGCACCTATCCAGAGAAAGATATGACCCCAAAATATACATGCGCCCCAATGTTCATCGCAGCACTGCTTACAATAACCAAGACATGGAAGCAACCTAAATGCACATGGAATGGATAAATGACAGAGGAATGGATAAAGATGTTGGGGTGTGTGTGTGTGTGTGTGTGTGTGTGTGTGTGTGTGTGTGTGTGTGTGTCTGTGTGTGTGTGTGTGTGTGTGTGTGTGTGTGTGTGTGTGTGTGTGTGTGTGTGTGTGTGTGTGTGTGTGTGTGTGTGTGTAAAGAAAGACATTTGCAGCAACATGGACAGACCCAGAGAGTATCATTCTGAGTGAACTGAGTCAGACAGAAGGAGAAATATCGTATAAGATCCTTATTATGCGAAATCTGAAAAGAAGCGATATAAATGAACTTACTGTCAAAACAGAAACAGATTCACAGACTTTGAGAATGAACTTCTGGTTGCCAGGGGGAAGATGGGAGAAAGGGACAGTTAGGGATGGACATCTGCACACTGCTATATTTAAAATGGATAACCAACAGTGACCTACTGTATAGCATATGGAACTCTGCTCAATGTTATGTGGCAGCCTGGATGGGAGGGGAGTTTGGGGGAGAATGGATACATGTATATATATGGCTGAGTCCCTTTGCTATTCACCTAAAACTATCACAACGTTGTTAATTGGCTATAGCCCAATACAAAATAAAACATTTTTTAAAAAGGCAATGGACTGGACCTATGCATTTACCCTGGATAGAAATGAGAAACATAGCGTGCAGGGAAAACATTAAGAGACACAGTGAGGTGTGTGGGACAAAACCAGTCATATAAATTTTAATCATGGGGCTCCAAAGTAATAAGAGATACTTAAAACACATATAAACCAAAAGAATGTTCATTCAATACATGAGAATGATTTCCAGAGACTGAAAGAAGGTTTGGAAAAGGGAATAAAAAAACCAAAGAGATGGTCACATTCTGCCCCAAAATGGTAAGTGGTATGAACTGAGGGGTATCATTATTAACTAAGTGCACCAACACTTCAAAGTAAAAATAAAGAGAATAACAAATAACTGTCATCTCCTGTGATTGCCAGGAGTGAGCTCCGCCTGTGGCAAAGGTCATAAGGAAGGAGGCTTGGCATATGCAAAGGCGAGATCGAGCCTCAAGAGTCCCCCTGGAAATTCTCGAGCATCTAACCCCAAAACCAGAGTCTGCCTACTTTCTGCTTTGTGCTCTCACCTACACCCCTGACTTTACGGGGGGCTGTCTCTCACTACCTCTCTCTGAAAAAAGAGTTAACTTACAGCTCCAGTTAATAAAGTTCCTGGGTGTGATAGTGTTTCAACCTACAAACTCCTTTGGAAGTCCTCTGGCCTGCCTGAATAGGTTTTTCCGGCCACATGTGATTGCTCAGAGCCTCCCAACTGTGAGAGGCTTGAGATGTTCTAAACTGTCTAAATACAGATTCCTTTGAGCAGTTAAAAGATTGATTAGAAATTGTATTGGTGAAGGGTTTTTCACTTGTTGGGCCAATGTTTGCTGCTAAGTCTCCATATCCCTTACCTGCTGTGTCCCTGGCAGTGTATTGATTAATATGATTGGTGTAAGTAGTAGCTTTAATCTTTGTAACCTTGGGCCCTTAAGTTAATTTTTTTCTTGTTATAGCCCACCACACCTTTGCCCTATACGAATGCAACTTTAATGCTTTAGGAGGGTGGCGCCTGACTGACTAATCACCTTTAGAGAAAAATAAGTTTTCTGAAGATCAGATCAGATCAGTTGCTCAGTCGTGTCCGATTCTTTGCGACCCCGTGAACTGCAGCACGCCAGGCCTCCCTGTCCATCACCAGCTCCCACAGGTCACTCAGACTCACATCCATCAAGTCAGTGATGCCATCCAGCCATCTCATCCTCTGTTGTCCCCTTCTCCTCCTGCCCCCAATCCCTCCCAGCATCAGAGTCTTCTCCAATGAGTCAACTCTTCCCATGAGGTGGCCAAAATACTGGAGTTTCAGCTTTAGCATCATTCCTTCCAAAGAAATCCCAGGGCTGATCTCCTTCAGAATGGACTGGTTGGATCTCCTTGCAGTCCAAGGGACTCTCAAGAGTCTTCTCCAACACCACAGTTCAAAAGCATCAATTCTTCGACGCTCAGCCTTCTTCACAGTCAACTCTCACATCCATACATGACCACAGGAAAGACCATAGCCTTGACTAGACGAACCTTTGTTGGCAAAGTAATGTCTCTGCTTTTGAATATGCTATCTAGGTTGGTCATAACTGTCCTTCCAAGGAGTAAGCGTCTTTTAATTTCATGGCTGCAGTCACCATCTGCACTGATTTTGGAGCCCAGAAAAATAAAGTCTGACACTGTTTTTCCATCTATTTCCCATGTAGTGATGGGACCAGATGCCATGATCTTCGTTTTCTGAATGTTGAGCTTTAAGCCAATCTTTTCACTCTCCACTTTCACTTTCATCAAGAGGCTTTTTAGTTCCTCTTCCCTTTCTGCCATAAGGGTGGTGTCATCTGCATATCTGAGGTGATTGATATTTCTCCCAGCAATCTTGATTCCAACCTGTGTTTCTTCCAGTCCAGCATTTCTCATGATGTACTCTGCATGTAAGTTAAATAGACATGGTGACAATATACAGCCTTGACGTACTCCTTTTCCTATTTGGAACCAGTCTGTTGTTCCATGACCAGTTCTAACTGTTGCTTCCTGACCTGCATACAGATATCTCAAGAGGCAGATCAGGTGGTCTGGTATTCCATGGACATCACCAGATGATCAACACCGAAATCAGATCGATTATATTCTTTGCAGCCAAAAATGGAGAAGCTCTATACAATCAGCAAAAACAAGACCAGGAGCTGACTGTGGCTCAGACCATGAATTTCTTATTGCCAAATTCAGACTGAAATTGAAGAAAGTAGGGAAAACCACTAGACCATTCAGGTATGACCTAAATCAAATCCCTTATGATTATACAGTGGAAGTGAGAAATAGATTTAAGGGCCTAGATCTGATAGATAGAGTGCCTGATGAACTATGGAATGAGGTTCGTGACATTGCACAGGAGACAGGGATCAAGACCATCCCCATGGAAAAGAAATGCAAAAAAGCAAAATGGCTCTCTGGGGAGGCCTTACAAATAGCTATGAAAAGAAGAGAAGCAAAAAGCAAAAGAGAAAAAGAAAGATATAAATATCTAGATGCAGAGTTCCAAAGAATAGCAAGAAGAGATAAGAAAGCCTTCTTCAGTGATCAATGCAAAGAAATAGAGGAAAACAACAGAATGGGAAAGACTAGGGATCTCTTCAAGAAAATCAGAGATACCAAAGGAACATTTCATGCAAAGATGGGCTCGATAAAGGACAGAAATGGTATGGACCTAACAGAAGCAGAAGATATTAAGAAGAGGTGGCAAGAATACACAGAAGAACTGTACAAAAAAGAGCTTCACGACCCAGATAATCATGATGGTGTGATCACTGACCTAGAGCCAGACATTCTGGAATGTGAAGTCAAGTGGGCCTTAGAAAGCATCACTACGAACAAAGCTAGTGGAGGTGATGGAATTCCAGTTTAGCTATTCCAAGTCCTGAAAGATGATGCTGTGAAAGTGCTGCACTCAATATGCCAGCAAATTTGGAAAACTCAGCAGTGGCCACAAGATTGGAAAAGGTCAGTTTTCATCCCAATCCCAAAGAAAGGCAATGCCAAAGAATGCTCAAACTACCGCACAATTGCACTCATCTCACACGCTAGTAAAGTAATGCTCAAAATTCTCCAAGCCAGGCTTCAGCAATATGTGAACCGTGAACTTCTTGATGTTCAAGCTGGTTTTAGGAAAGGCAGAGGAACCAGAGATCAAATTGCCAACATCCGCTGGATCATGGAAAAAGCAAGAGAGTTCCAGAAAAACATCTATTTCTGCTTCATTGACTATGCCAAAGCCTTTCTGAAGAAAGGGTCTTAAAATGTTAACAGGCCTCAGGGCCAGAAGATGATGCAAATCACCTAAACTTTTGCATATGGTAAGTTTGCAGGAAGAAAGCCTGGCTTACTGCATGACTCTACCCCTTCCCCCATTATCTTCTATGCATAACTTAATGTATAAAAACTACTTTGGAAAATAAAGTGCGGGCCTTGTTCACGGAAGCTTGGTCTCCCCATGTCATTCTTTCTCTCACCTTCTGGCTGAATGATTCAGCCTCTTTTCTCCACTAAATTTTCTCACTGAGCTATCCTTATTTAACCACTCTTTATATCTTTAATTAACATTTAAATAAGTTGTTGTTTCCTGATCATCGATGTTGTGTTGTTTCCTGATCTCCCCTCGAATTCCCTGGATCCACCTGGGTTGGACCCCGACGCCCGGCATGTGATAATGCTGAAATGAACAAGAACAGCCAGCCTCAAGAGGATGTGGGGGAGTGGCCGGATAAAAGCAAGCTGATCACAGACCAAATCAATGCAAACAAGCTGTATCTCTAAAAACAGATAATTGAGATTTGAAGATACTAAAAAGGGGGCTGTTAATTTGAAACATGTTAATAGTTATGCAAGTAAGATTTTAAGGTGGTTTATAACAGCATAATGAGATACATATATAATCTCAAAAAGGACTGCAAAAGAATACATTAACAGTATGGATAAAATCCAAGTGAATGATTACAAATTGCTGCTCTGATAACCAGTTTTGAAATCTGTTCAGATTCTTTCATTTAGAGGCTAATTGTGAAGGGAAAAGATGATAAGATGTATAAGCATAAATAAACAAGGGCTATGAATAAAGGGAATTCTTTTCATGGTAATTGTTATAACTATAGGTAAAATTATATAGGGAATATAAAGACTTTACAAGGTGATAAAAGGAAAAGAATGACTAGTGTATGAATTTTTTTAATTTAAATATGATTTCAAGTTTTATCTAATTTCTAATTAACAATTAGCAGCAGTTTGAAACACTCCAGCTTTTAATTTCTAAGTTTTTAACTACCTGTAAATATTTCAGAAGATATTGATCTAAATGATGCTGAAATTCTCTTTTTTAAAATCTGTTTTTGGTTATGCTGGGTCTTCATCGCCATGTGGACTTCTGTCTAGTTGTGGCAAGCAAGAGTTACTCTCTAGTTGCGGTGGCTTCTCTTGTTGTGGAACATGGGCTCTGGGGTGCATGGGCTTCAGTAGTCGCAGCAATAGGGCTCAGCAGCTGTGGTTCCCCGGCTCCAGAGCACGGGCTCAACAGTTGTGTTGCACAGGCTTTGGGATCTTCCTAGATCAGGGATTGAATCCAGGTTTCCTGCATTGGCAGGCGGATTTTTTTTTTTTTACCACTGAGCCACCAAAATTCTCTTTTAATATCAGAATATGTTTGGGATCATGAATGATTTTAGTCTCTATATTTTACAAAAAGCTTATGTAATACGGTTCAGTATTTTTTTAATTATGTAAACTTTAGAAAAAAATTGTTTTCAACAATCTCTACTCACTGGCTATTTCATTAATTAATTAGTTATTAATACATGTCCCAGTAAATATTCTTTTGTTTATTACCATCCTAAATCTCAAAGGATTTTAGTAATGAATCCAATTATTATCAAAGAAGGTAGAAAGATGTGAAGAATTACATAAAAACATTGGTACACAGGCATTAGGACTTTCCTGTACCTCAGATGGTAAAGAATCTGCCTGCAATATAGGAGACCCAGGTTCGATCCCTGGGTCAGAAAGATCCTCAGGAGAAGGGAATGGCTACCCATGCCAGTATTCTTGTCTGGAAAATCCCAGGGACAGAGGACCCAGGCAAGCTACAGTCAATGGGTTCGCAAAGAGTCAGACTTACATAAAATAATTTTTAAAATGAAAACTGTTGATTATTAAGACATGTAAAGAAACATAGTACCTTTGAAAATGGAATGAAATTCGTAAGTTGGTGTCAGTTACTCTCAGATTATATGGCAGCTACTAAGCCTTACTGTGGAGAAGGCAATGGCACCCCACTCCAGTACTTCTGCCTGGAAAATCCCATGGACAGAGGAGCCTGGTGGGCTGCAGTCCATGGGGTCGCTAAGAGTCGGACACGACTGCGCGACTTCACTTTCACTTTGCACTTTCATGCACTGGAGAAGAAAATGGCAACCCACTCCAGTGTTCTTGCCTGGAGCATCACAGGGACGGGTGGGCTGCCATCTCTGGGGTCACACAGAGTCAGACACACGACGGAAGCAACTTTGCAGTAGCAGCAGCAGCAAGCCTTACTGAATGTGAGAAGCAGTAATTAATAACAGACTGTCATGTCACAGCTCAGGAAAGTAAAAACATCATTTCTGCCCTTAGGATGAAGTGAAATTTTCAAAGATAAAAATATTTCCACCTTGGTACTAGTTTGCGGTTCCTGGAGGAAATAAAGTGTTAAAGACTGCTAGACATATTTTGAATTCTTTCACAAGACTTGGGATGGTGATTCTATTGCAAGTTTTTTAAAAATCTCTGGAGACTTTATTTAAAAGCAGAGTGTTTGATCTTGGATCCACGGATTTAGATTATTTGGGTTGAGTCGGGGCCCAGTAGAAATATGTCTATTGAAGAATACAGAATATTCTCTATACACAAGTGAGTGCCATACCAGAGACTAGAGACCTAGTACATGTGAGCAAGTTGGTGGTTACATCACTTTAAAAATTACCCAACTCAAAGTAACTCTTGGATAAAAGACCCACTTAATCAGTTCAGATAACCATGAAAAGAATATGAAATGACAGATGTTAGCCAGATGCTGCTCATAAGACCAAAATACCAGATAACAGACATAGAGGTGGTCCTGCAATTCTATGAAGGCAGAGACAAGACAGAGCCATCAGAGAACCAAGTAACATAAAAAGGCAAGGAAAAGTTAGTCATCCCAGATGGAAGAATCCTGCTGACCTGGAACCCATGGGCACCAACCAATCCTCCAGCCTTTATCTCATGTATCAAATGTAGATACCATGGAAAGGCAATGTGTGATAATTACCAGACTGAACTATACAACATTTGTGTGGTGTGCAAATGTTTAAATCTATATGCTTTACTGAATGCTATTTGTAACATGCTCATTTTGAACGCCTGGTGATTTTTTTTTTTTTCTGCCTGTACCATGAATTAGAAGATTCTAGTTGATATAAACATAGGAACCAAACACAAACAATGTTGACATCAAATGATATCAGTTTTTTCTTTCAATTCTTAGCTTACTACTTGGAAAGCAGATATTTAAAAATTCTTGATGCTGAGATCCAAAGTATGATCACATATATAAGCTAATAGAGTGCCATGGGAGGGGACTACTTGGCAGGAATTTTGTCACTGAGGTTCTTAAATTTGGTTGAGCAATAGAATATTCAACTGGAATATCTTGGGATTGGTATAAATATGTGTATTTTAAACAATATCTGGGTAATTCATATGAAAATATTTGAAGACCATCAATAAAGTAAATTATTGGGAGTATCAGCCAGACTATAAAATCAGACTTAAAAGCTTGTTTAACTCTACATTACAGAATTTCAGGAGCCTAAAGACTTGACTAAATCACAGAACGAGGTATATTAGAAAACTATAGACCAATAACTTTCATAAGCACTGACACAAAAGTCCTTAACAAAATATTTGCAAAATGCATACAGCAAAATATAATGTCAATTATTCACCATAATCAAGTAGGATTTAGCCCTAGAATACAAGTTTGTTTTAATATCTAAAGATGAGTTAATATAATACATTATAATAGAATGAAGGACAAAACCACATTATCACATCAAGACATTTAGAAAAAGCATTCAACAAAACCCAGCCTCCATTTATGACAAAAACTCTCAACAAACTAAGACTGGAAGAATCAGATGTTAGAATGGGAAAGCACTCCAGATCACTAGAAGGTAGTGCTGTGAAAATTTTAAAACTGCTTCTTCCTAAAGTTAAATAATAATATTTTAAAACTCAATAATATTAAAATATCAGAAACTTAAGGAGAAGATGACTCTTTAAGTTGTTCCAATTCTTTAACTGTTATTAGAAAACTGCAATTTATGAAATTCATTATCCAGATGCTTAATAGTCTTTCAAAAGGCATCAAAAGGATGACAAAGGACCACTTAGGTACCTATTCTCTGGCCTTATATATTTCTCTATTGCTAACATTCATATGACCCAGTGGGAAACCTGGTAACCATACAATTACCCCCCAGAGAGCAAAATGCCTCTACCACAGCAAATGCTCTGTCCCATTTTCCATATGCCACACCTTCCTCATCCACCATCTACAATCAATCTTCCCCCTCACATCACCCATTCTCCATAGGGCCTAACCCTGCTCAGCAGAGGAAGGAGACAGGGACAAGGTCTTTGTATTTTATATCACATACTCACCCACACAGATGGCCATGGTCCCTTCAAGTATGTCCTTCTTTTGAAAGGTCACCAACCAATAGACTGAACAACTGGGAGATCTTATAGCCATGTGGTTTAAACCTGTCTCTCTAGCTCTCAAGTGCTTCCCTAATACCCACTGTGAACTTTATTTTCAACATTTTCTATGGGAGAAGAAGGTCCTTCACTCCCACTCTTTACCAGGTAATCCCAAGACTTCAAGAAAATGAAGATTTAAAAACAGGAGCTCTCTCTCCTCCAAATTTCAAAATCATGACCACTCTTACCTTGGAGGAAAATACCCAGATAGGAGGCATTACACTGGTAAACTGAGGAGACTGCGGTTAGTCTTAAAGGCACACAGCCTTGGTCCTTGCTTTACCCATTTATGTTGGTGGCTGTGGCTGTGTTTGTACCACGTGGCAGCGCTGAGTAGTGTCAGAAACCATATGGCTCACAAAGCTTAAAATACTGACTATCTGGCCCTTTAAAGAAAATGTTTACAGTCTTAATGATCAAGGGAAAGGAGCATCAGCGATGCTACTGGGGGTTATTTCAAACTACGTACTAGAAGTTCCACACAAGCATAAACAATGATAATCGCCCACCAAAGCACCCCGAAATAGTAAGTCGGTCTGCACCTCAGTTCCAATGAACGTAGGACGGATATATAGACTCGCAGATGTTGAGTAGGGGACCCATTCCTCATCCAATTTCACAAGCTGCTGAATACACTCTAAAAGCTCTTTCTTGTCAAACGCCTGAAGGAACGAAAAACACAATGAATAATGCAACATTTTTCCACTGCAGCCATAAGAAATGATCCTCGTGAGAGCTTTGATTGTTAAAAAAAAAGTACTAAGAAGGAAATCCCTGGAGGTCCAGTGGTTAGGACTTGGTACTTTCACCGCAGTGACCCAGGTTCAATCCCTAGTCAGGGAACTAAGATCATGCAAAGCCATGTAGTATGGGCAAAAAAAAAAAAAAAGTGTCAAATAAACAAACAAAAATTTGTAACTACTAATAATAAAACCAAGCAATTTTTTCTGTGACTTTTCCCCCTCAAATTGTGATGGAATGATAGATTAGTCACATAAGGAAGATAAATAAGCGGTTCCCTACCTCTTACCAAACCCAAATACCAACTGTAGCTGATGACATACTTAAATGTGAGAAAACATTAAGATTTCTATTTAAAAAAATACCAAGCATCACTGTCACCTTAAAGCATAATTCTTAAATAAAAGACATAAAGCATAAATCATTAAGGGAAAAAACAGACAAAATTTGACTATTTAAAACTGAAGACCTTCTATTCTTCAAAAGATAAAAAAACTGGCACACCGGGTGAAGTTTTTTGGTAGTATAACCAACAAAGGATAGTAACTGGAAAATGTTAAGATAAGCTGAAAATCAGTAAGAGACAAATGATACAATAAGAAAATGGGTAAAAGCGAAGAGTAATTTATTTCACAAAGGTGAAAAAGGGTTTTATGTACTAAATAGGTGACGGCTTATAAAATAAGTAGTTTCTACTTATTTGACAAGGTAAAGAAACATCCTTTCAGAGAGATGTGATGGGTTATTCAAGGTAGACATGAGTCAGAAACACACATGAATAGAGTTCATGACATCAGGATTTGGCTACTGAAGTACCGACTTGTAATAGCAATCGCAGTGTAGCAGTGTTACAGAAATCAGGACTGCCTATCATCTAGGATATACCATCTCCCTGTGTCAGGTCCAGGGTTTCTGTTACTCCTGTCTAGAGGTAAGATTTAGTGCAAAGAACTTGACTAGGGAGTTAAAAACTTATATCAAAGTTCTTACCATGTCCCTTTATTCTGTGTAAGCTTAGGCAAGTCATCTAACCTCTCTTGGGCTTGAGCTTTTTAATCTGTGCAAAGGTGCTGCTAAAATTTACAAAGTATACCTTCTTGGCAGTGGCTCACTGCTATGATCAAAAATGCAAAGAATGTAAAACCACATAACGCAGTTTGTGGTAGACTTGCTGTCCAATAAATGTTACTTCCCTCTTCTGTCCTCATTTTAAAAGGATTTCCCAGTGATTTGTCTGTAACGGGTAAAGAGTAGAACTAGGACTGAATTGAAAGAAATTACCTGAATGTGCCTTCTGCTACTATACTATGGCCTCTGAAGAAAGTGGGTAAAGCATGAGTTCCAAAAGGAAGAAGAAGGAAGGGCTTCCTTGGTGGTCCAGTGGTTAAGAATCCACCTTCCAATGTAGGAGACGTGGGTTCAATCCCTGGTAGGGGTACTAAGATCCCACACGCCGTGGGGCAACTAAGCCTGCATGCCACAATGAAGAATCCGCACAGCCAAAATAAAATAAAAAGGAAGAAGAAGGAAGAGCCTGGCTAAAAAGAGTCATCACTTGGGTTTCTTCAACTGAAGACCTTCAGGTGAAGGTCAGGGACAAATGAAATATCTCAATGGAGAAAAGACTTCTTTCAGTTTAGAAAGGCAGCCTGTTCAAGTCTCGGGGAATAAAAGTAATCTAAGTCACCTCCTACCTAGGCATGAACCTTAGGGTCTTCAAACCCACCTCAGAATGAATTTTGCTCCATAACAAACAATGGTATAGTCAAGAGCCAGTGGCTATGAAAAAACATTTTTACATCCTTTAAAAAAAAAAAAGTTAATAAAACTTGGGGTAAAATATCAAAACAACTAATTAAATCACTGCATACTTATTAGTAGCATCTTAAGCAATTAGGGAAAACACTCCCTAATTATCTGTGCAGTACACCATATTTCATACTACAATTTCATATAGTCTTTAAATTTTATTATTTCAGTTTGAGGCATATTTTTCTTCCTTTTCCTATTATCTCCCACATACACATTAAATCCTCACAGACACTCATAAAGAAATAGATTGTGGAATTGCCAGATGGTTACTTATTGCATTTTTACCTCACTGATTAAAAAGCAGACCAGAAATAACTTCAGTGCTCATATGGTTTATAGTAAATACTGATCTAAATACTCAGCAATGTTTCATTTGGTGGAATTCAGTGACCCATTACAAGAGAAATTCCTAATTTACGTACCGGCAAAGTGGCCCTCATAGCAGATCGGTACATCCTATCCATGTTGAGGTTTGGTCGAAACAGACGAATTTTATTATCTACTCCCCGAAATGCCTTCAACCCTTCAAATAACTGAAGATAGAAGAAAAATAAATGTTAGAAGGTAAATAAATGAAAACAATCCCCATGTTCTGATGACTGACTTTTCTACGGCTCTTCATCACCTTTACCATGTAAAGCCATTGACACAGACCCAAAATCTAAAAAAGCCAGACAGACTGGTTTCAGTCACTGGGATAAAAAGAAGTCCCTTTATCACCAAGATCTGGAGGGAACTCAGAGTTATGCTTTGTACTACAGGGGCTGGATGGTTAAATAACACATCAGTGGAGGCTGGAAGAAAACACGTCTACACAATGTGGACTGACTGCCTACAAAACAGAAATGAAATCAAAGACACCACAGTACCCTGCCCCCAGTCCATCCCAAATACCCATTTATCTTTGCATTTTATCTGGCTCCTGTGAACTCTGGAGAGTGGATATCTATGTGACTGGAAGTGGTTCAGCCTCCCAAATCACAGAAACCAAGCAGCTCAAGACTCTGGTTAGGGCAACACCACCTTCTTAGCGTGAGGCCACAAACAAAATGCTGAGGAGGGATAGGAAAAGACTTTGAAGTTAGTGCACATTGATAAATATATAGAAAAGAGGAAAAATCGAACATTTTAATGGGAATTTTTTTGTGTGATAAACTACTTGAGAAGAGAATCTAAAAAGGATGAATGTATGTATGTATAGCTGAATCATGTTGTTATAGACCAAAAGCTGACACCACACTGTAAATCAACTATACTTCAATAAAAATTTTTTTAAAAAAGGGAAATTTCTACCACAGGTTCTCTAAGTGATTGATATAACAAACAGGTTAAAACGAAGTAAAGATATGGATGATTTGAACTACAGGAACAAACTAACCTAGTAGACACAGAGCCCTGCACATACCACCCACAGAAGGCATGTTCTTTTCACATGTTTAAGATAAGCTAGGTATCAAAAGCAAAAATATAACCATAAGATATACACATTTTGAAAAAAAAGAAATCCATTACTTAATATTAAAGTGTGAGTTAAAGAAGAAAAAGAATGGAAATTAGAAAATACGCTAAGCTGAATGAGAATGAAAAATAGGGCCTTCAGATGCTTACAACCTCAAAGCTTACAAGAGAAAAGAAATACAAATTCTGGAGCACAATGAAAAAGCACAAGATGAGATGTTTTGCTGAAGTGCAAATATGTGGTTAATTTATTAACTGTAATAGGACTAGAGCTTCGGTTAAAAGATATGGTTGTTAGATTAATTCAGCTGATAACAACTGAAACAAAAAAGCATAAAAAGCAATGTCATATAAACACTTTTAAAAATGAAGCCAGCGAGGTTATATTGCTAAATATATAACAAAACAAACTTTCAGACAAGAAGCACTGCTAGAAATAAAGAAGGTAAGTAACTTTATAAGGTTCAATTTATTTTAGTTTAAAAACTGAACACATCTGATATAGATTCAAATTTATATAAATATTATATGTCATTGAATAATGAAGATGCAAAATATGCAAAGGATAACAGTCTAACTACGCTGGATTTATCCCAAGAATAGTCAATGGTTTAACATTAGAAAATATATGAAATTCACTATATTAATAGTTTATGTGAAAAAAACTATATATCATCCCACTGATGTAATAAATGCATCTGATAAAACTGAACATTCAAATTATGATTTAAAAAAAAAGTTTCCTCAATAACTAAGGAAAAATAGAATCTTCCTTAAGTGATAAAGGCTTTCTTCAATAAATTTGCAACAAATATTATATTTAAAATGGCAATTTTTTAAAAAGTATAGTTGATTTACAATGCATTCGTTTCAGCATTAGGTATGCAGCAAAGTGATTCAGTTTATATATATATATATCCTTTTTCAGACTCTTTTCCATTATAGATTATTACAAGATATTGAATATAGTTTGTGCTATATAGTAGGTCCTTGTTGTTTATCTATTAAAGTGATAAAATTTAGAGCTTTTCTTTCAGATTGAGGACATCACACATTACCTGCTGTAACTACAAATACTTTAAATTAATATTGCACTACCAATACTGGGCTTCCCTGGTGGCTCAGAGGGTAAAGTGTCTGCCTGCAATGCAGAAGACCTGGGTTTGATCCCTGGGTCGGGAAGATTCCCTGGAGAAGGAAATAGCAACTCATTCCAGTACTCTTGCCTGGAAAATCCCATGGACAGAGAAGCCTGGTAGACTACAGTCCATAGGATCGCAAAGAGTCGGACATGACTGAGCGACTGCTTGCTTGCCTTGCTTGCACTACCAATAAAATAAAGCAAGGGTCATGGAATAACTTCAGGGGATCTTTCCAACCCAGGGATCAAACCTGCACCTCTTATGTCCCTTACATTGGCAGGAGGGTTCCTTACCACTAGCACCAACTGAGAAGCCCTAAGTATAAAGTCAGGAGAAGAAAAAAAACTGTCATAGATCTTGAGACACAGAAAAGAGTAAATGTAGAAAATCCAGAAAAATTGACATAATCTTTTGAAATTATCTATTTAGGCAAGGTAACTGGATAAGAAACTATATTCCCATGTAACAGCAGCAGTTAGAAAATAAAAACACTATTTAAGGTAGAATTAAAACCAATTCTTAGGTGGGGAAAATCTAACATAAGTGAAAGACATAAGGAAAATATAAAACTTACCAAGTCATTAAAGACCTAACTGAAGCAGAAAGCAATTTCATATTCATAGATTAAAAGATTCAATATTATAAAGACTGTACTAATGAATAGTGCAGGGAACTCCGCTCAGTGTTATGTGGCAACCTGAATGGGAGGAGAGTTTGAGGGAGAATGGATACATGTATTTACATGGCTGAGTCCTCAGTTGCCCACCTGAAACTATCTCAATATTGGTAATCGACTATACTCTAATCAAAATTAAAAGTTTAAAAAAATAAAATGCTTTAGGATGAAAAAAATAAAATATAAAGATGCCGATTCTCCCACAATTGCCTAATAAAATGTAATGCAATCCAAATGAAAATCATGTCAGGGCATTTATTTTTCTTGCAACAAACTGAATCACAAAAGTTTGACTGACATGATAAACTAAGCTTTAAGAAAAAGCAAAAGAACAAGAAATATCCAAGGCACTCTTGAAGAGTGAAACAGAAGGACTTGTTTTAGTAAACATCAAGATTCCTTATTAAAAGAAAAAAAAAAAAAAAGACTCCTTATAGTGATTTGGAGATAAAGACAGTGTGGCTTTTGCCCAGACGGAGAAGCAAAACAATGAAACAAAAGAGAGATCCAGATAGACAAGACAATGGGAGGCAAATAGAGATCTAGAAGCAGAACCTCATGCATGTGTGAAGATGTGCTATGATGTATCAGAAGGAAAAAAGCCTTCTTTAATGGTGCTGGGACAACTGGGGATCTGTAGGAAAATAAAACAGACAAACAAAAAGAAAAACTGGACCCCTACTTCGTACAAAAATCAACTTCTGAAATTAAAGACCTAACTGTGATGGACAAAATCAATAATACAGGAAGATGTCTTCATAATCTAGGAGTAGAAAAAGACTCTTTAAACAAGACACAAAACCAAACCTAAAGCAAAGATTGATAAATTCAACTTTTAAAAACTGAAATGTGGAGTTCCCTGGTGGCCTAGTGGTTAGAATTCTAGGGTTTCACTGCCTTGGCCTGGGTTCAATCTCTGATCAGGAAACTAATAATCCACAAATTGCGTGGCATAGGCCCCCACCTCCCCAAAAAGTGAAATTTATTTGTCATCAAAAACTTATGGGGAGAATAAAAAGTCAAAGTGTGGAAGAAGATATTTAAAACACATATAAATGACATAAGACCTATATTCAAAATATATAAAGTACTTCTACAAATCAAAAAGACAACACAATAGACAAAAGATGGAAACCAGCAGGCACCTCAAAGAAAATGAAATCCAAATGACAAACATTTGAAAATGTGTTCAACCTCTTCAGAAGTGGCAATTAATATCACAATAACATGCCATTTTATTAATAAGCTAAAAATTTAAAGTCAGGCTATAAGAACTGGCAGAGTTGATGAGTTGTGATTGAATGTATTTGCTAATTCATGGCTAGTGGGTATAAAAACTGGTAAAATCACCATGGAAAAGTTTCCCCTTTCTCATAAAATTGAAGGTATGTTAAATACCAGCAGCACATTCCTAGATATACCCTCAAGTAGGATTTCTCAAAGTTTTTTGGTGTCAGGTACCTTCACACTCTTAAAAATTATAAAGGTCTCAAAGAGCTTTTATTTAAAAAGTATTCTATCAATATTAACCATAGCCATAGTGAGAAATTGTATTTATTAACAATAGACTATGACGTTAAAATATTTTCATTCACATTATCTATATTTTCCAAGAGGATTAATATTAAATGTGGCCCTGTTTTCCATTATCACAAATTTTTAACGTTTGGCTTAACAAAAGACAGCTGGATTCTCATATCTGCTTCTGCATTCAGTCTCTTGCAATAAGAAATTTTGGCTGAAGTACACAAAGAAAATCCAGTCTCATACAGATATATGGTTGAGGAAGAAAGTACTTGTGATAACTTTTTCATATAATCATGGGTATTAATCTCTGAGACTCCTCTAAAACTTGACAACTGCTGGTCCCTTACAGCTTAGCTGCACTGCAGAATCTGAAACCCCATCAATGAGGTTTTTATACTCTGTTAATTTCTTAAAATCCAATGGTCTCAGTCAGAGTTCAATTGAGAAGAAACAGAACCAGGAGAAATATATATAACATTTACAGATTTATTAGAAAAAAATTGCCCAAAGCATCTGTGGAGGCTGGCTAAGCAAAGTCCAAAATCTGTAGGATAAGCACCAAGAAACAGAAGGTCACAAGCAGGCTGGACCAGGAGACGTGAGCTGCTTCCCCAACTGACTCAGGAAGGGAGAGACGGAGCAAGAGATGAGTGCATGTGAGCAGCCAGACCTACACGGATGTCCTGAGGTCAGGCTCATCCACAATAATCTCCCTCTGGATAACTTCAAATCAACCAATCAGGGACTTTAACCACATCTGCAAAATTCCTTCAAACCCAGATGAGTGTGTGATTGAAGGACTAGAAGAAGGCGTGTGCATACCACAAATGACCACTGCCTCCCAAAGTCCTCTAAGGTTCACAAGAGAATGCCCTTGCAGTCCAAAACCAAAGGAAAACGGAAAATGGAATTCTACAGATCTCAGTAGCCAAACTGACACATCAAAAATCCTATCTTGTACTTGGAAGAATTTTTTTTTAATGTACTTCAGGGATTTTGAGGTTTTGTTTGTCTGTTTTTTAATTTTCTGGCTGCAGCAAGCAGGATTCAGTTCAGTGACCAGGGATCAAACCTGTGCCCACTGCAGGGGAAGCTTGGAGTCAACCACTGGGCTACCAAGGAAATCCTGTACTTTGAATGAATCTTTACTCATACATAAATTTGTAATACCATGGAACTCTCATTTGGAAAAATACTGGTTGTCTGAGTTATACAGATCTTTCAAAGGGTAACTCCTTTTAAAACTACCAATATCATTAAAATATTGGTAACCACCAATATAATACAAAATAAGATCTCTTTAATAGGAGGAAAGGGTGGGGGAGACAAATTTTCCAAAAATTCCAATTTTCACTTGAGAGCTAGAATTTTATCACTGCCAATAAATATAGTCCATTGTTTTACTTGAAGTGACAGGCTTATTTCATTCATTTTCAAAAAAAAAAAAAGTTTGAACAACTTTGTTCTTTCAAGGAACAATGGCACCAGGTAGAAAAAGTAGCCAGTTGAGTTCACCACACAGAAACAATCATGCGACTGCTTTTCCTTGAGACAACCATAGCACTTCAGTTCAGATCAGATCAGATCAGATCAGTCGCTCAGTCATGTCCGACTCTTTGCGACCCCATGAACTGCAGCACGCCAGGCCTCCCTGTCCATCACCAACTCCCAGAGGTCACTCAGACTCACATCCATCGAGTCAGTGATGCCATCCAGCCATCTCATCCTCTGTCATCCCCTTCTCCTCCTGCCCCCAATCCCTCCCAGCATCAGAGTCTTCTCCAATGAGTCAACTCTTCCCATGAGGTGGCCAAAATACTGGAGTTTCAGCTTTAGCATCATTCCTTCCAAAGAAATCCCAGGGCTGATCTCCTTCAGAATGGACTGGTTGGATCTCCTTGCAGTCCAAGGGACTCTCAAGAGTCTTCTCCAACACCACACTTCAAAAGCATCAATTCTTCGGCGCTCAGCCTTCTTCACAGTCCAGCTCTCACATCCATACATGACCACAGGAAAGACCATAGCCTTAACTAGGCGAACCTTTGTTTGGCAAAGTGATGTCTCCGCTTTTGAATATGCTATCTAGGTTGGTCATAACTTTCCTTCCAAGGAGTAAGCGCTTCAGTTCAACTTCATGTGAAATGGATGTTTTCTCACACAGGATAAAATGTTTATGTAAGAGTCAAGATTTAATAGACTCAATCATTATTACACTTCATTAAGTAAAGCTGATGTTCTTTTTATACTGTAATGCACGGCAATAAACAATACAATGACTAACAGAGGTTGGGTGGCAAAGCGTTATCTGGTACAAATGTCAACACAATGAGGAAGAAAAATAATACTTTGGTATTACTGTGAAGAGTTTTACCTTAGGCAATCTCTTCAAAGGGCAGCCTAGAGGGTCTAGGGACCACACTTCAAGAACTGCTGATTTAAAAAAGCATGTAAACAAGTACACCAACATACTGTGTATAAGAATGCTCATAGAGGGAAACTAAACAAGTGCCAAGTCAGCAGCAGACTGAATATATTCACATAATATAACACTACTACTATAAAGAACATACGATGTGGTACCTACCGCCCTGAGACTTGGATAACACAGGTCTCTGCCCTGAGTTTCACACTTTTGAGGGCCTCTCACCTCTGTCTTCCCCCAGCTGTGACCTCCTTGGAGCAAGTAGTTGACTGGACCCTTTTCTAGACAGACTCCAAATACTCAGTTCTAGGGATTCCCTGAATTCCCTGCCCAAATGGCCCTTATCCTATTTTCAGGGTCTGAACCGGTCTCCTGATCTCTTAAGAGCAGAGAGGATCACAGAGAGGGTGCTTGCATCTAAGTCCAAGGGATGGCCAAGGGTCATCTGTTTGCAGGTGGGGTGGGCATCTACGTGCATGTGCAAAAGGCCCCTTGTGGTACAGGATGAGTCAGGATTGAAAGAAACAGAAAGGGTGAACTATGGGATGTCTCTGTTTTTACTTTTGTCCCAGATCCCACGGACATTAGGATTGGTCCTGGATGGATAGATCTCACATAATATTGAGCTCAAATAATAGATACGTGTGCACGTGCACACACACACAATGTATATGTTTATATAATTCCACTTACATAGAGTTCAAAAAGAGGCAAAACTGTAGTGTTAGAGGTACACATAACCCAAAGTGAAAAGCAAAGAAAAATCATCATAAAAGTAAGAATAACAAGTGCCAGAAAATACAGGATTTATGACATAGCAGGGGCACAAAGAAGGCTTCTGGGATACTCAGGCTGTCCATTTCTTTGCCTGGATGGTAGCTATTTGGGCATTCCTTTATAAGCATTCATTAAATAGTATGTTGTCCACTTTTTCAAATTATGCTTTATCTCACTAAATATTTATCTTAACCTGAAAATGAAGTATGTGTTGTAAAATTTTCTTTCATCTAGGTTCCCTACTCACACTTCCATTTCTCTCCTTCACTATGTGAAAGTGTCACTATTTATGGTCAGGAAGATCTACTGGAGAAGAGATAGGCTACCCACTCCAGTATTCTTGGGCTTCCCTTGTGGCTCAACTGGTAAAGAATCTGCCTGCAATGCGGAAGACCTGGGTTCAATCCCTGGGTTGGGAAGATCCCTTGGACAAGGGCAAAAGTACTCACTCCAGTATTCTGGCCTAGAGAAGTCACTGTACAGTCCATGGGGTTGCAAAGAGTCAGATATGACTGAGCAACTTTCACTTTCACTTTTCACTTTTTTATCAAAAAGTACGTTTGAAATCAACAAAACCACATGTAGTTTTACCTCTAAAAACAAACAAACAAAAAAAATGGGGCTGATTAGTGGAGGAGAAAGATGTCCAAGGAGACTATATGCACGTTAATTTGTGGGTCAAAATAATATGACTCTAGACAGGATCTGAACCCAGAATGTTTAACTCCAGAATCTGAATAATTACATTTTTCTCACTTAAAACAATTAGAAGAGCTGACCTATATAAGGTACCCAGTAGAGGGCATATTGCAGGATTTCAATAAACAAATGTAGTTATTTTATCAATTTCAATATGAATATTTACTATTTCCATCTTTCAGCCCCTTCAATAATAGGCCACTGCTTTATTCTTGAACTCCAATATTCTAGGAAAGATATCCAATACATTAAAAATGAGTGACAGCAGTCTGCAACGCTCCTCTGTACATGGGATTTCCCAGATAAGAATACTGGAGTGGGTTGCCCTTTCCTTCTCCAGGGGATCTTCCCTACCCAGAGATTGAATCTAGGTCTCCTGTATTGCAGGCAGATTCTTCACCACTGAGCCACCGGGGAAGCCACCCAGGGAACAGAGAATATATTGTATATTTGGCTAAGTGTGTATCTTAAGGACCACAGAAAGCATCTTCTATTTAATATTTAATGCTTATAATTATTCCATTCATGCTTGAAGGCTGACATTTGATTAAATGTCCCTTAACATGCATAACAATTTATTGCTGTCATAAAACCATGCAGTTAGCATTAAAATATAAATATAATACTGTACCTAATGATCCATTGTCAATCATTAGAAGATCTAAGAGCAGTGACTTAGTGAGATATTAACAATACAGGCTTTTTGATTGCTAATTTTCTTGCCAACTGTCCTTCCCATTTGCTCCAAATAATTTTCTGATAATACTGTAAGCCAATGTTACAAGTTTCCTGTGCAAAACATTATATTTCTATTCTCTACACCCTAGAGTGTGCTTACCACCTACATGATTTTTCAATTGACATTTTAAAAATTCAAGATAATCTGAAAAATTAGTTAAGACTCACCTTCAATTCAACTGTTTATATAGACACTTATGATTGCCTCTAGTTAATACGGTAAAGACCATGCTGCCTTAGAGCTCTTTGAGCAGGGGAAGCTACTTAGTAACCACAGTGAAGACCAATATGTCACCATCATTAATTTCCAAGTACTTACTTCCACAGCATAATGGAAAGCTGATGAACCCGGATGCAGTGAGAGGTTCTGAAGAGGTTTGATGCGTGGTTTCTCCCATCCAAGCTCCAAGGACCACTCCACTGTTAACATGTGATCTGTAAAAACCGTTCCAAAAACCAGAGTACTGGAGTCTGGTTTTTCCTTTAAAACGGTGGCTCGTGTGATTATTAGATCTTCAGCCTGGGGAAGAAAGTCAGCACCATTAAAAGAAAAGTAACTGAACATCCACTAGCTAGAAGAGCTGCTGCTGCTGCTAAGTCGCTCCAATTGTGTCCGACTCCGTGTGACCCCATAGACGGCAGCCAACCAGGCTCCCCTGTCCCTGGGATTCTCCAGGCAAGAACACTGGAGTAGGTTGCCATTTCCTTCTCCAATGCATAAAAGTGAAAAGTGAAAGTGAAGTCGCTCAGTCGTGTTTGACTCTTAGTGACCCCATGGACTGCAGCCTACCAGGCTCCTCCGTCCATGGGATTTTCCGGCAAGAGTACTGGAGTGGGGTGCCATTGCCTTCTCTGAGCTAGAGGAAGCACAGAGAAAAAGACAGAATTTAAGTCACTGGCCATTAAAAAGTGAAATCATTTAACTTTTAAATGTTGGCAACTAACTCAGAAACTTAACAACACTGGGTGAGCCAAGCAAAACCATGCCTCCATTCAGAATCTGTTGTTTCATATCTCTGCAATGTAGGGAATTCCCTGGCAGTCCAGAGGTTAGGTTGGGAGCTAAGATCCCAGAAGCTGCAAGGTGCAACCAAAAAAAAAAAAAAAAAAATTCTTTGTAATGTATACTACCAAACAAATATCAGAACTAAAATTTTCCAGTGACGTTTAGAAACTGGGACAAAATAGTAGATGGAGTCAAATCATGCTAAAAGACGAACATATCTTTTCTTCATTTCCATCATTAGACCCATGTAGAACATTCAGGAAAGAAGAAAGGCAGGTCTTATAATCAAAACAGCAGCACTCACAATGACTTATTAAACTAAAAAGTATGTCACTAAGAATTGAATCTCTTGGGATGGTTGTACTCCGGCTCCCCCAAAGAATTCTTGGCAGCAGCTTCCAAAACCCTCTGGGTACATGGTAGGAGGCAGGCAGCAGAGTGAAGCAAATGTTTTCCTCGTTGAAAACAGAAGTAGAGATTGAACACTAAGATATAAATCCTCTATTCTGTGTTGAGGAAACAGTGAACAAAGGACCCCTTATTCAAAGAAAGATAAATAAGAGTAATAGGAAACAACTTCACACAGCCCCATTGCACCAGCTCTCCACAGCCGGCTTGCCCGTTACAAACGACCACCACATACACATCCGGATCACAGACAATAGCATCACTAACTTTACAATAACTGTAGAGCAGCTGACACAAACCACAGGGGAAGGCGCACTCAGACTACTCAAACACAAAACGAACCAAGGACAAGTTCAGGCTGTGATCAGGCTGTGAGGAAGGTCAGACTTCATTTCTTTCAATACACAAAGTAGTCATTTCCCCACTCCCACAAAGCAAATACAGAACTTCAGAACTTTGTATCATCACCTCTTATCATTATTTTTTGAATGACCTAGTTGTATCTGGTTAATTCACTGCTTTACAGCCACCTTTGTGGTTTGATATATTATGAATCAGTTAATTTTAGAATAATATTTAGGTCCAAAATGTTATTTATTTTAAAACAACCAGAAAGCTTCCATTACAATGAAGCATAAAGGATAACATGTGTGCGTGCTAAATCGCTTCAGTGAGTCCGACTCTTTGCGACCCTATGGACTGTAGCCCGCCAGGCAGTCTCATTCACTTCCATAGCTTCAGTTATCATCTGTGGTGGTGGTGGTTTGGTCGCTAAGTTGTCTTGCGACTCCGTGGACTGTAGCCTGCCGGCTCCTCTGTCCGTGGGAGTCTCCAGGCAAAAACACTGGAGTGGGTTGCCATGCCCTCCTGCAGGGGATCTTCCTGACCCAGGGATCGAACCCATGTCTTCTGTATAGCAGGCAGATTCTTTACCACTCCAACATATGTACACCATGGCTAATTCATGTTGATGTATGGCAAAAATCAAACCAATATGTAAACCAATCATTCTTCAATTAAAAAGAAATTAAAAAAAAAAGAAGTTTGCCAGTCTATTGAGACTATTTGGATAAGAACTCTAGCTAGAGTACTTGCAGTTAAATGTCCAGCCCCAGCATGGTGCCAGGCACACACAACAGTAAAGGTTTTCTTAGATACTGAAAATAACATTTGGTTAATTTCAGCTGCACTCGATAATGAATGACAGACTCATTCCCAGAAGATGGTCAGGATTTAAAGTGAGTGAAATCCTAACATACACTTTTTATTACATGAATGGTTTCACAGTATTCTTTTACAATGAAGCACTTGTGCTTTCGCTTTGGTTAGTTTTTTTTTTTTCCAGTGGCTTGGGGGATCCTGGGCTAAGAAAAATCTGGAACTACAGCAATACAAGAAGACAAACTCAATACAAATTTTCACTTATTAACACCATTAACAAAAGTTCCTTAATAACAGGGGAAAGTAGTAAGATACACAACAAAAACAGAAAGATGAAAGTAGATGAAAATGGGGTGGAGATACTGTGAGTAGAAGGGGTGAGGTTTTAATCCATGAATTCGGGATACATCTTAAATACTTCCAAGGCAACAGACATTGGCTTTTTTTTTTTTTTTTTTTCCAAAGGCAAAACCAATGATTTCCATGGTTCTTCAAAAGTAAAATGACTAAATTCTAAATTGTGTGGTTTTAATAAAGCAATTTAATTTAAAAAAAAAAAAAAAAAAAAATGAAGTTTGACTTCCCATCTGCTATTTCTAATATTAGGTAGTCAATTCTATCATTAGTTAATCAACAAGAACCCAATGACACAGGGTCTTTCTACCTTTTGAGATTTCTAGGTTTTCCAGTAACTCTACCTGCCATGAAACCAACAGGCAATGGAATATATACAACTTTATTCCAATAACCTGCAATGCGGGAGACCAAGGCTGATTCCTGGTCGGAATGATCCCCTGGAGAAGGGAATGGCTACCCACTCCTGTAGTCTTGCCTGGAGAATTCCACGAATAGAGGAGCTTGGTGGGCTACAGTCCATCGGGTCACACATCGGGTCGCAAAGAGTTGGACAAGACTGGGCAAGTAACACTACCATTAGTATTTCAACAACAATCTGCATAGAAACTTTTAAAAACAAGACTATGGCTTTGCCTCATATCAAACTGTAGGGTGACTTCTTTTCCTTCCCTTACTCGTTTCTTCCTCATCTGCTTTATTATTCTTAGTATTTTGCCTTTTTATTCACTCAGTGAGCACTGTACCAGGACAGCAGCTCAGGCACTGCACTAAGCAAGCACAGGAGATACCAAGACGCAAGGGTCAGTCTTCCTTCTCTGCCACGCTCCAGTCAAGGACAAGTGGAAGCCACTGTGAGCAAGTGTTACTCATTCAGTTTCCAAGGTTGTTACCCAAAATCATACTCCTGCCCCTCTGTCACACAGAAACCAAGAGAAACTTATCTAAGTTTCAGGAGGGAGCTACGAAGAGGGAAAAAAGCAGAACTGGTTAAAACTCACCAGGACCAAGATGGCAGAAAATTTGACTTCCACTAGACCTTGGGCCTCACTGTACATCACTGTAACACATTAGCTAAATGACACAGCCCCCAGCACCATGACAGCTGACAACTGCCACGACAACAGCCGGAAAAGCCACACATAGGAACTGAAACGCAGAGCTGTATCAGTTCCGGGCCCAAACCACACTCCTGTTCTCAGATAACTCGTGGATATTATAAATCCCACAGTTTCCAGGTTCCTCCCTTATACTGCAATCCTCTTACACATTTGGTGTCTTTGCCTGACTGGGGTTGAAAAGTTCATTTGCGAGGGTTCCCACTTCACCACTGAATAAAGCTTGTGCTGTTCCAGTCTCAGCTTCAGTTTTGTTATTGGCTGCACAAACCAGAAAAAGAACCTCCCTGGCAGACACAGGGGTCTTAGCTCAGAGTAGAACCCTAGCATAGGTCCATTCAACCAATTTAGCACCAAATTAACCTAACAATTTTTGAGCTACTATGTACCCGTATTATGCGAGGCACAAAGACACTAAAGGCATGAAACAAGTCCTCTCCTCTTAGTGAGGGCAGAAAACAGTAGAAAGACTAAGTGGTTTGGGCCAGGGGGATGTGCCAGCCTTGACAGGAAGGGGTTTGGGGGAGAATGGACACACGTATATGTATGACTGAGTCCTGCTATTCACCTGAAACTATCACAGTATTGTTAATCGGCTATACTCAAACACAAAATGTTTTTGGTATTAAAAAAATTAAATTAAATTAAATTAAAAGATTTTTAACATAAATAAAAAGAAGGCAGGCATATTATGATTATAGATAACAAATACCTGAAAAATTCAGAGCTGGCCTAATTACCTTGTGGAGTTCTTCTACTGTTTTTTTAAAATTCCTTCACAAATGGCACTTTTTTTTTCTCATTATAAATGCAGTATCTGTTACTTATCAAATATTTGTAAAAGACTAAAGAATTATGAAGAAAAAAAATAAAATCAATCACAATCACAAAAGCAAACAAAAAAGAATAAGGAGATAAACAGATGTCAAGAAGTGATCAGTGCTATGAAAAAAATGAAAGTTTAAAGGGATAGAGTGGGAAAGAGAATGCTTATTTTAGATGAAAGACTTAGGGAAGGCCTCCCAGATGAGGTGACATTTGAGCAGAGACTTGAATGAAGACAGTAGGTCATGTAGAGATTTAGGGGCAAAGTATTTCAGGCAGAGGAAACAAGTGCTAAGGCCCTGAGGTGGGAACTCACTTGGTGGGTACAGGAAACAGCAAAGAGTCAGTGTGACAGGGATACAGGGGAAATGAACTGACAGGAAAATCTTAGAAGCTCTGTGACTGCTGGCGTAGGGAAAAGGAGGGGCCAAGAGAACCAATTATCCCATTGTGTGTGTGTGTGCGTGTGTGTGTGTCTCTGTGTGTGTGTGTTTGTGTGTGTCTGTGTGTGTGTGTGTGTCTGTGTGTGTGTTTGTGTATCCTGTCATACCAGTCATGTCCAACTCTTAGTGACCCTACAGACTGTAGCCCACCAGGCTCCTCTGTCCATGGGATTCTCCAGACAAGGATACTGGAGTTAGTTGCCATGCCCTCCTCCAGGGGATCTTCCTAAAAGATCAAAGCCATGTCTCTAGCCATGTCTCCTGCATTGGCAGGCAGGTTCTTTTACCACTAGCAACCTGGGAAGCCCACCCCATTGTATACTGATTGACATTTCAGTTCTCCATGTACTCTGCCTCTATGCAACCAAGATTGTACCCCATCTTTCTTATTTCCCCAGGACCTTTACCACAGACATTGCCAGCGGTTAGAGGTAACCCAAGTTTCTTTCTCCATTCCTGGTAATCTGTAGGAGCCATTAAGGCATGGCTACCATGTTTTAATTTGCTTCTGTTTTTATGAAGCATGAAGGAGCAAAGTTGAAAGGAGGAGAGTTTCATCGGTAAAATAAGAGAATCTGGGTGATGTGGAACTTTTTCTTTGAGCCTCTACACTTCCCCCTTGGCATCAGAGAGTCTCAATCCTGAAAAAACATTGGACTTAATTGCAGAAGTTTTTAAAAACACGAAGCTGGACACCATTCTAAAATCCCAGAGGGATGGAGCAGGACTGTGCTTGTTTGTTTAAGTTATCCAAGTGGATTCTAACTGTAGTCAGGGCTGAGAAACATACCATATCATTTCTCCTGAAAATTTCATCAACTTAAACAGCAATGGTTCCCAGCATCGGCTACTGAGCTGATTTACCTGGGAGGATTTCTTTTATTTTTTTAAGAAAAATATCAATGCCCATGCCCTACCCTAAGATCAGTGAAAAAGAGACTCAAGAGTGGGGCTCCACATCAGTTTCAGTGTAAACTTTTCAGTTTAAAACTCTCCAGGACAGGTTAGTGCACGGGAAGGGCTAAGAACCAGCAACGGAGATTCAGATCTAACAGATCTGTGAATTCTTACTGAAAGCAACGTACTCTCTCACAATCATAGGAACTTGGTCATCTCAAAGTGAATATGTCCAAAATGGAACACATATTTCCTTCAAAATTGGGTACCTATGTCTGACATTCATATTGCTTTCTACTTCCTGACTTCTCAATCATTAATTTATTCAAAAAAATCTACTAAAAGAAGGAAAGAAAAATGAAAAGTAAAAATCTCTAACCTTGACCTGGCAATCACATTTACACTTTCCAGAGATGACCTCTGCTACCAAATTCACTGTGTGCATGCTAAGTCGCTTCAGTCGTGTCCGACTCTGCAGCCCCATGGACTGCAGCCCACCAGGCTTCTCTGTCCATGGAATTCTCTAGGCAAGAATACTGGAGCAGGTTGTCATCTCTTCCTCCAGGAGATCTTTCCAATCCAGGGATGGAATCTGCATCTCCTGCACTGGCAGGCAAATTCTTTACCACTAGTATCACCTGGGAAGCCCAAGGATCTAATCAAAGTCCAAAGAAAGGGGAGGAAAAGGACAATACCAGACAAATCTGTACCCTTTGCTCGCAAAAGCAAAATTTTCTCAGAAATTCCCTTATGCCTTATTGGTTAGAAAGGTATCACACTGATATCTTTAGCTGCAGGGGAGGTTGAAATGCAGGTTTGTCATTCAGGGTTGGTCAGAGAACTGCAAACAAAACCAGAGTTCTGTTAATAAGGAATATGTCTGGGGCTGTACATGAGGCTTCCCATGTGGCTCAGTGGAATCTGTTGCCAATGCAGGAGACACAGAGAAACATGAGACACAGGTTCGATCCTTGGCTCAAAAAGATCCTCTGGTGGAGGGCATGTCAATCCACTCCAATATTCTTGCCTGGAAAATCCCATGGACAGAGAAGCCTGGCAGGCTAGTGTCCACGGGGTCACGAAAGAGTCAGAAACAATTTAGCAACTGAGCACATCTAGGGCTGTATTGGGTGTACACATTAGCCCAGCACACAGTGCCTCAGCACTTAGGAATTCTTGTTTATACGCCTTTGTCTAACATGGGAACAGACAGAAGGACTAAAACTCGGCTGCAGATACCTTCCCACTCTCACCTCTTTTTTTCCATTATTTCTTCCACATGTAAAATTGAACATAAGGCACCTCCAGCTTATCGCAACTCCCTCCCTTCTTCCTCCAGCAGTAAGTGTGGAAACCAGAACCCCTACCCAACCCAGTAGTCTGGGGTGTCTTCAGCTTTCCAGCCACCAATCACTTGCCTTACTTATTACTCATGCAACCCTTCAGTATAGACAGCTCACTCTCTCAAGCACTTCAGATCAGATCAGATCAGTGGTTCAGTCGTGTCCGACTCTTTGTGACCCCATGAACCGCAGCACACCAGGCCTCCCTGTCCATCACCAACTCCCAGAGGTCACGCAGACTCACATCCATCGAGTCAGTGATGCCATCCAGCCATCTCATCCTCTGTCGTCCCCTTCTCCTGCCCCCAATCCTCCCAGCATCAGAGTCTTCTCCAATGAGTCAACTCTTCGCATGAGGTGGCCAAAATACTGGAGTTTCAGCTTTAGCATCATTCCTTCCAAAGAAATCCCAGGGCTGATCTCCTTCAGAATGGACTGGTTGGATCTCCTTGCAGTCCAAGGGACTCTCAAGAGTCTTCTCCAACACCACACTTCAAAAGCATCAATTCTTCGGCGCTCAGCCTTCTTCACAGTCCAGCTCTCACATCCATACATGACCACAGGAAAGACCATAGCCTTGACTAGGTGAACCTTTGTTGGCAAAGTAATGTCTCTGCTTTTGAATATGCTATCTAGGTTGGTCATAACTTTCCTTCCAAGGAGTAAGCGTCTTTTAATTTCATGGCTGCAGTCGCCATCTGCAGTGATTTTGGAGCCCAGAAAAATAAAGTCTGACACTGTTTCCACTGTTTCCCCATCTATTTCCCATGTAGTGATGGGACCAGATGCCATGATATTTGTTTTCTGAATATTGAGCTTTAAGCCAACCTTTTCACTCTCCACTTTCACTTTCATCAAGAGGCTTTTGAGTTCCTCTTCACTTTCTGCCATAAGGGTGGTGTCATCTGCATATCTGAGGTTATTGATATTTCTCCCAGCAATCTTGATTCCAACTTGTGTTTCTTCCAGCCCAGCGTTTCTCATGATGTACTCTGCATATAAGTTAAATAAACAGGGTGACAATATACAGCCTTGACATACTCCTTTTCCTATTTGGAAACAGTCTGTTGTTCCATGAGCAGTTCTAACTGTTGCTTCCTGACCTGCATACAGATTTCTCAAGAGGCAGATCAGGTGGTCTGGTATTCCCATCTCTTTCAGAATTTTCCACAGTTTATTGTGATCCATACAATCAAAGGCTTTGGCAAGCAGAAATAGATGTTTTTTTGGAACTCTCTTGCTTTTTCCATGATCCAGCGGATGTTGGCAATTTGATCTCTGGTTCCTCTGCCTTTTCAAAAACCAGCTTGAACATCAGGAAGTTCATGGTTCACATATTGCTGAAGCCTGGCTTGGAGAATTTTGAGCATTACTTTACTCGCGTGTGAGATGAGTGCAATTGTTCAGTAGTTTGAGCATTCTTTGGCATTGCCTTTCTTTGGGATCGGAATGAAAACTGACCTTTTCCAATCTTGTGAGTTTTCTTCTATAAAGTCCCTTGGATTGATTTAAACAATTGGGAAAGAGAGTCATTTCTCTTGATCATACTGGCCTCTCATTTAGCACAGTATCATATCAAATTGTTTGACTAATTCTGTTCTAAACCTCACTAAACCTGGATTGATCTTCATGGTTTTGGATATCTCAACATAATACACTGCTATAGGAAAAACAAAACGGAAAACAAAAACCTGTACTCACTATAAATGATAAAAGACCTTTCTGCTGTCATGATTTCAAACCCTTACAGAGTTAACTTGAATAATAATCTGGGCCTAGAATATACTTTTCTGAATCCTCTCTTCAAAATACTTCTAAGACCACCTATAATGGGTAGGACTCGCTGTTAATGGCAAAGTCTTTTTTTGTTTTTAAGTTCAACTAGTGCTCCTGTCCCGGGCCACAAAAACCCAATAATTTGCTAATACTAGTTAAGTTGCTTGAAATAAAAAATAAATGTTTATATTGCTAGGTATTAGTTTCCTTTCAGTAAACTACTACATCTTCTTGTAAGAAATGTAATTTGTTAATGAAGTGAATTGCAACCCTCTAACATTCTGATTTGTACACGAAGATTGCCCCCACATGCAGCTTTGTAAAATAGCACACTAACAGGTACCTTCAGAATTTCATCAAGAACTCCAATTTTCCTTTATTGACAAAAATTCCTGCAATTCTGGAAACTAAAAATAACAGCTGTTAACGTGAATGCAAAAAGAAATTACCTAAGAAAACTAAATATAAACAATGAGGTGATACAGTTGAATGAAATTCAAAATTAAGCAAGCAATATGCAGGTGTGTGACTGGTTTGAGTAGATGTGAAGTACAGTTCAAAGAGGAAAAAAGCACTCATGTAAAAGAAACATTTTCTGCACAATTTTTATCAGGGTTCTTTAGAAGCCATCTTTTTCCTACAGTTCCTTTCTAAAGATGGGTAAAATAACAATATTTGTAACATGTTATTTCCTCCTTCATGATTACTCTGTCTCTTCCTAATGCTCCAATTTTCTCCAGTGATTTCAAAGTCAGGATGTCTCATAACATACGCTTGTGGAAAAATTTGGAAGCCACAATGACTGGTCTGTGAAACAACATGAAATATGACAAAAATAGGGCATATTAAAAAACAACCATTTCTTGACACAAAATGTGTGGTTGGGGAACCATTTGCTCTGAGATGGAGAAGCATGCACCAGGCCAGTGCAACGAGGTTAAGAGCCCCTGAGGGCTATTATTAGCTCTGAATTCAAGCAACATCCAATTGCCATCAGTACTTCTCTGAGTTGGCACTTAAACTTTCAAAGGCTATCTCTGGATTACAACTGTCAGGACTTCCCAGGCAAGAATACTGGAATGTGTTGCCATTTCCTCCTCCAGGGGATCTTCCCGATCCAGGTATCAAACCTGTGTCATTTGTGTCTCCTGCATTGGCAGGCAGATTCTTTACCACTGTGCCACCTGGGAAGCCTTTAGAAATTGCATAACTTTAAAACAAGTGCATCTGTCTTGCTCTAATTGAAAAGCCATGGGTGCTACATTTGTTATCATTTAGAGACATTTTTTAAAAATCTAATAAGGAAGTTGTACAAATGAGAGAGTTAGGGCTGTGGAGAGAATTTGGGCTGTGGAAGCAGAGGGAAGGGGAAGAAACAGACAGTTGATCTCCTTGAAACGAAGATAACCCTGGAGTCCACAGAAAGATTCCCTAGGATTTCCCAGTAATTAGGGACCTCATTACCAGACTCTCGGAAAATTACTGTATCTTACTTTAAAATTACTGTATCAACATGTATATGTATGAATGAGTCCTTTTGCAGTCCACCTGAAACTATCACAGCATTGGTAATCGGTTATACTCCAATGTAAAATAAAAAGTTAAAAAAAAAAAAAAAAGACTGTGTCAAAATGAGAGAAGGGATACAATACGAAAACTACCCAAGAGAGATCAAAAGGCAATTTAAAGTTATAAATGAGGTGATCAAGAAGGAAATAGAAAAAGTCCAAAGCCAACGTGGTTCTGTAAAATCCACCATTTTTTTGCCCCACAAATTACCAGTTTCATTTTTCATTTGCCTCATCACATTGCACTGTGAATTCAACCACAATTTCCACTGATGTTTTGATATGCAAATACATAAGCATAGAATATCAATGGGCTTCCCAGATAGCTCAGTTGGTAAATAATCCGTCTGCAATGCAGGAGACCCTGGTTGGATTCCTGGTTTGGGAAGATCCCCTGGAGAAGAGAAAGGCCACCCATTCCAGTATTCTGGCCTGGAGAATATCAATACACTCCCCTTAACTAAAATCTAAAGTATAGAAACTTAAATTAACAAAGAGAAGATTATTTACATGATGAATTAACCCTTCACTTTGCAAACAATTCTTCTATGTATAAAAGTATAAAAGCCTTTTGGGAAATTTTTTCATTAATCTATAGCCTTTGAGGAATTTACTATATAAGATGACCCTTAGAGATTATCAAGTAAGAATCCTTTTTATTTCATTCTTTCAAGGATCCATATCTCAATATCTAAGTCCCTAAAATGTATTCGAACTAAGTCTTCATAGACTAGCAGAGTATATCTATCTACTGTTGGGTTAGAGGACACTACCTTTAAAGGACAAGGAATAACATGAACAAATAAATTCACAAACGTTTTAGTAAGGAAATTACTATATCATATTTTGATTTTTAAAAAATCCTGGGAGTAGAGATCGTACATTAAATTTATCTTTGGATTCCTAATGCCTAGCACAGTCCCCGGCACATAGTAAGAGCTGGGTATGTGTGAAATTGATGAGCAAGTCTCTGAACCCTGCCAGGATGTGAGATCATTAGGACACTCTGTGCTATGGATGACAACTGACAGTGAATGACACAGGCAGAAGAGCAGAAGGAGGAAAAAAGAAAAGCCACTGAGGAAAAAATCTCCATGGCCTGGAGGAGTCGGGAAATAGGTGCAGATAATGAATTAGGAGAAAATGATAATAAACCTTACATTTATGCTCTTATGATTTTTAAAATACTTTACAAGATTCTTTCTCTCTTGCTTCTCACTCTTCCTCTGTGAAGTACAAGGTAATTTAATATATAAACCCCAGAATTTAGAGAGAAATGAAGGAAATACAACCTTTTTTTTTTTTTTTTTTACTGTAAAATGTTAGCTGCTGCTTAAAGAGAAAACAAATGAGTTTAGCTTTTTCCACAAATAGGGTGAAGAGTTAAAAGTATTATATAATCAGATAAACCTCAAGGTGAAAGTCACGAACTGGTTATTTTCCAAGAAAACTTTTATAATTCATGAAATACGCAATTAACTGCCTGGTAATTTTATACGACTGTCCTACACTGCTCCCCATACGACTTTTTCCCCAGAAGAGTGGAATTTAAAATGCATGGCAGCTTATTTAAATTATTGTATAAACCTGTGCGCAGAAAACTGCCCCAAATCTCAACAAGAAATGGCTGTATTCAATAGAACTGCTGTTTCACTTAGCCTCTGGCAAGTAACTTACCTTGAAAGTCTCCACCGGCTCTTTGGATCCGCCTTCTCCGGTACCTTCTGCGGAGCATCCATTATTGCAGTCCTTAAGGAAGAATTAAATCCATTAAGTAAAACCAGGTGTCTCACTGGGGTCTGGGGTAATCAATATCACTCACCATCACACCCTTTGCTGCTCTCGGGTCTGGTCCCCAAGCAAACAGGAAAAGGAGAATCAAACACCCAGTCACCAGCCCCAAAGGACAGCGTCCTGCGAGACCTGTCCTTCTCTTTCTGCCCTGTCGGAGGTCGCGGCTGTTTTTGTCCTCCACCGCTGGCTTCGAGCAGACTGATTAAATTCCAGGTTCACCCTGAAGCGCCAGGGTTCACCAGCAAAGAACAAGAAAGTAATTGTCTCCCTTTTATCCGAGGAAATAGTCTAGATTAGGGCTTAAAGCCATTAACACAGAAATCTCCTGGGCGCACTCAGCCTCGTGGTCTTGTCGATCACGGGCGCACAATAGCAAGCCTGGAAAAGCGATGGGGACCAGAGTGAACCATTTTCTCCACGGGTAGGGTCCTCCAATGCAGGCGCAAGGACACTCGTTAAGGACAGAACTCATGGAATGAGGGAGTAAAATTTTAAAAACACTTGAGGACGCAATGGAAACAGGTCGAACAGGAAAAGGTACTGACCTCCAAAAAAAAAAAAAAAAACACCTAATCTGCTACATCACTAGGGAAGAGAGGAAGAAAAGGATTCAGGGAGGCAAAAGGCTACGGGCAAAATATTTTGGGGGAGGCGAAGGCACGCAGGATGTGGCTGTCAGTTCTGGCAGCCCAGAAATTCCGTTCCCTCTGCTCCCCCCGCCCCCACCTCTTCCACCAAAGCGGATTCCATGGCGACCCTCACGTTCCGCGCGCCTCGCTCCGGAGCAGGTCACCGGCGGGACTTTTAGATCTGGCTGGCGGGGGCCTCTCCGAGGCGTTCGCAGACTGGGACTCTAGATTTGGGGCAGGGATGGGGAAAGAAGAGACTCCCGGATGGAGACAGAATGGTGGAGCAAGGCGAGGCAGGATGGTGCGAGAAACAGCAGCTGCGCGCCCGGCCAGGCCCGTGGACTTCCGAGAGCCTGGGGTCCGATGTGCCCCACCCCTATTCCTACTCCCACCCCCGCGAAAGCCTGTGGTCTGGGTACCTGAGGGACGAGGGCTGCGGCGGCAGGGGGCGGGCTGGCCATGGGGAGTCTTCCGGGGCGCGCGGCAGCGGAGAGCGGCGGCGACACGCTGCGCCCGGCTCCACGAGAAAGCAGGCGGAGCGGCCAAGCCCCAGCGCACGCACCGCGCGGAACCGGCCGCCAGCGCCCGGGTGCCCCGACCACCAGGCGCAGGGAACAGCGAAGCCCCTCCATCATCCCTGGGGGAGAAACTGATCCTCCAGACGGGAAACTCCAAGCCCTAGTCCCAGCCCCCAGGGCCCGAGAGTGCAGGAGCACCTTTCCGCGAGCAGGCACTGAGCAAGCATCCTTATTTACCAAACAAAGCCACGGTTCGCCTGGAAACGCCCCTCTGCCCGGGGGAAGTCACCTCTGGTAAATTAATTTTCTTTAGGACAGATTTTCCTTTGACAAATCCACAAAAGGCAGTTTCTGCTTCCCTCCGCCCCTCCTGCCCGGAGAGCTTATAACTGGGATTGCCAGTTGTGCCTAGGCGGTTATCTGCCACTGACGAAGGGAACATGAATCCAGGCTTTAGATTTCAACACCAACCAAGTCGGATTTGCAAACTTGGGGTGTTAAGGGGCTGCTAGGCTCACAGCCCCTAAGACCTTTTTTCTGCTCAAAGACCTCAAGGCCACTTACACCCACTTACCACCCCTCCACCCCCACCCATCGGTTTCAGGCAAAGTAGACCATGAGCTCCTAACCAAGCGGCTTTGACAGTTTTTTGCTGTAGGCCTGTGATAAAAACATTTAGAAACTGAGCTAGGAAAGTGACATCGGAAAAGGAAAAGGAAGAATGTAATGGCTATTGTCTGCTGTGTGCTCCTGGAGCAATGTCAGACTAAATTATGAGCTTTTCTGAGCTTTTAAAGGAATAGGAAGTGGTGACTTGTGCTGATTTGATCTTAGAAAGTGGGAGGGTCGTTAAACCCAGTCTGGTTTTAGAATTGATTTTATACAGCCCTAAAGTCAATATAGCTGTAATCTTATTGCCCAGAAATTGCATACACTTCTCCCTTCCTCTCTCCCCTCCTTACATGTCATAGAAAAGCCTCTTATGCTGGGGTGGAGCCCTAACAGGTCACATGTCACTGGCAACCAGTCTCTTATTAAACAGATGTAAAATTGAACAATTGAAAGAAAATACAGATTAAGTATACTCAAGTATACTTTTGAACAATTAAAAGAAAATATAGATTAAGTATACTCAAGAATATTTGTGAACTATTGAAAGAAAATACAAATTAAGTGTACTCCTACCCCAAGCATAAAAATAAGAAACGCTTAGTTGAAGAGTTTCAAACAACTTATTTGCATTCAAAAGTCTGGTTTAAATGTGTATGGGGATTCCCAGGTGTCTGAGCAGTAAAGAACTTGCCTGCCAATGCAGGAACCACAGGAGGCTGGGAGTCTCTTCCTGGGTCCAGAGATGGGGAAGATTCCCTGGAGAAGGAGATGGCAAGCACTCCAGTATCCTTGCCTGGAGAATTCCCATGGACAGAGGAGCCTGGCAGGCTACAGCCCATAGAATCATAAAGAGTTGGACACCACTGAGCAACTGAGCACAAATGTCTATACCTTACTATTCATTCAAAGCCTGTTATTATTTTATAGGTAGATACTAAACAGCTCCAATTTCCTTGCCATTTTAAGGAATGACCTGTAAGTGACCATTATGTGACCTGTAAACCCTCCCTTATTCAGCCAAGAAAGCCTGTATCATACATGAATGATGTTATTAAACAATTACTACAGGGCCCCCCTGACCTTTCCTCTTTCCTCCCCTTCAGAGCCAGACTCTTGTGGGAAAGCACCATCTGTATTAACTGCTGCTACTTCCTTCCCTTTCAAGTGACTATAATTTGACTTCTGTTCAATTATTTCACCTAAGCAAGGTTCCTAATAGCCTTCATTTTGCTCAACCCAATGGTTCTGCTTCATGAGCATTTTTATGGCTCCACCTATATGCTGATGACTCCTAAATACTATTTTTTTTTCAATCCGCTTCTCTTGTGAACAGTAATGTACTTATAATCAAAAGTCTAAAATATTCATTAAGTGTGTAACACTTATGCCTGCACTGGGCTAAGTGCTGGATATGCAGGGTGAGCACACCTCCATCCTGTTATCTAGCATGGTCTCCAGTCAGAAAAATGTTCAGATCAGATCAGATCAGTCGCTCAGTCGTGTCTGACTCTTTGCGACCCCATGAACTGCAGCACGCCAGGCCTCCCGGTCCATCACCAACTCCTGGAGGTCACCCAGACTCACATCCATAGAGTCAGTGATGCCATCCAGCCATCTCATCCTCTGTCGTACACTTCTCCTCCTGCCCCCAATCCCTCCCAGCATCAGAGTCTTCTCTCAATGAGTCAACTCTTCGCATGGGGTGGCCAAAATACTGGAGTTTCAGCTTAAGCATCATTCCTTCCAAAGAAATCCCAGGGCTAATCTCCTTCAGAATGGACTGGTTGGATCTCCTTGCAGTCCAACGGACTCTCAAGAGTCTTCTCCAACACCACAGTTCAAAAGCATCAATTCTTCGGTGCTCAGCCTTCTTCGCAGTCCAGCTCTCACATCCATACATGACCACAGGAAAGACCATAGCCTTGACTAGGTGAACCTTTGTTGGCAAAATGATGTCTCTGCTTTTGAATATGCTATCTAGGTTGGTCATAACTTTCCTTCCAAGGAGTAAGCGTCTTTTAATTTCATGGCTGCACTCGCCATCTGCAGTGATTTTGGAGCCCAGAAAAATAAAGTCTGACACTGTTTCCACTGTTTCCCCATCTATTTCCCATGTAGTGATGGGACCAGATGCCATGATCTTCGTTTTCTGAATGTTGAGCTCTAAGCCAACCTTTTCACTCTCCACTTTCACTTTCATCAAGAGGCTTTTGAGTTCCTCTTCACTTTCTGCCATAAGGGTGGTGTCATCTGCATATCTGAGGTTATTGATATTTCTCCCAGCAATCTGGATTCCAACTTGTGTTTCTTCCAGCCCAGCATTTCTCATGATGTACTCTGCATATAAGTTAAACAAACAGGGTGACAATATACAGCCTTGACATACTCCTTTTCCTATTTGGAACCAGTCTGTTGTTCCATGACCAGTTCTAACTGTTGCTTCCTGACCTGCATACAGATTTCTCAAGAGGCAGATCAGGTGGTCTGGTATTCCCATCTCTTTCAGAATTTTCCACAGTTTATTGTGATCCACACAGTCAAAGGCTTTGGCATAGTCAATAAAGCAGAAATAGATGTTTTTCTGGAACTCTCTTGCTTTTTCCATGATCCAGCGGATGTTGGCAATTTGATCTCTGGTTCCTCTGCCTTTTCTAAAACCAGCTTGAACATCAGAAATTTCACAGTTCACATATTGCTGAAGCCTGGCTTGGAGAATTTTGAGCATTACTTTACTAGTGTGTGAGATGAGTGCAATTGTGCGGTAGTTTGAGCATTCTTTGGCATTGCCTTTCTTTGGGATTGGAATGAAAACTGACCTTTTCCAATCTTGTGGCCACTGCTGAGTTTTCCAAATTTGCTGGCATATTGAGTGCAGCACTTTCACAGCATCATCTTTCAGGATTTGGAATAGCTCCACTGGAATTCCATCACCTCCACTAGCTTTGTTCATAGTGATGCTTTCTAAGGCCCACTTGACTTCACATTCCAGGATGTCTGGCTCTAGGTCAGTGATCACACCATCATGATTATCTGGGTCGTGAAGCTCTTTTTTGTACAGTTCTTCTGTGTATTCTTGCCACCTCTTCTTAATATCTTCTGCTTCTGTTAGGTCCATACCATTTCTCTCCTTTATCGAGCCCATCTTTGCATGAAATGTTCCTTTGGTATCTCTGATTTTCTTGAAGAGATTCCTAGTCTTTCCCATTCTCTTGTTTTCCTCTATTTCTTTGCATTGATCGCTGAAGAAGGCTTTCTTATCTCTTCTTGCTATTCTTTGGAACTCTGCATTCAGATGTTTATATCTTTCCTTTTCTCCTTTGCTTTTCACTTCTCTTCTTTTCACAGCTATTTGCAAGGCCTCCCCAGACAGCCATTTTGCTTTTTTGCATTTCTTTTCCATGGGGATGGTCTTGATCCCTGTCTCCTGTACAATGTCAGGAACCTCATTCCATAGTTCATCAGGCACTCTATCCACATCTAGGCCCTTAAATCTTTTTCTCACTTCCATGTTATTTGTGTTTAAAAGTGTTAACTAATCCCTGCAAATGTGAAATTGCATATGTGGCTAGTGCTACCTATGCTTAAGAGCCTCTAATGATGAAATGTAACTGACCTAGAAAAGTCCGGCAAGGAATCCTTGAGGAAAGATTTGGATAAAAAAAATTCACTACAGGAAGAAAGGATGAAGAATGTCAGGGATGAAAGTGAGTTCCAGGCAGAAAGGACATCTCTTAAAAGGAAAGGAATGTGGAACTTACAAAAGAGGGTGGGCTTCCCCGGTGGCTCACTGGGAAAGAATTCTCCTGCCAATGCAGGAGATAGATACTGACTCGGTCGCTGATCTGAGAAGACCCCACGTGACTAAGAGGAAGTAAGCCTACATGTCACAATTACTGAGCCTATGCTCTAGAGCCCTCAAGCTGCCACTTCTGAAGGCCATCCGCCTTAAAGCCCATGTTCCACAACAAGAGAAGCCACTGCAGTGAGGAACTCAAGCAGGGCAACTAAAGCGTAGCCTCTGCAACTAGATAAAAGCCCTTGCAGCAACGAAGATCCAGCACAGGCCCCCCCACCCCCCAAAAAAAGATGAGGGCTGAAGGAGATATCCGAGGAGGGTGATCCAGCTAAGGTGAGCCTGGGAGGGTAGGCAAAAAGCCAACCAGGTAGTGGCCTTTGGTCGGGCCTTAGAGAGTTTGTTGTTCTTCAGTTGCCTAGTTGTGTCCTACTCTTTGTGACCCCATGGACTGTAGCATACCAGGCCTCTCTGTCCTTCACCATCTCCCAAAATTTGCCCAAATTCATGTCCATAGCATGGGTGATGCGATCCAGCCATCTCATCTTTTGATGCCCACTTCTCCTTCTGCCCTCAATCTTTCCTAACATCAGGGACTTTTCCAATGAGTCAGCTGCTCGTTATTAGATGACCAAAATACTGGAGTTTCAACTTCAGCATCAGTCCTTCCAATGAGCATTCAGGGTTGATTTCCCTAAGATTGACTGGCTTGATTCCCTAAATGTCCAAGGGGCTCTCAGTTCAGTTCACTTCAGTCGATCAGTCATGTCCGACTCTTTGTGACCTCATGGACTGCAGCACACCAGGCTTCCCTGTCCATCACCAACTCCCGGAGTTTATTCAAACTCATGTCTATTGAGTCGGTGGTACCATACAACCATCTCATCCTCTGTCGTCCCCTTCTTCTCCTGCAGTCAATCTTTCCCAGCATCAGGGTCTTTTTAAATGAGTCAGTTCTTCATATCAAGTGGCCAAAGTATTGGAGTTTCAGCTTCAATATCAGTCCTTCCAATGAATATTCAGGACTGATTTCCTTTAGGATTGATGGGTTGGGTCTCGTTGCAGTCCAAGGGACTCTCAAGAGTCTTCTCCAACACCACAGTTGAGAAGCATCAATTCTTTGGTGCTCAGCTTCCTTTATACTCCAACTCTCACATCCATACATGACTACTGGAAAAACCATAGCTTTGACTAGACAGACATCTGTTAGCAAAATAATGTCTCTGCTTTTTAATATGCTGTCTGCTGCTGCTGCTAAGTTGCTTCAGTCGTGTCCCACTCTGTGGGACCTTATACACGGCAGCCCACCAGGCTCTCCCATCCCTGGGATTCTCCAGGCAAGAACACTGAAGTGGGTTGCCATTTTCTTCTCCAAAGCATGAAAGTGGAAAGTGAAAAGTGAAAGTGAAGTCTCTCAGTCATCTCCGACTCTTAGCGACCCCATGGACTGCAGCCTACCAGGCTCCTCTGTCCATGGGATTTTCCAGGCAAGAGTACTGGAGCGGGTTGCCATTGCCTTCTCCGAATATGCTGTCTAGGTTGGTCATAACTTTTCTTTCAAGGAACAAGCATCTTTTAATTACATGGCTGCAGTCACAATCTGCAGTGATTTTGGAGCCCCCCAAAATAAAGTCTCTCACTGTTTCCCCATCTATTTCCCATGAAGTGATGGGACCAGATGCCATTATGTTGAGTTTTAAGCCAACTTTTTCACTCTCCTCTTTCACTTTCATCAAGAGGCTCTTTAGTTCTTCTTCACTTTCCTCCATAACTGTCATGTCATCTGCATATCTGAGGCTATTGAAATTTCTCCTGGCAATCTTGATTCTAGCTTGTGCTTCATCCAGCCCTGCATCTCTCATGATGTACTCTGCATATAAGTTAAATAAGCAGGGTGACAATATACAGCCTTGATGTACTATTTGGAAACAGTCTGTTGTTCCATGGCCAGTTCTAACTGTTGCTTCTTGACCTGCATACAAATTGCTCAGGAGGCAAGTAAGGTAGTCTGGTATTCCCATCTCTTTAAGAATTTTCCATAGTTTGTTGAGATCCACACAGTCAAAGACTTTGGCGTACTCTCATGCATTGGAGAAGGAAATGCAACCCACTCCACCCCACTCCAGCACTTTTGCCTAGAAAATTCCATGGACAGAGGAGCCTGGTAGGCTGCAGTCCATGGGGTTGCAAAGAGTCGGACACGACTGAGCAACTTCACTTTCACTTTTCACTTTCATGCATTGGAGAAGGAAATGGCAACCCACTCCAGTGTTCTTGCCTGGAGAATCCCAGGGACAGGGAAGCCTGGTGGGCTGCCGTCTATGGGGTCGCACAGAGTCGGATATGATTAAAGTGACTTAGCAGTAGCAGCAGATGTTTTTTTGGAACTCTCTTGCTTTTTCAATGATCTAACGGATGATGGGCTTCCCTCTTAGCTTAGTTGGTAAGAATCTGCCTGCAATGCAGGAGACACAGATTTGATTCCTGGGTCAGGAAGATCCCCTGGAGAAGGAAATAGCAACCTACTCCAGTATTCTTGCCTGGAGAATCCCATGGACAGAGGAGCCTGGCAGGCTATAGTCCATGGAGTCGCAAGAATCAGACATGACTTAGTGACTAAACCACCACCACCAGCAGATGTTGGCAATTTGATCTCTAGTTCCTCTAGCTTTTCTAAATCCAGCTTAAACATCTGGAAGTTCACAGTTCACATACTGTTGAAGCCTGGCTTGGAGAATTTTGAGCATTACTTTGTTAGCATGTGAGATGAGTGCCATTGTGCAGTAGTTTGAACATTTTTTGGCATTGCCCTCCTTTGGGATTGGAATGAAAACTGATCTTTTCCAGTCCTGTGGCCACTGCTGAGTTTTCCATATTTGCTGGCATATTGAGTGCAGCACTTTCGCAGCATCATCTTTTAGGATTTGAAATAGCTCAACTAGAATTCCATCACCTCCACTAGCTTTATTCGTAGTGATGTTTCCTAAGGCCCACTTGACTTCGCATTCCAGGATGTCTGGCTTGAGGTGAGTGATCACACCATCATGGTTATCTGGGTCATTGTGACACATCAGTATGCTAAATGACACACCCACAGGTGCCATGACCATAAACATCAAAAGTGGATGGTGGTCCCATTCCTGAAAATCCTCACCCCTTCCCAAAAAAAGCTGGAATTACTCCTCCCACTCATTAGCCTATGAAATTTTTATTGTTTTTCAGTTGCTAAGTCATGTCCAACTCTCTGTGACCCCACAGACTGCAGCACACCAGGAGTCCCTGTCCTTCACTGTCTCCTAGAGTTTGGTCAAACTCATGTCCATTGAGTCGATGATGTGATCCAACCATCTCATCTTCTGTGTTCCCCTTCTCCTCCTGCCCTCAATCTTTCCCAGCACCAGGGTCCTTTTCCAATGAGTTGGCTCTTCACATCAGGTGACCAAAGCATTGGAGCTTCGGCATCAGTCCTTCCAGTGAATATTCAGGACTGATTTCCTTTAGGATTGACTGGTTTGATCTCCTTGGTCTCCAAGGGACTCTCAAGAGTCTTCTTCAACACCACAATTCAAAAGCATCAATTCTTCGGCACTCACATCTGTACATGACTACTGGAAAAACCATGGCTTTGACTATACAGACCTTTGTCAGCAAAGTGATGTCTCTGCTTTTTAATATGCTGTCTTGTTTTGCCATAGTTTACCTTCCAAGGAGCAAGTGTCTGTTTAATTTCAAGGCTACAGTCACTGTGCACAGTGATTTTGGAGCCCAAGAAAATGAAAGTACCCACCCCTATAAAACCTGATAACCCTATATACCCTGGCACCTCTCTAGCCTTCTGAGATGTACAGAGTGTGTTTCTTCCTTGTATAAACCTTCTTTCACTTTACTATGGCTCACTCTTGAGTTCTTTCCTGTGTGAAGCCAAGAACTCAGACTTGGCAGCTGTCTGAGGCACTCAGATGTGACCCTCGAAGTGACCATCCTCTCACACCCCACTCTCTTCCCTGAAACATTTCCTTTCTCAGATTACTTAATAGCACTTCCTTGGGGAAAGATCCTTGAGCCCTGTCTAGGCTACATGGGCCTCTCTGCTATTTATTTCTACAGAATTCTTTCCACTACAAAATAACTGTCATGCTTTATTCTAATTATTTGATTAAAGTTACTCTACTTTTAATGATGGGAAAGTGTGTCTATTTTGTTTGCCTACCAATCTCCCCTCAAACAATGCCAGGCACACACATGAGACTTAACTATCTGTTGAATTGCAGCTCTCAAATTTTTTAAAAGTATGTCTTTAATATATTTTGAAATTTTAGCTACTAAAGTTTACAAATGTAACAGGGCTCTAGATCTAGGCTTCTTTCTCCATAAAACTGTGCAAAATCTTTCTCCTTCCTTTCCCTCTCTTCTCTTCCACTATTTCATCTCTTCTCTTAACCAGCCATCCTATAGGTTTTCAACGTATGATGACTATTAAGGGATTGGATCAACACTTTCCAATGTGATGATGGAAACGTTCTGTCTCTGTGCCAAGTCGTATGTGGATATTGAATAGTTGAAATGTGGTCAGTGTGCCTAAGGAATTGAAGTTTTAATTTTGCTTAATTTTCATTCATTTGCATTTCATTTAAATAGCCATGTGTGGCTCTGGTCTTAGAGCAGTATGGGAGCATTGTAATATGTTTGATCATAGCTAAGGGTTGGTATCCTGGCTTTATCACTTATCAGCTCTATGATCTTGAGCAAATGACTAACCTCTTTTGAGTCTGAAAAAAGCTATTTTTTAAAAAGCTATCCTTTTTCGTTTTAAATGTATTTTTAGGAACACTGGGTCTTCATTGCTGTGCATGAACTGTTCTCCATTTTCAACAAGCGGAGGCTGCTCTTCATTGCATTGCATATTACTCTTCTCCCCCAGCTTCTCTCCATCACCGCCCTTCTCTTCTGGCCACAGTCTCACAAGAGATCCCCCCACTCCCTCCATTCTTGACTTCCCATCTCCTCCCTGCTTTCCTACATCCACTATGCTGTCATCAAAGTGCTTGCTCTGGAAAGCTTTTTCTAAACCAGTCACTCCCCAATTCAAAACCATAATGATATCTGCTACAGGTTGAGCCAGTTACAATGTTCTGGGTACTTTGTAACCCAATGGAGACCTGCTGGGGCCTTCCAGAGAGAGACCCCTCCCCCATATTCTCTGCTTTAGCTCCTCTCTCAAGTACCTAGATGATGTTCAAGCTGGTTTTCGAAAAGGCAGAGGAACCAGAGATCAAATTGTCAACATCCACTGGATCATGGAAAAAGCAAGAGAGTTCCAGAAAAACATCTATTTCTGCTTTATTGACTATGCCAAAGCCTTTGACTGTGTGGATCACAATAAACTGTGGAAAATTCTGAAAGAGATGGGAATACCAGACCACCTGAACTGCCTCTTGAGAAATCTGTGTGCAGGTCAGGAAGCAACAGTTAGAACTGGACATGGAACAACAGACTGGTTCCAAATAGGAAAAGGAGTACGTCAAGGCTGTATATTGTCACCCTGCTTATTTAACTTATATGCAGAGTACATCATGAGAAACGCTGGACTGGAAGAAACACAAGTTGGAATCAAGATTACTGGGAGAAATATCAATAACCTCAGATATGCAGATGACACCACCCTTATGGCAGAAAGTGAAGAGGAACTAAAAAGCCTCTTGATGAAAGTGAAAGTGGAGAGTGAAAAGGTTGGCTTAAAGCTCAACATTCAGAAAACGAAGATCATGGCATCTGGTCCCATCACTACATGGGAAATAGATGGGGAAACAGTGGAAACAGTGTCAGACTTTATTTTTCTGGGCTCCAAAATCACTGCAGATGGTGACTGCAGCCATGAAATTAAAAGACGCTTACTCCTTGGAAGGAAAGTTATGACCAACCTAGATAGCATATTCAAAAGCAGAGACATTACTTTACCAACAAAGGTTCACCTAGTCAAGGCTATGGGCTTTCCTGTGGTCATGTATGGATGTGAGAGCTGGACTGTGAAGAAGGCTGAGCGCCGAAGAATTGATGCTTTTGAACTGTGGTGTTGGAGAAGACTCTTGAGAGTCCCTTGGACTGCAAGGAGATCCAACCAGTCCATTCTGAAGGAGATCAGCCCTGGGATTTCTTTGGAAGGAATGATGCTAAAGCTGAAACTCCAGTATTTTGGCCACCTCATGCGAAGAGTTGACTCACTGGAAAAGACTCTGATGCTGGGAGGGATTGGGGGCAGGAGGAGAAGGGGACAACAGAGGATGAGATGGCTGGATGGCATCACTGACTCGATGGATGTGAGTCTGAGTGACCTCTGGGAGTTGGTGATGGACAGGGAGGCCTGGCGTGCTGCAGTTCATGGGGTCACAAAGAGTCGGACACGACTGAGCAACTGATCTGATCTGAAGTACCTAGATAATCGTATCTAATGCATATGTCAAGTTGTTTTACAGGGGCTAAAACCACCACCAAATGGGAGAAGTTAATAATTGACAATTATGAGCATGTAGTCCCCGGACCTATTGGACCTATCGGTTCCTAAAGATTGATGCTGGGAACACCTATTACTTCACTATCAATCCATCATTATTGTGCACCAGCTGATCACATAGCCTTGGACATCCCTCCCTCACCTGGACTTTAAAAATGCTTTGCTAAAACCCACCAGGGAGCTTGGGTGCTTTGAGCACTAGCTGTATGGACTCCTTGCTTGGTGCCCTGCAATAAACATTGAACTTTCCTTCACCACAAGCTGGTGTCAGTAGACTGACTTTACCATACATGGGCCAGTGGACCCAAGTGTGGTTCTGGAACACTTTGGGTACACATTTTCTCATCTAATATTCCAAAGACCCCCCTCACCCCTCTCCCCCACACACCACCATAGGTTCTACTTTCTGGATTTTCAGTGATTCAGAGACATTACTTAAATTTCCCAGGATGAAACAGCTGTTAGTTAAGTCAATTTGTCCACAAGGTTGTGATCTCACCTACAATTCTGTCTTGTTCCAGTGGCTCCAGGTTTTATGACCGTAAACCCATTGGTAAAAATTGCAGCATGTGTGGTAGGTTGTGTTTTCCAAATATTAGCCACAACATTTTCTCCCATGCATATGCTCTTCTGCTCAACCCTATCAAGCAGTGGCGTTTTCCCCCCACCCTTTTGAATTTGTGACTGTTGTTAACCAAGAGAATAGGACAGAAATAGAGAAATGATGCTGCTCCTGTTTTAGGCATGTACTATAACTGGCCTGGAATCTTCTGCATCTTCCTCTTGGAACGTGCTTGGGATTCCTGTACCTGGTACCCAGCCACCATGCTGTAAGAAGCCCAAATAAGGGAGAAGCTCTGTATAGTCTCACTAATCAACAGTCCCAGCTCTCAGCCAGCATCCAGCATCAGCTGTCGGCTGTGGGAGTCGTCATCTTGAGCATCCAGCCCTGTTGAGCATTCAGATGACCAAAGCCACATGAGAAACCTCAGGATAAAGCTACTCGGCTCTTCTTGAAGCAATTACAGAAGATGGACCATCATCCTTCCGGTTCCCATAAGAATATGGGAGTAAAATCTCTGAGGGAGGGATGAAACAGGAGGGAAGAGGGCAGCGTCCAACTTTTGAAAGAAAGACATAGCTCAAGGACACAACATAAACTGATTAGAATCAAATGGATCCAAGACGGCAGACAAGTCAACTTGACTTGATCCTCAACCAGCAAGCTAAATGACACACCCAGAGGTGACATGACAGTTTCAAGGCATGTCAAAAGACCAGAAAGTGTGTGGTGGCCCAATTCCTGGAAATCTCCATCCCTTCCCCAAAATCACTGGAATAATCCTCCCACTTATTAGCCTATGAAATTACCCAACCCATGAAAGCTAACCACACTACATTTTGAGGCTGCTGCACTCGCCCTTCAGGTATGACCTAAATCAAATCCCTTATGATTATACAGTGGAAATGAGAAATAGATTTAAGGGCCTCGATCTGATAGATAGAGTGCCTGATGAACTATGGAATGAGGTTCGTGACATTGTACAGGAGACAGGGATCAAGACCATCCCCATGGAAAAGAAATGCAAAAAAGCAAAATGGCTGTCTGGGGAGGCCTTGCAAATAGCTGCAAAAAGAAGAGAAGCGAAAAGCAAAGGAGAAAAGGAAAGATATAAACATCTGAATGCAGAGTTCCAAAGAATAGCAAGAAGAGATAAGAAAGTCTTCTTCAGCAATCAATGCAAAGAAATAGAGGAAAACAACAGAATGGGAAAGACTAAGGATCTATTCAAGAAAATCAGATATACCAAAGGAACATTTCATGCAAAAATGGGCTCGATAAAGGACAGAAATGGTATGGACCTAACAGAAGCAGAAGATATTAAGAAGAGGTGGCAAGAATACACAGAAGAACTGTACAAAAAAGAGCTTCACGACCCAGATAATCATGATGGTGTGATCACTGACCTAGAGCCAGACATTCTGGAATGTGAAGTCAAGTGGGCCTTAGAAAGCATCACTACGAACAAAGCTAGTGGAGGTGATGGAATTCCAGTTTAGCTATTCCAAATCCTGAAAGATGATGCTGTGAAAGTGCTGCACTCAATATGCCAGCAAATTTGGAAAACTCAGCAGTGGCCACAAGATTGGAAAAGGTCAGTTTTCATCCCAATCCCAAAGAAAGGCAATGCCAAAGAATGCTCAAACTACCACACAATTCCACTCATCTCACACGCTAGTAAAGTAATGCTCAAAATTCTCCAAGCCAGGCTTCAGCAATATGTGAACCGTGAACTTCCTGATGTTCAAGCTGGATTTAGAAAAGGCAGAGGAACCAGAGATCAAATTGCCAACATCCGCTGGATCATGGAAAAAGCAAGAGAGTTCCAGAAAAACATCTATTTCTGCTTTATTGATTATGCCAAAGCCTTTGACTGTGTAGATCACAATAAACTGTGGAAAATTCTGAGAGAGATGGGAATACCAGACCACCTGATCTGCCTCTTGAGAAATCTGTATGCAGGTCAGGAAGCAACAGTTAGAACTGGTCATGGAACAACAGACTGGTTCCAAATAGGAAAAGGAGTACGTCAAGGCTGTGTATTGTCACCATGTTTATTTAACTTATATGCAGAGTGCATCATGAGAAACGCTGGACTGGAAGAAACACAAGCTGGAATCAAGATTGCTGGGAGAAATATCAATAACCTCAGATATGCAGATGACACCACCCTTATGGCAGAAAGTGAAGAGGAACTCAAAAGCCTCTTGATGAAAGTGAAAGTGGAGAGTGAAAAGGTTGGCTTAAAGCTCAACATTCAGAAAACGAAGATCATGGCATCTGGTCCCATCGCTACATGGGAAATAGATGGAGAAACAGTGGAAACAGTGTCAGACTTTCTTTTTCTGGGCTCCAAAATCACTGCAGATGGTGAGTGCAGCCATGAAATTAAAAAACGCTTACTCCTTGGAAGGAAAGTTATGACCAACCTAGATAGCATATTCAAAAGCAGAGACATCACTTTGCCAACAAAGGTTCGCCTAGTCAAGGCTATGGTCTTTCCTGTGGTCATGTATGGATGTGAGAGCTGGACTGTGAAGAAGGCTAAGCACCGAAGAATTGATGCTTTTGAAGTGTGGTGTTGGAGAAGACTCTTCAGAGTCCCTTGGACTGCAAGGAGATCCAACCGGTCCATTCTGAAGGAGATCAGGCCTGGGATTTCTTTGGAAGGAATGATGCTAAAGCTGAAACTCCAGTATTTTGGCCACCTCATGCGAAGAGTTGACTCATTGGAGAAGACTCTGATGCTGGGAGGGATTGAGGGCAGGAGGAGAAGGGGACGACAGAGGATGAGATGGCTGGATGGCATCACTGACTCGATGGATGTGAGTCTGGGTGACCTCCGAGAGCTGGTGATGGATAGGGAGGCCTGGCGTGCTGCAGTTCATGGGGTCGCAAAGAGTCGGACACGACTGAGCGACTGATCTGATCTGATCTGCTGTTACAGACTTAGAGAACAAACTTATGCTTACTAGCGGGAAGGGTAGAGGGGAGGTATAGTTAGTTTGAGATTGACAGGTACACACTGCTATATTTAAAATGGATAACCAACAAGGATGGATTGTATAACACAGGGAACTCTGCTGCTGCTGCTGCTGCTGCTACTAAGTTGCTTCAGTCCTGTCTGACTCTGTGTGACCCCATAGACGGCAGCTCACCAGGCTCCCCCATCCCTGGGATTCTCCAGGCAAGAACACTGGAGTGGGTTGCCATTTCCTTCTCCAATGCATGAAAGTGAAAAGTCAAAGTGAAGTCGCTCAGCCATGTCCGACTCTTAGTGACCCCATGGACTGCAGCCTACCAGGCTCCTCCGTCCATAGGATTTTCCAGGCAAGAGTACTGGAGTGGAGTGCCATTGCCTTCTCCAACAGGGAACTCTACTCAACATTATGTAACAACCTAAATGGGAAAAGAATTTGAAGAAGAATAGATACATGTATATGTATAAGTGAATCACTTTGTTGTACATCTGAAATGAATATATTGTTAATCAACTATACTCCAATATAAAATAATAAGTTTAAAAAAAAAAAAAGCCTTACTCTACTGAGCCCAGATAATCTACAGACTGTGAGAGATGGTAAAACATTATTTTAAGCCACAGAGTTGTGGGGTAATTGGTTATATAGCAGTGTTAACCAAAACAGCATGTAAGCCTAACATTTATTTATAGTTATTTATGAAAATAACTTAATACATAATGTCATACACAAAAGTAGGGATTAAAAAAAGATGAGATAAACATGAAATAATTAGCATTTTAAAATATTTTCTGAATTATGGTTGTTTTCTTCTACTATCCTTGGTTAAAGACCAAATATACTGAAGGGCTAAGTAATCATTAATGACAGTTGATAGAATTTCCTTTCAAATAGTCTTCTTGATGATGCCACAATTTTGTGCTCCACTGTTTGTTAATTCTGATTAAATCATCAATATTTCTATCTTGGAATATGGATAATGGGGAAGTTGTAATAAGAATTGGAAAAATAGTGCTATTTTGATTTTGCTATTTCCTTATTTTTATATCACTAATACTTTATTATTTTTTTTAAATTTAACTATGGTAGTTAGTATTAGTCACTCAGTCTTGTCTGACTCTTTGTGACCCCATGGACTGTGGCCCGCCAGGCTCCTCTGTCCACGGAACTCTCCAGACAAGCATACTGAAGTGGATTGCCATTTCCTACTCCAGGGCATTTTCCTGGCCCAGGGATCGAAACTGAGTCTCCCTCATTGCACGCAGGTTTTTTACCATCTGAGTTGATTTAATAAAATATTGTGTTAGCTTCAGATATACAGTCTCACATTCTCTTCCATTATAAATTATTTCAAGATATTGGATATAGTTTCTATGTTGTATAGTAAATCTTTGTTGTTTATTTTATATATGGTAGGGTGTATCTATTAATCCTGTAATCCTAATTTATCCCTCCCCCTTCCTTTTCCCCTGTGGTAGCCATAAGTTTGATTTCTATGTCTGTGACAGTTTCTGTTTTGTAAATAGGTTGATTTGTATTATTTTTTAGACTTCATATATAAGTGACATTATATAATCTTTGTTTTTCTCTGTCTGACTTACTTCATTTAGTAAGAAAATCTCTAGATTCATCCACATTGCTGCACATGACAAGCTTTTATTCTTTCTATGACTGAGTAATATTCCATTATATATATATATGTATATAATATTCCATTATATATATCTCCACATCTTTTTAAACCAATTGTCTGTTGATGAGCACTTGAGTTGTTTCCATGTCTTGGCTATTGTAAATAGTGCTGTTATAAACACTGGGGTGCATATATCTTTTCAAATTATTATTTTTTAAAATCTCTTTTGGATATATGCAGGAATGAGGTTGCTGGATCAAATGTAAATCTATTTTCAGTATCTTATGGAATCTCCATACATTCCCATCAACAGTGTGGGAGGGTTCCCTTCTCTCCACATCCTCTCCAGAATTTATTATTTGTAGACTCTTTGATGATATATACATTGAATTTTGTTTGTGTTTGTTTTCTTCTGTTTGCAGAAATCTTTTCAAGCTAGTGGTCCCTTTCTAAAGGATCATCAGTGAACACTGGCTGACATAATCTGTCTGCAAAGCCCCTTCAGTTCAATTCAGTTCAGTCGCTCAGCTGTGTCTGACTCTTTGCAACTCCATGGACTGAAGCACGCCAGGCCTCCCTGTCCATCACCAACTCCCGGGGTTTATTCAAATTCATGTCCATTGAGTCGGTGATGCCATCCAACCATCTCATCCTCTGTTGTCCCCTTCTCCTCCTGCTTTCAATCCTTCCCAGCATCAGGGTCTTTTCCAATGAGTCAGTTCTTCACATCAGGTGGCCAAAGTATTGGAGCTTCAGCTTCAGCATCAGTCCTTCCAATGAACATTCAGGACTGATTTCCTTTAGGATTGATGGGTTGGATCTCCTTGCAGTCCAAGGGACTCTCAAGAGTCTTCTCCAACATCACAGTTCAAAAGCATCAATTCTTTGGTGCTCAGCTTTATGATCCAACTCTTACATCCATACATGACTACTGGAAAAAACAAAGATTTGACTAGATGGACCTTTGTTGGCAAAGTAATGTCTCTGCTTTTTAATATGCTGTCTAGGTTGGTCGTAGTTTTTCTTCCAAGGAGCAAGCATCTTTTAATTTCATGGCTGCAGTCACCATCTGCAGTGTTTTGGAGCCCAAGAAAATAAAGTCAGCCACGGTTTCCACTGTTTCCCCATTTATTTGCCATGAAGTGATAGGACCAGATGCCATGGTCTTTGTTTTTTGAATGTTGAGTTTTAAGCCATCTTTTTCACTCTCCTCTTTCACCTTCATCAAGAGGCTCTTCAGTTCCTCTTCACTTTCTGCCATAAGGGTGGTGTCATCTGCATATCTGAGGTTATTGATATTTCTTCTGGCAATCTTGATTCCAGTTTGTGATTCATCCCACCCAGCATTTCGCATGATGTACTCTACATATAAGTTAAATAAGCAGAGTGACAACAAAATAGCCTTGAAGTACTCCTTTCCCAAGTTGGAACCAATCCTTTGTTCCATGTCCACTTCTAACTGTTGCTTCTTGACCTGCATACAGATTTCTCAGGAGGCAGATAAGGTGGTCTGGCATTCCCATTTCTTTAAGAATTTTCCACAGTTTGTTATGATCCACACAGCAAAGCCCCTTAACCCAGCTCATATAAATTGCCAGTCACAACCCGCTCTGCTGAAAACCCCTAGCATGGCAAGTCTCCACACTAGGGTCACCTCTACATACTCTAAAAAAGGAATGACAGGTGGACAGAGAAACAGACACCTAAAGACTCCAGGCAGAAAGATTAGAAATTTCATTTCATGTTTGGAAACAATTACGCTTATAATTTTGCATTTTACAGAAATAGAACCACATATCAACTTCTGAGAGGGAGAAATTAATCCTAAATAAATGAGGTTTGCTTTTTAGAATCCAAGGTATTATATCCTGGATTGTTTTAGAGAACATTCTGTCTTCCACCAAAAGCAGCTGCTCCCTTTTTTAAGAGCACAAGTTAATCTACTTTGAGGAAATTAACAGCAGAAAGAAAAGGCCTTGCTTGGACCATGACCAAGGTAGATGTATTAAGTTTTAGTCATAATTGTTAAGTACTAATTACAGTAGAATCCACAACATACTCCCATTAAGATAAACTACTTTTAGTAAATACATAGGTAAATAGGAAAAAATGAGAAGTGGTTGATGATCGACCTAAGCAAAAGATACACAGCAAAGGAAAATTAGGTATTTTGGAATACAGTGAATGCTTGGAAAAAGTTAATGAACGTGCTTTTCCTATGAGTGTAACATATGTTTAAGAAAATACAAAATACTAGCTTCTTTCGGCTATGTCCCTTTACTCTAAGATGTGCCTTTCCCTATCAGAACTGTGAACTGGGCACTTATCACCCCCTGCTCTTTGAGATCATTCTGAGTATGCAAGAGAAATGCAAACAAGTGGAATGTGAGGCTGTCAAGCTTTCTCAAGGTGAAAAGGCCAAGGGCACGCCTTGGATATCTGTCATTTACAGCAAGCTTTTTATAAACCTCAAATCCTCTAATTTTAATGTGGAGAGATTAAAAGACAGACGTGTGTCTGTCACCTGGAAAAACAATGGCCTGCTTTCTTCAATGTTCCTCGCCAGCCCAGATGATTCGTTAAACAGAGTCAGGGAATGGAAGAGGCAAGGCCTTTCAACAAAAGTTGTCATGGCTTCTGCTGCTTCGATTTTAAAACATGGTCCAAATTCAGACTATCACTACACACACCAAAACTTCCTGCTCCCTTTTTTGTTTCCGACATGCAACAGGAACCTAGTTCCCCAACCAGGAATCGAACCCACGTCCCTTGCATTGAATGTGCAAAGTCTTAACCACCGAACTGCCGAACTGCCGGGTAAGTACTAAAGCTTCTTGCTGCTAATGCCATTCTCCATTCAGAGTGAAAAACAGCAATAAGACAAAGAAGTGAAGCCCTGCAGTGGGTTTATGGTGACTTAAGGTTAAATGGCTTTATTGACACAGTCATCTGAACTGTCCATTTCTTCATGCTCTTGTGATTTGCTGGGTGATTTGGAGTGAATGAAAGAAAAACTTTTCTTTTGTAGCCTGGGAGAAGGGCTGCTGTGATAAGGGAAGTGGGAAAAAGTGAACTAACAAGCTGCTTGCTCGTCAGATGTTTTCCTGCAGGCAGAACTTGGGAAACACTTAAATAAATAAAGGCTGAGGATCTGAAAGTTAATTGTCTTTGGTGCTGTTTTGGAAAGTCTTCCTGGACCCCCAGTTAGGAGACGCTCGTTTAACCTACATTAATTAGAGCTGTTATGACACTTCAGCACAGTTTTCTCTCATCTGGGCAGTGACTTCGCTCTCTTTTGGATTTCCAGTGATTAGTGCACCACCAGGCAACTATGTGAACCTCAAAAAATATTTTCTGAATAAACTGATTAAATGTATAAATCCACCAGGTTTTTGTTTCAATTTAAAAAAAATGATAGAATGGATGTTAACAAAACTTACTGTGACAATCAAAAAAAAAATGGACAAATAAGCTGATATGTTTTACACAGACATGCATATAAGGAGAGAAGAAGAAAAAGAAGAAAACAGATACCTAGGTCAACTCAATTGTGTTAGGCATCAAAGAATCAAAGATTTTAAAGAGGCTGTTTGTTAAAGCTCCCTGTCATAGATATATTGAACCTTGTAAACCTTTATCTGTTTACAAGATATTTTGCCTATGTCTCCTAACTTCCACACATTTCTGAATAGAAATGTCCCTTGGAACTTTTTCTGAATCTCACTAAGTCATAAGTTCCAAGTTCATTATAGGATTTTGTTTCAACATCTAGCTCCCTTATCTAGGAGATCTGTAACCTTGGGCAAATCACCTAATACCTCTAAATCTCACATTAATTTCTTTTTTTCTAAATTTAGTTTTAACTGGGGGGAAATTGCTTTACAATATTGTGTTGGTTTCTGCTGTTCAACCACGCAAATCAGTCATAACTATAGATAGAGCATTTCTTTTCCATGCGGATGGTCTTGATCCCTGTTTTCTGTACAATGTCACAAACCTCATTCCATAGTTCATCAGGCACTCTATCAGATCTAGGCCCTTAAATCTATTTCTCACTTCCACTGTATAATCATAAGGGATTTGATTTAGGTCATACCTGAATGGTCTAGTGGTTTTCCCTACTTTCTTCAATTTAAGTCTGAATTTGGCAATAAGGAGTTCATGGTCTGAGCCACAGTCAGCTCCTGGTCTTGGTTTTGCTGATTGTATAGAGCTTTTCCGTCTTTGGCTGCAAAGAATATAATCGATCTGATTTCAGTGTTGACCATCTGGTGATGTCCATGTATAGAGTCTTCTCGTGTGTTGTTGGAAGAGGGTATTTGCTATGACCACTGCATTTTCTTGGCAAAACTCTGTTAGTCTTTGCCCTGCTTCATTCTGTATTCCACGGCCAAATTTGCCTGTTATTCCAGGTGTTTCTTGACTTCCTACTTACAAATAGCTGTGAAAAGAAGAGAAGCGAAAAGCAAAGGAGAAAAAGAAAGATATAAACATCTGAATGCAGAGTTCCAAAGAATAGCAAGAAGAGATAAGAAAGCCTTCTTCAGCAATCAATGCAAAGAAATAGAAGAAAACAACAGAATGGGAAAGACTAGGGATCTCTTCAAGAAAATCAGAGATACCAAAGGAACATTTCATGCAAAGATGGGCTCGATAAAGGACAGAAATGGTATGGACCTAACAGAAGCAGAAGATATTAAGAAGAGGTGGCAAGAATACACAGAAGAACTGTACAAAAAAGAGCTTCACGACCCAGATAATCATGATGGTGTGATCACTGACCTAGAGCCAGACATCCTGGAATGTGAAGTCAAGTGGGCCTTAGAAAGCATCACTACGAACAAAGCTAGTGGAGGTGATGGAATTCCAGTTTAGCTATTCCAAATCCTGAAAGATGATGCTGTGAAAGTGCTGCACTCAATATGCCAGCAAATTTGGAAAACTCAGCAGTGGCCACAAGATTGGAAAAGGTCAGTTTTCATCCCAATCCCAAAGAAAGGCAATGCCAAAGAATGCTCAAACTACCACACAATTCCACTCATCTCACACGCTAGTAAAGTAATGCTCAAAATTCTCCAAGCCAGGCTTCAGCAGTATGTGAACCGTGAACTTCCTGATGTTCAAGCTGGATTTAGAAAAGGCAGAGGAACCAGAGATCAAATTGCCAACATCCGCTGGATCATGGAAAAAGCAAGAGAGTTCCAAAAAAACATCTATTTCTGCTTTATTGACTATGCCAAAGCCTTTGACTGTGTAGATCACAATAAACTGTGGAAAATTCTGAGAGAGATGGGAATACCAGACCACCTGATTTGCTTCTTGAGAAACCTGTATGCAGGTCAGGAAGCAACAGTTAGAATTGGTCATGGAACAACAGACTGGTTCCAAATAGGAAAAGGAATATGTCAAGGCTGTATATTGTCACCATGTCTATTTAACTTATATGCAGAGTACATCATGAGAAATGCTGGACTGGAAGAAACACAAGTTGGAATTAAGATTGCTGAGAGAAATATCAATCACCTCAGATATGCAGATGACACCACCCTTATGGCAGAAAGTGAAGAGGAACTCAAAAGCCTCTTGATGAAAGTGAAAGTGGAGAGTAAAAAGGTTGGCTTAAAGCTCAACATTCAGAGAACGAAGATCATGGCATCTGGTCCCATCACTACATGGGAAATAGATGGAGAAGCAGTGGAAACAGTGTCAGACTTTATTTTTCTGGGCTCCAAAATCACTGCAGATGGTGACTGCAGCCATGAAATTAAAAGACGCTTACTCCTTGGAAGGAAAGTTATGACCAACCTAGATAGCATATTCAAAAGCAGAGACATCACTTTGCCAACAAAGGTTCGCCTAGTCAAGGCTATGGTCTTTCCTGTGGTCATGTATGGATGTGAGAGCTGGACTGTGAAGAGGGCTGAGTGCCGAAGAATTGATGCTTTTGAAGTGTGGTGTTGGAGAAGACCCTTGAGAGTCCCTTGGACTGCAAGGAGATCCAACCATTCCATTCTGAAGGAGATCAGCCCTGGGATTTCTTTGGAAGGAATGATGCTCAAGCTGAAACTCCAGTATTTTGGCCACCTCATGCGAAGAGTTGACTCATTGGAGAAGACTCTGATGCTGGGAGGGATTGAGGGCAGGAGGAGAAGGGGACGACAGAGGATGAGATGGCTGGATGGCATCACTGACTCGATGGATGTGAGTCTGAGTGACCTCCAGGAGTTGGTGATGGACAGGGAGGCCTGGCGTGCTGCGGTTCATGGGGTCGCAAAGAGTCAGACACGACTGAGCGACTGATCTGATCTGATCTGATAGATAGAGCCCCTCCCTCTTTGTCCTGCCTCCCCTTCCCTCAACCCACCTCTCTAGATCATCACAGAGCACCGGGCTGGGCTCCCTGTGTTACACAGCAGCTTCTCACCAGCTATCTATTTTACACACGACAGTAAAATACACACTTCAGTGCTACTTTCTCCATTTGTCTCACTCTCTCCCTTCCTTCACTGTGTCCAGAAGTCTGTTCTCTATATCTGGGCCCCCTCTCTTTCCCTGCAAATAGGTTCATCAGTACCATTTTTCTAGATTCCATGTATATGCATTAATATATGATATTTGTTTTTCTCTTCCTGACTTACTTCACTCTGTATAACAGGCTCTAATAAACCTCACATTAATTTCTGAATCTCAGCTATCTTCCCTACAGAGGTAAAAAGGAAATACATAAATTAGAGCATTTTGCAAACTTATGAACAGAATATATTATAGCTGTTTCTTTTTTTTCTAACATAAAGTTGTCAAGTTTATAGAGAGACCCTATAACGCAGTCAGAAGGCAAATAAGACTCTGGAGTAACATTGCCAGCCAGATTCAGTGGCTCTGCAAATGTGGTCTAGTTGCTTAACCTTTCTGTGTCTCAGTTTTTCCACTTGTGAAATGCTAATAAATAGAGTTTTCATGAGGACTAAATGAGGTAATGCATGTAAGGCCTGTGTTGGCATGCAGTAAGCCCTCACTGTTGGTTATAATTATTATGGTGACAACTCATATTGAATCTTCGTATTTGAGAAAATTTGGCCTCTGTGAAACTGGAATTATGTCGAATTTTAGAGAGATGAAAGGAACCATAGGACTTTCACCTTGCTACAAATAGACCTTGTGGTCGTCACTCAGTCCTGCTGTTTGGCTGAGAAGTGGTAGTTTCACCTCAAATGCCCCATAAATCCTCTTGGCAAACTGACCACCCTAAGTGGGCAGCACTTCTACCATTGTTCTAAGAGGTCCACTGGGTTTTTAGCCTTCCCTCAGATTATTGGAGCAACACAGAGAAGACCAGTTTTCCATTAATGCTTCACTGCTTGGATTCGGTGCAATTCTCAAGTAAACTAAAACTTTCTTCAAAAAGCCTGGTTAATTTTTTTCTCTGCTTTTAAAAATTGGTATGGAAGCTCCTTTGCACTAATGATGACAGTATACATTTTTACCACTAAAGCAAGTCCAATATATGATAGTCTCAATTTACAAAACAGATACAGGCTTTCTACAATGCAAAATTTTACCACAGATGGCTTTTAAGTAGCAATTTACTGTGTGCATTTGAGTGTGATTAGTTTACAAAATGTAAGTAGACATTATAACTTTACAATAATGCACCCATCTACTGTATAAAAATAGGCTCAACAGTAAAGAATTGCACTTCTCATACCACTCTACCTTCTGCCATAGAAAAAGATGGTTTTAAAAGTGTGAGCACATGTATTTTATACTTACATATTTTTAAAATTGAGGTATAATTGACAGATAACATATTAGCTTCAAGTGTACAACATAATGATTCTATATTTGCATATAGTGTGAAATGATCATCCAGTCTACTTAACATCTGTCACCATACATAGTTACAGAATTTTTTTTTCTTATGATGAGAACTTTCAAGATCTGCTCTCCTAGCAATTTTCAACTATGTAGCACAGTGTTGTTGACCACTGCCATCACGCTGTACATTATACCCACAGTTAGTTTTATAACTGGACAATTGTACCTTTTGACTCCCTTCACCCATTTTACCCATCTGCCAACCCATCTCTGGCAACCACCAATCTGTTCTCTGTATCTATGAGCTTGGTGTTGTTTCTTTCTTTGTTTGTTTTTAGATTCTATATATGTGAGTGAGATTATACAGTATATGTCTTTCATTGTCTGACTCAATTTTACATTGCATAATGCCTTCAAGGTCCATCTATGTTGTTGCAAATGGATTTTTTTTTCTTTTGGCTGAATAATATTCAATTGCATATGTATCTGTACATACTACAATTTCTTTATTCATTCTGCTGATGGACACTTAGGTTGCTTCCATGTCTTGGCTACTGTAAACAGTGCTGCAGTGAACATCAGTTCAGTTCAGTTCAGTCGCTCAGTTGTGTCCGACTCTTTGCGACCCCATGAACTGCAGCACGCCAGGCCTCCCTGTCCATCACCAACTCCCGGAGTCTACCTAAACCCATGTCCATCGAGTTGGTGATGCCATCCAGCCATCTCATCTTCTGTCGTCCCCTTCTCCTCCTGCCCCCAATCCTTCCCAGCATTAAGGTCTTTTCCAATGAGTCAACTCTTCTCATGAGGTGGCCAAAGTATTGGAGTTTCAACTTCCAACATCAGTCCTTCCAATGAACACCCAGGACTGATCTCCTTTAAGATGGAGTGGTTCGATCTTCTCGCAGTCCAAGGAACTCTCAAGAGTCTTCTTCAACACCACAGTTCAAAAGCATCAATTCTTCGGCACTCAACTTTCTTCACCATCCAACGTTCACATCCATACATGACCACTGGAAAAACCATAGCCTTGACTAGACAGACTTTTGTTGGCAAAGTAATGTCTCTGCTTTTAAATATGCTATCTAGGTTGGTCATAAGGGGTACATAAATATTTTCAAGTTAGTGTTTTCATTTTTTTCAGATAAATATCCAGAAGTACAATTGCTGGGTCATATTGTAGTCCTATTTTTTAATTTTTTTAAGGAGACTCCATAATCTTTTCCCTAGTCTTTGCACTGATTTGCATTCCAACCAACGGTTCATGAGGGTTCCCTTTCTCCACATTCTCACTAACACCTGTTAATTGACGTCTTTTTGATAATAGCCCTTCTGAAAGGTGTGAGGTGATACCGTTACGTGGATATCATTCTCCCAACCATGTATAGAGTGGGTTGAAGCAGGAGCAATTGAAAGAGGGGAGCCCTTTGAGGAGTGTATTCCACCATCTGGGGCCTAACCAAGAAAAAAGGTACAGACAGTGAATGGTAGAAATTCTGGAGTCTGCAGAACGAGAACTGACTGGATGGCAGACCAGGGAAGAAGAAAAACAGTTTCCACTCTAAAGTCCATCATGTTTTACTTCCCCATCACATTTTATTTATTTCATTTATTTTTTGAAATGTGTTTTCTGCATAATTTTTTTTTCCCCTGGCTGCTCCATGAAGCTTGAAGGATATTAGTTCCCTGACCAGGACTGAACCAACATCTTTGGCAGTGAAAGCTTGGAGTTCTAACCACTGGACCATCAGGAATTCCCCTCAGAGAGAGAGAGAGATCAGTCGCTCAGTCGTGTCCGACTCTTTGCGACCCCATGAACCGCAGCACGCCAGGCCTCCCTGTCCATCACCAACTCCCGGAGGTCACTCACACTCATGTCCATTGAGTCGGTAATGCCATCCAGCCATCTCATCCTCTGTCGTCCCCTTCTCCTCCTGTCCCCAATCCCTCCCAGCATCAGAGTCTTCTCCAATGAGTCAACTCTTCGCATGAGGTGGCCAAAGTACTGGAGTTTCAGCTTTAGCATCATTCCTTCCAAAGAAATCCCAGGGCTGATCTCCTTCAGAATGGACTGGTTGGATCTCCTTGCAGTCCAAGGGACTCTCAAGAGTCTTCTCCAACACCACAGTTCAAAAGCATCAATTCTTCGGCACTCAGCCTTCTTCACAGTCCAGCTCTCACATCCATACATGACCACAGGAAAGACCATAGCCTTGACTAGGCGAACCTTTGTTGGCAAAATAATGTCTCTGCTTTTGAATATGCTATCTAGGTTGGTCATAACTTTCCTTCCAAGGAGTAAGCGTCTTTTAATTTCATGGCTGCAGTCACCATCTGCACTGATTTTGGAGCCCAGAAAAATAAAGTCTGACACTGTTTCCACTGCTTCTCCATCTATTTCCCATGTAGTGATGGGACTGGATGCCATGATCTTCATTTTCTGAATGTTGAGCTTTAAGCCAACTTTTTCACTCTCCTCTTTAACTTTCATCAAGAGGCTTTTTAGCCCCTCTTCACTTTCTGCCATAAGGGTGGTGTCATCTGCATATCTGAGGTTATTGATATTTCTCCCAGCAATCTGGATTCCAACTTGTGTTTCTTCCAGCCCAGCGTTTCTCATGATGTACTCTGCATAGAAGTTAAACAAACATGGTGACAATATGCAGCCTTGACGTACTCCTTTTCCTATTTGGAACCAGTCTGTTGTTCCATGACCAGTTCTAACTGTTGCTTCCTGACCTGCATACAGATTTCTCAAGAGGCAGATCAGGTGGTCTGGTATTCCCATCTCTTTCAGAATTTTCCACAGTTTATTGTGATCCACACAAAGGCTTTGGCATAGTCAATAAAGCAGAAATAGATGTTTTTCTGGAACTCTCTTGCTTTTTCCATGATCCAGCGGATGTTGGCAATTTGATCTCTGGTTCCTCTGCCTTTTCGAAAACCAGCTTGAACATCAGGAAGTTCACAGTTCACATATTGCTGAAGCCTGGCTTGGAGAATTTTGAGCATTACTTTACTAGCGTGTGAGATGAGTGCAATTGTGCGGTAGTTTGAGCATTCTTTGGCATTGCCTTTCTTTGGGATTGGAATGAAAACTGACCTTTTCCAATCTTGTGGCCACTGCTGAGTTTTCCAAATTTGCTGGCATATTGAGTGCAGCACTTTCACAGCATCATCTTTCAGGATTTGGAATAGCTCCACTGGAATTCCATCACCTCCACTAGCTTTGTTTGTAGTGATGCTTTCTAAGGCCCACTTGACTTCACATTCCAGGATGTCTGGCTCTAGGTCAGTGATCACATCATCATGATTATCTAGGTCTTGAAGCTCTTTTTTGTACAGTTGTTCTGTGTATTCTTGCCATCTCTTCTTAATATCTTCTGCTTCTGTTAGGTCCATACCATTTCTGTCCTTTATCGAGCCCATCTTTGCATGAAATATTCCTTTGGTATCTTTGATTTTCTTGAAGAGATCCCTAGTCTTTCCCATTCTGTTGTTTTCTTCTATTTCTTTGCATTGATTGCTGAAGAAGGCTTTCTTACCTCTTCTTGCTATTCTTTGGAACTCTGCATTCAGATGTTTATATCTTTCCTTTTCTCCTTTGCTTTTCGCTTCTCTTCTTTTCACAGCTATTTGTAAGCCCTCCCCAGACAGCCATTTTGCTTTTTTGCATTTCTTTTCCATGGGGATGGTCTTGATCCCTGTCTCCTGTACAATGTCACGAACCTCATTCCATAGTTCATCAGGCACTCTATCTATCAGATCTAGGCCCTTAAATCTATTTCTCACTTCCACTGTATAATCATAAGGGATTTGATTTAGGTCATACCTGAATGGTCTAGTGGTTTTCCCTACTTTCTTCAATTTCAGTCTGAATTTGGCAATAAGGAGTTCATGGTCTGAGCCACAGTCAGCTCCTGGTCTTGTTTTTGCTGACTGTATAGAGCTTCTCCATCTTTGGCTGCAAAGAATATAATCAATCTGATTTCGGTGTTGAGCATCTGGTGATCCCTTACCATGTTTTAAATACAAAGCATTAATGAACAGTTCTTGAGGATGGATGTTCAATATGAGACTGTTCTCAATCTGGAGTTAAAGAACCAAGAGCCAATACTGTTCTGGAATCCTGCCTTTAATGAGTGTGATTTGTGTTTTTTCCCTGAAAATCAGCTTTCATGCAGTATGGTGGGTCTTTGTGGTGTTGAGGCATGTCACATACCAGCTGGGATGCATTCTCCGTGGTTTGCTCTCTTGATTGTAAGAGATATAACACGTCTTGGAGGTCTCCAGATTATTTAATGAGACATTCAGCAGCATTTCCTTCACTTCTAGGCAACCAAAGCACAAACTCTGTAACAGCTGTAGTTGTAGAGGGAGTGAAGACTGATGATGTATCCTTAGCACATTGTTTTCATATTTTCCATTAGTCACAACTTAGTCAACTGTAAGCGGCTTCCCAGGTGCCTCAGTGGTGAAAGAATTTGCCTGCAATGCAGGAGACATGGGGACACAGGTTCCATCTCTGGGTCTGGAAGATCTCCTGGAGGAGGAAATGGCAACTCCAGTATTTCTGCCTGGAAAATGCCATGCACAGAGCAGCCTGGTCGGGAACAGTTCATGAGGTCACAAAGAGTCAGACATGACTGAGTGACTGAGCACACATACACAATAGACTGTAAAGTTCTCTAAATCCATTCCATGCCCCTTCCTCACTTCTGTAATTTTCTGTTGTTAGAATACACAATGCGTGCTCACGCTACAGATTGCCAGTGGCACATCAAAAGAAAGCATGAGAAAAAAAGAAAGAATAGGAAAGAAAAATTGTCTTAGTTCATTTGGGCTGCTGTAACAAAGCAACAAAACACAGACTGGGCAGTTAATAAACAACAAACATTTATTTCTCACCGTTCTGGAGGCAGGAAGTCCAGGGTCATGGTACCAATATGGCTGGTAAGGGCCTTCTTTGGGGATGCAGACTTTTTGTCCTGTGCCATGTGGCAGAAGGGGCAAGGGATCTGTCTGTCTTTTTTCCAAAGGACTAATTCCAAGTGTGAGAGTTCCATACCCTTCCAAATGACACACTTCCTAATACTATCACCTTTAGGAATTAGGATTCAACATGTGAATGCTTGCAGGGTGGGGGAGCGGGGAGGCGGGGAGACACATTCAGATCATAAAAAACCCTCAAATTATTTCATATTTGTTAGGTGATGAAACACACCCACACACATACATACATTTTAGTGAAAGAAGCAGGTGTCCTTATAAGCTGGCATGTGAACCTGTTGTTCTCATCAAACGAGTCATCAAAGATTTGAGAGTTAATTTACATGAGTGTATGTCAGTGTTACTTTGACAAAAAGACATGAACACACACAAACACAAGATGTTCCTTACGCAAACAATGAACATACTGCATAATAACAACCACCCTCTATCAGATACATCCTACATCAGGCCCTTAATTCCACTCACGTTTCATACAACAACACTACAAGGTAGATATTATTGTTATTATAAACTCCATTTTACAGATGAAAAAATTGGAAACTGTGCAATGATTAGCTAGGATGAAGTGCAGGACTCAGTGCTCACAGCTGTGATTTATTACAGGATGAAAAAGGACCAAAGGCAGATCAGCAAAGGGAGAAGGCACAGGGACAAAGCCCAGAGAAAACCAGGCACAAGCTTCCAAGAGTCCTCTCCCAGCAGAGTCACACAAGCTGCACTTCATTCCACCAGCAACACATTGCAACAACCAGTGTGAAATGCATCCTCCAGGGAAGCTCATCAGAGACACAGTGACAAAGGTTTTTATTGGAGGCTGGCCATATAGGCACCCTCTACCAGCATAACAAATTTCAGACTCTTATAAAGAAATAGATGTTTGGCAGAAAACACATTGCTTGTACTGTTTGTGCCCAAAATAGTTTGGGTACAGTGACCCACTCTTATCTGGGAATTGTGATAAGTCTCTGAAAATTCAAGTTCCCAGACACCAGACAAGGGCCAGCCTTGCCAGCAGATCTTTCCAAGATGAGCCATCTCAGGCTTACTTTGTTAATACATTTTGACTTGACCAGTTGTAGAGAGGTTGTCACTTAAGACAAAGGGCATGAAGCATCCAAGTAAAGTTCTCATGTTCACTTTAGAGATAACCGAACTGCATTTCAGGAAGGTTGACTGCCTTGATCAAAGTCACATCTATAAAGAGGCAGTGCTGGTACTAGAACCCAGGTCTTCAGATCACACAGAGCACCTGACTGATTGTTGTTGTCATTTAGCAATAAACTGTGTCCGACTCTTTGCGACCCCATGGACTGGAGCATGCCAGGCATCCCTGTCCTTTACTATCTCCTGGAGTTTGCTCAAACTCACGTCCATTGAGTCAGTGATGCTATCCAACCATCTCATCCACTGTCGCTCCCTTTTCCCCATGCCCTCAATCTTTCCCAGCATGAGACTCTTTTCCAGTGAGTTGGCTCTTCGCATCAGATGGCCAAAGTATCGGAGTTTCAACTTTTCTTCCAGTAAATATTTAAGGTTAACTTCCTTTAGGATTGACTGGTTTGATCTCCTTGCTGTCCAAGGGACTCTCAAGAGTCTTCTCCAGCACCACAGTTCAAAAGTATCAATTCTTCAGCATTCAGCCTTCTTTTTGGTCCAACTCTCACATCCATACATGACTACTGGAAACCTGACTGATACGAAAGTAGAAAGCAGTCTGTGTAGCCCATGCCTATCTCTGCAATTACTGGGGATCCCAATCAATTTGTTTGATTTTCACTCATTCACTGTTAGATTTTATTATAAAACAAACACAAAAATACAAGTTGATTTTGCACAGGTGGCTTTTTGGTCTATATGTTGGCATGATTATTTTCAATCAGGTATATTGTAACTTACTGTCTCATTTCCTTCCTTTCCTAGACTGGGGAAATTGCCCTAATTTATTAAAAAATACTCAGTTCAGTTCAGTTGCTCAGTCATGTTCGACTCTTTGCTATCCCATGGACTGCAGCACGCCAGGCCTACCTGTCCATCACCAAGTCCCGGAGTTTACTCAAACTCATGTCCATTGAGTCAGTGATGCCATCCAACCATCTCATCCTCTGTCGTCCCCTTCTCCTCCCACCTTCAATCCCACCTAAAAAATATTGCAATTCTTAATAACTTAAAATAACAGTGAGAGAGGAGGGAGAGGAAAGGAAAGCTCCTTCACAAGAAAATGCTAGCTAACCCATGCTGAGAGTGATATAATTAGATCATTCAAGGGATGCTAAAGTCATCAGATAAAAGTGACTGGAGAATGAGATAGTCACAGTCTCAAAGAATCAGGTCACAGATTAAATTTGAATTAAAAAGGAAGACGCAATTCCCAGATGGTCCAGTGGTTTAGGACTCAGTGCTTTCACTGTTGTGGCCTAGGTTCAATCCCTGGTTGGGCAACTAAGACCCTGCAAGCTGTGTGGCACAGCGAAAAAGATAAAAGGTAATAAAAATTAAAACAAATTGAAAAAACCTTCAGCTCTTTGGTGATGGGGAAATAACCAAAAATGCAGTTATGGGGGATAAAGGGGTAAGAGGAAAATTCAAGGTGATTTGTATAGACAAGCTTTATGTAACAGTACTGGGAAAACTGAGTATGTTATTATTAATATTTATCCTGAAAATACTTGCTTGAGATTCCAATTAAACATGGTGGAACATGTGGTCATTTTTGCACAGTCCTTCCAGAAACTCACTGAGACAACAGTATTTTTTGTTTTTTCGGCCACGCCGTGTGGCATGTAGAATCTAAGTTCCTCAACCAGGGATTGAACCTGTGCTCTCTGCAGTGGAAGCATGGAGTCTTAACCACTGGACCACAAGGGAAGTTCCTCAAAGAGGTTTTTTAAAGTGCAATCCACAGAGAAAACAGAATGGGAGACAAAGCAATAGTACTGAGTGATGTAAACCCATTCTGGAAGGCAGAAAGCCAAGAGTGGAGAAATTACCAATTCTGCAACTTAGGAAGAACTAAAACCACAGTGCCCAAAGGAGACACTAATGAAAACCTGATTTCCCTCATAGAAGCTCGGAAAAACTCAGTACAAAGGCACCAGGGACTTTTAAAGGTGAGGCTGAAGTAGGGAGTTTTAATAAACATCTGCATAAGCATTACTGAATGGCATTAACCCGAGGAGAGTACAATCAGCAAGCAGTTCATTTTTCTCTCACCACCACCCCCAATCTCACTTAAACCTAGCTCCCCATCTGGAGATGACCAGGCTGATCCTATTGTGTTCCAGTCATATTCAAGTATGAGTTCAAGCTTGTTTTCAAGTATTTAAAAGACCCAGTAAGAACTGAAATGAAACTTTCACATCACATTGACAGCTGTTTCTCTCTGAGCAGGCCCCACCTCAACCTCAGGAGCTGGAATGGAGCCTTTCAGGTTTTTGTTTTTTTTTTACCACTTTCCTTGTTGTATCTTCTCTCCACTCCCCTGCAGCTGTTTCTACATCCCCCAGGGTCATGTGTACCAGGAACAAGAGGAAACAGGAACAGACTTGCTAGGACTGTTACAATTGCCTCCCACCCCCACCCCCTAGCGCAAATGGTCAAATGCTGGCACTTTATAGTGTCACAGTGCATTTATAGATGCTTCTCACACCTGTCTTATGCCCCATCGCCAAAGGGGACCTCTGCCCTGCACTTCCTGACTGCAACAGTGCATGTTCTGCCTCACCTCCGAAAGGACCCCCGCAGCTCTGACTCCGACATTACACCCTCTAAGCAGGTGGTATAAAGCAGGTCCTTTCCAAGTGATTCTAACATGGCTCTTTTCCTAAGAGTCCACATAGCCCGTGGTATCTTTGCCTCACGAAACACTGGAATTGTAAACTGCATCCTCTGAAGACCCCTCTCTTGACTCTCCCAGCACAGGCAGCACCAGTCAGCCAAGATTATCCCAAGGGAGAGTCACACTCTGGCTCTGGTTTATAAGAGCTCATCCATATAAGATTCATATACTCTTAACTCTGGGTCTCCACACCCATCCAGCACAGCCAGGTAACTACTTCCTAATTCTAGTAGGAAATGAGAGATTTATTCCCTAGAGAAATGGGACATAAGAGATTCAGGCTTGAAGGAATCTAAACACTTTTCTGGGAAAATATGTGAAAATTCACACACTAAGTGATGGAAACTTTAGTTCCCTATGAATGTAGTGTTAGTCGCTCAGTCATGACTGACTCTTTGCGACCCCATGGACTGTAGCCCACCAGGCTCCTCTGTCTGTGGAAGTCTCCAGGCAAGAATACTGGAGTGAGTTGCCATTCCCTTCTCCAGGGGATCTTCCTGATCCAAAGATCAAACCCGAGTCTCCTGTATCATAGGTGGATTCTTTACTGTCTGAGCCATCAAGGAAGCCCAACAGAGGCACTAAGTCCTATGCAAATTGGATAATTCTTCCTGCAAAAAACTACGTAAGACTCTGAAAACAGAGCTAGAATTAAGACTAGCTGGGAGTCCTCCAATGAAATAGCCTAGTCACTCCCTCATGGTCATAAAACTTTGAAATGGACAAGAGAAGGGACTAAGCATGTACACAGAGCTTCCTAGAGGTTTCTTACTAAGTATTAAACATAAATGAGGTGCCGCTGGCCAACAGATGTTTGAGGAAAGCGTCCTGCATAGTTTGAGGAAAGCGTCCTGCATAGAAGGCAACCTGCATGGCCCCTGCCCTAAAATGCAGAAATAAGAGGTGTAGGGGAGGGCTAATACAGAGAGTAGAAGAAAAATGGCTTAATTATAATTGATTTCCTCAGAAATAAAGAAAAGATGTTTCATCCATGAAATAACATGATATTATTTCAATAATTAGAGAATTTTTAAAGATCTTAGAAATATGAAGAGTAAAATTTTAAAATTCAAGGAAAAGTTTGGAAGATAACATTGACAAAATAGCCCCTTCCTAAAACTGCACATTAGGGGAGAAATTTTTTAATTAGAGAATAAGTCAAGATGGTCTAGCAATAAATTGATAGGAATTTAAGGAAAATAAAACAGAGGACGAGGAGAAGAAATTATCAAAAGATAAATGACCAGAAAATATCCTAGAATGAATAAGGACTCATGTTATCATAAAGTTAATAAGAGATCCTTAATGGTTCTGGAAAGAACAAAAATAGGTTGCACATAAAAAGGATCTGAAATAAGAGTGCTCCTTGACTTCTCCTTGGTGCCACAGGAAACTAGAACATATAATTCCCTTAAAATTTGGATGCAAAAGTCATTTCTAACTCAGAAAACTGTTCTCAACCAAACATCAATCTAGCGCAATAGTAGAACAAAAGCATTTTCAGGCATGCAAGGGATCAAACATTATCTCGCATATACTGTTCAATTGGCCACTACTGAAGGATATGTTCCACACAAATGAGGAAGTAAACTAGGAAGGAGGAAGCTACAAGATTCAGAAATCTTGGGACCCAACACGGAGGATATAGGATGCCAAGTAGAAGTCTTCGAAAGAATTTCACAAGTGGCCTGGAGAGAAACCAGCACAGACTGAAACAAGAAGAGGGGCAGAAAAAAAAAGAGTCCGGGCGGGGGGAAAGGATACCTTTGATCTATGCAAAATTATAGAGGCTACTGGAGAGTTGAGAATAATTCATAATAAATACATAGCAAAGTAAGCAAATGAAGATACTAAGGCAATGATTATAGGAAGAACAAAAAGTTGTGTAAGAAAAAAAAAATGTAACCATAATAAACTACTTGACCCACAGTGACGTTTTAAAATGGAATTCCATCTTCTGCTCAAATGATCTACTACATCTTGAATAAAATCCACACTCCTTATCACGGCTTAAAGGAGTATTCATGATGTTTCCCCTTGCTTACTAAACTCCAGGAAATTTAGTAAGCTAACTCTGCTGCTCACCATGTATGGGATGCCACCTCCATGTCCCATCGTTTGTCATGGTACTCAGGTCTTAGTGCAAAGTTTATCTCCTCTGTGAGGCTTTCCCTGACCAGCTGGTACAAGTTAGTACTGGCTTCCCCTCAGTTCTATCACCATAACATCACTGCATTTTAGTTTCTTCCTACTGCATCACTAATTGAAATATTTTATTTGCTAGCATTTGAGAGGAGAAGGCAATGGCATCCCACTCCAGTACTCTTGCCTGGAAAATCCCATGAACGGAGGAGCCTGATAGGCTGCAGTCCATGGGGTCGCGAACAGTCAGACATGACTGAGCGACTTCACTTTCCCTTTTGACTTTGATACACTGGAGAAGGAAATGGCAACCCACTCCAGTGTTCTTGACTGGAGAATCCCAGGGACGGGAGAGCTGGTGGGCTGCCATCTATGGGGTCGCACAGAGTCAGACACGACTGAAACGACTTAGCAGCAGCAGCAGCAGCAGAGAAGAAATTAGACTAACCTTAGTTGCCCTCCTCCAGGGGATCTTCCCAACTCAGGGATTGAGCCCAAGTCTCCTGCATTGCAGGTGGTTCTTTACCATCTGAGCCACCAGGGAAACCATGGATAGAAGGGCTTTACATGTGTTATTTCATTCAATCCTCACAGCATCCTTGTCGGGTAGGTGCTATTATTTTCTTTATACACAAGAAAACGGAGGCACAGTTAAATAACTTGTTGGAGATCACTTGAGAGCAAAGCTGAGAATCACACACCAGCAGTCTGGCCCCAGACTATCTTCATTACCATCATGTTACTTGACCTTTCCTTACAAGTGCCAAGAAGAGTGTCGACACTCCCTACTCTTCCTCCTCAAAGCTTCAAGACCTTGAGAAGTGCCCAATGCTTACACAGAAAGGACTCTTCACATGTTTGTTCAAGAAATGCATTACAAAAAAAAAAAAAAGAAATGCATTACAGGACTACCCTGGTGGTCCACTGGTTAAGAATCCATCTGCTATTGCAGGATTAGATCCTCAGTCTGGGAAGATTCTACATGCTGTGCGGCTATAAAGCCCATCAGCCACAACTACTGAAGCCCACATGCCGTAGAACCCATGCTCTGCAACAAGAGAAGCCACCATGATGAAAAGCCCACACATCACTAGAGAATAGCCCCTGCTCTCTGCAATTAGAGAAAGCCTGCTGGCAGCAATGAAGACCCAGTGCAACCAAAGATAAATAAATAAATATCAAAAAGATAAAAAAGAAAAACTTTATTTAAAAAAAGAAAGAGAGAAAGAGAAATGCATTACAGTAATCTGAAAGGAAAATGAAAAGAAGAAGGTGGATGTTTTCCCTTCTTTGCTATTAGTTGTATCACTGACCACATCTCAGCTTTGTTTTCCTTTCAGCACCAATGGTTTCTGGTTCTTCTAGGTTTAGGACTTCCTGCTCAAGAGATTTCTGTCTTCCTGACAGGCTTTGGGTCATTTTGTGGCTCCATCACTTTTATTATCTCTCCTTTCTCTCTAATCCTGTTAGCTCAGTTCAGTTGCTCAGTCATGTCCGACTCTTTGCAACCCGGTGGACTGAAGCACGCCAGGCTTCCCTGTCCATCACCAACTCCTGGAGCTTGCCCAAACTCATGTCCATCTAGTTGGTGATACCATCCAACCATCTTATCCTCTGTCATCCCCTTCTCCTCCTGCTTTCAATCCTTCAGGGTTTTTTCCAATGAATCAGTTCTTCACATCAGGTAGCCAAAGTATTGGAGCTTTAGCATCAGCCCTTCCAATGAATATTCAGGACTGATTTCCTTTAGGATTAACTGGTTTGATCTGCTTGCAGAGCAAGGGACTCTTAAGAGTCCTTTCCAACACCACAGTTCAAAAGCATCAATTCTTCAGTGCTCAGCTTTCTTTATGGCCCAACTCTCACATCCATACATGACTACTGGAAAAACCAAAGCTTTGACTAGATGGATCTTCGTTGGCAAAGTAATGTCTCTGCTTTTTAATATGCTGTCTAGGTTGGTCATAGCTTTTCTTCCAAGGAGTAAGCGTCTTTTAATTTCATGGCTTGCAGTCACCATCTGCAGTGATTTTGGAGCCCAAGAAAATAAAGCCTGTCACTGTTTCCATTGTTTTGTCTAATCTTGTTAAGACGGTATTAACTCATCTGCTGTACAAGGACTGAGGACAAGGGGGCCTCGTCCTCTGGTATGAGCCCAGGGTGAAATGGGTGTGATGGTGACTGTGTCTTAGGCCAAGTGAATCCAGTGAGTTCCCTAAAGGGCATCCAGAAGACTCACTGGTAAAGTGGAGGGGAAAGAATAAGAAGCTAGAGACCACTCTTCAGTGGACCTTTAATCCAAGGAGAAATCCAGAGTGCATACAAGCAAAAAATGATGATTTGGTTCCAAGCGACACTAAAACAGAATATTCCAGAGAGGGTTTACAGAGAGGCCAGACAGTTCAGGTGGCCAGGAAAGGGAGCACTATAACAGTATAGGCCCAAATGGACTCTAAACAAAGTCCCAATAAAATCAACTCATCCCCCTGTATTACACCTCACACCACCACCACTCCCACTAATCCAAGCATCATCATCCCTTCGTTGCATGTCACTGTAATCTCCTAACAGCCTCAGCTGTCTCACCAAAGCGGGCTTTCCTAATGGTGAATCTCCTCGTGTGAGCATCTTACTTTATATTCTGGAGAGTCCGATAACTTTCTAAACCATCAAAACCTGCCTCCTTGGGGCTCAACTTATCTCTTTCCTCTTGCATTTTACTATTTATAATCAGAAAGAAGAAACCTTCAGCCGTTGCTTGGAAATCTCACCTGAATCTCAGTTAACCACTTCCAAGTTCTGTTTTCCGTATAGCTATAATCTGCAAGTCCACTAAGCTTTCTTCTACTATATAATAAGAATTTCCTCTGGTTTCCTTGAACATCTTCCCCAGTAATCTCAGAGCCCTCATAAGTAGTGCTTTTAACATTCATATTTCCAACAACAATTGGTTCAAGACATCAAGGCTTTTCTTTTTGTGATCCTCAGATTTCATCCATCCTCTGTCCAGTGCCCAATTCAAAGCCACTTCCTTATTTTCAGATATTTGTTACAGTCAGTACCAAAATTCATATTTATTTTCTGTTGTTGCTGTAACAAATTACCATAAACTTTGTGGCTTAAAAATGACAGAAATTTATTATCATAGAATTCTGGAGGTCAGAGTTCCAAGTTAAGTGAAGTGAAATGAAGTGAAAGTCAGTCAGTTGTGTCTGACTGTTTGCGACGCCATGGACTATAGAGTCCACGGAATTTTCAAGGCCAGAATACTGGAGAGGGTAGCCTTTCCCTTCTCTAGAATTTAAATACTAGTCAAATTCTCCAGGGTATATTCCCAACCCAGATATCAAACCCAGGTCTCCTGTATTGCAGGCAGATTCTTTACCAGCTGAGCTACCAGGGAAGCCCCTCCAAGTTAAGGTATAGAATTTGTTTCCTTGTTTTTCCACCTTTTAGAAGCTACCTGTATTCCTTGGCTCAAGGCCCCTTTTCCATCTTCAGACAAAGCAGTATAGCATCTTCACATCTCACTCTTTCTCTCTCCCTCCCTTGCTCCCTCTTTCCCCCTAACCTCTGCTTCCATTGTCACATCTCTTTCTGTGAGCCTCCTGCCTTCTTCTTGTAAAGACCTTTGCAATTAAATTGATCCAAGCCAGAAAATCAAAGATAAGCTCTCCATCTCAAGATCTATAACTTGGTCACAAAATTTCCTTTACCATAAAAGTTTCAGGGGGTTAAGCCACAGGCATCAATGAGAGTTCATTATTCAGCCTACCACACTTACCAACTACCTATCCTAGGCCAAGTATTGGATTACATGTGTTCGCACAGTGGCAAAAAACTGGATATGCTCTCTGTCCTGAAGAAATGTACGATCTAGTGGGAAAGTACATCAGAGATCAATCCCCAAACCAGAACAGATTATCACACTCACGCGTGGGTGTGTGCATGCTCAGTTGCTTCAGTCGTGTCCAACCCTTTGAGATCTTATGGACTGTAGACAGCCAGGCTACTCTGTTCATGGGATTCTCCAGGTGAGAATACAGGAGTGGGTTGCCTGCCCTCTTTTCACACCCACATCTCCTGCATTGCAGGCAGATTCTTTATCCACTGAGCCACCTGAGAAGCCCAATCACACCCATAAATAACTGTAAATTGCAATTCGTGCTCTAAAGGACTTGGAATCACAGAGGATCATATGATCAGCTGTGAAGTAGTGACATTCAGTCTGAGGCTGGCAGGGTGGTAAGGAGCTAGCTTGATGGGGAGCAGGGGGAAGGCCTCAAAGGCAAAAGGATCAGCCCTGAAGAAAAGTTTGGGAGGGTGAAAGAAGCTGGAAAGATGAAGTGAGGCTACAAAGGTAAGAGTGATCAGAACTTCTGGTGCCTTCTAGAGCACGGAGGAGACTTTGGGTTTTAGTCAAAGCATAAGAGGAAGGGTTGGTTGAGAAGCTTTTTAAGCCAATGACAGATGTGATCACTCTGCTTTGTGGAGAACAGACTAGGGTAGGGGTGTAGATAAGCTAGAGGTGAACAAAAATAGAAACCTATTAATATTTACCCACTTAATATCCATTTATTATATATATATACCCATATATATTATATACCCATATAATATAAGCCCACTGACTAGAAGAGAGTGGCCTGAACTGCGCACTTGGCAGCTAAAATGGAGAGAACTGCGGAAATGTAAGATGTACCTTGAATCAAAATTAATTGATGGGACTTGGTATAATTAAATGCCATTTAAAAGTCTGGGATATGACCATAGGTATGGATGGATTATGAGGAATATTGCGTGTTAATGGAGATGAGATGCAAGAAAGGGGAATGGACCATCCATGAACCTTGAAATGATATAAGAAAACAGGACTTAAGATGGAAGAGAGAATGAGGAGCAAGTGCCAAAATCTTCAGTGGATAAGTTTGAGAGCATGTGATAGTTAAGAAGCAGAAAGAGATGGCACAGATTGCTGGACTGAGCAGGGGAGAGAGGACTTTAGGAGAAGTCTGATGTGGGGACAGAATGGGCAGGGTGAAGGAGACCAAGCCCTTCTAACTCGAGAGGGAAGAGAGTACAGAAAGTGAGCCCCCTCCCTGGGTGACGGAAGCGGCCTCACCTGACGGCTAGAGGGGTGGGAAGCATTTAAGGAAGGAGTGGGGAGTGTTAGGGGTCCTGTGGACACATTTGGTGGGAGGTTCTAGTGAGGGTTGAGGCAAGAGAGAAAACCCAGAGCATCAATAATAGTGAAGCATGGAGATACTGTGAGCTAAGTATGATGTGTGAATTTAACTAGTCCCTGAGTTGCCAGTGTTGTGAGTTCTCGTAGTTCTTTCCTTGAGAATGTTGGGCACACGGGGCCCTGTATTTACCAGCGGTCTGGAAGAGAGGCCAGGCACACGTTTCCTCATGGTCTTTTACAGCAAAGGAATGGGTGATTGAATCTAGGTCCAGAAGTCTGGGGTTGCTCCTACTTCCTTGTTCGGCTGGCCTTCTCTCCTGCTTCTGCTCAAACATCACCTCCACTGTAAATCCTTCCTTGACTTCTCTGATCAGCATTTTTCAAATACATAAATGTACACAGTTAAAAGGATCATGGAGGTTTTCCTTTAATCTGTATATAGAGAGCTTACCCATTCTTCCCTCCACTATTTTTTTTTTTTAACTTCATTCTTTTTTACATCTGTTGGATATGTGGATGACTGCCAATCTTTTGTTATTACAAACAGGGCTGCAGTAAATTCTCTGGTTTGGATGTCATTTCACAGAGGTACAAGTAAATACAAGTCACTTCTAATTAAACACTATCAATGATGTTGAACTATTAAATCTATCTCACAGTGTGTAGTTAAGTTCATGTGGTTGCAAAGGACCCCTCATTCCCAGCATCAAAATGTTGACTTTTAACATCAAATTGTAGACTGATGGGCTTCTGTGAATAAATGTTCTAAGAACATCATCAAGAGGGAGAAAGGTGCCTGGTTGCCTGCTGGACTAGCAGACACAATGTTTTTTGTTTTGTTTTCAGACACAATGTTAATGTAAGAGGTAGGCATGAAATAATTAAAGTAGCATAAACATTATTGACATACGATATCCACATATTGACTAAATTACTGACACTACTAATTAGAGCAAATAGAATATAGACCCAAAAGAAAAGAAAAATAAGTTAATTTTCACGAAACTTTTAAATAGTGACTATAGTAAGTGGCAAAATTGTCCACAGAAGATTTGAGAAGTCTTGGTTCTTGAAGTATTTGAGTGGAATAGAATTGAAAGCTCAAAAAATAAACTTAAAAGAACAATCCTTCTTTAGCAGAAGTAAATGCTAAAATGACCTAAGAGGTTTTTTCTTCCAAAATTCCAGTGTTCAATGAACACTGCCTCTAAGTGCCTCTTTTGTTGGGTTTGTTTGCCAGCGTATGCATTAATTAGTTTGCTTAAAAACTGCTTTGTTTGCAACAACAACAAAAAATCCCCATGTTAAACAGTACTGGAACTAGTTAACATTCCTAGACACTTAGAATTTGTTCTAAATTCTGGTCAGTTCCTTGGGGTGTGGCAGGGACACTTTCTCTTTACATGCTGCCTAAATCTGAAGGCAGTAGTGATTTAGTGGACCAGCATTATTGAGTTCGTTTCTTATGATTTTCATGGGTCCAGTTCATATTGTTATGTAGCATCTTTTTGAATGAACTTTTCCAGAAATGTTTTCAATGTATGCTTACAATCTATGTACAGTTTCATCACTGACACTCTAAAAGCATCAGTCAGTAGCTGTATGAAATGAATCCAGCAATAGGCGTTAAAACATGTGTTTACTGTTATCTGTGTTTATATAACCCTCTATATTTTGGTTGTCAATTACAGTTCTGACATCAAATAAATTCCGATGTGGAAACAACGCATCTACAGTTTGAAAACAAAGACATATAAAACAGAATCAATGAATCTGAATCTAGGAAGTCTAGGAAGAGGATGTTGATTTAGTTCAACCAGTATCTGTAAAAGCACCACTGATGGTTACACGCAAGAGAGGAAAGGTGAGTGCTGAGATTGTAGGATATGATCAATATCTTATTTCCTGACTCCAAAAGGAGACTCTACTCTTAACCTTCCCATCTTTCACGTTCTAATTCCACTGTAAAACAAGTCACTGTTTTACACTCCACTGTAAAACAAGTCACATGAGAACATGGGGATGAACCAACCACATGGTGAGTGGCATCATGGAGGGAAGAAGGTATACATGGCAAGGAAGGAATTTTTTTGAAAATTATTTATTTTAATTTTGGCCACTGCTGCTGCTAAGTCACTGCAGTCGTGCCCGACTCTGTGCGACCCCATAGACGGCAGCCCACCAGGCTCCTCTGTCCCTGGGATTCTCCAGGCAAGAACACTGGAGTGGGTTGTCATTTCCTTCTCCAATGCATGAAAGTGAAAAGTGAAAAGTGAAAGTGAAGTCACTCAGTTGTGTCCAACTCTTTGCGACCCCATGGACTGTAGCCCACCAGGCTCCTCCGTCTGTGGGATTTTCCAGGCAAGAGTACTGGAGTGGGCTGCCATTGCCTTCTCCACTGGACCTTTAGTTCTGTGCATGGGCTTTCTCTAGCTGAGGTGAGTGGGGGCTATGCTCTAGTTGTGCTACACTTGCCGTTCATTGCAGTGGTGTCTCTACTTGTAGAGACACAGCTAGATGTTCCCTCTGGGCAGGAAGTTATTAGTGAAATGGGAAACCTAAGTACCCCAAACTACTAAACTCTACTAAGAAATTATGTACTAACACTGTTTAATGAAATGGCCATGTATACACTTCAAAATGAGATGAAGATCAAATAAATTTGGGTGCAGCTTCCATGAATTAAGTTCTGCTCTTGACTATTGTAGAGGATCAGAATATGATATCCCAAAATATGCCACTTTGGGATAAGGCTCTAGAGCACTCAGGTTCAGTAGTTGTGGCTTCTGGGCTCTAGAGCTAGGCTGAGTAGTTGTTGTGCATGGGCTTAGTTGCTCTGCGGCATGTGGAATCTTCCCAGACCAGGGATGAAACCAGTGTCTCCTGCATTGGCAGGCAGATTCTTAACCACTGGACACCAGCAAAGTCCAGGAAGGAAGGAGTTAGACATGAATATATGGAAATGTGAAAGCTCATCCTGAAGAAGAGTAAATCCTCCACTATGACTGGAGGAGCACATACACATAAAAGAGAGGATAGGTTAGAAAAAGACTTCATGCACTAAGTGAAATTCCATAGACAATGGGAAAGTCATAGAGGAATTTTGAGTGGGCGAGTGACACAATCAAAATAATGCATTAGGAATATTTTTAAAAATTAATCTTGAGACCAACTGAAAGACTTGCGAAATAATTCAAGCAGGAAATAATGAGGGCCTAAATCGTTGTTACACCAGCAGTGGGAAAGAGAGAACATATAGAAACAAATAAAATAGAATCCGTAGAATACAGTGTCTGATTGGAATGGAGTTGGGTGAGGGGGATGAGAGAAGAAAGAAGTGAAAGATGGTTGGACTTGGGCCAAATATGCTAAGGCAGGGGTCATCTGGTAGCAACACAGCCATGTAGATGTTCCCTTTGGGCAGGAAGGTATTAATGAAATGGGAAACCTAAGCACCCCAAACTACTAAACTCTACTAAGAAATTATGTATTAGCCCTGTTTAATGAAATGGCCATGTATACACTTCAAAATGAGATGAAAATCAAATAAATTAAGGTGCAGCTTCCATGAATTAAATTCTGCTCTTGACTATTGTAGAGGATCAAAATATGACATCCCAAAATACACCACTTTGGGATAAGGGTTATTTTAAGCTGAAGGCACAAGAGAGCCAACAGACACACCAGGAAACCTCCCTGGAGCCTCCCTTTCGCTGACTAAAAGTAGAAACTTCTGAGAAATGAGGACTGCCCAAAATCTCCTCGCCAGCTGAAGTTTTATAGCCACAAAGGAGCCAGAAAGTCAGTACTGAGATGGACCTGAACAAAAAAATCTTACCCCATTTGTATCCCTTGTATATTTACCTCCCCACAGACTGCTGCCCTTGGAAATCTAAAACGTTTGCCTTTGTCTCATCAGTTCTCTACAAATGTGTTTTTCTTTGTTAGGATGTTATATAAACCCACATTCTAACCACCCTGTGAGTTAGTCATCACTGAGTTTCTCCTGGATGTATGCAAACTGCAGAGGTAATCAACGGTTCTTCTCTTCTTACACTCTCTTTGGTCAGCCTAATTTGCAAAACACCAAGAAATGAACCTGGGAGAAGGCAATGGCACCCCACTCCAGTGCTCTTGCCTGGAAAATCCCATGGACGGAGGAGCCTGGAAGGCTGCAGTCCATGGGGTCGCAAAGAGTCGGACACAACTGAGCGACTTCACTTTGACTTTTCACTTTCATGCATTGGAGAAGGAAATGGCAACCCACTCCAGTGTTCTTGCCTGGAGAACCCCAGGGACAGGGGAGCCTGGTGGGCTGCCATCTATGGTCACAGAGTCAGACACAACTGAAGTGACTTAGCAGCAGTAGCAGTAGCAGCAAGAAATGAACCTAAAAGATAGAAGAAAGTGTGTTTTCCTCCCCTACACTCTACACCTTGGGTCTTTATGAGATAGAAGAAACTGATAACATGTATGGTTAAAAAACAAAGAAAATATTGGTTGTCTTTCTGTTTGGTCTAAAGACAGGCATCTTCCTTTTTTTAAAAAAAGTGATTTATTTATTTGGCTGTGCCAGGTCTTAATTGTGGCATCCAAGATCTTTGATCTTCGTTGCAGCATGTGAGATCTTTTCGTTGTGACATCAAACACTTAGCTGCAGCATGTGGGATCTAGTTCCCTGACCAGGGATAAAACCTGGGACCCATGTATTGGGAGCTCAGAATCTTAGCCACTGTACCTCCAAGGACGTGCCTAGAGGCAGATATGTTTGATATTCAAAGAGCAGTGTGGAACTCTTGGTTAATTTCTAGCTGATTACAGGAGCAAGAGCCAATAGCTCTCCAGTGCTGTAAAAACCAGATTATTTCAGTATCTTCCACCAGTCTTCCATGCTATATGGACTACACAGTCCTGATTTTAACAACAAATAATTTAGATATAAAATTTTGTGCCTATGTATATTTGTACATTTTGTTGGAGAGATTGTACATTCTTCTGAGATTTATAAAGTGATGTCAGATCCCAAAAGGATTAGAACACCAGTGAAGGAGATAGCACACTGGACTAGGAGTCAAAGTATCTAATTCCTCAACATGTTGTGCTATTTGTGGCCTTAAACAATTTAAGTAAGTTTTCTGATCTTCATTTTCCTTATCTGTAAAATGGGAGTTAATAATATAATTGTCATGCTTTCCTCATATGAGGATTTTGAGGTTATAATTCAATGTTATGTAACTTATATAGCATTTAGAAATATCAAGCATCTCTACTTTTGTTAAGCAAACAAGTCCTTCTCAAAACCTGGATGTGTTTCCTCTATAAACATCAACACTAACCTTGCAAGTACACAGACCATGCACCAACCTTGAAAGCCATGAAATTCCTCAAAATGCATTATTATGCTTTCCCAAGCAGACCTTACAACTCCATTTTAACTCCACCTTTTATCTCCAAAGTTCAAAGAAACATTTATTGTCATTACAGATTCCTGAACTAATATCTAGCACTAAAATCCAAACAATACAACTCTGAGTCTGAATCAGCTAAAAGGAAATGAAAGGTACTAGGCAGAACTGCCCTTTACCATAGTGATGGAATGTTAACAACTGCTGAGTGATCACCGTGTGCAAATCCATACTTGGCCTTAAACCCAAATTCCGTGAAGGTCTTTGTTGGTCACGTAAGAGACATTCGTGGCATGTTTGGCCTAGAACATCCCAACAGGTGTCCCTTCTATCTAGATTTACAAGGAGTCAGAATTTGAGCTTTCATGTCCTAGAATTCTTAAATATTTCCAGTCAAAATAGCAAAATCATTTCTCAGACAAGGGGTTAAACTGTATATGCAATTGGTCACATATTCAGATCCACATAGCAAAATTTAAAAAATAAAATAATGAATTGGTTCTTTTTAGACGAAAAATAGAGCTGTTATTGTAGCCAAATTTTATGAATATTTCACAATTTTTCAATCTCAAAGAATCACGTGTTTTCAGTACAACTCTGCCAGACCTTTGCTTGTTGTAATGTGATTTCCTCTATTTTTTTTTAACTTGTCTTCCTTTTTCCTCTCTTCTTGACCTTTTCCCTATATTTCCAGAATGTGATTATCTCTTCTTTAAGATTTTCTTTCTCCCATTAATCATTGAACATGAGAGAAATATTTTGCAAAATGGTTTTTCCTACAAAAAGGGCATGGCCGATGTATGACAATAGGAAAAAAATCTATATGCTATGCTATATTAATAAACTGATCTAATTTCTAAGTTATTTTAAGGATATAAGTACTCAATTTCTAGAGGTAATTCAGCCTGTAGACTTGAGAAGATAAATGAGAAGCACAGGTGCAACTGACACATGAACCCTCGTGTGTGATGGAAAAGACTTTCTGCTTTGGCTTCACACTCACCGTTGATACTGTCAATCATAGATCAGATCTTGTGATAAGAATGTTTGCAACTGCAAAGTTAGGTTTAGAATCAGAGCATCCCCAATACTCCATTTTAAAACATTTAAAGCATGTTGCACCTCAAGTTGATATTATACAGTGTCCAGTTTCAGTGGACTTAGTTGAATGGCCACTGACATGTATTACCAAATGGGCTACAGAGGCTCAGGAAAGCCCATCAGTAGGAATTTTTACCATATGTCACTTTAAATGTTTAGAGCATTTGGACAGCTGTTAAAGGGATAAAGTTACGACACAAAGACTGCCATATTTACAACTGTAAAACGAGCAGATTGGCCACAGTTTCCTCCTGTGCTCAGAAAGAATGATAGTATTATATAGAAAGTAGAAGATGCCTGGGATAATGATGTCCATCTTGGAAGTTACCAGATTCTCATTCTAATATGATAACCAAATCCTCTTGGCCATAATAAGGCTGATCATTCCACTAGGTTTGTCTAGAGTGGCATCTCTTAGAGGAAAAACAGTTGCCAAGCCTAAAATAAGCTAGAGAAAGCCCTTCATTTTCATCTTCTTACTCCCACTGAGAATCAGACAACCTGAAACTCCCAAAGACATAACTAAACCAAACACACAAGGTACCCACAGTTTATAAATAATTCTTCATTTATGCACAAAAATAGTTTACTCATAACCCTAGACCTCCCAGTGTATACTATCCAGCTGTGCCCTTCTTTAAAAAAATTTAAAACTTTAATTAAATGACCCAGGAGAACAGAAAAGGGAATTCTCTAGCCACAGATCCACAATCATAGCAGAGTCCAAAAAGAAGAAGAAAGACTCCAGCAACAACTCAACGAAAAGCCACGGACTGTTTACTATGGCCCTCCCGATGTCCATTTCCTCTGTGTAAAGACTTCTCCCCTTGCTATGCAGAGACTTGCTGTGTGTGGCTGGCCTTGGTTACAGACCCCAAATTTTAATTCTCTGCTGACCCCCAAATAAACCCATCTGTGTCAGAGAAATATTTGCTGCAGTCTTATTTGTTTTAGGTCAACCCTCCCCTGGCCTATTATCTTGATATCAGAAATAATGCACTTAAGGGGAGCAGAATAGACCACCCCCAAAACATGCCTCTTTAGCATAAGGACAATTTTGAGCTGATCATTTTTGAAAAGCTGTAGACACAAAAGAATATCTGAAAACAGAGTAGAAGTTGCATTTATAAGGGAAATCCCCATTTGGAATGGTGTGTCCCTCTCTGTACCAGGAAAAGAAAGATAATAAAATCTCTAGAAACTCTTAACAAAGAGAAGGTACTGACTTAAACTGCAGTTTATTCCTGTTTTCTGTGCATTATTTGATAACCTCCCATAATTAGCTTGCCCCAAACCTCAATATCTTTCTTTAGTCTTTAGCTGAAGATGATATTTAAGGTGGTAGCTTGGATCATTTCAAGGAGTTACTCAAGTTTTCCTGGATATTTTCGATGTACACAGGAGGTATACATGTTATTAAACTTGCTCCCCCCGACTCCTCCCCCATTAATCTGTGTTTTATTATGGGGATGTTCCAGCCACTAGGGCTTCTTGATAAAGAATCCGCCTGCCAAAGCAGGAGACACCGGTTCAACCCCTGGGCTGGGAAGATCTAGAGGAGGAAATGACAACCCACTCCAGTATTTTCGCCTGGGAAATCTCAGGGATGGAGAAGCCTGGTGGGTTACAGTCCATGGGGTCGCAAAGAAGTCGGACACAACTCAGAGACTAAACAACAACACATCAGCCAAAAATTAAGAAGTATAGAGAGAGAATTGTTTTTCCTCTGCTATAGAGCTAAAAGTCCTGATTTGAGCTAAGAGATAACATCTGAAATTATGAAAATAATTGGGAGATACACAATTACTGAAAGAAACCACAACTTGATTTTAATTCTTCACATAAATTTCTGTAATAATCAACTATTTTCAACTTTCTTTCACAAGATTTTAAGCCCATTTCAAATATTTAGACCTTCTTAGATTCAATGACCCGACAAGCAAGAGAAATTCTTGCATTACAAATGGAAGTTTTCTTAACTCACCTTCCTTTTTCTCTGCTGCTGCTGCTGCTAAGTCGCTTCAGTCGTGTCCGACTTTGTGCGACCCCATAGACGGAAGCCCACCAGGCTCCCCTGTCCCTGGGATTCTCCAGGCAAGAACACTGGAGTGGGTTGCCATTTCCTTCTCCAATGCATGCAAGTGAAAAGTGAAAGTGAAGTCGCTCAGTCGTGTCCGACTCTTAGCGACCCCATGGACTGCAGCCCACCAGGCTCCTCCGTCCATGGGATTCTCCAGGCAAAAGTACTGGGGTGGGGGTGCCATTGCCTTCCCCGCCTTTTTCTCTATAGTTCTAAAATCAGATGAAATTATTTATTACAGAGACTCACTAAATGAAATACTGGCCAAAATGAAACTCTCATCCACTGTTCTTGCTTTTTCTTTTTTTCTCACCACCTCAGGTTCTACCAATGCCCTTTTGTTAGGCCTGCTTACTAGCTGCACTTCTCTGAGCTTGGCCTGAGGGGCCACATCCTGTGTCTGGAATGTGAATCCCCACCCCGTCCCTGCCAGGCCTCTTGTTTGGCCCCCTGCACACACACAAACAGCCGTCTTCCTTCACTTAACCATGCATTCCTGACAAAGATTTCTTGTCTCTGTCCTTTCGGATACACGTCATCTCCACTCTCATTCAGTAAATTATAATAGGTACTTCCCACTTTTATACACATCTTATTCAGTGTGTATGCAATTTTCCCCACTCGGTTGTTTGTTCTGTATGTGTCCCTCTTAAAATAATAGCTCCCAGGCAAGACTTTGTCTGGAAAATTATCTGAGGACAGAACTTATCAAGGGCTTCCCAGGTGATTCAGTGGTAAAGAATTCGCCTGCCAAACAGGAGATGAGGGTTCCATCCCTGGGTTGGGACGATCCCCTGGAGAAGGAAATGACAACCCACTCCAGTGTTCTTGACTGGCAAATCCCGTGGACTGAGGAGTCTGGTTGGCTGCAGTCCATGAGGTGAAAAAGAGCTGGATGTGACTTACAGACCAAGCAGCAGCCGCAGCACAGCAGATCTTGTCATGGTGTCATGTGCAAATCATTTTTTTAAAATGATGATTATGATATAAATACTGAGGTAAAAGGTGAATAGAAAGGTTTTTGAAATAATTTAAAAAAAAAAAAAGGGACCTTGCATACACCTTAGACCATGCCTAGAACACATAATCATTTCTTTCTTAATCTTAGTAAAATATAAGAAAACAGAGATGAGACTACTTGAAGAGATCCTCCAGTTTCCTGTGTAAAGGGCCGAGGGTTTTGTACTCATGCTAAAGCACCCATGAACTTACAAAAATGCATAATCCACTAAATTCCACCTGGGACAGGAGAAAGCTGAAAAGCAAGACTGTTTATTCTCATAATTCTCTCCTTTTACTCACTAATTCGATACTCAAGAGTATATTTTTCATCTGAAATTAGACAGGAGCAAGCCAGAAATAGAAATCTCTAGAGACTTTTTTCAACACAGTACATTTGCATGATCCCTTTTAATACAGAACTACATTTTCCACTCATTTCCTGCTTAATCACAGTGGAAACGGTTGTTTGGTGAAAAGACATCCTTTCTTGTAAGCACAGTTGTAGACCGGGATGGGTTGTGGGTAAGCCCAGTTAGCAACTGTACTTAACGCTGTCCTAGGAAACTCTGAACCGTGGCCTTTTCTCCTCAAAGCTCAGACTGCATATAGGACTCGCCTACTTCCAGGATGTTGGATAGCAATAGCACTTGCCCATGCTTCGGTTTTTTAAAATAATTGCAGTTTTCCAACGTGGGAAAACAGAACCCTTAAAAGGCTTCATTTCTACACCTTCCTAAGTAATAAGTAGCTAGGCTGTTTATCCTTGATTAACATAAGAATAAATGTCAGTAGGGTGCTCTTGAATTAAAAAAAAAAAAAAAGCCCTTAGGCTTATTTGATGATTTGTAGCTAACTCCTAGAAGCTTGAATTTCCACAAGAAACAGAATAAGAAGAGCCTTCTGTTTGTAATAGAGATGGGACAGATTCCTTTCATCTCCCACCGTCACCTAGTTCTGAACCTTTGTAACTTACAGCCGGCAGAAAACCGCCATGTACTACCAGGGCCACCCCCAGACCTCTTCTCCAAAACCCCCACCTCCTGTGCATCTTAGAAATTGAGAAGAGCTTCCTCTCCCTTTCTAGACTTCAAAACAGGCAGGGGAAGGAGCTGCGTGCCGCCTTTTATCTTGCTTCACAAATACAGCTGTGAAAAACCTTGAGGCGGCAACATCCTGTGACGAGTTGAGCAGAAATCTGAAGAGAAAAATGAAGCGAAGGTTCGGTTCGAGCTTCATTGACAAGGAAGATGCTGCAAGCATTTTGCATGGCAACAAGCGAGCCGGTTCTTCCTCCGTCCCCTGTCTGCCAACTCTGTCTGAGGAATCGGCGGGCTCAATTCATACACGCATTGTTGTACAAATACAGTCAGAATCACAAGCGGTTACCTTCATCGTGGGGCCAGAGCTCGAACACTGCAGCTAGAGGTGAGCGGAGGCAGAGGCGCTGCGTCCTGAGCGCTCCGGGAGGCGCGGGTCTGGGGAAGCCGCCGGGGTGGCGGCGGGCACACGTGGTGGGCGCGTCGCAGACTGGCCCGGGCTGCGAAGTCTGCTGGCTCTCCAGATTGCATCAGCAGGAAGAGTCTTGAGGCTGTGTTTCCCCTACACTGCCCCCAGAGGGTAGCGTTTCTGACAACACGAAAATTCCTCCCCTGCACCCAGCTCAGACCCTTATATCCACCTCTCAGCTCAGCCGTGGGGTTGGAGGAAGATGCTAGCGTTTCAAACCCGTTACCCTTGGATTAGTGCTTGGGCGTGTGCGTATCTTTGATGTGAAAATGTAGCATGTCAAGGAGGAGGGAAAAAACAAAACAGATCACAGACCTTGATTGCAGTTCCCTCCTGAGCGGGCTGCCTGCCCACCTGACTTCCGACTCTTCTCAGAGCAACTTTCCAGCATGCCCCTGCTCAAAATTACACAGTGGATCCCCGACATCTAAAACAAAAAATTTTAAATGTTGTTTTTCACATAGCAAGAAGCACATGCATGGTTTTTGAGAGTTTGCCCAATTTCTGTTTCTCCCACCCCTTTCCTCTAGTCCCACAATGCCTGCTCAAACTTTTTTTTTTTTCGATTAATTTCTTTTGTACCTGGGAAAATCCTTGTAACTGATTGACTGAACATGTAAAATTCTTTCTGATTTGAACATTGCCTGCTAGACCAGTTCATCCTCTCTGGGTCCTCTCTTGTCTTCTATACGAAAGCTCCAGCATTGCTACTTCTCCATGTCTCAGGTCAAGCTCCAGGATTTTTGCTCAAATGCCCTTCTGGTTGACCGAAACTCACTCTGTCCATCAGGCAACTTCCCGTTTTACTATCAGCTGAAGTCTTTACTATGAAATCAAAGCTGAATCCCTCAGGCAGAATTGAACCCTTGTCTGTGCACTGTGCTTTGTCCATATCCCTTATTTTAATTATTTATTTGCATGGATGTGCCTATCTGGGAAATCCCATGGACAGTGGAGCCTGGCAGGCTGCAGTCCACGGGGTGGCAAAGAGTCGGACAGGATAGCGACTGAGCATGCATACACGGTGTCACATCATTAGATTATGAGATTCCTGAGGGTGGATCCTTTGTGGTTCAGTTCAGTCACTCAGTTGTCTCCAACTCTTTGCAACCCCATGAATCGCAGCATGCCAGGCTTCCCTGCTGCTACTGCTAAGTCGCTTCAGTCGTGTCCGACTCCGTACGACCCCATAGACAGAAGCTCACCAGGGTCCCCCGTCCCTGGGATTCTCCAGGCAAGAACACTGGAGTGGGTTGCCAGTTCCTTCTCCAATGCATGAAAGTGAAAAGAGAAAGTGAAGTCGCTGTCCATCACCAACTCACGGAGTTCACCCAGACTCACGTCCATCGAGTCAGTGATGCCATCCAGCCATCTCATCCTCTGTCATCCACTTCTCCTCCTGCCCCTAATCCCTCCCAGCATCAGAGTCTTTTCCAATAAGTCAACTCTTCGCATGAGGTGGCCAAAGCACTGTAGTTTCAGCTTTAGCATCATTCCTTCCAAAGAAATCCCAGGGCTGATCTGCTTCAGAATGGACTGGTTGGATCTCCTTGCAGTCCAAGGGACTCTCAAGAGTCTTCTCCAACACCACAGTTCAAAAGCATCAATTCTTCGGTGCTCAGCCTTCTTCACAGTCCAACTCTCACATCCATACATGACCACAGGAAAAACCACAGCCTTGACTAGATGAACCTTTGTTGGCAAAGTAACGTCTCTGCTTTTGAATATGCTATCTAGGTTGGCATAACTTTCCTTCCAAGGAGTAAGTGTCTTTTAATTTCATGGCTGCAGTCACCATCTGCAGTGATTTTGGAGCCCAAAAAAATAAAGTCTGACACTGTTTCCACTGTTTCCCCATCTATTTCCCATGAAGTGATGGGACCGGATGCCAAGACCTTAGTTTTCTGAATGTTGAGCTTTAAGCCAACCTTTTCCACTCTCCTCTTTCACTTTCATCAAGAGGCTTTTTAGTTCTTCTTCACTTTCTGCCATACGGGTGGTGTCATCTGTACATCTGAGGTTATTGATATTTCTCCCGGCAATTTTGATTCCAGCTTGTGCTTCTTCCAGTCCAGCGTTTCTCATGATGTACTCTGCATAGAAGTTAAATAAACAGGGTGACAATATACAGCCTTGACATACTCCTTTTCCTATTTGGAACCAGTCTGTTGTTCCATGTCCAGTTCTAACTGTTGCTTCCTGACCTGCATACAAATTTCTCAAGAGGCAGGTCAGGTGGTCTGGTATTCCCATCTCTTTCAGAATTTTCCACAGTCTATTGTGATCCACACAGTCAAAGGCTTTGGCGTAGTCAATAAAGCAAAAATACATGTTTTTCTGGAACTCTCTTGCTTTTTCCATGATCCAGCGGATGTTGGCAATTTGATGTCTGGTTCCTCTGCCTTTTCTAAAACCAGCTTGAACATCTGGAAGTTCACGGTTCACATATTGCTGAAGCCTGGCTTGGAGAATTTTGAGCATTACTTTACTAGTGTGTGAGATGAGTGCAATTGTGCAGTAGTTTGAGCATTCTTTGGCATTATCTTTCTTTGGGACTGGAATGAAAACTGACCTTTTCCAGTTCTGTGGCCACTGCTGAGTTTTCCAAGCTTGCTGGCATATTGAGTGCAGCACTTTCACAGCATCATCTTTCAGGATTTGAAATAGCTCAACTGGAATTCCATCACCTCCACTAGCTTTGTGCGTAGTGATGCTTTCTAAGGCCCACTTGACTTCACATTCCAGGATGTTTGGCTCTAGGTCAGTGATCACACCATCGTGATTATCTGGGTCGTGAAGATCTTTTTTGTACAGTTCTTCTGTGTATTCTTGCCACCTCTTCTTAATATCTTCTGCTTCTGTTAGGTCCATACCATTTCTGTCCTTTATCGAGCCCATCTTTGCGTGAAATGTTCCCTTGGTATCTCTAATTTTCTTGAAGAGATCTCTAGTCTTTCCCATTCTGTTGTTTTCCTCTATTTCTTTGCATTGATCGTTGAAGAAGGCTTTCTTATCTCTTCTTGCTATGCTTTGGAACTCTGCGTTCAAATGCATATATCTTTCCTTTTCTCCTTTGCTTTTTGCTTCTCTTCTTTTCACAGCTATTTATAAGGCCTCCCCAGACAGCCATTTTGCTTTTTGCATTTCTTTTCCATGGGGATGGTCTTGATCCCTGTCTCCTGTACAATGTCACGAACCTCATTCCATAGTTCATCAGGCACTCTATCTATCAGATCGAGGCCCTTAAATCTATTTCTCATTTCCACTGTATAATCATAAGGGATTTGATTTAGGTCATACCTGAATGGTCTAGTGGTTTTCTCTACTTTCTTCAATTTTCAGTCTGAATTTGGCAATAAGGAGTTAATGGTCTGAGCCACAGTCAGCTCCTGGTCTTGTTTTTGCTGACTGTATAGAGCTTCTCCATCTTTGGCTGCAAAGAATATAATCAATATGATTTCAGTGTTGACCATCTGGTGATGTCCATGTATAGAGTCTTCTCTTGTGTTTGTTGGGAGAGGGTGTTTGTTATGACCAGTGCATTTTCTTGGCAAAACTCTATTAGTCTTTGCCCTGCTTCATTCCATATTCCAAGGCCAAATTTGCCTGTTACTCCAGGTGTTTCTTGACTTCCTACTTTTGCATTCCAGTCCCCTATAATGAAAAGGACATCTTTTTTGGGTGTTAGTTCTAAAAGGTCTTGTAGGTCTTCATAGAACCGTTCAACTTCAGCTTCTTCAGCATTACTGGTTGGGGAATAGACTTGGATTACTGTGACATTGAATGGTTTGCCTTGGAAACGAACAGAGATCATTCTGTCGTTTTTGAGATTGCATCCATTTTGGACTCTTTTGTTGACCATGATGGTACATGATCCCACAGTAGTAGATATGATGGTCATCTGAGTTAAATTCACCCATTCCAGTCCATTTTAGTTCGCTGATTCCTAGAATGTTGACATTCACTCTTGCCATCTCTTGTTTGACCACTTCCAATTTGCCTTGATTCATGGACCTGACATTCCTGGTTCCTATGCAATATTGCTCTTTACAGTATCGGACCTTGCTTCTATCACTAGTCACATCCACAGCTGGGTATTCTTTTTGCTTTGGCTCCATCCCTTCATTCTTTCTAGAGTTATTTCTCCATTGATCTCCAGTAGCATATTGGGCACCTACTGACCTGGGGAGTTTATCTTTCAGTATCCTATCATTTTGCCTTTTCATACTGTTCATGGGGTTCTCAAGGCAAGAATACTGAAGTGGTTTGCCATTCCCTTCTCCAGTGGACCACATTCTGTTAGATCTCTCCACCATGACCCGTCCATCTTGAGTTGCTAGTATGAGGCAGGAGGCAGATACATCCCCACCCCACAGCATCAAGCAATTGGAGATTTACCCACTATGACCCGAAACTCTAGAATAAGCAGGACAATTTAGGGAGGAGGCTGGGCCCTGCCCAGACCACCACATATTTCTTTTCTCGAAGTCAGGAGATGGCCCCAACCACACATGTACAGAAAAGGTTCCTTGAAGGTCAAAGGGGGAGTATGTCAAGGGCTCTTCCACCCATATGCCTTTTCAGTAAAATCCATTTTGGCTAAGAGATGCATGTACACACATGGAAGGATCCTGAGATAAACCAAATATAGACTGTGAACCAGGCAAATCAGAATGATTGGCCAAAGGAAACCCAGAAGAAATACCACATAAAAGTAATTCAAACTGCCACGAGGACTCGACTCAGCAACACTCTCGGAGTCCACCTGTGTGCCTATCCACATGTATTTTACTTTTTTCCCCTCTTAATAAATACTTTATTTGGTTCATTACTTTCCATCTTTGTGGGAATTCTTTTCTGCAAAGCCAAAGGGCCAGGGCCTTTGTCACTAACCACTGGTCTAGTGGCTAGGATCCGGTGCTCTCCCTATTGCAACCCGGCCTCAGTCTCCTGCTGGGAACCCATGCCCTACTCCAAGCCATTGCTTGGAGGCCACCTGAGATCATATCGATCACCCTGGAGAGGGAGTGTTAAACACAAATGTGTGTGTGGATGCTTAACTAAATTTGGTTAGGTGAATGAATGGTTAAATTGTATGAACATAAATCAAGTAGCAAAGTGTCCATCAACTGCGGAATGGATAAATAAAATGTGGTATATTCACAGAATAGAATATTATTTGGTAATAAAAACAAATGAACTACTGATGCATGCTCCATTTAACCTTGGAAACATTACATGAAGTGGAGGAAGCCAGTCACAAATGATCACCAATCGTGATTGCATTTATCTGGAATAGGACAGAAAATAGATGGTTATTGCCAATCTGGGGTGAAAAGATGGGGGAATAGAGAGTCACTGCTAATGTGTATTGAGTTTTTTGTGGGGATGATGAAAATGTTCTAAAATTAGATTGCAGTGAGGGTTGCACCACTCTGTGAATATAATAAAATAGAATTATACTCTTTAAGTAGGTCTTCCCTATAGCTCAAATGGTCAAGAACCTGCCTGTAATGCAGGAGATCTGGGTTCGATCCCTGGGTGGGGAAGATCCTCTAGAGAAGGGAATGGCAATCCACTCCAGTATTCTTGCCTGGAGAATCCCATGGACTGAGTAGCCCAGCGGGCTGCAGTACATGGGATCGCAAAGAGTCGGACACAGCTGAGCAAATAACACTACTACAATACTCTTTAAAAAGGTAAATTTTATGAGGTGAACTACATCTCAATAAAGGTATTTTTTTAAAAAATCAGGTAGCTAGTAGAAAACTTTATGAGAAGAAATAAAGCATGGGAAGGTGATAGAGGGTGATGGGGTGACAGATCTGAATGAATTAACGAGTAGATTCTCAAGCATGCCTGGCAATGACATCCGGATCCAATGACTTTCCCATGAAAGGATTCTCTCAGCAATGAAGGAAGAGAGAAGGTCGTATAAAGGCAAAGGGAAGCTAGAAGTAAAGCGAAAGAGGAATTGAGGGAGTTAACATCGGCACAAGGACCTGAGGACCATTGGCTGTGGCTGTGTTTGTTCTCCCATTTCCCTCTGGTGTTGAGAGGAGGGTCCCACACATCTCCCTCACTGTGACATGCACACATTTCCCAAACTTCCCTCCCAGCCACCAAAATTTCTGTTCTCAAATGAAGAGTGTCATCATCAGCCAAGACTGTCATTCTGTCAGTGACTCAAGAAAGTCACAGTTAAAAGATATTGAAGGAAGTTGGATTCTTCAGACTTAATGTAATCCATATCTGTATCCATGGGCAGTGGGTTTTTGGTGTTTTTTTGGTTTGTTTTTGTTTTTGCTGAACTTGAAGAAGAGATACAATTTCTAGCAGTCTCCAGAGACACTAGCTTTGAAAGGGACTTCAGAGTCCTAGAAACCCAGCTCCATTTTGTCATCAGTGTTATTAAAAAATCTATTGTATTCATTATGAAGATCATATGCCAGCTATGTACCTGCACAATTTCTCTCATGTATCTTACTAAATCTTCTTTAGAGGTAAGAGAAGTCACATTCTCTCATTTTCTGGGATGTGGTTCAGGAGAACTAGCAGAAAACAATGATGCTTTTTGTCATAAAGAGTAGAGGGGGACTTCCTTGGTGGTCCAGTGGTTAAGAATCCACCTTGCAATGCAGGGGATGTGGTTTCAAACTCTAGTCACGGAACTCAGATCCCACATGATGCAGAGCACCTGAGCCCAAGTGCTGAAACTACTGAGCCCAAGTGCTCTGGAGCCAGTGACCACAAATAGAGAGAAGCCTGCAGTGCAAAAGATCCTGCCAAGCAAAATAAGATAAATAAATGAGTATTTTTTAAAAAAGAAAAGTAGAGGCACATCTAGTCTAGAACTCTACAAATTCAGAAAAAGACTCCTTTTCTCTAGATTTCAAAATGAAAATTGCTACAAGGTTTTATCTTTTTTATATTCCCTCTAATACCTGCAACTATTATATGTGTATATCAGTCAGTCAGTCAGTTCAGTCACTCAGTTGTGTCCAACTCTTTGCAACCCCATGGAATGCAGCACACCAGGCCTCCTTGTCCATCACCAACTCCCAGAGCTTACTCAAACTCATGTCCATTGAATCAGTGATGCCATCCAACCATCTCATCCTCTGTCAACCCCTTCTCCTCCTGCCTTCAATCTTTCCCAGCATCAGGATCTTTTCAAATGAGTCAGCTCTGAATCAGGTGGCCAAAGTACAGGAGCTTCAGCTTCAACATCAGTCCTTCTAATGAATACTCAGGACTGATTTTCTTTAGGATGGACTGGTTGAATCTCCTTGCAGTCTAAGGGACTCTCAAGAGTCTTCTCCAACACCACATTTCAAAAGCATCGATTCTTTGGCGCTCAACTTTCTTTATAGTCCAACTCTCACATCCACACATGACTACTGGAAAAAAAAAATATATGTATATACATACACTAAATTTAATACTCAAAAATTCATTTATACTGTACTTCATGGAAAGTTTAAGAAATTTTCCAGGAAAAATTGAACTCAATGGATTTACTTTTAGTCTTCTTCATTTTTTTAAATAAAAAATTTTATTTATTTATTTAATTTTGGCTATGCTGAGTCTTCATAGTTGTGCTGGGGTTTTCTCTAGTTATGGTGAATGGAGGTGACTCTCTAGTTGCAGTGTGCAGGCTTCTCACTTGAGTGGCTTCTCTTGTTGCAGAGCACAGTCTTCTAGGGTAAGCGGGCTTCAGTGGTTGTGGTGAATGGGCTCAGTCATTGGGATTCTTGGGCTCTAGAGAACAGGGTCAGTAAGTTGTGGCACATGGGCTTAGTTGCTCCAAGGCAACTAAGATCTGGGATCTTCCTTGATCAGGGATTGAACCCATGTCTCCTGCATTGGCAGGTGGATTCTTTATCCCAGAGCCACCAGGGACATGCCTACTTTTAGCCTTTTTTATATACATTAAAGTGAAAGTGTTAGTTGCTCAATTGTGTCCAACTCCTTGCAAGCTCATGGATTGTAGCCTGCCAGACTCCTTTGTTCCGTGGAATTCTCCCAAACCAGGGAACGAACACAGGTCTTCTGCATTGCAAACAGATTCTCTACAGACTGAGCCACCACGTATACTAGAATCTAAATTCCATGCAAAATTAGACTCACTGTATCAGAGAGTATTGGCCACCCCGATCAAAATTGGAGGGGGGTAACAAGTTAGATGATGTGTGCCCACATTATCATTAGTATTGATAACCAAAGACAGAAAGGGCTCAACAAGTATTTCTTATTGAACATGGAAGATGTAGTAACCCCAGCTGTTCCTAAATAAATTACTAATCTGTGGGTCAACTGTCCCAGGACAAGATAGAGTTTTACAACTGCCTTACACTTTCTTTTGATCTGATTCTTCTTCTTTAATAAGTTAGCTTACTTTTTTAAATGTTTATTTATTTGGCTGTGCTGGGATTTAGTTGCAGCTTGCAGGATCTTTAGTTGTGCATGTGAGATCTAATTCCCTGACCAGGGATGGAAACCAGGCCCCCTGCTTTGGGAGAGAGGAGTCTTAGCCACTGAACCACCAGGAAAGTCCTTTGATCTGATTCTTTATTCTTGTCCCTCATGGAGCAAACAGATTCAAGCCTAACTCTATATCTCTAAATTAAGTTAAGAGAAGTCTTCCCTGCTGGCTCGCCTGCAATGCAGGAGATGTGGGTTCGATCCCTGGTTGGGAAGATCCTCTGGAGAAGGAAATGGCAACCCACTCCAGTTTCTTGCCTGAGAAATCCCAAGGACAGAGGAGCCTAGCTTTAGTTCATGGAGTCACAAAGAGTCAGACACAGCTTTAGCAAGTGAACAACAACAAAAGGCACTTTTTCATGAATAGTCATCAAACAAAGTGAAAGTTTCTGAGTCGAGTCCAACTCTTTGCAACCCCATGGACCATACAGTCCATGGAATTGGAATTGTCCAAGCCAGAAAATACTGGAGTGGGTAGCCTTTCCCTTCTCCAGGGGATCTTCCCAACCCAGGAATTGAACCAGCATCTCCTGCATAGAAGGCGGATTTTTACCAACTGAGCTATCAGGGAAGCCCAACACAAATTAGGGAAAAGCACTGGCTTTAGAACCAGATCTGAATTTGTATCCCCAGCTTCACTAATTTGTAATGTATAACTGTTGATGAAATTATTTAATCTCATGGAAACTCAATTTCATTTTTTAACATCACTAATACAAAAAAAAGGAGTACCTACCTTAGAGGTATGTTTTAAGAGAGAAATGAGTTATTACATGTACAGTGCCCATCACTGGAGGCCCACTCTATTTGCTCGACACATCTCCTGTGAATCCTTCAATCCCAATCACTTAGAATAAGTAACAGCCAATCATTTCCAGTAAGGAATAAGTGAAGGATACGGACTGAAGGTGCAAGAAAAGAAATTCCAGAATCTTAAAGACACATCTTAACTAAGAAAAGAATACCAAGAAGGAATTTATGCAATCTTTGTTCTGAATCCTTTAAAAATAAGCTAACACCCATCTGTCTTGAAAGGATATTGTAAATCTTTCTGCTAGCTTTCTATCATGTCTCAGGGTGCTTCTCACCCTGACTCACAAAGTTGGCTACTTTTCCCTTGAAACTCTTTCCTTCCAAGATACTAGGCTATACTGGACCCTCTCCAGTCTCTCCAGCAGGTCCTTTCCCCTAATTATGATCATACTTCTAGCTTCCCTCATAGCTCAGTCTGGGTTCGATTCCTGGGTCAGGAAGATCCCCTGGAGAAGGAAATGGCAACCCAGTCCAGTATTCTTGCCTGAAGAATCCTATGGACAGAGGTGACTGGCAGGCTACAGTTCATGGGATCGCAAGAGTCAGGCGCAACTTAGCGACTAACCCACCAGCATAGCTGGTTCATCACTATTATTTCAAGCCCAGTTGGTCCAAATCCAAGCACACAATCTTCCCTCTTAAACCTGTTTGTCCTGCTGTCTTCCTTCTCTCCACTGATGCCATCAACATTCTCCCAGTCATCCAGGCTGCAAACTTTAATATAGTTCACGTCTTCATGTTATTGTTGCTTTGTCACTAAGCCATGTCCAATTCTTTGTGACCCCATGAACTGTAGCCCTCCAGGTTCCTCTGCCTCCATGGGATTTCCCAGGAAAGAATGCTGGATTGAGTTGCCATTTCCTCCTCTAATGGGTCTTCCTAACCCAGGGATCGGACCCGACTCTCCTGCATTGTCATGTGGATTCTTTACCGCTGAGCCACCAGAGAAACCCTTCATGTCTTCATAGATAGCATTTAAAGTAGGAAGGAAAGACACAAGCCTCTCACATTCAATTATCACTAAGTCTTCCCAGTTCTGTTTTTGCAAGACCTCTCATAGCCCTCCTTCTGCTCTCACACTCATTGCCATAATTTAGTTATTTATTATACCTTCCCCTTGGATTACTGTTATTCCTGGCTTTAATCTCTCTTTGCCACAATTCACCAAATGCACAGAAGGCAAGTAATCTTCTTAACCCTTGGTTCTGATGAGATTTTTCCCTACTCTAAAGAATGTAACTTGCACTCATATGCTCTCATATGTGCCAGACAAGGATATCTGCTGTGTGGCAAGGACACCTGAAATCTTCCATCACTGTGTTTGCACAGTGTTACTTGAAATTCTCCCCCACCATACACAGATTTATCTAAATGATATCCAGTTTTCAAGATCCATTTTAATTGTCCCTTTGTGGTCTTTCCTGAAGTGTGTTCTTGCTGTGTAGACTAGTGGTTCTCAACTGAGAGCAGAGATGGGGAATGGGGGAGGTGAGGAGAATTGCTACTGGAAGCTAATGGCACAGACCAGGGTTGCTGCCAAACATCTTACAATACACAGGACAACCCCTCCACAAAGAATCATCTGGCCCAGTGTCAATAATGCCAAAGTTGAGGACTGCTGCTTGTAGACCCATACTGACTTTTGTGCTCTTTTGTTGTCTGCGTCCTTCTCTAGGGCACACCATATGAAGACAGTGAGCCATCACCTCTGTGATGGTTAATTGGCTAGTATGGTGTTAGCCCAGTGACTACCATTCAGACTACTGCTTCTCAATCCCTTTCTGTTCTCTTCTGCCTCTTAAAGGTTTTTCAGATACTGTCCTCCTTCTGGGTTTTATCCTCTGTCCTCATTGCTTTTCTCATTCATTTTATTTAATTTTGCTTATTCATCTTTTTGGCCATGCTGCACAGCATGTAGGATCTTAGTTTCCTGATCAGGAATGGAACCCAGTGTCCCCTGCATTGGAAGCTCAGAGTCTTAACCACTGGAACATTTTTTTAACCACTGGACCTTCTTATTTTATTTTTTTAAGACTTTTTTTAAAAATGCAGACTTTTAAAAATCTTTATTGAATTTGTGCAATATTGCTCTGTTTTATGTTTTGTTCTTTTTTTTGACAGAGAGGCATGTGGGATCTGAGCTCCACACCCAGGGATCGAACCCTCACCCCTCCATTGGAAGGTGACATCCAAATCACTGGACCACCAGGGAAGTCCTGCTTCTCATTCATTTTAAAGGTGCTCTATGGATGAGTTCATCTACCCTTTGATACTGCTAGGTTCTCTGCCAAAAGGCCACTTCTCTTCCCTTTCTTCTAACAAAAGCCTGATTTTTTTTTTTTTTTCCTGTAGGGTGCATGTGTGTGTATGTGTGTGTGTGTTAGTCGCTCAGTCGTGTCCGACTCTTTGTGACCCCATGGACTGTATCCTCTGTCCATGGGATTCTTCAGGCAAGAACACTAGAGTGGGTTGCCATTTCCTTCTCTAGGGTGGTGGTACATAATATGCCTGGTCTTGGGGGGAGTGAATGATACTTAATCTCAGGGAGTAATGACAATCTCATATTATTTTGCTATAAACCCGCAGTCTCTTGAGCTAGGGATGCCCAGGGAATCAAGTCTAACCAATGAGACTTAAGAGGAAGTTATTGGAGGGGATCCTAAGGGGCTCACCTTCTGATTGGAAAAAAAATTCAGGCAAGAAGTCTTTGCTGGTGTCATTCTGTTCTCTTCCTGTTTTAAATGCTGTTTATATATTATGTTTCAGGAAGCTGCCAACAGCCATCCTGAAAGCATGAGTGACAAGCCCAAAGTCCAAAACTAATATATTGAGGATGGGAAGGCAGAGAGAGAGAGCAAGTACCTGGGCTGTGGATAACATTGTTGAACCACCAAAAGTGGAATCGCCTACCTTCAAATTTTTTGTTATATGTGATAATTACATATCTTTTTTGCTTTGCCTCTATTGGTCAAGTATTTTATTACTACTCTTGAAAGCATTTCTTGGCTTCAATAACACCTATACTTCAGTACCACCTGACTCAAGAACTCTACTCACATTTCAGATGTACATTCATTCCCATGTTTGAACCAAAGGTATCTCCTCTCCAACTCAGTAAGAAATTTTTATTTTATGTATCATGAACTTATATTTTCTCTCAAATCCTTTTCTCAATAAAATCCTCAATAAAATCCTTTTCTCAAGCACACACACATGTCTCCCATATGCTGCATGCTTTGTAGGCTCCTCTTGTATTTCCTATCTCTCTCTCATTTTTTTAAATTTTTTACTTTTTGGCTGTACTGCTTTCAGTTCCCCAATCAGAGATTGAACTCTCACCCCCTCCACTGGAAGCATGGAGTCTTAGCCACTGGACCACCAGGGAAGTCCCATTGTATTGCCTATCTTTCTTATCGCTGCTGCTGCTGCTCAAGTTGCTTCAGTCGTGTCTGACTCTGTGCGACCCCATAAACAGCAGCCCACCAGGCTCTGCCGTCCCTGGGATTCTCCAGGCAAGAACACTGGAGTGGGTTGCCATTTTCTTCTCCAATGCATGAAAGTGAAAAGTGAAAGTGAAGTCGCTCAATCAGTCCGACTCTTAGCGACCCCACGGACTGCAGCCTACCAGGCTCCTCCATCCATGGGATTTTCCAGGCAAGAGTACTGGAGTGGCTTGCCATTGCCTTCTCCGCTTTCTTATCGCAGTACTCTTTAATTAGTAACCCAAAGTCAGCTTCAGATGCTACTTTTCCTTCACTTTCTGCCAATTTAATCATTTATAATTTTATAAGCTTTTCTATTTATTATTTCTCAAATTTGTCTTTGCTCTTCATACTCTTTCAGTTTAGACTGCCTTATTTCAAACCCTCATCATCTCTTAGCTGGATATTAGCTTCTTAACTGGGTGACATTTAAATGTATTAATATATCTTGACCTTATTTTCCTTACCTGTAAAATGGGAATTAGAAACTCCATGGCTTTCACAAGGAATAAAAAAGCTGATACAAATTAGACTAGTACTTACCACATAGTAAATGTTCAATAAATATTAACTATGATTATTACCTTTAAATTCTTCTAACTTGTTTCATTTTTTTTTATATTCTGTGGTGTGTTTTTCTATAACATAAAGCACTTTTCACTAAATCACCGCTGCCCAAATACTCTCTACTTCAGGCAAACAAATTTATTGGCAGTTCTAAAGATCTTGCTTAGAGAACATCAACTTAGGTTCAAGTCATTCTTATATGTCTTCACAACATATCAATTATGCCTGCTTAGACAATGTTGTTTTGTATTTCTAAATCTTTGTTATATGGCACCAGAGGGAATTTAGGGAAGGCTGATATTTTCCCTCTTTGAGGCAATATTCTTCTGAGTACCTTATGTAACGGCCCATGTATTACAAGGTTTCCACTCTGGCTGGAGAGCGTGACAGCTTTTCTAGGCTCTGTATGATGTTCCCTGCTTGTCCTGCCTACTCATTTCAGATGATTCTTCCCCAGCTTTGAGTAGTCTCCTTATACATGTGTAATGCTGCTGCTGCTATTGTTGTTCAGATGCTAAGTTGTGTCTGATTCTTTGCGACCCCATGGACTGTAGCACGCCAGGCTCCTCCATCCTCCACTATCTTACGGAGTTTGCTCGAATTCATGTCCATTGAGTCAGTGGTGCTATCTAACCATCTCGTCCTCTGCCACCCCTTTCTCCTTTTGGCTTCAGTCTTTCCCAGCATCAGGGTCTTTTCCAATGAGTCAACTTCAGCTTCAGCATCAGTCCTTCCATTGACTATTTAGGATTGATTTCCTTTAAGATTGATGGGTTTGATCTCCTCGTAATCCAGGGGACTCTGAAGAGTCTTCTCCAGCACCACAATTTGAAGGCATCAATTCTTTGATGCTCAGCTTTCTTTACAGTCCAACTCTCACATCCATACATGACTAATGGAAAAACCATAGCTTTGACTATACAGATCTTTCTTCTCAGTAAAGCAATGTCTCTGCTTTTTAATATGCTATCTAGTTTTGTAATAGTTTCCCTTGCAAGAACAAGCATCTTTTAATTTCATGTTTGCAGTAACTATCTGCAGTGATTTTGGAGCCCAAGAAAATAAATCTGTCACTGCTTCCACTTTTTCCTTTTCTATTTGTCATGAAGTGATGGGACCAGATGCCAAGATCTTAGTTTTTTTAATGTTGAGTTTTAAGCTAGCATTTTCACTCTCCTTTTAACTTCATCAAGAAGCTCTTCGGTTCCTCTTCATTTTCTGCCATTTAAAGTGTTATCATCCTTGCAATCTTGATACCAGCTTGTGACTTATCCAACCTAGCATTTCATATTATATACTATGCATATAAGTTAAATAAGCAGAGTGACAATATATACAGCCTTGTTTTACTCCTTTCCCAAGTTTGAACCAGTCAGTTGTCACATGTCTGCTTCTAACTATTACTTCTTGAACCACATGCAAGTTTCTCAGGAGACAAGTGAGGTGGTCTAGTATTCCTATCTCTTGAAGAATTTTCCACAGTTTGTTGTGATTCACACACTCAAAGACTTTAGCATAGTCAATGAAGCAGATATTTTTCTGGAACTCCCTTGCTTTCTCTGTGATCCAACTAATGTTGGTAATTTGATCTCTAGTTCCTCTCCCTCTTAAAAACCCAACTTATACATATAGAAACTCTTGGTTCACATACTGCTGAAGCCTAGCTTGAAGGATTTTGAGCATAATCTTGTTAGCATGTGAAATGAGAGCAATGGTACAGTAGTTTGAACATTCTTTGGCATTGCCCTTCTTTGGAATTGAAATAGAAACTGATCTTTTCCATTCCTGTGGCCACTGTGAGCTATCCAAATTTGCTGACATGTTGAGTACAGCACTTTAACAGCATCATCTTTTAGGATTTGAAATATCTCAGCTGAAATTCCATCACCTTCACTAGCTTTGTTCATATTAGTACTTCCTAAGTCCCACTTGACTTCGCTCTCTAGGATGTCTGACTCTAGGTGAGTGACCACACCATTATGGTTATCTGGGTCATTAAGACCTTTTCTTCATAGTATTTCTATGTTTTCTTGCTACCTCTTCTTAATATCTTTTGCTTCAGTTGGGTCTTTCTGGTTTCTGTCCTTTTTCATGCCCACCTTTGCATGAAATATTCTCTTGATATCTCCAATTTTCTTAAAAAGATCTTTAGTCTTTCCAATTTTAGAACATTTGCTGAACAAAGAAGAGGAACCCACTGCAGACTCACAGCATACCCTCTACCATTCAATGCCTGAAAACCACTGTTCCATACAAATTTTCCCAGTGTTTTAGTTATTTAAGGCAGGAGGGTTAATCCAGTCCTCTTACTCCATCTTCTTCCTTTACAGAAAGAACTGGTAGTAGGGAAAAGGTAATTTAGAATTACTTGTCATAAGTAAGAGTTTTAGTATTACAACAAAGCTCATGAGCACATGTAATATGACCCCTTATCATCAGACATAGTGCTTTTATCCTTTTTTAAAACTTGAGCACATTCACATGAACATAATGCAAAGTTATTGTTCATGGGGTTCTCAAGGCAAGAATACTGAAGTCATTTGCCATTCCCTCTCCCTCCTCCTAAATCCTAAAGGAAATCAGTCCTGAATATTCATTGGAAGGACTGATGCTGAAGCTGAAACTCCAATACTTTGGCCACCTGATGCAAACAGCTGACTCCTTGGAAAAGACCCTGATGCTGGGTAAGATTGAAGGCAGGAGGAGAAGGGGATGACAGAGAATGAGATGGTTGGATGGACATGAGTTTGAGCAAGCTCTGGGAGTTGGTGATGTGTCGGGAAGCCTGGAGTCCTGCAGTCCGTGGGATGGCACAGAGTTGGACATGACTGAATGACTGAAGTGCACTGAATGCAAAATTACTGTCATTCTATCTCACATAAAAATAAGACACAAAAGTATATGTTGCTTTCCAAAATTATATTTTGTGAACAATATTTCAATATTTTATTTTACTTAGAAATTGTCCAGCTATCCAAAGGTTATACATTAGTTAACTCAATTTAGTTTAAATGTTATGTTAACTAAGAATTTTGGATATTATGCTTAATCTAACACATTACGAAATATAACTGCTATTGATATGAAAGTTTTCTTGGTATTATAACTCAGTATCACTGATCACATTATTTTGTATTTTCAGTGGTTGTAAACATTATGTGAGAATAAAGTTAATCTATCTAATCTGTAAATGGTACAAGAATTTTAGGAAGCTTAGATTAACTAGTAGGAAAGTTAATCTTGCTTTTAAAAATTAGACACTTGTGTTATACCCCACACTGGTAAAATTGGAGAAAAGACATATTATTGTTTTTATTTATTTATCTTCCAGTTTTATTGAGATATAATTGATACAGCATTCTATACATTTAAGGTGTACAGCATAATGATTTGACTTACATCAAAAAGGAAATGATTATCATAATAAATTTCGTGAACATCATCATGTCATGTAGATACAAAAATAAAGGTATAAGAAACAATTTTTTCCCTTGTGATGAGAACTCTTGGGATTTCTTTTCTTAAAAACTTTCATACATAACATACAGCAGTGTTCATTACATGTATCATTATATATATTACATCCTTAATCCTTATTTATCTTATATCTGGAAGTTTGTACATTTTGACTACCTTCGTCCAATTCTCCCCCTCCCCCAACCTCTGCCTCTGATAACTACAAATCTGATCTCTTACGGGTTTGTTTGTTTAAATATTTATCTATTTGGCTGTGTCAGGTCTTAGTTGCAGCATGGGGATCTTTCGTGTGGCACTCAGACTCTCTAGTTGTGGTTTGCGGGCTCCAAAGTGCATGGGCTTCAGTAATTGTGGTGCAGGGGTTTAGTTGCTCTATGACATGTGGAATCCTAGTTCCCACCCAGGGATTGAATTTGTATCCCTGCATTGCAAGACAGATTGTTAACCACTGAACCACCAGGGTTTCTTTGCTTTTGTTTGTTTGCTTTTGACCTTCAGCACTATGGTAGTTCCTGTTCACAACGTAGTGATTTGATGTTTTTATACATTTCAAAGGATTTCCCTGGTTGCTCAACTGGTAAAAAATCTGCCTGCAATGCAGGAGACCCCAGTTCCATTCCTGGGTCTGGAAGATGCCTGGAGAAGGGATAGGCTACCCACTCTAATCTTCTTGGGCTTCCCACTCTAATCTTCTTGGGCTTCCCTGGTGGCTCAGACTGTAAAGAATCTGCCTGCAATGCAGGAGACCTAGGTTTGATCCCTGGGTTGGGAAGATCGCTTGAAGGAGGGCATGGCAACCCACTCCAGTATTCTTGCCTACAGAATCTCATAAATAGAGGAGCCTGGAGAGCCACAGTCCATGGGGTCGCAAAGAATTGGACACAACTCAGCAACTAAGCGTAGCACAGCACACACATTTCAAAATGGTAACATCATTAAGTCTACTTACCATGTGCCACCATGCAAGGGTATTACATAGTGACTGACTATATTCCCCACCCTGTGCATTTCATACCTGTGACTCATTTATTTTGCAATTGGAAGTTTGTACCTATTAATATCCCCTACTGATTTCCTCCCTGCAAAGCAATCCCCTATGGCAACCACCAGTTTTTTTCCCTGCATCTATAACTTTGTTTCTGTATTTTTATGTTTGTTCATTTGTATTACTTTTTAGGTTCCATATAAGTGAAATCATGCAGTATTTGTTTTTCTCTGTCTTATTTCACTTACTTATTTCACATAATATCCTCTAGGTCCGCACATGTTGTTGCAAATGGCAAGATTTCATTCTTTTTTTACTGGCTAATATTCCACTGTTTTTATATAAGCCATAACTTCTTTATCCATTCATCTTTAATGAGCATTTAGGTTATATCCATATCTTGGCTATTGTAAATGATGTAGCAGTGAACGTGAGGCTGCATACATTTTTTTTAGAATTAGTGTTTTTGTTTTCTTCAGATAAATACCCAGGAGTGGGGTTGCTGGATCATATGTTACTTCTGTCTTTAATAATTGAGGAATCTCTATACTGTGTTTCAGAGAGTGGCCATGTCAATTTACTTTCCCACAAGCAGTACAAAAGGATTCCCTTTTTTCCACATCCTCACCAACACTTGTTATTTGTTATCTTTTTGATAGAAGCCATTCTGACAGGCATGAGGTGATATCTCATTGTGGTTTTGATTTGCACTTGATGATTAGTGATATTGTACATCCCATTGCTTCAGTCAGCCCACTGGTGAGTGATGCTAGATCCCAGGGTGTATAGTTGAAGGGTTCAAGGGTTCTGCCTGCTGATGGGTAGAGGCAAGCCTTGGGTCTCTGGCTGCAGAGCCCACGGCGTCCTGGAGCTGGGGCCTTCCCTCTGGTGGGTGAGGTTGGTCCCAGGCTTAGTGCTCACCCTCTGGTATGTGGGGGCTTCCCCAGTGGCTCAGCGGTAAAGAATCCACCTGCAATGCAGGAGACTCAGATTTGATCCCTGGGTGGCAAAGATCCCCTGAAGGAGGGCATGGCAACGCACTCCAGTATTCTTGCCTAGAGAATCCCCATGGACAGAGGAGCCTGGTGGGCTGCAGTCCATAAGTTTGCAAAGAGTCCAACATGACTGAAGGGACTTAGCATGTGCACACTGGTATGTGCAGCCAGGTCCTGGGCTCTCCGGAGTAAAAGGCTGGGTTCTGGGGATGCTATGGGTACTGGGGGTCTTGAGGGGGCCAGCCTGTTCATCCGTTGACCAATGTCCCTGCCTAGCTAGTTGCATGGCCAGACATGTTCCAGTAGTGGTGTAGACAGGCTGGTGGGCGGGGCTGAGTCCCAGCACTGATGAGCAAGGGAAAGATGCTTGCCAGCACCGTATCCTCATGGGAGAATGAGCTCCCAAATAGCTGCTATTAGTGTCCTTGTTCCCCGGGTGAGCTCCAGTTGCCTCCTGCCTCTCCAGAAGGCTCCTCAAGATCAGCAGGTAGGTCCGATCGAGGTTCCTTTCAAATTACTGCTCTGTGCTCTGTTCCAGAGCATGTGAGATTTTGTGTTCACCTTTTAAGAGTGCAGTCTCTGTTTTCCACAGCCCTCTGGCTCTCCCGAAAGTAAGCTTTGCTGGCATCAAAGCCAAATGTTCTGGGGGCTCATCTTCTCACTTCAGGACTCCCAGGCTGGGGACCCAGTGTAGAGCTCCAATCCTTGTTCTTTGGGGAGAAATTCTGCAATTGTAATCATCCTCTTATTTGTGGATCGCCCACACAGGGGTGTGGGTCTTTACTATGTGGCATCTCTGTGCCTCCTACCCTCTCATTATGGTTCCTTCTTTATGCTTTTAGTGGTAGAGCTGTCTCCTAGTCTTCCAGTCTTTCTCGTCACTAGTTGCTCTGTAAATAGTTATAATTTTGGTATACCTGTGGGAGGGGGTAAGGCTAAGTTCTTCCTACTCTGCTCTTTTGGTCACAATCTCAATATTGTTATTTTTAAACCAAAATGATAAAACTAGATCTGTCCAAGGATTCATATGATGTTTTGAATTTGGCTTCTTATATCAAAATGTTTCAGAGCAGAACTTTCTATGAGAGTTTCTTTTTTCCCTAAAAAATTGGCACTCACAGAGCACTGAATTAAAAGTTCCATTTTTTTTATTTTCAAGATAGTTTGAAGATATTAGACATATATTAGCCCTATCTATTCTCTATAAACCAACAAAAACAGGTCTGACTTTTGAAGACTTTATTTCCTCAGAGAAGTTTCTGGTTTACAATAAAATTGAGAAGAAGGTAGAGGGCACTCCTTAGATCCTCTTCCCCTATGTATACATCAGATCAGATCAGATCAGATCAGTCGCTCAGTCGTGTCCGACTCTTTGCGACCCCATGAACCGCAGCACGCCAGGCCTCCCTGTCCATCACAAGCTCCCGGAGGTCATTCAGACTCGCATCCATCGAGTCAGTGATGCCATCCAGCCATCTCATCCTCTGTCGTCCCCTTCTCCTCCTGCCCTCAATCCTTCCCAGCATCAGAGTCTTCTCCAATGAGTCAACTCTTCGCATGAGGTGGCCAAAATACTGGAGTTTCAGCTTTAGCATCATTCCTTCCAAAGAAATTCCAGGATTGATCTCCTTCAGAATGGACTGGTTGGATCTTCTTGCAGTCCAAGGGACTCTCAAGAGTCTTCTCCAACACCACAGTTCAAAAGCATCAATTCTTCAGTGCTCAGCCTTCTTCACAGTCCAGCTCTCACATCCATACATGACCACAGGAAAGACCATAGCCTTGACTAGGCGAACCTTTGTTGGTAAAGTAATGTCTCTGCTTTTGAATATGCTATCTAGGTTGGTCATAACTTTCCTTCCAAGGAGCAAGCGTCTTTTAATTTCATGGCTGCAGTCACCATCTGCAGTGATTTTGGAGCCCAGAAAAACAAAGCCTGACACTGTTTCCACTGTTTCCCCATCTATTTCCCATGCAGTGATGGGACCAGATGCCATGATCTTCGTTTTCTGAATGTTGAGCTTTAAGCCAACCTTTTCACTCTCCACTTTCACTTTCATCAAGAGGCTTTTTAGCCCCTCTTCACTTTCTGCCATAAGAGTGGTGTCATCTGCATATCTGAGGTTATTGATATTTCTCCCGGCAATCTTGATTCCAACTTGTGTTTCTTCCAGTCCAGCATTTCTCATGATGTACTCTGCATATAAGTTAAATAAACATGGTGACAATATGCAGCCTTGACGTACTCCTTTTTCTATTTGGAACCAGTCTGTTGTTCCATGACCAGTTCTAACTGTTGCTTCCTGACCTGCATACAGATTTCTTAAGAGGCAGATCAGGTGGTCTGGTATTCCCATCTCTTTCAGAATTTTCCATAGTTTATTGTGATCCACACAGTCAAAGGCTTTGGCATAGTCAATAAAGCAGAAATAGATGTATACATAACCTCCCCTTTATCGACATCACTTATCGGAATTGTGCTTTTTTATTTTAACAAATGATAAACCTACATTTGGGCTTCCCTTGTGGCTCAACTGATGAAGAATCCACCTGCAATGTGGGAGATCTGGGTCTGATCCTTGTGTTGGGAAGATTCCCTGGAGCGGGGAATGGCTTACCCACTCCAGTATTCTGGCCTGGAGAATTTCCTGGACTATGTAGTCCATGGGGTTGCAAAAAGTAGGATAAAATTGAGCAACTTTCACTTTCAAATCTACATTGACACATAATAATCACCCAGCGTTCATAAGTCCATAGTTTATCCAAGGGTTCAGTTATGGTTTTATTCATTCTATCCATTTAGACAAATGAATAATGACATATATACGTCATTATCATATCACACAGAACATTGTCACTGCCCTAAAAATCATCTGTCCTCTGCTTATTCATCTCTCCCTGCCTTCTCCACTTTCCTTTCCTTCTCTCCTCACCAAACTTCTGATCTCTTTATTGTCTCCATCTTCTTGCCTTTTCCCAAATGCCACAGAGTTGCAATCATATATTTTGAAGCCTTTTCAGACTGACTTCTTTCACTTAGTAATATGTATTTAAGATTTCTCTATTTCTTTTCATGATTTGATAGCTCATTTGTTTTTGTGTGTGCTCAGTCATTTCTGTTGTGTCTGACTCTTTGTGACCCCATGGACTGTAGCTCGCCAGGCTCCTCTGTCTATGGGATTCTCCAAGCAAGAATACAGGAGTGGGTTGCCATTTCCTCCTCCAGGAGAGCTTTTCGACCCAGGATTGAACCCTCATCTCCTGCATCTTCTGCATTTCAGGCAGATTCTTTACCTGTTGAGCGATTTAGGGAAGCCCATTTGAATGTCCCACAGTTTATTCATTCACCTATTGAAGACATCATGATTACTTCCAAGTTTTGGAAATTCTGAATAAAGATGCTAATAAAAATCCATGTGCAGATTCCTGTGTAGACATAAGTTTTCAAGTCCTTTGGATAAATATCAAGGAGAGCAATTACTGGATCACATGTGTGTGTATGTGTGGCTGCACCATGCAGGATCTTAGTCCGCAGACTGGGGATTGAAACCTCATCCCCTACATTGAAAGAGCAGAGTCTTAACCTCTGGACCACTGAGGAAATCCCTTAGTTCTTTAACTTTATTCATCAGAGTTGTATAGTCCTTCTAATACAGATCTTGTATATCTCTTGTTAGATTTATACATAAGTACTTCATTTTGGTAGGGTGTTATTATAAATAGTATCATGGTTTAAATTCCAAGTTTAATTTGTTTTTTGTTGTATATAGGAAAGCTATTGACTTTTTTTTTTTTTATATTAACCTCATGTCTTGAAAACTTGCTAGAATATTTATTTGTTTCAGGAATTTTTTTTGGGACGGGGTATTTTTTTTTGGATTTTCTATGTAGACGATCACGTCATCTGCAAACAAAGACCATTTTATGTCTTCCTTCCCAATCTGTATGCCTTCTATTTCCTTTTCTTGACACATTGCATTATCAAGGGCTTCCAGTAATATGTTGGAAAGGAGTGGTGAGAGGGCATTCTTGCTTTGTATCTGGGAAAGCTTTGTCAAGAAAAATTTAATTAACCATCAAGTTAAGGAGAAAAAGAAAAAGTTTTTATTCAAATCAAGCTAAGGATTATAATCCTGGAAGCAGATGCTCAAAGCTCTGAGAACTGTTCTCCTGTTAGAAGTCAAAGGCACAGTTACATCCGTTTTTGAGACAAACGATAGTATATCAAAATGATGTACAGATAGTTTACCAAGGATATATGGTTCAGATAAGTAGTACAAAGCAAGCAGCAAATCACCATGACCCCTTAAGATCTGGTAAAGAATACTATTCTTTTAAGAAGTTACGTTGCTAGCATCAGAAGAAAGAAAAAACATTGATCTTTATGGTTGAGCAGTCCCTCCCAACATTGAGGAACTCTGGTTAATGTGTAATATATATACATATGTACACTGTATATTACAGAGGGAGGAGGCCCAAGCAAACATAGAGAGGAAATTCCATGTTTAATGTTTTTCTTGTTCTGCCTTAAAATATAAATTTTACTTAATCAGATTCATGTTTCTCACCATTAAGTACAATGTTATCTTGAGATATTTTGTGGATAGTCTTTATCAAGTTGAGAAAGGTCACCTCTCTTCGTCTCTCCCTAGTTTACTGAGAGTTTTTTTTTTTATCATGAATAATTATTGAAGGTTTTCAGATATGTTTTCTGTATCTATTGGTGTGATAATGTGATTTTTATTCCTTAGTTTATTGATATGATGGATCATATTAATTGATTTTCAAACATTGTACCAGTCTGCTTTTATCAGGATGAGTACTACTTAGTTGCGGTATATAATTCTTTATATATATTTTTTGGATTTGATTTTGTTGAGGGCTTTTGCATCTACTTCATGAGAGATACTGGCCTTAAAATTTCTTTTCTGGTAATATCTTTGTCTGGTTTTGGTATTAAGATAATACTGGCCTCATAGAATGAGTTAGGAAGTCTTCTCTCTGTTTTTACACTGAAGGAACTTGTAGAGAATTGGCATATATTTTTCCTTAAATGTATGGAAGAATTAACCCATGAACCCATCTGGGTATATTGTTTTCTATTTTGGAAGGTTATTATTTATTCAGTTTCTTTAATAGATACAGGCCTTTTCATATTGGTTTCTTTTTTTTTCCTAGTGTGAGTTTTGGCAGATTTAGTCTTTCAAGGAATTGCGCCATACTCCTTTTTAAAGACACTATAATTTAATGTATTAGTTATTTAAAATCTAGTTTACTGGTATTTCTCGTTCTGTCAAAAGAGGTAAAAGCTGTTCTCAATGACAGATACACAGGTATCAGAGAATTTATAACTCCAGTTCTCATTCACAGATCAAAAGTCAATATAGAAACACAAAAGCTCTCTGGTCATATCTTAAAGAGTTGCTCTCCTTCCCAGAGAGCACAAAATATTGCCTTAATTGACTTGTGCTCACAAACAAATACAGAAACAACAAAGCCTAATAAGCCATATTCTTTGTCTGTCATGTTTCATCCAGTGGAAGATTGATCCTCATCATTCTCAGAGATATCCAAGAGAGCGGAAGACAGAGTCGGACTCTCAGTTATTGCAATTATTGCTGCCACCAATGAGGAGTAAATCATCCACTATGTGCATTCCAGGGAAGTGACATCTGAAAGCCCACTACACATGACTTCCTGGGCCACACTGTAGAAGAAATGTGGCCCAACCACTGTTTCCTAAGGACCCAGGAATATACAGGGTGTTCCCTCACTTACAAAGCCGACACCTGCCTCTCGGTCCAGGACCAGCTGTCTGTTGTGCCCACTCCACTGGCTCACCAGAGCCCTTTGCAGCAGGGACGCTACATTGGTAGCTCATCATTGGCCATATTCAAATATTTATGCCACAGAAGTTAGTAGATGCTGAAAATCAGCCACTGTGCCACTTGATAAGCCAGTTGTTAAACATTTTTACCAGCACACCACTGTCCTTTATCCACTAGTTCCTAGACACAGGAATGGAAAGAGAAATGGCCCAAATCACAAGTTAGAATGTGGACAGATGAATCGATTTGGCCAAAAAAAGAAATAAAAACAAATACAGAGAAGTGAAACGAAAAAGAATCTGAGGAAGAGAGTCAGCAGAGGGAAAATTCTTTTGACACATGACTGGGCTTCAGTAGCCCATGAGGTGCACCTCTAAGGCAGGTAAATTGATCCTGGCAGGTGAGTCCACTTGGACATCTCAGACTTTCAAAGCATAAACTGCAAAAACCGGTAACATGACTCTATACAAATATGCAATGAATATGTGTCAAAAATTTACTTCATTCACTAACCAGGTGTCAACACGAGAATAAAACTGATTCTGAAAAGTATAGGAGAGACAGAGTATTTGTAGTCAACGGAAGATGGGATGCAGGATAAGATGACAAACTTAGATACAAACTGGACTTAGGGAAAGGGAAGGAGGAAAATATTTATTGTTGTTGTTTAGCCACGAAGTCACAGCCCACTCTTTGGACTATAGCCCATCAGGGTCCTCTGTTCTTGGGATTTCCCAGGTAAGAATGCTGGAGCAGGTTGCCACTGCCTTTTCCAGGGGATCTTCCTGATCCCTAGAGAAGGGAAGGGATGGAACCTGAATATTCTGCATCTCCTGCCTTGGCAGGCAGATTCTTTACCATTGAGCCACAAGGGAAGCCCCAATATTTATTATGACATAGACCAAAAAAAAGAAAGAAAAAAATTTTAAATAATGTTAATATTAATTGGAGTGTTATGAGCAAAGATCAAGTGATAGTTATTTTTCCTCATAGATTTATCTGGTCTCTGTCATGCTGCTGTTGATTCTGCTAAGTAGTATAGACCTCTGTTATTAAGAGTGACCAAGATTATAGTAAGATATGGAATAAGCTAGTGTTTATCAAACTTTGACCTCATAGAAAGAGTGCATGAGTTTTAGGAAAATTCATTAAAATGTAAAACATTGTCACTTCAGGTGAATCCTTGACTAATTTTCTTTCTTAAAAAACATAGTTTATTTGGCTCTGCTGGGTTTTAGTTGTGGCATGTGAGATTTAGTTCCCTGACCAGGGATTGAACCCAGACCCTCTGCATTGGGAGTGAGGAGTCTTAGCCACAGAACCATCAGGAAAGTCCCAAATACTTGAGTAATTTGATTATAAACACATAATCAAACACACTGAAACTCATGACAGTTTCTGCCCACAGGATGATCTTTAGAAAATTTAGAAGGTAATGAGGAATATGCTGCTGCTAAGTCACTTCAGTCGTGTCCGACTCTGTGCAAACCCATAGACGGCAGCCCACAAGGCTCTTCTGTCCCTGGGATCCTCCAGGCAAGAATACTGGAGTGGGTTGCCATTTCCTTCTCCAATGCATGAATGCATGCAAACTTGCTTCAGCTGTGTTCGACTCTGTGTGACCCCATGGACAGCAGCCCACCAGGCTCCTTTGTCCACGGGATTCTCCAGGCAAGAATACTGGAGTGGGAGTGGGTTGCCATTTCCTTCTCCAATGAGAAATATATATATATATATATATATATATATATATATATATATATAGAGAGAGAGAGAGAGAGAGAGAGAGAGAGAGAGAGAGAGAAGGAAAAGGCAACCTATTCCATTTCAGTATCCTTTTTAAATTAATTTATTTTTTACTAAAGAATAATTGCAAAAGGTCAGTTTTCATTCCAATCCCAAAGAAAGACAATGCCAAAGAATGCTCAAACTACCACATAATTGCACTCATCTTACATGCTAGTAAAGTAATGCTCAAAATTCTTCAAGCCAGGCTTCAACAATACATGGACTGTAAAAACTCATGACAGATGTTCAAGCTGGATTTAGAAAAGGCAGAGGAACCAGAGATCAAATTGCCAACATCTGATGGATCATCGAAAAAGCAAGAGAGTTCCAGAAAAACATCTATTTCTGCTTTATTGACTATGCCAAAGCCTTTGACTGTGTGGATCACAATAAACTGTGGAAAATTCTGAAGGAGATGGGACTATCAGACCACCTGACCTGCTTCTTGAGAAACCTGTATACAGGTCAGGAAGCAACAGTTAGAACTTAACATGGAACAACAGACTGGTTCCAAATAGGAAAACGAGTACATCAAAGCTGTATGTCACCCTGTTTATTTAATTTCTATGCAGAGTACATCATAAGAAACGTTGGGCTGGAAGAAGCATAAGCTGGAATCAAGACTGCTGGGAGAAATATCAATAACCTCAGGTATGCAGATGACACCACCCTTATGGCAGAAAGTGAAGAACTAAAAAGCCTCTTGATGGAAAGTGAAAGTGGAGAGTGTAAAAGTTGGCTTAAAGCTCAACATTCAGAAAACAAAGATCATGGCATCTGCTCCCATCACTTCATGGGAAATAGATGTAGAAACAGTGGAAACAGTGGCTGACCCAATTTTGGGGGCTCCAAAATCACTGTAGATGATGACTGCAGCCATGAAATTAAAAGACGCTTGCTCCTTGGAAGAAAAGCTGTGACCAATCTAGACAGCATATGAAAAAACAGAGACATTACTTTGTCAACAAAGGTTCGTCTAGTCAAGGCTATGGTTTTTCCAACAGTCATGTATGGATGTTAGAGTTGGACTCTAAAGAAAGCTCAGCACCGAAGAACTGATGCTTTTGAACTGCAGTGTTGGAGAAGACTTGTGAGAGTCCCTTGGACTGCAAGGAGATCCAACCAGTCCATCCTAAAGGAAATCATTCCTGAATATTCATTGGAAGGACTGATGTTGAAGCTAAAACTCCAATACTTTGGCCACCTGATGTGAAGACCTGACTCATTTTAAAAGACCCTGATGCTGGGAAAGATTGAGTGTGGGAGGAGAAGGGTACAACAGAGGATGAGATGGTTGGATGGCATCACCAACTCAAAGGACGAGTTTGGGTAAATTCCGGGAGTTGGTGATGGACAGGGAGGCCTGGCTTGCTGTGGTCCATGCGGTGGCAAAGAGTCGTTCGTGACTGAGCGACTGAACTGAACTGCTTTACGGAATTTTGCTGTTTTCTGTCAAACCTCAACATGAATCAACCATAGGTATACATATATCCCCACCCTTTTGAAACTCCCTCCCATCCCCCTCCCCATCCCACCCCTCTAGGTTGATACAAAGCCCCTATTTGAGTTTCCTGAGCCATACAGCAAATTTCCATTGGGTATCTATTTTACGTATGGTAATGTAAGTTTCCATGTTACTCTTCCCATGCATCTCACCCTCTCCTCCCCTTTCTCCATGTCTGTAAGTCTATGCTCTATGTCTGTTTCTTCACTGGTGCCCTGTAAACAAATTCTTCAGTACCATTTCCCTAGATTCTGAATATATGTGTTAGAATATGGTGTTTATCTTTCTCTTTCTGACTCACTTCACTCATAAAATAGGTTCTAGGTTCATCTACCTCATTAGAACTGACTCAAATGCGTTCCTTTTTATGGCTGAGTAATATTCCATTGTGTATATACCACAGCTTTATCCATTCATCTGTTGATGGACATCTAGGTTGCTTCCATGTTCTAGCTATTGTAAATAGTGCTGCAGTGAACAATGGGATACATGTATCTCTTTCAATTTTGGGTATTGAAAGGTATATGCCTAGGAGTGGGATTGCTGGGTCATATGGTGGTTTTATTCCTAGTCTTTTAAAGACTCTCCATACCATCTTCCATAGTGGCTGTATCAATCATTCCAGTATTCTTACCTGGAGAATCCCATGGACAGAGGAGCCGGGCAGGCTCCAGTCCAGGGGGTCACAAAGAGTCAGACACGACTTAGTAACTGAACAACAACAACAACACAGACACACACACACACACACACACACACACACACACACAGAGTGAAGTGAGTCTGTCATGTTCAACTCTTCTGAATAAAGAAGCAAAGTGTTCTGGAAGATTAGAGAAGAGAGCTAGTTGTTCTTTCAGTGTAGGACATTTCACAGTAGACAATGTTTTATTTGTTGAAGGGAAACATTTTTTAATATTTATCTATTTGGCTGCATCGGGTCTTAATTATAGCACACAGGATCTTTCCTGCAGCATGTGGGCTCTTAATTGTGGTGCACAGGCTTCCCTAGTCGCAGTGCGTGCATTTCTCTCTAGTGGTGGCAAGTGGGCTCTAGAGCACACAGGCTTAGTAGTTGCAGTGTGGCTGCCAGGGCATGCAGGATCTTAGTTGCCATTCAGGAATTGAACCTGGGTCCCCTAAATTGGAAGGCAGATTCCTAACCACTAGACCACAAGTCCTTAAAAAAAATATTTGAATAACTTAATTCTGGCTAACAGTCACTGAGTACTATCTCTGTGACTGGTACCACTTTAAGCACTTTATATGTTTTAAGTCATGGAATGTTGACGAAACCTCTTCATATTGGTAGTATTATCACTACCGTCTTCCTGATGCTGCTGCTAAGGCACAGAGAGGTCAGGCAACTTGCCCAGGGTCACACAGGTAGACAGCAGCATAGGTGGATTTTGAAACCAGGCGATCTCCTCCAGTCAGGACTTTTAACCACCGTGCTCTGCTGACAAGGAAGGATGGGTGTTACAGAAGGAAGTGGGATCAAGGAACTCTGCATGAAAGAAGTGGCCTTTCAACTAAGTCTTTCTACAAGAATGAAATCCTGTGTGAGAGTAATTTTTTTTTTTTTTTCAGAAAAGATAGAATTATGTCCTCATCATCGTGTCCCATATCATTAATGTTTTTCACATGAGAGGGTTTACAGGAAATTCGGAAAGTAGGTGAAGAGCAAGGAAAGGGATAGTAGCAATTTATTGTCACCGGTGTAGAGATGATAATCTCCTGAAAGGCAAGCCTGAGGTTCTATTCACTTTTGCTCTCTCAGTTTCAGGAGAGAAGAAAAACTTCCATATTAGGTACACATCTGTGTCACAAAGTAGGTAACTAGAATATTCTGATGTTGGGTAATCTTTCTTTCTTTTTTGGCTAATTTAAAAAATTGAAGTATAGTTAATTTACAATGTTGTGTTAGTTTCAGATGTACAGCAAAGTGATCAGTTTTTTATATATATATATATTTATAAAACACACAGATATATGCAGACTCTTTTTCTTTAAAGGTTATTATAGAATGTTGAGCATAATCCTCTGTGCTAACAGTAGGCCCTTGTTGTTATCTATTTTATATATAGTAGTGTGTATATGTTAATCCCAAACCTCTAATTTATCCCTCCCCCAATTCCCCTTTGGTAATCATAAGCTTGTCTTCTATGTCTGTGGCTCTGTTTCTGTTTTGTGTATAAATTCATTTGTATCAATTTTTTAAAAAAAGATTCCTTATATAAATGACATTATATGATATTCGTCTTTCTCGGCGTGGATTAATTCACTGAGTATATTCATCTCCAGGTCCATCCACAAGTAACTTGAAAAGTAATCAAATGCAGCACTGTCAGATAGAACATTCTATGATGGTGAAAATGTTCTCTATTCTGCTCTGTTCAATACAGCCACCACCAGCTACACGTGGCCATGGGTCACTTGAAATGTGGCTTGTATGCCTGAGGAACGAAATCTTAAACATTTTTATTTTAATTAATTTAAATTTACATAGCCACATATGGGCAACATTGATAGTCACAGGAGTTCAAATTTTTCCAAAATCTCTCATGTGGTTCCAGATAATGAGTGGTATGTAGATTGGTCATTCAGGGTCTTAATAATTGCAGATTTGGGGGCCAATGTATTAGTATAACAGAGAGGATCTGCTTTCAAGCAGGAAGTAGCTTGCCATAGCAATTTCCTCAAATGCAGAAAATATACAGCTGGAATGATATATTGGCAGTCATATTTAATTCACTTTTAATTAACTTTTACCACTGGGGAAGACACACTTAAAAATAGGCAGGATTTCAGACATTATGGGTCCCCTTCAAAGACTTAGAATCAATCCCAAACCTGGAAAGATACATATCCTCAGTGATCTCAGTTGGACTGTGGATTCTGAGAGAGATTAAATCGTTATGGTGTTCTGAAATAGAATAGACTGCATATAAAATGAGCTTTCCCTCATAGCTCAGTCCGTAAATCATCTGTCTGCATCTCATGCTGTGAAGGAAATGTCTAGGTTTGGATGTAATAGATTATTCAAGGATAGCTGAATTTCAGCTTAGTTTTCTATAATACATTTTGACTGCCCTTTGGTATTGAAAGTCCAGTATGGAAAAACTCTGTTTAAAAAACATACCATACACACAAATTCACTTTATTTTGGAAATATTGGAAGTTGAAGAAAAGTCAAACTTTACTACTCAGAATTTCCATTGTGAATAATTTGGGTTTACTTTTTAGGCTTTTTTCCCCTTTTCCCTTTATACAGTTGAGATCATAGTATATATAATTTGCTTTTATTTATTTGGAGAAGGAAATGGCAACCCACTCCAGCATTCTTGCCTGGAGAATCCCAGGGACGGGGGAGCCCAGTGGGCTGCCATCTTTGGGGTCGCACAGAGTCGGACACGACTGAAGCGACTTAGCAGCAGCAGCAGCAGCACTTGAAAATTTTAAGATTATTTTTGTACTATTTCCATTTTACCAGCTTTGGGTGTCCCTTGCCTTTTTAGTTGTATTTGAGAATTAACAGAAGATCAACTCCTCAGAACTCTGTGCAGCAGAAATGCTACCACAGCTTTTTGAGCTGCCAAAGAGCTTTACTAAATCAACAAAACACTTTCTCAGCTTTGAGCCGTTGTGCAGTGAGATTCAACACAGACATTCCACTTGTCTGGATTTTCCATTTTGAGGCTCATGTATGTTAGAAAAATATGTAAGTTATACCATTTTCTGTCTATTATTTCTTTTATTTGTAGCCATTTTTATAAAATAAGAGGTTTTCATAGATGTAGGACTTTGGTTCAACTTACAGAAAATTTGAGAGGAAGGTGTTTTAAAGTGTGAATTTTGCTTTAAAAAACTTGAGTGTACTTGGCATAATATTATGTACATGCCAATTAGTTGAAGCTGTGTTTCCAGGGGTGACCAACTGCCCTGCTCTCTAATATGCTTCAGATTGATATCTAGCTCAGCATAGAGAAAGCCAGCTCTCTGCTATCCCAGCTCCTCCATCAACCTTGACAATTTAGCATATTGGATGTTAAATATGGGTTTTTATTGCCAAAACTCATGCCGGTTTAGAAAAAGGATAGGTGTTAGAAGCTGGTTCTCACTGGGGAAAATATATCTTTCTTGATATACATATGTGCTAAGTCACTTCAGTTGTGTCCAACTCTTTCAGATCTTATGGACTGTAGCCTGCCAGGCTCCTTTGTCCATGGGATTCTCCAGGCAAGAATATTGGAGTGGGTTGTCATGCCCTCCTCCAGGGGATCTTCCCAACCCAGTGCCAGCTGGGAAGCCCCACAGGCAAAATAATTTGGGGGAACTCTCTCTAACTCAACTTACAAATGAAAGTATGGTGGGTTCTCTCCAGTGACCCCTGCCTCTGTGTAATCTCTGAACTTAAGTGTGGGTCAGATTTACTGACTTGATTATAATGAATAGAATATGGCAGAAATTATGGGATATCACTACCAAAACTAGGTTTTAAAAGACTTTGCTATTTCTTAGTCTCTCTCTCTGTGTGTAAATTCTTCATTTTCTTTCCCTCTTTGTCTTGGATTGCTTACCCTGGAGGAAGCCAACCACAAGCTGTGAGGCAGTCATGCTGAGAGGCCCATGTGTTGAGGGACTGACACCTGCCAAAAATTACAGGCGTGATTTTGGAAGGAGAAACACCAAACTACTTAGTCCCAAATTCCTAACCCGCAGAAACTGTGAGCTAATACATGTTTATTGATCTGGGCTTCTAAATCTCAGGATGCTTTACTTCCTAGAAATAAACAATTAATAAAGATGGATAAGAGCTAGAGAAGCTGAAAGAAGCTTCTCAAGGGGCCCAATACATTTTTGGCAATTATATAGTTAACATTGGACTGCCTCCATTGTGCTAAGCAATGTTCTGCATACCTTTACATATAGCAATTCATTTAATCCTCACTTTGATCCTGATATTATCACCATTTTACAGACAAAGGAAGCAGGTTCAGTCAGAAAGCCAGTTTAGCCAGGGGTAAAGGGGAGGGAGGGCGCAAGCAGAAACAAGAAGTTGGAAAGGCTCCCTGAAGTCTAACTTTGATTCTTAGTGGCTCAGATGGTAAAGAATCTGCCTGCAACGCAGGAGATGCAGGAGATGTAGGTTTGATCCCTAGGTCAGGAAGATCCATTGGAAAAGGAAATGGCAACCCACTCCAGTATTCTTGCCTGGAGAATCCCATGGACAGAGGAGCCTGGTGGGCTACAGTTCATGGGGTTGCAAAGAGTCAGACACGACTGAGGCACAAACACATGCATACTGTGTTTCTTCATTGTTTTGTGCAGGCTTTTGTGAACAGAGGCTACTTTTCCTTGTGATATGCAGGCTTCTCCCTGCTTCTATTGTTATAGAGCACAGGCTCTAGTCACGAGGGCTTCAGTAGTTATAGCTCTCAGGTTCTAGAGAGAGGGTTCCGTAGTTGTGGACCAGGGACTTAGCTGCTCTGAGGTATGTGGTATCTTCCCAGGCCAGGGATAAAACCCGTATTCTCTGTATTGGCAGGCAGATTCTTAACCACTGCACCGCAAGGGAAGTCCTAACTGACTTTATTAAGCATAGCTCTAAAATCACTGCAGATGGTGATTGCAGCCATGAAATTAAAAGACGTTTGCTCCTTGGAAGAAAAGTTATGACCAACCTAGATAGCATATTGAAAAGCAGAGACATTACTTTGCCAACAAAGGTCCATCTAGTCAAGGCTATGGTTTTTCCAGTGGTCATGTACGGATGTGAGAGTTGGACTGTGAAGAAAGCTGAGCGCCGAAGAACTGATGCTTTTGAACTGTGGTGTTGGAGAAGACTCTTGAGAGTCCCTTGGACTGCAAGGAGATCCAACCAGTCCATTCTGAAGGACATCAGCCCTGGGATTTCCTTGGAAGGAATGATGCTAAAGCTGAAACTCCAGTATTTTGGCCACCTCATGCGAAGAGTTGATTCATTGGAAAAGACCTTGATGCTGGGAGGGATTGGGGGCAGGAGGAGAAGGGGACGACAGAGGATGAGACGGCTGGATGGCATCACTGACTCGATGGATGTGAGTCTGAGTGAACTTTGGGAGTTGGTGATGGACAGGGAGGCCTGGCGTGCTGCGATTCATGGGGTCACAAAGAGTTGGACACAATGAGCGACTGAACTGAAAGAACAATATTTCATAGGAACCTGGAATATTAGGTCCATGAAGCAAGATAAATTGGATGTGGTCAAGCAGGAGATGGCAAGAGTGAGCATCGACATGGTAGGAATCAGTGAACTAAAATGGACAGGAATGGGGGACTTTAACTCAGATGACCATTAAATCTACTATTGTGGGCAAGAATCCCTTCAAAGAAATGGACCAGTCCTCCTAGGCAACAGAGGAGTCCAAAATGCAATACTTGGGTGCAATCTCAAAAATGATAGAATGATCTTGGTTCATTTCCTAGGCAAACGATTCAATGTCACAGCAATCCAGGTTTAGGCCCCAGCTACCAGTGCTGAAGAAGCTGCAGTCAAATAGTTCTATGAAGACCTACAAGACCTTCTAGAACTAACACCAAAACAAGACATCCTATTTATCATAGGGGACTGGAGTGCAAAAGTAGTAAGTCAAGAGATACCTGTAGTAACAGGCCAGTTTGGCCTTGGAGTACAAAAGGAAGCAGGACAAAGGCTAACAGAGTTTTGTCAAGAAAATACACTGGTCATAGCAAATACCCTCTTCCAACAACACGAGAGACGACTCGACACATGGACATCATCAAATGGTCAATACCTAAATCAGATTGATTATGTTATTTGCAGCCGAAAATGGAGAAGCTCTATACAATCAGCAAAAACAAGACGTGGAACTGACTGTGGCTCAGATCATGAACTCCTTATTGCAAAATTCAGGCTTAAATTAAAGAAAGTAGGGAAAACCACTAGGCAATTCAGGTATGAACTAAATCAAATCCCTTATGATTATACAGTGGAGGTGGTGAATAGATTCAAGCATTAGATAGAGTGCCTGAGAAATATGAACAGAGGTTCATAACTATGAACAGAGTGCCTGTACAAGAGGCAGTGACCAAAACTGTCCCAAATAAAAAGGAGTGCAAGAAGGAAAAATAGTTGTCTCAGCAGGCTTTACAAATAGCTGAGGAAACAAGAGAAGCAAAGAGTAAATGAGAAAGGCAAAAAGCAAAGGAGAAAGGGAAAGATTTACCTAACCAAATGCAGAGTTCCAGAGAACAGCAAGGGGAGATAAGAAGGCCTTCTTAAAAGAACAATGCAAAGAAGTAGAGGAAAACAATAGAATAGAAAAGACTAGCGATCTCTTCAAGAAAATTTGAAATATCAAGGGAACATTTCATGCAAGGATGGGCATAATTAAGGACAGAAACAGTAAGGGTCTAACAGAAGCAGAATAGATTAAGATGAGTGGGTAAGAATACACAGAAGAACTGTACAAAAAAGTTTTTATGATCTGGATAACCACAATGGTATGGTCACTCACCTAGAGCCAGACATTCTGGAATGTGAAGTCAAGTGGGACTTAGGAAGGATTACTACAAACAGAGCTAGTGGAGGTGATAGAATTCCAACTGAGCTATTTCCAATCTTAAAAGATGATGCTGTTAAAGTGCTGCACTCAGTATGCCAGCAAATTTGGAAAACTCAGCAGTGACCTGGACTGGAAAATGTCAGTTTTCATTTCAATCACAAAGAAGGGCAATGTAAAAGAATGTTTAAACTATTGAGCAGTTGTGCTCATTTCACTTGTTAGTGAGGTTATGCTCAAAATCCTTCAAGCTGGGCTTCAGCAGTACATGAACCAAAAATTTCCACATGTACAAGCTGGGTTTAGCAGAGGTAGAAGAGCAGGAGTGTTAGCTGCTCAGTGGGGTCTGGTTTTTTGTGACCCCATGGACTAAAGCCTGCCAGGCTCCCCTGTCCATGAGATTCTCCAGGCAAGAATACTGGTGTGAGTTGCCATTCCCTTCTCCAAGGGGTCTTCTAGACCCAGAGATTGAACCCGGGTCTCCTGCATTGCAAGCAGATTCTTCACCGTATGCGCTACAGGGAAGCCCTTGTAGGGGAACCAGAGATCAAATTGTTAACATTCACTGGATCCTAGAGAAAGCCAAGGAATTCCAGAAAAAACATTTGCTTCATTGATAATGCTAAAGTCTTTGACTCTGTAGATCACAACAAACTGTGGAAAATTCTTAGAGAGATGGGAATACCAGATAACCTTACTGTCTCCTGAGAAACCTGTATGTGGGTCAAGAAGCAACCATTTGAATCTTACATAGAACAACTGACTGGTTCAAAATTGAGAAAGGAGTACGACAAGGCTGTATACTATTACCCTGCTTATTTAACTTATATGCAGAGTACGTCATGTGAAATGCTGGGCTGGATGAATCACAAGCTGGAAAAACACTTCCAGGAGAAATATCAACAACCTCATATATGCAGATGACACTACCCTAATGGCAGAAAGTGATGAGGAACTAAAGAACCTCTTGATAAGGGTGAAAGAGGAGACTGAAAAAGCTGAAAACTCAGCACTCAAAAAACCAAGATCATGGCATCTAGTCCCATCACTTCACGGCAAATTGAAGGGGAAAAAGTGGAAGCAGTGACAATTTTTGTTTTCTTGGGCTCCAAAATCACTGCAGACGGTGACTGCAGCCATGAAATGGAAAGACGCTTGCTCCTTGAAAGGAAAGCTATGATAAACCTAGTTGTTGTTCAGTCCCTCAGTCATGTCTGACTCTTTGCAACCTGATGGACTGTAGCATGTAAGGTTCCCTGTCCTTCACCATCTCCTGGAGTTTGTCCATATAGTCGGTGATGCCATCCAACCATCTCATCCTCTATCATCCCTTTCTCCTCCTGCTTTCAATCTTTTCCAGCATCAGGATCTTTTCTAATAAGACAGCTTTTCGCATCAGGTAGCCTAAGTATTGGAGCTTTAGCTTCAGCATCAGCCCTTTCAATGAATATTCAGGACTGATTTCCTTTAGGATTGATTGGTTTGAGTCCTTTGCAGTCCAAGGAACTCTCAAGAGTCTTCTCCAACACCACAGTTCAAAAGCATCCATTTTTTGGCACTCAGCCTTCTTTATGGTCCAACTCTCACATCCATACATGATTACTGGAAAAGCAATAGCTTTGACTAGATGAATCTTTGTTGGCAAAGTAATGTCTCTGCTTTTTAATATGCTGTCTAGGTTGGTCATAGCTTTTCTTTCAAGGAGCAAGTGCCTTTTAATTTCATGGCTGAAGTCACCATCTGCAGTGATTTTGGAGCCCAGGAAAATAAATTCTGTCACCATTTCTATTGTTTCCCATATATTTGTCATGAAGTGATGGGACTGGATGCCATGATCTTTGTTTTTTGAATATTGAGTTATAAGCCAGCTTAAAACTCCTCTTTCACCTTCATCAAGAGGCTCTTTAGTTCCTCTTTGGCCTTTGCCATAAGGGTGGTGTCATCTGCATATCTGAGTTTATTGATATTTCTCCCGGCAATCTTGATTTCAACTTGTGCTTCATACAGCCTGGCAGTTCACATTATGTACTCTGCATATAAGTTAAATAAGCAGGGTGACAATATACAGCCTTGACGTACTTCTTTTCCAATTTGGAACCAGTCATTGTTCCATGTCCTTTTTTAACTGTTGCTTCTTGACCTGCATACAGGTTTCTCAGGAGGCAGGTAAGGTGGTCCGGTATTCCCATCTCTTGAAGAATTTTCCACAGTTTGTTGTGATCCACACATTCAAAGGTTTCTGTGCAGTCAAAGAAGCAGAAGTAGATGTATTTCTGGAATTCTCTTGCTTTTTCTATGATCCAATGGATGTTGTCAATTTGATCTCTGGTTCCTCTGCCTTGGCATATTAAAAAGCAAAGACATCACGTTGCCAATGAGAGAAGAGTCAAAGCCAAGCTTTTTCCAGTAGTCATGTACGAATGTGAGAGTTGGACCATAAAGAAGGCTGAGCACCAAAGAATTGATGCCTTTGATCTGTGGTGCTGGGAAAGATTCTTGAAAGTCCCTTGGACAGCAAGGAGATCAAATCAGTCAATCTTAAAGGAAATCCTCCCTGAATATTCATTGCAAGGAATGATGCTGAGGCTGTAGCTCCAATACTTTGACCACCTCATGTAAAGAGCCGATTCATTGGAAAGGACTTTGGTGCTGGGAGAGACTGAGGCAAAGGGAGAAGAAGGGAACAGAGGATGAGATGGTTAGATAGCATCACTGACTCAATGGAAATGAATCTGAGCAAATTCCAGGAGATAGTGGAGGACAGTGAAGCCTGGCATGTTGCAGTCTGTGGGGTTGCAAAGAATTGGACATGACTTCGGAGAAGGCAATGGCACCCCACTCCAGTACTCTTGCCTGGAAAATCCCACGGACAGAGGAGCCTGGTAGGCTGCAGTCCATGGGGTCGCTAAGAGTCAGACATGACTGAGCGACTTCACTTTTTCTTTTCACTTTCATGCATTGGAGAAGGAAATGGCAACCCACTCCAGTGTTCTTGCCTGGAGAATCCCAGGGATGGGGGAGCCTGATGGGCTGCCGTCTATGGGGTCACACAGAGTCGGACACGACTGAAGTGACTTAGCATAGCATAGCAACTGAAAAATAACAACAAAACTTTAAATGTACAATGTAATTTTGTTAACTATAGGCACAATATTGTATAGCAATCACAGTGAGCTCCTAAAAGCAGGGTCCAGGGGCTTCCCTGGTGGTCCAGGGGGATCCCCATGCTTCCAAAGGGAGACACTGGGCTCATAAAATTTTCTCCTGAAAATGTCTAACTATCTGAAAGCCTGTTCTGCCAGTTTTTCCCAGCATGCAGAGGGCCTCATTCCTGATCTCTGCCCTGAATTCCCTTCAGGGTGTGTTAAGGCTCAGTGACTGCAGTGGCTACTGTCTTCATTCCTGTAGAACCAGATAGTTAGCAACATTCTTTAGTTTGGAAGATGAAATCACCCTTGTCCTTTATTGCTAATCCAAAGTCACCTCCTAGTCCTCATTTTACTTGACTGATCAGCACTTGATGACTGTGTCTTCCTTGGAACTTTGCCTGCCTGGCTTTGAGGACACAGCGCTCACTGGATTTTCGTCCTTCTACCTTTCTGCTGCTCCTTTTCAGTCCCCTTTGCCAGTTCCTCCTCATCTCATTTCCCAGACTGATAAACATTGACATGCCATAGGGCTCAGGCCTTGGACTTCTCTTCCCCACTCGCCTTCACTTCCTGGGTGAACGCCGTAGGTCCCATGGGCTGATATGCCACTTTTATGCTGAGGACTTCCAGATTTATACTGTCTCTAACACAAACCTCTCCCCTTATCCAGACCATACACTCAACTGCCTATTTGACAACCTCCACTTGAATGTTTAATAGGATCTTAAGCTCAGCATTCTGAAACTGGGCTCCTGATACTTACCTCTCCCTCTAAATCATCTCAATTAATGGCAGCTGTATTCCTCTAGCTGCTCAGGTCAAAAAAAGAATTTTTTTTAAAGAATGTATTTAAAAAAAATTTTAACCTTTTTATTTTGTATTGGGGTAAAGCTGATTAACAATATTGTGATAGTTTCAGGTGAACAGAGAAGGGACTCAGCCATACATATATATGTATCCATTCTCCCTCAAGTCCCCCTCGCATCCAGGCTGCCATATAACATTGAGCAGAGTTCCCTGTGCGCGACAGCAGGTCCTTGGTGGGTATCCATTTTAAATATAGCAGTGTGTACATGTCCCTCCCAAACTCCCTAACTATCCTTTCAGTTCGATTTCATTCAGTCGCTCAGTCGTGTCCGACTCTTTGTGACCCCATGAATTGCAGCACGCCAGGCCTCCCTGTCCATCACCAACTCCCAGAGTCTACCCAAAGCCATGTCCATCGAGTCGGTGATGCCATCCAGCCATCTCATCCTCTGTCATTGCCTTCTCCTCTTGCCCCTAATCCTTCCCAGCATCAGAGTCTTTTCCAATGAGTCAACTCTTCCCATGACATGGCCAAAGTATTGGAGTTTCAGCTTCAACATCAGTCCTTCCAATGAACACCCAGGACTGATCTCCTTTAGGATGGACTGATTGGATCTTCTTGCAGTTCAGGGGACTCTCAAGAGTCTTCTCCAACCACACTTCAAAAGCATCAATTCTTCAGTGCTCAGCTTTTTTCACCATCCAACTCTCACATCCATACATGACCACTGGAAAAACCATATCCTTGACTAGACGGACCTTTGTGGGTAAAGTAATGTCTCTGCTTTTTAATATGCTGTCTAGCATATTAACTTACCTTCCAAGGAGTAAGCGCCTTTTAATTTCATGGCTGCTATCACCATCTGCAATAATTTTGGAGCCCAAAAAAATAAAGTCTGACACTGTTTCCTTACCCACTGGCAACCATAAGTTCATTCTCTGAGTCTGTAAGACTCTTTCTGTTTCATAAGTTCATTTGTATCATTTCTTTTTAGATTCCATATATAAGGGATGTCATAGGATCTTTCTCCTTCTCTGTCTTACTCCACTCAGTATATCAGGTCAAAATCTTGAAGTCGTTCTTGAGTTTTCTATTACCCTCATATCCCACATTCAGTCTGCTAGCATATCTTGTCTCATCTAAGAGCATTCATCTATCCATCCATCTATCTTCATCATCACCATCTATCCATCATCATCACCATCTATCCATCTAAGACTTCATGTCATCATTTCTCTTCCTGGATTCTTGCTATAAATATCTAACTAATCTCACTATTTCTACCCTTGACTCCTTTCACTTGATTCATATATTCAGAGCGCATATCTGCTCTCCTTAAAATCCTCTAATAGCTTCCCAACTTGCTTGGAGTAAAAACCAATATTCTTCTATAACCGCAAGGTCTTATATAACTTACCCTCCCCAGTTAGTACTCTGACCTCATTTCCTATCTTTCTCCTCTATTCTTTTCACTCCAGCCACACCGGCTGCCTTGCTGTTACTCAAACATGCAGGGCAAGCTTGCACTTCAGGACTTTTCACTTGCTCTTCTGTCTGGTTGCATTTTCTCAGGTATCCCCTGGCTGGCTTCTTCACTTCCTCCAGGTCTTTACTAAAATTCACACTCAGGTCAGCCCTTCTTTGGCTGTGTGTGTGTGTGCTCAGTCGGGTCTGACTCTTTGCGACCCCATGGACTGTAGCCCACCAGGCTCCTCTGTCCATGAAACATTCCAGGCAAGAATACTGGAGTGGGTTGCCATTTTCTTCTCCAGGGGATCTTCCTGACCCAGGGATCGAACTTCTTCCTCTTGTGTCTCTTGAATTGGCAGGAGGATTCTTTACCACTGAGCCCCCTGGGAAGCCTCACCTTCTTTGTGTGCCCTATCTACAATTGTAGCCTTCCCTCCAGACTCATTCTTCACATTCTGTTTATTTTTCTTTCTTCAGCATTTATCAGTCTATAACACACTATGTATTTTTGTCAGTTATGTTAATTTTGTCTCCTTTAGTTGGAAGTAAGCTCTATGAGAGCAGGAATTTTGTCTATTCACAGTGTATCCTAGCACTGGGATGGGCCTGATACATACTAAGTACTCAGTATCTGTTGAATGATTAATGAACAGTTGATGAACATGATGAAGGGATTCCCAGGTGGCACTAGTGGTAAAGAATCTGCCTGTCAATGCAGGAGATGCAAGGACACTGGGTGGATCCCTGGGTCGGGAAGATCCCCTGGAAAAGGAAATGGCTACACACTGCAGTATTCTTGCCTGGAAAATTCCATGTACACAGGAGCCTGGCATGCTACAGTCCATGGGACTGCAAAGAGTTGGGCACAACTGAGCAAGTAAGAAGCAGCAGCAGAACAAGATGAAAATATATAGTCTTATCTGTATATTTTATATACAGCTTTATCTGTATAAAGAGAAACATACACAGTATTGCTTTCTTTTATACATATTGGTGATGCTGCTGCTAAGTCGCTTCAGTCGTGTCTGACTCTGTGCGACCCCATAGACGGCAGCCCACCAGGCTCCCCTGTCCCTGGGATTCTCCAAGCAAGAACACTGGAGTGGGTTGCCATTTCCTTCTCCAATGCAGGAAAGTGAAAAGTGAAAGTGAAGTCGCTCAGTCGTGCCCAACCGTCAGCAACCCCATGGACTGCAGCCTTCCAGGCTCCTCCATCCATGGGATTTTCCAGGCAAGAGTACTGGAGTGGGGTGCCATTGCCTTCTCCCATATTGGTGATACCTATTGTTAAATTGGTGATAATTATTGTTAAAAAGCAGTTATTATTTTATTCTCAATATTCCCATATCATCAAAAGCAGAATTTGATTATCAGACAACAGATGCTATGCTATGCTAAGTCACTTCAGCCGTGTCCGACTCTGTGTGACCCCATAGACGGCAGCCAACCAGGCTTCCCTGTCCCTGAGATTCTCCAGGCAAGAACACTGGAGTGGGTTGTCATTTCCTTCTCCAATGCATGAAAATGAAAAGTGAAAGTGAAGTCCCTCAGTCGTGTCTGACTCCTAGCGACCCCATGGACTGCAGCCTACCAGGCTCCTCCATCCGTGGGATTTTCCAGGCAAGAGTATTGGAGTGGGGTGCCATTGCCTTCTCCGTAGACAACAGATACAAACCTAGAATTGTGAACTGCTACAAAAAATGTGTAATTTTTTAACTTTAGGAAATTCCCACCATGATTTTCAAGAATTATGATATGAATATTATCACTCATGATATACTGAGTACATGAGAGAATTGTAATCACAAAATAAAACATAGGTTTATTAATGATTTCTAGGTCATTGAATTTCAACTGATTACCAGCAGAGGGTACTACTGATCCATCTTTTTTACATCTATTCATAGAATGTTTGCTGAACTATGAGGCACTTTTTAATGATATAAATAACTTTATCTTATAAAACTACATTACATGGTAATGATTCAGTCATCAAAAACAGAATAACTTGAGTTTTTAAAATCTATTATTTTCTCTTTTTATTCTTTTATTTAAACTGATGATCTTGTACATACAGTACAAAAAATGTAAAAAAATAATTAAATCTCTACCCCTGTTTCTGAGTACCCAGTTTCTCTCCCAAAGGTTACCGTTGACTCTAGTTTTTTCTGTATCTATGTGTACCTGTGTTTTGCTTTGGTTTCTACTTTACATATATTTTAAAATGAGAAATAATATAAGTAATGTTCTTCACATTAGAGTTGATTTATATTAATAATTTGACCACATAATTTTGGGATTCCATATAAATCCTTAGAGAACCTCTTTTACCAGTTGTATTTTATCACAAAGTGTGAATAAACTGTAATTTATATAACCGGTCCTTATTGAAGGATGCAAAAGTTTTTTTTGCTGTTTTGTCATTCCAAACAAAACTATAGTAAGTATATTTTGGGAATTTCCTGGTGGTCTAGTGGTTAAGACTCTGTGCTTCCAATGCAGGAGGCGTGGGTTCAGTCTCTGGTGAGGTCCCACGTACCCTGTGGAGTGGCCAATATACATATCATTTACAAAGATAAATGTTTTATATATGTATAATGTTTAATATGGGCTTCCCTCATAGCTCAGTTGGTAAATAATCTGCCTGCAATGCAGGAGACCCGGATTTGATTCCTGGGTTGGAAAGATTCCCTGGAGAAGGAAATGGCAACCCACTCCAGTGTTCTTGCCTGGAGAATCCCATGGACAGAGGAGCCTGGCAGGCTTTAGTCCATGGGGTCCACAAGAGTCAGACACAACTTAGCGACTAAACCAAACCAAAACAAATGTTTAACATATATGTATATATTAAGTGTATGTATTAATGCATAATATATACATATATAGTGGAGAAGGCAATGGCACCCCAACTCCAGTGGTCTTGCCTGGAAAATCCCATGGACAGAGGAGCCTGGTAGGCTGCAGTCCATGGGGTCACTAAGAGTCAGACACAACTGAGTGACTTCACTTTCACTTTTCACTTTCATGCATCGGAGAAGGAAATGGCAACCCACTCCAGTGTTCTTGCCTGGAGAATCCCAGGGACGGGGGGAGCCTGGTGGGCTGCTGTCTATGGGGTTGCACAGAGTTGAACACTATTGAAGTGACTTAGCAGAAGCAGCAGCAAGTGTATCTGTAGGATAACTTTCTGGAAAAACCCAGTAGACATCTGAAAAATAATGAAGACAGAGTCCTATTTCCATAGACACCAAAATAAAGTCTAAATGTATTGAATTCTAAAAATAATAGAAAAGAACATGAGAGAATGATTTATGAGTTTAGAGTCAGGAAGAACTTTCTAACAGAAACTCTGAAGCCATAAAGAGAAGATTGAAACCTGAGTTTAATTTTTTTTTAATATCTGCATGGACAATATGTCATAAAAGAAAAATAGAAATGACCCATTGTACAAATGCATTTCTAATACATAAAATACAAAGAACTAAATTTCTTCCTATGTAAAGAGCTTTTGTAAATTGGTAAAATCAAGTCCCTGTTGAAAAATGACCAAATACAAACAAATAGAATATAGAAATGGAAGCACAGATATTAGTAGTTTTAAACACATGAAACCATATGTATAAGGAAAGAAATGCAAATTAAAATGAGGAGATGCCATATTTCACTTATCAGATTGGCAAAGATTAACACATTGTGTTGATGAAGGTGTGGGGAACCAAGCAGGCTCACAGGTTGTTGGTGACACGATAAGCTGATACAACCGCTATGGAAACCAACATGGCAACAGCTATCAAAATTTCCAAAAGAAAGTTTGTGGAGTGTTTTGGCTTTAGGCGTTTTGTTTTTAAATCAAATCTCTTTCTTTGAATTAGTCACGTGTACTAAACCAGAAGGAAAGGCCACCAGGGTTTAAAAATTAAAACGAAATAATTTAAGGTATTATGCCCTTTGTGTAAAGTTGGATAGCAACCATATTGGGCTATGGGAATTACAATGACGATGAAAAGAATCTCTTAAGTGTGTATCAGTCAGATCCCTTAAGAAACAGATGGCACGCTTTTTAAAGGGGAGACAGAAAAGAATTTCAATCCTGAAGATGTGGGTAGGATTCAGGGAAATAATGAGGAGTGGGGAGCACCCCATGGTGCTGGCATCCTGAATCTAGGGAACCTATCCTAGCAAGGGCTAAGGTAGGGACGATGAGAACCAAGTGAGTACTGTCACTTTAAGAGAGGGTTGCCTGGAACTTCCTGGTGGTCCAGCTGTAAAGAATCTGAATTCCAATGTAGGGTACACCTGTTTGATCCCTGATCATCCCTAGCTGGGAGCCAAAATCCTACATGCTGAGGGACCACTAAGCCCACTCAGTCTAGAGCCTGTGTACCATAACAAGAGAAGCCTTCAGGCTGCTACTAGAGAAGCCTGCACCTGCAACTCGATAATGTCCCAGTTCTGCAGTGAAGACCCAGTGCAGCCAAAAGAAAAAGGGGGGCTGCCTGCCAGGCAATGGCACCCACCCCAGTACTTTTGCCTGGAAAATCCCATGGACAGAGGATCCTGGTAGGCTCCAGTCCATGGGGTCGCTAAGAGTCAGACACGACTGAGCGACTTCACTTTCACTTTTCACTTTCATGCATTGGAGAAGGAAATGGCAACCCACTCCAGTATTCTTGCCTGGAGAATCCCAGGGATGGGGGAGCCTGGTGAGCTTCCATCTATGGGGTCGCACAGAGTCGGACACGGCTGAAGCGACTTAGCAGCAGCAGCAGCCTGCCAGGTGCCACACAAAAGCATGGACCACTGTCAGACAGGGCTGGCAGGGTGGGATCCAGGAGGAAAATATCCCAGGCTCTTTCTGCTCATGCCTATTTTATGCAGGTGCCTGGTACTAAGTTCCATGGGAAATCAGAGGGCAGCAAAGTCAGACTGATGGCATCCACAGAGGCCAGTCTGCTGGAACACAGAACAAGAACAGCTAGGTCTTGCTTTAATTCAGGAGGGTTAACTTGGGAGGGCAATGAGTGATTGTCATTCAGCTAATACATATCTTGTAATATCTCCAGGGCCTTCATTTTAACCTGCCTCCAAAAACATATTACCAATTTTTCTTCCAAAGTATTCACTTCCATGTTTCCTTTCTTTTAGAATGGAACCCATAAATCACTAAAATTTCCAATCCCTTTCTTTCTGGGACAGTATCTTTATGAAAATTGGCTTCCTGAAGACACTGCCTTTGCTTAATAAAGCTGAATTAACAGAAACCAATTAAAAGACAATGACACCTAGAACCTAAGGGTGCTACTATAAGAAACAGTACATTTAAAAAATAATACATTTTACATACAGCAGGTTTTAAAAAGTAAAATATATGTTATGGGGACTTCCCTGGTGGTCTAGTGTTTAAGAATCTCCCTGCCAATACAGGGGACATAGGTTCAATCCCTCATCCGGGAAGATCCCACATGCCATGGTACAGCTAAGCCCGTGAGCGGCAACTACTGAAGCCCTCGGGCCCAGAGCCTGTTCTCTGCAAAAAGGAAGCCGCCACAGTCAGAAGCCTGCACAGGGCACAGTGAAGAGAAGCCCCTGCTTGCTGCAACTAGAGAAAGTCCATGTGTAGCAGCAAAGGCTCAGTGCCACCAAAATTAAATAAAGTAATTAATAATAAAATTTTTAAAACGTATGTTATATTTGGCCATGCCTCTCATGAAGGAAGTTTCCACTATCTGGTTTTCTTTTTTCCTTCCTTCCTTTCTTCCAATAGTGCCCCTCTTTCCCTCCAATCTACTTTTGATCAGATAAAATGAGTCCCTTAGATCAACCAGAGATTAACTCCAGAGATCCTGCTACTGGCTAATGTCTAACAACATTAAAGACTGCTTTAGAGGGACTTCCCTGGCAGTCCAGCGGTTAAGGCAGTTAAGACTCTGAGCTTCCACTACAGAGGGCATGGGTTTGATCCCTGGTCAGGGAACTAAGATTCCACATGCTGTGCAGGGAGGCAAAAAAAAGTATCATTAAAAAAATTTTTTTAAAACAGATTGCATTAAAGAGAAGGAGATGTTATTTAACATTAACATGTTATTTAACAATATGTTAAATTAACATTAACATTAAATTTAACATTAACATGTTATTTAACATTAACATGTTATTTAACAATAACATTAACATGTTATTCTTGCCTATTTACAAAATATTTAATTTTCTTGAAATGTTATTTTGAAGAGTGGGGATGGCATTTCTCAGAGGTTCCCTAATTATAGCGAGACAGTTGCTTTCAGGTCTGGCAATATCAGGGGCCCTCTCTGGTCAACCCACCTTAAAGGGAAATGACTTAGCGAGGAAACAATACGTTTCAGTCCTAACAGTAGTTTATTCAAGAGTCAAAGCCCCACCTTGACTTTCTGGGGTAAAGCCTGTATTTTGTCCCTTTGCATCCCTTCATGTGTTAACAAAACATGTTTTCAGGGCTGGAGAAAAGGTCTGTGCTGTGCTGTCACTTCACGACACTGTGCATCGTAGCCTGCCAGGCTCCTCTGTCCGTGGGATTCTTCAGGCAAGAAAGAATATTGGAGTGGGTCGCCATGCCCTCCGACTCTGCGACACTGTGCATTGTAGCCCGCCAGCCTCCTCTGTCCGTGGGATTCTTCAGGCAAGAATATTGGAGTGGGTCGCCATGCCCTCCAGGGGATCTTCCCAACCTAGGGATCGAACCCATGTCTCTTACATCTCTTGCATTAGCAAGTGAGTTCTCTACCACTAGTGCCACCTGGGAAACCCAGAGATGTTTGGTTATATGCAAATACTATGCCATTGAAAAAAAACTACTTGTTTGTTTATTTTTGGCTGCCTTGGGTCTTCATTGCTGTGCACAGGCTTACTATAGTTGTAGTTAGCAGGGTCTACTCTGTTGTGGTGTGTGGGCTTCTCATTGAGGTGGCTTCTCTTGTTGTAGAACATAGGCTCTAGGGCACGAGGGCCCCAGCAGTTGCAGTTCAAGGGCTCTAGAGTACAGACTCAGTGGGCTCAGTAGCCGTGGCGCATGGGCTTAGTTTTTGCAAGGCATTTGGGATCTTCCCCAATCAAGGATCAAACCCATGCCCCCTGCACTGGCAGGAGGATTCTTAACCACGGATCACCAGGGAAGTTCCTATGTCATTCTATATAAAAGACTTAAGCATCCACAGATTTGGGTATCCAAGGGGGTCTTGGAACCAATCCCTCGTGGATACCAAGAGGCTATTGTATTCTGTTAGAATCAGCCTGAGGCAAACAACAATAAGTGATGGAATAAATAAGTGATAAATAATAAATAAGTGATGATATAACAAATTCATTTGATTCATTGATGAACCACTGGAATTTTATTCAGGTTATCCCTGAATAAGTTCAGGCTGCTCATTTCACTGCTCTGGGAAATATCACGTATGATACATTCATTTGGAGAAGGAAAAAAGAGTTGAGTTTGCCAGACAGGCGATATAGTCTAGTGGATTCAGAATTTGAATATTATTTCTGGCTCTGCTTCTGTCTTCCTTTATGACTAGGAGGAAAATCTCTCTGGGTGTTGCTAGTTTCGGTATCTGGGGACTGATAAGAAGATCACTAGAAGGGATGTTATAAGAGAGTTTATTTCATGGGAAATTAAACAGAGCAAGTCTAATGAGAGACATGGGTTTATTAGTTATTTCTTTCTAGTGGTATTTTGTGTTTTAAGAGGACATGTAACACCTGAATAAATGCACTGAGTTTCAGAAAATGTATCATACGCATGTTATTTCATTTAACCCTTGAAATTAACCCAGGAGGTCATCCAGAATACTGATGCAGTTTCACAGAAGAGGAAACTGAAACGCAGAAAGTTACTTTGTCACAAAATGAGTGAGCAGGGACATCCCTGGTGGTCCAGTGGTTAAGATTTCGCCTTCTATTGTAGGGGGTACAGGCTTAACCACTGGTGGGGGAAATAAGATCCCATATGCCTTGTGGTCAAAAGCACAAAAAGCAGACAAAAAACCAGAAGCAATATTATAACAAATTCAATAAAGATTTTTAAAAAACAACAAAAAGCAAAACCCTAATGAACAGAAAAGCTCATTAGCCGAGGTTATTTGAATCCAGAGCCCTAATTCTTAGCTACTACATTTCTCTCTCTCACCTGGGGACAGAGATAATGATGACCTACAGGAATAGGAGTATATATATAAATCTTGATATACCAAAAATAGATTTTCACAGCACCCTATGCAGGGGAGGGGGAAGGGGGAGAAGAGGGGATGAGCAGGAAATCACCGATGCTAAGGTCTGAGAAGCATGTGATTAGGGACCGCAAGGCCTGGCTGGAGAAGCCCCGTGAGTAGTAAGCAGAACTGCCAGTTTGAGAAAAAAGTGTTCCATGTTTGATGCTTCCAGTTTTACGCTTGGAACCCAGATTTTGGTTTGCTTTTCTGTTTGTTTGTTTTGTGGTGAGTTTGTTTTGTTCTGTTTTTAAGATGCTTGTCACAGCTGAGTATCATTTCCTTGCATGGGAAATGACACTATATGAAGTTTCATTTATTTCTGAATCTGCCTGTATGCTCCCTACCTAAATTTACATTTTTTCACTACCTCATCTCCTCCCACCTTTCTCATGGTCCCATCAGACTGTGTGTGCAGTGCTGCTAAATTAACAGGCTCAGTCTCACCACTAGGCTTCACTTAGTCTCTCCCCACATCACAGATGTGTCCATGACCGTATCTTTGCATAATACTTTATTATTTAAAGCCCAGCATATGTCCCAGCTACTTTATAAAGGCTTCTCAACCCACATGGAACACACTCTATCCTGACCTCCCATGAAGCTTAATGTTCCACTCACCTAATTCTTTGCTTAATTTTTGCACTCTGCTCAATTTATATGCTGAGTCTCCCAAACCAGGTCAGATCTCATAAAAGACACGATGATTAATAGCACTGATGTCTGAGAAACCATACAGCATTTGGCCAAATAGAAGCATATGAAATTTAACTTAAAAAGTGACTTTTCCTAGTATGAAGATCAGATCAGATCAGTCGCTCAGTTGTGTCCGACTCTTTGCAACCCCATGAATCGCAGCACGCCAGGCCTCCCTGTCCATCACCAACTCCTGGAGGTCACTCAGACTCATATCCATCGAGTCAGTGATGCCATCCAGCCATCTCATCCTCTGTCGTCCCCTTCTCCTCCTGCCCCCAATCCCTCCCAGCATCAGAGTCTTCTCCAATGAGTCAACTCTTCGCATGAGGTGGCCAAAATACTGGAGTTTAAACGATAAGCTTGTTTTTAGCATACATTATTAAAAGCTTTGAAATAATATTGTCTCTTTTACACTTTCATGGGCTTCACAAATTTTAAATATTTTGCAATGTCTACTTGATACTTCTGTTAAATTTTAAAATTTTAAATATTTAATAATAACCATGGTATGTACTCAATAACTTGTTTTGTACGTTCTTTTCTATGGAGAGATTCATTAAGCCAAGACAGCATAGAGCTGAATAGAAGTGGCAAAGAGAAGGGAAATTGGAATTGTCAATGGGGCTGCAGTTTGATATTTAGTGGTATCTCATTTCAAGTGTTAGTTGCCGGCTTGAAAATTCTTCAAGAAAGTCTTTGACCAACAGGACAATTGATTTTCAATAAAAGACTTCCTTCCTCCTTCATCAATGGAATTAAGGCTATACATGGTGATTGTTTTTCCTGTTTTCAGACCTAACCCCATAAACAGAAACGATGGTAACAAAAAAGCTGACTTTCCCCGATTAGAGAGTATATTCCGGATGATCTTTATTTTGTAGTAACACGGGATGACGTGTTAGTGAGCACACCAACATGGCACCCATCCTCTCCCAGTAGTTGACCGCATCCTCCGATGTACCTTTCCTCACACCCCTAGGCCCACCCCTGTGGGCCTGGCTGAACCCGGGAGGCAGGTGTAGCTGATGAGGGGCTTCCCTGTTCTCCAGCCTTGACCTCCGCTCGCTCCGTACCACTCTGAAGACGTTAGCTCCACCCACATCATCTGGTCCTGAGGGCCTCTCTCTCCATTCCGAGTTTTCAGAAGATGGTTCTTGGATGCTGGTGAAGTGAAAGTAAGGTGGTGAGTTTTCCCAAAACAAATAATTAAACTTTGGCTGTTGGTTGGTCTTAGTCATTGAAGGTCAAGAAAATCTTCCTCTGAATGGGGCAAAAGCAACTTCAGCTGTCGCTACTCGGTTGTCGCCTCGTTCTAACCTTCAATTCAATGTGTCTGTTGTGAATGAGACAAACCTCCAAAATTGATGTAATGGGGTTCAGTGGAGCTCTTTGAAAGTTTGAGACACCTCTAGGAAGAAAAACCCAAAACACTGAAAGAAATTGGGAGAAAAAGCTGAGTGGCTAAAAGTGATAAAGCTAGTTTCCCTTAAAATGTTGCTTTGGAGATCCCAGAAGTGTTTGTTTTTTTGAAGGCTTTTTTTATAGGTTAAAGCACTGAATTGTTGTTTCCAGTCTTGGGTATTTGGAATGTGTGTTAGGAGAATGTAATTTTGTGGTTTTGTTGACTGTAAGAATGTGGGAGCACCTGAGTTCTTGGAGTTAAGATTTACCATAGATTTTGCCCCTGGTCTCTGAGAAGAAAACCAGATTTCATATAATATAGAACTGAAACAGAAGAACACAGTTTTCAGAAGCATAATGTGTGACTGTGCTATTTCAGGAATTGTTCCAGTATGAGATGTTTATAATAAGCTTGGTATGACCCAGCCAAGGAGCTTAATATAACAAGGTTAACTGAGTGGTGGGAGGAGATGGTTCCAGCTTGCAGTTATTAGTAATGAAAAAGGTTTGCAGATGACAGACTCACTGAGCATTTACTAAATCTGGGACTTGTGGTTTGCAAATCATTTTGATTAACAGCTGCTACCATGTGTCTGGAGAGGGCAGGAAAACGTGTTGCTATTTTATCACATTAAATACTAGTCAAAGAGAGACTAAAACAGTGTAATTTGGCAAAAATAAAATTTACTGATCAAGTAGAAGTCCATGCTCTGCTCTCCCACTGGGATGCTGAAGATGAGTTTCCCGGGAACATCTCAGTGAACAGATGTTTCTTCTTATGTGTTGATGAAGAGTTACTGGCGTCTGATTGTTACTGAAGGACTCTCTTGGCAAAAGGAACCCCTTATTTATCTATCTACATATACATATATACTTATACTTTTTACATACATTAATTAAGGGCTTTGCACTAATTAAGCCACCAAGTGGGACTCACTTGGGTGAGTCATGAAGGATTTCATAATTAAGTAACAAATGATTCTTAAGCCTACTTGATCTTAAGTTTCAAAGTTCAATGTTCAAGCAATAACTATTAATAAAGAGAGAAAAAATTTAAATGGTTGGTGAAGAAAAGATAATTACATTATCCACATAATCTTTCTTGAGTCAGAGTTTGATTCAGAAGGCTTCCTAAAATTCTTCAAGGATGCTATTTTTGTATCTCTGTATAAATCTTAATGTCTTTCTTTGAGAAGAAATCCAACTGTTTCTTAGTTATTGAAGAATATGGATATTGAAAACACAAATTATGCTCTAATATTATAAGTTCCTATGGAATAGGAGATATTATCTATATTATACATACATGGTGAATTTATTCTAATCTACTGAAGACTTCTTTAGGAAGTCCAAACAGATAGGTTAGTGTGGGACTCTGTAGTTACATCACTGATGAAAATAACCTTACTTTAGATAAGAAACCACGTTTGTTTATAGATGTTGCTATGCATCAGAGGCTTTTAATTATTGCTTTATAGTTTTAGATCAGAGAGATGATTGAAAAGTGTTGATTCAAGACCTTGAATAGGTGCATCAAGGCAATTCAGGCGATAATAATAATGAGACTCATTCTAGAAAGGAGGACAATGGGTCATAAGTCAAACAATAGGAGAAATAAATAAAATTAGTGAAATAACTTGTTTGGATAATCTCTAATATTATTTTATATTACATTTATCTAATGTAAACTCAGAAATATGCTGTAGGAATATATATCCAGATATAGATATAAATATATAGATATAAGAAATGGAATATAGATATAGGGAATAGAATAAATGTAAATATATAGATATAGGGAATGGCATCCAGTCCCATCTCTTCATGGCAAATAGATGGGAGATAATGGAAACAGTGACAGAATTTATTATTTTGGGCTCCAAAATCACTGCAGATGGTGACTGTAGCCATGAAATTAAAAGATGCTTGCTCCTTGGAAGAAAAGCTATGACCAACCTACACAGCATATTAAAAAGCAGAGACATTACTTTGCCAACAAAGGTGCATCTAGGCAAAGCTATGGTTTTTCCAGTAGTCATGTTTGGATGTGAGAGTTAGACTATAAAGAAAGCTGAGCACTGAAGAACTGATGCTTTTGAACTGTGGTGTTGGAGAAGACTCTTGAGAGTCTCTTGGACTGCAAGGAAATCAAACCAATCAATCCTAAATAAAATCAGTCCTGAATATTCATTAGAAGGACTGATGCTGAAGCTGAAGCTCCAATACTTTGGTCACCTGATGCAAAGAACTGACTCATTTGAAAAGACCCTGATGCTGGGAAAGATTGAAGGTGGGAGGAGAAGGGGACAACAGAGGATAAGATGGTTGCATGGCATCACCGACGCGATGGACATGAGTTTGAGTAGGCTCTGGGAGATGGTGATAGACAGGGAAGCCTGAAGTGGGCAGTCCATGGGGTCCCAAAAAGTTGGACATGACTGAGCAACTGAACTGAACTGAGGGAGTGGACAAGGGATTTTTGAGTCCACTTCTTAATTTTCTGTTCACAACCTTAGATTTAGCAAACAATATATATAGCATTATGCATAGCACATGCCACATAATAGATGCTCCAATTTTTCCCTATCCTTAACTCCCAAACTAGAATAACCCCTATTATATTCTCTCACAGCCCTGGCACTTTTCTTTCCTACTGTGTAATTATTTATTATTCTAGGCTTTAGGGTTGCTAGATTTAGATAGTTAGAACTGCCAGATGCCCAGAGAAATTTGAGTTTTAGATAAACAACAGATAATTTTTCAGTAGAAGTTTTTCCTGTGCAACTTTTTGATGCACACGATGTACTTATACTAAAAAAATTAGCCATTGTTTATTGGAAATTCAAATTTTATTTGGCATCCTGGGTCTTTTTTTTTTGGCTGCATCGGATCTTAGGTGTGGAGCATGAGCTCTAGTAGTGGCGTGCAAGCTCACTTGTCCTGTGGCATGTGGGATGTTAGCTCCCCGACCAGGGATCAATCCCTAGTCCCCTGCACTGCAAGGCAAATTCTTGCACATTGGACCACCAGGGAATCCTGGGCATCCTAGATTTAATCTGGCAGTCTTAGTAGCTTCCTTCTTTGTATGTGCATCTCTCACAGACCAAAAGTTTTAGGAGAGCAGATATTCTGTTTTGCTCATGATTGTACCCCCTGTTTCTACTAGGTTTAGCACATTTTTAGGTAGTTAATGGCTATTGATTGAATGCTTAAAAGGCTGAGTACAATGAAAGTTCAGAGAATTTAAAAATAAAACAAATCAATGGAATTTCTACAGGTGTCCATCTTTACATAGTATTCAATCAACAAAACAGATAAATAAGGAAATTCTTTGTAAAAGACAGACTCCAAGCACCTGATTCTACAAGTTAGCCTTCAGTTTTTAAATTTTCATTAGTACTCTTTCAAAGACAGTTATTGAAAGCAAGTCAGACTTATTCTTCAGTGTTATGGCAGATTGCAGTGGATCTAAAACTAAAAAAAAAAAAAAAAATTTGGACAGGATGGACAGGAAATATTTCCATGCCATATATGGAGAAAGTGGCACAAATTTTGAAATCTTGATCATCACATCTTACTTATTGAACTCCCACAAATGTTCTGCTCTATATTAGAAAAAGCAAAACAAGTTAATCTTGTGAAGCTCTGTTAGCTCATGAAGAGCCAGTGCCTTAAGTGTGCTTTTTCTAAGGTTTGGTTTAATAAACCATGGAGCAGGACTTGCTTAGGTGAGTCATAGAAGTTTAGGAAACAGATGGTAGGAGGAGAAAAATGCCTCAGAAAAGCAAATAGAAATGTGGTGTCTTATATGCTAGGAACATTCATCTGGACCCATCACAGATGCCCACGAGTGAAGCCTTTCACTGGGGCTTGAACAGCAACCCACACTGAGGTTCACAGATGTTCCCATGGAGATTGATGGGTCTGGGAGTCTGAGGTTCCAGTTCTAGGGCTTCTATTAGCCCCAGGCTCAACCTGTCCCTTGATTCACTGGCTGTAGAAGAGAAAAATAGTCACAGTACATTGAGAACACTGATAGATACTTCACTGTTGTTCAGTCGCTTAGTTGTGTCTGACTCTGCAACCCCATGGACTTCAGCACACCAGGCTCCTCTGTCCTCCACTTTCCCTCAGAGTTTGCTCAAATGCGTGTCCATTGAGTCGGTGATGCTATCTAATCATCTCATCCTCTGCCATCCCCTTCTTTTGCCTTCAATCTTTGCCAGTATCAGGATCTTTTTCAATGAGTCAGCTCTTCACATCAGGTGGCCTAATTATTGAAGCTTCAGCATCAGTCCTTCCAATGAATATTCAGGGTTGATTTCCTTTAGGATTGACTGGTTTAATCTCCTTTTAGTTCAAGGGATTCTCAAGAGTCTTCTCCAGCACCACAGTTTGGAAGCATCAATACTTCAGTACTCAGCTTTCTTTATGGTACAAATCTCACATCCGTACATGACTACTGGAAAAACCATAGCTTTGACTATATGGACCTTTATTGGCCAAGTGATATTTCTGCTTTTTAATATGCTGTCTAGGTTTGTCATAGCTTTCCTTCCAAGGAGCAAGCATCTTTTAATTTCATGGCTGCAGTCACCATCCATAGTGATTTTGGAGCCCAAGCAAAGAAAATCACTGCTTCTCACTTTTCCCCCTTCTATTTGCCATGAGGGATGGGACCAGATTTTGTCTTAGTTTTTTGAATGTTGAGTCTTTAAGAAGGTCGTTAATTGACATTGGGGAGTCAGATGGCTCCTGCCGTGTCCCCACCACAGTCAGCTGTAGACTTGGAATGTGTTGCATTCCTAGGCAGGCTCTCTTCTGTCATTACCATTGCTTCACTTCCAACCTCCTAGCTGAGCAATGAGAAGCTCCCATTTGGCCAGGGGAAATTTTCCAGAAAGAGTGGTAGCTACAAGACTTTGAGAGCCAACACTCACTATAGCTAGGGAGCAAGTCCACAAGCCTTGTGGATTATCAATGCTGCCAACAGAAATGTATTGAGTATCTAAAAGAGAATCATACCATGGCTTTTGTATACAAGAATTAAAAATATTTTTGAGGAGACAGTGAGTATACACATTTAAAACAGCCCAAGAATAGAAGGCAAAATCTAATTAATGACAGAATATACAGTACAATTATACATCCTTGGAGAGAACAGAAAGAAAGCTTGAGTCAAGTGCATATACACTGATTCCAGAAAGGAGAATGTGTTTTAGGCTTGACATTGAAAGATTAGCCTTGAATAGAAGAGAAGGCGTGGATTGCAGAGTGACAGAATAAAGATTCAAAGATAATTGTTACCTTAAATGGTGAAGGGTTCTGTTGATGGAAACTTCATTAGGTGGAACTGGTGGCTATTATCTTGAGGTACAATGAACCAGACTGAGAAGATTTGGAGCATCTTCTTCCTAGTCTTTCTAAATGCCTTTGTTCATTTTCTGTTAGGGGACTTTTAAAAAAGAACCACAAATAGAAGCTTTTTAAAAAATTTTATTTATTTTAATTGGAGGCTAATTACTTTACAATATTGTAGTGGATTTTGCCATACATTGACGTGAATCAGCCATGGGTGTACGTGTCCCCCATCCTGAACCCCCTTCTACCTCCCTCCTCATCCCATCCCTCAGGGTCATCCCAGTGCACAGGCACCCTGTCTCATGCATCGAACCTGGACTGGCGATCCATTTCACATGTGGTAATGTACATGTTTCAATGCTATTCTCTCAAATCATCCCACCCTGCCCTTCTCCCACAGAGTCCAAAAGTCTGTTCTTTACATCTGTGTCTCTTTCACTGTCTCGCATATAGGGTCATTGTTACCATCTTTCTAAATTCCATATATATGTGTTAATGTACTGTATTGGTATCTTTCTTTCTGACTGACTTCACTCTGAATAATAAGCTCCAGTTTTATCCACCTCATTAGAAAATAGACATTTTTGTTAAGGTTCTAGAAATAATAACTTTCAAACTCTTTGTAACTATTCAACTATTTATAACTATTCAATTTATTGTAACTCTTTGCATAGATTAAATGTTACCAGTTTAGGCACAATTTTGGATTTATTTCCAAGTTCTGTGTTTGCTGTCTTATAAGAAGTTGAGATCATGCTTTTTAAAGGCCATATATGCTACCATTAAACAAAATTCTGCTCAAGTCAGACACTCCTTGGCACAGATCTTAGAGATGTGACCATCAGCAAGTTACTTGATCTTTTTGAGCCTTAATTTTATTATCTATTTTTATGTGAAAAGGGGATATTTCTACACATCTGGCAGGACTTGTGTGAAATTTGGACATTATATATGCAAGATACTTTAAAAAAGAGGTATTTATTAAGTTCTCAATAGATAAGAATCAGAACAGCTACTCAAATGGGAGCTTTCATATCATCACTGTCATCATATTTGATGTATAAATGAAGAGCAATGTTGTCTACCCTCTCAAGCAAGACTGCATGGTTTCAAATGTGGACTCCAGCACTTATCCAAGCTGACTTTTGGTGTGTCCCTTAATCTTTTTGTGCCTGAAAAAGGAGATAATAGCAATACTTGCCTCATAGAGCTGTTTTAAGATGCGATGAGTTGATATATACAAAGAACTTAGTACTTTGCATGGCTCATGGGAAATATTACCTATTTGTTAGCTATTATTTCTAGAAATTTGAGTCCCAAAGTTAAACATGTGGAAATCTGTTTAAAGCAATTATTTAAATAACCAAGACTTACTGTATAGCACAGGGAACTATGTTCAATGTATTATAATAACCTATAATGGAAAAGAATCTGATAAAGAACATATGATATATTTTAAGTTGGCCAAAAAGTTCATTTGGATTTTTCTGTAAGATGTTACAGAGAAACCTGAATGAATTATTTATTCGTTTGTTTGTTTTTGGTTGTGTGGGTCTTTGTTTCTGCATGCGGGCTTTTCTCTAGTTGCTGTGAGCAGGGGCTACTCTCTGGTTGCAGTGCTCGGGCTTCTCATTGGGGTGGCTTCTTCTGTTGTGGAGCATAGGCTCTAGGCTGTGTGGGCTTCAGTGGTGGGCTCAGTAGTTGTGGTTCCTGGGCTCTAGAGCACAGGCTCCATAGCTGTGGTGCGCAGGCTTAGTCGTTCTGTGACATGTGGAATCTTTCCGGGCCAGGGATTGAACCTGTGTCTCCTGCAGGTGGATTCTTTATCACTGAGTCACCAGGGAAGCCGCCAAACAAACTTTCTGGCCAACCCAATGTATGTATAACTGAACCACTTTACTGTATACTTGAAACTGACACAACATGGTAAATCAACAATACTCTGTTTTTTAAAGCAATTGTTTTAAAGATAGTGGCTTAAAGACATCTTGATCCCCCCAAAGTTGGTTTGGGAATAAATAGCCTATTGCTCCATTATTGTTAGGACAGTGCTAACTGAAAAACATGTCTACATTTTGCCTGTACTTTAGCCACTTCTTCTGTCTCACTGGGAGAGTCCGCAATGGCCTCTGCAAAGAAGGTAGCTGAGAAGCGGCATAACCCTGTGGAAAGCATCTGTAGAAAACTGCGAGCCATCCAGAAGAGAGAAGACATTTCTGATCCCATCCGACAGATTATCAAATACCAGTCTAGCAGTTTTGACAGCCCACAGACTAACCCCAAGAAGGATTTTGAAGAGATACTGAAGAAAATGATGGCTGCTCACGTCCCTCTGCCCGACACACTCTTCTTGAGTCCTGAGAAAGATGGCGCCTTCACTTCACAGTCTCCGATAGTGTCTCCAAGAACCTCATCCATTTCTCATCTCAGGTCTCCTGAGAATGCAACATACTCGCTTATCCTCACAAGTTCTGAGAATATGTCAAGGCCAAGATCACAGAGCTCCAAGAATTACACGTCTCTGACACCGCAGATCATGAAAAAGGAGCTCTTTGCTAACAAGGATTGGACTGACTATTGTAGTGGAAATGATTTTAGTACCTTAGCACTTGATTTTGATTCTACCTCTGATCAGAGCTCTACTCCTCAGGATTCCGTGGTGAAAAAATTATCTCCGAATGAAGAGGGTAAATATTCATCTTTTAATGTTTGTTCTTCCAATAAAGCAAGGAGCATATGACTCTGAGAGTGCCTGATCTAAAATGAAGTATGAAACTTGATGGAAGCATCCATCTTTCCCTTAAAATTTTCTTTCTCTCAACAAAAATCTTATATCTGAAACATCAGTATTTTCTATACTTTCAAATATAAACCTGATAGAAATTCTAGATTATATTTTCAATCATAATCATTGGTATTTTTCTACTGACCTGAAAACAAACTTTCTCCTGGGCAAATTAGAATGTCATGATAGAAATACATAGATATATGGGAGTTAAGATTCATATACTTCCAACGTGCCTTGCTGAAAATTAACATTTTAACATTTTTCCCTCTGTGTGTGTGAGAGAAACATGTAAGAAAATGTAGCACCAATAAGGTAGACCAGGAAACAATATAAATTCTGTAGGCCAAGTTCAGTGAAATTTTGGAATTCTATTTAGGGAATTGCTTATAGAATCCCATGTATGATAGGCCCTGAAAAACAATGTAAAAATGATACATTTTCTGTATAGCTAGTGTTTACTTTCCCTCTGTTTTCTTTAAAATATTCCTATTAGTGTTAACCGGAGAAGGCAATGGCATCCCACTCCAGTACTCTTACCTGGAAAATCCCATGGACGGAGGAGCCTGGTGGGCTGCAGTCCATGGGGTCGCTAAGAGTTGGACACGACTGAGTGGCTTCACTTTCACTTTTCACTTTCATGCATTGGAGGAGGAAATGGCAACCCACTCCAGTGTTCTTGCCTGGAGAATCCCAGGGATGGGGGAGCCTGGTGGGCTGCCGTCTATGGGGTCGCACAGAGTCAGACACGACTGAAATGATTTAGCAGCAGCAGCAGCAGCATTAGGGTTAACACTATTTGCTTTTTCATAGAGTGCTTTTTTCTAACAGGTAAAGATAGCTTTATTTCCCCCAACTGCATTATATTAACTGAAACCTATCCATTCTGGCACATGAGTTTATTCAAACATATATTCTTCATAGGACTAAACTGTCTTAATCCATTCAGCACCTCATTATATTATACCACTTCCTTCACAGTGCCAGAAGTTGTAAGCAATATAACTAAAATAATATCCAGAAGTAAAAACTTTTTTACTACAAATATTTGGATACATTTCCTTGGATAAATGTTCAGTTGTCATCAAAAATGCAAAATTAATTTTATCTATTTCACTGTTCCAGTCATGTAATGTCAATCATTTTTAACCTGTCATAAAATTGCACAGTGACAATATCTTAGAGATGAAGGTACCAGTGCTGGCAAGAATAGGGATAACACACTCTAGCCCATTCAACTTTCTCTGTAGACTCTGCCAATGAAAAGTACCTACCCGCATAACAGAAATGAATCTCAATTTCGCCTTCTCTCTCACCTCACAGAGTGCTTTTACTGTCACAGGACAATAAAGCTCAGTTCTCTCTTCATCTTCTCTCCTTTTATTCCACCTTTGTAAAACTTGAAAGGAAACATGAATAATCAAAGATGCTTCAGGACCACTTTTTTCTTGATCTATTCATGTTAAGTAACCAGTATTGTGGGCTGCTCTTAATTTAAAATTTGAAACATAACCATATACTTAGTCACTCAGTCAAATCTGACTCTTTGTTAAAATTAAAAAAAAAAATAGTAACTAAGCATCTTAGCACATAAAAGCATCTGGATTTGCAAACTTTTTCTTCTGATAGGGTGGAAACAAGGAGCTGATGATGGCAAGGAAGATGTAACCTCTAGCAACACCAGGACCTATGAAGAAGAGTTGCTTAGGAGTATTTTTAATATATGTGACTCCACACGCAGAGGTTAGTTGAAAGTTTTCTGCTCAGATTTTCACTGATACTCATCCACTCGTGCTTTCTGTTGTGAGAGAAAGGGAAATGGTTTATGTGTGGTGCCCTGTGTATCTGTGTCTGTACATACGGCAGGTGCAACCTAATTTTGGAGGGGCGATGGCTGTTTAGATGTTGGTTAATTTCTTTCTACCTATTTTATATATTTTGCCAAAGTCTTGAATGATTTTACTGAGCTTATCATCAATTTTACCAGCTGCAGTCATTGACTGGAACTATTTACATCTCATAGGTGTTGCCTCACAAGAAATACATACTTCATATACATAAAACTGCTGTACAAATTTAGCTCCAATTTTTAAGTCAATTTTAGATTTTCACTTCTGTTTTTCTTAGAGACATGCTTTTTTAAAATTTCCACAAGTAATGTTTAGCATGTCAATGGTTCATGATCACTGTAACAGAATTAATAATATGGAGAAAAGAAAGGAAAAAAGAACTCATCAGTTATCCTGTTTCCCTGAGTAACCGCTGTTAACGATTCATTGTATAACCTGCCCCCACAGATTCCTTGGTCAATATGGTTTCCTTTTATTTGGATTAAAACTTTTTTATTATAGAACTTTCAAACATATACAGAAGTGGAGAGGGTATTATGACCCTTATATATATGTCATAGATAACGATGTCTCATTTTTCCTCCTCTTTCCTCTGCTCCACTCTCGATTGTTCGTGTTGTTGTTCAGTTGCTAGATTGTGTCCGACTCTTTGTGACCCCATGGACTGTAGCCCGCCAGGCTCTGCTGTCCTCCACTATCTCCCACTAAATCTGGATTAGTTTGAGGCAAGTCTAAGACATCATATCATTTCCTCTGTAAACCTTTTAGTACATTCAAAAGATAAAGACTGATTTTAGATAGAGCTATACAATGTCTTTTAAAATTTTTTATTTTTAACTTATATTATTGGGGTATAATTGTTTACAATATTGTGTTCATTTCTGCTGTACAGCAAAGTGAGTCAGCTCTATGTATACATAGATACCCTCCCTGTGGAGTCTCCCTCCTACCCCTCCGTCCCACCTCTCTAGGTCACTGCTGAGCATCGAGCTGAGCTCTCGTGCTATACAAAACTTCCCACTAGCTGTCTATTTTACACATGTACAATGTCATTTTTATGACCAAAAATGTAACATAATTTTTAAATATCAAATACCTTATCAGCATTCAAGTTTTCCCATTTGTATAAGAAATTTATGTTTTTTTAAACAATTTATTTGTTTAAATCAGTATCCAAGAAAGGGTTGTTCATTGTTATTGGTTATCTGGCTTATCTCTCTGTTCCTTTTTCATTCTTTTTGTATTTTAAGTTATTTGTTAATGAAACTGGCTATTTTTTCTCATTTTCTCCAATATGAATTTTAGTGATTGTGGGGCCATAGCAACACAACCTGTTTTTTGTCCTCTACATTTAGAGGCTTGATCAGGTAAATGTTTTATATCTTTTTTTTGGCAAGACTCTGTATAGATGGTGTATTTTGTATTTTTTTTTTTTTTTTTTTTGCTACATCAAGTGGCAGGCATGTGGGATCTTAGTTCCTTGACCAGGGATCAAACCCTCACCCCCTGCATTCGAAGCATGGTGTTTTAACCACTGGACCGCCAGAGGAGTCACAGTATATGTAATTTTATCAAAAGACGAAACTATTTGAGAGTGAAGGCCTAGATTTATTCTTTCATTAGATGATGTGAAGGTTAGTAGTTTATCATTCCTTCTTACTGTATCAACTGGAATACCTATAAAGAAAAACTCTATGCTGCTTATCAGTTTTATAAGGCTGTGGCTGAGTCTTGTTTCCCAAAGGAAAGGCCAGATAAAAGTTTGATGATGTTTCTAATTGAAAATAAACTCCAGATACTGTGTCTCTTTACCCTGAAGTACGTCAGTATGTATTTCCTACAAAGAAGAACATTTACGTGCATAGCTGCAGAGCAATTATCCAAATTAGGATATTTAACATTAATGGCACCCCACTCCAGTACTCTTGCCTGGAAAATCCCACAGACGGAGAAGCCTGGTAGGCTGCAGTCCATGGGGTCGCTAAGAGTCGGACACGACTGAGCGACTTCACTTTGACTTTTCACTTTCATGCATTGGAGAAGGAAATGGCAACCCACTCCAGTGTTCTTGCCTGGAGAATCCTAGGGACGGGGAAGCCTGGTGGGCTGCCGTCTATGGGGTCACACAGAGTCGGACACGACTGAAGTGACTTAGCATTAGCATGATACTGTTATCTAATTTAAATGTCTGTATTCAAATTTTGTCTCTTTCCCCAATAATATTCTGTATAGCTTTTTTGTTTCCTGGTCCAGGATCAAATTCAGAATCACACACTGTGTTTAGTTTTCACATCTCTTCAGTCTCCTTTTATCTGGAGTAAGTCCTCAGATTCCTTGCCTTTTATGACTTTGAAATTTTTGAAGACTATATGCCAGCTACTTTGTAGAATGTCTGATATTTCCTCTTATTTATTCAGGCCGTACATTTTGGCAGGCACACTACAGAAATGATGTTATGCTCTTCTCAGTACAATATACCAGGATTTTTAACTTTGATCCCTTGATTAGTGTGGTGTCTGCCAAATCTCCATCTTGTAAAGTTACTATTGTCCTTTGTAATGTCTGTACAAAATGAATCAGTTGATCTAAGAAAGCAATGGAAAATTTTAAGCCAAAATGATGACTATAATCCAGGAACAGCCTTTCAGAAAACTCGGAGAACCATTCTGCCTGTTAAAAGTCGGAGCACATTTTTGAGACAGAAGGCTGTACATTAAATGGTGTACATATTATTAATGGTTTACACAATCTGGATCTAAGCATATAAGGTGAGTAGTGAGTCATCCTACCTCCTTATAAAAAGGAAGGTTATCTTTTTAGGGGTTGTCTTGTTGATGCTAGGATAATGTTACTCTTTATGGTTGAGCAGGTATTTCTGCCGATGGGGATGATTGGTAGATGCAAAATGCAGATACACAATGCACAGTAGAGGGGAGAGGGGAGGACAAAGAGCAGAGAAAATGTTTAGTGCTTAAGTTTTCCTTGACTAGCCTTAGCAGTTTCATCTGTGGCTCAAGTGGGGAATGATTTGTTTTAGGTGGCAGAATTCGTTTCTTGCTCTTATAGGACTGCATACTTCAGAGTCTTGCTGCTGTCAGCTAGACAGTTTCTTGCTAGCTGCACCTCTGAATATAGGAAGCCCCTAATATGGCAGATTTGCTTCTTCAAAGCCAGCAAGGGAGTGACTCCAGCAAGACAAAAGTTTGAAAGTGTTAGTAACTAAGTTGTGCCAACTCTTTGGAGACTCCATGGACTATAACCCACCATATTCCTCTGTCCATGGGATTCTCCAGGCAAGAATACTAGAGTGGGTTGCCAGTTCTTTCTCCAGGGGATCTTCCCAACCCAGGGATTGAACCCAGGTCTGCTGCATTGATAGGCAGATTCTTTACTGCTGAGTCATCAGGGAAGCCCTAGAAAGATAGGCACTGTGATCTCATGTAAGTTATATACAAGATATACATGTATATCCTGTCCCCTTTGCCATATTCTACCGGTTAGAAGCAAGTCCGAGATCATGCCCACACTCAAGGGGAGGAGACTACACTAGGGTGTAAACATTAGGAAGCAAGGATCATAAAGGGGAAGCCTGGAGTCTGTCCACCTCACTGCCACAGTATGGTTGCAAAAAATGTTTTAAGACCTTTTTTTTTTTGTCATTATTTTCTCCTTAAGGTATATGCAATATATATTCCCTAAGTGTAAGTGGGACTGTTTCCAGACTTGCTTTATAATCTGCTTTTTTTTACTTAATAATTTTGAGTACTTGTCTATGTCAATTATACATATTTTCTCTGTATATTGTGCTTTAGGGGGATGTAACATAATATATTTAAACAATATGTCTCAATTGGGTATTTTTTCTCTATTATGAAAAGCACAAAAATAACCATAATAAACCATAATGAACATTCTTATAGCAAAACATTTACCTGCACTCTTAATTATATTGGTAGGATGAACTTATTTATTCCTGGTAAGCCTCTCTGCATGGACAGGATTTAAGGAATTGTTTCCTGGAAGAAAATAAGGAAACTCACAGAACCAGCAGGGTGTGTGTGTGTGTGTGTAAAATATATAAAGAAAGAGATGTATTATAAGGAACTGGGGCTTCCCTGATGGCTCAGTGGTGAAGATCCACCTGCAATGCAGGAGACGCAGGAGGTGCAGGTTCAATCACTGGGAAGATCCCCTAGAGAAGGAAATGGAAAACCCACTCCAGGATTCTTTCTTGGAAAGTTCCATGGACAGAGGAGCATGGCGGGCTACAGTCCATGGGGTCACAGAGTCGGACACGACTGAGCGTGCAGGCCCACACACACAATTATAAGGAACTGGCTCATGTGATTATGGAGGCAGGTATGTTCAAAGATCTGCAGGGTGAGTGACCAAGCTGAAGATGGAGACCCAGAGAGCTTATGATGGTTTCCTTCCAGTCAGTGTCCAAAGGCCTGAGAACCAGGAGACAACCTGTCTGAAGGTCAACATCTGGAAACTTAAGAAGAGCTGATGTTTCTGTTTGAGTCCAAAGTTAGGAAAAAAGATAAGTCTTGGTTCCAAGGCAGTCATGCAGGAAGAATTCTCTCTCATTTGGGAAAGGGTCTGACTTTTTGTTCTATTTAGGCCCACTTGCATTAGGGGACAGCAGTCTATGTTAGTCTACCAATTTAAATCTTAATCTCTTTCAAAAACACCCTCACAGAAACAACCAGAATCACGTTTGACCAAATAACTGGGCACTTTGTCGCCCAGTTAACACGTTAAAGAAACATCTCGAGATCTTTCTGGTTTTGAGGTATAAGATCAGATTTTAGAGCTTCAGAGGAGGAAAATGAGATATAGGGTATTCTTTTTGACTTTCCAACTCTCCAGTTATGCAAACAGGAGTAAAAATTATCTTTCTAAATAACTATTAAAATTTTATTTCCATTTCTTTCTGTCACAACCTAATGACATTTTCCATTAAATTAATGCGTTCTTTAAAGCCATTCACTTTCCTTTACAGCTCTCTTTTCCTAATTATGTACTAAGCTTATTCTTTTATTAAAAATTTTTTTTCATTAAAATTTTCTTTTTCAAACATTAGTGTCCCTACTTACCTCCTGGGGTAAGAATCTTCACCGTATCAAACTTCATCCTATCAAACTTCACCCTATCAAACTTCTACTTCCTTTTCCTTCCCTCTTTAAACTGCTAGCCCAAGGCAGGCCTTAGTTAAGAGTAGAAAAGATGTCTTATGCTTGAGGGAGACTGGTGTGTCAATTACTAACACAGTCTGTATGACTTTAATTTCTGAATGTGATAGTAGGGCTGATTATATCCAAGGATGACTTTTCCACCCCTCCTCCCCCCCCCCCCCAAAGAGTCTAACTACTTGCTTGAGGCTGAAAATTTCGCCTAGGGCCAAGGAAGCCCTTCCTTCACTGAATGCTTTTTAAAAGTATTTATTTATTTTAAAATATTGATTTACTTGGCTGAGTCAGGTCTTAGTTGTGACCTGCAGGATCTTCCCCTGTGGCTCGTGGGCTGCTTCACTTGAGGTGCCAGGGCTCATTAGTTGCTGTAGCTCGAGGGCTTAGTTGCCCCACAGCATGTGGGCTCTTAATTCTCTGACCAGGAATTGAACCCAAGTCCCCTGCATTGGAAAGTGGATTCTTAACATTGGATCACAAGGGAAGTCCCCACTAAATGTTTTTTAAGTAGAGAATGGGAGAGAAAAATAAAGTGGCATTTTGACCACTTCCCACAAGTGATTATTGATTACATCTCTGTGTGTGTGTGTGCGCGCGCGCGCGTGCGTGTGTGTGCACGTGCTCAGTTGCTTAGTCATGCCTGACTCTTTGTGACCCCCATGGACTGTAGCCCATCAGGCTCCTCTGTCCATGGGATTTCCCAGGCAAGAATACTAAAGAGGGTTGCCATTTCCTCCTCCATGGGACCTTCCCAACCAAGGGATCGAACCCTTGTCTCTTGTGTCTTGCATCGGCAGGCGGATTCCTTATTGCACCATCTGAGAAGCCTATTGATTACATAAATCTTTCCTATTTGAATCTCACAACTCTGTGTAGTAGGCATCATTTCACAGATGAGGACACTGAGGCTCAAAGAGACTGAGTGATTTCCCCAGAGCCACACAGCTGATACAGTCCAGAGCCAAGATTTGACCCTAGTTGGTTAGACTCCAGCCTAAGGCCAGTGCTCTTTCTACTTTATGACATCAACTCAGCAGGGTTGTGAGGGCTATAAGGCACATTTCCAGGACCCAAGGGACTTTAATGAGTTAAGCACCTCACTTAAAAAAAAATAGTCTTTTGCCACCTTTCAAAACTAACTTGACTTTCTTCTTCCTAAGGTTTAGTCAGAGTCACCAAAATAATAGATTATCTGAGACAGACAACTAGTCAAGGTTCTGAAGATGATGGCCTTGAGAAGCTATGGATCATGCTTGATCCTGAAAAGAGAGATGCCCATGTGAACCTGGAAACCCTCCAGGCCACTGTGAAGGAATGGATGATGGCTCACTGCAGAAACAAATGGTAATCATAGTGCCAGCAGGATGCGTTTTCAGGGTCTGATTTAACAATTGATTACAATGAATGTTAATCACTGTTTTTTGCACTGATAGGAAATACTATCTGATAGTATCTTACTATTAATCCAAGAAATGAACATCAAGAGAACATATTTTGTGCATCAGTTTAACAAAGGTTTAGAGGAATGACTCTATCCCATGTTGTCAGGGAGGGTGGAGAAATAGGCCTTCTCCCTGTTTATAATACTGCAAGTTGGCACAGCTTTTCAATGGCAGTTTAGGAATGTATGGCTTCCCAGGTGGCTCAGTGGTAAAGAATCTACTGACAATGCAAGAGACGCAATTTGATGCCTAGGTCAGGAAGATATCCTGGAGGAAGAAAATGGCAACCCGCTCCAGTATTCTTACGTGAGAAATTTCATGGACAAGGGGAGGCTGGCGGGCTGCAGTACATGGGGTTGCAGAGAGATAAACACAACTGAGAGACTGAGTGCAGACAAGCATCGGAGCCTTAGAAATATGCAATGTGGTCAAATTATGTAACTTCAGGAAAGACAACCAATTGTATACTCTAATGTATATGCAGAATGTTGTTTATAATTATGATAAATGTAAGCAAACCAAATATTTAATAGTAGGTGGTTGGGCAAATAAATGATAATACTTCCACTAATTAGTCGCTCAAAATTATAATTAAATATTTGACAGGAGAAATATTCATATGTATTTATTTTAAATAATTGGCCATAGATATGTATATGTAGTACATGCCCATATTTGTTGAGAAATAAAAATATGCACAGGAGAAAGTGGGAAGGGATGTATTCCAAAATGATTATCTTTGCATGAAGACATTAGCTTCTTTGTCTTATTTTCTTATGAATTTTCTACTTTTCCTAAAATATTTAGGCTTGATTGTATAATACAGATATCAATAATCCATGGGTAAAGTTGAGTGAGGGCAAAAGAGAAAATTTATTTTTATGACAAATATAAAGGAAAAGAACATGGGAGATATAAATATAAAAGAACAGAAACTCAGAAATGGTGATGGGTGTGGATCTATTAATAGGAATAGTGAGAGTGAGGACTGAGCTATTCTGCTCAGTCATCTTCTGATAACATCTCATGTTGAAACACAATAGGATGTAAGTACTAGTCTAGAGGCTTTTGTAGCTGCTCCGAAGAGATTAGCTAACGGTTTGGCAATTGCTAAGATTAGGCAGCAAAACTGAGATCATAATACAAAGACTCTTGGAAAACAAACGGTTGAAGTGTTAATATGTTTATTAGGGGGTGTCCTGGGAAGAGCCCTGTGAATAGGGTTCTCCAAATTTTAGGAGTGATATGCTCCAAACTACAATTAGTTCAAGTTCAACTTGGTTTTTCATGAGAAAGAGAAAAGAGCACCTTCAATGTGCCCAAATTATTAGCTCTTCATACCTTTTCCTTCTTAATTCTCTAAGGCCCAATGTCTTGCTACCTCTATGAGTGTCCACTTAGTCCTCCAAATCATGTCAGCTTCCTAATCCATTGAGGCTTCCATTGCCTAATTATAGCTAGGTACATCATCACCTGCTTACTTATGCATTCATATTCTTTTCTTCATGTTAAAGTTTATAGGAGGTAGAGACAATATGTTTCTTTTCTATGACTCTGTTTAAGAACAGTGTTGGGCTCCAAATTGTGGCCAAATGGGTAGATGGTTTTAAAATTCAGAAAGACCAACATCAATAAGAAAATACAGAACACATCTGAAAAATTGGCTAAGCTTTGGTTTGACAAGGAATTCTAGCTCACTGGTTTTGTTTTTTGGCCACAGGGAAGGAGAGAATAGTGGATCAAGCAGCAGAATGGTGGATTCTGCTTTTGAACAGGACAGCATAAAATCATGTGAAGCAAGTATGTATGTGTTTCTTTGGGATTGTTCTGCCAGTTTATTGTGGTTTGGAGAAATGGGTTGTTTGTTTGTTTTTTTTTTTATAAAACTCTCTTGTGTGTGTTTCAGTTAAGATGACCACAGATAAAACAGATTCATCATCATGGAACTTCAAGGGGTTGGGTGGAGACTTGCCTAAAGGAGTCTTGTAAGCATTCTTACTTGTAATGTTTTCTCAAGTGCCTCAACTTTTCTTATGAATTTTCTTATTTCATTGATCTATGTATTTTATTTTATTTCTGGGCTTTCCTGATGTCTCCGACAGTAAAGAATCTGCCTGCAATGCAGGAGTTCAGTTCAGTTCATTTCAGTCCCTCAGTCGTGTCTGACTTTTTGTGACCCCATGGACTGCAGCTGGCCAGGCTTCCCTGTCCATTACCAACTCTCAGAGCTTGCCCAAACTCATGTCTACTGAGTTGGTGATGCCATCCAATCATCTTATCCTCTGTTGTCCCCTTCTCCTCCTGCCTTCAATCTTTCCCAGCAGTAGGGTCTTTTCCAATGAGTCAGTTCTTTGCATCAGGTGGCCAAAGTATTGGAGCTTCAGCATCAGTCCTTCTAATGAATATTCAGGACTGATTTCCTTTAGGATGAACTGGTTTGATCTCCTGGCAGTCCAAGGGACTCTCAAGAGTCTTCTCCAACACCGCAGTTCAAAAGCATCAATTCTTTGGCACCCAGCCTTCTTTATGGTCCAACTCTCACATCCATACATGACTACTGGAAAAACCATAGTTGTGACTAGACAGACCTTTGTTGGCAAAGTAACATTGGCAAAGCAATGCAGGAGACACGGGTTCAGTCCCTGGGTCTGGAGGACCTGGAGAAGGGAGTGGAAACCCACTCCAGTATTCTTGGCTGGAGAATTCCATGGACAGAGGAGCCTGGTGGGCTATAGCTCATGAGATCTCAGAGTCAGACATGACTGAGTGACTAACACTTTCAACTTTTTCATGTATTTTATTTACGGTAAAGTCACTTAGCTCAGCTTGTGTGCATGCGTGGTATGGCTAACATAATTTATTTTTAACTCTTAGCTATTATATCCCAATTGCATTAGAAATAGTTTCACTAGGAACACAAATTGTGAAAGGTTATGAAGTGTCACATAAATGAACATTTTCTCGCTCATGAAAACTTTATCCTTCTTTGACTTTATGTGTTTTCCATGCACAACAAGTTCCATCGTACGGAGAGTTATGACATTGACCTTAAGCTCTTTGGGGGGTTCCTTTTTCTTTTTCAGTTAGAGTGTAATTGCTTTATAATGTTGTATTAGTTTCTATGGTACAATGAAGTGAATCAGCTATATGTATACCTATATCCCTCTCTCTTGGCTGTCCCTCCCATCCCACCCATCTAGGTCATTTTAGAGCACCAAGCCGAGCTCTCTCTGCTTTATAGCAGGTTCCCACTAGCTAGCTATTTTACACACGGTAGTGTATATATGTCAATCCTTATTACTGCTTCAATAGATGCTTTTAGATATTAATGAGAAAAGCTGTTTTCTGCTACACATGCATTTAGGTATTAAGGAGAAGTGACTCTGTTCTTTATTTTTATTTTGAAAAAAATTTTTTGGCTCAGCCAATGTGTGGCTTGTGGGATCTTAGTTCCCCCACCAGTGATTGAACCCAAGTCTCTGCTTTGGAAGCTCAGAATTGAAGCACTGGACCTGTCCTTCCTTATTTTATCTTTGCCACTTCGGGTTTATCTGTGCAAAAAATGTGGACTAGGAACCATGTAGCCAACCTGTGCTAAACTCTAGGAAAAGATGGCAAAGAAGAGGAGGCCTGGAACTCCTTGAAAAACACAGTTCAGACTCTCAAAGGGTTTAGGATCAAATGTCAGGGCAAGCGTGACAGCTACAAATATTAACAAGCTGTAGAAAATACTAGGAACCATGAGTACTAAATTGTGAGCTATGGGCTACAATGATAAAACTCTAGGAATTGTTTCCTAGTTAATGGCCTGTTGAAACTGGCCAAGATTTCTGATTGAAAGAGTCCAGTGTCAGTTTATTTCAGGATTTTCCATAACCCCAGAAGTAGGAACTCTTCAGTGTAGATAGAGACAGAAGTTGGGAGCAAAGTGAAGAAGAAGAAACAAAAGCTGTAAAAGTTGATTTCACAAGTGGCAGATGCTAAATATCTGGCAATTTTGGAGAAATCTTTGCTGTTATTGTAATAAGTGCTTGAATAAATACTGTGTATGTAAACTATGTTTATGAGGATGAATGAAAATCAAGTAGAAAATCTTCTTTATTTATCTTTGGTTGGGCTGGATCTTCATCGCTGCATGTAGGTTTTTTCTAGTCGTGGCAGTTGGAAGCTAATCTTTGTTGTGGTGCACGGGCGTCTCACTGTGGTGGTTTCTTTCTTCCACACAGCAAAGGCTCTAGGCAAGTGGGCTTCAGTAGTTACAGCATAAGAACTCAGTAAGTTGTGGCACGTGGGGCCTAGCCTGGGAGGGCTTCCGCAGTTGTGGCCTACAAGGTTTAGTTGCCCCACAGCATGTGGAATCTTCCCAGACCAGGTATTGAACCTGTGTCCCCTACAATGACAGATGGGTTGTTAACTACTGGACCCACAAGGAAGTCCTCCCAGGAATATTTAAGCTAGTTTGGGCTTGACCATAAGCCTTACATTGACTGGAAGGGATTAGTGATGTTGAAGTTTATGCTCATTCATCCTTTTACCCGCAGAGAGGTGCCGGATTTGATTACCTATATAGCAGACCTGCATTTCAACAAGCAGAAATTGGAAGAGGAAAATAATAAATTGAAATTGGCATTGGAAAACTTGGAGGAAGCAAACAGAGAGTTATCAGAGGACTGTACTGAACTGCGCCTTCAGGTAAAAAGGTGAGCCATGGTGTGGGTACTGTGTGCTGGGAATTTTCAGTTCCTTTTCCTTTAAAAAAAAAAAAAAATTTGTTTTTTATTGAGATACAAGTCACAAAGCAGAAGAGTCACCCTGTTGACGGAGAAGGCAATGGCACCCCACTCCAGTACTCTTGCCTGGAAAATCCCATGGACGGAGGAGCCTGGTGGGCTGCAGTCCATGGGGTCGCAAAGAGTCGGACACGACTGAGCGACTTCACTTTCACTTTTCACTTTCATGCATTGGAGAAGGAAATGGCAACCCACTCCAGTGTTCTTGCCTGGAGAATCCCAGAGACAGGGGAGCCTGGTGGGCTGCCATCTATGGGGTCGCACAGAGTCAGACACGACTGAAGCAACTTAGCAGCAGCAGCAGCAGCACCACCCTGTTGAGGTATACAATTAGTTTAGTGTTTTTTAGTATATTCACAAGGTTATTCACATGATCTAATTCCAGTTTTTCACAAGTATATCCACATGATGTGTTCACATGATATCAAGTATATTCATGTGATCAGGACATTTTCATCACTCCAAAAAGAAATCCCATACTGATTAACAGCCACTGCGCATGTCCTCCCTCCTCAGCCCCTGGCAGCCACTAATCTACTTTGTATCTCTTTGAATTTGTCTATTCCAAACATTTTCATATCCATGGAATCATACAGTATGTGACCTTTGTGTCTGGCTTCTTTCATTTAGAATCACATTTTCAAAGTTCATCCATGTTGAAGCATATATTGCTATTTTTTTCTTTTTTATGACTGAATAATATTCCATTGTATAAATATACCTCAGTTTGGACATTTGGGTTAGCACCACTTTTTGGCACTTAAAAATCTGCTGTTATGAACATTTGTGTGCAAGTTTTTATGGGGTAATATGTTTTCTGTTTTCTTGGTTATGTATCTAGGAGTGAAATTGCTATACTTTTTAAGACCTATACTTTGGTCTTCTCTGATAGTTCAGTTGGTAAAGAATCCACCTGCAATGTAAGGGACCCTGTATCAATTCCTGGGTCATGAAGATCCACTGGAGAAGTGATAGGCTATCAACTCCAGTATTCTTGGGCTTCCCTTTTGGCTCAGCTGGTAAAGAATCTGCCTGTAATGCGGGAGACCTGGGTTCGATCCCTGGGTTGGGAGTTTCCCTGGAGAAGGGGAAGGCTATCCACTCCAGTATTCTGGCCTGGAGAATTCGATGGACTGTATAGTCCATGGGGTCACAAAGAGTTGGACACGACTGAGTGACTTTCACTTACAACCTATACTTTAGGGCTACCCAGGTAGAACTGGTTGTAAAGAACTTACCTGCCAGTGCAGGAGACATAAGAGACACAGGTTTAATCCCTGGGTCTGGAAGATCCCCTGGAGAAGGAAATGGTCACCCACTCCAGTATTCTTGCCTGGGGAATCGCATGGACAGAGGAGCCTGGCAGGGTACAGCCCATAGTGTCACAAAGAGTCAGACATGACTGAAGCAACTTAGCAGGCATGCATGCAACTTATACTTTGCATTTTGAGGAACTGCCACACTTTTCCAAAGTTCCAAAGTGACTTTGGAAAACAGCTTTATTTTCCCACCAGTAAAGCAACTTTACTTTCCCATCAGCAACCTTTGTTAGTTGTTTTCTGGCAATGATGTTCTCTATGTCCTTCAAGTCTCTGTGTAGTCCTCTGTCCTTCAGGTCTCTGTGTAAGACCAATATGCGTACAGGTCAAGTGTAAATCTATCCCAACATTCAGTGGTTCACTAGAACTCTTACTTATGCAAAGTTCCATGCTAAGTATTATGAGAGATTCATTGATGAGTCAGGTTTAAAATGTGCCCCCAGGGTACCTGTTTGGCCACCTGATGCGAACAGCTGACTCATTGAAAAAGACCCTGATGCTGGGAAAGATGGAGAGGAAGGAGAAGAGGGCAACAGAGGATGAGATGGTTGGATGGCATCACCAATTCAATGGACATGAACTTGGGCACATTCTGGGAGATGGTGAGGGACATGGAAGCCTGACGTGCTGCAGTCCATGCAGTTGCAAAGAGTCAGACATGATTTGGAGACTGAACAGCAACAGGGTACCTGTAGCCTAGAAGGATGATAAGAACATTCATTACCTTAGCTTAAGCTAGAAAGGGATACTGGACCTTGAGGACATAAAAGATCAAGTGCAGACACTGGTAAAATAGATAAAGCGGGACATGCTTGAGCATCAGAAAACAATCAACCTGGTTCTCACAAAGTCTGTGTGTACAGGCATCATCAGTTCAGTTCAGTCACTCGGTCGTGTCCGACTCTTTGAGACCCCATGAATCACAGCATGCCAGGCCTAGCTTCCCCTCACCAACTCCTGGAGTTCACTCAAACACGTCCATCGAGTTGGTGATGCCATCCAATCTCATCCTCTGTTGTCCCCTTCTCCTCCTGCCCCCAATCTCTCCCAGCATCAGAATCTTTTCCAGTGAGTCAACTCTTCGCATGAGGTGGCCAAAGTACTGGAGTTTCAGCGTCAGCATCAATCCTTCCAAAGAACACCCAGGACTGATTTTTAGAATGGACTGGTTGGATCTTCTTGCAGTCCAAGGGACTCTCAAGAGTCTTCTCCAACACCATGGTTCAAAAGCATCAATTCTTCGGCGCTCAGCCTTCTTCACAGTCCAAATCTCACATCCATACATGACCACTGAAAAAACCATAGCCTTGACTAGACGAACCTTAATTTCACAGCTGCAATCACCATCTGCAGTAATTTTGGAGCCCCCTAAAATAAAGTCTGACACTATTTCCACTGTTTCCCCATCTATTTACCATGAAGTGATGGGATCAGATGCCATGATCTTCGTTTTCTGAATGTTGAGCTTTAAGCCAACCTTTTCACTCTCCTCCTTCACTCTCATCAAGAGGCTTTTTAGTTCCTCTTCACTTTCTGCCATAAGGGTGGTGTCATCTGCATATCTGAGGTTATTGATATTTCTCCCGGCAATCTTGATTCCAGCTTGTGCTTCATCCAGCCCAGCATTTCTCATGATGTACTCTGCATATAAGTTAAATAAGCAGGGTGACAATATACAGCCTTGACGTACTCCTTTTCCTATTTGGAACCAGTCTGTTGTTCCATGTCCAGTTCTAACTGTTGCTTCCTAACCTGCATATAGGTTTCTCAAGAGGCAGGTCAGGTGGTCTGGTATTCCCATCTGTCTCAGAATTTTCCACAGTTTCTTGTGATCCACACAGTCAAAGGCTTTGGCATAGTCAATAAAGCAGAAATAGATGTTTTTCTGGAACTCTCTTGCTTTTTTGATGATCCAGGAGATATTGGCAATTTGATCTCTGGTTCCTCTGCCTTTTCTAAAACCAGCTTGAGCATCTGGAAGTTCACAGTTCATGTATTGCTGAAGCCTGGCTTGGAGAATTTTGAACATTACTTTACTAGCATGTGAGATGAGTGAAGACTCCACACATGGACATCACGAGATAGTCAACACTGAAATCAGATTGATTATATTCTTTGCAGCCAAAGATGGAGAAGCTCTATACAGTCAGCAAAACAAGACTGGGAGCTGACTGTGGCTCAGATCACGAACTCCTTATTGCCAAATTCAGACTTAAATTGAAGAAAGTAGGGAAAACCACTAGACCATTCAGGTATGACCTAAATCAAATCCCTTATGTATATACAGTGGAAGTGAGAAATAGATTTAATAGACTAGATCTGATAGAGTGCCTGATAAACTATGGAATGAGGTTCGTGACATTGTACAGGAGACAGGGATCAAGACCATCCCCATGGAAAAGAAATGCAAAAAAGGAAAATGGCTGTCTGTGAAGGCCTTACAAATAGCTGTGAAAAGAAGAGAAGTGAAAAGCAAAGGAGAAAAGGAAAGATATAAGCATCTGAATGCAGAGTTCCAAAGAATAGCAAGAAGAGATAAGAAAGCCTTCTTCAGTGATCAATGCAAAGAAATAGAGGAAAACAACAGAATGAGAAAGACTAGATATCTTTTCAAGAAAATTAGAGATACCAAGGGAACATTTCATACAAAGATGGGCTCGATAAAGGACAGAAATGGTATGGACCTAACAGAAGCAGAAGATATTAAGAAGAGGTGGCAAGAATATACAGAAGAACTGTACAAAAAAGATTCATGACCCAGATAATCACAATGGTGTGATCACTCACCTAGAGCCAGACATCCTGGAATGTGAAGTCAAGTGGGCCTTAGAAAGCATCACTATGAACAAAGCTAGTGGAGGTGATGGAATTCCAGTTGAGCTCTTTCAAATCCTGAAAGATGATGCTGTGAAAGTGCTACACTCAATATGCCAGCAAATTTGGAAAACTCAGCAGTGGCCACAGGACTAGAAAAGGTCAGTTTTCATTCCAATCCCAAAGAAAGCCAATGCCAAAGAATGTTCAAACTACCACACAGGTGTCATAGATGTTAAAATTCTGAACAGAAAAGTCGTCACTTAACTTGAAAACACAGAAAAGCATTTTGACCATGAACTCCTACCCTCACAATTTTTGACCATACTCCAAATCAATCTATAAAATTAAATATATATATATATATATATATGTGTGTGTGTGTGTGTATTTATTTGGTTGCACCAAGTTTTCATTGCAGAGTGTGGGATCTTTAGCTGTAGCGTGTGGGATCTTTAGCTATAGCATGTGGGATCTTTAGCTCTAGCGTGTGGAATCTAGTTCCCTGACCAGGGATCAGACCTGGGTCACCTGCATTGGGAGTGCAGAATTTTAGCCATTGGACCATCAGGGAAGTCCCCCAATCTGTAACATTAAAAAGAATGCTAACCTCAAGCTCTCTCCATTCCACTGTTGGCTTATGTATTTGAAATATTCAAAGTTTCTTTAAAAAGAAAACAAGCTATGCTTTGAGTGAATGTGTGATGTTATTTAATAACTATTTGTATAATTATATTAACTAATATTATGTCTTAGTAGTAGAAGGAAAGAACTGTGTGATTTAGCCAGTGATGAATTTCAAAGGGAGTATGCCAGTCCTTGGCTTCAGGAATATGTTTGTTTCCTTCTATCCTTTGTCTCCCAGTGTACTCTACCCAAGTCCCCTTCCCTTTCTAAGGACTGTGGAAGATCTTGAATAAATTTTTTTTTTCCTTTTACTATTGTTGGCATCTGGTTTGAATTTTCAGTGGTTTTCAACTTGGAGCTTAAAAACAGTCCGTGGCTTTAGTTAGCATCTTTGACGGTTATATTTGAGGTTTTGCTTATTGCCGTCTCTCCCCACCCCCACAGTGCCCACCAGGCTATTATGAGAACAAACCTGTTAAAAGAAGAACTGGAGGAACTGAAAACTAGTATGAATGCTTCAGAAGAGGAGAAGACCATGATTGTAGCCCAGAACAAACAATTAGTAAGTCATCCAAGTACTTTGAAATCAGCGGATAGTTTATTTAACTGAAATCCACGATGGTTTATTTGGAGGCAAAGATCAGAAATCAGTAGGCTGATGAATGAATTGGTAACCCCTTAGAAAAGTAAAGAGAAGTAGGATAAAAAAATACTGTTTTCTTTTCAACCAGGGTTAAAATTCTTTACAAATGTTACATTTTCAATGGTTTGTGAAGATCTAGAATGCCTTCTGAAGTTAACAGGCGAATTTATAAATATCTGACACTGAAAGTCACATCTTCCAAAAAAAAAAAATTTGTGTGTCAAACTTTCACCTTTTTTTCGGGTTTTTAAAAACATTCATTTTTTTCAGGATGTACAGATTACTAATTAGCTCCATTAATCAGTCCTTAACACTAAATACGGGGAGCCTGGTGAACTTCCGTCTATGGGGTCGCACAGAGTCGGACACGACTGAAGCGACTTAGCAACAGCAGCAGCAGCAACACTAAATAAGCCCAGGCTTGTAATTTTTGGAGCAAAACATTATTTAGACTAAGCTTCAACTACCAGAGAAGTAATTATTTTTATGGAGACTGTTAAACTATTCTTTGGAGCTTCAGTAATAATCTTCAAAATCCTTCTAGCACTATCTGAGCATTGCTAACCATGGTCAGGTGTCGGGGGACGGTCAGTTGAAAGTCATTCAGACTGATTTGTTTTTAGGTCTCTAAGGTATCAGGAAACTTGAATTTCAGGCTTTTGTCTCTAACTCATGACCTCCTACAAGCAACAGTTTAGCTTAGCTTTTGCCTCAACAATAAAATGTGGAGACTGGACTCACGAAGTATCAGGTGACTCTGCAAGTCTCTATGAATATATTATAGCAAGGACTCAGTCTGGGACCACTAAGGAGCTTCTGTGTGGAAGTCATGTAGAGTGGTGACCAAGAGCCCACCTTTGGGAGTCAGACTGAGAACATGTAAGCCCCGTTTCTGAGGGCTGTGTAACTTTAGGCAAACCACATAACCTTTATTTTTTCGTTTCTCATCTTTCCTTCTCTGTCATGGTTAGATTGAGTCAAGGAGGAGAGTGACTTTTCACTGATACCAAGAAATTGGAAGCCAAAGGCTTAACCCCATATTGAGAATATTTTCCGACTAGGCTCATGTGCAATATGTCAACGCTATATTTAAGGTTGCTGAAAAAGTGTTGATAACTGTGGAAGTAAATATTTGTTATTTTCATAAGCTTCTCAAATACTTTAAATTGTGTTTCTCTTAATAAATCAGGAGACAGAAAACCGGGCTCTGATTCTTAAGATTCGGATTCTCCAAGAAGAGGTATGTTGAAATTGTTAAGCAGACTATACAGATAAATATGGAAATCATACAATCATGGGTCCTGACCCTGGGTTCATATGAAATTCAAATCATACAAATTTCAGGCTCTTGTGAGCAAAATACTAGGTTGCTTTGTCAAATGACAAGTGAGGAAGGGTAGACAGGATTTTCCTGTTTGGACAGAAGTATATTCCCTTTGTAATCCTCCTCATGTAATTCCTTCCTCATGTAATTTCATGAGGAAATAGGATTTAAGAAATTCAGACTTAAAATGAAATGAAATTAACCCGTCTAAACTATACAAATCAAGAAGGAAAGTGTAGATGTTATTTAATAATTTTCCAATATTATTCCACAAAATTAGATGGCAAAGGTCATTGATTCTAAGACCTAGATCTTAAATTCTTTGACAGTCTGACCTTGGAAAGGCCATTTATCTTCTGAGGGATTAATAATACCTATTCCCTACAGTTACTTTAAAGGTTAAGATAATCATGTGAAGCCATTTGGTTAACCATAATATACCTTATATATGTCAGTAAATATTAGTAAAATCTTTTAAAAAAGAAAACTTTTATACAATATATATTTTTAAACAACAAAATTAAAACATTGAAAGAACAGGTAGAAAAGCTATTAGTAAGTTACTATGTTGAAGAAAAATTCTCTATAGGTACCTTTTGAATGTCAATCATTATGTACAGTTTTTTGGTTGTGCTTTATATAAGTTTATTAGAGTTATTTATTAAGCTGCAATGAATGATCTGAAGAGTTATCCAATTCATGGCCTAAGTGGACATTCATAATGGATTGCAAAGGAACAGCTAAAGATTGGAAAGAAATCTTGTATTTTATTTAGATATATTACAGCTACCAGGCCAGGTTTCCATGAAACTAGTGCTTTTGAAGTAAGTTCCCAGTGTAAGATATTTTTCTTCTTATATTTAAGATGATTGACTACCATCAAAGAATTATAGTATACCAATTTAGAATTGAGATAGAAGGAAGGAGACTTAGAACTCTTCTTCATGAGATGGCATTACAATGATTGACTTGTGTTAGAAAAGGCATATAGATGTCACTAAGTTTCCTTTAGGAGGTAAAAATCTGATGCATTGTGAAGAGCACAATGGCTTGGGTAATTATTCAGTGGAGTGCTTAGTCACTCAGTTGTGTCCTATTCTCTGCAAACCTAGGGACTATAGCCTGCCTGGCTCCTCTGTCCATGGGATTTTTCAGGTGAGAATACTGGAGTAGGTTGCCATTTCCTCCTCCAGGGGATCTTCCTGACCCAGGGATCAAACCCACATCTCCTGTGTGTTCTGCATTTGCAGGTGAATTCTTTACCCACTGAGCCATTGGGGAAGCCAATTATTCACTTACATTTATTTACTTCTTATACACACATTCACTGGGAGATAGACTCTATTCTAAGTGAATATGGACTTAAGCAAAATAGCCTGTGTGAAACTAGCATGTTAGATGAGATTAGTGGCACGAGAGAAGAAGAACAGAAAACGGTGATTTAAACTAGGGTGGTTAGGGGACTTCCCTGGTGATCCAGTGGTTAAGACTCTACCTTTCAATGCAGGGGATGTGGGTTTAATGCCTGGTCTTGGAGCTAAAATTCCACCTGCCTTGTGGTCAAAAACACAAAAATAAAGGTTTACTTTATAAACTCTAGTTTATTGGGTGGTTAGGAAAAGTAGAACTGTGAAGTTAATTTTTGGTTAAAAACTATGAGGCTCATCTCGAAGAGCACTCATGGTAGAGGAGATAGCAAGTCCAAAGTCCTCAGGCTGTAGCCTGCTCACCATTTTTAAGGGATAACAAGATCAGTGTGGCTGGAGCAGAGGGAACAAGTACCACAAGGTGCTACGGAGAGTTGTGGGGACCTGGACCCCCAGGATCTTATAAAGGCATTGTTTGGACTCTGGTTGTTTATGCTGAGTGAGATGGGAGCTGCTGAACAGTTTTGAGCAGAGGAGTAACATCATATAATTTCAGTTTTACCAAGATTTCTCTGTCTCCTGGCTTTAGAATCAACTGTGGGGCGAGGGAAGAAGTGAGGAGACCAATTAGGAGGCTCTTGTATTAATATTAAATCAGGCTAAAGTCAGTGAAGGCTTAGACTGAAGCAGGAACAAAAGTAGTAGATAAAGTATTCAGGTCAGCAAATGCTTTATAATATCCCAAAATATTTATTATATATCCAAGTAATATGGAAAATTCACTTCTAATAGTTTCTATTAGAGAGTCCCTTGGACTGCAAGGAGATCCAACCAGTCCATCCTAAAGGAGATCAGTCCTGAATATTGATTGGAAGGACTGATGCTGAAGCTGAAATTCCAATACTTTGGCCACCTGATGCGAAGAGCTGATTCACTTGAAAAGACCCTGATGCTGAGAAAGACTGAAGGCAGTAGGAGAAGGGGACAACAGAGGATGAGATGGTTGGATGGCATCACCAACTCAATGGACACGAGTTTGAGTAAACTTCAGGAGTTGACGATGGACAGAGAGGCCTGGCATGCTGCAGTCCATGGGCTTGCAAAGAGTTGAACGTGACTGAGCGACTGAACTGAACTGAATAGTTTCTAATATCTCAGTGAAATACAGAGCAAAGTCATTGGCTGAGAGTGAGGATGTTGGAGGAGATATTGGAAGTTCAAGGAGAGAGAAAGAATAAAATAGGCCAGGAATTGGCAAACTTTTTGTGAAGGACATGATAGTAAATATTTTTAAGCTTGCCTGGCTAGAAGGACTTTGTCACAACCACTCTCTTCTGCCATTGCAAGGTGAAGATGGCTAAGGACAGTCTGAAAACAATGGGCTCAGTTGTGTCTTAATAAAGCTTTATTTATAAAACCAAGTAGTCAGAGTTGGTCTCTGAGAATGGATAAGGGCAGTTGGTACAGTTTGCAAATCCTTGCTTTAGGCAAATGGCCATTTGAATAGATATGATATAATCACCAGAAAACCTTGAGATTCAAGATTATAAATTTAATATGTGACCTATTGGTTTATTTGTATTTCTCTTTAACAATCATTATCAGAAAAGGTGCTGGCATGGAGTGGATGGCAATCTGAAATTAAGAAAATACTAAGAAATAGGGGAGAGCCAAGGGGATTGAAGGGATGTGGAAGTAAGAGATTGTAATGATTGGCCATGAAAGAATTTAAGCTGAGTCAAGAGGTGACTGAGTTCATAGGAAGGTGGTAGGGTAATGAGAATGTAGTGGGATCATTGGATTGCAGTTTCCAGTGGGGACTGAAGGTTTGTTGATGCACAAAGAAGTAATCTGGAAAGACAAGAAGTAATGGTTGAAGAGGGAGATGCTTTTGCAATTAAGATAACAGAAGGGTCCCAGTTGCTATAATGATAAATCTGAAGGTATGTCTAGGGAGTGAGTGGCCCAGGTAGAATGGAAAATAAGGGATTACTGAGAATACTCCTGGATGATCACATAAAAAAGATTGTTATTTTTGGACAAAGTCTAAAGTTCTGTCCCTTAGTTTAAAATGGATTACGATGTCAATGATGAAAATATCACTTTCTAAAAAAGACTTTGTGATGTCCTTTTATGTTTTTTTTGGTCTAAATCTAAGAATACTATCTTACTTTACATTAGAATGCTAAGAACATTATGGATATATATAAATTGGAGGAGAAGATTGAGGACTTGTCTAAAACTGAGAAAGAGCACCAAGTAAGCACTTCTCAAATACTGGTAAAATATTTTCTTGCATCAAATTAATATTACTTTATGAAGGTGTTTGTGACTCATAGACATAATGACCTTTCATTATAAATTTTGAAATTTGTACTCTAGATGTCTGAATTATATAAAAGACAGCTTCTGCTTTTTTAATGTAGCAGCTTTACTGATACATAACACATATGCCATTAAATTCACTCAGAGTCAGTGGTTTTTAGTATTAAATATATTCAGTTGTGCAACCATCACCAAAACCAATTTTAAAATACTTTTATCATCCAAAATGAAATCCTTTTAGCAGTCATTTTCCATTCTTCCCCAACACTAGACAAACACTAATCAGCTTTCTATCTCCATAGATTTAGCTATTCTGGGCATTTCATATAAATGGGGTCATGTACATTATATTGTCTTTTGTGACTGGCTTTCTTCACTCAGACTAGTGTATTAAGAGTTCATTCATGTCATAGCATATATCATTACTTCATTTCCTTGTATTGCTGAATAATAGTCCATTATAGGAACATAGCACATTTTGTTCATTCATCAATTGCTGGACATTTAAGCTGTTCCTACTTTTTTTCTTTTTACTATAATGAGTAATGGTGCTATGAATATTCATGTATAAATTTTTGTGTGGATGTAAGTTTTAATTTCTCTTGAGTATGTATCTAAGAGTCGAATTACTACATTATGTGATAACTATGTTTAACCTTTTGAGGAACTGCCAGATTTTTTCCCAAAGTAGCTATACCATTTTACATTTCCATTAGCTATGTATGAGGGTTCAAATTACTCCACATCCTTGCCACCATTTGCTATTATTTATATTTTTTTATTCTAGTGACAATTTCTAATTTAATAATATCTAATTTTTCAAATTCTTAAGTTAGGGAAAAGTTCAGCTATTGTACCTTCTTAATGCAAAAAATGAGAGATGGGGGAAAAAAGTCCATCTTGATTTTTTAATTCAACTCTACTGAATAAAGAAATTATATCTTACAAAAATGATTTTTTAATCTATATTGATAAAAGTATCTATTTAGTGTATATTTTTGTTATATCTGCCATACTTTATTATCAGGAAACAGAAGGTAACTATTACTAAATTCAGGAATTTGTGTCATGCTTTTTGTTATCTCTGATGGTTTATTTGAACAGTATTTTTTGCTTTAGTATATGTTTGAAATGATGATGTACTTAAAATTCATATCTATATGTAGAATTCTCACTTTTCCTAGCAGACTCTCAATTCCATGTATGTATGTATATATACATATATTATAGCCATTATAATGTAGACATTAAACATTGATTTTATTCTGGGAATGACTGTTTTGGAAAATATAACTGCCATAAACTAGTGGAAAGAGCCAGAGAAGATGTGGATTCAAATCCTGTCTTCTCGACTTAAAAGCTTTATGGCCGTGGTGGTTTAGTCAATAAGTCTTGTCTAACTCTTATGACCCCATGGACTGTAGCCTGCCAGGCTCCTCTGTCCATAGGGATTCTCTAGGCAAGAATACTGAAGTGGGTTGCCATTTTCTTTTCCAGGGTAAAAGCTTTTAACCCCAAGCAATTAGTTAACTTCTGTAAATCTCAGTTTTTCCATCTATTAAATGGGTACCTCATCCACAAGCTAGTTGGAAAATCAAATGAAAGGATTATATGAAAATACCTTGAAAACTTAAAGAATATCAAACATGTATGATTATGATGACAATTCTACTTCTGACTATGCTATTATTTTTACAAGTTTTCCATTCAAACAATATACATTTTTCTCAATTACATCCTACTTAGGAGTCTATGCCAACAAGCTTGCTTTTGGTTTAAACTGATAATATCCTTAATATTCACTTTGCTAAAAGAAAGCTTGAACATTTTTACACTGTTTTTTAAAAGAGGAAGAGCTTTTTGCATGCTCATATGGAGTCTGTGTTCATGTCCTACCTAGATTTTTATTTTCACCAAAAAATGAACACACTCTATGTCCTTTTATTATGTGAAGTGTGAAACAGTGGGAAGAGCCCTTGGCTGAAGTTGGAGACTCAGATTCCAGGCTCTGTTCTGTCACTTACTAGGTGTGACATGGGGCAAGTCTCTGGATAGTGCTGAGCTTTGATTTCCTTCCTGGTAGAGAGAGGGCAATGACCTTGGCCTTGAGGGTTGTTGAGAGGTTAATGGGAAGGCTCTTTATAAAGTGAAAAATGCATGCATATAAAAAATGCTTCAGAAACATGTCTCCTGACTGTGCCATGATTTTGTGGCATTGTCTTTTACCAAAGCAATGTCCTAGTGGCCTTCCCTAAATGTGTTTCTTTTCAGATGCAGTTACACATGTATGAAAACACTTTGCTTAATACAGATGCAAGTTTACAGAAGGTTGGTACTGTGTCTGTCCATGGAATCCTGGAGACTCCCTCCAAGTAATAGAGGAAGGCGATGACATTTGCATAACTCCACCCCTGTTAAAATATCTGATTCTAATATTCTGTCATAAGGCATTTCTTTATTTGTAAGAATAAAAATTGTTCTTCTGAGTGAAGAATATTGACTTTTCCACTTGGGATATTTTAACATATCCTTTGTAAATTCTGGTGAAATTCATTCCTTTATTCAACAATATTAGTACGCCAATTTGCCAATCACTGGCTAAATAGTGGTGATGAAGTGTTTTGTTTTGTTTGTCTTTTGTTTTTAATTTTTTGGCCACACCTTGGGGCATTCAGTGTCTTGGTTCTTTGCCCAGGGATTGAACCCATGCCCCTGCTGTGGAAGCATGGAGTCTTAACTGTTGGACCAACCAGAAACTCCCTGTGATGATGAAGTTTTAATTCATAGCAGCATTAACGAATGTACAGTCATTCATTTCAGGGAAAAACAATATATCCCGAGTTATGTTCTACCTAGTTTGACTGATTAATTTGATAGATAAATATTACTCTATTTATATTTGTCTCTCATGATCATAGCCTATTTGGTAACAAACTTTCCTGGCTACAGAGATGCTGGTTTGGTGGCTTTAAGAGACACAGAAAGGACACAGCCTGAGTTAGTTAAGCTTCCACATTCAAAGACAGGAAAGGGAAGGAGGAGCAGAATTTCACTTCCTTTCCCTGCAGTTTATGACATTTCAAAGGCATCCTTCCCAGCTTGTGGACATTGACCGGAATACTGACTGTGGTACCAACTGTGTCTCCTCCTCATGGGCAGTCTCTTCCCATGTAGTCACACTGTAGTAGCCATGACTGCTCATTTCCTCCATAACTTTAGTCCTGCCACCACTCTGCACTCCGGCTCAGCACGTGTAAGATACTTCTCAGGCCCCAGGCACCATACCGTTCATGAGACACAACTACAGGTCAGGCACTGACTGTACCCTCTGGTCTTGGAGTACAAAACTATGATGTTTAAAAGATATGCTTTGAACTGGGTAAAATTGGATGCTTTTATAATTTATTAGTCATTTTGCAGGTAAAAACTGCTTTTTTTTTTCTTAAATAGGCCGTAGTAAAAAAAATTTGACTTGGATTTTAAAATTGCCTTTCAGGGTATGATTTCACTGGACCAGGCAGAGATAGAACATAATAACACAGTCAGATAATAGATCCCTTGCTGCCCCTTATGTTTTTCTGTAGTTATAATCGCAAACCCAAACTAGCTGAATTTTCAAATCATGAGATTCGTAGAAGGTCTCATCACATCATTAGGCATTTATAATTCTTCTTGACTCAGATTGCTAGTCTAGTAAATATGATTTGGTAAACTCATACATTTATTTGCTATTAATTCTCTCTCCTACTTTTCAGAAGGATGTAAGTATAGAAGAGCTTAAGTCAACAATCATAGAATATGGAAGCATTATTGAGGTATACCTTAATAATCTCACAACTTGCAAGGTGGGGATTTTGAATGGAAATGTGAATGTCCCAGTAGAGTAACATGGGCAGCCTAATGTTGTGTGTGATTCCAGAACTTACGAGGGGAGAAAAACAAGCTGGCTCAAGAGTTACAGCACTTACAACAGGAATTCATGATGTAAGTACAGAGCAACCTCTCACTGACTTTCTGTCACGTGTCCCCCGCTCCATATTATTCACCTGCTGAGCTGTGTGCAGTTCTATGAACGTGCTTCTGTAACTTTGTGATGTTTTCTCAGCTTCTCTCCTAAGAGTACAGATTCCTTCACATGTTTTCCATCAACCTCCCTCACTCACCCTTACTTTTCTCATGCCTCGAGATTAAGTAATCCTTCTGAGTGCATGCATGGCATGTTGTTTTTACCTTTTTCCTGACACACTCTAACTTGTGTTATCATTTGATTCTGATTTTGTATAACATGCTAGTCCAGAAGTCAATAAGCAGCAAAATGAGTAAAGTCAGTGGGGTAAGTGCACATACTTATATTAGGGGGGTGAAAATGAGGAAAGTACATTATCCAAGTAAAGACGGGGTGTTACTCTGCTTTGCTCCAGTTATTTGTTACATCAAGACTATATGGACCCAGTGTGACCACATATTCTAATTTTTTAAAGAAAAGCAAGTCATCTAGATTTTTAGTGAAAAATTTAAAAATTCAACTATCTCCAATTCTTAAAAAGAAAGTATGGCTTACCTGTTTTCAATGACCTAGAATCACTAGTGTGTGCAGTACCTGGAGGGCAAAGACTACCTCTGTTCCTCTCTGTAGTCCTGAGTACCTTATGCAGTCCTTATACAGCACACAAAAGTGCTTACTGTTTGGTGATAGATAAATCTTATTCTTGTGACTTAAAACATAAGGCATACCTAACCAGACCAGACTACTGTTTTGTTTTGTTTTTAAGAAATGGAATGCAGTTAAATGTCAGTGGAGAGCATAAAAGTGTCAACTCTGAAGGAGCAAAATCTCTGCACTGCGAACTCATTCTTGCTCAGTCTACAGAGGTAGGTAATTATCATCAAATGGAAGCCTTTACAAAAATAATCAACATGTGCAATAGCTTGCTATTAAGTAAAGGTCTGTATCTTGCTGAAGATCACCCATGACATTTTGAAGGACTCCACTGATAGTTTGTGGAACCTAAGTCTAAAGTTTCTTAGCCTGGACAAATGAATCTTTTTCAGGTTATGGCTTAAAACTATAGTGACTCCAGCATGGGGTATGGAAATGTGTGTTCAGTGAATCTGGACTTTAAAAATCTTTATATATTTGTATACACACACACACAGTGTGCACACACACACATATTTGGCCACATGGCATGCATGATCTTAGTTCTCCAAGGAGGGTTCGTACCCAAGTCCTTGGCAGTGAGAGCGTGGGATCCTACCCACTGGACTGCCAGGGAATTCTCAAGAAATCTGTACTATCTTGATATTTTTCAGGACTACCTGCAGTGATCCCCAGCCTGGGGTCTGAAAGATTGTGGTAGAGATCATGGACTATTTTTAGTATTTCTTCAAGTCCCAAAGTAAATGTATCTACCAAAAATTTACTTGTTTCATTTACATTGTTTTATGCAGAAACATGAAATTTCTTTGCTTGAGAATATAATTGTACCTACTCAAATTAATGACACGGATTATTATATTCTGAACATAAATTAGCATTTTTATATGTTTGGGGTTAATTTTAAAATAGCAAAATGAATTAGTGCCTTAAAACCTCCAGCCTGTTGGTAGTGCTTTACAACAGGGGTGGAAACAGTCAAACGCCTTCCTGTGAATGAAGTGTTGGAACCCGACTCCCGAGTATTTTTTCGTCCCTTTGTACTTTCCAGTTGTGTGCTTGGAATGCTGGGAAATGTTTTTTGGCAGATTGCTTTCTTTCACTACTTTGATGGTCTTCCCATGTTGGGGAGATGATAGATTTGTCCAGAACGTCCTCCTGTTGACAGCTGTGCTATGACCTTGAAAGGAGAGAATGTCCTTGGGGCACGTGCCATTTGAATATCTCCTGCCAAGGATGCAGGGCGACATATGTTGCTTCACCTAAGGCATTCTCAGGCAGTCTTGAACATTCTGCTGAGGACTGTGCTTTCTGGACATTCTGTTGCAAAGATGCATCATTTTTTTTTAGTGTGCTCTTGAAACCAAGCCAAACTGCCAGACTGAATGACATGGTGGCTAATCTACCACAGCGATGTGTTTTTATCCCCTGTCCTCTGAGGTAATAAGGATGCCAAGATGCCAGCCTGTAAAGTTTTATAATTCGGAACGGGGGTTAAACAGCTGGCAACATTCTGGTGCTGAAGTTTATCTCACTAATGGATTAGGAAGTCTTTGCCTTCTAATTGGAATCTGGAATAAGAGCCCAATCACTTTTTTCCAACTGACAGCAAGAAGGAAGTTAAATGTGCCGTTTTCATATATCTAAAGTATGAGAGGATGCAGAAACTTTGAGAGAAGTATGAGAAACTTGCTTTGTGAAACATCATCTGAGAGCATCTTCTATGCGTGAAAGAGAGACAAAGAAACAAGTCTGTTTTCAATGGGATTTGTTGAATGCACCCTCCCGTGACCAACAGTTTTTTTTCTGAGAATTTCTTTCCTGTTCCTTCTTTTCATAAAATTAGAGGTGTAGAAGTTTATATCATGTAAATGTAAATGTTATCTATTAGATATGTGAGTGTCCTTTGCTACTGCTGCTGCTAAGTCGCTTCAGTCGTGTCCGACTCTGTGCGACCCCACAGACAGAAGCTCACCAGGCTCCCCTGTCCCTGGGATTCTCCAGGCAAGAACACTGGAGTGGGTTGCCATTTCCTTCTCCAATGCATGAAAGTGAAAAGTGAAAGGGAAGTCGCTCAGTCGTGTCCGACTCTCAGCGACCCCATGGACTGGAGCCTACCAGGCTCCTCCGTCCATGGGATTTTCCAGGCAAAAGTACTGGGGTGGGGTGCCATTGCCTTCCCCGGTGAGTGTCCTTTAAGAATGAGTAAATGTTAAGCTGAAGGCATCCAAGAGAGGAAATGAGCAGTTGGAGGGGGGTGGGTGGGTGTAGAAGTAGTTCCAGGTGGCGCTATTGGTAGAGAACTCACCTGCCAACGCAGGTGATGTAAGAAATATGGTCTCAGTCCCTGGGTCAGGAAGATCCCCTGCAGGAGGGCATGGCAACCCACTCCAGTATTCTTGCCTGGAGAATCCCATGGATAGAGGAGCCTGGCTGGCTATAGTTCATGGGGCCATAAAGAGTCAGATACGACTGAGTGACTTAGTGTGCACGCAGGAGGATGTCATAAGATAATTTAGAATGTTTGATGGGGATCATTACATTGACCCATGGGCATCATTTTCATAAAATAAAAATAATGGATATTCTTTATTAGGATGACAGGGTTGTGGATATTTTGGTAATTGTTTCAGAACAATGAAACTGAGTGGCAGGGCAGTTTAATCAGCTTGTCATCTCTGGACATGATAATGGATGAAGAAATGCTGCTGTTACTGAAAGAACTTGAACAAAAGGGAGTGGAGTTCACAGCTACGCTTCAGAATCTGGTATTGTATAACATCTGCATATCTGTTTCACTGGCCAGGAAAATCTACAGATAATTGACCTACAGCCTGTTTGCTGAGCACAGGCGTTACCTATGTGTTGAGAACAAAATATATCCTATGAAATGAAAAGATTTTTCTCAAACCTTCCTAATGTGCATCTTCTAATTCTGGGTCAATCAGGACTAACAGGCTGACCATTAGGTATAGATTGCTTGAGCTTATATTCCCTACAAGTTAATCTTTAGTATCAGAGGGCTGAAGACTGTTGAACTTCTTCTAGCTAATGACTGGTACTTCTTTTTCCATTTTAATTTTTAAAAAACATTTCTTCATTTATTTTTGGGTGTTGGGGCTTAGTTGTGGCACGCGGGATCATTCATTGTGGCACACGGGCTTCTCTCTAGTTGTACGTGGATTCCAGAGCATGTGGGCCGTGTAGTTGTGGCAGGGCTTAAGCATTGTGGTGCGCGTGCTTTGTTACCTTGTAGCATGTGGGATCATGTGGGATCTTAGTTCCTTGATTAGGGATTGAACCCCTGTCACCTGCATTGGAAGAAAAGTTCTTAACCACTGGATTACAAGGAAAGTCTCTATCTTGATTTTTGACTGGGAATCCTAGATGATCAGAGAAAGCTGAGAACACCATTTTCATGTAGGTATTTCCAGTTCCTTTCACAGTGTCTAGCACACTGTTGTTGTTGTTTAGTCACTAAATTGTGTCTGATCCACGGCCTGCAGCACGCCAGGCTTCCCCGTCCTTCACTGTTTCCCAGAGCTTGCTCAAACACATGTCCATTAAGTCGGTGATGCCATCCTCTGTCGCTCATCCTCATCCTCTGTCGCTCCCTTCTCCTCCTGCCTTCAATCTTTTCCAGCATCAGAGTCTTTTCCAATGAGTTGACTTTTTGCAGGTGACCAAAGTATTGGAGCTTCAGCATCAGTCCTTCCAAATGAATATTCAGGGTTGATTTCCTTTGGGATTTACTAGTTTGATCTCCTTGCAGTCTAAGGGACTCTCAAGAGTCTTCTCCAGCACAATGATTTGAAAACATCAGTTCTTTGGTGCTCAGCATTTTTTATGCTCCAACTCTCACATCTGTACATGACTACTGGAAAAGCCATAGCTTTGGCTACATGGACCTTTGTCTGCAAAGTGGTATCTCTGCTTTTTAATATGCTATCTAGGTTTGTCGTAGCTTTTCTTCCAAGTAGCAAGCATCTTTTAATTTCATGGCTGCAGTCACTGTCTGTAGTGATTTTGGAGCCCAAGAAAATAAAATCTGTCACTGCCTAGTCTAAGTAGATAATATTTAGTTTAATGAATGAAAAAATATCCATGAAAATGCTTGCTTCCTTCTATTTGAGAGGGGAATAAAATGGGTAGGTTTTGTTCTGGAAAATAGTTTTAACTGATTTATTCAGCATATGTAGAGAGTTAGCATCTTCGCACGGCAACATCCTGGGATAAAGAAAAGTCACTGGGTGGCATTAGGTAACAAGGAATTCTCTCTGATGGCTTTCTAAATTGCCTATATTAAACCTTATCCAAATTACTTCTGTTTATATGCCTTTCACTGAATTTGCCTTTATTTGAAGGTATGGAATTCTTTTTCAGCATGAAGATGTTTCTGAAGTTGAAACACTAATTGATCATTTTCTACAGTGGGTAATTAATTCAGAGATTACTGTGAAAGAGAAGTGGGAGAACAAGCTTACTGTAAGTGCTCTGAATTTTGTGATTTTCCTGGTTTATCTTCTACATTCTAAACCCAGGTAGCACTTATTATACACAGTATCATGTCTAAGATTTCGTTGCAGTGTTATGCCTTCTCATTCTGACAATGTGTGTAGAGTTTGTGTCTGGGGATGTGCATGAGGTTGTGTATATGGGTGAAAGTGAGAGTGTGATATGAAAAGTGTGAGTGAGTATGAGGATATGCAATATGCATTGGAGAGACAAAGAGAAAATAAGATGTGAATTAATAGTGTGTTTTATTTGAATCCTTGTGAGAACTGGCTGGTCTAAGCTTGAATTTTTCCTTGGCTTTTCAAAATTCTCTCTGATAGAATGACTATTGGGCAAAAGAATCTTATTCCTGAGACTTTGACATTTTTGTTATACCAGAAGTTAGCGGAATATCGGAATGTGGAAACATTTTAGGTAGCTATTCCCAGTTTTGTTAGAGTGGAAGCATATAAGAAGAAATCTCTTAAATTTATCCATAATTTATTATCTGTACTGCTTGACTGCTGGACAACTTCCTAACATCTATCAGCCCCCTAAGTTAGGCTAAAGCAAGAAGTAAATGTTGAAAACTCTGGAGTGTTAATATCAGCACTTTTGTCAATCTTACCTTTTTCAAAGGTTTTTAATATGGTTTTGAATATGGTAATCAACAAATACTGATTTTACTGCATTTCCTAGTCCCATTCTATTCTATTAATAAAGCTACTGTGATTATTGATGAAATGGCCACTTATCTTAAGAAAAAACAAAGCTCAGTTTTAGGCACACTGTGTGTACCCAATACGTACTTGTTAAATTGGGATCATCAGTCCACAGTATCATCCATCTTTAGGCAACTGAAATTGACATCTGTTCTATTAGAATTTTAGAGTTCAGTAACAGTGAATGCTGCTGGTGTTGGAATGTCTAGAGCATGTTCTATTGCCTGTTATTTCTTTATATTTAACATTGGAACAGTGGAACTTGTTTTGTAATTCTTCTTATAGGAATTCAGATATATCATGGAGGAGAAGCTAAATCTTTGCATCTTAATGCTGAACAACTTGAGAAACCATAAAGAATCCCTTGATAAAGAGTTTACCAAGTTGATAGACATTTTGAAGAGATTCAAGTTGGAATATTTTTATTTCAGAAAAGAATTTCTTTCCAGGTGATGATCCCTTATGTATAAGAGATCCCTACTTTATAAATATAACATGTTTGTAATTTGCCATGGCATGCAGTTTACTTTTTTTCAAGCTGTATACATTGATTTCAGGTGACAGTTTTTCAGGGGGACCATTTTGTTTGACAATTCTGAATTGTGAAATAGTGTGAGATTGATCTATGTATTCAAAATTGGAAGTAGTAAGCTTGAAATCTGTGGAAACCCAAACAATGAGTTATTTTTCCTATAGAAGGAATTTGGAATCGGAATGTAGAATTATTTTAACCAGAAGGGGCATTAGAGATCATTCCACAAAGCTGCATAATTTTACAGAGGACTGAAGCAAAAGAATATAAAAGGAATTGATCAAGATTTGAGTTATTAATGGAAAACATATGGATAGCTCTATAACCTCAGATATGCAGACAACACCACCTTTATGGCAGAAAGTGAGGAGGAACTAAGGAGCCTCTTGATGAAGATGAAAGAGGAGAGTGAAAAAGCTGGCTAAAACTCAACATTCAAAAAGTAAGATAATGGCATCTGGTCTCATCACTTCATGGCAAATAGATGGGAAAACAATGGAAAGAGTGACAGACTTTGTTTTCTTGGGCTTGAAATCACTGCAGATGGTGACTGTAGCCATAAAATTAAAAGACACTTGCTCCGTGGAAGAAAAGCTATGACAAACCTAGAGAACATATTAAAAAGCAGAGACATTACTTTGCCAACAAAGGTCTGTATAGTCAAAGCTATGGTTTTTCCAGGAGTCACGTACAGATGTGAGAGTTGGACCATAAAGAAGGCTGAGCACTGAAGAATTGATGCTTTTGAACTGTGGTGTCGGAGAAGACTCTTGAGAGTCTCTTGGACTGCAAGGAGAACAAACCAATCAATCCTAAAGGAAATCAATCTGAATATTCATTGGAAGGACTGATGCTGAAGCTGAAGTGCCAGTCTTTTGGCCACCTGTTGTGAAGAGCTGACTCATTAGAAAAGACCCTGATGCTGGGAAAGATAGAATGCAGGAGTATAAGGGGACAGCAGAGGATGAGATGATTGGATGGCACCACCGAATCAATGGACATAAGTGTGAGCAAGCTCCAGGAGATGGTGAAGGACAGGAAAGCCTGGCATGCTGCAGTCCATGGGGTCACAAAGAGTCAGACATGACTGAGTGACTGAACAACAGCAACAACAAATGAATAGCTCTATTATTGGAAGGACTTGCTGTTGTATCTGTTGACTCCTATCCCCCTGGGCTCTATGTTCCAACTGAGTATACAATGCTTTGCATTTAGCCCTAGTCAATTAAATTTCAAATAAAAGAAGTCATAGGAATAGAAGACTCTAAATATAAAATGGCTTGCAATCTTATCCTTCCTCTTACCTTAATTCTTATGCTTTTTTTGGAAAACTCTTGAAATTTGTGCACTTTGTAAACTAAACATACTAAATACTAAACAAGGAGGGGAATTAAATCTTTTGTTAATCACTATTTATATAGCTGCTGATACTTTACTGAGCATTCACTTAAGAAATGCTTTTTGACTGGATGAATGAATGAATGTGGGTGTAGTTGAAATTAGAATAAATTAAAAGAAAAAAATCATCGAGTCACTGACTCGATGGACTTGAGTTTGAGCAAGCTCTGGGAGTTGGTGATGGACAGGGAAGCCTGGCGTGCTGTAGTCTATGGGGTTGCAGTGGATCAGACACGACAGCAACTGAACTGAAGTGAAAAGAAAAAAACATACTTAGCATAGTTGCTTAAAGAGAATAGCAAGAAGAAACGATTTTATTCCCCCCAAATAAAAAAACTAGATATCAGAGAGAGGTTAATACCAGGAGGAACTATCAAGAAGACAATCTTTTGTTTTCCCTAAGAAGCCAGGCGCCCAGACTTCCCCATAGTGGTAAAGGCGTGGGTTAAGTAGATATGCAGTTTCCTTACACAGATATCATCTCCACCAAAGGGAGCGTTGAAATTCTTCTGTTTAGCAAAGAAGAACTATTTTGAGAGAGGCCTGCACTAGAGTCATCTTGGAGTAAGTGAATATTCTCTGTGATCCTATTAGACACACAAACAGCCCAGTTAAATCACAGTACGTGTGATTTGTCAAAAGCTCACTGTGTTCCGTGTAGTCCTAAAAATTTGACCTATGTTTATCTCCAGAGACATCATCCTGGTGGAGTTAAGTGACAGCTGGGATCAGGCCTAGATATGGTCTACTTCAAATCTATGTTCTTTCAACTATCAATCCCCCACCATCTAGTTGTTAAAATCTAATATAATATTAGGGTTTCTCAGGTGGCACTAGTGGTAAAGAATCTGCCTGCCAATGCAGGAGACTTAAGAGACACAGGTTGGATCCCTGGGTTGGGAAGACCCCCTGGAGTAGGAAGTGGTAACCCACTCCAGTATTTTGTTCTTGTATTCAACTCATATTTTCCTATGTCTTAATTTTTCTTGACTCTTTGTATTTGTATCTTCACTTTAGGAAAAAGAACCACCTCTCCCAGTATCGACACACTGGCCTTTTACAGGAAAAATTCCTTACCAGTCACTTTGAGCAGAGATTCTAGGAATCCCTCAGAATCTTTATGTTAGCTCAACCCACCATTTTTGTTCTTAGTGGAACCTAAGTATCTAGGGTATGAGATTTCCATCATTGCTGATACAGGCATGATAGAAGCCAGTCTCGTAGGCAACCCCCAGAAAACCTGCAATGTTGTATGTATGATCCAACCCTTTCCTTCCCTAGGGAGAAGCTGTGATCAGGAATTTTTCATCTGCTTATTTTATGCTGGCCAGGGGTAGGGACTATGGTGAATGACTGTGTGCTAAAACAAACCACTTGCTTTGTTTTCAGCGTTCCCCAGGTGTCTAGAGTATACCCAGTCCATCTGCTTTCTGACACAGATGAAACAGAAGCTAGTATTCCAGGCAGTCTTCAGCAAAGTTGGAATGTTGGGCACAACAGTCCAACTCTTTCCCTATCTAGAAAGAAATTCAGAGCTGGAGGGTTCCTTCTGAACATGTCTTCCTCACTGTTTTGAAACTCCTGAAGGATATCATTCCATTGAGCTAAGGTCCTTATTCAGGTCAAGTTGCTTCCAGAGAGTCATTGATGTATTAGTACATACCATGGTTTAAATAATCTCATTAGCTAACAGATACATTTGTATATATTTTGAGGTTTAGGATTGGATCCAAAAGAGAAATAACATTACAACACTAAGAGAATTTGGGGTGAGGAAGAAAGGGGAGGGGAGAGACTTTAGAAAAGAGAAGACTGCAGTGGAAAGACTAACTGCTTACTTTTGTCTATTCTTGGGAACAGCCCTTCCTGTGTTCGTGGCATGTATTATACCATGATTGACAGTTCTTAAGGAGAAAGGCTAATGTCATGAAGCAAAGTGCTTATTTCTTTTGTTCCCTCTTTTTTTTTTTTTTCCCCAAAACTGCACCTAATGAAACAGAGATAAAATATTTATCTCACAGAGAATTCAAAATAACTGTCATAGAGATATTCAATGAGGATGGGAGAGCAATGCATGAACAAAGTGAGACAAAGTGAGGCTATTAACAAAAAGACAAAAAAAAAAAAAAAAAAAAAAACGAAAAACAATGACAAACAGAAGTACTGGAGGAGAAGAATACTGAAAATTTTATCAGAGGAGTTCAATAGCAGACTAGATCAAGCAGAATAAAAGATCAGTGAACTTGAAGAGAGGTCTTTGAAAATTTAGTCAAAAGAGTTAAAAAAAAGAGAGTGAAAAAACTTAATGGACATCATCAGGTAGACCAACATCTGTATTATGGAGTCCCAGAAGGAGAAGAGAGAAGAAAAGGGATAGGAAGGTTATTCAAGGAAATAATGGTTAAAAACTTGTAAAATCTGGGGAAGGACCCCGGAGGCCTAAAGGATTTCAAGTAAGATGAACCCAGAGAAATCCACACTGAGACATGCTATAATCAAAGTGTTAAAAGTCAAAGAGAATTCTGAAAGCAGCAAGAGGAAGGTTTTGTCAGATAAAAGGGAGCACACATAAGACTATCAGTGGATTTCTCAGCAGAAGTCTTGCAGGTCAGAAAGGAGTGGGATGATGTATTTGAAGTATTGAAAGGAAAGAACTACCAAACAAGGGCACTATACCCAGCAAAACTGTCCCTCAAAAATGGTGATATATTTCCCCATACAAACAGAAGCCAAGGGAGTTCATTACCACTAGGCTTGCATTATAAGAAATGCTAAAGGAGGTTATTGAAGTTGAAATGGACTGTAGCCCATAAGGCTCCTTTTTCCTTGGAATTTTCTAGGCAGGAATACTGGAGTGGGTTGCCATTTCCTTCATCAGGGGATCTTCCCAATCCAGGAATCAGACCCATGTCTCCTGCATTGTAGGCAGATTCTTTACCACTGTGCCACCTTGGAAGCCCTTAAACAGTGATTAAAAGTACACTAAAGTATAAAATTCACTAGTAATGGTAGATATATAGATACAGTCCTAGCCTGAGCCATTAGGCAAGGAAAAGAAATAAAAGGCCTTAGCACTGGAAAGAAAGAAGTAAATCATTTCTGCAGATGACATGATCTATATATGCTATGCTACGTCACTTCAGTCGTGTCCGACTCTCTGTGACCCCATTGACGGCGGCCCACCAGGCTCCCGTGTCCCTGGGATTCTCCAGGCAAGAACACTGGAGTGGGTTGCCATTTCCTTCTCCAATGCATGAAAGTGAGAAGTCAAAGTGAAGTCGCTGAGTCGTGTACAACTCTCAGCGACCCCATGGACTGCAGCCCACCAGGCCCCTCCATCCATGGGATTTTCCAGGCAAGAGTACTGGAGTGGGGTGCCATATAGAAAACCCTAAAGACTCCACAAAAGGCAGTTAGAGCTAATAAATTCAACAAAGATGCAACATACAAAATCAACATACATAAGTCAGTTGCATTTCTATACACTAATAATAAATTATCTGAAAAGGAAACTGAGAAAACAATCCTATTTAAAGTAGTATCAAAAGAATAAGAATAAACTTTAAGGAGATAAAGATCTATACACTAAAACTATGAGACAGTGCTGAAATAAAGATGTAAATTAATGGAAAGACATCTTGTGTTTATGAATTGGAAGACAATATTGTGAAGATGTTCATACTACCCAAAGCAATTTACAGATTCAGTGCAATCTCTGTTAAAATTCAAATGGCATTTTTTATAGTAATTTGTTTTTATTCGATCACTAAGTTGTGTCTGACTGTTTGTGACTCCACGGACTACAGCATGTCAGACCTCCCTATCCTTCACTATCTCCTAGAGTTTGCTCAAAATCATGTCAATTCAATCAATGATGGTATCTAACTCTGTCATCCTCTACTGCCTCCTTCTTTTGCCTTTAATCCTTCCTTTTATAGTTAGTCGGCTCTTCACATCAGGTGGTCAAAGTATGGGAGCTTCAGCTTCAGCATTAGTCCTTGCAATGAATACTCAGAGTTGATTTCCTTTAGGATTGACTGGTTTGATCTTGAAGTTCAAGGAACTCTCAAAAGTCTTCTTCAGCACCACAATTCGAAAACATCAGTTTTTTGGCACTCAGCCTTCTTTATGGTCCAACTCTCACATTTGTACATAACTAAGGGAAAAACCATAGCTTTGGCTAGATGTACCCTTGTTGGCAAAGTGATGTCTCTGCTTTTTAATATGGTATCTATTTGTCATAGCTTTCCTTACAAGGAGCAAGTGTCTTAATTTCATGGCTGCAGTCACCATCCACAGTGACTCTGGACCCCAAGAAAATAAAATCTGTCACTGTTTCCACTTTCCCCCCTTCTATTTTCCATGAATTGATGGGGCTGGATGGCATGGTCTTAGTTTTTTGAAAGTTGAATTTTAAGCCAGGATTTTCACTCTCTTCTATCACCCTCATCAAAGAAAATTCCTAATATTCATATGGAACTACAAAAGACCAAAACAGTCTTGAAAAAGAACAAAGCTGTAGGTATCATACATGATGATTTCAAAATATCTTACAAAGCTACAGACCAGTGAAATAGAGTAGGTTGTCTAGAAATAAACCCTCATGTATATAATCAACTAATCTTCAAGTAGGGTGCCAAAAATACACAATGGGGAATGCATAGTCAACAAATGAAACTGAATATCCACATGTAAAAGAATAAAGATGAACCTTATCACACGACATATAGAAAAATCAACTCAAAATGGATTGAAAAGTTAAACATAAGCTTAAAATTAGAAAACTTCTAGAAGAAAACTTGGGGGAAAACCTTCATGACATTGTTCTTGGCAATACTTTCTTAGATATGAAACAAAAGGCATAAACAACAAAAGAAAAAATATGCAAGTGAGTCTACATCAGACTAAAAAGCTTCCACACATCTGAGGATATAACAGAGTGAAAAGGTAACGTATTAAATGAGAGAAACTATCTGCAGAGCAATTATTTGAAAAGGGGTCAATATTCGAAATATGGAAGGAACTTCTACAACTCAGTAACAAGAAAAACCCAATTTAAAAATGGGCAAAAGAAGTGAATAGACCTTTTTACAAAAAAAAGATATAAAATTGACCAACAAGTACATGAAAAGATGTTCAACATCATTAGTCATCAGGGAAATGCAAATAAAAACCACAATGAGTCATTCACAATGATGAATGAATCACACCTGTTCGGAACACTATTATATTAAAAAAAAAAAAAAAATCCCAAAAGATACCAAGTGTTTGTAAGTGTATAGGGAAATTGAAACCCTTGCATACTGTTGGTAAGAATTTAAAATGGTGCAACTGCTATGGAAAGTAGTTTGGAGGTTCTCAAAAAACTTAAAAATAGAATTACCATATGATCTAGCAATCCCACTTCTGGGTATATATCCAAAAGGATTCAAATCCAAAATCTTGAAAAGATATTTGCACACTCATAATCATTGCAGCATTAGTCTTAATAGCCAAGATGTGGAAGCAATCTAAATGTTCATCTAGGATGGATAAATAAAGAAAATACGATATATACATACAATGAAATATTTGCCTTTTTAAAAAAAGTTTTTGAAAGCTTTTTGAGAAAAGAAGGAAATTTGCTGCAAATCTTAAAGATACTATAAGTGAAATAAACAAGTCACAGAAGGACAAATACTACAGGATTCCATTTGCATGAAGTGTATAAAATAGTCAGACCTGTAGAAGCAGAGTAGAATGGTGGTTTCTAGGGGCTTGGGGAGGGGAAATGGGTGGGTGTAATTCAATAGATATAGTTTCAGTTGTGTAAGATAAATAAGTTCCAGAGATCTTTTGTACATCATTGTGCCTATAATTAACAACACTGTATTGTACACTTTAAGGTATATAGGGTAGATCTCATTTTAAATGTTCTTACCACAATTTAAAAAAGAAAAAACTGACTACATGCTGTTGAACAATGCTGAATAGGATGTGTGTTTTGGTAGTTTTTATTTTTGGTTAGGGTTTTGTTTGCTGGCTTACCACAATGGTAAAGCATTCTCTGAGACCGTTTTTGTCTCTCATATGGTCCTTCTTGTAATCAAGGCTGGATTTATGCCAATGCACAATGGGATTCTGACTATGTATGAACATTTGAGAGGCACGCAAAAAACCTAAACCTGACCGTGTCTTCCTCACTGTTTTGAAACTCCTGAAGGATATCATTCCATTGAGCTAAGGTCCTTATTCAGGTCAAGTTGCTTCCAGAGAGTCTTTGATGTATTAGTACATACCATGGTTTAAATAATCTCATTAGCTAACAGATACATTTGTATATATTTTGAGGTTTAGGATTGGATCCAAAAGAGAAATAATATTACAACACTAAGAGATTTGGGGTGAGGAAGAAAGGGGAGGGGAGAGACTTTAGAAAAGAGAAGACTGCAGTGGAAAGACTAACTGCTCACTTTTGTCTATTCTTGGGAACAGCCCTTCCTGTGTTCGTGGCATGTATTATACCATGATTGACAATTCTTAAAGGCTAATGTCATGAAGCAAAGTGCTTATTTCTTTTGTTCCCTCTTTTTTCTTTTCCCTTCTTTCTTTTTTTTTTTTTTTTTGGAAACAGCTAGATGTGATATGTAAATATTATACCTGTCACAGTGACCTCATTGTGGTGCCAGTGTAGCTAAGAACTATGAATGTAGCTTGTGGGGAACTGAATATTCCCATGTAGAATAGGAAACTGTTTTTATCTGTAAAGTCAGGTTATTAGACTAAGTGAGCAATATAATTGCTCTAATTAAATTTCTATATTTGTGAAGCACTTATCTGTATGTAAATACTTTCACTTTCCCCTCTCATCTCTGAAGAACTGTATTAAGTTTGAATTTGTCATAACTTCTGAGGATTAACTCTTGGTTGAAATGTCACTGACAGCTTGTGGTTGGCACTTTTTAACTCCAGGCAGAAACAACTAGAAACCATCATACAACTGCAAGAGGTTACTGTCAAGCAGGAAGCCATCTTCAGGAAGCAGGTCCAAGAAGCCAGCCAGTGGTTGGAGGAGGCCGAGAAGCAGGTAGGGTGGCCTTTGACTGACTACATTAAAGGCACAGGAAGTCTCCTCAGATGTCCTTAAAACCCTGAAGTAAAAATGGAGGAGGAAGCAAAAAAACAAAGAGGAACTGCGAAGTTCAGTCCCTCTCGGCTAGCAGTGAGCGGAGGAAGTAAAGGGGGAGTTGTAAGAGGCGGTGTCAACAGCCTGCTGATGAAAGAGGCAACTTTGCAGAAAGAGGCAACTTGACATATCAGGACTTTTGCCACTGTAGAAATAGCTCAGGCATACGAAGCGCATGCAAACACAGAATTGCAGAAGTTCAGTGGAGGCTTATCGCTTCCCTGAGAAGAAAAGCACATTTTCAGTTTCGTGTGCATAATCAGAGTGAGCATTCAGTTGCTTTCTTTCCCGGCCACCCTGCTAAAATCCAGCGTTAACTGTCGGTATCCAGGTGGAGGATGGAGATGGGGCAGCCCACACTGCCGGGGAAGAAGCGAAGCCTTCACTGCATAAATTAGAAGAAGCAATTTCAGATCAACGAAATCTCCAGACTATAAATACCGAGATAGTGAACACTTGCCAGACATTTGGGCAGAAGGCAAGAAAACCAAAAAGTGAGTAGCCAATATTTGTTGTGTTCGAATTTAGTCCACTCTGAGGTGAGGGGCAAAAAGGCTACAGCCATTCATCTTGATTCCAGCTACTGTATTATTACTGAACTCACGGTGCTGAAATGGCTCTAGAAGGCAGAGTTATGGGCATTCACAGAGGTCTGCCTAGTGGCTAAGAGGAAGAGTTTAACCATTAACTTGCCCTTTTTGTTGTTTATGACAAGCTAGATTTTTCCATGACTGTTATTTCTTTAAAAATTAAACAAGTAGGAGGGAGGTTCAAGAGGGAGGGGACATATGTATACATATAGCCGATTCACATTGTTGTATGGCAGAAACTGACAACAACGTTATGAAGCAGTTACCCTCCAATTAAAAATAAAAAATTAAAACTTCTCAATATCTGTAAATGTAAACATGGAAAAAAAGCTTGTATGCCTGAGATAGTTGAACTTGCAAATTGTTTACATATTCTGCTCTGATTTTATAAGCTGGTTTGTACCCATCACATGGTAGAAAAGGCCTGCCTCTCTGTTTTTTTCTCTCTGTTTTTTTTCTATTTTCTTAAAAGCAATTATTTTAGGGTTGAGCAAAAATACTTATGAATTCAATGTGTATCAAAATATTATATACGTGTGAAAAGTCTTTAAAAATGTTAAGGCGTTCTTTACATATATATATATATATATAGCTTTAAAAATTAGAATATTGTAATTTTTCTGTATTACCTAAAAGTGGATAAATGTTTACTGAGGATTTGGGTGAGAAGACAGTTGTCAAATGACAGATGTCAGATTATTTTTAAGCTTATTTTATTCTAGAAATAGACTTCAATAAAAGTAAAGCATATATATATAAAACCATTTATCAGACAAATGCTTTTGTTCAACCAGCTTCTTGTTTTAGCTGTATAAAGGTTCCCTTTATAGAAGGTTACTGATTTGGGTCATAACTAACTGTAAGCATGGAAATTTTCAGACTTGTGTTTATTTTGGATTTATTGTACCCTTTCTGCTGTTATCTGAGAAAGCTGTTTAAGCATTTAAAGGAATTGGCTTGTTCTAAAATAGCAATGGTTGTTCAACACTTCATTATTATTATTTCTAAGCCTTGTAGCACTTGCTCATTTTCAGTAACTCTATCATTTTACTCTGCTTCACTGTCAGACAATGTAATGCTTTGAGTTATGTAATCTATATGTTATATTTTGTTTTGCTCAGAGAGCATTGGAAAAGGTCCCCTTGTGATTACAGTTGCTCATTTTGAGACATGAATGTGCCTTCATTAAGGCATTCCAAAGTTGGTTTACAGTGTGTTTGCTTTGGATGCTGTGCTTTGAGGTCTAATCTTTTGATCCAGTTATATTTTTCCTTTGGTTAAATCACTACTATACCTCACAGTTTTGTAAAATGAAAAATATATCCCCTCCTCTGTTGGTCTGTAGTACCTTCTTGGAAAGGCCAAGTTTTACAACTTATTCCAAAATATACATTCTTAATATTATGAACTTGCTCTTGTCTTCCCCGTGTATACTCAGGGGATAATTGGTCCAAATATTATTTAAAACAGAGTATGAAAGCTACCCTGAGTGAGATGCATGTATTTTTGTCTGGCTGGATAAAGTAGGATGCATGCTTCCTTTCTGTCTTGAATTGCTCACTGCATATGATACAGCATTGCTGTATCAGCTCCTTCACTTGCTAGTATTTTTTGTTCCCCTAAGAAGGCATGCCTATCAAAATTTTGCTCTGATGACCTTTTGCTTATGAAGATCTTTCTAATAATACCCTGAAAAATAAACCTTTGCAAGAAGAGGGAAATTTGGGTAGCCCATATTTTCAAGAAGTCTGTACAGAAGATTTTCCAGATAGACTGTGAACAGATGTCAGTGAGCTAGGACAGTTATTACACAAACGCATCCTCACACGTTCCACCATGACCACTACTACCACATACTGTCTGAATTCTGACTCAGACATTTGAATTCTGAGTCAGAAAACAAAACTATTTAAACACATTTTGTTCTTGTGAAACTGTCTGGTTAGCTTTATAAATCCATTAAATGTCATGGCAGTTGCTCTCTGCTTGTACCTAAGAAAGGTTCATTAGCAAATTGTGTGGGGGTGCAGTTGTTTAGTCCAAAATTTTAGGTTAATGACAGTGTTCTCAAATTGGAAGTAGGAAGTTGTTCGTGACATTTGATGAGATGCCCTGAATTTACTGTTGACTGAGAAAATTGTTCAAGTTTTCAATTGCCACCAGGACTGGACTGATTTATGAGGTAATTAGTATACACACTTGCCCTCCTGAAATATGCCATTAGAATTATTAATTGTCTTGAATGGTAGCGTGCATTCTTTCTTCTGCTTCTTCATATGTATCTCTTAAGTATCTTATTAACAAGGGCAATACTGGATGTACAAATGAATGTTTGCTTTGAAAATGAAGTGAATAAAGCTTCTTAGATCTGGAGTATGCATACAGCATATTAGGGTGAATCTGATGTGTGGGAAACAGAGACTAAATGATCTAATCCAAGCTATCATCCCTTTATTATTCATCCATTTTTTTAAATCCCATCTACATAAAATCTTCAGAGAGTTGCTCATACAGTAGACAGTGAGTGAAATCATAAATAATTCCTTTAGAAGGCATAAATATTCCTTTGGGGAAAGAGCCTGAGGAGCTCCTGTATGTTATAATTCTGTATTTGAACATAGAATCTGACATGAACTTTAGAGTAGGCTGTCACCTAGATGAGCTCACTGGAAATTCTCTCCCAGCTTCTATACTTAGCATGGAAAGCATGATGTATGGGGCAGATAACAGTCTTACAGCTTTGAGGTTGAATGTGGTTGTATACTAAGCAATTAAAACAAGAGTGAAATGAGACTGGAAGGGGAATTTAGGTGATGGAGCTACTCAAAGATAGGTGTTGGGATGAGGACCAAGGAGATAACAAAATTAAAACATGGCTTGCTGGACAGTTCTGATGGGATGCGGGCCTCTATTGTCCCAGAGGAAAAATGCATGAATGGATGAAATAATCTAGGAGAAAGTATTGCAGTGATAAAGAGCATGCTGCTGCTAAGTCGCTTCAGTTGTGTGAAAATCCCATGGACGGAGGAGCCTGGTGGGCTGCAGTCCATGGGGTCACTAGGAGTTCGACATGACTGAGCGACTTCACTTTCGCTTTTCACTTTCATGCATTGGAGAAGGAAATGGCAACCCACTCCAGTGTTCTTGCCTGGAGAATCCCAGGGACGGTGGAGCCTGGTGGGCTGCCGTCTATGGGGTCACACAGAGTCGGATAAAGAGCATAGGATTTGAAGTTAAACAAACCTATGTTCTGATTCTAAGTCTACAAAAGACCTTTATGAATTTGGGCAACTCTCTACCTCTCCGAACCTCAGTATCTTCTTCCAGAAAATGCCAGAGTTCTTAATTTATAAATGCTGCAACAAAAGCACAACACTAGCTAGTGCGTGGTTGGCCATACTGGGTAAGGTCTGTTCTGCAGCAGTATGTTTCTATATGTAAACTACCTCATTCACAATTGACAAATGGGTGAAGACATGTGAGAACAGTATGGACGCTTCATTCAGTTTACCTGGGCATAGAATCTGGATTGGTAGGAACAGAACTATAACCTTCAGCAGCAAAGGAAAAAACCCTCAACTTGGCTGCTGACAGGCAGCAAGAGGCTTTCAGCTTTATTTAAGAAAATTAAAAACAGGTGTCTGCACCTGGGCCTCCCTTGCAGAGGAGCGGCGTCCCAGCCCCGGCCGAGCTCTGCTCTGTGGCAGACTGTATTCCCGCCTGCATTTGTTTCAGCAGCCCCACAGTCTCCAAGTTCCGCTTTCATGGGCATTTTCTCAGCAACCCTCTAGCTCTGTGCCACTTAAAGTGTCACCAGTGTTTCCACTCCATTGTTTTTGCGCATTCTAGGATTCTGGAGTCAGCCTTAAGCCATTTTAAGTCGTATGTCTCAGTGATCTAAGTTATCTTCCCTGGTACTAATGACAATTGTGTTCGATAGTGCTTGGGTTACAGTGTTGCATATACATTTTTAGTGCTCTCTTCCTAGCCCTATTATCTCATAAGCTCCATTATTTTTGTTTTTGTTGTAGTTTTTATTTATTTTTAAATTTTATTTATTTTTGCCTGCACTGGGTCTTGCTTACAGCACGAGGGCTTTCTCTAGTTGTGGTGAGCAGGCTTCTCATTGTGGTGGCTTCTCTTTTTTGCAGAGCATGGGCTCTAAAGCCCAAGCTTAGTAGTTGTGGCCCATAGGCTTAGTGGCTCTGTGGTATGTGGGTTGTTTCTAGACCCCGGATCCAACTTGTGTCTCCTGCATTGGCAGGCAGATTCTTAACCACTGGACCACTAGGGAAGCCTTGTTGTAGTTTTTAAATTCTTAGTTATTGCTGAGTAATTAGTATATCATGAAACGTTCAGATCTGAAATGTACTGTGGAACGAGTTTGACAAGTGCACATGGAAACACAGAACTTCAATAACCCCAGAAACTTCCCTCGTGTTACTTCCACTTCTACCTTTCCCACCACCAGGAGGAACCAGTGATCTGATTTCTGTCATCAGTGGGTTCTAGATGGGTTCTAGAATTTAGGCTGTTCTAGAATTGAGTTGTGTAGTATTAACTTTTGTGTGCTTCTGTCTGTCTTCTCTTTAATGTGTTGATCAATGGGATGCCTTTTCATGGTTGAGTTACATTGTTTTGTAGGAACATTGCACAATAGGATTATCTTTTCTCCTATTATTGGACATCTAAATTATTTCCAGTTTTGGATCTGTATGTGGACCTGTGGGGTTTTTTTTAACCTAGGATAACTATCTAGGAACAGCTGTAACTTTAACATCTTAAGAAAGTACAAACAGTTTTCATAGTGCTTGGAGCATTTCATGCTGCTAAGTCGCTTCAGCCGTGTCCATGGGAGTTCTAGGTATCTGATTTTAATTTGTTGGGTTGATTGCCATTGTTGTATTTCTTCTTTGTGAGCTACCTAGATCTTTTGCCCTTTTTCAAGTTAAGTCCCTTGTCCTTTTGTTATTGAGTTGTAGAATTTCTTTTCTTTATATATTTGGAAAACAAGAACTTTGACAGATATATGTGTTGTGAATTATTTTCTTCTAGTCTGTGGTTTTCAAAGAACTTTAATATTTTTAATGCACAATTTAATAGAACATTCAGAAATGCTATGAAGTCCATAGTCCAAAATGTCAACACTTGTTGATAACTAACATTGTTATGGCTCAATATCATGGCCTTGATTTTCAACAGCCAATCAATTGCAATGTTGTAGTGCATAATCATTTAGAAAGTTGTTTTATTTCAGCTTCCTTCAAAGGCTGAATGTATCCAAGACAACTGGTCTCATCCTACATCACAGATGGCAACAGCAGGGGATACAGTGGCCATTGTTTCACTTGCTTCCATGTAAAACCTAAATGTCCTGGAGACATGGCAGGTTCAACTCCAAACACATAAAGAAGAATGCAAAGATTCATGCAAATTAAGGTCATAAGCCAGCTTGTTTTGCCTTATGAAGCATATGAAAATCGTTGCTACCCATTGCACAAAACATCTGTTGAAATGAGGTTTACAGCTTGAATGTTTTGAGATTGACTGTTTCTAAAACCCAAGACTGCCTGCTGGGGAAGCAGATGGGCAATTTAGACAGTCTTATACTAACTCGTTATTTCTTCTGAAACACAAACTTATTTAGAAATTCAAAGAAAGTGTATTGAGATATACAACTTCAGAAGTATAATATTGGAAACTGGTTAAGAGAACAGAGCCTTACTTCGGAAAACTGATTAGGAGAACATAGCCTTATTCCTTAATATAGTAAACACAGGGAATTTTAAAAAATTGAATCTATACTTGAGTTCTAAGTACTCAGAATTTAATTCTTTAAAATTACTTAAATATGTTAAAATAGGTTTAAAATATATTCTCCTCCTTGTGGGCCTCATAAACACTGTCAAGCTTAGTTGAAAAATGTTAGTTTTACAAAAAAAAAAAAAAAGTCATATAAAATAAATTTTACATTGGTAATTTCCCACAAATTGGAGGTTTTCAAGGTTTTTTCCCTGGAAAATGTTTATAATTAGATTTTGTACTTTTCACATGTATTAGCATTATTTTCTATGGCTCAGAATTTCTTCAGGCTAGTGAGATATAAAACTGTTGGTCTTTAAAATAAGAAACACCAGATTTCTGTGTGTTTTGGACACCAGAGTATCTGCTGTTAATTTTCCTGGCTCTTAGTGACTTTTTTTAAGTGGCAGCTATTAATATGCCTCCATCTAGCAGAGCTTCCTACCCTCATTTAATTTTTGTTTTTAATCATCTGTGGGCTGAGAAGACAGTCAAGCTTGTGAGAATTATATATAAATTCCGAGCCCACTATCTGAGTGAAGTATAGGACTTGCCACATGAATAAAGGGCATGGGTATCAACATCTATTTTGGTTGTGCCAATGATTTCAGCCTATTTTCTGGTTCTTGGCTACTTTTCAAAGGGTATGGATTGTCAAATAAGAAATGTGTTACTATTTAACTTAAAAGTTAAATAGGTATTTTTCTCACTTTCATTATTTCAGAGATGAGAATTTGGAAGTTGCTGGGAAGCAGATTTTCAGTTAAGTAGAGAGCCAAATATTTTTAATTTCACAAAAGAGGACAGTGATGGAGCACTGTCCTGAGTCCGATCTTAGCTCCACGAATAGCCAGTTACGTTCTTCAGTCCTCTGGACATCAATGTCATCACACCTACTTGTAGGATTCTGGGGCTCGGTGGCTCTGTTTCCAGGGCTTCGTTTCCTTGTAGCTTGAGCAGAGACTTATTAAAGAGACAATTATTAAAGAGACAATTATTAAAGACAACTTATTAAAGAGACAATTTCCCCATGGGTAGGAGGTTGGATGGAGTGACCTCTGAGGTGTATTCCCTTTTTAACAGGAATAATTTGGTGACTCACCTCTAGAAGATAATTCACTTGCGTTGATCAAGGTTAATTTTAAATACTCAAGGGCAATAAGTTTAGTTGCTCCCACCTGTTTTGTTCTTCTGCTTTCCCACTTTGATGAGTCTTGAGTTGAGAACATCATTCTCAAAAGCCTTTGTTTTCTGTCTCCTTTCCTCAGGCCCCAGATTTAAAGCTGTTAAAAGTTTATGAAATGCATAAAGGGGGGCAGTTTACAAATTGTCATATTAAGCTGGTTATACCTTCTCTTTATAGCAACAATTCAGCCACTAAGAAAGAAGTTAATTAAAGGACAACTTCGTGGCTTGCTGTTTCAGGTAAAAAAACAAACAGAAAGACCCAAACTCCTGTGATACACGTTTACTGTGGGGAAGTTGTCCAGTTGATGTACGATTTTGAAGCTAAGTTATAATATATAATAATTTTAGTCATAAAGTCAAATAACTGACTTAGAAAAAGATGCTCTGGTGAACTTTGTCCCCTCATGCGTTCTTGAAAGCATTTCGCAAAACAGGAGAGAACACTCATCAGTGAGTGGTTCCTAATCACATCTTTTAGAGAGGAAGCACCTCAGAATTTACTGTGTCTATTAGCAAAGGGCCAGTTTTCTAAGCTTAGTCACCTCCCTTCTGAGACTCTTGAGTAGGCTTTCGTGGTGGTTGTCTCTTTCCTTTCCTGTTTGAACAAAGCTCCCAACTCCTTTCTGTCTGGATATCTCAGGATATCCATGGTGGAGTTAAATGTGTTTCTTTCCCTTATGACACTTGGTGAATTTCTCCTTTCTGTTCATAAATGAAGAACATAAGGAACAGCAAGATTGGCACTGGAGGGAGGGGGCTGGAGGAGGAAGGAGAGAAGGGTGACATTTGCATGTATCTGTTCCTAGGGCATAATGCAGGAACATCTGTTTAAACAGAAAAAAAAAAAAAAAATTCATGTCAGAGATTAAGCTAGGCAGAGTGCCTAAGAAGCCCCTTACAATAAGTTGAACAGGAAAAATCTCCATATCTAAATGTGCTTTAATCATCTCAAGAACACCAGTTTTCTATTATAATGTAACTGATAGATATCTATATCTTTGAGGAAAGTCACAGTTTTATTGCTGTAAAATTTTCACAGACACTGTTTTCACTACTCTGAGTTATGTCTCCAACAAGCTTCTTTGGCCTCTGCCTGAAGATTCAATGACAAAGCCATTTAGTTTCCTGTTACTGATCCTTGAATTTCATTCCTAGAATAAGTAATGGGGAAAATGCAATGAGAAGCTTACCATTATAATCTTGTTCCCTTAATGTAAAATATGAGATAAGTAACTACTCTATTTTCTCCCCCTCAGTTAACATCACATCTTTAATGTGTTTTGTATCTGTGACTCTTCCATCATCCTATTTTTGAATATACTCTACCATTTTCTCATGACAGAGCTGTTTAGATGAGGAATTTCCTCACTGTGATCCCTTGTCCTGCACAGAAAGAACTCATCAATTTCTCCAGGAACAGCTGGTAAGTTTCAGCTTTTTGAAACGATTCAAGTGCCAGTTGTGAATCTACTGTGCAGTGTATTAGTAAGTTAGACCTCTATACTAATTTTCTTGAGAGATTATCAGGTGAAGCAAGATACCTATGTTCTTTTCTTTTTTAAGGCTTTAATGCCTGATTTTACTTTTTATCTAAGATTCATTTGTTATTTATTTTTGGCTGTGCGGGGTCTTCATTGCTGTGTGTAGGCTTTCTCTGGTTGCGGCGAGCAGGGGAGCCAGCGCTGCTCTTCGCTGGGGTGTACAGGCTTCTCACTGTGGTGGCTTCCCCTGTGGCTCCCTTCAAGCTCTAGGTGCGAGGTCCTCAGTAGCGTGGCTCCAAAGCTGGAGTGCTGACTCAGTAGTTGTGGTGCATGGGCTGAGTTGCTCTGTTGCACTTGGGATCTTCCCAGATCAGGAATCGAACCTGTCTCTCCTGCTTTAGCAGTCGGAGTCTTAACCACGAGACCACCAGGGAAGCCCTATTCTTTTTTTTTCTTTGTTATGTGCACACACACAATTCTGATAGGCCCTAGGAAATGGTACTATTTAAAACTTTTTGATTATAGTATCATAAAGAAGAATTATATAACCACACTTGCCCCTCATATTTCTTTCCCCAACACCTTTGTTTATATGAAAGTGTTTATTATTGTGAATTGGTGTTACCATTCTATTAAATTATTGAAGAGTAATTTTTAATAAGTATTACATCTTACTCATAAGGTATACATCTCAATTCAGAGCATGAAAGCTTTGTTACTTTGGTGTCATTTATTTTATTCTTGATCTCTCTTGTGGGAGGACAATGATATTCTTTCTGATTCTGGAGATGAAAAGAGTAGATTATGAAATATGTTACAGCCCTTTGGAAAGCTAATAGTACTTGATTTTCTGTTTAGAAGCAGCATTGCCATAAAAGATATAGTGGTCCAGAAGCAAGAATATATCAGCTACCCTTGGCCTTCAAACACACATGCTGGTACACACCTCTGCTGGGTAAGCGTAGATGGCCCTCTCCTATATACCCTGTTAGACGCCGATAGAGGTGGGGCTTTTTCGGAAAGGGAAAATAATCAGTTATTGGGAAGATCGCCTGGAAAAGAGAATGGCAACCCACTCTAGTATTCTTGCCTGGGAAAGCTCATGGACAGAGGAGCCTGGTGGGCTACAGTCCATGGGGTCTCAGAGAGTTGGACATGACTTAGTGACTAACTAATATAAATAACAACAACAATATATAGCTACGGTTGTTGAAAGCTTATATGTTCATCCCTGAATTCAGTCAGTCAACTTATATTTGAGCAACTACTCTGTGTAAGGTACTGTATTATATATTAATATAATAAAGAGTAATCCCTAAAATAGCTCACAGATTATGAAGGGAAGTAAGACTTGGGTCAGAGAAGGCTCTGCAGAAGAAACGAGTGTTTAACTGGGCACCAAAAGACAAGTTGCATTTGGAAGAGCACAAAGCATGGGAAAGAGTATTCCAATGGAGAAAATAACGAGTGAGGGAAAAAGAAGAATGCAAAGCTATAAGAGAAGAGTTCAAGCTGGACAAGTCACTTTGGAAATAAGAGGACTTGGGTCAGGGTACAGTAGAATGTAAGTTTGGAGCAGGTTCACATCATTGCCAGGCTAAAGGAGAATTATCTTAGGAGATGCTCAAAACTGGGGCATCTCTCATCACAACATAGATGTGCTTTGAAAGTAAAAGTTAATGGTTGGTTCTGAAAGGATAAAAGAAATGGGATGATAAAATAACTTTAAGAAGAAATAAAAAGTAAGTAGAATGATTTGTGGATCATTTCAACTAGAAAACGGAAAATTGCCGCCGCAACTAACAGACACGCCGCAATGTGTCCAGTTCATGTAGGACAATAGATGAGCACTTGCTTTCTAGGGATGATGTTACCCACAGGAACTCAGTGATCATAACAAGGGCACTAAAGGAGAGCCCTCTATGTGCCAGGCACAGATCTCTGCTCTGAACATACCTCCTAATTCCTTTAATCCTCACTATATCCCTGTGAGGTAGATGCTAATGTAATTGCCATTTTAGAAATAAGGAAACAGGAACATTGAGTTAGGAACTTGCCTCAGGTCCCGTGGCACTTCATGTGTAAGTAAACTGGGGCTCAGAGTGGGTTAGTTATTTATCTGAGATCACAAAACTGTACATGGCAGAATATGTATATTCTACATATTAGAAAATGTACATGAATAGAAAATTGTGATTCATTCTAAAGTCTATGTTTTTTCTATTAAATTCTGCTGCTGCTTATACTCAGAAAAACATAACAAGACAGTTTCCACACCCAGAAAAAATTGTCATTCTATTTTCTGCACTCTTTAATGGACAGGGAAGTCTGCTGTGCTGTAGTCCATGCGGTCTCTAAGACTCGGACTTGACTTAGCGGCTGAACAACAAAAACGAAGACAATGTCGAACTATTTTCTCTTCAGCAGTTGGTAAACTGTTTCTGTAAAGAGCCAGATAGTAAATATTTGAGGTTTTGCAGGCTATATGGTTTCTGCAACAACTACTCAGCTTTGCTGTTGTAGCATACAAGCAACCAACCTTGGATGATGCTGGATGAATGGGTGTGGCTATGTCCCAATAAAACTTTATTTACAAAAACAGGTGGCTGGCTGGATTTTGCCTGTGACAGCAAGTTGTTGTTGAAACCTCTAGTTGCTTACTAGGCAAGGGTTTCTCTTTCCCCTCCTCCATGCTCACTCCTCCTTGAAAAAAGAGAGGCATGAAAACTTAGGGGATGGGGGATTATGTTAAAATATTAATAAAACTGAATTGATTTTTGCTGTCTCAGAAATGGTCTCATCTCCAAAGAGGGAATTTTTGGAAAGTTCCTCCAAAGGTTTTGAATTTTGTGGCATCTGCATTTGAACCATTAATTTTTATTTATTTTTTTCTCTTCTAATGCAGATGCCTTGCATCTGGATAGTTTTACAGCAATTCCAAGACTAGAATTGACACCTTTCTCATGTGTGGCCAACCTAATCCATGCTTCACATGCAAGGCCCAGATATGAAGAAATAGAGGATGGTGCTTTGGCTGTGACTGAAAGACACAGGTAAGCTAAAAGGGCAGAGTGTACTTATTCTGCTTTTTGGGGGGTGGCCTCTTTCCGTTGCCTACCCTTTTAATCAGTTAGATTTTCATATCCTCAGATTGTAACACGTTTATCGTGGAATTTTTATTGTGTAACTTGCCTAACTTTCTGAAAATCGATAATTTAAAACAAAGATACCTCTATAGTTTGCTCCATAGCTCTTTTGAATTTCATAATATCCATCCTAAAAGTGTGAAAGATGAATTAGGCTGTTTAAAATGTTTCCCAGTTTTTAGGAATATATTATGTACTGCTAAATTAACTTAATCTGCTAGGTCTTAATCATAATTCTCTTCCTTCACACTCCAGGCGAACAAGTCCTTGAGAATCTACCCCTGTGCCCCTCTTCCTGCACCCAAAGCTCCTCTGAATTTACTCAACTTTTCAAGTACACAGATTGATCTTCCTTAGGGAAAGTTCAGAAAAGTCAGTGGAATTTGTGAGCACTGTCCATTCCACTGAAATTTCCTATCTGTACCAAAGGGGTCAGGAAGCAAAACTTTGAATTGCAAATGCTTCATTTTCATTTGGGGCTGGATTCTCTATGGTTATAACCTCTCTATGATAAAACTTGGAGCTCTCTTTCATCATGTCTCACTGAAGGCATGAACTTAATTAGATATTTGGTAAAATTGGGGTGGGGAAGGAAAACTACATGATAGATTAGTATCTGCTAAAATTTGCAATTTTTCCACTTGTAGTAAGGAACTTTACTATGTGTTGTCAGGTGCCCTGGCCCTTCAGCTGGTCCCCACCCAGGAACAGATCTTTCAGGTTGCATCAGGATGAATAATGACCTAAGTATGGAAGTGAGTACTGGACTATATTTCAGCTTAATTTTTTAGCTCTCCCATATCCTGATCCTCTTCCATGGGTATTCTTTATTTTTTTTAAGTATTATAGACTCTTGTAAGTATTATAAACTCTTTCAAGTACAAGTCTTATATCATAAAATTCAGATGCATGAGAAATGTCTGTCTACCTTTGATGCCACATGGGGAGCTTTCTACCCTCTTCTATAGTATAAACTCAAGCAAATATAAACAAAAGGATATTTTCATGAAGTGTGATGAACTTTTTGTGTGAGAGGTGGAGTTTGGGACTTAAGTTCTCTATTAACTGCAAGAAGTCTCAGGTCTCACTGACTCTCTGAAAATTGAGGTCAAGGCTAGATAATCTTTGAGGTGTTGTACTTTGCTGTACAAAGTAAGGCAATGCCCAAGGAGCAATCACTGCCTCAGTTAGGGGTTCGTAGTACTTCTTCTGTATCCAAGAAGAGAATACTAAGTAGCTGATGAAGTAAAAAAGTGAACATGAGAGTAACTCAGTGAAGTCTGATTCTTTGTGACCCCATGGACTGTAGCCTGCCAAGATCCTCTGTCCGTGGGATTTTCCAGGCAAGAATACTGGAGTGGGTAGCCATTCCCTTCTCCAGGGGATTTTCCCAGCCTCAAACCTGGGTCTCCTGCATTTGTAGGCAGACTCTTTACCGCCTGTCACCAGGGAATCCCCAAGTCACTGAGGGCACGCAGGCAAATGCCCCAGGTCATGGAGACGTGTCTGAAGTACCTTTCTCCGTCAACAGTCTGAGCCTGAGGGAACATGATCTTCTCAACCAAATGGAATAGACTGTTCTGTTTCAGAATCTGAAAATCCATCACTCTACTTTTTTAAAGATTTATTGTGATATATTTCTCATATCAAACAGCTCATCAATTAAAATTGTTCAGCTAAATGTTCTTAAAAATATTCAGAGTTGTGTAACCATCACCACAATCAACTTTCGAACATTTTGATGCTCCTAGAAGCATGAATGTTAGGAGTCTATTCCTATCTCTGACCCCTACCCCGACTCCCACTCCATCCCACTCTCGGCAGCCACTAATCTACTTTCTGCCTCTATAGATTTGCCTGTTCTGGCTATCTCATATGAACGGAATAATACAATACGTGACGTCTTGTGACTAGCTTCTTTCACTTAGTATAATGGTTTTAAGGCTCATCCATGTTGTAGCTTGTATCAACACTTCCTTTTTATGACCACATATTTCACTGTATGAATATGCTATGTGTTATTTATGCATTCACCATTGATAAGAGCTTGAGTTATTTCTACTTTTTATCATGAACAACATCACTATGAACGTTGATGTAAAACATTTTGTGTAAATATATGTTTTCAGTTCTTTTGAGTATACATCTGCTGTGGCGTGTGTGCTCAGTCATGTCCAACTCTTTGTGACCCCATGGACTGTAGCCTGCCAAGTTCCTCTGTCCGTGGGATTTTCCAGGCAAGAATACTGGAGTGAGTTGCCATTCCTACTCCAGGGGATCTTCCCAATCCAGGGATTCAACCTGTGTTTCTTGCATCTCCTGCATTGGCTTACCACTGTGCCACCTGGGGTATCCCGTATATCTACTTCTAGATACATATGTCTACAAGAGGAATTATTGTCCATATGGGCTTCTCTGGTGGCTCAGACAGTAAAGAATCTGCCTGCAATGTGGGAGACCTGGCTTTGATCCCTGGGTTAGGAAGATCCCCTGGAGGAGGGCATGGCAACACACTCCAATATTCTTGCCTGGAGAATCCCCATGGTCAGAGGAGCCTGGCGGGCTACAGTCCCTGGGATCACAAAGAGTCGGACACGACTGAGCAACTAAGCACAGCACATGGTCACTCTATGTTTAACACTTTGAGGAACTGCAAAGCAGATTTCCAAAGCAGCTATACCATTTTACATTCTCACCAATAGTGTATGAAGATTTCAATTTCTCTATATTCTTACCAACCCTTGTCTATCCTTTTTTCTTAGTTTACTTAGAAAATGTTTTTATCTTGTACTAGAGCTAAGAGTCGGACACGACTGAGTGACTTCACTTTCACTTTTCACTTTCATGTACTGGAGAAGGAAATGGCAACCCACTCCAGTGTTCTTGCCTGGAGAATCCCAGGGACAGGGGAGCCGGTGGGCTGCTGTCTATGGGGTTGCACAGAGTCGGATACGACTGAAATGACTTAGCAGCAGCAGCAGAATATAGTTGATTTAAAACATGTTAGTTTCAGGTGTACAGCAAAGTGATTCAATTATACATGTATTTTTTTTTTTGTCTATCTTTTTAATTATAGGTATCAGTGGATGCAACGTTGTATCTGATTGTGGTTTTCATATGCATTTCCTTAATGACAAATGATGTTGAACATCTTTTCATGTACTCATTGGCCATGTGTATATCTTCTTTAGAGATATATCAACAGATCTTTTATTGCCCATTGAAAAATAACGAGTTTGTTTTTTAATTGAGTTATACGAGTTGTTCTTATTCTTCCTTTTAAGTGTGTGTATCTGACATTTTTCTGTCCCTTAGTACACCATCCTGTTGAGTAGTTAAGAGAAGGAAAGAAAAAGGAAATGAATCTGTTTTGCTATTACTTAGCAGTTCTTGTAAAGTTTTAATAAAGGAAGTTGAACTTGGAAGCTTACAGGATGTCTGGTTATTAGTAATTTCCCTTTTATCTGGTATTGATTTCACCAAGAAGGTGGAAGGAACCAACATTAGTTGTGTACCAGGTACACAACTGTAGGAAAGCATTTCTATATACTAATTTTGTCTACAACTTGGAATGGTATTCTCTGCTTCTGCCATCAAGGCAACTGAAATTCAAAGAAGTTAAATAACTTAACCAGGATCACTCAACTAGTAAGTAGCAAACCTGGGCTGCAAATTCAGGTTTGTCAAGCTTCAAAGATTAACCACTTCTTACAACTCCTCTTATACAACATTGAATTTAGACATTTCAGTCATCATAATTACTCATAGTTACCTTGAAAGTAGTTTTTTTGGCTGAGAAACAAATGTGCTTCCTTATGTATCAAAAAGGAGCTCCTAATCCATTCTTATTAGAATATGTGACCAAGTTGTCTTGTCTTTTCATTTATTTATTTACCATCGGGTGTTAGTTGTGTTATGTGGGATCTTTCGTTGCAGCAAGTGGGCTTCTCTCTGATTGTGGCATGCAAGCTCAGTAATTGCTGTAGGTGGGCTTAGTTGCCCCATGGCATATGGGATCTTAGCTCCCTGACCAGGGATGGAATCTGCATCCCCTGGGAAGCAGGGGGGTTCTTAACCACAGGACTAGCAGGGAAGCCCCAGTTATTTTGTCTTGACACCCATGAAGAAATAGGAGCTAACAAAGATCACAGGTCGGATGCTGCTGGGGAAATATTGAGATTCCTGAAGGTCTTTCTGCTGCCTCTAAGCCATTTCCTCCACGGGCCCCAGTAACTAGATTGGTGCACACTGCGGCTATTCTCAACTATTTCCACCATTCCCTTTCCCTCTTTCACTGAAGAATCCTTGCAGCCTGTGCACTCCCTCATGCCTGTACCCTGAGCAAATCCCACCCCCTACCCTGTCATGCCCACCCACACCCATCTCTTAAACAAATACAGCGCTCTCCTTAGACAGTGCTTGTCAAAACATTCCCATTAATAAGAATTAAAATTAAATATGAGATTAAAATTACAAAGCATATAATCCATGTTTATCCCAGTGACCCATAAATTGTTATGTTTCCTTAACTCTTCAGCTTCAAACTTTCAGAATTTCATCACTCTTGAGGGCTTTCATAACAAGCAACTTGCCCTGGTATTCAAGCTCTTCTCTAATCTGGCTGCAGTCTTAATTTTCCACCCTTTCCTCATCCCTGCCTTATAGTTGTCCCTAAATGTCAGCCAAGCTATGTGGTCTGCATTGTCAGAATATATCACACAAAGTTGTTTATGCTGTTTTCTCTGCCCCAAACACTTACAATTCTCCATTTATCAAATTCCATGTGACTGTCAAGGCCCATTCCAAAATCTTTTCTTGTGATAGAAATATTTGCAGTCAAGCATCTCTAGTCCTTTATCTTATTCTTTTTTTAAAAGATTTTTTTAATGTGGAAAAATTTTAAAGTCTTTATTGAATTTTGTTATTTTGTCACAATATTGCTTCTGTTTTATGTTTGGGTTTTTTTTTTTTTTTTTTTTGGTCCCGAGGCATGTGGGATATTAGCTCTCCAACACCCTGCACTGGACTGCCCAAGGAAGACCTTTTTAGTCCTTCTTGAGATCGAAATCAGTATGAATTAGAAGTTGAGAGATGAGGGTTTTTTCTGGTTCTCCCTCTCTGCAATTGTGGAAAAGTCTTGTCATTCAGACCTCAGTTTCTTTGTTTTTCAACTATCCCACTTGGGAAAAAATAAGTTCACCCTTTTCTTTTAGACCCCAGTAACTGTATACCTCTTGTCTATATTTTTGGTTACACTGTAGTTCTTTGTTTTCTTATGTGTTTTCCCATATCAGGTTATTAGCTTGGTGTAGAATGCCTTTGGCCATTAACCAATGTCCACCTAGCATCCTGAATAGATTTGGTATGTGGTAGCTGTCCTATTAATATTTGGGGATGTTTACTTCTTTATTTCTGTATCCCCTATAGGGTCTATTTAAAACATTAGAGTAAGCACCCAGTGAACTTGTTGAACTGACAGTCTTGCCCTATTGCTTTCTGACTGGTGTTCCTGAGAACTGTAGATTTATTTTTTACTCCTCTCCTGTATTCATAGAGATAGCTATGTTCTAGCCTCTTTTGCAGAAAGCACAGCATGAAATAAGAATAAGCATTAGTATTCACAGGAGGATTTTGGGGTGAGCAGAGGACTCTAGCAAGATTAACATCTCAAGAAGAACATCTCTTAGTAAAATAATTTGGGGTCCAATTTAGGGCATTCTTGGGAAGAACAGAGCTATTTTACTGACTCAGTGAAATCTAAGGCAATGGCAACCCACTCCAGTGTTCTTGCCTGGAGAATCCCATGGACGGAGGAGCCTGGTGGGCTACAGTCCATGAGGTCGCGAAAAGTCGGACACGACTGAGTGACTTCACTTTCACTTTTCACTTTCATGCATTAGAGAAGGAAATGGCAACCCACTCCAGTGTTCTTGCCTGGAGAATCCCAGGGATGGGGGAGCCTGTTGGGCTGCCGTCTATGGGGTCGCACAGAGTCGGACACGACTGAAGAAACTTAGCAGCAGCAAAGAGGGAACAAAAAGAAATAAATTATTTCCAGTCCTTGTCTTTTAGAGACTCAGACTAAAATATTTATGAGATAAATTTTTACAGTGCCTGAGTCATATCAAAACAATGCCAGGGTTGTTTTAGTGGGTGACAGTGTCGATGAAACAAGGTGGGCCACAGGTTGATAATTGTTGAATCTGCAAAACAGGTACACAAGGGTGGCTGTTCTATTCTGTCTACTTTTGTATTTATTTGAAATATTCCCCAATAGTGACTAGAATTTTTAGCCACATAGCATAGGCTTTGGAATTAAGCAGGTGTGGTTTTAAACTGGCTCTGTTACTTATTATCTGTGTGACCTTGGACAAGTAGCTCAACCTCTTTCAGTTTGCTTGTGTCCCTTGTGAAACAGAGATATTATTTTGCAGAGTTCTTCTGAGAATTCAAATACATACACATACATATATTACGCATACACACACACATATATATATCTGCACATACATATACATATATTATACATATACACATACCTATGTATATCTACAACTGTTAAGTTCTGGTCTAACCAGTCCATGGAAACAAACCAGGTTTGTTTAGAGAAACAAACTGTTCATATTTAGAGAAAAGACAAATCTCAGTGCTCTGTCTCCTCACTTGCTGATGAATAGGAAGCTCTTTTTGTTTCATGAGGTCAACATGAAACAAAAGAACATTTGTTTTTCCAAGAACCTGTGTTGATGCCTGGGCTTCCCTGGTGGCTCAAACGGTAAAGAATCTGCCTGCGATACAAGAGACCTGGGTTTGATCCCTGGGTCAGGAAAATCTCCTGGAGAAGGAAATGACAACCCACTCCAGTATTCTTGCCTGGAGAACTCCATGGACAGAGGAGCCTGGCAGGCTACAGTCCAAGGGGTCGCAAAGAGTCGTACACGACTGAGCAACTAACCCTTTCATACTGATGCCTACCAGTATGTCCCAATGTCTTTCTGACCTCACCAACCAGTGGGTCCCAGGGAAAGGCACTTCACCTCCTGGGAGATTGTTGGGGAAGGCAGGTGGTTTCACCACTCCCGTCCCTGAAGTCCTTTCTGTTTGCTGTCCCCGCTGGCCACAGGCCCTGCCTGCTCCACTGCTGACCTCCTCAGAACTGTGTCTGGACTTCTGGTAATCTCCTCACCCTGCTTGGTGGGGAGAAGTCTCTCCCTTCTTGTTCCAGCACTTTAAGGATCCTACTGTAGTGTCAGGTGGACTGCTTGTGACTTAGTCATTGAAATTATCCTTTGCTTTTCAAGACAAATGGATGATCCAGCAGTGCTGCATGATAGTACAGTCTCCCACTGAGTGGATTCTTGCTCTCTTCCATAGCTAGATCTAGCAGTTTATTTGGTCCAACTTTCTCCATTCTTCCTCACTCCTGGCAGTTTCCATTTCTCTCAGGCCTAGGCTGTCTCTTCTTAGAATCTATCTTTCTTTCCTTATTCACTGTTCCCACCACCGAGTCTGAATAGCAACCAAAGGATTTCTGGGCCTTTGCAAAACTGCATTCATGATTAGGTACCTATGTGTGTCCCCCAACACTCCAAGAATTAAGATGCTTCATGAAAATCCTGGGACATCCCTGGTGGTCCAGTGGTTAAGACTCCTCCTTACTACTTCAGAGGGTTGCAGGTTCAATCCCTGGTCAGGAAACTAAGATCCTGCATGCCGTGTAGTACCAGAAAAATTTGGGGGGGTGCCTCCCAGGTGGTGCTAGTGGTAAAAAAAAAAAATGAGTCCATCAATGCAGGAGATGTAAGAGATGAGGGTTCGATCTCTGGGTTGGGAAGATCCCCTGGAGGAGGCATGGCAACCCACTCCAGTATTCTTGCCTGGAGAATCCCATGGACAGAGGAGACTGGTGGGCTACAGTCCATGGTGTTGAAAAGAGTCAAACATGACTGAAGAGACTTAGCACCATGAAATGAAACTGATTCTCCCCTCTACCTACCTGAGTCTTAGATTTTACCTCAACAAGACTCTTTATAACATATTAAAGTACCTGGTTCATAGTAAACACTTGGGAAATAGCCCCTATCACCCAAAATCAAGATTATCAATAGCATGAAGCTCAGAGGATATAGGTTACAGGATATGAATATGAATTTTTGTTTTCCATTTGACTGTTAAACAAAAAAGAGTATACAATAAATATTAAGTGCTTTGCTATCCCTTTGAGGTCTCCTTCATGTAATTACATGTTTTTGCCTCAGATGTACTATTACTAGAAAAGGATGATTTATGAGGCAAAGTACAGAATCCATTTAAAAATATCTCAGATTTTCTGGCCATTGTCTGTACTGTTCTCTCAAGCTGTGTGTGGGTGCAGCTTTAATAACCTTGGAGAACAAATACCATTGCCAGTTGCAAAATTGGAACATGTAGAAGTTGGCTGATAACTATATTACAGATGAACCTCGAAGTGGTGGGTGTGTCCTGTAGGTCTGAAGGTGTGGTGTCCTTTTAGTTAGAAACTGGAAAAAAAAAAAAAAAAAACTTGTGAAGGCATTTAGTTTTATTTAGGTTACAGCAGTTATAATCTTTTGACATTCAATTTTACATTCTTTTCTTTCTAGAAGATTGAAACTTTGACTCCAAGTCAAGGGCATTTTTTTTTTTAGTTAGAATGAAATAAGTCTATATAGATTCCCTTTGTTCAGTTTTTTTTTCCTCAGAAAATCATATTAATTTACTTGAGTAGTGTCAATTGTCTAAAATGGATCTAAAAGTAAAAGTTACCTTGGTAACATGAATGTTTCTTAGTGGAAGTGTTTTTGATCATAAAAATCTATGGGTAAAATAGCATTTCATCTAAAAGAGTAACCCTGGAAGATCATCTAGGCCTATTAATTGCCCTTACTGATACTGATAGTGCTTCCCTGGTGGCTCAGATGGTAAAGAACCCGTCTGCAATGAAGGAGACTGGAGTTTGATCCCTGGGTTGGGAAGATCCCTGGAGAAGGGAATGGCTAGTCTCTTCGGTATTCTTGCCTGGAGAATTCTATGGACAGAGGAGCCTGGTGGGCTACAGTCCGTGGGGTGGCAAAGAGTCAGACGTGATTGAGCAACTAACACTTTCGCTTTACCTTCAATATCTTAGAAGCTATTTCTTCATATTTTCTAACTGAATATTAAAATAATGCTGCTGTATGTATGTGAGAAAGCTGAAGTGAGAGGGGGGAATGTGTGCGTGTGTGTGTGTGTGTGTGTCTTGCATTTGCTGACCCAGCCCGTGGGAGACTATCTCGCTTTGTTCCGTAAGTATGTTGGCTACCCCACCCTTACCCTACATTAGACTTTTACTGTCAAAAGCAAATGGGCTGCACCACAGATTTTCATGTAAATGTTATGCAGGTTCCTATTTGAATGGCTTGAACAGGAAGAACATGCTTCCTGCTCTAGGCTGGCAGCATGTGTTAGACTCATTGATGTGAGCCAATCTTGTGCTGTAAGTAAGTCTCTCTCTTCTGAACTTTCTCTTTCTTGCCTTTAGTCAGTTTCTTGATTTGCCTTGGTTTTAAGATATATCCAGTAAATTATCTCTTTTTATAATCTGTCTGGATCCTGCTGTTGTTGTATGTGTTAGGTTCTCCTGTGGGCTCAGGAAACTGGTTTGAATAGGGGCACCTTTTGAAACTGGAAAAAAAAGAGCATAATTGTAGAAAGTGTTTGCTGAGTTATTTTTCATCCCCCATTTCACACACACAGACACCCTGAGGGGCTATATCTCCAACTTTGATGAACTATAACTCTAAATTTGGAAAAATAAAAATCTCCTTCTTTTGTCTGGCTCTTCTTCTAAGGAGAAAAAAATGTTAGCTGAATATATGAAAATCTAGGATTGAGGTATGTGGTGTATTAGGTTGTTTTTTTGATCAGTGAGATTTATAATGATTCATGAATTGGGACTAATATCCAGTAATATCCAATATCTTTGCAATAGAACAATGTAGTAATGTATGGCTACTAAATACATAATGTTTATCCAAAATCACAGAATTATTACTTACTTAATCAATAAATATTTTATGTTTACCAGTTTCATGTATAAAAATTAGGATGAAAGAAGGGCTTTACACAGAGCATTATGACAGATGAGACTCATTTTTAATATAATGTATTTTTGCTGTACTTATTATTTTGATTTTAAATAATAATTAGAATTTTTAGGAAAAAAATTTTTAGAAATAATGTTTTCTCTTTCCTTTAATATTGGAAATCAGTTTAATTCAATAGAAAATAGCTGCATTCTCTTTCACACCTCTTAAATTCAAATATAAGGTTTCATGTGTGATTGGTATAAAAAGGAATTTTTCCTGACAAACTTAGGTTTTTAGTTAGTGTAGTATAATTATTGCATATATTATTATTATTTATAACACAGTAATAAGTACTATTTCAAGTCACATATAATAATAGATTTCTATGTTATGAAGTGTTAAATGGGCCTGATTTATTATTATTATTAAGGATTCAATGCTCGTTGATTTTTATGGAGGATACTCAATGAAACTGAAGAATGTTTAATTTTTTCCTATTTTACAGCTTCATTTTTTTACATATGTATTGGTAGATAGTTAAATAAGCATATAATAATTACTAGTACCATATATTTAAATATCTCAAGGACAGAGCCAATATCATTTAACTCCCAATGGCATATAAGATGTAATTTCTCTTCAAAATTTAATGCACATATTTTTCTACTCTGTGCATTCCTCCTTGCAACACTGCTTATAATTTATGAAGTATTTGTTTTGCATATTTGTCTTTTTGACTGGCCTGTGAGTTCCTCTGGGACAAGGACTGTGTTTCTGGTCTCTTTGAGGCTTTCAGTATTGTGCCAGAAACAACGAAAGGCTGTTTCTGGCACAAACTTAGGCCTTTGTTGAAAGTTGTTGAATTAAACTGGTGCCACAGGGGACTTCAGTCACATATAGTCTGACACGTTTAAAGCAGGGACAAAATGAAATAAAAGAGATGATTGCCTAACATTCACATATACAAGTTGATGTTATTATTGTTCAGTCACTAAATTGTGTCCCACTCTTTGCGACCCCATGGACTGCAGCATGCCAGGCCTCCCTGTCCTTCACTATCTCCCGGAGTTTGCCCAAACTCATGTACATTGAGTCAGTGATGTGATTCAACCATCTCATCCTCTGTCGCCCACTTCTCCTCCTGCCTTCAGTCTTTCCCAGTGTCGGGGGGTTAGGTGTCAATTCTTACTGTGCAGGTTTGATTGTGGAGTTTTTTTAACATTTGAGGTGAACATTTTGAAAGTTTATATTCAAGTCATTTATCAGTCAAAGATAATCAATGGAAAGTCTCTGCCTCTTCAATAGCCTTAGGGTGTTTCAGAGACAGTTCTGTTTACAATGAAGAGGACACTATATTTAGTCTGATTGTTCAGACAGTTTAGAGGCTGACACTACCATTCTGAATGTTCCTGGGAAATTACTTTATTCATTGGCTTTACTTTCCTCACGTGAAATAAGTAAAAAATTTTTTTCTCATTAAAATCTATTGCATAAGGTTGTGAGGTGAATTAAATAAGACGGTATATAAAAGGGCCTAATAAATTGTAGTATGCTGTACAGATGTAAGCTATTGTTTTTGTACTGGATAACTATATATTCAGCAGACTCTTGCTAAACCTTTACCCTTCTGTGAAGTCAATCTTTTCTTGGATAGATTCTCAATATGGTATATGATATACAGCAGCCCTCTATTGAAATTTATTATACATTATGACACCTAATGAGAAGTTCTGTGTTTGATTATGAAAATGTAAATATCTTTATTTTTGCATTGTCTGTGCAGATTTTGGATATGTCCAAGTGATTTCAGTTTTAATTTATTAAGTTCTGTTTGTTTTCCTAAATAAATAATAATAAAATATATTTATTAGTAAAATTTTTTTTAAAGAGGAACCCGTGTTCCCACTGTATTTTTTGAAAGAGAATAAGTGAATCTAGGGCTTCCCAGGTAGCTCAGTGGTAAAGCATTTGCCCGCCAAGCAGAACATATGGGCTTGATCCCTGGGTTGGGAACATCCCCTGGAGAAGGAAATAGTTACCCACTCCATTATTCTTGCAGAGAAGGCAATGGCACCCCACTCCAGTACTCTTGCCTGGAAAATCCCACGGATGGAGGAGCCTGGAAGGCTGCAGTCCATGGGGTCGTGAAAAGTCGGACACGACTGAGCGACTTCACTTTGACTTTTCACTTTCATGCATTGGAGAAGGAAATGGCAACCCACTCCAGTGTTCTTGCCTGGAGAATCCCAGGGACGGGGGAGCCTGGTGGGCTGCTGTCTATGGGGTCTCACAGACATGACTGAAGCAACTTAGCAGCAGCAGCCAGTATTCTTGTCTGGGAAATCCCAAGGACAGAGGAGCCTGGTAGGATACAGTCCATGGGGTTGCAAAGAGTTGGATATGACTTAGCGACTAAATAACAACAGCAAAAAGTGAATCTATATTCCCACTGCTTTTTTTTTTTTTTTTTTTGAAAGAGAATGAGTAAACCTAATCTTTACTAAAGATTCCCTCCAAACTAGGAACTCAATGGAGATTACAAAGCTCAAATGAGACTTTCAAATACTTACCCTGGCAGACTGGGACCACAACTCTTTTTTTGGGGGTGGAGGGAATACAATTGTGTTAAAGCTTTTTTGAGCCCCAAGTAAGAGGAGCTGATGTAGATATAATCCCTCAAAACTTTGAGACTTGGATAAACTTTAAATGTATTATGGATCTAGCTAGAAAATTGAGAACCATTTTTAAATCAATAGGTCAAAAGTTTTAGGTTGAGTAATAGTTCCATAAATAGTAATGTTGTTTCATGTCCACCTAGAATGCCCACCTAGTTCTGTTTAAAGAAAATTTAAGTTCATGATAGAAACTGTCTGCCCTTTAAGATTAGAATTTGTTTTGCCCAAGAATTTATTTTTTATTTGAATATTGGACTTGTAAGTATAGTTAAAATTGGACTTTTTTTTTTGAAAGTACAGCTTTGAGTAAGTATGTATATCCATCTGCCCTATAGCATCACATTCCCATATCCTCTCTAAAAGAGCAAAGCAAATATGGGTTCATTTAAAACTGTATGAAAATATTTGCTCAACACAACCTCTCTGGAATGGAAAATGTCAAATTGTTAAACTTATTTCTCTCTCTCTCTCTTTTTTTCCCCTTAAGGAGAATGGTGTTGAATACTTATGTTCTGAGAGCCAGCCCCAATCCAGGTTTGCCTGTTTGTTTGTGTGTGAATTTGGATGCATATTCCATAATTTCTAAGAGAATTCTTTGGACCCAACACTCCAAAAATACTACTTCTACTCTTTTAACAGGGAATATTCCACCCTACCATCTCCTGGTCACACTTCATCCACAGAGAGTACTGTAACTTCAAGTGGTAAGTAGATTAGAAAAGATATAAAAATAAGACAGTCTGTTATACTGAAAATGGATAACCAACAAGGACTTACTGGACAGTGCATGGAGCTCTGCTCAATGTTTTGTGCCAACCTGGATGGGAGCGAGGCTTTGGGGAGAATGGATACCTATATATGTATGGCTGAGTTCCTTTGCTGTTCACCTGAAACTATGATGACATGGCTAATCGGCTATACCCCAGTGCAAAATGAAAAGTTTAAAGTTTGGGGAAAAAATAAATAAATATGAGGAAACAGAAAAAAACTAAGGATATTCTACTAAAGATCCCATAAACAGAAAGCTGTACTCTATTTCAATCAATGCTATATTATTTAAAACCTTTAAAAAATTAGAATGTTAATATTATAACCATAAACTTGGATATCTTGTGACCTCCTGAGGTGTATACAAGCGAAAAGGACATAAGCAAATAATCTTTTGCATAGTATTCATGCTCTTAGTTTCTTCCTGTTGATAGATTCTGGATCAGAAATTTTGCATATGGCTTCTGGTGACCTTGACTGTAAACCACTCTGTGAGAAAGAGGAAGATAAAAGATCAGCTTCTGCTGTGACAAAGATCCAAGGTAAGCTGTTGAAGGGTTCAAGCATAAACATGTTTTAGAATGTTTCCATTCTAAAACATGAAACAAACCTGGAAGCTTGCGCAGTAACCATCATCAGTGGCTGAGTAATATTGTCTTATAAAAGAATTTTGAAGACATAGTCTGAAGAAAAGAACTCTAAGAGGTGACCATGGCCTTCATATATGACAGTGTTACCAACTTTCGCCAACTCTATATTTAGAATAAAACTTACAATGTATTTTAATAGGATTTAAATATCTTCTTATGGCCAAAATTTATTGGACACACCTGAGTCTCAGCTGGGATGCAGTTGTGAAATCACTTACTTAGGAAATTCTCAGAATCCCCATTAGAATTTACTGGGTTAAAAGGATGGACCAGGACGTCTCTGGTTGTCCAGTGACTAAGACTCCGTGCTCACACTGCAGGGCCCATGGTTCATTCCCTGGTAGGGGAATTCAGATCCTGCGTGCTATGTAGCATGGTCAAAAAAATTTTTTTAATAAAATAAAAACTGGATATTAAAAGAAAAGAGGATGGACCAATTAGTGATGGTCCACTCAGGAGGCAGAAATTAACTAGACAATGCTCAGTCATGTCTGACTCTTTGCGACCCCATGGACTGTAGGAACTGGAGTCAGTTGCCATGTCATGTCCATGGGGTTTTCCAGGCAATAGTACTGGAGTGGATTGCCATTTCCTTCTCCAAGGGATCTTCCCAACCCAGGGATCGAACCCGGGTCTCCTGCATTGTACACAGACGCGTTACCGTCTGAGCCACCAGGGAAGTCCTAGACAATGCATTAGATTCTCCTTTTCTGCCATTTGAGTCTGAAAATAAAGAGGTTATTCTCGACCGTTCCCTGTTAGGCATCACTACAATTGATACCCTTGGGAAATGTAGACTCCCATTTATACCTAAAGTGTCAATTAAGGAAAATTCATTGAAAGTTAAATTGGCAATTAAATTTGAGATATAGGTGCTAAGTTAAAGGAGCTGTAAAATTGTAGAAATGGAATCCATTCCTTCATTTAACTGAAGACTATCTTTACATTCTATCTCACATCAAATAAGAAAAATTTTAATTAAAACTACACCAGGATACCATTTTTTACCTATCATGTAGACAAAGACACAACAGTTTGTTTGCACACTTCTGATAAGATTGTTGGAAGAAAAAGAATTCTCGTCCATTGCTGCAAGGAATGTAAATTATTATAATTAGTATGGAGAGGAATTTGCCAATATCTACCCAAAATTTAAATGTACGTCAGTTCAGTTCAGTTGCTCAGTTGTGTCCCACTCTTTGCAACCCCATGTACTGCAGCACGCCAGGCCTCCCTGTCCATTGCCAACTCCTGGAGTTTACTCAAACTCATATCCATTGAGTCGGTGATGCAATCCAACCATCTCATCCTCTGTTGCCCCCTTCTCCTTCTGCCTTCAATCTTTCCCAGCATCAGGGTCTTTTCCAATGAGTCAGTTCTTCCCATCAGATGGCCAAAGTATTGGAGTTTCAGCTTCAGCATCAGCCCTTCCAATGAATATTCAGGACTGATCTCCTTTAGGATGGACTGGTTGATCTTGCTGTCCAAGGGACTCTCAAGAGTCTTCTCCAACACCACAGTTCAAAAGCATCAATTCTTCGGCACTCAGCTTTCTTCACAGTCCAACTCTCATCCATACATGACTACTGGAAAAACCATAGCCTTGACTAGATGGACCTTTGTTGACAAAGTAATGTCTCTGCTTTTTGATATGCTGTCTAGGTTGGTCATCCCATGATAAAATAATTGGTTTCTGGGAATTTATCCTGTAGATCTAAGTACACACATACTATATGACATATATGGAAGTTTATTTACTGCAGCATTGTTTATAATAACAAATAATGGAAACGAGTTAACTATCAGTAGAAGACTAACATATTTTGGCATGTCCAAGTAATGGAATACTAATATGCATTTGTAAAACATACAGAAGGGAACTTTTTTCTTGGAAGAATATCAAAGAACTATTGTTTCTTAGGAAAAAGCACTAGAGTACAAAGCACTATGTATTGCATGTAAATATATGTGAAATAAATAGAAAAAAGTTTTTGTACATATAATACATATATAAAATATCTCTGCAAAGCTAGACAGAAATTAGTAACATTGTCTATGAGGCAGGAAACTGGCTTTCTGGTGGGCATGATGGGAGAGAAAATTTTCGCTGAAAAACATCTTATACTTTTGATTTATGGACCATATGAATCTACTATCAGTCTTAAAAATATTTTAAATATAAAATTTCCATAGGGAAGATTTTTATGTCTTTGAAGATAGTGGTTACCATTTTGTTATTATTTCCATATAAATTTAAAAAATTGAGTACCTCCTTTAGTTATTCTGTTTTCTTGAAAAGAAAGAAACAAAATCTAACTATTGCTGCTGACCTTTGTGTCTGGACTGAACTAAATTCAGGACAATGGGTCATGTGAAGAGGAAAATCATTATCAAGTACATTACAGTACAAATAAATACAGGGAAATTACAAAAAGAAATGGCATAAATTAAAAGTGCATCTCTTTATCTTAGTTTGATGACATTTTGCTTAGAAAGATCCTATGTTTTGGAAGGATACCGTACTTCGTTATCAGCCCTGCATATATAATTTTTTTAAAACAGGTTTGTCAAGCTACTAAAAAAAGCTAGCTACCCTGGTAAGGGAAGAGCCAGCTTAGCTGGCTCAGTGGTAAAGAATTTGCCTGCCAGTGCAGGAGATGCAGGTTCTGTCCCTGGATCAGGAAGATCCCCTGGAGAGGAAATGGCAACCCACTCCGGCAGACTGGCAGGCTACAGTCCATGAAGTAGCAAACTAGTTGGGCAGGATTTAGTGACTAAGCAACAACAACTAAGCAATTGTTCATCCTTCTTTCATTCTGTTTCTATAATTATACTAGTAGTGTGTTTGATTAAAAAAGCAGCATCAGCCTTAAAAAGTAGTTTAAAAACCCCATTATTTGAAGGCCATACAAGTATTTGTATGGCAGAAGCATTTGTATTCGCACTTTTAATTTATGCCATTCCTTTTTGTAATTTCCTTGTATCTATTTGTACTGTAATGTACTTGATAATGATTTATACAAATATTCATTTGTTAAGAACTTTTGCATGGCTGGCTTCTTTGGGAACACATATTAAACCCTTTGCCGCTTAGGTGTCTGCCCACATTGCCACCCTCAGTATTTCTTCCTCTTTTCCTTGTAACCCTCCTCGTCCCACAATGTTTGGTGTGCTTCCTCCTCCTTACAGGTGGGAGTCCAGCTCCAGAAAACATTGAACTGCAAGGCTCTGTGAGTGGAGAAAAAAGCATGTTGATTCAGGTAATATATACATGTTAACAATAAAAGTAATGATATGTTACAATGGTAGAGCTGTCCCTTTAAGTTTGCAAAGTACTCTTAAAAGCATTATTTCAATTTATCCTTTCAAAATATTATGAGGTTCATAGAATTTAGTTATAGCAATATTTTATAGATGAAGAAGTTGACAGGATCACACAGTAGAGTCAGAGGTAGGACCTCCTGACTCCACACTGGTTTTTCTTTCATTCTTTCTTGCATTTGTTCACTCATTTATCCATTAAAGGTCTTCTGGAAACAAGCTAAATATCTATCTCTAAAGTCCTCTTACATAAATGAATGCATTAATAAATAAGGCTAAATAAAAGTGATACCTATCTTAAAGATATACTGTAATTAAAGGAAGAAACACACAATTACTCAGTAATTAGACTGCAGTTAAACTAACATTGTTTTAGTTCGGCCTATTTGATTATAAGAAACAGAGACTCATGTAACTATTAACCCAGGTTGAGAGAAGGTTGTGACATGTATACATTTGAAGTAATGAGATAAAAATTTTATGCTAAAGGGAGTAGAGTAATTGGATATGTGGTTTGGAATAATTCTTTGTAATATAAATTATACCTAAAGTGTAGTGTTAGCCAGCAGACATGCCCAAAATAGTTGCCTCTTATTAAAAAATGGACAGAGGAAAATTCAAATCCTCTAGTCTTTCATAGTCAGAGAAGGCAATGGCACCCCACTCCAGTACTCTTGCCTGGAAAATCCCATGGATGGAGGAGCCTGGTAGGCTGCAGTCCACGGGGTCGCGAAGAGTTGGACACGACTGAGCGACTTCCCTTTCACTTTTCACTTTCATGCATTGGAGAAGGAAATGGCAACTCACTCCAGTGTTCTTGCCTGGAGAATCCCAGAGATAGGGGAGCCTGGTGGGCTTCCATCTATGGGGTCGCACAGAGTCAGACACGACTGAAGCAACTTAGCAGCAGCAGCAGCAGCAGCAGTCTTTCATAGTAGTCTTTTGAGAAAACATTTTTTTTTCTCATTTCAAAAAAAAAAAAAAAAACTTAAAAAAATAATGGATTAGAAAATGTAGTAATGGAAGTAGGGGACGGGTTAGAATGCTATTGGAATAATTCAGGCAAGATATGAAGATAGTATGAATTTAGTGATAATGAAAAAAATGATACTTATTTGAGAGAGATTTATGGAATAACATTTACAGTACATAGTGACTGATAATCAGGGGCCTGGGCAAAGGTAAATACTCAGGTTTACAGCTTAACCTACAGAATGAGTAGAACAACATGAGAGAGAGAAAGAGTAAGAAGAATTTGTGGGGTAAATTTAATTGATTTGAGATAAGTCAAGTTTCAGGTTGGTATGTGATATCATCAACACCCTGTAAGGAGATTTTATAGATAGCTATATACCCATATTCATAAACTCATCAATGGGACTTTGGGGACAGAGACATAATTGTGAGTTACCAGCAAAAAACCAAGCATGTGGATGAGATTTCCCAAGAAAGGAGGGCAGGCAGAGAGAGAACAGAGGATAACGGCCTCTTGATGATTCCAGTGTCAAATAAGAGGAGGCCAGTGGCAAAGGGGATGGAGAAGGAGCTATTGCAGTGATTGGAGGACATCAGGAAAGGGAAGCCAAGGGCTGAAAAACCTTCAAGAAGGGGATTCTAGATCATTTTAGATGCTACAGTGAGCTTAAGTAAGATACTGACTGAAAATTATTCCTTGGGTTTAGCAGTAGTAAGGTCACTGATAACTGGGGAGGACACGTTCCTAGGAGTGTTGGGTGCAGGGGCAGAGTAGTTCACAGATCACAAATGGGAGATGAAGAAGAGGAACAACTCTTCAACAGTGTCCAACATTGGCCACCTCTTCCCAGAAGAAACATAGCCAGGAAGCACAGAAGAGGAGGAAAATGACATCACTGGAAAACATCATAGAATTAAGAGAGGATTAAAAAAAAATTAAGATTGTGTAAATATTGATACAAATGACCCAGTGTTTTACCTGCAGTATTGCATTTGTTATATTTTATCAAAATCTTAGTTTCAATTGTCCAAAAATGATGTGATGTGGTATCCAGGGCCCTACGAAGGAAATCTGTCTTGGCCAAAATAAGGAAATATGGAAAATTTTTGAAAATGTTGAATAATAGTTATCTGAAAATAATTGTAACCTATAGCTTCTCCTTTAGATTTCCCCAGGCAGTGGAGTACAACTCCTATTATGGTGATTCTTATTGTGTAGATGCCTTTGTAGGACAGTTGGTCAGCGACCTTAGAGTATATTCAGATGGAGTAAAAGCCAAACATAGCACAATATTTTTTTTGAAGTATAATTGCTTTACAATGTTCTGTTAGTTTCTGCTGTACAGTGAAGTGAATCAGCTGTATACACACATAGATCGCTTCCTCTTAGACTTCCCTTCCACTCCTTCCCCATCCCACCTCCTAGGTCATCACAGAACACTGAGTTAAGCTCCCTGTGTTATACGGCAGATTCCTTCCACTGGCTATCTCATTTACACATGGTACTCTATATATGTCAGTCCTAATCTCCGAAGTTGTCCCACTCTCCCCTTCTACCCCTGTATCCACATGTCCATTCCCTACATCTGAGTCTCATTTTAGCAGTTATATTGTCAAAATTTCCCCAACAACCCATTTGGAATGCTGTGTGTGAAAGTCCTAGATTACCACCCCCTTTTCATTCATTCAGTCCCGCCTCTCCCTCAAGCTCCAATTTGTTCTTTGCCTGCAGAGACATTCCATGCTTCTCAAGCCATATGTCTCTCTCCTCCCTTTGCATAGCATATATTTGTATCTCATTTGGCAGGCACTTAATCCTAGTCTTCTTTGTGGTAATTGGTATCACATTTGCAGCTTTTCAGGTATTTCTGTTTTTGTTTTTTTTTATGCCTCAACTAGACCAGAAACCCCCTTGGAGCCAGTCCTCTTTTCTTAATCCCTAACACAGTTCATGGCACAGTTTGTTTTTGAACAGGGTAGGGCAGGAGAGGACAGGAAGCCAAGAAATGATTGCATACGAAGGATTTCCACTCTATGTACAGCAATAAAATCTCCTTATGTTTTTAGGAAGCCAAAAAGGAACCAGAAACAATAGATGAGCACAGAAAAGAATGTGCTGCAGGAGGTAAGGAATGTTCTCTTCCAACCCCCCACATTAACTTTTATTCCCTGCTGGTAGGTTTTATGGGAGAGATCTTTCTCAGTAAAGATATGGCAAGCCAACTCTTTGTGAGCCCATGGAGTAGAGCCTACCAGGCTCCTCTATCCATGGGATTCTTCAGATAAAAATACTGGAGTGGGTTGCCATTTTCTTCTCCCGGGGTCTTCCTGACCCAGGGACTGAACCTGAGTTTCCTGCATTGCGGGCAGATTCTTTACCATCTGAGCCACCTGGGAAGCCCCCTATAACTCTGCATCTATAGATAAGACCAGCCAAATACAACTAATTTTGATTCAATTTGTATCATTTTCAGAATTCCATATTTACATTGCATTGCCTGTTAAGCCTAAAGGTCTGGTAATAACTAGTGCCCTATTGTGAACTAAAAGCTGTGCCAATGTTGGGACTTCCCTGATGATCAGTAGCCAGAACTCCACACTCCCAGTGCAGGGGGCCTGGGTTCAATTCCTGGTCAGGGAACTAGATCCCACATGGCCCAGCTAAGAGTTTACATGCCTCAACTAAACATACTGCATGCCTTAAGGAAGATCGAAGATCCTGTGTGCCACCACTAATACCCCATGTAGCCAAATAAATAAATATTTTTTAAAAATGCCAATGTTAGTAGTGAACTCTCAGCAGCTCTAATCTAAGATCATTTTTTATTGTCCCATCTAAAAGCAAATAAGCCAGTATTTAAAGAATGAGTGTTAATTTGCTTCTCTCCCCATCTTCCTGTTAGGATGGAACAGTGGATAGAGTTCTGCCTTTGGAAATCAAACACTATGCTCAGTCACTCTGTTACTTGCTGTGACTTTGGAAAGTTGTTAACCTGAGTCATAATTTCCTCATTTGCAAAGTGGAAACGATGAGTAAAACATGTGGTGGTGGTTTAGTTGGTAAGTCGTGTCCGACTCTTGTGACCCCATGGACTGTAGCCCACCAGGCTTCTCTGTCCATGGGATTCTCCAGGCAAGAATATTGGAGTAAGGTGCCATTTTCCTGGTAGCTTAGCTGGTAAAGAATCTGCCTGCAATGCAGGAGACCCCTGTTTGATTCCTGGGTCAGGAAGATCCTCTTTAGAAGAGATAGACTACCCACTCCAGTATTCTTAGGCTTCCCTGGTGACTCAGCTGGTAAAGAATCTCCCTGCAATGCGGCAGACCTGGGTTCAATCCCTTGGTTGAGAAGTTATTGAAAAGGGAATAACTACCCACTCCAGTATTCTGGCCTGGAGAATTCCATGGACAAGTATAGTCCATGGGGTCACAAAGAGTCAGACATGACTGAGTGACTTTCACTTTCAAAAATCAGTGTACCCTTTATGAATAGACTGTGCTAAGTACTAGGCAAAATTCTCTATGTGCATAGTTCCATTTAGTTCTCCCCAATGCCTGTTTGAAATAGGTAAGCTGTGATTGAGTTTTATAGCCTATAAACTGTAGGTAAGAAGAGAACCTACCACAGAAGGCTGGCTGTGAGGATTGAGTAAATGATGTAAAAAGCACTTAGAAAAGTGCCTGATGAAAGTTCTCATAAAAACTACTATAGAAAAATAATCCTTATTTTGTGGATGGTTTGATGACATTGTGATTACTTGTTCCAAGTAACTTAGTTATAAGTATCAAAGTGTTGACTGAAAAAAATAAAGCACAACCTAAACTTTGACACCACCCTTATGGCAGAAAGTGAAGAGGAACTAAAAAGCCTCTTGATGAAAGTGAAAGTGGAGAGTGAAAAAGTTGGCTTAAAGGTCAACATTCAGAAAATGAAGATCATGGCATTGGGTCCCATCACTTCGTGGGAAATAGATGGGGAAACAGTGGAAACAGTGTCAGACTTTATTTTTTGGGGCTCCAAAATTATTGCAGATGGTGATTGCGGCCATGAAATTAAAAGACGCTTACTCCCTGGAAGGAAAGTTATGACCAACCTAGATAGCATATTCAAAAGCAGAGACATTACTTTGCCAACAAAGGTCCGTCTGGTCAAGGCTAGGGTTTTTCCTGTGGTCATGTTTGGATGTGAGAGTTAGACTGTGAAGAAGGCTGAGCACCAAAGAATTGATGCTTTTGAACTGTGGTGTTGGAGAAGACTCTTGAGAGTCCCTTGGACTGCAAGGAGATCCAACCAGTCCATTCTGAAGGAGATCAGCCCTGGGATTTCTTTGGAAGGAATGATGCTAAAGCTGAAACTCCAGTACTTTGGCCACCTCATGTGAAGAGTTGACTCATTGGAAAAGACTCTGATGCTGGGAGGGATTGAGGGCAGGGGGAGAAGGGGATGACAGAGGATGAGATGGCTGGATGGCATCGCTGACTCGATGGACGTGAGTCTGGGTGAACTCCGGGAGTTGGTGATGGACAGGGAGGCCTGGCGTGCTGCAATTCATGGGGTCGCAAAGAATTAATTGGACATGACTGAGCTACTGAACTGAACTGAAACTTTGAGAATTACATTTTATCTGATAGATTTATTAAGGACTTAAGCCTAGGATATAGCTTCTCAGCTCTGAGAAACTGCTGAGAAGAGGTAAAGGAAGAGACAGGATATATAGGAGTTTTGCCAAAAAACAAAACAACAAAAAACCAGTAGGCCATCCAACATTGAAAGACTGCTGCTAATTGTAAAAAAACCAGACATCTCAAGCTAATGAATGGGAAGATACAAGGGTCAGGACTTATTATACTCATTCCTTTGATATGCACCTTAACTGTCTAGGGCCAATATCCTGCTTTTCTCCATCTTAAATCCCTGATGGCTTGATAGCAACAACATCTTTTGTTTACTGAAATGACAGGTGACATTCTTTGTCCACAAAAGCTAGGATTTAAACTAGGTTTTTCAACTCTAAATCTAACGCTCTTAATAACTAATATCGTGTTCTTTGCAAAATAGTGAAGAGTATCATTAATATGTGCAAAGAGTCTTGTTGTGGGACTGGCTTATAGTAAACCTGTGGGAAATGATTGGGATATCATATTTATGCTGGCCACCTAATGTGAAGAGCTGACTCATTGGAAAAGACCTGATGCTGGGAAAGATTGAAGGAAAGAGGAGAAGGGGACAACAGAGGATGAGATGGTTAGATAGCATCATTGACTCAGTGGACATGAGTTTGAGCAAACTCAAGGAGATAGTGAAGGATAGGGAAGCCTGGAGTGCTGCAGTCCATGGGGTTGCAACGAGTCAGACATGTGTTAGCCACTGAACAACAACAACAATCATGTTTATTCTTGCTGTTATTGTTACTAGTATTATACTATTAATATTATTACTACTACTAGAGTCATTACTCTTCTTGTTGTTGCTGCGTACCAGAGGAAGATATGCATTTAACCATGGAATCAAATTAAATAAACATTCAAATACAGGAAGAACAAACTGGGCTGTCCCATGACTCTGAGACATCTTCAGGTTTCAAAGACTATTCATGTGCTGAAATGTGAGCCAGTAATTTTAACATCATCATAATCCCCAAAGCATAACGTAGCACAACATTATCTTATATTAATATTTAAGCAGCTGTATTATTAGCTGAGGGACATCCCAGGTGGCTCAGTGGTAAAGGACCTGCCTGCCAATGCAGGAGACAAAGGATCAATCCCTGGGTTGGCAAGATCCCCTGGAGGAGGAAATATCTACCCACTCCAGTGTTATTGCCTGGAGAATGCCATGGACAGAGAAGCCTGGTGGGCTGCAGTCCATGGGATCACAAAGAGTCAGACATGACTGAGCATGCACGCATGCATTATTAGCTGGCAAGCTACTCAGACATATGTCAATGAAATGCCTTTGTTTATTGGAGCAAGGACATAACAACATTTGGTTGAATGTTCCCTTAGCTGTTAATCCTTTTTAACCAAATACTGTTCTACTGTCTTTAATAGGTGCTGCTCTTTCCTCTCTTCCTGTGAAGTCGGTTAACTTTAGACAAAGTGACAAGTAAGTTCTTCCTCTTACAGCATGCTCACATTTTTTGCCTTTCTGTTGAACTATGTTTGAATAAGTTCTTTCTTTTATTCTGTAGCACTTCTGCTAATGAGAAGGAGGTAGAGGTAAGTTTCAAGCAAATATTTTTTTCTTTAATAAAAAAAGTGTTTCAGAATCACTTGCCTACAGTCCCTGTATGCTTTTTCATAAGCTGTCCTACCTGTGTTGTCTTTTGGCTTGGCCATGACAAAGTACAGGTAGAGCTCATGCATGCCAGCATTATGTCACTGGGAGGAGAAGATATGCTTCAGTGTAATTTGGTATTAAGCTGACATATTTGACTACATCCAACGTTCTCCCCCTCACCTTCACATTATTTTGACAATAGGCCGAATTTCTCAGATTATCTTTGGGATTTAAATGTGACTGGTTCACCTTGGAGAAAAGAGTGAAGCTTGAAGAAAGATCCCGTGACTTGGCCGAAGAAAATTTGAAGAAAGAAATCACTAACTGTTTAAAACTGTTAGAGGTAAGAACCCTAACATTTGGGAACTATAGATTTGTTATATTATTAATTAAGTTCTCAAAACTTCATGAATTCATTTGTATAACTAAAACTATCACCAGATACCAAACCCTGTCTGACTCAAATGTGAATTAAATAGGAGGTAAGAAGTCACAATCAAGCTAAGACAAAAGGTTCACCAATAAAAGGATGTAAGCAGTAAAACAAACAAATGTGCTTTAAAACAGTTATGTGAATCTTCTGCCATCTCTCTAGATCTTCAAATAGATTTCAGGTAGAAGAATAAGCAGAAAACAATTTTAAGCTTCAGATAAGATTATCCAAAGGCCATTTCCATTGAATTAACTGAGAAAAGAGGATGGTGACTGATTTCAGTATTGTTAGATAATGGGCAGACCCTTCTGGAAGGTACACAGAAATGTAATAGCTACTATTCTTCTATTTTGTGAAGTCACCATAAATAACAGATGGGTTGGAAAATTAAAATGGCTAGTTTTTGAAAAAGAAAAGAAAAGAAACCATGTTCTGTTTTTATTGTGGTTTGAAAACCACATAATGTAAAATTTACCATAATAACAATTTTAAGTGTACATTAGTAGTGTTGAGTATATTCACATTGTTATGAAACAGAGCTTCAGAACTTTCTCATCTTGCTTATTGAAACTCTATGTCCATTGAACTACTCCCCCTTTCCCCTTCTCTCAGCCCCTGATCACCATTCTATTTTCCGTGTCTGTGAATCTGACTACTTTAGATAGCTCATGTGAGTGGAATCATACAGTATTTGTCTTTTTGTAACTGGCTTATTTTTCTTAACATAATGTCCTCATGCTCATGTTGTAGCATGTGGCAGGATTTCCTTCCTTTGAAGCTGAATAAAATATTCCATTGTATGCATAAACCACATTTTGTTCATCCATTTGTTTATTGATGGACATTTGTGTTGCTTCCACCTCTTGACTGTTGTGAATATTGAACAATTTTGCTATGAATCAGATCAGATCAGATCAGTTGCTCAGTCGTGTCCACTCTTTGCGACCCCATGAACTGCAGCACGCCAGGCCTCCCTGTCCATCACCAGCCCTCGGAGGTCACTCAGACTCACATTCATTGAGTCAGTGATGCCATCCAGCCATCTCATCCTCTGTCGTCCCCTTCTCCTCCTGCCCCCAATCCCTCCCAGCATCAGAGTCTTCTCCAATGAGTCAACTCTTCGCATGAGGTGGCCAAAATACTGGAGTTTCAGCTTTAGCATCATTCCTTCCAAAGAAATCCCAGGGCTGATCTCCTTCAGAATGGACCGGTTGGATCTCCTTGCTATGAATATTGGTGTGCAAATATCTCTTCAAGACCCTGCTTTCAATTCCTTTTAGAAATATGCCCAGATGTTGGATTTCTGGATCATATAGAGTTCTATTTCTTAAGTTTTTGAGGAGCCAACGTACTGTTTTGCACAGCAGTTACACCATTTTACAGTCCTACTAACAATGTACCAAGGTTCCAATTTCTCTATATCTTGGCCAACATGTTATTTTCTAATTTCTGATACTAGCTATTCTAATAGGTGCAAGGTGATATCTCATTGTGGTTTTGACTTGCATTTCTGATGATTAGTATTTGAAACATCTTTCATATGCTTACTGGCCATTTGTGTATCATCTTTGGAGCATGTCTATTCAAGTCCTTTGCCAAAATTAAAGTAATAGATATGATTTGCAAGTATTTTCTCCCATTTTGTGGGTTGCCTCTTCATTCTGTTGATTATGTCTTTTGATGCACAAAAGTTTGTAAGTTTGATGTAGTGCTCTTTGTCTACTTTTGCTTTTGTTGTCTATGCTTTTGGTATCATATTCAAGAAATCATTGCCAACTCCATTGTCAGGAAGCTTTTCTGCTATGGTTTTCTTCTAGAGTTATCTTCTGGCGTTATAAAGTTTGGGGTCTTCAATCCATTTTGGGTTGATTTTTGTATATAGTGTAAAATAAGAGTCCAACTTTACTGTTTTGCAGTTTTCTAGCATCATTTATTAAAGAGACTATTCTTTCTCCATTTTGTAGTCTTGGCATCCTTGTTAAAGATCATTTGACCATATGACCATTTGACCATGTACTTTTGCCTGGAAAATCCCAAGGATGGAGGAGCCTGGTGGGCTGCAGTCCATGGGGTCGCTAAGAGTCGGACACGACTGAGTGACTTCACTTTCACTTTCATGCATTGGAGAAGGAAATGGCAACCCACTCCAGTGTTCTTGCCTGGAGAATCCCAGGGACAGGGAAGCCTGGTGGGCTACCATCTCTGGGGTCGCACAGAATCAAACATGACTGAAGCGACTTAGCAGCAGCAGCAGGTTTATTTCAGGGCTTCCTATTCTGTTCTATTGGTCTGTCTTTATGCCAATACCATACTGTTTCAGTTACTGTAACTTTGTAATGTGCTTTGAAACCAAGACATGGGGTACCTTTAGCTTTGTACTTTTGTTTTCAAAATTGTTTTGCTCTTCAGAGTCCTTTGTGATGCCATATGAATTGCAGAATGAATTTTTCTGTTTCTGCAAAAAAAAAAAAAATTCACTGGAATTTTGATAGAGATTATATTGATTTGTTAATTGATTTGACTAGTATGGACAGTGAGACAAATGGCTTTCCATCAGGAAAGCCTTAGGAAAGCCATCATCTTAGATCAATGGCACAGGTTTGAGATAAATATTCATGAGGTAATAAAGGCCTACCTACCTAAGCAGCCTAGGCTCACCTTGTTATCAATGGAAGAGCAAATATAGTTGTCAGAGTCTAATAGAATTTGAGTATTTTCCTACTTTTCTTAAAAGTTCAAACTATGTTATTCACATAGTGTGTTCATTTATAGGAATAATTTCTTTACCACTGCCAATTAATTATATCCCATCCCATTAATTGTAGAAAAAGATATAAACACACATGAAGGAGTGGCAAATTTGGGAAATTAAAATGGAAGAGATCAAAATTGTAGAACAGATTTTATGAACACCTCCATAGGTCTACTTGATAGCCAACAAAGATCGTAATAGTTCAGTAGCATTCATTATTTGTCTTCACTGCTGCTTCTCACCTTCCACAGAGGTAATAGAGTCATCTGCATTTACAACATAGTCAGCATTAGAATCACTTGCTGAATACTTGGGTTTGATAATTTCTCATCCTTTACTTTCTGTGCAGTCTTTAACATCTCTTTGTGAAGATGACAGCCAGGCCCAGGAAATCATTAAGAAGCTGGAGAAGAGTATAACGTTCCTCAGCCAGTGCACAACACGAGTGGCCAGTAGGGCTGAGATGTTGGGAGCCATTAATCAGGTAATTTGTCTCCATTTCTCTAGTTACAATGAAATTACTGAAAGGATTTATTATCTGTAACATTATGGATTGTATTTCTAGGAAAGTACTCTATTTGATCATTTCAGAATATTTTTGGTATTTTGTGCTTTTAAACAATGCAGCAATAAAGATCCTTGTTTATGGATCTTCTCATACTTATTCAGAGAGAAGTAGATTTTTTTTTTTCAAAATTTCTTTGTGGGAAACTCTGGGGAAGATTTTAAGTTTTTGAATCTATACCTAAACAGATGTGTTATATTCATATCTCTAAATAATATGTCTATACTATCACTTAGTGATTTATTTACAGTTTTAGATATTTATTTGTTTCCTACTATGAAGATGAATTTTAGTTCTTTTATCAATCTCTCCTTCCTCACACCTAAAGTGTCTTTCACTTTATTGCTGATCTCTCTTCTTTCCTGACCAAGTTTAAATTCCATGGTCAAACACTATATTCACTCTCTTGCATGAACTCTCAACACTTGTACCTCTCTCATGAACTCTCAACACTCTTACCTCTCTCGTTTTATTCATTCAGAAAATCTACAATCTTGTTTAATACACTTCTTTACCTGATCATGCCTGCATAGCTGGAAAACCTCACACCCTTATGCTGACTGAGTTCTCTTGAAATTCATCACAAATCTTAGGTGGTCCTTGGGGCTTCCCATCATTCACCCTGCTTCTCTTCTATATATCAATTTCATACTTTCCCTTTCTCCTGAAATCCCCATCCTGTCCTCTCCTATCTTCTCTGTCAAATGATGACTTTGCTTCCTAATTCAATAGTAAATTTGAGGCAGTCAGAAGGAATCTACCAAAAGCTTTGAACCTACAAGCCTCTAAACACTCAACATTGCCTTCCTTCCTAGTACCAAAGATGAGTTTTCTCCTATCCAAGGCTAACCATCCCACTCTGTGCAAGAACCCATTCCTTTCAGTTTGCTTAGAATCTGGGCCACAATTCTCCTTGCAGTCTTTCGTCTCCAGTTTTTCCCCACTCCATTGAATCATTCTCATCAGCACACAAATACTTATATACTTTGTTTTTAAGACAGGAAAAATAACACAAAGCAAACACAAAAAATCTTTCACTCTTTCTCCTTTGGTTACCAACTTGTTTCTCTGTTCCCATTTTTAGCAAATTTCCTCAATAGAACTGAACTCACAGTTTCCAATTTCTCTCCTCCCATCATCTCTGAAATTTACTCTAGTCAGCCTTAATCTACTCTTTTTTCTTAACCTGTCTGCTATATTCAACATGGCTAAGCTCTTCCTCCTCCTGGAAACACTCTTGACATTTGGCTTCCAAGTACCACAATCCCCTGGTTTTTTCCTCTACATCATGAATCATCATGGACCTTTCCAGGCTCCTTTATGGGTCCCACCCTTTCTCCCAACTTATTAATCTTGATGGACCCCACGGCTTTACCTTTACACGTCTGATCCCCATCATCATTCAATCCTGGTACTATCCCATCTAGTCAGCTGATGACTCCCCAACTCACACACTTATCCTAAACATCTGCCATGAGTTTTAGACTAGAATCTGCTACTGTTGACATAGCACTTCCACTTGGAAGTATGATAGACAACTTAAACTTAACATGTCCAAAAAGAAACTGCTGATGGAAGGAAAGAAAATATTTGAAGATCATATATCTTATAAGGGTCTAGTTTCTAGAATATGGGCTTCTCTGATAGCTCAATTGGTAAAGAATCTGCCTACAAAGCAGAAGACCCTGGTTCAATTCCTGGGTTGGGAAAATCTTCTGGAGAAGGGATAGGCTACCCACTCCAGTATTCTTGGGCCTCTCTTTGGCTCAGCTGGTAAAGAATCTGCCTGCAATGTGGGAGACCTGGGTTTGATCCCCGGGTTGGGAAGATACCCTGGAGAAGGGAAAGGCTATCCACTCCAGTATTCTGGCCTGGAAAATTCCATGAACAGATGAGCCTGGTAGGCTACAGTCCATGGGGTCGCAAAGAGTTGTACATGACTGAGACTGAGCATACATGCACATACATCCAGAATGTCAAGAATGCTTGCAACTTAACAACAGAAAGATAAGCAATCCAGTTAAAAATGCAAATAAGACTTGAATATACATTTCCCTAAAGAAATTATACAAATGGCCTATAAGCACATGAAAAGATGCTTAATTGTTAACGAATTGAAAATCAAAGCCATAATGATACACCACTTCATACCCACTGCTGCTGCTGCTAAGTCGCTTCAGTCGTGTCCAGCTCTGTGCAACCCCAGAGACGGCAGCCCACCAGGCTCCCCCATCCCTGGGATTCTCCAGGCAAGAACACTGGAGCAGCTTGCCATTTCCCTCTCCAATGCATGAAACTGAAAAGTGAAAGTGAGGTCGCTCAGTCATGTCCGACTCTTCGCAACCCCATGGACTGCAGCCTACCAGGCTCCTCCATCCACTGGATTTTCCAGGCAAGAGTACTGGAATGGGTTGCAAGGATAAAGAAAGGAAGAAAGAAGGAAAATAACTAGTGTTAACAAGGATGTGGAGAAATTACAATATTTTTTTTATTGCAGGAAAATTGCTTTACAATGTTGTGTTGGTTTCTGCAGTATTATTGTTGCATTATTAATATAATATTTAGCGACTGAGCAACTTCACTTTCACATTTCGCTTTCATGTATTGGAGAAGGAAATGGCAACCCACTCCAGTGTTCTTGCTTGGAGAATCCCAGGGACGGGGGAGCCTGGTGGGCTGCCATCTATAGGGTTGTACAGAGTCGGACATGACTGAAGCAACTTAGCAGCAGGAGCAGCCACTAAAAGGAATGAAGTGTTGATACATGCTACAATGTAGCTGAATCTGGAAAATTTTATGCTATGGATACTAGACACAAAGGTCATATGTTGTGTGATTGTGTTTATATATAGTATCTAGAGTGGATAAATCTTTAGGGAAAGGTAGAAGATTGGTGTTTGCTAGCTTCTAGGGGAAGGAGGTGAGTAGGAAGTAACTGCTTCCTAAGTATGGGGTTTTATTTTGAGATGATGAAAATGTTTGGGGACTAGATAGAAGTTTGTATAACATTGTGAATGTACTAAATGTCACTAAATTGTTCACTTTAAAATATTGAATTTTATATTGTGAACTATCAGATCAGATCAGTCGCTCAGTCGTGTCCGACTTTGTGACCCCATGAATCGCAGCACGCCAGGCTGTGAACTATACACTAGTATAAAAAAAGAAAAAAATACAATAAATACGTATTTTGTCAGGTTCCAGTTCAAATAAAACTGTAAATAGATGTTTTTGAGACAGTTAGGGAAATTTGAATATGAATTAGATAATATTAAGGTGTTTCTGTTTATGTTGTTAGAAGTGATCATGGTATTATTATTTAAGGAAATATACTCCCAATTTTCAGATATTTATTAAAATGTTTAAGAGTTAAATAATATGATGTCTGTCACCTGTACTTTAAAAAATAGCATTCAAACTTTGAGATGAAACTTAAACGCCAAAATGTTGACAGTTCTTGAAACTGATTGATGGATATATGTGGATCTATTGTGTACTTTTTGTGTTTGTGGAAATTATAATAATATAAACAATTTTAATTTTTTAAAGTAGATAAATAATATTAGATCTATATCATCTGTAAATATTATTATGCCCATGTAAGTTCTATTCATAGCATATACAAGTAGTCTTTTACAATGACTTTTCCTTCTTTGCACAATGTTTATGTTCTTTTTGGAGTTAATAATTTTACTTTACCATGATTGTTATGCTTAATTTTCTATTTCAGTTCAGTTCGTTTCAGTCACTCAGTCATGTCTGACTCTTGCGACCCCATGAATCGCAGCACACCAGGCCTCCCTGCCCATCACCAACTCCCGGAGGTCACTCAGACTCACATCCATCGAGTCAGTGATGCCATCCAGCCATCTCATCCTCTGTCGTCCCCTTCTCCTCCTGCCCTCAATCCCTCCTAGCATCAGAGTCTTTTCCAATGAGTCAACTCTTCACATGAGGTGGCCAAAGTACTGGAGTTTCAGCTTTAGCATCATTCCTTCCAAAGAAATCCCAGGGCTGATCTCCTTCAGAATGGACTGGTTGGATCTCCTTGCAGTCCAAGGGACTCTCAAGAGTCTTCTCCAACACCACAGTTCAAAAGCATCAATTCTTTGGCGCTCAGCCTTCTTCACAGTCCAGCTCTCACATCCATACATGACCACATGAAAAACCATAGCCTTGACTAGACGGACCTTTGTTGGCAAAGTAACGTCTCTGCTTTTGAGTATGCTATCTAGGTTGGTCATAACTTTCTTTCCAAGGAATAAGCATCTTTTAATTTCATGGTTGCAATCACCATCTCAGTGATTTTGTAACACCCAAAAAAATAAAGTCTGACACTGTTTCCACTGTTTCCCCATCTATTTCCCATGCAGTGATGGGACCAGATGGCATGATCTTCATTTTCTGAATGTTGAGTTTCAAGCCAACTTTTTCATTTACTTATCTCTAATTTATTCTTAACCTCTCCATGGAGTCTAGATTTCACAATAGATACACATTCATCAGATATTCTGTCAATTTTTTCTTTGTGTTGTTGCTTCCAGGGACTTTTGACTTGTCAGTCTCAACTGGCGGGTGTGTGTGTGTGTGTGGGTGTGTGTGGGTGTGCTCAGTTGTGTCCGACTCTTTGTGACCCTATGGACTGTAGCCCACCATGCTCCTCTGTCCATGGAATTTTTCCTGGCGAGAATATTGAAGTGGGTTGCCATTTCCTACTCCAGGGAGTCTTCCTGATCCCAGGGATAAAACCTGCATCTCTTGCATCTCCTGCATTGGCAGGCAGATTTTTACTACTATGCCATGTGGGAAGCAAATTCTTAAATGAAGACTTCTTTCACTTCTCTCTTGAGTTAAACTCCATTTCCTGAATCCTATGCCTCCTTCTTTACTGGTTTATTTATTTTTCTTTATTTTGATGGAACATCTCACCCAGTAACTTTCTAAGAAAAAGAACGCCTGGGAGGTAAACTTTTTGAGATGTTATATAACTGAAAATTCAAGTCTTTATTCTTATGAATCTTTACACTAGCTGGGTAAAAGATTTTAGGTTAGAAATCATTTCCTTTAGAATTTTTCTTGCACTGCCTCATTTTCTTCTTAGCTTCTGGTGTTGGTATCAAATTTTGATGCCATTCTGACTCTTGAGCTTTTGTTTATATTTTTACTTTCTAGAAGCTTTTAGAATATTCTCTTCCCCCTACCATCCTTCCCTGGCATGGGTTTGTTTTCAGCCACTATTTAAGGTCCTGAGTGGACATAAATTGACAAGTTATTCCTTGGGTTCAGAAGATTTCTTGAACTATTTCCTTTTCTATGCCTTGTGGACTATTTCTGCATTTTCTATACTTGCATTCCTGCTTTTTGGCTGTTGGATCTCCTGAACTGTCCTTTCTCTTCTCTTTTCTACCTTTTAGTCTTTTTGCTCTAGTTACAGAGAAGTTTCCTCAACTTTATCTTGAGACTCTTCTCTTATGTATTTTTGTTATATTTCTAACTTCCAGATTTTTAAAATTCTCAGATCCTAACTTTTTTATATCTTGTTCCTATTTCACAAATGTAATGCTGTTCTTCTCTGAAGATATTGATAGCTTCCTTAAGTTTTCATTTTTCTGTAGTTTATTTCTTTCAGCTTGTTTTTTCCCCCTGTATTTTTATTTTCTTTTCTCAGGTTAGAGGCTTGACTCTGACTAGTGATGACCCATTAACTAGTCCCATTAACTGATTGGGAACTCGGGATGTGTTAGGTGGGAAGCTTTTTCCTGGTTCTGAGTTTCACACAGGCTAGGAGGTTTCACCAGCCTCCTCTTATACCAATAGTTTTAAGACTTTCATCCTGCAGTGTTAAGATTCCTCAAAGAAAATTCCAACTGCCTATCTTGAGAGTATAATCCTGGCTACCAGTGTTTGGTAGTTAGAAGAAGAATAAGGCTTTGTATCTTAATATTCAACCTGTATCAGCAACAGCCACAGGAGTGGAAAAGGTCAGTTTTCGTTTCAATCCCAAAGAAGGGCGATGCCAAAGAATGTTCAAACTATTGTACAATTGTGCTCCTTTCACATGATAATAAGATTATGCTCAAAATCCTTCAAATTCGGTTTCAGCAGTATGTGAAGGAGAACTTCCAGTTGTACAAGCTGGGTTAGAAAAGGCAGAGGAACCAGAGATCAAATTGCTGACATTCATTGGATCATGCAGAAAGTAAGGGAATTTGATAAAGGCATCTACTTCTGCTTCACTGACTATGCTAAAGCCTTTGACTGTGTGGATCACAAAAAACTGTGGAAAATTCTTAAAGACATGAGAGTACCAGATCACCTTATCTGTCTCCTGAGAAACCTGTATGTAGGTCAAGAAGTGGCAGTTAGAACTGGGCATGGAACAACTGACTTGTTCAAAATTAGGAAAGGTGTATGACAAGGCTATTGTCACCATGCTTATTTAACTTATATGCAGAGTACATCAAGTGAAGTTGCTGGGCTGGATGAGTCACAAGCTGGTATCAAGATTGCCAGGAGAAATATCAACAACCTCAGATATGCAGATGATACCACTCTAATGGCAGAAAGTGAAGAGGAACTAAAGAGCTTCTTGATGAGGGTGAAAGAGGAGAGTGAAAAGGCTTACTTGAAACTCAACCTGAAAAAAACTAAAATTATGGCATCTGGTCCCATCACTTCATAGCAAATAGATGGGGAAAAAGTGGAAGCAGAGATAGAATTTATTTTCCTGGGCTTCAAAATCACTACGGACAGTGACTGTAGCCATGAAATTAAGACACTTGCTCATTGGAAGGAAAGCTATGACAAACTCAGATAGTATATAAAAAAGCAGACATCCCTTTGGTGACCAAGGTCCGTATAGTCAAAGCTATGGTTTTTCCAGTAGTCACATGTGGATGTGAGTTGGACCATAAATAAGGTTGAGTGCCAAAGAATTGCTGCTTTCAAACTGTGGTGGTGAAGAAGATTCTTGAGAGTCCCTTGGACAGCAAGGAGATCAAACCAGTCAATCCTAAAGGAAATCAACCCTGAATATTCATTGGAAGGACTGATGCTGAAGCTCCAATACTTTGGCCACCTGATGCAAAGCTAACTCATTGGAAAAGACCTGGATGATGGCAAAGATTGAGGGCAGGAGGAGAAGGAGGTGACAGAGGATGAGATGGTTAGATAGCATCACCAACTCAGTGGACATGAATTTGAGCAAACTCTGGGAGATGGTAGAGGACAGAGGAACCTGGCATGCTGCAGTCCATGGCGTCACAAAGAGTCAGACGTGACTTAGGGACTGACCAACAACAGACTTTTGCTTAAATCTATTTTTTTCTGTAGGATCCATTCACCATCAACTGTTACTGCTCAATCCACAGACCAACTCTCTGTTCAAATCTCTCCAGATATCCACCATTAATCTTTCCCCAAAATGGTAGAGGGGCTCAGCTGACCTGAGTAACAGAGGGGATCTGTGGATCTAATTGCTTTTAATACAGACTTCCAACTCTTGTGTGTTTTACCTCCAAGCTTAATTCCAGACATACCATTAATTCTTGGGCATTTGTGGATTTCTGTGATTCAACCCAGGTTTCTTCCCGACTTTTCTTACTTTTTATTTTTTAGGGTTTGGCTTTTCAGGTCTCTGTCATTTACCACTAGTCTGTCTACTTGGCAAGTGTTCAGAAATTGGTTGCTGTTATATCCTCTTCCATTCTGATTACCCTTGTATGCCTACCTCCTAAGTAGCTCAGTCATGTCCAACTCTTTGCGACCCTATGAACTCTGGCTCACCAGGTTCCTCTGTCCAAGGGATTCTCCAGGCAAGATTACTGGAGTGGGTTGTTGTGCCCTCCTCCAGGGCACCTTCCTGACCCAGGGTCTCTTTATGTCTCCTGCATTGGCAGGCAGGTTCTTTACCACTAGCAACACCTGAGATGCCCTTACCCTTTTATATTCATGCCTTTAAAACACAACAACAAAAAAACTTTTATCATCACTTTAGTGGGACTTATGTCTGGGATGAAGACAAGAGCATGTATCTTTTAACTGGGTATTAAGGATAGTATTTTCGATGTAAATTTGTTCTTTTTTTCCTGCTAGGAAAGTCGGGTTAGTAAAGCAGTTGAAGTGATGATTCAGCATGTAGAAAATCTGAAGAGGATGTATGCCAAAGAGCATGCTGAATTAGAAGAACTGAAACAGGTTCTTTTGCAAAATGAAAGGTCTTTTAACCCTCTTGAAGATGAAGGTAATAAAAGTTTAAGATAATAGTATCAGTTACATTTTTCTAACATTCTCTTCTTTCATTCTCTCTTACTAATTCTTATTATACACTGTCTTTAGTACAACACCTTTATGTTAAGGTTGTTTTAGAAGAATATAAAAAGGATACAATATATAAAATACTATAAGAAGTAACTCTTTCCTGTTATTTATATATCCCAAAGTAAGATGTCAGCACACAAATTAGTAGGAGACAAGTATTTTATGGTAGACACCAAAAATTCATTAAATTGTTGATATGAGAGAGTATATATTTAATCCAACTCATTGGGTTGACCCCCGTGTTGTCCTACTTAGGAACTGGCTCTTTCGCCATACATAAAACAAGGCCCCATAGTATAAATGAACCGCTTTCATCAACAGTGGTTTTGTATCCCTCGAAGAAGGAATGACCATGGCAGAATAAGCTGATGAGTGTCTTGGAAAATAGTGAGACTACTGAGACCATGGAAAGTATCTCAACAGAAGGCCTATAAATACCTTGTAATAATTTTATTTTAAATAGATAATATAAATGTTCATAAGCAGAATATTCATTTTAATGATATATTTTCTCTTTTGTAAAAGTAATAATGTTTGGTGATCTTCTGATCTGTCATTTTGGGCTCATTTATTCAGCATACATTCATTTTGTGCCCCATCCGTCCCAGACAGGCATCATGGACAGTGGCAGTGACACAGAGGATTGTATTTCATTGATTCAGATATTGCTTTAAATCACCAAATAAATGACAGCGAGATATTTGCATTGTTCAGTAGTCACTAGAGTCTTAAATAGTTTCCGACTATTACTTTTCTTTATAAAGAATTAAGACCATTATGTTAAATTGCATATGTTAATTCAAAAAATATGCAAATGTGTTTTCCCTTTCAGATGACTGCCAAACTAAAAAACGTTCATCTTCTGTAAACTCTAAGGTAATTACCAATTCACTGAACAAATGTCTATCAAATGTTACAGATGAGATGATTTAAAAATATTTTTTGAAGTAACATGGCTTTAAATGTAAATCATAAAGCAACAATGACTTTAAGTCATATATGTTATACACATGTGTGTGTTTATGTTTATATATATATGCTGTTATACTTCTTGCAATATTTGTATGTAACAAGGCTTCCCAGGTGGTGCACTTGGTAATGAACCCACCTGCCAGTGCAGGAGACTCAAGAGACACCAGTTCCATCCCTGGAGTAAGAAAATGGCAACCCACTCCAGTATTCTTGCCTAGAAAATTCCATGGACAGACGAGCCTGGTGGGCCACAGTCCATAAGGTCACAAAGAGTCGGACACGACTGAGCATGCACACGCACTAAGTTTGCCTGCAGTGAGAAGAAAGTCAGTGTAACAACAGTTTCTCTTTCATGTGAAACCAGAATCGGGAATAAGCAGTCTAAAAGTGGCAGAGCAGCTTCAGAAAGTCTCTAGGGCCCAGTTTCCTTCCCTCTTACTAAATCATCACCCTCAGAGCTTTGCTTCCACCTCATGGTCTAAGCTAGCTTTGTCAGTTCTGAGTACCAAGTCCTGGTGATTACTTAATATACTGCACCATATTCCAAGAAAAAAGAATAAGAGAAACCGGTGTTCTCTCTCTCTCTCTGAAGACACTCCCTAGAAGTCCCAGATAACATTTCCCTTTTCATTTTTGCTTGGAAACAAGATGAAAACAGAGCTTTTATTCTGGAGGCTGTATGTGTAACTGAAAATCAAGAGGTCTGTTACTAAAAAAAGGAGGAGGGGGGTTGGAAAATGGGATATTGAAAGTCAACCAGCAGTTTTTGTCAGTTTAAAAATCAGGATTTCACAGAATTTTTGAGCGAGTGAGTTTAAAAATCATTCCATCTAAATTGATCTTTTGCACAGATGAACAAAATCACTTTCACAGAAATTATATGTTTAGTTATGATCCTATAGTGATAGACCCATGATTAGAACCCAGATTCCTGGACCACAATTTGATTTGCTTGATGTTCAGCTAACCTATAAAATTAAATTAGGGATGATGGTTTAAGAAAAGAATTCACATAAAAATTCTCATTTATTTTCCTACATTTACCATATTTTTATTTCCTGTAGTCCCACTTATTTCAACTTTAAGAGTCACAAAATATGACATAACATTTTCCTGTGTAAATCTCAAGGCAAAGGTATAAAAAACATCCATTCATTAAAATGTCATACTTATCCTTATATGTGTTAAATGGGAAAAAATGAAACCATGAAAAAAGAAAGTTCTTAAATAGATGCATATTTATCTCTTCTTGATTTGAGGAAATTTTTCCAGGCATAAAAGAAATGGCAGCAAAAGTGAGGAAAAGATGAAAAGATTTGGCTGCATTAACAATAAAAAAGTTTTTTGCCAAGAAGTATCTTTTGCAAAATTAATATGGGCAAAAATCATAAACAGGTGGTACTCAGGTCAGATACATAGTTATTCAACATAGAAAAACGGTGTTCAGTGTTACTATAAACCTAAACAGAAAACCTTGTATTCCTTACTTGACTGGCAAAAATTATCCAGTGCTGGAGAAGGTGGAATATAAATTGGCAGAATATTTCTGGAAGGAAATTTGGCCATAACAAAAACTTTGAAAATATGTCTCCTGTTTAACTCAGCAATGGTCAAGTACATGGATGTGCACATAGCACATACAAGAATATCCATCAGTGTTTCATACAAGGATAAAATATTGAGAATTTTCTTAATGTACATTTCCTCCCTTTGGGTAGCCATCTTCTCTTCGAAGAGTGACCATTGCCTCTTTGCCCAGAAATATTGGAAATGCAGGAATGGTAAGAAAATTCCTAAGTGTTCTTAGTCAGAAGCAAATTAATTTTCATATCACAAAAGTTTAAACTTCACTAAATTTGTATTTTATTATTTCCTTAATGTCTGAACTTTAAAGTTGGCTGGGATGGAAAATAATGACCGATTTAGTAGGAGGTCAAGCAGTTGGTAAGTATAATTTTATGATGTCTCTTTGGGAACCTTATTATTTTATAATTTGGCAAAGTAAATGTTTGAAATAAGCAATATAGTAACATTTGTAGTATGTGGAGTATATGCAGAATAGTTATATAAATTGGCATATGATTGTGAAATTGTTTTCTTATGAGATAAGCATTACATGAATATGCTAAAGAAAAAATAAGAACATATTGCTTCTGTATTGATTTAAGTAGTAGAAAATAAATTGGTAATGGCTACACAAGTATTTGATTTGATATGTGGCTATAATCATCTTTATTTAGGCGTATTTTGGGGTCAAAGCAGAGTGAACACCGTCCCTCATTACATCGATTTATTAGCACCTATTCCTGGGCAGATGCTGAAGAAGAAAAGTGTGAACTAAAGTAGGTGAAGCTTGATGTGTTTATTAACCTGACGTGACTGGGGAATAAATAGTGGGCATCACTTTTATTCTGTGGAGTTCACTGCTGCAGCATCAAAAAGACCATTCATTGTATAAGACTTTTATGAAAATAAAGCACTATGTAAATGTTACTTATGAGTACATTCACTCAGTACTGCAAGGTGTGAGGTCTTAAGTTAGAAAAGAACCTGAAATTTGCCAGAGTTGTGAAGATAATCTTTTTCCTGTATAGGTATATTGTCATCAGGGGGAAAGGTTCATAAGAGAGCCATAGAAATAAAATGTTCATCAACTTAGATGAATTATATACAACATGTGTGTATGTGTACATATAGACATATATGTATATGTTTATATTTATATGCATCCTATAGGTACATATGTAATATATGTACATTACATATACATCTGTCTTCTCTTTAGGTAAATGAAGAGTAGGAAAAACAAAACTCTATATTGCTATCTCTATATTTAGCAAGTGAAACAAATAAAACATACTTCTATAGTGAAAGGTAGAAGGCAAGAGGGAGGGACATGAAGAAATGCTGCCTCTGAAATCCTTGGTGACATTTGGTCTCATTTTCCTCATCTGTAGAGATCTTAATGAAATGATTTTATGTTGATTGTATACACGTTCCTTGCATGCCTATTATGTTAGGCACACTACGCTCAAGCTTAAGGGATATGAAGATGAAAAAGACATCATTCCTACCCTCAAAGCCTTTTTCTCCCTTAAATAATTGTGGAAGCGTAATTGCATGGACTTAACTCCATTTTCTTAAAGATTTAGAGTTAACATAATGGATATTTTCTGATCTGGGTTTTAAAAAATTCAAGAGTTTCCTTGAAAAAAATTATCTATTTAAAAATTTTTGTTTGTACGGCATGATTTCTACTGAGAAGTTTTTGCACACAAAAGACTGAAACCTTGAGAATCCTATAGGAATTCTGGGTTGGGGGTCTTGTGTTCTTTAAAAACCAAATTAAAATCTACCACAGGCATTCCCTATAAATGTCTGACTGAAAAAGAAAAACTTTGACATGCAGTGCATTTTGGCCACTGTGGGGGATTATGAACTTGGGATTTCAAAATTCAAATCTAACTAGGGACTCATGAGTGGTCATGAAACATGGAACATGAACAATGAAATAGTTAAGTTTTTTTCAGGCAAAGGATTCCTCTTTAAATAATATGATCTCAATACAGTCAACCCAATTGCAACTTCCCAGTTCATTGAATACTATTGATTTTAAGTAGTTTTATACCAAACCTATCTTTATAAACACTTTTTAAATTATGAAGGTTTTTTTAAAGAAGAAAGAAATGACACTTTAATGTTATTCCAACTTAGTGTTGCTCAAAAAACCAACAGAGAAAAGATTAATTTTAATTATTACCTTCCCCCTTTTAATTATCTATATTCTATTTAATATAGAATGTTAAAAAATGTGGTAAAAGAATACTTACTGAGAAAAATTTTACTGTATGTTGAATGAAAAATTCACAGAAGAATAAATAATGCCATCTACATTTGTTTTTTAAGGTGTAGTTACTTATACATACACATACACACACATGCATGCATGCACGTGCAGAGATGGAAAATCACAGAATAACACGGGTTAATTGTAAGTGATGAGAACTGACTATTTCACATGTTCTTTGTAAATCTCCCCTTTTTATTTCTTCTTTGGCTAGCACCCGAACTTTCTACAACAAACATTTGTTATTTTTCTAAATACAAAGTTACTTTAAAAAAATTAAATTCCTATAAATGATTAAACATATAAAGTTGGTGATTTGACTTTTAGAATTAGGTATTTATCAAATTTTTCTAAAGCAAGATAAATATCTGTAAGCTTCCTTACAAAATACAGTTAAAACTTAGCAATATTTTATAAATAACTATAGAACATTATCCATACTTTAATACTTAGAAACAATACTTATTTACAGAACTAAAGATGACTTAGAACCACCAGAAGAAGAAACAGTAGAAAAGACAAGAAAGCCAAGTCTTTCTGAAAAGAAAACTAATCCATCAAAATGGAATGTCTCTTCAATGTAAGTTATTTGCTTGCTAAATGATATCATTTTGGTAGAATGGGGAAAGGTAAGGCAGGGTTAGAAGTTTTAATCCTTTTTATTATTTTTGCCTTTTAGAAATGTATTTTTGGTTGCACTGGGTCTTCACTGCTGTGTGCAGGCTTTCTCTAGTTGTGGCGGTGGGGGCCACTGCCCGGGCTTCTCCTTGCAGTGCTTCTCTTGTGGAGCACTGCCTCTAGGTACACAGGCTTCTGCAGTTGAGGCTCGTGGGCTCTAGAGCGCAGGCTCAGTCGTTGTGGTGCTTAGCTGCTCCATGGCATGTGGGATTTTCCTGGACCAGGAATCGAACCCGTGTCCCCTGCGTTGGCAGGTGGATTCTTTACCACACCAGGGAAGTTTAGCAGCATTAATCTTAATCAAATGACTTTACTAAAAGATCTTTGAAAGTGTTAAATTTAAGATGAATAATAAACTCCATATGGTCTATAAGAATTATTCTTGAACCTGTGAGCTACAGGAGGCAAGGGAGTTCACAGTGTAAAGAACTTGGCCTTGGGACCAGATGACCGAATTAGCTCCCTAACTAGCTGTGTGACCTGGGCAAGTTCATCCGTTTCTGACCATCAACTTCTTCATCTATAAAGTAGGAATGATACTAGTACTTATGTCATTGTTTCGCTATCATGATTAAATGAATTAGCACATGTAAAATGCTTAGCACAGTACCTAACACATAGCTAACTATTTTCAAAGACTTATATGATGCTGTAATAAGCTTTTTTGGTGGATGTTTCTTGAAAGGAAGAGTTCACATTTTAGTACACCAAAAGTCCAGGGTATAATGAGGAATAAGTGACATGCTTATTAAGTACATATACATAAATCGTGCTCAACCCAATAAATAACGTTGTTTCTACCACAGGAATATAAATTGCCTTACCTGACTTATAGAATGAAATTAGCACTCAAATGTACTTGTTAGGAGTTAAATAATGCCTAAATCACAAAATTTTGAGATTTTTATCTTAGCACCTCATTTCTTCAATTCTAAAAAATTATAAGGGAGAGCAGGGAGCAGATTGTGGCCAAGCCCAAGACAACAGATGACATTGTGTAGCTTATTACAAGGAGGTGTCAGTGGTAAAGACTATACTTGCCAATGCAGGAGACGTGCATTCGATCACTGTGTCAGGAAGATCCCCTGCAGTGGGAAATGGCAACCCACTCCAGTATTCTTGCCTGGGGAATCCCATGGACAAAGGAGCCTGGTGGGCTATTGTCTGTGGGTCGCAGAGAGTCAGAAATGACTGAGCACATGTGTACGCTGGTGGAATTATGTAGGGCAGATACACGACTTGATTATTGTTGGCAAAAGGAATGTTTCTAGTATACAGAAGATTGTTATTCTGCATACTGATTTTGTGTTTTTGTTGTAGTTATGATACATTAGCTTCCTGGGCAACAAACCTCAAGACTTCCATCAGAGAGGCCAACAAGGTGCTCTGGCTTTCTGTGGCATTCATTGTACTGTTTGCAGCGCTGATGAGCTTCTTCACAGGCCGATTTTTCCAGAAGCCCGTGGACGCTGCCCCCACACAGGGTGGGGACCCCTGGATGTCTCTAGAACACATCTTGTGGCCATTCACCAGACTGCGACACAACGGGCCACCGCCAGTGTGACTGCAGCACATCCTAATGTGTGTAGCTTGATTTTAAAGTTTCAGTATCTGAACTTTGTACATCAGTAACTTTTAGCTGGGAAATTATAGAATGGAACCAGAGGTTCTCAGAATGACTGTAAGATATTTTATATTCCCTCTTTTTGTGATTGCCTTCCTAACTAAAATGCAGTGGGGAGGAAGCCTGCTTATATGATTTTTTAAATGAGCTTTCTGAAGAGGAGATATTATTGTTTGTCAAAATTTATTGAAATAAAGAACCATTCAAATCTATGAACAGTGAACATTGGAAGTCTCAGTAGACCAAGAGAAAAAAAAAAAAAACCTAATTCTTAAAAAATAAAATTTGAGTATAAAATGCTGATTAGATCATTTGAACAGCCTGTTTGAAATATATTCACTCATTACACTTTATTGAAGAAATACCTGATGTTTCTCCAAGTTGTTTGGTTCTTCATACTGGATAAAATTTATCCCTGGGGATTTAAGAATAGCTGAGTAGCCTGGTTGAGAGTAGCATGTGGCACACAGAGTCAACAAACTGGCAGTTGGAATGCCTAACTGCCCGCATGGCTTCCTGAGAAGCAAAATCCTTAACCATGTGATATAAAGTGGAATGAAATTCAGTTTCTTCTTTAAGGACTTCAGAAAATGCATCACTGGATTCACTGATCTTGAGACTCTGTGCCCTGTCCCCACTAAACATTAAAAGAGTCCAGTTAGGATTCTGAATGGGTTCTTCTTTAAGAAGGTGTTCCTTCACCTAAAAAAAAAAAAAAAAGAGAGAGAAATCTGTGAATCGTTGCTCTTTTATTAGGTATTTTGACAGTTGAGTATGTTACTTTGTTTGTTGTTGTTGTACAGTGGCTAAGTCATGTCCAACTATTCATAACCCAATAACCCCAGCACACCAGGCTTCCCTGTCCTTCACTAGCTCCTGGAGCTTGCTCAAACTCATGTCCATTGAGTCAGTAATGGCATCCAAGCATCTCATCCTCTATCACTCCCTTCTCCTCCTGCTCTCAGTCTTTCCCAGCATCATGGTCTTTTCCAATGAGTCAGCTCTTCGCATCAGGTGGCCAAAGTTTTTCCATATGATGGTCACAAAAATTGTGAACAGTTGTTTTGGCCAACCCAATATTTGAAGGGCTTGAGTTCCCCAAATTGCTAAGATAAAAAGAAACATTCTTAGTGTCCCATTTTTTTAAAGCATGAAACTGTTTATATCTTAGTGTTTAAGGAGCTTATCAAAATATATTAATTCTTTAAAAAATATTTATTGAATGCCTTCAAGTGACAAGTATTGTTTCAGGTCCTGGGGATATAACAACAACAAAACAAAATAAAAATAATCAAACATATTAATAAATAACAATCATAACAATAAAACCTTGTTTTCGAAGAGCTTGTATTCTAATGGAAGAAACATACAGTGAACAAGATAAATAAATACGGCAGCTCATTTATGCTAAAATATTCATCAGTCAGCTTGCAGAATTTGATAACTTCTTTAGCAGGCAGTAGGAAATGTGCCCACAAGGTTACTCTCAGAGGAGAGAGTTTATGAATCATAGACCCCAGAAGGTTACTCTCAGAGGAGAGAGTTCATGAATCATAGACATATTCATGTGAAAGGCTTACATTTGTTCTTCGGTTGATGTAAAGACGTCTCCAGCCTATAATCAAGAGCATTTGATACCATAATGGACAACGAAGGCATGACCTTTACATGGTTTGGTTTTATATTTTTGGAAAAATGAAAGAAAAAGAAGTTTGCCAAATCCATTTTGAATTTTAATTTTTACCTTTTTAAAAGGAGAAAACATGGTCTACATTCATTTAGTTTTTGAGTACTTTATTTTCTTTTGGAAGACAAACGTTTAAGGGGTTTTGCATACTATACCTGAAATACAGCTTTCTTAGAATCACATACTGTATTCCACTTACTCCAACAAAATGCAAAAGCAGAACTTAACAGGGCCATTTGCCGATAAGCTTTCACTTCTACCGAAGGATGCTGTCAGTATAAAAACAAATAGAGTTGATCACAGAGCCTCTCAAGTCTCCCTTCCATCCTTGACCTCCAGTAGTCTAGTCTGTTCTCAACCCAGATCCATTTAAAATATAAGTGATATCATATATCACTTATCAACAGAATCTTTAAAAATGGTACAAATGAACTAATTTATAAAACAGAAATACAGTCACAGATATAGAAAACAAACTTATGGTTACCAAGGAGAGGTAGGGGAGGGATGAATTGGGCGGTTGGGATTGACATATACACACTACTACATATAAAATAGTCCATGGAATTCTCTGGGCCAGAATACTGGAGTGGGTAGCCTTTTCCTTCTCCAGGGGATCTTTCCAACCCAGGGATCAAACCCAGGTCTCCCGCATTGCAGGCAGATTCTATACCAGCTGAGCCACCAGGGGAAGCCACATGGGATTCCCTGGTGGCTCAGATGGTAAGGTGTCTGCCTGCAATGCGGGAGACCTGGGTTCAATCTCTGGGTTGGGAAGATTCCCTGGAGAAGGAAATGGCAACCCACTCCAGTTCTCTTGCCTAGAAAATTCTCTGGATGGAGGAGCCTGGTGGGCTACAGTCCACGGAATCGCAAAGAGTCGGACACGACTGAGCGACTTCACTTTCACGTATAAAACAGACAACTAATAAAGACCTGATATATAGCACAGGGAACTCTACACAACGCTCTGTAATGACCTATATGGGAAAAGAATCTGAAAAGAGTGAGTTTATGTATATGTACGTATAACTGACTCACTTCTACACAACAGAAACTAACACAATGTTGTAGATCAACTATACCCCAATTAAAAAGTTTTTAAAAGAAAAAAATAAAATTCCAATATAAAAAATAATTTAAATCAGACTCATGATGTCTTTCTCAAAATGGGGCAATGGCTTCCCCTTTCAGAGCAGAACCCAGGGTCCTAACAGTGCTCCACAGGGCCTCTGTGCCCTTATAGCCCCCACTGTTGTTGTTCAGTCTCTCAGCTGTGTCCAACTCTTTGCAACACCATCAACTGCAGTATGCCGGGCTCCCATGTCCTTCACCATCTCCTGGAGTTTGCTCAAACTCATGTCCACTAAGTCGATGATGCCATCCAACTGTCTCATCCTCTGTTGTCCCCTTCTCTTCCTGCCCTCAATCTTTCTCAGCATCAGGGTCTTTTCCAGTTAGTTGGCTATTTACATCCCCCCCCACACCATTCTCTCTCTGACTTTATCCCCTATTCTCCCTTTGCTCTGGGTGCTCCAGCCTCCTTGCTGTTCCATTCTTCTTGCTGTTCCTCCCATCCTCAGATACATCAGGCCACACTCTCTGGACTCTTTCCCTCCACCCACCTTCCACTGTTCTCTCCAGCTGATATCCTTCCAGAGATGGCAACTTGGCTAAATTCCCCACCTTGAAGCTTTACTCAAATATTACCTTCTTATTGACCCCCCTCCCCCTATACCATATTTGACATTGTACCTTTTCTTTCTTTCACTTGATTTATTATGTTTGTTGTGGATGTTTGCCTCCCTCTATTCTAGAATGTGAGCTCCACAAGGGCAGAGACCTTTGTTTTATTTGCTAATGGTTCCTATGCATCTAAAACAATATCTGGAATATAAGTGTTCAGAAAAAAATTATTGAATACAATATTCTGAAAAGATGACTAGTGTATGACATTCAGCATTTGTAGAGTAACTGGCAACTTGAGTTAGTAACACTGAAGTGGGATTTTTCCGCTATGCATATATGTATACACTCTTATAATGTGATTATTTCCAGTATGTGTCTACCCATATTGTCATTTTCTGGTATACTTTAAGCTTGTTCTTGAGTTTAGAATTCTTCTGCCCAAAACATTTTCATGATTAGAAGTCACTGTCTTCATTTACGTATCATGAATGTTTGACACACATCTACTGTATTCTGGGAATAGGGTTGGTGCTAGAAGAATCAAAGTTGATTAAGGGAATGGTCACCACTCTCAAGGCGCTCAGAGTTTAACATGGAAGGATCTCATTTAACTCAACTTATGAGTTATTACTTTGCCAACAAAGGTTCGCCTAGTCAAGGCTATGGTCTTTCCTGTGGTCATGTATGGATGTGAGAGCTGGACTGTGAAGAAGGCTGAGCACTGAAGAATTGATGCTTTTGAACTGTGGTGTTCGAGAAGACTCTTGAGAGTCCCTTGGACTGCAAGGAGATCCAACCAGTCCATTCTGAAGGAGATCAGCCCTGGGATTTCTTTGGAAGGAATGATGCTAAAGCTGAAACTCCAGTACTTTGGCCACCTCATGCGAAGAGTTGACTCATTGGAGAAGACTCTGATGCTGGGAGGGATTGGGGGCAGGAGGAGAAGGGGACGACAGAGGATGAGATGGCTGGATGGCATCACTGACTCGATGGATGTGAGTCTGAGTGACCTCTGAGAGCTGGTGATGGACAGGGAGGCCTGGCGTGCTGCAGTTCATGGGGTCGCAAAGAGTCGGACACGACTGAGCGACTGATCTGATCTGATCTGATCGTGAGTTACATGAAGCAATATGCAGACAGGAAGATTCTGTGAAGTAGGCGGAAGTGGGTTTTAATGATCAGTGGTCCTTGTATGTATTTAATTTCACCTGATTTATTACGTTTGGGAAACTGCTGAGTCATTTACTCTTTTCAGAAATCTTCCATATATGCACTCTGGAAGAAGAAAGCAGACAAAATGGGATGCTGCCCAGACTACCTCTGCACTAAATTGACCAGCTGTGGTTGTGCTCCGTGTGTCAATATGAAGATCATTCTACAGAATATTAAATTTGAGAGAACCTTAGATTTCTCAGTTTAGTTCAGTGGCTCAGTCATGCCCAACTCTTCGTGACCCCAGGGACTGAATCACACCAGGCTTCCTTGTCCATCACCAATTTGCAGAGCTTGCTCAAACTCATGTCCATCGAGTCAGTGATGCCATCCAACCATCTCATCTTCTGTCGTCCCCTTCTCCTCCTGCCTTCAATCTTCCCCAGCATCAGGATCTTTTCAAATGAGTCAATTTTTTGCCAAAATGGATGTGGCCAAAATATTGGAGTTTCAGCTTCAGCATCAGTCCTTCCAATGAATATTCAGGACTGATTTCCTTAGGGATTGACTGGTTGGATCCCCTTGCAGTCCAGCAGGACTCTCAAGAGTCTTCTCCAACACCACAGTTCAAAAGCATCAATTCTTCAGCACTCAGCTTTCTTTATAGTCCAACTCTCACATCCATACATGACTACTGGAAAAGCCTTGACCTGATGGACCTTTGTCAGCCAAGTAATGTCTCTGCTTTTTAATATGCCATCTAGTTTGCTCATAGCTTTTCTTCCAAGGAGTAAGCATCTTTTAATTTCATGGCTGCAGTCACCATCTGCAGTGATTTTCAAGCCCAAGAAAAGAAAGTCTTTCACTGTTTCCATTGTTTCCCCATCTATATGCCACAAAGTGATGGGACTGGTTGCCATGATCTTAATTTTTTGAATGTTGAGTTATAAGTCAGCTTTTCACCAGAAATCACTGGATTTCTAGTCTTGCTATTTATTGCTTCCTTTCTAACTATAATCTCATATAAGTGACTATAGAAAACTCATTGGTGTACCTTAAGATTTATATAAAATGTAATACTTGCTAACATTCTAAATGTCCATCACATTAAACTTGGAAGGATTCATTCTTACCTTATAGTTTATAACAACATAAAGATGAGAGTGTCCAGTAGGGAAGATATTCAGTCCAGCATTTTTCAAAGCAATAATGAAAGAAACAGGAGTCATCCACTTTTCTTCCAAAATAGAGGAATGATTTTTGTTATTTACTTTGAGTGAAGCTAACATGCAGAGATTTTCCTAGTTTCAATAAGAAAAAAGAAGCTTTTATATAAGTAAGTTAAAGAAATTATTACCTCATTATCATTTCAGGTCCAGCTATTAGGTTCTTTATACAAAACTATGGTTTTTCTAGTAGTCATGTACAGATGTGAGAGTTGGACCATAAAGAAGGCTAAGCACTGAAGAATTGATGCTTTTCAACTATGGTGTTGGAGAATATTCTTGTGAGTCTCTTGGACAGAACAGAGATCAAACCAGTCAACCCTAAAGGAAATCAACCCTGAATATTCATTGGAAGGACTGAAGCTGAAGCTCCATTACTCTGGCCACTAGACATGAAGGGCCAAGTCACTGGAAAAGATTGAGGGCAGGAGGAGAAGGGGGAGACAGAGGATGAGCTAGTTGAATGGCATCACTGACTTGATATATATGAGTTTGGGCAAACTCCGGGAGATAGTGCAGGACAGGGCGTGTTGCAGTTCTTGGGGTTGCAAAGAGTTGGACACAACTTAGTGACGGAACAACAAGAACTATTTTTCTTTTTTAGAAAATCCTGTATGATCCTATATTAAAAAGAATGCAGGACAGACATATTTTAGGCTTGATCCAAAAGGTTCACCTCAAAGTTTCCACATTACCTTAACCAGTTTATCAACTTTTCTCAAGCTCATGTGAGCAATCCAAGGATCTCTTTGGTCACCCACTTTATAAATTGTGATCTAAGAATACTGCATGTGCTCCTGTTGAAGTAGAAGAGCTATTTGACAGCAACCATGTGGCAACTTTTAAAAATCATAATTTTTATACGTATAAAATTTTAACATAATAATGCAAAATAATTATCCAGATTTAAAGTTTGAAAAGTGGTAATCTGAAGGTGTATAGAGTTCACATCTCTTCTCTGACCTTAAAAACCAAGTCTGATGATCTTCTAGCGTTCCTGCCACATTCATAAAGAATTTCAGGTTATATCTTTTTTTAAAAAAATATCTTTTTTGAAACAACTTTCATGAGGTATATTTTACACGTCATAAAATTCACCCATTTCAAGTGCACAGTTCAGTGATTTTTTTTTTTTTTTTTTGGTAACTTTGTTGATTGGTACAACTATCACCATAAATCAGTTTTAGAACATTTTCATCCCCTCAGTGAAATCCCTTATGCCTATTTATATCCATTCCCCACTTCAGCCTCAGGCAACCACTAATTCTACTTACTGTGTCTTTAAATTTCAGACTCTGTAATTTCTTTTTTTAAAATTATTAAAATATAATAACATATTTAGAAGAGATTTGGAAAATACAGAACAAAGTTACATATTGTTCTACTATACGTTAGTTATTTTTTAAAGTAGACAAATAAAGATTTTTAGTTGGAGTTTCAATATCAAACTCTTAAAAATTAATAGAAGAGACAGAAAAGTAGAAAGATATAGTAGGCCTGAAAAGCACCATGAATCAATTCAACATAATTAACAGTTATACAATTTTCACACAATGCTGCTGCTGCTGCATCACTTCAGTCATGTCCAACTCTGTGTGACCCCATAGATGGCAGCCCAGTAGGCTCCTCTGTCCCTGGGATTCTCCAGGCGAGAATACTGGAGTGGGTTGCCATTTCCTTCAGTAGTATGATACAAATTCTATTCAAGTTCCCATAGACTACAAACTAGGAGACACTGCAACATAACCAGGAACATAAAATAAGGTACAAAAATTTCGTGGTCTATAGGTATTGAAATCATAGAGTCAGACTCTAGCAATGGAGTTACTCAAAAGGGATTTCAAACGGCTTGGTGCTATCTTCCTGTGATAAGATTGCTCTAAGAGTGGACCAAAACCTCTGAAAGTCATACTGCAACCATACTCAGAGTTTCACCAATTGCTCTATTCCTAGTAACTTTAGGGCACAAACTTATACTTTACTTTTACATGTTATTTCCTATATACTCAGTATTTTATTTAGAAACTACAGCTCAAGGTATATTTTCAATATATTTATAAAAGACTTATTTCAATATGTAAATCATCAGTGATTGACTGTTTTGACACACACTCTTATAGTCATCAAAGAGATTTAACTCTTTGGCATGACTTGCTATAACAGCGGTTTACCTTAATTTGTATTTGAAGTTCAGTAAATACTGTAGTCACAGTCAGAAGTACTTTATTCACATCAAGTGGTCTTAGCTCCCATGACTGGTATGGCATATTAATATGGGCATCTTGAATTAAGGTAACAGGACAAAAAGTTTCCAGGTTGAATGTTATAAGTCTCTCTTCCGATTTGTAAGACACGTTGCTGATGCCGTCAGTTTTCCAGTGTTTGCCTTTATAATTAGGATTAATAAGACATTAGTTCCATTTTTTCTCTGCAAAAATAAGATGAATTAAACCACTCCACTAACTTCAATATGTATAAACTAATTTTTCACACTGAGAATAGGATCACCGGAGTTTCTTCCTGTCTACAGGATCAAGTCCAGATTCCTTAGCATGGTCACAAGACTTTCAGAATGAAGCTCTGACTCTCATTTCTGGCTTCCTTCTTTGCTACTTCTCAGACTTCTTTCCAGTCACACTTTTCTTTTCTTCCCTAACAACATCATAAACCTGTAAGCCTCTGCACATGCAGTTCTTTCTTCCTAGAGAACATTTCCCTCCTCTTTTAGAGAACCTCTCTTCATCTTTCTTTTTAAAGAACTTTAAAATTCTCCTATCTTGAGTATACAATTATTTTTAGTCAATGTACTCAGTTTTGCAATCATCACCACCATTCAGTTTTAGAATATTATTATCCTCCCAATAAGATCTCTTATGTCCATTTATAGTTAATTCCCATTTGCATCACCAGCCCCAAGAAACTATTAATATACTTAAAGATTTGCCTTTTCTTAACTTTCATTAAACACAATCATATAATAAGCGGTTTTTTGTTTCTCTTACAACTCAATAATAAAACACAACACAACTTAAAAATGGGCAAAAGATTTGAATACACATTTCATCAAATAAGCTACATGAAAGTATAGTAAATACATAAAAAAAGATGCTCAACATTACCACTCATTGCTGCTAAGTCGCTTCAGTCGTGTCCGACTCTGTGCGACCCCATAGACGGAAGCTCACCAGGCTCCCCTGTCCCTGGGATTCTCCAGGCAAGAACACTGGAGTGGGTTGCCATTTCCTTCTCCAATGCATGAAAGTGAAAAGTGAAAGTGAAGTCGCTCAGTCGTGTCCGACTCTCAGCGACCCCATGGACTGGAGCCTACCAGGATCTTCCGTCCTTGGGATTTTCCAGGCAAAAGTACTGGGGTGGGGTGCCATTGCCTTCCCCGTACCACTCATTAGGGAAATACAAATTAAAACTATGAAAAAACATTTCACATCCACTAGGGTGGTTCCTGATAAATGGCACCCCACCCCAGTACTCTTGCCTGGAAAATCCCATGGACGGAGGAGCCTGGTAGGCTCCAGTCCATGGGGTCGCTAAGAGTCAGACACGACTGAGCGACTTCACTTTCACTTTTCACTTTCATGCATTGGAGAAGGAAATGGCAACCCATTCCAGTGTTCTTGCCTGGAGAATCCTGGGGATGGAGGAGCCTGGTGGGCTGCCGTCTGTGGGATCGCACAGAGTCGGACACGACTGAAGTGACTTAGCAGGTAGCAGGGTGGTTCTACAGAGAAGGCAATGGCACCCCACTCCAGTACTCTTGCCTGGAAAATCCCATGGGCAGAGGAGCCTGGTAGACTGCAGTCCATGGGTTCGCTAAGAGTCGGACATGACTGAGTGACTTCACTTTCACTTTTCACTTTCATGCATTGAAGACGGAAATGGCAACCCACTCCAGTGTTCTTGCCTGGAGAATCCCAGGGACTGGGAAGCCTGGTGGGCTGCTGCTGTCTATGGGGTTGCACAGAGTTGGACATGACTGAAGTGACTTAGCAGTAGCAGTAGTAAGGTGGATCTAATTACAAAACAATAGGTAATAAAAAATAGTTGGCAAGAATATGGAGAAATGGGGAATCTTGTGGTTATAGCTCCTTTGAAAAACAACTTGGCAGTTTTTAAACAGTTGAACATCAATTTATACTTCAACCCAGCAATTCCACTCCTACCAATATATCCAAGAGGAATGAAGACTTATGCCCACACAGAATATACTACATCAATGGTTTCTTAGTCTCTTAAGTCTCTTAATATTCTATCCTAGGAGAAGCTGTCCTTAACACTCCAGATGGGACCCAGTCACTGTTCTGCTCCGTAGCACTTTCATCTATTGTATAGTCCCTTACCACTCTAGCCCCTTGTGTATGGTATCTTTCCCTGTCTGCCTCTCCTACAACTTTGAAAATTCCTGGAAGAAGAAATTGTGTCTCATTTATCTCTTTCTTATTGTTTAGCATTTTATGAAATGAATGAATCACTCTTTTCCTAGAACACCCTTTTCATTTCTATTTGGCTTTCTTGTCTTCTCAAATGAAAGGTTCCAATGGCTATTTTTGACTTAAGTTTTTTTTAAATTTTGGCATGTATTTATTTGAAAATTTACTGGAGAAAAGAAATAAAACACTTTTAGGCATTAATTTCAAAGCATTCAATAAACAATAGTAGACAGGAATATATAATATTGTCCCTACACACTTAAACTCTCCTCCTATTGAGGCCATCCTCCTAATGAGAAAATATCTTGAATAATGAATAAAGTAATAAATAATAAAGTAATTCCCAACCTCAACTGTCATTCTCATCTCTCTCTAGTTTTCACCCCCATACACCTATTTTTAAAAAAAAAACTTAAAAAAAAATTGGTGTATAGCTGCTTCACAATGTTATATTAGTTCTATTTTTGACTCTTGAATTCAGTATAATAAATAATTATATTAGGAAACTAAGTTATATATAGTTCCTCTTTCTGTTTTTATATTTACAAAATTATTTTAATTTTTAACCATAAAAATTGTTGTTGAGTCGCTAAGTCTCAACAACAGCTATGTCTAACTCCTGGTGACCCCGTGGACTGTAGCCTGCCAGGCTCCTCTGTCCGTGGGGTTCTCCTGGCAAGAATACTGGAGTGGGTTGCCATTTCCTTCTCCAGGGCATCTTCCTGTACCATGGATTGAAACCCAGTCTTCTGCATTGGCAGGTGGATTCTTTACCAGTGAGTCACCAGGGAAACCAAGGAGTTGTAGATTACTGCCATATAATTACTGCAGTTAGAGTCAAATTTTACTTGTTGTATTTCCCTAAATCATGTGGGATAACTGATCTTGCCTATTTTTAATTTTAATTTGATAAGTAAATATTTAGGAACATTACCGTTAAAGGAAAGGAAAAGTGAAACCTCTAAAGCAACATGAAAGGAAAAAAATTACCCAATGTTCATTTTGATATATTTTATGGTTTAATGTATTGATAGAAATATACTGTTTTTAAAACATAAGCCATCTCTACACTAAACATCTTGTGGTTAAGTCTGTACAAGGAAAAATGCAGTGTGTTGTAGGAACCATAAAAAAATTTAAAGTACAAAATAGTCTCTAAAATCTCTGCTCCCATAACTAAAGTAATAGCTCTGTGCTTTAGTTATCTTATTATCTAGACCTGTTATCTAGTATGCAAACCTTTTCACAAATAAATAAATGGATGTATAATAATTCCCCTACATTAAAAACAAAGCTATTCAACTTTCATCTAAGAGTCCCCAGATTTGCATACATTAATTCATAAGACCAAGACCTTTCAAAGTTTAGCCTGCCAACCCCAAATCAGGTATTTGTTAATAATTGGTGAATGATTAACTTGTATTTGTTAACACTTCTGATTTATTGATATTTAACAATTTGAATAAGCAATAACTTCCCATGGTCTTGGGGCTGGTGCCCTGGGATGACCAGAGGGATGGTATGAGGATAAAGGTGGGAGGGGGGTTCAGGATTGGGAACATGTGTACACCCATGGCGGATTCATGTTGATGTGTGGCAAAACCAATACAATATTGTAAAGTAATTAGCCTCTAATTAAAATAAATTTAAATTAAAAAAAGAAAAAAAGTTATAGAGGCATAAAGTGGTTGGTTTTCTTCTTTCTCAGGTTTCCCATCTGCCCACTCCCCACCCTCAGTTGTCATTTAGTTGCTAAGTCGTGTCCAACTCTGCAGACCCAAGGACTGGAGCCCGCCAGGCTCCTCTGTCCGTGGGATTTCCCAGGCAAGAACACTGGAGTGGGTTGCCATTTCCTTCTCCAGGGGATCTTCCCATCCTAGGGATTGAATCTGTCTCTCCTGCTTGGCAGGCAGGTTCTTTACCACTGAAGGCACCTGGGAAGACACCCATCCTCAGTACCTGGTTGTAATAAGCTTTGCAGTTTATAAATCATTAACATTAAAATAATCAAATTTTAATCACCCCAATCTGAATTGTTTGGCCATTTGAAGAGAGATTAGGATTTTCATTTCTTTTTGACTTGCTATATACTATTTGATATTTTTATTCATTTCCTTCTTTTTAAAAACATCCCTATTCATTTCCATCAAAAGGAAACAAAGACCCTAGAATTGGCACAGAAATATGTATGATTAGAAACTCAGTTTACATTCTCCATTTCCTATTTTGATTTAAGGATTTATATTATTATACCTCTTTTCATTACATAATTATCAAAGCTGGTTAAGGCATCATTGTACCTTCAGCATCCCACCTGGCAACCATAGGATTCTCAAAGAAGATTACATTCTCGTGAACTTCAAGCATGACCTCTATGGGTGGGAAAACATTTTCTGCTTCAAGGTCTTCTGTAGTTTCTGGAGGATATGTATATTTCTGTAATCCCTCTTTGAGTATCTTTTAAAAATGACCAAGATAATACTAAGTTAGAAGCTGACTGGTAACAGTTTATGATGCAGAGTTATGCAGAGTAACCTATATATGTTAAATAAACACTGCAGTTTGGTCACATTTCATTATAGATTGACTAACAAAATGTCACAACAAAATTAAAGATAACGATTGGGGAAAAAAATCACTACATTTGAATGTAATTCAGAACCCTCCTATAGGCAAGATTCTAGGCTGGCTGGGACTTAACTATTCATTTTATTTCTCCAATAATTCTACGAGATATGTGTTGAACAGAGAAGATAACTGGGACTTAGAAAAATCAATTAATGTGCCAAAGATTACAAAATGACTTCAAGAAGGCACCAGAAGCCAAAAGTATTGCATTGGCCAAAAAGTTCATTTGGGTGTTCCCCTAACATCTTATAGAAAGATCTGAACAACAAAATCTTATAGAAAGATTTTGACCAACCCAGTAGATCTATAGGACCCCAAATCCCATGTTCCAGTAACTTGGTTAGGGTGTGTGGGTGAAGACAGAAAGAAGAATAAGCAACCTTTTGAAAAGTGTGGAAATAAATGAATGAAATTAAAAATAGTCATATTGCATACCTTAAACTTATGTGGTGTTATATATCAATTACATCTTAAAAAATCAGGGGGGTGGTGAGGGGGAGAAAGTAAATTAAGCCAAAAGCAGATATCTGTGGGAAAAAGAAGATTTGTCCATTATTGGAATTTAGCAAAGATGGATCTAGGAAAGGGAAGAAGATTATAAATGTTACAAAACAGAGGAAAAAACTGGATGGAGAAAATTTCTAGAGGAAGTGTGAGATTATTTAAAAGGAACTTAGAAGATGAGGAAGGTCTCTTCGTTGCACGAGAGAAAAATAAGTGTGATGGAGAATACTCTGGGCTCAAATAGAGCACCTAGAGTAGTATCAGGATACCAGGACAAAATTCAGGAAGACCAGATCTTTGTATGCATCCTTGAAATTCCCAGTTCAGACTTAGACCTTCGACTAGTCAATCTAATCACACTAGGACCACAGCCTTGTCTAACTCAATGAAACTGAGCCATGCCCATGGTGCAACCCAAGATGGGCAGGTCATGGTGGAGAGATCTGACAGAATGTGGTCCACTGGAGAAGGGAATGGCAAACCACTTCAGTATTCTTGCCTTGAGAACCCCATGAACAGTATGAAAAGGCAAAATGATAGGATACTGGAAGAGGAACTCCCCAGCTCAGTAGGTGCCCAATATGCTACTGGAGATCAGTGGAGAAATAACTCCAGAAAGAATGAAGAGATGGAGCCAAAGCAAAAACAATATCCAGCTGTGGATGTGACTGGTGATAGAAGCAAGGTCAGATGCTGTACAGAGCAATATTGCAAAGGAACCTGGAATGTCAGGTCCATGAATCAAGGCAAATTCAAAGTGGTCAAACATGAGATGGCAAGAGTGAATGTCAACATTCTAGGAATCAGCAAACTAAAATGGACTGGAATGGGTGAATTTAACTCAGATGACCATCATATCTACTACTGTGGGCAGGAATCCCTTAGAAGAAATGCAGTAGCCATCATGGTCAACAAGAGTCCGAAATGCAGTACTTGGATGCAATCTCAAAAACGACAGAATGATCTCTGTTCATCTCCAAGGCAAACCATTCAATGTCACAGTAATCCAATTCTATGCCCCAACCAGTAATGCTGAAGAAGCTGAAGTTGAACGGTTCTATGAAGACCTACAAGACCTTTTAGAACTAACACCCAAAAAAGATGTCCTTTTCATTATAGGGGACTGGAATGCAAAAGTAGGAAGTCAAGAAACACCTGGAGTAACAGGCAAATTTGGCCTTGGAATATGGAATGAAGCAGGGCACAGACTAATAGAGTTTTGCCAAGAAAATGCACTGGTAATAACAAACACCCTCTTCCAACAACGCAAGAGAAGACTCTACACATGGACATCACCAGATGGTCAACACCGAAATCAGAGTGATTATATTCTTTGCAGCCAAAGATGGAGAAGCTCTATAAAGTCAGCAAAAACAAGACCAGGAGCTGACTGGGGCTCAGATCATGAACTCCTTGTTGCCAAATTCAGACTGAAATTGAAGAAAGTAGGGAAAACCTCTAGATCATACAGGTATGACCTAAATCAAATCCCTTATGATTATACAGTGGAAGTGAGAAATAGATTTAAGAGCCTAGATCTGATAGATAGAGTGCCTGATTAACTATGGAATGAGGTTCGTGACATTGTACAGGAGACAGGGATCAAGACCATCCCCATGGAAAAGAAATGCAAAAAAGCAAAATGGCTATCTGGGAGGCCTTACAAATAGCTGTGAAAGAAGAGAAGTGAAAAGCAAAGGAGAAAAGGAAAGATATAAACATCTGAATGCAGAGTTCCAAAGAATAGCAAGAGGAAAAAAAAGGGGGGCTTGGAGAATGAAAAAAAAAAAAAAAAAAAAAAAAAAAAAAAAAAAAGAGAGAAAAAAAATAAAAAAAAAAAAAAAAAAAAAAAAAAAAAAAATAAAAAAAAAAAAGAGAAAAAAAAAAAAAAAAAAAAAGATAAAAAAAAAAAAAAAAAAAAAAAAAAAAAAGAAAAAAAAAAAAAAAAAAAAAAAAAAAAAAAAAAAAAAAAAAAAAAAAAAAAAAAAAAGATGGATAAAATAAACAAAGACAAAAAACACGGAAAGGTAAAGAAAGTGGGGGGTAGAAAAAAACACAACAAAAAAAAAAAGTGGAGGTGATGGAATTCCAGTGGAGCCATTCCAAATCCTGAAAGATGATGCTGTGAAAGTGCTGCACTCAATATGCCAGCAAATTTGGAAAACTCAGCAGTGGCCACAGGACTGGAAAAGGTCAGTTTTCCTTCCAATCTCAAAGAAAGGCAATGCCAAAGAATGCTCAAACTACCGCACAATTGCACTCATCTCACATGCTAGTAAAGTAATGCTCAAAATTCTCCAAGCCAGGCTTCAGCAATATGTGAACCGTGAACTTCCTGATGGTCAAGCTGGTTTTAGAAAAGGCAGAGGAACCAGAGATCAAATTGCCAACATCTGCTGGACCATCGAAAAAGCAAGAGAGTTCCAGAAAAACATCTATTTCTGCTTTATTGACTATGGCAAAGCCTTTGACTGTGTGGATCACAAGAAACTGTGGAATATTCTGAAAGAGATGGGAATACCAGACCACCTGATCTGCCTCTTCAGAAATCTGTATGCAGGTCAGGAAGCAACAGTTAGAACTGGACATGGAACAAAAGACTGGTTCCAAATAGGAAAAGGAGTACGTCAAGGCTGTATATTGTCACCATGTTTATTTAACTTCTATGCAGAGTACATCGTGAGAAACGTTGGACTGGAAGAAACACAAGTTGGAATCAAGATTGCTGGGAGAAATATCAATAACCTCAGATAAGCAGATGATACCACCCTTATGGCAGAAAGTGAAGAGGAACTAAAAAGCCTCTTGATGAAAGTGAAAGTGGAGAGTGAAAAAGTTGGCTTAAAGCTCAACATTCAGAAAATGAAGATCATGGCATCTGGTCCCATCACTTCATGGGAAATAGATGAGGAAACAGTGGAAACAGTGTCAGACTTTATTTTTCTGGGCTCCAAAATCACTGCAGATGGTGACTGCAGCCATGAAATTAAAAGACGCTTACTCCCTGGAAGGAAAGTTATGACCAACCTAGATAGCATATTCAAAAGCAGAGACATTACTTTGCCAACAAAGGTCCGTCTAGTCAAGGCTATGGTTTTTCCAGTGGTCATGAATGGATGTGAGAGTTGGACTGTGAAGAAGGCTGAGCACCGAAGAATTGATGCTTTTGAACTGTGGTGTTGGAGAAGACTCTTGAGAGTCCCTTGGACTGCAAGGAGATCCAACCAGTCCATTCTGAAGGAGATCAGCCCTGGGATTTCTTTGGAAGGAATGATGCTAAAGCTGAAACTCCAGTATTTTGGCCACCTCATGCAAAGAGTTGACTCACTGGAAAAGACTCTGATGCTGGGAGGGATTGGGGACAAGAGGAGAAGGGGATGACAGAGGATGAGATGGCTGGATGGTATCACTGATTCGATGGACATGAGTCTGGGTGAACTCTGGGAGTTGGTGATGGACAGGGAGGTTTGGCGTGCTGCAGTTCATGGGGTCACAAAGAGTCGGACACAACTGAGCGACTGAACTGACTGATAGATAAAGAGTTTTGAAAGCCTACCTCCACCAAAGGGTGTCTCTCTGGACTCCACTCTGCCCTTTAGCCATTTCTGAGGTAAGGAAGGCTGATTCAAATAGACTCTTCAAAGTGGCTGCGTGCTAAGTCGCTTCAGTTATGTCCGACTCTTTGCGACCCTATGGACTGTAGCCCGCCAGGGTCCTCTGTCCATGGGATATCCCAGGCAAGGATACTGGAGTGGGTTTACATGCCCTTTACCAGGGAATCTTCCTGACCTAGGGATCGAACCCATGTCTCCTGAGTCTCCTGCATTGATGGTGGATTCTTTATTGCTGAGCCCCTGGGGAAGTCCTTCAGAGGGGCTACAAATCAAATTATCTCTCCACCCTAATAACTGCATTCTCATTTATGAGAAGGGGAAAGGAACAGCAATATTATCCCTAAGAGGGTAAATATTAGTTTAGAGGGGTCATGAAAAAATTGTACTCTTTTAGGTATAAAACACAAATATACTTACAGCACATATGTAAATATACAGTATGCATGTGGTATTAATACTCTATGGGGGACAGTTAGGAAAAAAGTCTATAAAGGCTCTTTGGAGGGGTAATAATGAAAAAAAAAAGATAAATACTACACTAATTCAAGAATGCCTATGCATAAAGAAGTTATGGCTTCTTCTAGGCTCCTCTGTCCATGAAGTTCTCCAGGCAAGCATACTGGAGTGGGTAGCCATTCCTTTCTCCAGGGGATATTCCTGGCCCAGGGATTGAATCCAGGTCTCCTGCACTGCAAGCAGATTCTTTACCATAAGGGGGTATTATCTGGGGTGTAGGCCACTAAAAGTTAAATCAAGTCAATACTAGTGCAAATGTTACTACTTACTGAAACAAGAGCGAGAACTCCTTGAAAAATGATTGACAACTGCTACCATCAGTATCCTTGTTACTCAATGTGTGCTATCTATGCATCAATACCATTGGCATTGCCCACATTAGTGCTTTCCAAACTTGCATGTGCAGTTACTATGCCGATTCAGTGGACCTGAGATGAAGTCCCAAATGATGCATTTCTAACAAGTTCTCAGGTGATACAGATGCTGCAGGTTCAAGGACTACACTTGTATATCAAGAATACAGACCAGTGGTTCTCAAACTTTGGGGTGTGTCTTGTTAAAACACAGACTGCTGAGTCTTAGCTCCAAACTTTCTGATTCAGTAGGACTGAGGTGGGGGCAATGGATTTGCATTTCTAGCAAATTCTCAGATGATGCCAAATGATGTTGATGCTTCTGGTCGAGGGACCACATGCTGGGAACCACTGATTTAGACTAGAATCCACAAACTATGGCTCCTGGAAAATCCAGCCCCCACCAGTTTTTGTAAAATAAGTTTACATGGAACACAGCCACGTCCATTCATTTACCAATGGCTACTTTAATGTTACAATAGCAGAGTTGAAGAGTTGCAACAGAGCTGGTATGGCTCACAGAACTGAAAATATTTACCACCTGGCCCTTTACAGAAAACATTTGATGACCCCTGAAAATGACTGTCATTATTAAGGCCAAATTGGCATAATATAAACAGTGTTACGGGTTTACAATTAAGTTAACATGTATGAATTCTAGTTTTAAAATCCATTATTATTTCAGATTCTTCCCCTTTAGTATCTGATTTTGATTCATAAATTCAAGACAACTTAAAATTACATTTTCCACATTTGTGCTTGTTTAATAGGGTTAAATCATTTTTGGGTTAAATAGATGTTAAATCATTTCACATAAAGTTAAAGCATGAGAAATTATTTTATCTATAAATTTTGATTCAAGAATCAACCTACTTCCACAATCATCCAGCCCTTCATTGGTTTACACTGTGGAGGAAGCTCCAAAATATCCAAATGGTACACTCCACCCAGGGTTGTGAATTGGCATAAATCAACCTCATTTTCTTCAAGGAAATAGGGCTTTTCACAAGCATTCTCTAACAGCAACTCCTGTGCTGAAATTAATCAGATTGATTGAGTTTCTAAATAGATCACAACATTTCTGTATTTTCTTGGTAGGGAAAAGAAAGCATTCTAATACTGGTAAAGAAAATTTTTATTCAGAAACTACACATTTTCAGAATGTGGTTAATTCAAAATCATTCACTTGAAAGTAGGAATAGGCATGCATAATGTTAGGGTGCAGGGGAGGGCTCCATTTATATTTTTCATAGGTAAAGTATCTCATAAGGATTACAGAAAAGTTATAACAATATAAAACTAGTTGACTGTTGACACAAAAGTGCGTTGGAAAAAGTGAAGTGGACAAGAAGTCTCTTATAAAAACTATGCTAAGAACTGTATAAAAAATAACATTCCTAAGGAGTTTCTGGGAAAGAAGCAAAATGTTAGAGTTAATGAAAAAGATTACATAAATCTCAAACTAGAAGTTCTGCAAACTAGACATCACTATCATCTTGACATTTAAAAACTCTATCCAATTGTTATTTGCCAAGACAAGACTAAATACAAAAGTGTGAAGAAATTTCTAACTTCATGTGTGCGCTTATGAATGTTCAAGGCAACATTGCTTGTAATAATAAAAAAATTAGAAATAACCTTATTTAAGTCCTTATTAATAGATGACAATGTCCCATAGCATTACATAGACACTTTAAAAAGTAAGGTTACCAATGTGTCCTGACTTAGAATAATGTTGAATAGTATTCATTTAAGTAGAATATGTATTGTGTTTTATGTGTGTATGTATAATAACAAATATTATTAGGTGAAAAAAGTAACTTTCAATAAGAATATTCATATAATATGACCTGATGGTTTTATTTAAAATCAAAAAGAGAGAGACAGAGTACAACAAATTCAAAAGAATTGTTAACACTGGTTATCTCAGTAGAGAGATGAGGAAGAATTTTCACTTTAAATATACTTCTGCAATATCTGAGTTGATTTGCTAACATCCTTGCATATCTTTTGTAAGCAGAAAATCCAAGTCAAGTTAGATTCTAAAAATGTGACTTAGAAGAATACCTGCTGAAACTGTTTCGCTTAGTAATTTCATCTCCATTTCATATTTTGTGGTTTCAGGTTCTTCCTGGACAGGACACTACAGAGAACACAAGGACAGACGGGGGTGATCGTCAGTGTCTGCCGCAGCCCAGATTCACCCTCTTCCGATTCTAGTTCCCACTAGATTTCTGCTACCATAATTCCAGGACCCCCAATGGACACTTGCTCTGGTCTAAAACTGGACTCAAAAATAATACTTTAAAAATTAATTTAAATGAGAGCATAACTCCACAAAACCTCACAAGGCCAGGAGCTAGTCGCTCAGGTTCTCTGTGGAAAACCCCCAAGCACAAAACAGAGGGACTAGGAAGCCATGCAAGCTATACAAATATTATTTATATTGGCATTTTGGTTTTAGCCAAGTTTTTTATTTTGCTTGATTTTGGCAATAAACTCTCTGAGTAATTCCAAAGCCTGTTTTTGGGTAAGTCTCTCAAGAAAATTAAAGATGCCATGCCCTAAGTAATGTAGAAGATATTATTATATCCTAGTATAGCAAAACAGAATACTACTGTACAGAAAGAGGACAGAAGAATTTAAATATGCCATGTGGCACAGTGGTAAAGAATTTGCCAGCCAACACAGGAGACATGGGTTTGATCCCTGGGTCAGGATGATCCCCTGGAGTAAGAAATGGCAACCCACTCCAATATTCCTGCTGGAAAATTCCATGGACAGAGGATCCTGGCAGGCTACAGTCCATGGGGTTGCAAAGAATCAGATGTGACTGAGTGACTGAGCACACACGCACGCCATTAACTTAACTTTGTGAACTTAAGCAAGTCATTTAAGCATTACGAGTCACAAAGCCCTGATCTAACAACTGATTTGGTATGCATCTGTGCACTAGACATATAATGGCTCTTGTAAACAATCCTAAGCTATTATCTTCATTTTACAAAAAGGGAACTAAAGCTTATGGGGATAACTGGTCTAAGGGTCCAATAAAATAATAAAAGTAAAGAATGTTGTACACTGTAAACTACTAGATAAATGCAGTGCTACTATAAAACTAGCACGTGTGTGCTGCTATTTGCAAATAGGAAGGATTATATCCAGAAAAATTCATTTGCCTTCAAACCCCACCTGTCCTTTTGTACAGCAATAGAAGAACCTTATACCAGAATCCTAGTCAGAAGCTTAACATCAGTTAATCCCACCATGCTGCTCATCCTCATCTACCATACAAAGCCAAGTCCTTCTTAGTAGATAATCTTTTCTCTTACTCTCATCACTATATTTTTTGTATCTTCCTCTTGACCAGTTTTAATACCATGCATTCTCTGCCAACCTTTTCATCCAGCCTCTGACACTTCTCACTTACTCATTCATTCAATGAAGCTTTACTGAGTACCTGAATTGTACAGGCATCACTAGATACTAGGAGTAAAAAGAAAGAAAAAGCCAAAGTCCTTGCTTAAGGAGCTGCCAATCTATTAGGGAAGCACGTCAACAAAGTGGGTGCTATAGTGCAGGAAGGGGTCCACAAGAGAAATGCAAAGGAAGAGTGGCTAATTCTGTGGGAAAACAGTCTGTGTGTGGTAAAAATAGAAAACCCTACAGGAAGGTGGTAAAGTGTGAACCAAATCTTGAAAGATAATTAGGTCTTCTCAAAAATAGTGGGAGAGAATTCCAAGTGTGAGTGAAGGCGGAAAGGTATGGAGCAAAACAGAGGGTTCCAAAGACCTCTGGTCAGGTATGGTTGGAATGAGACAGGCTAGGAGGGTAAAGATTTGAAGCTGGAGAGAGGTAAGGTCCAACTTGTGGAGAGTACTGGATGCCGCTCTAAAGATTAGATTTTCTTCTATGGGTAGAAGAGAGCCCCCGAAAGACTTACTAGGAAAGTAACACGAAGAAATGCATTTGGAAAGGGTATTTTTGGTGGCCAGATGATGACCTATCGCTTAGTAAAGAGTAGGGAATCCAGGGACTTTCTTGGTTGAGAGTCTATCTTGCATTGCAGGGAACACGGTTTGATCCCTGGTCAGGGAACTAGGATCTCATATGGTGCAGAGAAACTAAGCCCTTGTGCTGTGGCTACTGAGACCGTGTGCTCTGGAGCCACGACTAGAGGGGCCGCGCACCACAACAAAAGATCCCAGATGACGCAACGAAGACCTGATACAGCTAAATAAGTAAATAAATAAAACAAACAAATAACTATTCAGAATAGGAAGTCCAGGGTAAGAGGATCAGGGCACAAGTCAAGATAGACGCAATCAGGGTCATTAGAAGGAGCTTAGATGAGAAATGATGAGGAAGTAAATCAACATAGCTTGGATGGAGAATGGATATAGAAGACTGATTTTCAAATGCTTGGCTTAGGTAATAAGATAGATAGTGGTAACAATTATCAATACAAGGAAGAATTGGTTTGGGGGAAAAAAGTAGGAAATCTGATTGTGGATATGTTGAATTTGAGATGCCCATGGGACATCTAAGTGGCCTTTGATATTCTCTACCATTAAAAAGCCAGCTGCATTTCTTTCTTACAGGAAGGATTTTCTCTGACAACAGCATCAAAAGATATCAAACCAACAAGGGAGTCAGGCTTTCCAATTCACAGTTTCAAACATTTGAGAATTCTTCAGCATGTAGATCAGACTGGTTTTCTACCTTGCAGGGAGACCAAAGAATTTACACCTTCTCAACAGAACCTTGATAACCACAGTACTTCAGTATGCAACAATAGGAATTTATCCACATCTCTATCATCACACAATAGAATAATCTTGTATTTAGCTCAAAATATTGCCCTATAATTCACAATTTTTATAATTTTATGTTATTCTTTAGCTTAATTGACTCTTTTTTGAAGCTAGACTTCTAGAGAATGGAAGCAATGGGTCAATTTACACTCTGGTGCAAGCTCCTGAATCTTGATAACTATTCTAGAATGTTTCCCTGTCATCACAGCTAGAACATACTCCTGCACAAAAAGCAAACTCCAAACCACATTTATTGATCCTATAATCCTTCAGTGTTTTACACATTCTAAAGCTCCTTCTGTTTCTTGGCAGTGAAGCTGGAAAAAATGTTTCTTTCTTGATATTATCATGTTTATATCTGCTAAAGAAAAGTACTCTTTCAACCTAACTGTTTCAGAAAATTTTCCACGTACTTTTTTTTTATAGCTAAATTTTAATATGTAGTGTTTTGTCAAGTCTCATCAATTACCAAAGTGGAGTTTTTCTTTGAATTACACTAAATTTATAATAAATCTATTTTTAAAATAACATTTAAAAAACTGTTTGTATGGAAATGTGGACAGAATATGAAGCAGAAAAGGTAAAGTATAACTTTTCAATGACATCTTGGCTCAATTGGTTTATGAATTGGCTTCTAACACGGAAGAACTTCATAGAACACTAGCAAAGTATTTTTCATTGCAACTTGATTAATGTGCAGTTACTGTAATTTGGAAATTATTTAATATGTATGTAACTTGAATGTGATATAAAAACATAGCTTGGATCATGAATAAGATCATGAAAGCTGACTAGAAATTCCAGAAATAGATCTCAGGAGCCACTTGGGAATGTAGCATATGGCATTTCAGATCAATAGGAAAAACCTAGGTTTATATGGTAAGTGTTTTGAGAGAGCTCACTAAAATTTGAAATAAAATAAATTTAGATTCTCCCCTAATTTACACATTTATAAAAGACAGACAAACCAGAGATCAAATTGCCAACATCTGTTGGATCATAGAAAAAGCAAGAGAATTCCAGAAAAACATATACTGCACTTTATTGATTACGCCAAAGCCTTTGACTGTGTGGATCACAAGAAGCTGTGGAAAATTTTTAAAGAGACGGGAATACCAGACCACCTTACCTGCCTCCTGAGAAATCTGTAGGCAGGTCAAGAAGCAACAGTTAGAACTGGACATGGAACAACAGACTGGTTCCAAACTGGGAAAGGAGTACGTCAAGGCTGTATACTGTCACCCTGCTTGTTTAACTTATATGCAGAGTACATCATGCAAAATGTTGGACTGGAGGAATCACAAGCTGGAATCAAGTTTGTCAGGAGAAATATCAATAACCTCAGATACACAAATGACACCACCTTTATGGCAGAAAGTGAAGAGGAACTGAAGAGCCTACTGATGAAAGTGAAAGAGGAGGGTGAAAAAGTTGGCTTAAAACTCAACATTCAAAAAAACTAAGATCATGACATCTGGTCCCATTCACTTCATGGCAAATAGATGGGGAAACAATGGAAACAGTGAGAGACTTTATTTTGGGGAGCTCCAAAATCACTGCAGATGCTGACTGCAGTCATGAAATTAAAAGATGCTTACTCCTTGGAAGAAAAGCTATGGGCAACCTAGACAGCATATTAAAAAACAGAGACATTACTTTGCCAACAAAGGTCCGTCTAGTCAAAGCTATGATTTCTCTAGTAGTCACGTATGGATGTGAGAGTTGGACTATAAAGTAAGCTGAGCGCCAAAAATGGATGCTTTTGAACTGTGATGTTGGAGAAGACTCTTAAGCGTCCCTTGGACTGCAAGAAGATCAAACCAGTCAATCCTAAAGGAAATCAACCCTGAATATTCATTGGAAGGACTGATGGTGAAGCTGAAACTCCAATACTTTAGCCACCTGATGCAAAGAACTGACTCACTGGAAAAGATTCTGCACTGGGAAAGATTGAAAGCAGGAGGAGAAGGGGACGACAGAGGATAAGATGGTTGGATGGCATCACCAGCTCTGTGGACATGAGTCTGAGCAAGCTCTGGGAGTTGGTGATAGATAGGGAAGCCTGGGGTGCTACAGCCCGTGGGGTCACAAAGAGTTGGACACAACTGAGTGACTGAACTGAACTGAACTACTTTGCACTAAGTTCCAGATAGATAAAAGATCTAAATGTGAAAAGATAACTAAACCAGTCAAAAGCCACAAAAATATGAAAATATATGAAGAGAACAAAGGAGATTTGATATCAACAATTATCAGAGAAAGAAATCTTGATATTGTTGCTATTGTTCATTGAGTGGTGATGCCATCCAATCTCATCCTCTGTTGCCCCCTTCTCCTCCTGCCTTCAGTCTTTCCCCGCATCAGGGTCTTTTCTTATGAGTTGGTTCTTCATATCATGTGGCCAAAGTATTGGAGCTTCAGCTTCAGCATCAGTCCTTTCAATGAATATTCAGGGTTGATTTCCTTTAGGATCAACTGTTTTCATCTTCTTACTGTCCAAGGGACTCTCAAGAGTCTTCTCCAATACCACAATTCAAAAGCATGTGATACTGGACATCTGCAAAATGTCAGTACTGGATACCATATATGTTTTATAGAATGTCTTGAATTTTCTTTCCCATGAAAAGAAAATCTATACAAAAGAAATTCAATTTTTTCATCAAAACGTAATTTACAGTTTCAGAATAAAGTGTTGGAACTGACTCTTGGTAAAGAATTGAAGATGAATTTTGAAAATACAATATCATATGGTTCATTTTGGATAAAAGATACCTGAGTGTGCTGAAGCCTCATTCATTCCTGTGGCTTTAATACTACCTATAAGCTGGTGGTTCCCAAACCCATGCTAGAGACGCTCTTCAGGCCACATACATTTATTTGCTCAGCCCTGGAAGTCTACACCCACATATATGATAGGCAGATTCAACTTTTCCCTTAGAACCCCAGGTTCACATTTGCCTACTTGATATTTCCACTTGTGTGTCCTAAACTTACCATGCCCCTCCAAAAATCCTCTGGTTTCACTGTCACTCTCAACCAACTCAGCCCATTCCTGTCCACTTAAGTAAACTGTTTCACTTCAGTTCAGTTCAGTCGCTCAGTTGTGTCCGACTCTTTGTGACCCCATGAATCGCAGCACGCCAGGCCTCCCTGTCCATCACCAACTCCCGGAGGTCACTCAGACTCACGTTCATCTAGTCAGTGATGCCATCCAGTCATCTCATCCTCTGTCGTCCCCTTCTCCTCCTGCTCCCAATCCCTCCCAGCACCAGCATCAGAGTATTTTCCAATGAGTCAACTCTTCACATGAGGTGGCCAAAGTACTGGAGTTTCAGCTTCAGCATCATTCCCTCCAAAAAATCCCAGGGCTGATCTCCTTCAGAATGGACTGGTTGGATCTTCTTGCAGTCCAAGGGACTCTCAAGAGTCTTCTCCAACACCACAGTTCAAAAGCATCAATTCTTTGGCGCTCAGCCTTCTTCACAGTCCAACTCTCACATCCATACATGACCACAGGAAAAACCATAGCCTTGACCAGACGGACCTTTGTTGGCAAAGTAATATCTCTGCTTTTGAATATGCTATCTAGGTTGGTCATAACTTTCCTTCCAAGGAGCAAGCGTCTTTTAATTTCATGGCTGCAGTCACCAGTAAACTGTTTAGCTTCCCTAAATTAAAATTCAGCATGATTATTTTACCTCCAACATATTCCCAAACATATCCACCTTTCCATGTCTTACTACCACCTTTGTCCAAGCCACCACGACCTCTCACGCTTCTTGTACTATTGAACTTGATACCATGTTTCTAGGGCTTTCCAGCTGGCGTAGTTGGTGAGTGTTTGTCACTCAGTCGTGTCCAACTCTTTGCGACCCCATGGACTACAGCCCACCAAGACTGCCAGGCTCCACTGTCCATGGGATTTTCCAGGCAAGAATACTGGAGTGGGTTGCCATTTCCTTCTCCAGGGGATCTTCCCAACCCAGGGATTGAACCTGTATCTCTCGAGTCTCCTGCATTGGGGGGTTCTTTACCAACTGCCAGCCTTCCTTGGTGACTCAGATGGTAAAGAATCTTCCTGCTAGGCAGGAGACCCTACAGTCGTTGGTGTCGCAGAGTCGGACAGGACTGAGACCATACACACATGTACCATGCTTCCACTTTAGTGAAAGAAAGTGAAGTCGCTCAGTCGTGTCTGACTCTTTGCGACCCCATGGACGGAGGAGCCTGCATCAGGCTCCTCCGTCCATGGGTTTCTAGGCAAGAGTACTAGAGTGGGTTGCCATTTCATTCTCCAGGGAATCTTCCAGACCCAGGTCTCCCACATTGTAGACAGACGCTTTACCATGCGAGCCACCTTCCACTTCAGGCCCTCACAATTTGTTTTCTGCACAGTGGTCAGAATAACCTTTCTGTGTCATGAACCATGCCACTTTCCTACTTAAATAGCCCTCTAATGGCATCTTGTTGAATCTACAGTAAATCTTAACTTCTCCCTCTGGCTTGCAAAGCCCTCCTTCACCTGGTTTCTGCTTTCCTATCTGACACCATCACATACCACTTTCCTTCTTGTCCACTCTACGTCAGTCCATTGGCCTTCATCCTGGTCCTCACTTCTGTCTAATGACCTTTGTCATTATATAGCTGATTCCCTTTGGTCATTTGGGTCTCAGCTTAAATAAGAACCAATCACACAAGGCATCTGTAACTATCCAATCTAGCTACTACCAGTCACTCCTACCATACCATCCTGTTTAATTCTGCATATGGCATTTATTAAGATCAGCTATCTCCAGTTTTTTATGCCTTATTGGTTTCTCCTGACTTGCAAGTATTATAAATCATGAGAGTAGGAATCTTATTTGTCCTTCACCACTGTCCCTTGAGGGCCAGATTGCCAACATATATAAGTAGGCATTCAAAAAAATATTTGCTGAGTGAGTAAATAAATGAGAACAAGATCCAAGGTATGACCATGTAAATGGGTGGTCCAAGTAAATTTGTGGGAAGCTGAAGGTTGTTGAATGTTAAAGGTAGGTTTTTTCATGTGGGCTATTCTTGTAGACTCTAAATCTATCCATGATGATGCCAAGAAGTCCTCAAATCTCTAAGGCTATTTCTCCACACTTTTTCCTCTGAGCAGAATAATTTCCTTTCCATCTAAACTCCTCCATACCTATAAAGAGATTTAGCTCAAATGCTATCTCATCAGAGAAGACTTCCAATCTGTTCAATTCTGTTTGTTTTTTGGATTCATTTCTCTCTTAACTCCTATGCCTAATCTCTCTCATTACATATATCAGAATATATGGTAACTATTACACTCCTCCTCCTCAATCAAATTTCATACAGAAGATAATTAGTAAATTGGACTCTTGAGAGTCCCTTGGACTGCAAGGAGATCCAACCAGTCCATTCTGAAGGAGATCAGCCCTGGGATTTCTTTGGAAGGAATGATGCTAAAGCTGAAACTCCAGTATTTTGGCCACCTCATGCAAAGAGTTAACTCATTGGAGAAGACTCTGATGCTGGGAGAAATTGGGGGCAGGAGGAGAAGGGGACGGCGGAGGATGAGACGGCTGGATGGCATCACTGACTTGATGGATGTGAGTCTGAGTGACCTCCGGGAGTTGGTGATAGACAGGGAGGCCTGGCGTGCTGCGATTCATGGGGTCGCAAAGAGTCAGACATGACTGAGCGACTGATCTGATCTGATGTTTCATATATATGTTTTACATATTATACATACTCATGCTGCTAAGTCACTTCAGTCGAGTCCGACTCTGTGCGACCCCATAGACGGCAGCCCACCAGGCTCCCCTGTCCCTGGGATTCTCCAGGCAAGACCACTGGAGTGGGTTGCCATTTCCTTCTCCAATGCATGAAAGTGAAAAGTGAAAGTCAAGTAGCTCAGTCGTGTCCGACTCTTAGCGACCCCATGGACTGCAGCCCACCAGGCTCCGCCATCCATGGGATTTTCCAGGCAAGAGTACTGGAGCGGGGTGCCATTGCCTTCTCCAATACATACTCATATTTACATTAAATACATGTGTGTGCGCTCAGTTACTTGGTCATGTCCAACTTTTTGTGGCCCCTTGAACTGCCAGACTGCCAGGCTCCTCTGTCCATGGAATTTTCCAGGCAAGAAAACTGGAGTGGGTTGCCATTCCCTCTCCAGGGGATCTTCCCAACACAGAGGTCGAACCTGGGTCTCTTGCATCTCCTGCACCAGCAGGCAGATTCTTGACCACTAGCGCCACCTGGGAAGCCCATGTTAGATATATACAATAGATATATACTCACATTTATGTTAAATCTGTTTAGAGTATCTTAAAGACAAAGCCTATTCTTTTAAAAATAATTTAATTTTATCCATTTATTGTCTGGTTGCATTCGGTCTTCACTGTTGCACAAGAGGGGCTACTCTGCTTGCGGGGGCTTAGCTGCCCTGCGGTATGTGGAATCTTCCCAGACCAGGGATCAAACCCATGTCCCCCTGCATTGGTAAGCAGATTCTTAACCACTGGACCACTAGGGAAGTCCAAAGGCTATTCTTAACTTGAACTTTAAAAAATTTCAAAGGTTCATATATTATCACGCATGTCCCTTAGATGACCAAAATATTTCTGAAGATAATTATTATTTTATTTAAAAAGCAATATTTCTTATATTGTGCTACACTTAAATTGGGCTATTCTAAAATTTTTCTAAGATATGTTCATTGGGAAGACAGCATTAGCCAATATTGACAATATTATAGTATTAATATTACTACTTATGTAAATGAACTGAAATGTGGTATTCAGAGCCCTCTAGTGGCATAATTCTTAATAGACCCATGAAAAATGAAGACATAATTTGGACCATCTTTTAAAACTAAGAGATTTAATTTTCAAATTAACAAAGTACTAAATACTTGGTATTTATAATCATATCATGTATCAAGCATAATTCAGGTATTTGGGGCCATAAATGCCTATGTTACTATACTAAAATTTGCCTTGCAATCGACCTCCAAATTTGTTAAAACAATATAGTATTTACTTATTAGCATTTCTTTATTAAAAAGAAATGTAGTCGTACATTAAAATATGCCAACCTAAAATTATAACAATAAGCAACTTATCCTAAAGAAAAAGCTTTAAAAATAGAGAAATCTCCCTCTAAAGCCAAACACAGTAAGTCTGCCTACTGATCTTACAGTTCAGCTTAGTTCAGTCGCTCAGTCATGTCCGACTCTTTGCGACCCCATGAATCGCAGTATGCCAGGCCTCCCTGTCCATCACCAACTCCCGGAGTTCACTCAAACTCATGTCCATCGAGTCAGTGACGCCATCCAGCCATACCATCCTCTGTCGTCCCCTTTTCCTCCTGCCCCCAATCCCTCCCAGCATCATTGTCTTTTCCAATGAATCAACTCTTTGTATGAGGTGGCTAAAGTATTGGAGTTTCAGCTTTAGCACCATTCCTTCCAATGAACACCCAGGACTGATCTCCTTTAGAATGGACTGGCTGGATCTCGTTCCAGTCCAAGCGACTCTCAAGAGTCTTCTCCAACACCACAGTTCAAGAGCATCAATTCTTCAGCGCTCAGCTTTCTTCACAGTCCAACTCTCACATCCATACATGACCACTGGAAAAACCATAGCCTTGACTAGACGGACCTTTGTTGCAAAGTAATGTCTCTGCTTTTGAATATGCTATCTAGGTTGGTCATAACTTTCCTTCCAAGGAGTAAGCATCTTTTAATTTCATGGCTACAATCACCATCTGCAATGATTTTGGAGTCCCCCAAAAATAAAGTATGACATTGTTTCCACCGTTTCCCCATCTATTTCCCATGAAGCGATGGGACTAGATGCCATGATCTTAGTTTTCTGAATGTTGAGCTTTAAGCCAACTTTTTCACTCTCTTTCACTTTCATCAAGAGGCTTTTTAGTTCCTCTTCACTTTCTCCCATACAGGTAGTCCCTAATTTATATACATTCATACAAACACATGTACACATACACAAACAAGTTGAAGTTTCATGAATTTATATTGCAGCTTTTAAATTTTATAATATATTTTGCCACACCAAGAAAACAGTGTTATGAGTGAATTTAGGGTTAGGATAGTTTCTATGTTGCTGTGAGTATAAAGGAATATGAACCTCAGCATCATCCATAAATATTGCTTCACATTCTGAGTTCCAGCCAGACTGCAAGAAGCACATTTCTTCTGAGGCTGCTGTGAGGTTGGATGTGAAACTTTCCTGTCACCACATGTGCATATACCAGATCACTCCAGGGGTCCCAACTGTGGAGGAGAGGCTCCCACGAATTCCTGGTGACAAGCTTGTAGATTCCCTAATGTAGCACAAATGGTTCCAGCACAGCCAACTGTAACAGTCTTAATTAAGTGCCTCCAAAACACAGAACAATCTTAAGGTGGGTGCCGGCTGACTTCTTTCATATGGCAAGTGTTCTTACACAAGTTGTTCACAACAAATCAAGTTAGGGCCTACTTTTAATCACTTAACCATCCATTCATTCGCTTGTTCCTTCATCCATTCAACAGCATTTAGGAACTTCCTTGGTGGCCCTTCTCATATTGTTCATGGGTTTCTCAATGCAAGAACACTGAAGTGGTTTGCCATCCCCTCTCCAGGGGGCCGCATTTTGTCAGAGCTCTCTATCTTGGGTGGCCCTGCACAGCATAGCTCATGAATTTGAGCAAACTCCGGGAAGTAGTGAAGGACAGGGAAACCTGGCATGCTGCAGTCCACAGGGTCGCAAAGAGCCAGACACAACATAGTGACTGAACAACAACTGGCAGTCCAGTGGTTGAGACCTTGCCTCACAATGCAGGGGGTGCAAGTTTGACCCCCAGTCAGACAGCTAAGACCCCACATGATTCGAGGTCAAAAAGTAAAACATAAAAAATAGAAGCAATATTGTTACAAATTCAAAAAGAATTTAAAACTGGTCCACATTACAATTGCACTCATCTCACATGCTAGTAATGCTCAAAATTCTCCAAGTCAAGCTTCAGCAATATGTGAACCGTGAAATCCTGATGTTCAATCTGGTTTTAGAAAAGGCAGAGGAACCAGAAATCAAATTGCCAACATCTGCTGGATCATCGAAAAAGCAAGAGAGTTCCAGAAAAACATCTCTCTCTGCTTTATTGACTATGCCAAAGCCTTTGACTGTGTGGATCATAATAAACTGTGGAAAATTCTGAAAGAGATGGGAATACAAGACCATCTTACCTGCCTCTTGATAAATCTGTATGCAGATCAGGAAGCAACAGTTAGAACTGGACATGGAACAACAGACTGGTTCCAAGTAGGAAAAGGAGTACATCAAGGCTGTATATTGTCACCCTGCTTATTTAATTTATATGCAGAGTACATCACACAAAATGTTGGACTGGAGGAAGCACAAGCTGGAATCAAGATTGCTGAAAGAAATATCAATAACCTTGGATACGCAGATGACATCACCCTTATGGCAGAAAGTGAAGAAGAACTAAAGAGCCTCTTGATGAAAGTGAAAGAGGAGAGTGAAAAAGTTGGCTTAACGCTCAACATTCAGAAAACTAAGATCATGACATCTGGTCCCGTCACTTCAAGGCAAATAGACGGGGAAACAGTGGCTGACTTTATTTTGCTGGGCTTCAAAATCACTGCAGATGGTGACTGCAGCCATGAAATTAAAAGACGTTTACTCCTTGGAAGGAAAGTTATGACCAACCTAGATAGCATATTCAAAAGCAGAGACATTACTTTGCCAACAAAAGTTCGTCTAGTCAAGGCTATGGTTTTTCCTGTGGTCATGTATGGATTTGAGAGTTGGACTGTGAAGAAGGCTGAGCACCGAAGAATTGATGCTTTTGAATTGTGGTGTTGGAGAAGACTCTTGAGAGTCCTTTGGACTGCAAGGAGATCCAACCAGTCCATCCTAAAAGAGATCAGTCCTGAGTGGTCATTGGAAGGACTGATGTTGACACTGAAACTCCAATACGTTGGCCACCTGATACGAAGAACTGAGTCACTGTAAAAGACCCTGATGCTGGGGATGATTGAAGGCGAGAGGAGAAAGGGACAATAGAAGATGAGATGATTGGATGGCATCACTGACTGAATGGACATGAGTTTGGGTAAACTCCCAAAGTTGGTGATGGACAAAGAGGCCTGGCGTGCTGCGGTCCATGGTGTCGAAAAGAGTCAGACACGACTGAGTAACTGAACTGAACTGAAGAAAATCTTTAAAAAAATACATTATTGATTCCTATCACATACTAGGACCTGTGCTTAGTGTAAATGTGAAGTGTATCAAGGTATTCTTATCCTTAAGATGATAACTTAGTGTTTAAGTTAATTCTAATCATTAAACAGAAGGATAGCAGCATATTAGAAAGACATCTAATTTAGCCTCACAATAAGGGGAGAACTTTGTGGAGGTAAGATTGAAGGTGATGGAATGAAATTTATATTTTAAAGCTGGACAAGAAAATGTAAGCATAACATATTGCCTGCCTGCACTGGCCCTCCCTGCTGTACAATGGGCATATGCATTACGCATTAGCCAGACCGCCTGAAACATGGGAAAGCTTACCACAAAAATCAGTGTTTTTACCCTTTCGTCTGAGGTTGGTAAGGTAAATCCTTGAAGGTTAGCATTCTTTCCCAACTATGTAAGGGGTCATGGTGATTTATTGCTCACTTTGTTCATACTTATCCAGATTACGTATCTTTGGTAAACTTTATGTAAAATGTCAGTGTATCATTTTGATGTACGATCCTTTGCCTCAAAAATGTAGGTGACTATGCCTTGACTTCTAACAAGTGGAACAGTTCTCAGAGCTTCTGAGAGTCTGTCTCCCAGGTTATAATGATCAAATTGGCTCAAATAAAATTCTTTTTTTCCTTAACTCGATCATTAACTGAACTTTTATCAACAAATGTAAATCTTAAAAGACAAGTAGATGTTAGGCAAAGTGGATGATGGGAGGAAGGGAATTTCACAAGGACAGAATAGCAAGTGGAGTGTCATGAACAGAGGCTTATCATGAACTTTCCATTTCTAAAACCAAAAACAGAAAAGGAAATATTGGGTTGGCAAAAAGTTTCTTTGGGTTTTTCCATATCATGTTACTGAAAAATCCAAATGAACTTTCTGGCCAACCCAATACATTGTTTCATTTTTTATTAGGAAAGGAATGTGTGTTCAGTACTTATTTATTGAAAAGTCAAACAATACATAACTATAAAGAGAATAAAAAATAACTGATAGTAATACCATCCTGGGGCTTCCCAGGTGGTAAAGAATCTGCCTGCCAGTGCAGGACATGCAAGAGACATGGTTTCAATCCCTGGGTCAGGAAGATCCCCTGGAGGAGGAAATGGCAATCTATTTCAGTATTCTGGCCTGGAAAATTCCTCGGATAGAGGAGCATGGCAGTCTACAGTCCATGGCGCCGAAAAGAGTCAGACGTAACTGAGCGACTAAGCGCATACATACCATCCCAACTTCCTCATACTCCCTCTCCTCCTGACCCCAAGGGAGCTACTGTTTAGTTAAGCAGGCTGTCAGATTTTGTTCTATGATTTTACAAATAAGTATTTTTTTCCCTGGCTCAGACAGTAAAGAATCCACCTGCAGTTGCAGGAGACCTGAGTTCAGTCCCTGGGTTAGGGAGATCCCCTGGAGGAGGGCATGGCAACCCATGCCAGTATTCTTACCTGGAGAATCTCTGTGGACAGAGGAGCCTGGTGGGCTATAGTCCATGGGGTTACAAAGTGTTGGACACAACGGAGAGACTAAGTGCAACACAGGACATTGCAAATATAGTTTCATTCTTTAAAAAAAATCTAACAAAGCATCTTAGGTATTTTTCCATATAAAAGTTACAGGTTCTAGTCCAAGATGATGACGTAGGAGGATCCGGAAGTCATCTCCTCCCACAGACACACTGAATCCGCAGCTGCACATGGAAAAATTTTCTCTTAAAAAAAACCCAAAACACCCAAAAGCTAACTGAGTAACTCCTACACATCGTGCAAGTGGGAAAACGTCCATACTGAAGTGGGTAGCTGAGGCTGGGACACAGTCTCACCATAAACCCACCCCCTGTGCAGCAATCCACAATCAGGAGGGAACTCACAAGCAAGAGGGGGAGCAGAGAGTTTGAATACCACATCAGGCCTCAGCTTTTAACACCCACACCTGAGAAACTAGCCTCTCAAATATCTAGCTTTGAAAGCCAATAGGACTTACTTCCACCAGGACCATAAGGCTACGCGAACTGAGCAGCAGTTATTAAAGAGCCCCCTGCACAGACTCACCTGCCCCAGGGCCCAGAGCAAAGGGGGCCAGCTGAAAAGCAACCTGATTTTCTGTGGGAGAGGCTTACTGGATTATTTTAAAGTGTAGGCCTGAGGGGGAGGCATGTACTATAACACACAACTAGGGAACTTATGAATTATACTTCCAAAACAGAGGCCAAGGGGCACCACATCTTTGTGCTTTCCTTTTATTTTGCTCAAAGATTCCCAGTATCTCCCCCAAAGGAGCTTGTATCACTCAGGGGCTAACCCTAGATCACCTGGTCTGCTGGCTGGTGGGCTCACACGCACAGGTCTCACTAGATTGAAACAAACAAAAAAAGAGTTCTTAACTGGTAGACTATCACCCCTAGGGCACAGCAGAGAGGACAGGCCCAGAAGCTCAGTGTGAAACAGTCCTAATGGTTTATCATTAGGCTATGATGGTTTATGATTTAAGGGGCAGGCTTCCAACTGAACACACATCTGACAGCCCACTATAATCCTCCCTAGAGACTTTGGAAGGCAGGCACAATCAGTTTTGAGCACCAGTATTCTCAGGGGAAGCTTGTTCATGTATCTGGCGCCCTGGTTTTTACATCTGGTATGCAGGTGACTTCCCTGGTGGCTCAGACAGTAAAGCGTCTGTCTATGATGCGGGAGACCTGGGTTCGATCCCTGGGTTGGGAAGATCCCTTGGAGAAGGAAATGGCAATCCACTCCAGTACTATTGCCTGGAAAATCCCATGGACAGAGGAGCCTGGTAGGCTACAGTCCATGGGGTTGCAAAGAGTCAGACATGACTGAGCGACTTCATGTTCATGTTCATACAGGTGACTCAGTGGTAAAGAATCAACCTGCCAAACAAGAGACACATGTTCAATTCCTGGGTCGAGAAGATTCCCCTGGAGAAGAAAATGGTAACTACTTCAGTATTCTTGCCTGGAAAACCGCATGGACAGAGGAGCCTAGTGGGCTACACACGGGGTGACAAAGAATCGGACGTGACTTAGCTACTAAATAACACCACCACCACCCTGGTTTTTATGGCTGCTACCCAGGGAGTGGCCTTTGAGTGCTTGGTTCTTGTGGCCAGTAGAGCATGTATTCATTAGTTCAACAGGATGGTAGCAAGGAAAGAAGTAGCTTTTAACTATGACCTCAAGGCTCAGCTCAGAGGGAGTAGAAAACTCCAAAAGACCATCTCTCAGTCTACTCCTGAGGGAGGACAAATACATGCATATTTGTATATTTTTAAAGTTGTTGCTTGGGAATTCCCTGTTGGCCCAGTAGTTAGGACTCTATACTTTACTGAGGGCATGGATTCAATCCCCATTGAGGGAACTGAGATGCTGCAAGCCATGACGCTCAGCCAAAAACAAAGGAAAAAAAAGTTGTTGATTGAAGGGCTGGCTTCAGCCTAGACCTAGGTGCTGACTGAGCTCCCTCCTTTCGGGACACTGACAGCTCCTGGCACACCCTCAATGACTGGGAGTCACTAAAAATAAAGTAGGTGCTTGTCCAATCACAAAGAATTGAGAGAAAACCAAAGCAGTGTTGAAGGGTAAATTTCACCTCCTACACAAGGCTTCTCCTTCAACACTGGGAGAGACGGCTGTTTTATCTAACCAATATGGAGAGTCAAGGAAAGTGAAGAAACAGAGGAATATATTCCAAACAAAAGAAAAATATAAAACCTCAGAAAAAGACTTTAATGATTTACCTGATTAAAGACTCAGATGAAAAGTCATAGAGATGCTCACTGAGCCTAGGAGAAGAATAAAGGAACACACTGAGAATTTTAACAAAGATAAAGTATAAGAAAGTACTAAACAGAAGCCATGGAGCTGAAGAGTATAATAACTGAACTGAAAAAATACAATAGAGAGATTCAACAACATACTAGATAAAGCAGGAGAAAAGGATCAGAGAACCCACAGACAAGGCAGTAGAAGAAAAAAGACTGAAAAAAAGTAAAGATAGCTTGAGAGACTTATGGAACAACATCAAGCAGAGCAACATTTGCATTATAGGGGTCCCAGATGGACAGGAGAGAGAGAAGGGCCAGAAAACTTATTTGAAGACGTAATGGATGAAAACTTCCCAACCTGGGGGACAAAACAGACATCCAGAACCAGGAAGCCCAGAGAGTTCCAAGAAAAGATAAATTCAAAGAAGCTTACACCCAGATATATGATAATTAAAACACCAAAAGTTAAAGACAGGGAAGAATCTTAAAAGCAGTAGGATAAAACAACTTATTATATACAAAAGGTGAAAAACTGAAAGTGAAGTCGCTCAGTCATGTCCGACTTACAAAGGACCTTCCATAAGACTATAAGCATATTTTCCAGGAGAAAATCTGTAGGCCAGAAAAGAATGGAATAACATATTCAAAAAGCTATTAACAAAAGAAAAAAAAGAGTAAAACTACTCTACCCAGCAACATTTTCGTTCAAAAGTGAAGAACACATGAAGAGTCTTCCAGACAAGCAAAGACTAAAAAAGTTCATTGTCACCAGATCAGCCTTACAAGAAATGTTAAAGGTATTTCTTTAAGCTGAAATGAAAGGGCGTTAGTTAGCAACAGGAAAACATGGAAATATAAATCTCATTGGTAAAGAAAAATATATAGTAGAACTCAGAATAATATAAAAATGGTGGGTTAATCATTTATAAGCTAGCACGAATGTTAAAAGACAAAGTAGTAAAATAAACATAGCTGTAATAATTTAGAGATACACAAGATAAAAATATGTAAATTATGACATCCAAAACATAAAATGTAGCAGTGGGGAGTAAAAATGTAGAACTTCAGAATGCATTCAAATTTAAGTTGTTACCAATTTAAAATACATTGCTATAAATAAAAGTTGCTTTATGTAAGTCTCATGGTAACCATAAAGCAAAAATCTACTGTAAATACACAAAAGATAAAGATAAAAGAATCTAGGCATACCAGTATAGAAAACCATCAAATTGCAAAGAAAGAGAAGAAGAAAAGAAGAAAGGAACAGAGGAATTGCAAAATAACCAGAAAACAATTACCATGATGGCAATAAGTATATACTTATTAATAACTATCTTAAATGTACATAGGATAAATTTTCCAGTCATCACAAGATGTAGAGTGGCTGAACGGATAAAAACACAAGACCCAGCAATATGCTTCCTATAAGAAACTCACTTTACATATAAAGACATACATTGATTGAAAGTGAAAGGATGAAAAGAGATATTCTATGTTAATAGAAACCAAAAGAAAGCCGGGCAGCTATACTTTTATCAGTAAAAATAAAAGGAGCCTTCGTTGTAAGACAAAGAGTGTAATAAAAGACAAAAGTCATTACATAATGATAAAGGAGTCAATCTAATAAAATATAGCATTTGTAGATATTTACAAACCCCAACATAAGAGAACTATATATATATATATATATACACACATAAAATTAGAGATAAAGGGAGAAATAGAAAGCAATACAATAATATTAATAGTAAGAGATTTTAATATCCTAATTTTATAAATGGATAGATCATCCAGACAGAAACCAATAAGGAAACACTGGCCTTAAACAACACATTAGACAAGACAGACTTAACAGACATAAACAGAATATCTCACCCAAAAGCATTAGAATACATGTTCTTAAGTATACAAGGAAGATTTTCCAGGATAGATCATTTGTTACATCATAGAATAAATCTTAATAAATTTATGAAGACTGAGCTCATATCAAGCATCTATGATGACAATGGTAGGAAACTAGAAATCAATTACAAGGAAAAAAACTAGAAAATTCACAAATATGTGTAGATTAAACAACATGCTACTGACAACCAATGAGTCAAAGAAGAAATTAAAAAAATATCTTGAGACAAATGAAAATGGAAATACAATACACCAAAACTTATGGGATAAGGTGAAAGCAGTTGTAAGACAAAATTTCACAGCACAAAATGCCTACATCAAGAAACAAAAAAGATCTCAGATAAACAACTAACATTAAACCTCAAGAAATTAGAAAAAAAATGAAGCTCAAAATCAATAGAAAGAAATAACAAAAATAGGAGCAGAAATAAATGAAAGAGACTAAAAGGACAATGAAAAGATCAATAAAACTAAGGTCCTTTTTTTTTTTTTGCAAAGATAAACAAAATTGACAAAGCTTTAGGTAGATTTACAAAGAAAAACCCTAAACCTCACTCCTAACCCTATCTCCTAAACCCTAGCTCATACCTGTACCCTTACCTATACAATAAAACCTAACTTAACCTTAACCAAAAAGCCATAAAATCATATATCATATAATCATATATCTATAGTTATAAACCATAAACATAAGCCTAATCATAACCAGAAATTGAAACGAAAACCATAGTGCATACATTGTAACAAGAAACTGAAATCAGAGCCATAAACCATAGTTTATAACCAGAAACAATATAGTATAACCAGAAACCATACCCATAAACCATCAACCATAACAATTAACAATACTACTACTACTACTAAGTCGCTTCAGTCATGTCCGACTTTGTGCAACCCCATAAACGGCAGCACACCAGGCTCTGCCATCCCTGGGATTCTCCAGGCAAGAACACTGGAGTGGGTTGCCATTTCCTTCTCCAATGCATGAAAGTGAAAAGTGAAAGTGAAGTCGCTCAGTCGTGTCCGACTCTTAGCGACCCCATGGATTGCAGCCTACCAGGCTCCTCCATCCATGGGATTTTCCAAGCAAGAGTACTGGAGTGGGGTGCCATTGCCTTCTCCAAACAATTAACCATAACCACCACTAAAATATAAACGAAAAATGATAAGCCATGTACCATAATCATAAAATCTAACCTTAGCCTAGCCCCAGGTCAGTTCCCACACCACTCTTCAGCCCTAATCTTAGTCCTCTAAATCACCAACCCCAATCTAATCAAATCATACAAAGACATCACAGAAAGAAAACTATATATTAACATTCCTTCTAAACAAAGATGTAAGAATCCTTCACAAAATAATACCAATATGAAACCAACAGCATACTGAAAAGACTGTGCATCATAAGTAAGTGTCTCAATACCAGAAACTCCAGGTTGTTAGTATACTCAGCCAAGCAATGTAATAAAGTATTAAATGAAATCCAAGCAATGTAATACAAACAGTTATTGCATGTTCATATAACTTGATGCAGAAAAAGCTTTAAACAAATACTAGTGTTATTTCATCATATAAGCACTAACAAAAGTAGGAGGGAAAGGAGATTCATTCAATATGATACAAAACATTAGAAAAAACACATAGCAAACATCATGCTCAATGCTGAGGACTGAAAGATTTACCTCTGAATTCAGTACAAAATTAAGATGCTGACTTTTACCATCGTTACAATATTGTACTGAAAGTTCTACCCAGGGCAATGAAGAAAGACATAAAAGACATAGAAGGCATAAAAAGCATCCACCACTTCATGGGAAATAGATGGGGAAATGGTGGAAACAGTGTCAGACTTTATTTTTTTGGGCTCCAAAATCACTGCAGATGGTGACTGCAGCCATGAAATTAAAAGACGCTTACTCCTTGGAAGGAAAGTTATGACCAACCTAGATAGCATATTCAAAAGCAGAGTAACCTTTGTTGTTACTTTGCCAACAAAGGCTCGTCTAGTCAAGGCTATGGTTTTTCCTGTGCTCATGTATGGATGTGAGAGTTGGACTGTAAGGAATGCTGAGCGCCAAAGAATTGATGCTTTTGAACTGTGGTATTGGAGAAGATTCTTGAGAGTCCCTTGGACTGCAAGGAGATCCAACAAGTCCATTCTGAAGGAGATCAGCCCTGGGATTTCTTTGGAGAGAATGATGCTAAAGCTGAAACTCTAGTACTTTGGCCACCTCATGTGAAGAGTTGACTCATTGGAAAAGACTCTGATGCAGGGAGGGATTAGGGGCAGGAGGAGAAGGGGACAACAGAGGATGAGATGGCTGGATGGCATCACTGACTCAATGGATGTGAGTCTGAGTGAACTCCGGGAGTTGATGATGGATAGGGAGGCCTGGCACCCCACTCCAGTACTCTTGCCTGGAAAATCCCATGGATGGAGGAGCCTGGTAGGCTGCAGTCCATGGGGTCGCAAAGAGTCGGACACAACTGAGCACCTTCACTTTCACTTTTCACTTTCATGCATTGGAGGAGGAAATGGCAATCCACTCCAGTGTTCTTGCCTGGAGAATTCCAGGGACGGGGGAGCCTGGTGGGCTGCCGTCTATGGGGTCGCACAGAGTCGGACACGACTGAAGCGACTTAGCAGCAGCAGCAGTAGCAGGGAGGCCTGGTGTGCTGCGATTCATGGGGTCACAAAGAGTCAGACATGACTGAGCAACTGAACTGAACATATGAAAGGAAAAGTTGAAGCCATATCTATTCACAGACAGTGACAGTATCTTATATATATAACTTCCCAAAGAATCAACAAAAAATTACTTGAGCTAGTCAACTAATTCAGCAAAGTTATAGAACAAAACATTAGTACACAAAAAACTATTTGTAATACTAGCAATAAATATTCTCAAAAGGAATTAAAGACAATTCTACTTTAAATAATGTCAACACCAGTAAAATACTTAGGAAATGATTTAATCGATCAAGGTGCAAGACTTCTACACTGAAAACCACAAATCATGTCTGAAAGAAATGAAAAAAAAAAAAAACCTAAATGATGTGAAGACATCCCATAGTGATGGAAAGACTTAATATTGTTAAGATGGTAATGTTATATAATGCGATCTACAGATTCAATGTGATTCCTATTAAAATTCCCAAAGGCTTTTAGGGAGAAAAACACAAGTTTATCCTAACATTCATGTGAAATTTCAAGGGACTCCAAAGAGCAAAAATAATCTTGGAAGTCAAAGTCGGAGGCTCACTCTTCCCAATTTCACATCTTAATATAAAGTGACAGTAAATAAAACATTGTGATATCGGCATAGAGATATAGATCAATGGAATTGAATGGAGAGCTAAAAAATTTTTTTGTTGTTGTCCAGTCGACACATCTATATATAGTCACTGATTTTTGATAAGGGTGGAAAATAATAAACTGGGGAAAGAATGATTTTATCAACAGATGGTGCTAGGCAACCAACTATCAATGCACACAGGGATGAAACTGAACTCTCATAGCACATACAAAAATTAACTCAAAATAGATAAAAAGCTTAGTCAGTTCTCCATATCTGTGGGTTCTGCATCCACAAATTCAACCCACTGTGGATCAAAAATATGCCAAAAAATAATTCTAGAAGGCTCCAAAATGAAAAACTTGAATTTGCCTTGCTGACAACTATTTACATAGCATTTATATTGTATTAGGTATTCCAAGTAATCAAGAGATGATTTAAAGTATAAGGGATTATGTGTGTAAGATATATGCAAATATTAAGCTAATTTATATAAGGAACTTGACCATCTGTGAATTTTGGTATCCACAGAGCAGTCCTGGAACCATTCCTCCATGGAATGACTATAAATTCAAGAAGAAAAAATGGTGATTAATCTTCATGACCTTGGATTTAGCAATGGTTTCTATGATTTCACAGCAGGGCACAAACACATGAAAGAAAAAATAGATAAATTAGATTTCCTCAAAATTAAAAACTTTCATGCCTCAAAAGACATTAACCAGAAAGTAGAAAGACAGCCCACAGAATGGAAGAAAATGTTTGCACATTATACATTTGATAAGAGTCTGTTATTCAGAATACGTCAAGAACTTTACAACTCATCAACAAAAAGACAAAGAAACTAATTTTTTAAATGGACAAAGGGCCTGCATAGACCCTTCTCCAGATGAGATATATAAATGGTCCACAAGCATGTGAAAAGATGTCAAATATTTTGCTAGGCAAAATAGTATAAATGATGTGAGGCCATGGGCAGTTTTTAGGGTGGTGGTGATTGCGTGCCTTAGTCACTAACTTGCGTTTGACTCTTAGAATCACACAGACTGTAACCTGCCAGGCTCCTCTGTCCATGGGATTTCCCAGGCAAGAATACTGGAATGGGTTGCCATTTCCTTCTCCAGGGAATCTTTTCAACCCAGCAATCAAACCCAGGTCTCCTGCACTGCAAGCAGATTCTTCACTGTCTGAGCCATCAGGGAAGCCCCTACAAAACGTTAAGGTGTTTGAAAGAGGACAGCTACAATGACAAGCACCATATAGTTAATGGAGGCATATCTGATGAGTGATTTTTTTTAAGTCTTTCTGGTGCAAACAGATTGAGCTGGTTATATTTATTCCCTATAAGGATAACCTAAGGAATGGACCCACTGTATATAGTTTAATGTGTTTAGCATTGTTGTGCTTCGTAGTATACCCTAGCCAGCCAGTTTGAGCAGTACATCTATAAGAACTACAAATCCGTCAATGAGAATACTACAAGCCCCTTTGGCAGTCACAAGGTGTAACCTATAGAGGGGCATTTTTACTGTAAAACCTATTATGCATGCTGATCAGATGAAAATATTGGATCAAGAGTTAGATATTGTTTGGGCTCAATATTGCATTATTAAAAAGTTTAGTGAACCTATAATATTTTGGATATACACTAGAAGTAGAAGAGATCCTACTAAGGTGTTTTAAAAACGTAAATTCTTGCACTGAGTTGTTTTATTTGGTTTCCTCAGTGTGCTTAGTAGCTCAGTCATGTCCAACTCTTTGTGACCCCATGGACTGCAACCCGCCAGGCTCCTCTGTTCATGGGGATTCTCCAGACATCCCCATGATGTTGGGGGATTGCCACGCCCTCCTTTAGGGGATCTTCCCAACCCAGGGATTGAACCCAGATCTCTGCATTACAGGAGGTTTCTTTGCCATCTGAACCACCAGGACAGAAGTAGTAATTAATGTTGGAACTAGTGTTGTTTTGAATAAGAGTAGAATAGAATCAATAGAAAATAAAACAGAATAGAAAAGAATCAACTCCATACCAGTGAAAGTGATAATTAGAAATATCTGTAACATAAATGATGTACTGATATGTAGGGGTAGCGTTTTGAGCTAGTGATTCTTTGGATAGGTGGAATTGCCTGGCTATGGGTATGAGTGGTAAGTTATGTTGTTAGAATTAGTAAAGGTACTGCTAGAGAGTCAGAGAAGATTAATGAAAAGTTAAGGCTGTTGTCATTAAATTGGTTAAGAAGGACTAAACTAATAAAACTAGTAAACTGAAAGTGGTGGTATTAATTCAAATTATATTATTTTTTCCTATTAGTGGCATTAATAGGTGTAATAATGAATTTTTAAATTGTAGGTTGAGATTTTGTATGTAACCAATGTAATAGGTGTTTGATACCATTACTAGCAGGGATAATCCTAGTGCAGCTTCGCAGGCTGTAAAGACTGGTAAGACGATAGGTATTATGCTAGCTAGAGTTAAATGGGTGTTCAGAATTATCAGGGTTGCCATAATAAATAATGACATTATTCCCTCCAGAAATAGTAGGGAGGATATTACACAGGATTGGTTTATTAAGACCCCCTAGTGTTAGTTGCTTGACGTGTCCTACTCTTTACAACCCGTCTGTAGCCCACCAGGCTCCTCTGTCCATAGGATTTCCCAGGCAAGAATACTGGAATGGGTTGCCATTCTCTTCTCCAGGGTATCTTCCTGACCCAGGGATCAAATCCATGTCTCCTGCTTGGCAGGCAGATTTTTTTACCCTCTGAGCCATCAGGGAAGCCCCCAGGGGAAACTGTAAATACTAGAATAATATTTATGTAGACTACAGGAACTTGATAATTATGAATTTAATCATAATTTAATGAGTGAAAAAATAAAAACTTGCTTTAATTTAAACTAATTACCATATTTGGTCCACTCTATCCCCTTTTGAGTCCTCCTGTAGGCTAAATTTACTGCTAGTGGTGAAATTAGGATTAGTCCTAAGAGTATTGCTATTAGATTATTTGTTTGGGATGCTCAGGGTAGGGGCAGAATTTCTAGGTCATACAGAGAAGAAACATAATGGTCACTATGAAAAATTCTAAGGAAAAACTGTAGGCATGATGATCTTATAATGTCAAATCTGCATTTGTAAGGACTTGATTTTTCCATGTGTTTAGTTGGGGAAGTTAGAAAGCGATAAATACAAGAAAGCTTTTCTGGATGATGTCTCTTTGTCACTAATACATTGCTAAAATGTTGGTTAATAAGTCCAAGTATAAAAAGAATGTTGAGTCTAAACAGAAGTGTATGACTAGACCAGATAGTTCAAGAGGGGCTAAGAGAGCTCTTGTAAAAGACTGGGGGCTGGGGTTTATCACTTGGAATGCATAGGTCTGATGGGTTACGTCATTGAGTAAGCAGAGGCTTAAGAGCAGGGGCTGACATAAGCTTGAATAATTGTGCTGTGTGTGTGTGCTCAGTCATGTTTGGCTCTTTGTGACCTTCCGGAATGTGGCCCACCAGGATCTTCTGTCCATGGGGTTTTTTGGGCAAGAATACCAGAGTGAGCTGCTTTTTCCCCCTCCAGGGGATCTTCTCGACCCAGGGATCGAACCCTCGTCACCTGTGTCTCCTGCGTTGCAGGTGGATTCTTTACCTGCTGAGCCATCGGGGAAGCCAAAACAGCTACTACAAATTCAAGGATAGTGAGCAGAAAGAGAATAACAAATGCAATGAAGGCTGTGTTAGGAATAATACTTATTAGGGCCAGGGCTGCCCCTCCAATTAAATAAATTAATAGTTTCTGCTGAATCATATGGTAGCAAGTAACTACCATAAGATCCAGCAATTCTATTTCAGGGCATTTATCTGAAGAAAACAAAAGTACTAACTCAAAAAGAGGTATGCAGCTCTATGTACATCGAACCACTATTCACAACAGCCAAGACTCTGAAGCAATGTAACAGTTTATCAGTGGATGAATGGATAAAGAAAACGTGATACATAGCAACAAGAGAATAATATCCAGCCATAAAAAATGAGGAAGTCTTGCCACTGCAGACAACAAGGGGGACCTCGAGGGCCTTATGTTAAGTGAAATACGTCAGACAGAGAAAGACAAATACCATATGATCTCACTTTTTTTTGTGGAATATAAAGAAAGAAAGAATTTAAATACAGAGAACAGACTGGTGGTTGCCAGAGGTTGGGGGTGGAGGTGGACAAATGGGTGAAGGTGGCCAAAGGTATGAACCTCCAGTTACAGAGAAATAAATTCTTGACTTGAAATATACAACATTGTGACTATACTTAATAATACTGTATCATATATTTGAAAGTTTGTAAGAGAGATCTTAAAAGTTCTCAGCACAAGGAAAGAATTGTAGCTATGTATGGGGGTGAATGCTAACTAGATTTATGGAGATTATTTCACAGTACATAGAAATATCAAATCTTTGTGCTGTATACCTGAAACCAATATAATGCCATATGTCAAGTACATCTCAAGAGCTTTTAAAATTAAAGTATATAAAATCTGTATCCTTTTGAATGGCTATTGCTGCTGCTGCTGCTAAGTCACTTCAGTCGTGTCCAACTCTGTGCGACCCCATAGACAGCAGCCCACCAGGCTTCCCCGTCCCTGGGATTCTCCAGTCAAGAACACTGGAGTGGGTTGCCATTTCCTTCTCCAATGCATGAAAGTGAAAAGTGAAAGTGAAGTCGCTCAGTCGTGTCTGACTCTGTGCGACCCCATGGACTGCCGCCCACCAGGCTCCTCCGTCCACAGGATTTTCCAGGCAAGAGTACTGGAGTGGGGTGCCATTGCCTTCTCCATGAATGGCTACTACTTGACTGAATATTTTATAATTAATCTATGGACTGTAATTTCTATTATAAAAAAGCCAGTGAACATTGTAACATTTTTATTTAGTTGTCTTATTATATCAAAATAATAAATCACTAAAATGAAAAATCACTAAAAGGTACATTTACATAGTACCAAATTTCTCTGAAGATTGTACAAATTTTCACTTTTAATAACAGTACGTTAAAACGGAGGCAGCCTCTCACACTCAGTTTGATATGAAGTGGTATAATGTCAGTTCTAATTTGTTTACTTATTTGGTTATCTTTTCATATATTTATTGACCAGTTGCATTTCTCTTATTGATCTGCTCAAGTCTTTTGCCTAATTTACATTAGGAACCTGTCTTACCAATTTGTACAAATTCTTTATATTAGGATAATAATAATTTGTTTGATATGTTTAAATATTTTTCCCAGTCCATTGTTTTCCAGCATTGTTTATAGTGAGGTTTATTTGACACAAATGTTCGAACCCATAATCTCCTTTTCTTGCAAGGTTTTGGTTTTGATGCACTAAAAAGGAAGAACGATCTTAGGACTTGCATGGTGGTCCAGTGGTGAAAAATCATCTACCAACGCAGAGGACACTGGTTCGATTTCTGGTCTGGGAAGATTTCACGTGCAGCTGAGTAACAAAGTCCGTGGGCCACAACTATTGAGCGTGGCCTAGAGCCCATGTTCCATAACTAGAGAAGCCACTGCAGTGAGAAGCCCACCCAGCAAATGAAGAATAGCTCCCGTTCATTGCAAGTAGAGAAATCCTATGCATAGCAATGAAGACCCAGCGCAACCAAAAAAAAAAATAATAATAATGACAATTTTTCTTTAAAAGATCCTTTTTGTTTTTGTTCAGTTGCTCAGTCATGTCCAACTCTTTGCGACCCCATGGACTACAGCATGCCAGGCTTCCCTGTCCTTCACTGTCTCCTGGAGCTTGCTCAAACTCATGTCCATTTAGTCGATGATGGCATCCAACCATCTCATCCTCTGTCATCCCCTTTTCTTCCTGCCTTCAATCTATCCCAGCATCAGGGTCTTTTCAAATGAGTCAGCTCTTCACATCAGGTAACCAAAGTATCAGAGCTTCATCTTCAGTATCAGTCCTTCCAATGATTATTCAGGACTGATTTCCTTTAGGATTGATTGATTTCCTTGCAGTCCAAGGGACTCTCAAGAGTCTTCTCCAATACCACAGTTCTTTTTAGTAAATATGATAAAATACCTTCCCTACATTCTCTTCAAATGCTTTTTATTATTTTATGAGTTTTGATTAGTTTGTTTTTATATTTAAACCTTTGATCTGTTATTTTTTTTTTTTAGTCTGTAGAGGGAAGTATGATTGGAAATATATTTTATTTCATATCTTAGCTAGCTGTCTCTGAGACAATTATTAAACTCAACCTTTTCCTTCTCAAGTTCTATAAATTATTTTACATAGATATCGGATCTCCTGGAGAAGTAATGGCACCCCACTCCAGTACTCTTGCCTGGAAAATCCCACGGACAGAGGAGCCTGGTAGGCTGCAGTCCATGGGGTCGCTAAGAGTCGGACATGACTGAGCGACTTCACTTTCACTTTTCGCTTTCATGCATTGGAGAAGGAAATGGCAACCCACTCCAGTGTTCTTGCCTGGAGAATCCCAGGGATGGGGGAGCCTGGTGGGCTGCCGTCTATGGGGTCACACAGAGTCGGACACGACTGAAGTGACTTAGTATAGCATTGGATCTCCTACTTCTTTCCACCATTTATTTTACTACTCCCATAAATACCATCAAATTATCTTTATCCCCTTCTTTTGAGCTGCTGATTTTCTTTATAAATCCAGTGATTTTTGCCCCTTGCAGGCGACTCACATTTACAAAAAGTGCTCAACAAATGTGTTCTGTTCAGACTTAGTGGCAAGTGGAGGCCCAGCTGATGATTGTTTCCACCTGCTCTCTTTCCTTTCCTAGTCAGCTGAGCAGGGAACATGGCTCTGACCTGGGGGATTTTTCACTTTATGCAGGTTACTGCTGCCCCCCTTAACTCCCCTCCAAAATCTTCCTTCGGCACAGAAGATGGCTTTCCCCCTGCCTTGGTTCACTTAAGCATGACCATAGGATTTTCCTGCTTCTGTGGAAATCACACATACTTCAGCATTGTTCATATTAACTTTTCAGAATGCTGTGGGGCATTTGGAAGAATGATAGAGCACATGGACATAAGCATGAGTATATACACACACGCCTGTGTGGTGTGATGAGAGGACTGGTTCCCCAAAACAGGGGTGCTCACTAAAGTAATGTCAGTGTCATCTTCTAGGCATTTTCTCTTTTTTCAACTGCCTGGTCACAAAGTTCTGCCAGCCAGGTTCTTCCACCTACCACTCACACAATTCTCAGTCGTGCTTCCAGACTGTGGTGAAGTTTCACAAGGGAAAACTAATTGTCTGATCATTACTCTTGGTTCCCTAGACTAATTATTTGAGAAGAACTTCATTCACTATGCTTTAAAATATGCATTACCATTGAATGCTTTTCCTTAATGTACTTCTGTAGTATTATCAATAGTAGCATTGGTACATCCCCTGGAAGAGATCATGGCAATCCACTCCAGTATTCTTGCCTGGAGAATCCCCATGGCCAGAGGAGCCTGGCAAGCCACTCTCATGGGGTCACAAAGAATTGGACATGACTGAGCGACTAAGCACAGCACAGCATTGGTATACCTTTAGTCATTTTTACACCTTTAGTCTCATTATAGATTGAAGAGGTTCAGTTCAGTCGCTCAGTTGTGTCCGACTCTTTGCAACCCCATGAACCACAGCACACCAGGCCTCCCTGTCCATCACCAACTCCCGGAGTCTATCCAAACTCATGTCCATTGAGTCAGTGATGCCATCCAACCATCTTATCCTCTGTTGTCCCCTTCTTCTCCTGCCCTCAATTTCTCCCAGCATCAGGGTCTTTTCAAATGAGTCAGCTCTTCACATCAGGCGGCCAAAATATTGGAGTTTCGGCTTCAACATCAGTCTTTCCAGTGAACACCCAGGACTGATCTCCTTTAGGATGGACTGGCTGGATCTCCTTGCAGCCCAAGGGACTCTCAAGAGTCTTCTCCAACACCACAGTTCAAAAGCATCAATTCTTCGGTGCTCAGCTTTCTTTATAGTCCAACTCTCACATCCATACATGACTACTGGAAAAACCATAGCCTCAACTAGATGGACCTTTGTTGACAAGGTAATGTCTCTGCTTTTGAATATGCTGCCTAGGTTAGTCATAACTTTCCTTCCAAGGAGTAAGTGTCTTTCAATTTCATGGCTGCAAGCACCATCTGCAGTGATTTTGGAGCCCAGAAAAATAACGTTAGCCACTGTTTCCATTGTTTCTCTCTATTTGCCATGAAGAGTTTCAATAAAACATTAAAGAATAACAGAAAAAAAAAAAAACAAAAAAAAAACAGGTGTAGTTAAACACATTGGAAAGGGCCTGTTAATGGAGGAAAACTTAGTTTGGTAACTTGGAGCTCAGTGAGTGAGAGGAAAGGAAATGACTTCTTACTCTAGTAGATGACAGATTTTGAGAAAAATAGAATACTGCACTATTTTGTATTACAGTGAATTCATGTGCTGATATCTTTAATGTGAAACTATTTTAAGTAGTTTTAGACATAGAACTATAATAAGTCCTCACTTATATGACGTGCTTCAACTGAGACATACATGCATAGGAAGAACTGATACAGCCATCTAAATTCAAGTAATATTTCAAATTATATCTTTTCTAAATTATTTCACAACTTTAATAATACAAAATTTTGGGGTAAACTGTTGATGAGTTTTTTATAAAATATGATCAAAGAATTTGGGAAACAGAAGTTATTCAATATTTTTATCAGATCAAGACTAAACATTTTTAGATAACATCTTTTCATATAAACAATTTTGATACTTTTTTATTTATTGTTTTTAATCACAAATCTTGCGAAATCTTATTTTAAGTGTACAGGTCTTCATTTTGTTTCTTACTGCATACTTAAATAATGCGACATCCAGGGCCCATTTACTCATGCTTTATTTTTTTCGCCCTTAGAAATCAGTGTGTTACATCCATTCATGTCTTCTTAACTAAAGCAAGTCACATGGTCATGGTCACCCCTAATTTTAAGGGGGAGAGGAGTATAATCTTCCTACATTGAATGTGTTTTTCAACACATTCCAGGAAAGGGAAGAAAACTGGAAATATTGTTGAACTCTAGTAAAGCTACCATGCTATCTGAGAGGAAAAATTATTTTTTTCTTTAATTTTAAAAGCTACCAGATTGCTCAAAAAACATTTCTTTGAGTGACAACTTTTAAAGAAGAACAAATCACTTATTTCAACCTCTCTGAAGTATCAGTTATACTGATACTGGTTTCTGGATTCTCCTCCTTTTATACCTTTTTGATTTTTTCATCATTGTAATCACACTCTGAATACTATTCTTTGTACTGACCATTGTGTCTTATATCCATCTTTTACATTGCTGTAGAATCATTATAATTTTTGATTCTGGTGTAATCAAATGGCATTTTTCAATTAAATGTGTTCTTAGAATACCTAATAATACTTATTCTAATTTCTAATTTGTATTCAACTTAATTCTTAACCTTACCTGTGTTTAAAGAATACAAACCAATAAACCAATATAATATTTTAAGCACTTACAGGAAAACCTGGTCCTCCCTAAAATAAAATTGTCCATGGCCAAACAAAAAGCTGCTCAGTTCTGAGAAAGTTCTATTAAATGCTAAAGAGATAATTTATTTTACCAGAATAGGTAAGGTGGCTTGAAAATCCTGGAAACAGAACGAGAGAGCAGAAACCAATTACCAAAATATGATTATTATAACATATTATTGGGCTTTCCAGGTGGCACTAGTGGTAAGGAATCCACCAGCCAGTGCAGGAGACAGAGGAGACTCGGGCTCTATCCATGGGTCAGGAAGCTCCTCTGGTTAGGAAGTGGCTACCCACTCCAGTATTCTTGCCTGGGAAATCCATGGCAGAGAAGACTGGCCAGCTACAGTCCATGGGGCCACAAAGAGTCAGACATGAATGAGTAACTGAGCACATAGCACCTAACATATTATTATATCTAAAAATGTCAATTTTAAAAGAGAAGTACAACGGTTTTAGAAAATTAGTTTTTACTTCATTAAATTCTTTCTTACAAAACCAAAACCTGAAGAATCCTTCAGTTTGTGAAAGTATTTATCACAAGTTCCCTTAAGTGAATTTGAAATGTAATAAATACCCACAAAGAAAATTGCTTCAAAGCTTTTGGGGAATTAACCTAAAATGAAAATGAGCAATTTCTGTGCTCAACTTTAGGATGTGGAAGCAACAAGCTCAGCTATAAATAGTGACTATGAATATAGAAGGCAAGGGAAAAAAACACATTCAAAACGGAGCCATTCATTAGAAAGTGGCTTTCAGTTTCTAGCTGTTTAGGAAAAAATCTTGAGAATGCATCAAGAGAATCTAATAACACCCATTACATGAAGAAAAAAATGTACATTTAAAGTGTCCTACCATTTGTTCTTCGACATCACCTTGTTCCTCAGCTTTTGTTTCTTCCTCATGAACTGAGTCAGACTCATTTTCTTGTTGTTTATTCTCTTCTTGGAGATCTTTGCTGACTGCTGTTTGCACACTCTTTACTTCTTCTTTGACAAAGTCAGTTACTATGGAAATGTGTTCTTGTGATGGTGTTAGAACAGGGCTCAGGGGTGTGACATGATCGTAGTGAGTGTGCAGGAGGCGTAGAGCAATGTCAGATGTTGCTAATATCCTTGGGATTTCAAATCCAGTTTGTGTCTCAGAGAATCTGATACTTCTGTGCCTGTTAATTAATTTAACAAAAAAGATGAGGCTCTAGGAAGTTCTATGTCTGCTGTGAATTTATACCTAAGCATTATTTGCTCTTTAATTTCACCAGAGTTTTGAGCACTTGTGGATACCCTTAACTTCTTTTCTTTGCAAGCATTTAGACCAGGGTGCTGATGTTACGGTCTCAGAACTATCTCTTGGGATCCATTGCTCTATACTCTTCTCCTCCATCTCTGGGAGTTCCTTTGTACAGCCTCCTTCCTAACCATGACTGAGCTACTAAACTGACCTGAACTGAACTTCCTAACCATCCCTTAAAATGCTGATGTCACTCAGCTCTCCAGCCTGAGTCCTCCTTTCATCTCCTTCTACATATTCTCCCTGGATATTATAATTTCTATGACTTCAATGAGCTCTAGTTTCCTAGGGGAAGAAGCATCCCTGAATGAACTATAAAAGGTTAAAAAACTCTCTTACATATATGTGCGCATATGTAATAAAGTTCATAAGAGTTGATTTCTAAAAAGTTAAGAACTACTGATCTGTATGCTAATGACTTCCCCAAACATGTCTCCGAAACTGGGGCTTCCCTGGTGTCTCAGTGGTAAAGGATCTGTCTGCCAGTGCAGGACATGCAGGTTTGATCCCTGGGTCAGGAAAATCCCCTGGAGAAGGAAATGGAAACTCATTCCAGTAATCTTGCCTGGGAAATCCCATGGACAGAGGAGCCTGGCAGGCTACAGTCCACGGGGTCACAAAAGAGTTGGACACAACTTAGCGACTAAACAACAACAATGCTAATAATGCCTCCAAATATGTTTCCAACTCACATTTCTCTCAATGCCTTCAGACAGTTACACTTTGATGTCTCATAGGTAACTTCAAATTCAACAAGTCCCACACTGAACTCACCATCCCAACCACCCTCTACCCCTCTTCATCACCATCAAAATAAAACAAAAGTTGTTCTGCCACCACTGTTCCTTATCTTAGTAAGAGAATACCATCCAATTCTCTTTTTAAACCTGGGCAGTTAATACAGAGCTGTTCGCTTTACTTTTATTCTTTTAAAATTATACAGATTATTTTCCGCCAGAGGGCGGTGCACTGGTTAGGATGCCACGCTTTCACTGCCATGGGTGTGGGTTCAGTTCCTGGTTGGGGAAATAAGATTCTGCAAGCTGCACAGTGTGATCAAAAATAAATGAATAAGAAATTTAATTAAAATTTAAACCACAGAATATTTTGTAGCAAATAGAACTTGGAAAATATTTTGTTCCTTCATTTTACTAAATATCAAAAATAAAGTCCAATTTTTCCCATTGTTATGCCTCATCTGTTTAGAGCTGGGACTAGAAACCTAGACCTTCTAACTTTTATTCTGATAATGTTTCTCTAAAACTCACTGTGCCATATTAACTCAATTATTTTGAAACATTTGAGTAAAACAGCAGCCAAGTGATTGTGAATTTGTCATTATCTCTATTATTCCTCAGAATGATCAGATTAGATCAGATCAGATCAGTCGCTCAGTCATGTCATATTACTTTGTTTAAAACATCATTTAAATATCTAAAAAGTAATAAATATTAAATTATTTTTGAAAGTATTATTTTTTTAATTTAAATATTTATTTTTAAATTTTTACAATGTTGTATTGACTTCTGCCATATAACAACACAAATCAGCCATAATTATGCATACATACACGCTTCCCTTGTGGCTCAGCTGGTAAAGAATCTGCCTGCAGTGAGGGAGACCTGGGTTTGATCCCTGGGTAAGGAAGATTCCCCTGGAGAAGGGAAAGGCTACCCACTCCAGTATTGTGGCCTGGAGAATTCCATGCACTGTATACTCCATGGGGTCACAAAGAGTCAGACACAACTGAGTGACTTTCACTTTCACTTTCCCTCCTATCTCCCCTTCCCCGATCCCATCCCTCTAGGTCATCATAGAGCACCAGACTGGGCTTCCTGTTGCTACACAGGAACTTCTCACCAGCTATCCATCTTACACCTGACAGTGTATAAATGTTGATGCTACTTTCACAGTTCACACAAAATAAATTTTTTAAAAGCTTCAGACTGTCCCATAGAAAGTACCTATCACTTCTACTTTTTGATGGGGAAGGAGGCTGAGTGAGTGAAAAAAAGAGGAAGACCCCGATATCTAGTCAGTGTATACTAGACATCCTGTTATGGATGACCTTTATATGTATTAACATTTAATCTTCAGCCCAATCCTATTAAGTGATAAAAATAATTTCACTGTTGATATACTGAGACCTTACAAGGCTAAGTAACTTGCCTAAGATAAACAACAGGTCTCAGAATTAAACCCTAACTGGCTGAGCTCCTAAGATGGGTTTTTATACGTATGCCATGCTGTGATGCAACAGGCATCTGCTTGGTCATGTGACTCTAATGTCTTCAGACCTATCACATCACCCATGGCAATACCTTGGATTCTTCTTGAGGTTTGCCCATATATAGAGAGTAACATTTTCATCTTGAATGACTTTTTCCATATTTCCAGTGTCCAGATCTGCTAAAGTACTAGCTTGCTGTAAGAAAAAAAAAGAAAACATTATTAAGATTAGAGGCCTCACAAATTATACAATTTAGGTAAGTTATTTCATAAGTTAGGTGTTGGATTCCCTTCAATACTTAAAAAAGTAATTTGGGTAAAAATAAGGTTCAATAAAAATAACAAAGAATTGTTTTAAATAATTCTCTAAATGATACAAATGTATTTACTCACTTAAATGTGTTCCCCCTTTTCTACTCAGTTTCTCTTAAGGTGTCTAAGGATGGTTCAGTTCAGTTCAGTTCAGTCGCTCAGTCGTGTCCGACTCTGCGACCCCATGAATTGCAGCACGCCAGGCCTCCCTGTCCATCACCAACTCCCGGAGTGCTCCTATATTCCCAGATAGCTCTTGCAGATTGCTTTGATTACCCTTTTCAATTTTAACATTATCATGACTTCTCATTTTAACTATATATCCTAATCTTAACTTTATCCTTACCTTACGCTACTGCAAAAGTTAGCCTATTCCTGAACACACCAAGTTTACAAAGTATCCCTATGAATTCTGTTTTACTAGTCGAATACTTGATAATCAACATACCATTTAAGGATATTCTTTAGAATTCTTTAATAAAGACTAAAATAGATTCATGCCTCTTGCTTAAGACATTAGTTCTTTATAAGGACTTAAATAAGTCAATATGTATTCAGCTCCTATAATGTAAAAACTTTAAAGTACTGGGAATTGAATTTATTGCTATTTGTTTTCAAAGTAATTGTTCTGTGACTTCCCTGGCAGTGGTTAGGACTTCACTGAAGAGGGGCACAGATTCAGTCCCTGGTGGGAGAACTAAGATCCCACAAGTCACTCAGTGTGGCATAAATAACAAAACTATCGTAGAACTGTTTGACATTGTGTGAATTTATCCAGCTGTTCCCTCACAGTTTAACTTACTCCTCTATCTCCTTTATTTTTTGTACACTGGAAGTTAGGTCAAGGTAAGTTTAATCAGATTAGATGAATGATTTTCTGCAAGAAGGCACCTTATGGGAAGTTGTGTTCTTTACATTGGATCCTATCAGGAGGCATATGATGTCCTACTCTTAACAATGTGGACTTGATCACTGAGTTCAGGTGGTGACTACCCATATCTTCCCATTGCAAAGTACATTTATCCTAGTCAGTAAGTAATCTGTGGTCAAATACTTTGGCATTATGAGAATGACATGCTCCTAAACTTTTCACCTAATTATTGAGGTAGTCATTAATTATCTTTTATCAGTTATTACACTGGAGATTGAAAAGTAGTGATTATCTTACTGACCATTCCTTCCACCTTCATCAGATGGTATTCTATAAAGAATTGTTCTCTCTACCCACACCCCACTTTCCCTCTACCTTTCTGGGGTATCACTGTAGACTCATGAATTTTTATTTTAATCAATGTGTTTTAATAAATTATAGTCATTGTTCTTTCTGATATTCAAATTATCTCCAACTTGACCACTGGGAGCTTTTTGAAGCTAGTCTTGTCCCTTTACCTATGACTCCATTAGTCTGTGAGCATTTACTTGCTTTCTAGCACAAGATAATGCAAAAATTCATCTTGCAATAACAATCTCATCTTTCAAATTCCCTGCCCCAAGCTTGAATCAGCTATTTACCCCAATTAGAACATATTCCTTTTCATGGACTAAAGAGAAATCTGGTTCATACTGATATTTCCATTACAAATTTAACATTACAGTGTTTTTTCTAATCTTCTCTTCTATATAACATATCTTTTTTTTCTCTTAAAATCTTGATCAGTAATAATTATAACACATTTCCTTACTGGCTTTTTCTTGCAATATAAATAAGACAGCTGCAAAATTTTAATATGAATATTACTGCTAAAAATAACTTAACAATAATAAGCCTTCTTTGCAGTTCTTTTTGTAATTAGAACACAGTCTACCACGTCTATAAAGGTTAGTGTGTTCTAGACCAGAAGAAAAAAGAAACCAAGATACAAAATAGCCAGAAGCAAAGTATGATATTATACTGTTTTCTGATTTAAAAAAACAAAGTCAAACAAAAACTATAGGAGATATTCATAGAATATTAGGGAAAATTTAAATATGGATTGGATATTAGAATATATTATGGAATTATTATTAACTTTCATAGATATAATAATAATGGCTCTATAATTAGTTGAACATTACCAGTAGTGCTAAGATATTTGGGAAAAATAGACTGACTACCAATAATTGTAATCTTGTGTAAACTGATTCATCTAGAGTGAATATCTAACATACAAGGTTTCGGGAATTTATATTCATAATGGTCCTATTAAACTTTAGCAAGTATAAGAGAAAATATCTAGAATTTAGCTATATTGATAATGTTTTATTTCTTTAAAAATAAAATATTCACAGTTGATAAATACATTGTACCTTAAATTATTCTGACTTTTCCTTAACCTTTTAAATCTTCAAAAAAATAATATTGGATTTTAAAAATTATATAATATAAAATCTTAACACTTACAAAAGATATTAATAACATATAAAGCAAAACATCACACTTACTCTGAGAAGTATTTCTGTGGCTCTGTTAAACTTAAGATGAAGGAGCTCCTGCAGTTCTAGAATTGATTCTTGGTACTGGATTATATTTTTCCCTTGCAAATCATATGGTGGAGTTTCCAATAAAATTAACTTCAATTTCTCAATTAACTATAAAGTGAAAGTAAAAATACAAAGCAAAAATTTACCATAAAAGTAATCTGATAAACAAAGGAAAAAGTGAAATATGGGATGTTTTACCATTTTTGAATTGAGGAACATATCACCAGTAAAACATATAAAAATAGTTTCCTGTATTTATTCTGTTAGAAAAGCATGGGAAAATAAAATATTTCCTCCCAAAACTCCACTATAAGAATCCTCAACTATGTGTAAGGAGCTGTCCTCAGCAAACTGATAAAGGAGGCTCATTACCCAAGATTGTGGAACAATAGAAACAGTAACAATACGGTAACAATGAGAAGTGGGAAGGCAATGGCACCCCACTCCAGTACTCTTGCCTGGAAAATCCCATGGACCGAGGAGCCTGGAAGGCTGCAGTCCATGGGGTCGCTGAGGGTCGGACACGACTGACTGACTTCATTTTCATTTTTCACCTTCATGCATTGGAGAAGGAAATGGCAACCCACTCCAGTGTTCTTGCCTGGAGAATCCCAGGGACGGGGAAGCCTGGTGGGCTGCCGTCTGTGGGGTTGCACGAAGTCGGACACTACTGAAGCGACTTAGCAGCAGTAGCAGCAGCAACAATGAGAAGAGTGAGCAGAAATGGAAGAGGAGGATCACTAATATCTACTGAATACTTACTATGTACCAAGACCTGTGTTTCAAATGCTTTATATGTTTTAATCCATTTAATTCTCATCCTAAGTCAATGGGTAGATACTGTTTATTGTGCCTATTTTGTAGACGAGGAAACTAAAGCAACCTAGTTCCACCAGTGAGGAGCTTAGAAGATGCCACTCCATCCTATCAAATGAAAGGCTGAACAGACTAAAAAACCCAACAACTTCTTTATGGATCAGAAAGCAGGAGGAGGGGGAAAGGAAGCATTTTGAACAAAGAGCACTCTGTTCTTCTTAACAAGGCTTGAAATCAGGGAAAGTTAAGAGCAAGCTTGACTTGCTGGAATTTTTTTCAATTAATTTATTTCAATTGGAGGCTAATTACTTTGCAATATTGTGGTGGTTTTTGCCATACATTGACATGAGTCAGCCATGGGTATACATGTGTCCCACCATCTTGAAACTCCCTCTCACCTCCCTCCCCAACCCATCCGTCTGGGTTGTCCCAGAGCACCAGCTTTGGGTGCCCTGCTTCATGCATTGAATTTACACTGGTCATCTATTTTATATATGGTAATATACATGTTTCAATGCTATCCTCTCATATTGTCCCACTCTTGCCTTCTCCCACATAGTTCAAGAGTCTGTTCTTTACTTCTATATCTCTTTTGCTGTCTTGCATATAGGGTCATTGTTAGTCTTTCTAAATTCCACATATATGCATTAATATACTGTATTGGTGTTTCTCTTTCTGGCTTACTTCACTCTGTATAATAGGCTCCAGTTTCATCCACCTCATTAGAACTGACTCAAATGCATTCTTTTTTTATAGCCGAGTAATATTCCATTGTGTATATGTACCACAGCTTTCTTATCCATTCATCTGCTGATGGATATCTAGGTTGCTTCCATGTCCTGGCTATTGTACACAGTGCTTCAATGAACACTGGGGTAGATGTGTCTCTTTCAATTCTGGTTTCCTTGGTGTATATGCCAGCAGTGGGATTGCTGGGTCATATGGCAGTTCTATTTCCAGTTTTTTAAGGAATCTCCACACTGTTCTCCATAGTGGCTGTACTAGTTTGCATTCCCACCAACAGTGTAAGAGGATTCCCTTTTCTCCACACCCTCTCCAACATTTATCATTTGTAGATTTTTTGATGGCAGCCATTCTGACCAGCATGAGATGGTACTTCATTGTGGTTTTGAGTTTCATTTCTCTGATAATGAGTGATGTTGAGCATTTTTTCAAGTGTTTGTTAGCCACCTGTATGTCTTCTTTGGAGAAATATCTGTTTAGTTCTTTGGTGCATTTTTTGATTGGGTTATTTTTCTGGTATTGAGATGCATGAATTGCTTATATATTTTGGAGGTTAATTCTTTGTCAGTTGTTTCACTTGCTATTATTTTCTCTCATTCTGAAGGCTGCCTTTTCACCTGGCTTATAGTTTCCTTTGTTGTGCAAAAGCTTTTAGGTTTAATTAGGTCTCATTTGTTTATTTTTGTTTTTATTTCCATTCCTCTGGGAGGTAGATCATAGAGGATCTTGCTGTGATTTATATCAAAGAGTGTTCTGCCTATGTTTTCCTGTAAGAGTTTTATGTTTTCTGGTCTTACATTTAGACCTTTAATCCACTTTGAGTTTACTTTTGTGTATGGTGTTAGAAAGTGTTCTAGTTTCATTCTTTTACAGGTGGTTGACCAGTTTTCCCAGCACCACTTGTTATTTGAAATTGTCTTTTCTCCATTGTGTATTTTTGCCCCCTTTGTCAAAGATAAGGTGTCCAAAGGGGCGTGGATTTATCTCTGGGCTTTCTATTTTGTCCCACTGATCTATATTTCTGTCTTTGTGCCAGTATCATACTGTCTTGATGATAGCTTTGTAGTACAGTCTGAAGTCAGGCAGGTTGATTCCTCCAGTTCCATTCTTCTTTCTCAAGATTGCTCTGGTTGTTCGAGGTTTTTTGTGTTTCCATATTAATTTTGAAACTTCTTGTTTTAGTTCTGTGAAAAATACCATTGGTAGCTTGATTGGGATTGCATTGAATCTATACATTGATTTGGGTAGTACACTCATTTTCACTATATTGATTCTTCCAATCTACAAACATGGTACATTTCTCTATTTGTATCATCTTTGATTTCTTTCATCAGTGTTTTATAGTTTTCTATATATAGGTCTTTTGTTTCTTTAGGTATATTTATTGCTAAGTATTTTATTCTTTTCATTGCAATGGTGAATGCGATTGTTTCCTTAATTTCTGTTTTCTCATTATTAGTGTATAGGAATACAAGGGATTTCTGTGTATTAATTTCATATCCTGCAACTTTACTATAGTCATTGATTAGCTCCAGTAATTTTCTGGTGGTATCTTTATCATTTTTTATATAGAGGATCATGTCATTTACAAACAGAGTTTTACTTCTTCTTTTCCAATCTGGATTTCTTTTATTTTTTTTCTTCTCTGATTGCTGTGGCTAGGACTTCCAAAACTATGCTGAATAGTAGTGATGAGAGTGGGCACCCTTGTCTTGTTCCTGATTTTAGAGGAAATGCTTTCAATTTTTTGCCATTGAGGATAATGTTTGTTGTGGGTTTGTCGTATATGGCTTTTATCACGTTGAGGTATGTTCCTCCCGTGCCTGCTTTCTGGAGAGTTTTGATCATAAATGAGTGTTTGTCAAAGGCTTTCTCTGCATCTATTAAGATAATCATATGGTTTTTATCTTTAAATTTGTTAATGTGGTGTATGTATCACACTGATTGATTTGTGAATATTGAAGAATCCTTGCATCACTTGGATAAAGCCCACTTGGTCATGATGTATGATCTTTTTAGTATGTTGTTGGATTCTGTTTCCTAGAATTTTGTTGAGGATTTTTGCATCTGTGTTCATCAGTGCTATTGGTCTGTAGTTTACCTTTTTTGTGGCATCTTTGTCTGGTTTTGGTATCAGGATGATGGTGGCCTCATAGAATGAGTTTAGGGAGTTTGCCTTCCTCTGCAATTTTCTGGAAGAGTTTGAGTAGAATAGGTGTTAGCTATTCTCTGAATTTTTGGTAGAATTCACCTGTGAAGCCATCTGGTCCCAGGCTTTTGTTTGTTGGAAGATTTTTAATTATAGTTTCAATTTCCTTGTTTGTGATGGGTCTGTTAAGCTTTTCTATTTCTTCCTGGTTCAGTTTTGGAAGGTTATGCTTTTCTAAGAATTTGTCCATTTCTTCCAAGTTGTCCATTTTATTGGCATATAATTGCTCATAGTAGTCTCTTATGATCTTTTGTATTTCTGTGTTGTCATTTCTCCATTTTGATTTCCAATTTTATTGATTTGATTCTTCTCCCTTTTTTTCTTTATTTCTGCTCTGATTTTTCAGAGCCTAACTCACCCAGGAGAAAGGAAAAATCCAAATCCAATTGGCTTTGGTCATTCCCTCTCACCTAAGAAAGGACAGGAAAAGTTAAAACACTTGCGGATTCATTGTCCAGAGACATAGGATTACTTAAAGACTGAGACCTAATTACAAGACTACAGAACTCTTCCTTCCCACCTCACTACCACATTACACAAGGCTTATTTACAACAGTTCTTTTTACCCAGTACATCATATCTGGCTGTCAAGAAAAAATTACAAGGTATACCAAAAGGCAAAAAACACAAATTGAAAAGAAAAAGTAAGCATCAGAACCATACATGGTAGAACCAGACAGACATGGTAGGATATGATGATCAGAACAGGAATTTAAAACACCTGTGATTAATGTGCTATGGGTTCTAATGGATAAAGTAGACAGCATGCAAGAATTAGATGGGTGATGTAAAACTGACAGATATAAATCCCAAGAAAGAACCAAAAAGAAATGCTAGAGGTCATTTCAACAGAAACATTTCATTTGATGGGCTTATTCCTCAACTGGACACAGCTGAGGAAGGTATCTCTGAGAGTATTTTATCAAGAGAATCCTCGAAAACCGAAAAGCAAAGAGAACACAAAGACTGAAAAAAGCCAGAACAGAATAACCAAGGACTTTGGAACAACTTAAAATAAATGTGGCACACACATAATGGAACTACCAGGAGGAAAAGAAGGAAAGAAACAGAAGAAATATTTGAAATAAAAATGGCTGAGAATTTCCCTCAAACTAATGTCAGACACCAAACCACAGATTGAGGAATCTCAGAGAATACCAAGTAAGATAAATACCCCAGAAACCTATTTATGCATATCATTTTCAAAGGACAGAAAATCAAAAATAAAGAAAAATTCCTGAAAGCAGTCCAAGGGAAAAAACATCTTACCTTCAGAAGAACAAAGTTAAGAATTATATCTAGTTTCTCAGAAATCATACAAGCAAGTGGAAAGACATTCAGTTTTGGGAAAAATTAAGGCACAGTATGATCAAGGAACTACAAATAAGTAGCAGAATTTAATTTTTTTCCTACAGAAGACAGCACCAGCTTTATTTTAGGAAATAATCACATGTAATGGAATAGAATTTTTTACTCTAGTCAGAATGACCTTTTGATGTGTTGTGAAGCATGAAAGCAATGACTGAGTAAACTCAGCTGAAAAGCCGTACAGCACATAAAGAATAAAAGAGTAGAATTTAATTTTGAACAGTGACATAGATAATATATAGAAAATTTCTAAAGTAAGAGAGAGAGCATAGTCGTGCTGAGTAGCGTGGGCTCAAGCCAGAAACCCTCTTTCCAGTGGCATGATCTGGGACAAGTTATTTAACATCTGAGTCTTGCTTTCTTCATTTGAAAAATGGGGATGATGGTGCCTACCTCACAGGGTTATTGGAGTTAATTCACAGCAGCAACATGAATAACCTAAACCAGGCTGAGAATGTCTGCCATAGTAAGGGTTACATAAGAATTTGCCATACAAATAAATTTGATAATTTGGAACTTGACATTTACCATGGGATAGTGCTCAGTTGCATCCTACTCTTTGCAACCCCATGGACTGTAGCCCATCAGGCCCCTCTGTCCATAGAATTCTCCAGGCAAGAATACTGGAGTGGGTTGCCATTTCCTACTCCAGGGCATCTTCCTGACCCAGGGATCAAACCCACATCTCTTGAGTCTCCTGCATTGGCAGGTGGATTCTTTACCACTGAGCCACTTGGGAAGCTCTACCATGGGATTACTGCTATTCGGTTCTTTCCATTCATCTCGTGACTTCTTGCTTTAGTTTCCTGCTGTTATTGATTACTCTCCTTGTCTGTCTCGTTTTGTTTTACTTATCCTTTTCTCATCTTCCCTACTATTTATTATTTCTGCTTCTGTACCCCACATTCATAACAGGAAGATGTCGTATCCAGCTCATCACTGGTGAACTCTAGGACTACTTCCTGCTGCCTCTGCTATTTAAATAGCAGCAGACTCCTGGACCAGCATCACGTCATGGCAGCCTCACTGGGAGAAAGGATATGAAAGAACACTCTGTGAAGACTCTATTAGCAACCAAACCCCTCATGGGAGGCTCTTTGGAATCTTTGGAAAGTCACAGTAAGGCTCATCTAAGGTCTCGTAGGGGCCCATAAGCAAGTCACTGTTTCTTCATGTGTAAAATGAATCTCATAAGCTTGTTTTCCAGATTAAATTAGGCAAACATATTATGACCTTAACAGTCTGGAGTTATTCCACTATATAGGCACGTGGAGAAGTAAACCACAGTGACAAGAACTGTAACATGGTAAGGAAGTGAAACAAAAGCATTAGAGAATAAAAGGACCAAGAGGAGTGAATTCTTTCTGTTGGTGTTGTTCAGTTGCTAAGTCATGTCCAACTCTTTGCGACTCCATGGACTGCAGCACGCCAGGCTCCTCAGTCCTTCACTGTCACCCAGAGTTTGATCAAGTGCATGTCCATTGAGTCAGTGAAATTACCTAACCATTTCCTCCTCTGCCATCCTCTTCTCCTTTTGCCTTTAATCTTTCCTAGCATCAGGGTCTTTTCCAATGAGTCAGCTCTTCGTATCAGGTAGCCAAAGTTTCCATTGTTACATTGGTGTATCTAAGTGTGGATTCCTTTCTGTTTATCCTAATTTCGGATCTGTTGGGTTTCTGAGGATTCTGGGAAATTGTCAGCCTAATGAATATTGTCTCTTCCTTATTCTACATCTCCTTCTGGTACTCCTTGTCAATATACCTTTAGTCCTTTTTGTTCCATCATACATGTTTGTTAACTACTCCTTGATAATTTTTCATCTCTTCACTGTGCTGTATTATGATAAATTCTTCCAATCTAACTATTGACTCACTCATTATTAAGAATTCTTGGTAGAGACATTATTGTTTTGCCTTCATCAAGCTAAATATGAGCCAATCAAGTGCGTATCATCACCCTTCACAGTGTAGGTTTTCATCTATTATCCACATTACCTTTCTGAGGCTCCCAGCCATAAAAGGGTCTCTGATATTACTTGCTACCTTGTTGTACCTTAGGCGTGCCTCCTGAGGCTCCTCTAAACCAATACTAAGCCACGAAAGATTAACAAATAGACACTTTCTAGGAGGCCACCGACTTTGACACTTGTCCACTTTTCTGAATTGTCTTATGGACTCCAAGATTTTTCCTTTACTTTCCTTTGAGCTAGGCAATGGATTTAAATGTCACAACTTTTTTTCCTGGCATTTTTAAGTGCATGGTAAGTTGTAGTGCCTCAGGTTAACCTATCCAGCCTATTTGTAGAAATAGAAAGTAGGATATTCTTACTCATCTTTGTACTTATAGTGCTTAAAAAAGGTGCCTGGCTTATAGTTAACATTAAAAAAAAACATGTGTAATGAATCACTGAAAAGTGGATAATTCTGGCTGAAGATAAAATCATACACTTTTACACTTGTTATCTACATAAATGTATGCAACTTGATTTTTTTCTGGAATTGGATACACTTACAATTAATGTTACAGTTTTGGACTTCCCTGGTAGCTCAGATGGTAAAGCGTCTGCCTACAATGCGGGTGACCTGGGTTCGATCCCTGGGTTGGGGAGATCCCTGGAGAAGGAAATGGCAACCCACTCCAGTACTCTTGCCTGGAAAATCCCATGGATGGAGGAGCATGGTAGGCTATAGTCCGTGGGGTTGCAAAGAGTCGGACACAACTGAGAGACATCATTTTCACTTTCACATTTCACAGTTAATGTTTCAGATTTGTTAGGCTGATCTTACCTAAGGTGGTGAGAGGCTTTTAGGAGTGGTAAAAATAAAAAATAAAATAAAAAGATGAGCAAATATTTTTCTTCCTAACCAAGAAAGAAGTAGTGTTACTAATTAGCAAATACAATAATTTATTTCTATTTTTGGAATCAATATCAGACTATTTATAATTTACATAATTTTAAATCACAGACTAATGCTTAAATACTTACATTTAGCACTAGTTTACTCTTCTCAATCACTTCCTCTAAGGTCTCATTGGTTTCCTCTTTCCACAAGGTAATAAAAGTATTAATTTCTTGGGCTATTGAAGGGTCAGGACTCCCATCACATTCAATGTAGTGTTTCCACTGTGGAACAAAAATGCTTGCAAGTTCTCACTGATGAAAACTCAACCAAAGATTAAATTACTTCTTTTTCAAGGTATGAACTCTTATAACCTAGTTTTCCAATTCAGGTGAAAAACATATTATGATTTTAGTTACTTGAAGATGTCTCTAAAGTACTCAAATATCTCTTCATCAATATAACTTATAAGCTTCAATAATTCAAATAAATAGAAATTATATCTATTGTCACATTTTACTTTTAAAACAGTGTTTATGAGATAATTTTGTTTTGCTTTCCTCACTAATCATATAGCTCGTCTCTTTACACAAGTTTAACATTTGGGTTAATTTATATTTCTCAAATTATTACTAATTATTAATCGCCATGTCATTTTCGTATGTCATTCCATTCATTGTGTAGTCTATGCAAACTCTACATTTGTAATCGTATTGTTTGTCTGTGTGTGTGTTACTTGTTCAGTCTTGTACAACTCTTTGCGACCCCATGTACTGAAGCTCGCCAGGCTCCTCTGTCCATGGAATTCTTCAGGCAAAAATACTGGAGTGGATTGCCATTTCCTTTTCCAAGGAATCTTTTTTTTTTAAATTAAATTTTATTTTGCTTAACTTTACAATATTGTATTGCTTTTGCCATACATCAAGATGGATCCGCCACAAGTATACATGTGTTCCCCATCCCGAACCCCCCTCCCTCCTCCCTCCCCATACCAATGCACCAGCCCCAGGCATCCATCATCAGGCATCGTACCTGGACTGGCGACTCGTTTCAGATATCATATTATACATATTTCAATGCTATTCTCCCAAATCATCCCACCCTCTCCCGTTCCCAGAGTCCAAAAGTCCGTTCTATACATCAGTGTCTCTTTTGCTGTCTCGTAAACAGGGTTATTGTTACCATCTTTCTAAATTCCATACATATGCGTTAGTATACTGTATTTGTGTTTTTCATTCTGGCTTACTTCACTCTGTATAATAGGCTCCAGTTCCATCCACCTCATTAGAACTGATTCAAATGTATTCTTTTTAATGGCTGAGTAATACTCCATTGTGTATATGTACCACAGCTTTCTTATCCATTCATCTGTGGATGGACATCTAGGTTGCTTCCAAGTCCTGGCTATAAGGAATCTTTCTGACCCAGGAATCGAACCTGGGTCTCCCACACTGCAGGCAGATTCTTTACCGTCTGAACCCTCAGAGAAGCCCAATCATATTGGGATTACAATTTTTTTGCTTTAAGTTATACTATAATCTTTGCCATATTATTACAGTTTTTCCTTTTTAACCACTGATATTGTTTCCCAAGCTGCACTGTTTTGAACAACAGTCGATTGCCTCCGGTCAAACTTTTTATATTTTAATTTAGGATAATTTCCTCAATATAAATTCCCCAAAATTAAATCAGAGTCAAAGGATATAAAAATGTCAAGGATCTTATTGACAAATAGATTTCTAAAAAGCTATATGAATTTAATTTGCTACAAGCAAATGAGAGAGATTTGTCAGATTAAATTTTTTATAGACACATTTAAAGTTTCCTGTTACTAAGATGGATATCGGATTATAACTCCCTCTTATGGTATAAAAGTGTTAGTTAAAAAAATAAAATCAGTCTTACCTGGGAAAGGAATCTATTATCTCGTTTCAATTTCTCTGCTTCAGGAAAACATGCTTCTAACAAATAAAGTTCTTCAAGCTCTTCATTTCTTCTTTCTAGATCCTGTTTCATGGGCATAGATACATTGATCTTTTTTTTTAATTTCAGCTTTGTATTTTGTAAGTAGCATCTAAAATTTACTGGACAAATATTTAATTTCAAGATGAATACTACAATTAGTTTAAATGTAACTGATATTTCTAAAATGTTTCATCTGAAACAGTGGTGCATATAGTGTGATATGCAGCCTCCAGGTGGATCCTCCAAATTCTTTTGGGATCAGTGAGGTCAAGTCTATTTTAATGACCATACTATGACTTTATTTGCTCTTTTTGCAGGGTACACATTTGCAAGATGGTGTAAAATTGCTGGCGCCTTTGTACAAATCAAGGCACAAGCTTTATTAGTGGTCATATTCTTCAGGGGAGAGGGGTGATAAGTAGCCAGGTTCACATAAGAATGACCTGATGAAAAAGTAAAAATTATTAATTGTAGTAAATGTAAAAACTTAAGTATATGTCCTTTGATATTCTGTGTGGTAAGATGGAAAGAATGCATAGAGCACTTTTGCTGCATATCAAAGAACAATGCTATCTTGGGAAATAAACATCTGTCCAACTGTTTGAGTACTTTGGCAGACCTTCTGTCAGAAATGAATGAACTGACCATGTCACTTTCAGGAAACACTGCTGCCCTTGATAAAATTCAAGCTTTCAAATAAAAATTTGAATTTTAGAAAACCTGTATCCACCACTAGGGAGCCTGACAGTTTTCCAATCCTTAAAACCTTTTCCTGTTTGGCTGGAGTTGACACTAATGCATGTGATCTTTCTGATAATGAATTATAAGAATACATCAACGTTTGGAAGCAAATAATTCAGTGAACCATTTTCTTCCAAGCTATCAAGTCATGATGCTGCAAAATCATGTGTCAATACAAGATTTATTCAGAGTATAGAAATAGATCAACATTTTAGTGTAACAGAGTACATAAAGTTCATTTATTTGGTTTCAGATTCCACATTAAGATGCTACCACCTATTGAGTTTCAGAATAGTATCAAGGCAAGAATCCACAACCATCTGAAAGGCTGTTACAATATTTCTCCTTTTTCCAACTATCTCTATGAGGCCAAATTTTCTTTATATTTACTTCAATCAGAACAACACACACTGTAACAGATGGAATAATGCAGTAGGGAGGAGATCCAGGAGGGTTCCCAGGTGGCACTAGTGGTAAAGAACCTGCCTGCCAATGCAGGTTAGACGTAAGAGATTCAGGTTAGATCCCTGGGTCAGGAAGATCTCTTGGAGGAAGGCATGGCAACCCACTCCAGTATTCTTCCCTAGAGAAATCTCATGGACAGAGGAGTCTGGCAGGCTGCAGTCCATAGGGTCGCAGAGTCAGACAGGACTGAACTGACTCAGCATAAATATGAGATCCAGTTGTCTTTTTTTAAGTCAGACATTAAAGAGCTTTAAGAGATATAAACAATGCCACTCATTTCCTTAATTTAAATATTCATTTATGTGGTAATGGATGTTAACTATACTTATTGTGGGATCATTTCACAATACATACAACTATTGAATCATTATGTCATACATTTGAAACTAATATAATTTTATAACTCAATAAATAGTGCAATTGCTTTTTTCTTTAAGTATGTTTAATGTGTTTGCTTTTTAATTCATGTTTACATTTAACAATGTCTAATCTCTATTAAAACAATAAATATCTTGAAATTTGTTTTGATTTCTAATATGATAAATATTGATTCATATAAACCATCTAAACAAAAACTTCTTGGGGATCTTTACTTTTTAATAGTAATGAGGCTTTGTCCTGAGATTAAAAGGTCAAAACTGATTCAATAATGAAGAGATCTGGTGAAAAGAGAAGTGAATTTTTAAAAGGAGAGGTAGAATTTGAACATTTTTTGGTTCCTAATTATCTATAAGATAGATTGAGAATAATAATGGTTATAAGCATGAGCTCTGAAGCAAGACTACTTCTAAGTAAGTCTTGGCTATGAAATTTATTAGCTGCTTAATCTGTCCATATTCCCCAATTTCCTCATCTGTGAAATGTGGGTAATAATTTACCCACCATAACTTTATGGTAGGATCAAATGAGTTCAATCAGTTCATACAGGCCTAAATATTATGGATATCTATGGAAGAGGATGATATTAAATGGCCAAATAGATCTGATTGCTGTTGGTTTAATTTCTAAGTCATGTCTGACATTTTGTGACCCCGTGGACTGTAGCCCACCAGGCTACTCTGTCCATGGGATCTCCCAGGCAAAAATACTGAAGTGGGCTGCATTTCCTTCTCCAAAATAGATATGGCAGCCACAAAGTTTGTCTTCAATAATAATTAATGTTTACTTACTTTTGCTTCAAGTTTTTGCCATTTTTCATTCTCAATTCGTTGTATTTCAAGTCTTTCCATTTCTTCTTTTTCATATTTCACACGTGCTTCCTCTAAAGAACAACAGCAAGAAAATTTTTTTAGTCTGTTTTTAAGTGCTTAAAGCGACTTCAAATATTTAAGATATAGTGGTGGTAGAATACAAGATATAAGTCACAACCTTTATCATGTGGTAGAAATAAAACTGCCAGATTTCTTTCAAAAATACAACATGACTCTCAAAATTTCTGGCCCACAATTATATTTCTCTTCTCCAAAAAGTTTATAGCAATCTAATAATGATTTTAATAAATGAAAAGTGACAGATCTATCATAATTAAATTAAAAATTAAATAGAGGTAAATAATTAAAAAGAGGTAAAATCTTCAATTTTCCATAATCTCGTGACATCCACACCATCAAAAGTAACTACCTAAATTTTCTCTTTCTTTCACTGTTAAAAAATAAAACATGAAATATATGTTAAAGAATAAGAGTTTAACCCAAAATAATAAAACATTCCCCAAGCAGTAGGTCCTGATACTGTATTCTTATCATAAGTCACCTAAAGGATTTATATGATTATTAATAAAAAATCAACTTGGAAACTAATGTGCTGGTGGTGCTCAGTTGCTAAGTCATGTCTGACTCTTTGCAATCTCATGGACTGTAACCCCGCCAGGGTTCTCTGTCCACGGGATTTTCCAGGCAAAAATACCGGAGTGGGTTGCTATTTCTTCCTCCAGGGGATCTCAAACCTGTGTTACTGCATTGGTAGGCAGATTCCTTACCACTGAGCCACCTGGGAAGCTAAGGACAGACATTTAAAACCCAGTATGAATCAACAGATGTTCTTCATGTTAAAAGCTACAACTATCTGAACTATTCACATTTTTAAAGTCACTTTTCGGTATTTTAAATAACCAAACTTTTATTAATTTCTACCTGACATTATTTAACAAATGAAAATCCTCTTTAAATTTGACAAATAGATATTATTACACTGTAAGAACTTAGGCTTCTCTACGTGTTTCTTACTAGTATATATTTCCCATATTTGAGTTTAAGAATTCTTACTGCACAATCAGCACCAAAGCTCTCAATTTACTCAGTAAGTAATGATATAAACACTTTAAGATAGGATTGCCTTATTTATCAAATAAAAATATAGGATGCTCAGATGAATTTGAATTTCAGATAAATAATGGACTTTTGTTGTTGTTGTTGTTCAAGTATATCCTAAATATTGCATGGGTAAATTATCCCAAATTATCCATTGTTTATCTGAAATTCAAATTTAACTGGGCATCCTGTATTTTATCTGGCAACTTTCCTTCGAGATATATCTGAAAGTGATTGGTGGGTATGCTTTAAAAAATAAACAGCTACTATAAAACACTTGTTTAGTTGCTAAGTTGTGTCCGACTCTTTTGTGACTCCATGTACTGTAGCCCACCAGGCTCCTCTGTCCATAGGATTTCCCAGGCAAGAATACTGGAGTGGGATGCCATTTCCTTCTCCGGGGGATCTTTCTGACCCAGGGATCGAACCTGTGTCTTCTGCATTACAGGAGGATACTTTACCCCTAAGCTACCAGGGAAGCCCATTATAAAACATTAAATTCAAAAAATTAAAAATTTTGAAAGCTGTCTTTAAAAAATGTTGACTGGATGACAGAAATGCCAACCTTTTGGTAGCATTACCTGCATATGAAAATAGTTACCACTGTGTGTCTTATACCTTCTTCTCTTTGTCGTTTCTCTTCTTCCTCTTGAATCTGCTTCAACCGGTCAGCTTTGGTGATTTTCTTTTTCTTACTGCCAGACTTAATAAAGGTCACAACTTTTAAAAAGGTTATTAACACGTACACAAACTACTTAAAAGCACTTTTACTTCCATGAATCTAGTCCTCTATTTATTAAAATAAGACTGCCTATTAAGTGCAAAGCCTTAACTCCGGGCCTTAAGGATAAAATACAGAAACAGTAGGAAAATTAGCATATAAATTATTCAAAGGCAAAATTGACAAGTATATACCATTTAATTCTACCATTCCCCGGTTTCACATCTTTTAAGTGGTGTTAAATAAAATCTCACTTCATTTTTGTAAGGATTAAAATAAAATATATGTAAAAATATATTTAACACTGCCACATGTCTATAAAAATTAATTTTTTTATGACTAACAGATATAAAGAGTTATTTTGCAAGTCTGAAGTAAGGAGAAATTATTTCCAAAAGCTAGGGTCAAGTAAAATTTGTACAGAACAGCTAGCTTGTAAGTCTGTGTCCCAAGGATTTTAGTACTTAGATATGAAGGGAAGATACCCCCAGGAACGGAAATGCAGGCATAAGCTATAGAGCTGGGAGAGGACTGGAATGGCCCTGGGAAAAGATCCCAAGAAGAGGAAACAATGGACTCCAGAATGGAAAAGAAAGCCAGAGCCTAAGCCATGGACATTGGACATTATTCTAAAAGAATTGGAAACCCCCAAGAAGTTTTTGAGATCTGCGGCTATTATCTTGAAAACTAATCTGGTATTAGGCAGGGGGTGGGGGTGAGGGTGTGAATAATTATAAAGATATCATCATTTTGGTGACTATTAACAACTTATAAAGTCATGATATTGGAAATGCAGATGCAGGATGGATCCAATAAATATTGTACAAGCTAACTTATTTGCTAATGATTAAAGCTGGAGGCAAGAAGAGGAAAGGAGTCAGAGAAGAGTCAGAAAGGAAGAACAGTAGTCCAGAAGATGCAAATTAGAAAGAGGAACTGCTTAAAGAAATTTATATACAATTAGTATAAAATGCTGGTGGAGCATCCAGGCAAGGCTTGCAGGCATCAAAATTGAAGAACTGAGGTGCAGCAAAGAGATTAGGATTACAGAATACAGATTTGAGAACTACCTTGGTGATGACCCCCTCCTCTCCATTTTCCCTACAGGAGAGTATAGAAAGAGAAGAGCACCATCTAAATTTAGAAATCAATTGTGTGGCTAATCCTTGGGATATACAGACTCCTGGATGACCATCTTCTCTTTTTGGCTCACCTACTGCAGAACACACCATTGGAATCTCCACTAGCCCTGTCACTTTTCCACCATTCATCAATCCCTGCTTCCCATACTGTCACTTCTTACCCCAGTTAGATTTCACAGTTCATCACCATTATCACTAACATATATCTCCACCTCCCCTATGTTCCTCTCCCTCTGGGAAGTTCAGCTGGCAAATTCCTAGTTCTAGTTAAACTCAACTCATTTATTCTGTGCTAGCCATAGGGGCAGCTGAACCTTACCAGAGAAAAATACATGAGTTCAAATTTGTGAGCACAAATTTTAAAGAGGCTCTAGGCACCATCCGGGGGAAGGCAATGGCACCCCACCCCAGTACTTTTGCCTGGAAAATCCCATGGACGGAGGAGCCTGGTAGGCTCCAGTCCATGGGGTCGCTAAGAGTCGGACATGACTGAGCGACTTCACTTTCACTTTTCACTTTCATGCATTGGAGAAGGAAATGGCAACCCACTCCAGTGTTCTTGCCTGGAGAATCCCAGGGACGGGGGAGCCTTGTGGGCTGCCTTCTATGGGGTCGCACAGAGTCGGACACGACTGAAGCGACTTAGCAGCAGCAGCAGGCACCATCCAGTATACCTAATGTGAAGAGTTGACTCATTGGAAAAGACTCTGATGCTGGGAGGGATTGGGGCAGGAGGAGAAGGGGATGACAGAGGATGAGATGGCTGGATGGCATCACTGACTCAATGCACATGAGTTTGGGTGAACTCCGGGAGTGGAGGCCTGGCGTGCTATGATTCATGGTATCGCAAAGAGCTGGACATGACTGAGCGACTGAACTGGACTGAACAACTGATTTCATTCTCCTTACTCTTCAAACTTCAAAATCCTCTTCTCTTTCCTACTCTCGTGTTGACCTTACCTCTTAACATCACTAGAAACTTTAAGAGTGTAAGAGTGTTAGTTGCTCAGTTGTGTCCGACTCTTTGCTACCCCATGGACAGTAGCCCACCAGGCTCCTCTGTTCATGGAATTCTCCAGGCGAGAATACTGGAGTGCCCTTCTCCAGGGGATAGTCCCAACCCAGAGATTGAATCTGGGTTTCCTACATTGCAGGTAGATTCTTTACCATCTGAGCCACCTGGGAAGCCCAACTTGAAGAATACACACCAAATCTTTGAATCTACCTCTATCTTTGCCTTCCTTCCTATTATCTGTGGATGGACTGTATGTACCTTTTGCTACTGAAGGCTGAATCTCCCAAATTTACACTGGATCCTATCCCTTACTATCTATTTAAGATTTGGCTCCTATAATTAACACCTCTCAATCTTGTCTGCCTCTTTGCAACCCCAGGAACTATATAATCCATGGAATTCTCCAGGCCAGAATATTGGAGTGGGTAGCCTTTCTCTTCTCCAGGGCACCTTTCCAACACAGGGATCAAACCCAGGTCTCCCACATTGCAAGCGGATTCTTTACCAGCTGAGCCACCAGGGAAGCCCCAGTTAACACCTCTAGTTATTCACAGATTTCTCCCTCCCTTTTACTTCCCACTCTTTTGCTCCAATGCTGTTATCTTTTGTATCTGACTGCCTAAAGGGAGTTGCCCACTGCTTCTACATCCCCATTTTCTGCATGCTCCATTCCAATCAGGCTTTCATTTCTACTGCACCATTTAAGCCTCTCTTGTCATGGAAGCTTAAGATGGTCATGTTTCCAATGACAATGGCCAATTTTCAGCCCTCATTTTGTCATCATCATTTGACAAAGTTTTCTTTCTCCATCTTGAAATATTTTCTTCATTAGGCCATCAGGTTGATACTGATTTTGCTTCCTCCCCCTCTTCTTAGACTTCTTTTCTGGCTTCTCCTCCTCAGATGTAGTTGATCAGTGACTTTTAAAATTATTTGTTCATATCCCTAAAAGAATTTTGAAAAGTTATGTACCCCTTCACACATTTTTAAGCTGACACTGAAAACTTTTAACCACAAATTTAAATATGTAAAAGAAAACTGTAACATCACTCTTTTAAATATTATATTCATCATTATTTAAAATATACCCAATAGATCTACATAATATAGTGATTTAATGGCCAATTTCAATTAAAAATAGGAATAAGCTTTTTTTTTAAATAAAAGTTTTCTACTCCTTTTTTCTTTGATTTCATATTTCCATTTCACTAATCCCACAGAATCTTACCCTAATGTAATACACTTGAAAAACTTTTGCTGATTTTCCTATCATAAATAGGATATGGAAATATTATAAAAATATGTATGAAAATTTCAATTTCCTTGACTCTAATTTTCTAAGCAACATAATTTTTGCTCTGGATTGAGTTAATTTTTTAATTATTGGTATACAATTGAATAAAGCAACATTTTATATTACAAATTTTGGTAAGTATTAAAACATGAACAGTAAAATTTTACTAGATAAGGATTAATGTTAGCTATTGATGAAGAAAATAAGGATTCAGACAGATTCTATTTTAATTTTTACAGACACGGAAAATGAGAAATCTAGTTTATAAAGGGTTTATAAGAAAGAATTTAAAGCAATAATTTAATCTCCAAATTTAGGGGAAAAAACATGAAATTAAATCCAAAGAAAGAAGAAACTAAATAATATAGGTAAAGGAAGAAATATATAAATTTCTTAAATAGAGAAAAATAAATGAACCCAAAAGCTAGTTCCTTGTAAAGAACAATAAAATTCATAAAAATTTAGCCACATTTTCAAGGGGGAAAAGAGATGGCATAAATTAATAATATCAGGAGTTTAAAAAACAATTATAATGAATATTACAGAAATTAAAAGAATGCTAATGGAACATTCTGAGCAATTTCATGCCAATAAATTTGATAACTTAGCTTGAATGCACAAAAATCCTAAGACCATTAATTACCAAAACTAACTCAAGAAGAAACAGATAACTTGAATAGCTGTGTATTTACTAAAGAAATTTAATTTGTACTTTAAAATCTTCCCACAAAGGAAGCTTCAGACCCAGTTGCTCATCTGATGTATCTGCCAGTTATTCAATAAATAATCAAATAAGAAATAATCAAATTCTCAGAAGATAGATTATTAAAGGAAAAATATCTTTAATATTCCCTGTAATACTTCTGGTGTACATTAAGTTATTAAAAGCCTGTGAATATATTTAAAAAAAAAAAGCAAATGAAACAGGTTACAGCTATATCATGCAATTTTTCAAATTCTTTCCACAACAGATGCCAAAAATTATACTGACTTGCCAAAAAAATTACTTCTACACTAATCACTAATTTTTGTGGAGATGTTCTTTTTTTTCTTAAAAGTATTCCTAAACAATAGTTTTCTTACTTTTGAATTTTATATAAATCAAATTCTATTTTTTGAATACAACTGTAATTTATTAACTTACTGTCATTAAGTATACATAACAAAAAAATTACCATTTTAATCATTTTTTAGTGTGCAGGTCAGTGGCATTAAGTACATTCACATTGTTGTACAACGCTCACCACCATTCACCTCCAGAACTTTTTCATCATCCCAAACTAAACTCTGTATCCTTAAAACATTAACTCCCAGCTCTGCCTACAACCCAGCCCCTATGGATCACCATCCTACTTTCTGTATTTATGAGCCTGATTACTCTAGATTTTCTGTAAATAGAATAATACAATATTTATCCTCTTGTGTGATTTACTTCTTTAGATACAAATTGCAGTTTGAAAGATTCACTCAAGGGGAGATATAGCTGCAGCTGTGTATTTTCATTGCTGAATAGTAACTCTTATTTATCCATTCTTCTACTGATTGACATTGGATGGTTTCTAGTTTGTCACTATCATGCATAGTGCTGCTATAAACCTTTAAGTGTATGTATCGTGGTGTCCACACAGGAGTTTCTCTAGTGTATACACCTAGAGGTAAAACTAGTGGGTATGTGTATTTTCAATGTAGTTGAAATTGAATTTTCCAGAGTAATTATTCCAATTTACACTCCCATAATCATTATCCTGGTCAATATTTGTTAATGTCAGTATTTTGCTTCTCTGGCAGTTTTTTGTTTATTTAAATCACAGATAATGCTTATCATGTTAAGGAAGTGCCCTATAACCTATTAAGGTACAATAATTGTATTTCTAACTCAATCTAATTTTATTAACTTAATTTCTTATATTAAACCAATTCTGTCTCCCTCAGACAAGCTGAATTGGGTCATGATTTTTTTATCATTCTATATACTTCCAATTGAGCGTACTAACATTTTGTCAGTAAGAAATTTTGCATTTATGTTTGTGAAATGAATTTAAATTTTCCTTTCTCATACTATTCCCAGGTTACCCAAGTAACTCAAAATGAATTAGGAATGTTTCCTCTTTTTCCATGTTCTAGAATAATTTGACACAAGATGAAATAATTAATCTTTGAATGAAGAACAAGCTATCAAAGACTTACAGACCTAGGATTTTATTTCTGGGAAAAATTGAAGCCACTAATATAATTTCTTACACGATTATAGGACTTTCAGGTTTTCTACTTCTTCATGAAACAGCTTAAGAATTTTTTTGTATTTGCATAATTTTTCTGAATTTTCTAATTTACTGGCATATAATGTTCTTCAAATTATGTCATTTATTGTCAAACTCATGTCTCTTTTTTCATTCCTAAAACAGGCATACTCTGGAGATACTGCAAGTTTGGTTCCAGACTACCAGAGTAAAATGACTATTGCAATACTGAAAGTCACAAATATTCTGGTTTCCCAGTGCATATAACAGTTATGTTTACACCATACTGTAGTCTATTAAGTGCACAATTGCATTGTGACTAAAAAAAGGTATGCACCTTAACTTAAAAATACTTAATTGCTAAAAAAATGCTGATCATCATCAAAGCCTTTCAGCTCAGTCAGACAGTTTACTCATTCAGTTGTGTACAACTCTGTGACCCCATGAACCGCAGCATGCCAGGCCTCCCTGTCCATCACCAACTCCCAGAGTGTACCCAAACTCATGTCCATTGAGTCAGTGATGCCATCCAACCATCTCATCCTCTGTTGTCCCCTTCTCTTCCTGCCCTCAATCTTTCCCAGCAACAGGGTCTTTCCAAATGAGTCAGCTCTCTGCATCAGGTGCCAAAGTATTGGAGTTTCAGCTTCAACATCATTCCTTCCAAGGAACACCCAGGACCTTTAGAATGGACTGGTTGGATCTCCTTGCAGTCCAAGGGACTCTCAAGAGTCTTCTCCAACACCACAGTTCAAAAGCATCAATTCTTCGGCACTCAGCTTCCTTTATAGTCCAACTCTCACATACATACATGACTACTGGAAAAACCATAGCCTTTAGATGGACTTTGTTGGCAAAATGATGTCTCTCTGCTTTTTAATATGCTGTCTAGGTTGGTCATAACTTTCCTTCCAAGGAGTAAGTGTCTTTTATTTCATAGGTGCAGTCACTATCTGCACTGATTTTGGAGCCCCCCAAAATAAAGTCAGCCACTGTTTCCACTGTTTACCCATCTATTTCCCATGAAGTGATGGGACCGGATGCCATGATCTTAGTTTTCTGAATGTTGAGCTTTAAGCCAACTTTTTCATTCTCCTCTTTCACTTTCATCAAGAGGCCCTTTAGTTCTTCTTCACTTTCTGCCATAAGGGTGGTGTCATCTGCATATCTGAGGTTATTGATATTTCTCCTGGCAATCTTGATTCCAGCTTGTGCTTCCTCCAGCCCAGCGTTTCTCATGACGTACTCCGCATATACGTTGAATAAGCAGGGTGATAATATACAGCCTTTAGCAAGTCATTATCATTCTGCTGGTGGAGGACTTGAAATATTGCAGTTACCAAAATGTGACACAGAGACATGAAGTGAGCAAATGCTGTTGGAAAAAATGGCACCAATAGACTTGCTTGACACAGGCTGCCACAAACCTTCAATCTGTAAAAAATGCAGATCTGTGAAGTGCAATAAAGCATGATAAAATAAGAAATGCCTGTATTGACTATATATGCCATTTGTTCTTGATAAAATTTACCAGAGAATTGTTAATTTTATCAATATTTTCAAAGAAATAAATTGTAGCCTGTTTATTCATTCAATTATTGTAAAAAATACTGAGAATCTAGCATGTGGTCGGCATTTGAAATATGTCTATAAACAGACAAAATTCCTTGTTATTATGTACTTATGAGCTTACATTCAAATGGGGAGAGAAATACAAACCAATAACCAAAAATTTTTAAATAATTAAAAAATCTGAATTATAGTTGATTTATAATATTAATACATTTCAGGTGTACAACATAGTGATTCACCATTTTTAAAGCTTATACAACATTGATAGTTATTATAAAATACAGGCTATATTCCCTGTACTGTACAATGTATCACTGTGGTACAATAAACAAAATTATAAAATAATTTGTAGAATATCTTAAGAGGATGAAAAGTGGTATGGAGGAAAGCAAGGTGACTCCAGACTGTAGGGGTCCCTCAAAAAAGACAAACTACAATTTTAAATGGAGTGTTTAGGGTGGGCCTCATGCAGAAGATAACATTTGAGTGAAGACTTGAAGGATATGAGATTATAAGTCTTCTCTATTGTATGTTTTCTGTTTTATTAATTTTTATATTTGTCTTATTTCCTTCCTTCTCCTTACTTTTAGTTTTAGCCTTTTTCTTTTTTCTTGAAAAGAGAGCTTAGTTTCATTAATTTTTCATCTTCTAAAGTAAGTATATAGGGTGTCATATTTCCCTCTAAGTACCTCTTTAGACACATTCACAAATTTTGAAGTAATTTTCTTATTACTGAGTTAAAATTATTTTCTATTTCCACTGTATTTTCTTGACCCATGTCAGAATTTTTTAAAATTTCTAGCATATTGTATCTTCCTGTTCGTTCCTTATTTCTTTGATTTTTAAGCTTAATTTCATTGAGGTTATAATACATGCTCTGAATTGTTTCAATTCTTTGAATTTTGAGAACAGTTTTATGCCACAGAACACTGTCAGCTTTGGTAAAAAAAAAAAAATGTGTACCTAAATTTCTCTAGTTATGGTTGCAATGTTATAAATGTCTCATTCACTAGATTTATTCATCATGTTGCTCTAATCTTCTAAATTCTTACTTTTTTTTTTTTTACTGCATGTTCTATCAGTTAATGAAAGAAGAAATCTTGCATTATGATTTTGAGCTTGTCTATTTCTCCTGATAGCTCTCTGAATTCGGGCATTGTATATTTCAAAGCTTCACAATTAGGTATGTACAAATTTAAAATTATATTTTCTTGGCTAACCAAATTTTTATCATTATAAAATGACCCTCTTTAATTCTAGAAGTGATTTTAGTCCTAAAGTCTATTATGTTTAATATTAATATACTGGCTTTTGCTTTTCTAGTATTTGCATAGCATGTCTTTTCCCATCACCTTACTTTCAACCTTTCTGTATTTTTATTCTTAAGATAGTGTTTGTAAAAAGATTATGGTTGGATTTTATTTTTTACCCTTTTGTATTCTTTCTTGGTATCTTCAATTGATTATTTGTTAGTGTACTACTCTCCCTCTACTAGTTTGGAAGTTATATATGTACTGTATATCACTGTAGTGCCTATCTTAGAAAGTCAACCTATATATCTAATATATATATATATATATATATCAATTCAATTCAGTTGCTCAGTCATGTCCCACTCTTTGAAACCCCATGAACCGCAACACGCCAGACCTCTCTGTTGATTACCAAATCCCAGAGTCCACCAAATCCATGTCCATTGAGTCAGTGATGTCATCAAACCATCTCATCCTCTGTCGTCCACTTCTCCTCCTACCCTCAATCTTTCCCAGCATCCGGGTCTTTTCAAATCAGCTCTTCACATCAGGTGGCCAAAGTACTGGAGTTTCAGCTTCAACATCAGTCCTTCCAATGAAAACCCAGGACTGATCTCCTTTAGGATGGACTGGTTGGATCTCCTTGCAGGCCAAGGGACTCTCAAGAGTCTTTTCCAATACCACACTTCAAAAACATCAATTCTTCTGCGTTCAGCTTTCTTTATATTCCAACTTTCACATCCACACATGACCACTGGAAAAACCATAGCCTTGACTAGACGGACCTTTGGTGGCAAAGTGATGTCTCTGCTTTTTAATACATTGTCTAGGTTGGTCATAACTTTCCTTCCAAGGAGTAAGCATCTTTTAATTTCATGGCTGCAATCACCATCTGCAGTGATTTTGAAGTCCAGAAAAATAAAGTCTGACACTGTTTCCTCATCTATTTGCATGACGTTATGGGACCAGATGCCATGATCTTAGTTTTCTGAATGTTGAGCTTTAAGCCAACTTTTTCACTCTCTTCTTTGACTTTCATCAAGAAGCTCTTTAGTTCTTCATTTTCTGCCATAAGGGTGGCGTCATCTACATATCTGAGGTTATTGATATTTCTCCTGGCAATCTTGATTCCAGCTTGTGCTTCTTCCAGCCCAGCATTTCTCATGATGTACTCTGCATAGAAGTTAAATAAACAGGGTGACAATATACAGCCTTGACGTACTCCTTTCCCAGTTTGGAACCAGTCTGTTGTTCCATGTCCAGATCTAACTGTTGCATCCTGACCTGCATACAGACTTCTCAGGAGGCAGGTCAGGTGGCCTGGTATTCCCATCTCTTTCAGAATTTTCCACAGTTTCTTGTGATCCACACAGTCAAAGGCTTTGGCATAGTCAATAAGGAAGAAATTGATGTTTTTCTGGAACTCTCTTGCTTTTTTGATGATCTAGCAGATGTTGGCAATTTGATCTCTGGTTCCTCTGCCTTTTCTAAAACCAGCTTGAACATCAGGAAGTTCACGGCTCACATATCGCTGAAGCCTGGCTTGGAGAATTTTAAGCATTATTTTACTAGAGTGTGAGATGAGTGCAATTGTGCAGTTTGTTTGAGCATTCTTTGGCATTGCCTTTCTTTGGGATTGGGATGAAAACTGACCTTTTCCAGTCCTGTGGCCACTGCTGAGATTTCCAAATTTGCTGGCATATTGAGTGCAGCTCTTTCACAGCATCAGCTTTCAGGATTTGGAGTAGCTCCACTGGAATTCCATCACCTCCACAAGCTTTGTTCTTAGCAATGCTTCCTAAGGCCCACTTGACTTCACATTCCAGGATGCCTGACTCTAGGTGAGTGATCACATCATCATGATTATCTGGGTCATGAAGATCTTTTTTGTACAGTTCTTCTGTGTATTCTTGCTACCTATCCTTAATATCTTCTGCTTGTTAGGTCCACACCATTTCTGTCCTTTATTGAGCCCATTTTTGCGTGAAATGTTCCCTTGGTATCTCTAATTTTCTTGAAGAGATCTCTAGTCTTTCCTATTCTATCATTTTCCTCTATTTCTTTGCATTGATGGCTGAAGAAGGCTTTCTTATCTCTCCTTGCTATTCTTTGGAACTCTGCATTCAGATGTTTATATCTTTCCTTTTCTCCTCTGCTTTTCACTTCCCTTCTTTTCACAGCTATTTGTAAGGCCTCCCTAGACATGCTTTTTTATATTTCTTTTTCTCGAGGATGGTCTTGATCCCTGTCTCCTGTACAATGTCACGAGCCTCAGTCCATAGTTCATCAGGCACTCTTATCAGATCTAATCCCTTAAATCTTTCTCACTTCCACTGTATAGTCATAAGGGGTTTGATTTAGGTCATATCTGAATGGTCTAGTGGTTTTCTCCACTTTCTTCAATTTCAGTCTGAATTTGGCAATAAGGAGTTCACGGTCTGAGCCACAGTCAGATCCCTGTCTTGTTTTTGCTGACTGTATAGAGCTTCTCCATCTTTGGCTGCAAAGAATATAATCAATTTGATTTTGGTGTCGACCATCTGGTGATGTCAATGTGTAGAGTCTTCTCTTGCGTTGTTGGAAAAGGGTGTTTGCTATGACCAGTGCATTTTCTTGGCAAAACTCTATTAGTCTTTGCCCTGCTTTATTCCATATTCCAAGGCCAAATTTGCCTGTTACTCCAGGTGTTTCTTGACTTCCTACTTTTGCATTCCAGTCCCCTATAATGAAAACAACATCGTTTTTGGGTGTTAGTTCCAGAAGGTCTTGTAGGTCTTCATAGAACTGTTCAACTGCAGCTTCTTCAGCGTTACTGGTTGGGGCATAGAATTGGATTACTGTGATATTGAATGATTTGTCTTGGAAATGAACAGAGATCATTCTGTCGTTTTTGAGATTGCATCCAAGTACTGCATTTCAGACTCTTTTGTTGACCATGATGGCTATTCCATTTCTTCTAAGGGATTCCTGCCCACAGTAGTAGATATAATGGTCATCTGAGTTAAATTCACCCATTCCAGTCATTATATCTATATCTATATCTATATATATATATATTCTGAAAGAGATGGGAATACCAGACCACCTCATCTGTCTCTTAAGAAATCTGTATGCAGGTCAGGAAGCAACAGTTAGAATTGGTTTGGAACAACAGACTGGTTCCAAATAGGAAAAGGAGTACGTCAAGGCTGCATATTGTCACCATGTTTATTTAACTTATATGCAGAGTACATCATGACAAATGCTGGACTGGAAGAAACACAAGTTGGAATCAAGATTGCTGGGAGAAATATCAATAACCTCAGATATGCAGACAACACCACTCTTATGGCAGAAAGTGAAGAGGGGCTAAAAAGCCTCTTGATGAAAGTGAAAGTGGAGAGTGAAAAGGTTGGCTTAAAGCTCAACATTCAGAAAACGAAGATCATGGCATCTGGTCCCATCACTACATGGGAAATAGATGGGGAAACAGTGGAAACAGTGTCAGACTTTATTTTTCTGGGCTCCAAAATCACTGCAGATGGTGACTGCAGCCATGAAATTAAAAGACGCTTACTCCTTGGAAGGAAAGTTATGACCAACCTAGATAGCATATTCAAAAGCAGAGACATTACTTTACCAACAAAGGTTCGCTTAGTCAAGGCTATGGTCTTTCCTGTGGTCATGTATGGATGTGAGAGCTGGACTGTGAAGAAGGCTGAGCGCCGAAGAATTGATGCTTTTGAACTGTGGTGTTGGAGAAGACTCTTGAGAGTCCCTTGGACTGCAAGAAGATCCAACCAGTCCATTCTGAAGGAGATCAATCCTGGAATTTCTTTAGAAGGAATGATGCTAAAGCTGAAACTCCAGTATTTTGGCCACCTCATGCAAAGAGTTGACTCATTGGAGAAGACTCTGATGCTGGGAGGGATTGAGGGCAGGAGGAGAAGGGGACGACAGAGGATGAGATGGCTGGATGGCATCACTGACTTGATGGGTGTGAGTCTGGGTGACCTCCGGGAGCTGGTGATGGACAGGGAGGCCTGGCGTGCTGCGGTTCATGGGGTCGCGAAGAGTCGGACACGACTAAGTGACTGATCTGATATACATATATACATATATATATATATATATATCATACAACCAAACAGTACAAGGACTTTAGAACATCTTAAATAATCCTTCCCCAATCCAAATACTGTCACCCTACTTATTTAACTTATATGCAGAGTACATCATGAGAAATGCTGGACTGGAAGAAGCACAAGCTGGAATCAAGATTGCCGGGAGAAATATCAATAACCTCAGATATGCAGATGACACCACCTTATGGCAGAAACTGAAGAGGAACTAAAAAGCCTCTTGAGGAAAGTGAAAATGGAGAGTGAAAAAGTTGGCTTAAAGCTCAACATTCATAAAACGAAGATCATGGCATCCGGTCCCATCACTTCATGGGAAATAGATGGGGAAACAGTGGAAACAGTGTCAGACTTTATTTTGGGAGGCTCCAAAATCACTGAAGATGGTGAATGCAGCCATGAAATTAAAAGACGTTCATTCCTTAGAAGTAGAGTTATGACCAATCTGGACAGCATATTAAAAAGCAGAGACATTACTTTGCCAACTAAGGTCTGTCTAGTCAAGGCTATGGTTTTTCCAGTAGTCATGTATGGATGCGAGAGCTGGAGTGTGAAGAAGGCTGAACACCGAAGAATTGATGCTTTTGAAGTGTGGTGTTGGAGAAGACTCTTCAGAGTCCCCTGGACTGCAAGGAGATCCAACCAGTCCATTCTGAAGGAGATCAGCCCTGGGTGTTCTTTGGAAAGACTGATGCTAAAGCTGAAACTCCAGTACTTTGGCCACCTCATGGAAGAGTTAACTCATTGGAAAAGACTCTGATGCTTGGAGGGATTGGGGGCAGGAGGAGAAGGGGACGACAGAGGATGAGATGGCTGGATGGCATCACTAACTTGATGGACGTGAGTCTGAGTTAACTCCAGGAGTTGGTGATGGACAGGGAGGCCTGCCTGCTGCCATTCATGGGGTTGCATAGAGTCGGACACGACTGAGCAACTAAACGGAACTGAACCCAAATACTGTTTTCATATATTTTTAATAACAGTTTTGCTGAGATAAAACTTACATGCCATACATTTCACCCATTTAAAGTATACAGTGTAATGGTTTTTAGCACATTCAGAGTTGTGCAACCACCACCATAATCAATTTTAGAACATATTCACCACTTCCCCCATAGGAACCCATACACATTCACAGCTTCCCCCCCCCCACCAACATTTCCTCACAACCCCCCAGATCTATGATACCACCAGTTACTTTCTCTATATTTCATGTAACTGGAATCATACAATGTATGGTCTTCGGTAATCGGCTTTATTCATTCAGAACAACATTTTCAAGCTTATTCCATGCTACAACATGTATCAGATCAGATCAGATCAGATCAGTCGCTCAGTCATGTCCGACTCTTTGCGACCCCATGAACCGCAGCACACCAGGCCTCCCTGTCCATCACCAGCTCCCGGAGGTCACCCAGACTCGCATCCATCGAGTCAGTGATGCCATCCAGCCATCTCATCCTCTGTCGTCCCCTTCTCCTCCTGCCCTCAATCCCTCCCAGCATCAGAGTCTTCTCCAATGAGTCAACTCTTCGCATGAGGTGGCCAAAATACTGGAGTTTCAGCTTTAGCATCATTCCTTCTAAAGAAATTCCAGGATTGATCTCCTTCAGAATAGACTGGTTGGATCTTCTTGCAGTCCAAGGGACTCTCAAGAGTCTTCTCCAACACCACAGTTCAAAAGCATCAATTCTTCGGCGCTCAGCCTTCTTCACAGTCCAGCTCTCACATCCATACATGACCACAGGAAAGACCATAGCCTTGACTAGGCGAACCTTTGTTGGTAAAGTAATGTCTCTGCTTTTGAATATGCTATCTAGGTTGGTCATAACTTTCCTTCCAAGGAGCAAGCGTCTTTTAATTTCATGACTGCAGTCACAATCTGCAGTGATTTTGGAGCCCAGAAAAACAAAGTCTGACACTGTTTCCACTGTTTCCCCATCTATTTCCCATGCAGTGATGGGACCAGATGCCATGATCTTCGTTTTCTGAATGTTGAGCTTTAAGCCAACCTTTTCACTCTCCACTTTCACTTTCATCAAGAGGCTTTTTAGCCCCTCTTCACTTTCTGCCCTAAGAGTGGTGTCATCTGCATATCTGAGGTTATTGATATTTCTCCCGGCAATCTTGATTCCAACTTGTGTTTCCACAACATGTATCAGTATGTATCATAAAACTTCTGTTTTATGGCTGAAAAATATTCCATGGTATTACAAGATGGATATACACATCAGTTATCAACTGATGACTATTATGGGTTGTTTGTTGTCATGTATTTCAGCTTATTTTTTAAATCTACATGTCATTATTAGGATTACTGTTTTATACCTTACATATATAATCTGATTTGCAGGTGAAAAAGACAATTTTTGCTTGAGAAAATACTTTTAATTTGGCCTCACTGATGTGTGACTTTCAGGATCTTAGTTCTTCCCCAACCTGGGATGGAACCCAGGCCCATGATGGTAAAAGCAGAGTGCCCTAACTACTGGACCATCAGGGAATTCCCTGAGAAAACACTTTTATTTCACCTTTGTTTTGAAAGGTGATACAGAATTCTAAATTGTCAGTTATTTACTTTCAGCACATTGAAGACATCACTCCACTTTTTTTGGCTTCTATTGTGGCTGTTAAGACCAGAAATCCAGGGGAAGGCAATGGCACCCCACCCCAGTACTCTTGCCTGGAAAATCCCATGGACGGAGGACCCTGGTGGGCCACAGTCCATGGGGTCGCTAAGAGTCGGACAAGACTGAGCGACTTCACTTTCACTTTTCACTTTCATGCACTGGAGAAGGAAATGGCAACCCACTCCAGTGTTCTTGCCTGGAGAATCCCAGGGACAGGGGAGCCTGGTGGGCTGCCGACTATGGGGTCGCACAGAGTCGGACACGACTGAAGTGACTTAGCAGCAGACCAGAAATCTGAGATTTAACCACTTCTACAAAAAAAGTTGGCTTAAAACTCAACATTCAGAAAACTAAGATCATGGCATCTGGTCCCATCACTTTATGGCAAATAGATGGGGAAACAGTGGAAACAGTGAGAGACTTTATTTTTTTGGCCTGCAAAATCACTGTAGATGGTGACTGCAGCCATGAAATTAAAAGACGTTTGCTCCTTGGAAGGAAAGTTATGACCAACTTAGACAGCATATTAAAAAGCAGAGACATTACTTTATCAACAAAGGTCCATCTAGTCAAAGCTATGATATTTTCAGTAGTCATGTATATCGGATGTGAGAGTTGGACTACTAAGAAAGCTGAGCACAGAAGAATTGATGCTTTTGAACTGTGGTGTTGGAGAAGACTCAAGAGTCCCTTGGACTGCAAGGAGATCCAGCAAGTCCATCCTAAAGGAAATAAGTCCTGAATATTCTTTGGAAGGACTGATGCTGAAGCTAAAAATCTAACACTTTAGCCACCTCAGGCGACGAACTGACTCATTTGAAAAGATCCTGATGCTGGGAAATATTGAAAGCAGGAGGAGAAGGGGATGACAGAGGATGAGATGGTTGGATGGCATCACCAACTCAATGGACATGAGTTTGAGTAAACTCTGGGAGTTGGTGAAGGACAGGGAGGCCTGGCGTGCTGCAGTCCATGGGGTTGCAAAGAGTTGGACATGACTGAGTGACTAAATTGAACTGCAAATGCTCTCATGAAATGGAGTTTTAGTGCTTCTTTGGTTCCTACCTTAATTTAGGTTTTTGCCTGATAATTTCTTACTGTCTTATCAGCTCTTACATGCTTTTAAGATGATAGTTTTGATCTATACATATATATTTTAGTCAGCATTATTTATTGTTTGCAGCAGAAAGGTTGATCTAAAATGTCTTAAGGCCAATATGACTGGAAATGGGAAAGTCAAAATAATATTTTTGAAACAAATTTATCTTACCACTTGTTTTGATTTTAAATTGATCAAAACTGTAAATTTAAAACTGTAGATTTTGTTCTTTCAGAGTATTAAAACAGGTCTATTTATCTAATTAACAAAACCCAGCCTTCAAAGTTAAATCAACTAGCCATATCAAACTTACTTTGTATCAGAGACAGTTTGACTTCATGTTTCTTTACAAGTAAATATGTTAATATGCATCCCCATGATAAGCTCTTTTTGTATTATAAGTCAGATCAGATCAGTCACTCAGTCATGTCCGACTCTTTGCAACCCCATGAATCGCAGCACATCAGGCCTCCCTGTCAATCACCAACTCCCGGAGGTCACTGAGACTCACATCCATGGAGTCAGTGATGCCATCCAGCCATCTCATCCTCTGTCGTCCCCTTCTCCTCCTGCCCCCAATCCCTCCCAGCATCAGAGTCTTTTCCAATGAGTCAACTCTTTGCATGAGGTGGCCAAAGTACTGGAGTTTCAGCTTTAGCATCATTCCTTCCAAAGAAATCCCAGGGCTGATGTCCAGAATGGACTGGTTAGATCTCCTTGCAGTCCAAGGGACTCTCAAGAGTCTTCTCCAACACCACAGTTCAAAAGCATCAATTTTTCGGCGCTCAGCCTTCTTCACAGTCCAGCTCTCACATCCATACATGACCACAGGAAAAACCATAGCCTTGACTAGGCGAACCTTTGTTGGTAAAGTAATGTCTCTGCTTTTGAATATGTGATCTAGGTTGGTCATAACTTTTCTTCCAAGGAGTAAGCGTCTTTTAATTTCATGGCTGCAGTCACCATCTGCAGTGATTTTGGAGCCCAGAAAAATAAAGTCTGACACTGTTTCTACTGTTTCCCCATCTATTTCCCATGAAATGATGGCAACAGATGCCATGATCTTCGTTTTCTGAATGTTGAGCTTTAAGCCAACCTTTTCACTCTCCACTTTCACTTTCATCAAGAGGCTTTTTAGTTCCTCTTCACTTTCTGCCATAAGGGTGGTGTCATCTGCATATCTGAGGTTATTGATATTTCTCCCAGCAATCTTGATTCCAGCTTCTGCTTCTTCCAGTCCAGCGTTTCTCATGATGTACTCTGCATGTAAGTTAAATAAGCAGGGTGACAATATACAGCCTTGATGTACTCCTTTTCCTATTTGGAACCAGTCTATTGTTCCATGACCAGTTCTAACTGTTGCTTCCTGACCTGCATACAAATTTCTCAAGAGGCAGGTAAAATGGTCTGGTATTCCCATCTCTTTCAGAATTTTCCACAGTCTCTTGTGATCCACACAGTCAAAGGCTTTGGCATAGTCAATAAAGCAGAAATAGATGCTTTTCTGGAACTCTCTTGCTTTTTCCATGATCCAGCAGATGTTGGCAATTTGATCTCTGGTTCCTCTGCCTTTTCTAAAACGAGCTTGAACATCAGGAAGTTCACAGTTCACATATTGCTGAAGCCTGGCTTGGAGAATTTTGAGCATTAGTTTACTAGTGTGTGAGATGAGTGCAATTGTGTGGTAGTTTGAGCATTCTTTGGCATTGCCTTTCTTTGGGATTGGAATGAAAACTGACCTTTTCCAGTCCTGTGGCCACTGAGATTTCCAAATTTGCTGGCATATTGAGTGCAGCTCTTTCACAGCATCATCTTTCAGGATTTGAAATAGCTCAACTGGAATTCTATCACCTCCTCTAGCTTTGTTCATAGTGATGCTTTCTAAGGCCCACTTGACTTCACATTCCAGGATGTCTGGCTCTAGGTCAGTGATCACACCATCGTGATTATCTGGGTCGTGAAGCTCTTTTTTGTACAGTTCTTCTGTGTATTCTTGTCATCTTTGCTTAATATCTTCTGCTTCTGTTAGGTCCATACCATTTCTGTCCTTTATAGAGCCCATCTTTGCATACAAAGTGGTAATTATGTGAGGCGATGGATGTATTAAGCAATCTTATATCGGTAATCGTTTCATAGTACTTACATATATATGTCAAATCATTACTTTGTATACTCTGAAATTTACATGATGTTATATGTCAATTATATCTTAATAAAGCTTGGAAGAAACACAAACTGGAATCAAGATTGCCGGGAGAAATATCAATAACCTCAGATATGCAGATGACACCACCCTTATGGCAGAAAGTGAAGAGGAACTGAAAGAGCCTCTTGATGAAAGTGAAAGTGGAGAGTGAAAAAGTTGGCTTAAAGCTCAACATTCAGAAAATGAAGATCATGGGATCCGGTCCCATCACTTCATGGGAAACAGATGGGGAAACAGTGGAAACAGTGTCAGACTTTATTTTTCTGGGCTCCAAAATCACTGCAGATGGTGACTGCAGCCATGAAATTAAGACACTTACTCCTTGGAAGGAAAGTTATGACCAACCTAGATAGCATATTCAAAAGCAGAGACTTTACTTGGCCAACAAAGGTCCATCTACTCAAGGCTATGGTTTTTCCTGTGGTCATGTATGGATGTGAGAGTTGGACTGTGAAGAAGGCTGAGTGCCGAAGAATTGATGCTTTTGAAGTGTGGTGTTGGAGAAGGCTCTTGAGAGTCCCTTGGACTGCAAGGAGATCCAACCAGTCCATTCTGAAAGAGATCAGCCCTGGGATTTCTTTGGAGAGAATGATGCTAAAACTGAAACTCCAGTACTTTGGCCACCTCATGCGAAGAGTTGACTCATTGGAAAAGACTCGGATGCTGGTAGGGATTGGGGGCAGGAGGAGAAGGGGACGACAGAGGATGAGATGGCTGGATGGCATCACTGACTCGATGGACCTGAGTCTGGGTGACGTCCGGGAGTTGGTGATGGACATGGAGGCCTGGCGTGCTGTGATTCATGGGGTCGCAAAGAGTCGGACATTACTGAGCAACTGAACTGAACTGAACTGAAAAGCTTGGAAAAAAAGAATGTAAGTTTCAAGAGGACAGAGACCCTTGTCTTGCTGCTGTACTCTTAACAACCTAGAACACTGCAAAATCAATGAAGCAACAATTTTTTCATATGTTTGCAAGGTCTTATATACAAGAGTCTTCATTTCTACCTCGTATATGGTAGCAAAAAATAGGAACAATATAAAAATCATAGACATACTTCCATGAAATGTGATACAGCTGTGAATAAAAGTAATGCAATCTCAATGTGCTGAAACAAAAAAAGGTCCCCAAGACATATTTACTCCATAGAATCTATGATGCCATCGAATGTAAGATGTACCTTTAAATTATAATAAATTATTATAAACTGGTATAAATTATTATACCAAGAAAGGAAATAGATTACATTCCCAAGACAGAAATGTAAACGAAGATGCCTATATACAGCTGGATATTAGGTAAACACAAATGAACCCACAATGCAGAAAAACATAGCAAGGAAACCTGCATCTATCAATCCTAAAAATGAACAGAAGGAATGAAAAAAAAAAAATCCCTCAAAATTTAAACCACAAGCCAGTTTACGAGTGTGACTCATATCATTAGTGTGGTCCAAAAACCCTCAAGAAGAGAATTTAAAGTAGTACTGGGTTGGTGGTAAGCCCATGTGACTGACAGAAGCAAACATCTCTGGAGGAAAAAGATGTCAATTCAGGACTACAATGATTGGAAGCTATTAGCAACCATAAGATATATCTCAATTTAGTCATGTTAAAATGTAAAATGTAAAAGGATGAGTATCCTAGAATTAATAAAAATACGACATCATTAAGTGAAAACTTTTCATAGTGAAATCTTAGAGGCATTGTTTTAAATATCTAAAGCCAAAAATGAAATGTCCACACAAACTAATAAACTCCTGTAGACCCACATATAAATGACTGTAGTCCTCCAGACTACTCCCCATAAGAATGTGCTTTATAAATGTTGCTCGGTTATATCCACAGTCCCTAACACAGTATCAGGTGGGTAGTGGGTTCAAGTGACTGAGAAAAGCAGACATTGATGGCACTCAACAGTATTTTTTGAAAAAATATTTAACTGTACAAATACCAAAGACACATTTATAGAAGCATTTCTTCTTAAGTAATCATAGGTCCACGTGTTTTAAAGTAATGGCAGGGCAAATGGGGTATTATATATTTATTCAACAAATATTCAATGGATTTCTACTATGTGCCAGACTAAACACTATGGATCCAAAAATAAATAAAACATGTTCTTGACCTTGAGCAGCTCACAATGAAAAATTATTGCAATAAAATGACAGGTATTATAATTGAGGTATGTTCTAATTCATGTGCTATTAGAACATAGTACAATAGATTTCACAAAAAAAAATGATAGGAAATTGACAGAGTGGTGACTCTTCAGATATGACTTAAGTCTGGCATTCCAAATTGAAATCCGTTGGGACCAGAGAGGTAAATAATGAAAGAGATTTGGTCATAGTCTGGACTACAACAAAAGGGGAAGCATTTCCAAAAAGGGGTAGCTGTCACTTGTCTAGCCAACTGTTCCCTTATGGGAACAGGGTTATCTGCCAATTTTTTAAGAATAGAAATCACATTTTTGCATGATAATCCTTTGGCAACTGATTAAAAAAAGAACTTTTAGGTTAAATGAACTATGTATATGTTTGCCAGTAAGAGACTATAATCTATGCTTTAAAGTATAAATCTAGTCAGTGAAGAGAGAAAAAGTTACTTGAGACATCTTTTAAGCAATGGAAATTTTAACAAAGCACAGAAAAATTCAGTACATGTTACCACGCAAACCATTTAGAAACATACTATCTTAGGATTCACTTTTAAGTCACCGATGGTTTTGGACCTAAATTTTTATGAGTTTATCTGAAATGAAGAAAAAGCTTCTTATTCCAAAATTTTCTAGAGCACAAATAATAAAATACTTTCAATCTAGACACAAGTAAAAATTAAAGCCTATCTTAAAAAAGTCTTTGTGAAATTAGAACCATTTTCTACATCAAATTTGAAATATGTCCTGTTATTATAAAGGATTATTCAATGATTTAGATAGCATTAATGTCTAAAAACTAAGCTTAGTAAACTCTATAAACTATAATACAACTACCAGAAAATGTTTTAAAAATTCGTTTTGTACAATGTCAACTCTTTAAAACTATTTTGAGAAATAATTTCTACCTACCTTTTTTGCTTTGGGAGCCTAAAAGTTGGAAAAACAAAAGAATTGATAAATTTAAAAAATAATTCATACATTTTAAAAAGAAATATCATGATTGCCTAACATGTTAAAATTAAGAGAAGCTAGATAAATAAGACAAGGGAACTTTCTGTACCCTCTTTGCAGATTCTCTTTAAATCTAAAATTATCTCAAAAGGTTTTTTTAGGAAAGAATTCAGACAGAACTACAAGTCTATAAAACACTATGATAGTTCACCCACTGAAGCATCTTTTTTAAGTAAATTTTACACTTTCTTATGACAATGATCCGTGTTTAATGAAATATCTGATTATGAAACAGAATACCAGTCAAGAAGGCACTGATTTAAAGGGTTCTAAAGAACAAGAAATCTTTGACTAAGTATTGGTATTAATGTCAGGCCTAAAAGTGTGGGAATGATTTCAAATCACAGAGAAATAGTCATTCTATCAAGTTAGATTGCTGATTTTATAGGAAAAGAATCAGTAATTTAAAACAGGCAAAGCTATGGCAAAGTGATTCAATTCAGCAATGTGTCCTAAAGCAGAGGTATGCTTTTTTAGATCTTAGAAAGTACAGCATTTCAATAAATATTTACAAGTATTTTTTAGTAACACTACTTGTAATTTCCTGATTTGGCCCTTGTGTTCACTAGATTTCTGGCAAGGAATTTGTAGGGGATCATGTGACTGTAAGATGATATACTTTCCACATTTGAAGACTAGTACAAGAGAAGTTATGGTTCAAGCCATAAGGTTAGCACTATATAAAATATAAATGTTAAAACTGACATCAAGCAGTAGATTATATGTTCTTATAAAGTGCATATATCTCATTAGTTCATTCAACAGGTATTTATTAATGATTTACACACAAAGTTCTCTGAGATACTAGAGATGACATAAATAAGAATGGTGACTCGACTCGCACAACTTTTACAAAGGTGTTTCATTTTTACCATACTTGCTATCATTAATAGTTAACATACTTCCATCTTGAAATAAATTCTATACAGCAGAATACGTAAACAGCAATGGCCCTGTTTCCAAGCAGCCACATTTTAAAGGTGGGCAAACTGTCATCTCTCATTAATGCTTTTAATGTGAGGCAGGTTTAGGATAAGTACATATAATCAAGTGAAAGTGAAAGTCACTCAGTCGTGTCCAACTCTTTGCAACCCCATGGACTATACAGTCCACAGAATTCTCCAGACCAGGATACTGGAGAGGGTAACCTTTCCCTTCTCCAGGGGATCTTCCCAACCCAGGGATCAAACCCAGGTCTCCTGCATTGCAGGCAGACTCTTTACCAGCTGAGCTGCAAGGGAAGCCCAAGAATACTGGAGTGGGTAGCCTATCCCTTCTCCAGTGGATTTTTCTCTACCCAGGAATTGAACCAGGGTCTCCTGCATTGCAGGCAGATTCTTTACCAACTGAGCTATCAGGGAAGCCACATATACTCATTCTTTCTGCAAATCATAAGATCATCAAGTAGTAGTCTCAGAGAGCATAAGCATCACCTGGGATGCCTGTTAAAAATGCATATTCCTGGCCTAAAAGTGTACACACTCACTTCTCTCTCCCCCATTTGTAATTCAGTTTCATGGTATGAGTTGAATTGTGTCCCCTCAAAATTCATATATAAGTCCTATCTCCCAGTGTCTCCAAATGTTTCCTTGTTTGGAAAGAGGGTGAAGAAGGCTGAGCGCCAAAGAATTGATGCTTTTGAACTGTGGTGTTGGAGAAGACTCTTGAGAGTCCCTTGGACTGCAAGGAGATCCAACCAGTCCATTCTGAAGGAGACCAACCCTGGGATTTCTTTGGAAGGAATGATGCTAAAGCTGAAACTCCAGTATTTTGGCCACCTCATGCGAAGAGTTGACTCATTGGAGAAGACTCTGATGCTGGGAGGGATTGGGGGCAGGAGGAGAAGGGGACGACAGAGGATGAGATGGCTGGATGGCATCACTGACTCGATGAATATGAGTCTGAGTGACCTCCGGGAGTTGGTGATGGACAGGGAGGCCTGGCGTGCTGCAGTTCATGGGGTCGCAAAGAGTCGGACATGACTGAGCGACTGATCTGATCTGATCTGATACTGGAATAGGGTGGACCTCTGATTCAATAAGACTGGAAACCTTGTAAAAAGGGGGAAATGTGGACACAGACACACACACTCAGAGAACACCAAAGAATGGGATAATGCTGCCACAAGACAAAAAGCAGCAGAAGCTAGCACCTGCAGTGTGAGAATAGCCTTGACAACATCTTAATCTAAGACTTCTAGACTCTGAAACTATGAAACAATAAATTTCTATTGGTGAAGCCAGTTAGTTTGTGGTATGCTGCTACTTGGCAGTCCTAGGAAACTAATACTTAGATCTGGAGTCCAGTCTGTTCCTGGAATCTGCATTTGAACTGGTATTCAAGGCTTGCATGCGTACTAAGCCGCTTCAGTAGTGTCCGCCTCTTGTAACGCCATAGGCTACCACCCACCAGACCTCTCTGTCCATGGGATTCTCCAGGCAGAAGTTGTGGAGTGGGGTGCCATGCCCTCCTCCAGGGGATCTTCCCCACCCAGGAATGGAACCTGTGGTTCTTATGTCTCCTGCACTGGCACGCAAGTTCTTTACCACTGGAGCCACCCGGCAAGTCCATTCCGGGCTTATTCCAATTTTCCAGAAGCCACATTTTGAGAAAGACTGCCAAAGGGATCTAAAAACAAGAAACCTGTGTACTGGTTGGAAAATAATAAATAGGTGCCTATTCCCTTAAGTTATCAGCAGCTTTAAGTCAGTTTAAAATCCATTTACATTCTGTTCTCCCTGACATAAACGCTCTCCACACCCTGTTTCTTCTCATTACTTCTGGTAAATTCATCATACTTTAAAACACAGCTTGAAAAGCATTGCTCAGCTCTTCCCATCCCCCTTTCCTCTCCCGCCCTAATTTTAACATTCCCATCTTTATGTTACTCCATCATAGTCACTTCAATGATTACAGTTATAAAACTGTATTGTAATTAATTTGCTAAGTCTGTCTTCCATACAAGGGAGAGATTGTAATTATCACCTTTGTGTACTTCGTTTCAGTCTAGTGCCAAGCACAAAGAGTATGCTCCATATTTTCCCTTAATTAATGAATTAAATAATTAACTAATTACACTTTCCACTTCCATCTGGTTTTAATCACTGGAGAAGATGGAAATCACGTTTAAGAAAATGGGAAACGAGAACATGTTATAGCTACATGTTGGTCTGTGTTCCTGGAGAAGACATGACAGCCGAAGAGTGCAGAAAAACAAAACAAGAAGCTTTATCATACTTAAACACCAGGCAGGTTGCATACTCTGAATCACAAAACAATTCAAATTTCCACAAAAGATCACATAAAATAACTTTTCAAAGCAGAGTAAACTGCAGCAGCTTTCAATTAATTGCTGAGGTGGAAAAAAAAAAAAAAAAAAACCTATGCATTTCCACCAAGCTGCAATTAAAAAAAAAAAAAAAAAAGCAATTTCACAGGAATGTCTATCACGACTAGGAGGAACTAAATTCAGACGAATATTTGAATTTAGCAGCAGCTGGAGATTACAACATCATCTGATCTGATTAAACACCACAAACTGGCCATTCCCCATTTGCAGAAACCGGTCTGGACTCTCTCCAGTCCATCTGACCCCAAATGGAAGGCCATACTTCAGTAGAGGTCCATCCCCCCTAAGGATATGGGGTCTTTCCTAAACCGACTCGCTCTCCACTAATAAAATATGACAGGCTCTTGCCACATCATTTAAGACGGCGCAGGAGCATCAGTGATCGCCCCTTGACCCGGCTCCCCTACGTTCCCTGCTCACCATGCTGATGCATACACGACCTCGGTAGTCGGCCAAGTGCGGTCTTTGGGTTGTGGGGACAAACGCTCCAGCGTTGTCAGGACGACAAGCCCCGCCCGCTGGCGTCCCAGGGCCGCTGCGGAGAGCCCCGCGTCTGGTTCGCGCAGTCGCGCTGGGGTTCTTCCGGACGGCGCCCTACCCACTTCCCGGACAGTTGCTCCGCCCCACTACAGCCTACCGCCCACCTCGGTCGACAGCCTCCGGCGTTGGAGCTGCGGGTTGCGTTTACGGCTGCGGCGTGCCGGAAAGTGCGTGAGTGCCGCGCCGGAGAATCTTATTTTGTTTTCCGGATGCTTCAGTCTGGAGGCGGTATGCTCTGGGCGAGGACCAGGAGGTGTATTAAAAGGGCTTGTGTGCCTCTTCCGACGTTGACAGCCCCTCTCCTTGTTTTCGTAGATTGGCTGGGGCGAATCTTTCTTTGCGGATTTCGAGAAGGAAGGGGGCCGCCGGCTACGCGACTGGGTCTAGTGGCTGACACCGGGTCGGCTTCCTGGGCCGCCACCGCTTAGACCAGCGGGGGGCCGGGCTCGATTGGCAGTTTAGAAAAAGAGGTAAATAAATTGGCTCCCAGAGGGTTGTTTATTTTTAAATGACCTTCAGATTCTTCTCCCTGCACCTGGTTGTTTATTTCCTGAGCCATCAAGGTATATGCTGGTTTTTGTTTTGTTTTTTCAAGAGGAGCTCTAAACAAGAACTGGAAATAATTTGAAGCAGTTCCTGGGTAACGTATTCCTTACTGGTGGAGGTCTCAGAGACCCAGCAAGACGCGCTAAATTCTGTGTCCAGAGTCAAGGTCACAGTGTACTAATCTGTAGCACAACCCTTCGAATGTCGGTCTACCAACATGAAGAAACTCCGGCAGCTTAGACCAACAGGAAAAGTAGAAGAAATTAAGAGACTGAGAAATTAACCTTCCAAAGGGTATCTGAATTCCGTATGAATTTAGATCTAAACCCCGTTTAGGCTTAAACCCCATTTTAGCCTGACAAGACATGAAATGCTTTAAAATTCTTGCCATTTCTCATCTCTGATTGTAATTTTATAATGCGCTCTCTCTTGCAATTTCATTGACTAAAACTATTATTAAATAAGTAGTTCTGACTGAGCTAGTCTTTGTAGGTTAAAGTGTTTTTCTCCCCACAGAAATCCAGATTGGTCATAGCTATGACATTTCACCTTCACATCCCTGGTAGCAAGATTAAAAACTTCTTAATGTCGACTTGATATAGAGTTCCGAAGCTGGTATGGAACTAAGCTTTTAAGTTTTTCAGTCAAACTACTAATGTTTATGATTACAGAACTTCAGTCAGCTCTGATGGGAGTAAGGAAGTGTGAATGGTAATCACAAATAATTTTGATATCATAGGATTTCGGGGGAGAGACTTGCTCAAGTTCTCCTTCCACCAGATTCCCCCCAGGGAAAAGGATTTGCTATGGATGTGTTAGAACATGCTGGACTGTGCTCTAGGTGACTGCTCTGCTATGAGATTATACCAGTGGGTTTACATAGTTCTCTACTAGTCTTACAGCCTGCAAGAATAAGGCCCATTTCCTCTGTTGACGTTTACCTCCAGACAGGTACAGTTCCTAGCCCCTCTGAACATACATGGCCATCTTCTTTCAACTCACTTTTATAATCTGGCTTCTAGGTAGGCCTCGACCAAGCAGAATACCAGCTTTGGGGGCAAAATCTCTTGCCACCTGCCTCTCAGATTACATATCCTTTGGTGCAGGCAAGTGTGCTGGGATAAATTTTAGTGTGAAGCTCTTTAGGCTTAACTACTTTGGGGAAATGTGCTCCATCTGTTTGAGTCAAATCTTAGAGTGATCAATAATAGCTTTGGGCACCATGATGATGTTGTTTAGTAACTAAGTCATGTCTTACTCTTTCGCAACCCCATGGACTGTAGCCCCGCCCATGCTCCTTTGTCCGTCGGATTTCCCAGACAAGAATACTGGAGTTGGTTACCATTGCCTTCTCACTTAACCCAATACTGGCGTTGGTTAAGTCTTGGCCCACAAGTCATTGGGAAAGAGCTATCAATGTGGATTGTATGCCCACCCCCATCCAGGTTTCTTAGAATGATAGGGAACTTCTCACAGTCCCTAACTCTCATTTGGCTCTTTATAAAAAGAGTAACTTCCATGACTTTATGCAGAGTTAAAGAGCAGCCCCAGGTCCCTGCTGCATTTAAATTGTTCACCAGTTCACCCAAGGAAACCTGTTTCTCCTAAGATCAGATCAGATCAGTCGCTCAGTCGTGTCGGAATCTTTGCGACCCCATGAATCGCAGCACGCCAGGCCTCACTGTCCATCACCAACTCCCGGAGTTCACCCAGACTCACATCCATCGAGTCAGTGATGCCATCCAGCCATCTCATCCTCTGTTGTTCCCTTCTCCTCCTGCCCCCAGTCCCTCCCAGCATCAGAGTCTTCTCCAATGAGTCAACTCTTCTCATGAGGTGGCCAAAGTACTGGAGTTTCAACTTTAGCATCATTCCTTCCAAAGAAATCCCAGGGCTGATCTCCTTCAGAATGGACTGGTTGGATCTCCTTGCAGTCCAAGGGACTGTCAGGAGGCTAAAGTAAACTTAAATGCCTAAAGGTCAGTATGCAGTAATAAAACATTTCCTCAGCTCATAAAAGTTACGATATCAAGGAATGGGACAAATTTATCTTGGTCACAGCAGCTACTTTTTTTGCTGGGCAGGTCCTTTTTTATGCATAATTTGTTTAAAAAAAAAAAAACAGCTAAAGACAATTTAATCCACATTCTAAAAGCTTTTACAAATTATGAATTAAATAGAGCTATGCTCTTTGCCAGGAATTAAACAAGCTGTAATTTCTGATTTGAAATTACATCTAATGTAGATTTAATTTACAATTATTTTAAAAGCACAAGGTTCTTCCTTAAGTGTCATTTTCAGTAAGATTAAAACACAAAAAATGGCTCTCAGAAAAAAAAGTTTTAAAAATGGAATTAGCTGTTGCTGTACCCAGTTAAATAGACCCATCTAATTTCACTCCTGAAAGCACTAAATCTTCAGTAAACCATTTAAAAAATAAATTAGACTAATAGAGGAGGAGATGACAAACTTTGGAAGCTGCAAGACAGATGACTGTCACCTAGCACACTTGAAAAGCCCAATTTATACTGCATAATTCTCAAAAAAGACCCTGGAACAGGGCCATTGGATTTGGACATGAAGAATGAAGTAAATCAGAGAGGATGAAGTAAAAGCTATTTGAGAAATACCTCTAAGTACATGCCTCACTCTCAGAAGACTAGAGGTTTATTTCTGGACAGAATCATCTATGGTGTGGGGGTGTCCTCAGACATACAAAGGACATGAGAATCACACTGGGAGCAGGTTAGGTGTATTTGAGTATACATGATGCTGAATGCAAGGCCCTGAGTCGTTTTCCACTTCTTAATCTAGTAAATCCTCAAAAGATTGGAAGACTCTTATCTGTGGAATCTGACCAGCCCAGGAGGAACAGACTAAGATAACATCAGAGGTTCCCCAATAAAGGGCCCAATTAGATCACCCTCAGTGAAGCCCCAAAGTCTCTAAGCTGCAACCTCTAGGCAGATCTTCTAAAGGGTTTGTTTTTTTGTTTTTTGGAAAAGGACTACCATTTATGCAGGAAAGCTCAAGTGATAACACACAAAAGCAGAAAAATAGCACTTTGGAGGAAAACGAGAAAGTTAATGAACTCAGATGTTCTGATACATTGTATACTTGTCACTGTGAACTCATAAATCACTAGTAAATAGGGGATGCAGACAATTATTAACATGTAAAGTGTTGGCTCCTATTTATTTTTTTCCCTAAGAAAGAAAAGCCACAGAAGCAGATCTATAAACTTCAGCAAGAAAAGGTCTTCACTCAGTTGTTATACTGGCAGCAGAAGCCTTTCAAGTATATTTGTTAAAGAAAAAACTACTTAGTTGCTTAGTTGTATACCCCAGAGAGGTATACAACTGTTGACCTGGTTACAGGTTGAATCCCCTACTGACCAGCCTCCTGGTTTAGATGTCTACTTTCACCTGCACTTCAGTATCTCCCAGCCCTACTCTTGGCATTCTGCCAGCATGTCTACACTACTTTTAAACAGTTTTACTAACGTGTAATTGACATACAAAGGCTACACTTATTAAGTATAAATACAATTTGATAGATTTGACTGATGCCTACACCTGTGAAACCTCACCACAATCATGATGATAAAACCATCATCCCCAGGGATTTTCTCCTGTCTCCTGTGATCCCTTTCTGGTCTCCAGCCCTCTACTCCTATTCATAAACTTCATCTTATCTCTGTGGTATCCTCCAGCAATACTGAGAGCAATCTGAGTGGCTAGGTCAGCTCTCGAGGTACCAATTTATGTTTTTTTTAATTGGTGCTCTGTTTACAACTGCAGAGGATTTGAGTGGTATGCCTCAAACCCCACTCCCCCCATAAGCTCTGTTAGCTTTTAATGTTTTTGCAAGATGAAAGGTTTTTCTGGATGACATATACTTATGTCTCACAGTACCTCCCACAAAATGCTAACCTCAAAGGAAAAATAACTGTGGAGAGTCCTGACAAACACCACCTTAACCAAGTGATCAAAACTAAATTCAGCCATAATGGAACAGACTGGAATTGTGTCCACATAATAGAATGCAATGAAATAAAGCATGTCTAATGTTTCTGCCTAAACTATGTAAGCTGAACCTAGCCATAAATTAACATCAAAACAAGACATATTTCTACAAAATTAATGGCCTGTGATCCTCGCAGATGTCAAGTTTATGAAAATCAAGGAAATTAAGGAATTTTTTCAGATTGAAGGCTAGAGACCTGGAAATTAAATGCAATGTGTAATCAGTGTAGACTGGATTCTTTTGCTACAAAGGGCAAAACTCAGGGTTGTGGATTCAGTGGTAGTAATATACCAGTGCTTGTTAATTTCCTGATTCTGATGGTTGTTTTGTGCTGTAAGAAAACATCCTTGTTCATAGAACGTACCTCAAACTGTTGTCCAGTATGGTAGCAACTAAGCCACTGGTACTTATAAACATGTCTGGCATAACACTTCTTAAAATATTCTGGATAAAAGTGATACATTATTAAAATAATTTCAGCTGTTTTTTTAATAAGGACTACTGTGGTGTTGGAGAAGACTCTTGAGAGTCCCTTGGACTGCAAGAAGATCCAACCAGTCCATTCTGAAGGAGATCAATCCTGGAATTTCTTTGGAAGGAATGATGCTAAAGCTGAAACTCCAGTATTTTGGCCACCTCATGCGAAGAGTTGACTCATTGGAGAAGACTCTGATGCTGGGAGGGATTGAGGGCAGGAGGAGAAGGGGACGACAGAGGATGAGATGGCTGGATGGCATCACTGACTCGATGGATGTGAGTCTGAGTGACCTCCGGGAGCTTGTGATGGACAGGGAGGCCTGGCGTGCTGCGGTTCATGGGGTCGCAAAGAGTCGGACACGACTGAGCGACTGATCTGATCTGATCTGATCTGATCAAAAGTAAATTACATGGGTGGCTTGTACTGTATTTCTTTTGGATGGCACTACAAAGTATTCAGGCTGATTTGGTATTATGTTAGCAACTTATCCTCAAATAGTTCAGGGGAAAAAGTTATTAAATCTGAGTTGCAGCTTTTCTGAAAGATTGGATGAAATTATTTTAAAATAAAATTTAATGAGGAATATAAAAAGGTATGTTATTTTAGATTAATGGGCAAATGGGCATTATGAAATTTTAAGGTTATAAATGGCACTGACATTCATTTGGGGCCTATCACAAACTAAATGTTTATAATGTACGAACTTTAGGAGTTAACCCCCACAACCATCACAAGTATGGGGAATTATTTTCTATGGTTAGGCTGTGATGGTGCCTTTAAAGAGCTGCCTCTCACAAAGTACACATGAAGATTAAGCTTATCTATCCCACTGGATGTTGCCTGCTCCTCATGTACCTCCTTTATGGGTTGTGCACTTGGTCTCTTCATCACTGATCTTCCTGCCCATTTGCCATTAGCTGTGAACCTGCTTGACTCTCACACCTGTTTGTCCTACTCTTTAGCCTTTCTTAGGAGGGCAGTCTTGATTTGGTCAGGCTTCCTCCCAGTGTCCTGCAAACAGTTCGAGCCTTGCCTTGAGAGCAGGGCACACAGTTCTCCCTCTGACAAGAAAAGAGGCTTGGAAAGATTAAGCAACCTGTACAACACTATGCAGCTGGGATTCCAAATCTACTTCTAATTCATGCCACTCTGTAAGAGGTCTACCTGCTTATCTATCTGTGACGATCTGCTTTCTCTAATTGTTCTGTTTCCTTCATAGAGCTTACTTACCACAACTCACAATGATCTTTTATGTCCCTCAGATCAGATCAGATCAGTCGCTCAGTCGTGTCCGACTCTGCAACCCCATGAACTGCAGCACGCCAGGCCTCCCTATCCATCACCAGCTCTCGGAGGTCACTCAGACTCACATCCATCGAGTCAGTGATGCCATCCAGCCATCTCAGCCTCTGTCATCCCCTTCTCCTCCTGCCCCCAATCCCTCCCAGCATCAGAGTCTTCTCCAATGAGTCAGCTCTTCGCATGAGGTGGCCAAAATACTGGAGTTTAAGCTTTAGCATCATTCCTTCCAAAGAAATCCCAGGGCTGATCCCCTTCAGAATGGACCGGTTGGATCTCCTTGCAGTCCAAGGGACTCTCAAGAGTCTTCTCCAACACCACAGTTCAAAAGCATCAATTCTTTGGCGCTCAGCCTTCTTCACAGTCCAGCTCTCACATCCATACATGACCACAGGAAAGACCATAGCCTTGACTAGGAGAACCTTTGTTGGCAAAGTGATGTCTCTGCTTTTGAATATGCTATCTAGGTTGGTCATAACTTTCCTTCCAAGGAATAAGCGTCTTTTAATTTCATGGCTGCAGTCACCATCTGCAGTGATTTTGGAGCCCAGAAAAATAAAGTCTGACACTGTTTCCCCATCTATTTCCCATGTAGTGATGGGACCAGATGCCATGATCTTCGTTTTCTGAATGTTGAGCTTTAAGCCAACCTTTTCACTCTCCACTTTCACTTTCATCAAGAGGCTTTTTAGTTCCTCTTCACTTTCTGCCATAAGTTTCTGCATATTTGAGGTTATTGATATTTCTCCCGGCAATCTTGATTCCAGCTTGTGTTTCTTCCAGTCCAGCATTTCTCATGATGTCCCTCAGGAAATGCTAATTCTGTGATAGCACCTATCTTACCTGACACGTTCACAGCTGCATCTCACTGGCTGGAACATAAAAGTCCACAATCAACTTTTATCAAATGGCAAAAAAAAAAAAAAAAAAAAGAGTACTAGTTTACTAGTGGGTAAAATCTTTTTCAAGACTACAATGCACTTATTTGTAAAAATTTTTCTTTTTTTTAGGTATATTACATATAAAAGTGGATATTTTCCATGATAAATGAAAATGGCCAACTCTTTAAGAGGAGAAGTATTGAATCTTTATAAGAATGTAAGTAAGTACATTGCCAGTTTTTTAAATGTTATATGACAAAGATTGTTTAGAAATATATAATCTTTCTTTTTTAAGCTGCTGTATCTTGGACGAGACTATCCAAAAGGAGCAGACTATTTCAAAAGGCGTCTGAAGAATGTTTTCCTTAAAAACAAAGATGTGAAGGACCCAGAGAAGATCAAAGAGCTTATTGAAAGGGGCAAATTTGTAATGAAAGAACTAGAAGCATTATACTTCCTTAGGAAATACAGAGCTATGAAACAACGCTATTATTCGGATACCAACAAAACTAAATGATGAGGATTACTATCATTTGACTGAAGATCAGTGCCAGCTGTTTATGTACCAGCTATGACAAAAATAACTTTAAAGTGTCAAGATATACATTGTATTTAAAAATACCTGAGCTGCCTTACTGAACTAAAACAGGTTTCAACTTCTATTGCTTTATCAGCAACCTTTATGCTCAATTTTTATATAACAATTAACTAATGTTAAATGTCAATTTTATAGTAATTTAGCTATATAATATTGCCAACTACTTATTAAAAATTGATGAGCACCCAATTTCGAATGAAAATATAATGTACTTAAGTTTTAATGAAAAATTTGCCAATTATTCTTAGCTCATTTCTGCATTTTACTGAAAAGAGAATGCCATTTAATGTAACACTTAAGTAGAATAATTTTTTGCAAGTTTATTTCCCTTAACTTTTAAAGGAGCTCATTTTTGACCCCATTTGAAATGTTAACAGCACATATCCAGTGTTTACTGCAAAAGAAGTAGCATCTGGTAATGATTTAAGTGCAGTTAGTAGAAATAATATGTATAGAGTTAAGAACCTGAAACAGCCTACCAGTGACTGGCATTACATAATATGCCTATTTAATTATTTCCAGTATTAATTTTGCAATTGGATGCCTTTGGGCCTTAAAACAAATCACCTGTTGTATATCAATACCTTCTTCAATAAAAAGTAATGATTTATGTTATTCTATTCTTTTGTCATTAAGGCAGATTTGGTTTGCATCCACTTCTAAATGAGTTAATATGTCATAGGACCTAAACCTAACATGATTTTAAGCAAACACTTAAACTTTTACACAATGTTCACAGCACCTTTTACAAATAAAAAGCATCTAGCTTATAAGCTAAAGAAAAGATTTACTAATATACTATAGCATCTGTTGCTTATAAACTATCCTGTGTCATTTGTGGGGATAATGTTTCAAATTTCCCTGGCAATCCAGTGGTTAGGAGTTGGCACTTTCACTGCTGTGGACCCAGGTCGGGGTCAGGGAACCAAGATCCCACAAGTCGGGCAGCACAGCCAAAAAAAAAAAAAAAAAAGTACACACTATGGTAGTCACCATAACTATTTTTATTACATTACAATAATTAGGAGCAGTACAGTTCATGACAAAAATATTACAAATTTCAGATCACTTCACAGCACATACTCCTATAAACATTTAAAAGTTAATTTTAATTAAAAGAGTGGTCATTTTTAAATTTAATGTTTGATATGACCAACATTCCTAGGTCAGCGCAACCAAACGATGGAAAACAACTGGATCACACTGCATATGCCCCACAAAAAAGAAAGCACGATGTACAAAATGTGCATGTTTCAGTTTACACTATACAAAAATAGTTAAAATACATTCCAGGTAAACATGTTACATTAAGAAATAGTACTAGTAAGAAATTGGCACTCAAAGGAAAACTGCAAAAGTATTTTCAACATGAAAACACAAGACAGTGGAATTGGAAACTTTTGAATAAAACATTACATAACCCATTTAGCTCTATAGGGAAGGGACCATCTATAATTGACATTTCTGCAGGTAATAACTTTTTTTTTCATAAATTCATCTAAAATTGCCTATTATCATCCCAAATAGGCACTTAAAACTATTAAAACAAGTATTACTAGTTATGACTCATCTTTAGGAACTGATGTGAATATATTTCTAGAAAGAAAGAAATTTCATTTTCTGAAGGAATTTACAGCTACCAGTTATATGCTGTTCAATTTCTCAATGCAGATTTCATGCTACCCAATATCAACAACAAAGTTATTAAATATAAATTCAGCTTTAAAGTTACTAATGGGTTGTTAAAAATCATTAATACAGAATAATCAATAAATTATTACTTTTTGACAGATGGAAAGGTAGTTTTTGCTGCCTACAAAGAAACCTAAATGTGTATATGTTTAGGAAAAATGGTTAGAAAAAAAAAAACCACTGGAATACAAATGAGATGAACTTGTGCAAACTGCAACTTAACATGCCTCACAAAGTTTCCATATATTTTAGGACAAAATTGTGCAATGGTGGCCAAGATTTTGATAACCTATAAAAGTTAGGTTCTAATTCCTATGCAGTGTGACTCAGTTAAAATAGAGCCAAGAATTCCTAAGTGGAGATACTCACTCAAATTTTACTACATACTTATGCTACATTCTTCCACAAACGTTATGTCTAAAACTATGTAATTTAGCAATTTTTTTAACTTCAACAAGGATTTTTATCTTTAAGGCTGTAATTAGATAACATTTATGTTATTTCTAGGATTATCTCTCCCCTTTTAAAATCTCTACAAAAACAAACATTTTATTAAACCATTCAAACTTCACATAATAAAGGATAATTACCACTGCCATAAAAAAGTTGCCCAGCTACATCAAAAATTCAAGAGTCCTAAAAACCACCTCAGTTATACACTGCAATTCCTGAAGTATGGCCATTTCTTTCTCTTGTTTAGAAACAAGAGGAGGTACTAAAGCAAGTCTTAACTCCCTATCTAATGTTCCAAAAGCCTGTAGTTTAATATAGCATCTCAGAAACCATATTGACTTTTACAGAGAAGTTTCCTTTTCTGTGAATTAGCTCAGGCATCTGTTTATTTTTACCCAGAAGAAATAACTTTTAGAATTCAATATTTAATTTTGAACATCTATTATAATTACTTATACAAAGAGACCATACTACACGCAGGGGGATTTTAACATTATCTGACATACAACTTAATTTGTACTATAAATGTCTCAATAGAATCACATAATTATGCCAAATTAAAAAAAATAATCAAATTTACTCCTTTAAAACATTGAAGTAAACTGATTTAATTAAAAAAGAGCGTGACTAAACGGCTACATTGGAATAAGAGCAAAACAAGTATTTTAGAACTGGAAGAAACTAAGCTTAGAGACCAAATCATTTTTTTGCAGAATTACAACATGCATTATGTTGTATCTGGGTCATGTGTCAGATGCCTCACTGATATATAGACACTCTAGAATATAAACACTACTTAAGGACAGGCCTTATGTCCCGTGTTTGGGTACTCTTAATATCCCCAGTGCCTTGGGCAGTGCCTGGCATCTAGTAGGCACTGAAATATTTGCTGAAAAAATGACTTCTGCTAAAGAGTAAGACATGAGTTAAATTTGAAAATATCTTTCATGGTAAGATTTTAGTTTTTAAAACAATGGAATGTATCACTATTAGCAGGGCTAGTCCTAGTAAATTACATAAGGAATTCTCTCAGCACTACTTTTTATTAAATTCTCCTTCCACGGGATAGGGTTCTAACTATTCATAGCAGGTATGAAAACTCCTGCTTTGTAACTGATGAACCAGGCAGCAAAGATATGATGTTCAGAGGATCAAAATTAAATTGCTACAGCCACAACCTAAAAATTAGCTATTAGGTCAAATCCCATTATAGTATCTGTCAGATTATGTTAAGCCTGAGGAATTTTACAATATAGGACATTTTGGTATGATTTGATGGGAGGCCATCATGGAGATATCCAAAGCAGCAATAAATCTTGAGATCAGAGAAATGAGAAATATTATAAGAAAAAACATCAAGTCATGGGACATAGAGAAGTGTAAGGTAGGCAGGCAAGACAACACTAATATGGGAAAAGTCCTGGAAGCAGAGAACGATGTTTAAAAATAAACTTCACCTCTTGCACAATTTTGCCTAAGACTGGCACTGAAGATGATAACACAGGTAAAAAGTTACAGATGGTGCTGAGACTGACAAATAGGTATATCCTTATGTAAACTGAATGTAAATCACATAGTTACAAAGCTAGATACAGCCTTTGAGATGACTTCTTTAAAAATGAAGAAATGGCTAGTAAGTGATTTGTCCAAAATCAAAGACACATAACTTAGAATCTAAGTCAACTTCCTCCTTGTCCAGTGATACTTTCACTTCAACACACTATCTCAGTTCAAATATTTTAAAATAAGTTAACATTTTAAATGCATTCAAAGAATTCATTTTGTTAGCATTACTTTATCTATTGTATAAGCATTAGATATTCTTAATAATGGACCAGACTGTACTGAAGTGTTTACAAAAATGTTACTTTAGCCAGTGTTAAAGAGAACTAGCCAATACTCAAGATTTTGACATTTTTTCATTTCATCGTTTAAAAAAAATTAAAATCTTGCCACCCCACCTAAAATCTCATTTAAAATAATTTTTTTTTTTTTAAGTTCTGTTTTTTGGGGTTTTTTATTTTAAAAAAGTGATGTTTCTGAGTAGGACTACGACATAATGAGAATGTACCTTGCTGAGCTATTCAATCTCTCTGCAAGTCCTTGTTTTTGACCAACCAAGGCATGGCAACAATGGAAGATCACAGGGATGCAGTCCACACTGTGAAACTCTCCATGTAGCTTAAAGGTTCACACAAGGCCCGGCTTTGCCACCCTGGTCTCTGTAACAACTACCAAGCTAACTGGCCCAAATCTTTTACATCACTATCAGTAGAATTAAAACTACATTTAAAGATTGAAGTTCAAGAAAAAGATTTATGCTAAGAAAGAGCAATCTGACACAGGGAGACTGTTTAATTCCTATGAGAATTCTTTATACATGTTAAAACTTTTTTAATTATTACAAAAATTTAAAGCATGTAAATATAGTCCCAAAATGCTTGTTCTAATCCTCATTACCTACTGGGTCTGCCTTAACATAAAAAGCTATTCAGAGCATTATAGGAATTTACCTAATGTGGAAAGTAAGTGGCCTTTTAATATTTTCCATTGCCTTGTATTTTTTTCCATTTTTTTCCTTTTTTATAGAAAAAATATAGTATTTTGGGGAACGTGACCATTTGACAAATAGCAGTGGAAAGAAGAAAACCTTTGTGAACAGTGTAACTTGACATTCATTAAGGGTAACTGAAACTATAGGACAATGATACCTACAAGATGAAACTACAGGAAGCCCATAAATTGATGTTCCCTCGATGTTTCAGTAAAACCAATCATGAAATCTCAACTGAAGTTATAATTAGTAATTAATCCATGTGTGTGACTAGATAAAACAATACAATAGGGATGATTTGAAAGCCTAATTTGTTTCACACTAAAGTTCACAATTGATAAGAAAAATAGGAAGTAATCAACTGCATGCACCAAAAACCCCAAGACGGAAATCTTGGGTGTTCAGTTTCTTTTTCACAGGCATTGCTAGTTCAAAAACCAAAACGCAGGGAATACTGGCACTTAGAGGAAAAAAGTTTCCACTGTCATTTTAAAATAAGCATTCAAGATAAAAGCTAACAGTATGGATGGAGCAGAAAGAAAATTAGATAATGCTAAAACAAATGCTAATAATTTAGTGTAATATACAAAAATTATCACTTTTACTTAAGTATGCCTTAAGAAAAAAGTACAAATTGTATTTACATAATTATACACTTTGTCTTTGACTTCTTTTTCTTCTTTTTACCATCTTTGCTCATCTTTTCTTTATGTTTTCGAATTTCTCGAACTAATGTATAGAAGGCATCGTCAACACCCTGAAACACATAACAAGTATTAAAACGTGAATATATATTATGGTTTGAGGTATACAGAAAACAGAAAGGATGTATTACTAGTGGAAATATTGAGAAAGAATAAGAATACTTAACATTTCTCTTTAGACATATATATATATCAGATTTTTTAGGATTCTTAAATCCTAAAATATCCTATCCTTAAATCCTAAAATATCCTATATTCAAGGATATTTTGGTAACATTATAGGAACACTGATTTTCATCAAAGGCATTGAAATCAATGGCAAAGAGTCCTACATACACTTAGGTATTAACACATGACTTTTCCTGATAACTTAATTTGCTACCAGTTTTTCCATACTGGCATACCTCTGTCACCAAAATCCAAATGTATTTGTGTATATTTATGAATATATATTTATACTTAATTATCCCTGAGTTTTAGACATTTGATATAAGCCATGCCAGTATATACTACTTTTATAATTATTTCACTATATTTGAGCCATAGTTAATATTATTTAAATCCATTTACATTTAAATAATTATCATGAAGTATACAGTATCAATATATTACTTTCAGTTTTATTAAGGCATTAGTTTCAATTCACATACTTGTGAGAAGAAAATTTAAAATGACCACAAGACTCAATACTCTGAAAAATGTAATGCTTCTATTGGAGAAATGAGCTAGATCATTTAAATGGTGGTGAAGTCCACTGATTTGGAGATGTTTCTTAATTCATTATACTTTTAATATCTGTAGTATATGAAGTATTCAGAAGTTTTTCATATAAAGTCAAATGCTTTTATCTTCAAAGAAACTGTCATTTGGTCATTTTGGTCATCTTGTTTTGATCAAAGCAAGGTACTCAAAATGACTGAAAGTGATTTTGAGTCAAAATAATTTTCACCCTAATCATTCATACAGAACATGAAAAATACCACTCAGACTGCTAGTAGGACAGCTGGTTTTAACCCTGCAATCCTGAATGGTGTAAGATCTACACCTAAGTCAATTCCTCTCCTACCCCTGTTAAAAGCAAATTAAACATACAAGCAAAATAAAAATTAAAGAAAAAATACGATCTTGTATTTAAAATATGTATTTTAAAATCTGTTCAGCTGAAGAGTACTGTGCTGTGCTTAGTCACTCAGTTGGGTCTTGACTCTGCAACCCCATGAACTGTAGCCTGCCAGGCTCCTCCTCTGTCATGGGGAATCTCCAGGCAAGAATACTGAAGTGGGTTGCCATGCCCTCCTTCAGGCGATCTTCCTGATCTAGGGATTGAAAGCAGGTCTGCTGCATTGCGAATGGATTCTTTACCGTCTGAGCAACCAGGGAAGTCCAAGAATACTGTAATTGGGTAGCCTATCCCTTCTCCAGGGGATCTTCCTGACCCAAGAATCAAACCAGGGTCTCCTGCATTGCAGGCAGATTCTCTACCAGCTGAGCTACCAGGGAAGCCCCAGTAACTGTTATTAAATGCCTGTTAACCTAATGATGTTTTCAAACCTAGACACTAGAGGGAGTCTCAGGAACAAATACACAACAAAGTTGTATAAATCAAGCCACTTTAAGAACAATGAAAACTGGCTTTTTACTCATTTTAACCACTTCTGTAGAATATTAACAGAAACATATTCATTAAATTATTTTATCTTGAAAATAACTGAAAATTTAACAGATATTTCTCTTTTATGCATTACTAAGATCTTCTACAATTAATATTTCAATAACTACATTAATTCTGGGCATTTTTATGCAAGTTACATTTAACTGATTTTCACAATTTTATCTAAAATTTATAAAAGTATTACCAATGTTTTCAAAGAATTAAACAGAGTGGGAATGAGAGGCTTGCTCACATTTAAACAATAGTAGTGGTATAAAAACCAGAATTATTGATTTGGACACTAGTGAGTAGAAGTTCCCAGTGAAGCCCCCAAAATTCACTTGATGTCCCCCACTTACTGATACCATTACTCATACAACATACGCTTCTGCTTCACCCACAGGAGAGAAGAAAAATAGGTAGACAGTTCATCAGCATTACAATCAAGGCTTCATATATATAAACCTTCATGTTAACACATAAAGAGCAAAAAACTTCCAATGACACAATAAAGAATAATTATTTTCTTATAAATAGTACCAACCCTGACTAATTTATAAACATAAACTATTAGAACAGGATAGAATCTTAAGAGAGGATCTATTCCAACTCTCTTACCCTTCACAAATTCCCTTTGATCACACATCCTTATGTAGTCTACTTCAACAGTTTTTATAATGAAGAAAAACATCAATGATACAAAAATGTTCAAGTAGACAAAATGAAAAACCATGAGACAGATACAGAGAAGACACACCCTAAGGTGAAAACAATATATAAGTATTTAGGAGACAATGAAGGGAGAACTTGATTACATTACCTTCTTGTAAGAGTCTGACAAATACTTTAGTTTATATTCCACTGCACTCTTCTTTCTATATATTCTGAATGATTAGTGAAATATTAAAATTGCTCAAAACAGGGCAGTGGATGCCTTTTTTTCAGGTGGGAACTAATCATTCTCATATACATGTAAAGAAGACAAAACAGGATACCACTAGGGTTATTTGTTCAAACCCATCATTTTAGCACTAAGAAAAACTAATTTGCATGTATTTATCACTGTCAAATTAATTTTGTAAAAATATCTTTATTTAAAAAATTTAGGTATTACCAAGTACAATTTTTTCCTTATATAAAATGCTATTCATGATCACTGAAAAAGATTCATCATGCCCAACAATTTGACATTTAGACTACAGTCACTGAAATAGTTTGCACAAATTTGAGATTTTAGAAAAGTATACACTTTCATCTGTTTCAAATGAAAACTGAAGCATAAAGCTTATTTTATTCTAAATAGTTCTACTTTAAAAACCATCTAATAACAGAATAGGAAGAAAAAAAGACTAGTACTTAACTCTGGTCATAAATGCTGTTATTTCAGAAGTTTTACTTTTAAGATTGCATCCCAATGTTGGGTTTTATCACTTCTAAATTAAATATTATTTTGTACAATGATGCTCAGAAAATATTGAGTTCATAAATCTCTATAAAAATTAATGCCAGTCATTAATTTTGCTTTGTTTCTTCATCAGAGTTTAGTTCATAACATACCACATAGTAACTTTAGAACTTAATCTACTATTCAGAAGTATATTTTTGGAGATACATTATTTCAGACCTTCGACTCATATAAAGAACACCAACCTTTAGTTTAATCAGCACAATTAATGATATCCTCCAATTTTATTTCATGTTCTCACAGAACATTATATATTGCAAATAATATGCATCAAAACCTTAAGCTTTGGTATGAACTTTATGGCCTATTGAGGGAAATATTTTCTAAGGAAAACCAAATTTAATATGGGTTGGTTTAGAAAGGAAATTGACAAATTCCACTCAATAAATCCAACTGGGCAGCTCCTGTGTGCCAGGAAACTCATTAGGCCACAGACATACAAAGATTAGAAATATGAGATTCTAGCTCTCTAAAATTCTTACTGTATAGGAATCAGACATAGTTTATTTCACTTTAACATGGTAACTGTGTAACAGTCAAGAGCAATAAACTGGGAATACACAAGAAGGGCACATTATGCTCAGTCTGCCCACCAGGCTCCGCCGTCCCAGGGATTCTCCAGGCAAGAACACTGGAGTGGGTTGCCATTTCCTTTTCCAATGCATAAAAGTGAAAAGTGAAAGTGAAGTCGCTCAGTCATGTCCCACTCTTTGCGACCCATGGACTGCAGCCTACCAGGCTCCTCCATCCATGGGATTGGTTTAAAGAAAGATTCTTAGAGAACAGGAGATTAGACAAGCATGAAAGCGTGTTAACTAGTAAAACTAGGGGATGAGAACACTAGCATTCCAAACAAGAGCAACAGCCAAGACTTAAGGGAAGGTAAGAAATAACATAGTGCTGATTTACCTGAGGACCAAAAAGTTCAGTCAAGGATATTTTCAGAGATGAAACCAAAGGTGAGAGGGGAAGGAAGGCGTTAAGGAACCATATATATTCTATGAAACCTTTAAAGTATATCTCTCTGGTTGCACTGTGAATGAAGGCAGCAAAAGGTAAATCAAGTAAGAGGTTTCAACAATCGCAGCAAGAAATGATAGAAGTCTGAACTGATGATGTGATGAAAGTTAGAAGGTGGGCTTCCCTAGTGGCTCCGTGGTAAAGAATCTGCCAGCCAGTGCTGGAGATGGAGGTTTGATCTCTGATCCAGGAAGATTCAACATGTCGTGGAGCAACTAAGCCCATGGTGCCACAGCTATCGAGCCTGTGTTCTAGAGCCCGACAGTGGCAACTACTGAGCCCACGTGCATGAAGTACTGACACCCATGTGCCCTAGAGCCCATGCTCTGCAACAAGTGACAAAAGTGAGAAGCCCACGCGCTGTGAGCAGTAGCCCCTGCTCACTGCAAATAGAGAAAAGCCTGTGTGCAGCAATGAAGACCCAGCACAGCCAAAAATAAATAAATAAATTTTTAAAAAAGTTAGAGTGTAACATCATTCATAATAGAAATTTGTGGTTGCCTCCAAATGGATGTGAGAAATAGGGAGTCGTCCCAAGACTCCCCGGTTTCTCACCTGGGGAAAAGGGATGCTAATGTGGCGAGGTTAAGAGAGCAGAGACAGAGGAAGTACCTGCCTGCGGAATGTCCGAAAGAAAACATACTCTGTAAGAGTGATCCTTTCCCACCTTCTGGGCCATTCAACTCCTCTATATGGTCCAGCATCTTTTGTCTCTCAAGACCCTGACAAGTGTAGAATAGTCTATAGCCATCAAAAAATTGCCTCAATTATAATTAATATCCATTAGATTAAAAATAAATGTATTGACTGTGGAAGCAAACTACACGTTTCTTATTTTTTTAACTTCAAATTAGAATCCCACACCAAGGTAGATCTCAAGTGGTTGCTACTTTGTTAGCTATGAAAAACATGCCTTCTGCCAAAATTAATATGCCGAACTTACCAGATTACATTACAATGCATTTTTTAATTTTCACACAGCCAGGAGTCTTTTCTTCTTTGCTGATTTTTTTCAATCTGTATTGTCGGATCTCTCTCACCAATGTATAAAAAGCATCCTCCACTCTCTGCATTGTAAAACACAACTTCTTTAAAGTCCGTTTCATTGGTAATAGTAATTTATTGGGACAGCCATGTGCAAGAAGTTTGAAATTTTGAGCTTTACTTGAGCATTTTCTTTTTTCAAACAGACATCAGACTGTTTGAATAGAACTGGGGATTCAGTATTAAAATAGAGCATAAATTCTGATTTGTTCTTTGAAGTCAAGTTTTGTTTTGTAATGGGATAAGAATTTTTCTTTTAAATTTAAATTAGGAAGTGCATGTTTTATTAGTACCTGTTTATCAATTAATGCAATCATTGTAGTTTGTTAGTCACAGAATTAATCAAAGTCTAAACTGAAGTTAGATTTAAATTATTTCTTTGATTTAGGGAAAACAAGTTATTTTTGTACCACTGATCCCCACCCCTGCTCTGAGTCAGGAGTGAGGAGAAAAATTGTACAAAAGGGATAGTCAGACCTTTGTTTAAACACACACACACACACATGCACACAACACCTCAAAATACAGCTGGGTCAAGAGACTGGAATCACAAGTTCTATCTTCAATTGCAACTGTCCAGTCAATTTCTAGAGCCCACAAATGGAACCGAGACTGGGACTTTTGTGGAAAGAGAACTGCACTATTTAAATAAAAATGCTAAATGAGGGCTGTTTACCATAAAATGAAAATATTTTTAATTGTTTAAAAAATACAAAATAGTAGCAATACAATTTTGTATCCGTATTACAAGTCTTAAAAATAATTTTTAGAACAACATCCAATGTACTGGCTTCATATCTTTTAATTTACACACTCCGAAGGAGCCAAGGGGACTTCTGTTTAAGGCTATGGTGAGAAAGCTGCTACTGCTAAGTCGCTTCAGTCGTGTCCTACTCTGTGCGACCCCATAGAAGGAAGCCTACCAGGCTCCCCCGTCCCTGGGATTCTCCAGGCAAGAACAGTGGAGTGGGTTGCCATTTCCTTCCCCAATGCATGAAAGTGAAAAATGAAAGTGAAGTCGCTCAGTCGTGTCCGACTCTTAGCGACCCCATGGACTGGAGCCTACCAGGATCCTCCGTCCATGGGATTTTCCAGGCAAAAGTACTGGGGTGGGGTGCCATCGCCTTCCCCGGGTGAGAAAGCTACGACAACAAATACAATCATATATGCCTATATGGAGAAGTTTTATGTCTTTTCTAGTCTAGAAAATTAGACAGTAAACAAGAGGAAAAAATGTTTAGATTAACTGTACTGTTAGTTTTTTCAGAAGAATGTAACCACCAAAGTAGAAGCTTACATCTAAAAAAAGAAATATTAATTTCTTAAAAGCATTAAGAATACTTAAAAGCATTAAGTATTTTCTTAAAATATTAAAAAATCTTAAAATTTTCTTTAAAGTATATTCTCAAAAATATTAAGAATTCTTTAGTATTTCTAAAAAGAAATACTAACACAAATATTAATCTACATAGGGCTTCCCAGGTGGCACTAACGGTAATGGTAAAGAACCCGTCTGCCAATGCAGGAGATGTAAGAGACACGGGTTCAATCCCTGGGCTGGAAAGATCCCCTGGAGAAGGAATGGCAACCCACTCCAGTTTTCTGGCCTGGATAATCCTGTGGACAGAGGACCCTGGCAGGCTACAGTCCATGGGGTCTCAAAGAGTCAGATATGACTGATGCAACTTAAGCACGCATTAATTTACATGTGGTACAAATTAACTTAAAAGATATATGTTCCATTCTTCTACAAGAAAGATGTTTTTAAAATGTTAGTGGTTTATTTTACCGTACATTTTTTTAAAGCTTAATCTGTTCTTTCAATTTTAAGATAGAATTACTCACTATGGGAAGTGGCATATTTAAGTCTCTGCCATTGGTAACACCAGTCTTTCTATAACCAAATGTGACAAAATGGACCCAGTACCTAAAAATCTAACTTGTACCAAAAATATGATTTGCAGTTTTAAATTCAATCAAGCACAGAGAATCAGCCATTTAAGTATTAACTTAGGTAAAACAGCTAAAGCTTAATCTTAGCATGCACACATCATCACATCCACTGCTTACAATAGTTAAGGAAAAGGGGCATCTCAATTTTTATAGCAATATAATTCTTACAAATCTTTAGAATGTATTAAGAACTGCTTCAGAATGTATTAAGAACTGCTTCAGTGGAACTCAGTAATATATCTTTGAAGTGAAACTTTAATTTAAAATTCATATAATTAAGTTTCAGTTAAGTAGGGATTTAAATAATGTTAATTATATATTAAAATGTACCTCTGAAGTTATTGTATCAACTTGTGATATAAAAATCTGTATACTTTTAATGAAATCAATTTAATTAACTAGGTAACTAAGCCAACTACAGAATAAAAATTCCAACTATTTTCTGAAATCATTAAATATGTTGGTACTTTAAATGAGACAGCCACATGTACCCATATATAAAATTTTTTACTATTTTGTATTTATCACTACTGTCTAAGAGGAGAGGGTTTGTTTTTAAGA